>OY282461.1:18389020-21163350 GCA_958295575.1 Leucania comma | reverse complement strand
TTAATACGAAATATAGTACAAAAACATTAATTTCACTGCAGAACAGAGTGTAAAATAAAGTTCTGTCTTTCATTCAACGCAATTCAGTGCAATTTTTGATAAAGAGGCAACGCGAAAAAAAGGCGAAAACGCCTGAACGTTCTCTTGGAATTCAGTAACACGTGTGTTTTTAAAAGCCTTAATTTTTTTTTATATTATCACCATTCATTATTTGAATTAAATGCGCAAGGTTTCTAGATTAGACGTATTTCCTTTACTTTTTTTAAATTTATGGGGTCTTTTCTGGATCAGATTTACAAAAAAAAAATATGTTTGTTTCAATAGGGACCTACTTGTTGATAATATTCACAAGATATATTTTTTCCTAAATATTTGAGATAGATGTGTAATAACATCATAGTCACGTAAGAGCGGTTGTATGAAAAATAATGACATTGTATCTTGGTTTGGACGCAGAGGCATTTTGTTTTAAAGACATAATAATTATATTATATTTTGTGCCATAATGGTATCAAATGTTAGTTGTGAATCTAATACGATAGAAGAAACGTGCATACTCCCAGGCAATAAATATTTAAAATACGGTGTTATATAGATATTATGTTCCGTAGTTATTTGTGCTGTATGTTGAATCGCTGCCCTGAAGATAAAATGATTTTACGTATCATTATTTATCATTTATCAGTTAGATTATTAGATAAAAAAATTTGGGTTACTTTTTCTAGTGTCGTTTCTTTAAGAAATAGCTAATAGATCATATCTATAGAATACATTTTATCTTTCTGTTTTCTGTAGGTATTCCAAAACCGTTTTGATGGTTCTCAAGATTTCTACAAAGGCTGGTCTGACTATGAGAATGGTTTTGGTAATCTTGCTGGTGAGTTCTGGCTGGGATTGGAGAAGCTGAACTACCTGACCAATCAGAAGTTATACGAGTTGAGGATCGAGATGGAGACGGCTCAAGATCAGGAGGCTTATGCTGGGTATTCTGTGTTCACCGTGGGACCACAACAGGAGGGCTACAGAATTAGTACTCTTGGCACCTTTTATGGAACTGCAGGTACGTATCACTCTAGGAATGATATTATGATCTTGTTCGTAAATTGATTGTCATCTTCCTGGCTCGGTAGCGGCTTACTGTGTCGTGATCGACGTCCGGTTTTAGGGTTCCGTATCTCAAAAGAAAAAACGGAACCATTATAGGATCACTTTGTTATCCGTCTGTCTGTTTGTCTGTCTGTCAAGACCCTTTATCTCGGGAACGCGTGGAGGTATCGGTTTTAATATGTTTTATTTAACCTCCCCTTGATTCCGCAAAAAAATCAAACTACTAAGTTTACGGAAAAAAAGATAGGGCCGATATCGCAAAACACGTACCTATATTTCGACACTCTCGAGGGAATCAAAATTCATAGTTACTTCCTGTTGTTCTAGAATCCTAAAATTTGGCATGAAGCAAGGTCTCATAGCACAAGTATGAGAAAACTGTAAATTTGTAGTTATGCTACAAAAAAAAAAAAATTTGCTTTTCGGAAAAATCTTCGTAACTCAACTCGGGAATTGAACTGTTTTCATATATAAGTTTGTACGGAACCCTCAGTGCGCGAGTCTGACTCGTACTTGACCGGCTTTTATGGATTTCGGATCAGTTTGTCTACCAGGAATTTCTAAGTAGCAACTTGAAGTTGTTTTGCAATATTTCATGGGACGGACAAATGAAAATTTTACAGTCCTACCCATAATTATATTGTAATATTTTATACCATCTACATATATGTACATATAATATGGAATGGCGTACCGGAAGACGCAGGGTTGAAAGGCCTCCTACAAGGTGGACTGATGATCTGGCAATCATTGCGGGAATCCGATGGATGCGAGATGCACAGGACTGTTCATTGTGGCGATACTTGGGGGAGGCCTATGTCCAACAGTGGACGTCTTTCGGCTGACATGATGATGACGACGATTATGATGATGGAATGCAATATTGAGTATTGAATTTTCATAAACCCCTTCTTAATGCTCGCCTACTTTATATAGGAAAGACTTGTGCTAAGTTGCACTTTCTTAGACCCAGTAGCTTCGGCTTTGCATTGATATGTCAGTTAGTCGGTTTTTCCTTTTATATTTATGAACCTATAGATTATTTTAATCCTAATACGTATCAAGCTTTTACCAACAGATAACAATTTTTATTTCAGGTGACTCTCTGTCGTATCACGCCGGCCAAAAGTTCTCAACGTATGACATTGACAATGACGAGTGGAAGGACGGCGCTTGCGCAACCGAACACGGTGGCGCTTGGTGGTATAAGGAATGTGACAAAAGGTAATTATGTGAAATGTATTGAAACTCGAAATACTAACTGGGACAAATGGGTTTCATTGGGTTCGTTTACCTCGACAAATCGAAGAAAACAATGCTGATAATACGCGCTAAGTCGTACAAATACCTATGTTACTCGAAGCCATATTGCGGTCTAACGTGTTAAATTGTCAAGCGTGCCAGCCAGAAAGAAGGATGAAGCTCCATCCCTTTAACAGTTCAGTTAAGGTTGTCAAATATAATATAATAATATACAATAATAATATAATATATTTCACAACTATCACACAACGCCGCCTAGTCCCAAGCTAAGCAGAGCTTGTGTTTTAGGTACTAGACAACTGATAAACATACTTTTATATTTCTAAATACATACATATTATAGATAAATTACACCCAGACACAGAACAAATGATCGTGCTCATCACACAAACATTTGTCCTGGGTGGGTATCTAACCCACGAACTCCGGTATAGCAGTCAGGGCAACTAACTAATCGACCAACAACCAGTCAAAAAATGGATCGCGTTAACAGTAGCGTGCTAGGTGTGGGCGACGTGGACCCTCGCCCACGGCCTCACGCCCAAAGGGGCCTCGCGTTTTTTTTAATATATAGGTTCTTTTTTACCACTTTTGCAGTTGATGTTAATGTAGCGACGATGTGGTCGAAACCGGAGTTGCGACAGTGGCTGTCTCATTTTCGATTTTATGAAACAAAAAGGCCTCGTTGATGCGCCTTCGCCTATGTCTAAAACAGTCGACGCGCGTTAAGGGCTCGTGTTAGGGTCTCATGCAGTGGTGCTATTCTCTAAGAAAACGCAGCGCTGCCGCAACGACGAACATCCAAATAGGATACATTGAATTAACAATTCAATGTATAGGCGCATTAGGTTGATAATCCTATGTATCCTATTTGGGTGTTCGTCGTTGAGGCGGCGCTGCGTTTTCTTAGAGAATAGCACCACTGGACATTTTCGACCGCCCCAGTAACTTTGTTGTGGATGAACTTAGAATCCTGAATGTTCAGAGATCACGAATACCCTACTCAAATTATGTCCCCCATCGCATCTTTCTGTTTTTATGAACGCGTTGAACTAAAAAACCAAGGAACTGATTTTCATACAGTTTTCACCGATAGTCAAAGTCAGGGGCGCTTTCAAATTAGCCGCAAAGTGTCGTGTGATGACAGCGAGGGTGCAGCGCTACCGCGCAGCTTTGTTATTCCATATCATTATAAACAAAAAACGCGCTGCGGCTGATTTGGAGCCTAAGAATTAGACGAGCATTCATTTCGAAGATTATTAACAACCATGTAAAAATGGGGCCTATGGTCGAGTGATATTATAAAGCTGAGGCGTTTGTTTGGTACAAGCTAATTTCAGGAACTGCTGCTGGTACAAATTGAAAAAAAATAATGTCGTGAAGGATTGCCTATTTATCGAGGAAGGATAGGATAACATTATGCTACAGCCAATAGGAGCGAATTAGTAAACATAGACCGCGTCTATGGTTAGGTAATGTTCCGCTGCTATTGGCTATGCGTAAAACCATGGGAGTCTCCTAGCTACAGCTAGTCAGCTGTCCCCTGTGAATTAAATAAAGACAAATAGATTATTGCTTTTTAGGGTTCCGTACCTCAAAAGGAAAAAGCGGAACCCTTAAAGAATCACTTTGTTGTTCATCTGTTTGTCAAGACCTTTTATCTCGGGAACGGGTGTGTGGAGGTATCGAGTTGAAATTAAAACTATATACTCAGGTCTGAGATCCCTTGCAGCTGTGAAAAATTCAAACTAACTTCTAGGTTAACGTAAAATAAAATACTATTGCAAAAAAAAAACGTATATTGCGACACCCTCACAGGAATCAAAATTCATAGGGTAAGTACTTCTCATACAAACGTACATAGGTCCGCATAGGACTAAGTGCGGAAACCATACTCGGAAGATAAGAGACCCTTTGAAGCAAGGTCTTATAACACAAGTATAGAAATAAATCTGAAAACTACATTTATAGTTAGGTAAGTCACAAAAAAAATACTTTTCTCGATTCGGGAATTGAACTCTAAGTTAATTAGTACGGAACTCTCAGTGTGCGAGTCCGACTCGCACTTGTCCAGTTTTTTTTTAATAGTGTAAACTAGTGCTTGACTTCGATCCCATAATCTCGATCTGTTGGAAAATGGGACCAGATTTTATAGAAACCCTGCCATCATCCTTTAAATCCTAGCTAGTTATTGTATAGCATATCACAGCATCAGCCTTATAATGTTCCTACTGCTGGGAATTAGGCCTCCTCACTAGGAGGGAATGGGCCATACGGGCCCATTCCCTCCTAGTGTCTTCGAATTTTTGGTTCTAGAAAGTGCCGGTTTCCTCACAATGTTTTCCTTCACCGTTTTGAGAGAGAGTGATGAAATAAATTACACAAAGTAATGCTCTTAACGAGGTTTGAACCCGCAACCTACAAGTCGTAAGTCGGGGCCTTTACCACTCGGCTATCACTGCTCTCAGTTATTGTATAATGGTAATTAAATTATACATTTTTATGTTGCAGTAATCTCAACGGAAAATATTCAACGAATAACGATGAAAATCACGGGCAATCTATTTATTGGATATCATTTAAGGGTCCCACTTCTCCACTTACTAAAACAAAAATGATGATCAGACCTCTGCCTGCAAGCAAACCGACTGATTATTCGGACACCGCCAGGGTAATGTAAAACTCTATAATTATCTTCGCTTGGGCTTTATATTCGAAATGCAATATCATAACCATATTTAACTTATTATTTAAGGTACTTGAAACCAATAATGCCTAGCGTACTTGGCCATTATGATTTGAACGATACGGTTGGACGACCGATTTTTTTTTTTGAACTCTTGTCACCTTCTCTATTTTGTTCTTCGTGCTCATATCAAGCACTTGACTATCAGGTAGCTCCGGAGCTGGTAGGTACCTCTGTACGTGTACTTTGTAACTTAGGTCACATTCTTGTTATTTTCATATACTTTTAAAGAAAATGTCTTATTTGCTTCAAGTACTTTCCTAAACAACATTAGTTTCAGTATATGCAAAACCCGAAACACGTAGAATCTATGTACAAAATTTCATAACTGTATCATAAATTATCACAGTAATAAACTTGTTATGTTTCTTGGTTATCCGTACAAATACATAGCCACCGAGCCATCCGGGCGACTGAGGGGTTGATTTCCTCCCGCAACCAGCTGTGCGCTGGCAAAAATATAACATGGCGTAAAAATTATTGTAATCGATTCAGTTACTGATTCATTATACCGAGCACATACTAAAAATAATGTTGTATAGTATTGAAATACATCTTGATATTAGTAAAAAAATACCTATCTATGTACTCATATTTTAATAGGGCAACAATGGCGGATTATTAGGTCGACACTCACTTCACACCTCCGGTCAACACACCTCCAGAAAATCCTGGGGGATTTAACTATCTAGACATGAAACAGCTCTGGAGAATCACTGCGTTTGCTTGGCTTGACTATTTGCACATTCTATATAAACCACTTGCATGGAAAAAATTACTACGACGTAATCATGCGTAGAAAAATAATTAGCCCAAGAACGAACAGCTAATGTTATTTTCAGAAAATTGTAGATGGTCCACAAGTCAGACCGCATTCCGATAAAATGGTCGTAATGCCCCTAAAACCGGGACGACGAACACAAACTCTAAAGGGCAAGTACGACCTTATCCCCGGCCATAGCAAGTACATGTACAAGAAGTCTCCGACCGACGCATTCTTCCCCAACTACGTCGCCTAACCGAACACTGCTGCAAAGCAGCGGACGCACCGCCACACTAGCCGCACACCTAGCTGTAAGGCCTTCGTCGTTTGAGATTACTTTTGTCAATGTAAATAGCCCAGTCGAACACTACAAGCGAACGAGTGAGTGAGATATGAGTTTACCCTCATTTCACTAGGAAGCATATTTGACTGAGCTATTACATCCGTAGTTATTAAACTACGTTTCAGTTACCAAAACAGAATGCAACAGTAACTTTATATTTTGCTTAGTTTTTTTTTTATATTTAATTCATCCACCGATTCATTAAATAAACAGTGCATTATGATAAGTGTTTTATTAAGCATAACATTGGCTTTGATTTTGCAAATGATATGAAAGAGTTAGTAGATATTGTGTGATTGTATTCTAAGCATAAAAGTACCTATACCCCTTATTTAGTCTTGACATTCGAATAAATAAGCTCAAAGTACTCCTATCTAGTTGAAGTAATAAGTGTTTTGTATTGAATATTACAGGAATCGCTTTTGGCCTTTGGTACAGTATGAATCAGATTTAAACATGTTTTAAATGTAATTTATAATTGTAGTTGTAATTTAAGCTTAATAATTTATGAGATCCTTATTTACATTGATTATGTATTATTTAAGCAGTTGCATTGTAAGCTATTGTCAGTATTCTTGCAAAAGAAACCGTCCTTGTTCACGCTTTGTAGTTGATATGTTTATGTTGAAGTGTACTTATTTAATTCACATTGAATGTGTTACCAGATTTAAATTGATAATGTATTTTAAATACCTTTGAAACAAATAAAACCATATAATATCAGTCTCATTTGCTTTATTTTCCTTAATGTATCAAGAGATTAGCGTCTGCATCCTTTTGAGCAGTGTGTTGGATAAAAGTTCTTATAGTTATTTATATTGTGTGTTAAATCGTGTAGTCACATCATCAATACTTACAACATTTAAAGTTAAACATACCATTTATCAATATTGAAACGTGTTTACATCTACTAGATGCTAAAGTAGTTTAATTCTAAAAACTGTACGAGTTCATAAACATGACTACACAAACGTACATGCTACCTCATGGCAGTGCACAAGCCGACTGTTCTTTATACATACACAGTTAATTTACTTACTTTACAACATATAAACAAAGTGTAATGATTAATCTACAACACTGTACTACATACCTTTTCTACATTATTTCTATTAAAAAACCAAAATTATTGAGTTTAACAATGCATTGTTGGTAAAAAATATAATTATTTCAAATAATAATGACGTATTATCATATAGTATACGGATTACAATATCAATCGATAGTAAAATTAATAATAGTGTTGTCCGTGAACACGTGCGGAACAAATTCCATAAAACATAATAAAGATTTGTATTTTGTAAATTATTATTCTATTAGATACTTAAATGTATATCTGAAGCGACATCTATCTTTTACACACAAATTTCCAGCTTGTAATCACCAAACTATTACATTTACGAGACTTACTGACCTTATTTTGGTAAGTGCCTATCTTAACAAATTTCGATATGTACACAAATGTCCACAAAACTGCAAACCATTTAACAATCAAATATTTACATACATTGACCTGGTGTGTAACGTAAACAGTTCATTATTCCAAAATTGAACATAATCTTATAACTAGCATTTAGATATTGAATATAATACAATAAAAATAATAATTAGAATTTAAAATAATTGCTGTATCATTATCTGTCTTAAAACATAAGTATCTACAAACATATAATTGCATATATTAACAAAAACTTGAAAGCTACAAAAATACAACTAAAAGCACCACAGGGGTAAAAGCTGTTAGCCGAGTTAGTGAAAGTGCTTTCGTAAATAGAACTTGCGAACAAAACACTGACAAGCAAATATATCACCAGTTTTATATCGAAAGCGAATAAGTATTTATGTGGTATAAAACTTTAAGTTACCACAAATTACTGTTACTCATTGTGAAACATTAAAATGTACATTAGCTTAGTATTACGTTAACATTATTTATAAAGATAAAAGTTGACTACACTAATCGACGTGTCTGTGTTGCAACAGTCAGCCATCGAACATTCATACTGTACAGTAACTTAGGCAGACAATCGAGTTTCATTTGCACCATTATTTTCGAGTAAGATAACGTATCAAAATTCATCGTAACTGTATCGTTCATTCATCATCAACAAAATCGGTTATCTTAACAATAATAAATTAACTATCGATTATAATAGTTAAAAACTATCAATTCATAAAAAAATAAAACGTAGATAAATTGCCGACGAAATGTCAATCGTCTGCCTTAGCCGTGCTATCAACTATAATATAAAATCTATACATCGAATTATTTTCCTAACATGTTGATCGTCGAATTTAATAATAGTTCTCCACACACATCAGCCGATATAAATTTTTACCCATTTAAAATTTTTGACAAATTGAAATAAACTTAAAATGTGTATGAAATAAGAATACTTTAGATAGCTCTAAATAAGTCAACGACGTAGGAGTCAGACTGAAGCACGCTGAAGGCCAGTAGTGTGACGCCCACCCGTTGCACATGTTTGAGAACACATCTAGTTCGCGTTTAAACTTATCTAGAAAGACAAACAGGATGCTAGCATGCAACCCACCATACTAGTAATCCATTTACTGTAAAACAAAACGCACAGAGGTCTTTCGAAGTTAAAAATTAGGAGTAAAACAGAGAGAGACAAAGTAATTAATAACTAAGTACGTGTTTTAATAAGTAAAACTTAACACTAGAATAGGCGGAACTTTCGACATTTGTCCTAAGTGCACCATAACATTATCCGACTTTGTAATGAAACGCGTTAATGTTCCTGGCCAATTATGAGTAATGTTACAAAATGGGCGACGGCTACAGGGTGACAGATATTACGAGCTATGCAAGTGTAGCGCGCAGCTACGTGTGTGAGAGAGCGAGACAACAGACAAACATTCAACAACTACGGGCTTATCCTTAACAGTGAGTAGAGCATTTAACGGCAAATAGAGAAACATTGAAGATAATACCTAATTGAAGACAATGGGATCCACGGTTGCTGCGATCGAATATGGGTATGGAGCTCATGATATCTCTAATACAGCAAGATGACTAAAACAGTGTGCGCATCTACTTAAAGAAGTTAAATCAGTATTTGGCTAAGTAATGTGAATATTTCTAACTGTATAACTATGGGTTGAATCGATTGGACGGCTCGACGTGGTGTAAGCGTAGACGGCAAGTACATCTCACATCTTCGTTTTGCCAAAACGATTCACGGGAGGGAAAGAATCGAGTGTAGGGCTGCAACTTGTGGAGGCCTTTGTCCGGTAGATAGATATTTATTGGTTTACTGCACAAACTAACGTCTAAACCCTCAACCATTGTTATACTTACTTTACTGTTTAGAATATAGTAAATAGAACAATATGCGAATAGATTTTCAAAATTAACACTATTTCGCAGGGGCTGTGTACATTAAACATGTATTTTATTCTAAAAAGTTCGACGGAAATTAATCCCGTAAGGTTCTACAGAACTAACAAGTAAACAACTACTGCAATTGTTCTACACTGATAACAACAATCCATATTTCATTGTGTATTGATCGTGTCCACGCATTCTTCAGCTAACACCTCTTTACAAGTTGTTCGCGAAGAACACGTTAAGCAATTCTGTAACAAACAAAAATATATTTTTAACCAGTTGCGTCAGATTATTCGGCCGAGTGTTTTCGTATGCTGTTCACCAGCCCTGCGTTCAAAAATAACCAGAGTACGTTAGAGTCACCGTTTTCTTGTTATTGTAGTTCGACAGTTCTACAACAGTGATAGATACAGTGACATCACGTTTAGAAGTGAGGATGGTGCGGGTATGAACTGTCGGATTCATTCAAGGTAGCTACAATACACGGCATACAAGTTGAACCAAAATGGCGATCGAACTTAAATGCGCAGTAACAGGCTTTCGGGTCTCAATCGAGGTGGGGGGCTGCGCGTACCATAGCAACGATTTACTACGGTTGAGAGTGAACAGTAAGTACTAGATGTTCAGTAAAGAACTTTTGTACTAAATAGGTATTCTTCATGAATATTTTGTACGACAGACAATAGTAAAAACAAATGTTTGTTAGAGAAATTTTATCCTGTATAATAATCCTATCGATTAGCAAAATAAAATAGCGAGTGTTTTTGTTTTATATTAGTTGGTTGGAGTCCCGGGTGAGGCAAGCGAGTTTTAGAAAATGTTTGAATGCAGTTTCGTTTTTTTTTTTTTTAAATAAAGGTCCTTTAAGTTAAATAAGCAAACTTAAGGGTTTAAGCAGAGGCGTAGCTACCGCCGTATCTGCCGTATCATTATGCGGGGCCCCCGCCCTAAAGGGGCCCCGACCTAGGCAAAAATTCGCAACATGTTATTCACAATCGTCTCGTACGGTAAACCAAACATTTGTAAAAAAAAATACCTACAATTTTTTTTTATAAGGATCCCGTGTGGGAATTGCTACGCCATTGGATTTAAGGAAGTTTACCTCCAGGGCCCGACTTAATTTTCCATACTGTATATGTAATATACAATATGGAAAATTATATATATATATATACAGCGTGTAACCAAAAGGGTATATATATCAAGAAGCGTTGAATATTACAGATGGTATAGATACCCTACACAAAGTTTCAGCTCAAAATAAATTACTCTAAGAATTGATACCAAATTCTTGGTATCGCCGGATTCTTGAATACAAATCATAACAAACGTGTCACGCCACTACGAGGTTTAATTACAATCCACGTCAATTGCTAATATTACGCAACATTGTAGTGTTATTAATACTCACACGTATTTCTACATCACTTCATAAACATTTCCATTCCTTTTTTATACTATTGCATTGTTTTTCGTTAGCTTTTACAAAATTTTATCATTTTCACTGTTTTGTTTACGTCTTGACGTATGACGCTGTCAGAACATTACTTTTACTTTGTCATTTTTTTTCTTCGCTATGGTTATTAAGGAGTTTTCATGCTAGAATTTATTTGTAGGTCAGTTTCACGCTTATTCACTTTTTTTTCAAATTGAATGAGCTGCGCGCTAACGGACACGTCCCTACACGGCTGTTGAGATTTCCATCACAGATGTCTGGTACACGCATTCGCTCTAGTTTTTGGCTTGGTTTTTAATTTTTATTAAATCATATGTTTACTTTTAAATATGACCATCGCTATAATACTCCTTGATGTCCCTAACTAACATTCAGTGGGAAAGAAGCTTAGATAATGACAACGTCATGTCACACAAAAATAATAATACAGAAATTATAAAAAATAAGGTTATAAACTAACAGAAGACATTATTACAATAAAAAGGGATGAGAACAGAGATCAAGTAATTTAAGACAAGTGTAAGTATTAAATAACACTACAAGGTTTGTTTTTATTCATAAACAGTTCACTGCCACCGATCAGCTGATTTTTTGCTAGTGATGTATTGATCTCAGTTTGAAATGTTCGGTTTCTGTTATCATTTGTATTAGAATAATTCATAACTTTCTACCATGTAAACATAAGGTTAGAAAACCCTTCCAGTATCGTTTGCTATCTAATCAAGAAGCCGTGCACTTGATATGTATATGGGGTTTTTGTGACATGTTGTATATAGATACTGTAATGGGACATTTCACTTTATCGTATTGACTGATTGATTGGTCTGTTCATGTAGTACAGTTATAGTGTTTAAGTATAGCGCTATAATTAAGCATTATATACATGAACCACGCTCGGGCCATTAGCGTCACATTAATATCCCGCGTCCGTTCTCGCCACCGCGCTAAAGTCGAAGCAATACGTGTCTTCGTGTTAAAGTATTACCTCAGTCATGATCATGCGACGACTGCTCGCTCTCAGGTCGTAGTGAATCGATACAGGCGACGATCTTCAGCGCCGGCCCCAGTTTCATGTTCAGTGCCATCACCAAGTGCTCCGGTCTGATCAGCAGCAGGGCTTCACCATCCACTTCTTGCATCAGGAACTCGTCTGCATAGCCGGCGCAGCCCGGTATGTTGCGGATGAAGTCGCATACTTCTGATACCTGTAGGTGATTTGGGTTTTATTAAATAAATTGTTCGGCCGTCTGAGCGGAGCGAAATGGAGTATCAGACTTACTGTACTTCAGTCGCCCTCTACGTTCGAAGGTAAGATAATATAGGATAAAGCGGCGCGTTTACGAAACAATCTACTGAATCGATGCAGAAAGAGGTCATGGTCGTGGGCGTCCTCTCTAAAGCAGATAATGACGATTGATGGAAATACTCACGCTCCACTTATTAGCGTTAGGTATCTTGGGAGCGTGTGCGGCTTCGGAGGCTGCCGTACTTGCGGCCTCGGCAGTGCTCGTAGCCGCCGCTGCTTCGGACTTCACGCTGTTGCTTACAGCACTGTGCGAACTGCTCTCGTTGGTCGAGCTGATGCGCGCCACACTTGGACTATGCTCCAACATCTGCTTCTTACCTGGTTTTTTTTTAAAGAAAATTATTTTAAATCTGTCCATCTATTTCATAACTACGATGCTACAGATATAATATAAACAGGCAGAACAACATAACATAGGGTACAAACTTAAAGCAGGGCTTACTAAGGGTGCCAATGCCATCATAATTCTGCTATGAGAGAGAGACAGTGGCTATAAAGGGCATAGAGCACTATCTCTTTTTCATAGCAGATACATGATGGCAATGACACTTCATAATAGGAGGACAAGTCTGTTTATGACAGGTATTAAAACAGATATTATTTTGATGGCATGGAGCCGATCCCATGTATGATTTGCAATTCTGATTTGAATAAAGATTCAAATGTGTGATTTGGTGTTTTAGATCTAACGTCAGTCTACGGTATTGTTACAAATACAACCACCGATGTATTATAACAAAGATTAGCAGTAAACACACACAATCTTGTATTGCGTGTGTACCGTGTAAGAGCGAGATCAAATTTTCCAAGCTGGGAACCCCACAAAAAAGCTTTTGGTTTTGTTTCCCGTCACTGTTACAAAAAAATAACATAAAACCAAAAAATAACTTACGCGGTGGCCCATCATCTGAGGAGGGGAGCTTGTTCTCCTTGTCCTGTTCCTTGTCAGCCCAGTCGCGCAGTGGCCGGTTGACCTGCACCAAATTACTCTACATATCAATTACCTAAGACCTTTTATTGCGAATCCAGTAACATGTATAACATTCGTATTTCATTCGATTTAAAAGCCAAATTGTGACATGCAGTTGACTGCAGTCGCGGACCAAAAATGTAGCTGTTTGAACTGGTTATTCATACTGGAATCTTAGACCTGATTGCGTAAAAAAGGATGTCTGACATTTTTGACCTGTGACCAGAAGAACAGGGAAGAATGTACGATTGGAATTACAACATTAACATTTATGAATTGACTTATTTATACATATTGTACACATACATACATATATTATGTATCAATGTCGAGCTGAATGAGAGATAGACAAATAGTTGATACGGGCACACATATAAGGGTTTCCATAAGAATCGCATACGAAGCAAAAAGTAGTGTTTGACAAACAGTACCAAAGTAAAGGAGAGTGGACATGTCCGCATAAAACGTGGCGTTAAAGTTGGAAAGAGTTTTTACAGTACTTCCCGTTCCAATATATAACGCCTCGTTGAAGGATAAACACGACATCAAGGAATAAAATACCAGTACCTTATAATAATGGTCCTGATGCCGTAGAATGTAACAAATAATAATAATGTAATAATAATCATAGTTTTAGTAATCTAGCCAGCGCGCGTGTATCATTGTTTTCTATTAAACCACGCTTTAATATCGTGTCATTTGTGCCTTAACCCTTAACCAGGCCGCGGACATAGGCATCCCACATAGATTGTTCGTTGCTGTAGCCAAGTTTTATTAAATGTATTCTCTATGGGGCTATAAATTCAGGGTATTCCTACTTATGTGATACTGACGGCCATTTGAATTTTGACGAACCGATAAATAGGTGTTTTTCAATCACTGTGGAAATTGTCGTGCAATTTTTTGATATGTTGTGGACTTTCTATTGAGTTTATGTAATTGTTAGTCAATTTATTGCCTAAATTGTCTGAAATATGGCAAAATATAACGTGGGGAACATCTGACCATAGCCTGTTGCGTCGAACTAATTTGTGCGAGTTATACGAGTATATCCTTTGCCTGTTCAAATTATTTTTTTTTATACATACTAGTTATTTCACCCTACTTTAGCTGTGATTTTTTGATTTACTCTAAGTTCTACTGGAAAATAAGTATAATTAAGATTATTTTACAGAAACGTTACTGAAATAGAAATTCTATGGTATGCCAAAAGTCTTTTGTAAATTATTGTAATTATTTTATTTTACAGGGATCGCTTATTTACAAATGTGTAGAAAATATTCTCGGTGAATGGAACTCATTATAAGAAGATGATGAAGAGGTGAGTGAACGATGTGCTACTTTAGATTATGTACCTACCTGTAGCTAAATTGAAAAAAATAATTATTAACTTAACTAAAATATATAAAAAAATACAAACGCAATTTCTTATATAGGGTAGTCCTTACCCAGGCAATGGAATAGGTTTTCCCACAAATTTATTTTTCAGACTTTTCAGTGTTTTTTCAGGATTATTTTGATATTGAATCATTTATGGCGTCATTTTACGACTAAATTCATATATAACACTTTATATCTTGCAGCCAGTCTTCGGGGCCTGTTTAAAGGTTAATTTGTATTGGGAATATTTTATATTACAGAGAACGCAAAATTTTGGGCTTATTTAGTTAATACAATATAAGTTAAAAAAAACTAAGCCAGAATGCTATATCGGTCTCAACAAAGTAAGGTATCGAGTAAAGAGGAAACCAGTAGGAACATGTGAAACTGTGTTTACCGTGTTTCTATTGGTTAATGAGTTCGTGTCAAAATTATACCTCAGGGCCAAAGTCATCATCATCATTTTAGCCAAAAGACGTCCACTGTTGGACATAGTCCTCCCCCAAGCGTCGCCTCAACCATCGGTCCTGTGCGTCTCGCATCCATCGGATTCACCCTTGTGGGAGCAACGATGCGTCTTCCGGTACGTGGTCGCCATTCCAGAACTTTACGCCCAAAGTACTTTACGGTAAATTGCACCTTATTAACAAGTCGACTGCGTTTAATTTACTCTGCTAGAGACGTAAGATTCAATCAAAGAACATGATACTTACAGCAAATGGTTCGCCAGCTTCTTGAATAACGTAGCCTTCAATGACATGTGTCAGTATGTTCGGCTTGACCATCGCTTTCGGGAGACCTTTGTCTGCAACATAGTTAAAAAACATGTTTTTAAGTAAAAATATCTTGACGAAGAATAAGCAACGAAAAAAAAATTAAGCATAAATTCTTGTCTTGGTTGGGTCACCGTTTCTCACGAGATTTTATTCACAGATCAAAGACTGAAAATAATACCTATCGTCTATTTGTTTTATGAAAATAGTGACACGTAAGTGATACTGCAAAGTAAAGGTGTATTAATAAAATAAGTGTTTACCACAACCTAATAATATTACTACAAAAATATGCATATTAATCTTGAATGGCTGAAAACCTCAGGTTTACTGACTGATACTTTTCTAGTTTTATAAGACAGCAGTAGCTGTGAAAAAAAAAACAAAACAAGAACTAACTAGTGGTAGTTCACGCTTTGCTCATAGATTTATGTCTTTTGTTATTTGGGTGGGCTATCAAAAATTTATTTGACTCGCTCTGGGTGGAGCCTGCAAGTGGCTGCTGTAGTACTGGCAAAACCAACCCGTGACCTTTCAGTGGCCATTTGCGCGCCAGGGTATACCTATTGAACAATCCTACAGCACGTGTTCCCATTGCCTACTGTAGATAGGACAGGACTGTGTCAGCTAAATTGTTATATTTGTTTTTGGCGCACGAACCACGATTAGACCGTGAGAGGCGACCCAAGAAAGGCATATTACATAAAGATTATGTTCATACAATACTGACCGTGGGCCGCCTGCTGGCTCATGTGGCGCGGGGTGCACTGCGTACTCTTGAACATCGCTGCTGTAGCCCCGGATGGCACCGGCGCGGTGATGGCGGCCGTCATAGTCGAGGATGATGACGTTGATGATGCTACTGTTGTCACCACCTGGAGTTTAGGACGACATTGTGAGGGACAAATATTGGTTGTGAATATCAATTAATTAAAGCTGGATAAGTCATCAGTCACCAAACGTATTGTCCGCCACCGTTTGTGAGAATGCTCTCTGTCAGCCCCAGTGTGAACGTAGACTCACTCTACAGTATGCATTCTCACCAAACCGAGAGAACGCTATAGCATAAAATGCGTTACTTGTGAGAACTAAAGTGCATGCTTTCTACGCGTATTAAAGAACCGGCCCCGAAAGTCAGCGACAATTCACTACGTTTTAGCGTAAAGTCGATTCGTTGTGAACGAGAGGAGTATATGGAAAAGCGATAAACTGCGTACCACGTGCTCACAGTCAGTGGCCGACAATACGTTTGATCTGAACAATGCCTAAGATACAGCAAGGTGGGCTTTGATTGTGCCTTATTTTTGTAACGACATTATAGTTTAATTTGATTTGTGAGTCGTGTATTAAAAATATCATATTCAACTCTAACGGAGGATCGGTTATGTCCTTACCTGTGGTGCAACAGGAGTAGTTTGTTGAGCACTGCTGGGTACAGGGGCTGTGCTGGTAGCCACTGTAGCTGCTGTGGTGGCAGGAGTCGTTTCCGTCGATGTGCCCTGGCTTTCTGTCTTAGACGGACTGGGCTTTGACGTCTCCATGGGTGTAACCGCCCCTGGGTTATTCAAATGTTGATAATTTTATGATTTGAAGAATGCTTATCTAAAATGAAGTATTCTATCAGTAAAAAAACAAGATTTTCTAGAAAAAAATCAGCCAAGTTCAGTACATTTTGGCCAGTTAGGCGAACATAAATGTACTGACCAGCAGTTTTTTTTCATGACTAGTCACTACTAGACTAGTCAGTCAGCCTATATATACAACGCACAGCCGAACCTACTGGGGATAGGAATTTGAAAATTGCTTGGTTTTAAGGCGCTAAGAAGGAGTTTTTAGAAATCCATCAACCATCAAGAGGGTGAAAAAAGAGGTAATTGAATTTGTATGCAAAATTTCAATCCATGTACTTAAAAAATACTTGAAAGTTAGCAAAATTAATAACCTAAGTTAATAATAAAGATTGTCATTATTTCTTTTTATTTGTTTTCAGAACTACTACCAATAGAATAATTTTAAATATTGTATGAAGATACTTATTTCTTGGGTTAATAAACTTGAAACTTTGCACAAATTCTAAACAAAAAGAATAATGAAAACTCACAACGACCTTCAAAATTTGATTTAAAAGGTTAATTTAGTTTTTATGAAAACTTCTAGCGAAACGCAGTCACAGCTGACTGAATGATAGACAAAAAATTTGTATTTACTTCCTTAAAATCCCTTGAATATGTGAGTTTATATAGACTAAATTCCTTACCAATTGTTGCGGTACTAGTGGACACTGCAGCATCAGCCGTAGACGCGGTGGTGACCGAAGCAGCGCTGAACGTGGTGGACGTTGCGTCAGAAGCTTCCGACACGATCTGAGGGGACGGCTGGATTTGCAGCACCGGAGCCTTTACAACAACACATAGCATTACATTTTCAAATGCAACTACACATCATAAGAGGTGAGTGGAAACGCCAAGACGCTCTAGAAAATATACTCAGATTTATTATAGTATTATTTGCCAGTAATTGATGATGTGGATTTGATCTAATTTTGACTGTTCATCAATATTTACAATTATTATTATTATTATTGATCGCGATTCTTATTATAAATTATTTATTTTCAATTAGAGCTGTAATAAATTTTAATTCTATTGGTTTAATTTTTATTAAAATTAAAATGATGAAATTATTATTGGTATTTTATGAGATTGCTAATTACGAAAAATGTACTGCATGCAAGTTGTAAATTTTAAATATTTGCACGGCTGAAATGCCGAATATATTGAAACCCATCACATCATCATGATCTTAAGAACTTGCTAGCTACTTATATTCTTGCAAATAAACATATCATTTATTCATTCATTCAATAGAACGCATTCCCTCTTAAAAAAGCAAGTATCAATCATACCGGCGTAGAAGAAATCTGCTGCGTTTTGTCATCCTCGGTCTTGACGTGGGTCACAAGCGTGGCGGGAGTCTGCAGCGGCAGTACGGATCCCTGCACTGGTGCTGCGATCAGACCCACGGTCCCTTGTGCAGCTTGCAGCGTCAACTGCGAAACACTCAGGTTGCTTACTACCTATACCAGCCCACAGTTTCTACCATAAACATAGAGCAATGGACTTAAGTTGACTGAAAAAGACTGTATTGGTCACACACTCTCTATCTACAGATTACTCAATTTCGTGACTGTATCTGTCACGAAATCGATTAGTAGTCTGTAAAATTGTCTAGTTGTCTGTAGTTTATAAATTGTTAGAGTGACTTTGGGGCCAATACTGTGTCTTGTCATTGTAACAAAAGAGATACAAACAATCCGCGACGTAGACCAATTGAAATTCTAGAAATTTACAAATTATGACCGCGCGATCGCTTTGTTTCGTTAATTTTTTGTTAACCGTATTCACTTCTTAATCGGATAGGAAACTCGCAGTCCATTGATCTTATATTTATGTTTTGACAGACAGATCAGATATGTATATTATTATATAAAAGACAATTATATGAATTGTATCTCCTTTAAACATCAATGCAAGTGCAATTTGTTAAAGGGACAAATCAAAGTGATTTCTCGCTCAAGCACTTGATAATTCCTAGTGAAAAAAAGATGTATATTCATTCTGATCCGTGCGTGTTATGTTTTTACCTGTATTCTTATCTACTGGGAGGATACAGTCATTCCAATTTGAATAAATACATCATGCAATCAATCACAATGCTGCAATGTATAACAAGTTGATTTAAGAGTAATGGGAGGCGTAGTAATTTTGGGTCCTATTTAATAAAATTTTGATACTTCTTAGAGATAGCGCACATGAGCAACTTTTGCCTCCGCAACTTATTTGATTCTCATGTTAAGTTACGGGTTTGTATAAAAGGATCTTAGTCGCCTTCCCTTGTGGTTTTAATTTTTTACATAACCATTAAAGAATACACAACACAGCAATGTAATGATAAAATAAAAACTGTAGTTTTCATGATAACCACTTCTGCCAAGAAAGAGCAGTCGCTTCATGCAAAATACTGATAATTATTCAACTTCATCCATTAATCTGCCTTAAGATTGAATTATGCTATGGTTTATTAAATAGGACCCTGAACGAGTGTACCAGTCATCGTTCAATATCATTTTATGAACGTTAACCAGTCGGTTAACGTTCATAAAATGCTAAAATTATTCACTTCACTATACAGCAAGCTAACAGAGGGACATTTACTTCTAAACTACTTGCTCGTACCTTACAGGTATACCTCTTACGAATGTAAAACTTACATGACTTTTGTCTGCCACATATACTTTTTACGTATACAATGTCATCATAATACTTATGTTGAAAGATATTTATCGCTGTTCATGCATAATAACATGCAAAGATTTTTTTGAAGAATGTTAGTACAATAGACTACCTACTCAAATTATCTGTAATTTAATAATATCGAGACGAATAATGAAGATTACATATGTATGTCGAATTAATAAAATCGATTTGAGGAATTGTGGCTAGAATTTTAAAAGGCAAGCCTTATTCACTTCCATGATAAAAAAAAAACAATTTGAAAATAACGCACCTAATTTCTAACAAGCAAAGGAATTAAATCAATCATTTTAAACGGGACATGCCAATCAAGATGAATTTATTTAACCGATGAATGTTGGTAATCGACACAATCGAATAGAAATACATGGATGGCACAAAATTTACCACACGTTATAAAATAATTCCAATTCAAATAAGGCCAATTCTCCACTAATCAGATAACTGTTAAACGAAGAATAAATTTTGACATATTTTCTATACAAAAACTGTCAAAACACAATTTTTATTTTAGTTCAGATAAAAGATATGACAATTGAAGAATTTGCCTTCATAAATAATATAGGTTTTACCCAAGTTACACTTGATAATGGTGCCATCAAATCTATCTACTTTATTCAAATTAATTTAGATTTCGAAGTGGTAAAATAAATAATAATCTGATGAAGTTTTAAACAAAAGGTATGCGGGTATCGTTTGCGAGGTTAGTTTCGCTACCTCATGGTGCAATAATGCCGGAGAGACTTGCACGAGGGGCGCGGTCAGCAGAGAAGTCCCATCGAGCGCGAGCCCCGACTGCCAATGTTTTCAACACTCAAATATACATATAAAATACATAGACATAGGTACACTATTTGGACAGAACAAAGGTACATATTAATATCATACACGAATATAATATTGAAGGCTTTAGAAACATAACTCTATAGGACTCACTTAGACTTGGAGACTATTGGCCGGTTTCTCAATTGAGAATTTAAAGTTGAGAATGTGTCAAACGCTACTTTCATGCCAAAATTAGTCAGGAATTTTCAAGGTAGAGTTTGAGAAAAACTCAACATCAAATCCTTATCTAAAAAAATAGTCCACTTAAGATGCATGCATCTTCAAGACAGCTAAGGTTCTGTTTTTATTATCTAGGGGACGCTATCGTTTCAAACTTTATATGGAGATTTGCTAATTTCTCTTCAGGGGACAGTATCAGTACTAATTTATTTAGTTTCAAACCACACCAATTAGTTTATCAAACATTCTTATGAACTAGTGCACGCTTAGCAGTGTTAAGACGACTAAGGCTAGAAAATATTCCTTGGAATATCTTTTGAAATAAAACCAGAAATAAAGTTTTATGCATGACTCCCGCCGAGCAGGCCGCACCGGACCGTTGAGTGTAATTCAAGTGATTGTAAAGTGGCTAGAGGTCATATTTGCATGGAGTTTAAATAACAAATGAACCAATTTGGTACTGCACGCACGCCCCGTCGCCGGTCTGCTACCATGCAAATATGAATACTGTTCTGACTTTGCTATTTGCAATTTTGCGCGGCTCGCTGTGTAGACTGGTCTATGGCGACTTATTGGCTTATGGCTTTGTTAATAATTAATTCATAAATTATTGCTAATTAATAGTAAATATTACACACACAGGGCAAAAATAAGCGTGCTGTTTAGATCTGAATTTCACGGCACTGTTTAGTTGTATATCTAAAGCCTTTTCGTTAAAACACTGCCAGTAAGAGAGTGGACCTCATGTTTTATACCCTGGATTCTGGACTTACCGTCTGCATAGAAGCGGAGTGATTAAGAGCAGCCTGTTGCTGAGCGGTCATGCCAACGGACGTCTGGACCAAGCCGCTGCCAACCAGCGTCTGGAAGATAATTACGGGTTATTTTAGCATTATTAGTTGTGAAAGAAAAACCTCGTGAGGAAACCTCGATTTAACTATGTCAAAACTGAACCACAAAAACTAATAACAATATCATTGGCTCATTTGAGTAAAATAAATTAATATTATAAATATAGGTATGAGAAAGAGAGGGCATGGTGGGTGGTAGATCTTGCAATTACTTTTGTACGCCCGTTTGGAACAGATTCGAAGTTATTTTGGTTATACATGTTTTGAAAATTTAAAAAATAAAACAATTACTGAACCACCAAATCTTGTGAATTTGTGAACATGAGGCGAGAATATTTTTTAGTAATAGTGTTTTATTTATTTCTTAATTAACGTAACAGAGCGCTCGAAATGCGGCTCTGTCGCTTTTTCAACGGATTGATTGTCGGTAAAAAAGTAGAACGTCTCATAAGCTTTCAGTCTCAATTTGTCTATAATGGAGCCATAAGGCTTGAAATTTAGTGCCAATAATATAATCTGTGAAACAAGTGCGCGTGAGCACGAAAATTGCAAAATTGCTAATTTAATTTAATTTTAAAATTATTTTCAATAGTTAATTTTGTTATTCTAGTTAGTAACTTTGTTTTGAATTAACACGTTGGACTATCTATCATTATAAATATGTATTACATTATGAAGAAGATCATACCTGTGGTTGCTGCAAAGTCTGCACATTTTGCGGCTGTGACGTGTTTAACTGGCTGACCAGCGTGCCAGGCTGGCCCATGCCGCTCAACTATGGGACAGAAAATCTCCAGCTTAGTAACCAATCAAGTGCTGATATCATTAAATTATCAGCCATTAACATCAAGAAGGAATTCCATGACGTTGAGAAAATTTAGCTCAACACAACCATCCAATTGGTCCCGTTTTTTAGGGGTTTGTTAATCAAACGTCATAAAACAAGTTGAAAGCATTACAACGTATATAATTAGCAGTAGTTATTACCGTCATAATACTCACGGGATGTATCTGTTGCACCATGGATATGGTTTGCGGCATACCTGCCATAGGGATTGTCTGGGCGACCGATCCTACGGGCATCGTGCCTTGCTGCATGCCCAGCGACATACCTGCATACCAAAAATCCTATTATTCTTTGATGTTTTGGTGAAAACTCGCGGAATGAAAAGGATAAAACTATTTTTATTAACATTTTTTTCATTGTTTTCGCTTTTGGAATATTAATTATGTAATCATTAAGATATGTTACACTATACAATAAAAATAAAACTAGCTTCGGTGACATCACCGGCGTGAAAATAGGTTTCTACATAAAAACTTTAGACCCACGTTTCATTCCCTTACAGAGCGAATTCTGGAAATTCTTTCCTATTCTTTGTACACATCATTAAAGAGCTAGGGCTGGGCGCTGACAACTCAGTGGATTTGAACTTTGACTTTTACATTTACAGATAATGATCTTATTTGACCAAACAGCATGATACTATCTGAGTGTCTACCAAGTTGTAGATGCGACACTTGAAGTGTAGACCTTGTTATCATACTGTTTTTTTTTATAATTATTCAAAAATATGATGAAAGCTGTTATAAAAGACATGAAGTAAAAAAAAACACCAAAACCAAATATTGTATTTTATTATATCTAATTCACTGAGCTTACAGTGATATGAATTCTGAAACTAATAATCTATTTATATAAAAGCGAAATACCACACACTGATTAATCACGTAATCTCAGAAACAACAACACCTACTATTTTAAAATTTGGCAGGTAGTTCCCTATAGGGTGTAGACATCCGCTAAGAATGGATCCTAAAGATGATCGCTGAAAGCCCAGAGTCATCAGTGTGGGATAGGTTTATAAAACTGCACGTTTTATGAACTATTTTATTCTTTGTTTTGTGTATTACGATTGACATTAATTTGTGATTTTTGTGTGTGTGTTTAATGATTGATTTTTATAAACTAATTGACTAATTTATTAAATTGATTTCAAATATTATACTAACACAGTTTTAAGTTTCAGTCACTAACATAATATGGACATTAAAATTGTCTGAAATAAATGGTTTTTTTTTAATGGTGTAAACCGATTTTCACGCTGGCGGAGCCGCTGGCAGACACTAGTAAGACAATAAAAATGTTTTTTTAATATACTTTTAATTTTATTAAGACACATGAGTTGAATTCAAATGTTTTGACTACTAAAAACTATCGCGCAGCGCAACAAGACTACTATGATTTTTTATTAGACGAAGTAAAGTAATGTATAATCTTTTTATCATGGTGTACAATAAAGTATATATAAATAAATAAATAAAGTGACAGCAGTGGACAATGCCCAACTGTCAAACAACAATTGTTATAGCTGTCACTTTACTTCGTCTAATAAAAAATCATAGTATATAATTATCGTATTTCATTTATTTTAAAGATACCTAACATTGTTTAACCTTTTCATTTCGCGACTGTGTATATGTATTTGTGAACTTTGTTGATATGATTTATGAAATAGTGAATGGTGATTTTTATAATTTTGAGTTTTTTTTTATGGTAGGTAAAACCATTAAATGACAAATCCCGCCCTTGGGCGGAGCGGGAAATAGTGTCAGACTCTTACTGATTAAAAACCTAACCCGTTCTTTCGTTGCCTTCCGTACCGGGGCTGAGCCTTCCTTTCAGAATCCAACCCATGAGCCTAGTAGGCTTTGTATAAGATTCGCGTGTTCATAATGAATCAGTGTCCAGTGCTCAGATTATTTATGAGCTACCGGAACTTTTCATTCGCTTTGTAGATCAGGTCTTTTGTAATTATTTGTACAGACTGTCGTGCAAATGTGTTTTGTAATGTGTGTGTGCCCGTATGAGCTTAATTGCATCTGAATGTTTTATAACATGTAATTTTTTTATTTAGATATTTGAACTTTTTGTAGTACATAGGCAGACTTAATGTAATGTAACGTAATAAGCAAAGACTTTATCAGTAAACAGTCAGACAGTATTTTCTAACAAGATGTAGAATGTTATGGTGAGAAAAATATTGGTTGTGTGTCGTCTGTACGTTCACAAACACAAATTTCACATGCACAAACACCCAGACCCGGAACAGCTATCAGTAAACCGAATGCTTGCTCCGTGCGGGAATCGAACCCGCGACTCCAAACGAGCCGTCATGGTAAACAACGACACAGACATAATAGGTAATCAACTTACGTGAATTAATCAAAACGATGAAGAGCAGGGTCAACGACCTGCCTTTAGCTAAATGTTTAGAGTTTACCTTGTTGCTGATAATGCACCATTTGCTGAGTCTGTTGTTGTTGGTGAAGCAACTGTTGCTGCTGTTGCTGTTGTTGTTGCTGTTGCTGTAACACAATTACAACGGTATCAACACAGATTGTTAATATAAATATCTGCTAAAAGTACACGTAAAATATGCGGCATATAAGTTGAACCAAAACGTCGATCGACCTTCAAGGCACAGCTGGAGGCTAGGCGTAACCATAGCAACGACGACCATCTTGGTTCAACTTATTTTTCGCGTACTACTACTTGAGGTGGATCACCTTCGCTCTAACGAGATCTAATATGACTTCGCGGGTATCAGATCTAAAACTGATAGATCAATCGCAGTTTAATAACACCCTTAACAGACAAACAACGACAGTCATCTACATAATCTGGAAATCAAACGACTTCGAGCAAATGAGAATAGGATCGATTGCCATGTTGTGACGTCACGTTATACTGTCAAATCGAAGAATTAATAGGGCGGGGGATGTCATTGGATGATTTTACTTTAAAAAATAAAAATAAAATAATAGGCTAAGCAAAACAAGAACTTTTTTTAAATTTAATTTATTTACGAACTGTGAACGAAAAACGTTTAATTAGAATCCAGTTCATCAATTTTACTCATCTCTGAGTTCTTCAATTTTGCCAATGTTTCTTCGATTTGACAGTATGACGTGACGTCACAACGTGGCAATCGATCCTACTCTTATTTGGAAGGCATTGTACAATTCAATGGTCGGTACATATCTTACGGAAAATGCGTCGCATATTATCGGTCGCGTAACGCCAGAACAGACAAATAAAACATTCAACCTTTCACACTTTTTAGTGGCGAGAAATAGACAATTAAAACAGATAATTAAAATTATTATTATTAAAAAAAATAGTGACCTGCATAGCTTGCTGCTGCAACAAAGCCTGTTGCTGTATACTCTTAGACTTGTCTTGCACGCTTGTTATCTGAGTCATCTGGCCCGAGTTCATTAACAGAAGCCTAAAATAAACAAACAGATTAGTAATCTAATCGTAAATTATAGATTAAGAGAAATTTATGAAATTGAAATATTAAATAAATAAATATAAATAAAAAAAAAAAATATAAATAAAAAAAAAAAATATAAAAAAAAAAAATAATAAATAAATATAAATAAAAAATAATAATAAATAAATATAAATAAAAAATAATAATAAATAAATCAACAGTCGATAATAATTAATGTAAATCTAATTAAAATTCAGTCACCTTATACTCCTTTTCACTGCACCGGTTCCAACAACGCTGATTGGCCGGATAGCAGTAAAACGAAAGGTGACGATGTGATTCAAATGGGATGTAACGAAGTATAGAGTGAACAAAGCACATGCAGGGAATGACACATTGCAAAACATTTAAAAGATATTTCTATTATATACCTATCTTTATAGAAAAAGGGGCACATCTGTACATTCATACTATGACATTACTAATACATGTGTACTTTTTTACATTTGGAGACAGGAAACGAAGAAACGTCTAATAATATTTGTTTTAATCCTTCTTCGTACATTCACGTTAAGAAAATAATTACTCATCGTTGTCACTCAGCTTCGCCACGCCCCTTGACCAGTTAGATCATAGCAAATTAAAAATCCGTGATCTCATTGACCAGAAGATGAAAGCCTTTCAGAGAGTATGGATGCGTCTTTTGTTAATTAAAAAAAAAAAAAAAAAAATTCATCTGAGAGCAGTGGTGCCCGAGTGGTAACGGCCCCGACTTATGAGTTGTAGGTCGCGGGTTCAAACCTAGCTAAGCGCATAACTTTGTCTAATTTATTTTATCACCACTGCTCTCGAAAACGGTGAAGGAAAACATCGTAAAGAAACCGGCATTTCCTAGAACCAAAAATTCGAAGACATGTGACATCCACACAAGGCCCGCGTGGTGGATTACGGCCAATTCACTCTCTTAGAGAGGAGGTCTGAGTCCCAGCAGTGAGAACGTTATAAGGCTAATGCAAAGCTATGCAAAAAAGTATTTCACCTATTTGTGGAAATAAAAGTGAAAATTCTGACTTAAAATTTTAAAATAATTATTTAATACGTTTTAATTTTAACCCCAGTATGCAGTAGCACTGATGCCTCACTAATTTCTTAACGCAAATGGTGACTATAGTGCTGAGGTTTCGTCGAACAAATGTTGAAACTTTCTATTTTGGTCAGATGTACCCTTTTTGCGTATGGAGGTAGTGGTTGCTAAAACTTAACTGTTATTTATGGGTCTTGGTTATTTATGACACTGATCCAAGGCCAGGGATAGCGCTCTGAACTGACTGGCTTGGTTTTCTCATGTCAAGTTGGGCTTATTCGACATTGAACTTTTATCACAAAATATTGGGGCAGAACAATTTATCAAAGATTGAGACTGGTCACAAGGTTATTGATAAGAGAACTATTGATCAGTTGACCATTGGTCTGAAAACCGTTGGTCATAAAACCGTCGGTCATAAGACCACTGGTCGAAAGAAGAAGTTGCACAGAAGCGGGGTGGCGAGTATAAGGGCGGAGCAAGGACGGGGTCGGGTGACTCACTGTTGTTTCGGCTGTTGTATCTGATGTTGCATCTTATTCGTTTGATTCGCCGCATCTTGCTTTGCGGCCGGAGCCGGCGACCGCAGCCCCGGTTTTCCACGTTGTTTTGCCTGAGACAAACACAGAGTTACGATGCGATATCCTACTATTGGAAAACGTAATAAAAAAAATAAGCTAGTTTTTTTTTTTTTTTAGCTAGTAATAAAAACTGTTATTTATAACTGAGATTTTTTACTTTAGTGTCAGTCACAGTCTACCATACGTTTACGTAGGCGTTTTGAGAACATTTATTTGTCGTTTATTTTTCAGGAAACAGCGAATCTACTGAGTTAATTTTTAAGAATTTTCAAACTTGACTATTTGCAAATTTAATTTTTTGTAGACTGTTGTTTCCCGAAATGCTGCCTTTTGATGCCTCGAACATTGGTAGGTATGATTGATATCCCAACGAGTATTTATTAAAACGAATTTAAATTCAACGGACCTGATTTTGGGCTTGGTTGGCGCTGGTTTGCGTGGAGACCGACGACGCAGGGCCGGGTCGAATGCCGCTCGACGGCAGGATGTTCGACAGCGGACGCGGCGCCTTTGCCAAGCCATCGGACGAAGCACGAGGCTTTGAAGTGGTCGACGTAGCGCATGCTACACTAACATCTGGAAAAAAAACATAAAATTGTGAGTATCTGTGTACGATGAAAAGGTTGCACGTGAGCTACAAATATGTTATTTACAGTAGCAAGCGCAAGCGTTAAAAAAATGAGCTAGTCTGCAAAAACAAAAAAATAGTTTGTAATCGCTTAGCAATGCAAATGCAACAATCGCAATTAGATACAAAGGAAATAAACATAGCACAATATCAACGTCAAATGCATCATATTTTCAATTCGAGTAACATTAAAAAAAGAAAATTTAACACCTTTCGAACACCGAATGCATTATTATTAAATGAAAAGATTGGATTTATTTAAGATACGTCAAAGAAACAAAAGAGGTATACTAACTGGTGTGTTGTACGTTGTTTTGCGGTGAGTGCTGTATGAACATCGAGGGCGGGGCGTCGGGCTGGGTGCCTCGTATGAAGATCGGGTTGGGGGCTAGCAGCCCGCCCGCCGGCAGAGTCCCTGCTTGCAAGCCCCCGGCCCACACCTGCGGCAGTGCCCCCGAGATCTGCCACGGCGCGAACTGCATCGTCTGACCGCCAGTCTGCGGGACAGACCACTTCGTTAGACAATAAATTTTATATTCCTCAGTACATTGAAATATATACACAACATTTTATAATTACATATTTAAGGTCGAGATACACAAGCCCGTGATTTGCACGCCATGCTGATATAAACCAAACCAAAATTACTTAAGTTACAGGTATGTGTATTTCGGTCTTTGGAGAGGATAGGCTGCTACTTATTGAATACCAATTAAAGTAGAGGGATAACAAGCATCCATGCAAGCAAAGGGAAATGAAGAAAAGTGAAGCCATCAAATCTACAATACGGAAAGGTCAAAGTGTTCTGGTAATGTCAGGCATCGCCATCATCATCACCATTTCAGCCAAAATACGTCCATTGTTGGACATAGGCCTCCTCCATGCCATTATATCATCTGTAGTAGGTAGGTTTTTATAGTTACTTCGTGTCATTGTCACTTACTGGAAAACTAAGGACGAATATCACTTATAATATGATCAACAAACGAAAATCGAGTCACACGAAGTCAGTTTTAGGGTGTTTTTATTATATTGCAAATTTGCTCCGCATGCGTATGTCGTTTTCATACAAGTTTTTATTATAATGCGAAGAATACGCACGCGGGACGCAAGCGGGGCGGGTCAATCTCGCATGCGTGGTGAAATCAGCATGTTAATAAAAATACCCTCATAGTGGTCGTAGATGGTGCAATAACGTTGACAGCTGTCAACTTTATTACCAGAACGCAGTTTAGATGCCTAGTTCAGAATTTGATGTGTAGTTCAGAGTGCCTAAAACGATTTTGTTTTAGGTTAACGCGATCGACACGTTTATGATGTTTTGTGCTCCTTCTGGCCCGCTCCAAGCTTTTAACCAAACAAAGAGCCAAATGCTGTAAACATTTGTATCGAAAAACCACTCATACTAAAGTGTCAGTTTCACTAGCGAATCTCACCTTTAAATGAACAGATACTGATCAACTATTATACAAAATCGCTTAGAACGGTACTTACTTAAAAACATTATCATGGTTAAAGGCTTAAAATTTAAAGCGAATAAAATTACAAAGTAAAAAACAAACCTTACGGCCATATGATTGTATTCTATGGCACAAAAACTTGGTCTTTGCCTAACATTCAAAGAAGCGAGCATTGAAGCGCATTACACCAGGTTTTAAGTTAGTGGATAGAGTTCGAAATACTATAGGTAATGCGATCTAAAACCTGTTTAGCTGAGGTGGCACAAAAGGCTGAAAGACTGAAGTGGGACTGGGCTGGACATAGCTGCCGCATACCCGATGAACTGTGGCCAAAGTACCACAAAATTGGTGGCCTGAGACAGTGAGACGGGGTCATGGTAGACCAGGAAGGGTGTCAGTATAGGAAGAAGGAAGCGCGGGCCCGAAAAGATGGAATGGATGAATGGAGGGTTTTTACCCAGGAATGGGACAGAACAAGCATATGTAAAAAAAGGTACCAATCATTCTATTATTGCGCATTCATAAAGATGACGTTAGAAAATTAATTTATTAGGTTATGAATCGCTGGCTGTCAGTTATACTTACCAGTTTATAGCATAGCATAGCTATAACTACCAGCTTATAACTAAACTCCATATTATAATCAAAAAGAGAATTTTCTATTTACATTCAGTATTTCATTACATTAGATGTTCGCTCGTAGTTTTAAGATAAATAAACTACATTCAATACTCAAAGGGGAATTAAACTTTTGCCATACATTACTGGCATATATTTTTTTTTTCTTTTGCCATAAGTGAAATCTAGGCCATTTATTAAAAGTATTCCTATTTCCTATACTTATTGAAACATACTAGCTTGAATTTGAATAAGTTAATAGGAGCTTTTATAATACATATTAACTTCAATAACAGCAAGAGTAGCAAAAATCCATAAAAGTAGAATGTATGTACATTACGTAGTACGTCCATTTATATATAAGAATTTAAATAAATATAGAGAATCGCTTTGAGCTGCAATGCATATAAAATTATTCGCTAATGCACGAAACTTACAAATAGTAAATCAACACAAAATAATTTCAACATGTATTCTTCAAGTTTCTTTGAAGTTTCTTTCAAGAACATTGAAGAAAATAGAGTTTTGTGAAAGGTCTAGAAACGTATCGGAATCGAATAGAAAAACTTCATTCACATAAGGTTACACGACACAGTTCCGTCTCTAGACCTTTGACAGTAAATAGCAGGTAATTTTGTAGTACCTGTATCGGGCTGATGATCTGCGCCTGCGTCGGTTGCTGCGAGCCCAGCACGGGTTGTGAGACCTGCACGCACTGTGCCTGCACTGGAACCGACTGTGTCCCTCCCGTGCCGCCCACCTTGTTGCCAGCACCCTTCGCGCCACACTGCAGGCATTCAACGTTAGTGGTCAGTTACCAAGTAGTACAAGGAAAGAAGTAATACTAGCCTATGAAAACCTTGACCATAGATGTAATCGTTTCATATAACACGAAGTAAATGACAACGGCTATATTGACGCCTCAAGGATGTAAAACACAAGTGTGATAAAGACAGGTCCCCCGGTATAGGTGAGTGTTCGTCAAACAATACTTCAGCCTAACAACATATCAAAAATCAGCATTAATCTTTTGAATACCGTAATTAGAGACACCATAGAAAAACAATAGGAGGCGGACACCGGTGTCCTCTTGGGGCATGACAGTTTAAAGTAGGGGTAGACTGGTTAGACACGTGATCCACGTGAAATACTAATTCAGAAAATGGTTAAGGTTCAAAAACGACAAGGAATTGATAACGTTCTATAAGTAAAAAAATAACCATTAAAAAAAAACCCCGAGAGTCCTTGTCGTCAATATGAAATGTATAGAACTGGTCAAGACGAATCTAATGTGCCCAAACTCGATAGAAACTCGAAAAAGATAATGAGGTATTATAGGACAGGATTTTCTATAAACTTTAGGTACGTACTCAGAAAATAATTCCTGTGTTTTCCTAAATTCAATTTATGAAATAGCTCACCCTCAGGTTTAAAAAGTAGCTAAAAGTAGATGAGATTCACCTAATTCACGATCCAGCTAATTGATGCATTATTATTGTATTGTATTGTCTATAACCATACTTTGTACGTCCTGGAACTGTAATAAGTTTTTACGCAACTTAGAACTACTTAGATGTTGGATAAATAAAAACTTTGTAGAGCGGATGAAATGAAACCCAAAATGGCATATTAACGGCGCCGGCGGGGAAGGGTACATGTATCGATCATACCTTATGCATATCTGATTGTTTCTGCTGCTGTCCGATACCGGAGACGGTGGACTGCGAGTGCGCAGGCAGGATGCTCGGCTGCGAGTTGATCACGCCCAGCGGACTGAACACGAACGTCTGGTTCTGCGTGGTCGGGATGGCCGGGATCGTCGTGTACCCCGGGAACGGCGCTGACGACACAACCACAAAACGCTATATCACAGTACCCATATGTTCTCACATCAAACAAACACTTCACATGACTACTAATGATGATCGTGTATCGAAAAGCAAATGATTTAAAGAGATAATGAAAAAAGACTTATCAAACTTAACACAATATAATACCAACACAAACACGTAAGTATGTAACGACTCAAGAATTATAATATGCGTGGGAAGCTAATAAAAAGCTGTACTTGCAATGTTAACAATTAAAAAGCCTACGCCTACATTGATCATATAAATAAACGTTGCAATAAATTTAGAAAAAAGCTTTAATAAATTTAAGTGGATATGCCAATTAAAAATAATATTGCTCAAAAAACCAAATCAATGAAATAAAATTCCCTCATGAGAGAAATGTACATTCATATCTTTAATCACGTGACTCATAAATAAACATTTTGAAAATTTTATAAACCTTGCTCCTGATATGTAGTTAGACCTGCAAAATTTACTGAAAAACTAAATAGTGTAGAAGTTCTGGTCCGCACGGAACGTTTCGATTGGCCGTTTTAAATTTCACTGGGATTTTTAAATGTGCGCTCATACATAACGTTACTGGCTAAATGGCGAGTGAGCTGAGCTAAGATGCGATGTATAACGACTGAGAATATAGCGATCAAATTATTTAATATAGCATTGACTGATGTAGTAACACAGAGAATATGTGTTTTTGGAGTAGGCCTGAATCTGATGCTACATAAATTTAATGTTGTATGTTGTAATGTTAAGTGTGAGCACGTAAACGCGGAGGGCGCTGGTGTTAAGTCGGTCGGCGTGTCGGCGTTGACTCACATACGGCGCTGAACCGGCTCAATCGCCCGGTGCGTTATCAACCGCGGCGTCAGACTCTTATAGCCTACCGCGTACCGCGTCGCGTCGGTTTACAGCTGCTTAGGCGGATATAATTATTATGCTGTCTAGTGGTTTTATACTAATAGTTATATGCCTCATGCGCTGTCTTATATTATTTTTAATGAAGTACAGTACACTGTGTTTATGTTATAGTTTATAGGATTAAAAAAAATAATAATAATATATTCTGTAAACTTTCTGGCATCAGAAAAGTTGGTTTAAGTAAGTGTAATGACAAAAGAAGCACTTTTTCTTTTAGTCTATCTTTTGTGGTAAGATGTTATCTATTTATTTTAAATAAAAACTATGCAGCAATCATAGTGACAGTATACGGAGTAACGTTCGAGCGTCTGGTGGAAAAACTTCAAAATACAGTGTAAAGGTGTGTCGGTACGGTCAGCGTATCTAAGTGTACATGTCAACAGGTACTTGAATAGTTTATGGTCCAGTGCGTTCGTATAGCGTACATTAAATAATATTAATTAAATTACACATTATGCATACAAAATGTTATAGTGAATATTAATATATTTAGGGCAAGAATCAAAAATATTTAATTTTTATTTGAAATTTTCTAGCTGGGAAAATAAAATATAATCCATGCGCCCTATGGGACTGTCTATGGGTACAATTACTAAACGCTTTGGAGTAGAAACTTACCGGCCTGTCCTTGCAGGACTTGTTTGCCCTGCGTGGTTAACATGTGGGGGGCTAGTTGGTTACCCTGGAACGGCTTACCGGCGGCAATCACCTAGACAACAGGGTGTATTAATACACAAAAGAAATAATACAAAAACAATCAGTTTGACTGTCACTACAGAATACCCTGAAGACAACAAGCTAAGGATACGGATATTATTCCAAATGAAAGTAAAAAGATCTCACCTGAAAAAAGATTATTTCCAGAAAGATAATGTAACTACTTTGCAGAAATCAGAGCCTACGCTGCATTATACACAACTGATTTGCATGGTGTCAAGGAGCAAACTGAATAAAATGGGAACGGATAACCTCATTCGTTTGCATTTTCTGCTAGCCCATATCATCATAGAAATATAAACCTCGCGTACAAGCTAAATGGTTACTCCGAATGCGCTCCAAATCTCACTTTACCTTTAGGGGGTAAACCTATTACGCCCAGTTCCACTTTTACTGTTTTTTGTTGCTAGTTTTATGTACGTATTATATTTTATATATTGTGAACAATGTGGAGACGACAAAATCAACACATTATTTACCATTATAAACATATTGAGTTATTATTTCTAGCCTGTACTGTCCCAAACTTGGGTAAACGCCTCCCTTCAGTCCTTCTATTATTCCCGGCTCTGGGCCATATCAAAATTAACTTCAAATCCCATTTTTTTTAATGAATAATAGAATAAAAATAACTGGCCAAGTGCGAGTTGAGCTCGCACTTCGAAGGGTTCCGTACTGCAATATTAAAACGAGCAAAAAAAAAACGCCGGCAAAATATCGTATCTTGTATGGGGACCCCTTTTAATTTGTAACTTTATTTTAATTTTATTATTTGTCATTGCAGCGGCAAATAAATATTTACATTCTGCGAAAATTTCAACACCACCTCTTACGGTTTATTAACCGATAAATTGATTGTAGTATTAGTTTCACTTAACGTAACCATCTAAATACTTGTCATATAGAATACATTTTTCGAAAAAACAAAATACATTTACGTAGATTTAATTGTCTCGAAGTATGCTGCGTCTGTACCATACCTGTATCTGCTGAGAGTTGATGCCGGGGTGCAACGCGATGTTGCCAGGCATGAGCAGCGGGCCCTGAGCATTGTAAAGCTGTTGCAGGTACGTGCTGTTCTGCAACGGTTGCTGTATCACTTGCACACGGCTGTGGCCCCATTCCGCGCTACACAAAATAATTTTCAAGCTCTTAAGATACGCATTCACAAAAGTAGAGGTTGTTTTTTCACCGGTTATTACGACAATGTCACCAGAAGTGAATATAGTGTTTTCTTGTTTGAAGTTATCTAAGCTTTAATCTTACCGATTGGATGTTTTGAAAATTATTCCTCTTAATAATGAATCCTTATCATTCAAATTTATCAACCCCAACATTTTTATGTTTACACGAGAGATCACAGCGACGCTACTCCCATAAGTGTTACCATAACTACAAAGAATATTGCGCAGAATCTGTCGAATCAATATCACTATTCATGTCCCTTTTCTATACATTGTCGGCTCCAATTTCATATTTATATTAACCTTTCTGTTTTCCTGATACGTATACTTCAGGAAAATAGGTAGGTTTAATATATACATATTCATAAATACATAATATATGATATGTGTTTATACTGTCATGTTACAAAAGGGCTAGCTGACCCAAATGATTGTATAATTTAAAAGTGTAAAAAAATTTTGACTTATGAAAATACATCTATGTTAGTCATCTTTCTTTTTGTTATGTCAGCGTGATGTTTTGATTAAACATTGAAATAGAGCAGTGATCCTTTATTTATAATAATAGGTAATCCAAGATATTTGGCAAAAAAAAAAGCTGTTTAAATAATTCAGCCAGCTGTTTCCCTAAAATACAATCCGTAGGAAAATTGGCAAAAATAATTTGCTTTGCGAGTTTAAGCTACCAAAATGTCTATGAATCAGTACGATAAACAATCTATAATGTTAGAGAAATGAGAAAGAAGGTGATAAATAAACTGAAACAGGATTTCACAAGATGTTTTTTTAATAAGATGACGTAAATAAGGACAGTATTAAGAGGACCCAGTATGTCCGGATCAACGAGGATTACTTACTCGTATTCCGAAACAACACGGCCTGTTGGAAATCTATTATGTAATTTAATTATATTTTTCAGCCTCACATGACCATAAGCCCTAAAAAAAAAAAAGAAAGCCCTAACCGGGTTTCCAACCTAGTACTACGAATAACCAGCTTTTTTATTTATACTAAAAAAAAAACCTATTCCAAATCATGACGATTTTTTATGAGTTATGAGTACTTTTTGCGGTCTACCCAAATGTCCTTTCTTTGGTATTGTTCGTCAAGTCGTTGAGCTCCTTAGTAGTCCTGAGTTGAGCTATACGAACACTGACAAATGCTTGCACTGACTGGACAGGTCCACTCAGAACTGTGTGGTTCTTTCTTCAAAAGACCATCTCAGACTCCAATCTGCATGGTTCTCATATGTTTTGACTATTACATGATTGCTGTATGGACTTTAAGAGACTTCGTCCTCTGAGTTTATTTCGGTGTTTCTTCTCAACGTAGTCAGCTAGAAAACACTGGCCTCATCTAATTAAAATTAACGAAAATTCACATGTAAAAGTGTTTTTAAAAAACCTATTTGCAAAATATCATTTATCATTTAAAACCTGCCGGTAGTATTTCCTGTAAGGCTCTATGCTGTAATGTTCATTATAGTATACAAACTCTACATGATACGAAGTACTTACCTGATCTGCTGTGGGTGCTGCGTGTTGGGTAAGCTCTGCAGCGGCGGCATGGTGGAAATGCTACCAGCCTGCTGTTGGATCCCGCCGCCTGCTTGTTGCTGCTGCACCTACATCATGCACAGACCACTAATTCAATAACCATCTAGGTAATATTGTCACCGCAGAGCCATCATGAAAACTAAACAAATGGAAAAGATTTTAATACGGGTGAAGAAGGTTTTAAAACGGGTTTTCTAAAATTAATAAAAACAAAAGGCCACTGTCCGAGACAGTTATATTTCGACTCTTTATATCTTTTACTTCCATGATGACAAGAGTTGACAAAATACTTACCAGTTTAGGATAAGTTTCAAGAACAATCACAAAATCCTGAAATATTGTACATATTTTCAAAACGAGCATGGTGCACAAAACTATAGGTACTGGTTGGCTGGTAAACACTTCACGAATAAATCCGATCAAACGATACAAATGAGCTAAGCAACTGAATATATTTTATATCCTAGGTGTTTATAGGAGTGATATACATGCAGATGATATAATATATTCTTTATTTTTTTCAGAATTATGTCATCTATTCAATTTAATAATTTATATCAACAATTGTTATTATTAATAAATATGTGAACCTTCACCGACGTTACAAGCACAGGCGTGAAAACTGCTATTGGATACCCAATATTGTAGTCATCTGGGTAAATAAGCCAGCTAATTGCACGCCTAGGCCGTTCATTGAACGCTAAATCTAACTAAATGGCAAGACAACCAGCCAAGTAATTGAGCGTCCAAAACGTCCGTCAAAGTTTTTTAAAAGGCCACAGGGACATCGTTGTTAGTTTGACTAAATTAGTAGGTACTATTTTTATACGCTATAGGTACAGACCTACAACGTTTAAAAATAATAACTGGTGTTAATATTAAATATTTCGTGAATATTACATAAATATAAAATACAATATATATATATTGACAAAACAGCGCTATTCTATAAGATATAAAAGACCAGTATCAATACCACCATCAATAAATTGTTCTAAATTAACATAATTGTTATTCAGTTCTTTAAATATCTATATTTTTTGCTGATTTAAACAACTTTGATTAGATTGAAAATAGGGGTTTATCCTTGAAAGTTGTGACTGGAACTTACGTTTGACGACAAGTCGACGGAGCCTACAACTCTCAAATCAAGCTCGACTTAGTGTCGAACGATATCAGCATCGTTTCCGTTTCCGGTCGATGTCGTCTATGGTAAGTATAATTCTATTTATTGGTTGGTTGCATATACCTACTTTAAAAGATATGCTGTTTCGGGAATATTACTCATACATAAATAACGAATTCGTGTTATACGTACATATTATTAAGATAATGAACTGCCAAATGCATACAGCGCGGCGTTTCAAAAGCACATCATGGACTCACATCGCATGTCGAAACATCCATTAACGTAGTCATGAAAACTCACCTCGCTTTCCACCTTTATTTGCGGAGTCGCTTCTTTTAGATTAAGCACGAATTCTTCGCTTTCCTCTATTTCTTGGATTACGTAATGACAAATTTTTCGCCATTTTCTTCTCGAATGTACATCTACACGGTTTGCTCCGTCGAGAACATTGAAATTCAACGCCAGGCGAGCCATTTTAACTTAGAATTTCATACTAATTTCCTAATTTTATACTAATAGCCCTTTTGTGATGGTGGTTGAGACAGTTCTTTTCTGATACACCGATATTTGATGTATTGTAAGTTAGTAAAGATTAATTATAAGTGCGTATTGACACAATTGGATTGGATGCTGAACACGAAGTTATGAAGTACTTAAGCACCCACAACCTTTGCAAGCTAGAACAAGGTGAGCGTTAAATTATAAGGCTGGCGGCACATTAACTAGTACTACGTGAGCGATGCTCGTGCGCATTATTATAGCCTAGGTGACCGAACCTTTGCTCGAGCAACTGAGCAGATGCCCGAACTACCGTCTTGTCGCCCAGGCTGATTTCATTCTATAAATAAACTCGAAGGCTTCAGCAAGCAACTGGGCCAGGCAACGAAAAACATTTAAGATACGATCGCAACTACTAGTCGCTCGCGCGATAGTAGCTAATGTGCGGTCAGCCTTTTAGGGTTAGTGATCTTGACCGTGGTTGACAGACATATTAGTTATCTTTGAACTTGTCCGTGTTTCGGTCCGGCCCCGTTTCCCTTGGTGTTTGTTATGTTACACTTGCACGTGTGTTCCCCAATAGAGCAAAACTTACCTGATGCGACATGCTGCTGGGCATTGAGGACACGACGGTGACGGTCTGGTGATGCTGCTGTGACGGCTCGTGCTGGGCCATACTGATCTGCTGTTGGACCACTTGCGTTTGACCGTCTACTATCTGTGAGAACAAATTTTCGAACGTGAGTTGACAATGATAACGACGATTTTTTTTTAATATATAATATACTAGAAGTCGACTGCGATCCCACCTGATGGTAAACAATAAACGTTGATGGTGATTCACACTAGTTTATTAAAAACCTATTAACTCTAGCCTTGAGGTATAAGCTATTATTTATTTGTTAAAATTATATTCACTAGTCAAGAACTCTGTAAAAAATTTAGATGCTTAGATATTATAATATACAATGACTAGTAATGAACACAATATTTAATTTGGCATACATTTGGAATTAATAATTGGTAGCATATTTTTTATGGTTTGGTTGGTATTGGTTTGAAATAAATATTTTCAATTGCACCTTGTGTAGTCTACATAAAGGTGTTATGTACTCGATTTCCATAACTATCACACAATGCCATTTAGTCCCAAGCCAAGCAGAGCTTGTGTTATGAGTATTAGACAACTGGTAAACATACTTATATATTTCTAAATCAAAAAACATAATTAAGTATAGATAAATTACACCCAAACACAGAACAAATGATCGTGCTCATCACACAAAGATTTGTCTTAGGTAGGAATCGAACCCACGACCTCCGGCTGTCAGGGCCACTAACCACTAGACCAGCAGGCCAGTCGAGTTATCCAGGTTAGATTGACTATTTTAAACGAAACGCAGATGGCCGGAAATTGTAGTACGGTATCAATTCTCAAAGAAGGCTTGCTAGGCCGCGTCTTGTGCCGAGTGTCCAGAGTCCAGAAACCAGCCACTGCGCGTCCGTGCGGATTATACTCCCGATTTTTTTTTTATTCACTAGCAAAAGATGGAATATTTTTTAAAGTTATTTTTAAAGGAATGTTGCTTACATCTTTTTTATAAAAAAAAAAAATACAACCGACTTCAATGAAAAAAACATAAAAAAGTGCAAAATAATTATAATAGTTTAGGTTCTTCGTTATTAAACACTGACTTCCGAAATTAAAGTTATTTTGCATTTTATTGTGTTTTTTTCATTGAAGTCGTTTGTATTTTTTTTGTAAGATGTTTTTTATTTCACACTTATTAGTTGTAGTACCCCTCAGTCAAACTTAAACAGATACCTTCCGCCATTTGGTTCCATCATCAAATCAACATGACAATTCTAATAATACCAAACACGGCTAGGATACATGGATTTATTGTGACTCTACTTCTTCACTCACCGACTACATGTATAGAAAAAGCAATCTCCTTGTTACGACAGTTCTGCTATGAGTTTTTGGAGTATAATCCAACCAACTTAGGAGTATAATCTTTCAATCAAAACCAAAATTTTCAAAATTGGTCCACAATTGACCGAGATATCGGCGAATAAAGATATACAAACGACAGTTCTGCTATGATTTTTTGAAGAGTTTCGTTCTATATCTTCAAAGTTCATCATCAGATCAAAAAGATAATTTTAGGGGACCAATTCGGAAGTAAAACCTTTCAGTCAAAACAAAAATTTTCAAAACCGCACAAGATATCGGTGAACATACATAAAAAAAAAATACATACAGCCTAACATAGAACCTCCTCCTTTTCAAAGTCGGTTAAAAAGAAAACGGTCGTAGTCTTCTTTGGCAAAAGGGCTATAATAAAGATTATACATCTTGATGAACAGAAAACTGTTACCACAAAATGGTACAAAGAAATTTGTTTACCTCAACTGATAAGATCTCTCAAGAACCTCCGACCGAACTCGCGTCTCGACATTTGGTGGCAGCACCACTATAACGCACCTGCACATCGCGCTCAATAATACATTTTGTGAGCAGTACCTCTACCATGAGTTTTAAGCAATAGTATTTGTCGCTACTCGATATCGACGCCGTAAATATTTTGTATGGCAAATTTTGCAGCGCCTCTAGCGGTCACTTGCAGAACCAAAATTTGCCATACAAAGTATTTACGGCGTCGATATCGAGTAGCGACGAATACTATTACTTAAAACACATGGTAGAGGTACAGCACTGGGTTAATTTTACTTGAGCACCCTCCCTACAGCCCGGCCTTGCACCCTGTGACGTTGCCCTTTCTTCAACCATTAAGGATAAACTGAAAGGGTGACGATACTCCGACGATGAAGAAATAATTCAAGCGTAGAACTTAGCGTGTAAAGAAGTATCTAAAGAAGTATGGCAGAAATTTTTTGATGAATGGTTTTAGCGTATAGAGAAATGTGTCGCAGCCGACGGAAATTATTTTGAAAAAAATTGAAGTTAGTGACGTACGTATAATAAATATTTCGTAACCCCGAAGCACAAATTTGCTGATATACCATGATATAGCATTTTTGAGCACTAAATGATATCATTTAGTCATCATCATATTATCCTTATGTATTTGAACCGTCCCAAGATTGTCAGTTATTCAGAATCTTCTGGTTAACTCTGACTGAAATAAGTTTATTATTATTTATACATTCAAGATTAAAATTCTTTTGTCCCTGTCCCATATGCGGTTTGATTGGAAAATTTCTCGATGTTTCTCTCAACAAAGAAAATTTAGGTTGAAAGAGGTGTTTACAAACGTTCCCGAATTTAAAGTACAGGCCTTTATACGATTTGTTTAAAATTTATAACATGAGCCCCAGAATAAATTTTCTTCGCAATAATACTCATAAATTATTAATTCTTTGTTATTCGAAAGGACTCTATTAATTCATGATTACAACATGTTTGTAGCAAAGTAAAGCAATGGAAACTTTTAAAGTGGAGCGTCAGTAATCGGGAAACCATGATGTAGCTGTGAAACGGATGAATGGACTAGTGGCTAATTTGACGTCCAATGTCGAAAACAATTAAGTTCATAAAAAAGTTGCAACACGAGAACAAAATAAACTGCGTTAAAATGATATATCCGGTTACTTTTAAATTTTTAACATTTTAATCAAAAGTTAGAATTTTTACGAGTCACGCGTATCACAATTACATTCCATTAATCAAAATATTAGGGTATAATTATTATTCTTATTTATTATTAGAGGATAACTAACACATTGTACAACTCGGCTTTATACTAAACCTAACAACGTTAAGACAAAAACAAAAAAAACTTTAGCGTCAAGATTCTCACCATCAAACCTAGGAACGTCATACGGAAATGTGTACAGGCAGCATTGCATTTGAATGGCAATGCTAATTTTTTGAGTAAGTATAAATCGAACGAGCCATTTAGTCAAGCTAAGTGTCGATCTATCGGCGATCGGTTCAAAACCGTAATTACGAATAAGGTCACAGCATTAGCGCCACTTGTGGGCTTTAGCCGCCCCCATTGGCCCCGTGTTCAAATTTTAATCACAACTGTAAGCGGCACATTAGCATCTCACTGACCTCGCCAACGACTTCTAGATGGAATTGCAGTAACGAGAGGATTTCTTTCTTAATGATTTTTTCTGAATCCATAGTAATAAAGTTTTACAGTAGTTCGTCGCGAAAATTAAAATCGGTGCGGCACAGTCAACCACGTCCTGATTTGAGCGCGCGTCGCACTGCACTACCGAGTGTCCCTACAATGTATGTAGATGCGTCCGCTGTACTTTCAGCAAAGCTTTACCGCGTCTGATTTAATTACTAACAGGTACAGGGTGAGTTTTTAACATGGGGACGACGCTTAATGAAACCAAAACTGTAAGTTGTATAGGAAAGCCGAGTTGAGAGGCTGGCAAAAATTTGCAAAAACTTAAAATACGTTTTTACAGTCGTTTTGTACAGTAAACCATGAAGAAGCTAAATTCTTTAAAAAAGTTTGTAAATAGAGGATTTACCAAAAATCTATTCTTTTTACTATTGTTATTATGGATAGGCTAGCGCTTGTCCACTTTCTCACCTGATAGAAATCGACGATGGAGACTTCTATCAGGTGACTTGTAACCAACCCAAAAAAAACCCTTGACTTAAATGTATTTTTTATGCATATTATTATTCATACTATGTATTATGTTATACTTAGGGCATACTGAAAGTTTCTGGATTCTGACAAATAAGACTAGATATGTACTTAGGATACATTTATTGTTTTACAAAGTATATTCTTTCGGAATTAATAAATGAAACAAATGGAAGTCGCAGGGTGCCAGGTTGCTGCCTGCAAATATGCTTCTTTTTTGAGAAATGTGAGTATGCGTTATCGTGTTGGAGTACATGGCTTCGAAGACGCTTTTCGCAAACTTTTTCTAGGCTAGCAAGTATTGACTTACCAATGTCCAGTCACTGTTCGTTGATCTATGAGCGATACCTTAGTGTTGTGTCCTGATTTGCCGAAAAAAGAAGCAACTATTTTTTTTTACCAACACAACGCTTCGACTTTTCTTAACTTTCGTCGGCAAATCTTCAAAAAGAACGACCCACTCTGCCGACTGGCATTTTCTTTCAGGTTCAAAGTAGTACACCCAGGTTTCGTCACCTATCACGATATTATAGACAACCAATGACCGTACTCCATTAAACTAATTTTATCGTTTTACAGCACCACTGGACAGTCGTTACTGGTTCTCCATCTAGAGAAAAGCTTCCGAACCTTCCGATGCACATGTAAAATGTTTTGCACTTGGCTCATTCCAATGCCTAATGAAGCACGAATTTGCTGGCAAGTATTTTTTTTTGTCAGTTTCAATGAATTGTCGTACGGTGGCAATATTCGTTTGTAACCGCAGTCGCCGGCCGACCTTCACGTACCTCGTCATAGAGATGATCACGTCCACGTCTAAATTCTCCAAAACACGAATACATAGAGCTGCGGCATGTAGAGATGGGTGGTGGGTAAAAGTCCATCGGGTATTTACCCAGTAAATACCCAAAAGTATGGGCACAACAATAAACACTTTTTGGTTTCATTCTAAACACTGAGTACCGTTTTATGTAATAGGATTTAATCGAATTTTAGTTTGTTTATATATATAATAATATACATAATTTTTTTTGACCGTACCTACTCGAAAATCACTTGAAATTTGGAACTGCGCATTTGTGACTAGAGGCATTTTGCACCTGACAGTTGTCCCTTGGAACTTGGCAATCACCCGCTAGATCTAAGGCTTAGGTCGTAAAATGGATCAGCTCGTGGTAGAGCTTCAGTGTGTGTTAAGTAAGGTTAAGCTTTTCAGCAATAGATGGCGTTATCACCAAATCTGTAAATTTTCTAGAACTATTTGCGAAAATTATTGAATTTTAATTAATTACTGAGTAAATACGAAAAATATTTACGAAACTATGCTGAAGTTAGGTCCAGTCGTTTTGCCATAACGCGATTTACAATGGTGCAATGCGCAACTCATATTTCTTCAGAAAAATATTTTCTTTTGGTGCGTAAAGCTGACACAAGCGCGACTTGACAGGACACGGGTGACACACTAGACTGAGCGACTTACTACTCCTAGGTAACAACTATCGGATCACGAATTTGTTCGCTATGTCCTGTCTATTGGTAGTATATATTTATTGTAGTATATGTCTTTGTGTTTCGCTACTAAAATTAATATTAACTCGTGAACATTATCGTTTAATGATTTTTTATGACTTTCGTTGTGGCCCAAGTCAACAAGAGAGTTCCCTGAGAATTCAATTGGCATTTGGTGATGAAGCACCATGCCGCTAGAGATGGGTTTTTACCGTGTAAATACCTAAAATTCCCAAAAAGGTTTTACCGAAATGGTGGGTATTTACTCTTTACACTTTAAAGGCACTCTCAAAATAGAAACGTCATCGCTGTCAAGGGTTCATAGTACGGCCACAGGTCTTACAGTAAGTTATGGTGCGGAGAACAGTAAGTCCGCCTACACAAGTTGTCTTCTTTAAAAAAATATATTTAGTAAAAAAATTGAACATCGGACGGAGCTATAGAGATTTTATAGCTCCATCACTCTTTTTCGCTCTTACGACTGATATTTTATCATATCATGATAAGGCCTTGGCCATCTACCGAGCGATAGTTAAATTTGTATAAATTTTGACTAATTTAATTCGCGTAATAGCTATTGAAAGCTAGATGTCGTCACTGAGGCATAGAATGTCAATTTTTGTAAATTTGTTCTGATGGCCGCTCTATATTATCTCTTTAAATATCTTTTTAATGAGAAAACTAATGACAGTCTCGCAAATTGAAAAGTACCATTCTCGCATTCTCGCAAAGAGTTCCATTTACGAAATTCTATAATTGTTTTTTCATTATTTTATTGTAAGTGGATGGGGAATTTAGAGACTTTCAGTAGGTATGCCTAAGGTATCATAAAATTCATTTTTAATAAATGTCACAGCTCATTCAAAAGCCACCCAAAACGCACCCCGCACCGCCTCATCGCACGGCGTACACTCGGTGTCGACAGGTGGTCCACGGGTGGACGCCGCATTATCACCAATGGACGTCGCGCGGTTAACCAGTGGACCACGCGCGGTCAACGAGTGAACGCTGCGTGGTTAACGAGTGTACGTCGCTTGGTCCACGAACATTCGAGTAAGGTCTGTTAAGGTCCACAGGCCCACTCATTAGGTCCACCATCTTATATCACTCGGTTTTCATTCGTCGACAGGTTTTTTTTTTTATCGTAGGTAAAATCATCCAATGACAAATCCCGCCCTTGGGTGGGGCGGGAAATAGTGTCAGACTCTTACTGACTAAAAACCTACCCTTCCATTCCTTGCCTTTGTCCCGGGGCCCGTGGTGACATTCTCACATAACCTTTGGCCCCAGTAGGCTTCGGCCCTGCTGGACCCCTACAGTTGCTGACAACTCCTTGAGGCGCGCGGGAATAGTGCGCGCCGTAGACGACTTGAGCTCGGACCGGTCTGTTACCGGACGAACGGACAGCGAGCTACCCATTGCCCACCGTCCGCGAGCCCGCGCCTACGGTGGCCGGAAATCGGGATCGGAATCCCGGCGGCGGCGGCGGCGTGTGCGCCTTTGCCTAATGCGGTCGGCCTCCTCCTTTGCTAGCATTACTGCTTCGCAAAAGGAGGCGACCGCCTGCCACTCGTCCTCGCTCCGGAGCATGGCTTGAACCAAGCCCCGGCGCGAGAGATCACCGCCGATCGCCCCCACGAGGACACGGCGATGCTCTTAAAGAATATATCTATCTATCTATCTCTTCCCAAGCGGGGCACTCCTCGACTGTGTGCTCCACCGTGTCCTCCGGGCGGTCCGCACAGTGGCGACACCCGGGCGTCGTCTCCACACGAATCTTGTACAGGTACGGTCCGAACTTTGTCGACAGGTGGTCTACGTTTAGATGCCGTGTGTCAACCACTAAACGTCAAGTGGTCCACGGGTTGACGAAGGGTTTTTATTTTATTTATTTGGGCAAACAAATGGTGATATATTAGAATTTTATAGTTAACTAGCGACCCGCCCCAGCTTTGCACGGGTGAAATGGTCATATTAAATATATTATGTATGTATTATACATATAAACCTTCCTCTTGAATCACTCTATCTACTAAAATCCGTTGCGTAGTAGACAGACAGCGGGAACCGACTTTGTTTTATACTATGTAGTGTTTATAAAGTAGTTAACCAGTAAACGTCATGTAACGAGTGAACATTGTGTTGCTCGCGAATAGATGAGCAGTTTATCAAGGAACGCCGGTAAAGGATGTGTCGATAATGCATCATCTTCACGCGTGAACCACTCGCAGATAGCACACGATCCGTTCGGGACTAACGCGTGGGCAACGCAAGGCAATCGTGCGAGCAATGGCCAATTTACCACCGAGTGGCCCACTCGCCGTCCGCGCATGCTCAACCCGCGGGCGAGGCGCTCCGGAGTGGATATAGTGAGCGTTTATCCATAGTACTCTTTGTAATGAATACTAACCGCTTGAGGCAAGGTGGTGCTGGTCGGGTGTCTGGTGGCTCGAATGAGCTATGACCTTTAGAGCCGAAACAAATAACCGAGTTGCGTCGCCGTAACGCTAAAATCGACGGTGCCACCGATTGGACGTACAATTGTACGATACGGCACCGCTGATTTTTCGCCGCCGACGGTTGTGTTTCGGCCCTTACTCAATCACTTATTGCAGTCCACCATGCAAGCTTAGTTTTCGTTAGTGTATTCCTTTTTATTTTTATTTCGAAATTATATAAGTAAGTATTAAAAAAAGCAAAAAAAAAACAACATGTACAGGACGCATGTTATTTTTTTTTTTTCAAACGGGATGGATTCAATTCAAAAAATAGTTACCAACGGTACATAGTTCGGTTTATTAATAGTTTGCAATAAATGCAAACGAAGTAAATGTGAGTGAATGAAAAGCATACGGATTAAAAACGTTTCAAAAGCTTTTACGAATGGGGCACAATAATTACATTCCTTTTAGGATCTACAAAACAATTTTAATTCGTGAATTCATATTTTGTTATTGGATCTTTACCAGGTAATATGGATTTTTTTTAGGTTTTTTACGCGCGTCAAAACTATATTATGCATTTATACACTTGATCGGTAGATTGGACTTTCTTCTCTTTTTTACTGAACAACATGGACTTGTCCCAAAAAACAGTTTACATATTAAGTATATCATGACTTATTAATCCTTATACGCCTATGTCGGATATATCCGAAAAACATTCCCGCGTTATCGTGCACAAAGGGTTCCGTATTTCCATACAACAACTTGTTTTTTTACCCATTAAAATTTTTACGTTTTTCTCTTTCGAGTATTTGTTGGGCGACAACAGAGATACATCATCTGTGAAAATTTTAAGTAAGTACCTACTTCTATACTATCTTAACTATCACGGTTTATAAGATACAGCCTGGTGACAGACAGACGAGCAGCAGTCTTAGCAATAGGGTTCCGTTTTTACCCTTTTAGTAAGAAACTCTAAAAACAACATACGAGGACGGATCAATAAGTCCGTGACTTTTCACACCCAAAACAATCGAAAAAATTCACGATACGGTGTTGGCCGATCGGAGATTGAAAGTGCGAGAGATTATGCAAGCCATATGCATCTCGCATGGCTCAATGGTTTCCATTTTGAATGATCACTTGGATATGAGAAAGCTTTCGGCAAGATGGGTGCCGCGTTTGCCCACAAACGCAATCGTGTGACAACTTCGCATGAGTGTTTGGCGCTGTTCCACCGTAATATGGACGAGTTTTTGCGCTGTTTTGTAACCGTAGATGAAATGTGGATCTACCACAACACACCAGAGACTAACAGCAGCCAAAACAGTGGGATTCCCGGGGTGAATCGGCGCCAAAGAAGGCCAAATTGGGTTTGTCAGCCAATAAAGTCATGACGACCGTTTTTTGCAATGCACGTGGTATAATCCACATAACTATCTTTAATAGGTTAAATCAATCAATGGCAAATATTATACCAAATTATTGGGCAGACAAGATGAGGATTTGAAGAAAAAACGACGGCATTTGGCCAAGAAAAAAGTTATTTTCCAACAGGATAATGCAAAGGTGCACACGTGAGCAGTTTCCATGACTAAAATCCATTAATTAAGCTACAAATTGCTCTCTCATCCATCCTATTTTATTGATTTAGCTCCTAGTGACTAATCCTTGTTTCTAAACCTAAAGAAATGGCTTGTAGGAAAGACATTTGATACCAAAAATGAAATCATCTTGCCAACAAATAGTTATTTTGACGACCTATATAGATCGATTTTTTGGAAGGGATAAAAAAAATGGAGATTCACTGGACAAAGTTTATAGGTGAAAAATAAAATGAGTTTTTATACAAAAAGCTGTATTACATTCAAAAAGACACGGAATTATTGACCTGCCCTCGTATATAAGAAATTGCTCCCAAGTTAAGAATGGGAAGTCTGGTTGCTAAGTACAAACACGGTTAATAAGGTACTTGGAATTCCACATTATACACATTTACATGTTAATATTTTTGTTACATATAACGGCACAAGTATTGGCACTGAAATACTGAAAATTCCCCATTGAGTAACGAGATTCAAATTGAATGACAGTCGTCGGTTCAATAGCCATTCCTTTAGACGAAGTGCGATCCCGTTTTAAAAGCCGATCAAACTGTTTTTTTAAGGAACATTTTTGGTTTAAATGTTCCAGGACTGACGTGTAGGGAAAAATGATAGGGAGGCGTTCACTCAGACGTGGCTCATAATAGGCTAACTACTACTTAGTATCGAAAACAAGTCGAAGTTTAAAAATAGTATTAAGTAAAAAAAAAAAAAAATAACAACTTGGGTAAAACATACTTAATTACTCAGACTGTTTGACACTTTAAGCCTGTTTTCGACGTAGCAACGTGATCCTGAATTCCCTGACCAACCAACAAGGCATGTGCCTTGCTAACTTTCGGAAACCTTTTCAAACAGTTTCAAGGAAATAGGGTACATAAATTAAGGTCAACATAAATTAAAAAAAAAAATTGGAACTCGTGGCTGGTGGTCTGGGTGGTAGTAATATGGAACAAAAGTGCATGTCGAAAACAGGAATATATTCTTCCAAGGACCCGTTTATTTTGCGGACTACTTTAAACTACTTCGTAGTAATATGCATCAATACATATTAGTTCTCCGAAGAATCCAGGTCTTTAAATATGGCGCGGCCACTATGTCTAATAGTGTGACTGACACTACACTTATGGCTGGTTAGTACGAAACAGTTCCGAGGGGTAATCAATCCAACGGTCAGTGTGACGTTGGTGTAGTCCGGATCGTACTTACAGCCGAAAGTTATCAGTTCATTTGGTCTACACGAACGAAACCACGAGTAGAAACAAATCAAATTGAAAATAAGTTATGTATTGTTACATTCTTACAGTTTACAGTGTTAAGTCATAAGTGTTTAACTAACTCACGGAGCTCTGAACAGCAAGAGACCTCGGTGACGACTGACGACAATAATTTTATCGATGCACCACTGTAATTTGATATATATACAAGTATAAAACAGTTGTGGAACCCCCCGGGTCTGACGGGGCATTAAAGATTTATAATTTTTCAGTTATTAATCGTCGTTACCTATTCTTAGGCCTCGTATCGACCGCTTTGCCAAGTATAAGGTAAGTGAATCTATTGATTGCACCCCTGCGAAGTCCATTCGCTTGCGCACCTTGTTCGTGTAAAATATTAATATTTTAACCTAAATTTCTTTTCTTTTCTATATTTCCGAACCATAAAAAGTAAAACTTATCTTAATCACGAAAAAGCAATAGACATTTAATGATAGTTTATTAGTTTATGCAGCTCACCCAATTACCTCGAAAAAAAAATATTACGTAGAAAATAATATAATGAAGATTTATAGTCTATTAGAGCAATTCTTACACGATTGGCATTTATTGCGAGTACCTAAGCCAGCGTGAATTCTTCTTCTAATTTACTCGTTTTTTGTTTTGTGATATAATGAACATATGCCTAATCTATTTTAATTTTATGAAACATTCGCTCATCAGAACGTAGTCTAAACCATTACTGATCGATATTTAAACCACAAAATGATTAATTAGCAACATCATCTAACATCATACACAGCTTAAAACTATCCACTGAATTTGAGTCACCTTGTATTTTCGCCAACAGACTGCCTACACTGATTACTAGACTTTCGTTTTTATATTGAAAGTACTTTACAAATTTTGCCCCTTTTAGAATATAACTTAACTATTAACACTAAATTACTCACGTTTTTTTACGACTATTCAAAAGACCGTTCGTACCTATGTGATGCAAAATTTGTTTGTCAACGAAGAAGTAACTTACTTGTTGCTGTTTGATCTCTCCGCTCATCGTCTTCTGGTTCTTGTCAAAGAGCAAGTTGACGTTACTCTGTGGTGACGCCAGAAAGCTCAGGTTGATTTCGCCAATGCCCGGTACGTTGAACTGCACTGGCTAAATACCAAAAAAAAAACACACTCAAAGAGATGTACAGCCGGTATTTCTCAGCGACGAAACCCTAAATATAGTGTTAACTAACCTCACATCAGCCGGTTGAGTCCACAGCTGAACATGACCCACCTAAGTACCGTTACAATATGATCTCAGTTGCTGCCAAACGGATTCAAGTTCTCCTTGGAGCCTCAGGTGCTACTGACTGTCCGAAATAATTTTCCACCCTTCCCTGACTTTCCTTATAACGCAGGTCACCCTTTGAAGTCCGTAAGTTACAAAAACTGCGGAGGCGTTCAAAAGCCATATTTATGTACCTAACTATTTAAAGCTTTTTAGGAACAAATAAGAAAAAAATCACGTTTCAAAATCTCAGGACAAACTCTTACGAAGTTTTTGTTTTTGAATGTGGCGTTGTTATATTGTTTGATATTTTTCTTATTTTGCAACAGTAAAAGTCACCCCATTCGGCTTGCGTAATTTCTTGCGTTAAACACAAAGAATTAAACACAAACGTTAACGTTTCATGACCTACGAATTGTAGATGAGATTAGCACGGGACCGATGAAAGTGGCGAAAGTAAAGGTTTGTCCACAGCAGTGGGTTAGATTCGAGCAGTGAATGATGATGATGATGTTAACAAATAAATAAGTAAATTTCAAAGATAGGATGAAACACACAGGATTTACGGGCGAGTACGGCGACAAACTAAGTAGACAAGTGATTCGCTCTCGGTATTTCACTACATTTCGATCGTGCAATCGAACGGAAGCAGCACGCAACGATAAGCTAGCTAGTTATATTCCTAAGTCTTTGTTCATTATTACATATTTTTCGATTGATTTTCTTAGAAAACCATACAATGACATTTAAACTGGTTCGATTATAATGGATACCTTTAAGTTAGGCAACGAATTCATTTATCAACTAACAAAGTATATTGTACATTTGTAGTGGCTAGATCTAAGAAATGATCACTTCATGATTGTCCGACCATTTCTTGATCGTTTTAACATTAAAGTTTGATGCAGTTTGTGTCATAATTATATTTCACTGCACTTTTATCTTCCATTTGATAATTATTATTCGCTTTTAATAGAGAACGATTGTATTTCGCCATGTTACGTTACAAAAACAAAGCGAAATATCTAAGTTCCTCTACCGGTAGGTAACATAACTATTTTACGATTTATGATCATTCATCTTTGACCATAATATCATGAAATAATCGTGCGTTTTGATGTTCATGTCGTTAAACTTAGACTGTTAATTCATTTGGCTAACCCAATCAAGATGTGGTCAGCAGACTAGGTTTTATATCATGAAATACAACTATTTCATGAAATATCTACTGGAAATATATCATGAAATGTTCAATTCCAAGATCTGGCCAGAACACGTTTACAAATATACAAGTGGTAAGGTTTGGAATAATGAGTTCACTTTAGATGCCTTAAATACTCGTAATTTTCCAACATGAAAATACTGTTATTTATAATTGGACGACGCGACGGTCGATTTCCGTTGTTCTCACTAAGTCGTGACCACAGAAAATAATATTTTCACGAATTTCTTTCTCGTAATCGTGAACTTCATAAGTAACATAGATGGCTGTCTATCGTCAAGACAAAGTGGGAACACTCGATTACAGATTGCCATGACTTGTGATGATGTTGATGAAATTATGATAAATCTTTATCAAATCAACAATCTTACATCGACAAATACCTGCAAATACTTTTGCTGCTGTTGTTCCCCCTGTTGCGTAACTTGAATCAACTCTGTCTTCTGTTGCTGTTGTTGTTGTTGTTGCTGCTGTTGCTGTTGTTGCTGCTGCTGTTGCTGCTGATGTTGATGTTGTTGTTGTTGTTGAAATTGCTTCTGCAGCTATGAGAAAATGAACTCGTGTTAAAGCTAAATTCTTTACAATAATTGTGTTTGTATTATTTTTAGCATTATCCTGTAACTAAGTTATGAATACATAGGATACCATTACTTGTCACTGTTCTCAGAAAATGACTAATTACGCAACCAAGTTTTACACGCACTGTGTGACAAAACAATACTTCTTCGGGGTATTTTGTCAACTTGCAACAAAAACAAATGTTCTAGTTGTAGAAGCCTATAGATACCTATAGGCTTCTACAGTTTGTCAGAAAGACATAAAATGTGTTTGACTCAGGAATTGTTTTCATATCAATAAGATGTTTCAACAAGTTCAATGTGTTGTGTAATTGTAGTCGTTCTCTTTAAAAACCAGTGCGCCTCACCATCAACTATTGCATCACTGCTTACCATCAGGTGGGATCGCAGTCAAGGACTAGTTTCTAACAATAAAAACAAATCCCCGCATAGGTAAGATAGTCTGCATGAAGACTAAAAAACAACTGCTTAATCAAGCGTAAGTTCGATCGTGAATGGCTCTGCTCACTTCAGCGGGTTCTGCCAGACTACAACTTAATATGTTCGAGTTAATTGAGAAACGTGCCTATAGGCTCATTGGTGATGATGCACTCGAGTCAAAAATTCAGTCTTAAGCATCGACGTCGAGTTCTAGCCTGTGGTGCTATTCTCTAATAAAACCAGCGCTGCCGCAACGACGAACATCCAAATAGGATACATTGAATTAACAGTCCAATGTATCCTATTTGGGTGTTCGTCGTTGAGGCAGCGGTGCGTTTTCTTAGAGAATAGCACCACTGTTGGTTTTTAAACAGTTGCATTTCGAGAAGTGTGCGTCGCAATTGCGTAACTTAATTCCGTCAAGCTCATTCTATACCCGACCACTAGACGTACGGCGATGCCGATGCGTTACCGGTACATAGTGGACATCCCGCCAATCCGTCAAAACCGTTTTGAAACAATTCTGAGTACAGCTAAGGAGTGGAATTCTGCCTGAGTTTATTTTCTCTAAAATTTACAACCCCGTCTTTAGGCCAAGAGTGAATAGATTACTTCTAGGCAATCGTGCTCCATCGTCGACCATGTCATCTCTTACCACAAGAGGGCTTACTCTCGTGTTTAATTCCGATTGGTCGACATTGGAATTGTAGCGTTAGGTACTCTTGAATTCGATGCTAGCGCCAAATTGGTTTAAAATTGCGTGACCACACGCCAAGCCCAATCCCCATTTTACTTAGTTTCCCAAAAAGTTTGGCCACACAGTTTGGCCCTCGCTGATGCTTGGATGTGATAGCGATCTAGCTTTATCTTCAATAGTAAAAAAAACCAATCAACCTATGTAAATAATTAAATTCCCAAATCAAGTATCGAAGATTTTTCCGAATCAATTTTTTTTTTTTGTGACGAAATCACAAATTTGCAGTTTTCAGATTTATATAGAGATACTATATTTGTGCTATAAGGCCTTGCTTCATGCCAAATTTCAGGGTTCTATGTCAACGGGAAGTATCCGTGAATTTGGATTCTTTTGAGTGTGTCGATATACACGTTTTTTGCGACACAAACGGCCGTATCTTATTTTTGGCAACTTAGAAGTTTGAATTTTTCACAGCTTCAAGGGACCGCAGACAGGTATATGGTTAAATTAATAATAATTTAAACTCGATACCTCTCCTCCGATCCTGAGATAAAGGATCTTGACAGACAGACAGACGAACAAAGAGGAACCGGACGGCAAGCAATGGATAGATCGCCGTCCGCAAGAGCGCGCTTACGGTAGCAGGAAATCGGGATCGGGATCTCGGCAGCTGAGAGCCATTCCCTTTTTGCGCGTCTTTCTTTGCAAGTATTACTACTTCGCAGAAGGAGGCGACCGCCTGCCAATCCTCCTCGCTTCGAACCATGGCTTATATCAAGGCCCCGCGCGAGAGATCGTCGCCGCCGATACCGCATGCTCTACCGTGTCCTCCGGGTGGTTCACATTATGGTGACACCCGGGCGTCACTTCCGCACGAATCTGGTGCAGGAACCTCCCGAACTGACTATGTCCGGTGAGAATCTACGTCATACGGAAGGTGAGGACGCCGTGAGGTCTTTCCAGCCATTCCACTAAGTGTGGTTTCAGATACAGAAATAAAATCCGATATTACAAAATAAATTAAATTATCAATAAGGACAACTATAATCATTACACTTACCAACTCTTGTTGATCCTGATGGTTCTTGATATGCTGTTGTATAACTTGCTGTTGTTGCCGCTGCAATGCCTGCTGTAAAGCTTGTTGTTGCTGCAGCTGTTGCAGCTGCTGCTGTTGCAACTGTTGCAGTTGCTGTTGCTGCTGCTGCTGGATTATTTGTTGTTGGATCTGGTGGAATTATGTAATTTCATTACTACAAGCAGATTTTTAGATACTGACCAAAACTAATTATTTTTTGGGTGGAAAATCATCCAATGCCTTCTGCCGCTCTAAGGCGGAGCAAGAGTTTTTCCAACTAAAACTAAACCTTCCTTGTTTTGCGTTCCAGTACCCCTTTCGGAAGTCAATCCATGGCCCCAGTAGGCTTCGATCCTGCTGGTCCCCTATGGTTTTGCTGACATCTCTTTGAGGAGTGTGTGGAACACTACAACGACTCGGGCTTCTTCCAGACGTCGAGCTACTCATTTCTCATCATTTGTAAACCACGCCTATGGTGGCTATAAATCCGGGTTTAGGACCCCGCTGCTGGGTTGTAAGGATGTGAAATCCCTCACGCACGCGGCCGCCTCCTTTGTTTTCATTACTGCTTTGCAGGAGGCAAGTCAAACCTCTCGAACTTACCATCGCGCCATGAGGAAGGTGAATACCCGGTGACGTCTTTCCAATCACTCCACAAAAAGTAAGTCGCCTCTTTAAGAAGTGGCTGCTATGACCATGGCTAGCCCAACTGACTAAGTCATGAGTTCATTTATAAGCTATTTTCCTTAAGGCCGATTTTTCAATAGTCAGATATCTACTATCTTATGAATGAATGAATATGCTAGTTTGACCACTTTGCTATACAAAAATGTTAAAATTGCCTTTTTCACTAAAAGTTATTCCATGTTGAAAAATTTGCCCATATTCATTTAAAGAATTAGTAAAATTTTGTAACACATTCTAAATCTGATTTGTAATATGAACTAACCTGTAATTTATCATCTTCATCTTTTTGGTTTCTATATCTATATTCCTCTTGCTGATTATGATTGTCCGGCTCAGACTTAGGTGGTTTCAACTCTGGCAGTCGTCTGTTAGTGCTATTTTGTTTATCTAAAGCTAATAGTGTGTTTGCAGCTTCGTATTTATCTTCAAAAGTGATACCAGCCTTCTCAGCAAGAGTTTCTAAGTACTGCAGAGGCCTTTTAGTTGGTTTGATCTGGTTTTTTTTCTCTGCCTGACTTCCACCAGGTGATTGCTTTAGAGCTGTCTTAGTTATTGTAATACTGTTTTTGTTGTTGTCATCTTTTTTTTCATTTTTGGGTTCTAATGTAAAGTAATTTTTGTGGTAAGTGTTATCTTTGTCTTTTTCTCCGTTAAGATTCCCGTTTTCTATTAAAGTTATTGTTGTCGAATTTGCAACTTTTATTGATTTATCTTTAGAGTCTTCTTTAGCTTGCACAGACTGTCCCAACGTGTGTGTAGGGGACAACAACTGCTGGGCTGGGACATGCTGTGTACCCGCTACATTGGCATTGGGAACCTCTGAAGAATGTAGCGACTTGTCAACTGGTTTTACAAGCTGCTGCTGGTAATTAGGAAGCTGTGGTTCCTTCTCTTGATCCTTCTTCTTTTGTAAATTGTCTAGGATTTCAGACCTATGAAAAAAAAACAAATATCTTAAAATATAGTTGCTTTAAATGGTGTTTTGTTTGTACAACATAGATAACACATTTATACAAAGTCATGGGCGTCACCAAGGGGGGCAGGAGGCCCTAGAGGCTTGCTTTACGGCTTCAGAGCCTAGTTTAGGCACCAGTCTCCCACAATATAATGCCCATCCTATTTGCTACTGTAGATATAAGGCTAGCAATTAGGAGTTATATTGTGAAGAAAAAAAACTTTTATTATTATTAAAAAAAAAACTTTTTTATTATTCTCTATACTTCCAATAGCCCCCCCCCCCCCTTTGATCATCGGCTGGCGACGCCCTTGTACAAAGTAATGAGAAAACACAACACACACATTCCAGTTAATGTCAAAAACAAATCACATGTAATTAACATAATTACTTTAACTGAAATATTTTATAATTTTACATAAATAATTTCGGAGTAACTTGGCATCCCTATGTTATATCAAGTGTACTGATACTAAAAACAGAAAATGTTTTACCTGAACAGTTGTGCCATCTAATTTATCACAATGAATTTTAATAATACAGCAAACACAATAACTACTTATGTTTAATGATTCGATTGAGCTCTCTTCATGATAATTAGACAGGAAGGTAAATTAAAGTGATATAATAGACATAATGTCTTAGGCTAAGTAGATAATTGGACTACAACATTCACATTCGATTTGTAGCAAATAATGACTCGTATAATACCGATACTTGCGGAACATAACTAAATCTTCGAATATAATATTCGTGTAATAGAATCAGGTGAGACAATTATTACTTCAAAACAAAAGAGAAAGAATCTGAATTTCAGATTTTTATGTAATTTAAACTTTTAATAATAAAGTTAAAGTCGAATCATATTCATCATATCAACACAAAATGACACTAATGACAGCCTGAACTGCCTGCTTTAAGTTGACACTGACTCACCACTGACAGTACAATTTTGTTGCCAGAGTAACAAAAAAAGTTTCCACCTTTCGACAAAAAATCTTGGGATGAATAATAGGAATATGTACCGAAAGTAATTTTTATTAGAATAGAATGGAATGGAATAAACTGCTATTATCACCTATTATGCACTACATTATTCTCTACTTTGACTAATACGGTTTTCACAAAACTCAACTGCTAACGAAACGCGTACAAAAGCAATGTGGCCCATTGTACTGTTAAAAATTTTGAAATCTAACTTACCATAGCCAATTTTTTTACAGTACAATTTATATTCTCCAGTTAAAAACTTATTTTTTACTATATTAAACAGTCCCCTGATTTTTAATTTAAGCATCTAAACTTTAGTATTTCTCATTCTACTACCTGCTTTTAGCGATAAGACTGCCCTTTGTTATTCACCTTATTAATTTTAAACTCCTGCTGTAGGTACCTGAATCTTTTATGGTGTACAACAAAGACCTACCTTTTATGGTGTACGACAAAGGTAACTGTATCTAGCTATTTACTTTGGCCAGAAAACCTATCAAAATTTGATATTGAAGTATAGTACGTGGCAAATACATAAGTTCAACCCGTTGCTATGGTTACTTACAACCCCCCTCCTTGATTTAGACCTGAAAATCGGTTTCAGCGCATTCAAGGTCGACCGACATGATGGTTCAATTTTTGTGTCGAGGAAAAGCTTTGAACCGTCCTTGACTCAAAATACTCAAGTCAGAATCCCTCCCGGTATTGAGTAACAACCATCTTTCAAAATAATATCCATCATTCTACTTCTAGAATACCACATGATTTCATTCTTTCATGTTTAACGAGTCAGTCCGAAATTGCGAAGAGATTTATTTATTTAATACTTTATTGTACACAATAAAATAAAATATAGTACAATTTGAACGTTAAACTTAAAATATACCTACAATTTTTTTTCTTTATTTTAACTTTTTTATTTATTTTTAATGGTTAATTAATAGTTCGTACGAGTTATTGGCAAAATTATGTAGTCTCTTCCACAGATGCCACTACTGAATACTTGAAGTTGATATGAAAGTAATACAACTCGACTCCATTTGCCATCTCTGATAAGACATGACATGACAGACACTTTTAAATCTCAATAATAGAACAGCAGCCTTCCCTAACACGAACGTTTTAAAGATACCTAAGCCCAAACTTTGACAGTTTTAAATAGTGGATAGTTTGGTTAAGTTAATATGGACACGATCCGTAATTTCTGCTCCATATATCGTCGTTGACGCAAAAAATTTAGTAAAAAAAATAAGTAAAGCGTCTAAGAGTACCACTGTGACATTTAAATATGCACCGACCAAAGGACTTTATTTTTCTTTTAGGTCCTTGATTTGTTGTTACCGACATACACCGTGAAATCCCCTAATTAAAACTTCTCAATATTTTATTTCTTTTTTTAGGCGTCAAGCTGAAACCATGGAATTCAGGATTTGTCAAGGACCTTTGCTTTGCCGCAGACGCTTGCGTCTACACTTTCGTTGCAGCATTGCGGCACGATCACTCCACCATAGATTTAAAATATTCTCTGGTTTCTAAAGCTTTTCGGCTTGAATCGACAAGGCACATCATATTTCTGTATATTGGTCAAAATATAATATAATATAAGGTCTGATTCGAAAGGGGGTAGACTTTAGGCTCCCTCCGTTCTTGCATTCATCATGTTCAAGATTTTGGCCCTGCTTAACGTAAAATTACAAAACTGCCTTTAAAAAGAAACTTGTTTGGCCAAGTTCCGAATTAGTATAGAATTCATCGATATCGTAATTAAGCTAAAGTTTGTCATAATTTTTGCAGGTGTTTTATCACTTAGACATAGGTAACTAACAAACGGTAAAGGCGATTGTCTTGAGAAAACCTGTGCTCTTACGCCCTGCATATCTACCGATAGTACCGTATATATAGACCGAATAAAATTAATGATTTTATAAGCTGATGAGAATCAATAGTGCAAGCAGCGTGTCGAAAATCTAGCTTATTATTAGTGTACTAACAACTTGGTAGCTCTGTGCTAAGTTTTCGTCTCTTGAGTAGCGTATAGTCCCAAAAATAGTAAAACCATGTCAAGTAGGTTGACAGGTTTGTTTATTTGGTTGCTAATTGCTAACCCAGACAGCCAATCAAAGCCCAGACACATGCTGACGCAATAAACAAGAATCAATGACATTTTTCAAATGAAAGTCAATATTATCAAATGATAGCATCTTGACTTGATCATCAAGATGTGAAGAGTTAAGTGAGGAAATTGGGTTATTGTGAACTGTGGGCTCTGGCCAACGGTTGAATATCAATGAAGTTCATTCCGTGCATTCACCTCGCAAGTGACCTAACACGTAGATATCTAGACCAGTATCTATTATGTACTATAATTCCATCACTGTTTAATCATTTGCCGGTATTTGCCGCCGAAGTTATATTTGAGTACCTAACTAATTTTTTTTTAATACTTCACACTTGGAATCACATCTGGAACGTGGATGCGTTTACAAATATATAAACTCATTTAAGCAAACACCCAGATCCTAAAAAATATCTGGTAATACAATTATATGTTTCGTGCCGGAATTGAACCCATGACGCTGCGCATTAGTCAATAAATCAACCACGGGCCAACCGTGCGTTCTTAAATTGTGTCTATAGACTCTGTAAGTAATTTTTCTACCAACATCTAATCAGTAATTAGTAATATTTAAAGGTTACTTCCTGTTTTAGTAGCATAGCATAGCATCAGCTTTATGTTTCCACTGGTGGGACTCAGACCTCCTCTCTAGAAGAAGGAATGGGCCGTATTCCACTACGCGGGCTTAGTGCGGGTGGGTGCATGTCACATGTCTTCGAATTTTTGGTTCTACTTTTAGGACATACCGGTTTCCTCACGATGTTTTCCTTCACCGTTTTGAGAGCTGCGGTGATTAAATAAATTACATTTATAGTAATGCGCCAGTCTACTTTTGATACCGCGACCTACAAACTCGTAAGTCAGGGCCGTTACAAATCGGCCACCACTGCTACTATCCTGCTAATGTATAATATGTTACAGGATGCTTTAGCTAACTATGGCCGCTAAAGTCTGGAGTACGTACTCTAGGAAACTAGTGTAGCATGGAAAAAGATAGTAACTGGTAACTACCAATTTAGTTGATTACAAACCGTTAATGTTCCCATAACAGTAAAGAAATAAGTACATAACAGTAACTACTTGGGAGAACATTTATGAACAAGTAACAGCTAATTGTTTCGCAGATAATAAAATGTCAGTAATTGCTTGCCTAAGATGACGAATCAGGTATATAATTCCAAGTAGCCATATTTATTTCTATTTTTTTAATTGGTCGCACCGCACGTGATACGCGCGTTTTCGAACCCTCTCTCGTGTTGCCAGCAACTTATTTATTGTTGCATGTAACACTCGATAAAACAATTCCACTATTTAGGTACTTAACCGACAAAGTTTGGTTTCTTAGAGCTTTAAACCATTGACCCAGACTCACTCATATCTCAGATCGGACTTTCGGCCATCAGTAACACTAACGGATGCCATGAACTTTGATTTCATCGGTCGCGCGTAATTTTATTTCACGTAGATAACTGGTTAGCTATAATCGAGGTATAGGTGTGTCGTGAGAAACTCATAAAGAATTTGTCTAGGAGCTCTAGTCTCCCATGACTTATACCATAGAATTCTGCTGTCGATTATCGAAGTACATATTCTGCAATGCTATTTCTTTTTTGTTTAGATTCTATGATAAATTGAGAAGAAATAACAATTTCATCTTCGCCTTTGCCCTGACGAATTCGGTACAATAATGGGTACATAAATATAATAAAACTTTCTATTAACATTTATTTATTTTAAGTTCTCCTACTTAAATAAATAAATGTGAATAGAGAGATCCCCCGGTAACCCTCCGGTTATCGGTGCGAATTCTAAAAACATAGCTAGTAATAAAGAAAGCCTCAACTTTTAAGACTTCGACTTTTAAGATTAAAAGTCAGAAATAACCATGTTAATAATGTAGTTTCAGCATTATGTGTTTCTATGCCCAATAAAATTATTTTTCTTTCTTTCTTTCAAATAAAAACTCTCATTCATAACTTCAAAAACCAATTAGTTGGCACAAGGCTATTAGAGCGAAAGAAACTCTAATAAAAAAACCAATCTTAATATAATCCTAATTGAATCGCTCCTTTTATCATAAATTAATTTTCATTTTGTCGAGGTAATTATCTATAGTTCCCTTATTAATTTTTGAAGAAACGAGGTTATAATTATGAGCCAATCAACAAATTTAATATGAATGGTGCTTTCACCGGAAAATGACCTTAAAATCGTGTAGGAAAAAAAATATCTTTCAGAGTTCTCAAAAATATTTTATTTGGAATAAACTCAAACTATTCTACTTCTACTTTGAGCCTGTTGTGTGAGTGTCCTACTGCAGGGCAAAGGCCACCCTAGGCCACCCTTCCTTTCTCACTTTTGTCTGTCCTTAGCTCACACTTAGTGATTTTTTTAATTTTAAAATTCTCTAGGCCTATTGCTTTGGCGATTTCTGTTGTTCGGGATCCAGTAAGTGTTAACCTTCACCCAATTATGTTGCGACATGCGGCAGATAATTATAGCCTGCTCAGTTTAATTTTACTTCAGCATTTGGGTTTTGGAACGAACTAGGTATAGGTAGTTGGGCACCATTATCACGTTTTTTTTTTGTGCCAGGTTATAAAAAGAAAACGATAATGTTAAAAAACTAAAGATGTATTTTATAAGGCAAATTTCTAAAAAAATAAAACGTGGTTCGAAAACGGAGGCCGGTCAATACAGTTCCATTATCGATGTATATTTTGATTCTTAGAATTTTAACAAAATATTCTCAGAGCCATGCCAAAGCTTCTTGCTGGCAGAACCCGAAAATCATTAGATTTATGTTGAAACTTTAGACCTAAGTTTATATTTTAGAAAGAAGTTCAATGTACTACTCGAAACTAAATTCTTATATGTTTTAAATGCTTCTTAAGTTGGTCACTAATAAAACAAGCCATAAAAGTAGGAATTAACCCGCAAGTGGTGACTGATAGTCTGATACGTTGAGAGACGTCTGGTTCGAAAATATCGGATAAATTTTTCACGCACCGTCGACATAAGTAGGTAATTAATTCGAGAAGCTGCCTTCTTTTCGATCCCCTTTTTAGGTGGGAAATCACAAATAACTGCTGTAGAGCGAGAAGTGTCAGACTTTTACTAATTAGATGGAACACAGGAAGGATGTTCCAGGATTGCTGTAACTGTTATGAACAATCCCGCAATTTTATGTGTAACTTCCGAAAGACGACACAAAAGCTTTTCTCAGTTCTAGCGTAAGCTGACATCACCAAACAATTTTTTTTCATTTGGTTATTAAATGTATTATTTATTTTACTATTTATGTACACCATAATTATAGAAAAAGAAATAAGTACATAACAGATATTACCACAAAGGTACTGCTTATTTTCAAACAAAGAATAATTATAATATCTTATGATAAATAAGCATGGTTATATCAATATTTCACAGGAATTTCTTAGTTGAACTGGCTTCAATCGTGGTAACAATAAGTATTGAATATTTTTTACATTTATTTAGATCGATTCTGAGTTCAGATCCACATTTCCACGAGTCAATAAATGGTGCTACGAGTATAGATGCCAGCATATCCAAGGTGACTTGCCACAAATGCTAGAAATTGTTGTGGTTTGGCTGCTAAAGCACAGTGTTTTTTAAGAGGTTGACCGTATCTTTTCTATTACTTAAGAAGAAAATATTTGTTTTTGTTTATTTCATAAGATCCTCTAGTGTCTAAGATGGAGACAGGCGGATTTCGTTAAGAAAATTTAAATGAATTATAACTTTTAAAAATCTTATAGAGTTAGTGAAAAGACAAGGTGAATGTTTTTGTTTTCTAGTCAGATCAGCGTTACCAAAGTGCTACTAAATAGACGTTACCACAATAGGGTAAACGTTGCTAAAAATACCCAATAACAGAGTTTTTTACTGTGTAGTAACAGCATAAGAAGGAATGAAACAGTTTCCAAAGATATACATCTGAATGAGAACAATAAGAAAAATAACCTGCTATCCAGAAAGAAAAGTTGGTGCAGAATCAAACATTACCCTAAAGTTTTCACAGCTCAATAGGTTTTTTTTTTTTTTTTTTTTTTTACGTGGTAGGTAAAAATCATCCAATGACGAATCCCGCCCTTGGGTGGGGCGGGAAACAGTGTCAGACTTTTACTGACTAAAAAACCTACCTTTCCATTCCTTGCCTTTATCCTGGGGCCTTTGGTGACAGTCTCACATAACCTTTGGCCCCAGTAGGCTTCGGCCCTGCTGGACCCCTACAGTTTGCTGACAACTCCTTGAGGCGCGCGGGAACGGTGCGCGCCGTAGACGACCTGAGCTCGGACCGGTCTGTTACCGGACGGACGGACAGCGAGCTACCCATTGCCCACCGTCCGCGAGCCCGCGCCTACGGTGGCCGGAAATTGGGATCGGAAACCCGGCGGCGGCGGCGGCGTGTCCGCCTTTGCCTAAGGCGGTCGGCCTCCTCCTTTACTAGCATTACTGCTTCGCAGAAGGAGGCGACCGCCTGCCATTCCTCCTCGCTCCGGAGCATGGCTTGAACCAAGCCCCGGCGCGAGAGATCGCCGCCGATCGCCCCCACGAGGACACGGCGCTGCTCTTCCCAAGCGGGGCACACCTCGACTGTGTGCTCCACCGTGTCCACCGGGCGGTCCAGCTCAATAGGTAGGTAGGTTTTTTCAGCCCTGCCTAATATGAAGCAATAAATTTTTCCGTAGGTACCTTTTATAAAATTGAAAGCTATCATGTCCAAGTTTGTTAAGGATTACGCCATCTACGGAATACGTCTATCAATCTAAGGCTGAGGTATAGTCTGCTGCAACTGCTTGTTTCCATCTGCAAGTTCACATCACATAGGTTTTCATTGGACTCAATCAATCTCCAAAGCATTTTCCCAACCATAGTGGGATTGGCTTACACCCTAACCGGCTGCTGCTGAGAATCAGTATTTTATATTAGTCTCGTTTACTATAAAAATACCTATCTTTATGCCGCGAATGTTAACATAAGATTGATAGTAAACAATAAGGATACATTCTATATTCCTTAGACAGACGGTTTAATCAACAGATGTCGTGTTGACCTGCTTCTTACCTATACCTATAACTCGTGAGTCTGAGATGATTATGTGTTATGATATGTTATTAATTGAATACTAAATTAATACACAGGTAAAGGAGTGATTTCTTTTTTGGAATTTTAATACGTTCTTCATCATTATAGATAAGTTCTACCTACCTACTATATTCCTAATTTACCGTATCAGGTGGCGAAGTATAATAGACTTGAATTTGTAGACAACTGAAAAAGTATTCTTTACTTCAACCTCATCGTTCAATTGATATAAAAATAGCTGCCATAAATTACAAAAGTTTTGCTAAACTTGAAAGCTTTTGCTTTGTGAGATCTGAGGTGTTGAAGTTTAGTGGCTACACAGTGAGATAAATTGCAACTTACTACTAAACCTACCTACTGCAAATGTGCAAGTTTTCAAGTTACTACAATGTTTACAAAAAGTGGAGCCAAGTGGCCGTGAAGTTTGTTGTAAGTAATTAAGTTAGTTTACATCCTGCAAAGTTTACCAATACCATCAAGTGCATTATTAGGTGTGTTTGTTATTGACAACCGAGCCATACCACGTGTTTTTGTTACTTACCATCACTGCCAGAGGCATTAAGTTATACACCTATTTAGGGACAGACACCTAAATAAAAACGGTCCGTCTGGTATTATTTCACAAGGGGAAGCAAAAAATAATGAAAACGTGCGAGCAGGAGAGCGTTATGCGAACGCGTGTGGCATGATAAAGAAAGAGACCATAAAAGCCCACAAGGGGAGTCGGAGCGCGAACCGGTTCTGCATGTGTGCAGACAGACGGCGCCCTCCCTCCCCTCGGCTGTCGACCCTCGAGTGCGAGAGCCTCACAATGTCGGCTTTTCCCCGAAGCGTTGCAATAATAATAACTACGAAGCTTCTCCATCAGTCTTACAACAAAGCCTCCGGATTGTTAAGTATAAAGTTTACAAAACAATATACATATGTATGAGATAACATGTGTGAGTTATTATGTTAATATATATGCTGTAATGAAGAGTATTGACACTGAGCGACACCCTTTCTCCTTCACTTGGTGAGCCGGAGTCAACTTTGTTCGCTAATATTGGCTCAATTTAAACAGCTCCATTCCACTGTGATGACGAACCATTGCCTAGGCAAGTCTGCACACCATGTATAGCCACACGCGACGCACTCACTCACAACAGATCGCAATCATAAATTAAATAAATAACATAAAATACCTTTTGGTGTAAAAACCATAAGAACAACGTTCCATCGTTTCAAAATAAAAGGTTAACTGAAACGTAAGCGCCGTCCCATGCGGCAATGATTAAAAGAAAAAACAAACGAAAAGGTGAGGATCGAGACATTCGCACGGGTGAAAGTAAACACAACACTTATTATCGACGAAAACGACATACAAACACACTTTATCGATAGTCCGGTGCCCGTGTCATTGTAACAATAACCTTCTTTTCGAATGGCGAAACACGACTGCGGCTGTGTAATGCGCGCGCTACCGCCGCGCCGCACCCATGCCCCGCGCAGCCCATGGCTGCCCCGCTCAGCCCCGAGCTGCAGCGCTCTCTATCACCCGTCACCAATGGTACGCCCGCTATGAACCACGACTGCTCATTGGTCAAACCGATTTACGGCCGTTCCACAAACAAAACCGGTTGCCAAGAACGACTCGAAAGGGCGCGAGGGACGAAATTAGCGTATGCGCGATTATTATTATATTGTTACCTGTTCTTTCTCTTTCTCGCTTGTTATTACGAACGAGAAAGAGTTAATAAAACATTAGCTCGTTGCACGGTGCAACTTGCACTGCACCTTTTTATTCTCTCACCGTCACCGACCGTTTTTTTAACAGTTAGTTAGGATCTTATTATTACTAACATAAACTGTTTTATTTATAATGTTGACGACCCTCAGGCCCTCAAACCTCAAACCGTTTACTTAGTTTCCATGTTTCACCGATTATTATCAAATTATCATAAAACATTGTGTTAATAACCCTGACCATTAAATTAAAGTACATTGCAATATGTACCTATATTGCAATTGTATCTGAGGTGTCTTAGTACCTACCTAGGTGATTAGGTACGTAGTTAGCTGGACGGACACATAAATGTCTGTCGTCTGCAGAAATGGTCGGGCTTCAGTTTTCAACCCCAAGGGTTTTACCACGTTTGTAATCTCACCCGCTTGCCATTGGGGTTTAAGGCCCCCTTTCTTTACGGTACACAATCATGGCTCCCCTACCATATATCACTTAAGCGTATTTTTTTTTGCGCACACACGTCACACATGCGTTAGGTGGGTGAGCAATTTTTGTTTTGTTGTATTCATAACATAAAAGAACTTATAATTTCCTACAAATCCGAATTTAAAAAAAGGAAATAGTTTCAAACTGACTACTGCATGACTGCCTAGTTGACACGTCTCATGAGAAATTAGAGTTTTCCTTTCCACAAGTCCGCAAATTATGTCTTTTTTTAACGCACACAATCATATTGTGTTTGATAGTGTGCCTTTAAAAATGTACACTCGCATAAATACATACTTATTTTTTATAAATGTTATGTGTATTACCTGCATAATTAGAAAACTTGATAAATACTCGTATAAATAGAAGCCTGCTATAAATTAATACCAGTAAGTCTAATTTGAAAAATAAAAGTCAAAGCCCGTTTTCCCTTACGTTAACGTAAGGGAAAACGTAAACCAAAGTAAAATCTAGGTTTCTTATCTGGCAACTCTTGAGTTTCACCATCTACATTCTGAAAGTTGTCTATGGTTTTTCATGTTTGGCAACGATCGATATAGTCGATGATGTTTGGTCATGTTAAAAATCTGATATTTTAGGCAAGCTTAGAGAGTTGCTTAAGCATCCAAAAATAATTATCACTGCTTACACAATTATAACATTTAGTGAGTAAAAACGAACATTCTGTGATTAACATTTTCCGAATCATAGGTTCCTTAGCCAGCGCCATCTGTTGCAATGTTTAAAATCAGTCACATACAAGTTTGCCCATCAGCGCCATCTATGATAGAAACCTCAAAATTAAAACTTTTAGACAAAAAAATTCTAAGCTTTCCGGCCGAAATTAATATCGATTATTATCTATTGACGAAATCAATTTAGTAACAATATTAAGCAAGCGAATTATTGAGTAGACAAGATTAGAGTATACGCCAGCTGAACGCGTCAACGTACCGACTGTCAACCATCCTTAGAAATGCGTTAACTGATGAATAAAAGAGAATATATTCATTTAAACCAGGTAGGTGAAAGAAAGAAAGAAAAAACGTTTATACGAGGTACATATTTTGCGTTATTTTAGGAGGTTGCATTGCAGTAACTAAGCCGGGATACCCCGTCCCATTGAGGTAGGTTATGTTAGAAGTATGATCAACCACGGTGTTGCAACATCCAAATTTTCGCAGAGCAACTAATAGGGCCGTTAATAACTACCACTGAAATTGGTAATGGTGTATTTACACGTCATGCAAAATTTTATTATTCACCAGTTTCGGACATCTAAACATTAAAAAAAAAATACCGGCAAAGAGAGAGATTACATAATTATATTCAACACTTATCAGATTTTGTCCAATGCGCTTTTTGGAACACAGAAAAATCAACTCTATTGGTCGACCAGGGCACAGAATATTAGTAATCTTGTTGACCAGGGGTGTATATTTTTCTGTTACCTAAACGACTTTTTTCTCGTTTCGAATAGTTCGATAATGGTACATTTTGATACAAGTGCAGAAAGTTTGTCATTGCGACCGAGGCAGAATTCGCACGAGCCATATGCGAGTGTGTTAATTCTTACTTCTAGCACAGAATACGAGTAATAGTACTTCTAGCTATAAACATGAGAGGGGCAAAACAGCTGATAAGTACATGTTTCTCTTTTATTTGATAACTTATCAAAGTGTACAATTTATGTGAAGCCCGAGACGACCCCTCAGCCTACTCGTTTTGTGTAAGAGAGAACGAGACAAATATTCAATCGCTCTCTTTTCAACCTATTGCCAGTTTTGTTTGTTTCTTTTTAAGATTCAGTACCCGAACTGTCCTCTGTCCGTCTATCAGCAGGATTCCTTTAACTCTTAAACTGTCCAAGAATTCTAAAATTCACCAATTAGGGATGTAGGTACCTATTTCTGTTGCAACTAGGTATAACAGAAATTATGATAATAAAAAACATACATAATTCGTTTATAATAAACGAGCCAAACACCAAACTCGCACTTGACCCGTTATTCTAACATTTAGCTCTCCCGCCTCAAAAGTAAACAAATAACTTAGGTACTGTTCTTTTACCACGAATGGTCCCGCGTACTCACCATAAATCAGTGGTGATATGGTTCCGTAGAATCTCTATAGCACCATCGTATTATGTATACCGTTGCATTTGAAGAGGGTCTTGTAATTTATAGAGGGTCCAGGCGACGCCTCCTGACACCCCTAGGCTAAAATTAACTACACAAATTGGAGAAAAAATAATTAAATGTATTTTAGACTTTAACTTTACGGCAATAAAACTTTAAATTGCGGAACGGATTGTAGAGTTTCGAATTAATTATGACGTCCACCATCCCGACGTCAAAGGTATCGCATCCTAATCGTCGATTTTTTGGAAGTCCTAGAAAGAGAAACTTTATTAAATCTATGTAAGAAGTAGACAAATAATATTTAGTTGTCTAGCGTAAAGCTTCAGATATCTATAGTTAATTAATACTTGCACTGCATCTATGCAACCTACTCGTGAAGTTGAACTTTTTTATTAGTTTGATGAAGAATTTTTCAATACAGTTCCTTGAAAACTGGCTCTTATCGCACTACGATTAGGTTCAACATGCCATGTATTGGCTGTTTTCTTTCCCATTTCGTCACGGTCAATGGTGATTATTATTTTTTTTAAGCATAGAGGCGTAGATTTTTGAGGTTTTAGTATTGAATGAAAAATTAAATTGTTTTTATTAACAGAATATCATGAATAAATACCTATAATTATTTACGCAATAATTTGTCACTAACAACAAATTAACAGTAACTGTGTTCTAAATTCAAAAATAGGTACCTACTTGAATTTCTATTTTTGATATGTAGGATGTATGATCGGTTTTATACCTTTGCTTCTCCTTCAACCTGCAAAGGTTAAACGTGGGTGAAAATACTATTATATAACTATATTTGTATTATTTGTGAAAAAATGTTGAGTTTAAGATTTGAAGAAAACTTTAGATGCTACGCCACCGCCGCGCCGACAGACATTGTGATTAAGCCATTATGGAGAGTCGCGCTATGCAGTAATTTCCACAGGTAATTTCGCAATGATTTGAGTTGCGAAATGAGAACCACAAGCGGTATGGTTTTTGCATGGAATATATTTCGCGTGATCAATATCGTTAGTAGCCGGATTTCAATTAGTTTTGTTTGATTACGGAAAACATGTCTGTTTTCTTTTGGTATTAAAAACTGCCGATAAATATCGCTATAATTGTTTTTTGTTGTTTGATATCTCATCTATGTATAAAAATGAGCCCCTAAAACAAAAGAACGGCTGTACTAATTTTAAACATTCTTTGTTTGTTTTGTTCCCCAGCATACAGAGAAGGTTTAAAAGCAAAAAAATATGCATAATTAGGGTAGGGTAGATAGGTAGCGTAAAGTAGCGAAGAGTTGGGTAGAGTACGGTAGAGTAGGGTAGAGTAGCGTAGAGTAGCATAGAGTAGGGTAGAGTAGAATAGAGTAGTCATTAACGGGAGCGGAGCCGCGGGCTAAAGCTAGTTTTGAAGTATAATTAAGTCATCACTCAATATGCAAGTGAGTTAAAACTGAGTTAACGAATATTTAGAAGGTAAGCGCTTAACCGGGATGACTACTTGAGTTGAGAAGACAAAAAACTTTTTACAAAAAAATACAACCGACTTCAATAAAAAAAAAAAACACAAAATAGAGCAAAATAACTTTGATTTCGGAAGTAGGTGTTTAATAACGAAGAGACTATTATAGAAACTATTACGACGTTCTGCTATGAGAGAGTTCCGTTCTATATGAGCGAAAAAAATTTCAAAATCGTTCCACAATAAAATTGACCGAGATATTAGTGGACATACTCGTACATATAAAAACGACAGTTCTGCTATTACTTTTTGAAGAGTTTCGTTCTATATTTTCGAAGTTCAATAATTTTATGGGACCAATTCGTATACTCTTCCAAACAAAACAAATATTTTCAAGATCGGTCCACAATTGGTCGAGATATCGGTGAACATACAAAAAAAAATACATACAGCCGAACATGGAACCTTCCGCTTTTCGAAATCGGTTAAAAATAGTATTTATTGAATACGTTAAAAATACAGAATTACCTACGTAATTTCCACTATATTAGAATACCTACCTATTTTAGCTGCCTAATTTATTGGAGAGGACTAGTCATCAACATCAAAGATTACGTATTCACCTTCCGCCTTCGGAACGTTATAATTCTATGGAAATCCCATAAATGCAAGGAGCACAGCACTGGTCGATGGGGACGAATTACACAAAGTCGTTTTACGTGAGCAGGAAAAGGAGACCCACAAAAGTATTGCAAACCGTCTCTATACCAAATCTAGACATATCCTCTCCGCATAGAGTCATTTTTTTTTGTTTTTTTAATCCCTACTGTCCCACAAAGAGTCATTAGTATCTAAATTTTACACTGAAAGTTTGCTTATTTCAGCGACCAGAGAAACTTTTTGCTTGCGAATGAGTTTTGTTGCGCTCAGTTCAACGTATTCACTGGTCGAATAATTAATGCTCTTCGTCGAATGCTCATGGAGCCAGAATGCTCGTGTTATGAATACTCCCTAGGTTAGGACTTCTGCACAAACAGGTTACGTTATATAGATACAGGTAAATAGTAGGAATATAGGTAGCACCTTTCATAATAGTACGGCACAATATATTATGTGACATACAAAAACAAGTTGAACTGGCAGCTGCAAAGTTGCAAACATTTATTACATTCGGTAGATGTGAATTTAATCCACATTTTATATAACAGTGCCTCATGCGGAATCGTGCTACTAGTTTATAAATTATAAAATACTAGCTTTTACCAGCGGCTTCGCGCGCGTGAATGTAGCTGGTTTCTCCATACAAACTTTAGATCCCCGTTTCATCCCCTTTGGGAGTGAATTTTGGAAAATCCTTTCTTAGTGCTTCCCTACGTCATAAAAGAAAACCTTGTGCAAATTTTCACGTTTCTGTAAGTCCTAGTGGTTTCGGCTGAGCTATTTCTTAACTTTATCTTTACAAATCGATAGTGTTTCATGTACCAGATCGACCCTCCACGGGATTAAAACGATAAAAATTTAGCCGTGTATTATTATAATTACCTATGTATAAAATGCAACCACAATTTTAGTCCGGAGTATCCAAAGAGAATTAAACCGGAAATTAACGTTGTTGCATATTCATTGGCACGCACAGGACCGTTCATTGAGGCGACACTTGGGGGAGGCCTATCTCCAAAAGTGGATGTCTTTCGGCTGAAATGAATCAATGAATAGTCATTGGAAGTATCTAAACAAATATCACCGGTAGCAAGAATGTTTTAAAAAGATTTATTCATTATTTGTGTATACCTATTAACATTTAACGATGGTTGGCCAGAATGGTCTGCTAAAAACTCGTTTCTATATCGTAACGTTTAGCCGTGAGTCTGTGACTTAATAGGCTGTGACATACTGTGGCCAATTCTGTCCTACTTCTATTTACTGACTCCACAGTGATGCTGTCTCTAACTGATAGCAGATAAAATTATAATAGTTATTCATTTTAGACCTGTCTTTATTTAACTTTCTTAAAAATACCCTTTTAGGGTTCCGTAGCCAAATGGCAAAAAACGACACCCGTATGGATTCGTCATGTCTGTCTGTCCGTCCGTATGTCACAGCCACTTTTTCCGAAACTATAAGAACTACACTGTTAAAACTTGGTAAGTAGAACCGCATTAAGATTTTCACAAAAAAATAGAAAAATAAAAATCTGTTCGTTAACGTGTGGAGTATCTATGGATAGTTCTTCAAAAATGATATTGAGTTTATTATTTAATTTTTTTTCTAAACTGAACAGTTTGCGCAAGAGACACGTACAAAGTGGTAAAATGTGTCTCCCCCCTGTCACTTCTAAAATAAGAGAATGATAAAACTAAAAAAAAAATATATGTACATTACCATGCAAACTTCTACTGAAAATTTGTTTGAACGAGATCTAGATTTTTTTTTTAATACTTCATAAATCGTAAACCACAATTTACCAAATTTGTAGGTACGGAGCGGAACCCTCAGTGCGCGAGTCCAACTCGTACTTGCCCGGTTTTATTTTAACCTAAAATGCAATGGACTGGTTAAAAATTTGTTAAATATCTGAAAATTCTGAATTTGCTGTATACTAAAAACCAATATGGTGAATGGAAGATATGCCCTAGTAATTATTATTTTATATAATTTTATTTTATTCATATAAAAAAACTGTTGTCCGCAACTCCACGACTATATCGCGTATTTTGCGTACGGGTGCATCGATCACTAAAAATGTGTCATTCGATCCACGATCCTTAATATTATTAGTGATATTTTTATAGTGATATTGATAATTATAATTAGTTGACAAAGTTTCAATGGAAGTTTCCATGGTCCAAAGAAGGTAACAGCCCACCGTTTAGCTTTCCTCTAGCATAGTATATCAAAAAAGTGTGTGTCCGAATCGATTGTGTTTCATTATAAATATCGATCCTACGAAATAAAAATAATAATTTTGTGTATATTTATCACTTATATGTTTTTAGGTAAGTACTCGTATAAGGTTGTAAAGATAAGTGGTCCATTCATGGCTACCCCATCTCTCCGTAAGCTAGACGAGAACAGTCATTGATAAATCGATTCGTCTAAAATTACAAAAAAGAAACTTCCAGTTTTCCCAAAGAGGACACCGGAACGCAACCAGGCTTCGAACGCTACTTACACGACTGCCCCAAAAAAGGAGTGTTATGTTTTCAGGGTTCATGTATGTATGTATGTGAATTTCTTTATTCCACCGTAACTTCTAAATGACTGAACCGATTTACACGTATGAGGTATCGTTAGAATCCTTGCATCGTCCCGAGTAACATAGGCTATTGAAAAAATGTAGAAATCCAATGTGGTGGGTATGATAAACAAATAAACACCCACCCATTTTTGTTGTTGTAAGTTTGTACGCAAAATATTGAAAGAACCCCAATGAAAAGCAGGTGCAGTGCAATGCGATTCCTTACATAAAATTTAATAACATCATACAATGGATAATACAACATACAATAATAGCCTACAATGTGTTTGACTGTTTAGTGAATAGATGGCGTTGTGCTAGTGACACCACGTATGTGATTATCGTCTAGGATTTAACGAGTAAATTCCAAATACATATATATATGTATATATATATATCCGCCGGATCTGAGCCGGATCCGGATTCAGTTCCTAACCGTTTTTATTCTTTGCACGATACCCACGTAGGCCCACCTGGTAGATGACCAGAGCTCGAACCATCCTGAACGAGCCGTCATATATATATGTTACACCGTTAATCGAAACTGTCATATAAACTATAATATAACAACTATATCACAAAAAAAATCATAAAAATTTCAAAATTTTATAAATATTTATAAATATTTTTTATATAAAGTCCCCCGACTGCGGTGAAAATTGTTTTTTCTAATCTTGTTTTATTGCCTTTTAGTTCTTTTTTTTATAATGGCAGTCGTGTTTTTTAATTTTATTAATTATTTATTTTTTGTCTACGTCGGAACCATGTGGCGGGTTGTGTCAAGTACGTACTAGTACAGATGTGCATCAGTACTCGCTAGCCAAGGTAAGTCCCTTGTCCACCTAGATGCATACCCACATCATGGATCCCAGGTGGACTGGGGACTCATCCTTGAATCTTGCACAGTATTTCTTAGAAGCTGATGTCAGCTTTTAGGAAATATTCCGTGAGATTGCATATCTTGTGATTGTGGAAGTTTTTAGCGTTTAAAAAGCCACACTTCCACGGGACATATATTATTATAAAATGTATACTTAGTTTCATCACCAACAACCGTAGCTGAAGGCATTCTGTATGATGTTATACGCTGTCAGCAGTGTACGAATCCTCCTATCTGGGACGTCAAGATCAGTTTGTGTCCATTTCAGAACGTCAAAAGAGTGCATTTATAGCAACCTGGCCCAATCGGAATACCTTCTTGAGGCCCTCAAACAAGCGTTCCTTCAATGTTTGCTACATGTTAGTTACTCACTTGTAGGCTCACGGTTGGAAACGAGATTTATGGAATTTGTCTATTAGAAGATATTTTGCTTAATCAAAAAGTTCATTGATAAATTAAAACTATACTTGAATTTGAATTATTGGAGACAATTTGAACCCATCGACACCTTTAAGTACTGACTTTATGGCACTATATTTTAAGTCTTTTTGTATATAAAAGGCCAAAAAAAAAGAATGGGTTGCAATTGAATTTGGATCGTATAAATGTTTCAAAACTTGATAAATAATTTGAAATATTAATTCAAATACGTGTGCTTCCTTAAATTTATTAGACTAGATCACACCTCCAATAGTACAATAATGTAAATTTAGTTACAATATGCCTTTATTTTCTTTATTTCCACCACAAAATAATTACAGTTTTTTTGCACTTAATACATTTTTTTTTTGTTGAATTATATGGGTGGACTGGAGCCTAAACTAGGGAAACCCTGTATTTCAGGTCTCCAGGACACTCACCCGCGATTAGAACACACAGTTAGACAAATATAGATAAAACAAGTACGGGTACCATAAGAACAGGTAGAAGGTACTATTTTTTTTTACTCTTATAGAGCAACTTAGGTATTTATATTTTGGTAACACCTGAAAGACTTTGGCTGAATGAGCTACAATGCAGGTCTTCCAGGCGCTGATTGATTTGGTCGGGTCAATGATGGCCTACTGGTGATCTACTGATTTACCCTAATATGATTTTGATACAATTTTGAACACAGCTAGCTATTATACTTCCGTCACATTTCTCATGAAAATAAAAATCTTCTTCAATCTTCTTACACCTCAGAAACTTTGAACGAGTGTAGGTATCTCACACCATCGATCGTTAATAACCATAGAGATATTAAATCTATCTTAAAAACCCTCTAATCGCGATATTATTGAGTGCAGTGAGTTTCAAAATGGCACGAAAGTTGTGTGACAGTTTTTTATTTAGAAATCAGTTTCATTAGATAGTAGCCTGACAAATAGGCATATTACTTGCACCCTAATACTTTTTAATATTGATATGATCTATCGTAAAACTATAACTCTAGATTAGGTAGGTATCTATGTACCTATAGTATAGTTTTCGATGTTATAAATTAATAATAAAGCACATTTTTTTAAAGCTTGCGGTAAGCTCGAAAAAAAGTTTTTGTGTCGAGCAAAAGCAGGCTGGTGAGATTATATCGATATTATTATATGTGATAACTACAACATGTACGTAACAAGAGTATAGAAATTTTAAAGAACTAACAATGCTTATAACAAAACTTTTTAGTTAGGTAAGTTGCAGAAGGAGGCTGCGGAAAGGGAAAGAGAGAAGAGTTCTCTCCCGCCCAGTACCAGGCACACCGAGCATCGAAGAAGGGCAGGCAACGCTCTCTTTCAACCCCCTTAAAAAGGTCCAGGTTCGACAGATTAGGGGACATCCATCGGCCCAAAAATCTGGTCCCGAGATGGTGGCGCGTAGTTTTCTACGCGTGCCTCTCTTGATGTATAGGAGAGCTCTCTCCAATACGGGAGGAGACCCACGTGGATCGGGTCACCACTAGTCTGGGGCAGCGGAAGTCAAACTGCACCCGCAGCTCCCGACACAGGTGTACGAAGGACCACCGGGGTGTTTTTAGTCAGTAAGAGTCTGACAGACCCCTCCACCTACCCCAGGGCGGAGGACATCCATGAGGATTTCCACCCTGTTAAAAAAAAAAGGGTAAGCCAACGACCCTATGATACCCAATAAAAGTGCCTATTTTGTTCCTACGGTTATATGAATCACTAGCTTCTTTTGCATGAAAATAGGTTTCTCCATAAAAATTTTGAACTCCCGATTCGTCTCCTTAGGGGGCGAATTTTGGAAAATCGTCTCTTAGAGCTCGGTTACGTCATACCTAAAAGGAAACCTTGTGCAAAATTTCACACTCCTGTACCAGTTTGTGTTGTGCGCAGTATCTCCTTTTATTTAAATAAGTAAATACTCGTAAGTTCTACCCATAACCTGAGCTAACATAAGATCGCTTCCAGGAACACGTTTAAAAATGTCTGATTTATAACATACTTATAACAATCATCGAATGCTGTAAATTGAGTTCAGCCACAGGGTGCGATAGAATAGCCGATCAATCCTGACGGCCATCGGATGTCCCTGTCACTCCTACAAAGTTTCATACCTTCCGTTTCAATCAACAAGCTCGAGCGCTACCGAGGTCGGACGGTGGGATCAATTAGAGGCAAGCGTTGTTCCGAATATTATTCTTTTTATTCTCACATGTATGGCTTCGCGAAATTACGTAAGAACTGGTTTCTCAGCTATGCAATAACGGCGGCGCGGCCTTAGAAATTCTACAAGGAATTCCGCTTACCTTACCGTTACTAGGGGGCGCCACCCTTTGCCATACCCACTACCCATCCCGCCGATATGATACAACCTATCCATAGGTAGTTATACTAGTTGCATCGATAGGTTGCACGTCGTCGGTGATAACAATTTGACCTCGAGCTGACCGAAGATATTATAGAAGCAAAGGCTAGCTTTTAGTTACTATTTTTTTTACTCTTATAGAGCAACTTAGGTATTTATTAAGTATATCTTATGTACAAAAGTAACTTTTAAATATGATATGTAACAAGTGTAAAAAATAAATAAATTCGAAATTCGGGACTAAACATGCTTCATTTTCAATACTTCCGATAGATTGCGTAATTGAAATATTGTGCTATACAGAATATTGATAAATAATATTTTTCCGCCTGTTTAGTAATTTACAATATTTTTAGTTTAAAAGCTGTCCCGAAGGTCGAAATTAGGCGTATATACTGTGTAGTTTATTTCTTATAAATATCTAAAATGAAAATCTGCCATGATACGTTATTTAAAGGCTCACAAAAGTAAGAAATCTGACATTTCATACTTTTCAAGCTAAATAACTTTGCTCTTGCGTTACTTACACTATTTGTGCTAGGTACCTTTTCCTTAAAACCATTAAATTATGAAGTAACTTTTATTTTATTAAAAGATATCCAATTTTTAATCAACAAATTAAACTAAAATCTTTCAAACAAAACCAAATATCTCATAAATACAATAGATGATTTTTTTTCTAGACTTTGTTTCGAAGTCACACTACTTGTATACAAATAATCGTTGTATAAAAAATATCCGAATAATCGAACTTAGTAATAACGAGCCGTTTTTAATTCAAGCGGCATTTAGTATTTTAAAAATCCTAGAAAATCTCGATTGATATGGACGAAAAACGGTTCTAAACGTCGATTACTTACTAGTAGTAATTAGTTACTAGATCTTTATTAGTACCTAAATCATATAATTTCACTTTTTTGTAAGGACTCTCCTTACAAGATTCTACAAGACTCTCCTGTACTGAAATCAAGGCCAAATGCGAGTCGAGCTCGCGCACTTATAGTTTTTTAAATTTTTAAATGAATTACATTAATTATATTATTTCACCTTTTTACTCCAATACCCATTCAGATAGTTTGTGAAATTTTGTTGTGTTTTCATTTAATGTACCGCCAAATTATTTTTTTGGTGGTAAAGGATCCAGTTTTTCTTCGGTAAAACATAAGATAATAATCTCCATACGAACAATAATATGAAAATCGAATTTGAGCTGGTCCATTCCGAATAGGTACCTTAAAATTGGATTGAACTAGTACTTTGAATACCTTGAAACTTACCTACACATAGGTACTAAATATATTATGTGTTGTTGATGCAATATGGGAGGGAATCGATAAGAATGAGGTGTCACCCTGCTGATATACCCCATGGTAGGTACCTTCTGGCACATTGTTTATCCCTGTATTGTCATTGTTTAATCCATCATGTAGATGTCTGGGGCTTTGGGGAGGTATGAAAATGCATACCAGGGCCCCGGATCCAAGGCAGGGAAGGAACAGGTTAGGTTTTTAGTCAGTAAGAGTTTGACACTATTACCCGCTCAGCCCAAGGGCGGGATTTGTCATTGGATGATTTTACCTACCATAAAAAAAAAAACATGTAGGTAAGTATATCGCACTTTTAAAACCTAAGTGGCAGTTGGCACTATAATAAACTTGAGTTTTTAATAAACCCTTAGCTTATTAATCTAGCTAACACCACCCGTTTGTAATCTGATTGTCAAAGTCTTAGTTTTCAATAGTTGATGTCCTTCAGTAATTGATTCGATCGAGTAAATAAATGCATTGAAAACTTTATGATTGATGATAAATCACCTTTTTGGTATAGTGCCAGAGTGCGATATAATATAATCAGCGTTGCCAGATTTTTTTTTCGTCAAGTTGGGTCTTTGAAACTTTTTTAGTAAAAAAAGGGGATTCTTTCGTCGAAAGCTGGACATAGGTAAGCAATCTGGACAAGTACCTACGAGTCGGACTCGCGCACTGAGGGTTCCGTACAATTTTACTTATGTAAATAGTCCAATTCCCAAATTGAATCTCGAAGATTTTTTCGAGTTGCAAAAATATTATTGTTTTTCTTGACGTAACAACAAATTAACTGCTTTCAGATTTATTCCTATATCTGTGTTATAAGCCCTTGTTTTATGCCAAATTTCATGATTCCGGGTCAACTGGCAGTATCTATCCTATGAATTTTGATTCCTTGAGTCTCGAAATATAAGTTTTTTTGCAAAATAAACGGCCATATCTTTTTTTTCCGTTAACTTAGAAGTTTGATTTTTCACAGCTTCAAAGGACCGCAGACTTGAATCTATGGTTTGAATTACAACTCGATAAGTTCACACGTTCTTGAGATAAAGGGTCTTGACAGTAAAGTGATCCTATAAGGGGTCCGCTTTTTCTTTTTGAGGCACGGAACCCTAAAAACGATAATCCGAAGTTTTTAAATATATCTTTTTAACTGAGTTTTAAACGACGTGTACGTGATAAATGTGATAATAGATGGCAAGCTTAATTTTGATTAAAAAATCGGGAAGTCCCGCTAAAATCGGGACGTTTGGCAACACTGACTATAATATAGATATTTTAATTTTCAAAAACTTGTATGCAAAGTTTAATAGGTAGGTACCTAGCTACTTACCAATACCTACTCAGTGAATTCAGAAATTCAAAATATGTAGGTACTACTATCCTATGTTACTCAGTGAAGATGTAGCTTTGTAATGGTGAAAGATTTTTTAATTTTGCTCAAGTACCTAGCTTTTGAGTTAAACTGTAACATCAAACAACCTACAAACAAATCAAACCTTTCCTCTTTATAATATCTATTAGTTTCGATCTACTTGTTGTAACAATGACCGCACATCTGTGTTGGATAATAATCCTGTGTTGTACTACAGTCGTAGAATCGCATAATATTGTGGCGTAAGTAGCAGGCGGTGGCCGGCGAGGCACAATCACGCACTCACTGGCGCGACTTCCTCCTAGCACGGTCTTACTACGTTACTTATTGTTATTCCGCACCAAACGCAACATTTTTTGTTTCGTCTTCAGTCCTCCAATGTTCTTCTCCTGTCTCGTCCCTTCATAGGCAGTTTTGCATTTTTTGTTTCGCTCACTCACCCGCGTGGGTGTCGGCCCAGCGGCCAATGAACCCGACCGACACAGCTGTTTTCGTCAAAGAATAATTATTATAAAGGATGCACTAATTATTTTGAGTAAAAGTTGACTAAAAATAAGTTGACGCACAGCGGGACGTTATCATTGATATGTAGTGTAGATTGTAAACAAATACTGATAGTGACAGCCACGGGACAGCACATGTTATCACAGTACGTGACGATATTCAGTTGAAGCTCGATGGTAAAAATGTAGACTAATAAAAAGTTTCCTTATGATAATGTGAACGGTTTTGATAATCACGGTCGAGTGGGCAGTAAACAGAACTCAAGCTTTTATGTTAGTCAGGAGATAACGGTGTTGATTGAGAGCAGCTATCTCTAAGAAACACGATACCTTCCGGGGCATCGTGGACTAAGCTTTGTGTAACTTTAACTTTTTACGATTTCTTACTTCAAAACTAAATGCAGGAAATAACATAATTTTTATGGATGGTATGGATATATCGAGGCTATTTTCAAATAGAACATCAAAAGCGACTGATTTTTTTGCAATTTTTGCAGAAAAAGGTTTTTCCTTTTGCAATTAAAAAATATTTTTAGACAATATAGTAATATACTGTTGCATGGATAAAAAAACTTTTATTTTATTTTAAAAAGTGATAGTAATTAATATTTTATAATTAGGGGAGAGAAATCTCATTTTTCATGAATCGCAAATTGTCGCTTACGATAATGTTCTTCTCAAAAAGGGTCCATATTACATACAGATTGGATTTTTGAGACAGGTCAGTAAGGGCAGTACCTTTTTGGTGATTTCTCTCAATAGACTCGACCGTGGTTATCAAAACCGTTATCCCTCCTCCTCGTTCTCTCTTTGATTGAACGCATACTTAGTTTGATCCTGTCACTAATATATTAGCATTTTTTTGCCGACCGTAGGTAATTCAAAAAAACCAAATCTGTGAATGTAGTTCAGAATATTTGAAAAAATTACCTATGTTTATCCTAAGAACGATATCCTGTAACTATAACGGTTAAGATGCCTTTACTGGCCTGTCCCGTCTCAAAAATTCACCCTGTATACCTATCTTAAACATTTTCAGTTGTGTAATCTCAGGCCCTGTGAGGCCCTCAAGCAACAGTGGCGTTATTAGTGTGAGTTTTCAAACGTATTTGATCGCTTTATCGTAAACGTCAATTTGTACTAATCTACATATATATATAAAAGAAAAATACCACTCACTGATTAATTACGAAATCTCAGAAACTATAACACCTACAAACTTAAAATTTGGCAGGTAGGTTCCTTACAGGGTGTAGACGTCCGTTATGTAAAACGGATTTTATGAAACTCCACCAGAAACTAGTATTGTATAAGCGCTGTCACGTGACAACGGAGAACCTTTTTTACATACTATTTGGCATTAGCGATCGTTCTCATCAACGCGATCGAGTACTACTCGCATAGGATTCTCAGTCAATTTACACACTAAATCCATATTTCTAATATTATAAAATATGAAAGTAAGTGATTCTGTCTTTCTGTTTCGCTTTCACAGTTAATCTACTGAACCGCATTTGATGAGATTCGTTACAGAATAACCTTGAATTCTAAGGAAGGACTAGGCTATTTTTTATCTGGCTTCGATTTCGTCTTCGTGCCCGTAATAAACGATATTCACGTGAACGAATTTGCGGCAAAAAGGTAATAATTGAAAAATTTCAATTTTGTGCGGTTATGGAGAAACAAATTAGGCAGCTAGTCTATCTGAGAGGACGCCTCACAGCAGGAAGAACTATTTTATTCCGTAGTTTCATTCGACATTAGGATTACATGGATATCTATGGGATTACATATTATTCAGAAAACAGTGTAGGTAAGTGCTATTATAACGAGAAAAAATACAATAGGAAAGTATACCGACGGACTTGAACATAAAACATTACTAATTTTTTTTAGTAACCTGATGGTAAGCGACGAAGTGGTCGATAATGGAACTAGATTGGAACTATGAAACTAGGTTGGGCTGCGACATTGTTTGCCAGAGTCACTACGGCCCTAAAAAACAGGGCTATTGAATATACCAATCAAAGACTGACACTCCCTCTAGTTGAACGGAAGAAGTTATTTCTTAGCAAAAAAGAGTAAGTAGCTCCCTACTCACTCCCTGTTTTGACCAATAAGTACTCAATTTAAAATACAGTACCTAAAAAATGGGAGGAGTAAGAAGGAATGTAAAGTAATGTGCGTGGCGACAGCCTTTGTCACTACTAGTGATCCGCCCTAGCTTGGCACGGTTGCAAATTATGTACCTACTTAAACAAACTTTTCTCGATTATAATTACTATCCCTATTTCTATTAGTGAAAACCGCAAAAAAATCCGGTGGTACCTATTAGCGAATAAATATACAGACACGTGGAAAGCGACTTTGTTTATACTAATTAACTATTTGAGTACTTACCGAACTATAAATTATAATCTTCTTTACTTAGTAGCCATGACAACGATTTAGAAGATGAAGCCCACGTCCTGTACAAGGCACCAGGGAGGAACCAAGCTGAATCGATCGGTGGGGTTGGTGCGACCCCCCGGCAGTCGGCCGACCCCGGCGCCTCGCTACGCACGACGCGGGTTCGGCGCACTCAACGAATTTCGTGAATGACAAACTTTCGGTCTTTTGAACTCGTAAAATGACGTAAAGGACATTGACCGAGGTTATTAGACGACTTTGAAAGTTTCGCCTATGTGTTTGACGCATTCAGAAGTTTTGTACTTGAAGAGACGCGGGTTCGAGGGATCGCCATAACTTTATTACAGCTTGGAGGTTAAACGTTGTTCGTTTAACTATATTATTTAATAACTGATATTAATTATATCGTGCAGTAATTAAGTATTTCGCCAATTTGCTTGTCGCGGTCTTGCCGATTATACTTAAGGTATCTTCAAGGCTGTATTGTGACTAGGCTTCACATAAACTATTGCTAGTAGTAGTATAATTTTCAGACATTTCCGTATATTTATGCTATGAAACCTTGCTCCATGCCAAATTTCAGGATTCTAGGACAACGGGATTGAATTAAAACCATATGAAATTTGATTCCCTTGAGAGTATCGAAATATACTTTTTTTTTGCAACATAAACGGCCTTATCTTTTTTTTCGTTAACTTAATAGTTTGATTTTTTCTCAGCTTCAAGGAACTACAAACCTGAGTATATGGTTTTAATTAAAACTCGATATCTTCACGCGTTCCTGGGATAAAGGGTCTTGACAAAAGTAGAGTGAAGACGTGTGCATATTATGACGATAACCTTTTTTAACTTTTTGAATCATTAATATCTCAAAAACGGTGGCTCTTAGGAAAAAAAATATTTAGACTTTTTTGTAGATAATTATCTGATCTACAATTGTTGTCTAGGCTATTTCATAAAAATGGCGAAATACTTGTTTTTGTGACCTTTGACCCCGTGTATTTTTTTCCCAGGTGTCGGATCGATGAGGGTTTTTTAAATTTCATTTATGATGGTGTTTTGAACAAACCTACCAATTTTCAGTTGGGTGCGAATTATTGTAACCTTACCTCAATTTTTTGGTCTAATTTGACTGGACTTAAAGTAAACTTAAAGCTGTATCCATTTTCCGTCAGCAAATTAAATGATTTGTAAGTAAGTAAAAATTTATTTATTTAAACATGATGGACATGATACATTTCATGCAAAATAATAATGATATTGATATAAGCTCTAACATGTTCAGCCGCATATTGAGGCGTACAAATTTGTCAATCCGTTATAAGCAGCCTGACAGTGTGCAAACCCTTTCCATCATAATTATAAAACGTCGTTGGCAAATTAATTGATAATGATTTCCATCGCATTTAGCAAGAATCATTAAACATGATTTATGAATAAATAATAAACTAAAGATCTGTGTGTTGTTTATTTTCACTCGTGTACGAAATTTTATATATTATTATACATTATACTACATAAATAGAAATTGGATTTATTTAGTGAAGTTTAGAACTAAGGCATTCAAACTGTGAGGCTGTGCATAATAAGTAGAAAGAAGCCGACCCAGCCGAAGAATGCAAAGTGGGATTAGTTGACTCTACCAGGAATCGTTAGACCCTTCGCTCAGAACAAAACAAAAAAAAACAGTTCCTTGAACAAAGAAGATTGTTGTTCAGCTTTGTCATTATATTATTTAACTAAGATAAAAAGACTATTAGTTTCAATGTTACGGTGCAATAGGTAAAACTGAAAGTAAAATAGACCAAATTGCAAATTTTAAGAAATTGTACTTTCATATCGAGCACACAAATTTTTACTATAAATCCGTCTGACATTTCGATTTCTCATGCCACAAAAGTTTTTTAAAAGTTAAATCCAAATTGAAATGAAACTCTTCCATCAGATGAAATATCACCATCACTTATGGAATTCATTTTCAATTTTATTAGCCCTCAGGGGGCTTACTCTCGAGTTTAATTCCGATCGGTTGACATTGGAATTGTGACGTTACATACTCTTGAATTCGATGCTAGGGCCAAATTGCTTCTTAGGAAACTAAGTAAAATGGGGATTGGGCTTGGCGTGTGGACACGCAATTTTAAACCAATTTGGCGCTAGCATCGAATTCAAGAGTAACTAACGTCACAATTCTAATGTCAACCGATCGGAATTAAACTCGTTAGTAAGCCTCCAGGCCATATTGACACTTAATCCTTTTAGTTCGTAAAATGATTTAATTGGAACCACAAGGATCACAATTCAATAACTGAGAACGTTGCAACGAACGAGCAGAGAATCGTTTGTGAACTTTAAACTCTATCTGTCGTAACTACAGGCGATAATCGTCTAAGGGAAACTATATTGAATACACATGCATAGCAAAGACGCTTCTTGTTGTGCGCAATATATTCAATTAATGTTTATTTATCAAAGGTTTGCCTTTGGAAACTAAAGCCTTTGAGGCAGGATGGAAAATCAATGTTTCTAAATTAATTAGCTAGAGAGCGGTGCGACAAACTCGCGTTTTCCTGATTAAATTTCCGTCTTCAATCTTAGCTTGACGTCACGTTACTAATAAAATCAATATCAACAAATTTGATGAGGTATGAAAGGATCTCTAGAAGGAAATTGCTGTATATAATTATACTAAGGAAGAATTGTGTGTGAGGACAACAGAATCATACATATCTATATTATAGGTTTACGTACGTGTAGGAACCACTATTGTTTGACAAAAAAAGTTTATACACATTCGGGACATAGTGATTGTCAAGTGAGAACGATTATAAGTGCTAGCTGTCACGTTTAAGCTTTATAATGACCACTGAGTAATGGGCTTATAAGAAACCATCCGGTCTATATTTCACATTTTACGGACAAGTAAAGAAAGGGGATCTTTTCGATACATATGAAATGTAATGTTTATTACAATTTAAATTTATTGGATTTAGGAGCCAACGACACGTAAAATTTAATCGATTAGTAAATTATATAAATTACAATACAATTATAATTCACCTTGTCCGCCCAAGGGCGGGATTTGTCATTGGATGATTTTACCTACGATAAAAAAAACCTTGTAATTCTAGACTGTAAAAAGTTACTTATTTTTTTTTTAATAATATTTAAAATTAAAATTAATAAGAACTACTTAATAAATAAAATGATAATAATAATTCACAATTTAATGTAAAGAGCCTTTGGATTTATTATAATTATATGAGCTGTTAAATTGAATTCCATAACTTTGAATTGTCTTCTCTAAAGAAGAATACGAATAAAACAATAATGAAAGAAAAATACAGTAATCTGTAAAGATACTTAGAAAGTTTTTTAATTAGGTACTTCATATAAGAAATAGTAGCTGAAGATTTACTAGTAAGTTTTCTAGTGATTATTAAAACTGTTTAGTGATCAAACAAATGGTTTTTCACTTGACCTCTGGGCAGTGCATTTTAATTTCAATCTACATAACATTGTCATGAATAAGGCTTAGTTATGGTATTTGTTTTTAATTTTTTTTTATGTGCACGTATCTGTTTGCCCAATGGTTATATATTTTCTTTTATTCATATACCTACTCACGCGGTATGATTTGAGTGTTCAATACATGATTAAGTTTTTTTATGAAAGGCTTGACAGCTGTGTTGACGCGCTATGATAAACGGCATCCCTAAGGAAATGCCCACCATGGGGCGTCCCTGACGCACTCTAGAAGAACTAATGTCCAGAAGAGACTGGACTAGTTTACTGGTAGACTGACGAGAAATAGAACGCGTTGTTGCATGAATTCCACGTACGTTTCACTATTATAATAAACGTTTTACTGTAAGTATAAATATTATATCAAATAGTAGAAACGCCATCGCTAAATTGCTATAATTGACTTGGATCCTACTCGAACCCAGTTGCATAGAACAAGGCAGTGTCCATTAGGTATATTTGAACCGGTTTTTTATAATTTGAAAAACAAAGGTCTTGTTCCAAAATACAATAATGCCCCTGAATCTTTGAAAGCGCAGAGAAAAAACAAATTAGCTGTAGAAAAGTTGATGGGAAAAAATTATGTGGGTAGATTAGCGAATAACGCTGCCGGTACTGCTAATCAACAAATCAATTTAGCCAGATATTTTTACGAAACCTAATAATCTAGCAATATTTTGCAAAACTACCTGTATTCCCGAAATCGTAATGAAAACAATTGTAGTATTGGAACATAAAAACACGCGGAAAATTAGAAGAGCACAAAAGGGTATGATAAAAATCACACCTTCTTCATATTTCCATAATTGGTGCCATTATTTGAAAGATTATCCTTTTTTCACCTAACTAATATTATAGTTCTTTTTGACGTTTATCAACCTTTTAACAAATTTTACTCTCTTCAATGTTTATGTACAATGAATGATTTCGAATGTCTTTATGGAAGTTGTTTTAATAAGGCTCACCGTTCAGCCAGAAACAGAAGCCAGGGTTCGCCGATTCAGTCATGTGCAACGAACAAAATTGTCGAATGAATGTTTCTTTAGACCGCAACTTCTTGGAAGAAATACGTAACATTTTTGATAAAAGCAGTTTTACAGCTGCCGATGAACTGTGGTACAGTTTGGCAGAATTTAATAATGTAATATTGGAAGCGAATTTTAAATAAAACAAAAAAAAGAATATTACCTGTGCCAAAACCAGAGACTGAGCTATCGAGTAGCCAGATTAGCGTTCGCCTGTCAGCATCAAAATTAGTCTGGTGAGTAGAGTCGAGGTGAGCGAAATCTGATTCTTTGTATCGACAGAAAGGAGATGATGTGGGATATCAAGGCGAACGTTACCATAAATCAAATATTTACTATTAGGAGGGTCTTTTATGGTGAGGGGTGGTATAATTTAACGGCACGCACTGCTCTGGTCAACATTGATAGCTGTTTTTTAATTGCACATAGTCATATATTTACTCTATGTTATTCGTTCTGGCCTTATTGGTCTAAGTATAACGCAGACGGCCAGGCCAGCACGATTGCCAGATATGAATCCAATAGTCTCCTCTAACTGTCAGGAACATGATTGGACGAAGGATCCGAGAAAGAAATCTAGCGCCTATGAATATGTAAGAGCTCAATTGGGTGATGATTGAAGAATAGGATATTTAGCTAGATTTGAGTTGATTTAGGTCAAGCTTACTATAAAAATACATTATTCTAAAACCAATATGTAAAATTAAATTCCGTAAGATAAAAGGAAGTCTTTCTAATTCAGTTTAAAATATTTACAAATAGAATATGTACTACTAAAAGTTACAGATTCTCCGAAAAGATAGATTTTTGACTTGGAACCAAAGACTGTATGGAAAACTGGTTTCTTAACGATCCGTGGTGTTCCAAGTGTTGTTAGGATAATAAATAGCGCAAACATGGCTTCAGGTGTCTTTGTATTTGACATTTATCAAATATTTTCCGTGGAACTTTTGCTCTTTTGAATCCTAAGCCCGTCATAGAGACCCACAAATAATTGTATCACCTCAGGCGCGAATCATCCAGGAGCTTTCATCTAGCTAGATTGTGTAAGTTTAATATTATCTATCATACATTTATTATATATCAGCAGTTGTAATACCTAATGCATAGCATAGCATAACATCAACCTTATAATATTCCCATTGCTGGGACTCAGGCCTCCTCTCTAGGAGAGGGAATGGGCCGTAATTCACCACGCGGGCGGGTTGTCTTCGAATTTTTGGTTCTAGGACATTCCGGTTTCCTCACTATGTTTTCCTTCAACGGTTTTAGAGCAGTGGTGATGAAATATTACACAAAGTAATGCGCTTGACTGGGTTTGAACCCGCAACTTACAACTCGTAAGTCGGGGCCGTTACTACTCTACCACCACTGCTCTCTACCTAATGAATTCATCCATAATATCAATATTACTGTTCTTCCGTTATCAGTACAGCAAATAAAGGCTTTTCACACTGTTTTGCTACTATTATTAATGGTTCAATTTGATACCAGTGCAGCAAGTTTGTTATTGCGACCGAGGCGGAATTCACACGAGCCGTAGGTGAGTGTGTTATGGAACCGAGGCCTGCAGTGAGAAATTTGCACGTGTATCAAACAACGTTTTTCAATACATTTACGAAGAAATGCTTTCTCTGAAAATTACGACGCATTTTTGTTCATTTTCATTGGCTGAAGAAATTTTTTCAATGTTGCCATACATTATGGTTTTGATTTGCAGGCTATCGCAAGTATTTTTTAATTTAATCACATCTGTCGGCGGCGTACCATCTAAAGAATTCTTATTATTCATGTTTTCAAATCTTAAATTCAATATTATCACAAATAAATAAGTTAGTTATATATATATATAAATATATAATAGACTTTTTCCCGCTCTTAATCTTTGCAGGTTGAAGGAGAAGCAAAGGGATCCATTACTTAACATTAAAAATAGAAATGCAAATATTTTTGAATTTAGATCTATTTTGTAAATAACCATATTTCTTTATGATATTCTGTTCATAAATAAAATATATATTTTCATTATAAGTATATTAAAACCTAAATAAAGGCGCCTCTTTGCTTTAAAAAAATTAATCACCGTTGACCGTGACGAAATGGGAAAGAAAAAAGCCCTTGTTATGATAAATAAGAAAAAAAAACACGGGGTTGATAAATGTAGATGGCATAAGTACACCTAATCGTAGTGCGATATGAGCCAGTTTTCGAGCAAGTCTATTGAAAAACTAATTTCAGACTCTTTCTTTAGATTATATTTCGCAAATTGGCTTTTATTGTTTGCATTATCTTGGGTTTCAATGTTTAATAGAACTTCAATAGCTTCCTCAGAAAGCTGTTCGTCTCTTCTTGTCTCGTTATCTATCTCAAACTCACAGATTAGTAAAAACTTTCAACAATAGTTAAAGCAGGTAAAAAAGGGACGTTCCCAACAATATCCCAAATCTAGCATCATGGCATAGAACATTTTGTTCTGCGATTTGGCAACGTCGCAGTCACATGTTAGGTTAGGGGTGATAAGTGTGGCAACGTCGCATTGTGGTTTGCCGTTACTATAGCATCTTACGTCACATTAGGATAGGACCACTGGCTGGCTGGGGTAAAAATCATTGTAAAATGAATAGGATATATCACGAATTTCGGCTTTAGAGCGAACACAGTGAATGATTACTGTAATGTTAAGCTAAGTTTAGGCCACGACAGCAATTTTTGCGAAACAAGTGTCCCAAATTTTGTGTCTGGATAATTTATGCAAAATAAAGATAGTAAAAAAAGAACATTTTTTTTATGAAACGGATATTTTTTTTAACCGCCTTCATAAAGGAGGAGATTATACTCGTACAATATGTTCAGCTGTATGTATTTTTTTATGTATATTCATCGATTTCTCGGTCAATTATGTATCGATTTTGAAATATTTTATTCTGATTGAAATATTATATATTCCCGAATTCCCAAGAAATATTGTTATGATCTGATGAGAAACTTCGAAGATATGGAACGGAATTCCTCATAGGAATAATCCTATGAGGAATTCGTTCGTTTACTTTATTTAAAATTGTTTTGTATACCCTTGTAGTCGATGACTGACTGAAACAAGAGGGGGAGGGGATATCTACATCGAACTGATGTGATGTTGAAGCATCGTGTTGAAGCCGGAAGTGTAATAAGTCAATGTATCCTAGCCTTGTTTGGGATTCTTAGGATAGTCATGAGATACACTTTGAATATAAGGTAACATCGAACTGATCTGAGGATAGAAGATAGGCACGGAAACTCGGTAAAAAAACAAATCATCCAAAGACGTGGCTTGGCTTATTGGCATGGTCGTGCAATATAGGTGCTATGATTGGTTTTAATAATTAAATTCTATAGGTGCTTATTATAGAACGTGCACGCTATTTAAGTTTGACTGAGAAGCACCGCAACTAAAAAGTGTAAAATAAAAAATATGCAAAAGAAATTTAACCGACTTCAATGTAAAAAAACACTAAAAAGTGCAAAATAACTTTAATTTCGGAAGACGGTTTTAAATAACGTAGAGACAAAACTATAGATTGTTTTTGATTCATTTATTGCGTTGACATAGAAGTTTAATTTCTTTAGAGCACCATGGAACCGCTGACCAATTTGATTTAATTTCAACTTGATACGTCCACGGATCTACTTGAGAAAAAGTCTAGTGCCTATAGTCTCGACACAACAACGTAGTGTTCTGAAAAATAAGAGCTCCGAAAGACAACTTTGGGAGCTCTTATTTTATTTGGGAGCTTTTATTTTTATTTCTGACAATAGACACTCATACTCATACATAATCACTGCGTATACGTGATATACGTCACCGAATTATTGCGAAACTATACTTCTGTAATAAGTCTTGCGATATAGTTAAGTTCTTTTACAAACTCGAAAAGAAAATACCTAATATTTTTGACGAGATAGACTAGACATAGGTTAAACATAGGTTCCTACTTAAAGTAACTAGTCCTACGATGCCATTTGATTTGGTATCTAATAAATATCTATTTATTATATACGACTATTTTATTAAGCATTACTTATAATATCAATCAATCCATTCAGGATGTCATCGTCTAAAGGGAAACTACATACCTATATTTTAAGTATAAAACCCTTTGGCACTAATGATTTTACATCACAATAGGTATATAAATTGTTATAACGAAACTCATATTTTAATGATTATGATGACTTATGATTACGAAAATAATGATGGTTTATGAATCATGATATACTTACCGTCTCTGGCATTTTTTCCAAGCTTCTGCCCTGAACTGCAACAAGAGATATACATTTATGGGATGAACTATGAATGAAATGAAATAAAATAAAAGATGATGACATAAAAAGTGGCGTTCGAGAAAACGTCTAGGTATGTTAGGTACGATACTTGAGCACTTGGCTTACGTACCTCAGACACAAGCACTTAGGTACTGTAACATACATTAGTAAAACAACAAGACCTTCTGCTAGTGCAACAAAAACTAGGCAGATAAAGGTCAACCAGCATTCGTAATTTGCTTAATTGACACACCAAATGGTGGCTCACCAAAACCAAAATCACTACTATTGGACCCGTTGTTTGTACAGCAATGCAGCATAATGTACACGTTCCAAACCACACAAACTGACGCCATGGTAGGCGCAGTGATTAAGATTGGCTGTTGCACTGCGTCTCGTTGGTTCCCTTCCCGCACGAAACAAATATTTGTATAGTCTACAGATAGTTGATCTGGGTCTTGAATGTCTTGTGCATGTGAATTTATATGTTTGTGGCTTTGTGCATCCACTTAAGATACAGGATTAATTCCTCGTGTGGGGTTATGTTTTTTTAATCTCTTTACAAGTGTTGATAGAAGCTTAAAATATACATTACCATTACCATTACCATCAGGTGGGATTGCAATCAAGCACAAGTTTATAACCAATAAAAATACATACAATATATTAAACGAAAAGCAAAAAAATAAAAGCTCTAAATAGCTAGGTACTAAATTAGCGTGAGTTTCGTAACCCCATTACTCCCTATTAAGAATAAAAGTGAAATAAATATTTGAAAAGCTCAAGCCTGAAATCTGGTCGAACTTTGCCAATAGAAGAGACACAGTTCTCAGACCGGTCTATAAAAGCACTAATTGGCCCTAAAAGGAATCAAAATCAAGACAACAATCTTTAATATATCTGGACTACTTCTGTTTTTAAAATTGTTAATTGAAACAAACATATAGGGTCCAAAAAACTTTTTATTTTTGAAGTGGGCAGAAGTTGATGTACTTACAGTTTGATAAAAGTAGATTTTGGCACAAGTGGGCAAAGTTTGTGGTGCCATGTCACACGCACATTGAACTTTCAGACCCTTAACCCCTCGAACGCCGATTGCTTTTAGGCACGCCATAATTATGGCGATAATTCTCCTCTTTGAGGAGTGGCTGGAAAGACCTCAAGGCGTCCTCACCTTCCGCATGTCGCAGGTTCTCACCGGACATGGTGAGTTCGGGAGGTTCTCGCACCAGATTCGTGTGGAAGCCATGCCCGGGTGTCAGCACTATGTGGACCACCCGGAGGACACGGTAGAGCAAAAAGTGGGGTTGTGCCCCGCTTGGGAAGAGCATTGCCGTGTCCTTGTGGGGGCGATAGGCGGCGGCGGCGTTCTCTCGCGCCGTGCCTTGATACAGGCCATGGTCCGGAGCGAGGACGAGTGGCAAGCGGTCGCCACCTTCTGCGAAGCAGTAATGCTAGCAAAGGAGGAGGCCGACCGCATCAGGCAACGGCGCTCACGCCGCAGCCGCCGCCATAATTCCGATCCCGATTTCCGGCCACTGTAGGCCTGCGCGGGCTTGCGGACGGCGGGCAATGGGTAGTTCGCTGTCCGTCCGTCCGGTAACAGACCGGACAGAACCCAAGTCGTTTACGGCGCGCACTGTTCCCGCGCGCTTCAAGGAGTTGCCAGCACACAAGAGATAGATAGCCTTAGGTACTTTCTATCCAAGATGACGTACAATGAAATATATGATTTTCAATCGAACTGATAAGTATCTACTCCAAACTTGAGGCCTTGTTTTGTATTTAATCAGCAATCCAACACCACCACCCATTTAAGTAACAATACGAATCAAAGCTTCGTGTAGGAATAAGCAAATGTAAGTTTATTTGTTTAGCTTTGAATCGGCGATAATTGGTATCTACAAAAACAAGTTTGGTAATTACTGTGTTTGGAGAGTTTTGGATTTTCAAATACCTACTTGTAATATGTTTCGAATTCTTTATTAAGTATCCTACAACCAAAACAACAATTCATCTCTTTTAATCAGAATATTAATTATTACTTGGATTTCAAAATTGACTATGACGCAATTCCCTTAATTTCAGAAACCTCTTAAAAAAATCAAGCCAAATTAAGCCGTTATAAAAAAAAACCGTTCATTAAAATTTGTTAGCTTTTCAATTCACGTTGAAAATTAATATAATCAAAGAACTTAATACAGTGATTATCGTTTAATTTTTTTGTTAGTTGAAGAACTAAACAAATTACAGGTAAAAGAAAGTTGTACACATCGGATTTGGCCAACTACAGGTTGGCTAAATCCGATGTATCAGAGAACGCTAATAATATATTTACACTGGAACGCACTACATATAAAAATTGTATCCCATTGCCCAATCCAAGCCAGTGGTCTACATAGGCAGACGTTTATATGTTTTGTCAACATCTGAATTGAGTTTCAAATCAATTCAATTGTTGACAAAACATATTGTAAATATATTCATAACACACTTGAGTAGAATAGAATAAAAACCAATAAACATATTTTGATAAAAGTGGAATAAGTATGCGTAATCTTTACTGGGGCCAAAGGTTATGTGAGACTGTCACCAAAGGCCCCAGGATAAAGGCAAGGAATGGAAAGGTAGGTTTTTAGTCAGTAAAAGTCTGACACTGTTTCCCGCCCCACCCAAGGGCGGGATTCGTCATTGGATGATTTTACCTACCACAAAAAAAAAAAAAAAAAAAAAAAAATGCGTAATCTTACAAGACTATCGTGTGCGTCTAATACTGGAGTAACAAACAACAAACTACATGAAGCAGTACAGCAGAATAATAATGCATAATTTGATATCGTGCAGTTCCAAGAATATCCGTCCAATAAGAAGATTAAAGAACAACAGATTGAAATTTGAAAGAACCCTCTGGACGCTTTCGACGACTGCAAATTATATCAGCATAAAACTTTAGTTTTTTAATGTTTTCTATATTAAATATCGTGTTTCTTTCTATTCCAATAGAATTTACAGTTGTTTTTGGTTGATTTCCAGTAAGAGAAGAAAGTCTTATAGGTACGTGGTTTCTTTTATAATGGTGTCTTTGAATTTAGCACAGGATCCTTTAGTGCTCTGTGGTAATTCAGTGCAGCGTGAAAGGGACACACAATCTGCGAGTAAGTTGGGTTTGTACTAAAATAAAAAAATCGAATTAGCATCACGTTTCATTATGCAGCAATTGGTGAAAAGGATCCAAACTAAATATTATAGAGTTTGACAAACCTTCAAAATGGGCGAAAGAAAAAGTTAAAATTATTGCAGTAAAAAATCTTATTGTTTCTTTTATGGTTTGTAGAGCGTCTTAGTGGATATACTCGTAGTAATGCATCTATCGAAGTTACAAGTTACCTATTTACCTATTTTAAAAACTAGCAAAAAGCATGTTTAATAATAAACCTACATATGTGAAAACTGGTCAACAGGAACATTCAAGCATACATCTAGCCCAACAGCTCGAGTGTCAGAAACGCCTAAAGTGCCTCCAGGAACCCTTCTATCGGCAAAAACCTCCTCTAATGAATGTGTGGTGAGTATACATTAGAGTAAAAGGGTTCTGCACATAGAATGAATCACAATTTGACATAGACAATAAGTTTTTATTCCGCCTTTATTGATCAAACTGTCAAAGTAATTTGTAAGGAAGCCTGCATGTTATATTTTGTCCAATTTAATTCGGCACTTAAATGAGAATTGATTTATTAACTTTACCCAATGCAATGATTTTTAGTATGCTATGATTGGCAACATTTTGGCTGTATTTAAAATGTGGAACCAGTTCCTTAATGGCCTTTGATAGACCAAAGGGTAAGGGTAAAAGGTAGATACATTTTTTAAGTGAAACTCTTAAATTACTGTAGAAAAAAGGGTCAAAATTAATAGCGTTAAGGGCTGTAAAAAAGATTCGGGTATAATCGTATTTTTGATTTTGAGACCAATACGTTACCGTCTATTGCTGAGCATGTTTTATTGATTTGTGCTGAGCACCAAAAACATTTATTATTAGATTCAAGTAGGCAGGTCCTACAGCTACCGGAGAAATAAATAGGTGGGTACACAAGTGTGAGTGGTAGACACACATTATACAAAGATAAAAATCGCATCCTTTGATGTGTTATATTTACAACTGGATACAATAAAGTCACAAGATTAATTTGTCAGACAAGTTTTTCTTTTGAAACTATCAGCATGCTTCCACGCAGTATAACGATGCGCCAAGTGCGAGTTATCCAAACCAGCTCGACGTGAATGGTTGACGATGTGATTTTTCAGCTCAGCGCACTTTTGTTGAGCGTGCATGCGTGCAGTAAACAAGTACAGGATGACAGAGTTGCAAGTGAGTGTGTGCAAAAGCGAGTTTGCCATCCTTTTTAGGGTTCCGTACCCAAAGGGCAAAAACGGGACCCTGTTACAAACACTTCGCTGCCTGCACGTCTATCCGTCTTGTCTGTCGCTAGGCTGTATCTCAAAAACTGCGATTTGCTATCGCAGTTGAAATTTGAAATTTTCACAAATTATGTATTTCTGTTGCCGCTATGACAACAAATATTAACAACAAAATAAAATAAATATTAAGGGGGGCACCCATACGATTCTTTTTGCCCTTTTTTCCTAAATATCAAAAATGGCAACAGGTAGGCACTTCAAATATTCACAAAATACTCAATTATATTTTTATTTTAATAATAAAAATAAAAAAAAATTGAACGGCTCCCATACAAAAAAAAACGCTATTTTTGCCTATTTTTTATTATTCTGTTGTTTACCATATCTAGTCAATAGTACGGGACCCTTCGTGCGCGAGTCCGACTTGCACTTGGCCGTTTTTTTTTCCATTATTGGCTACTGGTTAAAGAATTAAGTAGGTACGACTACTTTCTAATAAAACATACCTAATATGTCGGCGTTGGCTTGCTGCAAGATCTTATAAACTGACAAATAGAAAATTACTTTGAACTAAACACTTTTAGCAACTAAAAGTGGCTTTGTTTAAAGTTAGTCTTGCAGTAAGGTGACGATATTAGAATGAAATTATGAATAAGCCATGAGCCTGACGGGTTTGCATATTATATCCTAACCAGTTAGTTTAGTTTAGCCTATTATATCCCACTGCTGGGCGAAGGCGTCCCTCTCCCTTTTCCACCCACGTCTGTTCTCGGCCATTGTGGGCCAGTCCCTCCGGTAATTGTCCAGCTTATCTCTCCACCTTCGCCTTGGTCTGCCGCGATGTCGCCTTGCGTTTAGGACCAGTTATTAAGGAAATTAATTTTCATTTTCCTTAGTGCTCTTCTTCCTTGGGAAATAAACTCTTGTTCAATTTTATGTTTTTGGACACAGTGGTTTAGGCTATACCTACTATGTCCGTTAGAGAAAGCATTAATTTAAAAATGATTTTACTAAGTACTAACTAGGTAGTACACTCGACAATATTGAAAGCTGACCCATCTTAAACCAATTTTTATATCTGACAGACCTTATTATAATACAACTAGTGCGAATTTTGTTTAAGTTTTTGCTAATATGTAGGTATTTCTTCATAGCGTAACTCTATTTGCCATCTTTGCTTTATATCCAAAATACTCCGTAAATACTCCGTCTGGACGTGATACCCCTCATGACGCCTTTTCCCTTTTAACTTTTTATTCTTAATAGTTTCTAATAAATTAATAATAATGCAGTAACCTTTCTGACCCACGGAGGTTTTAATTGGGATACGATGTGTAATTATCGATCACCGGTAACGCAACCTCATTACCGCGGGGTCAACTTGAGGCGTATCTACTAGGTGTGCTGCGATATAATACTTTTTTTCCTAATCGACAAATTACCTATGCGTCTTCCCCAAAAACAAAATACATTTTTTTTTGCTTTCCCAAATTCAAAAAACAGTTTAACGTTATCAAAATAATACATTTTGATACAAGTGGAGAAAGCCTCCAACCGAGGTGAAATTTACACAAGCCGTACAGGCGAGAGTGTTATGGAGCCGAATGTTACAGTCACAAATCTCCATGTGTATCAAACAAAACAACACAACGAATGTTAAACGACAAAAAGGGTTTCAGTAGCATGCCTTGAAATTATGTCATTAAAATATTCAGGGTATCTCTTCCAAAGGTACTATATCAGGTTCGGGAATTAGAAATTGGAGCAAAATTTGGTAAAAAGTTGCACCCGTTAATCAGGCTTACCACAAGTCCCGTATTTTTAAGGCAACTTTAAAACATAAAAGCTTGTAAAAACATCGTTTTTTGAGTGATTGTCGCTGAGGCGAAATTGCTACATCAAGTCGTGTAAGTACACACTTCAGGGATTATCTACTTAATAGGTAATTTTACTTGGACACCTTCGGAAGGTAAGCTTCCTAGTCCCCTGAATTGTTCAGGCTGGTAATGAGCAAATGTTAAAATAGTAGGTATACTATGCACTACGACCAACGCCAGCAGTAAGTTCCTAAATATTATGTGTATGTGTATCTACGTGTGGGCGGTATTGATTTTGCTTCTCTTTGATGTTGCTTGCTTTCCAACATTCTCATTAGACATTCCGTTATGGCATATTAATTAACATGAAAATGAGGGATTTGGGCCACCAGACTTCTGCTTCTTTATACAAATTTTAACATCACTTTTCACCCCTTCACTTACTAAAATTAGACTCACACAGGTAGGCTACCTATACCTATCCTGTCTATTTTTTTATACCAACAAATACTTGTCACACGTCAACTTTATTTAATGCTTTTGTTCAAGCCGTACGAAGTAAATTGTGTACGTCGCTATAGGGTATGATTGTAAAAGAGCAAACGGTACGCACGACATATGTAGGTGCATTTAATGTGTGGGTCAGGTGTCAGGTTGAAACGACAATACGAAATTAGAAGCCCCACGGGGGCCCCTCTGTGTGGCCCGTCTGCACAAACGCGTTCATAAATACACAGCCAATCTGCTATGTTTCACGACTTAGCGTAACGCATATCGCCCCGAACGGTCGAGTAAAACAACATTCAATAAAATCAAATCTTTTATTTTTTGAGGCGAAAGCCCAAGACCTTACTCGAAATAAAGTACATTTGAGTATAAATTGCTAAAGGAAGGTTAGAATAAAACAGAAAGTAGCAGGAAAAAGTAAAGAAAAAAGTTTAAAAAAAATTGACGCAATATTAAGAGAGTATAATCAAGAGACTCACGACACGGCAGACAGCAGAAAAGAAAATGAAAAGAGTGAATAAAAGTCATAAAAGATTTTTTCTACTCATTACTCATACATTTCTTTTCTCAAAGCACAATATTCTCCAATTAATCGCGACCGGACATCAGATCCGAATATATGTCATTATTTACAATTAAGTCGAGCTTGTGCCGATCCCCAGACGGTATCCATGGCAATACTAATTAATAAACATACGTACGGGTTGTCTGAAAATGGCTCCACATCGATCTAGGCTTCTCCCATGACAACGGCTTCCTCCTCCCACACTCCGCCCACCCTGCGTCGAGGTAGTGCCCTCTTGGAAATCATTTGTCCGATATTAGTCGTTATGAAATTGTTGGTAAATTTTCTCTCCATTAGTAGGGTTATTCATAGGGAGAAAACGGATCCCTTATGGAATCACTTTGTTGTCTGACTGTTTGTCACGACTCTTTATCTCGGGAATATGTGGAAATATCGACGTGAAATTAAATCGAAATACTCAGGTTTGTGGTTCCTTGAAACTCCTTTTATGTCGCAAAAACGTGTATCTATATAACTTCATTGAGTCGAATATAGTATTATAAGAGAGCAAAATAATATTTTTACGGCGAGGGCACTTTTTTGAAACCAGAGCGAAGTGAGGGATTCTTTAATAGGTTCCTGAACGTAGCGAGGGATTCAAAGTACGTCATATTTCATTGTTACATTATTATATATTATATTATAATATTATAACAACTAAATTAAAATTGAATAGTATCTAATAATAAAACAACTAAAACTTTATATTTTACATTTGAGACATTTTCGCAATTATGAAAGTCAGTCTTTATTCAAACAATATTTGCGTTCGATTTCTTTGGCGATGAACACTAAGATGTTTAAATTCAAAAAGTGCGTGGCAAAAGTAATTGAGTCGCATTTATATAGAAGATTAAAAACTTATTACTGCCCGTTAAAAGTTTACTATAGAAAACACCACCTTTGAGTGAATTTAAAGGCGAACCAAGTCGTCCTTTTCGAATAGGTGGGCTGTAAAATTCTTATTGTCTGTCTTTTTCTCCACCCTATAAAGGTAGTTTAAATTTTTTTCACATTAAAAAGCGCTGCTTTCTACTATTGAAACATAAACCTCACATAAGCAAATATACTACGAATAATACCAGAACAACAAACCTCACAGACGCACACACACACACCATCACACTCAACTACTGCACACACTTCTCTAACTACAAAAACTACACACACATACAGTACACAGTCAGCCTCACCCCACTCCGATACTAACCAAACTAACTAAAAATTAAATTATTTAATTCAATAAGCTTCTCAAAAATATTATCATGTCACTAATTGCATACCATTTGTACGAGTGCATAATAATTTAGAAAATTTAAATGGAGGAGTCCTGGTGACCCGAAATACAGGCCTTGAGCCTAGTTAAGGCACCAGTCTCCCACAACATAATGCCCCACCTAATATGTTACCGTAGAAATAAGGCTAGCAATTAAGAATAATATTGTGGAGAAAATAAACTATTTATTATTATTATTATTGCTGGAATAAGTGATACAAGTTACGCTCAACACTCAACACACTCCAAAAAAATTATTGCTGTTTTTTAAAGTGGAAAATTTCAGCCTAGTAACCGTACTCCCAGAAAGATAGCGACAAATAATAGAGTATGGAAGAATCGACGGGACATCCACGCTACGGATATTAATAGAAAAATTCAATTTGCTGTGAATAGCAAGTGAACGAAGCGTTGCATGGGGGCGGCGCGAACTGTGTTGCTCTGTACCTCTACCATGAGTTTTAATCAATAGTATTCGTCGCTACTCGATATAGACGCCGTAAATATTTTGTATGACAAATTTTGGTTCTGCAAGTGACCGCTAGAGGCGCTGCAAAATTTACCATACAAAATATTTACGGCGTCGATATCGAGTAGCGACGAATACTATTGCTTAAAACTCATGGTAGAGGTACTGTTCTGTTCGACCGCTTCCACCCCCGTCCGCTGTTATAATAGGCATCCTACCTATGCATATTTGTGAAAATTCAATTTGTGAAACATTTTCCTGTACCTACGTCATTCAAATAATGGTTTTATGAAATTCGTTGATTACAACATCGATGTGTTACTTAGACTTAATTAACACCTTTTTTTTATTTGTACTTATAAGTTTAATTCAGCATCATGTTCCGGTCACAAATCACTCATTACTCATAGTCAGAAAATAGGTCTGAAGTTTCCTAAGGAGCGGGTTGAAAGTTATACTTTTCATCCTTACGGAGAATCACTTTCAACTGACAGCTGTCAAATTATTAAAAAAAAAACTAGTCCTATTTTCACCATTGTCACATTTCTATTGAACCATGTCATAACTTTCTATACAGCCACTCAATTACAGTGTACAACTGAAATAACAAAATGATAGTACATATCTTTTTAAATTACTTAATTTATTTATTTATTAAACCTTTATGCACTAGGAAAAGACTATGTACAAAGGCGGAATTAATTTTTCATTACTCATACGCTGAAAGTAGGTCTGAAGTTGCCTGAGAAGCGGGTTGAAAGTAATACTTTTCATCCCTAGGGAGAATCACTATCAACTGACAGCTGTCAAATTATTTAAAAAAAAAAACTAGTTTTATACTAGCTTATCTTCCTGTTCGCCTTCTTCACTAGTATGGAAGCAAATCAGGAGATACAGAGGTTCCTGTAATTCTTTTGATATTTCCGGTAACGATCCTTCTTCTTGGATTGATTCTTTCTCCGATAAACTGGCTCCTCCTTCAGTTCCAAGGTTGGACTCTTTTCCCTCTTCTCCAGTTTTTCTTCCTTCCGAAAATAATTTTGATGCCTCATTCTCTTTTTCGGAACTACGAATGGAACTTGACGGTCTTGTTGATTCCTCTCCTGGTACAGATGGGATCCCTTACTTATTCTTAAAAAACGGCTCAAGAAGTTCTAAGCAATATTACCTAGATCTTGTTAATAACTTTTTTGAGTGCGGTTTGGTTCCACAACCGTGGAAAGATCAAATAATAATTCCGGTCATTAAACCTGGCAAAAACCCGTCAGACCCAAACAGCTACAGGCCTATTGCTTTGTCGTCTGTTTTATGCAAAGTTGCAGAGCATATGATGAAGCATCGACTTGAGTGGTTTGTGGAAAATAGGAACTTGTTGCCCGCTTCCCAGTTTGGTTTCCGTAAAGGTATGAGCACAATGGATAGTCTTAGTATATTAATCTCTGATATTCGTATTTCTTTGATAAGAAAGCAATTTTTAGTAGGAGCTTTTTTGGATATTGCCTCAGCTTACGATAATGTTTTACTTCCGGTGCTCAGGGATAAACTTGTGCATCAGTTGAATGTTCCTAAAAAATTGTAATCTATTGATGGAGAGAACCATCTCCATGAAAACTCAAGATTCCTCTCTTCCCCCTAAGACTATCTGGAAAGGCTTACCACAAGGTTCTGTTTTAAGTCCTCTCTTATTCAGCCTTTATACTTATGATTTAAATTTTTCAACTGATTAATTTTGTCAAATATTGCAGTACGCTGATGATTTAGCTTTATATTGTTCTGAAAAATTTCTAAATGAGGCTGGTAATCGTCTAAATTCCGCCCTTGGATATCTATCTGATTGGCTTCTACAACACGGTTTGTCCTTATCAGCCTCTAAGAGTTCTGTAGTTATGTTTACAAAAAAAAAGATTGTTCCTTCTATTGATATTAAAGTTAACGGTGAAAATATCTCTCAGGTGAACAATGTTAAATGTTTAGGAGTTGGTTAGATACAAAATTATCAGGTATTGCTCACACAGACTTTGTTTCTCATAAATGCGAAAGAAACGTTAATGTTCTTCGATCTCTTTCTGGTGTTTGGTGGGGTGCTCACCCATATACTCAAAAACTGATCTACAACGCTATAGTTCGTAGTCATTTTGATTATGGTATGTTCTTATTAGAACCATGTAACAAATCTGGCCTGCAAAAACTTGATAAAATCCAATCAAAATGTTTACGAATTATTCTCGGGGCGATGAAGTCGTCACCAATTAATGCCATGCAAGTTGAGTGTGTTGAGCCTCCCCTTTCGTTTCGAAGACAATTTCTGGCCAATAGATTTATTTTTAAACTTGTGCAAAATTCTGAGCATCCCCTTCTTGGTAAGCTGGACCAATTATCATCCATCTTTGACTCTTGTAGTCGTCGTTCTAATATTGAACTTCCTTGTCTTCTTCGTGCCTACCTTCAATTCACTCGTCTATCTAGCCGACTTTTTCAAAACCCCATTTTATATTTGTACTCGGTGCCTTATAATGCTCTGGTATTACAACCGGAGATCCTTTTAGACTTTGGAATTCATAAAAATACCTTAGAACCTCATGAGATGTTTGTCCAAAAAGTTTCTTCTAATTATAATAATTGGACTACTATATTCACTGATGCTTCCAAAGTCTCCGATGATAGCACTGTAGGAGTTGCTGTTTGGATTCCTCATACATTTTAATTATTTTAAATTATAAGTGGCCTTTTGTTACATCTGTTTTTACAGGTGAATCAATTGCCATTTTTTAAGCCATTTCATTTGTTATTTCTCAAAAGTTAAATAACTCCATAATTTTCTCCGACTCAAAAAGTTGCCTTCAAGCCATTTTATCTAATCCTTTCAGATCTAAGCCAAGATTCCCTATAATTTAAAAAATTAGAGATTTGCTATTTCAATGTCATGAACTTGGTATTAATGTTGTCATAGCTTGGATTCCTGGTCATGTCGGTATTCTTGGTAATGAGTCATCTGATTCATGCGCCAAAAATGCTGTCCTCACTGGCTCTCTTGCCTACTTTAAAATTTATTTCATGATATTTGTTCTACCCTTCCTCTAACTTTATTTAAATCTTGGTCCAAGTCATGGCAAATCTCTAAATCCGTAAAGGGTAAATTTTATGGAGATATTTAACCCGAGATTCCCCACAAACCGTGGTTTTTCAAGCATCAATTACAAAAAAAAAAAAATCACTACCTCAACTATCTGTCGTTAACGTTTAAATCATTGTTGCTCTCCTCATTTCTTGGCCAAACTTAGGATAAAGGATAACTTCTGTGAATGCGGTTTGGATGAAGGAAACGTGGACTATTTATTTTTCTCCTGTCCTAAATTGCGTTTCTCTTTTCATGAAATCATTCCTTCTCAAATCCCTCGTCCAACCTCGATCAAATGTCTTCTTCCTTTTGTGTTTACACGTTTTATATATATAAACTATGCAAATTCATTGAATTTAACAAAATTAAATTGTAACTATTGTAAATACTTTTTTCCCACTCTTTCGAGTTTCTATCATGTAGGTATATACCTTCTTACATAGTTATAATCTGTGGTCATTAGATTGACTGCCTGTGACGGACTGTTTGCGTTCTCCCCCCCCTTATTTACTTTACTCTTTGGTCTGCGAAGAAATTCTTTTATTTTGTATTTTAATTTAAAAAGAAAATGTAAATGTAAATTCTTGCTAAATACACTCCAGCAATTGATGGTATATTTACAGTTTGTACGTATTATTGGCAAAATTGTGGTGACTCTTCCACAAAGGCTATTAATTAAAAGTTGAAGTTGAAGTCAATCCGTTTGGAAATCCAAAGCTGGAAGATGTCCATTTTATTGGTATACGTTTATCACATTCACAAAACGATTTTGGAAGACGTCCACTCTATTTGGATTGATGGACGTATCGTCAATGGCTACCAATCAGGAGGAGGCCGACCGCCTTAGGCAAAGGCGGACACGCCGCCGCCGCCGCCGGGTTTCCGATCCCAATTTCCGGCCACCGTAGGCGCGGGCTCGCGGACGGTGGGCAATGGGTAGCTCGCTGTCCGTCCGTCCGGTAACAGACCGGTCCGAGCTCAGGTCGTCTACGGCGCGCACCGTTCCCGCGCGCCTCAAGGAGTTGTCAGCATACTGTAGGGGTCCAGCAGGGCCGAAGCCTACTGGGGCCAAAGGTTATGTGAGACTGTCACCAAAGGCCCCAGGATAAAGGCAAGGAATGGAAAGGTAGGTTTTTTAGTCAGTAAAAGTCTGACACTGTTTCCCGCCCCACCCAAGGGCGGGATTCGTCATTGGATGATTTTTACCTACCACTAAAAAAAAAAAAAAAAAACCTTAATGATTGGTCGTTGTCGTTGGTAATGTTGTGGTTATTGGCATTTTACGTCGGGCTGGTATCAGCATCTCGAATCCAAGCGCGTATTTTGTATACATAATTGTTTAACCATTAAAGTTTCAAGTGCGGATGATCATTTATATTTATTAATTTGGTATTTCATTCACCAACCGGTTTTGTTCATATTTTACTGTATTGAATTATTAAGCTGTAGGTAACTGTACCTCTGTATTGAAATGAAATAATAAAATTAAAAAAGAAACCGACCAAAAGCGTGTCGGGCTACGCTCAGTGTAGGGTTTCGCAGTTTCCCGTCCGTTACATAAGCGTCCCCACTTAAGAGTTTAAAAAATGGGCTTTTTGTTACATTGAGCTAAAGCGGTGGCAAAACAAATAGCAAATAGCCCACACGCAACACTATTATTTGGTTGAAGTTGAACACTATGGAATTGTATTTTATTACTATCCAACTATAGGAATAGTGCGTTAACGTAAACGTGCTGCGAATGACTTAAATTAATAAGTATATGATCACAAACCCGTAATATTCCATTGATGTAATAAATGCAAATTCAATGTCCTACAGACCCGACTTCTCTGCCATACATAATTTGTAAATGAGACTCGTCTTAAGACACAGGGTCTATTAGTACCAGATAAAGAAAAAGAGACACTTCTCTAGGCCGAAATTATGTGTGTTAGGCTAACAAATCACGAAAGGCGCGCACAACGTGGTCCTCAACATGATTATTACTGTTCAAAATATACGAGAATATTTTAATACAGGACAATAAGTCATTATACCTACACAAATGTTCAATGTACCTATATATACTGTACAGGCAAAACTATGTATTCTAACAAACTTGCCTACTTCTAATCGTAATTAGCTAGTAGTTGTACGTATCAAGTAACTGCGTACATACAAATTAATATGAACAATATCCCCAAGAAGTTAAATTTTATCCGCAGTGTAATTTAATTAAATCCAATTCCTTACAATGTAACAGAACCCTTAAAATTTGACGACTATCAACCAATTTTTTCCCCGTAAAAGTTAAAAAATTTAACCCACAATATAATTTACTTAAACACAATTACAAATTCCCACTATAAATATCCTTATTAATAATAAAGAACGACAGGCAACGATCAAGAACAAATACCGCCAATGCCAACGAGAGACCGACCGATCAATTCGAAAATTTAATAACTCATACCCACAGATATAGATATATCTGTGCTCATACCCCTCCCGACTCCATCAACTCAGGAAAAATCTTAACAGCGCGAAGTAGCCCAAAAGTACAACGCCATCTCTCGGGAAATTGGGTTACTAATTTATACAAACTAGACGGGTTATGTATGTTAGTTTTCGGTGGTAATTTTGGATTGCGTGAACCGATTTCAATAATTATTGTTTTATTTGAAAGAAGCTACGTTCAGGATAGTAAAATATGTAAACAAAGTTAAAAAATGCTTGCATATAGGGTTAAATTACAAACTTAGTTCAGAAATTATTTTGTACAACTTTTCAAAAACTGTTACCATTAAGTTTAAAATAATTTTCCTAGAAAGTCTTTTTAAAATTCTACTTTTGAATTTTTTTTATATTTTAAACTTATGGTTCAAAATTTAGAGGGGGGACACATTTTTTTTTTTACTTTTAAAGCGATTAATTCCGAAAATATTAACATTATCAAAAATGATTTTAGTAAACCCCTATTCATTTTTAAATACTTACCTATCCAGCAATATATCACACGTTAGGGTTGAAATGAAAAAAAAAAATCCCTCCCCACTTTACTTGTACGGGGGTCAGGGGACCATAATGAAACAATTTTTTTTCCACTTTTTATTTTACCAATTAGTTGGCGTGATTGATATACGTATTGGTACTAAATTTCAGCGTTGTAGTGCTAACCGTCACTGAGATTATCCGCGGACGGACGGACAGACAGACAGAATAACAGACAGAAGACTTGGAGAAACTATAAAGGTTCCTAGTTGACTACAGAACCCTAAAAAGAGAAGAAAGTAATGTAGTAATTACCATGAGGTAATTAGTTTTCTTCTCTTTACTATTGGACAGAAATTAATTACGAAGAAAAGTCACGAATGATTTAATACCATTCGAAGGAACACGAACCACATAAAAATTGTATGGTTCTTTAATAAGAATTGCAAAAAATGGGTGATCTCAAAAAATTACAAAGTCAAAAATTCATAGCACGAATAACCACCCTTCGTTGCTGCTGCATAATAGAATAAACGTGAGCATTTGAAGTCCCTCACAATGCTGTCTCTATAAGTACCACAAGCCTAGTAACAAAAAATTGAATTTGCCGAGCCCTTATGCTACTTCGAACTCTACGTAATCGATCATAGCCTAGGATTGCATAATTTATGCTTAGGTATTTCAATTCTTGTTATTAGGGAATCATTTGCATTCTTCGGGGTTGGTAAGTATAAAATGTACCTATCTATCACAACCAATCACAACAATAAAGGGTTTTTAATTCATCAGATAATTACTTCTTGGCAAGCGTTCACATTTTTTTGATATCATCGCTTATCTTCAGACGAGACCAAACACCAGCCTGTCAATAAATTTTAAAAGAAAGCTTTAGAATACTCGTCAGTATTAGATAATTCTTATTTTATTAGATACATTTTTAGAGAGAAACCAAGAGACGCAAGTCCTAAGTTTACACAAAAAAAAAAGTAGTAAGGAATATATATTATATTGAAAGTTTTGGCAGTTTATGCAAGTGTATTTACGAAAAGCTCGTAAGTAGCATTTGGTTTTTTTACGATATGTGTTTGCAATATACTTACTCGTATATCTTAGATGTACCTGAACAGGAAACCAAAATGCAAACTACAATACAGTTCAATACACATAAACATAATCTGTGGTAATAAAATTTTACATGTCAGTGTTTTATGCTTTCCTTAAACTTACTTTTTTAACCGACTTCAAAAAAGAAGGAGGTTTCTCAATTCGACCATATATATGAGTTTTTTTATGTTTGTTCGTGGTATAACTCCGTCGTTTATGGACCTACTTGCAATTTTTTCCCGCTTAAAAGGTATGCTTCCGGATTGGTCCCATTTTTTTCAAAATCCAGTTCTGATGATGGGATCCATGAGGAATCGAGGGAACTCCTCAAATATTATAGGCAACCATATAGGTATTGGTGATTTTGGTATTTTTATCGAAGACTTAAGCATTTACAGTCAAAAAGTAACATTCGATGAAGTGGAACTGATGAAAAAGACCAGAAATGGCCAACGGAACTTCATACTCACATAGATATCACAATAAAGATAGGAATGCAATAATGAATCTAGTAGTAACATGCAATATGTTACCGGCAATCTGCATAATTCAGGTTTTCTACACAATACCGAATGCGCAGTCAGTAATGGGTGTAAAAGATGAGAGCAGGGAAGGAGGAGATGTAATTTTAGGGCATCTTGACACGGACAGCTTAGGTTACGGTTTAAGCGACTATGATAATACAAATAAATAAATGGTTCTGAATAATTATGTTGAAAATGGTATCATCAAAGTGCCCTGATGATGATGGATCTGGAAGATAGGCAATGGAACTCCGTAATGAATCAATGTATCCTAGCCGTGTTTGGGCTGATTGGAGATTTGGCTGTAGGGTACTATCAAACTGTCGATAGAGAATTTAATTATTGTGAATGTGGTAGATATACATTTTTTAATAACAATATTTTTTTAGGATTTTGGGATTTTTCAATTCTTGGTAAAAATTTTGTAATTATCATGGACGCCATGCAACGCGCAAGCATCAAAATGTCAAAACGTATTTTCGTAAATTTATCGTTCTATTATAATTGTGTGATTTATGACTATAATAATATTGTTTGTGTATATATGTGAATAGTATTTATTTTAGGTATTAGGTTTAATTATTTCTTAGTCTAGGCTTAAGTTGTAAAAAATAAAAACATGATCAAGAAATACAGTGATATTCATGATTTTAATACTAGGAACAAACATAAATTTGTAGTTTTTTCATTTCATTTGCTCAGAGTCATCCGCTAATAGGAGCTACCGGGAGCCTCTTAAGCTCAAATGCTAGTAGCTATTTAGTTTAGCTTATTCTACTTTAAGCTTAACTAATAGAATAACTAGTAGATGGAGTAGGACAAGTCCCCCAGTTATTGTTATAACTGACTCTCATTCACGAGCCTTCAATTGCTTCTTCTGTTTCCTGTTAGATTCTATGGCCTGGACAGTGGCCTCGGAGAACGCTCAAGAAGTTAAAATTAACAAAATTTCAAACATAAAATATTAATGTTTTGTATATGCCCAATTTCACAAGGGAACAAATTTTAAATTTTATTAAACAACTGAAATAGTAGATACATTTTGATACAAGTGGGGAAAGTTTGTCATTGCAGCCGAGGCGAAATTCACCCGAGCCGTACAGGCCAGGGTGGTATGGAGCCGAGTGCTGCAGTGACAAATCGCCACATGTATCAAACGACGTTTTTCAATACCCGAGTTTCTTGCCGGTTCTTCTCCATAGGAAACGACCAATTGGAACCGTGCGCTAGCTTCTGACTTTTTATAAGTGCCCATGTAGGCCTCTGTAAAATAAACGATTTTGAGTTTGAGTTTGGGTTTTTGTTGTTTGCTTTTTTGTGATTAGTAGCTCCCTCTAGCGACGAGTGATGTATTATTCGTGTTGACAAACATAAAGACCCAATTTTCAACGGAGTGCTTGGTGACAGTAATCTGTTAGACTCAACACTAATATGCAACGTTAAAAAAACAATTATTTTTTATTAGATATAATATGTTTTTTTTTGCTATATTTCATGACGCCATGACTGAAAATTGACGATATAATAATGCATCATCAAAAAAATAATTGAGATATTGACCACTCTCAAGCCCTTGAATTAAGACAATGGAACATCGCAGTATTTCAATTTTTACAAGATACAGGTAAGGATTGGGGTTTTCTGGGAACTGGGTTCCGGAACGTAAGCTTTATCATGCTTTATCTAGCCTACGAAAATAATTGTCGACAGTTAAAAATCCACTACATGACGAGTTTATGATGAAATAGAATCTGCAAACAGCGATACAGGCCTGGGGATTGTTATAAATAACTTTTAATCCAGGCAATTTTATTTTTTGAGTTTGTTTTAACAGAAAGGCGATTAAGAAATGTTGTTTTTAACCGACTTCGTTCTTCGTTCGGCTGTACGTAATTTTTTTTTATGTATGTTCACCAATATCTCGGTCAATTGTGGACCGATTCTGAAATTTTTTATTTTGGTTGAAGTCTTAACAAGTGAAATTGCTTTGTTTATACATGTAGCCGGTGACTGACTGAAGGAAAAAGGGGAGGAGATACATAGAACTAATCTGATGATGAAGCCGGAAGGTAGGTACGAAACGGAATTCTATAATAAATCAGCGTATTCTAGCCGTGTTTGGTATTAATAGAATTGTCATGATGATTTGATGATGGAACCGAATGGCGGAAAGTATATGTTTAAATTTGGCTGACGGGTATCTGCTACATGTAAAGAAAGTAAAATATTTTATTTGGCACGCATGGATACACCTACCTACTGTAAAACCAAATTTATAAAACTTAAGAGAAAACCAGAAGAAAAAATACAGACACAATGTGTGCAACAATGCAATGTACTACAACTAAAAAGTGTGAAATAAAAAACTTTTTACAAAAAATAAAAAACACTAAAAGGAGCAAAATAACTTTAATTTCGGAAGTTGGTGTTAAGTAACGAAGAGACCAAGCTATTATAGAAACACCGACTTCCGAAATTAAAGTTATTTTGCTCTTTTTTGTGTTTTTTTATACATTGAAGTCGGTTGTATTTTTTATAATGATTGTTACAAGGTCAATGAGGTTACCGTCGGACCAGTGTGGCCCAAAACGCTACCTTGGGGTATGCCTACAATAATACGTAAATTATGCATGGTCTCTCTTCAATAGAGTGTTATTTAAATAAGTACGCTTTTGTATGATGTCGGGTGACTATTAGTGAATTGGTAACGGATTGGACCAGGCACCGAAATCGACACAACACACCACACACACACAATCGAACACGATCGACTAGTCAAATATATAAAGGCTGTTGCATATGCCTTTTTGCGATATCCGTTACTAAACTGTCGTGTATAAAATAAAAAATAGATTGATTCTAAACAACTTGTCGAATAAAAATCCGTGTGAAATATAGGTAATACTTCCTGTTGAATACCGTAATTAGAGACACAATAGAAAGACAATAGGTGTGCGGACGCCGGCGTCCTCTCGGGGAATAATGAATTAAATAAAAGAAAAGAACTCAGACTAAACACGATTAACAGCAGATTTACAATCAATTTAGCTATCGAAAGCGGTTTAGAACTTCAAACTTCAAGCTAATTGAACCCATTGAAACTAGTTTCTATTGTTTCACTAAACAAATACCGACATTTCTCACCTGAGAAAGTATTAATCAGATTCTTACTAGAAAAATAGTTTCGTAATAACTTCTTTAGTAAATGCCATTTACTAGAAAAATAGGTTCGTAATAACTTCTTTAGTAAACCAGAATAGTGAAGATTAGATCAAATCTTTGAACTCTTAACTTTTGAAAATTTGCGTTTTTAATTCTAATAAGACTTTTTTTATTCGTTCCACATAAAGTGTCCACAAAAACTGTACTTATATGTAGTAAACAAAAACCCTTTACCCAAGTTACAAAATAGTAGGTTTTGCGCACACAAGTTAACATTTTTTTGCTTTTAATATACTTTCCTTAAAAAGCTTATAAATAAATTTTAAGGTTACTTTCCTTTAGCATAAAAGGATATATTATTCATTTATTCTATTAAAAAAATCGTTTCTAATTTAGTGAAAATGTTAACTGCTAGTTTAAAGTTTTGATCGTCTTTGCTACTCTAGTGAATAGTTCAATTTATCAAAGCAAATCCTACCTTGCTTTGATAAATTGAACTATTCACTAGAGTTTTAGAGAGGACTTTCACCAAAATTGAATGACTTGATGCAAATGTTTTGAGAGATTAGTGTTAACCATTTTAAGGAAAATCAATCCATAAAACTATAAAATAAGTCAATCGACTACCACTTTTAATCTATATTTAAGAAATATGCCAAATAACCAGCCGTGCCAAATTTATTAAACTATTTTTAATTTTATTCTGGATAATAGCATTCCAGAATACGTAGAAAAAAAAATTATATTTTCAGCTCGAGTGAGAAAAATCGAATTGTGTAATTAGAATTAAAAGGGACATAACAGAGCTCACATGTGTATGTTTGTGATATTCCAATACAGGTTTGTTCAGAGTATAATGAATACTTTTTTTGACGTAATAATAAGAGTGTACAGGCAGGCGTTAAAGTGTCGTTGCTCCGCGGATATTGACGGAAACCCGACCGTGTTTTGTCGCGCTCCGCTCTCGCTTGCTTCATGCAACAAGGGTACCTACAGCACCTTAACTACTAATATCAAACACAAGCTTTACAATGCCGGTCCAAGAGAAAATCTTACCAATAAAATTCTTATTCAACCAACAATGAATACTGTGGTCAGCGTTGAGTTCGAATAATGAATGGAATCGTGGTACGCTGGACGACATTCCGTTCCGCTGAATAGCGTCCCCTAAATTAATTCTCTAACGTGTAATTTGGGATGGTTTTTTATATAGTAACTCGTGCTGATCAAGAGTATACGTTGAAGGTCATTCTGAGTTCAGATGTTAAAAATTCAAGAGCGTGCAACGCAAGCAGAATTAACAAGTTCGTTTGTCTATTAAGGGTAGAATCATATAATGTAATTAAGAACCGGTGAGGCTACATCTGACACAGGCACCCTTGTTGTTGGTATTTATTTAATTGTTCTTAAAACCTGTTTCGCGACTTCTAGTAAAGTTCCCATTCCCATCAAAACTATTCTTTCTAGATCTAACGTTAACAGAACTTGTGCATTATTCAAAATTATTTTCTAACCAATTGCCCTGAAATAAGGAGCCTAACATTTTTCGAGTGAGTATATTATGTTATGTATCTTTTTTTTCAACATGGTCTTAAAATTATCATCAAATCAATGTGAAAAAGGGATAGTGATAGGACCAGTACGTTCTGTATCTCTCTCACTTCATAATGGTCATAAAGATACGGTCATCGTGGAGCTCCTGTAACCTAAAAGAGTTTGATGGATTATTATAAGATTTAACTAAAACTAGTATTGCATCAGAATGCTTTAAAAATGATCGTATTTGGAAAATTTTAGTTATAAACAGAAGTCGGAGTAGGTAGATTGATTTTATATACTTGCGTCAAGATATTATAATATGGACATGCCATTTTATCCATAATGTGCGGGAAGTACCGGAAAAAGTTCTGGGATTGGAATTATGGACTAAAATAAAATAAAGCGTCATACTGTCAAGCGCCATTTCTAATACTACAGTAAGGGACAAAATACGGTGTAACTATTCCAAGGTATTTTTGTATAAAATAAAATACTGATTTCTTTCACCATTAGCTAACACTGGCAGCGTAGATTGATGACTGTGAGCGTTTTTCACCTTAAACACAAATTCGTGCTAATTTCAAAATTCCGGAACAAATATCACAATAAATATGAAGTTCCGGTATTTTGGAGGCATATCCATATTATCCTCTATGTTTGACGTCAACGACCTTAAATCAATCTACCTACTCCGACCTCTGGTTATAAATAACATTTTTGACCTCGTACGGGCTTTTGATTTTTGTTATTTATTTTATTTTTATTTATAAGATTGATAGGTTCGCGCTTGACCGCTTGTTAGTTTTCGATTTTTTTCGTTTGGTTTTCCTATGCGCGTCCCAAATATGTAAATATTTTAATCACTTTCCTTCATTTGGGTATTTTAAATAATATTGTAATTCTGAGTGCTCAACTCTTTTACCATTTATATTAAAAAAAAAAAAAATATTTGGTATCAAACAATAAAACCGGTCAAGAGCATGTTGGGCCACGCACAGTGTAGGGTTTTGTATTTTCCCGTCCGTCCTGCGTACATAAAAATTAATATTGAACAATATCCCCAAGAAGTTAAATTTTACCGACAAAATAATTTAATTGAACCCAATTTCTCACAATGTAACAGAACCCTAAAACTAAAAAATTAAACCCGCAATATAATTTACTTAAATACAATTACAAATTCCCACTATACCAAATTTTCTTATTAATAACAATGAACGACAGAAAACGAACAAGAACAAATACCACCGATGCCAACGAGAGATCAACCAAACAATTCGACAATTTAATAGCTAATACCCTGCCCGACTCCATCAACTCAGGAAAAATCTTAACAGCGCGAAGTAGCCCAAAGTACAGCGTCGTCTCTCGGGAAATTGGGTTACTAATTTATACAAACTAGTCAGGTTATGTGTTTTTTTTTTTTTGATTTGATGCGTTTTTTTAATGGATTGCGTGAACCGATTTTAATAATTCTTTTTTTATTTGAGTGAAGATACGTTCAGTATAATAAAATATGTAAACTATGTTAAAAAATTCCTTGCATATACGGTTAAATTACAAAACAGTTCAATAATTATTTTGTACAACTTTTCAAAAATTGTTCAACCCATAAGTTCAAAATAATTTTCCTAGAAAGTCTTTATAAAGTTCTACTTTTGAGATTTTTTCATATTTTTTAAAGTTATGGTTCAAAAGTTAGAGGGGGGGACACATTTTTTTTTACTTTTGGAGCGATCTTTCCGAAAATATTCATTCATATTTAAACCTATCCAACAATATATCACATTATAGGGTTGAAATGAAAAAATAATCGTGTAGCGGGGGTACCCTAATAAACCATTGTTTTCCACTTTTCATTTTACCACTTTGTCGGCGTGACTGATATACATATTGGTACCAAATTTCAGTTTTCTAGTGCTAGCGGTCACTGAGATTATCCGCGGACGGACGGACAGACTGACATGGCAAAACTATAAGGGTTCCTAGTTGATTACGGAACCCTAAAAAATAATGTCCGAAAATATTAACCAAATTGCTTAGGTTCTGGTTAATTCGCAGATTTTATAAAAAATATATTTCGTTATAAAATATATTTTATTGCTTTTGGCTATTACTCGTAGTTTCGTTTTTATATTCTTATAGGCAAGCAAGTAGGTATTTTAGTTTGGTTTCTTTTTCTCTACAACAGAGATTGAATTCAAAAAATAATTTGTTACAATGGCTACCTAGGATAGATATACGCATTCTGGCATTCTCATTTTTAACCGACTTCAAATAAAAGAAGGAGGTTTTTATATTCGGCTGAATTTTTTAAATGTTTTTTACCTCAAAACTCTATAGAAATCTATCTATATCTATATTATGGAGCAATTTCCAACAATTTTTTTGGTCATTTAAAAGATATGCTTCCAGATTGGTCTCTATTTTTTTCAAAATCCAGATCTGATGATGGGATCCATGAGGAATTGACGGAACTCCTCAAATATAATAGACAACTATATAGTGATTTTAGTGTTTTCATAGAGAGAGAAATACTAACATTTACAGTCAAAAATTAACATTTGATGAAGTGGAACTGATGAAGAGGACCAGAAATGGCCAAGGGAACTTCATACTCACATAGATATATCACAATGAAGATTGTTATGCGAGTATGACAATACAAATAAATAAATAGGTAGTTGTAAATAGTTTAGTTAAAAATAGTATCATCGAAGTGACCTGATGATGATGATGGAGCCGGAAGACAGGCACCGGAATTCCGTAATTAATCATTGTAGGCCCAGTCTCCTAGCTGCAGGCAGGCAGGGTCGAAGCCTGCTGGGGTCATGGGTCGGCTTCCGAAAGGAATACCCGGCCCCGGCACGATAGGCAACGAAGGAACGGGGTAGGTTTTTAGTCAGTAAGAGTCTGACACTACTTCTCGCTCAGCCCAAGGGCGCGATTTGTCATTGGATGATTTTACCTACCATAAAAAAATAAAAATAAAAATGTATACTAGCTGTGTTTGGGCTTATTACTTTATATTTACTAGATTGTCATGAGATCATGAGATGCACTTTGGCTATAAGGTACCTACCACTGATGCATCCTAGCAGTGTTTGGGTTAATTAAAATTGTCCTATGAAATAGGTACTCTGGTTAAAAGTGTATCGCAACTAAAGAGAGTGAAAAAAAACTTAAAAAAAAAAACACTGCGTTCACTAAAAAAAAAATACTAAAAGGATCAAAATAACTTTAATTTCGGAAGTCGGTATTAAATAAGAGACAAACAATAGGTACCGAGAACCACCGACTTCCAAAATTAAAGTTATTTTGATCCTTTTTTTGTTTTTTTTTTTTAGTGAGCTCGTTTATTTGTAATTCGTGAAATAAGTAAGTAGTTATAGGTTCTTATTTCAATTCTAATACAATTTAAGGTGCATCCATATAAATACAAAATGATTTCGTAACTTGTCTATTTATTTCAATGAGTTTTATTTTTTAATTAACCTTTCAGCTGAATATTTTATAAGTGTCAGGAATTCACGACGGAATTCGATTGTTTATTCAAGAATATTTTTAGTTGGTAGCATCGCTCACCGTCACCCTTCCTTCAACAGCGTAATGTCAGAATACTTAGGTAGGTAAGAGCTCCAAATCAAACACACAGCTTTCCACACGTTTTACAAACTAACCCACACGATATCAGCTTGAATTCACGCGCCACTACGGAGTAATGAGTCACTTTTTGTAAGAAAACTAATAAACAAGAGTGCACGCATTCTGATAAAGGCTGACACACACGAACACAATAACCTAGTTCAATGACACGGTCATTCAACGCGACACCTAGCGCCATCTTTTGTCACAAAGAGGAAACAAAAAAAATTGTGATTAAATACTCACGTGAAGAAACCGTCTAGAGTTTACGTGACACGTTTGCGACATCCGCGAAAATGGCACATGCAATGAAAAATCACATTAGTAGACAAGCGATCTGCAGCACGTCATGCAAATCGTGCCAACAACACGGTCCTTCGCAAGGGCCCAGGACGGACTGTCCGGGCGTCGTTGCGGTCCCTTTCGTGCTTAGGGCAGACAGGCTCCGGCCGCGCACATTGGTTGCGCCGCCGACCAATCGCGTCGCACGCCGCGCTCCTTTCCCACTGGCTGACATCGTCATAGCGGAAAAAGCGGTGGGGAAAATAACTGACTGAATTTGTCTGCACTGACTAACTCTTCTCCCGCTATTCGTTTTCACTCAAATTGGTGTGCGAGGCCACACCGCTCTATGCTGAGACACCAATCGGCTGTGGCCGATTACCAGCCGATGAGATCTCGTAAGTGACAATCAATGTCACTAGCCTGTGAATGCATCATAATGTCGCATCCGCGATGATAACCGCTGTGAATAATTTTTAGTCGTGTGTAAAAAAGCTTGGTTACATAATCTACGTTTTTTTCCTGCATTTAACAGTATATACACGTAAGAGCCGATTATACCCAAACCGCAGTGATTCAATCAACAAATCTACTAAATGTAACAATGACTCGTCGAACTTAGACGTGTCGAAATCGTTTTGTTCTTGGTTGCACGCCGAACACAACAAGTGTTTCAATCGTCACGCCCTTTGATAGCGTGGTTTGAGGAAATTAAGGTAAAACTTGGGATTCAGTTAGACGAGTATTTTTTTAAGTTGATTGTATTTGGAGACGGCACACAAGACCATTGCTTGAAGGCGTTTATTCTGGTTATAGGTACAATTACGGAATTAATCATTAATATCTCACGGCAGAACTATTTACTTCTAATGGGAACTCGTTGCGTAATTCATATCTAAATGTTCAACGCCAATGAACATGATGGACGGCGAAAAAACAGAAAAATAAGAAGAACGAGAAGACAATGTAGTATGAACTGTATGCCTTGAAATGGCAGCTAATTTAAAGACAACCACTGATTAAAGGACCCAACATGAACAAAAACTAGCGCGGTAGCTACACCCGCTCCACGATATTCTTGTCGTTTCGACGATACACTCAGGGGTTAAAACTGTTGTTGCACTCTATGAAATTCAATGATCAACAACTAGTATATTCTAGTATATTCATTACTTTAAATTCTATGCTACAAATTATATCAGTCGTGAACCATTGACCAACTTCTTCAAAAAAAATTTAGAATGTTGAGAATTATTGGAAGAGTGCACTATATTAAATCAAACTGTTTGGTTTCAGTTTATTGCATCGTCATAAGTAAGGCTCACCTCTTCCAGGGTGCAGGTAAACGGACATTTGGGATCATTAAACCCCCATTACACCAAGTTAAGTTTTCACAATGTTTTAACAGAACTCTTGGGTAGCAAACGAATTAGCGCTTTTCAAATAAGCCTCTGCAATTAACAACCGACATGCAGGTGATTCTTGGACTTAACAAAGTCATGAGGTAGTTGATATCGCTCTCCTCACAGTTTACTCTTCTCCTTATGTGTACTATCTTGGTTTGGTGTTAACTCCACGATAGTTTTTGCTCATTGTAATGAAGAACTCTGAAACGAGACTTGCATGCAAATCCATAATTTGAAAATCTCTACTAAAGTTTAAAATCACAATTTTTTAATCCAAAAATTCAAAGCAAGAACAAACAAATATAATTTCCTAGATTTCCGGAGCCAATTCACCAAAATGTATGATACCCATCAAATAAAAGTCTACGTAGCAAAATAAACCAAAAACCTACTCATCAGTTACGAAGTTTTCTATAAAGCAAAGGTTTACATATTTAATGTTTTGTCAATATCGTAAAAAACGTTAATATTTGCAATATTACGAATGCACCCCGTCGTGAGGTGCCCTACTCATGCACTAATTGATGTTACGTACCTACATAAGTACCTACTCATCGTCTTATAGACACGGGCGTTATAACACGCAAAGAAATCTGACCGAGGTCAAGGGAGAGGAGAAAGACTAAGGAGGTTTTCCAAGATGATTAACCAAATATCTCTAGTTTCACTAGGAGTGTACTGAATTGGCACTGAATTATATTTTTTTAACTGTTTTGTCTCATGGTCACACAAAAAATGATTTTGAGTTTTTCCATTAGAACTGACTCAGTATTAGCCCGGAGTTTGGAATTTCGTGGTGTCTCCAACAACATGTAAAGTCTTTCACCTGATCTCTCCACGGTCGAGTCAGATTACCGTCCCTTTGGAATAGGAGGGTAAACAGAGAGTGCATCTGTGTTTGAGCATAGGTTTATGTACTCCTGCATAGGAACTCCGCTAATCTCCGTTGAGATTGGTCACTGTGATCAAAATTGGGTTCGGAGGATTTATTTAACCCTGTTTTAACCTTATTTTAACCCTGTTTTTACCTTAGGCTCATTGACTATCGTAAGTTTTCTACACTCGATTGCGTTTCGCGCCTTACACTTACACCTGCCATTGAGGTGCACTTCTGTCTCATCTCTTCTGGTCGTGCTTACCAACTCCACTAGAAACGATAAAGCTGCCCAGCAGCCGAAGTATCTCTGCTGATTTATAACCACTACGGCTGATATGCTGAACACTACATATACGTATCACAATGTAATAGAGGACATCATGTGTAGATGTACCGTTTGGTAGAGCCTTGTCCTGTTTCAATACCCTTATCTTTTCGGCCAGTTCTCAAAGATACTGTTGGTTGTTTGTGTCTGACATATTCAGGTCCACGTGATATTAAAGAAGTGGTTGCTTAGATCTATTTCGGGATCGTTCAGGCTTTATTTTACGTTCATACGGTTGGGTTACTCTCAAGTTTGTGACGACGAAACTTATCAACGAGTTTTTTGTGTAAAGTGCTATTTGTGTAGAACGTTATCTATCGAGCATACTGGTATTAATACTTCTGTCCCGGCGCGGGCCCTTTGTGGCTAATTACAATAGAAAACCAATTGTGTCTCATTAGCGGTGATACCCTCTGGTATATGATATCTTTGATGGCGGCATCGCTCGCGTTCTGTAAGTTTTTTGTAGTAGATTTTTACTTTGGTTCCTGTTGAGCAGGATAACCGATAGCGAAGCTGACGTTCATTGCAACGAATGCTCACAAAGATAATGCTAACGACAGATAGTCACCGTACGACATAAATTGAGAGCTTCAGCATACACGACATTGTCAGTGAGCCTGTCCGGAATATGAACATAAAGGTTCCTTGGACTACTCACACGGGAAAGAACGACGTAAAGCTGACCATGTGAAAAACAACTCACGCTAAGATCGACGCCAGCAACGCCTAGAGTCTGACCTTGTGCCTTATTTATTGTCATAGCGTAACATAAAGCTACTGGAAACTGTACTCTCTTATACTGAAATGGGAAATTGTTCGGAATCAAAGGAATTCTAGGAATCAAAACACTTCGGTGTCGGTCTAGTAACACCCCCTGCCATTTATTTTTTTGATATTATCAATGTACAAAAATTTTACTTCTACAGATTTATTATAAGTATAGATAGATTACTTTCCCCCATCACTAAATGTATCAAAGGCCCAATGGCTTACGACAAAAAAATTATAGGTACAAAAACTAGACCAGATGAATGATGAGTGGTTTCAAAAAATCACCCTAGACTGAAATACCAATTTTTAAATTGGTGTTTTCAGCTAACATAGATACGTAATTTTTAGTTGAGTCTCTCAAAATACAATGACACTGAGAAATATAAATCCTTTTGTAAGTTCATTGCCACGTATTGTTCAATAAGAATAACTGAGAGTATGTTTTTATCAACGTTTTGAGACGTTAAGGTATGCCTATTATGTTGTAAAAGATGTAGGTATTTATCCCTGCTAATTAACTGAAATGTTATTTCAATAATCTGGTACTTTTTGTAAGTTAGTGTTAGGGAGTGTTATTCATTTGCTTGATTAGCCAGAAATTACGTTCATCTGATGAGCACAATTTTGGGCGCTTTAAATTTATGCGTTTTTGACGGCTTGCTGCGGTGCCGATGCGGTGCGGGCTAACGAGTGACGCTGCCTCGCTCGTACGGCCCGCATATTCGTCGAAACATTTGTGGTGCAGCGCCGCAACGCATCGTGTTGGCCGTCGTGTGGACCTAGTCGCACTGGGTACGGCCGATCGTATTTTTTCTCGTCTCTCTGCCATAATATATACACACTGAAGTCTGCAATCAATGCTGTGAAAAAATCACACTTCTAGGTTAACTAAAAAAAGATCTACGGCCATTTGTCGCAAAACACGTACATTTCGACACTCCTATGGGGAAAAAAAATTATAGGGTACATCCCGTTGACAATCCTGCATGAAGAAAGGACTTGTAGCACAAATATAGGAATAAATCTGAAAACAGTAATTTTTTGTTACGTCACAAAAAAAGATTGCGATTCGGAAAAATCTTCGTAACTCAATTCAGGAATTGAACTGTTTTCATTTGTAAATTTGTACGGAACGGTTTTTGTATTCTAGTATATGTGGAATCCCTTCTGTGGAAACTTCCCATAAAATGAAAAAAATCTGTACTAGAGTCAGCAATCTTACCATGTCACACTTATTGCTGCCAGACCTGGATTGATATTAAAATTCAAACAACACATACATAGAGCACTTTTATTATAACGTTTCAAAAACGATTTCGTATTATCAAAATGATCTCAAACTTTTTTTGATGTGTGTACACGTAATAATACGTACACGTTGTCATAATCAATGAAAGGGTTAAGTTAAATAATAGCTTTGAATAATAGAGATGGCGTAAATCAATTGAATACTATAGTGTCCGTCAGTCAATTTGTAACAGTAACACAATCAAAGATCAATTAAATTTATCTACCGGTTGCCTTAGTGCTTAATACCCCCGTTTCCGAATTGAGAATTCCACTTTGAAAGTTTGATCAATTCTCAACTGTAAATTCTCAATTCAGAAACAGCCACCACACAAGGAATAACCAATTTATATCATGTTTTTATTTTTGCCAAGCGCTTAGTCATATAGTCAATTTTAATAAAATAAATTTTCATGGTGTTCTCTTCCATATTTGTGGATTTCCAGAGGTTTATACATTTTAAAAATAAGTAGAACCTGGCATTAATTACTCGTAGTAATACACTTAGCGGGTAATGTTAGTCTGCTGGGACCAGTCTTGTAGTTGTAGCTGTGCCACACGCTGCTAAAAGTGCTGAAACGCAGAGCAACTAAATGATAGTAGGAGAGTTTTACTCAGTAAGTGTGACGCTCCTTTCGTTCCGCCCAGAGCGCGAAAAGTTTGATGACTACCCACCTAAAAAAAAGTTGATAGGCTACTGGACGTTTTAACAAGACTTAATGAAAAACAAATTGAAAGACCTTTTAGTATTTAAATATTTAATGAAATAACAAGAACTCCTAGACGTTACAAAGTTGTGTACGCCTCATTACATCAAACTATAGCTGGCGACATAGGTATACAAATAAACAAACTACTAATTCTTAGTTTCCACTTAATTACGCCTTATCATAGCTGCTCTACCTTCAAACCTAAAGTAACATCCTGGCATTATACTGTTAATAGTAGCAAAAATAATAACCGGTCAAGTGCGAGTCGGACTCGCGCACGAAGGGTTCCGTACCATTGACTAGGTAAACAACAGAACAACAACAAAATTGAAAAAAAGCGTTTTTTGTATGGGAGCCCCCTTAAATATTTATTTTATTAAAATTTTATTATTTATTATTAAAGTTAAAATACAAATGAGTATTTTGTGAATATTTCAAGTGCCTACCTGTTGCCATTATTGATATCGAGCAAAATAGGGCAAAAAAAAAATCGCTTTTGTTGTATGGAAGCCCCCCTTAAATCTTATTTTATTTTTAGTATTTTTTGTTATAGCGGCAACAGAAATACAGAAGTTGTGAAAATTTCAACTGTCTAGCTATCACGGTTCTTGAGATACAGCCTGGTTACAGACAGACGGAAAGACAGCGAAGTAATAGGTTCCCCTTTTTACCCTTAGGGTACCTAAAAATGAGTAAAATTACTCTATAAAGATCTGAGTGTTTGAGATTTGTGAAACCGCATACTTAAGTCTGTTGCAACCTTGAATTAAATAAAAACAGCGGAATATAGGTTACTCGCCTCTATCGCGTGGACCGCTGAAATTGTGCTTATATGGCACGATTTCACATCGGTCGCGACGATCACACACATTTGGTGGCTAACGCTATTTCGTTCGCATGACAACGCAGCCTCTTACCTCTGTCCTTGTCTATCATGATGACACATATCATAAATGTGTGAGTTGCGAGTCCAGGTTTTCTGATTGAGATGTTAACGCGTAACGTAGATAGATTATAATGGAAGACTCCATTATAATATATCGATGGTTGCAATACATTCATTGTGCATACACCGTAGGAATGGAATTCGTTGCCGGAGTTTAGTCTACCTACTGTCCACGGACGTTACTTACGCTTTGTGTACGCCTGCGTGATGGTTACTTAGAAAACTATGAAACACTGTCGACTAATATGCGTCTATGAAGCATTGCGTCCGTGGACAGTGGGACTTAGTATTCCAGGATAGCTACAACCTGGGGGTATTAAAGTCAAGAGTGTATAAATTACTCCTAAAAAAGCGTGCTCCATCGTCAACCACATCATCACTCACTAAAAAAAATAACCATAGCCATCTCGAAAACTAATCTGAATGGAGATTTCTTTGTTCTTTGAAGAAATTCCGCTAATAAAACAAATATGAATCCTTGAGAGTTATTTTAGTTGATAGAACGAAATAATGTAACTTTTTACCCTATCAGCTAAACTAGAACTAAAAACTAACTAAAACGCACCTTGCTTACAAAACCAATAACCTAACTATCGATAAAGTGCTTTCTCGCAATTGCTTACATATACGGTTTGGCATTGGAACTGTTATCAGTGAACTTTTTAGCTTCTTTATCGGTACAAACGCACTTCATCTTCCTCCGCTCAGCCAGGGTTACTGCTTCAGCAATCGCATTATTAACGTCCCACCATATTGCACCTCCGAGGACGTTGCGGAAGTATGGAGGGACACTGCCCTCGCGCAGGAGGTACCTGAACGGAAAAAATGCATGGAGCTCTAATTGCCACGGACCTTACAAACTTATTTTGCTTCTTCCAATCCTAGATCGCACGTCTTTATAGGCCATCACGTAATTTTATTGGTACACATTTAAAGTAAGGCCGACGTAACTTGACGAGTCTGAAGTTCGTTCAAACTCGCCAAGTTACGTCGGGCGTACTATATTTTATATACGTACTTCAGTCAAATTAGACAAAAAATATAGTGGTAAGTTTACAATAATTCGCACCCAGCTCAGATACACAGACGGACAACAAAGTGATCCTATAAGGGTTCCTTTTTTTCCTTTTGAGGCACGGAACCCTAAAAATATGCTAATAACACTACCTCAAAGGTAGCATGAAAACGTGTGCAAGTTATGACGATTACAAAAACTGTGGCTCCTAAGAAAAAAAAGTATTTTTATTAGTCGTTTTTGTAGATAATAATCTGATCTACTATTTTTGCCTAGGCTATTTTATGATAAAACTTACCGTTTTGTTGAAAATCGCGAAAAACTCGTTTTTGTGACTTTTGACCCGGAGTATTTTTTTCCAGGTATCGGATCGATGAGGACTTTTTAGATTTCATTTATGAAGGTGTTTTGAACAATCCTACCAATTTTCAGCGGGGTGCGAATAAAAAAGTACGCTCGGATGTCTAAATTGACCGGACTATAAATTTAGGCCTATTGTCTTTCTATTGAGTCTCTTATTACGGTATTCAAAGGGTTAAAATTGAGAGAATATAATACAACCCGCGGAATTCGAATTCATTTCATATCTTTCAGTATCTTTATAGTGTCTCGTCTCGGTGTAAGCTGAATGTCACATCGAGCGAGAATGACTGCGAATTCCGCGAGAAGTATCGTGAGGTCGTGAAATCGCATTAATGTATTAAAAACTATTGAAATCGTGACAGAGAGCATTTAAGTGCGCTCCAGCACGAACTTGACGCTAAAGTGCTGTGTAAGTCTATGTAACAGCTGCAAAGAATAACCTAAACGTAGTATTTTTTATAGAAAATGAACTACAACTGAACTTCTTCAGTAATGTGAGAGTTGTCCTTTTGTGTTAATTCGTGCTACTCCGAAATCTTTTCCTAACGCAGCTTATTATCTGACAGTCAGAGTGTTGAACTAAGAACCTTGTGATGGCTGTTGCCCTGTTTCTACAATTCAGTACTTTAGATCCTTATATTCAATTTTTCTGTTCCGTCCTCCTAATGGTCTACGCTGAATCATGGCAGCTTCATTAAATTTGTAACCAGCTTTTTTTTTGTTTGAATATGTTTAGTGGCCTCCGCCATCAGACATCTACAATACCAGTGGTATCTCATACTTATTGTTACTACGGGCAAGTGTCTTACGTCGTTGAATTGCGTGCGTCGCCTCGCACGTCTCTATTAAATACTCGTACATTGGAAACCACATAATATCTTACCACATAATATCTTTCTAACTAAAAAGAGATCTCATTCCGAGAGAGACTCATTCCTTAAGAAGAGCTAAACTAGGTAATTCAAACATATTTTAATATTCTACATATCCTGTGAAAAGCAAGGGACTTACTTATAGAACTGTTCCTCTTTATACTCCTCGGCCCGGCGGCGCCAGTACCGCTTCAGGGCTGGGCTCATCTCTTCAGTAGATTCGGCCTCCTTAGTCATACTTTCTCTGTCTTCTTCCAACCATTTTGTTACATCCGTTTCCTCTGAGCAAATTCATTTATTATTCTTTATAGTAGCTTAGTTTGTTATCATTACGTCACGATAAATAAGCCAATTAGCTTTGTTTGTAGAGATCGGTCCTTGTATGAGTAACAATCCCCTAATATTCTCCCCTTCCTTGCTTCGACAAGTTAAGCCGTCGATCCCCAGCTAACATTCACAAATCTTTGACAATCGATATTTCTATTCTTAGTACCGTTGATGATAGTGATAATTATGATTGTATCTATGTATTTATTAACATTTGATCAGACTTCACCTATGTTGGGATAAGGTTTTGCAGATGATGAATAAAGTAGTAGATAAACAATGATTGACATATTACCAAGCCCGTACATCCAATAGACATTGAGAAAAATGTTTACGCAAGTGCATAGGTATAATAATATTTATAATGTTGTAAAGAGGAAAGATATTTTTTTGTTTATTTACAAATTAACTCATACACTTTTTCTGACTGGACTGATTTTCAAAATCGCTTGCGGAATAGCGGTTTGCACGAGTAGTTTTCTACACTAGCGTATGATATGGATTTGAATTATTTACCTTCACTATATTCTCCCTCGATAGACATTTCATCTGATTTCAACGGAGGCTTGGTAGTGATGGACAGCTTCGCACGGGATTCAATATCTTCAGCTATACGAAGCTTCAGGTCCCGATATATTCTGTTAATAACAAAGATATTCGTCATCTACGGTCAAACTACCTAGGTACTATTGAATGTAGATAGTACAAGTAACGATTATTTTAATTATCACAAAAAACCCGCTAATAGGTTACTGAATAAAATTACCAGACCAACGAGGCCAATTTTGGTATCGCATTTCATGGTGATAGCAATCGAATCAGCCTTCTATTATGTACATGAGTTATCGAAATGTAAAGGTACACCTCTGACACTCAAAGAGGGTCAGGGCATTCAGTGTTTATACAATGGCTTGTATGCGAGTCCGCAGAAGAAACAAGATTACCCGACCCGATGAATCGCCACACTTCAGTAGCAGTAGGGGTCGTGGAAGGGCGGATACGTACTGGAAGACTCAGTGTTGGAAGGCTTCCCCTCCACAAGGTGCGGTAAACTGATGAGAATCACACATGACATATGGGAGAGGCATGTCATACAGAACACAGATGTCTTTCAGCTGGAATGAGGGTGTTTAGGTATATGCTTGCATGGGTGGTACTTGCTATGAAGTTGACATTTTATAAAAAAAAATAACTTTGAGTTGTGCAAACTTTTTATTAACTTGGAACTTTCAAAAGACATTATATTTAAGGCATGTTATTTCTTTTTTTTACTTTTTTACTTGATTAATAAAATTGCTTCTACGGTTTTTCTTTGGTAATAAAATATAATGCCTAAGCTTTCTCTACCAGTCAACCAAGGGTGCTAGAAGAACAAGGATAGCTGGTGCATAAAAACACACAATAAAAAGAAAAACATATGCATAAAGCATAAATTAAAATAAACATGAGTGGGACACTCAGAAAGTTTAGAGAAACTAAAAAACAAAATTCTATGGATAAAATATTTTTATGAAATCTTTTCAAAGAACTCTCCACCTGCCTCTAAACAAGTTTCATGCGTTTGAACCGATTTTCGAAACATTTTTTCCCAGTTTGCTGCAGACACCTCTTCCACGGCCTTGTCGGACGCTGCTAGCGCGTCTTCCGGTAATGAAAACTTCATCCCTTTCAGCAGATTTTTTTATTTTAGGGAATAAAAAGAAGTCACACGGTGCCAGATCAGCACTGTAGGGAGGGTGCCCTAAGACTCTGACCGGTGTGGGGTCCAGGAAGACCCTCGTTTTAACCGCTGAGGGCGCAGGCGCGTTGTCATGGTGAGGCAGTACCCCGCGGAGCCCGGTGTGAGGTTGCTTGTTGCTCATTGCAGACATGTATAAAGTTCACTTTAATCTATCCTCAATTCACTAATTATGTTCAAATTGAATAGTTATCAATTCGCGCATAACTTTTTTAAGAACCAATTTTGATGATTCTTTTTGTGCTGGTTCAAGTTATAACACCGTGATAATTCTTTAGATAAGTCAAGTAATTAAGGATATTTGTCAATTCCACCAGTAAACATGCTCACCATTTTATTTTAGCTGTGGGGTACCACAACTAAAAAGTGAAAAATTAAATTGGCGTTTTACAAAAAATCTACTAAAAAAAGAACAACAGCTAACAATTATAAAATAATTTTCGCAAGTCAATATCGCAAAACGAAAAATCAAAACCAGAAAAACCGACTTTCAGACTTATATTGTTATTTTGCAATTCTTGTTTGTTTTAGTATAACAATTTAGCATTGAATACCTTAATTTCGGGAATCGGCTTAATCTGTCCTAGCTCAGAGGACACCGGTGTCCTCTCACATCCACGCCACTATAGGCCTTAATTCCGATGTTTAGAGTCTACTTTTGTATGAACAAGTTTGCTAGTTGTGGATCTACGGAGGTGCAAAAGGAATTTTTGGACAGGGACTTCTCCCGCTCTAGAGTGGCATGTCAGACATTTACTGACTAAAACCCACCTATGTTTCTTCCGTTGCGTTCTAGGATCGCAGGTTTCCTATTGGAAATTCCCTGTTGCCCTAGCAGGCATCGGCCCTGATGGGCTCTTACGGTTTTGCTGACATCTCTTTGAGGCGCGCCTGGAACACTATACGCCCTCAAAGACTTGAGCTTGGTCCTTACCGCACGAGAGAACGGTTACAACAAACCGCGATAAAATATACTAATATTTGTAATACCGTAATCACGTTGCGTGATTACAAAAAGACCAATATATATCCGGAACCTCGGTATTACGGTCTCCCGGAATACCGGTATTGAAAGCCCTACTTATAACCAAAGTTTTCAAAACTTATACACAAAGTCAGCCCGAAATTATCACAGCTCAAAATGTTCCATTGTAAAAAAACGTCAATTTTAAGGTAATGCGGTAATACTTATGTGCTAGAGCTTTTATGATGTCATCGATGCGTCGCTCGTCTTCAGTCCTCATGTCAACAATGGGTATGGTCATGATGGTCTCCTGATCGGCCTCCATGATGCACCGGTAACGCAACACGGCTTGAATCAGCTCCCTCGCGCCTTTAAACTCTTTTCTGTTCTCGCCATCCCATTCACGTTCTAATGTCCTGCAGTGACGTTGATCAATATAGTTTTAGGCGATAAATACGCGTAGACCTATTTAAAATACATAAACAACATTATTTTTAGTATATGTTTGTTCAAAATTAGTAACTGAAACGATACCAATAACGTTATATTAATTTATTCCCAAAAATATTTAAAAAACGACCAAGAACATGTCGAGCCACGCTCAGTGTAGGGTTCCGTAGTTTCCCATCCGTCACAATAAGTGTCCCCACTCAATAGTCAAATACCGGACAATATGTACCTATATTGTAACAAACTTGCCTACTTCAAATCGTAATTAGCTAGTAGTTGTACGTATCAAGTAACTACGTACATACAAATTAATTTGAACAATATGATATCTCCAAGAAGTTTTTTACCCACAATGTAATTTAATTAAACCCAATTTCTCACAATGTAACAGAACCCCTAAACTACGACGACTATCTACACCAACCAATTTTTCCCCGTACAAGTTGAAGAAATTAACGATCATATCACGGAGGGTCATGAAAGCTCGGAGAATCTTAACATCAACTTCTAGAAAGATGACGTGATGGCACACCTTCATCTATCAAACAAATTAAGAACTAATTAAACAAGCTCAAAGTACAGCGCCATCTGTCGGGTAATTGGGTTACAAACTAGACGGGTTAACGTTGGGTGTTCGGTAGTAATTTATTGGGCGAACAGACTTTAATAATTCATTTTTTATCTGATAGAAGATACGTTCAGGATAAAATATGTAAACCAAGTTAAAATAATGCTTGCATATACGGTTAAATTACAAACTTAGTTAAATTTAGAAATTATTTTGTACAACTTTTCAAAAACTATTCAATCCATCAAGTTCAAAAAAAAGTTCCTAGAAAGTTTTTATAAAGTTCTACTTTTGAGATTTTTTTCATATTTTACTTATGGTTCAAAAGTTAGAGGGACACATTTTTATTTTACTTTTGGAGCGATTATTCCCAAAAATATTAAAATTATCAAAAAATGATTATTATAAACCTGTATTCATTTTTAAATACCTATCCAACAATATATCACATGTTAGGGTTGAAATGAGAAAAAATAATAAGCCCACTTTACGAGTGAACCCTAATAAAACATTTTTTCCACTTTTTATTTTACCACTTTGTCGGCAGGATTGATATACTCGTACATATTGGTACCAAATTTCAGCTTTCTAGTGCTAACGGTCACTGAGATTATCCGCGGACGGACGGACGGACAGACAGATATGGCGAAACTATAAGGGTTCCTAGTTGACTACGGAACCCTAAAAAAGTGGGGCACCACCGCCACTAAGTACAACGTAGGTCACGTTAAGTCCTCCCCCCCGCTTTAATCTTTATTACGTAAAAATCTAAAGGAAAAAAATATATCTGTTACCGGCAATCTGTATAATAATTCAGTAATTATATATGTATATCTGAGCAATGTGTTCATAATTTAGGTATTTAAGTGCTTAGGTCGTCAGGTCCTAGTTCTGATCGGATTGCCCTAAAATTATGTCACCTCCTTCCCTGCTTTCGTCTTTCACACATATTACCGGCCGCTCATTCGGTATTGATAGAATATCTGGATATAGTATGGAATGAATATTATTTCATACATTACCTGGTCTACACGTTTTTGGTATTCTATACATTGTCTAGGTCAAGGGCGTCGCCAGCCGATGATCAAGGGGGGGGGGGGGGGGCTATTGGAAGTATAGAGAATAATAAAAAACTTTTTTTTTAAATAATAATAAAAGTCTTTTTTCTCCACAATATAACTCCTAATTGCTAGCCTTATATCTACAGTAACATATAGGATGGGCATTATATTGTGGAAGACTGGTGCCTAAACTAGGTTCTGTAGCCCCCCCTGTCCTCCTTGGCGACGCCCATGGCCTAGGTATTGTATAGAATACCGGATTGTACAGATTGCCGGTAACAAATAAAACAATCAAAAGTCAACTGTGGGGTATTTATCCGGACCAGACGCACCACCCGTCTGGTCATATACGAAAGTTTACGGGACTTAACACCTGATCCCTAAACCTCTAAAGACCTTTGAAAGGGCATTATGCTGATGTTTCAGAACTTGATACAGGACAGGGTCTAAAACTATTCCTATTCAACTTCATTTTACATAGATTTCAAAATATAGTGAACCTAAGGACGTATGCTCTCGGCAGTCGCTCTGGTAGAATATTATCGGGCTTTTGAGGTTGCGGCGTAAATCTCTCGTACGGCCTCATCCAATGATAAAAACCCTTGCCAGTATTCGTTTTTAAGTCTATATTTGTCTTATATTTGGGTTTATCGGCTTGTTTTGATTCCATCAGCCATTTCTGAAAACAATAGAATATCTTTAAGTAGTCCGCAGCCTACTTATCCATGAATGAATAACTAGTTGCATTTTGTTGAGGTGTGCAATATAGTAGATACATTTTGATACAATTGCAGAAAGTTTGTCATTGCGAGAGAGACGGAAGTCGCACAAGCCATAGGCGAGTGTGTTATGAAGCCGAGAGCTGCAGTGACAAATTTCTACGTATAACAAACGACTTTTTTCAATACACTGTGTAGAAATTAATAAACGGGAGTTTACGCGTGCCTCGTGGTGGTCGACGCGAGCCCAGCCTGATACGCTAAATAATAAATGTAATAAAATAGCGCCGGGGCGAACAAATGCACTTTTCTGCACTAGTGCGGAAAACAGCCTAACCGATGGAATAAGGGCGGGTTTTCGAGTAAGTGTATTGAAAATAATTTCCAACTCATTCTATTCCGGCAGAGTTCCGGCAGAAACTCATGGTGGGATTGTGACAGCTACTGACGCAACTCACGCAACCAATAGCTGGGCAAGCCATAGTTATGGCGGTTAGTCTCCTCTTCGAGAAGTCTGCTGCTGGAAGAACTGCTGCTGTAAGCTGGAAAGACGTTATGGCGTCCTCACCGTTCCACATGACACATGTCCTTGCTGGACATAGCAAATTCAGGAAATTGAAGGATTACAGAAACGTCTGGGTGTCACCATTGTGTATACCAGTGTAGACCTCCCAGAAAACATGAATTCTTATGCACATTCCCAGAAATGCAAACGATAGAAAACCGACGGGCTAGCAACTTGGCGTCGATGCTCAAGACTTTGGAGTTTTGACTTGACAAGTGCATCATTGCCGATAATCCTTGGCTCGCTTCTCAATCGACTCCAGTGCATCAAGCTGATATTTGGCACACCCATCTCAAAGATGAGAGCAATACTTCATACACGATCGAACTTGCTCTTGATAAAGGTTGAGCAGCTGTTCCAGCGTGAAATACCGTATCACCTTCGCCAAGATCCCAAATTTTTTGGCAGCCAGTTGAACTTTTTCCTCGATGTAGAAGAGGCGAACCTAAACCTACCCTGATACTGCTACTGTAACTGCCTATGATAAATTCAATATACATAAATATACCTATTTATTTAGACATAAATAACATACATATATTAAATTCTTCAAATATATTACTTGTGCAAATGCCAAACCTCAGGTTCCGAAAGATGAATTGGAGTGAGAATAGAAGCGAGTTTTCGATGATCTCCAAATATGTCGTATTGGTTGATAAGACACCACGATTGCCAACGACAAGCACGCTTGTATTCCTCCACCAGGGCTCGGTGAATGAGTTCTGCACAATTCAAATCGCTAAAACAATAAACAATCAATTTCATGCAAAACCCGACGCCAGGGCGGCGGTGTCCCACTTATAGCTCTCTTTCGATCACCCTAAGTGCGCTTGTAGACGTTCGTTTTTTTTCAACGGTGCGTTTCGCGGTGATGTATAGGTAGCAATGAATTTGTGTACACGCACCGGACAAAGGTACGGCGAAAAATTTACCACCGCGCGACGGACATCGGTTCGGCGTAAGAAAGAGCGATCATGAACGCCAGTCTATTGGTGCTTGTAGACGCGCCGGACTTATAGCCGGTTTTCTGCAAATTGAGTGCAGTCTACCTTTTTAAAAATTGATGATAAATTAAAGAAAAAATAATTGTTTTGATCCTTTTGATTTTTTTTAGTGAAATTGGTTATTTTTATCTGACTTCGAAAAGGAGGAGGTTCTATGTTCGACTGTAGGTATTTGTATACCCACATCAAAGCTAAATAACTTTAGGTACAAAAGTATTCCGGCCCATTTCTATTTATTGCCTCTTTGGATCGACCCTCCATGGGATTAAAACGATCAAAATTTAACTGTGTACGAGTATATATATGTTACCGGCAACCTGTATAATACAGCTATTCTATGCAATACCTAGGCAATATATAGAATACTTGGGGCGTCCAGGCAATCTATGAAATATTATGAATATTATGGTCCATGGTCCATACATACTGACCGCTGCATACTTAGGTAATGTATACAATTCATAAGGATTTTTTAGATTACTCGCTAGTCCAACGACAATGTGTAAAATAAATGGAATTTGATCTTTTTCATCAATGTTAACCGAACTATCTATGAAATTACAAGCAAATGAAACATGTTCTATTACTTAAAATCAAAAAAAGGTGTTGACGTTATTTTAGGGCACCCGACATAAACTGGTCAGCCTTTTTTTTGTTTTTTTTTTATCTAATCTGCCACATTCACACACTAAGGAAGGTGGGGACAGGCAATATAACGCCACGCGCTTTATTTGTTGTTGCGAACTGCACTTTCAGAGCTAGATTTAAAACTATTATAGTTAGAATTTTGGTTTTGACGACAGTTCCCTTGGACATTTTAGTGGGTATTCCATCAACTTTAGCACTAAAATGTGGAAGTTTTCACTTGCTTTACAACTTCAAAAGCTCTCGACTGTAACTAAAATTCATACGTAGTTTTGCCATGGTGAGCTTGCCTTAGGCATAGTCTAGGCATCAGTCTCCCACAATATAATGCCAATCCTATATGTTACCGCACTACAGGAGGGTGGCCTTTGCTTTGCTTATTTTTGATGACACGGGGTTGGGGGGATTTTTTTTTTTTTTTGGTGGTGGGTAAAATCTTCCAATGACATCTCCCGCCCTTGGGCGGAGCGGGAGATAGTGTCAGACTCTTACTGACTAAAAACCCATCCCGTTCCTTCGTGGCCTTAGATAACAGGGCCGAGCTTTCCTTTCGGAAGCAAACCCTTGGCCCCAGTAGGCTTCGACCCTGCCTGCCTGCAGCTAGCAGGCTGGGTCTCTACGGTTTGCTGACAACTCCTTGAGGCGCGCGGGAACAGTGCGCGCCGTTGACGAACTGGGCTTGGTCCGGATGTTTACCGGACGGTCGGACAGCGAGCTACCCATAGCTCGCCGTCCGCAAGCCCGCGTCTACGTTGGCTGGAAATCAGGATCGGAATCGGAATCCCCACGGCGGCTGGGCCTTGTGAGCCGTTGCCTCTCGCGTGCGGCCTCCTCCTTTGCTAGCATTACTGCTTCGCAGAAGGAGGCGACCGCCTGCCATCCCTCCTCGCTTCGGACAATGGCCCGTACCAGGGCCTGGCGCGAGAGATCACCGCTGCCGATCGCACTCACGAGAACACGGCGATGCTCTGCCCAAGCGGGGCACACTTCGACCGTGTGCTCCACCGTGCCCTCCGGGCAGTCCACGCAGTGGTGGCACCCGGGCGTCGGTTCCGCACGAATCCGGAACAGGAACCTCCCGAACTTACCGTGTCCGGTGAGAACCTGGGTCATGCGGAAGGTTAGGACGCCGTGAGGTCTTTCCAGCCACGCCTCAAAGAGGGGCCTTACCGGGTTGGGGGTATGGATGGTGATTACGTCAGCAGTATATATTATTTTTGTTTTTTTTTTAGAGAACGATGCCGATTTTACATCCAATGTCATTAAAAACTTAAAGTCATGGATTCGTGTGTCATGGAGTGATGACGGATAATTTGAATTAATATGCCGAAATAAAAGTTGATTTTTTAGTTTCTCTATTTCAAGCCTATTCCTTATTTTTAGACTTGTAACTTTGCTCATTAAATGAACTAATAACGAAACCAGAGTAAATTGAAAAATGCATGTAGGTACCAATGTTTACGTAAGCGTGAGGGGGAGGGGAGAGAGTTTTGCTTACTTTTGCTGACTAGGGGGGGAGGGGGTTAATATTTGCTAGAAATCCGGTTACGTAATACTTGAACGGCCCGATACTTCTCGACGGCCTCGTTCTAGATGTGAATGGCATAAGCTAGATGATCCCCAGTTCACCGATTTCGACGAAAGCCGTATTGACGATCACTGTGGATGTCATTAACTTCAAGGTATACCAGGAGCTTACTATTGATCACTCGTTTCACACTTTTACAGAGGATGGACGTTATCGATATAGCTGCGTAGTTAGTAGGGTCACCCCGACTACCCATTAGGATATCCTTAGATGATGTACTAGAGATATCCCAAGCACATATACAAATATCAACAAAATGCGTCGATGATGTGTCAATAGTGGCGATGAAAATACAACCTAGTTTTGACTCGACCAAATGTTTTATTTTTACACTAATTTATTTAATTTGTAAATATTGATGTGTACATTAAATCTTGAATACGAATAATATATATTTATTTTATCTTGTATTATTTTGTGTCGGTATCACCCGCCTTTGTGGAATAAAATAGCTACAGCTATGGAAAATCGTGTGGGTTTTAGTTAGTAAAGTTTGATTGACCTCTCTACGGAGGACCACCATGAGTATTTCTTTAAGCTAATTAAAACTGTTACGTACCGTCTTAAGATGAAAAATCTTATATTTTTTGCTAAGTACAAGTCTTTAGATTTTTCGTGAGATACAAGGAAACTTTCAGATTTTACATCCGGCTCTTTTGCTTCGGTATCACTGGCGCTTTTGTTCTCAAATTCCATATTATTCATTTTTTTGGCATGAAGTTCGTCTGACAACGATGGCTCGTCTGATAAACTTATATCACCTTCTTCATTGACAACTACTTGTTTATTAAATGAATCCGTCATTTTTAGCCACATTTGTTCGACGTTTGCGTTGTTGAGACTACTTTCTTCATTGTTCATTATTGTTATGTTACAGTTTGTAAAAGCACAGCATTCAGAACAAGCTTCGTATGAGATAAATAAGTTTTCCCCATCAAAAGTAGCGGAAGTTTCACTATCCAGGTTAATTTCATAATTGTTATTCTTATCAACAATCACCGCTGTCTCATTTGGTGATTCCACAGATATAGTTCCATTGACGTTGTTTATTGTAATTGTACTTAAATTTGGGTGTTCAATTGTAAATAATAAATGAATCAGAACGTAGCCATCCGTTCGTTCTTTTTCTTTAACTTCCTCTTCTTCAATTTTTTTTGATAATGAAGAGGCACTACTTAGGTTACTTTTTTTAGATTCCAAACTTTTGGATCTTTGAACTTCAACTATATCAGGTTCTGATATTTCTAAATTTTCCCTTTCTGTATCTGTCCATTCCGGATATATTTCTACATCATCAACAACATAAGATGTAACGATTCGAGTTTTATCTGGAAATGTGACGCAATGAAGACCATCTTTATTCATCAACATAAGCGTTCCATCCATTCGTCTAGAAAAAACCTCTCCTAGGCAGTAATCAGTTGTTTTAACGAGTAGTTTTTCTAAACTAAAAGGAACATCGTCAATCCATTTTTGCCTGTGGCCATTGGGTTGAATAATTTCAAAATCATTTACTACAACCTCATATTCAGGTGGTGGTAGATCAGTGATGTCTTCCACAGGCTCCACTACTTTAGAGGATCCTTTGCTTTTAGGTTTTTTGGTTTTTTTTTCGACTTCTTCACGAGGTTCCACCTCAGGTTCTGGTGAAATAATTGGAACAACTCTTTTATAGTATTTATTTATTTTAATTAATGTTCCATCGGGTTTAAGTACTTCAATTTGATCCGAGGGTTTAAAAATAATTACTTCACCGTTTAAACTTATACATCTCATTTCCTCATCGAGATGTGGCATTCGACGAGTATGATATTGCTTTATGTGTGAAATAACTGGTGAATTGTCGTCATATACTGTCTCCGTGATCATGCCGTTGGGCCACGATACATAAAGAGAGTGAAAATATTTCGTCTCTTCGATTTTAGATTGTTCGTTTTCAATTACTTTCGATGTGTCTGCTTTGTCACGTGATGCAACAATGTAAGCATTTGATTTAGACTGCAAGTTGACTTTGTACTGCTGTTTTTTTATATATATCAGGACTTGATCTTTACTTGTAATCCTAAACGATTCACAAGTATCTTTGATTTCTGGTGTTACATGATCCCCTAAAGCTTTATGAACCCAAAATTCATTATAATTGTTACCCGGTGATATATTTAAAATTATATATTCCAAATTTATTGGAATTGTTAAAGTGTACATAGTAGTAACTTTAGTGCCGTCTCTAGAAAAAAATATGGCTTCTTTACCAAATACTTCTACCCTTCTATCGCCTAAATCATAACCTAGAAAAGGTTTAGCAGGTATTTCTACAGATTGGTATTCCCTGTCTGGAATAATAGATTGTTTAGGTAATTTAGCTAATTTTCGTGGGGAAACTGCTTTTTTTTTGGTTGTTTTAGATTCCGTATCAACCGATACTGGTAACCTCGTTGTAAATGAATCTGTAAACTCTGAACTCTCCGTGACAGCTTCATCCAATTGAACATATTCTCCATACTTCAAAGAACCCTCCATGAGAAGATCCATTTCAACATCAGTCGTTTCTATGCAAGATTTTAAAGCGTGAGGATCGACAACATCTTTAGATACCGATCGTGCCTCCATTAAAAGGTTATCATCATAGATTTTTTCTTCATTCTGTATCCATTCATATTGCTCATCCATGATAAAGTCAAAAAAGTCTTGCAAACATAGTGGTGTTGCTAAATGACTGCGCCACTCCTCACGTGCTATTCCTTCGTTATCGTGGCTGTTAAAAAACATCAATATGAAACAATCGGTCACCTCACAATATTTATAATCGACACAGTTAAAATTATTGAAAGCTTCACGCAAAATCTGGTGAGCGCATATACCGGAAAGATCTTCAAAAAAGTCATAATCGTCGATCATATTATGGCTCATAGGTTGGTTGTTTTCAATTTCTGCAGCGGTTACTAATTGACTTATATCCGGACACTCAAACATTAATTTAAATCGTTGAGCTTCAGGATCTGTTTCTGGTTGAGAAAATGCGCATTCGTATTCATTTTCACTTTTTGTCATTGATGGGAAGGAGGAAGACAATAGAGGCCCGCTAGGAACTAATGAAGGTCGTTTAGGTAGAGGCTCAGCGAGTACACTACGTTTTAAGTATTTTTTTTTAAACTCAGATATACTCGATGCGGGTAAATGGCGCTTTTTTAATGAACTCCGATTGCAATATAATTTGCGACAGGCTAATATATTAATAAGTCTGTTTAACTCAGCCGTTTCAACATCACTTCTTTCAAAACACGACAATAGAACATTTACATGGAAATTAATTTTGGCCTCAATTTCATTAGACGGACGAGGTTGATTTCGCCATAAATTATTAATGGGCATGCCGATCAGAGATGTAGAAACAATGCCATCTAAGTTTATATTTCCTAAATGATAAGTATTATATTTAGCAAAATCTCCATAGCGGAGTACAATTGGGTCTCGGCGTTCCTCATTCTCTATGCCATATGTAAGACGATATTTCTTTTTATCAGCCTCTGTATTACATAGTGTGGTAAAAATTTGTTTTACAAGATTTTCTGTATTTTCTAGCTTACTTTCTTCAATTTTATTTTTTGGAATTGAAGCTACTGTCATTGCAGACGACACAGAGCTTTCACTGTCTTCATCATCATCTAAAGTTGGATTGCATGCTGTTTGAAGAATACTGTCTAATACTGAATAAATAGTGACACATTCCAAAGGTAAATCATCAATTTTTTGTTCATAAAGCTCGTTAAAATGTTGGTTGCTGTCGTCTTCTGGTACATCTATAATACTCATATTTTCCTTATAATGAAGGTGCTGTCTCGATAAATCTTGAATATCGTATATAAGAAAACAAAGTTCGTCGTAAATTTTATCAGGACTGCCAGAAAGATTATCCTTATTCCAATATGGAGGAGAAAACACAATAAACGCGGTATTTTTGAAATCGTCTGCGCTATTATCTTGTATTCGCAATAATTGTATATCATCCCAAAATTTCATGGATTTTTCAGCTAGTAATTCAGTGAGACTTTGACCTCTTTTTGTAGCCTTTAATAGGCTTGATGGCACTCTAGTTTTTGTTGGGTCGATTCTTATTTGTATCACAGCTGTCAAAGGTATACCAACTTTCACTAGACTCCCTGGCAAATAGGGTTCCATAAATCCTGTAACAGCGACATACAGGTTGGGCCCATCAAGAGGATAATCATCAACGTAAACTTTATCTCTCCATTCTTCACCTCTCATTCGAAGTTGAGTATTGAATTTCTTTCCTTCTGAACTTGCAGGGACAATCACAGGCTCTCCATCACCCTTTCCTTTGCCTTTAACTGGCGGTGGAGGAGGAGGAGGAGGAGGTTCATCTTTTCTTGCACTAGCTACAGTGCCTCTTACCTCTGTTTTGTCAAGCATGGTAGCAGATTCTCTTTGCATACCTTGTTTTACTTCAAGTCTTTGCTGACTAATAAAAAGATATTCATCTTTCATTTTTAAAATAAGATGTTTGATGACCAAGGCCAATATATCTGGCGGAATATCCTTCTTATCTGCAAGGTACGATTGACACTCTTCAAAAACTCGTAAATTAGGATCCTTTACTTTTTTCTCGGCCCCAAGTTGATTGATCATAAAAATTGTCTCAGTTTTGCAAATATTCTTGATAACGAATCTTTTTTCTTGAGCAGCAAATATTTCGAATTTGTTTAGATACATCCTTTCTTGTTCGCCACCTGCGGATTCAATGAGAATTACTTTTACCTTCCAATTTTCTTCGTCTAATGGCGCTTCTGCGATAATTGTTTGCCATTCGTTTTCGTCAGGCTCACTTTTCTTTTCCTTTTTAGGAGCCATTGAAGAAGTTGCTTTAACCAACTTTTAGAAAATTATTGTTAAATTAATGACCAAAGAAAATACAATAAATACGTAAGATTATGGACAAGAATAAAATGACTGAAAATGACACTGACAGACATGTCGGCATGTCTTGGGCACGCCCAAGGATCTTATATATCATAGGGACAAACTGGATTGCTTACACACTTTAGAGTGAGTGTACTTTGTTTTCATACTAATTAGGTTCATATATTATGTTTCATTGACAAGCAAAAGGGGAAAATCGTTCCGATGCAAGACAACGAGAAAGAGGTATTTTTAAGGTAGGTAAAATCATAAAATCATCCACTGACAAATCCCGCCCTCGGGCGGAGCGGGAAATTGTGTCAGATTCTTACTGACTAAAAACCTACACTGTTCCTTCCCTGCCTTGGATCAAGGGCCCTGGTATGCATTTTCATACCTCCCCAGAGCCCCAGACTAGGCCTTGACCCTACTGAGCCCCTACAGTATACTGAGAACTCCTTGAGGCGCACGGGAACATTGCGCGCCGTAAACGACTTGGACTCGGTCCGGCCTGTTACCGGACAAACGGACAGAGAGCTACCCATTGCCCGCCGTCCGCAAGCCCGCGCCTACGGTGGCCGGAAATTTGAATCGAAATTACGGCGGCGGCTGCGGCGTGAGCGCGGTCAGCTTCCTCTTTTGCTAGCATTACTGCTTCACAGAAGGAGGCAGTCTGCCACTCCTCCTCGCTCCGGACCATGGCCTGAACCAAACGAGAAAGAGATGGCGTGTCCCTTTCTAACCCCTATTTTAACCAGGTTAACTATAAATTTACTATTTAAGTAAATCATTGATATTTTTGTGATTGCAGCATTTTAATATCAACTGATGCTGTAGAATTCTACTTACGGACGGCAAAGTACCAGTAACTCCTATCTGTGAAACCCGAAAAAATAGTTTAATTTAAAGTTACTGACGATATAAATATCGCCCTTTCAAAAATAGTACATGTTAATAACTTACTTTTTAATGAAAAAAAAAAACTAAATTTGTAAAGTTTACGATGTCTAATGTTAGGCAAGTGGAAATTAGTGTCCTAATAAAAGGTAAAGAATTGAGTCCTTAAGGTACTACAGTGTTCTTGGGCTTAACTCTTGATGCTAATCTTCAGTGGGGCCCACACATTGATAAGTTGTCAAAAAAACTTGGTTCTGCAGCATATGCTGTTAGACAAATCCGAAATCAAACTAGAGACAATTTATAGTTATATTTCGATTTAGAGACAGCCCGCTTAGTTTATTTCAGTTATTTCCATAGCGTAATGTCGTACGGTATTTTATTGTGGGGTAATGCCGCCGATATTCAGATGATTTTTGTTTTACAGGAAAGGGATATTCGTTCAATTTATAAATTAAGTCCCAGATGCTCCCTTAGAGATAAATTTAAAACTATAGTCTGTCTAACGAAAGCGCGACTTGAGAAAATGAGGTCAAATCAAAAAATATTGAATATGGTATTACTGTCATACTAGGAGAAAAAATTTTTGATACTTGAGTATTTTTTTTTGTATTTGCGACAATCGTATAATTCTTTTTGACGAACTAAGTATATTCCTAATATGAGGAACACAAAATGTTTTGAAATAAATATACTCAACCAATACGTTTTACGTGTCAGCATCACACACTCAGAAATATTCAATTCCCTTACAAAACAAAAAATAGAATCCACAAAGTATGTGTGCTGCTTCCAGCAAGTTAGAGAAATTAGATCCTATGTTTCAAACAGAAATGAGTCAAACAGGGCGTCCCGTTGTCCCCAAAGTTATTCACCACTTTTTTCAGACATTAGCAGTCGAATGGGAAGAGAAGGGCATTGTCATCAGCGAAGCTAAGTAATTTGCGTTTCTCTGATAATATTGTCCTGTTCTCTCCTACAGCCACAGGACTAGAGCAAATGCTGGTTGGTCTACATATAAAAATGTTTAAGACCAAAATCATAGCCAGCAGCTCCAAAAGGAACGTACACGTAGGCGGACAGAATATACAATACGTCTTAGAATATATTATTGTCTACTTGGGCCAAGTAGTCTCTTTCTGGGCCAGGTAAGACAAAGAAATAACGTGTCGAACAGAAAATACCTGAAAAAGTTACTGGTCCGTCAAGGAACTATTTAAGGGCACTTTGCCCATATCACTAAAGCGTAAGCTTATGGACATGTGTAATCTCCTCATTTGACCTATGGTGTATACAGACTTGGTTTTTGACTAACATCCAAAAGTCTAAACTCAAGGTTTGCCAACCGACCAGAATGTCTTTCTTAAGAAATGGAATGTGAGTAAGGGACTGAGACCATTAGAAAGAGTGGATGGCTTTTGCACAGCAGTAGAACAATAGTGAACAACTATAATAACCAATACAATACAAAAACGAGTAAAGATTTATTTATTGGTAGGTATAATACTATTCTATCAAGAAAGTCACGGGAAAAGGTGAATAACACAAAATGTTGAATTTTATCATCCTCAAAGTATGCTATTTCATCACATCATTACGACCGCTTTTGAACGTATAAAGTGCGGTAGTGAAGCTATTTCTTCTTAAAGCTTAGTTTTAAGTGTAAAGGATTTTTCTCCAAATTCCTTAACGATTCAATGTTATTTTATTTATTTCGCGCAGTCCTTGAATATCTTCAAGATTATCTATAAACATAAGAAACATTATTATCAAAACTGCCAAACAAACGTGGAATGCACTACAGAAAGCTTACGCAGATGGAGGACTACTCAGGCGTCTTACACTATTGAGGAAACTGACCAGTTTTGCATTATACAATTTTGCCGATGTCCAACTTTATGTTATAGCACCAATGCTATTATTATGTTGGCTGGCTTACCAGAAACATACAATTCTTTAGTATTGAATGGCCTCACAGCACTCAAATATAAATTTAACTTCTGATATTGTTATAAAGGTTTTATTTAAAGAAGGACAACGGAAGGATGTAACGTCAACTGATAAATGAATTCAAAACAGAGCGGTGAAGATGATTATTTGTCATTTCTGCAAGAAGAAACTTACTTCATGTGGCAATGCAAGCAGTTTAAGGTGAAGCAGTGAGACAAAAACTCGACGGCAAATACGTAAGCCAGTAATAATGTTAAATTGGACATTTTAACCTTTTTATCTGTTTCAGGAAGCAGTGGTTTTTGGGTCATCGATTCTGGCGCTACGTCTCACTTAATTCTCTTTGATCTCACGTGACACCTAATCGTAACATTTGGTTCCGGTTACATCGTGTTCTATTTATTTTTATTCTATTTTTTATTCTATTCACGAGATGCGGTTTTTAATAAAACTATGGTAGCATCAAGTAATTCCATAAAAGGCCCTTTTGAGAATATACCTTTAACATTTAATAACAATGTTACCACTACTACGCAGACGACTGTAGTGGGTGTTTTTTTTTATGGTAGCCTTTTATCGGCTGAAACTATTCAGGAATCTGCAGGAGTTGATGAGTTGTTCCCATAGATATCCAGTTGATCCCCATTAGGTCGAGTCAATCAGATTTTGGTGTAAGGAACCCCGAACCTGAAGAGTTAGCTTATTCAAGTGATCGTGAAGTAAAGGAACTACTGACACCTGAAACAGAGGATCAATTCCACAATGTTATCAACTCAATGAATGTGCCCCGATGAAGGTTATTCTCAAATTTATGGAGAAGATTGTTTTGAAACTTTCGCTCCAGTAGTCAAGCTATCTTCTAACCGGCCTTTGCTTGGTTTGACTGCGGAAAGGAACTTAGAAGTTCACCATATAAACGTGACAACAGCCTGAAATGTTTTTAAAAGGGGAGAAGCAGAGAAAAATCTGCAACTTAATTAAATCATTATATGGATTGAAACCGTCATCCGGTTGCAGGAACGAAAAATATTTTTTTGCAAAAAAAAAACAGCCGAATTCAACATAAAAATCCGGGCAAGTGCGAGTCGTACTCGCGCACTAAGGGTTCCGCACATACTTACCTATGAAAACTGTTCGATTCCCGAATTGAGTTACGAAGATTTTTCTGAATCACATTTTTTTTGACGTAAACAAAATAGGTTTCAGATTTTTCCCTACACTTGTGCTATGATACCTTGCTTAATGCCAAATTTCAGGATGCTAGATTAACGGGAACGGGAGTCAAAATATGCATTTTTTGCTATATAAATGGCCGTATTTTTTTACAACTTCAAGGGGCGGCAGACTTGAGTACTTGGTTTTAATCTCAACTCGATGCCTCCACGCGTTCCGAGATAAAGGGCCTTGACAGACAGACAGACGGACAACAAAGTGATCCTATAAAGGTTTTGTTTTTTTCCTTTTGAGGTGCGGAAAAAAAGCAACCGACTTTAATGTAAAAAAACTAAAAAGTGCAAAATAACTTGCATTTCGGAAGTTTCTACTCGTATAATAGTTTGGTCTCTTCGTTATTTAACACCGACTTCCGAAATTAAAGTTATTTTGCACTTTTTTGTGTTTTTTACATTGAAGTCAGTTGCATTTTTTTTTTGTTTTAAATATTGTTTTTATTTCACACTTTTTAGTTGTTGTACCCCTCATCCAAACTTAACTATATACCTCTCGCCATTCGGTTCCATCATCAAACCATCATGATAATTCTAATAATACCAAATACGGCTAGGATACACTGATTTATTACATAATTCCGGTTCTTACGTACCTTCCGGCTTCATCATCAGATCAGTTCTATGTATCCCCTACCCAGAAGGGTAGGAAGAATCCTTCTGTCAGTCAGTCAGTCAGTCACCGACGACAAGCTCTGTCATAGCATGTAAATTTGTGTTGTTTGTTTCAGCACTTTTACTTGTTACGACACTGCTTCTGTAATTTTTTGAAGAATTCCGTTTTATATCTTCGAAGTACATCATCAGATCAAAACAATATTTCTATGTGACCAAATCGGGACTATAATCTTTTCAAAATCGGTCCACAATCGACCGAGATATCGGTGAACATAAAAAAAAATACAACATATAGCTAAACATAAAACCTCCTCCTTTTTGATGTCGGTTAAAAATAAATACCTTTTGGAAATAGGTTTGGTTCCATCAAAATATGACCATTCTCTGTATACATGACTAAAAATAACAAACATTCATTGGCTATTGCTCTTTATGTGGATAGCTTCTATAATATTATTTACAGATGCAAGAGCTGAAGAACTAAGGTGAAGTAGAGATTGTCTGGGAATTACTGTAGCGAGAAACAGGTCAAAGAGTAAAATTTATTTCAAGCACAGTAATTACATTACAAGGATTCTGGAAAAATATGGCACGCAAGATTGTAATGCTGTTGGGACTCCAATAGAGTGTAGCTTGAGGTTAGATAAAAAAGAAAGGAGATAAATAAGATCATAGAAAATATCAAGAAACAATAAGCTCCTTCATGTATTCATGACATTTAATTTATGGTCAGTTATCTGAGCTAATTTAATGCCTACAATAATAGTCACATAAAGCTTTGAAAAGGGTTCTGAGATGCCTTAAATGTACAACTGAATACGCACTATGTTACAAGAGCACAGGGCCTCAAGTCTGCTATTACAATAGTGTCAGAATCATTTATCATTGATTTCATCAAGGTTGATTTTGACAAGTTTGATAATCTACTAATATAATATATAATAATATAATATATAATAATATAATATTCCACAACTATCACACAACGTCGTCTAGTCCCAAGCTAAGCAGAGCTTGTGTTATGGGTACTAGACAACTGATAAACATACTTATATATTTCTAAATACATACATATTATAGATAAATTACACCCAGACACAGAACAAATGATCGTGCTCATCACACAAACATTTGTTCTGGGTGGGAATCGAACCCACGACCTCCGGCATAGCAGTCAGGGCCACTAACCGCTAGACCAACAGGCCAGTCGTCACTATGACTTTCCATCAGTCAATCACTAACACACCATTGAAAGAAATGGTAATCTCGTACATAATGACAAATGAATTTCTGACTTATGGGGTAATCTTCCCAAAAATTTTGTCAGTTCCTTTGATTAGTGACTTACCATTACATTTGTCTGAATACGACAAAGTCGTTCTACCAACATTCGTTTACGAGACCAATAACCGACCAATGATCGACCAATATGATTTAGCAGACGACACAACCCCATCGAATTTGGGCCCGTTTGATTTGTATTGACGAGTGCTTGGATCAGAACTTTTACCAAAATGACAACGGGATTGTATTGGAAAGTCTAATTTACAAAAATAGCAGACTTGGGCCCCTGGTGAACCTATGACGGCCTACGCTGTTGCTGATTGGGATAGTAAAGGTACGAATAGACTACGACACTTTTTATGGTACACTCAGTGTAGGTAAACATCGGGTAAGAATACTTTCTCTAATTATATTAATTTCTCACTTTATCCATTCTCGTCACTTCACACATCCATCTCAACCATCGGTATACACCGTTAAATTTTGGTCGTTTTAATCCCGCGAAAGGTGTTTATGTAGATTCATATATGTCGATAATCACAGCATTCTTGTCTCCGCTAAATTCAATATTTTTTCATCCGTCTTTTTCAGTCACTGTTCGGTCACCGTGCGCAGCGCATGTCAAGCGCTATTCGGGAGAAATGTCGACGGATATAGTGAAATGTAATACGTGTAATATAGTTATTAGTGAAGTTCTGGCATTTATACAGAACCAAGTGGATGTAATGAATGAAGAAAGCATCGTTAGACTGTGCGTAACAGCGTTCTCGTCTGACGAAATAGTGATTGCAAAGGATTTGCTATATCAGTCAGTGCAATCCAAGGAGAAGAAGGTGAAAAGAAAAGGGAAAGCAGAGGGAAAAGTACAGCGTGACCTTGAGGATATTATATCACTCATAAAATGTACTGCAGCTGAGTGCATTCCTATCTTTGTTGCTCGGGAGTTAAGAAAATTACCTCCGGTCACTTTCGACCATATTGATGTAACAAGACTGCTAAAAGATATCATAGTACTAAAAGATCAAATTGAAGTTATACGGGAGGAGTACGCGACCGTTGAACAGGTGAATAAGTTGAGTATGGAATTGCTTAACCTGAAGCAAGCGTCGTTGGTGGATGGCTATCAGCAAGACAACTATGTTAACATCAACAGAGGAACACGAAACCTATTACGATTTGATAATTTCGATTTAAACAGTGGCCCCATTGGTATTATGAATGTGTCGAAAGAAATCATAAATACACCGGAACGGGTAAATACAAAAACAGCTGTTCGCAAAACGTCATTGGTCGACAAAAAAAGGCAAAGTCATGACAACTACGAAAGAAACATGTCCTCGTCACACGCAAAGCCTCAGACGCCTTCTGTCCTTGTCGCGCAAGACCCGACGTCGAGCCGAGCGGACGATTGCAACCGCGCGGAGACCCCTTCGGCTGTTACGTCACCAGTGATAACGTTCAAATCACCTGCGTGTGCGCATTCAAAGGCCTCAGAGACACGTATAATGAGTACAACAGTCAGTGCGGAGCAGATGAATCATTGCGAGCGTCGCACTTACTCGCAAATAGCACAGGACGGTGGTAGCTTTAAAACATTTAGGGATGATGAGTGGAACACTGTGCAGAGTAAACGATATAGAAATCGTTTTATAGGAACACAGGGGAAAGCAAAGGATCCCTCGGGAAAATTTAAGGCCGCAGATAGCAAAATACCGCTGTTTGTAAACAATGTGGATAGTGAGTCATCAGTCAAAGACATTGCCGACTACATACTATGTAAAACGAGCGTTGTAGTGCAATTAACTGAGATAAAAATGAAACGACAAAGAGGTTATAAGGCGTTTAAAATATTTGTTCCTAGACATAAATTAGGAATATTCCTGGACGAGCAGTTGTGGCCTGAAGGTATTTCCTTTCGTCGCTTTGTTAATTTCAAGGAGCAAAAAATTCATAGTAGTCCTTCTACAGTAGGGGTGACTATAGCTGAGACTGAGGCAATTAGAAAAAGTTATTAAGTAAATTATGACTAGTACCGCAATTAATCAGATTGTTAAAATGGTTAGCTTCAATTGTAAATCAGCAGCGAGGTCAGTGGAGGGGATACGTGAATTATGTAAAACTGCACATATTATTGCCCTGCAAGAAACTTGGTTATTGCCCCATGACACTACCTTCATTGGTTCGATTGACAAAAATTTCGAGTATACAAGTAAGTCTGCGGTGGACACCTCGGCGGGCGTGCTGCGCGGTCGCCCGTATGGTGGAGTGGCGATAATGTGGAGAAAAGGTGTGTTTTCTTCTGTTTCGGTGGTGCCGTGCAATAGTGTGCGGCTGTCAGCTGTTAAGGTACGTGTGTGTGAACGTAACTCGTTAGTGTTTTCGGTGTACATGCCAACAGACAATGCGGATAATTTGTTAGAATTCACGGAAGTACTATGTGAGATAAATGCAGTGATTGAGAGTTGTGACATTGAATCTGCTATTATTCTCGGTGATTTCAACGCTCATCCGAATGAGTTATTCTATAAGGAATTAACTAATTTCTGTGTGGAGCGGAGCTGGCTCTGTGCGGATGTGTTGAAGTTAAATATGTCAACTGATACGCACACCTTTGTTAGTGAAAGTCACAATAATTGTAGAAGATGGCTTGATCACTGTTTGACCACAGAGGCAGCTTGGCAATGTGTGACTGATATTAAAATTTGTTATAATGTGTACTGGTCGGATCATTTTCCGCTGGAAGTATATTGCAATTTAGGAATTTTGACGGGTAAAAAATATTGTAATGACAAATTATCTAATAAAGTAAGATGGGGTGAGAGAGACGCTCAGCAGATCAGGTTATATAGGGAACTGTGTAATAACAACCTAAGAGATATTGATTTTCCGATGGAACTTGGTCAGTGTGCTGATAAGTTTTGTAGTAATAATAGTCATTATATAATTATTGATAGGCTATATAACAGTATAGTTAGTGCATTGACGGAAGCCGCGCGTAGTAGCAATAAACTGAGAAAGCATAAGAAGCGAAAACATGTTACTGGGTGGAACAGACATGTGCAAAATGCTCATCTGGAAGCACGAAGCAGCTTTCAAACCTGGTTGCTATATGGTAAACCCAAGTCTGGTAATATTTATGACACAATGAAGGAAACCAGAAGGCGCTTTAAGTCTAAGCTCAAGTGGTGTCAAGATAACGTGGAGCACCTTAAAATGGACATCTTAGCCACTCACCATAAGGACAAGGACTTCAAGCGTTTTTGGAAGCACACCAGGAAACAGGAAGCTGGTTTGTGTGTGCCTACTTGTGTTGAGGGTAGAAATGAGCCCCAGGAAATTGCCGAGCTATTTAGGGAACGTTTTAAGGTTGAGTCTCCCTTACCAAGTTTGCGGCAGGTGCTGGAGGTTGGGGTCGAGGATGGAGAACCCTTTAGGTTTAAAATAAAAGAAGTCGCTCAGGTTATTAGAAGCATGACTAGAGGTAAGTCTCCAGGGCACGATGACCTCAGCATCGAGCACTTGCAGCATGCGGGTGCTCACTTGCCTAGGGTGTTGGTCATGTTCTACAATTTGTGCTTAGGACATTCATATTTGCCCCAGGAGCTTATGAAGACCACAGTAATTCCAATTGTCAAAAATAAGACTGGTGATGCCTCCGACGGGAACAATTACAGACCCATCTCTTTGGCCACAGTAATCGCCAAGGTGCTGGATGGTTTGCTTGATCGTCACCTTAGTGAGCATATACATTTGCATGATGCCCAGTTCGGATTTAGAGCAGGGCTTTCGACAGAAGCTGCGATACTGCGACTCAAGCATACTATCCAGTACTATGTGACAAGAAAAACGCCTATTTACGGCTGTTTTTTGGACCTGTCGAGGGCATTTGACCTGGTTTCTTATAATGTGCTGTGGGATAAGCTTCAGGAAGAAACCAGCACACCCAGGGACATGATCAACATATTGAAATATTGGTATGACAACCAAACTAATAATGTGAAGTGGGCGGGCTCATTGTCCACATCGTATAGGTTGGAGTGTGGGGTGAGACAGGGAGGCCTGACGTCACCACGGCTCTTCAATCTGTACGTGAATGGACTGATAGTTGAGCTCAGCAGGGCTGATGTTGGCTGCTCAATAGATGGTTCTTGTATGAACAACATTAGTTACGCCGACGATATGGTCCTCCTGAGCCCATCTGTTAAAGCCCTCAACATACTCTTAGGCATTTGTGAGAGGTACGCAGTGTCACATGGCCTCAGGTACAACTCCAAAAAGAGTGAACTGCTTGTGTTTAAGGCAGGCAATAAAACTCCCACTATTATTCCACCGGTTACACTTGGAGGAGTCCCGGTGAGCAGAGTCACCAAGTTCAAGTACCTGGGGCATTGGGTCACTGAGGATCTCTCTGACGATTTGGATGTTGAGAGGGAACGTAGGGCATTGGCAGTGCGATGCAATATGCTGGCGCGCAGGTTTGCAAGGTGCACAAAAAATGTTAAAATCACTCTGTTTAAGGCGTACTGCCAGACTCTGTACACCTGCAGCTTGTGGGTCCGCTATACGCAGAAGGCTTTCAGTGCCCTGCGGGTCCTCTACAATAATGGGTTTAGGATGCTGATGGGGCTGCCGCGTCACTGTAGTGCGTCGGGGATGTTTGCAGAGGCCAACACCGATTGCTTTAGAACAATTGTGCGCAAGAGAGTGGCCTCCCTGATGCGTCGTGTGCGAGGCAGCTCCAACGGCCTTCTAAACACCATAATAGAGAGGGTTGAGTGTCCTATTGTGAGGCACTGGAATAAGGTTCACAGTTCGGGTGGTGTCCTTTTTAATATTAAATAAATGAAAATTATATATAAAAGAATTATTTGTGTAGAATAAGTAAGCATAATGGTACTAACATAGTTGTAAGTTTTACTAACACTTTTATATGGAATTATGTTCTGATACAAATGATTAAATAAATAAAAAAAAATAAAATTTTCACAACCTAACATTCTGGATCCACACAATATGACAGGAAAACATATTTTTTTGCATTTACCGTAAGGCAAAATGTATTAGGACAATTGACATTTACAACATCTTATCTTATAGTACGAGATCCAATAGAAGAAGCACCTTCCCTCATCGGTTATTTGATTAGGATAAATATTATATGCTAGATGATGCTTTTATTGATACATTGCGAGTAGGTTGCCTATCTAAATCTGGTGCCAAAGATGTGAAATAAATAAATTAGTTAATAAATTTTTTTCATCAACTACCCTGATTGGTTATTTAAGAAAGTCGAGCATCAGCTGAAAGAATGCGCTCCGAGGGACTCAAAAAGTATAAGTTGCCTAATTTTCCTTGGGGCAAATATAGGAGTTGCCTCGTTTGAAGAGGTAGATAAATGGTGGTAATATACTCTCATCTGTTATTTAATCGAATTATATATCAAATGAAAGATAATTTTATTCCTAATCCAACCGTATTAGGTTGCCTTCCCAAAAATGGTGAGAATGAATAGTTGCCTACATTTAAGATTTAAAATTTTCTGGGCTAGTTCTGGTATTAAAAATATATTTCCTCATCTGTAATTAAATGATAATAAGATTATACGCCAAATAAAGCATATATCGATATATCGCGAGTAGATTGCTTAGCTAAATCACATACAAATGATGTTAAACAATAAAATTTGTTATTAATTATTTTTTATCTACTTCCCTGACTTGTCGTTTAAGAAAGTCGTGTATCAGCTAAAAGAATGTGCTCTAAAGAACTGGAAAAATATAAGTTGCCTACTTTTCCTCAGTGCAACTATGAGGGTTGTCTCGTATAAACAGGTAAATAAAGGTTCACATGATACTTTCATCTGTTATTTCATTGAATCGAGTATCAAATAAAAGGCTATTTTATTCCTAACCCAGCCCTATTAAGTTGCCTCACCAAAAATGGTGTGAATTCATGGTTGCCTAGATTTAATATGTAAAATTTTCTAGGCTACTTCTGGTCATAGAAATATATTCCCTCATCTATAATTAAATGACAGTAAAGATTATATGCTAGATGATATATATATACATCGCGAATAGATTACTTAGCTAAATCAGATGCCAATGATGTTAAACAATAAAATTTGTTATTAATTATTTTTTATCAACTTCCCTGACTTGTGGTTTAAGAAAGTCGTGTATCAGCTAAAAGAATGTGCTCTAAAGAACTGGAAAAATATAAGTTGCCTACTTTTCCTCGGTGCAACTATGAAGGTTGTCTCGTATAAACAGGTAAATAAAGGTTTCCATGATACTCTCATCTGTTATCTCATTGAATTTTGCATCAAATGAAAGGCTATTTTATTCTTAATCCAGCCCTATTAAGTTGCCTCACCAAAAACGGTGTAAACTCATGGTTACATAGATTTAATATATAAAATTTTCTGAGCTACTTCTGGTCATAGAAATATATTCACTCATCTGTAATTAAATGACAGTAAAGATTATATGCTAGATAATATATATATATACATCGCGAATAGATTACTTAGCTAAATAAAATGCCAATGATGTTAAACAGTAAAATCTGTTATTATTATTTTTTTATCAACTTCCCTGAGTTGGTATTTAAGAAAGTAGAGCATCAACTGAAAGAATGTGCCCTAAAGAACTGGAAAAATATAAGTTGCCTACTTTTCCTCGGTGCAAAAATGGTGTAAACTTATGGTTACATAGATTTAATATATAAAATTTTGAAAAATCTTATATATATTATCTAGCATATAATCTTTACTGTCATTTAATTATAGATGAGGGAATATATTTCTATGACCAGAAGTAGCCCAGAAAATTTTACATATTAAATCTAGGCAACCATGAATTCACACCATTTTTGGTGAGGCAACTTAATAGGGCTGGGTTAGGAATAAAATAGCCTTTCATTTGATACTCGATTCAATGAAATAACAGATGAGAGTATCATGTGAACCTTTATTTACCTGTTTATACGAGACAACCCTCATAGTTGCACTGAGGAAAAGTAGGCAACTTATATTTTTCCAGTTCTTTAGAGCACATTCTTTCAGCTGATACACGACTTTCTAAAACGACAAGTCAGGGAAGTAGATAAAAAATAATTAATAACAAATTTTATTGTTTAACATCATTTGTATGTGATTTGGCTAAGCAATCTACTCGCGATATATCGATATATGCTTTATCTGGCGTATAATCTTATTATCATTTAATTACAGATGAGGAAATATATTTTTAATACCAGAACTAGCCCAGAAAATTTTAAATCTTAAATGTAGGCAACTACGGTTCATTCACACCATTTTTGGGAAGGCAACCTAATACGGTTTGATTAGGAATAAAATTACCTTTCATTTGATATATAATTCGATTAAATAACAGATGAGTGTATATTACCACCATGTATCTACCTCTTCAAACGAGGCAACTCCTATATTTGCCCCAAGGAAAATTAGGCAACTTATACTTTTTGAGTCCCTCGGAGCGCATTCTTTCAGCTGATGCTCGACTTTCTTAAATAACCAATCAGGGTAGTTGATGAAAAAAATTTATTAACTAATTTATTTATTTCACATCTTTGGCACCAGATTTAGATAGGCAACCTACTCGCAATGTATCAATAAAAGCATCATCTAGCATATAATATTTATCCTAATCAAGTAACCGATGAGGGAAGGTGCTTCTTCTATCGGATCTTAGATCATTAGTCTAAGATGCGATGAAGAACTACCTTCACCTAGCTGTTTATTGGATGAAAAGTATATTATATCAATGTATTAAAAAATATATCGCTGGTGGGTTGGCTAAAAAAATCCTGGCCAGACTATCATTAATTAAAAATTGACAATTTTTTTAAATGCACCGACATGCTTAATTAATAAATTTAATACTAACCGAAAGTATGGAAACTATAGAATATGAAAACTTTGGGTTGCATACTCATTTCCTGGCATAGCTCTGGGTTACAGGTATAAACAGGTATGTCGATACTAGATTAGGTATCTTCATCCACACGTAGCGGAGACGGAGCGGGTAGGTTGCACGTAGCGGAGATGAGACAAACAAAAAATGAAATACATACAACCGGATTGAGAACTACATAGAACAGGATGAAATCAGGTCACGGGAACAACTTGTGACCCACGGATGCCCCTCAAGTTGAGGGGTAAAATCTACAAGTCCGTGATAAGGCCTGTCATACTGTATGGATCAAAATGTTGGGTTTTGAAAAAGACGGAAGAAAAAAGATTGCACGTAGCGGAGATGAGAATGTTGAGATGGATGTGTGGTGTGACGAGAATGGATAAAGTGAGAAATGAGTATATTAGGGGAAGTTTGAAAGTGGCGCCAGTGACTGAAAAGTTGAAAGGAAATCGTTTGTCTTGGTATGGTCATGTGAAGACGAGGGATGAAACGCATGTTACTAAAAGAGTTATGAGTTTACATGTGGATGGATGGAGAGGGAGAGGGAGGCCAAAGAAGAGATGGATGGATTGTGTGAGGAGTGATATGAAAGAAAAGGTAGGTTAGTGATAGCGTGACGAGTGACAGGAGAGAATGGAAGAAAAAACGTGTTGCGCCGACCCCAAATAAAACGGGATAAGGGCAGGAAGATGATGACAACCGGATTGAGAACCTCCTCAATCCGGTTGTCATCATTATAGGTTCACGCTTTACCGCTATCTCACCTGATGGAAAGAGACGATGCGGTCGACGATGGAGCTCGCTTACGCTTACTAAAAGTAACCTATTCACTCTTGACTTAAAGATTTCCGGGTTGGAGCCATCAGGAAACACAGACTCCGGCAGGGAATTACACTCCTTAGCCGTACGCACAATGAATGTGTTCCCAAAACGCTTTGTGCGTATAGGTGGGATGTCCACCATGTACCGGTGGCCGGGTGCCCGACAACCTCTGTCGGGTGATCGAGGCCTACCTGTCGGACAGGTTCATCATCTACCCCGGTCATCAGGGGGAGTTGAAACGGCGAGAGATGTCGTGCGGTGTTCCGCAGGGATCGGTACTAGGGCCGCCCTTGTGGAACATCGGGTACGACTACGTGCTGCGCGCCGACCTCCCCGACGGGGTCAGCGTGGTCTGTTACGCAGACGACACGCTGGTCCTGGCGCGGGGACGGTCGTACCAGGCGGCGGTCGAACTAGCGACGCGCGGTGTTGCGACAGTCGTGGAGAGGATAGAGCAGTTGGGACTCGAGGTGGCATTGCACAAGTCCGAGGCCATGTGTTTTCACGGCCCTCGGAGCGCGCCACCTCCGGGCTCCCAATTAACGGTAGGAGGAGTTCACATTGGCGTCGGGTCGACGATGAAGTACCTGGGACTCGTCCTCGACAGCCGGTGGAACTTCAAGGAGCATTTCCGACGTCTGGCTCCCAGATTGAATGCGACTGGGGCTGCGCTCAAGCGGCTCCTGCCGAACCTGGGGGGTCCAGACGCCTCCTGCCGGAGGCTCTACGCAGGCATCGTTCGGTCCATGGCCCTTTACGGTGCGCCGGTGTGGGCGCCATCGCTACGAAAGCGTGTGGCGGCCCGGCTAACCGTCTGCCAGAGGGTCATGGCCATCCGGATAATCCGCGGATACCGTACGGTGTCCTGTGAAGCGGCGAGCCTCCTTGCTGGCCTACCACCATGGGATTTGGAGGCAACAGTCCTTGCACACATGCATGATTTACGCGTGGAGATGCAACGTCGGGGCGAAACTCCGCTGCCGCGACAAGTCGCGGCATGGCGGACAGAGCTCCGGCGGGATCTCATGGTGAAATGGCGAGAGCGACTGTCGCAACCTCGTGCTGGGCACGCCACGATCGAGGCGGTAAGGCCCCTCTTTGAGGCGTGGCTGGAAAGGCCCCACGGCGTCGTCACCTTCCGTTTGGCGCAGGTGCTGACCGAACACGGCAAGTTCGGTCCGTACCTGTACAAGATTCGTGCGGAGACGACGCCCGGATGTCGCCACTGTGCTGACCGCCCGGTGGACACGGTGGAGCACACAGTCGAGGTGTGCCCCGCTTGGGAAGAGCATCGCCGTGTCCTCGTGGGGGCGATCGGCGGCGATCTCTCGCGCCGGGGCTTGGTTCAAGCCATGCTCCGGAGCGAGGAGGAGTGGCAGGCGGTCGCCTCCTTTTGCGAAGCAGTAATGCTAGCAAAGGAGGAGGCCGACCGCATTAGGCAAAGGCGCACACGCCGCCGCCGCCGCCGGGTTTCTGATCCCGATTTCCGGCCACCGTAGGCGCGGGCTCGCGGACGGTGGGCAATGGGTAGCTCGCTGTCCGTCCGTCCGGTAAAAGACCGGTCCGAGCTCAGGTCGTCTACGGCGCGCACTGTTCCCGCGCGCCTCAAGGAGTTGTCAGCAAACTGTAGGGGTCCAGCAGGGCCGAAGCCTAAGCCAGACCCTATCGAAAGCCTTCGAGATGTCAAGGGAGACGGCAAGCGCTTCCCCGTGCTTCTCGATCCGAAAGCCGGTTGAAAAATACAAACGCACGAGATACGTACTTTTGTTGAAAATAGGTAATTCAATATGTCTTTGGGTCACATAGACTAAAAGAAACAAAAAGTGTCTGTCACATCTTTTACAACGAGTTGTATTGTCAATAGATTTTATAATATTAAAATCTATATAATTCTACTGCGTAGTGTTATTTACATTAGGTTATGGGCACGCAAGGAAGGTTTGTAACAAAATAAAATATATTATTTTGTCAAGATGCAAAATCTCTCGACTACAATACAAAAACTTGTCGGTCAATTATGGTACGTGGTCGGTTGCTGTGCAAATGTATCTGACCGACTGCAATCTTTAGGACTGTGTCGAAGTTACGGACACCTATAAATTGGACAACGAGGCCGCTAAGAAAAAAAATGGCAAAGCAAGGTCTAAAATATGCCTCATGTGTGCGGAAAATGTGTTTCCGTTAGTAGTCAATGCCAAAACTGCAAAAGAAACGTGGAATGCACTACAGAAAGCTTACGCAGATGGAGGACTACTCAGGCACCTTACACTATTGCGGAAACTGTTTAGTTTAAAATTAGAATATTTTGCAGATGTCCAACTTTATGTCACTGAGATTCAATCTAATCATCAAGCTCTACAATCTATTAAAGCGGGTTTAGACGATGAATTTGTTGCGATTATTATGTTGGCCGGGTTATCAAATGCATACAATCCCTTAGTAATGGCCTTGAAGCACTCAAATATTAAGTTAACTTCTGATATTGTTATGTCAGCCTTACTTAATGAAGGACAACGAAAGGCTGTAACGTCAACAGATACAAATGATTTCGAAACCGAGTGGTAGCCGGAACAAGACTATTATTTGTCACTTCTGCAAGAAGAAAGGACATTATAAGTGGCAATGCAAGCTATTTAAGGTAGAGCGGCAAGACAAAAACGCAAATATGTTAGCCAGTGATAGTGTTAAATCGGACTTTTTAACCTTTTTATCTGCTTCATGTAGCAATGGTAGTTGGATTATCGATTCTGGCGCTACGTCTCACATGACGCCTAATCGTACACTTTTGGTTCCGGCTAAATCGTGTCCTAAAATAATAACATGCGCAAATACTCAAAAGATAGTTTCGATTTCAGATTTAGATTTAGATAATACTGTTAAACTGAGCGTGGGTCAAGAGGGTCGTAAGTAAGGAATAAAATTAGATAATACTATAGTCATTCCTGAATTAATAACCAATTTGATGTCCTTAAGTAAGCTTGCAGATGAAGGTAAAGTTTTCATTTTTGATAGTGATTATTGTAAAATTTTTGACTCTAATGTATTCGTAAATGGTAAACCTTTAGTTTGCGCACCACGTAAAAACAGTCTTATGTTGTAGATTCGGATGGTGATGGGGCGACGATCTTTTTAGAAGGTAAGGGTACGGAAAATTTCGAACTGTAGCACCGTAGGTTGGGCCACCAATCTGCTCCTCAACTAGATATTTTGAAAAAGATTGTCATGGGCCTACATTATGATAAAAGGATTGAGAATGATCCTTGTGTTCCTTATAGTAAAGGGAAAAAGTGCATGAAAAAGTTCCCCAAACGCAAAATTAAGAGGACAAAGGATTATTAGAGCTGGTGCAAAGTGATTTAGCTGAAACCATGGAGGTTGATACTTGGGCCTCCCCAAGTATAAATAAATATTGTTTGATTTTCATTGATGATTTCAGTAGAAAAACTTTCGGGTACATGCTGAAATCTAAGACAGAGGTTTTGGCTAAATTTAAAGAATTTAAAGCGCTAGTGGAAAATCAAACTAGTAAGAAAATTAAATGCTTCAGGAGCGATAATGGCTACCAGACGTACGGCGTTGCGCCACCGGTACATGGTGGACATCCCACCTATACGCACAAAGCGTTTTGGGAACACTTTTATTATGCGTACAGCTAAGGAGTGGAATTCCCTGCCGGAGTCTGTGTTTCCTGATGGCTACAACCCGGGAATCTTTAAGTCAAGAGTGAATAGGTTTCTTCTAGGTAAGCGCGATCCATCGTCGACCGTATCGTCGCTTTCCATCAGGTGAGATAGCGGTCAAGCGCGAACCTATCACTAATAAAAAAAAAAAAAAATGGCACGGAATATGTCAACAGAGATTTTCAAAATTTTCTACGTCATCATGGAATACGACATCAAACGTCTGTTGCATATACACCACAACAGAATGGAGTGTCAGAATGGACGATATGCACAATAACCGAGAAAGCAAGATGTATGCTTTAGGAATCAAAGCTCATTAAATCCACGGATGTGATATATATTATGGCTGGATATGCCATAACACTCCCCTTAGTTTTCAAACCGAGTTGTCTGGAGAGTTTGTTCAGGCGAGGTTTGAAGAGGGCCTTTGTAAACATATCTGCTAACTGATTCTCAGTAGGCACCTGTTTAATTTCAACAGCCTTTTCTGAGACGCATTGTTTAACATAGAATTGCTTCAGTTTAACATGCTTCAATTTTCGATGATGTTCTTGTGGAGCAAGGGCAATTTTGATTGCAGATTCGTTATCTACACACAATAGTGAAGTTTCTAATTTTTCAATTAAATTTTGGAAGAGTCTTTGTAGCCAAACAATTTCTCGGCACGCTTCACTTGCTGCAACTATCTCCGCTTCTGTGGATGATAACGCAACAGAAGTTTGTTTAGCGCTTCGCCATGACACAGCTGAACCTGCGAATACACAAACCAATCCGCTTGTGGAACAGCCAGTCATATCGTCTCCTCCTAAATCTACATCACTATAACAGATGGTAAGCTGTTTTTGGCCTTTCATGAACTCCAGTCCATGAAAGATTATGAGTACCTTTTAGGTAGCGGAAAATTCTCTTTACTTGCTGTACATTCTTTTTAGTGGGCTTGTCGAGAGTTCTAGACACAACTCCTACTGCGTAAGCAATGTCGGGTCTTGTTCCTACCATTAAGTATGCAAGTGAGCCAACAGCTTCTCTGTAAGGAAACTTGCACCAATCTTGGTCTTCTTCCTCTACATTTTTTGAGTTTTATTATGGGCGTACTAACAGGTTTGAAGTCAGACATTCCATACTTTTCAAATATTTTCTTAGTGTGCTGCCTGATGTACTTTGATTGTTCCGTTAATGTTACGCTCCAGTTCTAATCCTAAGAAGTAAGAAGCTTTGTAGTTATTTTGAATCGCCCCTTAAGTTCTTTTTCAATAAAATATTCACCATCTGCATCATTTGTCGTAGCAACAAGTCCATCATCTACGTAGAGAGCCAGTAATATCTTAGCTTTGCCACGTTGTCGTACATATAGGCATAAATCTGCATCACTTTGTTGGAATACAGTTTCAATAAGGAATTCGTGAATGTACTCATTCCAGCACTTAGGTGCTTGTTTTAAACCATATAAACTCCTGATTACCTTACAGACTTTTCCAGATTCATCATTGTATCCTTCTGGCTGACGCATATAGATTTCCTCTTTGACTTTTCCATTTAAGAATGCTGTAGATAAATCAAATTGTCTTAAGGATAATCCTTCATTTGCGGCAATGGTCAGGAGTATACGGATAGTACTCAGTTTTGCTACAGGACTAAATGTATTGTCATAATCAATTCCTTTCTTCTGAGAATATCCAACAGCGACTAATCGTGCTTTATATTTGTCGACCCTTCCATCAGGATTTCTTTTAATTTTGAAAATCCATTTCGATCGAAGGGCTTTTCAATTCATTGGCATATGTGTCAGTTCCCATGTTTTGTTTTCTTTTAAAGAATTCATTTCGTCGTCCATCGCTTTCATCCATTTATTTTTATCCTTACTATTTATTGCATCTTTATAACTTGAAGGTTCAGTGTACTCATTCATCTCGTCAATAGCTGTCATGATAAAGTCATTGAATCTGTTAGGTGGTCGCAGTGTACCACGGTCTCTCAAATCATAGCCTTCTTCTTCTTCAACATCCTCATATTCAGACTCTTCGTTATCATTAGTCTGTATCTCGTCATGAATGTTTATATCACTCACTCCTTCGTTTTCATTTGCAATTTCTTGTAATGGGAAGTCAGATGTCACTTCATTCCGTTCTGGAGTTGGAATGTTAGCTTGTTTTGTATCAGCTGTAACATCTGGATTTTGGATTGGAAGATCTAATTCTATTTCACTACTATTAGTTATGTAAGAGTTTTCTTCTTTCATGTCATATGACAATGTTATCTCATCAAAGGTTACATCTCTTGATCTTATGAGACTGAAAGCTTCTTTTTTCCAGATACGGTAACCATCGAATCCATCATAGCCAATCAAGATCCCTTTTTGAGCTTTCTTATTCATTTTTCTACGTTTCTGTTTCGGTATATGGGCGTAGCATATGCTTCCAATAATACGCAAATGTTTAATTCCTGCTTTTCGGCTGTACCATAGTTCATAAGGTGATTTACCTTCCATTTTTGTAGGTCCCGGTATGTTCAAAATGTGTACCGCAGTATTTATCAATTCTGCCCGTAGCCCTTGCGGAATTTCTTCATGAGCGTGCATCATTGAACGCGCCATTTCCACAACAGTTCTGTTATCTCGTTCACAACATCCGTTTTGCTCTGGTGTATATGGCATAGTTAATCTCTGTACAATACCATGTTTACTAAGTAAGGATCTTACTTCATTATTGTCGAATTTTCCACCGTTATCACTCAAAATTGTTTTTATGACATGTCCTTCAGCCTTAGTTTGAGCAATTAGCTTCATCTTTATGGCTACTTCAGATTTATTTTTTAGGAAAAAAAAATGTCTATAGCTTGTGAAGTCGTCTTTAAATAATACGAAATAACGATGTTTTCCAATCGACGTCAAAAACGGTCCACATGCGTCTGTGTGTATAAGCTCACCGGGCTGATTTGTTCTCTCTCGAGTTCCAAATTTAGCTCTATGTGCTTTAGATGCAGCCTTCACAAAGTTCATTGTTCAGATTAACTTTAATACCTAGTTCTCTTTCAATCACTTGCTTAATATGTCTTTTATTCTGATGTCCGAATCTTTCATGATAGAGTTGTAATTGGTTAGATGTGTTTGTGATAATGTTCAACTCACGACTTGGTATGCGTACTTTCATGTTAATCATGTAAAGCCCTCCATGTCTTTTCCTATTTGCGACAAGTGTCACTTCACCATCTAGCTTTAATACGCATCTTTCTCCATAGGACTCAAGACACTGTTTTTCAAACGATCTTGAGCAACTAAAACTGAAAATAGGTTTTTCTTTATGTTAGGAACATACCATACGTCATTCAGCAAAATTTCGTGTTGCTTTCCATTAACAATAGTGCCAATATGGATACATCCTTTGCCAAGAGCTTGTACCCCTTGCCCATTAGCTGTCAGGACTTTAATAACAGTCTCGAAATGTTCATAGCTTTCAAATAAGTCTCCTCTACAAGTAACATGGTTCGTAGCTCCATTGTCAATGTACCAGTTTTGCTTATCGGCAGCCATGTATTCATCGTCAACTGGTAACTCCATAGGTTCTGCTTTGGCTAGATCCGTCTTAAGTTCAAACCATATATGTTTTATTTTTGAAATATGAGTGGCCATATTGTCACTACAATTAATTTTGTAGCTAAAAAATTTCATACATAAGTCATATAAGCGATTTTCTGTGGGTCCTTCATAAAGTCGGTTTAGTTCGTCCCAGACTTCTTTAGAGGAATTAAATCTCATGATTTTATGTATATTCTCATCAGTCATGTTAGTCGTAAGGACTAGCATTGCTGCACTGTCAAGTTCGTCGAATTTGGCTAGAGCTTTTTTATATGTCTCGACTTCTTGAGGTGTTGCCGTGAAGCCAGGAGCAGTAGGCCTCTGTAATCGGCCGTTTAAAGCATCTTCAGCGCCATTTGCCATGCCTCTTAAAATTAAGTTTACCTTAAACTTCCAGGTAGGCCAAATCGAAGCACCTTCTGGTTTGCCATATCAATTTTCAGGTTTGCCATTGTTGATGATTGATACCTTTGGTCACTAGTCGGAACTTGAGTAAGTATACCTTTTCGGTGGCGATTTCGACTTGATGTTTCGAATATTAACGCTCTGCTACCATCTTCTATACTTATAATAAATCTGTAGAAGTAAAAATTCTGTACATTGAAAATATCAAAAAAATAAATGGCAGGGGGTGTTACTAGACCGACACCGAACCCAAAAATGTGATTAAAAAATTTTTTGTCTGTCTGTCTATCTGTCTGTTTGTTCAGGCATCACGCAAAAACTACCGGTTCGGTTACGATGAAATTTGGTATAATTATTCTTTAATATCCTGGGCACAACACTGGGTACTTTTTATCCCGGAAAAGTATATACAATAAAAAACAAAGTTTATTTTGCGGTTCGATCCCTAGGCCCGATTACAGTACCAACCGCAAATAATAAGTTTGTCGTAGGTTACGTCACCCGTTTCTATTGTAATTAGCCACAAAGGGCTCGCGCCGGGACAGAAGTATTAATACCGGTAAGTATGCTCGATAGATAACGTTCTACACAAATAGCACTTTACACAAAAACCTCATTGATAAGTTTCGTCGTTCACGCGAACGAAGTTGCGGGCACAGCTAGTATTAAAATAAAATAATAAGATCGTATTCGTATGTTCTTTTATGTAATTATTTTTAGACTGTTTTTGTTGCCAAGACAACCTCATTGAATCCACGGATGTGATACATATTATGGCTGGATATGCCATAACAAAAGATGCTATGACTCGAAGTGACAAAAACTTATGGAAAATAGCAATGCAAGATGAATATAATTCATTGATTGAAAATAGAACTTTGCAACTTGTAAATCGTCCAGGCAAAAATGTTGTGAAAAGCAAGTGGGTTTTTAAACTAAAGAGGGGAGCAGATGGATCTGTACAACGTTATAAAGTGCGACTAGTTACGAAAGGCTATTCTCAAATTTATTGCATTGCATCAGCCTTTTAATGTTCCCACTGCTAGGACTCAGGCCTCCTCTCTAGGAGAGGAAATGGGCCGTAATCCACCACGCGGGCCCGAAGAGGATTGGTAGTTGTCACATGTCTTCGAATTTTTGGTTCTAGGACATGCCGATTTCCTCACGATGTTTTCCTTCACCGTTTTTGAGAGCAGTGGTGATGAAATAAATTACACAAAGTAATGCGCCTGGCAGGGTTTGAACCCGCGACCTACAACTCGTAAGTCGGGACCGTTACCACTCGGTCACCACTGCTCTCCAATTTATGGAGAAGATTATTTTAAAACTTCTCCAGTAGTCAAGTTATTTTCTATCCGGCTTTTACTTGGTATGGCTGCGGAAAGGAACTTAGAAGTTCACCATAAAGACGTGACAACTGCCTTCCTTAATGGAGAGCTAGAAGGAGTTATATAGCCTCAAATGTTTGTTAAAAAGGGGGAAGAAGGAGAAGTCTGCAAGTTAATTAAATCATTATATAGTTTGAAACAGTCACCTCGTTGCTGGAACGAAAAAATACACACTTGCCTTTTGGAAATAGGTTTGGTTCAATCAAAATATGGCCAATGTGTATACGTGACTGAAAATATCAAACATTTCTTGGCTATTGCTCTTTATGTGGATGACTTCTATATATTCACAGATGTTATTGCAAAAGCTGACGAACTTAAAACAAGAATTGGGAAACGTTTTAAGATTAAAGACTTAGGTGATGTAAGAGATTGTTTTGGAATTACTGTAACGAGTAAATTTAATTGAAGCAGAGTAATTACATTATAAAGATTCTGGAAAAATATAGCATGCAAGATTGTAATGCTGTTGAAACTCAAATAGGGTGTAGCTTGAGGTTAGAGAAAGGAGATAAACAAGATGATAGAAAATATCAAGAAATAATAGGCTCCTTGATGTATCTAGCTTGTGCTACGAGACCTGACATTTCATTTACGGTCAGTTATCTGAGCCAATTTAATGCTTACAATAATAACTGTACATACTTTAGTGCTTTGAAAAGGGTTCTGAGATACCTTAAAGGTACATCTGAATATGCACTATGTTACAAAAGAACGTAAACCTATGATGGCCTGCGCTGATGCTGATTGGGGTAGTAATAGTGATGGTCATTTTTGGTGGTGCTGCTGTGGCTTGGCAAGCTCGAAAACAGCGTTGTATTGCGCTTAGTACTGCGGAAGCAGAATATGTTGCTATTTGTGAGGCTGCCAAGGAGGTTATTTCTGTAAAAAGTTTACTAGCCGAATTGTAGGAAAGATTGACAAGTCTGTCGTTATATATAGCGACAGTCAAAGTGCCAATAAATTAGTTTATAGTCCATCAATTGGTGTTAGCTAATAATCAATCAGTCAAATCAAATATAATAAAGAAATATGTATTGAATATTGTGATACAAAGGCTATAACTGTAGCTATATGTTAACCAAAGATCTAGGTGGCGCGAAACAAATGTTCTGTGTTAAGCATATTGGATTAAGTGGGGGTGTTGAAAATAGGTAATATGTCAATATGTTTTTGGGTCACATAGACTAAGAGAAACGAAAAGTGTCTGTCTGTCTGTCACATCTTTTACAACGATTTGTATTGTCAATAGATTTTATAATATTAAAATCTATATAATTCTACTGCGTAGTGTTATTTACATTAACTTTACTCGAATCTCTTTATCGCAAGTCTCCATTCGCATCAAAACACTTTTCAAAACTCAACGACCGTTATTCAAGCTGGATTTATTTCTAAACAACCCTATATCATCGTATTCGCAATGAAACAGCATATTAGGACATAAAATTGATTTATTATATAAATGGGTGAAAATATCTCCTCAAAAAGCATGCGTGTGGGGACGGCTCGGTTGTAATCTTGCTGGTTTATATTGATTTCTTATAATAAAGGTTCATTAATCAGGGAGATGTAGCTCTGATTACACCCGATAGTCCCCAAGGTTATTATAATTAATAAATCTTGTACCTGGATTCCTCCTTGGGTATATCTTGTCACTGGTTATGAAGAGTTCTGCTTCGATTATGATTCCTGTTGTATTCTCCTTTCTCCACCTGTGTTAATTATAGCAACATGAGTACATCTGGGCAACCAAGCAGCCACCGAGTGACGCCCGCCTTACGTCACCTTCGTATCCCTTTTCCGTCATAACTGAAAATGATAAACACACATATATAGCTTCTCTACTTATATAAATCATCAAGTTCCTACCCTCCCTCCACGAGGATCTACGGAACAGTTATCCAGCATCAATGAGCCCATCAAACCCAACGCCATCGCGTCGGGACCATTACATGACCGGACCCATAGATGATAATCTAACCTCTCCTCTGAGAGTCACAGGAGAACATCTCCATTACAGGTTCCTACCCTCCCTCCGAGAGGATCCACGGAACAGTCATCCAGCATCAATGAGCCCATCGTACCCAACGCCATCGCGCCAGGACCATTACACGACCGAACCCACAGATGCCAATCTAACCCAGCCACTCTGGTTAGATCATGACTTGGTGATCACCATAAGAACCCACACCTGGCCTTACCGCGAGGATCATTACGTGGGATTTACTTCTAGAACTTACGGACGATACTAATAGTCAACGAAGACGCCAGCTACACCCGGCGGCCCCGGTAAACCCAAATATACTCAACTTAGGTGAATGCTGATGAAGTGGTTGCTCGATCGTTGTTTTAGCCGACAAGTCACGACACGTGCGAACTCAACTTTTTCGCGGTTACGGAACGATAGAGTAAACTAGAAGGACAATCTATGGCATCTCTCTTGAGTGTTGCCACATAAAAGTGACAGATAACCTTACTCACGTAATTAATTCGTGCTTGTCACGACACTCCCGGGCGGCGAAGCTTTGGAGTGAAGTAGTGCCGTAGTCAAGTTACGTGTCCATTCCTTGATCTTTTCTGTCGCCTTTACAGCTGCAGCGCGCTTAGTTCTCGCGACTGTTTCTACTTCTTTATCGTTTGTCTCGGTTGTGTTAGGTAGCAGTTCTCCCTTTTCTGTCAATGAATATTCTTTGTCTCCGTCCGGTATATCAGTTTCGGGTTCTTCAATATTAACGTCACGATTCTCAGTCCCTTCTTTGAGTGGGGTGTCATTCGGTTTGATCATATGGTTTGACCTCTGCTCTGGTATAACTGGTGTATCCACTTGGTTGATTTTCTCTGTACCTTGGAAGCTTATCTTGTTAATATCTGATGGGTAAGTTTATTTTACCTGCTCATAGGTAGGTTCTACTATATCCTCTATTTCTAGCGGGTAAAGGTGAGCGATGGAACGCGTATATTCCGTTTTTCCTACTTGGACTTTCGCGGCTCTGTACTGTCCATCGGCACTTGGAATTAGAGATATGATTTTTCCCACTTTCCAATCATTCCTATTTTTTGAGTCGCCTTTGATCTGTACAACTTGACCAAGGCTAGGTGACAGTTTTGATGTTACTCGTGGTTCTCGGGGTAAATAAGCATATCTCTCACGAAGACTAAGCAAATATCTGTTTGAGAACATATCTTTAAACTCTCCCAGTATAGTCAGCGCTCTCTTCCATCCTTTTACGAGGTCTGTTTTTGTAACGGATGTGCTCGGAAATTCACGACCATCTTCGTTTCCTTCTAACGAGATCACTCTTCCTACTGTTAGAAAATCTGACGGTTTTAAGATATAGTCTATTTCCGAATCGACGCTAGTGAGTGGTCGAGAGTTAACTACGGCTTCTATTTCCTTGATAATTGTCGAAAGTTGTTTATCATTTAACATATGTTTTTGTAGAGTCTTCTTCAGACAATTTTTTACTATGCCAACCAGTCGTTCATAAAATCCACCTGCCCATGGTGATAAAGGGTTAATAAATTTCCATTGTATTTTCTTCTGTATGCAATATTGACTTGATATTATCTCTGCTATCAGTTTGAAGTTTTGGGCGTTGTCTGATATTACTACTGATGGCACACCCCTTGTGGAGATCATTCGTCGTAATGCTGATAGACCTTCCTCAGCCGTGAAATCTTGCACAACCTCAAGGTGTACAGCTCTGATCACAAGACAGGTGAATAGACAGATCCATCTCTTCTTGTTACCGTCTTCATTGTTTACCAAAAGTGGTCCCATGTAGTCTACACCTGTATATGTGAATGGTGCTGTATAGTTTATTCTCTCAGCGGGTAATGCTGGTGCTGGAGGTAGCTTGAATGGACCTCCGCTGTGCTTAGTGCATTCTGGACATTTCTTCAGTAATCTTTGAACATAGCCTTTTCCCTTTGGGATCCAAAATGACTCCCTTACTTTACTTAGAGTGTGGTTTGCTCCTACGTGATAGTTTTCTTTATGTGTTCTGAGGATGAGATTGCTGGTGAATTCACACTCTCTAGGTATCAGTATTGGGTGTCGTTTGTCGAACGGCCATTCCGCGTTCTTCATACGACCACCGCATCTCAATATTCCATCTATATCTTTAAATAGGTCCAAGTTGATTGCTAGGCTTGTTTTCTTACCGTCACTTTCTTGCGGGAAACATTCCTTTTGTAAATTCTTAATTTTTTGCATAGTTCTATCTAGAACTGTATTCTCTTCTCTAAATGTCTTGTCTGGTATTCTTTCTTCGGTTTTCATAAAGTTAACTACATCCGAAGGACCCTGCCCCAACGACGGACAGGAAAAGTCTAGCAATGAGTGGACTGGCCAATATCTCTTATCTTGGTGTAAAAATTCAGGGCCATTAAGCCACATACTCTTTTTCTTCTTCCATAGATCCGGTCGAGTCGCTAGATCCGCAGGGTTTATTTCTGTATTCACATAGCGTACTTTCAGCTGTTTATTCTCTTTTATAGTGTTCACTCTTCTATTAATAAAAGGAGGTAACAATTTATTAGAATGTATCCAGCTTAAAACTATTTGACTATCTGTCCATAGATATTCTTCCTCTATCAGGACACTAATAACACTTTTGACATATGCTATTAGTTTACTACACAAGTAACATCCTAGTAATTCTAGTCTAGGTATACGTAGGTTCTCTCTCTCTCCCTTTGGAGTAACCTTTGACTTTGCCATAATGAAAGAAATATTTCTGTTATTTTTGTTTTCGGCTGTTATATAAATTACAGCAGCATATGCATGCTTAGATGCGTCACTAAAGCCGTGTAGTCTATATGTTACTGTGTTTGTTGGCTCTGTGAGCCCCATGTAGCGTGGTATTTCTATACTCTTTATTGCTTCTAAATTCTGAATTATTTCTTCCCACTGTCTTTGGAGTTCGTCTGGTAGGGCAGTATCCCATTTCACTTTCAGCTCCCACAACTGTTGAAGTAGTAGTTTTATAGGTAGTATTAATGGAGAACCTAGTCCACATGGGTCATACATAGAGGCTATAGTGCTCAATATCTTCCTTTTACTCTGCGGTTCTTTTATGTTGTCTGCTTTGAAAGGTTCATTCTTAATATTCAAACGTATTGTGTCATTCTTAATGTTCCATATTAGTCCTAATATTTTTGTCTGTTCGGTTTCTTTAGCTTTGAATTCTGTAGGGATAGTTCGTAGAAAAGCTTCATCGTTGGACATCCAGTCTCTAATATTCATAGCGATCTCTCCGAAAGTTCTTCGAGTTGTATCGTATAGCTTTATTGATTCCTCAGTAGAGTCTGTACCTGTCACGAAGTTGTCTACATAACATTTATCCACTATCTTAGGAATTAGTTCTGGTGCTTTCTGTGAAATATGGTACTTTACAACAGCTGTCAATAGAAATGGACTTGAAATAATGCCAAATGGCACTCGGCAAAAACGCATGTGTAAAATATTATCCATATCTAGGGGTTTATTTTCGTCTTTTATCCAAATGAATCTGGTAACATCTCTGTCCTCGGCTTGTAATCCTAGTTGTAGGAAAGCTTTCTCCACATCCGCTGTAATTGCGACTCTATTTGTCCTGAACTGGATGAGCAATGCTACTAAATCTCCAATCATTGATGGGCCTCTATACAGGCACTCGTTTAAGCTCTTATTATCTTTTAATTTTCCCGATGCATCGTAAACAATGCGGCCTTTCTTTCCTTCTTGATGCACCATGTGATGTGGAAGATAATGTATTGGAGGGACTCTTTGATTGTATGCATTATCCTCGGGGTTAACAACTTCTATGGTACCGTTCTTCAGTTGTTCTTTCAGTATGTCTTGATATTCCTTCATTGAGGCTTTGCTCATTCGTTGTAGTAGGCCTTTTAATCTTCCATACGCTAGTCCGAAATTGGTAGGCATTTCTGGAGGGAAGTGAATCCATGGCCATTTAACCCAATATCTCCCCTCTTTGTATACTATAGTATCATTGAGATGTTTAATGGCTTCTTCTTCTCTGGTTGTTTTCGGGTTGTCTGTTATTCCTATACTTTCTAGAGTCCATAAGAAAGATATATCCATGTTTCTGAGAGGTAAGTCTGGTTCTGTAAAATAAATACAGTTCGGATCATGATTCTGGCAATATGTAATGACTGATAAAGTATATTCCTTTTCTTCAGTATTCAATTTCCCACTAAGTATCCATCCAAATTCTGAGTTTACCAGGTATAGGTCTCTTCCTATATGTATTTTTTCTGTAGACATCAAACTAAAGTAGTAGTCATTTCCAATAAGAATATCTACTCTATCTCCAAGAGAACCATCGTCGGCTAGGATTGTACCCCTTTTCTTTTCGATTCTGATATCAGGTAATGCTACACCTCTTGTAATCATTGGTACTTCGTTAGCATATAGTGTTATTAATTTGTTCGTTCTTGTCGCCATCTTCAGTTTAACTCGTGGGCTACTATAGTCTTGCGGTGCCTCGCTGGCAAAGGTAAAGATAGATAACTTATTTTCTTCTCTAGCTGATAGATTAAGTTCTTTGGAAATCCTTTTCGTAACATATGATCTTTGAGATCCTGAGTCTAATAGTACTCTGCATTTGATGGATCGGTTAGGTTTGTTTTCATTCTCTATTGTTACTGTAGCGGTTTGCAATACCGTGAAGCCACTGCTATCTGATGTGGTGAAAGTTAATTCCTTTTTTACCTTGAATTTTTCTGGACATAAAGCTTGATGGTGTTTCCCCACCTCTTTGCAATAGTAACAATTTCTCTTGTTTGGGCATGACTTGATCATGTGTTCTTCTGAAAAGCAGTTGAAGCAGCGGTTTTTCAGGCGTGTCCTTCTATCTTCTATATTCTTGTATTCTTGGCACTGATCAGAATAATGCCCTTGGTTACAAAATATACAGCTCGGTTTCCTTTTCTTGCTAACTACATGGCCTTTTGTTTTCCTCCTTCTCTCTCGGTCGCTATCTCTTGTTTGGTCATACCGACGCTTTCTTGATTGATTATATTTTTTAGTTTTAGAGCAATGTGGTTCTTGGACCCAATGCTTTTTATTGAATTCCTTTTTCTTGTCTCTCGTTTGTATATTCTTCTTGTTGGAGTTTATTATCCTTTTGGAGTTGCTATTGAATTTTCCTGCAGGTCTATCTGACTGCCACGGTTTTTTCTCATTGTGTGCTGTATGTAACATTTCTACTGTATGGTTTTCTGTTATAGTTGAGTTATTTCCTTGTGGTACTTTATTTGCTTCCTCTCTTGCAGATACTATCTCTTCCAGGTATGTCCTCAACTCTTCCACAGTATTTTCTTTCATCTTCATCTTAACCTCATAGATAATATCTCCTGGAAACTTTTCCATTATAAGATGTCTCAAATGATTATGGTTAGTATCTTCTCCAAGTGACTGTAAAACCCTGAGATGACGTTCCACCTCATTTAAAGTACTACGACATTCTCCAACCGATGTACTTGCAGTCTTTACTTTGTTCAGTGCACTGTAGTGTGCGTCTATAATATGTGATTGCTTGCCGTACCTGCTTGTTAATACTTGAATGGCTATAGTGTAATTCTTGTTTGTGGTTTCCAATCCGTCCACAATCTTACGTGGTTCGCCTTTAAGCGTTGACTTAAGGTAAAGTAGTTTATCTACGTCTGGCAATGGTCTGTCATGTATATTGGACTTATAAATATCCCAATATTCACACCAAGTAAGTATATCTCCACTGAATTCTGGTAGTGTAAGTGTTGGTAATTTGGCAGAGAAATTACGGATCTGATCCCCATCGTTATTGCCATATGGTTGGACTTCGTTTGATCTGTTCATTAGGATACACCTTAGTTCAGTTAGGATCTCTTCACTATCCAATTGGATATTACTCATATTCGAGATCTCGTCTGGTGACGGATTATTTGAAATTCTAAAATATTCATTGAGTTCACTCGTGAATCGTTTAATCATATTTTCTAGCTTCGATGCACATATCTGTGCCTTTTGTATCGACTCTCGGTCACTGCTACCTTCTTTACAATAAATTTCAGCTTGCTGTCTATGTTCGTTTATTCTTTTAATTATTTGATAAAGTCGCAACTTGATTGTAACCTCCAACGAGGAATCCTCCTCTTCATGCTCCATCTTGTCCCGAATTTCCTGGAATTGTTTTATTGGTCCATAAGTTTTCCAAATATTATAACTCATTATCATTTATAATATGAGACGAGAGTGAGGTAGTAATCACTTTGTTCTGTGTTGATATATTATTATTAAATTATTATAATTATATATAGTATATATTTCCTCTATATACCTATTGTTTTTCAAATAAATGAAAGTTTAAAAATCTTAAGTCCAGTTAGGTAAAATAGTGATAATAATCCTTAATCATAAGGCAACTTAGTCCTGTACACATATAATCATTATAATATCAACATAACATATGTTGAAACTTGCCCTTGGCATTACCATACATCAAGCCTTTAATATCCTATTTGAGTTTCATAAATATCAGAACTTGGCCTTCGGACTGCCACGCACCATGATTCTAGTATTATGATGATATTTGTCTCTATCCATTTGAATATAATTCCTGAACTCTATTGTTGGATGCTATAAAGTAGTTTTCCTATAATATTAATTGAATATTAATAAAACTCAAGTGAGCAATTAGTTACACCGCACAACTATTTCTATGTATTTATTTATTTATTTAAAACTTTATGCACTATCAGTGTATACTTGAAAGGAAAATTTTCTATTATGTGCTTACTGTAAAATTTGGGTCAAGGTGTCCAAATTATCTTGAATAATTAGGCAAATCCCCTTTTGTTTCACTTACAAAGAAACATAGTATTAATCCATTGATAAAGGTAAGAATATTCATTTTAATTCTACTATGCATTTATTTAAGTTTAATTGTTTTATTAATTTTATATTTTTCTTTCTAGAATAACCATATTAAAATGAATAACTTATGTATTTACAATCTATTCATATACTTCACTTAGCCTTTATGATAATGACTAATGTCTAATACTTATTTTGTTTATAAGAATAAGCAAATTTATTTTATCTTGAAGTCATAACTATTTTGGAGAGACTTTGTGTATTTAATTTCATGTAGGATTAGTTAACCTTTCACATGGTATAGTCATTAATCTATGAATTAATTTATGAAATGATTTTTGGTAAGTCTTGACTTTCAAACATTACTTCAACTGAATCCTAGACTTTACTAGGTCTGAGTAAATTGTATGTAGGTATAATTTATAGTGTGGAGGCTATTCTTTGTTTTATCTATAAATTATTGTAAATGGAACTAAATATTTTAGTTTGAGAAACCTTGTTCCTTCATATTTTATTTTTTATTACTGAGTTAACTTTTAGGTTATACCATTATCTTTATCTCGAATGTTATCTTATCTCGGGGGATTTCCCCGCACGATTATGACCGCTCTTTTAGGGCGTGGTCGTGGTTTCGATAATACTTTTGGTCTTACAAGAAAGTGCAAACCTTTCTATAGTAGTGAATAGCTGATATTAGTACTTACTATCGTAGGTATACTCAATACATAAAGTATCTCAAATTATCCGGCGAAGTACCGAGTGCAAGGTACCTACTTGCATTCTTCTATTTAAATCATTTGTATCGGTCTTACGGATTACCCTTTCCGAGTCTCATCGTATTTAATCATAAACCCTGTACTTTTTATGATAAATTAACAAGACGTTCATTTATTTTATCACATTTAGACTTCTTACTGCTAATAACTTTATTTCGTAATTTAGAAAACTTACCACGTTTTTCTCGAAATCACTCTTTGATAAAGTATGGGCCAAAAATATATATCACACTATTAAACTTCGTTTTAAACTTCAAGTTTTTAATTGCTTTTACGATTTTATCTCTAGTTTTACAATTTGTAATTATGATCGTTTCTTGCCGTCGATGTCCTTTGAAGAAATTAAACATGGCGTACTAATTCAGGACTTATTGAAATACTCATTATATTTTATCGTTAAGTTTATCCTATATTTCCCGTCCTCCGAATGTGTATAATTACTTTTAAATTATGTACTACTTAATTAATATTTAAGTTTGTAAAATAGCTTACGTTTAGATTATATTTCAAACTTTTCCAAAGAAGAATTTTATTCGGATTGATACTCCCAACGCCATCTGTCATCGAGTAGCGGAAGTTAAAAAACGAGCTTTCTAGAATCACCGCGGGAATTTCAATCTTGACACACTATTGACATGCTCTTGTTCCTAAGTTAAGCTAATGCCACAGAATTACATCTTTTAGTAAATACAAGAGTTAGGAACCCAATTAAGAACAATAGTCTTGTCCACCGTGTCACTTAAGGTCGTTTTCACTAGTTTCATGCACAATTTAGTTCATCTCTTGCGTCATAGATGTCCTTAGTAGTCTAGTTGTACCCAGTTGTACCAAAACTTGCTTTCATCTTAATCTAATTAAACAAACTTTATTAAGGTGTTAACTCAAGAATTACAATCACATTGATTACATATATGTGTAATCAATACACAAGCAATACTATGCCTGCAGACAGCTTTACATCCTTACAGGACCCTCCGGAACAGGCGAAAAATGCGTATAGCATAAATTGACCACATATTGAGTGCATTATCACTCCACGTTCCAATATATCTAGTTACCAATCAACAGGTAATCGATACCTATCACTGCTATATACATTTTCATATTTAAACCAGTCTTTATACCCGTGACCTTTTCATAGCATCACTGCCATGTTGTCCAGGTTTCATGGAATATTTTCTTCCATATCTTGGCGCACTTCAGACTATGGGGTCTGTCTGGCTAGCATTGTCACCATGCTGGTGACGCATGTTCATTTTTGTAAACCAGCATCTACATCATGCCGGTGATGCTTGTTCATTTGTAAACCAGCATATCCACCATGTGGGTGACACATGTTCGTTTTGTAAACCAGCATCTCCACCATGTGGGTGACGCTTATTTGTAAACCAGCATCTTCATCATGCCGGTGATGCTTATTTGTAAACCAGCATCTCCACCATGTGGGGACGGCTCGGTTGTAATCTTGCTGGTTTATATTGATTTCTTATAATAAAGGTTCATTAATCAGGGAGATGTAGCTCTGATTACACCCGATAGTCCCCAAGGTTATTATAATTAATAAATCTTGTACCTGGATTCCTCCTTGGGTATATCTTGTCACTGGTTATGAAGAGTTCTGCTTCGATTATGATTCCTGTTGTATTCTCCTTTCTCCACCTGTGTTAATTATAGCAACATGAGTACATCTGGGCAACCAAGCAGCCACCGAGTGACGCCCGCCTTACGTCACCTTCGTATCCCTTTTCCGTCATAACTGAAAATGATAAACACACATATATAGCTTCTCTACTTATATAAATCATCAAGTTCCTACCCTCCCTCCACGAGGATCTACGGAACAGTTATCCAGCATCAATGAGCCCATCAAACCCAACGCCATCGCGTCGGGATCATTACATGACCGGACCCATAGATGATAATCTAACCTCTCCTCTGAGAGTCACAGGAGAACATCTCCATTACAGGTTCCTACCCTCCCTCCGAGAGGATCCACGGAACAGTCATCCAGCATCAATGAGCCCATCGTACCCAACGCCATCGCGCCAGGACCATTACACGACCGAACCCACAGATGCCAATCTAACCCAGCCACTCTGGTTAGATCATGACTTGGTGATCACCATAAGAACCCACACCTGGCCTTACCGCGAGGATCATTACGTGGGATTTACTTCTAGAACTTACGGACGATACTAATAGTCAACGAAGACGCCAGCTACACCCGGCGGCCCCGGTAAACCCAAATATACTCAACTTAGGTGAATGCTGATGAAGTGGTTGCTCGATCGTTGTTTTAGCCGACAAGTCACGACACGTGCGAACTCAACTTTTTCGCGGTTACGGAACGATAGAGTAAACTAGAAGGACAATCTATGGCATCTCTCTTGAGTGTTGCCACATAAAAGTGACAGATAACCTTACTCACGTAATTAATTCGTGCTTGTCACGACAATGCGAACGCTTACAACTCGACCTGGATGCTCTAATAAGATGGTGTCATGATGCTGGCTTGGTACTTAATACAAGCAAAACTAAATTATTGGTCATTAAATCTCCATACATTAGAAAATTGCCCTTACAGAACCTCATAGCCCATGACCATGATTGCTTGCATTCGGTCAATGCAATCTACTGTAACTGTCCACTAATAGATATTGTCAGTAAACAAACGTATCTGGGAGTAATAATAGACAATAAGTTTAACTGGAGTTATCACATAGAACGTGTTTGCGATAAACTTCGGCAATAGCTATTATAACCATACTAAAAAACCGCCTGCCAATCAAAGTGAGATTTACATTTTTTGTTATTAAAAGAATAATTTTTCAATAACCAACTGAGAAACAAATTCGAACATCCTGTATGCACTCGATCCATTTCTGAGAAGAAGCTTCATACTCAGCGCGCCAGTAATACGTATGGCGAACGAATTACTGGGTATATTGTTCCAAGACTAAATAATAGCTTATATCCAGAATTAAAAAAAAATATTACATCAATATTACCTAAGTATTTTATAGGAATGATTGTTTAATTAAGTTTATAAAGACCTAATCATTTTACGAATTGTTATAATAACGTACTATTTCGATGTTGGGATAGATTTATGATAGCACAAGTTTAAACCTTCGTGGTTTCTAGTTGCTATTTAATATAGATAATCCTGTATTCTTTGTTTATATGATAAATAAATAAAAAAAATGTCTAGTATTTTTTTTTATGGTAGGTAAAATCATCCAATGACAAATCCCGCCCTTGGGTGGAGCGGGAAGTAGTGTCAGACTCTTACTGACTAAAAACCTACCCTGTTCCATTCTTTGCCTTGGTCCCAGGGCCCCGGGTTTCATTTTCACATACCTTTTGACCCCAGTAGGCTTCGGCCCTGTTGGGCCCCTACAGTTTGCTGACAACTCCTTGAGGCGCGCGGGAACAGTGCGCGCCGTAAACGACTTGAGCTCGGACCGGTCTGTTACCGGACGGACAGCGAGCTACCCATTGCCCGCCGTCCGCGAGCCCGCGCCTACGGTGGCCGGAAATCGGGATCGGAATCCCGGCGGCGGCGGAATACGTGGCAACCCAGAGATATGCCAGGAAACAAATAGGCAACCCAACGTTTTTATATTCTATAGGCTCCATACTTTCGTTTAGTAAACAAAGAGAGAGTAAATAAGTATTAAATTTGTTCATTAACTCTTAACCAACCCAAACCTTGATATATTCCGACAGCCACATTGAAGCTGCCAGTGTAGACTGGACTAGAATACTGCAGCGACTGTGCATCGCTCGGATCAACTCAGCACATACGTCTAAGGCCAAAGCACACCTTGCTCCTTAAATCGGGATCGGAACGGAATCCCCGTGGCGGCCTGGGCCGTGAGGGCCGTTGCCTCGTCGCGTGCGGCCTCCTCCTTTCCTAGCATTACTGCTTCGCAGAAGGAGGCGACCGCCTGCCATCCCTCCTCGCTTCGGACCATAGCCCGTACCAGGGCCTGGCGCGAGAGATCGCAGCTACCGATCGGATCACGTTCTGACTGAAATAGCGTGCCTTTAAACAGAACCGTCGAGGATATTGTAGGTAAAATAAATACATACACATTTTTTAAATATTTAATATAAAAAAAAAACAATCGATAAAAAAAAGTCGCAATACAAAGTAATTATTTCAAAATAAAAGTACTCAATTAAAAATATACTGGCATGCGATAAGCGTACAAAAAAGATCTTAACATTTTTGGCTTTGGCTTTGCAGACACCGAAACGTTCTTTACGTTTTTACTCTCTTTACCAGACTTACTCATAATTTCTGGCATTTTTACGTTCTGTATTTCATCTGTAGTGTCTAATAAAGAAATGCATTTCCATAACAAAACATTTTCTTGCTCTTCGAAACTCAACACACTCTTCGGTTTTGGTGGCTCCCAAACAAATTTATGTTGATTTTCAATATTGTCTTTTAAGGTTTGGTTATGAGTTGCTAGAATTGTTTCAATACCATTACTAACTTGATATTCATTTGGTGGAGGAGCTTTATAACAAGCTTTTGGAAAACGATTAGCTCGATACAAAGGTCCACGCTTAAAAGCAGGAAAACATTTTGGTTTTTCCAAGCAGTAATAGCCAGGTCCAGGAGTTTTTAACATCCCATGTACGGGCATCCAGGAGTACCATGGTTCAAAACGCCCCTCAGAAGACGAAAATGGGATTTTAGATTTTAATTGTGCAGATCTATCTTCATTCATTCTTTTTTGAGGAACATCTGCTGGGCTTGGTTCGTCTAGTTTTTTAACTAAAGGTTTCATACGAATCGTTTTAGATTTAAATTCCCACGTTGGTAAAATACAGGGTTTTGCTTCATTCTCTTTCATTTGTGGTTCTACTATTTCATCATCATCGCTTTCTTCGATGATTTCTTGTTTAAATCTTTTAGCAGAACATCCAAAAGGTGCAGTGCGACAGTGAACAAAATTACCTATTTTAAAATTTACTCGATAAGTAGCTGGACTGGGGCCCTCTTCACGCTGTATTTTAAATCGCTTTCCTTTCATACCGAAACAAGCTGGTTCTGGTAGTTTAGCATGACAAAGTATTTCAGGAAGTTCTTTTGCATCGAAATCTCTTCGCAACCAATGATCTGCTGGTCCTGGACTAACATCATATTTTGACTTGGGGTCAGGAAACCTTTTAGCTTTTGGCCCTAGTAATTGAAGATCTGTACCTTTAGGTAATATAGGACTATATGTGGCCGGGCTAGGAAGATTTTCTAATATATTTCTTCGTTGAATCATTTCTATGTATCGCAGTTGCTTGGAGGTTTTTCGTTTCGAATGGCGAAATTTTTCTTGACAAATTTCGTATTCAGTAGGCACCCTTCCAATAGAGTAATCTGCAGGGCCAGGTCTTACTTCAATATGTTTATAATCCTTCGAAGTTCTTTTACTCCATTTGCACCCTTGATAAAAAGCTGTGGACTCGTTTACTGTAATATCATAAAACGGCGGACTTTCTTCTTTAATCTCGTCCCTAATTCGGTATTGAGCTCCATTGGGTGCTACTTTAAAACCTTTATCATTTCTTGAAGGTGTTGATAAACCTTCATCGCCGAGACAAGATCGGGGAGTGAGGCCTTTAAAAAGTCGTTTCCGTACTTTACCGTGACACAAAACGTCCTCTTCTAATTCTTGTCCAGTTGGACATTCACATGGAGTTGATATTCCACATTTACATAATATTTCTTCCAAGTCTTCAGCGCTGAATGCTTCATAAGGAAATCTTGGCGTTTTTGAAAGCATGGATGAACAATTTGGTATATTACTTGGCAAACTTTGGTCATAAATAACTTGAGTCCATAATTTTGATACATTTTGCGTGATGCGGGGTGATTTGCAGAGAAATGGAGCTGCATTTTGTTTTTTTCTGCTTGTGTAACTTTGACTATACGAACCAGGATCAAGTAGCGTGTAATATTTTGGTGGTGGTGGAAAGCGATCAGCTAAATTGTACGCCATATTTATATTATGACTGCACGGATTTCTCAGTGCTAGTGAATTCAAATTTGTGATACAAAAGTAAACACCATTTTTTAAAATAAAGGGGCTACAAAGAAAGTACAATAAAAAAGTAACCTATATTTAGTTTTTAAAAATTGGACTGACCCTTTATAAAATAACAGTCTGACATTTGGTACAGCCGGTATTGCATATCATAGATTACAGAGAGATACTTTGCATATAAATAAAATAGCTAGGAAAAAGTGGAATGAAGGATAAAAGAAATAAGGTCGAATGGATGGATAATTTAATTAATATAGAAACGAACTGGCAATATAAAGTAGATAACAATCCTCCACAAACAATTTAAACTATCATGGCAGTCAACCTTGAATGCGCAATAACGTAGTACATATATATCGGCAACGGGTCAGTCAATAGCAACGGGTTCAACTTATTTGCCTCGTACAACTGTTCATCTATGATGAGGACGTATATACAATTTAACGCTGCCAGTGCCCAGTATGCTGTTAAGATATTTTTTTCAATTAAAGATCATTTCAATGGGTCATTTTAATTATTTTCCACATGCTGTCAATACTTATGTCAAATCATTAAAACTGGATAAAATAAAGATAAAATATTCCCCGTTTCTCATTGGGTAGTATAAAATATCGGTACTCCTCATCGGACTTCCTCAGTGAAGCTTGTGGAGAAGGCCGAATTGCTTACTTTGAACGTTTCAATTGTTTACATTTACTATAATTTCAAAACATAAAAAGTGTTACATGCATATTTTACATTTTTCTGTTATTATTGCAAACAAAAGATTTATGAAAACCTTAATAGCCAGGTTATTGCATTCCCAAAAAAAAAGAACTGTCAAGCTGACTTGTGTCATCCTTTTGTCAATGTGTATGTCATCAAATTGTCAAGATGATGTCAAGAAAAATGTAGCGTCAAACTTGACATTCGTTTGTGATAAATATCTACAATATTTTTCATCATTTCTGCTTACAACTTTCGAGTTCGGTGAGGAAGTGCTGACTGTTGAGCTACCAATGTAACTGATTCTATAAAAATAGTTGCGTCGTTGAATTCATAAAACAAGTTTATGTGTGATTTATGTCAATAATGCTCTTCAACGATAGCAATAATATGCGTCAAACATGGGGTTGACCCGAATGAAGCTTTTCATTATTTTATTCGGTCTTAACTTATTACCATTAGGGTTTGGTGATGGGGAAGGTATAAACATAGATTCTGCCTGTAATTCTTCTATATCTGAGCGTGTTGATTACGAGTTTAATTCAGATGTTGTGAGCAGTGAACATATAATAAGTTATAAGGGTTATTTCCCACGATCGACTCGAGAGAACTATGTCAGCGCTGCTTTGAGGAATGCAGGGGTGAGTCTACTAATAATAAGCCAAATGAATGTATACATAAAACAACAAAGTATGATGTTGTTGTTTCACTAACCGTAATTCGTATTAGTTGTCTCTAATTATCTGTTTGATTAAATAACTATGGTCATTATCAATAAATTTGTAGGCGCCCGTTAATTTCGCACTGAAACGCACTATTTTTTTTTTCTTAATTACTTATTACATGTAATCAACTTTTGTTGCTCTTGAATTTCTTAGAATTGCCTTTTTGCCTGTTTCCAATCATCCACTGACTATAATCCAGATGCAGTTAAAGTGATTGTATCATTTGTGTCATCGTAATTTTGTGCTGTGTGATGAACTTAGTGAGACCCAAATCTCTACAATATCTACAACATCGACCTATATTCTTGCGATAGACAAGCACGTTCATATAAACTATTTGTCAAAATACTGAAAAGTTCAAACAATAAATCGCTGCAGCGCTAGATTGCCATTATGTCGTCTAACAAAACTTTTAAAACTTACAGCGCTAAGACAGCTTATAGAGGATACTTTTTCGCGACCAAAAGGTCTAAAGCGCCATGCATTTCCTAGTACTTACGCGTTTCGTTCAACTTAGTGTGATGACATGTCATCTATATAGATTTTTATACCGCAGAAGTGACACAGTTTCTTGCCTACAATACTTCATTACAATAATATTCTATTTCAAAATGTAATTATAGTGTATGTAAAAACGAGATCTCAATAACAGTAAAACAAATAAATAAATCAGTAATCACTAATAAGACTACAAATTCAACTGAACCTAATTCAAATTTAATATTAACCTGCATGTAATATGGTACGTAAATTACCTAAGTGCTAACGAATGACAGCATGCTTAACAACAAAACTTACCGATGAAAACTGATACCTCATGATTTGCTGACATTTCGTCGTAATTTATTTAAAAAAAAAAAACATTGTTATTAATTATACAAAAAAATAAAGAGTGTTAAATAAAATATTTAAAATTTCAAACAGTATAAAAGACCGTGCGAAGTCTGTATTTGGTAAACTAGCTGTAGGTAAAAACCTAATTCAGCTTTTTGTGGGAGAGAACATCTGCATGTTTTAGTCTATGATTGTAAAATGGGGAAGAGTTTAAATAAAATAATATCTAATAATAATATCAAATCTTCTCTAACATACTATTACGATAGCAGAAGCTATTACATTGCTTGAACAACCAATGGTTTTACTTACTTGGCTACAAAATTATTATATATGTCCAAGTTCACTTAAATTTGTATTTATAAGCGTCGCGCTGACACTGCATGAACGTCAAAACTGCACTAATGCCATCAATGTAAAAGTGTTCGGCCTGCAGGTCAATTAAGTGAAGTAAAGTGACTGTACGGCACGCCTCATCTAGTGCGTAGTACATATATATCAATGATCTACAATTATCACATATATAATTAAGCTTGACTTTTCAATCCCATGGTTTATTTTAACTTATTGAAAAAATTGTAGTCATAAGCTTGCTGTGCGCTTTACCTACTATATACCCATTGTACATTGTTATTATGTTATTGGTAAAGTTTTCAACTAGCAATAATCGCACCTCGGATTAACCTCATTGATTACGATATTGCCTCTGCGCAACGTGAAAATTACTTTAAATTACAGTTCAGAAAAGCGGCTGTGATTTCTTATAAATTAATATATACTTAATCTTATTTATTTTTTTATTGACAATATCTTATCTGATGCTAAGCGTTAATATAGTTTGTGATGGTGCATGCTTGTATAAATAGAAGTAACATTAGACTGACTGAGACTTATTTTTTATTTAATTACTCTATTATTTACAATTCTCTCTCCTAAAGAGGAGACCTGAGTCCCAACAGTGGGAACATTACAAGGCTGTTAATTCTATGTTTTATTGTAGGCTCTCATATCATGATTCAAATGTTCTTATAAATAAATCAAAAGCTCTCCAATGAAATCCACATTTTACAATAAAATTTCACTTTAACCTTGCTCAGACATTATCATTGTCTCTGGTATTCAATTCTGTAGTCCTACATTAACATTTTTCTTTTGTTAGTTTATAAAAGGGTTGAATAGGCCATCATGGCCTATCGAACCCGCACAATCCAGTAACCAAAAGACAAGACTAGCCTGAACGACCATGGGGAAAATTGGGCTGATTGTCCAATAGAGTAAAGATTATTATTATTAAGAGTTAGGACATATGCCTTTGTTATGGATTCGGTTTGTACTTAAATTGTTACTTTTGGCACCACCTTCAATTCCATTGTAAAATAAGATATGCACCTAAATAGATTTTGTATTTGTGTGTTATTTGTGTTTTTAATCCTCATCACACAAATTGAATCATCATGGTGGTCGACCTTGCATGTGCAGTAACTGATTTTCAGATCTCAATCGAAGTGGGGGCCTGTGCGTAACCATAGCAAATAGTTCAACTTATATGCCGCGTATTTTACATAGATTAGAGTAAAATCAATTTAACCTATCTAAATAGATTTTTGTTGCTAGTTTTGGTCGGACACTAATTGATTTATTACGGAGTTCCAGTGCCTATCCTCCGACTTCATCATCAGATCATTCCAATGTTTTCCCTACCTCTCTTCCTTTAGTCAAATTTTACTTGTTTTGACAGTTCTGCTATGATTGTAGGAGGAGTTTCATTTTAGGTGTCTGAAGTTCAATTTCAGATTATGATATGACAATATTACTATGGCCCAATTTAGAAGTAAATGCATTTGATAAAAAAAAATCTTAATTGGTTCACAATTGACTGAGAAATTGGTAATATGTAATTAGTCATACATAAAAAAAACATACAGCCAAACATATAACCTCATTTTTTATATCAGTTAACAAGCATAAGATGTCAAACAGTAAAACTTATACTTAATATATTTTATTCATAGTAAGAGAAAAATATTTACAGCAAAATAACCCCATGGATTTTTCACAAAAATTTGTTTATGCTTATACATTTATTGACTTACAAGTTAGTCTAATAGAGGAGAACAACTGAATATGACATAAAAGGTTTTTGGAAGCACTTATTTTTTCAGCACTTAGGAGTCTTAGTATATGTACTTAATTAATGGTTACTAATAGAAGGCAAGCATTGCTTTTTTAATGGGTTTACTCGAATAATGTCAGATGAGTATAAAATGCCAGATTCTATGTATGCCAGATTCTACAAATATCAGATTCTATAAATGCCAGATTCTTATAAAGCTAGATTCTATAAATAATATGCATTTATAGAATCTAGCTTTATGTATGTAAATCAATCAATTAATATATTTAGTTGCATAATACAGGTAAGTATAAGATCGTGTTACATGTAGGTAGGTATAATGGTACGCTTTACTATAACCTAATAAAATGTGCAAAAACCAATGCAAACTATTGGCATGATTTACTTTTTTCTTTTCGCTAGGTTTTTTTTTTACAATACGTGAAATCAATTGCAAAAAAAACAGGTCCTTAAACCGTAACCAAACGAAGAAACATACAGAAACATTGCTAGTGTAATATGTAATATTTTGAGGTTTCTAATGATTAAAAAAAATCCTTTTAGTTAGTATCTATAATAGTTTGGTCTCTTCGTTATATAATACCGACTTCCGAAATTAAAGTTATTACCTATGCACTTTTTGTTTTTTTAAAGTTGGTTGTAATTTATTGTAAAAAGTTTTTATTTAACACTTTTTAGTTGGAGTACCCCTCAGCCAAACTTAAATAGATGCCTTCCACCATTCGGTGCTATCATCAAATTATCGTGACAATTCTAATAATACCAAACACGGCTACGATACACTGATTTATTACATACCTACCTTGCGGCTTCATCATCAGAACAGCAGGTCTAAAAAGGCCTCTTTTGTAGAATCATAATATGAATCATATTTTTTTATACGGCAATATTTACAAGGAATATGATTCTGATATGCAATGAATTGAGTATGATTCGACTAATTTGTGCAACCATTTTACGAACATTAGAAGAATTGCTTATTATCTGCTAGGAATTCGGAATATGAATTGCTCATGTGACGTTTTTAGGCCCGCTGTTCTATGTCATACCCTCCTCTTCCTCCTTCAGTCAGTCACTGTCACTATATTCGAAGTTTATCATCAGATCAGTAATAAGAATTTATTGATGAGATTGAGAGACATTCTGCGTAATGATAAATGATATTTTATTTTGCAAATAGGTTCTCAAAAACGCTTTTTTACGTCAATTGTTTTTTCGTCAATTTTAACTAGATGAGGCCGGTGTTTCCTAGCTGACTACCCTGAGAAGAAACACCGAAACAAACTCAGGGGTCAAAGTCTCTTTTAAAGTTCATACAGCAAACATGTAATGGTCAAAACATATGAGAACCATGCAGATTAGTGTCTGAGATGGTCTTTTGAAGAAAGAACCACACAGTTCTGTGTGGATCTGTCCAGTCAGTGCAAGCATTTGTCAGTATTCGTAAAGCTCAACTCAGGACTACTAAGGAGCTCAACGACTTGACGAACAATACCAAAGAAAGGACATTTGGGTAGGCCGCAAAAAGCACTCATAACTGTCAGACATTAATTAAAATTAGAGAAAACGAAAAAAATAATCCACATTCACAATAATAAAATATACAAAAATGTAATTTTACAGAGTTAATATTGCAAATTGTAAAATAAAAGAAATTTATAAAAGTAATTGTTAATGTCAAATTGTAAAAATAAACAATGTCATAATTGTATAAATAAGAATTTAAAAAAAATAACAATGTCATAATTGTAAAATTCGAGCCTGTTATGGAAGAACATCGTAAGCGACACACATACAATTTTACAGGAGAGATATTTTACTGTTTATTTTTTACTGGTTAATGAGACATGTCCGGTTTTAGTATTATGTTCAAAACACGTTAGGATCTACGTATAATCAATTAAATCATTGCAGAAAGAGTTAAATAATGAGTACTTTTGTCGCTTAAGATAAAATTGAAGATCGTAATTTCATCTTGTTTTTAAAAAATCGTCATTTACGCTATCGCTTTTCGTTATAATATCAGGTAAATCAATATCAAGATTTTTTCACATTAAAACGAAAACATAATAAATCAATTTATATTAATAATTGGTACTTAAAAAATTTTCATTAACATCAATAAATCATACAATCAATCATTCGTCGTCACTTTCTTCCGGTAGTAAGTCTCTTGTAATGTCATCATAAGGCAAGGCAAGGTATTCCTGCGCATATTGTGCAGGAATTATACCCTCGTCACACATTTTATTCAGATTCATGTACTTTGGTTTAGCAATAGGTATTTTTGCCGAGTATGCCGCCGTGGGTGACTGGAGACGTTGTTGAATTTGGCGAGATCTAATTAAAAAGCTCAGATCCACGCATTGGTTTTCGCAATCAATACTAAATACGTAATTAAGTTCAATTATTTTTGGCTTCGCTCGTTTAACGCAAGCTGATCTTAGCTTTGTAACTGGAATTTTAATTGATTTTGGTAAATATAGATCTGCAAATTTTTTCCAATCCAAGACGTTGGCATTTTCTAGCATTTTAATTTCATAATTCTTTGGATTTGTCCTGGCATTAGAAATTAACGTAAGCCATTGGGATCACGGAACACAGAAAGAACCTGGAAATAGTAAGTAGGCGTGGCACTGTCGCCGCTAGTGAGTACTGCAATACGCACTTGCTGTTCAAGCGCTCTCATTCGCAAACTAGACTACGTCAACATACAATTAACATAAAATAATATTAAAATGCCTTATTGTGCCATTCTGGACTGTAAAAACCATAGTCGGACTAAAAATCTAACTCATGGAGGTGTATCATCCCACCGGTAAGTATTATTTTCGAATTTATGTTAATGAAATGAAAAAATAAAATTTCGTCAAACATTACACAAGATATACAAACAAAAATTGTCCTTAACTTCATGCAAACAAAGTTGATTTTCTTTTCCCGGTTATTAGCCTTTCTGGAATATTCGCATCTCTACCTATACTTTTGACGCTATCCAAATAGTGCGTGACTTTATCGATAAAATCAATCGACATGTACTGCATTGCCTTTTTAAAATAAAAGTATTTATACTTGAGAGTATGAGTATTAAAATACAGATAATTATTAAATTAATAAAGTTAATAAAATAAATATTGTAGGATAATATTCGTGATACAATTTTAAATAAATCTAGCTAAAGAGCTTGGAACAACATAGGGCATTTGAATTATACCTTATGTTTAGTCGTCGCCGGCTTCGTCCGATCACACTTTTCGTAACGAATGCATAATAACTTTAATTTCGGAAGCCAATGTCAAAAAATGAAGAAACCAAACCGTAAACACCGACTTCCACAATCAAAGTTATTTTACATTATTTAGTTTCTTTGAAGTCAGTCGTATTTTTTTGTAAAAGAGTTTTTTTTTTGTATTTTCAATATTAAACATACAATGAAAATAAATTACCTTTTTCACTACGTATTTATACTAAGTTCTTATTTGTGAAATTATAATACTTGTTACATTGTTACACCTATATGTCCGTAGTATTCAACATAAATACCATAACATAAATTTTAAAAGTGTTCAACTTCTTAGAACGGGCAACTAACTTGATCGCTTAAAAGTGCCCGTTAATATTTTAATTAAATTCTTTGATCAAAATCAAACAATATAAAACAGTGAAAATATTATTATACAAACATAATAATCTTTTCACTGTTTTATATTGTCTTAAACTAACTCAAATAGCAATGTAATAATAAAACATTGCAGGTTTTCAGCATTTTTTTTTTTTCATTTACACAGTATAAAATGAACAAATACAAACAAAAAGGTTTACATGCAAATAAATACCCTTTTTACTACGTTTAGAAATTACCCTACTACATATTAATTTCATTATTTTAATACTATCGCATACGATATTTTTTCGCATTATATTTTATGTTTGTTTTCATACTATCGATATTATTGCGATCGAATTAGGGTACGTCACTATTTGAGTAGCGACCTGCATTTGTGTCAGTGATACGCCATTCAAATACCACCCTTATTTTTATAATGTTACAGTTCATACTGAACAACGCCATCTAGCGACGAGTGGCGGTACTTGGTAGTCCAAGATGTATTTCTTTCTTGTTTTTGTCAATTTGATTTATAGATCGTTGAAATTAAAGTTGCATTTCGTATAACATTTTTTTTGAAATTTGTTTACGCCCAATTTTTGTTTTAGCCAATCGTATCTTCCGGTTTGCAGTAAGAGTAAATCGTAAATGTGTGAGTTTGGCGACACCGGTTCTGGTACAAATATTTTCTCAAGCTACTTCTAGTGTCTTTCTGTGTTCTGTGATTGGGATGGTGCCCAAACTGTCCTTCCTTTTATGAAGGTTTCGATAGTTGCATGTACCGAATCTACCGGCATCATTGTATGCCCAGGAATCAAAAAGTTTATAGTTATGTTCTCAATGAACATTGCAACATTACTTATGAAGTACGACAACATCGAAAGCATCGCTCTATTTTTATTTTGTCCGCAACAACTATCACAGTACAAAGCTAAAGATGAATGCTCGCCCTTCTCATCATTTTGAGGTACTTAAAAACCACAGTACAAACTTTACGCGGGGTTGCGATAGTCGTTGACAGGATCCAGCAGTTGGGACTCAAGGTGGCACTGCACAAGTCCGAGGCCATGTGTTTTCACGGCCCTCGGAGTGCGCCACCACCGGGTTCCCAGCTAACGGTAGGAGGGGTTCACATCAGCGTCGGGTCGACGATGAAGTACCTGGGACTCGTCCTCGGCAGCTGGTGGAACTTCAAGGAGCACTTTCGACGTCTGGCTCCCAAACTGGATCGGACTGGGGCTGCTCTCGGGCGGCTCCTGCCCAACCTCAGGGGACCAGACGCCTCCTGCTGGAAGCTCTACGCGGGAATCGTTCGGTCCGTGCTCTCTACGGGGCCCCGGTGTGGGCACTGACGTTGACACAGCAACCGAGGGCCCAGCTGAATGCGTGCCAGAGGGTCATGGCAATACGCATGGTGCGAGGGTACCGAACGATTTCCCGCGAGGCGGCGACCCTCCTTGCTGGCCAACCGCCATGGGATCTGGAGGCAACAGTCCTTGCACACATGCACGACAAGCGCATGGAGATGCAACGCCGGGACGAAATTCCGCTGCCACGACAAGTCGAGGCATGGCGGACAGAGCTCCGGCGAGATCTCATGGCGAAATGGCGTGAGTCTTTGAATGGTTGGATCACGAAATAGTCAATTTTCTTGTAACTTCGAGCGGGCGATGTTAGCGGAGCGGTCACATTCACAATCGATGCACAAAAACGTCAATTTCATTCCAATTCTTGAGGTCGTGCGGGGAAGGGAAGCGGAAGGGATAGGATTGCTAGGCCAAAAAAATAAATTACAAAAAACAAAATCGCGGATCATAGCAAATTGGCGCAACCAGTCATGAAATGCACTTTGGCTATAAGGTACTATCAAACTAATATGATGGACCCGGAAGGTGGAAGGTAGACACGAGAACTTCATAATAAAACAATGTATCCTAGCAGTGTTTGGGTTTATTGGTATTATCATGAGAAAAAAACACTTTTAACATATTCCCAAAAACTTTTTTCGTTTTAATAGTAGAAACTAACGAGTGTTTTGTCGTCAGAGTCCATCGTGAAAGTAAATGTTGAACTACATTTCGCACACGTGGGCCACGTACGCCGATCTGGGCGCGTCGGTCTCCATACATTTTATATGGAAACTCGTAGAGCTACATTAGATCAACGCCACGCGACGTCGTTCTACGTACATATCAGGCGTGGCACACGCGTGCGCGTCGGTCTAATGTAGTTCTCGCTTAAATGTACAACACTATGATGCTCGGCGCGCGGCGCTTTGCGGCTAAACATTTTGAATACCGTAATTAGAGACACAATAGAAAGACAATAGGCGGCGGACACCGGTGTCCTCTTGGGGTTTCACAGTTTAAGGCTTAAGGCGCCCTTTAGATTCAGCTACTCCAAGCCCATACCAACCTGTATAGAACGAGAAGTAAGAGAAGAGATAGCAAACTATTTCCAAATATTTACTGGACTATTGTTTCAGGTATCTAATTGGACACTGCTACGGCGTAACAACCCTGCAAAAGAGTATCCAAGTGACTTTGATGTCATCATTCTTGAAGATGGAGGCAGAAAAGCACTAGATGCTCTGAAAGACCATCCAGCTATTAGACGTGTTACTGCTCAGCGTCAGGTTACACGCACCATCAAGTATGTCCGTGAGGTAAGTAAAATATTTGCCTACTAGGCTACTGTAACCGGGGATTAGTATGATGTATTAGGCTTTGAGGAGAAACTCATGTCTGTGGTGGGACCGAGATACTCGTAACACGCAGAGCTGAAATTTTATTACAAAAATCAAAGCGCCGTATTAATGGCCAGGTACAATTGCCATTGTTTTATTGTGATCCACGAATGTTTTCTCAAATAATTGCCAATGGAAGAATTGTATTAAAATACTTTAAAAGCATTGTGTTCTATTGTCTTTATCCAGTGTGAGTGTGATACATTAACAGTTATTTAAACTCTTATTGTAATTTAGGATGATTGTGGGCCAGCTGGGTGCTTGTATGCGGGCTGGCGCAATCATCGCGGTCGTGGGTTGCACTCCCTCAGGCAGCCGCGAGAGGTAAGGAATACAATAAAAGACTTTTATTCGTAGCACCTTGAAGTATTTAACAAAGGAAATGCGAATGTTGAAAACTAGCCTTAATGTTAAAATTGACTACAAAGTAAAAACGGATTTCCATTTGAGGGTAAGAATTTAAACATGCATTTTTTGTATGAGTGTGTTTGTGTGTCAATTAAGTAATTCTTCAGCAGAATGGTGGCTACACGTCTAGGAAGTTGTTACGGACTGTGCCACGTCAAATAACATCCGTTTTGAAGGCGGACCTGCTTTGGTCTCTTGGTGTAACTGGTAAGTTCCTTTTGTGAGTAATTATGCAAAAAAGTGACTTTTATTTAAAGGTTGACTGCAAATGCAGTCAAAATGGTCTCGAGTAAAATTCCTGTTCTAAAACATCAGTTTTATTACGTTTTAGTAGGTATGTTGCAATCGTGCCATTATTCCTACGCTACTATGTACTTAATCGATTTTACAAGGCTCATTCTTCGTCATCAGGCGAAGGCATAAAAGTAGCTGTGTTCGACACGGGTTTGGCTCGAAACCATCCGCACTTCGGGCGAGTTCGAGAGCGTACTGACTGGACGGGCGAGAACACCCTTGATGACGCGCTTGGTCACGGAACATTTGTTGCTGGGGTGATCGCCTCCAGGTCTGACTGCCTTGGATTTGCGCCTGATGCGGATTTACACATTTTCCGAGTCTTCACTGACAATCAGGTATGTTATTGGTTTATTCGATTTTGTTTAATGAAGTTGTTAAGTGAAATTACTCCAAGGTAGCCTAGTAGAAAATGCCCAAGGCATTAAATTCGCCTATCTTTATCATAAAATTTAAATAAATCAGTTAAGATGACAATGACAAAACATTAGGTTTTCCGTTATATTCTGAATCATACCGAAAAAAAAACCAGATTAGATAAGTACTTAGGTTGTATCATAGTTAGCTGTAGTGGGAGTGCCTGTATATATTGTATAATTTTATAATAATTCAATTACAAAGCGTCAAGTACTTTTTTATCAAGCGATAAAATACAAAACACTTAATTAAAATAGAAAAACGATTACATCAGAAAATTCGAAAGAAGTTAACGGAAGTGATGCCAAGTTTGATATGGCGGCGTGATTTAATTAATTAACTGATAAGATAATAATAAAGACAATTTGGTGAACTACCGCTTATGTGCGCTACAAAGTTCAGCTAGCTCGGTATAACAATAGTGATAAGGATATAATATGCTGGCCTGTATACATCACTAAAGAGTGTTTTTACACGAATGCCAGAAGAACAGTGATGTTTTTCGTTGTGTATAATTATGTCGTGGCCATATCTTAGAATTGATCATTTCATGACGAATTAAAACAAATGTTAACGTTTAAACGATCTGGCCAATCGTTTAAAATGTTTAAATGTTAACATTTAATGATATGTCAAATCCTGTGCAAATTTTTAAAAGTAGGAATGCCCACATCTTTTCTGACGATGAGGCTAGTAATTATTATTTTAGCTTTTACACAATATATTCAGAAGTATGAGAAGACTCTACACAACCGCGAGGTATGCAGTCTCAGGGAATATTTCCTAGCTACCGACGTGGGTATGCATCGAGATGTAGTGGCAGTAGACAAGGGACTCACCCTGCTTTCCCTGGCTAACGAGAACTGGCGCAAACCGGTAGTGCTAGACACTAACGATCGCAGGGGAGTATGGCATAGCAAGGAACTTCACGGACGCTTTTTCCGGGCCCTTCTTGGGCCCGATGTAGACCAACTGGCCTCCGTAGCCCAAAACCCAGTTCAAAACTCTTGCCGTCTTGCTAAGAGGTATCTAGTTAGGTACCTAATTATTAGGTTTGCGGTAAGAAAAGCAGTGGCTTCATGTAAAATACTCGTATAGCGCCGTGCAAGAATTCGTGTCGTTTCTACACACGAACATGTGTAGTGTGTAGAAACTGTGTGCTTTGGCACTGACCAAGAAAAAATCTTGTCTGCGGTAGACACAACGCGTGAAGTGATCATGGTGCGGTAGGATGGTGGATGGGTGAGGGGGAACTACGATAAATTTTTGTGACTAGATCCGAAAGAAATCTTATCGTGTACATGATGGATAGGTCCTATTTGCCGCAGACACTGTGAAATTTCTTAGTATGTACTGTGAAATTGCCCAGACAGAGCCGGTCCCAACATAGTTAGGAAAGGCTAGGCAGATAGATATATGTTAAAACCTGGTTGAAACAATAAATTCCACCGTATCTCGCAATATTATTTTTCGCCTTTATAAAGGCACTAATACCAGCAAATTGTACTTGAACTGTTAATATTATATGATAATTTTCAAAGTTACGTAAATAAACACTCATACACTTGTGTTCAGGTGTTTATTATGTACTTTTATTACTAAACAAGGCTCTTTACAATTTTGTGTCAAAGGTATACCAACACAGATGTGTTGTCTGGTAGTCTATATTGGAGATACAACTTTTATGCTCTATTTGAATTAATCATTCAAAAATAGTATTACAGGTGGTGTGGTGATATACATAATTTTAGTTGGCACAAAGGTATGCAAGTAGCTTACACGCCAAGTAGCTATAACAAATTCTGATTGGTGGATACCATTATAACATGCCAGTTGCTTGTATACTTTAATACAAGTTACAAGTATTTGTATTTAGGCCTTATAAGTAATATTGTTTGTAGTAGGTTATTTCGAAGATTTTTGGGATAGCGCTTTTTGGCTTATGAGGGCAGAATATCTCCTGCATTTTTGTATCTTTGTTGAAAGAAGCCACCGTGACAGAAATTCGGTCGGGAGGATAATAATTAATGTATCTAATGTACCCAGGTTTCTTATACATCGTGGTTCCTAGACGCTTTCAACTATGCCATAATGCGTAAGATCGATGTCTTGAATCTGAGCATCGGTGGACCAGACTTCATGGACCATCCTTTCGTCGACAAAGTGTGGGAACTGAGTGCAAACAAGGTGAGTAAAGTAAACAGAGGAACCACAAGCTTGTCATTTGTTTTCGAAAACACTGAGTGTGTAGGCTTATAAATGGCATATGAATTATTAGGTAAGTACGCTACTGTAAAATCATATTAGGTTGTAACCAATTCACGATAACACAATAAGGCTAAGGCCCACTCAATTTGTATTCATGCTCAAATTTGCTCAAGGCAAGTGTTATCACAATAAGTCATTACGAAAAGATTAATTAAAAATGAAAATGGTCAGCTTCTAGGCAGAGGTGGGCTGACTAGAATAAAGCCCTCTGAATGATGGCTGACGTAGCCCATGCACAATAATGTATCATGGACTAACTGCGGAACTCAAACTTCAACAGGATAGAATCAGAATGGTTTAAGTTTCCAATCCACACAGACCAACATTGCACGGCAAATAAGTAGAACTATTTGCTATGGTTACGCGCAACCCCCTACTTCGACTGTGACCCGAAAATCGGTTACTGCGCATTCAAGGTCAACCCCCCATGATGTTTAAACTTGTATGACGGGGACTGCGCGTAACCATAACTAACGGTTCAACTTATTTGCCGCGTACACTTGGTTCTTCAGAAAAGTCAGGTGTGTAGTATTTACCAATGGTGAGCATTTTTGATCAGATGTGTGAATCTCAACGAAGCTAAGATGATGTAAGGATTCTAGAGGGCCAGTATTTTCTGTCTAACCCTAAAAAGGCGTGAGCGTGAATCTTTACGTATCACCATTATAGGTATACGACGGCAAACTCAGTAGGTAGACGTTTCCGCCGTGGCCATATTATCCTGTTATTCATTGTTAACGGTAGTAGGTATCGTTAAACTAAATGCTAAAGAATGACTAGTTTTTATGCGTAAGGTAACAGTAGTTTGGACCGTGGTTCACAACATTTAGATTTTATACGACAACCTAGTTACAGTCATGCCTCAACATCTGCTACATCGATTCACAAATTGAACAATGTTTCTTTATTCTTCCATCGTATGAGTGATTATTTCGATAACGTGTGGATTTTAGTTTTACGCTAGTAATACTGCAAAACTTGTACCCCTGAAAGTAAGTAATCCTGTTAGAGAATTTGTTTGGGGGGATTTTATTTGAAGCACCAACAACTGGGAAGGAAAGGTGGACCAATGGGTCTACCTTGTGGGCAACCTTCCTTCCAAGTTGAGTTGAGTTATAGTTTCATTCATCGGATGGCCGCGTCCCTCAATAAGTCATTATTTATTGAGGGTCGCGGCCATCCGATGGATGAGAGACGCACAGAACCGGTCGGTATAGCGAAACTTGGGGGAGGCCTATGTCCAACAGGGACGTTTACAAAAATGATGATGATGATCAACAAGTGAGGTAAAACTATTTAATAATAGTCCATGTTGACTAGTTAAAATCATTGTTGATGACGGCAAATCAACAAACTTGACGACTAATAACGATTGTTTTAGTAAACATTTAGGATCTTTTAGTTCTGTAGTAAAAAACTGATCAATTTCACTTTATCAATCTAGATTGACACTACTACTCATTGATATAGTAGTGAAGAGATTGATATAGTACTAGGAACCTCGTTTCTATTGATGCCAAACGCCACTGACAGCGTTGAAAGACAAGTCATCTAACGATAGGAAATAGCATACCTTTCGAAAAATTATTAGAAATAATTTTTAAATTCAACCCTTGTTTTTAGGTAATAATGGTGTCGGCGATTGGTAACGACGGTCCACTATATGGGACACTGAACAACCCAGCCGATCAGATGGATGTCATCGGGGTGGGCGGTATCGGGTTCGACGATAGAATTGCCAAATTCTCATCCAGAGGTATGACTACCTGGGAATTGCCTCACGTGAGTATTTTTGAAAGCAATTTAATAGAGCAGTCCCCCTAGTCAAGTTACAATCTTTGCGTGAAGCGTGAACGCTTGGAGTTGGCCACGCCCCCAATTCCTTTGTTCTGATCACGTGATTAAGCGTTGAGATGACGTCAGAACAAAGGAATTGGAGGCGTGGCCAACTCCATGCGCTCAAGCTAAACGAAACGATTGTAAATTGGCTAGGGGGGATGATATTTAAATCATATAATTCACGAAAGTCTACAGTACTAGCTCCTGACAGTGACTTCGCTTGCATGTAATTAGTAATATCTTCCATTATACTCGTAGCTTATGAGGTAAACCAGGATTTAAGCTATTCTGGTACCAAATTTCATTTATCATTCAAATCCATTTAGCCTTTTAGCGTCAAGGAGTAACAAATGCACACACATACACAAATATAAAATAATAACTTTCTCCTCTATAATATAGGTGTGATTTTAAACACCACCTACTTCTGGACAAAGACCTTGACTTTCAGTCTTATCTAAACTACAGAGGTATATATTTCTTTGCTTATAACTTCGTGAATGGTGATCTCTGGAAACTGATGGATCCGATCCCAAAAGTCTGATACTGATAGGAAATACACACAATGGCTGTATATATAGCATGGGCTGCTGTTTATCCCAGAAGAACGGTAGCCGCTACTGGAAATTTAGTTAATAATACATAACATAATTCGCTTTATATCAATGACTGTAAAATAACAATGTTACAGCGAAAGTTGAACGCCAATAAAGTAATCAAATATTTACTCGTGGTTGTGTGTAATAAGTTACCTAGGTAACGGTAGACAGCTGCAAGTTTCACACAGTTGCAAAGAAACGGTCTAATTTTAAAGTACCTACATACATCTATTATGTATTAATTGTCTCATTGGTCTCGTGGTCACAAACGCGACTGCTGAGCATGGAGTGCTGGATTCGATTCGGGTCGGCCAAAAAGTGCTATTGGATTTTCCCATTACGAATTACTCTGTAGCAGCCCGGGAAGTCCCCCTTGCCTCGAAAAGCACGGAAAGCCGTTGGTCCTGCGCCTGATCTCTGTCTGGTCGTGTCGGAAGTAAAGGAACACAGAGTGCACCAGTGTTTGCGTACGCACTTGTGCACTATTAATGTCTTCTGCGTAATGTGCACTATAATACCTCCTCGGTGGCTGAGAGTGGCTAGTAGCGTAGCTAGGCGGAGCGATGTGGGCCCTCGCCCACGACCTCGTACACAAAGGGGCCGCCCGCAAACCCTCACTTCTTAAACAGCGAGGGTTTTTTTATAAAGGTCAAAGAAAGGCTCTCTTTTGACCACTTTTTCACATGATTGAAAGCGACGATGTGCTTGAATGCTGGGTTGCGGCAGTTCTTTGTGTGTGTTTTCGATTTTATGAAATAAAAAAGCTGCATTAGCGTAGCATTTTTCCCTTCGCCCACGTCTAAACTAGTCATCGAGATTTTGTAAACCAGTGTTTGTCTGCGATCCTACCTGACGGTAAGTAGTGATGCAATCGTTAATGATGAAACTAGCAAGTCAAATCAGCTCCGCACTGGTGTTAGTAATCTTTTAAATTCTACCCTTATCCCTGCTATAATATGCTTGTATTATACACCTAAACCTCCCTCATAAATCACTCTGCCTATTGATGAAAACTGCATTAAGATTAGCTCTTTAGTTTTTGAGATTATCACAAACAGATAAACAAATGCGGTGGGCGACTTTTTTTTAAATATCTTGAATAAGCAGTCATTTCTAAACTTTTTCTGTTTTGCAAGTTTCTTTAATAATGAATCGAACTCTTTAGGCTATTTCTAAACTGGAACAATGCACTGAACTAGTACTCAGCGCAGATCGATTGCAATTTCTATTATTAACTGAACTTAGCGTTGTCGATTCCAGGTCTCGGTTGTTTCTGAAATATCGGACACTGAGATACTTAAAGCTAAAATATATTGTCCTTTTACTACTTTCAATAGCTTTACTGGGAAATTCAAAGGCTCGCTTTTGACCATTATCTCACTTAATGGTAAGCGATGGTGTGGTCGACGATGGAGCACGTTTTTCTAGAAGTAACCTGCTCACTCTGGACTAAAAGACTGTAGCTCTCAGAAAACACAGGCTCCGGCATGAATTCCACTTCTTAGCTGTACGCACAACGAATGTGTTACCAAAAAGGTTTTTACGAATGGAACGTATAACTATCAAACTTCGACTGGCCTGTTGGTCTAGTGGTTAGTGGCCCTAACTGCTATGTTGGAGGTCGTGGGTTCGATTCCCACCCAGGACAAATGTTTGTGTGATGAGCACGATCATTTTTGTCTGGTTGTAATTTATCTATAACTAATAGCGACCAGCCCCAGCTTCGCACGTGTGAAATGCTATATTATGCATGTAATATACTTACAAACTACACACATTCATCTTCCTCTTAAATCACTCGTCTATTAAAAAAAAACTCATCAAAATCCGTTGCGCAGTTTTAAAGATCTAAGCATACATATGGACAGACAGCGGGAAGTGACTTTGTTATAAACTCTGTAGTGATAAGTACATATGTATTATTTAGAAATATAAATATGTTTATCAGTGGTCTAGTACTCATAACACAAGCTCTGCTTAGCTTGAGACTAGACGGCGTTGTATGATAGTTGTAAAAAGAAAACTATCAAACAGTCTCCTTTATATATAACATAGGCTTAGCTAAGGTGTGGAAACAGTTACCTTATACTTAAGCCACGGACAAAAGCTAGTCATATATAAATAAGGAAATATTGCCCAGCAATTAAGAAACGACGCAATCATTCTACCTTATCAACCGTTATACCGCCTCGTGTTTTTTATCTGTTTACAAACTGTTTATTTTTAGACATGTTTACAATACACGTAATAGGGAGAGGGAGCTATTGTATGGTATGGTCTAATCTTGGTGAGCTGCATTGCCTATAAAACGGCCCAGCCGGCCGAGTCAAGGAATTCTCCATCGTCCTCCCTACGACCTGATGCAACCACGCCGACACGTGTTTACCACACCGAGTTACAGCTTAGCGAGAAAGCATGGCGAAAGACGAGTATTCTGTGCCTTAAAACAAAAACGTCTATGAACATCATAGTTTAGCCCATTGTGCCTCAATCCGACAGCGGCCTCGACTTCCTTGCCTCTGACAATTACACATTCAAGAAACCGAAACAGTATCAAAACCGGACATATACTTTACTGCCGAAGTTTGGCACGAAAATACGGACATGCATTTTTGAATGTACGTACGCTTTGCGATGACAATCGATTCGGCACAGAAAATGAGGAAGATACGCGCCATAGCGCAAGGCTCTTATATTCTAATACGGCTAAAAGAACTTTGCCTTTGAGCCCGAAAGATGACCGTCGTACAGTGCTACGTCCCAACCAATACTCTGAGAATACCAAAGAAGACGCCTTGAACACCACTCTTAAGAGCATAATAAATCAGGACATCGACATCGTCATGGAAGCAATAGTTGAGAGGTATTGTAAAGTAAAGTAGAGCTATTGGAAAAATGCTACGAAAGCTCGCAATTGGAGATGCATTGGTCACACGCTTCGCAGGGAACCAAGGACTTCGAAGGACCCGAATGACATGGAGCGAGGTGAAGCATGAAGCAAGACCGATCGCGATGAAGGTCTACTGTGGACGCCTTCTGCCTCAGTTAGAGGACTTAGTCTTATCATCTTAGGTCAAGTTACAATAAAAGTCGTCGTCAAACATACATCTCGAAATGTCTTTCTGCCTAACAGATTTTTTGTTTCTAGGGCTACGGGCGTATGAAGCCGGATATCGTGACTTACGGCAGCGGAGTGAGGGGTTCGAGTGTCACTGGAGGATGTCGGTCACTCAGTGGTACGTATTTAATTGACACTCTTTAAAGTGGATGCTTATGGTTGTACCAGTATGTTGAGATTTATCCCTATTAACCCAACAATACAACATCAGGCGACTGATGTCATGATTTCTTTCTATGCATCAAATAATTGCTTTAATAAATAATAATCATGTACTTATTGTAGAAATATGAATTTGGTTGGATAGGACGTACAATTAAAAAAAAAAGAATAAGTATAAATGTACAAAACATACCAATTAAATCATTCACTGTTGCAGGATGCTCTGAGAATTTTTATTTTCAAATGCAAATTATGTATTAGATCGTATGTTGATCAAGATGTGATTTATCACGTTTAGCAATAAAATCGAATACTTTTGGAAAAATTGTGAAAAAAATATAACATTTTTTTTATATTTTTTATCATATTTTCAAAAACATATTTATTGTACTTAGTGAAGTGTGATAAACATATTTGTAGAATTTCATCAAATGTTCATACAAAAAAAAGAAACGAAAAAAATTCCGGAGTAATAATCACATCATACCACCTAAAACAATTTGCGTCTTCATTGACAATTGTCTCACAATTCGTATAGCGACAACAGTATGTTGTAATCAATTTCGTCGGGTAGCCAATCTTAGTTACCGGTCATTCACCCAAAACCATAACAACTTTTTATCTCGGGTACGCAGCCGTTTAATTTCTTGTTTCTTCGCTATCATTGACACGTTTTACAGGCAGACATGTCTTCCATGATTCACGTGATATCTCAAGTGTACCTAGTTCAATACCTTGGAAGTATTATTATCAGAGTCGTAATTCTATGTATCAGCTCATTATTCAGTGGCGTAGCTACGTGACCAAAGGCCCTGGGGCAAAAACCAATTGGGGGCTCCTAAACGCCTTAACTTCAAAAAAATCTTAAATTTTAAAAAGATTCATCGTTCGATCACGGAATGGGAATTTGCCTCGAAAATCGTTTATTTTCGAGTCGTTTATTTCATAAATAATGGCATAAATGGGCCTTTCAAATAAAAAAAAAAATACATATTTCTTTAATATCTCACATACAGCTTGTTTTATTCAATTTCAACATCGACCCGTCCTTGTTGAAAGACCCTTTATCTAGAAATCTAAGAGTGGATGGTGGGTATGAGAATAGTATCATGGGTCTTGCTCTTTATAGATATAATTTGTGTATAATTTAAAAAATTGCTGCTTTTTGGAAAAATCTGGCCTAATGACACTGCACAAACCATAGAATTAATACAGGAGCATTCCCCACAAACGAATTAGAAGTGGAAACTTGTCGGGAATTTCACTGTTTTTTTTTTAATGAGTTGCATTATTAGTGTTGCAGTTGCAGCCTATTTTATTTATATTTCGAAGGCGGTTTTTTTTTCCCTCGATGAATAAGCAGTTTGCTAATTAGGTTTCAGGGGCTCCTAGAGCTTGAAGGCCCCGGGGCACAGCCCCGCCTAGGCCCTTAGTAGCTACACCCGTATCTATTTGTTAGTCGTAGGTCTCTTCATTTGTACGTTGCTGTTTTTCTAAATCTTTGGCTACTCATATCCATGCTTATTATACAGCCAGCATGTATTTGATACATATGAACTGGCCTGCCTGTCTTCCCATACTCATACTCATCATTAGTAATGTAATATGGAAACGGAATAATTGTGAAGTTTCTTGCCAGTTCTTCGACTTAGAAAATGATCAATTGGAACCGTGTATCCGCTTCTTCTGAGCGAGTCAATAACCTGTAAATAGTTAGTACGCAACGGCCGACAACTACCTACAGGTCGTTGACTCGCTCAGCTGATGTTTACTTAAAGAAATTAATTTCGTACATGCGTAAAGTTTTAGAAAAAAAATACTTTATTTTTTAATTTTATCTTTACAAATCTATAATGCACCGGATCAACCTTCCACGGGATTAAAACAATCAAAATGTAGCCGGAATCTATAATGCACCGAATCAATCCTCCACGGGATTAAAACAATCAAAATTTAGCCGGGTATATTTCTTTTTTACTAAACATTTACCATTTTATTCCACTAGGTACATCAGTAGCATCACCCGTTGTAGCTGGTGCTATAGCATTGTTGGCAAGCGGAGTTCCCCGTCACAACTTGACTCCGGCTGCGGTGAAGCAAGCGCTCTGTATGACGGCGCTGCGACTGCCCGGACCGAACATGTTTGAGCAGGGACACGGGAAACTGGATCTTATTAGTGCTTATCAGGTATGATAACATAACAGGTGCCCAACCACGAGCTCTTAACGCTATCCACTTGACGACCTAAACTGAACTGTCAAAGGGGTGGAGCTATATTTGGTGTAGCTATAACCCTATTTCTAAGGCTCCAGGTATAGCAAACAAAACAATTACATAAATGAACTCCATTCAGTTTTTTTTACCATCCTTTTGACTGATTAATATTTATACCAAGGGTTGAGTTATTAGCAGGTCCGTGTCGATACGAGAATAATATAAAAGTAATTTACCTTGTCCTATTAATAAAAACATCAAAATTATAGTGGATGCCGCTATCGCGTCGCAATCGACAACATTAGGCTAAAATACAATCATCACTTTCCTCTACGTGTAGAAAAGTTAGTTTTTATTACGTTTCAGTATGTTGGTCTAGTTTTATGCACTACTAGCCGGCAAACTTCTTACAGCCTAATAGTCGATATTTTTACTGATTTTTTCCATATTTTTCACTTCCCTGGAGTATCACGAATATTTCAAGACCACAATTAGCCAAATCGGTCCAGCTTTTCTCGAGTTTTAGCGCGACAAACGAACAGCTATTCATTTTTATATATAAGAAGACTAGCATCTGCTAGCGGCTGAAAGTAGAAAATATTTAGCCTATTTTATTCAGTAAAGGTGTGGCTTTCTAATGACGAAAAAATTTTTTAAATCGGTCCAGTAGATTGCGAGTTAAATCGTAACTTCTACCTTTTTATAATATCAGTTTAAACAACCTCTTAGCTCCTGGGTTAGACCTTAGCTTGAGTTTGAATTAAACCTATAATAAGAATAATAATATTCTACAACGCCGCCTAGTCCCAAATCAACCAGAGGTTGTGGTATGAGTACTAGACAACTGATAAACATGCTTGTATATTTCTAAATACATAAATATTATACATAATGATCATCACAAAAACATTTGTCTTGGGTGGGAATCGAAGCCACGACCTCTGGCATAGCAGTCAGGTACAAGACCAACAGGCCAATCAATTTCTGATTAATATCTCGTATACCAAACATGACTAGCGGAATCTGCGAGCGCTGCTTCTGCGTATACCTTCATAAAACTCAAGCTCCATATTATCTTGTTTTATTACAGTTCCTTCGGAAGTACGAACCTCAGGCGTCATTAAGCCCGAGCTACATTGACCTGACAGAGTGTCAATACATGTGGCCGTATTGTACCCAACCCTTGTACTACAGTGCTCAGCCGACCATCGCTAATGTCACTGTCATCAACGGACTGGGCGTCTCCGGAAGAGTGGTACGTGAAATTATTATTATATTAAACTAAAGCTTGGGGAATATTTCCGTGTGGTGTCGTATTGTGTCACGATATAGACCACGTAACGAATTTTGAGGTCTTAAATATTTTCTAGTGGTCTAAAAACTGGCTATCTATCCTAGCAAATATTTCAGGTTTCATACGACCATATTTAAGGAATTACTAATACCATACCTTTTCGTTGACAAGCTGCAATCCTGTGTACCATTTTTAAAAGTTTGAATGCGGAGGTGATTAGACGAATGAGAATGAATGAGATATTTCTCCTGTATCTTTAAGGTGTTAACAGATGCCTTAAGTATTGCTGATGTTCATGGTTCACTCCGTTCTTTTGAATTGGGAAATCATCAGATTATCACGAGAGGACTTGTCAGACTTTGAAGGCGAGACCCAGAGGCGTTCCAGGACCACAATAACACTGAAAAAATCCCACAGCTCGATTGTTCTCCCTTTTCTTATAATATTTCAAACAATCCATCATTTTATTCTTTGGTATACCAAAAACATACAACACAACGTGTGTTTTATTTTCCGTCGTCAGCGTGGATTTAATACAACGAAATTTACCTTATACGAGTTACTACAAAGTTATAAGTATGAATATTAAAATTAATTTGATCTTCACGCTCATTTTACCGTTTAGGCACACTCATATTCCATCTATAATAAGTGTGGAATTATATGACTAAGCTATATGTTTCTTGCGTCAACGTGAAGACTTCCGATTGGTCTATTAGGTACTAGAAGAATAAGTATCCTGAAATAACAGAACAAAACGCATGTCTAGTAATAAAGATACACAACTCAAAAATAATCCGACGTTTCATCGCTATATGCTCGTTAGATTGAATCAAGAAAGATACGCTTCATGATTCAATTTTAAAATAATTATTTTTCAGTTCTTTTCTTTTCTCAAGCGTGCGATTATGTGCCATAACTAACAGAGTAGAGGTAAAATAAATTCGCAATGAGTCTTGTGCTAAACTTAGGGAACACAAAGTATTTCTTATCTTGATTATATTTATTACAATTATGAATAAAAACTATGAAAAGTCAATTTAAAAATCGTGTGTGCGGAACATATTGTAAGATAAAGGAAACTGTGTAAAATATTTTGCAGAATTATAGCGATTGCAATTGAGTTATGAGATTGTACTATATTATTCTATAATTAAATGATAAATCCACGCCTTTTTTTTTACAATTAAAACACAAGGAAGTTCTAAATGGCATTTTGTAGGCTCTCTTTACAAACTTTTTTTTATTGGTAAACTACGGTGAAAAGTCTATACGTTTTTCCATCAAAAACTAAAGTAATATCTTCTCTTTTTACAGAAAGATGTATCCTGGTACCCGCACCTACCACATGGCGTGCTTCTGTCCGTGTCGGTTGAGTACAGTCAGATCCTGTGGCCCTGGTCTGGGTGGCTGGCACTCAGTTTCTCCGTACTCGAAGAGGGCGCCGATTTCGATGGAGTTATTGAGGTATAAGAAAATAACTGAAAATTCTTTCCATGGGTTTTTTTTAAATTAAAAGTTTTGTGCAGAGTATCGTCAGTTCGTTATTATAAAACAGATAGATGTTTCACTGAACCGTAAGTGTATTATTATACGAAAAATAAAATAGAGAGTTAATGTACCAGTCAACCTTTATTTTAAAAAAGAACACTAATTATGTAGATCTTATTATCACGACAATAAAGTAAGTTTTAATGCATACCATTATAACTTATCTGACAAAAACTGATATTCACACTATTAGGTTTTTTTTTTTCATTAAAAACATTTTTAATTCATTTTTGAATATTGCTACTGGAATACGTATTTATTAAAAGCTTTGGTAGATTGCTGTAGATCCGGACAGCCATGCAGAAAATGCCATTAGCAATTTCTTTTAACAATAAATTTTGCATGTTTGTCTTTTGTTTTTATTTTTATCCAATAAAGTTATATTTGCTCTTTCAAAGTGAAAAACTGCCAAGACGTTATATGGGTGGAAGCATCGTTAGTTAAAGATTAATAAAATAATGCTTACAACTAACCGTTTGTTTTCATATTGACCGAGCTCACCTTTTCTGGGTCTTAAAAGCATTAAAAGCATCACCTGTATTATACAGACGCAGAGAGAAATTATTCCATATCATATTTTTGATCCAATATTGGCATGGTATGCGGATATAATAACATGGAAAAAGTATATATAATACTAGCCCGCAGCTTCGCTCCCGCTCTACCCTACTCTACTCTATCGTACTCTACCCTACCCTACCCAACTCTGCCTCACTCTACCCGACTCTACCTCACTCTACCCTACTGTACCCTCCTCTACCTTAGGTATACCAATAAATGAGCAGGTGTTGGATTTTTTTTTTTTTACTTAACGGGATAAATCATATCCTATGTCCTTCTCCTGGTTCTAAGCTATCTTTCACCAATTTTCAGCCAAATCGGTTCAGCCGTTCTTGAGTTATAAATAGTGTAACTAACACGACTTTTATATATATTGATATGAAAGATATATTATACATAATTATTATACATATGTAATAATTGAGACCTTGTGTCGCAATAATTACGTATTTCCTAATTCATGCTGTAGTTAATATTTTGAACCGAAAACTTAGTTGTGAATACAAGTTTAACTTTTTTATCTGCCTTATTAAAGTTACTATCACTAAACTGTACGAGTTTATTGCGAAATACATGTTATTTAATTAGCCTTATCTAAATTTAATTTAGGCCATTCCTTAATTTCATCGATCTGTATCATTGTTAATGTTAGTTTCGAGTCTAATTTTATCATTACCTTTGTATACAATAGTACAATCATCAGCGAACGGACATAATGGCAGTTTAGTACCTATAAGTAAACAATAAATAACAATGGCCCCAAAACACTTCCGTCTGTGACTCCTAAATTCACATATATCTGTTTTATGACGTGTAGTTAATGTATTTTTTACATTTGGGCATACCCGAGTGATCAGAGTGAATTATTATTGTCTTATGTTAATGAGAAACGATTTGACAAGATCGGGAACGTTACCACAAACTGCATACTTGGCTAGCTTCTTAAAAATATTTTGTGATTAACACAATCAAATGCCTGCTCAGGTTCATATAGACTATACAGACCGAAGTTTTGTTATCAATGTTATGATTACTTCTTTAGGTTTATAAACTACATAATTTATGCAGATATTAAATATAGCGGACAAATGTAAAAAAAAAAAATAACTATCATCATCAGCGTCAAAGTTATAAAGCTTTAAATTTGGTCTTTAGAAAGAAATGTCTAATACTTCAATACATCTGCCATAGAAAATTGATTTTTTTACGAGAGGGCCTCATATATTTGTTTAAAATTGTTATATCGCATTTATTTTTCGATTTATTATAATTCTATTTTCACTGTTAGTATTCTGTCTTCATATATTATATTTATCGAGAGATTATTAAAAATATTTTTTATTTCATTCTTATTTTATTGAATAGATAAAACAGAGAAACAAGATGACTAGTGTAAACAAGACTTGCTTTCCTCGACCTCTTTAACACTTCGATCCACAACTACCCAACTTGTTCATACAAAAGTAGACTCTAAACATCGGAATTAAGGCCTATAGTGGCGTGGATGTGAGAGGACACCGGTGTCCTCTGAGCTAGGACAGATTAATCGTTTCACTGGCCGCGTAGCGTTATGGTGAACCTTTGATTGTGTGTAATATTTTATTTAAATTCTACAGGGTCACGTGAACGTTACGGTGGAGAGTGATGACGACTCCGGAGAGAAAATTATGAGAAATGCTACACTCACGCTTCCCGTACGGTAAATACCTACATACAAAATATTGTATTTGAAAAATATTGTGTTGTATTTTTCATATTTTGCACAGTATGTAAGTGACAATAGTCACTGACCACCAAAATATAAAAAATAAATTACTGCTACAGTAATACCTATCTTATGAATTTTATATATTAGGCGAGTTATCCTTATTTACTGTTATTGCAGTGCCCGCGTGATCCCAGTCCCGGTGCGATCTCGGCGACTCCTGTGGGACCAGTTCCACAGTCTCCGCTACCCGGGAGGGTACTTCCCTCGCGACGACCTGCGCGCAAAGCACGACCCGCTCGACTGGCACGCCGATCACGTGCACACCAACTTCCGCGACATGTACCGCCGCCTTCGGGAGCATGGTTTCTACCTCGAGGTTATGGGTGAGTAGCTTATCATATTTTGTTGGCAAATTGTTTATTTTGCTGATCAAGTACAGAGAGACGCACTGTGAATACCCCACCCACATTTTTATTTTTAAGTAAAGGACAGGACATATTTTTATCAGCAGCAAAGATTCTTGAAAGTTGATGAAATTTGAAAGAAATATAATCCGCGGCAACAAAGTTGAACATTTGCAGTAGCCTATTTTCGGGTCTCAATCGAAGTACTGTATAATGTTACCGCGAGGAGCTGCGCGTAACTCTAGCAACGCGTCACTGCGCAGACATACTCCGTCCCGCGCTCACACCGCGCTGCCCTGGAGTACACTCGCGAAACAAGTTTTTATTTTGTTTTGTTGTAAATTTCAGTTTATTGTTGTGTTTTATATAATATAATTCATTTTCAAGAAAAGAGCCGAATACAATTAATTTTGAGAAGACAGGCAAACAAAATGATATTTGACGCCTATAATTACAAATAACTTCACTCCAATGTTAATTTCATAACTCAATGTTAACGTCTAACTGCACTTTCGTCCATAATTGTACGTGTGCAGAACCCGCTATGATGGTTCAAGTTATTTTCCGAATACTGTACTCGTTTATTTTTCGATAAATTATACATTTATAGATAAACTGTTTGAATAAAAATTGCTTTTACAAGCATAATTTCTATTAATTCTTTTCCAGGTTGCCCCCTAACCTGCATCGACACATCGCTGTACGGTGCGTTACTGCTGGTGGACCCAGAAGACGAGTACTTCCCCGAAGAGATGGCGGCGCTGAAGAAAGCCGTGGACTCGGGGATGTCGCTCGTTGTGTTCGCAGACTGGTACAACGCGTCCTTGCTACGACATGTTAAGTTCTATGATGAAAATACCAGACAATGGTGAGTAGAATGGTGCCCTTTCCAAATGCTTTACTCTTTTATAGACCTTAGTTTACCCCTTACTGAATAAAATAAATTGTGTGAATATTTTTAAAACACACACTACTCTTCAAAGTAAAAAAGTAAGTTGTGTTTTTTGAAATTGTTGAATTGGATTGGTTAAGTTTCAGGCGCAAATATTCTATTTTCACCGCAACTATGTGGTTTATTATTTTACTAGTTATATATAGACAAATTGTCCAATTTTGTTCACGACTGGACAAATTTGGATCGCCGCAGTTATAGCTGTTTCTCAGATCAAGTTACGAGATTATGTGAAAATGTTCACTTAATTTTCTTTTTTTTGATTTAGGTGGATTCCTGAAACCGGTGGCGCTAACGTGCCCGCTCTAAACGACTTGCTCAGCATGTACCAGGTAATAACAATACTCTGATACCACATAGATTTTCAAACATAATAATAATAATAATGGCTTAATAGCCAAGAGCCTCGACCAACACCTTAGGAGGCTCTGTTTAGGCGGCTGGATCAAGGGCTTGATTCAGAAAGCGGTACTCCTGGACACGGCTCGTATTGTTAGGAGGTTCCTTTCTCTGGAGCCCTGACCGCCGGTAGCTTGGACCCTGTTCCCGATACCGGTAGGATACTATTTTTATATTTTTAAATGTTTTTTATTTTGTATTCAAATGTTTAAAAATATAATTTATATGTGTATTAAGAAATAAAGACAATAATAATATAATATATTCCACAACTATCACACAACACCGTCTAGTCCCTAGCTAAGCAGAGCTTGTGTTATGGGTACCAGACAGCTGATAAACATACTTATATATATACATACATATTATAGATAAATAACACCCAGACACAGAAGAAATGAGCATGCTCATCACACAAACATTTGTCCTGGGTGGGAATCGAACCCACGATCTCCGGCATAGCAGTCAGGGCCACTAACCACTGGACCAACAGGCCAGTCAGACATAAAAGCTTAGGCCGCGTTAAATTATCGGTCGTCGCAGACGCAAGAAATTATCAGAACTGCCAGTAAAACTAAAACACCACATAAAACCTTTATTTTTTTCTCAGAATTAGGTCAACTGAATTAAAAATCATTTGTGGTGTCTGAGGTTTTGCGCATTTAACGTTACACGTTGTATATATTTTTTCTAATAAATGTTTTGGTTTGATTTGGTTCACAGACTCTTATGGAAGTTATTTTATGTTTTAAGAAGCCTTGTACAACAATATTGTAATGCCATCAACATCTTTTGTTAGGTTGCGTTAGGTGATCGCGTATTTGAAGGTGCGTTTCGACTGGGCGGTCATCCGATGTACTATGCCAGTGGTACTCATATACACAGCTTTCCAGAGCACGGGATATTGATAACGGCCCCTCTCAGTGACCAGGGACATCAAGTGAGTAATCTAACTTATACTGTAAAATTAGATTTTGTTGCTGAGCTCTCTTCAGGTCTAGAAATTTAGTTTTGGTAGCGGCATTTTATACTAAAATACAATAAGTCATATTCATATGATATACTGGTACTTTGCCGTCCATAAGTAGAATTCTACAGCTTCAATTAATATTAAAATGCTGCAATAACAAAAATATTACTCATTTACATTTTTTTTCTGTTACATTTTGGTTGTTTTAATCCCGGGGAGGGTCGATTCGGTACATGAAACACTATCGATTGGTAAACAATAAATAAATTATGTTATTATGTTATCAATAACGTAAATTCGCAACACAAACTACGCTCCAACCAAGGTCACCTTGGTTTTTATGTTTATCTTCGACATTAAAAGAGGTACATTTTCATGCAATCGCTCTTACGTGATTATGATGTTATTACATAACTTTTTCTAGATATTTTGGATACACAGATATCTTGTGGTATTATCTAAGCTTCTATAGAAATCAAAACATAAATTTGTGTAAAACTAATCCAGTAAAGACCTCTGAAAATCTACTATCTTACGTGAACTTTGGTCTTCCTAATGTACTCATATATTAAAAATTAAAAAAGTACATCTCTTCGAGCCTTGCTCATTTAATCGAGATTTTGAATGACGACATTTTTTCTCAAAAAATTTTAAGGGTTTTTTGCCATAATTCTTCAAACAATATAAAAATCACGGTATTACCGAATGCCAAAAGAGTTTTCATGCGTTATCTCTCTTTTTTCGGGTTGCTTTTTCATCAAGCATCGCCTTGTATTGCGTTAGATGATAAGCTTTTAAACCATGCTCGACATTGACGATAGGCGACTGAGGAAGGTCCCTCTTAATAATATAAGTTATATAAATGAAATACTCTTTAATCCACCTTGAACAAGCATACCGCTCGCATCGTCCGGCAAGAGTTTTAGTGTCCTATTTGCCAGGGTCGTGTGTTTGCGACTGGGTACTCAATCTCGTTTAACCCTTGAATCTCCATACGTGACAGAAGAGCTGACGAGATGGAGTATTTGATAGTGAATGTGTGACCTTGGCAGAAAAAACGCGAGTGGTCCATTTTTTTCGCGATTTTCTTCGTGTTTTTGGATTCTTCACTTCTGACACCATGTAATGTTTATATTGAAACACTTGATATAGTGAATACTAGATTTATTAGACTTAGAACAAGTACATAATATTAAGATTAATCAGACACTGCTTAGGCCGCCACATCTATACCGACAATGAAGAATATGACTCACTAGGGTTGTGACCATTAGTTTTACTAATTAGTGATGTGATATTACAACATCGTATATTATCGACGGTGATTAAAGTGTTGGTCGTGCCCTCTGATGAGAGGAGACGAGAATGGGTTGTCGCCCTGCAGTAGGTCGTCACAAACTGATACTATGCTATAATTATTTACTTGGGAAGTACGAGCTTATAGTGTTATAATATTTTACCGTTTATTTCCTGTTATTTAGATAATGTCTGGCGAGAAGCCGGGTGGAGGGGGAGGCGCGTCGGGTGGCGGGCAGACCGTCGACGTGCCGATATTAGGACTGCTGCAAACTGACGGCGAGACTAAAGACTACTCGAACGATACCAGTGAGAAGCTACCGAAGGTTAGCAACAAAATCTTCCATTCCGTAACCAATTCCATAGCGACCATGCTTTTTACCAGGTACGGTCAGGGGTCAAAAGTGCAGTTGCACTCTAACAATGCTAAACTATCTAAAATTTCTTTGTAGTAGAAGTCCAGTGTTCTGCAACTAGTTTATTCAATATTTTAGATTACATGCTACAAACTAAACCGGTCATGATTCATTGACCCTCTTTTACAAAGAAATTTTACATACTTTAATGTCGGTAGAGTGCAAATGCACTTTTGAGCCCTGACTGTATAAGTGCCCTATGGCCGATCGTTAGTTATCTTGCAGTGAAAACCTTTTCATAACCAGATCATGCCTTCCAGAGACTACCTTTTGCAAACAATTTGACTCTCATAATGTTACTTTTGACATGTACCTGGCCACTATTTAGAACACGCTCAATACACCACGCCAATAAATTGGTTTCGAGTCTCAAATATTCATTCCATTCTATTTTCGCTACGTTGACTACTTCTATTACTATGCGACAACGGCTTACCTTTAAATATACACGCAGCGACATAAAATCTTATTGTCGAATAATCATAACATACGTTTTCACATCGTGATCATTTTTTCCAGGATTTGTATACAATAAAACTCCTTACCTAGTTCGGCTTGTAAAATTTAATGTATTTCTTTCCTGTAGGCCGGTCGTCTGGTTGTATATGGCGACTCTTCATGTCTTGAAGGAGGTGCGGCTCGCAACTGTCACTGGTTACTGCTGGCCGCGCTACAGTACGCGCTGGTGGGTCACCTGCCGTCGTCGCTCAAGGATGCTGCCACCCCGCATCAGCATCGACTGCGCGATGTGCACATAATACCTTCAGGTACGTACAACTGTCACTGTTTACTGCGTTTCCGCGACCCAAGCGAGCCCGAGCGTCTTTGTAAGTGTCCCCTCCTGCCGTCATCCACTCCGCACCAGCATCGGCTGCAAGACAAACACGTGCAAGTATGTTTAGGGTAAAATATACACGCATTGATCTTAGTTTTCTTGTACCTTTGCTCTCTTGCATAATGCACAAATAGGAGACAGCGTTCACAAGGTCGAAGAGTTCAATTAACATAGTCTATGGCAGTCCACTGCTAGACAAACACTCCTCATGAGAACAACCAACCACTACCTTCAGGACCTTGCTAGAGGGCACTCGACGCTTGCTAATACCTACTAGCCTCGACTACAGGTGTCCTCTGCAAAACTGAGAAGTTTATTCGTTTGTAAAACACGTTTTGTACGAATGACTGTAGGTTTTACCACTCTACAAAATTACATGTCTAAGTTACAGAAAGGTATACAGAATGCCAATCGGAGTGCAGCTAAAAATTGATTGAATTTGTATATCTCAGAAGCTCACTTAGAAGTTACTAGCGACCCGCCCTAGCTTCGCACGGGTCCAATGGTGTTATTAAATATATTATGCATGTATTAAACATATAAACCTTCTTCTTGAATCATTCTATCTTTTTTAAAAACCGCATTAAAATCCATTGCGTAGTTTTAAAGACTAAGCATACATACAGACAGACAGTGGGGCGACCTCGGTCCGGACGATTACCGGATCGAGGTAGACGGTCGAAGAGCGAGCTACCCGTTGCTCGCCGTCCGCAAGCCCGCGCCTACAGTGACCGAAAAACGAGATCAAAATCCCGGTGGCAACGGGTGGTGCGGCCTACTCCTTTGCTAGCATTACTGCTTCGCAGAAGGAGGCGACAGCCAGCCACTCTTCCTCGCTTCGTACCATGGCTCGGTGTGAAAGATCGCTATCGCCGATCGCCCCCACGAGGACACGGTGATGCTCAGCTCAGGCGGGGCACACCTTTATCGTGTGCTCCACCGTGTCCTCCGAGGGATGTTAACCACACAGTGGTAACAGCGTACTTTCGCACAAATCCGGTGCCGGAACTTTCCGAACTGACCGTGTTCTATCAGAACTTGCGTCATGTGGAAGGTAATGACGCCGTGAGGTCATTCCAGTCACTCCTCAAAGAGGGAACTTACCGCCATAAATAGTAAACCTTAAGTTAATCTGCGACCTATTTGGCACAGCCGTAAGGCACATAATGTTATTAAAAAAACTCTTCCGTTTTTGTGATATTAGTATTGTACGCTCAAATCTGTATATAGCTAATCTAACATTATCGTCACCAGAACTACCGCAGCGCGCCGAAGGCGGTCGTCTGCATGTGTACTCGAGGGTCCTGTCTCCGGACGGCAGTGGGCCCCGCCCTGTGCCAGAATGCGTTACCCCGACACCGGTGGAGCCCCACCCAATACACGCGCCACCATCGGCAAGGACCCTCGCACCGAGGCACCAACCTACTGATCCCAAAAGTATTGGTATGTCTTTTAAATTTTCTTGTATTATAAATGATGCCTTAAAAATAACAGCTTTCGAAGGTAAAGCTTCGTAAGATCTAGATAGGTAGATAGATGTATTCTTTATTGTACACCTAAAATAAAATTACATAAAGAACTTAAAATTAATAGGGTGTCACAATGGGCGGTCTTATCGCTAAAAGCGATCTCTTACAGACAACCTGTGGATGGATTACACAGAGAATGAGAAAAAGATACTCAGGTAGTTTATGGTGTACTATTTACTATTTACAATACATAACTAATAAAATACATATAATACAAGCAATATAATATATATATATTTATATAGATAATATATATGAAAGCAGAGAAATAGCGTACTTAATGACGTTCAAGAGGAGAGACAGTGACCATTGACCATATTTTAAAAAATCGGTTGTGTTTGAGCTTGCCTTACCGACACGGGCAAATCATTCCACAGCCGCACTGCTTGAACTGCAAACAACTTGCCATAAAAATTAATCGAGTGGCTTGGCATCTGCAGTCCGAAATTTTCAGATGACCTAAGATATCTAGAATGTGTGTCATGAAGGAACTTGAATCGTTCTTTAAGATAAGCGGGGGTTTTAGGATTGAACAGAATACTGTAGAGCAGAGACAAGATGTGTGCATTCCGGCGAAGACATATTGGAAGCCACTTGAGTTTCGTACGAAAATCGGATATGTGATCATACTTGCGCAAGCCAAATATAATATAATATATATAATATAATTTTGAAGGCGCTCAAGTTTATCTAGTTGTGCCTCAGTGAGATCGAGATAACTGACACCAGCGTAATCTAGAATGGGGAGTAAAAGTGACTGAGCAAGTGCAATTTTAGTGGCAGTTGGCAGAAAGTTACGCAATCGTCTCAGGGACTAGGCAGAAGCAAATATTTTGCGACTTACCTCTTGTAGTTGGGGACCCCAGGAAAGATGTTTGTCAATCCAAACCCCTAAGTTCTTAACCTTCTCACTTATTGGAATAACAGTCCCGTTGAATAGAACCTGAGGAAGCTGGTACCAGTTTACCTTGGGCATCAACCTAGAGCTGCCAACAACAATGACTTGAGTCTTCGACGGATTGACCTTCAAACCATGTGCCTCACTCCACTCACAGATGGAAGCCAAGTCCTGGTTAGTGAAGTTAATTGCGGCATCCAAATCCGTGTGAGGAGATTGTCTATAAACTTGCAAATCATCAGCATAGAGGTGGTAGGAGGAAGTTCTTTGGAAATGGAATTTATGAATATTGCAAAGAGTAAAGGAGATAAGACGCCACCCTGAGGTACACCGGCAGACGTATAACACCAAGAAGAACAGAACTCATCTATGGAAATACGCTGCCGGCGGCCATGTAAATAAGAGGCAAGATCTATTGTATATACCTACCGTGTTTTGAACACGACATTAACTCGGCTGTTGCTGTTGTTTGTATAATTATTATTGTCGTCACGAGTAGCCAAACTGGACATGCCACAATTATGGCGGTAAGAGGGGACCTCTTTGAGCGTTAGCTAAAGAATCGCCACGGAGTCCTCACCTTCCGCATGACACAGGTGCTCCCCGGATATGGTATGTTCGAGAGGTTCCTGTTCCGGATTTAGAAGGAAGAAACGCCTGCGTGTCACCATCGTGCAGAACACCGTAGGCGTAAGCTTGTGGTCGACGAGAAATGGTTAGCTTGCCGTCCGGCCGTCGAGTCGTCGATAGCGCGTAGTGCTCTATACGCGCATTGTCATCAAGAGCGTAGACCACAATATTAGTATTTGAATACAAAGTTTAATCATTTAAATCGTTACGAAACGTTAATCGGCACTGACTTTTTCAAAAACTTGAAGCCCCTTATTCACCACCAGTTACTTCCATATACGATACATAATTGGCAGGAGTTTGGATTGACGATTAATAGTACGAAGAAATCGTTCAAGAGAGAAAAGATTCTTGCAGGCAAAATTTCTAAATCTGTGTTAACTCGAACTATAATCGATATCTGGAAGTTTTAATGTCAAAGATTACGTATTTTCAGGCAGATTTTGTACCTAATTTTGACACATTATTTTTTACTTACGTTTGTTTTCTTATTTTTAAATACACTTTTCTTTTAGCTTTTACCTATATTTTTCATTCGTTCCTTAAGTGATAGATTATTATTATTATTAGGAAGGCGTACGAGGAGCCGAAACCAACTCGCAGAAGCTCTTTAGACAAATTTAATGGAACGTGATACCAACCGACGAACGTTTGCTCTTGCAATTCTATTATATTCATTTTAATAAATTGTACATTTTACAAACAATGGGCAGTTAGTATAAAGAGATGAGGCGAATACGGAAACTACGTTACAAGGGCAACTCAAATAAAACAAATACTTTTAGTAGACAAGTAATCTTACATTGAATATTTACATTGTAACAACAGATATAAAATAAATATTTTTCCAAACTAGTACTTCTATTTTAGGTCGCTCATTCAAAATAACGCATGTGTAATTTTCAATGATATAAAAGACTCTATTGGGATGATGCCTGTCCAGTACAGATATAATGAATATACGCCCAGTGGTCTTGTAATTGAGGGGACGAATGAAAAGCGGCTCACAAGTACAACAAAAGCGGTACTGTTGATACGGATCTGTAGGGTGGCTCCCTTCAAAGGATTAGGCTGACCTTGGCTCTTCCAAGGTCAGCCTAATCCTTTGAAGGGAGCGAGGGGCGCGTAGTACTCCCAACCCAATCACAAATATGAATAGATGAATGAAAGCCCAAAACATAAACTAAAAGGGGTCGTGTAATGAATGTTACGTTTGATGTAGAAATTCTTTTTCAATTTAAATTGTGCTACGTTATCCTTTTATTTTTAAAGTTCTTTGTTATTTTTTAATTACTATTTCTGTTTTGGTTAGAATATATCTGAACGATTTCTCTACGACCTAAATACTTGTAGAATTGAGGGTTTTCGTCGAAAAGTGTTGTTTGGATATCTTTGGCTGAACCAAATGCGATTATAATGAGGAATTTGCGAGAAAATTTTAAATTGTCTCAGTTAGTCGACAATTTGTTTTTTATGTGGGAAATCATCCAATGATTTCTCCCGCTCTGGGTGGAGTGGGAGGATGTGTTAGACTTTTACTGACTAAAACCCACTCCTGTTCCCTCTTTGCCTTCGTTCCAGGGCACATAACCAAGTCAACAATATGCTAGAGTTCTAAGCAATAGGATGTAGATGAGGACGTGAGTTGAATGAAGTTGGTTTCGCAGGTGCTCCGGAGGAGGGTACGGAGCCGGCGCCACGAACGTGGCGTGGAGCTGGGGCGGCGCCTTCGCGCGCGAATGGTGGCCTGGAACCGCCGGGCCCGAGTCTAACCAGCCGCGCCATGACGCTGCTGGCCATAGTCGCCGTGGTGTACTGCCTCAGCGCCGCGTGGAAGCGCTGCGGCCGCAAACTGCGCCGCCGGAGACTCATGTCGCTCGCCACCTAGCACAAGCTCAAGCACGACGCGAGGCACAAGCGGTACCAAGTGATAAGAACCTAAACGTGGGGCCAAATAGATAGTGTGATTGAAGTTTACGACGGTTGTAGGGTAGGTATACTTACAATATACTATCAAGGAACTTGATTGTAGTGCAGATTGACACAGTACGACTGTTGCCCGTGATATAGTCATCTGACCAAAAAATGACAAATGTGACTTGAATTCAAGCGAAATTAAATTGATAGTCAGTTGGTTTATCAATCAAGTTCCTGACTTAACAAGAGAAATACTTTGTTTTTTAAAGTGGGTCAAAGAAATGGCTAACTCATAATCACAATATCTTTATATCTTGTAGATTTTTTCAATCACTTTATATATACAGTAAGTAAATTTAAATATGTACCTATGTATAAAGTCAATCAGTCTGCCTTGCCTTGCCCAGCTACGTTGGGTCTGGCCTCCAGTTTAGTCGAATGCAGTTAAATACCAGTGGTGCTATTCTCTAAGAAAACGCAGCGCTGCCTCAACGACGAACACGCAAATAGAATACATTGGATTATAAACCTAATGTAATGTATATCCTATTTGGATGTTCGTCGTTGCGGCAGCGCTGGTTTTCTAAGAAAATAGCACCACAGTATTTCACATGAAACGACTGCATATCCTATACCCAGTAACTAGATAATACGATACCTCCTTTCAAGATTGGTGTCAAAAATGGCTGTTATAACTTAGCCAAAACTATATAAAATATTCATAATAATTTATTGACAACGATCTATCTTAATAAGTAATCGTTTTAATTGATAAAAATTGCAAAATATGTAATAGAAAAATTATAGACTAGCTTATCGTGCTTTAGTAAGAAATGGAACTGACATATTTTTGGATCAAATGTTATCTCGCGCATAACTCATTTAATTAGGTGTTGCTGTTAAAGAACGTGCTATTTTATTATTTTTCCGATATTACAAAGATCTCGTTAATGTATCATATCGTGTGCACGGACACAGTAATTATACTAACGTGCACGTTTGGAATTTTAGTTATTATAATTTTACTTAATATTATTCTTAAAAGAACTCACGTTTTATTTTATTTAAAATTGTATTACTTAAGTGCCCAATATTTTAAGTTACCAAAATGTACCTCACTGCACTGGGACTAATTTATCAAATTTATTTATTATCTGCGTTTTACCTGTTATGGACATGAATGCTTTATATAATTGTACTTGAATTTATATATAATTTATAATTGAAGATAATTTCAAACAATTGTCACCAAATGTAATACCGACTTCGTCTTTTTTTTTATATTTTCGTTCTCATTGGTCTTCTGTTACAGCCCTATTTATGAAACTCGTTGACCAAAATCTTAGTGTAAGCTCTCAGGCACAAGTGTACCGAATTCGGCACACCTAAGTACAAGCTAACTTACACCTCATAATAAGATTTAAATTAGCTGGAATGAGATGTACTATATTTAGTACACTAGTGCCGGAGAGGTTAAATATTGATAAGGGTAATCTAAATTCAAGATAGTATACGTCTCATTCATAAAATTATACAGTCTTTAGCATAAAACCTCCTCAAAATAATAATTCAGGACTATACTACTCACATTAACTTCCGAATAAAAGTAATCATAACACCCTTTTATCTCGCGGAATAGTGTTCATAAAGATCATTCCAAAGAGCTCAAACGTGATTGAGTTATCTTGTTGCGTTCAGTAGTTCCTATGATCACTATCTGACGTAATGATACCATATTAAAGCATTGTCATCCAAGTTAAATAGTTATACCAAACACCTCAATCGTTTAGAAATACCTGTTTCAATCAAACTAGCAAAAAAACTAAATAAAAACCCACTAATCAGTGTTTAAAATAACCACATGGTCATTTTTATCATAAATAATGCCCTTAAAAACCTAATTAAATAAAAAGACCCCATCAACATGGGTTGCAATGGAATTTTAACTTTGTTTTGCAAAGAATTACGTTCCAAAATTGTATTTATCTCGAAGTCTGAATTCAATTAAAGGTGGCGAAATTTGTAAAAGATATTTCTAATATTAAATAATATATCGTAATCTAAGGAAATAGTTTTATATACATGATGATATTTTGTACAGAGTTAAGCTAGGGTATATTGTTCATCCCTTTATAGTCTGTATATAAGTATTGTTGCTTAATGTTATTATTGTCTATTTATTCTATGAACGTAGAGCAGAAGTTTAGTAACAAAAATATTTAACGTGAACTTAAGTACGTAAACATTTCAAGAAATATGTTGTTTTGGGGAAATTCTTCATTTTTATCGACAATCACTTGTCCACTAATATTGTAAATATGTACGATATTTCATGCTTCAAAATTTTTAAATTTCCCAATTTTTATTTCTTTAAAATTTATTAATGAATAATATAGGTATTTATTTAAAATTTATTAATGAATAATATAGGTATTTATTTAATAAATAATTCAATGACTAGATTGTTTTTCACAGTGGACGAAACAGACATTCTTCGATCGATTACCGATAACAAAGAAGAACGTCCCTTAAACGGTAATAGGTTAAGTTGTGTATGCAGTTAGTTTTTAAAAGAGATTGAGATCATCTCCTGCTTCTCTGGAAAACTAGGAATATTTTATGTAGCACCCGATTGCTTATGGCGACTGTCTGCAGCTTTATAAGTTGTAGTCGTCGCGCTTTGTATATCATTATTTTAGTCACTTAGTGATTTTTAGGGATTTAGACGAAGGCTACCGGATTTTTCGAACGAGTTCTCTCGGCTCTGAAACGTAAAGAGCACCTGTAGGAAAACATGAAGGTTTTAAATCAATAAGGGCGTTTTTAATATCGTGCGGATTTCATCACGCATACGGAATTGCTCCGCACGCGTAACTTCCGCAAATGTCCTTTTCATACAAGTATTTATTGTAATGCGTGGAATATGCACGCGGGACGCGGGACGTGATACCGGGCAGCAGGCCCGCATGCGTGATGAAACACCTTAAAAGTTTGACACTCCACCGCTCCAGCTAGCGTGGTAAGAGTTATTTTATAATTTCCCAACTCAAAAAAGGATCCCAGACGAACTGTTTGTAACAGTAGCGATATTTTTATTTGTATTTAAATTCATAAAAGTATCACAGTATTTTGCTTCTTGTACACACGACTAACAATTCGGTTACGTACAAAACATGAGATCGCAAAATACATGTTTGTTATCATAGTCTCAGGTCGAGCTATTGACAAACTCGGTTAGTTTAGATATTGATTTACATACTCATGAAGTTATGTATTTCATGGTAGCTTACACAAGAAAGACTGGTCATCACGTATGCTTTAGATTCGCGGTTTAGGCTCTAAGTAAACAATAATTTATTGTTAATAAAGAATCATCCATCTGTTATGGCCGAAGTTTTATTTAAAAGACGAAAGAATAAGACCTTTGATTTTGATGAATTGAAGATGATTGAGATGCCTTTATTAGAAGAGATTTTTGTTATTTTTTAAATTGAGTTAGTTTTAAGATCCCTTAAACCTTGCAACTTTGAAATTAAGCTTAGGAATAATATTAAAAATAAAAAATATACCTAGTATCAATAATGAAGTTGCCGTATGAATAGCATAGCATAGTATCAGTCTTATTGTGTTCCCACAGGGAACAGGCTTCCTCTCTAAAAGAGGGAATGGGCCGTGATCCACCACGCGGGCCCAGTGCGGTTTAGTGGGTGTCACTGACTTCGAATTTTGAATGTTGGTTTCGTATGAATAGGTTATTTTAAATCAAATCAGTATCATAGTACAAAGGATAAAGGTACCATCAGATTTAAACCTAGGTACAACTGTTGCATACAAACTGACTGAAAACGATCAAAATGGAAAGAACAACACAAAATGTCATGACCTCGACCACTCGAAACCTTTTTTTAGGTTCTGACCTAATAAGTTAATTCGAAATAAACTGTCAGGAGGAATATGAGAATATGCTAAGCATGCGCAACGACCGCCGGAAGCCCCGTTGTAAATTCTTGATCACATCGTGATCAAAATCTTCACAATACTACTTATATTTCGGGGTTGATTTTTTACAGGGGACTGCCAGCTATTCCACCAAAAATTTGTACATTCCACCAAATATTGATGCAATAATTTAAAAAATCTTAGTTTTAATAGGTCTTAAAAATTCGCTTGGCGTCGATTTTGTACGTTTGAGCTAGGCGGGCAGCGGTCGCGCACGCGCACTGCATGCGTGCGTCATCTCGGCGCGATTACAGGCCGAGTGTAGCTGTGCCGGTGCCAAGCGTCAGGCAGCAGCACTCGGGATCGACCGCGCCGCACACGTCAGTCGCCTATCGGCTCCCGTAACGCGCGCCCGCGTGCTTCTCCCCACGCGACTGTCTGATCTCAGCGCGACTGCACAACGACGCTATCTGCGATGGCGATGTCGCGCGTATTTGAACCGACCGACCATGTCGTCGAAAAATCCCGTCTGCCTTCCTTCGAGCAATACGAAAGTATGCACAAGGAATCGCTCGAAGATCCCGAATCATTTTGGTCGGAATTAGCGAATGAATTCTATTGGCAAACACCATACCAGCGCGGTAATATTGTGTCTTACAATTTCAATGTAAACAACGGGAGGATCTTCGTCAAATGGCTGGAAGGCTCTCGGACCAACATCTGCTTCAACGTGCTGGACCGGAACGTGAGGAACGGTTTCGGAGACAGAATTGCATTCTATTGGTAAGTTATTTTCTGTTAGCATAGCTTCCAAAATCAATAGACAGCTGAGCGGCAATGCACTGAGACGGCGCGCGAACTTATTGATTTTCTCCACCGGCTAGACAGCCAACAGAATACACCAATGGGACAGGCTTATTAATATTGAAAATGAACCTTTGTGTTATGTAATAATACTTGAAGCTAAGTGCACAGCGAAATGTTAACGTTATCCATTTATTACTCTTCAATCAGTATAAAATACTGACAAACTGTAGTCATACCTCGACCTGTGGCACGGTTACCGATTCCGTAAACATAAATTTATTTTATTAAAACACTCAAATAAGAATTTTAAAAAAGCATTCCCTGCCAATGACTTTCAGGTTGCAAATTAGGTGAAGTGGTTCAGTTAGATGATCCACTGTAACAGTTCACTACATAATTACAATCAAATAAACGTAATTAAAACATATTAGAATGCATTCAGTACATAGTCGAATAGTTGTGGTTACATTATGTTAATCATTGCTCTTTTACTGTAAAATATATTTTAGAGTGGTAAAAAACGCTGTAAATACATTCCAAGTCGTGAAGAAATTCGATGTATTAAAGATACAAGATTACTTCTTTTTTTATTAATGTATGCTAGTGCTTGGACTTACGTCGTCGTCGAATCGGTAGAAGTTCGGGATCGATCGGGTTCGAATTTGTGACCTCTAGCCGTACTGCACCTTAACCATTGGGCCAATGGAGGACAACGAGTTTTCTAAATAGGTACATTTCCTTTGCCACCTATTGAGAATCATCTAAATACAAATGTTGAAACTATAATTGCTTACGCTATCGCGATTTTTTATTTACTTGTACAACATAACAGAGAAAATCCAAGGCTTTGTACAAACGCAACTGACAAACTGAAGATGTACATTTAATAAAACAATAATAACCTAACACTATAACTTTATCCACATACATTGAAGAACTTAAATATAGAGGTGTATTTATGAATCTATAGAGTTCTATGTAATTAAAATCAAACGTAAAATTCATCTCAACTCAGCTCTCTTAATTCAAAATGTGTGCAAAACACCATTCAAATGTAGGAAGTGGGCAAGAAACTAGGCCAATCTCTAATAAACTGTATTTATTTATTTAAATTTTGGTTAAATTGGCAATCTTTGGGTCCCTGGAGAGCAAATAATTACCAGAATAATGCATAAAACTTAAAATACATACCTATGTTCTGAAATAATAAAATGCTAATATTTCTTACTCGATCGATTTTTTTTTCCTACTTTTTAGACCCCGAAATCCCTCTTATGGACCTTTATCCTTTCTATTGATTACAAACTAATTATATCCAATGCAAGCAGGTGGCCTTGTACTAGGAACGCCTACATATCATAATATAAATAATAATTTTCCTTGTCTGAACTTTGACCTGTCCCGACCGAGCGAAGTTGAGCTCCTGCATTTCCGTTGATTGATTTCCCGGCCTCTAGGCGCGCGCAATGCAATATTGTACCTGGGCCCGCTGGTTGGACATAACAGATGCGTTTAACACCTCCCCGCACAGCCTCAGCCGTTGTTACCTGGCAACCCCCATCCCTCAACTGTCTAGACAGCCTGTACTAAATCAATAGAGCATAATACAGCCTCCCCAGCCGGTACAACCACAGAAAGGTATGTAAGGGACACCTTAAGTAATACTTAAGGTGGCCCTTACTTTTAGGTATACTTTACGACATTATGTAACAGGATTGACAATAATCTGGCAACATCTATTGGTTTTTCTCTGGATATAGAATATTTTTTAAAGGCGCGAGCGTCATATACTCACATTTGCATTTTCTTAGAACACATGTATGCGTCTTCACTTCTTTCCATCAAGATAAGTTTAAATGCATACAAGGTATCTTCGATAAAGTTTAAACACACTGACGCATATTTTAAGATATTGACGCACGCTTGTGCATACGAATGCATTCAAAGTAGACGATCGCAATCTATTGTCAAAATTACTTCGTATGACATCAGCTCCTAGAATTTGAAGTTATTATCCTTAAGCACCACATTGTTTTAATCAACTCTACTTCTATTTCGGGCTATTTTATGTTGTCTATTCTTCGCTTCCCTTCTAATCATTCCACGGCATCTCGGTGGTCATTAATATACAATTAATTGTATCTACGGCCTCCTTTTTGAAAATTTATCCATTTTTGAACCATCATGAAGCAATTTGCCGCTATTTGATGCTCTATGTCACTTTTCGCGACATATTAGGCCATTTTCTTTTCTTTAATGACAATACCGGTCTACTAACAAACGATGTACCTACCTTCTGGAGATGAACTTTAATTTCCAAATTAATTTAAAGCAGTAGATGAATTTCCGTTTAAATCTACTAGATTTATGTGAGTCTGCACTGATGCTATAATTTATTATATCTATATCTAGATCTGTTATTCAAGACATACAAGTACAATATCCTTATTAGTGCAGGCGTAAGATAGAGATGTGTATCAAAGGACTTGTCATTGTTTATGGATGTCAGCAGCATCCTTTGTCATACATATATCACATCTATCTGTAATAATAAAATAAAAAAACACTAAAACAGTCCTATAAGTAGGTACCTCGATCGATATACTCACGATTCCTTTATATTTAGGAGAACTTAATGCATCACGGCATTCCCTTACCATGATAAAAAATGCGACAGGGTGTAGTGCACAATAAAAAAATAAATTATTGTCTCCTATTACAATATATATAAAAATATATGTTTGAAATACAATTGTATACTAAATCATTTATGATAAGTACTTAAAATAATAAAAAGATAAAATAAAGTTAATTTATTTTGACGTATAAGATGTATACACCGTTAAATTTTGGTAGTTTTAATCCCGTGGAGGGTCGATTCGGTACATGAAATACTATCGATTTGTAAAGATAAAAATGAAAAATAAAGTACTTTTTTTAAACTCGAGTTAAGTTACGCATGTACGAAATTAATTTCTTTAAGTAAACGTCAGCTGATCGAGGCCAATGAACTGTAGGTAGTTAGTACGCAACGACCGACAACTCCCTACAAAGTCATTGACTCGTTTACTTAAAGAAATTATTTTCGTAAATGGGTAGGTATATTAATTCGAGTTTTAGAAAAAAGTACATTATTTTTTATTTTTATCTTTATAAATCGATAGTGTTTCATGAACCGAATCGACCCCCCATCAAAAACTAAAATAAGTTAGAGAAGACTTTCAAATAGTAAATCTGTAATTGAAATAAAACTAAATCTCAGCTTTTAAAAAGGGGAGGGAGTATAAAAAATAAATGGCCCTAGGTACCTACAAACTTTCCGACAATATTCAGAAACCTAATCAGCAAGTTTCTGAGCTTAAAACAATATGCTGAATGCAATCCTTATATTTTGCACACTCAACTACTTCCAACCCAGTTTTTCATGGATTTCATCAAAATTATGTTTGCGAACCGTCTTGACGTAGAGTTAATGGCATTCCTAATGACCCATCTATAAACAGTTGCAGATGAACTATATTTCACTCAAATGACCTTCGTGATATGATAATAAAATTATCAACTAGTTTGATTAGCTCTTTACGTGCATTGCAATTTTCCTATTATAAACAAATCATCATAAGTGTTTGCAAAAGATTCTTGATTCAAACTATTAACGTTCCTTGTCATACTGCTACTGTTAAGTAGAAATAGTTAAAAGAGTACAATCACTATACTAGATAATCCCTATCACACTATTCTTCATAAAATTTGAGTTACATACAATAAATATATATACAAATTATGTTTTTCTATGGAAGCAAATATAATTTAATCGTAAAAAAATATTGAATGTAATTAAATTCGTTAATTTCAAGTAGTAGTTAATTTCAACATATTATGATTTACCAAAATAGGTTTAAAAAACTGGATAGTTATATTTAGATAATATGGAAATATTAAATTTAACTTGTAATTAATTAAATTAATCAGCGATTGCCTGGTGAGGTTAATGTTATCGTGAATAGTTACATATTTACTAGAACCTCACTGTATGTAATAGGTACTTACCTTGTCAGTTATATCAACAAGAGCCCATCGTACTAGTTTCTCTCTACGATACAAATCGTCTTGATAACTATTATTCAGTACTAAGTCAGGTACTGAACACTAGAACGATACAAAAGAACCGACAAAGTGACTTATTCTATCGTACGTTTTCTTGAGATAATAATATTCCCAATTTTTCACTAATTTACAATTAAACATACAGTACAGGCCTTGATCTTTTCTTGCAACTTTTGGTTTCATGCTTTGGCAGGTTTTTCCATCTGAGTTTTCTGCGGTTTAAATGACATTTTATATCTTTACCTTTATATATATAACTAGCTTTTGCCCCCAGCTTCGCTCCCGTTCTGCCCTACGCAACCCCTATCTACCCTACTCTACTCTATTCTAATCTGCCCTACTCTACTCTACCCTACTCTACACTATACCAATAAATGAGCTGGTTTTGGATTTTATTATTTTTTATTTATTTAACGGGATAAAAATTACCCTATATCCTTCTCCTGGTTCTAAGCTAGCTTCCAAATCGGTTTAGCCGTTCTCGAGTTATAAAAAGTGTAACTAACACGTCTTTCTTTTATATATATATATATATATATATATATATATATATATATATATATATATATACTAGCTTTTGCCCGCGGCTTCGCTCCCGCTCGATCCTACTCTACTCTACCCTACTCTAACCTACTTTATCCTACTCTATACCAATAAATGAGCATGTTTTGATTTTTTTTTATTATTATTTAACGGGATAAAAATTACCCTATATCCATCTCCTGGTTCCATGCTAAATTTTCAGCCAAATTGGGTCAGCCGTTCTTGAGTTATAAATAGTATAACACGACTTTCTTTTATATATATAAGATAGATATACTCGTATATATATAGATTATACAAAATTAATGCGATTACTATTCATATTGGGGGAACCCCATTGTCACTTCAGTATCTCCTCTGCATCTAACCAAGACCTTGTGTTAACAAGTAACTATCTAACTTAACGATGTACTCGTGACGTTTTTCTGTAATTTACCTACTTTAGTTTATAACAATAAGGCTTCACGGAGTGAACGGTTTGCACTTATATAATGTCAAAGAAATAAGTAACCATAATGGTGCTAGTTTGTAAGGTCGTCATCAAGGTCTCTCTGTGACCTTGATGTGTGTGGAACTAATTTCCTACTAATATCGACTTATGAATTGATTTCATACCATATCCGCATCTTAGTGCTCGATTACGGAGACGCGGTGCGTTGCACGGCGCGTCGGGCGGTCCGTCGTACTTGCCATATGGTTGTGTTGGCGCGAGCGATGACGCGGCCCGCTGCTGCAATGTACGACGAAACACTCAACGCGCCGCGTCTACGTAAACACGGCCTTAGGAAAAATGCAAAAGTATACAGTAATAAACGTTTTTATGTATTATTTTGTGACCTATGTTTGTAATACATTCATGATCGTGGCCTGACAATAGGTAGTAAAATTCATCTAAAAGTCAGAATTTCTTCCGTTAGAATAGCACATAGGATTTGGACATGGAATGTAAACGTGAAATTAAGTGACTTATTTTTTTATTTACTTGAACATGACTAGGCCAAAAGCCATATTTGACATTAAAAAATAATAATAATATAATTCACATAATATGGTCTGATGATAAGAAATTTACGTGATGAGAATTAATAATACGAATTAAGTACAATTTTGCGACCACGATATACGAGTAGCACGACGGTGACTCGGTCTTGACTGTTTTTCTGCTGATTACTGATGGTAACTCCGTGCAGTAGTATGAAGTGCCATCGTGGCTCTTAGAGCAGTGCTGTGCCCAACTGTGGTTCTGCTCAAACACCGTGCGCAAGTATTTCGTTTTTTAAGACCCAGCGAATGACCAAATCCGGCCCAATAATTTCAATTACTCACGATAGGTATCATAATATATAATTATGTTACCGGATATATATATAATCCAGAACTCTATACAATACCTAGGCAATGTATAGAATATGTTTAAAGTAAGGCTTTTATTTTCATGTGATGATAAAAATAAATAACCCTAACCTAACCTGTCCGCGTTGGGGTGCCCTAAAATTACATCACCTCATTCCCTGCTCTCGTCTTTTACACACATTACGCGCATTCGGTATTGTATAGAATACCTGAATTATACAGATTGCCGGTAACTATACACCTACTTACATGCTTAATTACCATGTAATCCTTACCGGATCCCACTTTTTTTTATATTTTTTGTTACAAACAGGATATAATAAAAATAAAGCGTAAAGATTACAGGTGCGGTACTAATTCGTAGAGCAGCCTTTTGACAGCATACTAGGTAACTAATAAGATAAGTTAAATGAAAACTAAGGCTTTCTGTTCTACATAATATTCCCAAACACGCTAGGTTGTGTAAAAGCTGTAGGTACATTAAGCTATGTATTTACTTCGGACAAATGTATTTATCTAGTAACCTTCAACTTCCTTCAACCTTATAACTCGGTCAGGCGCACAATACCTACTTACTACTAAAAACTTCATAACTCACCACCTTCACATTTTTATTAAGTTCATACTTTATTATTTCTATCGTGGCTCTGGAAGGCAAAGGATGGCTGGCGACTTTTTCTCTTTCTATTGGTCAAAACTACATGAATATCCGTTCAGTGGGTTTTTTAGTGTATCGCGGTCGCGGTGGAGGACTTCGTTTTATAGTGGACAGAATGACAATCGAGACATAATCTAAATGGATAAAGTTAGTAATAAATGCTTTCCAATAACGTAACACAAGGTGATACTAGTCTTGGGTATGACTCAGCTAGGCTAACTAGTACGTATTGTTAACCTCGGCCGCACTTAGTTCCCTTCCACCTTATGCACCAAATTCTTTGATGAATTACAAAACGAGAAAGCGATTTAGAATCAATCCAATCTTAGAATCCCTTCATCTCTTGAAACACCGATGTATGTATGATATGCATTCTTGCGTCATTCATTCGACAGTTTCCTAAAGATATGGACAAGATGGAATAGATAGTATCCAAGTAATCGAGATAACGTTGCTACTTTAATAACTCAGATCTTACAATCGTATTTATTAGAGATAAATAGGCACACGGTGCGATGAGAGAGAATCATTTAACGACATACAAAACCTTGAATTAGGAACGATAACATAGGTAGATGTACGTTCTAAGTACCTACATCAAGAGTGCAGTACGCAAACAGGAGATTTGGCGCTACCCCGTATCGATTATATAAGCCCTTTTCATGCAATTGCAACCCTCAACCACCCCTATATAAGCATAAGCACTATCAAGCACTACAAAGAGAGAAGTGCCCGAGATAATTTATAGAAATCTCGATGTGCAGGGGATTACATAGAACTCATTTGACAAAGGAAAATTATGATTGAGGGGGATCCCTTACCTTACCATATGGGCGAAAATATTATTTATTCAGTATGCATTATTATATTTATGATAGCATATCTTTATACTGGATGTTCTATTATTTTATTGTTAACTGTTTTGTTTTTACATTTCTTTTTTCCTTTACTCTTTCACACGGTGTCTTCATCTCTTTTTTTCTCCAACTCTTCTTTCGCAGACCATGCTGGAAACCACACATCATCTTTGCAAATATTTTTCTGTTTCCTTCTTTTCTTTTATTATATGTGTGTACATAAATATAGTTAAATAAATAAATTGCTGTTCCGAGTACTTATGTTTAAAGTATAGTAAAACACTTATATAATATTTGCATAACTGTGTATGTCCTCTTACAAATCATTATTGCTTCATTTGAAACAGAGCGTGTCCAATTAGGTATTACAATACATTGTCCAAACTTCAAGCCTCTCACAAAGTGTTAAACGTTCACTTTCCAGACTTTCTTGAGCAATAGTCTGATTAATTATTTCAAGGTTTGTAATAGCCGAATGTCTATGCGTGAACTGCGTGACCATACTATCTAGCCTGGCGGTTTCTCTGCCACCATCTCAATTAACTCCTGCTAAGTCTTAATCCATTTCGACCTTCAAGATACTTAAGCATCAGTAATATACAATTTCTTTGTTTTTCAGGGAGGGTAACCACCCAGAAGATTATAGCCGTATTACATACTTGAAATTGATGGACTTGGTGTGCCAATTTGCTAATGGACTGCGCGAGCGCGGTATAGGAAAAGGAGATAGAGTCTCCATATACATGCCCATGATCTTGGAGACAATCGTCTGCATGCTGGCCTGTGCTCGGATTGGAGCTGTACATTCCGTAGTGGTAGGTTTTAGACACTATAATGTATTTGATTTGGACGTTAATTCTTCACTAACAACGGTTTATTCGCTATAAGTCTTACTAAATTTTTTACAAAAACAAAGCAAATACTTTCATCTGATAAACGAATAGTTTGTGCTTCATTTTGATGTCTTCAACTAAGACTACGAGATGATTTCAGTTCGCAGGGTTTTCTTCTGATTCGTTGGCAGAGCGTATGGCTGACTGCAAAGCTAAGGCTCTAGTAACGGCTGATGGTGCGTGGCGCGGAGAGAAGTTGCTCATACTGAAGACCACGTGCGATGAGGCTATTGAGAAAGCCAGGACCAAATACAACCATATTTTGGACATGTGTATTGTAGTCCCGCACCTAGATCGAGTAACGCCTAGCGGAAAGCTTCCTGATGACGTAAGAACACTCGTAAGTATAGTAGTTCTAGTGTATTGCGTAGAGTATCCGTAGTGGTCTACTTGCCTGTGTGGTGGAACTCTTAATTATATCTGACACCTTTGTTTCTTTCTAGTACAAGTGGAATGAGGACGTTGACATTTGGTGGCATGATATCTTAGAGGGTCAATCAACCATCTGCCCTCCGGAATGGTTGACTCCTGAAGATCCTCTGTTTATGCTTTACACCAGGTAAAAATTTGCCTAGCCAGATGTAAGATTTAGAAGTTTAGTTGAAATTGTTTCTAATAATGGTTGTTTACATTAGTGGATCTACTGGCAAACCTAAAGGCGTGGTGCACACGACCGCTGGCTACATGCTGTACGCTGCGGCTACCTTCCGCTACGTGTTCGACCATCGTGATAAGGACATCTACTGGTGCACCGCTGATGTCGGCTGGATCACCGGTCACACTTATGTAGTGTACGCACCCATGGCTAATGCCGCCACTTCTGTCATGGTAAGTTGCTAGTGAAATAATATGTCTTTTTACCCCACGTCTGCAATTCCTGCCTTTCCAGTCTAGGACCACGGGTAACCTTTTCAGAAGTCGACCTTTGGCCATATCCTGCTGGGCCCTTGCGGTTTTTCTGACATCTCTTTGAGGCGCACGTGGAATACCACGCGCCGTTGACGACGCCGATGTTGGTCCCGCTCAGCTGACATTTACTTAAAGAAATTAGTTTCGTATTTGCGTAAATTAATTCGAGTTTTTGAAAAAAAAATACTTTGTTTCTATTTTTTCTTTACAAATCGATAGTATTTCATGTACCGAATCGAGCCTCCGCGGGATTAAAACGAACAAAATTTAACGGTGTATAGATTAAATTTGACAAACTTGAAGGTTAACCCGCAGAGGCCGGTCAATTTGAGTGATTAATTTATTATAAGCTAAGAACTTGACATTGTCATTAGAGAGACAGTAAGGTGGCCTTGCATGTTAGTTGACGTGCACATTACGAACTCTTAATTAACAGAAACAATGAAACTAGGAAGTAATTATAGTTATTTGTTAAACAAAAGTGCAAAGTTGCTTTTTTACCCGCGTGCTCTGATGGATGTGTTATGGAGCCGAGGGAAGCAGTGACAAATTTGCACGTGTATTAAACGACGTTTCTCAATACACTTACGAAGAAATACTTTCTCTAAAAATTACAACGCATTTTTGTTAATTTTGTACTGAAGAACATTTTTGAAAGTTGTCAAACATTTTAGTTTGGATTTAGATGGCAGCAGGCTATCACAAGTATTTTTTTGACCTTAATCACAATATCTGGCGGCGGCGGCGTAGCATCTAAAGACTTTTCATCAAATCTTAAATTCAACATTTTTTTTTAAATAACACAATTTCATATGTTAGTTAGATAATAGTATTTATAGATTTTTCTTTCCGCGTTTAATATTTGCAGGTTGAAGAAGCGGCAAAGGTATCAAACCGTTATACATCCTAATATTAATAAAAATAGAAATTCAAATATTTTTTAATTTAGAATGCCGATAAATGTTAATTTGTTGGTAATAACAAATTATTCTGTAAATAATCATGTTTATTTATTATATTCTGTTCAAAAACACAATTTAAATTTTCATTAAATATTAAAACCTTAAAAATATTCGCCTCTTTGCTTTAAAAAACAAAAATCACCCTTGACCGTGACTGAAAAAAGGAATGAAATGAGCCCTTGGTATGATAAATTTAAAAAAAAGCACGCGTGTGATATACATGCCATGTCGAACCTAATTGTAGTGCGATAAGAGGCAGTTTTCGAGTAAGCGTAATTAAGAAATTTTTGCACTCGAGTGCAGCACGTAACTTTTCATCCCACCTCAGCGCGGTGGTATTATTAATTAAATGTTACGAAACAATATGCGTTTCAAACAGACAATAAATTACCGATTTAATGAGCAATCGCTGTAGGGTTTTTCGCAAAAGGATTTTTCGTACTAACGTTACATCGCACCTATAAAGCATCCTCAGGTCGTCTACGGCGCGCACCGTTCCCGCGCGCCTCAAGGAGTTGTCAGCATACTGTAGGGGTCCAGCAGGGCCGAAGCCTACTGGGGCCAAAGGTTATGTGAGACTGTCACCAAAGGCCCCAGGATAAAGGCAAGGAATGGAAAGGTAGGTTTTTTTAGTCAGTAAAAGTCTGACACTGTTTCCCGCCCCACCCAAGGGCGGGATTCGTCATTGGATGATTTTTACCTACCACAAAAAAAAAAAAACCTATAAAGCATCGATGGAATAAAATATCGAACAACTGAATTGTTTTATTATAATGAACACAGGATATAATAAAAATCGAATCATCAAGTTTTGAAATCAAATATGGAAACCTATATAACGGTGAAAGAAAACATTGTGACGAAACCAGCATTTCGTAGAACCAAAAATTCGAAGACGTGTGGCAACTACCAGTCCACACTAGGCTCGCATGGTGGATTACGGCCCATTCCCTCTTCCAGAAAGAGGCCTGAAAGAGTGGGAACATTATGCTATGTTGTGTTAAAGCCTATTGGATCTACCAAATATAATATACATTTAGACATTAATTTTTTAATACTAACCAAAGAGACATTCAGATGAAAGAAGATGCATTCCTATTTCAGTTCGAAGGGACACCGTTCTTCCCCGACAATGACCGCTTTTGGTACGTGTGTGCCAAGTACAAGGTGACCCAGTTCTACACTGCTCCGACCGCCATCAGGGCCCTCACTAAGTTCGGAGACGAGTTAGTCAAGAGGTAAGTTGTTAAAGGTCGAAGATAACTAAGCTGAATATGCAGGCAGTACGCGGCAAATAATTGGAACTAAAATTACGTGCAGTTTCGATTAAGACCCGAAAATTTGTTACTGCGCATTGAAGGTCGATCGCCATTTTGGTTAAACTTATATGCCGTGTATTATACATGTGTTGTATTCGTCAGTCACAAATCACATTTGCTGTGGAAATGATAGCGGAAGAGTTACCGTGTCCTTAGAATACAAATGGGAACAGTAGGCATACAGTAAGTTTTATTCACTCTCGCTTGACCCAGAGCGGGAGAAACGATTTACCACCTCAAATAAAGCCAGTAGACTTACTGTTTTGCGAATCCAAAACCCAGACTAATTGACTTTTTTTTCCCTCGTATTAAAAGTAACAAGTGAACCTCGTGTGCCCGTTCTTGTAGCATATTAAAGTCGACTTAATTTCCTTTTAAAAACTGTTAGTTTCCAAATAAAGTACCTAATCAATCAAATTACCACGTTTTTTCACAATTACGATGGAGCGGCAGCCTGTCTTGCCGCGAAAATCAAGTATCGGACCTCGTGATCACCCGTTACGACTGCCAAGCAAGCATATAGGGAATCTTTCGTATTCAATCGCTATGTAAATATTTGCGCTGCCGATGATGTCTGGAGCATTTAAGCGAGGAGAGCACCGTGCGACATGCCCTAATTGGCATCCTGATCCGCTTACTTAGGGTCACAAGTATTGTTAGCAGAGGGCGACGGAGGATCGGAGCAGCTGATTCGAAACATTTGTAAAAATCGACCCCGTTACATAAATTTTATATTCAACTTGTATGTAGATTTATGAAAGCATCTCTTTAATATGTTGTAGGTAACTTGTAACTACCAATCTGACAACACCTCGTGAATATTGTTGCATTATACATAAGAAGTCGTACGTACAACTTTTCGCTGAGTAAACTATTGGCGAAAATATATGCATATTTGCATAATTATACAAAGAGCAGTGTTGGCTGAGTGGTAACGGCCCCGACTTACGAGTTGTAGGTCGCGGGTTCAAACCCAGCCAGCGCATTACTTTGTGTAATTTATTTCATCACCACTGCTCTCGAAACGGTGAAGGAAAACATCGTGAGGAAACTGTCATGTCCTAGAACCAAAAATTCAAAGACATGTGACATTCACCAACCCGCTCTGGGCCCGCGTGGTGGAGTACGGCACATTCCCTCTCTTGGCTCTCCAAGAGAGGGAATGGGCCTGTGTCCCAACAGTGGCAACATCAGCCTTTTAGCTGATGATGATGAAAGGGAACATTAAAAAGCATACAGGGTTACTTCAAACTTATGATGATAGCAAATTTTACGATAAGGCCTGTAGCACACTCAACATAACAATACTAAAGGTCTAATTGAAAGGTAAACTTCTTTAGAGTCACGAGAACAAGCCATTTACGTACTAGTGTATTATAATTACAAATGCCATAGGGTCATATAATGTCATACAAGAGAATTGATCGCTACAGTAATCAATACATTATTCATCGGTGCATACTAGCACAAATGTCGTTAAAAGCACATGAAAGGCTCGCTTAGGTCTAAACGTTTACTTAACCCAATTGTGTGTAGTTCGCTGCAGCGGCCATTATTTATTGACGAATGGTTTTCTATTTGCGCACAGTTGCCTCTTATTCGATCAATACTGGAACTAAATTTACAAGAAAAGGGTAACTTATAACATCGACCATGGAACATGGCATTGTAGAATTATCTAATAATGTAGTAATATCACGCTGTCGCTAATGTTTACCTATACAACCTTATTGTATATGCGAAACCCAAAACACGGGTCTAGTATTTTTATGCAAAGAATTTATGTACAAAATTTTATGAAAAATCACAAAGTTATAAGCTTGTTATGTTACCTGTTTGTCCACGAGTACACAAGGTCACCGGGCCATCCGCGCCACTGAGGGGTTGTTTTGCTCCCGCACCCAGCAGTACCCTGGAGCCTCATGCCCGCTATGACCTGCCGTGACCTAGTGTCGGTGGTGTCCAACTTGTGACCTTTTTTAAATATTTTTGAGAAAATATAACATGGTGTAAAAATTATCGGAATCGATTCAGTTACTGATTCTGAACAAACTATATTCAGGTTTCGCATATACTCGTACTAAAAATAATGTTGTATAGAATAAAACTATGTACATACATATGTAAAAAACATGGCTATTCAGCTGCATGTGGTTAGGCTGGAAGCTGACCAGCGCGGTTGAGGAAAGGTTTGGCACATAAGTTATGCTAGATGGATTGATTTATTATTAAACATTTCTTAACCGTGTCACACATATTTTGTAGACATAACCTGGATTCCCTGCGCGTGCTGGGTAGCGTGGGCGAGCCCATCAACCCTGAGGCTTGGCTCTGGTATTACAACGTCGTCGGCCAAAGCCGCTGCTCCATCGTGGATACCTTCTGGCAGACGGAGACCGGCGGCCACGTGCTCACCAGCCTCCCAGCTGCCACCCCGATGAAACCTGGGGCTGCCGTGAGTCCTTATTCACAAAAGTGTACTCTTTTAGTCTGAAATAAATCAAAATTTATCTGCGATTGCTGAAAAGCTAATGAATGTATAGAATTGATATGACATGTAGGTACTACCGTTTCTGGTGGTTTTTCGAACGATGTAGACTTGTTGACAGGCTGAATGACACTTGTCCTCTTTTTTTCTGAGCTGGTGAAATTGAGTCTTGTGTCTCATGTAACAGGGTTTCCCATTCTTCGGCGTCGAGCCCACCATTGTCGACGACGAGGGTAAAGTGATTGAGGGACCCGGCGAGGGTTACCTGGTGTTCTCTCGCCCTTGGCCTGGCATCATGACAAGCCTGTTCCAGGACCACAACCGCTATGAAGAAGTGTATTTTAGAAAGTTTCCCGGATACTACTGCACCGGAGATGGTATGAATTTATTTTCAGTTTTGCTATAATAAAATAGCATGCCCATTCTATGCGAATAAAATGTAAAATATTATCCTTATCCATTGCAAAATGTGTTGCGTAGAGGTACTAACGCATTGCTACGCAAAAGCAATGTTGATAGTTTGAATCAACGGTTTTTAAGTTAACTTCTGTGGTTTATAAGATATACACATACTTTCCATTACTATAACCCGTATCTACCACTTGCAATATAACAAACCTATGAATGACTTTTAATATTTACAGGTGCCAGGAGGGACGAGGACGGGTTCTTGTGGGTGACGGGCCGCATCGATGACATGCTAAACGTGTCCGGACACTTGATGTCTACTGCCGAAGTGGAGGGCGTGCTGACTGAGGACATGAACGTGGCCGAGGCCGCCGTGGTGTCCAAGCCACACCCCGTCAAGGGGGAATCCCTTTACTGTTTCGTAATTCTTAACGAAGGTGCCAAATTCGATGCTGCTTTGGTCGACGCTTTGAAGAAACGCGTGCGCTCCAGGATCGGAGCATTTGCATGTCCCGACGCGATCCACCACGCGCCCGGCCTGCCCAAGACGCGTTCCGGCAAAATCATGCGGCGCGTGCTGCGCAAGGTCGCGCTGGGTGACAGGAACGTGGGCGACGTGTCCACGCTGGCGGACCCCTCCATCGTCGACATGCTATTCCAGACTCGCGCTTCACAGTAGACAAGCGCGATGACCTGATGTTTTCGTTCCTATTCAAATGCATGGCCGTATTTCATTGTGAACCCAATTATTTCCAGCTTCCTTTCAGTCCAGCTTGAATATCCGTCCGCAGCTATTTTGGCAAGGCCTTGTGTTTCACGTACATTCAAAATTATTGCTTTAAAGTCACCGGTATATTCATTGCTTATAATTATGTAGTCATAAATTAATTGTGTGAGGTTTAAACATGGGTTAACGTAGGTATCACATGCCTTGAACACGTATGTGCAGGTATTTGTGTAATATATGCATCATTGACTTAACGAATCACTCGATAGATCTAAATTAGCTAGAAATTTAGCAATTTACACAGGGTGTGTCTACGAATATGGTTCAAAGTCTCGAATTTGTCTACTTTATATCTTCGATCGTATACAAGCGGTATACTTTATATAGGTACCGCATAGTGATCGGATATCTATTAAGTGATACAAAGTCAATGATATTAATTTAACTACAATATAATATTTAGTTATTACTAAACACTATGTAAGGTGTTCTCATACTTTCATGTTAAGTACATTATTTATTGTTTGTTAATGTTTGGCATTTATATTTTGTCAAAAATCGATAGGATCGGTTTACTTTATATCAGTTAACTGATTGTGATATACTATAGACGGGTTTGGCTTCAAAAATCAAATTCTAATTTAAAATAGTTGCCTGTTAGTTTAAAACAAAGAAACTATATATTTGTGTTATTTCTGTATCATTCAATGATACTTTATAACTGTCGTAACAAGCCTAAATACGAAATTGGATTAATTTATTAAACATTCTTATTTATTCAGATATTTCTGATCATGAGTTCAATGTGAGTCTGTAGGACCCTGATGATGCTTGAATATTGGTTAAAAATATTCAGTCATTCCATAATGTGTTTAGTTTTACTAGTGTATCTTTTGCATAATATTCTTATGTGTCTAAATATAACCGAGTCGAGTATACGAGATGCAATCTCACCTCACGTGTACTGTACTTGCTTAGAAATAGGAATCATATTTAATCGCGTAATCATACATTAAATAGTCTGCTCACATTTCAATATTTGTGATATTTAGATGGCGTATTCAAAAGCCAATGCAATCTTATGGCATGATTTGTTTTTTTTCTTTTCGCCAGAAATTTAACCTAGGTTATATGTTAGAGGACAATACGAGAAATCAATAGCAAAAAGAACCAGCTCCATAAACCGTAACCGAACGAAGATACGTTTAAAAGCGTTGCTAGTGTAATACGTAATATTTTTAAATTGGTTAGTCCTGCATTATTTTTTTAACACTTGCAGTTTTTCATCAATAAAAGTATTAAAAAAAAATAAGTGTTACACGAATTGAAAAGATAGTATTACGATAGTGATTGACACTATTTAATGCGTACATACCATAAATACCGAAACCAAAATAAAAATAACGCGTTATAAAAAACCTATAGCAATCCACTAAATAGTCTTTAACTTCGTTTGGTTACAGTTGGTAGACATAATTCTTTTTGGTATTGATTTCTTATATAGTCCTTCAAGTAATGGCCTAGGTTTCACTTTAAAAAAAAAATTTGCCAGCAATATATGGCAAAAGTTTCATTCCCCTTTATTTTGAACACCTATGTGATAGGTGCTACCGAATTGGGGTAACTTTGTCCCTGGGGTACCTATTACTTTTGCATAGCTTATTAACCAATAGAAACACAGTAAACACAGTTTCTCATGTTACTATTGGGTATTGGTTTGGCTTGTGTCAAAGTTATAACCCAGGGCAAAAGTAACCCCACTTTACGGTATCTAATTTAAATTATTTAATCATTATTTTAATTATTATAGACTGTCCCAGACATTAATCTTATGTGACTTTAGTTACCTGTAGCCTTTTAGTTTATAGTATTTATTGCTGACATGTGATTAAGTTATTTTTCGGGTTTATGAGATACTAGAATTTAAGGACTGAAAGATCAATAGTTTCCTGATAGGTGTGCACAAACATACATATGCAGTTTGAGCTAAGTTGCTAGTGTCATATTCATGTCCCGGCCTATCTTAGACATAGGTATTAGTATACCTATATTTTAATTTCAATGGGTTGTGATATTATTTTTTTATTTATTTTATGATAGGCTTTTTATTTTTTTTTTCTGCACAAACATTTCCAATTCGATTAAATAAAAAAAAATAATGTTAATATAAACTTATAATCGGGAAGCACTTATTTGTGATGCACAATGTTGAAATAATATAAGACGTAGTTTAACATGTAAACCTACCCATAGGTTAGGTTCTAGTTTTAAAAAGCGTAGAATTATCTATGGCCTTTTTGTGGATCAATTATTATTAGTTACCTACTAGTTTATTTTTATTTCGTATTGCTTTTAGTGAGAGTTATACGATTTTTTTTTATTTTGGGTAGCTGCTCTTTCCCCTTCAAAAAATAATCGCGCTGCTGTTGGTATATTTGTTCGGAAATATTTAACTAAGCACCACCTAAGTACTTGTATTGTGACAATCTGTTGTCTGCAGGAAATGTAATAAACAGCCAATAAAAATATACAATAAAATGAAACAATGTATAATTTTAAATTCCTGCCATCAATTTTAACAACAACGATTTTGCCATCGAAGCATATTATTTATTATGTTGTGTAATATTAAGAATTGACGCGTAATACAGTCAACTATAGAGCTTACAATCTATTTCTTTTTCCAATCTTTTTACAATCCTATTTCAATAATGATTTTCTTATCTTTTTATAATTTATTTTAATTTGTACGAGGTGTACGCCATTTAGTTAATATTTTATACGTTTTGACTTGGTATCATATTTCTTAGGGTAATTATAGATGGAGTTAGACTCTCAAAGTCACTCGATATAAAATAGCAAGTAAGGGAATTTATGTGATTGCATGTCATATCATTAAACTGATTAAATGATATTCGAAAATTGGTTTTCAATCATTATCATTATTACTTCCTAAACTCTAAAATTGCTAACACAAAACAGAAACACAGATCCTTTCATTAACTAGACTAATCATGTTACCCAAATAATAAATAATAATAATATTCCACAACTATCACACAATGCCGTCTAGTCCCAAGCTAAGCAGAGCTTGTGTTATGGGTACTAGACAACTGATAAACTTACTTATATATTTCTAAATACATACATACTATAGATAAATTACACCCAGACACAGAACAAATGATCGTGCTCATCACACAAACATTTGTCCTGGGTGGGAATCGAACCCACGACCTCCGGCATAGCAGTCAGGGCCGCTAACCACTAGACCAACGGGCCAGTCAATAACGGAGTTAGGTGATAGGAAGCGGACCCTATAGTTAAAAAAGGCTTAGTTTTATATTGAAGGCCTTTATGTCCCACAGGGGCTAGGATTGATGCTGTTGTCGTCAACTTATCTACTAAAATATTCCAGATTAAAAAATCCACTTGACCCGGAAATCGGAGCCAGGACTGAACAGAACCAATACAGCAGCCTTGTTCTCAGCAGGGCTATTTATGTCACTTGAATAGAATAGAATAAACTTTATTGTACACCAAAATATGTAGTAACAATTCACAGGAACTTAAATCTATGGGTACAATGGCGGTCTTAAAGCTGACAGCGATATCTACCAGACAACCTTAGGATGGATTATAAGAATTTTAAAAAGACTTGACTTGTCATGTAATGATAGGCACAATCCATATAAAGTAAGCAGTAGGTAGTCCACCCAATTCCTTACGAAAATGAAAGTGGTATAACAACTTCAATAGCGCCCGTGGCGTGCATAGGTTCGATCAGACGCTTTGTCACCAACATCCTATAAGTACTTAGATAGCTACCTAAGCGCTTATAGGATCTCCTGGCACAAAAGTGTAATTGTTAAGAAAGCAAATAAGCTATTACTTATAATCTAATTAAAAAAAACCAAATAAACACAAGAACGTATTCTGTAAGTATATATTCGCTTTTATAGAGACAGTATGAAAAGGGCTACGCTGGACACAAATTGTTAGTAACTAATATATATATTACTAGCCATTGATATATATGTACTATAAACAATAAACGTCGCACGGTCATTGGTCAACCAGTGGACCACGCGTCGTCAACCAGTGGACCACGCGTCGTCAACCAGTGGACCACGCGTCGTCAACCAGTGGACCACGCGTCGTCAACCAGTGGACCACGCTTCGTCAACCAGTGGACCACGCGTCGTCAACCAGTAGACCCCGCGCGGCCAACGAGTGCCGTCGCTTGCTCCAGGAATTTTCGAGTAGTCTGTTAACAATGGGCACTATAAATATATATATATCCTTTACTCTACCCTACCCTACCCTACCCTGCTCTACCCTACCCTACCCTGCTCTACCCTACCCTACCTAAAAACCCTCTCCTGACAATAACAAACACAACAAAAAAGAATTAGCGAAATCGATCCAGCCGTTCTCGAGATTTGCGCTTAGCAACACATTCAGTGATTCATTTTTATATTATAGATATAATTTTAAAATAATAATAACCTCTGCGTACTAAATTTTCTTTGCTGAGAATATTTACGGGATTTTACCTCCAAAACTCGATCGCAATAAAATTCTAGGAAATGCGGAAAAAACAGCTCACAAAACACGAATCATTTTCATTTATTTAATTTATAAAATAAGTAAACCAGCCAGCTTTCAAATAAATGAGTTAAAATAATTTAAGTACACTCACACACTATTAAAACCTAATTCTAATGTCGGTGTTCTTAACTAATCACACAGCATGTACATTTTATTGTAAGTTGTCAACGACATTTTTCAACACACTCTAAAAGTAACTAAATAAAAATATAAATTATATTTTAAAAAAAAATACACTAGATTGCGAGAAATGGCTGGTAAGTTTGCCAGCGGCCAGCCTAGTACATCGATCTATACCTAAACAATAAATTGAAATAAGTAGGGGCTGGTCGCTTCACACATCCGCACGAGTGTTAAATACACTTCATAGTATAGTAATGGAGGAGTAGGAACACAGAAAAGTGGAAAGGTAGGAATCAGATTTCAGGTTAGTGTGTTAGAAAACGTCGTTGCCATTCGTTTAGGTATCTGTAGGTGCTACATTCAGTTTATTTTTTCTTTAGTTTTTTAGGTGGAACTTCGATGCCTCCTCCAGTCTTAAAGTATAAGCTATAGAAGACTCCTGTAGCCACGACCAATATCGTTGACAGAACGGTGATGTACTCAGCACGGTTCCTGTAAAAAAAAATGAAATGTAAAAAAAAAACATGTTTAGATACCGTGGGATCATAACAATGACTATGCATAAGTACCGTGATATGTAGACCTGAATACGAATGGAAGAAACCACGGATGAGTGGTGAATGGGCTGAGCCAGCAGGATTTTTTCTTAGAGTGCATCTTGAGCACATCGCATCGAATAGGACAAACGATTATTTTTTTTGCATATTTTTAAAGACGTAGAACTAATTTTGTCGACTAAGGAGACCAATTTGAATTTTAAGCATTAGTTTGTGTGTAGGTATTATATCAACTGAAAATTACCTAGGTTTTTTTTTATTATTAAACATTACCCCTCACCAACAATTACTCCTACATCGTAGGATGCATTCACGAACATCTAAATTTACATATACAAGACACAAGTATAGGCCATACATATATTTTTTCTGTGCGGGAATCGAACCCGCGCCGTATGAAATGAAACTATATATATGTCTCATGTAGTTATATCATTACGATGTTAGGTATATACCTATAACATCACAAGTTTATTAATAAAAAACGGTAATTTAAAAAACTAAAAAACCCGACTGCTTTTCTGAGCATTCATGAAAAAGCCCTAAAACAAGAAAATCTGGCAGTCGGGACCCATTCTAGAATTGAGAGCACATACCTATATTACATTGCAGATTACTCCAATCTATTGACTAGACGGCTGACTTTCTAGAATGGGTCCCGACTGCCAGATTTTCTTGTTTTAGGGCTTTTTCATGAATGCTCAGAAAAGCAGTCGGGTTTTTTAGTTTTTTAAATTACCGTTTTTTATTTTTTTAGTTTTATTTTATTACGATATCAATTTCAAAGTAATTACGAATCTAAAGATACCTCTCAAACTAAAATCCATCGAGCCGTTCAGGTCGCAGAGCGTGCCAAACATTTGAATTTGGCGCTACAAATCCGCCATTTTGTTTTTTTTTTATTTTGATATATCCAGGGTCACTCTCACAGTAAATACGAATCTAACGACACCTCTCAAGCTAAAATCCATCGAGCCGTTCAGGCTGCAGAGCGTGCCAAACAATTATACATACATACATACATACTTACTTACATACATACATACATACATACTCTCGAAAAACATAACCCTCCTTCTGGCGCAGTCGGGTAAAAATAAGAATTATACACCGTTAAATTTTGATCGTTTTAATCCCGCGAAGGGTCGATTCGGTAAATGAAATACTATCGATTTGTAAAGAGACAATTAAAAAATAAAGTACTTTGTTTTTTAAACTCGAAGTAATTTACGCGTATACGAAATTAATTTCTTTAAGTAAACGTCAGCTGAGCGAGGACAATGAACTGTAGGTAGTTAGTACGCAACGACCGACAACTACCTACAAGGTCATTGACTTGTTTGCTTAAAGAAGTTAATTTACATCTCCCACTCTTGGGCGGAGCGGGACAGCGTGTCAGAGTTTTACTGACTATAACCCACTACTAGTTCCTTCGTTGCCTTTCATTCCAGGGCTGGGTTTTTCTTTCAGAAGCGGACCCATGGCACCGGTAGGCTTCGACTCTGCTAGGCCCATACGGTTTGCTTTGCTGATATCTCCTTGATGCAAGAAACATTCTGTAACTTCAACTGAAATGAAATCTCCGCGCCCTTGAGCGGGGTGGGAGATAGTGTCAGACTTTTACTGACTAAAAACCCACTCCTAATCCTTCTTTGCCTTCGTTCCAGGGCCCCGGGTTTCATTTTCATATTCCCCATGGCCCTGAGCCCCTGCGGTTTACTGACATCTCCCTGAGGCGCGCGTGAAACGAAACGCGCCATCGACGACTTGGACCCGGGCCAGACGGTTGCTGGACGATCGGACGGCGAGCTACCCATTGCTCGCCGTCCGCAAACCTGCGCCTACTTGGGGTACTGTGATGTAAATATTCGCAAAAAGGGCTATCAATATGTACTTACTCAAAAGGCGTTCCACAGACGACATACCAGGACGCACCATTTGGTGGAAGCTCTTTGACGCAGTGGAAGTCAATATAATCCTCGTTGTAGTCGGTCGGGCAGAAATATTTGCGTTTCTCCAACACCTGGAACCAAAGTAATAGGTCCTTATTTAGACTGACACAATAATAATCCTCCAAACCGACCATTTTAGTCTTGTTAACTAATCAAACCAAAATATTTATTTCAAATAAATCATTTAGGTACGGACAATGTTGGACTTTCAAAAAGTTGGTCAGCCAGAAAAGTGAAGCTCAGCTAATTACAAAGGTAGGTAGGTCTCTATGGAGTAAAACGTGCAAGCAACTCCATGGTTACTCTTTTAAGTCGTCTAATGTATTAGGGACCATTCAAATATTACGTAAGTACTACAGGGGGGTGGGGGGGATCTTTGCTTTACTTATTTTTGATAACATGGCGAATGAAAATAACGCAGCGCTGGTGGCGGAAGCGCACAACACCAACTGCTTTAGTTCGGCCGGGGAATCGAACCCGCTCAGCGATTATGCTTTCGACCACGAGTCCAAGATGCAATCAGGAACTACTTATGTTACAGAAGTATTACAATAGGCGTAAGTTGAACCGAAATGGCGATCGACCTTCAATGCGGAGTAGCAGATTTTCGAGTGTCAATCAAAGTGGGAGGACGCGCGCAACTATAGTAACGTAACGATCGACGGCCATTTCGATTCAACTTATTTGCCACGTACCTACTATACGATTGCATTTCTCAATAGGTTTAAAATCATTAAATGACAAATCCGTGTGCGTGTCAGACTCTTACTGACTAAAGTGCTAAAAACCTACCCTGTTCCATTCATTGCCTTCGATCCAGGGCCCCGGGGTTCATTTTCACATAACCCTTGGCCCCAGTAGGCTTCGGCCCTGTTGGGCCCCTACAGTTTGCTGACAACTCCTTGAGGCGCGAGGGAACAGTGCGCGCCGTAAACAACTTGGGTTCGGATCGGTCTGTTACCGGATGAACGAACAGAGAGCTACACAAAGCCCGCCGTCCGCGAGTTCACGCCTACGGTGATTCCTCAATAGGTTGGCAGTAGGATTTTATGTAGTAGGTAAATTATCAGCATAGTAACTGCCATAACAGGTAGATATTAATTAGTCATAAAAATCATGTAATATTATGTGCTAGCGAATCCTCACGATATCTCATTATCGCGTTCAAGACGATAACGATGAAATAAAAAAGGCGATAAAAAAAATATTTTTTCAGATTTAAAAAGGAAATTAAGCCAAAGAACTTATTGAAAAATCTTATGACACTATTCTAGAAGCTTCTAGAAGACAGGATAGTACTCGTGGCATTTGAAATTGCAATCGATATTCACAAAAGAAGCATTATTTCTTAACTTGCAAATGTACAGTAAAACGTTCCTACACTCTCATTGATACACATGTACATTGTATGAATATCAATGTAATTACATTCTTTATCTGCTAAGCCCTACTTATGTAATCGGCGCAGATGTTCACATAAAAATGGATCACCTTTTAAATCTTTTTTCATTGAACTTGAAATCTGTTTTAAACAAATTCATACTTTGGAATGGGTTCGTATTTGACATCTTAGTGGTTATTTTTAAGTGAGAAATAATCCAATGACTACTCCCGCTCTGGTCGGAGCGATCTCACCATGTGATATGCGGTGATGATGTCGACGATGGATGATCACACTTCGAGTTTCTCACAAACTAAAAGGAGTGCTATCTAACAATACCTTTATTATTAATTAACTATATATAAACTCTCATAGATATATAAGAAACGGAACAACCTATGGTACATAGTACGGAATGCAAGTTTTATTTGACAGAATTTATCTCACCTGTCCAAATGGTGTGGTGAGCGTGGCGATTTCGTTACAAGGTCCGACTGGCTCATGCAGACCTAGGGACCAGTGCTGCTCAGGGTTGAAGAATATTACGCAGATCAGGTACAGCAGGTAATGCACCGCCAGCTGCAGTAGCAGCACGTAATCTATGGCTGTTAACCTAGAGAAATTAAAAACACTTGGTCAAAAAAAATTAGATGTCTTATTTTACATAATTTTATCTAGAGATGATTGTTGTCAGTCCGTGTCTTCTCACAGCTGGATAAAGGTATTTATAATTTTATATTTCCTATAACTTCGACTACTATCTAGCCTGGAGCAGGTACCATCGAAGACACTTCTGCCTGACCAACGTTAAGTTCATTTTTGCTTGCGCTCGAAACAAAAACTTCAAAGGGCTTGGTTTGGCGCCGCGCCGCCGTAGGAATCAAGCGAATTTTTTTAAGTGATCAGGCAGAAATGACCGCGTTGGTACCTACCTGTTGACATTGTAAAACTTAAAGTGTAATTGCGTAGTAGGGCAAAATGGCTACTTACTTTTTGCTGCTCTTCTCCCTATTACTCAGTAGTCCAGAAAGTATTATCATGCCAAAGATAGAGAATAGAAGGAAGAAAGTAACTTCTGAGTGGATCTTGTAGACGTCGTGCAGTGGGTGATAGATAGGGATGAACAGGAGGACGCCTCCAGGCATACCTAGTAGAGACGCGATCAATACTGATTTCCATTCAGACTTCTTGCTGTAAAGAACCATTAAATGGAAAAATAGATTAGGAATTCAAAACATTAACATGGTACAAGTTCCTTAAAAAGGATTTGAAAAAGAAACTTACTCTGCTGCATCCCACTGTGCGACTTTCGGTGCAAACCAAGATCTGGTGGCGTTGAAGAAGAAGAAGAAACTGGCAGCAAACGAAGCATGGAAGTAGTAAGAGTTCCATGGCACCCAGTAGTGACGGTCGTAGATGTTAGGGTCGGTGTCATGCCAGGTCCAGTGCACGAACTTGACGGCAGTGATATCATAGGGAATGTCCACGAGAACTGTCACTAGACCCACTGCGAAAGGCTCAGCATATTTGGGGAGATTCAATCGGGATACAGCGTACGCAGCATGGTAAATAAATGCGGGATCTGAAAATAACTTTTTATCTCAAAAGACGCCGATAGCACTGGGAGCCATGCTATGCGATGCTATAAGGTGACAGAAGCTTAACGGACGGATTCATTATTATATATTATAGCCTTTTATTTATCCAATGAATATACAGTTTTTTTTATATATAACTTATACTATCTAACATGCTTTCAAGAGTTTGATCTATTTTTTTTTTCACGTACGAATTCATATCAGAATGTAAATAAGAAAATACTGAAATCTTTAAATATTTTTTTAAATTTATCTATCAATACTTACACAAAAGAATGATATGAAGTGGCAACCTAGCTCCCAAGAAGATGATGGGAGTCTGAGAATGCCAGAAGTTGTCGTACTCTGGCAGTGCGACGTGCCAGAAATTGTCGGTGAAGAGTCCGTGTAGGATTGTTCCCAACCAAAAGTACGGCCATCGGCCTCCCTTCCTAAAAGCTGAAATGAAACATATTGTTACTTTACCCACACTTCGGTTTTATGATCATTGATATTAATCAATCTACCCAGCCGATATCAGTGGAGTAGTTGATCAAGTGGCCCAGTATAACAAGTAACAAACAACTTTAACAAAGCTCACCAGTTATATTGTTTTTGTTACGTAATAGGCAACTTGCACGGATGGTCATGGTAAGTCAATTTGAGGACCCCTCATTAATAAAAAATTGAGTTTATGAACTTGTACCTACTTTATGATTTTATTAATGCCATAAGTCTACTACAACCCAGCTTCTGATCTCTCGTTATTCAGCTGGTCTAACCAGTAACCAGCTACGTACTTTGAATTAGCTGCATTAGCAACGGATAAGGAATTTGAAACAGTCAATGCAGGTAGTTGCTGCTAGCGCACCAAATCAGTATTTAATAAACTGTACCTATGTGAGTCATCCTTATTCTGACAAAAATTATAAATGCGAATGGAAGTAGTTTATTTTTTAACCATCCATATCGCATTTACGACTTTCGGTAAAATAAATTTCGTGATTTTTAATAATAGACATTACAATTCTTAGGTATTATGAAATTCGGACTTTTGAAAATCGGAACAACGAAATTCGGAATAAAATGACCATGAAATTTTTGAAATAAATTTCATCCAGAAAAAATATAAGTAGGTGTAACCTTTGTACTGATTCTGTGGGAAGGACACAACAAGGTCACAACTTTCGAATTGCGATGGTCACAATTTATTGCTTTTAGAGCAGTAACTGGTTTTCGGGTCTCAATCGAAGTGGTAGGTGTAACCATAACAACGGGTTCAACTTATTTGCCCAGTTCCTAAGCCATATAATATGGTCACAATAATATACAAATTGAGTAAAATAAGAGTTTTTAATAAAACTAATAGGTTTAGTCACGCGGTAGTACCTACTCGTACCTAATTGAATTCGCTCGTATAGGAGGTGGGGTGCATTGCACATCAAACATATTTTCTATTAAGTTATCGACCCGAGGTATAACATCACAAAAACATGTCTGCCTAAGGGCAGCAGTTGCAACCGCACTGTTATTTAATGGCCGGTAGCTTTTGGCGAGAGCATGTGACTTTGGTCCTGTAGTTTTAGTTTAACTAAAATTGGTCAAAGATCGATTGTTTACTTCTCTTGTTTAGCAGCGACCTTTTCCAGCTAAATAAAATTAAAGATAGTGTAGATGAAAGGTATAAAGTAGAATGAATTTTATATGTACCATGTATCAGCGTTAGGAGTCCTGCTAGTATATAGACAGCTTGCGAGAGGATGTATGTGGGCTGGGCCGCCCACAGCTGTTTGATGTCATTGGTCCGGACCAGCCATTCTAGCCACTGTGGACGATCGGTTTACTGTTAGAACTTAGACCAACCATAAAATATTAGGCTTAAAGTATGTGGGCGGAGAAACATACCATGTTCAATGACTACTATTTCGGTAGGCAAAACCTAATGTTTTATTTAGCACTATACGAGAAATTCAAATATGTATGTACGGTCAGGGGTCTAAAGGTCAGTTGCACTATACTAATGCTAAAGTGTATAAAATTTCTTTGTAAAAGAGAGCCACTGGGCCACAACTGGTTTATTTAATTCTTTAGGTTCTATGGTACAAACGAACTGAGTGATGATCCATTAATTCTGTTCTATAAAAAAAATCTAGACACTTTATTATCGGTAGAGTGCAACTGCACTTTTGACCCCTGACTGTACCTGTAGTGGTACTAATATGCAGGTACCTAAAGAGGTTAGTAATTCAAATATGCATCTATAGAGGTAATTCAAATATGTAAGTACGTAATAGAGGTACATATTTGAATTTCTTGTATCTGTATAATAGTACATTATGTGACTAGGGATAAAGCAGTGAATTTAAGTCGCGGGCGGCATGTTGAATTCCGGATGAAATGAAGGTTGTAAGTTTTAATCCCGAACGTTAGTCAGGGTTTTAATATAATTGACTCCAGAGCAACGCAAGGGAGTTAATGTAGAAACCTGAGTGAGTGAGGAGTTCAAGCCGCCCAAGACAAAGACAGCTTTATGCCCGTGTTGGATACTCTATTTTTTACACCATTTGTGAGCAACGCGAGGGAGTTAATGTAGAAACCTGAGTGAAGTGAGGAGTTCAAGCCGCCCAAGACAAAGACAGTTTTATGCCCGTGTTGAATAGGTACTCTAGTTTTACACCATTTATGAGATAATCAAATGACGGTTTACGAAAACAAACTGTAGAGAAATATAAGTAATATTTACAAGATAATCGTCTAAAACTCGATATTTAATAAATCTCGTGCTGTAAGATTCTTTAGTTTTAATTTTCTATGACGCTCCCGCTCTTTCATTGCTTTTATAGAGAATCGCCCAACCTGCTCGATAATGCTCTTTTATGTCATACAACCATCACTTATTATCGCCCTAGGGAGATCCTATACCTATCTCCCTAGGGAGATAATGTAGTATGGGCGATCCCTAGGGAATAATGAGATTTGAATTTGGAACATCAAAGACCAAAGAAATTGACTTAAAATGAGCGTGCATCAAATAAATTTATTCAAAAATAGAACTGGCCATTAACAAAAAAATTAAAATGTGTTTGCTGAAAAAAGTAATGAAAGAGCGGGAGCGTCATAGAAAATTAAAACTATAGAATCTTACAGTAGGTACCTACTGAATTTATTAAATATCGAGTTTTAGAAGATTAGCTTGTAAATATTACTTACATTTCTCTGAAATATATTATGTAGTTTATTTTCGTAAATTGTCTTTTATGTATCTCCCAGATGGTCTAAAAAATACAGTAGTCAAAACTGGGATAAAGCTGTCTTTATTTTGGGGGGCTTGAACTCCTCACTTCACTCAGGTTACTACATTAACTCCTTCGCATTGCTCGGGAGTTAATTATGTAAATCCCTCATTAACGTTCGGGATTAAAACTTGGCAACCATCGTTTCATTCGGAATTCAACATGCCGCCCGCGACTTAATACACTGCTTTTCCCCTAGTCACTTAATCTTTTTACCTATCCCAGCGGGTTTCTGAATTGAGTATTTTGAGTTAAGAACGACTCAAACCATGCTTATATGCCAAATTTTGACAGATTTGCAGGCTAAAGTAGAGTTTGAGTAATTCTCAACTTCAAATGCTTAAATCAGAAATCGGGGGTATGTGTCAGTGAATTTATTTTTCTATTGTGTGATAAGTTTTGTTATACAAGAATTGGTCAAATTTATTTTAAATTATTATCAAATACCGATTTGATTTCTCGTTTTGGCTTTCCGATTACTTTATTACATTTACAAGTACCTACGTTAAAGGTATACCACATAATTATATAACAACTAAATAGGTATAGTCACTAAAGTAAATAATCAGACCCTCAAAGTTCAGGAACAAAATCTGGAATAGGTATCAGATCACATCGACCACTACCTACACAATTGAGAGCAATTCGCAAAGCAAAAAATATATAAATGTTATAATATGTTAGTAAAAATCGATTGCTAGAGAATTAAAATGCTTGAATAGAGAATTATGTTTTACCGTATCGCCTCCACCGGCTTTAATCGCCATGTTGATATGCGCGTGCGCCGCTTCCGAACTTTGTCGACACAATGATTATGATTAAACTAAAATTCTGAATCCTTCAATTTAAATGTAGTGTTGTATCGATATCGTTCGTATTTGTTATCGATTTTTTATACTAAACTTAAGATAAACTACTCGCTATTCTTATGATGAACATGAACTATCATAATTATAATATCACGGCTTATTTTCTTCTAAACCTCGAAGTACCTGGATGTGCCAGAGGGACAAGTGTATCTTAGACATCTTAGTGCTCGATTACGGAGACGCGGCGCGTTGCGCGGCGCGTCGGGCGGTCCGTCGTACATTGCCATATGTCTGTGTTTGCGCGAGCGATGACGCGGCCCGCTGCTGCAATGTACGACGAATCGCCCAACACGCCGCGCAGCGCGCCGCGTCTCCGTAAACACGGCCTTAGGCAAGGCCATCTTTACCAAACGAATGTTTTTGCGGTTATTTATTAGATGGTTGGCCTTAATTCTTATCATCGTTTCATGAGTTCAATTTAAAAAAAAAATATATATATAGCTACCAAATTGGAAGAAAGTAGCCAGCGCTAGAACTGAAAATGGCAGTCAGGATTCTCAGTTCAAATAAAATATTATTGGTGTTACTATTAAGTTTTTCTCAGAACCAGCAGCATCCTAGAGTCTTAGATTCGTGCTGATGACAATCTGATACGCATGCATATATTGTGACTTGTGTTGCAAAAAAATTTCTATGAGTGGAGCCCGTTAGGGCTGGAACGCATAGAGCTACTGAATGAACACAGGCCAGTTTTAGTCAGTAATAGTCTGACACGCCCGTCAGAAAAAGCGTTAAATACCTATAGTCCGAATTTAAACATCTGAGGTTATAAAAATTCGCACCTAGCTGAAAATTGGTAGGATTGTTCAAAACACCATCACCATAAATGAAATCTAAAAACGGGGTCAAAGGTCACAAACTAGTTTTTTCACGATTTTCAGCAAAATGGTATGTTTTATCATAAAATAGACAAAAGTTGTAGATCAGATAATTATCTAAAAAAGGTTTAAACGCCTACTTTTTTCTAAGAGACACCGTTTTTGAGATACATTGATTCAAAAAGTTAAAAAAGGTACCCGTCATAATATACACACGTTTTCACGCCACCTTTGAGGTAGTGTACTTATCGCGTTTTTAGAGTTCCGTACCTTGAGGAAAAAACGGAGTCCTTATAGGATCACTTTGTTGTCCGTCTGCCTGTCTGTGTGTCTGTCTATCTGTCTGTCAAAACCCTTAATCTCGGGAACACGTAAAGGTATCGAGTTGAAATTAAAAATCTGCGGTTCCTTGAAGCTGTGAAAACATCAAACTTCTAAGTTAACGGAAAAAAAAAGATACGGCCGTAATGTAGTAAATAATGTTCAATTCCCAAATCAAGTCTCAAAGATTTTCGGAATCGAAAAGAATTCTTTTTATGTGATTTAGGTTCAAATTAACAGTTTTCAGATTTTTTCCTATACTTATGCTGTGAGACCTTGCTTCATGCCGAATTTAGGATTTTAGGACAACGGGAAGTACCCTATAAATTTTGATTACCTTGAGTTTTGAAATATATGTTTTTTGCAACACAAACGGCCGTATCTTTTTTTTTTCGTTAACTTACAGGTTTGATTTTTTCACGGCTTAAAGGTTGCGGTCCCTTCTGAGTATATGGTTTTAATTTCAATTCGATACCTCCACACGTTTCCAAGATAAAGAGTCTTGACAGACAGAAGAACACGACAAACAGATAGACAAACACAGACAGACAGACGGACAACAAAGTAATCCTGTAAGGGCTCCGTTTTTTCCTTTTGAGGCACGTTACCCTAAAAACGCGCTGAGTACACTACCTCAAAGATGGCGTGAAAACGTGTGCAGCATATTATGACGATTACCTCTATCAACTTTTTGAATCATTATATCTCAATTTCTCAAAAACGGTGGCTCCTAGGAAAAAAGTATTTAGACATTTTTGTAGATCTGATCTACAATTTTTGTCTAGGCTAGTTTATAATAAAACTTACCGTTTGGCCGAAAATCGAATTTTTGTGACCTTTGACCCCGAGTATTATTTTTTTCAGGTGTCGGATCGATGAGGAGTTTTTAGATTTCATTTATGATGGTGTTTTGAACAATCCTACCAATTTCCAGCTAGGTGCGAATAACTGTAACCTTACCCCTATTTTTAACCTAACCTATTTTTTATTCTAATTTGACTGGACTATTAGATAATACAGGTACAGTACGGCCGACGGATCTTGGCGCGTCTGAAATTAGGCTCTGCAAACTTTAGCACTTGTGCACTCGTAAAAAAATAAATGGTTTGAAAAAATAAATGCCAATAGCAGTTGTTATTGCGATTAACAACTGTTATTGGCAATTATTTTTATAAATCATTTATTTGGCGCGCTTATTTTGAGTGCTAAAGTTCGCAGAGCCTAACTTCAGACGCGCCAAGATCCGTCGTCCGTACTATATAGTTACTACATACGTGTTCCCCTATATCGATATCGACACTTGCCATCCCTCGCATGCGTTTATTATCTTTGCTGTGTGGCACCACGTGTCTATTAAATGTGCCAACGCGGGTGCCACATAGATTTGTACTTTTTTTGTTTATTTCTTGGAACACCTGTATAAACTAAAAATAGTCAACCACTGCCATGTATCCTACCTTCTGCTAATATTTGCTTTGCATTACATAATAATTATCTCCCTATTTTTTTTTTTTTTTTGCCGATAATTATGATAAGAATTTCTAACCAAAGTCAAAGTCAAAACGTTTATTGCGAACTAAGTGTACAATGTTAAAACTTACTTGAAAGTACTGACTCTACTTCATACAACATAGATGGTTGTTAAAATACGATATTCAGTCATCGCATTATTATACTCTTTGGTCATCGCTCATCGCTGTGATCTGTCATCCAATGGACCGTGTGGGTCGCCTTGACGGAGTTAGGTCGCCTTCATCTTTAACTAGGAGGGACCTATTTATTTAAATTGCAAACATCACGCCTGTAGTAAATTATAGAATTTACATAGAATTTATTGCATCGGAATTGATATGTTTTACAATAAAAATAGAATTTAAATTTGATCAGCACCAGACTTATTACAATCTTACGGTGTTTACAATAATTCGGTGACCTATTTGTAACTTTTGCCTACGTCTTTGAAAAACTGCAGTGCCCAAATATTAGAACGCGGTCTGGCCAACGATAGACCGTGCCTTTGACCCCCGTAACATTGATGTAGTTCTTCGCACTAGCTAAACCTAAACCTTCCAACGAATGTATTTTTGAAAGAATTACATTTGATTATTGAAAGCCTAGTCTAATAATTCATTTGAGCAAGGGTTGGTGTGTTAACGTTGGCTGGCAGCTAGAACTCCCAATTTGTTTAAAAAATAAATGTCACGGTCGCAAGATCTGATTGATTGATGATGATAGATTGATGATTAAGATTCTTTGAAAATCTTTTTACTTTTTAACAATTTCAGAGCCTGTTTTCAAACCTCTTTACTTGATTCAGTAGGGTATACAAGTTCCTTGATTCATTTATTTTATTACCCTAGCAAAATTCAAGTTGTTTATGAACAAAACGTTTCTATTATAACCTGTGGTAATAACTTTTGGTTTCACGCAGAACGTTTCACATCGACTTTCATTGTTGTCAAATGTCATGTGTGTAGTCTGTCAATTTAAAATCGATAATTTTGTTGAAATCATAGTTGAAATTCACAGAGTACTATTTTTTATCTAAACTTCGTGATTTAAAATTAAAAGATGTCGACATTATTCCGAAACGTATATAATGGATCGCGTAATTTGGTGAACAATTATTACAATTTTTGCCCTAACGTTACATTTAGGATAAGAACTACGATACGGTATAATACGACAGTGGCGAATGCTTTTCGGTCCCAGAGAGTCAGACCGAAAAAGGAGCCTGGAGAGATTTTCAAGTGGATATTACTGGTTTGTATTTCATATAAGTTCAAAGTACAACACTGTATTAGAATTATTCTATTTAATAAAAATAATAACCTTCAATATGATTATTTTTTTTAGCCGAAATATAAAAACAGTATTACAATTGGTTTTTTTTCTTATTATAGATGATCCCTGTTAGCTCTTTCGGTTTAGGCTGCTGGCAGGCATACCGCCTGCAATGGAAGCTTGGACTCATTGACATGATGCAGTCTAAAACGAATGCAACACCTATCGAGATGCCTAGCGAGTGAGTATGGTATTTGATTTGCAATTTCTGTGTTGTTATATATTAATTTATCAGAGGCACTTTGCTATATTAGTTAGCTAATCGTGTCTTTTAAGGCATCTATCCCACAGTCAATAATTAGACAAATCAAGGTAGAAAGCAACATAAAATGAATGAGCAACAGCAATCTATCAGCTCAGCGAAAATTTTGCCTTTATATCTCTTGGTGTTGTAAAATCCAGTGTATTGAAGTAATCTGAAGCTATCAGCAATCTACCAATTATATAAATTTATCAATATGTAATTATGTGTTACATGGAAAAAAAATCTTTGATTGACAAGTCTTTTGATTGATGGCACGAGACTTGAAGAAGAAAGAATAAAAAATGTTTATTCATGCCTCACACAAATGATAAATGATATTTATTTTGCAAATAGGTTTTAAAAACCACTTACACGTCAATATTTTTTTTTCGGCACTTTAAACTAGATGAGGCCAAGGTCTAGCTGACTACCCTGAGAAAAAACACCGAAACAAACTCAGGGGTCACAGTCTCTTTTAAAGTCCATACAGGAAAGGGGGATGCCGGAATTTTGTATGGCCACTGTCCCCACCCACCAACAGATTTGAAACAGGTGTCAATCGAAGCATCTAGTCGAATAGAGTTTTTTTTTACTAAGACGACATACCTGAAAAGTATGGGGTTTAGATTTTATAAGACATTATATTTTAACCTAACCCAAGTGTTTAAATACCTTAATTATACTCATAACATAGTACTATCATACATTTTTGGATTTGGCTGGGCGAGCCCTACACAATCCTATATAAATATTTGACAAAGGGCATTGCGTAAAACTGTCCCCAAAAATGACACCACTGTGTCAACTCTCGATTACTTACACAATGTCCAAAATATATATATTACCCGTTTTGAACAAAGGTAATATTTTACTATGGTTCATCAGATCAGGAAACTCACCGCGATCGATACAATTATTAAAAATAAAAGCTAAAGAAGGAGCTACAATGTGGTTTATAGACTTAACAACATCCACAGAATTACCCCATAAGCCTGCAGTCTTTTTCACATGTAAAGAATTAAACGTCTTAATGATATCTACACAAGTTACATGTTCGAAATTAAAATCAGAATCGCAAACTTTAACATTTTCTTTAAGTAAAGACTTTGCACCAGAGAGTTATGAGTTCACAGATTTTGTTGTATATATCTCTGAAAAGAAGTTTTCAAAAGCCGTGGCAACCTGTGAGTCCGATGTGATCATGTTGTCATCAATTACAAGCTTAAAGTCACTAGATGGTCTTGTAGACCTTCCAGTTTCACTATTTATAACATTCCAAGTAGTTTTAATTATATGAGTATTATTACTGTTTTTAATTTTGGAACTCAAATAACACGATTTCACTACAGAACTTTTTTAAAATAATATTGAATAATTTCGTACATATAAACTAAATTCAGCAGTTTTAACAAGAATCCTTTCACGGTATAATTCGTATAGACGAGTTCTACTTTTATGAATACCAGAGGTAGCCCATTCACTGAATGACACATTACTATTAACCGAAATAGTCTTAGGTATAAAAGTAGAATTAAACTGATTACAGTACCTACATGATAAAGAAATTTTCAAATTGATGATTCCTCCGCATGAATCCGGAACAGAAACTTACCGAACTTGACGTGTTCGGTAAGGACCTGCGTCGTGCGGTAATTGAGAACGCCGTGAGGTCTTTCCAGCCACGCCTCAAGGATGGGCCTTATCGCCTCAAATGTGGCGCGCCCAGAATGTGGTTGCAATAGTCGCTGATGCCATTTCACCATGAGATTCCGCCGGACTCCCCTAAAGGGGTTAAAAAGGGGGTAAAGTTTGTATGGAGAAACCTACTTTCATGCGGGTGAAGCCGTTGGCAAATGTTAGTTTAAGATATAACTTGCCTTCAGCTTAATAGAAAATTAGACCTATTTTTGGCAAAACTGTTGAGTGAGATATTATAAAGACAGAATTCATCAATTTAACAATATAATTTAATTTTTTTTAAATCCAGTGCTAAAGGTCTTTTATCATTACAGTTTTACTGAATTGGAAAAAATGGAATATTTACCAGTAAAAGTCAAAGGGAAGTTTCTTCATGACAAAGAAATCCTCATTGGACCGAGAGCATTGATTGAGACAGACTCACCTATCCCTAGATCAGGGTCTCTGGTATCTGACCCTAAGAGGAATCAAGGGTGGCTGGTAATAACTCCATTCATGCTAACTGAAACAGGGTAAGATTTATTATTTTGAATGTTCTTTGGAAAAAATATTTAAGTATTTTTAATGATTTATGCTTTGTATTATTTTTTTTACATTAATGTATAATTTCAACATTTATTGGAACAATGTTACCATGATTTTTTTTTTGCTGTTATTTGCCTGCAATCAATCTATTGAGTATAAGCAAATCGATGGATGGTTCACAATTGGGGTTTATACTCTTTAGTCTGTTTCCCTTCATAGGTCTGATTATCGAGGACATGCCGTCTTGTTGGGCTGTTAGAATCTTGCATTATGTCATGTGCTAATGGATTGGTATGACGTTTCAGTTGCTCTTGGTAGACGCTTTCCAATCATAATTTTGTATATTATTTCTTGCACATTCTTCTCATTGAGATATATATTCTTTTTTGTGACCGACAGACTTTGCTGCACTTATGCCTGTAAACGGTTTACTTCAAATAAATGTTCGAGTTCAACTGTTGATTAAAGAAGTTTAAACACTTAGTCAGAAGCTTAAGTTTTGACAACCAGCTTTAACCAGGGTGTTACCCAGTGGCTGAGAGTGGAGTGGAGTAGTCAGGCAGATAGGCTGTTACCCTAGATAAAATACAGGGATGTTAGACTTAAGGTAGTCACTCAGTTGGAGAAAGGGCTGGATAGATTAGTTGGATTGTGACAGCTACTTTGTTATGAAATATCTTAAAGGACACTGCTATTATAGATCTGTTACCACTACGATTTTCTACTGTTCATACCTGATCAATATAATGATCCCAGTACAATATTGCACAGATGGAACTGTTATGAAATGGTTTGAAATAATTAATTCTATACAAACTTTTTTCTTTAATCTAGATTCCCACAGCTTGACACAGGCGTCTCACAAATTCTTCCAGGTGCTCTTTTTATTAAAAATATCTACAATTTACAGAGAAATTATTCTGATCAACCGTGGCTGGATCCACCAAAACCTGCGTCCTAAAGAGAAACGGGAGCCATCCATGGTAAACGGCGAGGTTGAGTTAGTGGGTGTCGTGAGATTAACAGAAAAACGGGCGCCGTTCATGCCCAAGAACAATCCAGAAAAGGGATCATGGTTCTCTCGGTAAGTTTCAAAAGTATAGTCAATAAAGTTGTCTACACACCAAAGCCCGCCCGCCGGATTCGTGCCGGCGGTGTGGGTTATGGGTGTGGGGGGTTCAAGACCTGATTTTTTAACGATCTTACCGGTGGCTTGCGCCCGCGTGGTCTACCTTGCGGCACGCCCCTCTTCGATCTTCAGTGCCAACTGAAGATTTTAATGCTACGTATTCATGTGGGCCCAGCCTCGGCCAATCGCTATTGTGTAGCCATTGTATAAACGGGCAAACCCCGGTTATACAATGACAGATTTGGCTGAAAAAGTTGGTGGAAAAGTAGCTTAGAACCAGGAGAAGGACATAGGATAATTTTTATCCCGTTAAGTAAAAAAAAAACTGCTCATTTATTGGTATAGGGTAGAACGGGAGCGAAGCCGCGGACAAAAGCTAGTTACAGATAAATTACTCCCAGACACAGAACACATGATCGTGCTCAACACACACATTTATCTTGGAGGGGAGTCGAACCCACACCGACCTACGGCATAATAGTCAAGGTCGTTAACCACTGCCCCAACAGGCCACTCGAAAGAACGGAAAAGTCGGTAAAGAACGGAAGCAGCCCCTTTATTTTGTTACTCCTGTATTGTGTGTACGTTCGCAAACGTGTAAACTTACATACACATGACACCCAGAATCGGAACAAGTGTCTGTACATTATCCAAATATTTGTTACGTGCCAGAATGTAACCTGCGACGTATAAGCACGGCAGGTGTGGCAGCAAAACGCCCAACCCTCTGCTCATTAGGCTTCCTAATGATTTTTTTTTGGTTATAAAAACACCGATTAAGTCCGCATGACGCAGGTTCTCACGAGCATGGTTAGTTCAGCTAAGTAACTGCACCGGATCAGCAGGGCTATTGGCTAACTTTTTCAAAACAGTTGACAACTGGCATTTGATGTACCCTAAACTTTGTTGTCAACTAACAATTTCATAACTTTGGTATTGCGTATGACATCAAGTGGCTAACAAACTGCGGTGGATAAGTGGTGGCAAACAAAAATTATCGGTGCATATTGTCCCGGCTCTAGTTTTTATCGACTATTATACAGCTAAGTTAAATATGGAGGACACGGTAGAGCACACAGTCGAGGTGTGCCCCGCTTGGGAAGAGCATCGCCATGTCCTGGTGGGGACGATCGGCGGCGATCTCTCGCGCCGAGGCTTGGTTCAAGCCATGCTCCGGAGCGAGGAATAGTGGCAGGCGGTCGCCTCTTTTTGCGAAGCAGTAATGCTAGCAAAAGAGGAGGCCGACCGCATCAGGCAACGGCGCACACGCCGCCGCCGCCGCCGGAATTTCGATCCCGATTTCCGGCCACCGTAGGCGCGGGCTCGCGGACGGCGGGCGGGTGGCTCTTGGGCACGGCACCGCCCTGTCCTCGTGGGGGCGATCGGCGGCAACGATCTCTCGCGCCGGGCCATGGTCCGAAGCGAGAAGTGGCAGGCGGTCACCTCCTGCGAAGCAGAACCTAATGCTAGCAAAGCTAGCAAAGGAGGACGCCCCACGCGTGAGGCAACGGCCCTCACGCCCTAGCCGCCGCAGGGATTCCGATCCCATATTGGTCACCATAGAAGCGGGCTTGCCGGCGGCGAGCAACGGGTAACTCGCCATCCGACCGTCCGGTAACCGTCCAGACCGGGCCCAAGTCGTCGACGGCGCGTATTGTTCGAAGCGCGCCTCAAGGAGGGGCCCAGCAAGGAAGGGAAACCGAATAAGAAGCCTATTGGGGCCATGGGTTTTGTGAAAGTGTACCTCGGGGTCCTGGAACGAAGGCAAAGAAGGAACAGGAGTAGGTTTTTGGTCAGTGAAAGTCTGACACACCATCCCGCTTCGCCCAAGGGCGGGAGATGTCATAAGATGATTTTCCTTTCTAAAAAAAAGACCGAATCGGCACATTTACCGTATCTAAATAGCAGATGTCGGTAAACTTGTACTGGTGCCGAGTCCATGCAATATTTATTTATTTTATTTATTTATTTATTTTATTTTATTAGGAAAACATACAGTGTATTCATACAGAGTAGAATTACTTAATTAGAGTATGAATTACTCTTATTTCTTATTATATTTACTCTACCATCACCAAAAAAAATTAATTAATTACTACTTAACGCAAATAATGTCGATAGTCGTTCTTTATTCACATTGTCGTAAATATTGTCGGTTGATATTTCAATCAAATCCTTATCTGGCGCGATTCGGGCTAGTACTAACAGGTTTTTGCCTTTTTTTTTCAGAGATCTAGAACAGATGAGTGCTTATCTGGGCTGCGCTCCTGTCTGGCTTGATGCTAGAGGCATACCCGATCCCCCAGAAGGATGGCCTATACCTAACCAGACAAGAGTTACTCTACGAAACGAACATCTTTCCTATATTGTCACTTGGTGGTCACTTTCAATACTAACAGCAATCATGTGGCGTCGTTATTTTGTCAAGAAATTACCGTTGCTATAAATAATATCTGTATTATAAAAGTGTACCATGCCTGTGTTACAGTTGATTGCATTTAAAGTTAAATGGAAACTGTGCGCATTTAAATCTTGTGTGTAGGTAGTTCAATCAAGAAATGTACCTACTGTAGAGACAAAGTTTAATCATGGTCGATGTGTGTATCAGATATATAGTAATTGTTAATTTGTTGCATAACATTGTCTTCTCGTGATTTTATTTGTACAATATCAAACCAAATCAATTTCAATTCTACAAACTTTAGCGCTTACAAATAGAATGTGGTCGTACGTATAATGCAACTGGAACCTAGCGTAAACGAATGACAAAACATGGCCCTCCGTGTACGCTCGAAGATATTATTAAACTATTATTTTGTACATATTCTCATTATAGTTTCTGGCGATTTGAATATCAATCAAGGGGCAAGGTTCACTAGGAAATTAAGTAAGTACCTACCTAAGGTGAACCTCATCACGCGTATTTGTGGCTCGTGGTTACAACACTTGATGTAGCCAGGAAGCCAGCTAGCCTGGCGCCTAGAAAAATCTGCTAGTCTCACTGTGTCGCGCGTATGTACAATCTTCGACACACAAGGTGAACCATCATGGCAGTCGACCTTAAATGCGCAATAACCGATTTTCGGGTCTCAATTGAGGTGGGGGACTGCGCGTAACCATAGCAACTGGTACAACTTATTTGCCGCGTGCTATACGGTGTTATTGTAGAAAGAGCAAGTCAAAATATCTGCTCAGAGCGTGGAAGGCGCCTGGGCGGCCGAGTCCTCTTCTGTGCTACTATCGATACGTTTGATATACACCAAACATGCGCTGGTGGAAACGAATTCATTTAAAATTTCGCGGTAAGTATAGCTCCCCGCAACTCTCTTAATGTCGGTACATCGCATACCTCGAGCTTTTATGGTGGTGCATCTTCATAGCACACATTACTCGCCCCGCTTCATATCTTAGCATCGTGCATCGGTGTGAAAACGCTCACATATACTATGATTTTTTATTAGATGAAGTAAAGTGACAGCTATAACAATGGTTGTTTGACAGTTGGGCATTGTTATTTGACAGTTGGGCATTGTTATTTGACAGTTGGGCATTGTTATTTGACAGTTGGGCATTGTTATTTGACAGTTGGGCATTGTTATTTGACAGTTGGGCATTGTTATTTGACAGTTGGGCATTGTTATTTGACAGTTGGTCATTGTTATTTGATAGTTGGACATTGTCCACTGCTGTCACTTTACTTCATCTAATAAAAAATCATAGTATAGTTTGTTTCGTGGCTTTCACATCTCTAAAAAAAAGCTGCGTTGCGGGACCTGTCGCGAGCAGCCGTGCCCCTTTTGCTACGTAATAATACATAAGTTCTCCATCGACATGACTACATGCACACTGTTATAGCTGACCTAGAGACACTACGGCCGGATACGTCACGCGCGCATAGTCACTTGACAGGTGCCCGCGCGTGCGCCTTGGCCCTTAGGGTGTGATGTGCGGTAGTAAAACTATACCACATCGGGCCACAATTTGAGAATAAACTTACAATGTTATGCAACAACTATTAAGTTGATTTTATACTAGTAAGTCTAATTTTGTGCTGAAATGTAGATATTTGTATAGTTACATTTAAATAAACGTATAACCCAGTAGTGTTTTAATGCTTTTTTTATTTTTTGGGGTAATAAATGAAACAGTGTTTGATTGAGATCTAATTGAATTCATGAGAGTTTAATGAGTAAAAATTGACAAATAAAAATACACATTCATTACAACGATGATTAAAATACATAATAATTCAAATAATAACAATTTATAATTCATCAGTAACTCTATAATTTCGCGTCTTAGTAATCATTTAAAATTTATTTTGGAACGCTTACTAGCGCTCCTCGTCAGATGTGTATTCGACAAACGAATAAAATCATAATAACATGATTGAAAATGTTAATAGAAACGCGGTAAACCAACTGCTATGATGCCTATTAGCTATGAAGAACTACAGTAACACTAAAGAGTTACACATTACTACTGATGAAAGAACATGTCATGATTTCTAAACCTACATGATTCAAACTACAGTAACACTAAAGAGTTACACATTACTACTGATGAAAGAACATGTCATAATTTCTAAACCTACATGATTATTAAAGAGTTACACATTACTACTGATGAAAGAACATGTCATGATTTCCAAACCTACATGATTCTTAAAGAGTTACACATTTCTACTGATGAAAGAACATGTCATGATTTCTAAACCTACATGATTCAAACTACAGTAACCCTAAAGAGTTACACATTACTACTGATGAAAGAATATGTCATGATTTCTAAACCTACATGATTCAAACTACAGTAACACTAAAGAGTTACACATTACTACTGATGAAAGAACATGTCATAATTTCTAAACCTACATGATTATTAAAGAGTTACACATTACTACTGATGAAAGAACATGTCATGATTTCTAAACCTACATGATTCAAACTACAGTAACACTAAAGAGTTACACATTACTACTGATGAAAGAACATGTCATAATTTCTAAACCTACATGATTATTAAAGAGTTACACATTACTACTGATGAAAGAACATGTCATGATTTCTAAACCTACATGATTCTAAGTAAACTAAAAAACCAATATAACATATACAACTCAGACTAAACCTAAAATTAAAAACATTATTTAATATTTTAAAATATATCTAATAAAATCTGTATAATAAGAATCTTAACATAAGATATCATACTATTCATAATTTATATTTTTTAAATCAATGGTATTTAATTATTAAAATTTAACAACCAATACGAACTAATGATGTGTAGATATACCCAATTCAAACGAATTCAAACTTAAAAATTATATCATACAAAAATCAATTTATAAAAGCATACACACAAGTATAAATATAAAAGTGTCCATACACATGGTACGCATCTTCATAAGACGCTTAAGATTCTGTGTTTAGCTGACTTTAGTAGTAATACTGCAATCAGATGCATTTTTAGACCTAAGTCTGTCTCAATCCTCAAATATCTGTAAGGACACCTGAATATTCATTGGCAAGGACAATTCAAAAATATATTTTTAATATAATAAATACTTTATCCTTGCAATAAGTTTTAAAAAACGGAACGAGATTTTCGGCCGTCTTCCGATAACAGGTTATTTATATGTAAGAAAGCTGTTAAAATTCTAGACAAGAAAGTAATAACAAGTTATCGGAATTGGTGCGCGGGAGAATAGAAGGCTCAACAAATGTTGATAATTTAGAGATTTAAAATCCAATTTTGTAGCTCCGCTTGATTCTTATTACCAATCGATGTTATAATTTCATTAGAATTAAATAAAATCATAACTACATACTAATATTTATGCCAACACGATAAACGTGAAGGCCTGACATGAACTCAGGCAATATGAACTTAAACTCAAGCGGGCAAGTCAAAATTCGACACGTGTATTTGAGGCACGTGCACCGGATCAATTTTAGGTGTTGTTTTGTAATCACAAATGCCACACTCCTTTAGTTTCCATTCCCATCCCATGATTTGGACAGCATGTAGAGTCTGAGCCTCGGTGTGTTGACGCCGAAGCATACCTTCCTGTAATTTGGAAATAATTTATACTAGCAGATATGTAGCAAAAACCATACTAAAAAAAAAAAAAAACAATTTGTTTATTAGTTAAAGTAAAAAACAAAAGTTGCATTATTTTTATTTCATTGTCTAAAAAGAATATTTGCCTTAACTTTCTAATGGACCACACATTGATTGGATGATTTCAACGTATAATAGGTGGATGTAATGTAGAATCACTTTTTCGTATTTTATATATTATATATGTATGATTTTTAGATTCTGCAATATTTCAGTAAGTTATTGTACCAATTTACGATGTTTGACGAGAGTTACCTTTATCTTTTCCCATTTGTCATCAACTTCTTGAAGCCATGAGTTGATTTGTCTACCGTTGCAGCGGGAGCGCTGCGCGTTGCGCTTTTCTTCCTGCTCCGGAGCTGATACATTGTAGACTTCTTTGTCTCGAAGTATAGTGCATACGGAGAAAGGAAGGGACTGTAAAAAAGTTTTTTTTTTTAATTGAGTAGATAAAACGCATCACGGCGTCTTCTCTCAATAGAATAAATGAAAATGGCTGTATGCCTGTCTTTTTCCTTTTTTGTATCTTTTAAACTATGGAACGCACAAAAATAAGAAAGAGTAATAATGGAGAAAGGCTTGTGTAAGTATGTAATTTTCAAATATTTTGTACAAAATAACTGAACTATGACGTATGCACTAATTGTATAAAAGTGAAGCTCCGGAAGAAAATAAAAAATAATTAAATAGTACGAAACTGTGCGTTTAAACAGTCGAGTATTTTCCGAATATTACCATTCGACCGTGTCACTTTTTTACTCTTGATTGCGGCAAATAATCAACTCAGTCAGTAGAACTTTTTGAACAGTGAACTGTATACCTATGCAAAGTTAAACCAAATTACGGGCAGCCCTAGAGTCGCATCATTTTCTTTATTGCACTCGCTCTTATTACAAAATGGTCTAAATATTAATTCTTTAGACTACCAGTGACAACTTGACAGTGTTATTTCAATTATTATTTTTGCATATTGGCAACAATATGCTATGGGTAAGAATTCAGAACCATTTCAAAATGATAGAGAACTATTCTTTTCATAATGCAAGTGTAGCTTTACCTGGTTCGCTACAGCGCGTTCAGCGCGTCCGTGAACGCGCAATATCTCCTGTTCGACTGCCAACACAAGCTTCTCTTTTTCTACTAGGTGTTGTATACGTAGCCTTGTCCTGCCGAAAAGATATCAGTTTATGTCTTATGATTCAAATGCAAATAGTCAGAAAGACGAAAGTAGATAATGTTTCTAAAATATTAACAAACCTTTCTTTTTCTTGATCGACAAATTCGCTTATCATCTGGGATGGCAAATTAGGAGGTATTTCCACTTGTGGATCAGGGTTTACATTACCCTCGAGAGTGTATGTGCATCGATTCATCAAATACTTGTTAAAATCTTTTGGAGGTTTTGGCTTCACTGGGAACAAGCTTCTCTGACGACGATCAATCTGTAGAAGAATAATAAACACTACTATTTATTTCTGTCACACTACGACATCCAGTATCAACATTAAAAACCTAATATTACCTGCTTCCGTATATGAATATACATTTGATAAGGGTTGGAATGAGTTATATTATGGCTCGCGGTCGATTCATGAGATTGATCATTCTTAGATTGATCACGGGAGTGTCCATCTTTTGATGCTTTAATCTTTCTCTTTCGTGGATGCAACTCCACATGGCCCGAATTAGCTGTTAAACATAATAAATTGTTATTTAAAAGTATTGCTATCTAAAATGTATTTATTTAGATATACAAAACTTTGTGTATATTATAATAAAAGCTATATCTCTAGACTAGTTACTTAAAGCGAATGTACGTTGTTGCGCTATTTACAACATAACCTGTGTAGACTAATAACAATTGGTACTTACCTTCAGCTCTTGAAGAACTTGATGACGACACGGTGTGATCGTGATCTTGACCCTAAAATAAAAAGCATTGCAGCATTAACACAGTATACTTATAAAAGCTTGTAAAGGAACTCAACACTGTCAACAGGCTCGAGGTTATATTAACATCTATTGTTAAAAAGTTGAACTACTCATGTACTTACAGAGCCCGAAGGTGTAGGACTTTTATTGGAATTCAAGTTAGCTTGAGCTTGTCCCGCCCCGGAGCGGCTGTCATTCCCTGTCTGAGGGGACGTCCTCTCCTTATCTTTATCCCCGTCATTCGTCCTATGAGAACGGAGGACTCTCTGTCCAGCCTTCGGACGAAAAGTAGGTTTATGAGCATATGTTAGTTCAGGTATTTAGAATACAAATTAAATTACAGTTACAATAAAAAGGAGGCTTTGCATTCTGTAACACTAACACACCAAAGTTTTGTAAATTAGAAATATTTGAAAAGATATAATTTTTATTACCTTTCCTCCTTCACCTCTTTTGTCGTCAGAAGTGCCATCTGAGCTATCTGAAGTCTGGCCCGTGTCAGTGCTTGTGCAAGGTATGACATATGGTAGCGTCGATGCGTTACCCCGTCCTTTTCCACTACCCCTTGGACCTGTTCCATCTAGATAAAATTAGTTCGAGGAAAGAAAAAGAGGGTAGAAACTAAAGGTACTTAAAAGTATTAAAATTTGATTGCTGCACAGATCTGATATTAGATACATGTTTAGTATTTTTTCCATGTACTATGCCTGTGCTATGCACAATAAAAATGCCTATCTCTTCAGAGCCTTAAAATGGACGTATGTATGGACCAATAAATAGGATGGAGTCTTACCCTCGCCTTCCTGCTCGTTTCTATTCCCGGAGCCTCCCGCGCCGCCTGGTATCACAATCTTGAGCGGCGGAACCTTGGGTGCCGCTTCGTGGGTCTTCGCGTCGTCGTCGCCATCATTACCATCTTTGCTTTGGTTCGGTTTCGGACTAGCAACTGGGCTTTTCCTGTCCTGTTTGCCTACTTGCAAGGACCCACCTTTTCCTCCACCAGATTTTCCCTAAACAAAATTGTTCTTTTTTAGCAAAGTACCAATATAAATTTTAAACTAAAAAAAAAAACACGATACAATGTAGTTGTTCTAATAAAAATGCGCGAGTGTATTTATTGACCAACTCGTCTAATTTATCGAAACTACGATTACAAGGGAGTACCTCTTCTGCTTGCGTGGCAATTATTCCACGAAATTTCATAAAAAATATTGAGTAAAAAATACCTGATGCGAGCCTTGTGCGCTCGATTTAGAGCCTCCACCGCCTCCTTTCCCCTGCGCTTGCATGTTTCCCTTGCTGGAAGAACCTGCTCCACCCTTGCTCATGTTCTGACCACCGCTGTTTTTGCCCAGCGGTATAGCGCCCGTCTTGCTCGCGGGCCCAGGTGGCTTGCTGCCAGTGAGGATACTGTAAATAACCAAAATCAAATATATAAAAATATTGTGTCAGTGTTTGTTATCAAACTCTTTAGATGGCTTGACCGTTTTTTTATGATTTTTTTTGTGTATAATTGGTAGGTATTAGCAACGGTTACCTATCATAAGTCGAAAAACGTTTGACCGAATTTCAGTTCACCTAAAACTTTTCAACTATTATCGTTTCGTTTTTTTTTTATTTCATCAAAGTCACGTCTGCCACTGTATCAGTTCACCTATTCTCAATTCGAATTTTTTCGTTACACCAACGTTTCATTTGGCCGAAAAAGTTTTCACCGATGTTACACTTAGCGGAACTATCATTTGTTCGAAGTATTATGTTTCCGAACCTTCTTTAAACCACCATGGAAGGTTTTCTGTCTCTGCTCCGGCGCTGCGGGGTTTGGGCAGGCCCACGTGACCTTATCGTCGCAGATGGTTTCAACGCTCACCACGGCCGCCCTACCCCTCCGCGTCTACGCGGGTTTAAATTACACTCTAGGGGTAGGGCAGACAAGACTGTGTGAAGTCGGATTCGCAGCGAGTCGTTTCTGTCACTAAATTTTGTAGCACAAAATATTGACTTTTATGACACTATTTTAATTTATTATTGAATATGCTACCAATTATAGTACGCGTCAATTAAGTTGAACCATCCGCCTCGGCTACGCGCAGCTGCCTCCCTAGACTGAGACCCGAAACCGGTTATAATCCTCGTCACACAAGTTGAACCATCATGGCGGTCGACCTTGAATGCACAGAAACCGATTTTCGGGTCCCAATCAAAGTAGAAGGTTGCGCGCAACCATAGCAAATGGTTCAATTTATTTACCGTGTACTATAACCGTCTATATATTTGTGACCAAAATTCTGTAAACTGTTGTTTTGGTGTGATGAAAATATGGCAAATAAATCATTTGGAAAATGAAAAAGTTCAAGAGAGGCTTCGGCCAATAGAGATTCGGTAAAATGATACCTATGACAAATGATACTTCGATGATATAAAAATATGTCAAATAATGCGCATATACCAAAAAAGACGTCGGTCAATAGTTTTCGGTCACATGAAATTCTAACAAAAAGGTAATGTGTGTGTTCCCATTAGCATCCTATACCAAGGCTTTTTTGACTTCCTATTATAAATTATTAGAAAAACTGGGGGTATTTTTTATAATAGTTATGGCAGAACAACGTTTTCCAAGTCGGCTAGTAAGTTGTATACATATATCAATTTTGACATTTAGGCTAATTTTTTAGGTGAGAAATCATCCAATGACTTCTTGCGCTCTAGGGCGGAGCAAGAGGGCGTGGTCAGACTTTGCTGACTAACCCACTCCTCATGTTCCTTCTTTGCCCTGCATTCCAGAACACCGGGTTTTCGTATCAGAAGCGAACTCATCGGAAATCGGGGTGCAAATCTCGGCAGCTGGGCTATGAGGACGTCCGTTCTTTCAAGCGAGCGGCCACCTCCTTCGCTACCATAACTGCGTCGCAGAAGGCGGCGACCGTTCCTTCTCGCCATGAACATGGACCATAGCTTGTACCAAAGCCCGGTGCTAGACGTCGTTGTCGTCGATCGCCCTATAGGAACACAGCGGTGCTCCGTTCAAGCAGAGTACATTTCCACCATTTGCTTTATTGTGTTATCCGGGCGGTCCACACAATAAAACGAATTGAGCTGTGACTTCAAATGTCGCTTTCAGTGAGAAACATATTATTGTGTCATGTAAATTATAAGTGAGGAAACATAATCACTGATGTCTTACCGTCCAGGTCCCCCGCGTGCCACCGGAGCCGGTTTGCCCATGGGCTCCTTTTCATCATTGTCTTTACGTTTCTTCCGTTTGGAAACGTCATCTTCAGCCGCCTCATTATCAGCGTCATCATGCGGCCGTTTGGCGCAGTCGTCCTGACTCGATGACACCACCCCGCTACTTAGTTGATTACCATCTGAAAATAACATAGAATGGTCTACTAACATTTAATCTGGTATAAACCATTACATGCATTATCACTAAAAGTTTAATTTTGTTAAAAACTGTACTTGGTTTACATTAGTGAAAGAAATAAAAAACCAACTTAGTTGGGGTTTATGACAAACAGACAAATTGAGGTTTGTAAAATAAAAGCTTTTGGGACAATAGGATTCAATGTGATAAGTGAATAATACACTTCATAACTGAAATATTTTTCTACATCTGTTTTTTTTTAATAAAAAGGAGATGAAAGTATACAGGTCTGGCTATTAGCTACATAGCACAATAATAGCCATTCTCTTTTTATATACAAACAAACAAACAGACATACTGCCACTAACAGATAGATAAACCATGGTTCTAATCTTTTAGTTTCAGAAATTATAGTGGGAACAAAATAAAACAGTCAATACTAAAAACAAGTCTGTTGGTATTTAGCATGAGTTTTGAGAACACGACCATGTGAGTGAACACGGCCCGTCTTGCGGCGGTTTGTAGCGCCGGATTTTGATGCATTCTATATACGAAACTTGGTTTGTATTCCTCTAACCGTCTCGGGTTTCGGCTGCACCTCCTTTTTCCTGTGTGGTGACATCCTTGCCATCGAAATGTTCCCCCTGGGCTAGGGTCTCCATGTTGTTCCGCTTACTGCAATCGCTGTTACCACTGGCATTGCAACCTTTTTTTGCGCTGTCATCCCTTGCCCGACTGACGTGTGATGCTCTCGCGTTATTATCTGTTTACATAAACCAACATGTTCCACATAAATAGGAACTTTATCCTGTCATGAGTATTTACAGCAGTACATATGTTAAAAAACTGAAATCAAATTATATATCTCTAAATTGAGAGACACAAATTGTTGCACAGAGGTGTATTTGTAGAGTTGAATGGACTTGAATGTTGTAAAACAACTAATTATAATTAATTAATTATACATTTTTTGTCAGAGTTTAAGGCAAAACTAGCATTTCATTTATTTAACTAAATTATACTACTTAAGCATTAATGGATTTTTGCATGAATATTAATGGATACTGCGTCAGCTAATCAGAATCTTGTAAAATGGCAAAATATTGTTAATTATTTTTGGAAGTGTTCAAATCAAATCAGGTATATTAGTAAAAAAAAAAACAAGTTCTTGAATTAATGAAAACCTGAGCACAATTTTAAATCATTACAAAAGAAAAAAATACAATTTGTAAACAAGTTTTTTTTTTTTTAAGTATGTAAAATCATCCAATGACATCTCCCGCCCTTGGGCTGGCGGGAGATAGTGTCAGACTCTTACTGACTAAAAACCTACCCCGTTCCTCCTTTGCCTTGGTTCCAGGGCCCTGGTATGCATTTTCATACCTCCCCAGATTGTAAGCCTTAAGTGGACTTTGAATTGCTTAGTGTATAAGGTGTGTGTAAGTTTGTATGTTTTAAAATACTTCTAAGAGGCAATATAATAAATATTTATAAACTATATGTTCTATGTAACTACTTAATCTTAATCTAGACTAATCCAAAAGCCATTTTTTTAATAATATGAAAACATATTTACTTGCCTTGGTTTATCCCATAAATTACTTTGACTTTCAACTGCTATTGCAAATAAACAACAGCAAGTTTGAATTTCATATGTATTTTTATCTCATTATGATAAATACATAGATAACAAAAATGATTTTCTACATTGTTGTGGAACCTATCTACTATTCATAAAGTATTTAAATTATTGCCAATGACAAACATGGCAGTTTTAATGTATTGAAGGTTAAGTTGTAATAAAAGTTATATCAGTAATAATGTAAAATATTTAGTAGTTTAACAATCACTAGAAAAGGGTATTAATGGTTTAAGTGTTCATGCCAAAAATACCCCCAAGGTTAGGACTAAAAACTTGGGCATAATTATAATTTTCCACCAAAAAAATGTTTAACTTACCACAAATTAAAAAATATTAAAGAGTAAATTTATGCACAAAGTAAGTAAATACTAATAGCATGTAGTATTAATAATGTAAGGCTCCAATTATTTTTCCTTATTGTATGGAATTCATTAAAATGTACTTGTCTTAGTGTAAATTATTTTTCTAAGGATTACTGTCAGAATTGTTAACAAAATTATTTATTGAACACTAGGTGCACACAACCCCAGTTATTTTGATAAAACAATGAAATACTGTTAAAAAAAGTGAAAAAAAGTATATTACTTGAATAATTAATAATATATTATTTAACATTAAATATCGATCTCCCGAGTCGCACACTAACTGACTTACTTACCTAACAAATACAAGGTATTGCTAATTTTTAGTAATGACACTTCGAAACGTAATTACCTCGGCACCTCTGCTATTTATTTACAAAGGATTTATATAAAGCGTACTACGACTGGTTATCACTGTAATTTTGAAAATCCATTTATCGAGTGTTTTCTAAAATAATCATATTGTCACGTCAGTCAGACCATCAATATGAGTTTACGCAGGGGTCACAGCACGATCGCGAATGATGTGCGGCGTGCATCATGATTTTAATACTCTCTATGGCGAATAATGAGTAAACATGAACTCCCCTTTGTTGTGCGAGAGCGTCCTCCTTTGCATTTCACGTAGTCCGACAGTTTGAAGAGTTTATACTCGTCCGCAAACTTAATTTTTTCCACAATAAAAACTTATGCTAAATCGGTCTGCAAGACCGCCACGAAGTTAGCGTTAAGGATCGGCCATCATTCGACAGCCCAAGCAACACGCCCCAAATCGCTCCTTTACACGAACTTATTATAACTAAATATATATCTAACAAACTAAATTATCAGAAGAGTAAATAATTAGTTAGTATTAAATAAATAAAACAATCACTACAACTGAATACAATAAATTGTAACAGTAATCTGATAATGTAAAATCGATTATTAAATTAAATCATCATTGTAGGAAATGCGAAATGAAACGAAACGATGCAACATCGACTCGACAGTTCTTGGAACGGACCGAAAACGCACGAACTTCACACGGTTACGTTACTCGCTCAATGTCGGCGTCGTTCCATTACGCGTAACGCAGCGCGTCTATCGCGTTTACGTCGTAAGTTCGTAAGGCAATAAACTATTTAAAAAAAATAATCGGTACGCACTAATATCTGCGCATGTACCAAATAACTAGATTATTGATTGAAAACAATAAAATATATTTAAATACTGGTGACTTGATGATAATTATAAAATATCCACTAAAGTACACCGACTTTCATAGTGGATAATTACGGCTAACTCAAAGAGAATAGAAGTTTTTCTGAAGGGTTCAATAATAATAAGTAGATACCTAATAAACAGAAACACTAGCTTTGCTAATCAAGACTGAATTATGATACGGTATGTAACACAGTAGGTACAGTCTCTTTTGAGAGTTAATTTTACTCAACCGCTTGGCTATTTTGTTATAAAAATAGGTACTGACAATAAGGTAAGCCCTGACAGCAAACGTGTGGCACCGTCCATTACGGACTAGGCTCGGGTCGATGGAAAGTTTTATTTCACGCGCACGTCACAGATGTCTGCAAGGTTGACGGGGCCAAATAGGATCGATGCCTGCTAGGGCTGCGGGATTTTTATAAAGAGTTGTGTCCCTGGACGATAAAGGATAACTAAAGGAATACAGATTTGTCAGTAAAAATCTGACAATCCCGCCCGGTCCACGGGTGAAGTTATTAAGTATCACACCTAAGAAAAAGGTATTCGCCGCAAAATTTATCTTACTCGCCGGTGCGTCCGTATTCATAAAATCAATATCTATCTGCCGTAGACGTCATTCAGTGGAAAGCTAAACTGATTAGCTATTTACTCATACGTAAGTTTTAAATTAAAGTGGGATTCTTCCTGTGTGCCAAATAAACGGGTTGTCTTTCTTTCTTTTACTTTTCTTTTGATTGGTTCAAAGGGGTAGATTTAAAGAATTATGGGAGTCCCATGTTTTGTTTGCAGTTAACCTGTTGAATACCGTAATTAGAGACACAATAGAAAGACAATAGGTGTGCGGACGCCGGTGTCCTCTTGGGAAATTGGGCCACCAAAACAAGTAATCGCGTTCTAGATCTACATCATGGCTCAGCCTCGGCCAGTCGCTATTGTATAAACATTGTATGAACGGGGAAACCCGGGGCTGGGCCCACATGTAAACGTAGCATTAGGGAGATATTTAATTGCGATATAATCATCCAAGAATGAGCAATGGCAATTTAGCACCGTGCAATTTCACGTTCAAGTCCTTTAAACGGCTGCGACCGTAGTTTATGTTCCGCCGTGTTGAGTATTTCAGTCTTCGATTGAACATGAATGGCGGGCATGCCAGGGATTGAGATTCAGAACGACCAATCCTTCTATTCAGAATATTGTGGCATGTTCAAAATTCAAGACATGATAGTGATTAGGTTAGGGCAGATGTAGGGTAATGCAATAGCTTGCATCTGCTTATAAGACCGCAAACAAATCATTTAAACCCACTGATCGGCATCAATCGCGTTGAAAGAAAAGCCAGCGGCTATTGAAATTAAGTCAACATCAGATGCTAGTGAGAGACGACACGCGGCCATTGATTAAAAAATTAAGTCAATACTAGATGCCAGTGGCTAAAGACAGTATCTGACCACTCTTCTCGTTCGAGATGATCTATAGCTTTCTAATATATTTGATCTATACACACGACGGCGACGACGGTCGCCTGCGCTATAAATAAGTTATGTACGGTCAACACAGTCATAGCAGCCGAAACGCGCGTGGATTTACCTAAGCTCTGCTAGTAGTGAACTTGACCAACGTACCTACGTATCATATACATAAGTCTTAACAAGTTTGCTGCTTAGTGTTTCCACTTTTAATTCACTGGCATCGTTGAAAGAGGGTCTTTAAATTTTGGTTGAAGGACTAATTTATTTGTTCTGAAAAACAAAAAAAAAATTGCACAAAGTTAATACTTGCTTGGTTTAGAACTCAGCAGCTCATCATAAGTTGGGGCGGTGAACATTGGGCCACCAACGCCATTTGCATTCTATTTACCTACAACCTAAAATAAATATGTACGGCAAGAGTGAGTCGGAATCGTCCATCGCAGCTATGATTCTCATAGAAAATTTTCATCATTAGTCAAAAATTACGCAGCATAAAATAAAATACATAATTATGTGCAATTCCAAAACCCCTTTAATTTTATACCCCACTTGGAATCATCCCTTGACAAGTCTTTTTATAAAGTAACAATACTTTTTTAACTTTTACCTATGGCCCCTTTCATCAGATTACATCTTTTCTTTTCATTATGAAACTTAAATAATAGAAGCCCAGTTAATACGAATAACGAGTATTACTTTAAGTCGAGGCTTGACTTTTAAACTTTCGTACAATATAGGTCAAATATAGATTGTGAAGTTCTAAGCACGTCGATTTAGGTCACGCTCACAATAAACTGTTTAGATCAATATTATATGGCTTGATACAGAAAGCGGTACTCTTGGATGCTGGTTGGTAGGCAAGGTGATACTGCAAGGCAAATTGCTGCAAGTTATTTCTTGAAACCAGTCAATTCCAGTTTAATTCTATGCAAGTAGGTACCGATAGGCAAGACGAGAATAACTGGATAAAATTTCGGATCGATTCACAACGAACCGGTGCTACCTGTGCCCATGAAATGAATGTCAACCGTGGCGTCCTTAACAATATTATTGACCGATAAAATGATTCGTCATGGTAACTTGTTCAATACAGCACAAATAAGAAAGAGTTCACTTAAACAGTGTTCCGCAAAACTTTTTGTGTTCAAAATACAGCTAGGAAATCGGAAAATAGTGGAGGTACATCATAAATGAAAAATCATTTTTTACAGAGGGTTTAAAAAATACCCTCGGAGAATGAATTTTGAACCCACTAGTTTTTATTTAGATCTACCTAGATCTACGTTTTTCTTCAGTCTGTCTGACTTTATGAGATAACAGTATTTTTCTACTAACTAACTATTCACCGCTGTACGCCAGTGTGCTGCGGTAAATACTTAGCGGAACACTGCACTACCACGTAATTGGAATAGAAATAATCTATATCTTTACATAAAAGCGAAATACCACTCACCGATTAATCAGAGAAATCGAAATCTCAGAAACTATTTATTACACCTACAAACTTAAAATTTGGCAGGTTTTTTTTGCAGTTTGGTTCCTTATACATTCGCTGAGATCGGAATTTTCCGAAACGGGACAAAACGGGAGTTGGAAGTTTGTATGGAGAAACCGGCTTTCACACGGGCGAAGCCGGTGGCAGAAGCTAATAATGAATATAACATGAGCTCACGATGGTCCGGAAAAGAACTTATGAAGTTCCTAGCCTTACCATACCTCCCACAATGTGGAAAGATGCGAAAAGAACATGACCAGTCTATGTGGTGACACATGGGAGTTGCTTACGTCACGTCCAGCGGTGGTCCTTTCGCTGAAATACCTGATAATAATGACTTTAGCCAAGAAGGGCGTTGTAAAAAAAGAATCACGTAATACTCCGTCTGTTTAGGTACTTAACTAAATGTAAACAATCTTCACTTGTCTTTTATATGAAAATTGTCTAACAATTTTATCCAAATATGTTTACAATTAGCTATTTACCCTAAACCAATGTTAGGTTATTAACCAAATTTAAATTATCTTTGTAGATATATCTTCTATTATTTTTTTTTTTTAAATAAAAAGACGTCAAGATTGTTTACGTTTAGTTAAGTACCCAGATAGATGGAGTATAGGTATGTCAACTCTGGCACGCTATAATCGCGACTATAAGCCTCTTTTTTGAGGAGTGGCCAGAGTGGCACCAACCGCGCCGGTATCCTTGCTTTCCACCTGACACAGGGGTCCTGACCAGAAGTTTTTTCGGGAGGTTCCCGTTTCAGATACGGTAAGAAACGCCGGGGTGTTATCACTCCGGTGATCGCCGGAAGACATGGTGGAGATCTGACTTACTTTGGTGGAGTAGCGCCGCGTTCTCATGGAGACAATTAGTGGTAGAGAATTCATTCATGAGAAGGAGCCCCCTCTGTAGCGAAGCAGTAATGGGAGCGAATGAGGTGGCAGAAAGCAAGAGGGAGAGTAAAATTCTCACGTCCTTGGCGTCGGGATTTGTAGGGTGAGCAACGTTCAACGACGTTATGTTCCACGCTCGCCTCAAAGAGCTGTCAGTAAAAGAGACGGGGCCTGCTACGGCTGCGGTGGTAAGCAAAGGGCACCATAAGGAACAAACACGGGTGGGTTTTAGCTAGTAAGTCTAATACTCACTCTCGCTCCACTCATGCGGGAGAAGTTATATAATGACTTTCCACCAAAAAGGTATTTCAACTCTGAAATGTCTCTCTCTGTTTTAAAGTACGATTCACGGTCTTCTTAGAATTCATCAGATAATAATGTATACATCCATTGTATACTGTAGAGTGTTCATTGAATAATCGTTAATGGAAGACGTTGGCCAGCGCCAATGTCCTTTATGAATGAGAAAGGTTAATTTAATAAATAAAATACCAGTGGTGGCTTTTAGTTCACAAGTTGCGAGTATAAATTATTAAGCATACAATCAAACGAGATCATTGTTTCGTCCTTTTTTAGTAAGACTAACATTATTTTCTTCTCAACTTTTAGTGGACACGAATCATTCACCCTTACTCATCAAATGGGTAAGGTAGTAACTTAGTTTGGAGATTTCAACACTCGCTTTCAATTGAGTGGACACTAAACATCAATTACTATTTGTTTAACCCTAGATACGTAACGTGAGTCAAAACGACTCACTTGCGAAGCATATTCACCTCTCCCTCTCAAAACAGTGGTTGTACTTGTATCGTGTCGATTTATCGACCCAGCTCAGCGTCACTACCAAAGGACCGAATAGTGCCTGTAGTTCGCAGGTAAGTGTTGTATTTACGTAGATATGTCATCTTGTGAGTCTATATGGCCTCACTTTATGTAACACTAGCTTTTGCCCGCGACTTCGCTCCCGCTCTACGCTACTTTACTTTACCCTATAAATGTGAAGGTTTTGGTTTTTTTTTTAATTTATATAAACTAGTGCTTGACTGCAATCCCACCTGATTTTAAGCAGTGATGCAATCGTTGATGGTGAGGCGCACTAGTTTATTAAGAGCCTATTCACTCTAGCCTTGAAGACACCTAGTCTATTTAACGGGATAACACTTATCCTATGTCCGTCTCCTGGTTCTCAGCTACTTTCCCACCATTTTTTTTTACACACAACACCGTCTAGTCCCTAGCTAAGCAGAGCTTTTGTTATGGGTACCAGACAGCTGATAAACATACTTATGTATATTTCTAAATACATACATATTATAGATAAATAAATAACACCCAGATACAGAACAAATGATCGTGCTCATCACGCAAACATTTGTCCTGAGTGGGAATCGAACCCACGACCACGCACGACATAGCAGTCAGGGCCACTAACCACTAGACCAGTCTGTAATTTCAGTAATTTTCAGCCGTTCTTGAGTTATAAATAGTGTAACTAACACTCTCTTTTATATATATAAAAGAGAGTGTTAGTTTAGTAAATAGATTTGTTTAATTTTAGGGTGTGTTCTTTGGATGAACAATTACTCCTATACGATGATATCATCTGGAATGCAGGAAGGAATCGATATTATAGAACTTTTAGGAGTGGACGAGTATGCAGAACCAAGCGATGCTTTGTTAGTGAAAAAAGGATAGTGTGTGCGTAGATGATGTCTACAGCGATTACGAGAATGATATTAATCATCATAATAATCATATTTGGCCTTATAATGTTCCCACAACTAGGAATCAGACTTTCTTTCTGGGAGAAGGAATGGGCTGCAATTCGCCGCGCGGGCCCCGTGTGTTGGTGGATTTCACACAACTTCGAATTATTGGTGGTAGAACATGCCTGTTTTTTTTTTGCCGTTTTGCCTTCGCCGCTGTGTGAGTAGAGGGGTATGAAATAAATTTCACAAAGTAAAGCGCCTGCCTGGGTGGGTCCAACACGAGGGACAACTCGTAAGTCGGGGCTTACTTACAAAGTCGCTAAGTCAGAAATTACGGGAAAGAATATAAAATATATTACCTGATGTACCTTCTGAGGGTTAATTATCACAGAAGACGAGCTTGTTGCTAAAAAGAAAAAGTATTGTGATCTCTATCCATGGAAGAAATGGAGAAAGACGCGAGCAGAGTTTAAAAAACCTAAAATATTGACTGTGTGCAGATTCTTTTTTAAGTTGTATTCTATACTACTCTAACAGTTTTATGTTTCAGTTTATGTGAAGATAATAACTTGTAGAAAGTTATAAGATTATTTTTTGTTCTTGACTTGTTGAATTAAGGGGATTACATCGCCGAAATCCAAAAAAACACCTAGGTTGATTGAAGTTTATAGATTATTCCTTATGTACGATTACCATATAAAAAATGAAGGGGATACTTAAGGACATTACTAATAAATTGTATTGATTACGTATCTCAAAAAAATACCCTAACTTTAGAAAAAAAAACTGGTAAATAGGCCTTTTTTGAACATTAATTCCATATTTTCTCGAAAACGGCTCTATATTTATACATTGAATTTATACCAAAATATATGATACGATAAATTGAATAACTTGTATTGATTTTTTTTCGAATTTCATTGAATATCGATAAGTAATCAAGAAAAAACTCGAATCAGTACTAACACCCCGCGCGCAGCACCCCCTGCAATGCCTGTTTAGAGGTCAATTCTTCTCTACTAGTGTAGAGGTAAATTCTTAAAGGTCATTGAGCGATGTAATACCCTTAAGTCCGCCTATGTACCACTATTGTACATAAAGTTTAAATAAAAAATAAAAGTAGTTCCGAATCAAGGTTCTTCATTCTTTTCTCTGATAAGTCATACCTGTTTAGGTATCAGTGATTTTCTAAGTAGTCATAATACCTAGTGCCTAGTTAACAACGCTTTAGATAAGAATTGCAGAAAATGCAGTTTTCAATAAAATTACAGAGACATTTTTGTCACAGAAACATAATAATTATGGAGTAAGCAACTTGATAATGACTGGCCTGTTAGTCTAGTAGTTAGTGGTCCTGAACGTAAGCCGAAGGTCATGGGTTCGATTCGGTTCATTGCCAATGGTACTAGACCATTAACAGTTCCATGATGGAACTACTGATGATTTTTGTTATCACTAGTTCCATTATATTTTTTTTAGTCTCTCTAGTGTTTTTCCACCCTTCAAAAATTTTACAAGTGTCTAAAATTTTTGAAGAAAAACACTAAAGGCAAAAAGCATTTGTAAAATTTTTGAAGGGTTGCAAAGCTCTGGGGATAAAAACACTTATATAATTTTTGAAGTGTTGAAAAACATTAGATGTAAAAACACTTAGTTATTATAATAATCAAATTTCATAAAAACAAAAATATATCATAATTTTTTTTATTTATGATTTAGTAGTTTTTACCCATAGTGTTATTAAACCCTTCAAAAATTTTATTTATTTGCTGACATGTAACACACTGGATATTAAGCATGCATTAGAATTTCATGACACGGTATTAGAACATGCACCCTGTAAGGGCTGCAAATTTCACATAAAGAAATATTAAATTACATTATATTATATGGATTCTAATTAATATTATTATTACTATTTATTAAATTATACTAAACTTCAGTCAATAATTAATTAGATATAGTTTTAAATTACATTAAATAATTATCATTTAATTCATTAATTTTAGTCATATACTCGAAATATAGGAAGTTAATGTAGTATTAGCTTTATATCAATGAGTATTAGTCATTTATTACTTTAATTTTTACATTCGATAGATTTTTTTGTTCTTAGCTCTAGTGTTTTTGACCCCTTCAAAAATTACAAAAAAAAACTAGTGATAATAAAAATCAACAGTAGTTCCATTATTTCCAGATTTGAAATGGAACTAGTGATAACAAAAATCCTCAGTGGTTCCATCATGGAACTGTTAATGGTACTAGTGGCAACGAACCTTCGATTCCCACCCAGGACAAATGTTTGTGTGATGAACACGATCATTTGTTCTGTGTCTGGGCGTAATTTATCTATAATATGTATGTATTTAGAAATATATATAAGTATGTTTATCAGTTGTCTAGTACCCATAGCTTGGGACTAGCCGGTGTTGTGTGATAGTTGTCGAATATATATTATATTTATATACGTCAATCCGACAATCCTTGTCATCAATATGAAATGATTAGAACTGGTCAAGACGAATCTAATGAGACCAAACTTGAAGGGTTTACTAGTAGGTGTTCCAAAGTTCTATCAGCTATCTCCCAGTTCTAGCATCCGGTCCTTGTCATTATGAGAAATGTATAGAACTGGTCAAGATGAATCTAATAAGCCTAAACTTAATAGGTTTACTAATAGGCTACCAAAGTTCCATCAGCCAGCTCCCAGTTCTAGCATCAGGTACTTGTCATCATGAAAAATATATAGCACTAGTTAAGGCAAATCTAATGAGCCCAAACCCAATAGGTTTACTATGTTAATAAGCAATCCAGGGTTTTATCTTCGAGCTCCATCATCAGGGCAGCTAAATAGCACCAGATTGTACACTTGTATTAGGTGACACATATGTTTAAAATAAAGTAAACACCCATTAAGTGTTTAAAAAACCTACCGCAAACAAGCTGATGACTTTGAATACCTGCACAGATCTTCATGAATTTTAGCTAAGGACCATCTCCATTAAGCCAGCTTACAAACAAAAAAACCGCATCAAAATCGGTCCATTCGTTTGGGTGCTACGGTGCCACGGACAGACACACAGACAGACAGGTCAAACTTATAACACTCCTTTTTTTCGTCGGGGTTTAATAAGTATGTTTATCAGTTGTCTAGTACTCATAAGACAAGCTCTGCTTAGCTTGGGACTAGACGGCATTTTGTGTGATAGATAGTTGTGTGGAATATTATATCTATTATTTTTTTTAAGCTATACAAGCGGTGGGTGATGAAAGGTCGAATTTGCCAATTTTCTTTTGTAACCAAAATTTGTTTGACACTTTCAATGTCTAACAAACCCACTTGTTAATTTTGTGAAACTCATAAAATTTATTACATAAAAATACATTTTTGATACCTCCAATGAATTGTGTCTTAAGTCGTTCCAGGTCAAAGAATAATAAAGCGCTTTATATCATAAGTCGAATTGCCCGATGTTTTGCATGGTAAAAAACTGCTTGGTGAATAGTTAAAACAAGATTCAATTTATTATTTTACATATTAATATGTTTATGGTCAATAACCATTTAAAAACATGGTTAACTGCTATAAACTTCAAGTTAATTATATTAAATCAATCATTTCTATAGAAAACTTACCCATAGAGTGAAACAATAACAAACTGTTATTACTGTTTCAATAATCTTATCACATCCTTAATAATCAACTTCTATATCACAAAATAATAATTAATCTATGTATCACTCTCAACATGCAAACTTTGGAGCTGGAATTGTCTAAACATCAATGTTTTAATAATTTCTTACACCAAAAAACAACTCTAATTCAGTCTACAAGGAATAGCTACAACATATCATGCTAAATCTATAGACATGCAACAGTTAATGACATATGAGAAGAACAGTCAGCAGTATAACAATGTAATCAGAAGCTTCTAAATAAATGAAGCAAACATTTAGTGTGTTTGAGACAAGCATGACTAGTTCTTGATTTATTTAAATAAAAAAACAATGTCAATTTGTGTAAAATACATAGTATGAGTTTACCATACCTATTGTTACCCTTAAAATATATTTTAGTATGTTGCATTTGAGGAATTGTGTTAACAAGGCCCTATAAAAGCAAGTCCATATTATTTGTAGATTGTCTAGTATAAATTAAAATGCTTTACTATACTGTATATTAAAGTTAAAGAAGCAAGAAAAATAAATCAAAGGCCTGAATCTGCCTAAACCCTAATTTTCTGTATTTTGTTTTGCCTCAATGATATAACATTAATTATATCCGCATTTCCAAACTCACTCTTCACACTCTTAAATAAACTAAGTTATAAATAAAACCTAGGTTGTTCTAATAGCGTTTTGTAATACAATACTGCTAAACATGTTAATACATACTAGACAATCAAATAAAAAATAAATAGTAGTTGGAATTAGGAAAACATACCTTTCAAAGACTGGAGGTAGTCAAAGATGTGCGGTGCAGCATAATCTGATGGCATTTTCCCCTTGGTATTCTTGACAAATGGATCGGCTCCATGCTCAATGAGGAATTTGACCATTTTGAGATTGCCAGAAGTAGTGGCATCATGTAAAGGAGTATCATCATCTAACCCTTTAGCATTGACATTAGCCCCACCATTCACAAGTACCACTACCACTTGATACCACCCATAACTGCAAGCTTCATGAAGTGGTGTCCACCCTATGATTTAAAATTTTATTTAGTATTATAAATTTGCGCAAGCCAAATAAGTTAAATCCTTTTGATGATAAAATGTTGATATCTTGACACAATTTTTATTTTCTGTTGAGCTAGTATTAATTCCTAAATCACTTAAAATATTATATTAAATGCAGTTAATGCATTATATGAATGTTTGTAACTACTGATGAAATTATTAATTAGAACTAATTTATTAATAAACCCTGTAATTTTGGCCAAGGTCATGTTTTGTTTTAGAACTACTACTTGGCAATTCTTGTTCTTATATATTTTTTAAAGCTAGTTTTGTTGATAACACTACTAGCTTGCTTGTTAACCACCCCATACAAACTAATCATGCTTGTGCTAGGGGAGGATTCATCACAACATAGTTAAATTCAAGCTTACACTTAACATTTCAATCATTAACTTCATTTTGACATCACACTTGTTTTCCGTTTAGCTTGAACTTAATTGTAGTTTCTTGTTTATGTTTCTATTTGTGTATGTGAATAAATATGAACTAAACATCAATACAATGCAAGTGAATATGACAACAAACACTGACTTTGAAAATTCAACAACAAACAGTCTCAAACATGTATTTCTTGATATCACAGAAATAAGCAAATAAATTTCATACTAGTAATTGGAAGCAAGAAAGTTGAAACATGGATAAAATGGAGGAAACTAATAGAACATTGACAGTTAAAGGAGAACAATTATGTTACCAGCAAAGTCGGGCACATCAGGATCTTGTCCTTGGTCAAGTAGCTTCTTGACTTGATCATGGTCGCCTCGGATAGCAGCCACATGCAGGGGGGTCTCACCGCGCTCGTTGCGCTGCTGCCTTGTTCTCTTTCTCTCTTCTGCTGGGGTCGGAGCGGCTGAACACGAAAATGGCGGGAAGTTAGATCAACCAGCTCGACACTTGAAAACTTTACAAAGTAGTACAGCATTAAACCTGGTGGGGCGTCTTGAGAAGAGATCTGCATCACTAGAGCTAGTTGCTGCCGCTCCGACATGGGCGCTATGACTTGGGCCCGTGGCGCGCCGTCCGGCCCGCGCCCGGAGCCCCTCGACCGCGACGTCGATGGCATGCTTCGGGCATAACCAGACCTCTATAGAAACAACGAAATTATTTCACACTGCGCAGTTACACGTAGTTGGTCAAAATTTAGGAATCACTAACGCGCCAATATCATAGATCATGATGTGAAACGACAATTACCTTACTTATGGCGCGAGTGTTAACTCGTAACGCGTTTAATACATCATTAAAAGTTGTAGCACATTTTCACTGAAGAAAGAAAAGAAATAATAAAACAAATTATTTTAAAATTCCACAAAATTTGACAAAATCAGCTAAAAGGTAATCATAATCACTGGCTAGCTCGTACAACAGACATAGCGACAAACCGAAAGACGTGAAAATTATTGTTGTGAATACAATCTTGTCTATGATGCTTTCATTGAATCGATTTTATTCGATTATGCGATCAATAAAACACGCTTTACGTATTTATTGAAAAAATTAATTAATGGTTAAGATTATCTTCGGAAAAGATCAGACAGTATTGAGTAGATATTGCATAAAGATTTTCTACGTTTTCGAAATAGAAATGAAGGGATCAGCAAAACAATAAGCAGAAGGCTCAATTTACAGCTTGCCAAAGAGCCGACAAGATTTTGGGTATTTATTAACAACATTTATTATCATTTAATTATTTTAAGAATTTGAAAATAGAAACAAAAACTGACTGCCTGACATATCAAGGCGCAATTAATTAAAAGAAGCTACTAAAAAAAAGCAATTTTGCATAAGACTTCCTTTTATAAATTAGGTAAACGCCAAAAAGGTGTTTTTGAAAATTCAACTTTTAATGGGTGAAAAACGGGAAAGGTTGTATGTAAAAAATTTTTCTTAGGCAAATACTTGAAACACGTAAATAGTAAGCTAAGTAAAAAATGACTATAAAACGATTTAGGAGATGTTGAAGGTTGTATGGGAAAATCTTCTTGCTTTGATTAATAAACTTGAAACTTGACAGCAAGCATTCTAATCAAAATGAATAATAAAGACTACCATTATTAGTTTAAAAAAAATATATTCTCAAAGTACGGTTTAAGGGGTATTAATGTCATTATAAATTCAAATATTCTCTCCAACGAAATCGCTGGCAAAGTGATAGTTTCGTATAAAAAAATCCTAAATGATGATAGACACTCACCCTCACTTTTCCAAACTCTACTTTGTTATGCTTTAAATAGCGATTGGGTAACATTGCTCACTGAATAAAAGAAAGGCCCAGCGTTTGATCGTAAGGATGCAGCAGTGGATGATACAGTAAGGTACAGGACTTAAGTTGTCTGGAATGATTATGAATGAAGATGATAAAACATAATTATTAAATAAAAAATTGAAAAATAATATTTTTCCATATCGATTTAATTTTAAATAGGCAGTCAGCAGGTTTATCCTATACTTCTGGAGCACACTTATACAGAAACATTTAGGTCTAGGTATCTTTTTTTTTGTATTTAATATTTAATTTATACATTTGTAAGAAATATTAACGATTTTACTTCAAGTAAATTATGGTGCTACTTTACAATTATACAGCCTTGTTTTTAGTTTAAGCGAGCCCGAAACAGTATTTTTTTTAGTATTTTTATGTAAAGAATCTATGTATAAACATAACTGTATCATGAAAAAACACAAAATTATAAGCTTGTTATGTTACTTGGTTGTTCACCCAAACACATGGTCACTGGCCATCCGTGTGAATGAGGGACTGTTTTGATCTTGCACTCAGCTGTGTGCTGGGGCCTAATGCCCGCCATGACCTACCGTGAGTTAGGTGTACTTAGTGTCATTGGTGTCCAACAGATGAACTTTTTAAATTTTTTTTGGGGAAAAAATGTAACATGGTGTAAAAATTATTGGAATCAATTCAGTTACTGACACTGAACAAACTATATTCAGGTTTCGCATAAACAAAAAATAATGTTGTATATAAGTCGGTCGGTATATTTATTTTTCTCAATAAATGGGCTCAAATGAAGTTCTCTATGAGACTTTCATGTGATGAATCGAATATAATTTAATTCCTGTTCAACAAGATTAAGAAAACCTTAATAAGATATTAAATAAAACTGCTGGCCGATGTCATTGAATTCAAATCCGGGACAAGTAGAATATTTGAAAAGCATGCAAAGTTAATAAATTTGGTGTGGGAATACCACGGGCGTGGTCTATAGAAACTTGACCGAATGTCTCGTAGTTGGCACAAAAAGAAATTATAAATAATACAAGTAAGTATTTAAAAAAAAAGTGCATAATGTAAATTAATTTAAAACAATCATGCAAACCTTTATTTACACCAGCTACTACCACTAAAACTAAAAACATCTTGGCGCAACATAAGGGCCATAAAACATCTACTAGATGCATATTTCATGTTATTTTTTTTAAAAGCCTCGTCCATTTAAATAGATCCTCTAAAAGCAGTATCTGGGATAAACAAAAAACTGCATCCATAACTTCTATTTAATTATGAAATCTCTTATATCATAAAAAATAATTCGACGTGTGGATATGTTATAATTATACGGGTGGTACTAGTACCATTCTTTATTACGTTATTATTCTAGAACTTATTATGCAAAGTGTAAATTACCACTCTAATTAAAACGTACAAATGAATGATTCTTTGCGCAATTTGATAGTCAAAATAACTAACTAGGAGATGATTAAAATATTAGATATACACACAGGATATACACAGTAATACCTTTCAGTTAGTCTAACTCCTAACTGTAAGTGTTACAAGTGTCAAATATAGTGACTGCAATTCTTGCATTGTTACTTGTGTGTATTGTATTACCTCTGCTTTTACATCCCACTATTTCTTCTCATTGATGATGGGTCCTGAGAGGTAAATTAACTGTGATATGACTGTAGTCAGTTATATAATATTTTAAATAATTGTAATAATGCTTAGGGGAACATGGGGCTCAATGGATCACTTTTTTTTCTAAAGGTATTTTCGGTTACATTTCTGATTTATTGACTGATATTTTTAATTCAATACATGAAAGCATGTTTAATATTCCAGTTTTTTTTTTCAAAAGCCTCTTTTACAGTTTGGTTTATTTTACAAGATATTTTTTTCTCATACAGGGAATTGATCCATTGTGGCCCATGAATGGGTCACAATGAATCAGAGTTTGAGTCACAGTGGATCGAATGGGGTACTATGAATCATAAGTATTTAAAATAAAAAAATACACTTAATATATTTATTTAAATCTTTATTTATTACAAATTACTTAAATATAATTATCAGTCATTGTTTTAATCAGTCTTTGTTGCAAAATCACAATATACTTGTTAAGATTAATAATTCAGCAAATTATGAAAGAAAACAAAATCCGAAACTTCTACTAGTTTTGTTTAGTTTTACAACATAAAATACACCTTCTTGAACATAAGTAAATCTTCTAAAAAAATCTTGAATAACAACGTAAACAATTAAACAAATTAAAATAACAAAATGCGCTTTTAAATCTTGCAAATTTAAAAACAAAACAATATTTAAACTGTCTTACGAGCTATTAATGTTTTGAGCATAGTAAATTGGATACTTATCAACTTAACGTAAATCAATATTTGAAAAATCAACATCGAAATAATATAAACCCTGCGTTCTTTTCGTACTTCCTGTAAAACCTGGTTTAGGTAAAATCATTTTAATATCACACAACGGAACTGTGGCAAGATCGGGAATGACGGGCAGGTGAAATTTGTTTGGATTTTTAACAGATTTGCGAAGAAAACTGACCTCTGTCTCTTCATCTTTTTCCCCTATGACTCTTGCAATATAATAAATATGTTTGCTCTTTACTTCAAATAATATTAAAACAAAGTCTCCTTCTTTTGGTAAACTATTCAGTGGAGTAAATTTATCCGGATTAATTGTTAAACCTTCAGCTTCCTCTTCAAACATTGGTTCTTCTTCAGAATAGATGCTAATTCGGTCATCGTCTTCACTGGAACTGTCACTATTTAAGACTTTTCTTTTCGCAGCAGCCTTAATCTGTATCTTAGCTTTTTTCTGCTTTAATTCTTCGACTCTTCTTTCAATTTCGGCCTTTTCTGGTGTATCTGTCGCAATCATGGTTTTACCTTTTCGTCTAGCTGTTCTACCACCTTTTCTAGGAGCAGCTTTCGGTAAACCACGGAACTCTAATGGACTAATAAATGTTCGTGTTTGCGTATTTAAGCCTCCAGATGTCGAAGGCGTTTGATCGCAGCATGAAGCAAAAGATGGGTTTACAGATAATGTATTAAGATCTGGGATAGAATGGAATAATTTTACTGGTGTGCAAGGTGGTAGAGTTAGATCTTGATTCAGATTGGCTTGAGGCGCAATAGAAGATATGGATTGTTCTGGCTGAGTGTCATTTAGAAATTGAATAGAGAGTTGACCGCAGTTTTCAAGGGACGTGTTGTTAGATGGTGTATTTTGACGGTTAGTAATGAGGTCTAGGTCATCTTCGATTGCTGATGGTGTCTGCAAAGGTGGCAATATAGATGGTGATGGACTTCTTGTTCTGTTCTTGTCATCATTCTCGTCGTTGTAGAAATTAATTTCTTGTCCTATGTCGCCTGGGTTTGGCTCATATTGCCTGTCAGTAACATCGCTTGGTGCGAAGTCAAGGTCAGTAAAAACATCTCTGTTAAATGGAAAAATCCCCGTAGCCCGAAATGCATTACATATGTTACTCGGTGTCATAGATTTCAAGTGCGCTTCTTTAACGCACCCAGCTACATCATAGATTGAGAATGTTTTGCCTGGATTGCGCATCATCCAGCTATCAACCGCTTTATTATATGCCGTTTTGAAAGGCCCAAAAACGCCAACATCTAAGGGTTGCATTTTTCCCGTTGAATGGGGTGGGACGGTAATAATTGTGACTCCATTATCTTTAGCTAAATTAAGAGCCTCAATGCAAATGTGCGACTCATGATTGTCTAGTATTAGAAGACTAGGGTTATTTTTAGAGCTATTCGTGTGAGATATAAAATGTTGTAATGTCTTCACGAACAATTCGCCATTTATCCAGCCAGATTGTGTGGCGAGACCTAAGGTCCCAGGCGGTGCCTCATTAATCATGTATTGTTTAAAATGAACCCTTGGAAAAATCATAACAGGTGGCAGAGTATTGCCCAGTGCACTCACTATGTAACATGTAGTTACCAGTGTTCCCCTTTCGGCACTAGTTACTTTGGAGACCTGTTTCTGCCCTTTGACGGCGAGCACTTTAGCCGACTTTTGTACAGTCATTGTGTTGGTTTCGTCTAGATTAAATACCCTAGTACCGTTGCCAAACACAATTTCTCTTGACATAACATTTTCTAAATTATCGAAAAATAATTTAACGTTGTGGCGGTTGAAAGATGTTGCACGGCTTAAACTGCAACCTTCCGGTGTTCTCAGACTCAGAATAGTGTGTCTTTTTCTAAGACCATATAGCCACTCTATACCTGCCAGTTTAGTATCATGCCACTTTTGTGGCACCTGAATATTATTGAGCATTGCCATCTCGTATGCAAGTTTACGTATGTCAATTGTAGTCAGACCATAGAACATCTGACTACATTTAATAACATAGTCAACAATTGCCTTCTCTTGAGTGGAAGTAAATATTTTGCGTACAGCATAGTTCGGTGTTAGTGAAATTGAGCTAGTAGGATCCTGAGCTAAAGAGTTCGATAGTTTTTTGTAATACCTTTGCAGAGTGGTGAATGGGATCTTGGTTAATTTTGCAACGGCTCTTATGGTCTGACCCTCCACTATCATGTTTAAAGCGTTGCGCATTTGTTCTTCTGTATGAAGACCAATCTCGGTTTTTCTTTGTCTATCACGTGGCATGTTGACCTGTAAACAAGCAGGACAATTTTGAAACTCGAACCTTTTTGGGGAACAGTGGATCATGATCCAACGAACCCCATTACCACTTGATTCACTGTAACCCATTTACTAATAACGGTAATAATATTTTTAGCAAAATATAAATCGGTTATATCATACTACTTAGTACAGTTTTATACAATTAGAAACACATACTAAAGAAAAATATGTAAATACTTTAAAATATCTAAATAACTTTAAACCAGAGTAATTTCAAACATTACGCAAATTATTTTTTTCGTACTTACCTACTGACCGACGCGCCGTCGCACGACCTCCCGTTGTGACTCAGTGACGGCGACTGGTCGGGTGGCGCGGGGTAGGGGATAGCGTCAACGGAGCCGACGCGCGATTGTGTGAGTAGGATAGATACCGAGTTTTAACAAATGATTCACTGTTCCCCGTGATCCACTGTTGCACATGTTCCCCTACCTTTGGCTTGGGGTCCTTTTGAACTTTGGGCAGCCCTCCGCCAGATTTATTTTTCATCTTTCTCCGACTTGTGTTTGAACTTTTTTTTCCCATATTTATTATTCACTTAATTATCAATGAAGGAGGTGCAGAATAACTGACACAATCGTCATCTTTTCTTTTAAATATCTGAAAAGTTATAAAAAATAGCTATTAAGATTCCGCATTCTTCTTTGGAGGTAAGCGAAACAGAGAGTACAGTTCCGCATATCTCCGTTGAAAAGGGAGGAGCCTCCGACCAGACGAGTGTTAAGTCTGGCGGACATCTGCCCGATAGATGATTAGGGGCTGTGTATATTGATATCACTCGGAAAACTTTGATTGCACCATGCAGAATTTCGTATTTTTCTGATAGTTCTTATGTAACGCCAGAGATGTTGCTACAGTTCCTACTGATGGGACTCGTGCCTCTTCTGAGAGGGAATAGGCTGTATTTGCGTATATTACATGTCTTCCAATGTTTGGTTCTAGGACATGTTGGTTTCCTCACGACGTTTTACTTCACCATTTCGAAAGTAGATGGCAGGGTTTGAACCCACGATCTAAGAGATGAATTGTATTAAACCGGGCCAGGGCCGAAGCAGAGCCTGTCTGTGCGGCACGATTATATTTTACGAGATGTTAAATGGGTTGTGTAAAATGTATATAACTTTTACATCCGTGCCCCGTCCGAGCCACGTACACCACGTGGCCCGGGCACGGTTTCCAGTCAAATATAATTCATCCCTAAAACTGGTAAGTCGAGGTAGTTACCACTGGGCCACCATTGTTCTACTGGAATACCACTGCTCAAATGTGCAATGCATCACGTACTAATACATATATGCGCTAAGTATTTTCCAAAAAAAATTGCTGTCAATAACAATACGTGCATTATTCAGACAGAATCAGTAGCGGTTGTAATAGGTACTTAATTCAATTTTAGCAGTTAAGTACACACTTTGGCAGTAACTGTACTATCAGACAATCGTAACAAACTTGTGCCACAATCTGTCAAAATGTCCGTTATCTTATTCCGACTGCACTACTGAACTAGGACTGGACTAGACTAGGCCAGGCTAGGTTGGACTGTACTAAATACATATTTCGTAACAATACATTTTTTTATCCTCTAAAAACATAAAATCGCAAGCGAACTAGTCCGCACAATACCCCATCAACACAAAAAAATACATCTTACCTTTTTGCAATACATTTACTTGGTAAATCGAATAACGTATAATTCGAAACTAATCGCAGCTCTTTAATTTTAATATCTGTGGCTGAAATCCATGGAGAATCGAGTGTGATCGAGGACAAAATAATTTTGCTCACGTATCGGAGCGCGTTCTGCTTACTTCGTACTTTGTTTCCATGTGATCATAAAATTAATTTTATTTAAAATGTGGAGGCCGACATTTACAATACTACAGAAAGTGGTATTGCCTTCACTTAGAGAGAATATAAATTTATCTAAAATACTGTTCTCTACTAAAAGCCGGCTGCCAAAATCGACATCAAAGTTAACCCTCGTCAGTGCTAGTATTGGTATCCTCGTCGGTGCGGGTTATGGAGGTTACACGCATTACAAAGTGAATGTTAAAAAGACTTTCAAACCGGGTGAGGCTGAGGAATATGCCTTTCTGAAAGAGGCTCCTGAGTACGAAGCTCATTACCGAGTAAGCAAAATATTTCATTTAAATATTAGTAGCAAACTAATGGTAAGCTTTTATGTAATACTCGAGACCAGGCCAAACTTTGCGTGCATTATTAGAGTGAAAACTGTAAACACAAATTATCTAAACATGTTAGGTGTGTCCTTATGTTAGACGGCTTACGAAATGAATCATAATAGTAATTAATAACCTAGAAAGCAAACAAGTGTTACAGTACGATGGACGGATCTAGAGCGCCTGAAGTTAGGCTTTGCGAACTTTAGCGCTAAAAATAAGCGCGCCAAAAAAATGATTTATAAAAATAAATGCCAATAATAGTTGTTAACAGCAATAACAACTGCTATTGGCATTTATTTTTTCAAAACACTTATTTTTTTTACGAGTGCACAAGAGCTAAAGTTCGCAGAGCCTAACTTCAGACGGCAAGATCCGTCGGCCGTACAGAACTGTCATGATACATAGTACTTTGACAAACGCCTTCACCAAATAGAATGGCTGTGAGTGACTACTATGATAGAGGAATATTATGAGTTATATTATTAGTCTATGAATTTTTATCTTGAATTACATAACGCCTTATTAGCAGAATGCTTAGCACTAAAAACTTTGTTTTGATGTCATCCTATGGAGAATTTCAAAATGAAATCATTCGTATTTACGGAACGAAATGCCTAATTTGTTATTGGACATTTATTTAAAATACGTACAGTCTGTACATATGTTCAGACTCGCCAGGTTACGTCGGCCGCCCGGCCGTACTGTATAACAGTATGCCTCGATGCATATTTCATGACCAGACCATTTAAATGTTATGTTTGATAATAATAAGTCAATCCACATTTATTTAGCCATATCTAGGATTCCTATAATAGTTAGTGATAGTGTGACGGCTGACAGGATAGAGTGGAAGAAAAAAACGTGTTGCGCCGACCCCAAGTAATATGGGACAAGGGCAGGAAGAAGAAGATCTAGGATTTCTATAATAATAAATTAGGAAATCATGTTTTACTCTTGTAAGAATAAACATAAGCTTGAAACCAGAACAAAAACTCTGTATTCAAATAAAAAGCAAATTAAAAGGTATATTTTTAACTGTGTCAAAAATATTATTTTTCATTTTATAAACTTGTTTTACACTAAAGTTTTAATTGACTTTTTACAGTCATTTAAGGCACTCGGGACCAGTAGCATGCCTGATGCTTTTATAGAGGGCAAGCCAGAGAACATTGACCTATCTACTATTTACTACTTATGTTATAATACTCTGAATAAAAAAAAACCTTGTGCTAATCCGCTGTCATGTATCATCATCCTTACAAAATTTCTTGCTGTATGATTTTAATTGCTTACCAGTAAACATCATACCAGTAAACTGTATCATAAAAATGCCATAAACTATATAAGAGCCATCTATGGATATTTTTATGGCAACTCAACATGAACAAGCAATGTTCATGTCCCTAAAATCGCTACAACATTGTAGCTGGCCACTCCTAAATCAACTAGATGGTGCACAAACCAATTGTTTGTAGTACTAAATCAATCGTATGTTGTGTGCAATCTAGTGTTCTAGAGGATTCAATTACTCGATAGATTTACAAATACATATTAGCAATGAATGACATACCTTTGTAGTGGCTTTGATAAAAGCCGTTTGTTGTCAATTTCTTTCAGCAAACAATTGTGAAGTTTGAGATTCACTTTGTTTAAATGAATTACTTTTTGTATTCTTATTCAAAAGGTCTATCTTTCTTTAAAAATGATTTTATTACATCAGCGTAAAAAGTTGGTGAACGTTTTAATTCTACCAACAGCTGTTTTTCGATTGGAATCAAAGATAATTCGGAAAGCCGCTCTTGTCCCTGTGTGTTTCTTAAATATGTGTGAATACGATTTAAACATGAAAAAGCCCATTCTGCAGAACAACTTGATGCGCTATTGTGATCAACATGCTTATTGTACTTAGAGATTTCGTTATTTATCGAGAAAGCAAAGTTTCTATTCGCGTTTTACCAAAACTACAAAATGAAATAACAGCATTCAAGTGCTTTTGAGAATTTTAATGTCATTTCATGGCACCAGCGAAATTATTTAGGTCATTATAACTTGATGTGTTCCAAGCATTCTTATTGTTTGAGAAAAATACACAATACCAACAAAACAACTTGTTTAAATGTGAGTAGCCTGCAATCCATTGAGTTTTATGTACTGAGCGATGAAACTGCCTATTATGTGATTTAGTTTACGAACACCGGCATTCGCTTAGGGCTTGAGTAATTTGTGCTGTCTTTAAAAATTTGATTCAGGAAAAAAAACACTTGAATCATTTGAATTTAGGCTTTTGCCCATCTGTGGGACATCATCTTGTAAATAAAATATAAGCCACCTTGTAGATAGAAAATAATAAAAAAACATTTTTTTTTGACACTGATGTACAACCAACAAATACAAAATGAATAGTATCTGCAAAAACATTGTTGACATTACAATGCATTTGTGCTTAGTTAGCAAATCATTTCATTAGGTAGGTACTTTGTCTATTTTAGCTTCTAATATACAGGCAATTGTGCCTTATGGAGAATTTATGATAAATAAGAATGAATCATTTTAGGAGATTAAAATGATACTATATACTGCCTCTTAAATTGTCAAAAACATGTGATTTTACTTTGAAAAACCATTTCTTTTTTTAGGTTTGCACACTACATGTTGTTATGCAAAACAATATGAATGTTTATACTTATTAACTCTGCCCATAAATAAAAATAATACTCACAAATAAAAACTCTATTGAGGAGTTGAATTTATTTCACAATACAATAGTCCACCAAGGACTAAGTACAGAAATCAGATGGACGGCGAGCAATAGATAACTTGCCTTCCGGCCGTCTAGTAACTGTCTGGACCAAGATGTTTATTGTGGTGCGTGGCTTTCCACACCAAAACCAAACCTTATGGACGCAAAACCGTATGGACTAAACAGAGCCACAAGGTATTTCTAAAAATGAAATTCATGGTGTGGTTTTAGTCACTAAAAGTCTGACACTCCTTCAAAAAACGAGACAAGAGAACATAAACAGCCTTTGTGATCAATTATGGAGGACAGTTTAATAGTATGTACAGATAATATTATCAACAAATGATAGAATCTTTGTAAACCTTATACCTACCTATTTATACCTAAAATGTGTTAATAAAGTACATATTGAGAATTACATCTATTATGATTTGGAAAAAAGGAAATAAGTCAGTGTACTATTCTTGAATGTGTACCTAAATAGTTAAAAAGTACAGATCTATTTTCAATATATGTTAAGAATATTATATATAATATAATTTCAATACAATAATGAAAGGGTTTTGTCACAAAGCTGTAGCAAAAATGAAAAAACTTGAATCATTTCAGAAAATAAGTAATGTTTGAAAAAGAAAACAGTTTTTGTGCAAATATATATAGAAATGAAACAAAGAATGAATATTGTATTAGTAAATGCTGATCTTTTATGTAATATTTATGGTGCATTCATAGGATATGTTGGAAGACTGAAGCAATCCTACAATTAAATCATTATGTTATTCAAGTTTAGTATTCTGACACTTGTCAATCAAACAATAATGTATAGTTATGTCTCTTGTGCTTAATAAACATTTCAAAGTATTTTAAAAACCAATTTATGTTGAATTAATAGGTGCCTGATTGTATTTTTGGTTTCCCGTTGACCTTTAACCTTTTACAAACTATGTCATATTCTGTTTCAAATTGCGATAATATTGATATTTTTAGACTGTGTTAGATCTACAAGGTTTATTTATTAAGCAATCAGAGCCTCAACTTTTGAATTTTGACTTTACCAGGTTACAATAGATACTAGCTTTTGTGATATCTAACACTCAACAAAAATCATATTACAAATATCATTTAACAGTGAATCTGTAGGATAAAAGGCCTAAAATAATATTATTAGAGACCTATTCATGGTCTGTATACTTTCAATCCGCAACTCTACACCATTTTTGGCCATAGTTGATTCACATTATGTGAACTCGGAGAAGTAAATGTAGATTTGGTTCACAGCAACACAGGTCAGGGCTTCCTTATTGCTGAAGTGTGGTAAATGACTCATGCCTGAAGCGACTAATTATAAGAAATCAATATCTAATTAAAAAATATTATTTTGATATGATCACTTTTTTTTATATGATCATTTTTATCGTATTGATGCATTACAGATAAAGATTTCGCTATTATAAAATCGACCTAAATTAATTGTATTTACAACAATTGTTTCATAATGAAGTAAAAAAAAGGAGGGTCACTGGAAAAAACCAATAGGAGAAATCAGCTCTTTTGTAATATTGGGCGCCATCCAATTAGAACATTCAACAAGTACAATGAATCTCTTACCCGATTTTACGCCAGTGTAACACCAGATGACATGAAATAGGACTTCGGAAGGCTTTACTCGTAATTTTTCATTAAATGGGTCATTAATTTCACTTGATCCCATTGACTTTTTCCATCCATTCTTTCCCTTACGGTTCCGGTATAACCTCGCGTTTATGATATATAAGTATGTACACACTTACCGGTTTGTTATTGTTTTCGTTGGAGACTGGTAACGTTTTCAGGGATGTGTTTAACAATATTTTTTTGTTTGAACGGGAAGGATTTAACGCCGTGAATTATCACTGCGTACTGAGATATATCTACGCATGTGCACGTTATTGATTTGATTGCAATGTTTTTTTTTTTTTATCTTGATAGCGTAATAAATATAAACCCCCAGGACCTGAGAGGATGGGAGAATATGATTTAGTGATTGACTTGTAAATTAATTGCCGCAGTTGATTTTATATTTTTATAATTTCTTTTTTATGTTTTAGCTTTGACCTAGTTGTTGTTGCGTTGGTAGTTTTGAGTGCGAAACTTTAGCCATTACCATTAGTTGTTTCTGCTCCGTATTACTATGGAAATAAGATTGATATCGCTTTCGCTGCCATTGATTGAAGTTAAAATGCTGGGCGTGTTAGAAATGTTAAAAGGAGCAAGAGTTTCATATGACGATCGTTATCATACATTTCAGCTAATGTGTGCAGATGTACAGAGCAGTTGTATGCTAAACATTAGGCTGAATAAGCGAGCTTTTAGAACTGCAAGCGGGTTATTTATTTTATAGAAGTCTAGCTGATTCTGGCGACTTTATCAGCGTAGAATAATTCGATTAGTTTTTATTTCTTGTTTAATTAAAAAATGCATTTAAAATTCACCAAAATTATAACAAACGGACTGAGATGTTATGCATTTACATACACTAGCGACCCGACTCAGCTTTGCACGGGTGCGATGGTGATTTTAAATATATTATGCATGTACTATACATATAAACCTTCCTCTAGAATTACTCTATCAAATAAAAAAAAAAACCGCATCAAAATCCGTTGCGAAGTTTTAAAGATCTAAGCATACATAAGGACAGACAGCGGCAGGCGACTTTGTTTTATACTATGTAATCAGTATGGATTTTTACGAAAAAAAAAAAATAACATTTAACCATTGTAAGTGGAAATACAGTCATTAGAAAAGAATATAATAAAATAAACTTTATTAAATATAAAAATAGTCCAAATCGTCGGCCATTTCGATATTATTAACAGTTAAAGAAACTACCCAATGGTACTATAGGGGTAGATTCTTTGTGTGAGGCAATACTTCCTGATAAATAGCGTAGGTAGGTGTTAACAAGGGTTACTGTCGTAACTTGGTGGGGACGATATGTCTGCTTCATCACGTTTATGCCGTTCGCACGCTGACGCCGCGCCGTTGCGATCTTGTTGCTTGCGATTGCAATGATATCGTAAACCAATGCTGCGGTGCTGAATTAAGCTTATAGCGAATTTCTTATCAGATATTAGCTAGACCTATGATTAAATAAATAGTTTGAAAACTTGTTGTGAATACAGGTTTATTGATAATGCTTGGCGAAATGAGCTCGGAATAATAATCAGACCATTATAAAAATATCATGGCCCTTGATGGGTGCATTATATTAAATGAATTTCTATATCTGTTTGTTTTTACTTTTTTGTTTTCTTTATGCTTGCGAGTTAGAATAGAATAGAATAAACTTTATAGTACACCAAAATAGTAACAATTCACAGGAACTTAAACGTACGTAAACGAGTAGAAAAATATTGAAATGTATTTAGTAATTACATTTTCTGAAAAAGCTATCGCTACCTCCCAAACTTTGAACTAATCTGACATGGGGTTTCATTCATAATTTTGGATTTTATATTATCCTAATGTACCTCTGTAATTCATCCATGATTTTTTTTTTTTTTTATTAAAATGCTTTAGCTGTAGACTTTCAGAGATAAAAACGTTTGTCTGTAGTAAATACTAAATAATATCGAGTTCGCTTCGCGAATGTAACCACAGCATTAGAATCGAACTTGCGAATGCCATAACTTATGGAATTCGTGACATAGACAGCTAGGCTAGGGATAGTCGATTATTTCGAGTTTGTCTTGTTTATAATTTACTTAGTCATAATCTGTGGTCATAAGATTGACTGACAGACGGACGGTTTCCGTCAGTTTCCGTCTGCGAAGAAATTCTTTTACTTTGTACTTTAATATAAAAATATATTTATATTCATTTTACTGTTAATTCTCGCTAAATACTCTCCAGCGTTTGATGGTATATGAACAGTTCGTACGTGTTATTGGCAAAATTGTGGTTGAAGAGTTGAACTAAATTGTAGGTTACAATTAAGGGCTAGGTATATTAATATCCTTCTTTTACTAATTTTGAGAAGTGGTTTAGTAAATTATGAGGTAACGATTTGTTTTTAGATAATAAATGACGCTGATACAAGTGACCTGCAGCTTACGCTGTTCCAATACCGGACCTGTCCGTTCTGCTGCAAGGTTCGGTCTTACCTGGATGCTCGTGGCATCAGCTATGAGATCGTGGAGGTAGACGCTGTTCTTCGGCAGGCCATCAAGTGGTCAGGGTACAAGAAGGTGCCAATATTGCTTGCCAAAGTTGATGGTGGTTATCAGGTAAATTACAATGTTTGTTATATTAAATGTTGAGTTTATCACGCTTCTCTATGTCTTTAAGTGTGGAACAATTTGCTCATTCAACACAAAGTTTCTACCCCTCGTTATTAGATAAGCTGTGTCTCTCTCTTATTAATTTGATGGAGCTTCTTTGCGGGCGTGTATTAGCAATGGCTAAGAAATTGAGGGACTTTTTATAAACACCTTGGAATAATAAGAATACATATTTTTTATTACAAAAAATCTGATCCAACAGATGTTGAGTGTATTTTAGTAAGGATTGACAGCTAAGCCTAATTAAATTTTCATGGCTAGGTACAGTTTTAAAGTGAAAAAAATTTTGTTTTACTGTTTTCCAAGCAATTTTACGATTTTTTTCATCATAAGAACTTTCCTGTGACTTCAACAAATATATTTTAATTTTTTTTATCTAAATTGGTCCAAATTGGACTTTTGCACTTATTAACAGATTTAGTCATTCATTTTTATTAGGGTTCCGTATCTGAAGGGTGCCAATGAGACCCCTATTACTAACCCTCCTCTGTCCCTCCGTCTGTCTATAAGTGGGCTGTATTTTATATAAACCATAACATGTAGATAGTTGAATTTTTCATAGAAGTGTTTCTATTGCCACAACAAATAAAATTGAAATTAAGTTAGAATTGTGGAATATTATATTATCTTATCTATCCCTTCGTGTGGAAGTCCGACTACCACTTGGCCAGATTTTTTATATACATTCGTGAATTTAAATAAATAAATCGCTTTGCAGCAACTCTTGGACAGCACAGCCATCATATCAGTCCTTGAAACATACATAAGAGACAAGTCAACTGGTTTGCGAGAGATTATTAAGTTCTATCCAGCGACGAAGTTTGTCAACGACTCGGGAACTGAGACCACTGACATTGCCAACAAATACTTCATCATGCATCAAGCTAACGTACCTGATGAAAAGGAAAAAGCTCTTGAAATGTAAGTCTGGCCTATACTCCATTTGAAAAAGATTAGTAATTTAAACAAATCTTTTTTTAATTTCCGTTCAACTGTTTTTGACTTTTATTGTGTTAGATGCATGATAAATGGCAGCTGCAGTAAATAGTTGGTATTGTAACCACTTTTTTGCTTTTAATGCCATCCATATGCCTACGGAATAGAAGTCAAAATCGGTTGAAAAGACAGTAAAAAAAAAGTTAGTTTAAAAGTCTAATCTTATTTAGAATGGAGTATAGACGCTTTTGTAAAAAGTAGTGCAGTTTCTTCCTATTCTTTTTCATATTTGGTAACAGTGTTGGGCGCAGTTAACTACTATTCTGTAATCAGATTACAAAATACCTGTTAAATTATGTGAGAATTATGTGAAAATTATTTCAGACACGGACACACTCTTTCTTTTTTTTTTGTCTAACATAAATCAAACATTCGTCAATCTCTCAGACTGCCAGTACTCACGACACAATTACAACCTCTTCTGACAGATTATGTATCTTTATCTTCCAGTGAAGAGCGTCAATGGCGCCAATGGGCGGACCGCGTTCTCGTCACTACGTTGTCTCCGAACGTATATAGAACTACGGCAGAAGCCCTGGAGACTTTCAAATGGTTCGAAGAGGCTGGAAACTGGAGGAAGTTCTTCCCAGCCTGGGAATGCAATCTTATGGTCTACGTTGGAGCCGCGGCCATGTATATGATTGCAAAGAGGTTGAAAGCAAGGTAATGTGTCTCATTTTGTACTAGCGGGTGCATGCAATGAGAGCAGTGGTGGCCAAATGGTAACGATCCCGACTTACGAGTTGTGGTCGCGGGTTCAAACCGAGCCATGCGCATTACGTTGTGTAATTTATTTCATCACCACTGCTCTCAAAAACGGTGAAGGTATAATTATAATTAGTATGATGATAAATTCAGGTATAGGCCACCCAGCACTGATATAGTTAACTAGTTTCTACTCGCAATTCTAACGGTAATCCGGAAGAAACAACCTGTGACACTCGCAAGTGTGAAAGTGATATAAATATTGCTTTTTTATGATACATACAAGTTTAGTTGTATTTGTTTTGGACTTACCACCATAATTATTGCGTGCCCAAAGAATTAATTCCTACGAGTTCTACAATGAGGAAGAATTAAAAAATAGGTATCGAATGAGAAATCAGGAATTTTTTTTTACCTGTTTGATACACGGTCTTATGGCATTTGTAGATAGTTGAGAACTGACCATTGAATGATAAACTAAAATATCTAATCAATATGCCCATAATTAAAAACAATTCGCATGTCAAATCAAAATGATCATAGATTAGTTAATTATTCGCTAAACATCGGTTCAGCTACCCAGATTGATTTGACATTACTGATAGTGCTGGGCCAGTCGGGCAGCAGCTCTTTGCGGGGAGCGGCGCGGGTGTAGAACGCGTTCGATTTGCTTGGCACGACTGGCAGCAGCACTGTGCGGGGAGCGGCTCGGGTGCGAAACGCGTTTGATTTGCTTGGCACGACTGGCAGCAGCACTGTGCGTAGAATGGCGCGGGTGCGGAACGCGTTCGATTTGCTTGGCCATACTGGCAGTAGCACTGTGCGGGGAGCGGCGCGGGTGCGGAACGCGTGCAACAGCGCAAACTCACCGCGATCGATACAATTATTAAAAATAAAAGCTAAAGAAGGAGCTACAATGTGGATTATCAACATCCATAGAATTACCCCATGAATCTGCAGTCTTTTGTACATTTAAGGAGATAAACGTCTTAATTATGACTACACAAGTCACATGTTCAAAATTAAATTTGGCAGGGAATTGTGTTACCATAAAATGTGGGTAACGCCGCCGAGGTTGACCTGGGAAATGGTGGTGAGATTTCCTACCATTTCCTACCTAGATGTTTACCGCTAGGACTTGTTAGAGGTGGCTCTAGAAAATAATACCTGGTAGAATTAGGGGAAGCCTTCAACTGGCCTTTAGAAAAACAAGCTAAATAAAAGCAAATATTTATTCTGATTTTTACATTTCAAAATTGTAATTGTAATAGTCTAGTCCCAAGCTAAGCATAGCTTGTGTTATGAGTACTAGACAACACTGATAAACATACTTATATATTTCTATACATAAGTATATTTCTATTATCAATTGTCTAGTTCTCATAACACAAGCTATGCTTAGCTTGTCTGGGTGTAATTTATCTATAATATGTATGTATTTAAAAAAAAAAAAACAACCCAGACAGAAAAAATGGTCGTGCTCATCACACAAACATTTGTCTTGGGTGGGAATCGAACCCACGACCTCCGGCATAGCATTCAGAGCCACTGACCACTAGACCAACAGGCCAGGCTAAAATCCTGAGTGAATCTAATATGAGACTTCATCTCTAACCTTAAATATAAAAATTTTCAGACACAAGATCAAGGACGATCCGCGCGAGTCTCTGTACGATGCGGTTAACGACTGGATGGGTGCCGTCCAGAAGAAAGGCACCCCGTTCCTCGGCGGCAACAAGCCCAACTTGGCTGACGTCACCGTCTTTGGAGTACTTAGCAGCATTGAGGGTTGTGGAGCCTTCCAAGACTTGAAGGACAACACGGCAGTTGCGAAGTGGTACTACGACACAAAGAATGAAATACAGAATCAAATGGGTAAAGTTATCGCCGTGCATGCTTAGACGTCAAAGGTAAAGGTATAATGACGGAATACACATCGACTTTTTGCAGCGCTTTTCAAGCCATATTACCTTTGCGTCCTAAATCGCAATGCAGACGCGATTCTATCGTGCTGCAAAAAGAACCCATGTGTTATGTGCCACTTAGTATTCGTGTTTTGGTGTTGATCAGCAACTACGACATTATTCTTTGTCGTGGAGATAATTATTTTAAAACCATAAGAGTGACTCTATACAATTAGAGATTATTTTATGCATAATTATCTACCTAGTTTTATATTGAAGCGCAGCGGTTGTATGTGAAATAGGATTCGGCTCAGTACCTAGATTTCGTAATACGTACAAAAAAAGCGAAAAAAATATTCTACGTTATATAAATTGAAAAGTTTGTCGATTAAACATAAAATGACATGCATATTTTGATCATCAAGTCTGCAACTGTTATTATTTAGGGTTGAGCTACTTCTGTCAGCACCGAATCGCACTTTCCTATGCTTCTATCCTTTTCTGTCACTTAGAACGTTCATGTGCTAGAGCGAGAAAGAGAGTGGGATGTAGCTCAACCCTTGGCATATTTATATAATATTTTAAGTGTTTATTATGTTAATAAATTTTCTACTTACAACAAGTAATATTTTCTTGCGATATTAGGTTTATAAATTACCAGCGTTTTTCCTCGTCGTTGTTATCGTGGCTTGCACCACAGAAACTGTTTTTGTTATGTAATTAAAATTGTTAGGCACTTAGCGGATCCAGAACCACATTCTGAGATTCCTACACTATCAATTTTAGCTCTTGTATGATATTAAATTAACAGATTTACTAAAGCGGGAAATCTGGAAGCAATTTACTTTACACACTTCTTGCTTATGGGTTTAAATCTTTATAACATTTTGGAGTGTTCTAAGGTATGGGAGAGATTTTTAGAAATTCAACCTTTGAAGGAGTCAAAAAGAGGTATTTTGTTAAAGTGTTTTTTTTTATTATTATTTGGTTAACCAACTCGAAAGCTTGGCACGAATAATTTTCTACGGAAATAATCGTGTTTGCCATTATGAGATTTTTAAACCTACCCGTCAAAGGGGATTAAAAGGGTGTCGCAAAAGCTAAAAGATTTAGCAAGTTTGCGTTGTTGGATCAGTATTTCTCGACATTATAAATAAACAAAATATAGCTTTATAATACGTGTTTTTTTATATACGTTTTGGCAAGGGGGTGTCATACTACCACCACAGATCGCTTGGAGTCCGGTACTGTTTTGATAAGGAGTACCTGATCATACTTATAAAATACTCAGATCAAATCTATAGATACTAAAATACTATATAATGTACGACTTGCGAATTAAACAAGACAATCATTGATAGCATAATGTGTTACTATAAAATAAACTCACACAATGAACGCTATGGTACTTGCAAACATAAATCAAATGTATTTAGATTAGCTGGGATGCTAATTTAAAAGCTGCCTAATTCCACTAGCACTACTAGCTTATGCGGGTTCATCCACATGAAAGTAGGACATTAACTCAAGGGATCAAAAAGGTATAACAGAACCAATGTGTAATTTCCAGACATGGTCTACCCTTAGGTACTTATTCTGTGCCGTAGGACGCTTTCAACTTTGACGTTTCATGTCGGACAGCTGCCGCACGTTTATCGTGCCGCTATCGGCCAGTTGCAGTACGTTAGCAGACCGACCATAAGCTCAAAAAATTGAAAAACGTGTCTAGCTGCCGTGCGTTTGTACGCCAGTGATGCGTTATTCAACACAATTGATCACGTGGTGCTTGTGACGTTGCCGTCCTGTTGCCGACCGTTCGCGGTACGGTTGCCGCACTGCGTGCTTTGAAAAATACGATCGTCCGTACTCAGTACAAATAACGCACCGCATAAGCACCGCACCAGGCTGTCTTAAAACGCATAAATTGAAAGCGCCCATGTGCTAAATCCTTCGAAATCCTTTGAATCGTATGAGCGTGAATGAGTAATAATAAACTTTCGCCTTTATAATGTTAGTGTGATTAGATTCATTATTCCTCCAGCAGGAATATAACCATTTTCTGTGGTTGCGCGCAGCTTCCCACTTCGATTGACCCGAAAATCGATTACTACGCATTCAAGATCGACCGTCATGATGTGACGAGGATTACAACCGATTTTCGGGGCTGTGGGAAACCATAGTAAATGGTTCAACTTATTTGCCATGTACCATACGGTTTTTATAGTTGGGAAAAGGATATCATTTGCTGATAAAAAGCAACATCTATTACCCTCTGGTGATGCAGATTAGCATGTATGCGATTTATCTGAAATATGTAAATTTTCAAGCAATATTTAGCAGGTTTCACTAAAAAAAATCACTTTGTTATTTACTAGTATACAAACAAATAGTAACTTGTAGTTTTCCTTGTTATAAACACAAACAAGGTGTAAGTACGCCATGATCTTGCTGATTACGTAAACACGAACCGCTTTTTATGTATAACGATTTTTGTGTCTTGAACATACTGTGGGTTGAAATGATGAAAGAAATCGGAAAGGCAGAACTGTAACTTAATTGTCTTATGCGCTTACAATTGTAATCTTTTTAATAATATTAAATACTAGCTTTTTAACCTCGCATGCGTTTTAGTAGATTTCTCCATACAAACATCCAACCCCCGTTTTACCCCCTTAGGGGTGGAGTTTCGTAAAATCAGTTCTTAGCGGATGTCTACATCCTATAAGGAACCTACCTGCCTAATTTTAAGTTTGTAGGTGTTATAGTTTCTGAGATTTCGTGATTAATCGTGATGAGTCAGGAAGAGTTTGACTTAACCCCTGGCGAAATGGACACAATAATATTGGTCGGATTAACCCGACGTAAGCGGTTAAAGGTTTAAATTAAAGGTATTGTAACAGTGAGTGTGTTGCACAATAAACATGAAGTAGATTGCATTAAATATGAAGTGGGCACTCAGGGGTCCATCCACTTCATATCAAAGCATAGGAAGATTCTCTCAGAATGTATTTTGGGTAGTCAGTATGGGTATTCAGAGACTAGTTTGTTTCATGGAACAGACTATTCAATAGTCTTAAAAACTAGACAACACTTACACAAGCATAGGCGAAAGAGCACGAATATTCTAAATTTTAAAGTAGCCTCAGAAGTTTGGACAGTTAACTCTTTATCTTTGAAGGCAGTAGGAATGGTTGGTATCTTTCAGCTCTACTCATATGGAGCGGAGACTGAATACCTTGTTAAGGTTTTCCGTACCTGTCTACCTCACCCATTCATCCCCTTGATCTGACGCGAAGTAATAATTGTCTTCAATCGAAAACTAGGCAGCGGCAACTACACCTATCTTTCAGACTCCTAAACGTCACCTCATTTTTTCTGAAGGCGCTGGAGAAGCTAGGGACAAGACTAAACGGAAAATACTGGCAAATTAACCGAATCATGACTCCCTAGTGTAGAAACACGTACAGGAAATGTTTTTTAAGCTAAAAACCCATTCTAGCTCTGTCCCTCTTTGTCGGTCAAACGACATTTAAACACGTACAGTTGTCTGTTAAACAAACTTCACCGGCATTGGATGGCCGGTTTTGCACCAACGCTTGTAGAATAGAGTCATAACATGACAAAAGACCTACTGCGTGCACCTAATTCAATTTACTATGTACAACACCACCGAGGTATCTTAAGTAGAGGCCGAGGCTGCCCACAGGTACTGTCACCTCTACTGTGGAATCTAGTCGATCACATCATTGTGTTATTGTTATCAAATAATGGGGTGTGGAGGTCAGGCAATCATTCCACGTGAAAAACTAGTATTTACTGCCAAGTTACTTAGTGGGCAAAAGCTAGGTAGATTTTAATATTTTAAAGATAAATGGCATCAGTCTGTCTGTGACATATTATTCTCCATTAAGAATTATTACATAAATTACTCAACACTTAAAACTGTTAGCTGTTTGTTGATATTGCCTAGTTTAATCTTGAATCACCTATTGCAAAATAGATGACGCATTTACGAAGAAAATTTACAATTAAATCACAATAAAATTTAACTGTTGCTTAACTATCATAAACGTAACCTGTTAATTATAAAATCGAATGAATATTTGCTTGTTATAAGATTGTGTGCCTTCCATATAATAAAGAAATTGTTATAGTTTTTACCCTACCATAGTCTGATGTTAATGTTTTAGAGGAATGTCAAAAGCCATAGACAAGATGCCTTATTTCTATTTTTTCTTAGCTGTCAGAACCATTTCACGTGACGTAGAATAATGTACGTAGTTTTGTGCCTGTTTCAAATACCTATTAGAAGGGTGTAGCAATAATGTGTTAACTTGTGATTTTATTGTTTAGTTAAAGTTGTTATAAAATACATGATTATTTATTTGTTATATTTTTTATTTTTACTCCACATGCATTTAATCGTGAAGACGGGCTCAGTTTGCGGTAGACAATGAAGGAGGTTGTTGGATGATTCAGTTGTTTCATTGGAAACTGGAATGAAGCAGCACTGGACCTGGCTGGCTGGACGACCGATGAAAAGCAGGGATGCCTTTCCAGCAGTGGAAAAGTCAGTACTATTTTGTAAAGATGTTATGTGAAACAAATATAAAAATTAGAACAAACAATAATTTAGTAGGTATGTCAAACAGTGACTGTTATTCAGACCACTAGCAAGAAAATATCTTCTAGAATTAATTGAGATCAACGCAATATCTTGTAAATTTGCGTGTAATAAAAAATAAAATATGTATGTGGCCGTTTTTGAGAATAACGGAAAAATAAATTCTGCTGAGTATCATAGTTCCTGCAGGAATATTCTAAACGAATAACCGAATAGATAAGTATGGGCAGATAGCTCACATGTAACTGCGCCAAAAATAAAATTTGTGTCTCTTAGGATTTTAGAGATATTTCATTTTCAACGGGTTAACGTTTTGCAGAAACTTGTTTCCCTGAAATGATTAAATGTCCGCCCGTAGAATAATAATAAATCAGAAGCTCTAAGAGCCTTTTCAGAAAATTGCATTGCATCAGCTTTATAATGTTCCCACTGCTGGGACTCAGGCCTCCTCATTAGGAGAGGGGGTGGGCCGCAATTCACCACGCGGGCCCAGTGCGGGTTGGTGGATGTCACATGTCTTCGAATATTTGGTTCTAGGACATGCCGGTTTCCTCACGATGTTTTTCTTCACCGTTTTTGAGAGCAGTGGTGATGAAATAAATACAGTTCAGAAAATATTAGTGTGTTTTCATACACATTTCGCGGTGAGCGTAGTTCAAGCGTAAAAGTGTGGAATGTCTTTATTTCAGTTTAGCAGATATTTAGTGTATGACGTCCTGTAAATGTGTATGGTAAGTTCAGATTTGTGCATCCAGCCATTCAGCAGATATTCAACAAAAACTGTTTCCGCCAGGACTACGTATTCTGAGCGTAACTTTTTTTTTTTCTATGGACATACAAGAAAACAAATACATACAATAATTAGTGTGTAACGAGATGTAAATGTGTATGTATAAATGAAATTTGTGTGTCTTATAATTACGAAGATATCCGAGTTTCCGCTGCGGTGACGTTTGCCAATTTGATGAAAATCATATAAAACGGTTTAGTAGAAAGTTATAATTTTTTATGCACGTTACTTTGGATTTGTGTGTAATGTGTGTAAAAGCAGAATTTGAAAAAAACATACCGTTCAGAAGATATAAAAGTAAACGTAAAATAAGGTTATTAGGTCAAAGCTCTTAAAATAGGAACTCTAGAGTCTAACTTTTTACATGTATCTATAACTTGTAAGGCTCTACAATGTCCTGCAAAGTTTCATGTATGTGCGCTAAGTAATTAATGAGCAATCGCATAATTACTACGACTGGACCACTATATTTTATGACATCCGATTATAGGACTTTTTAATGGAAAAAGCAAAATAAAATATATACCAATCATTAGTGTATTAATGCAACTAATCCTATTTGAAATTTCAGCTCATTACACTAAATAATTAAAGAGATATAATAAAAAGACCAGAACAACTACAAAACATGGATAAACCGACCAAGTTTGAATGGGTACGAAAAAGCGGCCGTGCAGTACTTAGACCTAACGTTCTAAAATTTCCAGTATAATGTTGTTATTGTGTTGAATGATTTCGTACAGGTGCGTACACAATTGTTTTGCAGGAAATAAAATAACTTTCTATTAATAAAAGTATTTATTAGGTAACGATTTAACTAAAACAAATAAACGACATTAATAAAAAATAATAAAATAGGAACTAACAGTAAGTATCTAAGTACGTGTTTTATGATCTTACCTTGTTTATCTTCCAATCATTCTCACTACTGGCTCAATAAGTATCAATAAGTATGGTTCACAGTCACTTACACTAGCTACGTCAATATCCGAATCCAGTAAGTACCTACATAATATTACGTTGATGGCAAAATAAACAGTGCATACGCACGTTGTCCTTGACTGCACATTTGTGACTGTTACTAAACAAAACGGAACAGGAAGCGCGCGCTCAGAAGATACTTGCCTACTATTCAAACATGAAGTCGAAGCGAATGCCGCATGCCGGTTTGCGCAGGATTCCCGCCATTCTGTCTGTCAAACTCCAAGCGAATGCTAGAATTGCGGGATCCGCGTAGATTATAAAATATTGAGTGTTCTATTTGTAGGGTACCTACTTATCCAAGAACGTAAATAAGAAGTAGTAAAGTCTACAATGAAGTCTAGAAAATGTTAAGCATAAAAAACTGGGCAAGTGCGTGTCGGACTCGCACACTGAGGGTTCCGCACAAAACAAACTTACGTAAATGTGTGAGCCCGACTCGCACTTGCCCAGTTTTTGTCTATTTTTGTATTTGAGTTGATTGCTTGCCTGTGGAATTTTGAGGAGCACTTCGACGACGGCGGTGTGTTTTCGCCGTTGTCTGATGCGGTCGGGCTCCTTTCGCTAGCATTACTGCTTCGCAGAAGGAGGCGACCGCCTGCCACTCCTCCTCGCTCCGAAGCATGGCTTGAACCAAACCCCGGCGCGAGAGATCGCTGCCGCCGATCGCCCCCACAAGGACAGGCGATGCTCTTCCCAAGCGAGGCACATTTGTTAATAGGTACAGATGCATTTATTAAATTGTAATAATTTCGTAAGTAAACGTCGTCAGTAAACAATCACGTAATCACTACTACAAATTTGTAGGTACTATTTTTTATCACAAATTCGTCAAGAATTGTGTACGCATCTGTACGAAGCTATTACACTATATTACACTGGAAATTTTAGAACGTTAGGTCTAAGTACTGCACGGCCGCTTTTTCGTACCCATTCAAACTTGGTCGGTTTATCCATGTTTTGTAGTTGTTCTGGTCTTTTTATTATATCTCTTTAATTATTTAGTGTAATGAGCTGAAATTTCAAATAGGATTAGTTGCATTAATACACTAATGATTGGGATATATTTTATTTTGCTTTTTCCATTAAAAAGTCCTATAATCGGATGTCATAAAATATAGTGGTCCAGTCGTGGTAATTATGCGATTGCTCATTAATTACTTAGCGCACATACATGAAACTTTGCAGGACATTGTAGAGCCTTACAAGTTATAGATACATGTAAAAAGTTAGACTCTAGAGTTCCTATTTTAAGAGCTTTGACCTAATAACCTTATTTTACGTTTACTTTTATATCTTCTGAACGGTATGTTTTTTTCAAATTCTGCTTTTACACACATTACACACAAATCCAAAGTAACGTGCATAAAAAATTATAACTTTCTACTAAACCGTTTTATATGATTTTCATCAAATTGGCAAACGTCACCGCAGCGGAAACTCGGATATCTTCGTAATTATAAGACACACAAATTTCATTTATACATACACATTTACATCTCGTTACACACTAATTATTGTATGTATTTGTTTCCTTGTATGTCCATAGAAAAAAAAAAAGTTACGCTCAGAATACGTAGTCCTGGCGGAAACAGTTTTTGTTGAATATCTGCTGAATGGCTGGATGCACAAATCTGAACTTACCATACACATTTACAGGACGTCATACACTAAATATCTGCTAAACTGAAATTAAGACATTCCACACTTTTACGCTTGAACTACGCTCACCATTTCGCGCACTTTTACAGCAGGTAGCAGGCTCCATATGAGCTCAAGTTATTCTAGAAGATAATTTCTTTCTCGAGTTACTTACACCGATGGTTGTTATTACACTATTACTCTTGATCGTTGAGGTTAGGAAGCTTTTTCGGGAATATCGTGTTAGGTTGTTTCAATTAGACAATACCTTCTGAGAAAAAACATATTTAATTAATTAATTATTACAATAGTGTCGTTACTTTTCAAAATATTATGTCGAATACTGGTACCTACCTACGTAGTATATTATAGTACAGTTAGGTGTGTAGTATAGTGTAATAATACTTGTGTTCGAAAAGAAAACGATAATCTTAGTAAACTTTAGTAGTACTCAGTATTAGAATTTGTACCAGTTTAGTACGTATAGTTAAAGTTTTCTTTTCAAATGATCCTTTAGTATTTTAAAACCTCAACCGGTCAAAAAGAAATCTTATCTAATTATACTCATAGAAAGAAATATTTACATGTTCCTTACGAAACTGTTTTTACAAAAACAAAATGTAAAAAAAAATGCTTTAAAATTATCGCTAGTGTTTTGTCATTTAGTGAGAGAACATAATGTAACATCTTTTGAGTAAAATGTCTAAAGCAAATCTAGAAATTGCGGGGCATTTTAAATTGCATGTACAGACGCCAGCACGTCAATCTACCCCAATCTGTCAAATTTTACCAATCGAACATTAACATTCCTATATTGTGGTAAGGTTGAAAATTTATTAAAGAAATTTGTCAGATTTAGGTAGGTTGATGTGCTGGCCATCGTCTGTACCATCGCGGTTATTACTGCCTGAACAATAAAAAAAAAAAAACGCTTGAATCCTGCGGCGCGGCGCCAAACTAAACCCTTTTAAGTTTTCGTTTCAAGTGCAAGCAAAAATGAACTTAGCGGTGGTCAGGCGGAAGCGCCTTTGATAGTACTCGTACATGGAAAGCAGATCATTGTCAAAAGTAGAATCTGTACATAAGGGTTTCCTGAAAGTCTTACGCCATTCTTCGTCTTCTCTTATTAAATACTCATGTTTTGTCCACCCGTCAGACACAGTCGTTTTTCCGATTTAAGTCTGGGAGGTTACTGGTAGTGTTCAAGACGATCAGGAGAGAAGATGTGGCATATTTTAGCAAGTCTACACTCACTATGTTTGAAGGGATCGATAAGGTGTCATCGATCCATCCAAACACCATGGGTATCACCCATCTGGCCAGATTGGATCTGTAGCGATCAACCTGACTCCGCCCTCGATATCAAGTAAGGAGGTTGTGTATGTATCAGAAAGCTTTTTTCGTAAGCGATTTTGATATTATTTCCACTAACCATAGTACAAATTTTGAAGAGATCTGAAGACAGAACTGACCAAGTTTGCTAGCCTTTATAAAGGAGATCTGTTTAAAGTAATCAACGATAGGAGATCAGCACGCGATTTGTGTATATTGTAGTGAGAAGCCTCGGTTGGCGATGTCGGGAGGAGAGACGGCTGTCGCTCCTTCGTTGGCGTTCGTCACCACGTAGAGGACGAACGGCTTGGCCCCGCCTAAGGAATAAATAAATTGATTAATTAAGGGTAGTGTTTCTAGCATTAGGCATCGGATGGAGTTGCAGCGAGATTTTTCGAAAAAGCTACCGTGACCCCAGAAACACAGGTGGGGTTTAGCCAGTAAAAGTCTGACACTCCTTGCTCCACTGGGAGCGAGAGGAATCATTTGATGAATTTTCAAGTAAAAAAGGTTGCTGTTGGATGGTTAGTTAGGTGAATCGATATCTCTCTTGGCAAGGCAAATAACGTACGATACCATAATATAAAATAGACAGAAGCCTACAACAACATATCTCCTGTTTTAAATGAGTATCGTACTACTAATAGCATTGTAGAGGTCAGGTAGGAAGACTACATAAACCACTGGCATTCAGCTGGATCTGGTTTGACGGGAAAAGGCATGGTAGATTTAACTTAAATTATTAAGAAATGGCTACAGAAACTTACTTTGTACTGGGACGAAGCCTAGCCCACAAAAGCGGTCTGTGCCTGCAGCCAAGGCCGTGGCAGCCACGATGGGATTAGGTATGACTACGAAGTCCGTCAAGCAGTTGACGCCATTCACAGCTCCGATAGTCGTGCCGAGTACCGTGTTGTCAGCACCTTCCACGTCTCCCGTCAGTGTAAAGGAGAATGCGTCTCCTGCGACCTGCGCCATGGAAAATGATTGGGTAGGGTAGTATGGCTTACAGATAAAAATGCAAGGGACAATATATTCGGTGAGAATGACCAGGTTGTGTGTAAACAAGCCTTATAGAGAATATCTTTGTGTGGTTTATTGTATCACAATTGTTTCTAGAGGATTGAGGGCATTTCAAGATGTTGTTCATCAAAGTTAACCTTTAGTTATAGCAAGATTTCTCACAGAACGGATTAAGCGATTGCGGTTGCGAAGCGATTGGATGAAGATCACTCGAATTCAACGTGTCGCGGCGATTTTGTTCTACGTTTAGTCGCCATTTATATAAAACAAAATATCACCGTATCGAAGAGTTTACGCAAAAAAATGCGACTGCTTCGCTTTGCCCAATGCTGCACCGCACCTACGTGCGGTTAGTCACGTAGGGCACCGTATAAGTTCTGACACTGGGAACATTGAAACCTGATTCTATCTGTTGATATAGTACAGTTTAGTAAATAATCTTGTCTCACCTGGGCGTACTGTATGGCACAATAGCCAGCTTCCATTCTAATACATATGCCGTAGTTCAAGTTGACGATCTGCCGGGTGCCAGTGACCAGGGAAGCACTCAGAACTGCGTTGGCAGCTGTTCCGTAGTTGAAACTGTTGATCCTTCCCGTTATTCCAGTGTAGTATTGGAGACAGCCGTTCGGTGCTATAAGATAATATTAGCGTATTGCTTATAGGTGTCCGAGAATTTTACTTATGTAAGTGGAAGTCTGACAAACTCGCCGATGTACCAGAAGTTGTGTCTATGCAGAGGAGTTGAGACGATATCGTAATGAAACTTGGTACCTAGAGTAGAACCAATTATTGACCGTGGGTAAAAGATATGATGGCTGGATAGAGGTCACTACAGAGATTATTGCCAGTAGAGATTATGTAAGAGGTCATACTGTAAGGTCCCTAAAATACAAGAATAAGAGCAGGAAGATGATATTTCAAGATAACATTAATTGGTATTGGAAGGTAATTAGATGTGTGTGTAGTAACTACCTACACATGTTCTTATGTATGCAAAAGCACGACGCGCTAGAACTCATAGAAATAAAGTCTACCTATAATACCTACATCGCAGACCAAACTGTCTTCGTGAAATAGAATAGGTACCTATACTACGAGTAGCTAAAGATTTTTTCTTTTGACACGCATATAGTTACGGTGCAGCAGACTACCAGGCTGCAACTACTGCTTGTCTTTAAACTAAGACAGGTAAAAAGTCTTGTAGTCTGTCATTCCGGGTATGTCCATCTTCGAATAATCGAGCTATTGTTTCTGGACGCAATAGAATTATATGTCAATAAAAAAATAATATACTACTATAATAATAAATAGTTACCTATCCCAGGACAGTCACATCCTAGCTGGACCAACTTGATGTTCCATCGCCTTCCAAAGGTAGTCGCCAAGGTGGCAGAGACGATGATGGTGATGGCAGTGTTTCCATTGAAGTCCACGAAGATCGTTTGGCCAGTGAGGTCTCCGCAGAGTAATGGAACGATGGTGTTTCCCCCTGTCACTGATATTGAGTCTGTGGCGCAGTTGCCGTCGCCGTCAGGTTGTGCCAACACCAGGTCCAGGAAGTCTATGCGGAGCTGAACATTGAAAGAGTATTATGTTACGTCTTTTAAGTTAGTAACTTAGTCTTCTAAAGTTATCTTGAATATAGTTTGGGCCCGATAGGTTGCCATAGGACATAGCGGAACCAGTGGTGTTAATATGGCCTTAAAAAATGCACGTGTGTGTGTGGAACGTTTTTCTTTTTTTACCGACTGTTGCTTGACCCCTCAAAACAAATATAAATATTGTATTTAGGCTTGTGTTTAAGTTTCTAGATTTATTACTGTATTGAAAGAGTTTTAAATTCCCTGCTTTTTTGATTGTATAGACAAAATATTCCTCGTCACCCTTTTTATATTGATCAATTATGGTAAACAAGTAGAACGTCCCAGATACACTACTGCAGTGGGAAACTCAGCATAAGCTGGCCTTTTATGCGATGAAATTCTGTAGTACGCTAAGCCATGCAATTCAAGATCTATATTATGTGTTATAAGAGACTCGCGGTCGTCTGCACGTAGGTAGGTACGAGTATGAGTAGTCATAAGCCATAGCCCATATGTAGCCATAGCTTTTTGTACTATAAGGCTCTTCCAATTTCCACGGGTCTTGCCTGAACGTGTTTTTTAGTATATTGTGGCCTACTATCTTTCACATAGAGAGTCCTACCAATTCACATTGAGTCAATATTTTGGACTGATTTTATGTAGTATTAACATAGCAGATCTTTACTTGCTTAGTTAATAACTATAATTAGGCCGAACCTAAATGCGGTTCCATTTTGTATTATCATAATTTCAGCCGAAAGCCATCAACTGCTGCATTCCTAACATCACCGTGCCGCATCAATTCGTCCTGAGCTTCATGCATCCAAAACCCGCCCTCACCAGGTCCTGGGTACGCCTTGTGGGGCCACCATCGCTGCATCTTCAGGTAGGTACGTAGTCGTCATTCCAAAGCCGTTCTGTCTCACGATTTTGGATGTCTGATGTATATTAAGATGTTTTACAAATAATTTAAACATAAAGCCGTTTATCCTGCATCTGATCTGTTGGCGGTCGTGTTAGATTGTCGCTCCATCGGCATTCATATTGTGCACATAATTATGAACTATAAAGTCTCTGGCATACGTGCTTCTTTAATTTGCATTGAGATTGAGTCACCATAATATAAAGTAGAAGTTTTATTATTATAAAGTTTGCTTACCTGACAGACGTTTGCATTACACCGGTTCACAATCATGGAGCAAGCCGGACCTCCAGCGTACGCCGCCGGGTACCCGGGGCTCGTGAAGTAAGTGTTGTTCACATTCGTTGTGGCACCGCATGAACGAGACACTGGAATGTATGCAGTTTTAGGTGTTGAACGTTCGTGACAGATGCATAACGACAAATTAACGTTTAAGGCTCTCTCAACTCGAAGCTACCTTCACGTAATGGACGCCACACACTATCCAGTTCACCGTCAAGTTCGCAGCGCGCTTGAATCCGCGTCTGGTAAACTTGATGATATGTGAATGTCAGTATGCACGACTCTACTTGAAACAAAAATTCAAGCCATATCAAGCACGCTGCAAACTTGGCGGTAAAGTAGATCGTGTGAGGTTGGCATAAATATCTATACAAAGTTAAAATACAAAAAATTCTGCCTCGATATTTGAAAGCTTTAATCTGAATCAATAGTAGGTAGGTACAATGAAACGTTTTTGGTGGTTAGTAAACGAGAAGGATGGCAATTGTGAAAAAAGGGTTTCGGTTCTTATCAGTCAAAAACAAGGTTTAGGTGTTCTGCGGGCTCATGTTTCAGACTTACGAGTATCATTAGTACAATTAGGCATCTATCAAAAATGAATGAGTTGCCATCATTATAATCAGTTCAACCGAAGTTTGTGGGGGGGGGGTTATTGAACATACCCCCCACAAAGTATTGCCACAAAGAAGTGCGTCTAAATTCTGAAGTTTATCTACGTCAGTTGAAAAAGCAAGTTGTACTTACCAACGCAGCAACGGCCCCTCCTCGTGGCGCATGTCCCTGTGATGGTCCCGTTCAGATTGTGGCACTCTCTACGCGCTAGACATGTGCCGCTCATGGAGTTCGTGGTGGCACACTCCGTGTTTGCGAACCTCACGATGCTCACGAAGGGGAACACTGCAATGACAACGGCTGTTAGAACTATGTAGTTCTGTGAATTGTACTTTCTTTAAATTAGATTACAGGTTTTACAAGTTTCTATTTTATTTTTATTTTCCTTGTATTCGTAATGAAAAGCACAGTGTTTACCTCGGTCTAAAGACTTATTTAGTCCCTCGAACTATTGGCGACCTCGCTACGCTCGGATGCCAAACCCGTTCTCGGGATTAAATAAGTTACTTTTACCCCTAGGGTAACAATGTACTATTTCTGAAAACAGCATCAAGGTTGGTTATCTATTAATGAAGTCAAAAAGTTGGGTGTGGTGGGAACAGGTATCTCTTTTATACGCATGTAACTTAATGGCGTTGACGTCACATATTAGTGTGCATAAGCAAGCACGCTAAATAAAAAGCAAGTGATACATTATTAAATAATTATTAGAAAGGGGTTTTAGGGTGCATGAAATAGCTACCTTTCACAAACCTGCGCATGTCTTTAGGGTGTGAGTATAGGCTATACAAAGGCTTAGTTCAATTATATACGAAAAAATAAACTAGTTCTTCCCAAATTTAGTCGGGTTTATCAAGTCGCTCAACAAAGCTTTCTTTTCATTTGACTAATATTACTAACATGTAGGTAATATTAGATATTGCGTTTGCATTGGTGTGAAAATCACAGAATTCGCATAGCTTTGGAAAGGAAAGAAAGTAAAATAGCTAGGATCTCAGCAGTGCCTACAATAAAATCAAAAACTGTAACTTACAAATTTTTCCCTTCCTTCCACCAAGTTCAGTGACATTATTGCTTTCTAGGTGGTCGTATTTGTCTTCTTCATCAAACCCATCGTACTCGTCCTGATTAAACCTCCTGATGTTGGTGGCTGCAGTTGCCACCACTAAAGCGGAGATAACTATCCACCATTTTCCTGATCCCATGTTGTTCTTCGCAAAGAACTTTACACAGTAACCAGTTGAGAAAAACAACTTCTCAGTCATTTGTAACCACTGAAATACGAGTATCCGTTTCACTGGTCCTAAACCCAATAGAAATTGTCACGAAATGCGAGTAGACATGTCAATTGTGTATAAATAAAGTGGGTGATAACGGTTGTTTGTTTGTGCAAAGTGTTAGGGATGTTACCGTTTTCTATTTAGCGCCTGCTGACAGACTATGTGTTAAAATGACGCTGTGAGTGAAAGAATTAGAACGATTTAGGTAAAATTTTACTCATATGGAGGTCAGGGATGTGTATCAGTGACCTATTTGTAAATGGTGACATATTTTTTAGGCCAATTATCGATTTTTACTTAGGTAGGTACTCATATCTAGTACAATGGCTTGATCTTCGCGTGAAGGTATCAGCCATGCAGCATCACCTGCAAAAACGTGAACTGTTCGATTAAAAAAAAAAGTAAGAGGTGCTCAATTCATTTGTAGGTACATATTTCTTTTTGTTTTCTATGCATGTTTGTTAGGTATCCTACTAATCAGAGATATCTATTACTAATAGAACTAGCACACTATTTAATCATCGTTCTCTGTCCCCGTCCCTACAGTTTTGTTGACAATTCTTTTAGGCGGCCGTGGTACACTACTCGCCTTCGACTTGGCTGCTACGGCTTGTTCCAGGTCGGACGGGCGGAGGGCGAGCTGTCTCTTCTGTCTGAATACGAAATTTTTAGGTCTTTACCTAAGAAATTGCCGTTTATTAAAACAGGTGCCAGCTATCATTTGTAGACTTTTGACAGTCGTCACGTATAGAGTTCCGAAATCTGACCGAAATCCAACTAGGATAAGACTGAAAAAAAGACCATCAATACATCATATCGATATTATAAACGCGAAAGTTAGTATGTATGGATGTTTGTTACTTTTTCACGCAAAAACTACTGAACTGATTTCGATGACACTTGGTACACGGGTAGACCATGCCCTAGAATAGCTCATAGGATAATTTGTATCCTGGGATTATGTTCCCTTGGGATAATTTTCTACTATCACATGGGTGAAGCCGCTGGCGCAGTGTTTGTAATATCGTGCGGCTTTCATCACGCATGCGGGAAAAAAACTTGTTTTCTCCGCATATGTATGTCCTTTTCATACAAGTATTTGTTGTAATGGGGAATAAGCATGCGAGGCGCTTGCGGGACGGGGCAAACCCGCATGCGGAATGAAATCTGCATGATAATAAAAACACTCTTAGGGTGGTAACATAAACAATTTAATTTGTTGTATATCATAAAAAAATGTGAAGTTGTTATATTAACCGTACCGTACCTAATTCATTAACTTCAAATGTTAATTACGAGTAGGTAATTATTTAAGATGTACGGTGAAGTACACCCGTTTTCTCAGAAACAAGTTAATTGTCATTCAGAGGGTACAGTAAAGTTTTCGTAGACAATGCCGACAAACTTGGAGCCAAGCGGCTTGTGTTTCTGCATGCAAGTTCATTGGGACTGTAATTACTCGTAGCTGTTTCATTCACAGCGGTATTTCCATTTTGCCGCATTCCTGTGATTCACGCTCTCGTTTGGCGGCCTCACTTGGTAATTCATTTGCCAATCTCGGCGTATAGTGTGCCACGCGTGTCTCGTGTGGCGTCTAAGAACATGGTTTTGTATCAGTAATAGTCTAATACTTCCTTTTGCTTCATTCATTGTGGTAGGAGTCATATTCTGATGATGTTCCACGTAAAAAAAGGAGGTGTATAATGCAGCGGAAATATTTGCTTCAATTTCACTTATCAGACGGATACCTGAAATCGAGGAAAATTTTTGACGTGGACAAAAAATTTTTTTAGACAAAAAAAAGTCAACTTAATTTTGGTAGGTACACAAAAACATTCGTATTATACCTGGTTCTTTGGTTACTAACTTGACTAATAAATAAATATAAATAGTCGTAGCGTAGATGTTACATAGCTTAGCCGTCTTCGAAAAATGAGCTAACCAACACGAAATAATTTTTCAATTCGAACTAGTAGTCCCTTATATAGGTAAACTTTTTCATACATATTATTTGCTAAGCATACCTACTTATCATGTTTGCTTTTTTAAATTTCATCTAAAGTAACTGTAATCCGAGGTTTTGATGATTTAAACGCCCTAGGCACTGCACCTATTGTTATTAATAAAAATGTCAGCAGATAGGTAGATACTTACGTGTTTCCGCATGTTTCACAAGCGTAACACAAATCACGAGACTTCTAAGAACATTCAGTGGGGGTAGGTATAGGAAAAATAATGGTAAGGTCAAAATGTAGGCTCACTTCATAAAGACGTAGATAGGTCAGCAGAGTTGGTTGTTTATAATCAGACATGCCGAAATAGTACATTTTGATACAAGTGGGGAAAGTTTGTCATTGCAGCCGAAGCGAAATTCACCCGAGCCGTATAGGCGAGGGTATTATGGAGTTGAGTGCTGCAGTGACAAATCTCCACGTGTATCAAACGACGATATAATAAATAAACATCATTACGTATACAATATTTTGTTATTACCATACCACGATGGTTATTACCAACAAATTAACATTTATCGGTGTTCTAAATTAAAAAATATTTGAATTTCTATTTTTATTAATATTAGGATGTATATCGGTTTTGATACCTTTGCTTCTCCTTCAACCTGTGAGGATTAAACGCAGGAAAAAAGTCTATCATACTAATAACTAGGTAACCTACAATCTATTTTTGTGAAAAAAATGTTGAATTTAAGATTTGAAGAAAATTCTTCAGATGTTATGCCGCCCTTCCGATAGCCTGCTGCCATCTAAATCAAAACTAAAATGTACTTTGGAAAATTTTCTTCAGTACAAAATGAAGAAAAATGCGTCGTAATTGACAGAAAGTCTTTTTTCGTAAGTGTATTGAAAAACGTCGTTTGATACACGTGCAAATTTGGCTGTTGTTGTTTGTTTTCTGCACTTGTATCAAATGTACTATAATTTGTCCCATTCCAACGTCTTTAGCTAATCGACTTGGAGGCCGCCATTACAAGTAACGATTGTATATTAATAATACACACACACAGTATATTAATATACACTCGAACTTTCTACGACGGATTTGGTCCGTCCGTACCATTGTCGAATGTGTGCGAGTGTGTGTTAATACGAACTTATTAACACTTCGATCCACAACTACCCAACTTGTTCATACAAAAGTAGACTCTAAACATCGTAATTAAGGCCTATAGTGGCGTGGATGTGAGAGGACACCGGTGTCCTCTGAGCTAGGACAGATTAATAATAATTCTCGAGTTATGCACGACCTTGGTACGGGCGTACCAAATCCGTTGTACCAAGTTCTAGCGTGTCTTAACACTATTAAGAATAGCCTCAATAGAGTAGGTATAGAGCGACGACACTTGAGAAACTTTATCTATTATTGTGTTTCTATTGTTCTAAGAAAGGAACGCTAGTCGTTAAACAAGCTCAAATGATGGATCAGCCAGTCCATTTAATAGAAAGAAAAAAATACTGTTTTTAAATATCCATTTGATTGGAACGGCCGTTGTACGTACTAATTAGTATCCAATTCACTACCTACTACGGCAAGAGTTCCCCAACTGCGCCTCGATCATCGATGCCCTGGGGCTACGCAAACCGGAACGTTCAGGTTGGAACTTTCTTGTGAAACGGGCCTAAAATAGTGATTCAACAAAGATAATGGAATTCTATTTTGAAGCATTGTGTCCCGAGAATAACATTCAGTGCCTACACAGAACACAGAAAGACACTTTCTGTGCTCCGTGAGTGCGTACTATGGCCACAGAATAAGAAATAGTACATGCTATAGCTTTGAAGATCCTATATTAGCTCATGCAACATCGTACTTGCAAAAAACTGGATTTATTAAAATTAAATAAATAAATAAATCACAAACTATAAGAAGAGAGTCGCTATACAAGAACGATTGGAATGCATGGGGCATTGCGGTGTATTTTACCACATTTCTCATCAAATTGGTAAGAAGAATGACTGTTTATTATACCGCTACCTATAATTTATTATTACCAAGTAAGGGCCTATCCTTAATTAAGTTTTATTTACTTGCGTCTATAGGCAAATATTATATATTTACCCGGTTTCTAAGGCGATATAGGGCCTCACCATGATGTGTAAATATAAATATGTCAGTGATGGAGCTATAGTACAGTTTAGGTCGTAAAATCGATCGCGTTAAGAACTCGTGGTAGGGCCTTAGGGCTGCTTCATAAAAGAAAGTATAGTAGTCAAACACCCGTATTAATAAAAAAGTAATCACTTGTTACTAAGTAAAATCTTATTAAGTCATTACTTGACGTCAGAAATTTTTATTCAAAATTAAAAAAAAAATCAACTATAGAATAGAAATTATTACTTAAGTAGTTACTTTTACTCAAGTATTTAGTTTTACTTGTTTATAAATATGTGTCTACTTCAAAGATTGCAAAAATAATAGATGATAGATGACAAAGATAATAGATGAATAATGACAAAGATGTCATTGGATGATTTTCCCCACAATAAAATAACCAAACCAGTAGAATAAGTAGGATTTATTCGTTGTTTCCTTACCGCAGACCACGTCTGTTGGGACCCAACGGGGTCGAAGCTTTAGGAGCCCAGCAGGGTCAAAGCCTTAGGGGCCCAGCAGGGTCGAAGCCTGCTGGGGCCAAGGGTTAGGCGAAAGTGAACTCCGGGGCCCTGGAACAAAGACAATGAAGGAACAGGGTAGGTTTTTAGTCAGTAAGAGTCTGACACTAGGTATCTCCTGCCCCGCCCAAGGGCGGGATTTGTCATTAGATGATTTTACCTACCATAAAAAAAAAACCACAGACCACGTAGAATCGCGGTCTGCATGGAAGCGTGGCAGATTCTTCCGGTACCACACCATAAATATTTACTACCTCAATATTTTGGCGTGTCTTATTCTAGAGGTAAATATGTCTGAAGGGTGTAGTCCGTAACACCTGCGTGTTCTCTTTCTCTATTTTTCTAGCCCTTTGCATTCCATTGTCACATTTAAAATCTAGATTAAATGTGCAAGAATTCTATAGAATTACTTTTTATATTTTTAATATATGAGTAGTGAATACATTGTGGAAGGCCAAAGTTCACGCAAAATAGCAGATTTTCAGGGGTCTTTACTGCATTAGTTTTACGCAAATGTATGTTTTGATTTCTATAGAAGCCTAAATAATATTCACAATCTAATCGTCGCCACAACGACCGGTCCTGTGCGTCCCGCATCCTCGTACTCCAGTGACCCTGACCAGGTCATCGGTCCACCTTGTGGGAGGCCTTCCAACGCTGCGTCTTCCGGTTTGCGGTGGTCAATCCAGAAATTTTCGTTCCCAACGGCCATCTGTTCTGCGTGTAATGTGCCCTGCCCATTGCCACTTAAGTTTGGCGATTCTTCGTGCTACGTCAGCAACCTTGGTTCTCTTGCGGATGTCTTCATTTCTGATTCGATCACTCAAGCAAACTCTAAGCATAGCCCTTTCCATTGCCCTTTGGGTGACTTTAAGTCTTCTTTTGAGGTCCATTGTAAGCGACCACGTTTCGGAGTCATATGTCAACACTGGCAATATACATTAGTCATTTCTTTCTTTCTTGAGACACTGTGGTATATTGGACGAGAAGACACCACGCAGCTTCCCGAATGCCGCCCAGCCGAGTCGGATTCGATGACGGACATTTTTCTCAAATTAGACCTACCCAACTGGATCATCTGTCCCAGGTAAACGTAGTCGTCCACAACCGCGAGTGTAGAGTCTCTGATCTTGATAGAAGTGGGTGCTGCATAGATGTAAACCATGATTTTGGTTTTGTCTAAGTCCCACTCTTCCGAAAGCTTTACTGAGGTCACCAAGTATTGTACTGAGCTCTTCCGTAGTCTCAGCCATGACTATTATATCGTCGGCAAACCGGAGGTGAGTGATGTACTCGCCATTGACATTAATGCCTAGCCCTCTCTATTCCAGAACCTTGAAGACATGCGGCCGTGAACAGTTTCAGAGAAACGACGTCTCCCTGCCTCACACCTCGCTGCAAGAGGATAGGTTTCGAGGTCTGGTCCTGAAGTTGGACTGATATGGTGGCGTTTTTGTACAAACACTTTAGTACCTAGATGTACCGATAGTCAATCTGGCACCTTTGGAGAGACTGTAGTACAGCCTAGGTCTTGATCTAATCAAAGGCTTTCTCGTAGTCCACAAACGCTAAGCAGAGAGGCTGATTGTACTCCTCAGGCTTCTGTATAACCTGTCGCAGCGTATGTATGTGGCCCACGGTGCTAAAGCCTTTTCAGAATCTGGCTTGTTCGGGAGGCTGGAAGTCATTGAACATGCGCGCGAGACGGTTCGTGATGATTCTGCAAAACAGCTTTTAGACAGGGCTCAGAAGTGAGCCGGGCCTGTAATTCTTAAGCAGGGCATTGTCACCCTTCTTAAAGAGGAGAATCACCACACCTCTGCTGCATGCCCGTGGCGTTTTTCCCTGAAGTATGACGGAATCAAATAGCTTCTGAAGGACCTTAAAGACCGGTTTTCCACCCGCCTTCAGGAGTTTGGCCGTAATTTCGTCTTAACCCGACGCCTTGTTGTTTTTCAGCTGCTTCAGAGCCATCCTAATCTCGTACAGGCTGACGTCCAAGATATCTTCGGTATATAGTGTCGAGTCAATCTAGCTTTTGGGTCATTTCCTAGATTTGCAGCGGGTTTAGTGATAGACGTGTATAACTGCCCATAAAAGGCCTCCATCTCTCCCAGAAGCTCCGATTTGACGGATCGCTATCGTCGGTCTTCAGTTTTGTTGGCTCGCTTTATCCAAAATATCTGAAAGATGTGTAACTGTACGCTTATGCGTGCTTTTGCTTGTGTGTGTGCTTACATCTTGTAAGTTTTTACTAGATATCTGCGTATCCAAAATATGTGAAAAAAGATGTGTAATAACATCAAAATCACAAAAGAGCGGTTGTATGAAAATGTACCTTGGGTTGGACGCTCTTAAGAGCTAATGTGGCAACAAAAGCCAGTTGGCTAGACCGCCGGGAGCTTTTTGGTTTTCTTTAAACATTTTACTGTGAAAGCTGAAGTGGGGTGAGCTTAAAGTGAGTTGTCATTTCGCCTTAATTAAATGGATTAACAGCACCACATGTCCTGACATGTCCATTATGTCCAATTCACTTACCTACGTTTTCACGGTGATTTATACTCACTGGGTTTTAGCATCTTTGCATATACCTATATATTAGTGGGACATACGTTGTCTTATTTGAAAGCTGCCTTCTCGTCAGAATAAAAATTGAAAACCGGATTGCAGCTCCGTCTATCGGGTCCAATTGTATTGTCAAACCATCCAGAGACCCATTGATATATACTCACGAAATTCAGAATGTTCAAGTTTTAAAAGGAGTTAGGTGGCGTACAGAAGAATTAAATATATAAAAATATACATATGACATTATAATTTATATTTTTTCAGTTAAACGGAGCAATTTCGTGTCTGATGTAATCATGCCGATTACCGATCGTCTCGACATTTTTGGGGTAGGTATTGTAGAAAACTACCTTCAATTTCGGCTCATACATCAAGGCAAAAAAAGCTGCCCAGAAATTAGGGATCTTAGGAAAGGTGAGACGGTACTTCACGCTGTATCAGAAACCTTTATCTGTTCGACCAGTTCGATCGTGTATGAAATACCGCTCTCATCTTTGGGATGGACTAACCAAATACCAGTTTGATGCGCTAAAGCCGATTGAGAAACGTGACAAGCAAATCATCGGCAGTAGTGCACTCGTCTAGTCAAGTCTGCAAAGATTTGCACATCGACGCCGAGTTGCTAACTGGTCGATTTTCTAGCGTTTAAATTTAAGGAAGTGTGCAACGGAACTTCACAGTCTAATTCTGCCATATCCGTTTCATTATCGCACTACTAGATCATACGCACAAACCGTTTGACAATGAACACATTCATTGTGCGTACAGGCTAGGGGGCGGTGTGCATACAGATAGGAGGATTCCCTGCCGGAGTCTGTGTTTCCTGACAGCTACGACCTAATAGTCTTTAAGCCAAAAGTGACTAGTCGTCGGTTACTGAAAGGAAACGTGCTCCATCGTCAACCACATTGTCGCTTACCATCTGGTCAAACGCGAGCTTATCAATAATGCTAATAGATTGTCAGAACCTAATTTTTCTTTATTCGATTGAACAGGAACCAACCCAGCCTAGCCTAAAGTTGTAAAATAAAGAAAATGTTGATTTGATTTTAAAATCTGAAAGGGAGGAAAAGGTACACAAATAAGAAACAACTTTAAATGTGACTAAATTTAATTTGTTCTGAAATGTGAAGGTTGCTGTAACATTCGTTACCTTCGTGGCAAATGCTTGGTATCCTACAAAGTGATTAATATCATGAAATAATAACGAGTTTTATTGTACCATTGACATTGGTGAATAAGGAACAAAAGCTACTTTATAGCTTCTATTCTTCTTCTTCAAAAAAAGTGTGCTAGTGTATTTTTCATTATTACTTTTATAATTTTTATACACTCCCTTTCTTTAAATTGACTGAAAAATCATGTCAAGTTTTCAACAAAAATTCTATGTACCGTCTTTGCACCGGGCTTTGATACAGCGCGCGCAAGCTTGGATATTGCGAGAGAACCACTGTGATCCTGGAACGCAACTGAAGGACGAAGGTGGGCTTGTCAGTAAAAATCTGGCATGCACTCTCGCTGCACCCTAGAGTGGGGGAGTGGGGGGTGAGTGTACATTTTATAACCCTCAGCTCCACAATACACTCGCCTACGGCTCGTGTGAATTCCACCTCGGTCGCAACGACAAACTTTCTGCACTTGTATCAAAATGTACAATGTTTCATCATTCATCATTCATCCATTTCGTGCCTAAACGCATTGGGATAAGAGCAGGTTTTCGAGTAAGTGTATTGAAAAAGTCTTTTCACATCAAAGACAAAAAGAGGAAGAAAAATAAAGATCTTAGATTTTTCTTAACATTTTGCTTTTCTTTATCACTGTTCATTATTATTTTAGTAGTAAAATCACAAGAAGTGACCGCTTACAAATTATATTTCTAATTTGGAAACACTTTTGAGCATACAATTGAGACACTTACATAATAACTTAAGGTACCTACGTCACAAAAAAAAAAAAAAAAACTATTTGCCCCTCGGAAAAATTAAGATGCAATGTAATAATATGGTTTCGCAATAGTAACTTCGGTCAATCAAGCAAGTAAACATAGCATCATCAAAAAGTATTATTAAATTTCCTACCTCCTGTTTAGTTAATTTAAAACTGGTTTGATAAAAATAGTCAATACATTTACTCGAAAGCCCTGTCCTATCCCTACCGCTTTTAGGCACAATTTATTGTATTTATCATGTCAGGCTGGTCGCTGAGCAGCCCCCACTAGTCACCGGGCAGACCTAGTTTATTTATTTCTTCGTAAGTGTATAACCATCGTTTGTTACAAGTGGAAAGTCAATGCAGTACTTGGCTCTATAATACTTCGCACAATTCCCCCTCGGTCGCAATGATACATTTTCTCTACTTGTATCAAAATGATTGTGATTTATATAATTATTATGATTGCACTTAGTATGAATACAATAGGAAGTGCGTGCTACGTTGCACCTACGACGCCCTACGTATCGTTACACTGCGGTGATACGCGCCTCCTACACGGATGTTAGTTTGCTATGCTGCGTTAGGGCCGGTTTCCACCAAAGCGGAGAGGAGATGTGTTTCGAAGCTGGCAGGTTATTTCCACCAAAGCCGAGAGGAGAAGTGTAGAGGAGAGGAGATGTGAGCTTTGTGTAGCAGAGATGTGAGCTGTGGAGAAGAGGTACGGGGAGAAGGCAGCGGGATGCGGGGTACGCGAGTGCTTGCACCACCCGGCCGCCCGACTAGACACTTCTCCGCTTTGCCGCACCGCTTGCTCGCTTACCGTACAAAATTCTATAGAAAAATAAGACATCTCCTCTCCTTTCCTCTCCGCTTGATCCATTTCCACCAAAACTAAGCGGAGAAGAGATGTGGAAATAACGAAATCGGTTTGGCTTATTCAAACACATCTCCTCTCGTCTCCTCTCCTTTCCGCTTTGGTGGATACTGGGCCTTATGCTGTGCTAAACTGAGTCTTGGCTGTGCTACGCTTGTCAAACACCTAGTGCAAAGACTGTTTTTGTTCAGCAGTTACTTAAAATAATGAAAAAATAATGAAAATGTGTTTGCAAGCAATAGTAAGGCACGTCAATGGTACAATGTTTTCATTGCAATATCACACAGGTACATTTTATGGCAGAAAGGTTTTTCGTTTCTAAAAAATAATAATAACAGTATTTATCACCTTACGGAATTTTAAATTGGGCTGTAGAATAATAGATCGAAAGGGTAACCGCGACCCTATGAAGCAAAGAGTTAACACAGAAGGGTTTTAGTCAGTAAACGCTTTATTACAAAACGCGATCTAAAACAGTTCCGGGACTATTACTGGGTTTAATAGTAATTAAACGCGATGTTAATGTAATTCCGGGACTATTACTAGGTTTAATGCGAATTAAACCTAGTAATAGCTCCGGAACTATTTTAGTTCGCGTTTTGGATTAAGGCGATATAAGTCTGACGTTTCTTCTTGCTCCTTCCTGTCAACCTAATGGACCTAAACATTGGGTTGTTAATTCAATGTATCCTATTTGGATGTTCGTCGTTGCGGCAGCGCTGCGTTTTCTTAGAGAATAGCACTACAGATTGGAGAAGCTGTTTTGATGACTTCCCACATAAAAAGTAAATAGTTCATTGAATAGGAATAAAACATTCAAAAACAAAGTTTTAGAGCATTTGGTACTACTAGTTTCCTTTAGGGTGTTTTTAATATAGTGCGAATTTCAACACGCGCGGATATAATCCGCATGCGGAGGTCAGTTTTCGTACAAGTATTTATTGTAATGCGGGGAAAACGCACGCGGATCACGCGCGGAGCGGGGCAATACTGCATACCACACCTATAAGGGTGTTTTTAATATCATGCGGATTTCATCACGCTTGCGGATTTGCTCCGTAGGCAGAAAATTTATAGAGGCATAAAATCGCGTCCCTCGTGTGTATTGTACGCATTACAGTAAATACTGGTATGATAAGGACATTTGCGGAAGTTACGCATGCGGAGCAAATCCGCATGCGTGATGAAATCAGCTCGATATTAAAAACACTGTAATGTTTTTAGGAAATGTAGAAAGTAGAAAGGTGCTTAGGAAAGTATTAAATAGGTTTAACAAAGAAACGGCAGTCCTTTGCACCAAATGTAATGTAGGTACCAAGAATGGAGCCCGGATGGAGTGATAAAGACCCAAAACTGGATCAACAAAAATAAAAAAAAGAGGTGATAAATACTGAAATGTACGACATCATAACGGTGAACAAATTAATTACGACAATATAAGTGGCATATAACAAAATGTTAGTAAATCACACTTCTGGCAAAATCTACAAACTATATATTTAAACACATTAAATCCATATCTATTTCCTCAATATAATATATCTCAACTTTTTACACTCAACTATAAAAAATAGGTATATAAAAAGAATTTAAAAACACGTCATTGGTAATAAATTATCTTGTGACTTAGTCAACATACTAAACTATGCACTTAAAAATAAACATTACAAGTGAAAAAGATACAAACATAATCGTATAATAGCTACTGAAACAATAGTACCTATAAGAAATAAGCAAGAACAGAAAATAGTGAGGTACGATTTTATACAGAAAAACGAGCTTACGACTACAGATTTACATAAAAACTAAAATTAAGTTTTAATTAAAAATATGGCATCCACCGACATGTTTATGGCAATTATTCGGTTTAAGAAAGTCAGCACATTAGACGAACTTAAATTAAGTCTCTAAACACCTGATTTCAAAATTGCCCAAACAGAGCTACAAGTAGTTCTTGTCTTTTCTTTCTAATATTAAAATTATCATCTACTCCCGTAACGTAAGTATAATATATTTAAGGCCTCATATAATTTTGTAATGTTTCAAAAGGCTTTTTGACTGTTGAACACTTTCTCTAGTCTATTTAAATAGTTTCTCTTGAAACAACTACGCTTCAGACTAGAGGTTATCCTTACACGACGATCAGGCTGTTTGTGTGAATACAACATCATTGTGCTGTAGCATTAAATTATACCACAAAATATACCGTTTGGTTCGATTTTCATTAAGATAAGTTTGCTCAGGTTAAGACATAAAATTAAATGCAAGAAACAGTGGCAAGATACAGTGCGTCTACGTTAAGTGTGGTATGAGAGGACAGTCTGAGACACAATATGGTATATGAAGGTTACTAAGTGCTATGTTACGATACAATCTTTTGAATATATTGGTTATACTGAGGAAAATACTGCGTAACTTCTACAAAATCAAGATTTTTAATATCGTTTTGGATCACTATAGTTTCAATTCCAATATATATATTTTTTGATACAAATAAAATTTAAAGGAATATTATTTTCAATAACTATTACTGGTTGGCAAGAGGAGGACAGGAAGGTAGGCAGGTTATACACTATATTCATGATACATTTTCAGGTAAGTAGATACATTACATAAGTTTAAGTAAAACTTTAATTCATATTTACAGACTTGGTTCAGTTACAAAGTGTACTAAAATAGGTACAGAGGCAAGAAGCGATATTAAAGTAAACGATATTTCTGTAAATGTAACGCGTTAATATTATTATAATTAAATTCTACATTTTGAAAATACGTTTTAAGGTAAGTATAACTTACAGTAGCACAAAATACTAGTGACTATTTAAGATGGCAATTGCGTTATAGTAAATATTAAAAGATTTAGTTATAAAAGTGTCAATGTGGTCGGTAGTGAGCCCGCAGGCGCGAGCGCACACGCTGGACGGAGGCAATAAGGCTGATTCAAGACATTCTCACTCAACTGCCTAAAGCACTTCGTAAGATATACGTTAACATTACATTAGGCACTACGTCATTAATTTTCTATAATATTTTAACTGTTATTATAATAGAAAGTACAATAAATATAATTATGTTATCAAATATAAAATACATTATGCACGATGAAACATGTTGGTTCACACGAACAATGTTAAGGCAATCTGTTGGTGATATGACAATGTGAAAAAACAAACTTTAATAAATCGAGACTAGAAAGTGTAAAATTTTAACGTTTCAATAATACAACCTCAGTTTCTGCAATGATTTTGTGTGAGAAAATTACGTCTATTTTTGATGAATTCATCGTCAATAAAGTTCGTCACACTCGACGACTTTATGAAGAAAATTTTGCTACTTTTAGTCATGTTGAGTTGAGTTTAAAAAAGTTAGTCGTCTTGATTTTAAAAAATATATTATGTTCTCTTTTACTTTCATGTCAAAGGCGAAGGTAGCAGTTTTGTCTAGAGACTAAAATCTAAATTTTAATTCATTGAAAACGTCTTCTAGTTGAAACTGAGATCGTATCATTTAAACACGCGTCCGTACATTAAAGACTAACATACTCGTACATCTACTTACTGATATTTACGCAATAATAATATTAAAAGATAATATCTTGGATATTCCTTGCTCTCTTATTAAATAACTTACGATAAATTAACTAATCATATCTAATGAATACTTAGAGCTTTTAATTCACGAAGTTTTCTATCGACACCATTGCTGTTGTAGTGAGCAATTTTTAGGAATCTTTTACGTTAATTTCTGGTTACAATTGAAAATTATACCACTTTACGGTAAAAGAAATAATTTCTTTGTGTGTGAGAAGTTAAAGAAACAGGAATATATGTTTAATCATTAGCAAAAATATAGAACTTACCTCAAAGGTCAAAGACGAAGCTAAAATCTGAAGTATTAAAAAATTACACGATGTAGGAATAAAGGTGCGTTTTGATTGATGCGGAACGGGGTAGCGGGGAGAGGAGCTGACCGTAAACTGACCAATCACAGTGCTGGAAAACTCCGCTACATATAATTGGAAAGGTAGAACGAAGTGGAGCTGAGCGCACTTTGAAATAAAACATATGAACAGGCAACCTTGAACGAGCGCCGGGCACAGAGCATGAAGCAAAGGGTAGCTCAAATCCACTCTGCCCTACTCTACTTACCCTGCTCTTCTCCGCTTCACTCCGCCCAGCTACGATTCAATGGAAACGCATCCTAAGTGGCTGAGAACCAGCTATTAAGTTCTTTATAAACAAGAGAGTAGATCTTCTTCAGAAACCGAGTTCGGTTGAATCGGGACTTAGAGTAACGAAGAGCATCTAGCAACGGTGTCGCAAACCCATTGAAATAATTGTCATTTTTAATTTACATCATATAGTTATTATCTATAAAATACGGGTGTTTTGGGTTCTGTATCATGACTAATCGAGTCATTAACAATTAATAAGTATTAGATATATATTATGTAAAGCGATTTCCTTGGTAATGCTGTTGTGTTGTACATATTGTGACTTTATTAGCGAGAATCGTATAGTAATGGTTAACTGATGGTTTGTGTACAAGTACTGAGACTTGTCCACGTTGAGTTCCTACCACTGTGTAAGTACGGAAGATATTTTTGTTATATTTTTGTATATTCACTGGGAACTTTAGAGTAGTGACACTTGAACAGGCAGAAACTGTTTGTGGTGCGTTGTCAGCTTCGCTTTTACAAAATATACAATAAGCATGGGTCACAAGACGTGGCCAGAGGCGGGAGCCGCTCGGTCACAGTACGCCGTAGAACGTATCCATCAGGGTAGTGTCCAGGTCACACTCCAGGAAGATGCTCTCACTGCATTCCTCCTGGAAAATGGGGAAAAAAATCTTTTAAAATTAGTCAATGACCTAAGGAAGAAGTTTGAATATTGTGGCATAGTAACTGTTGAGTAAAAACATGTCAAACCTTAGTTCCTTACTCTCTTTCCAACTTAAGTCTCTGATCAATCCTTTAAGAACGCTTCCAAGTCATCACTCATCCAAAAATCTTATCATCGTCATAATTTATTTATTATATATATTATCCTTATCCCATTGGTGCAATTTGTTACTGTAATAGTCGCCTGCTTTCTAGCCATATCGTCTTTCACAGAATCTATGCATAGGTGGTTTGATTCAATAACATACATGCTGGGGCACATGCTTCTTCTCTATGAGTGGCAATGTGCCGGTATCCATCAAGTTGGCTACGTGCAGGCTACAAGTCTTAGAATTTTTGTCACTAAGATACATCTGGTCCTTTGACAATGTTTTCTCTCACGGTTTTAAGAGCAGCGATATAACCCGTGTGCAATATGGCGCAGGCGACTATTCCTCAGACTAGTCGACCCCATTATTATGTAGATTTTAATCAGCATATCAATGGAGGAGTATAAAATGGAAATTGTTTAGAGGCTTAAGTGATGAGACAGACTAAGAATATACTAATTCATACTTTCCTGAGTGCTGATTCGGTTGTATCCCCTCCATGCATGTCATAATCCGAAGATCTTGGCAGAATATGTATAATTTCATGAATTGGAAGAAGACTCTATTGACGAAAGGTTCAACGTGATTCATACCTGAGTGATATACGTAGTGGGTGGCTATTGTCCACCTCTCCTCGCGACTTAATCGGAGGTCTTCACGACTCCGGCAAAACATCTGTCTCCTGGACATGAGCTATGTGTCTGCAGGGATCAATCTGGACATCGTTTACCTGGTTTTAGCTCCCGATTGGCCAATGTAGAAACAATCTGGCAAAATAGGAAATCATAGACCCTTCCAAGATACGTGTGACACCCATACAAAACCTGCTGTCCTGTATATCCTGCTGGCTGATCCAGGACTTGAACGAGTTGTTGAAAATTTCGATAAATTCAATCGGCAACAGGACGAGAAGAAAATACCTGAGTGATGTGTCGAGTGGCCGGAACTTCGGGCCCTTCTGTGGTTTAATTTTGACGTTTCGGGTTTTATACCAGATGCGAAGAAGTGGAGTGGAGATTGTACAGGATCTTCTTTAACTGGATCACTAAGGAGTAATATACACAAGATTTAGTGTGGTACATACCTGAGTGTTGTGTGGAGCGGGCGGCTGTTCCCCGCCCCTCCTTGCGTGTCATTTGGAGGTCTTGGGCAGGTGGCGCTTCATGTGCAGCGCGAGGTGGTCGGAGCGCGCAAACGAGCGCTCGCAGACGGCGCACTTGAAGGGCTTAGCACCCGTGTGCTTGCGATAGTGGCGCGTCAGCTCGTCCGAGCGCGCGAACCGCCACTCACACTCCGGCCACTGACACGTGTACGGCTTCTCGCCTGAGAATATGGAACTCAAACTTCACTCCACCGAAAACGATCACGAATGCCAGGTTATGTATGATGGTAAGTCTTATAGCTGCGCGAGCGAACACTTCATTCATGACTAAGTTCGGAAAAACCTACATCATGCAAAACCCTGTGAAGAACGAGCACAACCTCAGAAGAATCTGTTTGCTTTCAGGAGCCATATAACAACAACGTAAGCATGAGTAGGTAAGGCAATAAAGAGCTTAGTATGCAGACTATGTTGGAAAACATGGAACAACTACTTTTTTTGGTAACGACATTTTGTCCAAGTACCGGTGTTAGCACTACTCATAATGACTTTTATATAATTGTGGTGTGGTTATAAAGTACTGCATTTTTCCTTGTCGCGTAATTTCTTGGTTAATTTCCACTCTGCAGTGTTTTGTTCAAAAATAGGAGGCACTGTATAAAATCAGACATGTGTCATGCAAGATTCATGCCTACACAGGGATAGAATCGTGTCATCGATGCAGGGCTCTAACGGTAATATTGTCATAACATCAAGTCACGTTTCAAGCTATTTCAAGAAACTGGGAGAAGGTAATTTGCCTAAACGGCAAGCGTTGTTGACTTTCATAATTTCAGTCTGACGTCAATGAACTCTACAATGTGTTTAAATGGACTGAAGTTCCAATAAGGTCCTATGTAGTAAGTCAAAATTAAGTTTTTAGAAAGCTGGTTACTTAGTAAGAAGTCTGAGTTAAATAAATTGGACAAGTGACAATATACTGCGGTGAAATCTAAACGACACTCGTAACACAGTACTTAGGTACATTGTAGCCATTAGGTATATCTGTTACTTTCGCTAGGCCGATGAGTAGTCAACGTACGTATAAAGGAGACTGACGAGTTAAATCAAAATGCATTTGGACTTCTCTAAACATATGTAAATTGTTGTATTTAGTTCAAACAGTGGATATTCGCAATGCCACGTAGTATAGCCAGTTATTTCGCAGTGGTCCAGGTAAATAAAAGACTAATTAATACCTGTGTGTATTCTCTGGTGAGCCTTCAGATGCGAACTCTTCGTGTAGACCTTGGTACATCCTGTAATAAATAGTTGGTTTTTAGATATCGTATGAGTTTCTAAATTTAGTCATCGATTGCAAAATGTCTATTGCGGAACTTGGTTTGGTAGAATTGCGATGAAAAACTTTTTTATATTTATCTTCCTTGTAGTACTAACGGGGAAATTGACGAAGTGCTCGATTACGGAGACGCGTTGCGCGGCGCGTCGGGCGGTCCGTCGTACATTTCCATATGTTTGTGTTTGCGCGAGCGATGACGCGGCCCGCTGCTACATGTACGATGAAACGACCAACGCGCCGCGAAACGCGCCGCGTCTCCGTAAACACGGCTTAAAAGTGAAAATAGTAAATTTCCTCGTGTCGTATTAAACCCATTTTTTTTTGCGTGGCAAATCCTCAAGTAACTCCCCCAAGCTGGAAGGAGCTGACTAAAACTCGCATTTGTACCATCGATAGGCAATTGAAAGAACACAGGCGGATTTTTGCGATCCAGGGTCGCGGTAACTCTTTCGAACAATTCAGCAGCTCGTGGTATACCCGTAAGACTATAGCTTTACTTTCTTTATTTAGAAACCAACAAATGTAACGATAATATGTCGACGGCACAGACGGGTCAGTTGGCGCAGTGGTTGAGGCACTGGATGCTGTGGTGCATGTTCATTCTCACACGGAACAAAATATATGTATGGTCTACAGATGTAGATAGGTGTTCTAGGTCTGGGTGTCTTTTGTATGTTTTTTCTTTTTTTTTGGCGGGAAGTAGTGTCAGTCTCTTACTGACTAAAAACCTACCCCGTTCCATTCTTTGCCTTGGTCCCAGGGCCCCGGGTGCCATTTTCACATACCCTTAGACCCCAGTAGGTTTCGGCCCTGTCGGGTCGGGTCTTTTGTACGTGAGTTTACATGTTTGTATACGCGTCCAGGTACAAAAAAAATAAAAACCATGTAGATGAGGAATGCCTAGTGTGGGTTGCCCTGCACTCGGAATTGCAATAAACACGTTTAAAAATAACAAAAAAATATGTTTTAAAAATAACAGAGTTTTTTTTTATGATATCTGCAGAAGTGTAACACTGCGCGTCGTTGTTATTAGCAACTGTCACTATAACTTCCGTTGGAGGTGTCCGAATTGAAACCCGGATTAAATCATGCATGCGGATTTACTCCGCATGCGGATGTTCGTTTTCATACATTATTGTAATCCGGGGAATACGCACTCAAGACGCGTGCGAGGCGGGGCAATACCGCATGCGTGATGAATTCCGCATGATATTACACCCTCATGGAATACCTATGTCGAGTTTTAGAGGTCCATTTAGTAGATAAGCTATCAGTCCTGTGGTGCTATTCTCTAAGAAAGCCCAGCGATGCCGCAACGACGAACATCCAAATAGGCTACATTGAATTAACAATCCAATGTATAGGTGCATTAGGTTGACAATTCAATGTATCCTATTTGGGTGTTCGTCGTTGAGGCAGCGCTGCGTTTTCTTTGAAAATAGTACCACTGCTCTTGATGAAATAGAGAGCTTATACTGAAAAGGTTAATTCAGTAGATTAATCCCTTAAGTTCAGTCGAGGTCAGCGGCACAATTTGACCAATGTGGTCGTAATACTTAGCTAGCAAGTCATTTATTCCTGGAGTCGTTTCTACGCTACCTATATTATGTCGTCTGCTTACCTCAAATAGCATTGCGATTGTGTTAGATACGTAGTAGTGACTAACATAATTTCAGCACTGCACTGGTTTGATTTTAAGGACGGAATATTTTGAATCAGGATCTCAAACCAAAAATTGGAAATTGTTCCTAGATGTAGTCTAATGGCCCAAACTGGATGGGCGACCAAACCTAGTATTTTTTCATTCTTCATCATCATTATCATTTCTGCCGAAAGACATCTACTTTTGGACATAGTCTTTCGTCAACTGTCGCCATAAGGATTCCCGCGACCCTTACCAGGTCTGCGGTTCACTACGTGGGTGGCTTTCCATTAAGGGCGGCCAACCCGAGGTACATTTTCATCCACCCGCTCTTACGTGATTATGATGTTATTTACACATCTTTCTACAGATATTTTGGATACACAGATATCTTGTGGATATTATATAGGCTTCTATAGAAATCAAAACATAAATTTGTGTAAAACTAACCCAGTAAAAACCTCTGAAAATCTGCTATTAAAAATATAAAAAATGACTTTTATAGAAGTCTTGCATATTTAATAGAGATTCTGAATGACAACAATTTTTCTCAAAAGCTTTTAAGGGTTTTATTTAAACATGTAGTTCCTGGAACAAGTTTTGTGCAATATTCAAGTAAATTACGGAATTACTGAATGCCAACAGAGTTTTTAGGCGTTATCTCTCTTTTCTCTCGTTGCCTATTCATCAAACATCGCGTTGGATAGCGTTAGATGAAGCGACAAGCTTTTAGAGCATGCTCTTCGTTGACGCTAGGCGAGTGGGGAATACTCCTCTTAAGAACATTATTTCTTTAGGTCTATTTATTACCATTAACATTGTTTTTGCAACTTGGACGATGTCTTTCAGCGTCTTTTTTGCTGTTTAGTTCGTTCCGGGGTTTGTTTATCAAGATGTTGGCTACCATTCGGTCAAAATTTGTATTCCTTCTTCCATCTCCAAGGCAAGACCCTATCTACTGCTATTCAGGTTCACCGAAGACAGTCGATTACGCTGTTACGGAAAAAAGCTTCGCATATTAACTAGACAGAGGTCTAGTTATATGGGAAACTTTTTCGCAACTATAATAGGATACCGTTGTTGGTTTCCAGTTTATCCGGATGAAGTTTGGAGGCAATACTTTCATAAGGAAAGACTACTTATTTCACCACCCAGTGACTGGGTAACACCTTGGCAAGCCTGGTGAAAGGTTTTCTGGCTTCTGACTACCAGGACAGCAGTGACCAAAGGCCTAATGAGCTTTACTAGGCATGGAAGGGCTACAGATTGTCAGTATACAATGAATGGTATTGCAATGACAGATCGATGTCAAATAGGTCAATCCTTGCGATCTTTTTGTCAAAAATATTTATTTTTTCAAGTTAAATTCCTTGCCTGGTACTGTATTCGGCTACGGTAATGCCGTCCGCAGACGCTGTCATCCCTGCTTGAAAAGGGCACGTGACACATGAAGGACGGATATGGTCGTAGTAGACTTTAGTCGTAATGAAGAACGAGGGCCTTACCAAGACGAGTTAAAATGTTAGTTGTGCAAGCGGGAAAGAGAGATAGAGGTATACACTCTGTATAGCTTCTTCCTTTTAACTGTTCAGTTTAGGTCATAAAACGGATCGCTTTAAGGTCGCCTTCAATTTAGCTGCGAAGTGCCGTGCGACAACAGCGCTGCTTTGTTAATTTGTACAAATAAAAAACGCGCGACTGCAGCGCGCCAGCCGCGCCGCGGCCACGCACCAATTCATCGATCGAGTAGTGATGATACGCACTTAGCTTTTGTTCAAGTCTAAACATGAACGAAAATCAGGTTGAAGAATTTATCGATGAGATTGATAGTCATCCAGCGAAAACATATAATTCTGAAATTTTGGCCATAGTAGCCTTTTAATTTAGGAAATTCGCATACATCAAATAACGGCAATATTTTTTTAAGTTTCTTTTTTCCTTTTCCAATTTTTTTTTTCGTTTTAAGTGTATCGTTCTAATAGAGAAACTAAATGTATAACCCTATGATGTTTGAACATAACGGTTGTAGTGCGGCGGCCTCGCTGCTGCAACGCTGCAATTCGCAGCTAATTTGAAGGCGCCCTAAGAGTTTGTGAAAGGGCTTCGCTTACCTATGAAGTCGCAGTGGTGCACCCTCCTCTTTTCGAGTTCGGGGTTGTTGCGGCGGTTGTACTTGACGTGGTGCGGGTGCGCGAGCCGCGAGTGAGGCATGGGCGCGTGATGCTGCGGTGGAGGCGGCGGCTGCGGCGGCTGCTGCTGCTGCATCTGCACTGCCTGAGCCATCGTCTGCATCGGAACGAACTACTTTATTCATTTATGATTAACGTTTCGAAAACGCGCGTCTACGGCGCGCTTAAAAACCTGGTGTGCACAGGTCCTGACTTGGCCTGACGGGCTTGACAGTTCATCTTCATCACTGCCCGCGAATTTATTTCCTTGACCTCTAACTCACATCAGCGGTAAGAAACTGTGGGTTTTTGTCGGTAGGAGAACGACATGGCTATGTCGTACAGTACAGAAGGCTTCCTGTTCTCCTAGGACGTTGAGGATCAATTCACGTCGCCTTCGGGCAAAAAAAGGCGTCATCATCACTTCAACCAAAAGACGTCTATTGCTGGACATGGTTCACCAAGCGCCACATTTGTTTGCTTCTCACCTCTAGCGGCTTCATGTCTTTGCAGGACGGTTGAATATATTAGCAAGAATTAGAATGTAGAAAATATGGGACCATTGAGACAAACCCCTGTTCGACATGTAAAAGAAAAGTGTTCTTTTTTTTTCTGTCGTGATCAAAATACATTCAGTGTGATCGGTTAGTAGTATCTGTGTAATGTGTAGTAGTAGTCACCTGTTGATGATGGTGCGGATGCGGACCGGGATGCGGGGGCGCGTGCGGCGCCCGCAGCAGCGGCGGCGGGTGGTACGGTGGCGGCGGCGTGCGCCGGCCCGCGCCCTGCGAACAACATGCATGTTGCTGCACTCATACATACTAGCCAATGTCTGTCATCGGCACGTACCAAACAACGTCATTAACTACACATACATTATTCAGAACCTTACCACCGTCCTGATTACAATCGTTTACAAATGACATCCGATTGTTCTTTGCCTTCATTACTATACTGCAATAAAATAAACAACACGACACAAATAGATCGCTGAGCAATAGATGGTACCATCTGTCGCGTTCGCGTACGCAAGCGCGCTAGCTGAGTGGCTCGGAGGCTCACCTGCATGGTGTTCCCGGGGCTGCCCTGCTCGGAGCTGGGCGGCGTCAGCGGGGACATGTACACGAGGCGCGAGGGGGGGTACTTGGCGAAGGACGTGTTGGGCTGGTGCTGCGGTGGCTGCTGCGGCGGCTGCGGCTGCGCGTACGTGGGCGGCAACAGCCTCTCCGTCTTGATCTCGAGGGGGCTGAGTAGCGGGGTGGCGCACTCCTCCAGCAGCGCCTCGTCGGCCTCCAGCTTGACGTGCGTGGAGCCGAGTGGTGCCAGCATGTTCGCGTTCTCGGGGTCGATGTTCCTGATGGAGGACGCGATGTCCTCCCATAGTGCGGGCCGGAGGAATGCATCGTCGCGTGAGGAGGTGCCGCCGTCGAATAGGTCCATGTGGGCGGGCGCGAGTGAGGCGCCCTCCTGCTTACACAGCAGCGACTCTAGCTCAGATGTCTGCAACAAAACAAACACATCGTTCAGTGATTTGCAGATTCTTATCGTGCCGGTATTATGAAAATCCTATTCAAATGCTAATAACACATTAGAAAGTTCTCTTGATTTAATGTGTAAAGCTTTTGACTACAAAGAAGTCCCTGTAGCTTTAGGGCAATAAACATATGAATTTATTAACGTCTTTATAAACCTGTAGAACATTATCACGAACTGTGACAACAGTGGCCGGTTGCGAAGTGGATACCTGGGTGGGTATATACTGCTGCATTATTATAAAATCACTAATTTATAAATAAATTTGTTAAAAAGCGAGAAAAGCCCTTCCTCTATATGAGAGAGTCCTGACTTGCTCATATAGAAAAAGAGCTTTCCTCTCATCGTGCATTATTGCTAGTGCCAATAGAAGCTTGTTTCTTTTGGCACTACGCAATAGAAATTCTTCATTCAAATGATTAGATAGTGTTAACGTGGTGTCAACGATATTTCGTTTGATGAACTTCTTGATGACGAAGTAAAGATATTAATTATGTTACCGTTAGTGTGTGGAATATGTTAATATGCGCATTAACAAAGTAATCTGCAATATAATAATCCCGAGTACCATTCGTTAAAGTGTGAAATTTCTCTTAAAGTAGAAGATTATCTCCGCTTTACTTCTCGGTGGTTATAAAAACATAACCACGAATCTTCTAACCTAACCTGTCCGTATTGGGGTGCCCTAAAATAAATAAGTCATCAAAGTTAACATATTTTTAGATTTCAATGCATCCACATGTTTTAGCTTGGCCGTTAGTCTGCTGATTACCCCAGAAGTCTGCAGATTAAATTTTTTTTTCACTTTAACGGACTTAATCAGATAATCTGCATATTAATTAGTTAATCTGCACTCTAACTGATTTACGCACATTAGTGGTAACATAATTGAAATGATAATCAATGATAGAAATTAGAAATAAGTCTATCAAAATAAATAGTCGGAATGAACTGTAGTACCGCATTGCTGTTTATATCAAATGAGACATGAGCAACACGCATATTCTTGGAAACTGATTGGCTACATCAATCATACTTAAGAGGATTAAAGCTACGATTAACATTATGAATTTACACAATTTTGAACAATTTCTCCGTGCTAGGTGGGCACCGCTGCGCCGGCGCACGCTCGTACGGCATTAGCATACAATGGCGGCGGCCCACGCGCGCGCAGGTGACGAGCAAGAGCTTTCATATCGGATCATTTCATACATAGACATTTGGGGATGAGGTTTAGCTAGCATCGAAATTAATTTAAATTGTGTCGACACAAGCTTTAAACAAAATGACATTCCATCAGCGATAACGATTGTCAGAAGTTGAAAAGCAAAGGGATTTACGATTTGATATTTCGAAAGAGTCCCCGCGGCCCTAGAATGCAAAAGGCTAAATACTGTAGGAGCACGGGTGGGTTTTATTCAGTAAAAGTCTGACACCGCTCCTTTCGTGCGTTCGGAGCGTGATTACTTGATGATTCTCCACCTAAAAAAGTGGACTTATTACCTATGTGACGTTTTGGTAGCACAAGTCAATCCTTTTCATTTTTTAATTGTCGCTGACAGAATGTTACTTTAGATAATTTTAATAATTATGTTAAAATTCAAAATTTGGCTACGATGGAGCGACATAGTCAATGAAGTGGCAAAGCTCCCTAACTAAGATTTGACAAAAAAAAAAAAATGTTTCTTTTGTAGTGATTTATGTACCTACCACCTAAGTTCACATTGTGGAATGCAATAAACGTATTGAGTATTGAGTATTGATTCTGAGGACCCAGGGCGAGTTGGTAACGTACTCGATCAAGTTAACGTAAACGTTGGCTTATAAAAGTAAAATACCATTTACTGATTAATCATGAAATCTCAGAAACTTTAGGTACCCTGTACTATTTCTTATTCTGTGTGCTTTAGGTAACGCCTACAGACTTAAACTTACACATAGCAGATGGGTTTCTTTATTCCAAAGTCGTAGACTGTTGTAGATATCCGCTAAGAACGCATTATACGAAACTCCACCCTTATGGGGATAAAACGGGGGTTGGAAGTTTGTAGGAAGAAACCGACTTTCACGAGGATGAAGCCGCTGGCTGAAGCTAGTCAGGCATGTGAGGGGACAGGCTTCTCCTGAAAATAACCCTAGATACGCCAATAGCATAACGGATTGCTGGAAGCAAGTGAAAGCCAGTGAATAAATACGAATGGAATAAAAGTTTTTTGTTACTGTCACTAGACGGCGCTTATTCACTTTTTATGTACAATTTCAAAGTCAGTCAAAGTCAAAGCTTTATTAGCAATAAATGTAAGTAATACAAAAGATGGTGATAGGTATGCACATATATATTTTTTAGCGCAGACACACTTCGCCATGAATTGGCATTCAAGCATATTAAAATTTTAAGTGAGTGAATGTTTTAAAGGAAAAAATATTTTTTTGCTGAGATGAAATGAAATAGTCAACACAAATTAACCGTTCGTTTAATAAAAAGTTCAGTCTTTAAAGCCCATTGATCCTTTTTACGACTCAAAAGAGAAAAGCAATCAATAATTGTGCAGAAAAATAATAAAATTACGTTTACTTTTAGAAAGTATTTAATCTCTTGCTTAATACCTTAAATATTATTCTATGCCATTTACGAGTGACAATAAAATTAATGTAGTTGCTGTCCAAGTTCTATAGCGATTGTGTTGAGTGTTGTATGGACTTGTATCTAAGCGCTAGGCAGGTAGGTACCTATATATTACGCGCCTGTACACCTGCGCTGTCGGGCCGTCAGCTGTGAGTAGTGACGGACCAATTCCTTGATAGTTCATTGAAAAGTGCTAATGCGTTAATTAGGTACTTATTATGGCAGATATAGGGACGCGTACATTTACTAGATCCAACACTTCATTTCAATAATAATAATAATAATAATAATTTGGCGCTCGGCTCTCCTTGGCTAACGAGAACTGGCGCAAACCTATAATACTGGACACTAATGACCGCAGGGAAGTATGGCAGAGCAAGGAGCTTCACGGACGCTTTTACCGGGCCTTACATGGGCCCTCTGTAGACCTATTAGCGTCCGTATCTTGGCTCCGTTTTGGTGACCTCTTCGGGGAAACCGAAGGTTTTGTCTGTGCGATAATGGACGAAGTTATGATGACGAACAACTACCGGAAATATATTGTGAAGGACGGTACGGTTGACATCTGTCGGGCATGCCACCGGCCCGGGGAATCAATCCGACACATTATTTCTGGATGTTCTCATCTAGCTAACGGAGACTATTTGCATAGGCACAACCTCGTAGCCAGGATTATCCACCAGCAACTTGCTCTTAAATACAATCTTGTGGAATCAGAAGTACCGTACTATAGGTATGTGCCCGACCCAGTTCTCGACAATGGCAATGTCTCATTGTATTGGGATCGATCTATAATCACTGACAGGACTATTGTTGCCAATAAGCCTGATATAGTGGTCATAGATCGACTAGAGCGTCGCACAATGATTATTGATATAGCGGTCCCTCATGACGAGAACCTCGTGAAAGCTGAGAAGGATAAAAAAACTAAATATCTTGACTTGGCTCGCGAGGTTGTCGACATGTGGGAAGTGGACACAGCAGTCATTGTGCCGATAGTCGTGACGGCCAATGGCTTAATAGCCAAGAGCCTCGACCAACACCTACGGAGGCTCTCGTTAGGCAGTTGGATCAAGGGTCTGATTCAGAAGGCAGTACTCTTGGACACGGCGCGTATTGTCCGGAGGTTTCTCTCCCAGGAGCCCTGACCACCGGCAGCTTGGACCCTGTTCCCGATGCCAGTGGGCTACTATTTTTTATATTTTTAAATGTTTTTTATTTTCATAATTTTTTTGTTAAGAAATATTTAAAAATGTATAAAATATGTATTATATAATTTAAATAAATGGAATAATAATTTTATTTTCAGGCATCGGAGGCCCATAGAAAAAATAATACATAAAATAATCTTAAACAATAATAAACTAATACATATTATAAAAACAAAACTTATTTAACTATAATTTATACACGTAATGTAGTCGGCGTCGTGTTGCGCTGCGTGGTGTCGTGTAACCGTCCGCGGAAACGTCGATATACGACACCTTTCGGCCAGAAGTCCTCTTTTAAGAAGGTCTGTAGCTGTTGGGTTGGAACTCGTACCACGAACGACTTGAAGTTGACGTCGTGGCGCGCCTCCAACCTTACGACCCTCAGAGTCCAGTTGGTCTTCACTTTCAAATACTCCACGACTTCCTCAACCTTCGTGTAGTGATGCAGGCGCGAAATGTATAGCTGCGTCGTAGGCACAGCAGGACGCAGCAGCATGTTCGGACCACTCGGTGCGGTACCGCACTGGTTACGGGAACAGGGTTTCTTCTTCTTCTTTTCCACTCTTGTGAAACCCTCTTCATCCACTTGGCCTGTTTTTGGCAAGGTGCTCTGGACTGCTGACAGGGTAGGTTGAGTACCCGTTTTCAGCTTTTCCCCTATTTTCGTTCGTCGCTTTGGTTGCGAGAAACAGTAATCCTGAAACACGACCCTATTAGAACTTATTTCCATCTTAAACACCTATGTGCTATTTATACAAACTTCTACTGGAGCAATTTCATTGGAATATGTACTAATAAAGTACAAGTTATAAATCATTAAGCTACGGTAAGTTCAGAACTTATAGCTTTGCAAGTAGATTCACATTGATTGATTTTATGGGAAAAGCTTGTTGTTGCTAATTATAATAACTTATATTATAATATCTACCTAATAACCAGGTGTCAAAGTCAGATAATTAATAGTATCCTACGCTTAGCTTTCAATCACTATTTTGCGGACCTAACGATTGTTAGTCCAGTTACATAATTATAATATATGTAGAGACTTACATTCCATGGAAGCGGTATTGTTCGAAAGTCACTGTGACACTGGAACGCAAAGGGCTAATGCACTCAGAGTGCGACTTTTTTTCACATTAACGCGATCGAATCGTTTACCGCATTTGGCTTCCTGATTGGCTAAGAGCCCGGAATGGGCCAATCGGAGCACCGAACGTCATAATCGTGTTAATCGCGTTAATGTAAAACAAACTTGCACTAGGCACTCTGAAGGAACACTGGTGGGTTTGAGCTAGTAAAAGTCTAACACTCCTTCTTGTACCGGCCAGAGCAGCCGGAATTAATAGATAATTTCCCACCTCAAAAAACATAGAAATAAGAGCAAATTATTTATTCAACAGTGTCATCATAACTGTATTACTATACATATTTTATGCACAATGTAAGTACGTACCAACCAACTAAGTAAATGTGGTGTGAAGTAATTTCCTATGAGTTCATGTCGTGATAGAATATGTAAATATTGATAAGTTTTATGTAGTGCTTTATCTGTTTGCTTTCCTATTGTTTAACGTTGACGGCTACACTTACATTTATATATCTAAGATTAGATGCGCATACCTTACTTGTGTGTCTTGAAAATAGAACGTAATTCGAACATGTTCGGTAAATGGATTCGTTTTTTATTGGTAAACAGATGAAATAGAGTTAAATTAGTCGTCGAGCTGGGTCGGCACTCGGCATTCGGCACCGTACAGCGGTCGGAACCTCTTTGGAACAGCGTGGGGTGTCGCAAGAGCGCCGGACCGCGCGAATTCCTTCCATGACCTTTGCGGATCGAACGATTGCGCAGTGGCTCCTCCACCGACTAGACGAGCTTGAGCAACAGCACACAGACTATACTGGTGCAGAACAACACCTGGCATCTGAGAGCTTTTACACTTGCTAAATAGATCCGTTTATTGATTCACTTTTGATCGGTTGACCAAATCTCAGCTGCAAAGTTTCGTTGGATCTTCATCATGTTTATGTATGACAATAAAATTTAAGTAAACATTTTATCGCCAAGCTCGGGTCTCAGTATCAACTCTGTCAATACTCTTTTCATTTTTATTTCATGATTATTTTAAATAGATGGTCTATTGGTCTCGTGGTCAGTAGCATTTGCTTTAGATAGAGTCTTGGATTAGGTTGCCAGGTTATTGTAGTTTTAATGCTTTTTGCTACTCGAATGTGCCTGGTAATACAAAGCTCACCTCCTTTTAAATACGGCACAATAACATAACTAGCGAAATGCCATGAGGCCTTTTCTTTCCTTTTTAATCGTCTATCTAGCTCTATCCTTTAATTACATCTCTTGAGTGTTCCGCCAATACCAAACGCTTCTTAGATTTATCGTTTAGTCCTAAAAGCTGCGACATATCTGTGCGGTAAGTTAATTTTATTCTATGCGTTGGGCGGTGCGCTAGGCACCGTATTCGCTTCGGTTTAGCTCATTTACGAAGCCAGCTAAATCAGTCGGCTTATAGTGAACAGACAGCTATTGTGAAATGAGAGAACCTCCCGCGGATTTGCACCGGCCAGTGATGAAACACGCACTTGCACCAGATTCTATCTCAAATCTTATAGATTGTTGTTGTTATTTATTTCGACCGCTGAATGAAGCAAGTGCTGAGGCGGCCGGTCTACTTACAGCTCGTAAAGTTTATATTAGTCAGGTCGCAGGCAACTTAAACAGGTATTGTCTTTATTTGAAACTGTATATTTAGGAACTATAGTCTGCTGTTGTGTCGATCTGTCTCTGTGTGTGTGATTGTATTATGTGATAAGATAGTGTTTTATTTTCTTTTGCCTACGTATGTAAACATCCGATCATCTCTATCAATTAATCATATTAGCGAGAATACCAAACACTATCTACTGCGCACGTGAATGGCTGACAATGTAGGCATTTATTTAATAAATCCATAAGTACACACTCTCATTTGAATTATCAACAATACATTTATTGATAGCGATTAAAAAGAGAATTTGGAGGTGGTACAACCACGAACATTTGTATTTCCTATCAACTAAACATGTACATAAATAGCGTTATCTGTTTTATATCTCTGACGAATACTGGGAAAGTGCATTAATATTCGTGTAATAGGTATGATGGCGGTAGATAGGAGACTGTGTTGAAAAAATCACGTGTTGTGATTGGTCCTCTTGGAGATAATGACGTTGATGGCGGCGCATTCATACGTAGAACTGTGGTGCGTCGCGACGCCGCGCACGTGCTATTCGCCGCTGACCAATGACAGACGTGCTGACGTCACTTTGGAAATTATTAACAGTTATGTTTTGTACGACAATGTATATAACATGACGCTGAAACTACTGAAAAGTATGATTTTTTAGAACTTCGTAACTGAGGACCTTAGCACCTCCGCAGCTAATATAGGACGTAGCGAATCTAGCAGTAGACGTATCATTACGAATCAAATGAGAGCAAACAGATGTTTACATACATTTTCGCCGGAGTCGGTGTTTTCTGATAGCTGTAACCTACGGGTCTTCAAGTCAAGAGTGAATAGGTCCTAGACTAGTGTGCTCCATCTTCAATGACCGCACACGTCGACAGATCCCACACCTTCGTCAGACAGAAATCTGTCGCTGTTCTACAATTGCAGGCAAGGTTTCAACTCCATTCTGAAGACCTTAGCGGGAAAGTGCAATTCTCCTTTGTTAGGTGATGTCGTTTATAGATACATCAAGAACGACAACCTTGTTTTAAAATAGATAGATATTAAATTAGCCGGTTTAAACTATAGTTAACCAGACCACCTTGTTCTAACAAGGTTGAATATGTAACAGAGCATCCACTGATAATAAAAATGAGAACTTCTACTTCAACTTCTTGCGATGACGAATGAGGAAGGTATGCCATTCTACACATACATAGGTCCATAGGTATTTGGACAGCCCTGCGTGTTGAACAGCTATTCGCGAAAGCAATTCTATTTTCTCTTGCATGGACGCCTACCTACTTCATAAAAGATTACTTAATAGTCTATAAACCAGAGATAACAACTTAAATTCAATGAAGAACGGCAGTAACAACCATAGCTGGAGTCATTCACAAGATGGAATATTGTTTCCTTCTATCAAATCTGCATATAAAGCATTCGAATAAGTCTTAAGTATGTCACAATTTGACAGTAAAACAAAGTGTTAGCATTAACAAGTCATTGACAGACGACATCGAAACGTATTGGCTCTTTATTATACCTATGAAATTGCTGTTTTATTAAACTCTGCAATTTGGACTGTGAAAATTTTGGATTAATTTAGAATTCTAAGCTGAAATTAATTTACCTAATGTTTAAGAAATGTTATTTTTACAAGCTTTCTATTAGCTTGCACTGTATGTAACTATGTATGTTCGGCTCAAATCTTGCAACTCAATTTTGAAGCAGATATCTTCAACCGATTGAGCTGAATTTTTTTTTTCAAAGTGAGTTGTACAGGGACAGTTATTCATTCGTTACTGTAATCATATTTTTGACCAATCTGGATATTGTTAGTTTAACTTCCAATATAGAAACAATGTGTTTGACAAGGCACGCAACGTCAATATTATAATAATTATGTAAATTTACCACAACCTCCAAATTAACGATGTCTTATTTCTTGAATATTTTTCGTATTTCGTACTCATTTTTATGATTCCGGGGTTTTAAAGGAGGTATTATGAGCTTTATGCTACTTCCTTGCACGAACTTCTACCTAACATATGACAGACGCAGACACCAGACTTGTTACCAAGTCAAGAATATTTATAAGTAGGATACAAATCTAGAAATAATACCGGCTTACGTTAGCCAACTTATATCTTTAAATGCGATAGTAAAACTAGTTTTGTAAACAAATTGAACTTCGGAATACTAAAAATAATTAAAATCATAAAACGTGTCGCAACATCGGAAAGCTTTTTAGTGTAGCTTAGATACTATAATTCGCATAGATCTATGGAAAAACGTTACCAGATTATCTGGCATTACATTTGTAAATTAATGATAAATTATGAGTCCAACACGTATTGTACTTATTGCATCGTTGACTATGAAAGTTTTGATATCTACAATTCTACACTCGTCCTGAAAATTATTCTGAATGAAAAACGGTCGAGCGGCGATAGCAGGAAATGTAAAAGGTCAGAGGAGGTCAGGGCAGGCTGTATGTACCTACGTGCTCGACGTGTAGGCAGTGCCTACATAAACCTTCCCGCCACGACCCCCGGGACTGTGCACTAATTAGCTTTAAGGGGACGCCTATGACAATCGACTATTTGATCTGTCGATCAAACTGTTATGACCGTCGCCTTGTTTTATGACCTAAGTTTCATAATATAAAAGAGGGTACAACGCACGCTTTAAGTTAAAAGCTTTTCGCTAATACATTTTAATTTACTAAATTAGTACTAAAACCTGTGTAAACATAGTCGTCCGCCTAAGTAATATTCATGACTGAAATATAATTTCTTGGAAAACCGTCGACTTTTTCGGCGAAGTGACGCCGCTTCAACTACCCTCCGATAGACAGTATGACCTTTTCAATAATGTATCCTCATATGAAAAGAATTAAAATTGCCGTGTCATACCGTTATGGCATTGTTTGAACAGCGCGTCTGTCGACTGTCGTCGCTCTATTTCCATAATTCAACTTACGCCCACGACGTTCATTCTTCCATACGCACACAATACTATGTAAAACAATTAAAGTACACACGTAGCCGTCTTAATGCAAAGTCGTAAAGTTCATATTGCAAACAAAAGTTGTTGGCTAGCAGAGCAGTGGGCTTTGATGTAGGTAATCGGCATAATTCACAAAGTGACGATGATCATTATTGTCTGGTGCGGCTGGCGCGCTGGGTGACGGTGACGTGACGAAGGCACAATGTGATCCGCCGGTATCTACTTCCGATTCTTATTTCTTACGACGGAGTGCACGTAGAGCTTTGAAAGGGCAGATACATAAATCACAGCACAATAAAGCTTACACGCAATACAGAACTCTAAATAAAGCTATTTGCAGGTAAACTTGCGGTAGAATTTTGCTGTTCACTAATTTTCAATATGAAAATCTCTAAATCGGAAGCTAGTCAACATTATAGAATAAAAAAATCTATATAGGTACGTATATCAAAGGCCACAAAAAAGTAGATATTATAAACGAAAAATATCTTTTAAAATTGCCTAAACTCTTTCGTGTTAACCGGCCAAACAAAGTAAATTCTAGCATGTTCGCTTTAGTTGTTACATACAAAGTAAGGCTTTTTATCATTCACTAGGTACCCCTAAAACTTATGACGACAATAACTAATAGTAATAACATTTTATAGGCAGTGAGCTCACATTGCCGCGGCGTCGGGAGTCGTATTTATCGGTTGGGCGGACTAGGGCGGGCGGCGTTAGGCGGATCGATAAGAACCGCCCACCGGGTGGGGGTCGGACTTGCTTAGAATACATTTTAATATAAAACACCATGCTGTGTCCTGTCGCAGTTTAATGATAAATAATAATAAGTAATGTAGACTGATTTAATTAATTTTGAAGCTTAAACAGTGTAAGTAGCTTAGAGAAAAAACTCGGCTAGAGTTGTGGTAAATAAGCTACGCGGTGTTAACCTGCGTGCACATTATTTACAACAGGCTTGGTACAAGAAAAACGGTAAATGTTTAATAGCACATACGAAAACTTTACGACTGTTGAAGAAAAGTTAAAAGTTTCTGAATACTTTCTAGCTTCTTGCTTAATGCTTATACAAAACTTTTGTAACCTTTTTTTTAGCATTATCAGCCTTTTAATGTTCCCACTGTTGAGACTCAGGCCTCCTCTCTAGGAGAAGGAATGGGCCGAAATCCACCACGCGGACCCAGTGCGGATTGGTGAATATCACATGACTTCGAATAACCTACCGAAATATTATTAAAAAAAGAAACTGTTGCAAAGGGGAGTATTGATAGTTTGTTGAAACAGTACGTGTCTCACGGTGGCGCTTAATAGAAGAATAAAAAATAATGTAATTTGAGTAATGTTTGCATTTCCCATAATTTTGGCTAAAGGTCGGGCCGGGGGCGGTCGGCAGGGGTGCTCACTAAACACACCGACGATGTATTCACCAGTCAGGTACTGCGACGATATTTTTGTATTGTATTACTGAAATAGATTTTGAGGAGTCCTTTGTCTAGCTATGGGACCGTATAGGCTAAAAACTATATAGGTAAATTGTTTTAGATTTCTTGAGGAATACAGTAAAGATAATTAAAAATATCTCATATACTTTCCCAGTTATGTTTATTTCATATGAACGTGGTCGTAATGATCGTGGCATGTAGCGTTTTGTAATTTCTATTACCTTTGGGAAAAGACTCGAGTTTATTATACCTCGGTACCTATGACCAATTTTGTTTTGAAGTGTAAGTAGGTCTCCATTGAAGATTTCTATTACCGAAGAATTGCGGAGGCGGACTCCATCAAGACGATTACAATATAAACACATATTTATGCAATTTCTCTGACACAGAACTGCCTTAGCAGGACTAAAATATATTTGGAAAATCTTAGTAGTAAAATAGGATTCAGTTATCAGAGATTCCGAACAATATCACGCTGCGTAGAAAATTGCACTGAGATATAAATGGGCTAAAGAGGGCTCTTCCCCACAAAAACTCTTGGTGCTTGATCTAAAACAATCCAGCGCAATGTTTGATGAAAAGGCAACGCAAAAAAAGAAAAATTACCTTTAAACTCTGTTTGCATTCGGTAATTCCATCATTTACTCGAATATTTTAGAAAATTTATTCCAGGTACGTGTTTTTTTTAATACCTTAAAAGATTATAATTGATGCAAAATAGCAGACTTTCAAAGGTCTATATAAATTATATACAAATTTATGTTTTGATTTCAATATAAGTCTAGATAATATCTACAAGATATCAGTGATTCCAAAATATTTGGAGGAAGATGTGTAATAACGTCATAATCACGTATGAGCGGTTGTATGAAAATGTATCTCGGTTTGGGCGCTCTTAAGTGGCACTCAGAATGCAACAATTAAATTAAAAACGAAATAAATAATGGCAATACATAGCTGGTACGTGCGTAAGTGTGTATGTATGTAAGTGATCATAAAAGGAATGTTCTAACAAATGTGTAAAAAGAACCGCGAGAACTCACAGAGCGTGCGCAGCGCGAGTGGGCGACGCGTGCCCGACGCGCGTGCCCCAGTCATGTAAAAACAACATTACTACTATAAACTAGAATAAAATGATATACAGCATTACATAGCCCACGTACCTACCTCGTTTGTACATAAAAATATCCATCTAAATAATGTTAGACTTAAAGTATTTCCTGCATACTTTCATTTCCTTCCGCGCACATTTCTTAATGTTGCGAAAGCAGTGAAGCACGTACGAACATTCGCAGTCAAGAGCAGTTAAAGGCATATTACATTTGACTGCAAAGTTAATGAAAATTTGATTCCCACGACAGCGTGGTACCAGGCTGAATGTGTTGCACAAGTTGCGTACCTATGTACCTGACGCACGTTGAGCCTATCTTTCATACAATCAGTAATCAGATTCCGCGGTGGAGCAGCGTGCGGGAGCAGGCTGCGCCGGCGCAGATAACGCACAGATCCACACATTAGGACGCCACTAAAGTTGACATTACTCGGTACACGTTTTCCTGCATTACTCACGCCAGTTAGCTTTCTTCTGTTATTACTAAGTGAATTCGTTGAGAAAGCGCTTGAATCATATACCATAGTGTCGACATGTAGGACACTGTAAGATGTACCTACCTCTATAATATATTGTTTGAAATATTTTTTTGCATTAGGCGTGTGTTTTTAGAATGAGTAGCTTCGCCACCGAGTTTACAAATTAAAAAAAGAATGATTTTTGAAGTTAGTTGGTCACACAAATAGTAAAAAAAAGATGTAAGTACTTTTAATTTGTTATATTTTATGACCAACTAGCTGACCCAACAGACTTTGTCCTGTTTTGTTCTATGAACTATCAAACGTGCGAAAAATAAATAGACGTCGTAATATCGTAAATCTAAAAATTCCAAATTTTTTTGCGCAGCTTTCTTGATTTTTTCTTTCTTATGAACCTTGTTCTGACAATAACAGACACAACAAAAAAAAATCCAGCTGTTCGCATGAGATGACGCAATCAAAGGAATTAGGGATTAATTTATATATGTTACAGGCAATCTGTATAATCCGGTATTCTATAAAATTCCTAGGCATGTATATAATTCCTAAAACGTGTAGGTAATATATGAAATAATTATTAATCATTTTATACTTACCTCGGTATTGTATAGAATACTATGCAATATAGAATGCGTGGCCAGTAATGTGTATAGAAGACGAAAGCAGGGAAGGAGGTGACGTAATATTAGGGCACCCCGATCAGAAATAGGACTTGTACATTATGAAATTAACGTGAAACTAAAAAATCTTCTGCCTATACTTAAGTAACATAATGTTATTTGCTTACAAATACTTAGGTCTTATTCCTCTCTGCGCGGTTTAAAGTAAGACTCTTATTACTGTGTGGTTTTAAAAAAAGTAACCACGAAGGCTAATGCGGTAGCTCAGCTTTGCTCCGTTCCCGCCTTAGTCTTCGAACCTAACCTGTCCGAGTGCCCTAAAATTCCGTCACCTGCATCCCTGCTCTCGCCTTTTACACACATTCATCATCATCAGCCTTTTGGCTGCTGGGACACAGGCCTCCTCTCTAAGAGAGGGAAATGGGCCGTAATCCACCACGCGAGCCCAGTGCGGGTTGGTGGATGTAACACGTTTTCGAATTTTTGGTTTTAGGACATGCCGGTTTCCTCACGATGTTTACCTTCACCGTTTTGAGAGCAGTGGTGATGAAATAAATTACGAGAAAGTACTTTATACAATCCCTAGGAATTGTACACATTACCTGGGTAAAGCATGGACAATAAGGTTCATAATATTTGATACATGGCCGCCTCAGGTATTCTATACATTACCTAGGTATTGAATGGAATACCTAATTATACAGATTGCCGGTATCAAATATAATTTTGTACTAGCGACCCATCCCGGCTTCCTTCCTGCTTAAATATACTACCTTTACAGCTTTGTCCCTGAAAATCCATCCTAAATTTATGTTTTTGTACTATATTATGCATCACAGAAATCTTAATAATAAGGCAATTATTAAGAATTCTGTGTTATGCATGTATATACATTTATGTAAACCTTCCTCTTGAATCACTATCTATTAAAAAATCAACTGCGTCGTTTTAAAGATCTATGAAAACATAGGGACAGATAGTGGGTAGCGACTTTGTTTTATACTATGAATATAGATAAATAAAATAAAATAAATACTCAACACCTACAACCTGATATTCGCATTGCTGTTCTCTTGCCAAGATGTCACATGTTCGAAACGTTCCGCTTGGCTGTTGGTGGGCTGTGACTCTGCAGTGTCGAAGTCGCATATAACAAGTACCGCGGCGGCGCTATTAACAAATCACCGTATAAATATTCATGGGTGATCCCCTCGCTGGCAGAGGGATGAGCAATACGTATAGTTTTAATAATAAAAACATATTAGCCGCATCGCATGTCTGTCTTTCCGTGACCGGGCAGTTTTACACCTGGCCGAGTGGGGAGACGGGGAGATGGAAGGAGGACCGTGGGAGGGCAGACAGGGGTTCATGGGGATAATGGGGTAAAAAGGAGGAGGGGGAGAGGCACCGTTTGTCAGCGGCCAGCGGTCAGCTATTAATGAATGTGCCCATAATGTTTATTGTGCCCGCTGAGCAGTTTTTGGGCAATGCTTGTAACTCATCGTTTTATAAATTAACTGTCATGACTATCGACTACATCGCGGTGCGCTACGTGTACTGATGTAGTTTTTAAATTGAAAGATGGCGTGTTGCGTGAATGACCGATTCCTTTTGTAGATTTGCTAGCAGATATTAGCATGGTGTTTCATAAAATTTAATCTAGATATAGATCAACTGTAGTGTTTTAGATGTATTTGATTATTAGTAACACTGTATTGCAGATTTCAATCAGCAATTGTACTTTACAGCGATCTAGGCATGCTTTCTGCCACAAGCGGCGATGCTTCAAAGCTAAAGGGCAAGCTGTCACAATAATCAGTAGTCAGAGGGTCACAGTAATCACGTGCCCTCGTTTACACGTTTGACTCCGTTTTATTATAATAATGAAATTATTAGAGAGCGGGGGTCGGTCGCGTGCCGGCCGCCAGGCGACCCCTCTCGGATCGCCATTACCTCATTAAAAGATAGTCCGATGCTACGACTGCGGGGGTAGTTTAACTTTTTAATTTAATGTATTGTGCTTGCGGTTAAATACTTTAGTATTGTGAAAAGGTGTGATTTTACGAGGGCCCGCTGCTATCGATTATTCATTTACTTCGCTACATCAGCTTCATGTCGAACGACTTCATATTAGTCACTTGCACTTTGTGACTGTAATTACATTACCTTGTCAGTAACTTAAGTTCTTAGCATTCTGGAGCTTATTGTGTATGTGCGTTTCAAGCAAGATGCCAAACAATCTCGTTATTAGATAATTTTCAGTCTCGCTTAACAGATTCGACTACGCATATAAATTAAACAATTTCAATTAGAATAGACAACAGAAGTCAAAACATGCAATTATATCAAATCTCCTTGCTACATAATTACATTTCTCATCTTGCTACATTATATCAATACATAATTACATAATTCTCCAGAGAAAATAATTCGAATCGTATGATTATAACGAAACTCATTAGGAATCGACTTTGCAGACAGTGTCTATAAATATCGACCTGTTTAGTAAAACCAATATGTTTGGTCGCGAAAACTGATATTTAAATTGAAAGTATAAAGTTGGTTCGTTATGGAAGTCAATTAGCGATGAAGAAGGTAACAATCTGTTAAGAAGGGGGTCTGTTGGGCTGGTGGCTCGAGCTACTAATTAGCTAATGGACGGACGCCCCTGCCCGTGCCTACTGCTCGCGCCGTAATGGATTGTGGCACGCTCGCCTCGCCACCTCGCTGTGGTCACATCTCGAATTTCGTCCGCGTTACCTTCCCGTTATGGAAAAATATGGATTTTTAATAATGACTTGTAAATGTGTGGTACAAGCGCACATTTGGTATGATTACACGCGAAGGGTAATGTATTGTTATTAAACTCATTTCAGGGATAAAAGAAAGTTTAATGCTGAAAATGCTGTTTCTGGTGTATTTACAAGAATTTATTGTTCCTTGTTTGTGGAAATCACGATAAAATTGTTTCCGATTGTTAAGTTTAATAAGCTTTTTACCGTAATAAAACGGTGTTACATCGTTTACTCTCACACCTTCTATAGGGTCAAATGTAAAAACTTCAATTCTGAGTAAACGAATAAGCAGACTTTTCACTGGCTAGACATTAACAATAACTTTCCACTTAGCTGGTATCGATGAAGTCGTAAAACTAACACAGCAAATAATTGCGATGTTATAAATTAAATTTTATTCTTCAATAACTTATTTATTTCCTTGAGAAGGAGGATTGTCCCAATGTGCGAGTCAGTTCCGTAGAGAAAAATCAGGCAAAATCTTGTCATTTTCTTATATTTTCACACGTTTATTCTACATTTTGAATATTTTTCAAGTACGAGGATCGACCTTATGTTATTTAAACTTTTATAAGAATACATTCTCTGCAAAAAGTAATAATACTAAAGAGAGATGTTTATTAAAGTCCTTTTGCGGTAATTAGCAAGGGTAAGCGGCATACGTCTGATTACATTTCTGTTAATGACCGAAGCGCAGTTGCAATAACTTATGCCGACGATGGTGACTACTTCAGCTCTTCCTTTTGGGAACCTCTTCAGCAAATTGGTTATGATACTCTATTCAGTTTTAAATAAGTATGTAGATTATATATGAAAGGAATCTATGCAAATTAGTTAGTATTTTTAATGATCAAACTTTTCTATCGATTGTCGGAAAATTTGTGTGATGCCTACGTTGTTTTCTTCAAACTTATCATCATCGTTGCAGCAAAAAGTCGTCCACTGTTGGACTTTCCTAAGTGTCACCACAGGGAAAGGTCCTCTGCATCTCAGATCGTGTCACCAGATCATCGGTCCACCTCAATGTAGGTTCTATAAATTATGGTGTATGATTATGAGCCTACTTTCTGTGTTCAGAGTGCTTCTTCTATACTAGATAGGTTTTCCAGGTTTTCTGCTTTCAGCCCTGTAATACTTTATTATTATACTTATTGGTTGAAGATGAATAAACTCTATGCTATAGTTCATATTTTACAACATCATAATAATCTATACGAACAACTATAACGGAGTTAATATTGAAATTACGAACACTAGGAGGCCAATCAATAGCCAGACGTTAAGCTATAGTGGGTTTGTGGCATTGCTATTATTGAGTCGACGTTATTGCCACTTGTCCATAAACAAGTATTGAATAATAATGGCGGAGGCTATTCATTGCTCTATCTGCCAGACTCACTTTCTTACTTTCTATCTGTGAGCGTGGCAACCCTGACTTATTATATTACTTATGAAATATTGCCTTTACCTTTCAATTACCTCTTCAGGCACACCATCGAAACAGTGGCAGGACAGTCCTAATCGATTTTATATACCAAAAAATAATTCCTCATAATAATCGAAACGACAGTTTTATAGTTGGCTGCAATAAAAAACGCATAACTCGTATTCTGACACAAATTGAATGGACTCAAGGAGGTGAGAGGTAGTGACTCGCTGCCGATATATTATACACCTAGACCATAACAACATGTAGTTCATTTTCCATTGGCTTTGTAGTGGACACAAAGCAGTATGGGGTAGTGGGAATTGTTATAGAGTATATAGACGGAGGTGAATATTGTAGTAATGCAGCGATATCAGATATCGACTGACAGTAAATGGAGAAGTAGAAGTAAGTAGTTCTGTGGTTAGTTTACTGCCTCATCTTAAATTAATCCAAGTGACTCCGACATCGATAAATATGCCAGTTGGTTTTCTTCCTCAGTAAATATGTAAATGTTACGGTCAATGTTCTAAATGCGTGCAGTATGGCCAGTGTTCGCGTGGAGAGTATATTAGAACAGGTAGATTGGACGATTGTGAGCGCTATATTTGTGTATACAGCGAGGGTAAGAGGCGTTTCATTTTCATTACTGTATGCAGGCATCGTGAGGTCATGTATGTACGCGAGTAGGAAGTAGTCGAGTGCTACTGTCATAAAGATTTTCATCTTTACGACGGTACCCAGCTTAATGGAATAATAGAACTAAAATATGCGCTTAATTATACAAATTCTTGAGCTGCGAGCTTATGAATTCAAATCAGTAGTATCTATACAAGATTAAGTTTGTGTTGGATATTTACTTGTGAAATATTATATATATATAATGAATTATTCGGTGACGTCAGCAATGAGTCATCTGTCGTAGACATTGTGTCTCAGTCGTGGAATGATGATCAATTTGAAATTAGTAGATGTGATATGTACATCTTTTATTGAAGCACCTAATGAAGTGAATCATCGTTATGTTTCTATTTCAATAACATCACGTAACGTAATATATAACAAGTTGTTTTGCATAATAAATATGGGCAATATTCTGTGTTTTTATGAGATTGTAGAATGATTCATCTTTATGACAAAAGAAATATACAGCTGGTCTAAAGAAAAATATGAAAACCCTGACTGTTGCCATTCTTCCGCCATATTGTTTTTTTATTTAATCCTTTTAGAGTCTATCTTCTTATACCAGATACAAAATAATACCAAGGTATTTTAAAGATACTGTTTATGAATTTAGTGTTCAGCTGATACTTTGCGTTATCTTATAAGAACCTAAACGGTATCATGCGAGATTTGAGGGGTTAACTTTTTTACTTACTATTTTAGTTAGGTGCAGAACTTTTTATCAATAGTATAGTACCCGGAAATAGTACATTATGATACAAGTGTGTAATGTAAGTGGTTGTGAAGAAAAATAATTTAGCTAACTATTATTACAACAGTAAAACTATTAAAAATTTCATAACATGGTGGTAAAAAATTAAATCTGTTTTCATAGATGCGCGCATCTATTTTTTTTCTAATTTACCCATATTTGAAGGCTATGACTATGCAGTCTTTTGATCATATTGCCTAGTCGCCGTTTGTTTTCTTGCGTGATAAGTTTTTATGATAATTTCATTCGTAGTGACAATAGAATACGGATATAGCATTTTCTGATGTCTTTGTACTCGTAATAGTTGATTTTTATTTAATTAATACAGCCAGTGAACATCACACGAAAAAATCACGTCAAAACCCGCGCGCAACTTAAAATGGCGGCCATTGACCACAAAGAAAAAACAATTTTTATTTGAACGAACGATTTATATATAAGTGGTCGAAATTGCTTGAAATAAATAAGTAAGATACCTACTAATTTATACTACTGAATACAATAACCCAATGTGTAATTTTTTGTATTTCAACATTTTTTTTGCGAACAAAGAGGTTGAACAAAAAGGTTATAGTTACGTTATAGCACTAGTGCGTAATGGTAATCAAAATGTCACAGTTTGGTAACAGGTTCCATTATATACCTAAGTGTAGTGTCATATGAGCCACGTTCTGAGCAAGTGTATTGAAAAATAAATATTACACTATACTTACATTTTACGTAAAGGTACTGACATAGTCTTTCCATAAGTTTTGCTATAACCGGAAAATAACTATGAAAAACATAAAATCCGTATATTTCAGTACTTTCAGCTTTACCTTCGTCAACATAATCTGTAGATCGCAACCAAAGTCACGCTAATAGTTTTAAGTGCCCACCGAAGGGCCTACTCACGGCATATTACAATTTAGCATATTCATGCGAAGCCCTGAAACGTCAGTGCCGTCAAGAATGTCATTTGCATGTAAATGACATTGTCAGAGTTGCGCGCGCAGGTATTGACGTGTCATTGCATCCACCCCCGCCCTGGCCGCCCCGCCCGCCCTACGCCGTGATTGGGCCGCGAGGCGGAAATCGTGAAGCGAGCACTTGGAAGTGAATAATTATGAATACATAATGGCACATAATGTACCGCTAGACGGTATATTGTTGTGTCTAAGGTCTGTGCCTCTGACCTTTGCGTAAATTGTTAAATGTTGGCAAGGGAATGCACGGTTATGACTTTACTGCAAGCGTGAATTTAGCACGGCTCGCGCAGAATAATTATTATTATGACGTTTTGGTTTGTGTTGATGAGTTTATTTATTTATTTTATTTATTTATTTAGGTTAACCAACAATTGTTTACACAATATACAATGCTGACTTAATGACTAGAAAAACATTTGTAAGTGCAACAATTAATTAAAGGTTAACACCACATGCACGAAAAACGGCTTTATGAAAATTGAAATTTTTATTTGTTATGTATTTATGAGTTTGTTAAAATGAATAATGAAGCTTCACAATTTTCCCACAAAACCTATTCCTTCCCACTTTTCGCTATTATTCTATTTTTAAATATGCAATTAGAAAGATTCGATTTGATTCAAAATCTATTCAAGTTGTAATGAACGCATATTTTCAAGTTAAAAAAACGTACAGATTTTTTTTTTATTTGTGTAGAATAGTAGGTATCTATAGACCCACTTTCATCTCATATTATAAAACAAAGTCCCTTTCCCCACCGCGTCTGTCTGTATATATGCGATAAACTCAAAAACTACTAAACGGATTATCATGCAGTATTTACCAATAAATATATGCGTATTATAATAGAGTAAAGCCAAAAATTTCCGAAGCTGGCGCCGGTCGCTATGATAGAGAAGAGTTTGGGGGAAGGAGCGGAGCAGTAACCGAAGATGCGGCCGAAGTCGCGGGGGAACGGCTAGTAAATAATATGTTTAATGTTTATGTGGATGTAACAAATTCGTACGGCTCTAGAACATAACGGACAACAGAAGGAATACGACTGACTTTTAGGGCCGATTTTTCAATCATCAGTTAGCCTATCTGAGGAATAAATATTATGGTTTGACATATTTTCTATACAAAAGCTGTCAAAACGTCAAACATATTCTTCAGATTCTTCAGATCAAAATTTATCTGGCGATTGAAAAATCGGCCCAAAATTCTGACATTCTCTTATACTCCCACCTAGAGCGGAAAAAAAATGACTCAATTTGTCGATTTTCTATCTGGAAAAAGAAATGGTGTACACATGTAGACATAATACAATTTAGTTCAGATTAGAATAATGTAGTTTGTAGTTTCCTTTCGTTTTGATAGTAGAGGGAGCGATTTCGTATTCAATATCTAGTGAAAGTACATGTAGGCCACTGGGGAAATAGCCCGAACAATGAAATGCATGTACACGTCGTATTAGCGGACCTAACGACTTTATTATGTTCCCATACTGCCTTTTTATATTCCTATTACACTATAGTCACGCCTCTATTTCCCTGATAATATACAACTTGTGTTAATTAAAAGGTTAACGTGTAATTTTCTATTCGTATGTGGATAAAACACAATAAACTAAGACAAAAAAGATATAGGTAGACAAATAAACGGCTCAAGTCTTTGAGTATGTATGAATGAGTACGCGGAGGAATGTGCCGCACGCGACACGCACACAGACAAGCGCACATTTACATACACAAACTAAGCATAAAACAAGATTTACTCCACACTAACGCACGCCAAGAAGTCTACACATACCCACACAAACATAATGTATACTCACCAACGAAATACTTTTTAAGTAGGTGTATTGTTATTTTATTCAAATTGTTGTAATTTATTTTGATTTATTTTAACCCGTGTCTCTAGGCATTTATTTAATTAATAAATAAATAATCATCAATTTCAAATTTATAACATAGCGCGTTGTTAATAATTTTGTTAAAATTATATTATGCATCAATATGCGTAATAAATGAACAGTTGTACACTCGTAGTTAATATGCATACTATTGAATTATAAATAAAAAAGATACATTTGAGATCTTCTTTTCTGTCGCCAGTAGTTGGTTTCTTGGGAAACCGACATAAAATCTAAATATCAGATTTACACTTCAAATTTTTCAATTCCCTTTATTAAGTTCATAAATTAACATGGTTTGAGGGTTTTAAATTAAATATACTATAATTTATTTTTAATTTTCTTGACAGAGTGGACGAAGTACACCTTCGTTACACTTTTTGTGCTGATCAATATTGTTGATAGAAAAGAAGAACGTGTCATTTACTTTTACAGTTATGCTAAAAAGTACATAAACTAATATCTAGGCACAAGTAAACAAGGTGTACAAAAATGTTGGTCAGGCGCGTTGATACTAGTTCTACAAACATCTACAGCAAACTATTAATCAAGTTAAATGATTAAAATTTAAAGATTTTCACTTCGATGGTACGCGGTGTCTTGAATGGCGTTGCCAAGACGCGAGATTACTATTAGCCCGTTACTTGTCTCAATGAATGGTGTTTCTCTCAATAGCACCCAAAAAGTCTTAAATATTCTTCACATTACATATGAAATTGTACCTAATAACGTGTGGAGTAAAGTTTAGAATGGTAAAATGGCTATGGCTTAAAGCCTCATTTTATGTAGGTTTTAAGATTATGATCCCAAGTTGAGTGAGAGGAAGCGAAGTGAGGTGCGTAAGAGTGTGCGAAGTTATTTTTTTTCAACAAATTTTGTCTCAGGAACAAACCTGTGACGCCCACGCATCGCCGGAAATATCGTACAGATCCTATCGAGGTTTTAGCTCAGTATGCTGCGCACGATTCCGTCATTAGTAGGAATTGTGCATTTTTGCCTTTCAAGAAAGGAAGTTGAGATGTGATAAGGTCAAAAAGTTTTGAGCATGTCGTTGACCTCTGGATTAGTGTAATTCGAGTCATATTCTCGTCTTCAGTGATCTGTGAATATTTAACGTAGTCTGCGACCATTCCCATCATTACGTACAACGCATATCTTGTTACGATTTTTATAATAATCTTTCTACACTGACTATTAACTGTGTGTTCATTATAAAGTTGTCACGGCTTCGATCGATTGGTAATCGTCTAAGGATCTCTTAATGGTTGGTAAACAATTCCTTCTTAAGAATAATATACATAAATCTAAGATAGGAGTTTCTCGCAAAATATGTAAATGAACAGGTACCATTACAATCAAAGGTTTTAATGTGAACAGAGTCGAGACAAAGTAGTCAATGTTATTATATTAGACGTATGAGATAAGGAATTGAAGTGTCTCTAACAATATTGTTAGCAGGTAGACAATGGTTCCACAATGTGACAGGCGCAGGGCCGAGCTGTCCGTCTGACTGTCGGTCTGTCCGTCACGATATACAACTGATCGCTTAATCACGAATGAATTTCATTTAGATTTAGTTTAATTATTTGATAGCCAGCTTGTTATAACTTCCACGTCAGAAAATCAGTATCTAGTCCACTGAAAGATATCTATAGGTCGTTAAAATTTCGTTGCATATATTCAATAGATGTCTACAAAAAATAAAAACGACAAATATGACTTGTAACAAAATGTATTTTCGCTTGGAGCTACATTAAAATTCATAAGTTTTTAAGTCATAATGGGTCGTAACTTCGACTTAGTAAAACCCACGTTGGATACTGTCAGGTGTGAGTTTATCAATCAGTTTTTGAAGAGTGCTCTGTAATAATTTAAAGTACATATGATATCCATATATTCAGGGTCCTAATCAGGAAGTCACATTAAGCAGTTTTACTGTCAAAATATTTCCGATTGGTGTCATGATAAAATTGGAAAAGTTTATGTAGCCATCAATTATAAGTGGTTGTAAAGTGTCTCATCTGAGCTGATGACACACGGGAGGAGAAACTGTCGAGCCCACCTGTAGCATTCCGCGCCTTTATAATAGTTACGCGTGCGCAGCACTGCTTAGAACAGACAGTGAAGAACGAGCATTCAAGAAACAAAGAGAAATTTTCTAAATATACTATTGGATCATAAACCTAATTAAAAAAGTCAAAAGAATCGAATATAAGATAAAAGCTTACGTTTTAGTTGGCCAGACAGCTAGAGAGATTGCGAAATTCGTATGAATGGACATAACGGCACCATGGCTATTGATACCTCATTAGCATGGGCTCATAAATTACAAGAACTTTAAATTCGGAGGCTTGTTGGTACTTCAACGGATTAGGAGACGCGCTGGGATTGGTTAGACGAACGTGTGTAACGTACACAATAAACTGTTGTATATTTTTGGCGATTATGCCATAGCCGAGAAAATTTAGAAAGATTATTTAGTTTTGATATTTCGATTCAACCATTTATGAATTGATTGTATTTAATTTTTTTTGAAAGATAGCTGTATAAACAATACAGAGTTAGAAATCACATCACAGCGGATATACGAAAAGCACAATAGTGGGTACTAAGTGCAAATTCCGAGGTAAGCGGAAATGACAATAGTTAGCCCACTTCCAAGACTAAGGTTTATAGCTGTAGCGGGATGCGCCAGTATCTTTAACTGCTTATTCTCTATACAATTCGTAGTTTTAATGACAATATGGCACTGCGTACGAGTATGTAGGTATTGTGGAGCTGGGTATTAGCGTGGCTGCGCGATGATGTCACCGCTCCGTGCCCGAGGTAACGGACTACACTGTCAGAGGCTGCTATGTCCGACATTTCGATACTCGGGACAATTTTTCGGCAAACAAGAGACTGTCGTCAATGTAATTTGTAGCCCTGTAATGGGATTCCTTGGATTCTCGAGGACCACTGAGTCCCTGAAGATATTTGGGAGAAGCAGCTGAGAATGTATGCTTATTCATCCCAGTAATTACCTACTCGTATTTTAAGGTTTCCGTTAATTGTTATTGTTCGTTAATTGATTGAACTTCTTACTGAACTGGCTTCGGCTGCTGATCTTTACAAAAACAACAGATGCCTACTTGAATTGTTGGGTAATGTTAGAGTCCAATAAACTCCAAGATCGAAGATCCCGAATTCTAGCAGGATCAGAACATGAATCCATAAACAAGGGGTGATCCATATTTAAACTGTGAAGCCCCAAGAGGGCACCGGTGTCCGCCACCTATTGTCTTTCTATTGTGTCTCTAATTACGGTATTCAAAAGGTTAATAATATAAATGTGAAAATAACTCTGTCTGTTACGTTTACATGATTAAGTTACTGAGCCGTTTTTTAAGAAATTTGTTACGAAGTAAGTTTGAACGCCATGGAAGGACATAGATAGGCTACTTTTTATCTGGTTTCGGCTTCAACTTCGCGTCCACAGAACCGTCGTTCAGGCGAACAAAGTCGAGGACAAAAGGCCGTTGGAAATAACTTAAATTATGTCCATAAATTAATAGTTAAGTATTTAACGTAATGAATGTCCCCTTGATTAGCACTGGCTAATGGGCTACAATATATATTTATTCTCTATTAGGAAGAAAGGCTTTTTGTACTAGTGCTTCGGTCATTAAAAGTATTTTTTCCTTTAACTGGGAATGTTCTATAAGCAACAATTTTAGTACAAGTACTGTTTTTGGTTATTATTTTTTTGCCGAGCTCGGATGCCGGGCATTCTCCCTGTTTCCAACTGGCCCGCTCCATACGGCGTTGTGGAAAAAACGGGCAACTTGCAATAAGTGAACGTACTACTTATAAGTTATTCAAATAATTTTCTGTTTATGTATCATGTCTTATAATTTACATATATTACTATTAATTTAGCAAATATTGGTGGTAAAATCTATTGGTTAATTTAATTCAGAATTTCGATTAAGATACGATAATGTGTCAGCTTTGGTTTTAGGATACGTAACTTAAATAGACGCGATTGTAAACGTGATTATTATGGCAGTTTTAGAATAAATACGAGTACTAAATACGAATACACAAGCTATCCGTCCCAGCCCATCTTTTAAATTCTCGATTTGTTTCTAATATAATATACATGCATATTGTGTTAGAAAAAAATCGAGGATTCATGATGAATTTGAATTCCTCATGAATCACTTTGTCTTTTGGTGAAAAACGCATGAAAATTCGGCCAGTCGTTTTTTGTTTTGAGTTTATCGCGAATACACAGACAAACACGTTGGGGAACTTCGTTTTCTAGTAAAGATAGTTCAGAAATCTTCGTTCGTTGATTCGCGCTGTCACACGGAGTGAAGCATGAAGATTGCTTATAAGAATTATAATAGCCTCCTGTCTAGGAGAGGGAATGGGTCGTAATCCATCATGCAGGCCCAGTGCGATATGCCGGTATCCTCACCATGTTTTCGTTCACCGTTTTGAGAGCAGTGATGATGAAATAAATTACACAAAGTAATGCGCCTGGTTGGGTTTGAACCCGCGACCTGCAACTCGTAAGTCCGGGCCGTTACCACTCGGCCACCACTGCTCTCCTTCAAAGGACTTAGGATTACTCAAATATGAGTCAGGGCTAACAGTGCCCTGCATCATTATTCATTGGGCAAAGACCACCGAAGTAGTATAAATTAAGCAAGAAAATCGAATTACTAGGTTTGTAAGTAGGGGCTAATAACTTGTAATTACTTATGGAGTGTAGCGGCCGTTAACCTGACTCATTATTGCTTTACATGGATTCTAGGGCCAACTGTCTTACGTGAGACCCGCTCTGCTCACATCAGACGAGTGACTTTGTGACCTATGTGAACACACGGTAAGCATACGCTTTTTGCTATACTCTACTTCAATCACACTATTGCACACAATACGCTACTGCAATGTTTTAGGGTTATTATAGGATCACTTTGTTGTCCGTCTGTCTGTAAGTCAAGACCCTTAATCTCAAGAAGTATCGAGTTGAAATTAAAACCATATATTCAGGTCTGCAGCCCCTTGAAGCAGTGAAAAATCTGACTATAAAAGTTAACTAAATAAGGCCGTGTATCGTAAAAAAAGTATACTTCGACACTCTCAAAGGAATCAAAATTCATAGGTTCCCATTGACCAAGAATCCTGAGATTTAGTATCAAGCAAAGTCTTATAGGCACAAGTATCTGAATAAATCTGAAAACTGTAAATTTATGGTTACATCACAAAAAACTAACTTTTTTTCGATTCGCTAAAATCTTCCGAGACTCAATTTGGGAATTGAACTATTTACATAAATTAGTTCGACTCCAATATTTTTGATCGGGGACTCCTTTAATGATGCAGTTGTTTGAATTTATTTTAGTTGATTTGAGGCCATCATCACGTTTTTGATATTTTCATCATTTCAGTCGAAAGACGTCCACTGTTGCACATAAGCCTCATCCGAGTGTCACCACAGCGAACGATCTGGTGCCTCAAGCATCCTTCTGATTCCTTCGACCCTCGCCAGGTCATTGGTCCACCTTGTGGGAGGCCCTCCAACGCTACTTCTTTCAGTACACCACTCGATTTTTTGACACTGTCGACCTTTTTTATTCTCAATATTAGTGAGTTTTGTTTTGGTAAGTACCCTGCATGGCTATCAAGAAAAAATATAATCATATTTAATTTGGCGTCAAAAATCCACCTTCTTATATTTCCCCTTTTTATCTTTTGATGTGGATACCCAGTGTCACTCTCACAATTAAGACACCTTTCAAGCTAAAATGCAACAACCCATTATAGGCTCTAGAGCATTCGAAAAATATCATCCTGCTACTGGTGCTGTTGGGTAAAAGACATATATCAAAAATTTCTTTAAAATCAAAAGTAATAAGCTTTAACATAGAAAACACAACATTTCTGATACAAACTCAAAATCTGTAATTTTTCTGTAGTTAGTTCAAAACTTTGAAAGGGTCTTCAAAGTTTTGAACTGAAAAATTACAGATTGCAAATACGTGGACCACACCTTGGCTTTACGCTACCATATTCGAAATTTAGTTTTGATAAATAATTATGACAGTTTTCCATGGGGGCAATGGCATGCAGGGCAATGGGCAGGATAAAAGTATCAAAATGAATTATAGTACCTAACACCTAAATTACGCAAAAGCATTACAAAAAAAGTGTCCTGGCGTAGAATTGTTTTTGTTGATTGTGCATAAAGTAAAAAAAAAACAAAGAATTTTGGGAGAGTTAATTTTATACTCTTACCAATCTAGCACCCGCGTATGTTCCATGCTAGTGCTCTGTTTAGTGCGACTTAGGTTAGGTATCGACCTCAGGGTCAAAACTATTATAGAATAAACCCTACTTTACAATAACTTAACAATTTGTATCTGTATGCAATAAACGCAGAACTTTAGTGACTTTTAGCCTATAGAAGTTAATAGATGCAATAATTTCATTTAAATTATCCTGTGGTCTGCAATCGACCCACTCAGACGTAAAGGATTTCTCACGAACCGAACAATATTGCGTAGGACAAGTGGCCGGCACGGCGAACTTCGAACTATTGCCTAATAAAACATTATACGTACTTTGTCCTTCAAATGTTGTTTAAAGTCCTTTTGATTTTATTAAAAGACGTGGTTATATCTGCTATCGCGTAAAGAGTACACTTTTATTTAGGTATACACCGTTAAATTTTGGTCGTTTTCATCCCGTGGAGAGTCGATCCGGTACATGAAACACTATCGATTTCTAAAAATAAACTAAAAAATGAATTACATTTTTTCTAAGACTCGAATTAATATATGCACGTATGAAATTAATTTCTTTAAGTAAACGAGTCAATGACCTTGTAGGTAGTTATTGGTTTTTGCGTACTAACTACCTACAGGTCATTGAACTCGCCCAGCTGACGATTTACTTAAAGAAATTAATTTCGTATATTAATTCGGGTTTTAAAAAAAAGTTCTTTATTTTTTAATTTTATCTTTACAAATTGATAGTCCGAATCGACCCTTCACGGGATTAAAACTATCAAAATTTAACGGTGTATAAGTATCTGCTATATAAAAAAATGAAGAATAAGTGACGGGCGGGGTAGGCCAGTCAAGAATAACTTACGACCTATTTTCAGAACTATTCGTATTAAGTAGGTACACAATAAAAAAAAAAAAAACCGGTTAGTTTTGAGGAGTTTGATAGCAGACACTGTGACACAATAATTTTATTAGATATAACTTATATTATACTGGCCAACCTTCCTCGTGAATCACTTTGTCTATTGGCGAAAACCGCATGAAAACATGTCCAGTAGTTTTTAAGTTTGTGGTGAATAGACAGATAGATGCAGATAAGACTTTGTTTTATATCTGTAGGTAAGGCTAAAATACTTTATTAATAATAAGTTTAATTATTGAAATGCGCATTTTAATGACGCTTGATAAGCATTCTAATTAAACTATTAACTAACGCATACTCTGCCTTATTGGTAGATATTAATTGTCTTATAGCAGAATAAACATTGAATGACGTAAAATGCGATTAGCTCAAAGAGATCAAAACGAGTACAAAAACTGGTTAAATGAATACGGAGGGCATTTAATAGCTATTCATGTTATTGTAAGTCTTTCTCGGTAAATATTTGAGCTACAATTGAAGAACACTTGAGCCTCTTGTCTGTCAAGTGGAAATCTGAACTGATTCACATGGCCAGCCTCGCCACAGGGTTGCCTCTCTGTGATATTAGAAAGTATCAATAGTTTAACAGATTACCTACTTACCTATACTAAACTAACGGCTAATTCTAAATAGACTTGTCCATATATTATAATTTAAGTTGTGTGTAGTAAAAATAACTAAAGATTTTTATTTATCTTAGTTGGAGATTGGAGAACATAATTAAATGTAATCAATCAAATTGTAGGTAAACTCAATTAAATAGAAAAATGTGTGAACAATATTAATGATATGGAATTGTAGATGTTTTGTGGATCGATTTATCAATCGATGCGATTTTATGTTTTGGTTTACAAATTTGTTTGAATAATTTCTTATTTTGTAATGTTCGATTTCAAGGCATTAGAAACCAAAGGTTTCAATGAAATAGCATTTGGTTGAATAGGAAGAGAGATACATACGTCAGAATCAAAATAGACAATAGCCACGGCTGCAGATAGTCCTAAAGAGTTCCGTGGACCTTCAAAAAGGCAACTCTAGAGACACTGTAGATTTTAGTCAGTAAAAGTCTGGGACTCTCTCCCGTTCCACCCGAGGCTGGTACTCATTTGATGAATTCCCACACAAAAAAAAAAGAATCTACGTAGAAATAAATTAAATCATACTTCGAAATAATAAGATAGCGTAAATGTGAAATCCTTTGTAACCAATGTCCAGCCCTAAGAGCTCTAGAAATAACGACATTCCTAATTTAGTATTAATTAATTAGATAGTGTTTGTGACATTCCGCGAATGTGGAGAATAAGGGAAGATACGGGATCTGAATTGCTAATGTCGATCGCTACGATATATGTACGGGCAGTGGAACTAGATTGACTTTAACTTTTTCCACTTTTCTATTGCGTTACTTTGAGCTACGATAGAGTAGCTACAAGGTATAAGTTGCAAAATGTTCCAGTAGCTTTGCATGCTTATTTAATTTTATGAAAGTTAAAAGTGATGTTACTGACAGTACACATTGTCTACATAGGTAATGTAGTAGTGGCATAACACACAGGCGTCGTCAAAAAATATTTATATTTATTTTAGTGATATCTGCGAGTAGCATGTAAGTAGCGTTCGATATGTAAGCCATCGGTCTGTATTATTGATATAACTGTTTGGGTCGCGGGACATGGGAAAACGATGCTGCCGCCCACGCGCCGCCAACCGGTGCCGCGGACAGTCGCGCACGACAGTGCTTGCGACACTCGTCAAGTGTTCCGAACAACCGATACCGATCTGATGCCAGTGATGTTTGCCTTTGTTAAGCGGGTAGATTGGCAGTTTCATAATTTTTGACTTGAAGGCAAGGTTTTAATACTTATTCACTAATGACTTATAATTGTTCAAATAGAGAATGAATTAGGAAGTATGGCTTTATTTATTGTGGTTTTGATCAATTGAGTGCAATAGAAAGGTTTGGCATGTCCATCTATATCTAGCAGCACAGCGCACACACACAGCTATTATGTGTACTTAGATGCTACACGCGTAGCCGTACTGGCTACGTGCTGCGGAACCCTACTCTGCGGGTGGTCCAAAACGTACGATTTTTTCGTTAAGCTCGTGGGCCATTCTGATTTTTGCTGATCATAATGAGAGGAAAATAACTAAAATAAAGTATCTAAGTGGAAAGTGTCGAAATCATTTCGCTTTTGTGAACGACGATACATGACATCATCTGGGGTATAAGCGCAAATTAAAATGCTAGTTTCCTGTTTATATCTTTTCATTTTGTATTTATTTTATGATTAGTCAAATGGTAAAATTGGTTGAATCAAATTACTTAAAGAGTTTGTGTTTGTAGTTAAAGGAATAATTCGAAATTTTAATTATTGCTTTATAAGGGATTAGGCATTGTTTAGATGAAAAGTTTTTCGACTCATATAGACTTTTGTAGGCGGTATAATTAAAGGTTGTTACTAAATAACAGTTTTTGGTAGTAATTAGTAAAAGTCCTGATTTTAGTGAAAGTTTTGTCAAAGGAAAAAAAAGGCTTTGAATAAGGATATTATTTTATTAGTCATGCTACCTAATATTTCGGTATTTAAGTATACATATAGAGCACTGAAATTGTTTACATTAGTGAAATAAAAACGGAACAAAATGCGACAAAACTGTCGCATTTTGGGCTGGGTTTTTATTAATAAATGTGGATTAGTCAGATTTTAATGGAATATCTTTCGAAAATATCTTCTTCAGAGTCCATTAGGATGCACAGGTATTTTAAAAAAGTTATAAAATTGGGGAGTGTGAAAAATAATACTTATTCGAAGTAAGTTTATGAGAATGCATAATAATCTTTATAAAACGTATATGTAGTTAATTCGTTAATTAGTGAGTCGAGTTTGTCGGCGAAGTAAATCTCTGTGTAGCCGCGGGCCTGTGTTATAATTATTATAATGTAGGTAGTTACTTATGAGAACATATTGATTTGTTACTGTTATCAGAGCTATCGAAGCGTAGAGTGAAGGATGACGTCAAAGTAACCGGTTGCCGCAACTTGTCTCGACATCATTTCTTTTAGCTTCGTCAAGAGATTTTTGGTAATTTCTAATTTGGTAATACTTTTTTGGAGGCACTTTAGTATTTAGTATCAAATTAACCTAGAAATATTTGTGCCAGTAATTGTGTTAATACTATGATAAGTTATAAATAAAATACTTTTCAGTTTTTAAGCAAAATGTAAATTTTATAACTGAATTATTTGTGCCAATGTACCAAGTTACTTTGGTAAGGAAGCCGCTCACAAATGAGATAAATCTACAATTTGATTGGAATGTAATAACCTCTCATAAAGCTTGAATAGGCATTTCAAATGATAGGCAATGCTAATAGCAAATTACGATATTGGCCGACAGTAAAATTTGATTCGTTCCATTAAAAAGCTATTACATAAAGTGTATTTATTATTGACAAAACACAAGTATTGAGTAATGTATAGATTTACAGTTTTCTAGTCCCAGTGATTAGTTGTGTAGATATCGGGTGTACAAAACATAGAGCTGCTATCCATCAAACTGGTCGCTGCGGAGACTGACTGGTGCGTCATTAAATGTGACCGAAAAGGATTTACTCGAGTCTTAATAAGGAAGGCTTTAGTCGAGTCGGTAAAAGTGACCGACAGTAAGTATTCGTACTGTTATGTACTGTTTAGCTTATTGTTATCGTCGTCGTCATATAGTGCTTTAGTTGCTTGACTTACCTACTTTATTACTACGGGAAATAAACCCATCCAAGAATAAAACTACTACTACTACCCGCTCCGCCCAAGGGCGGGATTTGTCATTGGATGATTTTACCTACCATAAAAAAAAGAAAAAAAAGCCCATCCAAGAAAAAACTATAGATACGACAACAGGTTTATTACGTCCAGCCTGTACAAAGATAACAAATGCACGAGCTTCATATTTTAAGGCCAGTACTCAACACACATAATTTTAAGCTTTAATTTTTAAATTCAAAGTCAACATGGCAATATTTTATAATAAAAATCATCTACAAAAATAACAACCATATGGCGGGGCCTAAGAAACATCGATACATCATAATTACATCGGTTTGTAATCGTTTCTACAAGAAGATCGATTTCAAGCTCGGAGCTATAGGTACCTACTAGTCCGCTAACAGTAAATTGGTAAAAAAACATACAATAATGAAGATTTACTGCTGAGCGGGCAGGTGGCGAGATTGATCGACAGATAACGCAGTTATTCCGATCAGTGGTCTGGTCTACTTTTTTTTCATTAGATATTGTGCCTAAATGACGAATCTGGAATTACTTACTGTAATGTCGTCATGTTGTGAGATAATTTCTGTAAAATTAGTATTGGATATTTATGGTTGAATTTCCAATCAAGATGAGGCTCTTATTAAGTAGGTTTTATTTAAATATCTACTTACTGCTAAGCCCCTGTACCAATACGTATTGGTAAAAAATATACGAGTATTATTTCATCTTTGAGTAATTACTATTGTTTTTTAAGTTTATCTAGGACATTGTTATGACCAAGTGCTTCGTAAAGTACGTATAGCCGTTGGTCCCGATTATATATCATTCTTAGAACTTTGACAGTCTTTACAAGTAGTCGCCAGAAAATCTAACCATCAGACTATCGAAGGGGTATCGTGTTAGCCAGTAGCTGGGTTGTGGATAGGGTTTGGGTCCCGTCCCGGGACGTCTCGTGTCTCGAAGTCCCGGGACTTTTTGTAATATTGGTGTCTTGAGTCTCGGAACTTTCGTGTTGAGACTCGAGACGAGACAAGATTATCGAATTTGTTAGTACAGAAAGTTTGGAACGACTGTAAAAAGCCTTAAACACAATTAAACTGACATCTGTTGAAAACGAGAGAGTGTGCTCCTAGTCTATTGGACTAGGAGCACACTCTCATTGTACCAAAAATCAGAGACAGATTGTCGGACAAAGCTATTATCGTTGAAGTTATTAAAATGTAATTATCTGTTTATACAATGGTTTATACATATTAATTTTTACTTCAAATGCGTTTCACCAGAATTTCACTCAGTTAAAATTCATCAAAAAAAAAAAAATCAAAAAAAGCTATTTTGAAAGTTTTTTTTTGCGTAGGAAAAATCATCTAATGACATCTCCACGCCCTTGAGTGGGGCGGTATATAGTGTCAGACTTTTAGTGACTAAAAACTCACTCCTGTTCATTCGTTACCTTTCATACCGGTGCCGAATCTTCCTTTCAGAAACCGACCCTGGCCCCAGTAGGCTTCAACCCTGCTGGGCCCCACGGTTTGCTGACAATTCCTTGAGGCACGTCGACATCTTAAAATCGGTCCAAATGGTTACCAGACGGTCGGATGGCAAGCTACCCATTGCTCGCCATCCGCAAGCCCGTACCTACGGTGGCTGGAAATTGGGATCAGTATCCCGGTAGCGGCTGGGGCATGAGCATAGTTGCCTTACGCGTGTGGCCTCCTACTTTGCTAGCATTACTGCTTCACAGAAGGAGGCGACGGCCTGCCACTCCTCCTCACTTCGGACCATGGCCTGTACCAAGGTCCGGCGCGAGAGATCGCCGCCACCGATCGCCCCTACGTGGACACGGCGGTGCTCTGCCCAATCGGAGCTCACCTCTACTATGTGCTGCACCGTGTCCTCCAGGCGGTCCACACAGTCGTTACACTCCAGGTCTTTCTATCCATTCCTCAGACTTACCGAATAAAAAAGGCTTACGAATCTTTAAAAAAAAAAAACTTAAAAGTCTCGAAGTCTCGGGAATTCTCGCGACATTGTATGCTGTCTCGTGTCCCGGGACTTTAAAATTGTCGAGTATTCCCAAACCCTAGTTGTGGAGGTCCGTTAGGTAGTCGCTCCACGTAAACCCAGGGTACCTACTGCCGCATTTGCTTAGACTGGAAATTGGCTTCAAGCTAGTTAGAAAGAGGTGACTAAGTAAGTACTCATAATTACTTCAATTGCGATTTTTGAACCCAGTAGTTCAGTACTCAGTAGCTCAATAGTAGTCAGTAGTTTGAGTTGTGTCTGTAATGTATTAGTTTTAGAAGCTTATGGAACGAAAGCTGCTATTTCTAATATAAATAAAACCAGTTTATACTTTATAGATTATATCTGCTAACAAAATTAAATGATTTAGATATCCTTAAGTCAGGGAATGTGTACTGAACAGAGTGTTAGGAGTTAAGGGTCAAACAGACAACTGTTTAAAATTACATTACATAAATTTTAACAACGATTATATAAATTTTGAAGCGTGACAGGATAATTGGAGGCACGACTGGTGTGCTCTCGCTGGTACGAGTATCTACAACTCAACAGATCAACAGCTCAACACACGCGGCCGGTTATTGTCTGTAATTGTAATTAGTATTATTGGTGTTTATTGCTCTAACTAATAAAATATTTAAGCGAATGATTTAGTTCCTAACAAATATTAGATGTCGGTTAATTAGTATCAAATAGATAAGTTATTAAACGTAATTAATTTAGGAATTTGGAACTAAAACTCTTAAGATCTAATTTAGTAATATGCTGGTAATGATGGGTAGTAGATTTACAAGTTAAGTAATTAATTCTAAAATGAGTTTAAATTTACCTATCTTCACGGTAAAATAAGATGGTACAAAAGTATAAATATTTTTTTTTTAATAGTCTGTAAGTCTGTCAATTGAGCAAACGAATTACTTCACTAAAGCCTTAAGCTCAAGTGTGTTTTGTCGGTAAATAAGACGCATTGCGATTATACGACTGCGATATATTGCGATTATGCGACTGCGTCGCGAGTGCGTGGCTATCACTTTCTATGCTGCCCGCGATCGATGTGCTTGCGCACATCATTTAATTTCACTCAATACCACGCTCGCTTATGCAGTGCGGTCGCATCGTTTAAAGGACCACCCTGTCTTTTGTATTTCTGAGTCAAAACCGACTTTTCGCTACGATTCTACTCAAAATAATCAGGTCAGAACTCACATTTTCTATCTTTAGGTGACTGTGATTCAATTCTCAATACTTAAATTTCATGTCTACAATAAGTTTGCAGTCACAATATCGCATATAATATCGTGAAAGGCTTTAGCGCGTTTGTCCTAGCTCCAACCTGTCCGGACGAGTTTACAAACGTGACTGGAATTCACGTGCGCGTCACCAATCTGCCAAGCATGATGGCAATATCAATGGTCCCTTGTGATGGTTGTGCTACACATGCAAGTCGCTAATCGCTTGCTGATCGCACGCTCGCGGCTCGTAGGATACGTGTGTGGCCTCTCACCTCGGCCTGCCGTAAGCCTGCGTAGTGGCATGTCTGTAAAGGTTCGGCCAGCCGTAATTACGGTGAAAACTCCGATGATTTGGAACCCCAATCACCTCTTAAGTAATTGTATTTATGCTGCAATTACTGTTGTTTAAACCACTTGCTTTTATGCTTGTTGATCTCGAGAAACTTACTAGTAAATGTGAGTATACATAAAGTCATTTAATTAGAAATCTCTTTTCTAGAATTAGTAACGGCGCGTTTTTAGTTTATATATATTCTGAAAAAGGTGTTAAATTACTCATAGTTAATCGATTCTATCTAACAGTAAGTTATCCACAATTTATACGATTTTAGGACACTGACAGCTTTACCAAATAAAATACTATTTGATTTAAATAATTGTCTATTTATGTTCACGCAGATCGTAAGACGCCAACGCGCGCTTGTAAATATATTACACTTAATTTTGTTTGTTTTTGAAGAAAATATTCATCGACTGCTCATGAATGGTATAAAAATTGGAATAAATGTTGTTTGAAGTACCAAATGATGTTTTTATGGAGCAGTTTACGCCGTTTAATGATATTTAAATGCCTTTGACATAATTTAGATTACTTAATGAAGTTCAACACGGCCGAATTATTTTATTGAATGGTCGTGAGGGATAAAATTAAATGGTATAAACACTACGCTTGGCAACAAACTGATTGACCGATACTGCCAATTATCTTGATATGATAATGAGAAGATAAATAGATATAAAAATGAACAGTAGTTCAAGTTTTTGGTGTCAAAATATTCGTCTTGTATCAATATGACAAGGTATCTGTCAACTTAAGTTTCGTTCTTTTGGAATTCGAATTGTATGCGCACAAGCACACATTTGAATTTTGAATTAGCATCACGCATGTTATTCTATCTGTCCGATCTAAATCGGCTTTACCCTTCACTTTGACAATCGACGCGACTGTTCAGACCCTGCTATTTACATGGTCATGTCTTCCTCGCGCCTTCTTGCACGTTTGCTCAGTGACACGGTAGTGTATAATGCGCTTATCTAGAGTTCCATTGGTGCACTGCTTGGAGGCTGACGTACAATGATACGCAGAGTTTTGAGCTCATTTGTCATCGAGAAGATAATAGTCAATGTTCGTTGAATCGACAATGGGTCATATTTTCTTCTTGTTGTTTGTGTTACGTGTATAAAAGCTTCGGGGTTTGAGGTAGGTAGGTTGGGCAGGTTTTATTTAGGTCTAAAATATGTGATAATACATTGTCAATAACTAATTTTATAAAGCTCGTACCAGAGGCCGTTCGACCATCGAAAAATGATTGTTTTTGCGTGGATATGGAGCTGCGAACGACTTTAAATGGCCAGATTGACGATGTGCAATAGTCGTATGTCATTGTTATGGGGTATAAAAGCATCGTGACTACCAGTGTTTAGCGGGAGCCATAAAATGACCAGTTTTGTGGCCCATCCTGGATAACCACCGTTTGTCAGAATCAAGTTGTAAAATTTAAAATTTTCTCGCTTTCATATTGTGTTGGCGACTATTGGAAACACGACTGTGTTGTGTTGGATATAAATAAAATGATATCGATTGTTCAAGTTGATATAAGAGATACGTCGGATAGCTTTCTAGATGAAGTTAGTGTTATAGTTATAAATTTCTTATAGGGTGCAGCTACGGAACTGAATGTTAAATTGACACTATTTAATACGTACACACAATAAATACCGAAATCAAAATAAAAAATAACGCGTCATAAAAAACCTATAGCAATATACTAAATAGTCCTTAATTTCGTTTGGTTACGGTTAGTAGACATAATTCTTTTTATTATTGATTTCTCATACAGTCCTTTAAGAAATGCCTTAGGTTTCGCTTTTGGCGAAAAGAAAAAAAATATATGCCAGCAATGTATGGCAAAAGTTTCATTCCCATTTCACAAATTGGATAAGAGCCCAGCGTTATCACACAGCGGTGAATTTGAAGATATAGGGGCTGATGCAGATACATGAACCAGTTGCAATTTCGAGCAAACAGCTTTTTGTACCTAAGCACCTAAGTACCTCAGCTAGGTTATGTATGTTTCGAAACGCGTTTCACCTGATAGAGTGAAATGCTTTGAATTATCTAGGGCTGTCAACCTGTTACGACGTTAGATTATTATCAGTACTGAAGGTATCTATTTGAATTGCAAAAGGTTCACGTTTTGGGTATCACTACTTCACTAGGTATACTCTGGTAACTGTTACATACTTTATAAAGTACTTAAACTTGATTGAAGAATGTTGTGATAAGCTGAAATATTTGCAAGCGTGTGACTGTATCTTAGTAGTTACTGGAGCTTTTGCTGAAGCAATGAGTTATATTTTTTTTTGGATCCAATCTACACAAATATTATAAAGAGATTGTTGAAGAGAAGTTTGTTTTTTTTTTTTTTGTAGGAGGTAATCTCTGAAAGTACTGGTACAGTACAGGTACTGGTCCGATTGCTAAAATTTTTTCATTGACAGAAAGCTACTTTATTCCCGACGTAGGCGAAGCCACGGGCAAAAGATAGTCTAATATATAATAGTAATCCTTTTTTTATTAGGCAAAAAGTGGGACTCAGGCCTCCTCTCTAATAGAGGGAATGGGCCGTAATCAACCACACGGGCCCAGTGCGGATTGGTGGATGTCACATATCTCCGAATTTTTGGTTCTAGGACATGCCGGTTTCCTCACGACGTATTCCTTCACCGTTTTGAGGGCAGTGGTGATGAAATAAATCACACAAAGTAATGTTCCTGGCTGGGTTTGAACCCGCGACCTACAATTCGTAGGTCGGAGCCTTTACTATCTGGCCACAATTGTTTTCTGATGCAAATGTATATTAATATTAGGAAAAACTGTCAATTTCACAGATTTCTAACAGCCGTACAAACCTTGAGTACTGTTGTCTAAAAATATATAATATGAAAGTTAGGAAGACATACAAGCGTTATGTCATCTTCATATAAAATATACCTCGTGATTAGTTCAGTTCTTTATTACTAGTACCTATAAAGTTATTGAGTGTCGTAAAAACCTTATATTCTTAGGGACCACCCATATATCTGATAAACTTCTTCTAAAGTATGTAGGTACACGACCGTTCACTTCTATAAATGTTTTATTGTCATTTTCACTTTCTATATAGGTATTGTATATTGAACTTCTATTTTTGTGCAGCTGTAAGTACCTAACTGCGCCAGAATCTTCCTGTATTGTGATTGTCCGCCATCTATTGTTTCAATGCTATAAGGATGTTCTGGTGCTTTGAAATTATATCAGAAATCAAATGTTTATGAGACAATTTAAAGCTTAAGAATATCCTTATAGCCTAGCCTTTTGGTAGTTGGCGTAGCTACCGAAGAGCGAGGCGGTGCAGTGCCCTTAGGCCACCAAGCTCATGGGGCCCAAACCTGTTTAACATACCTATTGAAAATTTCTCCCAATCTCGAACTCTTTATTACTACGCACAATCGTCGACGGTGCGTAGTTTTGCACGCGCGCTTTATGGAGATGCCAGCAAAACCGCAGTGGCCCAGCAAGGTCGAAGCCTCTTTGGGTAGGGTTTGGGTCCCGGGACTTCGAGACGCGAGAAGTCCCGGGACATTTTGTTGATTGCATCGTTGCTTTCGATCAGGGTCGGATCGTAGTCAAACACTAGTTTATATTAAATGTTTCTTTTTTGCTTGATTTGGACTAATTTCTTGAGTATTTTATATATATATTTAGTTTAATAATTGTGTAGGTATGTATACACCGTTAAATTTTAGTCGTTTTAATCCCGCGGAGGGTCGATTCGGTACATGAAACCCTATCGATTTGTAAAGATAAAAATGAAAAATAAAGTACTTTTTTTTAAACTCGAATTAACTTACGCATGTACGTAATTAAGTTCTTCAAGTAAACGTCAGCTGAGCGAGGCCAATGAACCGTAGATAGTTAGTACAGAACGACCGACGACTACCTACAAGGTCATTGACTCGTATACTTAAAGATATTAATTTCGTACACGCGGATAATAACTCGTGATTTAGAAAAAAAGTACTTTATTTTTGATCTATACAAATCGATAGTGTTTCATGTACCGAATCGACCATCCGCGGGATTAAAACGACCAAAATTTAACGGTGTATATTATGTATTTTTTTTTTAAATCATTGTGTTCTTCACACAAACAAATGTTTGTCCTAGGAAACGAACCCACGACCTCTGGTTTTGCAGTGAGGGCCACATATCACTAGACTAACAGGCTAGTCAATTTTTTTGACAGGTCTGTATTGTATCTATCTATGATTCATTTGTATATCTTTTTAGGGTCTGTCCGTCTGTCTGTCACCAGGCTGTATCTCTAGAACCGCGATAGCTAGACAGTTGAAATTTTCACAAATTATATTTCTGTTGCCGCTATAACAACAAATACTAAAAACAAAATAAAATAAATATTTAAGGGGGCTCCCATACAACAAACGCAATTTTTGTGCCCTTTTTTGCTCGATATCAATAATGGCAACAGATAGTCACTTGAAATATTCACAAAATACTCAATTATACTTTTACTTTAATAATAAATAATAAAATAAAATAAATATTTTTTTATGACCCCCGGTCATACAAAAAACGCCATATTTTACCTATTTTGTTTTTCTGTTGTTTACCTAGTCAATGGTACGGAAACCTAGGTGTGCGAGTCCGACTCGCTCTTGGCCGGTTTTTTATATTCACCTTTTTTCTCTCTCTTATAATGCACCTGCCACTATTTTTCTCTGCATCACCCAAAGGTTGATTGGTAGAAAATGCCTAAGGCATTAAGTCCGCCTCTGTACATTTAGGTACTTAGGTACATGAAAAATTTGGTAGGTAATTGAAAAAAAAACGATGGAAAAATAATTTAGCATTTTAATAATTTAGGTTTTTTTTTGTTAATACTATTCATAAAAACCGGGTAAGTTCGAGTCGGACTCCTTCGCGAAAGTTTCAGTGCCATTTATCTACTCCGTTAAATTTTGGTCGTTTTAATCCCGCGGAGGGTCGCTTCGGTACATGAAATACTATGGATTTTTTTGATAGAAGAGAGAATTTCTTTTTATTAATTTATTACTTAATTAACTTTACTACTTAGTACATTACTTAGTAAGTAGGTACCTACTTACCAACGTCACTTATTCTACAAACAAGTTGGCAGTGTCTTATTAGTCGATTAATTAATTAATACATACGAATAACTATGTTTAATTATCAACCTTGCTTTCACGGTACATTTATGTGTTAATCCCGCTGGCAGGTTGTCCGGCGGCCATTTTCACACCGTACTGTGATAGCGAATATCTAACGCAGCGTGGTTCCGTACTTTATAAATCTTACTTTCGAATAAATAACGAGCTGGGAGCTACCCCAGAGAGCCTATTTACTACTTCTATTCAAATATTCAAAGATTTCCAATTTCAATGGAGATATCTTGATAACCGCATTAAAGTTCACTCTGCGAACATTGGTATATAAGCCTTCCATTATACATGTAGGTACGTCGGTACGGACGCCTTCATTAATTGCTTGCCTCTCACCTACCTCAGAAAAGGGGGTAGATTAAATATAGTTGTCTGTATGTAATGTGCAGGAGTTTTTGATTATTATAATACATAAGCTGTCTTCAATGTGAAAGTAACTCTATGTGTTTGTTACGCTTTCATAGTTAACAGTTAAACTACTGAACCGATTTTGATGAAATCTGGTACGAAGTAAGCTTGAATATAGAATAAGAAATAGTAATTGAACCCTAAGAACGAACATAGGCGACTTTTTATCTGGTTTCGACTTTGCTTCCGTAATGACTGGCGCGAGCGAGGTAGTGGCCAAAACCTAGTCTTTTCTAATTTAGCGAGTTAATTTTTTTTAACTATACCAAAAAATATACGAATGGTGGTTGATATGTATAAAGAAAAGAAATTATTGGTTGTTATGTCATACCACAATACAAACATGTTTTTTTTTTAATTTAGCCCTTACTGTCCCACGGCTGGGCAAAGGCCTCCTCCGAGTCTTTCCAAACCTTTTTCCCAACATGAATAATAATAATAATTAAAAAAACCTTCCGTTCACAAATGTGCGGAAAAATAAACGACATCGTTCCGTTCGGTACGAATCGGCATACTGAGATTAGCTAATCGGTCCAGCTACTTCGGATAATTAATCGATTTACCGTGGTGGCCACATTCACCGCCGTCGATACGGTAGGTCATAGGTCGCCGCTATGCTAAACAAGGACAGCTAGCCGTCTCACTGTTGCACCGCGCCATTCGGCTTGAAATAGCAAATCACGCCTCCCACGTCAGAGCAGGACAGCATTATCGATAGTGAAATGTTCAAATGATAAACCTGCAATGCAAATGTTACTTTATTCACGTCACTTAAGGCTCGTTATACTGCTACCAACCCCACAGTCACGATTCCAATATTCTCTTCAGAGGCATTCGGTATTTCACTACATTGTGTTTGTTATTATCATTTATACCTCTTAAACGTATTATATGATAATGAAATAGTTTCATAGACTGTTTGCACAGCTGCTTGATTCTATTGTGATTTAGTGCCGAATTGCGATGACAAATTAAAATTTTCGTGTTAGACAATTTTCTTAATTTTGATGTTTTTGTACCTAATCGGAATTTTAAATATTATAAAACATAATCTAATCTAAAGTTTTTTTGAACACCTGCCTGCACGCTCGTCGTTTATACCGCGTACTTCGAAGGACTGGAACAGTTTGCCTGCTGCTGTCTTCCCGTCCGATTATAATTTAGGTGTCTTCAACACTAGAGTGAATAGGCTCTTAATAAACTAGTGCGCCTCACCATCAACGATTGCACAACTGCTTACTAAGTACTTAGCACTAGTTTAAATAAAGTTTAAAAAAAATGTGTGGGTGAGCCTATCAACAATAAAATAAAGGTTGTAGGTAACATAAAAAGGCACCAAAATGATTGTTCTAGAAATATGAGAGAGGAGGAAATAGTTTAAAAAAAAGCTCTCTACCCTAATCACTTTTCCTCATTTCCATTTAAGAGTACGTAACTATACCAGATTAAAGAAATCAAAAAGAAAAACGCCTCTAGTCTTATTTTCATATCAAAACCACAACAGAACTACCTATTACAAGAAAAACACGAGATGGTTCCAGGTTCCAGCTAAATGTTCTTCGACCTAAAAATTAGACTAAAAAGGCCACAAATTCTTACAGTTAATACTTAATCGAAGACGTTTCCTATCTGTGAAAGGTTTGTTTGCCCGCACTGTGAGTTGCGTTGCCATTATATCAGTCAGAATCAATAGCAGGCCGCGTCACCGACTTAACGTAGACTGTTTGTATAAGATACATAGCCGATAACAACATACGACTCCGCTTGTAAGGAGGATTTTGTAAGCGATCGTCAAATGTCCCTTGTTCGTTATGTTCAACAAACTGAGGAAAAATATTTGAAAATTAGTTTTTCCTCATTCTCTACTATATCTTCAAGCTATAGATCCCCATTTATTTATTGAGGTGGGAGGACATCAAATGACTTTTCGCGCTCTAGGTGGAGAGCAATGGAGTGTCAGACTTTTACTGACTAAAACACGCCTATGTTCCTTCAGTTGCCCTTTGCGTTTCAGGAATGCGGTAACAGTTTCGAAAAGTCCCATAGTTTTATAAAATATTAAAATTGTTAACATCCTCTTGTCCTTTCCTTGGTATTGTTCGTCAAATCGTTGAGGACCTTACCTCCTTACGAGTATTAGTCCAGAGTTGAGCTTAGCGAATACTGACAAATGCTTGCACTGATTAGACAGGTCCACTCAAATTCTGTATGGTTCTTTCTTCAAAAGACCATTTCTGACCAATCTGCATGGATCTCATGTGATTTGACCATTGCATATTTCCTGTATGTAATTTGAAAGAGACTTCGGCCCCTGAGTTTGTTTCGTTGTTTCTTCTCAGGGTGGCCAGTTAAGTAATTCGACCGTAATTTTTTTAAAAACCTATTTGCAAAATAAATATCATTTATTCTAATTAGAAAAAATATTACAATTTATCAAATCGTTCAGTATACATTCCTCAGGCCACTTGTGTTCTCAAAACTTTCATCAGAAAGTATTTTTCGCGCGAATTATTTATCAATATAATCCGAAGTACCCGCTATCATTTAATTACTTAATTATATCCAAACCTAATAAGGAGCGCAAAGTGAGCTATTTCATTTGGTATCATAAATCGATATAAAAAGATTAGAGATTTATCTTTCCCGCGTTTTTCCCTTTCGAGGTAAACGATCTTCAATAAAGATAGCTGAGCGGGCGATGGATTCATTTAAAAATTGCAAGACTGAACGATCAACCATGGCGCCCTGGTATAGTCACCATGACCTATTTACCAGCTATCTCTAATTCTTATAGCTAAGTTGTCAAGAAGATTAGCAGTCAACAGTTACACCGGTACTTTAACGCTACCATAGTGGCTTGCGTGGGTGTTAAGGTCAGATGGGTGGCAGAATTCACCTGTGCATTCAATACTATTAAACTTGGAGTTATAACAGAATAGCTGTCGAATAGACAGAAATATCTATGGATGCAGGAGAGGGAGAGGGACGCCTAAAAAAGATATATGGATTATATGAAGAGTAGTATGTAAAAAAAGGGAGCTCATGGTAGAATGACGAGTGACAGGACAGAATGGAAGAAAAATAAACATGTTGCACTGAAATAACACAGGACAGGGACTGGAAGATGATGATGCATGCAGTTAACAGCAAGCTTAGAACCAAGGTTTGAAAGCGTTTTAAGGAGAAGACGTGACGTACTTATCCAAATGATATTCTTACAATTTTCTTGCAAATGCCATTTGTATAATACAAATGGTATTTTAGTTAAAACCATAAAAGATAGGATGAAAACAAAATATCGTCTGATTCCGAATTCCCGATAAAATCTGGTAGATAGTACACAGGTACCTAATCGCGAATCAGATATAGAACTATATGTAGTCATTGCCACTTTTACACAAATTGTTGAAAAATTGCGCCTCGCTGAAATCATAATCATTGACGATTATGTGTAGTATATTGTACACGCTTGGCAGTATGTTATCTGTTAGTGTTTATCTTATGCGATAGGTAGCTATAGACGGTGAATATGAATTGCATTAATATACTACGTTATATATATCAAATAGTATCGGGTCATATAACGTACGAAGATTTAAACACTTGATATTGCACTTACGACTAAACACATAACATGTAGATAAATTAAGTAATATTTCACGAAATACTAGTATATTTGCGTCACGTTCATCTACTGTTCTAATGGATTAATAATTAATCCATGAGTTTTGTAATGTTTTGTATTAATAGCGCGTGTTCATAAAATGGAAGACGGAAACAGGAGGGTAGACACTCGTAGCTTCATATATTTCATAGGTTACTTTTCCCAGTTTCCTGATCTAACAATCTTTATCTTTTATCGAAGCAAACAGATATGAAGACCGTGCATTCCCACACATCTCATTTGATTTTCGTACTCTTAAGTATAATATGGGTCTAGCATTAGCATGTTTGGTATAATCTCTGTTCCTCTATAAAGTCATTTAATAATTAGTGTAAAACTAGCCCCTTACATCTCCTAATGGTTCTAATTTTAGAAATTTCAAAGTTGTAGCCTTATAAAAGTGTTTACATTTTGTAAACAAACGAATGTTAAAATGAGAATTACAATTTTTTTTTATTAAAAATACATTTTTTTTTTATAGATAAATAGATACAACTTTTACACGAAAAAATGGCAAGTTAAACTGTACAATTAAGTTTAGAAAACTTTACCAGCATAACATATTTATATGTTTCCGTTTTGTAAGATACCCATCGATATTTTGGAAGTCATAACGACGTGTAAGGTTGTTTTTATCTGTACTGGTTTAAAAATATGGTCACGTGTATAAGTAAAGTTAAAAATAATTAACTAAACCGAATGTGGGTCATCAAACAAAGGTGGGGTTCGCAAAATAGTTGATTTAAACCACTTTATCTACGTTCGGTACATTGCAGAAATATTGATAAGATACGTTGACAGATAAAAATGTTTGTGTAAATAAAAGATGCATATTTTTTACCGATATCGTCTTTAAAGTCAGTTTTCGAACAGCTTTTGCATTTCCTAGTACTTGACGGCTTACTTTTATTACTGTATACGTTTAATGCAGCATATTTCAGTCCTTAACGAGGACTATTGTCGGATCAACGTGGCATTCTTGAACTTCGGAACCTATAGTTTACTAGTTGGTGGCTACCCTATTGCTTTACTCATATTTATTAAAATGGTATGATGATCCTCGTCCTCGAAGAATTCTTTATTTAACTTGTCTATTTTAAAGGTTTTTGAGTACTCTGTCGTCTGGAAATAAATTTATTCAATTATTTAATTAATTGTTTCGGTTAAACCACCAATTATAATAACTAACAAAATATTCATTAATCCCTCTCACAGTACTCCTGACATGCCAATAAAATCATTTTCCATTCATACACAAGCAGCTCGTTATTTGAATTAGAATTCAAGAAATCAAATTCATTTAAAGTATATTTTGGGGAAATATTGTCTATTTCAAAGGAAATTGTCACTCCTTTACCATGGAAGATGTAATAAGAACATTTACAAATTAATAAAAATCGAAATCGGAAAGGATGTAATAAGATGATTTTCATTTTGTTCAACTTATGAACTAATGAACTACACTGCACCAGTTAGTGAAATCCGCCATTTTTGTTGAAAAATTTGTATCTTTTTCTAGCAATATCGGTCTACAAACTCGTAAATAAATTATATTTGTGAAAGCTAATGTATGGAGTTCTTGTTATGAGAATTACACAGGTAGAAATATATGGGATCAAATATAAATAAATAATGGATTATACACGACTTAATAATACCGTCCAAAAATGATAAAGTACCTAAAACAGTTCGCTGGAGAACTAACAATTTTCAGATATAGAAAATAGTGAAACAATTTCGACTTTACCTAAAACTGCTTGTAATAACCACCTTAGTAAGCTTTTAGTTCGCAAAGTTCAACTAGCAGCTAAGCCATCAATTTGTTATTTAATGACCCGCCCCAGCTTCAATTCTTTGAAATTCTCGGCTTTTCTTTACGACAATATGCATATATTAAACATCTGAATGTTCCTCATTAATCATTCTGTCTATGTGTGAGAATTGTATGAAAATTTGTAAAGTAGTTTTTGAGTTTATCGCAAACAAACAGACGCGGATAGACTTATGTTTTATAATATGTATCTAAGGATAAGACAGGATAGTTTCGTATTAACTCTAGGATAACTGTGATGAGTTTTTAATTATGACAATGATATTACGATTCTTATAAGCCATCCATTGTCTGAAGGATCCTATCACAACTCGGCAGTACCAAGAAAATTCACAACAAGCACAAAGATACAAGAAATGGAACTTGTAGCATACTTATCGGACGCAATCAAAACAGTATTTCTTATTTACATATTATATCGTAGTAAATAGAGTCATCTAAGCGTAAAATGTGTCGTTAAGGTATAAAATAGGATAGGCTGTGGTTATGATCGCACCAGTCTAGTCTGAAACAAGAAAGCCTTGTGGAAACATTAGCTACAAGTGGAACGAGTCCCGGCCTCGTATCGCGGCATAAGTGAAACTGCAGCAAGTTTATCAAACGCAATTTCATTATCTCTCAGACACCTGCCCGGGGAGCTATTCTCCACACTAGGAAGAACATTACTCTATGATAAAATAATATCACTTGTAATTTTCACTCAAATATTAAGTTACGTAGTGCTTTCTGCGGTTTGTTGATGTGCGATAGGCGTTTAGAACTGATCCAGCTTATGTGTTGGAAAGTGTCGCAATCGTGAAAAATCTTTGACCGAAAATGTGGATTTGTTTAATCGGTATAAACTAGTGCTTGACTGCGATCCTACCTGATGGTAAGCAGTAATGCAATCGTATTTTATCGTATTCTCGATTTTTTACATATCTAGCTTCTGTCTGCGACTTCGCCCACTTGAATGTAGGTTTATCCAAACAAACTTTGGATCCCCGTTTCATCCCCTTTTTGGGAGAATTTTGGAAAATCCTCTCTAAGTGCTCGATTACAAAGACGCGGGGTGTTGAGCGGTCCGTCCTACATTGCCAATTATGTTTGTGTTTGCGCGAGCTATGACTCGGCCCGCTGCTGCAATGTACGACAAATGCCCAACGCGCCGCGTCTCCGTAAACAAGGCCTTAGTGCCTACGAAATAAGCGAAAATCTTGTGAAAAATGTCGAGTTCTAAGTCCCGGTACTGAAACTACAGGGACTAAGAACTCGAAATTTTTGTCCGTTGATATGTGAGTTACTCCTTTTTTTAAATATGGAAGATAGATACCGACTCGCCTTAACTTCCTATGGTTAGAAATCCTCGAAATCCTCGACTTTTCTCTATAATATGCATGAATTATACATTACACATCTTGCTTGAGGCACTGATTGCTGAAACACAGGTCATAAACAGTTCGGCAGCAGGTGCTAAGCTGTTGACACAATTGATTGTATTATTTAGTTTTAACTTATTTAGTTGTTACTTAATAGCTTATAAGCAATTGTGTTTTTACTTTTTTGTTAAACATCCTCGTGAATCACTTTGTTTATTAGTGAAAACCGTTTAAAAGCCCGTTCAATAAATTTTGAGTTTATCGCGAACAGACAAACATACAGACACGGGGTTCATTTTGTATTATGAATATATATGTAAGGATTACTTTTTTTCACCATCTGTTAACACACACGTACATAAACCTTTGGAAAGGAGGGAATTAGCTATGTCTAAATAAAACTAGATATAAGTTACTGTTTCCAACTTATGTTGTTCATGCAGTTTATATATTTACGCATTTCAAATTATACTGGTAATTTAATTAAATGAAACATTGCACCAGCCTTATAATGTTCCCACTACTGGGACACAAGCCTCCTCTCTAGGGCCCAGTGCGGATTGGTGGATGTCACATATCTTTACTCGCTGTAAATCTGTATCTTGGTACTTATGCAGCGATAAAAACAATTTGCGTATCGATAGTTACTGCCTGTTGGACAAGAGAATGTGCTGGCTTGTAACGTGCCGGCAGTATAATCAAACAGTTATATTACCTATTAACCTGCTTAGAACCATCATATCATCATTGCAGCCGAAAGACGTCCACTGCTGGACATAGGCCTCCTCCAAGAGTCGGCACAATGATCTGTCCTGTGCGTTTCGTATCCATCACAACTCTCACCCGATCATCGGTCCACCTTGTGGGAGCACCGGAGCAATTTTTTATTTTTTTTTATTTTATATTTTAAGTATTTTCTTGTTTTTAGAGCATTTAAATACAAACTTATTAGTTTTTATGTGAGTAAAGTAACTTAAAACAGCGATAGCTCCGTAAAATGAAGCGGCTCATAAAAAGTAGATAGTAGTATTTCCGTAATCAAGTTGGCTGCGTTTCTCAATTTTATAACATAAATAATAAAATCAACTGTACAGAAGTTATTATTTTTCTCAACTATGTGTGAAAATGTAAATGAAAATAGTTGGGGGTCAAGAAGTGCCAGTATAACAGCGATACTCTCTCAGACTTTGGGAGTACATACAATGTGGTATCTCCCGTCCATGGCCGTGGACCAAGGCGCGTTGGGCAACATGCTAGTGTTTGCCGTGGTGTATATTGTGCTCGGCATTCCTCTGCTGTACATGGAGAGCGTGGTGGGGCAGTTCACGAGCCGCGACTGCCTCGAGGTGTGGCGTGCTCGAGCCTGCTTGTCACACTTTGGATATACCCAAATTTTTTGGCAGCTCGTGTTTTTTGTCCATGTTCACACCTTAAATTCGTTTGTGGTGCATTATTTTTTGATAAGTTTTGAAAACCCTATTCCTTACTATGTTTGTGGAAAATGGAGCACCTCTGATTGTGACATTTTAAACTACAACTACACTGTCAATCAGGATTGCTTGAAGATGAAAAATCCACTGCCGTATTGCAACGATTTATGTCACACATTTCCTGAGTATCAATATTGGAGATTCAATATTTTGGGACTGAATAAAATGGAGGCCTTCTACTTGCCTTGGCGCGTCGGTCTTGCTTCTATATTAATTTCGTTATTCATGTTTCTCAGTTGTTTTAGAAGACAAAAATCCTTGAAGTGGGTTTTGTTGTTGGTTACACTATACCCTATGTCTGCTCGTTTTTTGTTCTTGATAGGATCCATGTTGCAAAAGGGTGTAGTGGTAAAATATGAAGAAGCCCTGGACTCGGATTTTAGTCAGTTCATTGAGCGGTTTAGTGTGACGAGAGCTATCGCCGAGGTGCTGTATACCCTCAATGTTGGCACCGGCCTCGCATTCGGCACTGGCTCGAGAACTTCATTCAGGGCTCCTTCTTACTCCAACACCGTCATTGTGGTCGTTATCACTACCTGCGTCACAATTCTCGGGACCTGCAGCAGCGTCATGATGACATGCCCATACGCCTTCAAATATGGTATCCAAACTGGTCACGTAATGAAATTCCACACAGCAAGTAGTTTTGAAAAGATACCCCGATTATTACATGTATACGAGCAAACGTCTTTGTGGTTAATTATTACTTTTAGTTTTATTGCAATGTCATCAATGAGTTCTAGTATATGTATCATGTCAGGTTGTATAGAAATGTTGTCAAAAAGATACCCCAAAGTGGCCAGAAATCCAGGTTTAATCTCATTTATTTTTGTGTTGACTCTGTATCTTGGGACAACTCCTTTATTAGGAAATTTGACTTTATATTATGTAGTGCAGATTAAATCTATGATGAGTCTTCTTGCCATATTCTTAGTCCTGCTGGAAGTAATTGTGTTCGTGCTGTGGTATGGGTTGGACAGGTTCTCTGAAGATGTACACTTTATGCAGGGTGTCCAACCGAATACTTCAGTGAAGGTTGGTTGGTTGTTGTCATCTGTCGTTCTCGTGTATGTTTTTATAAGTGAACTTTATTCAATGTACAACATTAGAAATAAGTCAGTGGGTTTCTTAGTAGGGTGGTATATGTTACTTTTGAATATTATACCAATGGTACTCTTGACCATTGGCAGAGTATTAATAGCTCTTTATAAAAATAAATTATATGAAGAGGTCGGCTTAGACCCCGCTTGGGGTCCCACGAGTGAGTTACTGAGGCGAAGTAGAGCTATGTTCACTGCGCAGGCGATGACCAAGGAGTATATGTACCGGCAGTACCACCTGCAGGCAGGCATACTGAAGAGGCAGAAGCAATCTAACGTGAGAATATGCTACAAACCAGTATTTGTTCCAAAGACGGACGGTGTTAGATTTGATGTTGAGTGAATTTGAGCTCTGTCAATGCAAGTGTCAACTGACTTCTTTTTTTAAAATAAATTGTAAACATAATATAACATAAAATGTTTTCTCGAATAAAGAATCTGTATGACAATAAGTGATTTTTTATCCATAGCTGAGTCACTGTATGCTATAATCTATGGCTATTATTAAAGAACAAGTATCGGGTATTGCGTAATACGCAAAGTTCGGCGTGAGTCATCGCCAAAAATATTTAAATACATGTACCAAATAGTATAAAATAAATTATTATTTTATAGGTATACATAATTAATTTATTCCGGAGAGTATAATCAATAAGTGACTCATTGATTTTGTGTCTCTTTAAAAGAACGGTGTAAATTGGGTGAAAACAATCTGGAATATTTCTATTATACAAAATTTTCTGTTATAGCAACTTTTTAAACTAAGTAATAATAATGTACGTAACTAAAAACGTTTCTGGCGTATTATTTTCATAGATATATTTATAAAGATAGTCGTGTTTAAATAAAAATATTTTGTAACTGTAAATATTTAGAAAATTTAATGCTTAAGACTAATTATTAAAAAAATCAAAGAGTATAAAGTATTAAAGAAAAAAAACTTTTTTTATATTTCAATAGAGATTAAAGTAATGTGTAATAATGATGCGCTTACTATAATGTCCAATTTCCTACCTAGTTACGAATACTCGAAAAGTACGCAAACAAAACGTATTTATTTAAAACACTAGTTTTAAATAATTACGTTTTGTTTGAAGCATAATTTATATTAATATATTTTCTTTTAAGTACAGAACCCTAAAATGCGAAAGTACAACAAGTACAAAGTACCAATATTTCAGAAACAAAGATGGTTTATGTATATAGGTATACAGGTAGGTTCATATATACGTAACAGTGTAATTCTAAACCTAACACCTCCCAACAGTCATCCAATTTATTACATTCTCGGAGGCTATAAAAAAGAAAGTCAACGGTTTCGTCTTCAGCCCCCGCCCCATGTCCGACTTTGTGAAGAAAAAAGATCATCATCATCTTCCTGTCCTTGTCCCGTTTTATTTGGGCTCGGCGCAACACGTTTTTTTCTTCCATTCTTACCTGTCACTCGTCACGCTATCACTTTTTCCTTTTTCTTTCATTTATCACTCCTCACACAATCCACCCATCTCTTCGTTGGCCTCCCTTTCCCTCTCCGTCTATCCACATGCGTGTCATCCCTCCTCTTCAAATGACCATACCAAGAAAAAAAGATTTCGTTTAAACTTTTCAGTCACTGGCGCCACTTACAAATTTCCTCTAATATACAATTTTTTTCAATTATCCATTGTGGTCACACCACATCTCAACATTCACATCTCTGCTACGTGCAATCTTTTTCCCCTGTACCTGTGGCGCGCCAAGCTGTCTTCTACCAGTGTTGCAATCGTGAAAGCGACCACGAGTACTTCACATTGCTATATGTCCAATAATTCTAGGACACGACAACACTCGCGACTGATTAGTGCGCAGCTAGCAATCGACGACAAACTGTAACAACAAATTCACTAGAACAATTAAGCAACTAGCGACAGCTGCTACTTGCGCAAGTTAGCGCTTCTTGTTCAAAGATATGAATGAAATCAGAAATTCTTGAAGGGAACCGATCACATTTCCGAATTTTTTTTCGTTCGAATTTCATTTGACCGAAAACTATTGACCGAAATCTTTTTTGCTATATTCATTATTTGACATATTTTTTAATCATCGAAGTATCATGTCTCATAGGTATCATTTTACCAAATTGCTATTAGCCGAAGCCTCTTTTTAATATTTTTCATTTGCCAAATGATTTATTTGCCATATTTTCATCACACCGAAACAACAGTTTACAGAATTTTGGTCACAAATATATAGACGGTTATAGTATGCGGTAAACAACTTGAACCATTTGCTATGGCTGCACGCAACCATGAAAAGAAAAAAATATAAAATCGGTAATGGATGCGTTGCGAAGCTGTATCGTATTCAAAACCTGTGATCTTCTATTGCTTATAATTACAAAACTAATAAACTCTTTACCTTCTGCTTCCATTTCTTCATCGCAAATTTTTAAAGTTAAATATGTCTTTTTTTCCAATTATCCATATCTATTTTGCGCATTTTTACTTCCAACAATCTCAGAATATGGATTGGTTGGTCGCAAACCTCGCTACACATCCTTCTCAACATACAGCCCTTGCAATATATTCGTCGCTCACATCCCTCGCTTGTTTTATATGCACAAAAATTTTGTTCCGCTGAGCCGTTTCCACCAGGGCTGTGCTGATCGAGGCGAGCTAAATTAAGCGATTGTATTGGTTCTTTGCAATATATCTCTGGTGGAAACGCAGCCTTACTGTAGGATAACAGTGATGATTTTTTTTTATTGTGACGATGATATTATGATTCTTATAAGGCTTAAAAAAATATCACAAATGATAATGGAAATGGATCTTGTAGCATATTTATCGGACGCAATCATAACAATATTTCTTATTTACATATTATATCGTAGTAAATAGAGTCATCTAGGGTTCTGGAGTGGCGACCGCGTACTGGAAGACGTAGCGTTGGAAGGCCTTTCACAAGGTGGACCGATGATCTGGTCAGGGTCGCTGGAGTCCTATGGATGAAACGCACATCCAGTCGCGACGCTTGGGGAAGGCCTATGTCCAACAGTAAACGTCTTTCAGCTGAAATGACGGTGATGATGATGAGAGTCATCTAGGCGTAAAATGTGTCATTAGGGTGTAAAATAGGATAAGCTGCGGTTATGATCGCACTAGTCTAGGGTGAAACAAGAAAACCTTGTGAAAACATTAGCTTCAAGTGGAAGGAGTCCCGGCCTCGTATCACGGCATAAGTGAAACTGCAGCAAGTTTATCAAAAGCAAATTCATTATCTCTCAGTCCCCTGTCCGGGGAGCTATTCTCCACACTAGGAAGAACATTACTCTATGATAAAATAATATTTACTATACTATATAATATATACATTAAATGTCAATTTATTATATAGTTTCACATCTTCAAATTAAATACATTGAAAAAGTATAATATATTAAAATAATATTTTTCTATAATACTTGTAATTTTCACCCAAATATTAAGTTACGTAGTGCTTTCTGCGGTTTGTTGATATGCGATAAGCGTTTAGAACTAATCCAGCTTATGTGTTGGAAAGTGTCGCAATCGTGAAAAATCTTTGACCGAAAATGTGTTTTTTTTTTTAATTGTTATAAACTAGATCCGATCTCACTCCGATCGTATTATATCGTAGTCTCGATAAAAAAAATATATCTAGCTTCTGCCTGCGGCTTCGCCCGCTTGATTGCTGACATGTAGGTCGTAAACTTAGTTCGGCAGCAGATGCTAAGCTGCTGACATAATTGATTGTTTTATTTAGTTGTTACTTATAAATAGCTTATAAGCAATTGTGTATACATGTTTTTACTTTTTTGTTAACCGTCCTCGTAAATCACTTTGTTTATTAGTGAAAATCGTTTAAAAGCCCGTTCAATAAATTTTGAGTTTATCGCGAACATATAGACACGGGGTTCATTTTGTTTTATGAATATATATGTAAGGATTACTTTTTCCACCATCTGTTAATCGTTAACCGTTTTGTCTACCTTTTATAGCAGATTTTTTTATGTCTATTATAATAATATTTTATATTTAATTATACTATTATTTTGCATAACAACGGTTAGCATAAACATCATTTTGCAGAAGTTCGTTTCGCATACTCGATTTGTCATACATTCAAAAACATCATAGCGGCTAGCAAGCCTATATCATGCAAGCGGACATGCAGCATGCAAAAAGGCATGCAGCATGCAAACAAGCATGCAGTATGCAATCAGATATGCAGAATGGAAGCAAGCATGCCTGCTTGCATAAGCATGCAAACAGGCATGCAGCGAGCAAATGAGCATGCAACAGCTCGGCTCCTCGCGAGTTTTTCGTCGCAGATGGTTTAAACTCGCACCACCGCAGCTTCGGCAGCCTCAGCCTGCGATGGCGGGCCTTTGAATCACCTGCTCCTCAGCTCGTGGGCCACCCTACCCCTCTGCGCCTACGCGAGCTTAAATTACACTCTAGGGGTAGGGCAGACAAGACTGTATGAAGTCGGTTTTGCCGCGATTCGTTGTGGTCACTAAATTTTGTAGCACAACATATTATTGACTTCTTATACACTATTTTAATTTGATATCTATTAAAAATGCTACCAAGTAACCGTCTTTATATTTGTGACCAAAATTCCGTAAAATGTTGTTTCGGTATGGTGAAAATATGACCAAAGAAAAAACTTCAAAAAAGTCGTCGGTCAATACTACTATGGCCGATCTAAAAATATAATAGCAAAAAAGACGTCGGTCAATAGTTTTCGGTAAAATGAAACTCGAACAAAAAAGCTAATAATATTAACTATGGCAAAGGTGTGTCAAATAAAAATTCTGCCATGTTAAAAGTATGCTGTTGTAAATTCGGAAAGGTAAATATTCTGCCAAACAATAGTAATGCTAAAAGAAAATGTATGCCTTTGGAAAGGAGGGAATTAGCAATGTCTAAATAAATTTATTAGATATAAGTTATTGTTTCAAACTTAGGTTGTTCATATAATTTATATATTTACCATTTCAAATGATGCTGGTAATTTAATTAACTCAAAACCAATTACTATTTACGAACAGAGATTTAATTAAGAGGACATTTGTTTTAAATGACGTCGTAGTTTATTTCGAAAGGGTCTAACATTAGAGTAGATATTTTCTACTTCTGTCCATTTCGAATATCTGTACTCGCTGTAAATCTGTATCTTGGTACTTATGCAGCGATAAAAACAATTTGCGTATCGATAGTTATTGCCTGTTGGACAAGAGAATGTGCTGGCTTGTAACGTGCCGGCAGTTATAATCAAACAGTTATAATACCTATTAACCTGCTTAGAACCATCATATTATCATTGCAGCCGAAAGACGTCCACTGCTGGACATAGGCCTCCTCCAAGGATCGCAACAGTGATCTGTCTTGTGCGTTTTGCATCCATCGCATGCTCACAACTCTCACCCGATCATCAGTCCACCTTGTGGGAGCACCGGAGCAAAACCTTGTGGAACCATAATAAAATTCAACAAATAGATAAATCTAGTACTGAATCGTTTTTATTATAACTTGAAAAGCTTGTATATGTTATTTTGTTTAGTTCAAATCTTGCAAATTAATTTTAAAATAGTTACCTAGACCCATCGAGCTGCAATTTTGCAGAAATATTCAGTTTGGATGACATCATATTTTATAATTATATGGTAAGTACTAAAAACTTAAGTAAATGAAATGTATTTAGAAAAATAAATAACTTAATTTGAAACCATGTTAAAATTTCTTTATAATGGTGTATCAACAAGTACTAGATTACAAGATAATTATTGTAGTATGACGTTCCTTGTATGAAATAATTTACAACACATATGAAAATACAAAACTACCATTCCTCTCCGAGAGGAGAAGTTAATACTGAGCCAACTTTTAATGACAATAATGTAATTCCCTCTCTTGGAGAGGAGGCCTGAGTCCTAGCAGTGGGAACATTAAAAAGGCTGATTATGATGATGAATGTAATTCTAAGTTGACTTTGGCTACTTGGCTGGTTGACACTATTAAAATAATATCAAAAACAAATACAAATCAAGGGCTTACCAATAATACCGTTTTTCTTTTCCAATTGGGTTCTTTAACTCCGTAAATAAATCTATAAATTAAGATTAATTCAATGAACTTATGTTGTATGGAGATTGCCTGATAGAATTTATGTTGTATGGAGATAGCCTGGTGCACAGAAACCTAAAATATATTAATAGTACAAATATATTAAGCCAAATCTCATTGAAATTTTTTTTTTCCTTCATTTCGAACTTTTTTTATTTATTGGAGATATTGTTGTCTTTACAAAACAATCTCCTGCCTGTCAATGATTGCACTTTTTCTGCTCTATTTAATATACGTGAATTTTAATTTCTCCTTAACTATTTTGTACAGAGTTGTTATTTTCATTATGTCATCAAATTCATCATATTTTACACACACATGCCGTTGGTGCGGAGGGGGCGACTGCAAGCCATCTGTGGTCTTTTTCTTTTATTATAATATTATTGACAATAACAAAATAATAGGAAGGAAAATCAATCACAGATTATACATATTTTAGTTACGTATTTTGACGGAAGACATAACCTAGCAAAGTTAAAAAAAACACCCTAATACCACAACGTATGAAGTGAATAGAAAACATTTTAAATGAAAACAATACGAAGGAAAATCAATCACAGATTATATTTTAGTTACGTAGTTTGACGGAAGACATAACCTGGCAAAGTTAAAAAAAAAACACCCTAATGCCAGAACGTATGGAGGGAATAGGAAACATTTTAGATTTGGTAGACTTATAGTATAATGAAAAACGTTCCAGGTAGTGACTATGCTTGGTTCTTTAAGATTTTTAACATGGACACTGTCTAGTAGTTCATGTAAGATCTAAATAATTTATTTAATTAAAAGCCTCAAAATAGTTAAATTAAGAAGATGGATAGTCCAAGTGAGTTCATTTAAGTATAACGTATATTAAGAATAGTTGATATATAAGTTAAATTTAGCATCAATCTTAACTGTAACAAAGCACAATATACATATATTGTACTTTTATTACAAACCGTACCCTATAAACAACCTTTTTTAACTTTGTCTAATGCTATCGCGAATATAGTGGATAAACAAATAGCTGCAAAAAGCGGCTTTGGTTTTTACTCTATAGACATAAATGTAGTTTATGTAGTTTAAAGTTTAGTAAGTATTTTTTTTAACTTAATAGTTTTTTCTTATTTATCGTAAATTAATATGTAAGTAAAGCAACAATACAGTGATAGCTCCGTAAAATGAGATTTTACGGAGGCTTATAAAAGGTAGATAGTCTTTATTTCCGTAATCAAGTTGGTTGCGTTTTTCGATTTTATAACATACATCAAAAACTCACCCGAAAAAAAGTTGTTATTTTTCTTAACTATGGGTGAAAATGTAAATGAAAATAATTGGGAGTCAAGAAGAGCTAGTATAACAGCGATACTCTCTCAGACTTTGGGAACACATACTATGATATTCCTCCCATCCATGGCCGTGAGCGAGGGTGCGTTGGGCAACATGCTGGTGTTCGCCGTGGTGTATATTGTGCTCGGCATCCCTCTGCTGTACATGGAGAGCGTGGTGGGGCAGTTCACGAACCGCGACTGCCTCGAGGTCTGGCGTGCTCGAGCCTGCATGTCACACTTTGGATATACTCAAATTTTTTGGCAGCTCGTGTTTATTGTCCATGTTCATACCATAAATTCGTTTGTGGTGCATTATTTTTTGATAAGTTTCGAAAACCCTATTCCTTACTATGCTTGTGGAAAATGGAGCACCTCTGATTGTGACATTTTAAACTACAACTACACTGTCAATCAGGATTGCTTGAAGATGAAAAATCCACTGCCGTATTGCACCGATCTATATCACACATTTCCAGAGTATCAATATTGGAGATTCAATATTTTGGGACTGAATAAAATGGAGGCCTTCTACTTGCCTTGGCGCGTCGGTCTTGCTTCTATATTAATTTCGTTATTTATGTTTCTCAGTTGTTTTAGAGGACAAAAATCCTTGAAGTGGGCTTTGTTGTTGGTTACACTATACCCTATGTCTGCTCGTTTTTTGTTCTTGATAGGATCCATGTTGCAAAAGGGTGTAGTGGTGAAATATGAAGAAGCTCTGGACTCGGATTTTAGTTTATTCATTGAGCGATTTAATGCGGCGAATGCTATATCCGAGGTGCTGTACAGCCTAAATGTCGGCACCGGCCTTGCGTTCGGCACTGCCTCGAGGACTTCATTCAGGGCTCCTTCTTACTCCAACACCGTCATTGTGGTCGTGATCACTACCTGCGTCATGATTATTGGGACCTGCAGCACCGTCATGATGACATGCCCATACGCCTTCAAATATGGTATCAAACCTGGCCACGTAATGAAATTCCCCATAGCAAGTAGTTTTGAAAAGACACCCCGATTATTACATGTGTACGAGCAAACGTCTTTGTGGTTAATTATTACCTTTAGTTTTATTGCAATGTCATCAATGAGTTCTAGTATATGTGTCATGTCAGGTTGTATAGAAATGTTGTCAAAAAGATACCCCAAAGTGGCCAGAAAGTCAGGTTTAGTCTCATTTATTTTTGTGTTGACTCTGTATCTTGGGACAACTCCTTTATTAGGAAATTTGACTTTATATTATGTAGTGCAAATTAAATCTGTGGTGAGTCTTCTTGCGATATTCATAGTCCTGCTGGAAGTAATTGTGTTCGTGCTGTGGTATGGGTTGGACAGGTTCTCTGAAGATGTGCACTTTATGCAGGGTGTCCAACCGAATACTTCAGTGAAGGTTGGTTGGTTGTTGTCATCAGTCGTTCTCGTGTATGTTTTTATAAGAGAATTTTATTCAATGTACAACGTTAGAAATAAAACAGTGGGCTACTTAGTAGGGTGGTATATGTTACTTTTGAATATTATACCAATGGTACTCTTGACCATTGGCAGAGTATTAATAGCTTTTTATAAAAATAAATTATATGAAGAGGTCGGCTTAGACCCCGCTTGGGGGCCCACGAGTGAGTTACTAAGGCGAAGTAGAGCTATGTTCACTGCGCAGGCAATGACCAAGGAGTATATGTACAGGCAGTACCACCTGCAGGCAGGCATACTGAAGAGACAGAAGCAATCTAACGTGAGAATATGCTACAAACCAGTATTTGTTCCAAAGACGGACGGTGTTAGATTTGATGTTGAGTGAACTTGAGCTCTGTCAATGCAAGTGTCAACTGACTTCTTCTTTTTTAAAAATAAATTGTAAACATAATTTAAAATATTTTCTCGAATAAAGAATCTGTATGACAATAAGTGATTTTTTATCCATAGCTGAGTCAATGTATGCTATAATCTATGGCTATTATTAAAGAACAAGTATCGGGTATAATACGCAAAGTTCGGCGTAAGTCATTCCCAAAAATATCTTATGGCAGGCGGTCGCCTCCTTCTGCGAAGCAGTAATGCTAGCAAAGGAGGAGGCCGACCGCATCAGGCAGAGGCAACGGGGCGCTCGCCCCAGCCGCCGCCGGGATTCCGATCCCGATTTCCGGCCACCGTAGGCGCGGGCTTGCGGACGGCGTGCAATGGGTAGCACGCTGTCCGATCGTCCGGTAACCGGCCGGACCAAGCCCAAGTCGTCGACGGCGCGTTCTGTTCCCGCGCGCCTCAAGGAGCTGTCAGCAAACCGTAGAGGCCCAGCCTGCTAACTGCAGGCAGGCACGGTCGAAGCCTGCTGGGGTCAAGGGCCGTTTTCTGAGAGGAAGGCTCAGCCCCGGCACTATAGGCAACGAAGGAACGGGGTAGGTTTTTAGTCAGTACGAGTCTGACACTATTTCCCGCTCCGCCCAAGGGCGGGATCTGTCATTGGATGATTTTACCTACCATAAAAAAAAAAAAAAAAAAAAAAAAAAAAAAAAAAAAAAATACATGTACCAAATAATATAAAATAAATGATTACTTTTATAAGTTTACATAATGAATCTATTCCGAAGAATATACCTAATCATTATGTGTAAATTGAGTGAAAATAATCTGGATTATTTCGTTATAAAAAAATCTATTAATATTAATAATGTACATAACTTAAGACATTTTTAACCTATTGAAAGACGTTTCTAACCTTTTATGGGTATATTTAAAAAAATAGTTATGTGCTTTTTTTAAGTATAAAATTTGTAAACATACTTTTTATATTTAGAAAATAAAAAAATAAAATAATACAGATTTAAATTAATATTCAAAACTTGCCCAGTTTTATACTTAGTAAAAAATGACTGTTTTAAGTTTCAATAGAGATTAAAGTAATGTATATGTTCTTATTATAATGTCCCAAGTCCATTTACTTACGAATACACTCAAAATACGCCAGTGTTTTAAATAAATACTTTTTGTTTGAAGCATAATTTATATTAATATATTTTTAATTTTCTTTTAAGTACAAAACCCTAAAATGCGAAAGCACAACCAATAATTCAGAAACAAAGATGGTTTATGTATATAGGTATACAGGTAGGTTCATATATACGTAACAGTGTAATTCTAAACCTAACACCTCCCAACAGTCATCCAATTTATTACATTCTCGGAGGCTATAAAAAAGAAAGTCAACGGTTTCGTCTTCAGCCCCCGCCTCATGTCCGACTTTATGAAGAAAAAAGATATTATTTAAAAAAAAGTGGCGCGCCAAGCTGTCTGCTACCAGCGAAGTGTTGCAATCGTGAACGCGGCCACGACTACTTCACGTTGCTACATGTCCAATAACTCGCGGGCACGACAACACTCGCGACTGATTAGTGCGCAGCTAGCAATCGACGACAAACTGTAATGACAAACTCACTAGAACAATTAAGCAACCCGCGACAGCTACTTGCGCAAGTTAGCGCTTCTTGTTCAAAGGTATGAACTGAAAATTCCGAAAAGTTTTTTCTATGGATAGGTTACTAAGTACCTTTTAGAAGTTCATTATTTTGCTTGTAAAATTTCATATGAGGGGTACAATTAGTTAAATGTAATTAAATAGGATACAATGGATTTAGAGTTTCAGTGCGTTGAATTTCAGTCAAACATACAGGTTTTATCGTTTGAACGAATTACGATCTAGAAGGGGAACTCGGGTAAAGCACGTTCATATTTATATAGCGGTTAGTATATAATATACGAGCGTTGGTAAGACGAGTGCAAATCCAGTCCGAGGTACATTGCGTCATACAAATGGAACATTTAGAATGTTTGACCCGACGTCAAGACCGACCGGTGGCGGCGCAGTGGCGACGAGTCTCGCGAATTCCGACCATTGTCACGATATAACACCTATCTACTCAGTACTCTGCTACCAAATACATTAAGCACAAAAGCTGCAGAACCACTTGCTTGTCATTTAGTTCCAGCATTGCGAAACTTCGTTTCGGTTTCGTTTGCGACCCAAAATCTTATTTATCAATTTTGTTTTGTTTACTAACTTTACAACTCGCGTCACAATGCTGCGTAATAAGGTTTTATTTCTGATTGACATTTGCTGGTTCGCTCGAGAGAACTTTGACATTTCCGAAAGGTAAGCGCGTAGATTACAAGTTTTAATTTATTGTTACCTGTGCCTATGAAAACAAAGGGTTTTTGATGAAAGATATTCTAAAGTTATTTCTAAAGTTTAATGCTAGTGTTTGCTGAGGAGCTTTTCGATAGCAGCACCATTATCGACTTCTAATGAATACCTAAATACCTACGACGCGCCGCAACTCGTTCGCTTTAAAGTAAATGGAGTTCAAATTCTTCAGCAGTATAAGCTTCAATAAATAATGCGATGATAAGTTTCGTAATCACTAAATACGTTAGGAGTGGAATTCCATGACTGCATCAGCTTGCGTCTGCTATCGGGCGACACCTACACTTTGCTTCACTTAAGAACACCGTTCGCAATTGCACAACGTTGTTTAGGTGCTTTTCGAAAAAGACACCGTATCTGGCGTTTAAGTTATTGGTTGCACGCTGTCTAAAAAGGCTGTTAAGTCTTGAATGGCATTACGGCGGTGTGTCAGTTTATCAGGCACGTTAACCTGTCGTGTGCGGTCCGTGGCTGACCAACATTCGTCGGGGGCGGCGCGCGTTCATCCATGCGCAGACGCGTCACTCCGACTGCATGTTTGTTGGCCTCACACCGACCCTAATAAGTATGTTTGTAAGTTTACTTGACCGCATTAGGCAAAGAAAGGATAATATTTAAAGTTAGTGCCTTTTAAACACAAGTGTGTATCAAGGTACGCGAATTGAGTGCGAGGACTTGGAGTGGGGACTCTGCCCGCCCATCGAGTGATTCCAGGGAAGACGGTGGCACAGTGATCACGTGCTGCCGTGTACAGTAAGGCTTAGGGGAGACCGATAATTAGTCTCTTCAGGGATGTGCCGCAACAGGCGTTGCACTGAGGGGGTTCCGGAATGGTCTTTTGAGAGGTAACGGGGCCCCTTCTATGTGCTGATGGTGATCACCGGGGTGGTTTTAGTGAGGTAAAAATCCCACACTCCCCGGACTTATCCCCAAAGTCCGGGCGCCTTTTGAAGGTTTCTCCTCGACAACAAAAAAAAGAAAAAGCTAGCGGGGTGGTAGGAGCTTATTGTCGCTCTTAGATATTGTATTCCACATGTATTTTACAATTATCACACAACGCCGCCTAGTCTCAAGCTAAGCAGAGCTTGTGTTGAGTAAGTACTAGACACTGATAAACATACCTATATATTTCAAAATACATACATAATTTGTTATATGCCTGTAAGTAATAATACCTATTAAGTTTTGATTATTAAAAGTGTAAACTAAATAAAAAAGAACAAAATATATAAAAAAAACATACATATTATAGATAAATTACTCCCAGACACAGAACAAATGATCGTGCTCATCACACAAACATGGACTGGATGGGAATCGAACCCACGACCTCTGGCATAGTCAAGGCCACTAACCACTGGACTAACAGGCCAGTGAAAATATTAGATAACTAAGCTTTTGCTCATTCAAATTACAGTATCATTAGCATCAGACAGTTTAGATATTAAGTGCCAGAAACAAAGAAATCATGGCTTGCAGGTATACCTAAGCTCTTTTGTGCTTAAATTTATATAGTTAGCGTTACCTATAGGTACATAGCTCATCATCATTATGTAATTTTCTTTGGGGCTCTTACGAGAACAAAAACTCCTGATATTGCATAATTCTGCTGACTGTTAAATGGCAGTCGGTCCAGATATTCAACAAATAATTCTTTGACAGTTGACCTGGCACTTCAAAAACATACGTGATCAAAATGAGTTTTTGTTCGTTAAATTCAACATTATTATAAGCGGAACATAAAATGAACATTAGCTATGTCATATCTGACAGGTGACCATAGTCTATAATAGTCGCCGCCTGATCACTTTCGTGGAGGCGCGCGCAGGTTGCGGGCCGGCGCACGCGACACGGCACGCCGCACGGCAGCGGCGCGCGAGTCGCGAGCGCGACATGGTTCGCGTAACGGTGTGTTTAGTTCAAGAAAAGTCAACAACACACCCGTGCTCCGTACGGCGCTAGCGCACCTAATAAACGTTAGGGCGGGATTTGTAATTTGATGATTTTACCTACCATAAAAAAAAAAAAAACAATGAACGTTTAAACCACAAAAGTTGGATTACTAATGCTTTAAATTACCCCTCTGATAGTGATATATTGTCGCATGCTATTAAAACACAGTGTGAAATTAATACTTCCGAATCTTCAGATGGAAATTCAACTATACCTACTTAATGTTGTAAAGGCCAAAAACTTTACTAAAACTATAAAACTTATCAATGAAATAATTCAAGAATTAAAATAGAGCTATAAATTACGACGAACAAAAAACTAATTTTAATGTGTAGTGCAAAGATTTAGATGACATCGGCATCGAAATAAATTGGATAAGAAATATTTAATACTACATAAGTATCTTGTTCGTAAAATATTAAAACCTGAGTTTATGACCAATATCTTTCTTTAAACACGTTGAAAATAAAATCACTGACAGTGTGCAAAAGGAGACATGTTAGGACTTGTGAAACGGCATTTTGGAGACTTGACTCGACCGATAAGTCGTTTGAATGTGTCAATAAGAGATAACCAAAGCAAATAATAGAGTAAAGGCACCAAGTCGATGACACTGTTATAACTGTGACGAGGAAGGAAACTTGTCCACTATCGCCACCAATGAGACAATGTTAACAGCTACAAATAGAAAATGTACAATTTAAAAAAACGTTATATGTATTTTAGTATATCATGTTAACACTGAGAGTGATGAGAGTCAGTATCTCTATTATGCAACTACAATAATAATTTTAGACCCGAATATATTTGAAGGGTTGAAGAAAACACTTATATTTTGTCATTCACAGATTTGTCAAATGCCTTTGATTAATTAAATGTTATTTATGCGGCTGCGGCTGCTGTACCCAGAGCACTCTTAGTCTTTTAATAATTGCGGCTTATCAAGGTTCTGCCCTAAGTCCACTTCTGTTCAGCGAAGTACAAGATGTCGTCAAAGACGGAATTCAGGATCCACAACTCTGTGTTCATTTGAACGCTGATAATACAGTTCTTATTGAAAGAACTGACTATGGTTTACTGGCCCAAGCTGATGCTGCTGTTTACTGCAGGAGTGACATGATCACTTAAATTGAATTATCTTTAGAGATGTACATAGTTTAACTGTGAATTTGAGGTTCGTGTAAAGTAAATCGGGCATAAGCTGGACCCAAGTTTTAAAATCGTCGGGCTGACGAAAGGAATCTACTTAATATTGTGGCCACATAATTATTGAAATCTACATTTCTACAGACATAAAAACTACCACTTTCTCATTATCACGACTCTAATTTGAGGCTCACTTCGTTAGCGATCGATCATTAAATCAAAGCTGTTTGATTCGATTATTACGATTCAATTTCCCTATAAAAATTTGAGACATTAATTGTGTATCAATAAAAAGTTGTTAGCTGTGTCCGGTGGACCGTGGAGTAGTATCACAAGACCACAAGTCCCATTCTGCTTCATTCCACAAGTTGTGATCGACAAAAAACTGACACGTGCCCCACATTACGATAACTTAAGCCCAGCCTCCATTAATATACAACAGAATAGATCATAATTCACTGCGCACATTATGTCTAAGTGTGCTGACTTGTATGTTTTATTTTATTGCCACCTTTTTAATATCAATAATTTATTTAGTACTGTGTTTGTCACGTGCTTAATCGCTTATATGAACCTAGTAACTATTGTAAGAATCATTCGGTTCAGTTTATTAATATATTCTCTTTTAAGTGTTCCACAGTCAACAGTGAAGAGAATATCATATTTTCAGAATTCTTTTGATTGGTTCTTTCCAAAATGTTGGCATCTCTTCTATAAATGTCTTAGGTAATTGGCAATGATTGGCACATTGAGCAGATGTACAGGTCCCATCGACTTCCAGTCATCCGGCGTCTGTCGGTGGTCGGCTTGCGCGGTTTATCGTGTGTGAGGCTGCCGCGGGCGCGGAATGTGGCAAGTAGTGCCGCCGCCAGCGCCGCGGGGTAGAAAGCGGCCGCCAGTCCCCGGCCCTTATCAACACTTCAACGATGCTAAATTGTTATGTTATACGCTTATTTAGGACGAAACTCCGAGTCTACCCATCTTAGGCATACTTTTTTGCTTTATTTGAAAGTGCCAACCGATCATGACTTCTTTCACAACTATTACGTTTTTTACACAACTTATGTTTATGTTGGTAAATTTTGAATTAATATATTTGAATTATAAATGAAAATGATATTCTTTGATACTTCCAATGAGCCATAATCAATAGACGCCTGTGTGGCTAGCAGACTACAACTGGTTGTAAAAATGAAGAATAAAACAGACAGAAATTAATGTTGAAGAAGCAATAATTAAGCCTAACTAAGTAATTGTATTAGCTCATATAAATTATACGTACATTAACAGCATAAGGCAGCATTAACATTACGCACAATTTAAATAACTAATTAGGAAGCGGTGGAATTAACAGGTAGTATCTTATTAATGGATAGACAGTTTCCGCAGATCAAAACCAAGAAGTATTTTTTAATAAAAAGGTTTTAAATCTACAGATAATTAGGTCGATGTGGTTAGGCGTGATATTAATATTGTGAAAGCATATTTGATGAGAATTTGTTACTTTTTTGATAATATGAAAGGTAAGTGTACGATGACAAAAAAATACCGCATGCCTACCTGTCTGTCATATGAGAAAATGTTAAAAACCCTAAAAAATCCACCGTTGGCGAAGTAAACGTAGAGCTTTCCATTGAATGGAAAAATGCACCGTGAAGCCGGTTTCTTCATACCTTCCGGATTCCCAACCTGCTACTCTAGGTCAGCGTGCTGCGTCTCGCTCGCACCCACGCGGCTCGCCTCAGATTGCAAGATCGATTTGGGGTCGCGTAGCGTCGCCCTAACCTAGATTGTCTGCGCTCGGTAGACTTTGTAATAAAGCCTGTCTCGACTCTGCGACTGTTCCTTATTAAGTATGCGAACTCCTATTTTCATGGTTAAAAATCAGAACTTGGTAAACCGCAAAGCTTTTGTAATAAAAGCTTGAAGAATAGATAAGCTTTTTGTTGCATAGATCTAAATACGGTGAGACGTGAGTGAGTGGTCCTAGTCTCGGAGCTAATGCACGTATCGCCGGGTCAGCCATTAATCTGTATGTAACAGTTGCTAGTCGGCAGACAGACCTAACAAGAGTGACAATCTTCCGCATGTCACTGCGCAAGTTCGAATGCTCTTAATTTTTTATAAGTGGCTGTTGTAATTGGCTCCTTTTTGCATATGACGACTATACGATATAGGTATATTGGTATTTGGATATATCAGGATATTTAGATCATTCTGTATATCCTGATTATAGGTCATTTGCGAATATTACTAAAACATTCTAATTCAGATATTCATTTAACATTAACACACCATAACCCTCACATAATAAAGTTTTCCCTGTTACGTCCATAACGGTTTATCAAACTTTACAAGTTTAATGCAGGTAAATATAATATGTAAGTCACATTAAAATGCAAGTTAATAAAGTCCATAGATATTCATGAACTGTACTTTAGAGATGGGGGTCCTAATAAGGCGTTGCACCTGTGCGGCGCGGCGGCGGCGGCGGTGGCGGCGGCGGCGGCGGCGGTGGCGGCGGGCCCGATCGGGGACAAGCGAGCGCGCGCTTTGTAATCATTCAACTGTTCCGACAAAACAGACACCATCCCGTAACTCCGGTAATAAATACTTACAAAACGGTATTTACAAAAAATACTACAAGACATATATTCGCCTTTTTTGGATATTGAATCCAGAAATGAGAATATCCCACATAAGCATGCAATTATAGTTAATCGCTGTTGATGGATTGACTGCGTATATAATTACATTTTAATATTTAACTAGAAACGAACTATATGGTTTAGAATATTGATTGGAACTTAATTATAATGTGTAGAGAAATGTGAAGCGCAACATCAAAATCTTGAAATTAAAAAAAATAAACAATTATTGAAATTTAAGACTGAGTGTAGTGCTCAAATATGCTGCTAGCTAGGCATCAATCACCTGTTATTATTTTATAAATAAAATAAATGCTGTAGCTAAACAAGGTTAACATATTAACATATTATTTATAATCTTTTTATCTTGGTGTACAATAAAGTATATATAAATAAATATAAATAAATAAATAAATATTGTCCTCGTTATATACACACGTAAACGTAAGGAAAGAGCAACAAAAATGTATATATAAATATACCTATATAAAATATAATGGAACCTTAAAACTGAATGAGTCAGAACTTGGACACAAATGATGTAAGTTTATGAAGTACAGTCGTATGACATTTGAAGCTGCTGTCTCGTTAGTGAACAGTTATACAAAGATATTCTCTCTTTAATGAGCCACTGAACATATTTAGCAATTAAGTAATATATTGGTTCTACTTAGTGAAAGCTGTCCGTACAACTTTTACAAAATAAATTCCATTTTTTCTAAACATTATGCATTGTTTATTGTCCCATTCATCTTGTTTTATAGTTTCCGCGACAAATAATTAGACGTATCCAAGCATAGTTTATGTTTTGTTTTACCAAAACGAAATAACTCTTTCAAATACTTTGTCGATACCTGTCATAAATTGTGTTTATGGTTCTTTGAACTTTTGTGGTTTAATACCAACCGAAGTATCGACAATCGAAAAGACTTTTTCTAAATTCATTAGACAGTAAAATATTATAAGGTGCTAGGGCTGCCACGCGGACCACGGAGCAGGTACATACGACACCCACACATATCGAGGTGAAAAGCGTCGCTCAAAAATAGTTTTAAACATATTTGTTTCTTTTGAAGTCGGCCACTAGCATTCTTTAAGGCATGAATCAATCGGTAAACAGGCCACACTTAAACTTGTAACAACTACGTGTACTTATTGCGATAAATATTCTAAGTAACCGAGGCTAACTTGAGTTTACTTTTTGATACAGCGATATCTACCATACCTTCATATCGCTTAATATGGTGTCCGCTATGGCATGTTTTCGCAGATTTTATCTATTTATCAATAGATTTATACTTGTAGGTAATCAAGTACGTACTTTACGAGCACAACAACTTGAGCTTGCAAATATGTTTAGGAAAATGCACATGAAAATGTATCGTGATCCACTTGCACCCTGAAAACTTTCTTGCAAATGTGATGTGTGTATGAAATGGATACATACTAATAGGGACCGTTAGGAAAAATTTCGAATTGCATATCAGTAATCGCGTATGAAAGTGCGCGGCTTCCTGTTACATTCACACAACGTTGGTTTATTTAAAACGATATCGCTTGCAATTCTGCAAAGATTACTAGATAAGGATGGCATAATAGAATCGGATTATAGAAAACGTAGTGATTTTGAATTTTTGTCGTTAAATGTGCGTAATGAACAAACATCATTCGAATAGCAAGCATGAGAACAAGAATACTAACAAACAGAAACGGAAATCTGGAAGAATTTTCTGAATAGTTTACGCTGCACGGGCATATTTTTGGCGTAGTAGGATGCAGGTTGTGTTTTAGTTGGAATAATACTGAATTCAGGATGATGTAGTTGTACATGTAGGTTAGAGAATAATGCTCGTTCATCGGTGTATATACGTAGCTACACATAATAGCATAATCGATCACGTATTGAGCGCGATCATTGTGCTCGTCAGTTGGACCGTGAATCCTGTCACTACATCCCCGCTGCCCCGCGCCCCGCGCCCCTCTGGACCCCTCGTCCCCATCATATGAATCTCATTTACGTTGTGCTTACGCAACTGAGTAAAATCACTCAAGTGTGAAATGTTATTAATATGTCAGAGATAGTTTTATTGTATCGGGTTCGGGGGAAATGTTTTGACTTTGAAATTAGTTTATTTGGAAAGGTTGATTTTGTTGGATCGATTAATATTGTTAAAAGTAACCTAATACATTTGCGGAATTGATTTTCAGTTGCCCAGGAATCTTATGTTTTAAGTTAAATAGCCCCTGGTTTGGTTACAATAGCGATGCGCTTTTCAATGAATTCAATATTTTTAATCACTTTTCGATACCAGAATCTTTCAGGATCAATTTGGAAAAAAATAATAATCTGCAGCCTTCTTACCTGTATACTTGTCTGTACTTGGAAATTAAGTGATAAACATTTAAATAACTGTTAGTAGTTTTTCAGCCTCCATAGGTACATCAGTTGACAAAAACAAAATCCTAATAAGATCACTTTGTTATCCGTCCGTCTATCGATCAACACTCTTTTTCCGTATGAAAGTATTAAGCTGAAATATATTATATATCTAGAACAGTGGTGGTCGAGTGGTAACGGCTCCGACTTACGAGTTGTAGGTCGCGGCCGTTGCGGGTTCAAACCCAGCACGAGTAATCTCTGTGTAATTTATTTGTCCCAATTTCGTGAAGGAAAACATCGTGAGGAAACCGGCATCTCTTAAAACCAAAAATTCCAAGACATGTAACATTCACCAATCCGCACTGGGCCCGTGTTTACGGCCCATTCCCTCTCCTAGAGAGGAGGCCTGAGTCCCAACAGTGGAAAAATTAAAAACAGATGATGGAAGTGCTACTTAATGCTAATATCATATAAAAAAAATCATAATTCTAAATTAAGAGTGGCCAACCCGAGGTTTGGATACACAGATATCTTATGGATATTATCTAGCTAAGATCTGTGTATCTAGGTTTTGTATAGAAGCCTAGGCTTCTATAGAACTCAAAACCTAAATTTGTGTAAAATTTATCCAGTGAAGACCTCTGAAAATCTACTATTTTATGTGAACATGGCCCTCCATAATGTATTCGTTTATTAAACATATAAAAAGTAGTATAGCTTTAAAAAAAACGCGTAGGTATTTCCTGGAACAAGTTTTGTGAAATATTCGAGTAAATCAAGGAATTACCGAATGCGAACAGTTTTCAGGCGTTATCATATCTCTCTTTTTTCGCGTTGCCTCTTTATCAAACATCGCGTGAGATTGCTTTAAATGAAGCAACAAGCTTTTAAACTATGGTCGACATTGACGACAGACGAGTGGGAAGGGCCATCTTAACGCACTTTAAAGATAAGCCCGTTTATGCTCCGGCGCATATTTTGACACTCACGAGGAAATTAAAACAAAAGGCTTTGGTAGTATAAGGTGTGGTATGGGTATAGTATAGTATAGTATAGTATAGTATAGTATAGTATAGTATAGTACGTCTCGTTGACTTAAAATATTGGTGAGGTAAAAGATTTAATAACACAAGTAAAGAAAACGTGAATTTGTTGTTATATCACAAAAAAATTAACACAAAATACTATTTCACTATTCGGATTTTTTTTCGTGAATCTACTCGGGAATCGAATTATTTATATAGGGTGACTGGTAATTAGTGAACGATACTTAAACACGTGATTGTAGTCATGATAACAAACAACTTCAACAATCGCGAACAAAATCTGTTGGTCAGAACATTTATGTTCACCTAACTGGTCAAAATGTACTGAAATAGGATGATTTTTTTCGCGATTCCAGGTTTAGTCCCATAGTAAAAGTTGTTTCTTATCATGACTACAATCACGTGTTTAAGTATCGTTCACTAATTACCAGCCACCTTATATAAGTAAGTTTGTATGGACTCCTCAGTGCGCGAGTCCGATTCGCACTTGCCTTTTTTATTAATTTAATTGCTTAGTAGAAAGTTATTACCGCTTTAGAGTTGGTACCTATACGACACAGAAAATTTCAAGCTTTCCCTGAAAAAACTTTAACACTAGTGTTTTTTACTAGTTGTTTTACTGAAAGAGGTACTAGTGGTTTCAGTGGTAAGCTGCAATAATGATGAGCACAAATAAGATGAATGTGATGACTCGTAATTATAAAGTTTATTTACATACAGAATAATTATATTATTGATCCATCGCTTATAATTAATTAAGCTTAATTAATTGTTCAACGGCCACATACTAACATAAAGTGAAGTTAAATTATTACGAAAAGCGTTAAATTAGTAATAAGTAAGTTTAAAGTATTGTCGTACAGTCTCATTGATATTAAATCGTTATTTTAAAAACCATAGTAAAAGAATCAGAGGCCCTACTACGAGCTTACAAAACGATCCATTTTACAACCTAAACTGATTTTTTAAAGAAAGGGAGCTATATAGGGTGTAGGTATCACTAGCACGCCTGACATTTTATTTTTATTTTTATGGTAGGTAAAATCATCCAATGACAAGTCCCGCCCTTGGGTGGAGCGGGAAGTAGTGTCAGACTCTTACTGACTAAAAACCTACCCCGTTCCTTCGTTGCCTATCATGCCGGGGCTGAGCCTTCCTCTCGGAAAATGTCCCTTAACCCCAGCAGGCTTCGACCCTGCCTGCCTGCAGCTAGCAGGCTGGGCCTCTACGGTTTGCTGACAGCTCCTTGAGGCGCGCGGGAACAGAACGCGCCGTCGACGACTTGGGCTCGGTCCGGTATGTTACCGGACGATCGGACAGCGTGCTAAGCACGCCTGACATTGACGATTTTACGTATTTAGTCATCAGTTCATGATAGTTTTAGTTTGTTATGTATTTTGTAAGATTGTAATGTTATGTATGTATCTATGGGCTTTAGTCACCTGATAATAATAAAAAAGTAATTATATTTTAACACGTCATTGTAAGGCCCCAGTCTGAATCAATGATAACTTTTAAGACACTGTTCAAAACGTTTTGCTGGTCTACTTGTTGAAATTTAAGTCAGTAGAAATTTAAGTCTATGTTTCTTGCGTTGTGTTGTATGTGAAACCACACACTCTTTGTCCAATCAAATCAGTCATTATTTCTGCGTTTTTTTTTATGGTAGGTAAAGTCATTCAATGACAAATCCGAGCGGGAACTAGTGTCAGACTCTTACTGACTAAAAACCTACCCCGTTCCTTCGTTGCCTATCGTACCGAGATCGAACCTTCTTTTCAGAAAACGGTCCTTGGCCCCAGTAGGCTTCGACTCTGCCTGCCTGCAGCTAGCGTTTGGAATTCGATCTTTGTCAGCAACCGTTTCCAGTCGATGAAATCAGAGCGCAGGGTGTTTTTCATAATTGAAGATTAACATCACTTAGAAATTGAGAAACCGGTAGAATTTTTTAAATCAGGATCAGAAATTTATTTACTAAAAATACATTAATTTCACAAAAGTGATAAGCAGACATCATGTCTAATGACAACAAAACAACAACAATATAACCCTGTACAAAAGTAGGTTTATAAAAAAGCCTATTTTTCAAAGTCACTTAAAAACAACATATGATTCGTCTGGCGGGTACAATTACGTATAGGAATAGAAAAATCATAGAGTCGCTCCGCGGAACAGAACAATGGGCGATGTCACAGTGCGCGCAGCTCTAATGGTGCGTTTAATATTATTTTACACACGGTACCGACGGCAAAAAAGGAAAAAAAAATAACGATTTTATGGAAAAGTTTTAGAGTATATGTTACTTAGAGGTAATTCAATGTAATGTGAGGTACACAAACATGAGCAATATTCATGCATTAATTGACTAGGTAATTAAAGCTAATGTAGAAAATGGCGCTAGTAATAGGTTATATTTTTGTCTTTAGACGCAGAATATATATTTTAAAATACTGTTATCCCAATATTAGCCATAAATAAAATCATTATATTTTTTCTATATTAATTAAATCACAAAGAACAACCGAATTTAACATACCAAAAAAATAAAAATACTAAAAAATAAAAATCACAACAAACAAAATGGAGACTAACGTTTGTTGTTGGACTCATACAAATTTTTTGTATGTGCATGTGTGTAATCTACTTGTGTTTCGCATGAGTGGTCCCGGACTAATAACGACAAACTTGCGACTTCCTTTGCACACTCCGCTGGGCTTTACCTTTAATATACGGATAGTACAGATTTTATAAAACAGTCTTATTTACCCAGCACCGATAGATATGATTGTCTTTTTGAATTTTTATTGACGTTAATGTCGTCGCGACATCGTAAAAATTTCATCGGTTGAGTATTGTTCTTTTTACTGTTATTTACTGGTATTTTGTTTTTAATGGTGAGCGGTCAGATGATTTTAAATAGTGATGTTTCTTTTTTTATTGATTTAAAGCCCGTGCTTGACTTCGAGCCCACTTGGTGATAAACAGCCATGCAATTGTTGATGGTGAGACGCACTAGCTTATTTTAATAAGCTATTTTATAGGCCTTTAGGCCTATTCACTCTAGCTCTCAAAACACCTAATACTCGCCGTATCCACCCATAAGATACGTTATGTTATGTTTATTTTTATGGAAATTTTGTTAAATATTTTAGTTGATTATTATTTATTTATTAATTCCAGTTTAACATAAAGGGTATTTAATATATCATCTGATTGAATCGTGCACAATAATTCAATTGTACATCACATTCAATGTATTACAACCACTATCGTAGCTGTTATCACGTTCAAATTATAAAACAAGCGGTTACGATTAGCGCGTGGAAAAACGAACTTTCCATTTTACGTTTACTTATAAACTGGCGTTAAAAAAACGGGGTAAACGGCCGGTCGGACTGTAATCAAAACTATTGATAACAACGCTACCGTGCTGCGATACTATTTGGTATTTCCTCCCTCATTACGAACCATTTGCAATGTTGTAATTTTTTTTAAGGTCCTTGCCCCAGTTAGGACTTACTAGTCCTGTATTGTGGGTGCGTTCACAATCATGTAAACTAACATAGCCAAGATACCTAGACTCGGAACAACTTTTTTTTAGGCCATACATATATTTACTCCGTGCGGGAATCGAACCGGCGACACGCATCGTAGCAGCTAATTGCTCAATCACTACGCAACCCGTGCCATCATAGATTGATTTGACTTATATAATATCCTATCTTATTTTATGCATCTAATAAATTACATAGTAATTAAACTATAATATAAATAAATTGAAAGAGTTTTTTTGTAGCACAATGAAGATAGTTAAGCGACTATTACAATACAAATAAATAAATGGTTGTTGTAATTCGTAATGTTGTAATTTCGCACATGCGTATATTAATTCGAGTTTTAGAAAAAAAGTACTTTATTTTTTTATTTTATCTTTGCAAATACACCGTTAAATTTTAAACTATAGTAAAAAAATAACACATTTAATAAAAATATTAATAACTCATACACACAACACAACTCAAAGTTGTATAAGTATTTATTAATATTTTTATTATATGTGTTATTTTTTTACTATAGTATTAGTATTAGTAGTAGTATTTGTGAACATAATGTTGTTTTCTTATTTCTACACACTGTTGTCTACATTTCTTCTAATCTCTCCTGTCTCAGGGCTGTTGGAAGAAATGTCTTTTGAATGAAGCAGTACTTTTATACAAATTTTTATAATGATGTACGAGTACTTATTCACAGAATTTTAAAACCTCATACCGTAAATAGATAATTTTTCATATAGATACCTATGTAACATCATGCTACGATGTACGGAAGCGGAGCAGTATCCAAAAACGCGGATGACACCGTAGAGGACAACTAGTGCATATATTATATTTAGTAGTCTTACAGGAATACAGGGAATAGTTGAATAAAATAAGTAAATTCAAACTAAAGAAAAAAAGAAAATAAAAAAAAGAAAAGGATTTCATCAATCGCTTGCGGTCTACAAGAGCCAGAAAGTTGTTACGAAGGATAGCAAAACTATAGAATTATTTATTATCTATGATCTCTAATTAAATGATAAATGTAAGCCCATAAAGTAAACCAAGTTGATAGATTTGACCTTAAAACATAAAGGGGATGTGTCAACGATGAGCCGAACACGTGCCCGTTGTAAAAGAGACGTTGCCCCGCGGCGACACGATTCAATTTTCAAAGGTCGTCTTTGTATGACCGACTATAATTGGGGTTTACACCCTTTATATGTACCCACTGGGAATATGTCAATTTAGTATTTTTAGGATTCCGTGCCACAAATGAAAAAAGTAACCCTAAAAGGATGATTTCGTTTTCCGTCGGTCTGTCTGTCAAGATTGTTTTTATTAGGAAAACACGGAGTTATCAATTTGAAATAAACTCAAATCTGCAAATATCGCATATTATGACACTTACAAGGGAATCAAAACTACGTACGGACTTCTAACCTAAAACCATGCTTAGTAAGAAGCAGTCTCACAGATTAAGTAAAGGAAAAGTTTCGAAAATTATTAACTTGTTAAATATCGAAAAGACCAAACTATTATAGAAACACTGACTTCCGAAATTAAAGTTATATTTGCTGTCTTTTTTATGCTATAATCTTATACTTATTTGCAGTTTTATCCTTGACTGTTTTGTGTTTTTTTGAAGTCGGTTGTATTTTTTTGGAAAAAGTTTTTTTATGCTATTATAATCTTAAGTATATTTGCAGTTGGATACTTGACTGTGATGTAGGTGAACATTTATTCGACTACAAAGTTAAGTTTGATCTTCAATCCTACATATTTTTTGGTAGAAAAAATAAATTTTATTATAATATATTATCTCAATGGCTCGGAACCAATTCATGAGTCGCAAGTTTGACTTACTTTGGCCTGTTTTATTTTTTAAGTTTGCTTACTTTTTGTGTTATACAACGGCAGTTTATTTAAGAGGGTTAGACTGTTTTATTTCACGATGTGGACTATTTATTTTTGTTTGTTGAGAATATATTTAGGCCCATTAATTTTTTGAATACCGTAATTAGAGACACAATAGAAAGACAATAGTGGTGCGAACGCCGGCGTTCGCTTGGGGCTTGAGTAGTTAAACTTTTTCCGGCTATTATATATAAAATATAGCGCAATTTAAGACCTCGAGTTCTTCATGGATGTGGGCTTTAAATTAAAGTTGTGCTAAACTCGGTTTGTAACACACTTCTTATAACCTACAAATAGGTTCTATTTCTTAGACCAACTGTCCAAACTGACGGTTATCAAATTATTAAAAAAATCACAGTTTTCATGCTTTTATTATTATCTTATTTTTCGATATTTCTACATGCTGTATGCTACACAATATTACTAACATTAAATTGAAATTTCTTTCAAACTTGTCGTCACTATAAAATATTTTCCAATTTATAACCTAGCCACTTTCAACGAATGGTCGCTTTGTTGAACTTATAGACTTAATTCGGTACACACCCTTTCATTTACTTATAAAATGATAATGAGTGGTGGCACCTTAATATTTATTTTAGCGAAGTGCAAAAACTGAGTGAAGCGCGCACACGTGTGCGCACCTTTACTCCTACAAATAATGATAAATTGCTTCTGATATTTATAATTTTGTAATGTGTTATTGAATTGATTGCAGAATATGTTCGTAAAAAACATATTACTCGTAATTATAATAATCGATTTGTTAAGTTGAAAAACTACCTAATTAATATAGTTGAAGCAGTGAACCAAAATTTCCTGCCACTTTAACAAGATCATTATGTTTCGTAATAGGGGGATTTTTTTTTTAAAGCAAAATAAAATTCAAAAAGCTTTTTTCCACTTTACTACCCTTTTTTGTGGTGTGTAAAATCATTCAATGATATCTCCCGCCCTTGGGCAGAGCGGGCGATAGTGTCAGACTTTTACTGACTAAAAAACCATCCCGATCCTTCTTAGCTCTTTATATCGGGGTTGGACATTCTTTTCAGAAATCAATCCATGGCCCCAGTAGGCTTCGGCCCTGCTGGGCCTCTACGGTTGGCTGACAACTCCTTGAGGCGCGCGGGAACAGTGCACGCCGTCGACGATTTGGGCTCGGTCCGGACGGTTACCGGACGGTCGGTCGGCCAGATATTCCACTTAACTACCCTGCCATATCGGCCAGGGTAATAGAATTATAAACACTTGTTTTGTTTATATTTTCTGGTTTGATAAAAAATGATACGCAGTCACAAAATACTTTATGCACACTTGTTTTTAGATGAGTAGCATAAGAAAGTTTGATTATTGCACAAAAGTCTGACCATCGTGGACCCTTCCGCATCACAGGCAGAACAGAACATTATATAAACTATAAATAAATTAAAGTGTACAAACTGAAATTGCCACGCTCTATTAGCCCCCGCGTTACACAATACAGATTCCCATACGTGGCACGGTGCCTGCACGCTGACAATGGTGTCTCCACACGTTATGTTCCGTGTAAATTGGTGTAATCGGTCAGTTAACTGCTTTCAAACATTTTGAATCCAGTCAACTGTGCATTCCAACTACAACCGTGTCTATCTATCTATTCACCAGCCTAATAACGTTTTATAAAAGCCGATTTACCAAACTAATAGCCGCAAATTAAGCCGCGACAGCGAAATTGATTATTCGTTTGGAGTTCAATTTAATTTCTACATAAACTAAATTAATGTTCGAAATTAAAATGGTATTGTAATAAAGCTTACTCGATCATCCACAGCTATTTATTAACCCCCAAAGTTTCAAGAGTCCCTTGACAATGTGTGACATATATATAATATACTATGTACATGAACATGTCGCGGGCAACAAGACGAAAGGCAATAACCCAAATTTAATAACTGCCAAAGATTGGGTGGACATTAGTTGCTCAATTCTACAGTAACTGACATTCAGTCCAGCCATGAAGATAAATCTCGCTAGATTAGCACAGATTAATCTTTATCTGAAAAACCTATCGGGAAATCGAAGTAGCAACATTCAATTAATTTCCTTTAATTTAAGGACAGATGCCAACCAGTAAATTCTGCATAGATCAGATAAAACAGTTGTATCTTACAAGAGATGACCGCAAAACTGAAGAGATATACTTTCGTTGAATTGTTAAGCCGGTGCGGAAAATTCAAGGACAATATCAACCACAGCCGATCGGGACAATCGGCTAACGTACGAAGGGAAGGCACTGCGAAGCTCGAAGAAGCCGACGTTAGATAGATGATAAGCCACAGTGACGCATTCTTGTGATACAAACACATTTATTATTATTAGATCTACGTAAATAGATATACACACATGTCGTTTATACGTGACAATGTCACTGCCGTGTGCGGCATAAAAATTAGTCCTCACTATTACCGATACTGAAGTGGCATTTCAAAATTAACTTTAAATTTCGCAGTATAGAGTATAAAATCCGGTATTTCTATAATATATTATGGGTTAACCGTAATGGCAAAGTGTGCTTATTCATTACGTTTCCATTCTATTGGCGTAGTCCTGTCGGTTCTTCTGTGTTCGCCTGTAGAATTTTTGTAACGATAACATTTATTTATTTATTCAATAAATTCATCTGTAGGTAATTGGAAGAAAACCAAGAGCCTTTAAAGCAAATTTAATGTATTTATTTGTACGCATTCTTAATATTAATAATGTCGGGAACAGCTAACTTGAATGAAGCATCAACAGCTAGAATGAATTAATTTATATTAATGATAAGATAATATTTTTTTACATTTTTAAATGTTTTTATATTATTGGACTATTTAACAATGTAATTTATCAATGTAATTTATATTTTAATTTTAGCATGTTTACTCGAGTAACAATCTAAAATTATTTATAATTTAACGCATCCTTTTCCTACAGTTTTCACAACAGAAGGACTCATAAGTAGTTCATATTTTTTTATTGTTAATTTATTAATAAATTGTTTTTTTTTTTTAATTAATTATAGTTAGTGTAATAAACTTAATAAATTTATCGATTAGGGAACAAATCACCGCTAAAGAAACATAAAACTAGTAGTAGACTTATTTCGAGGCTAACTTTTGAAAGTAAATAATACGTACCAATGCTCAATGATTTTTTAGATAAAAAAATATATTAATTGAATTATTATTATTGTTTTTGTATATTTTTGTGTACAAACAGGTGTTTGTGCATATTATTATTTTCAATTAGGGATTCATATATGAGGTGACTGGTAATTAGTGAACAATACTTGAACACGTAATTGTTGTCATTATAACAAACAACTTTTACTATGTATTTCAGTACATTTTGACCAGTTAGGCGAACATAAATGTACTGAACTTGGCTGACATTTTTCGCGATTTCAGGTTTGGTCCCATAGTAAAAGTTGTTTGTTATCATGACTGCAATCACGTGTTTAAGTATCGTTCACTAATTACCAGTCACCCTATATATGTAATTATATTTAAACATATTACAATATTTTATTAGATAAACATGTGTTTATCTAATAAAATATTGGTTCTATTTATACAATATACTTGCGCTCTACCTTAGTTCTACACGGTTGTTCGAAATCTCTGAAATTCTCGGCTTGCCTCTATTATTATAATTATTTGTGGTTGATATTTCAACCACAGCCGATCGGGACAATCGGCTAACGTACGAAGGGAAGGCACTGCGAAGCTCGAAGAAGCCGACGTTAGATAGATGATAAGCCACAGTGACGCATTCTTGTGATACAAACACATTTATTATTATTAGATCTACGTAAATAGATATACACACATGTCGTTTATACGTGACAATGTCACTGCCGTGTGCGGCATAAAAATTAGTCCTCACTATTACCGATACTGAAGTGGCATTTCAAAATTAACTTTAAATTTCGCAGTATAGAGTATAAAATCCGGTATTTCTATAATATATTATGGGTTAACCGTAATGGCAAAGTGTGCTTATTCATTACGTTTCCATTCTATTGGCGTAGTCCTGTCGGTTCTTCTGTGTTCGCCTGTAGAATTTTTGTAACGATAACATTTATTTATTTATTCAATAAATTCATCTGTAGGTAATTGGAAGAAAACCAAGAGCCTTTAAAGCAAATTTAATGTATTTATTTGTACGCATTCTTAATATTAATAATGTCGGGAACAGCTAACTTGAATGAAGCATCAACAGCTAGAATGAATTAATTTATATTAATGATAAGATAATATTTTTTTACATTTTTAAATGTTTTTATATTATTGGACTATTTAACAATGTAATTTATCAATGTAATTTATATTTTAATTTTAGCATGTTTACTCGAGTAACAATCTAAAATTATTTATAATTTAACGCATCCTTTTCCTACAGTTTTCACAACAGAAGGACTCATAAGTAGTTCATATTTTTTTATTGTTAATTTATTAATAAATTGTTTTTTTTTTTTAATTAATTATAGTTAGTGTAATAAACTTAATAAATTTATCGATTAGGGAACAAATCACCGCTAAAGAAACATAAAACTAGTAGTAGACTTATTTCGAGGCTAACTTTTGAAAGTAAATAATACGTACCAATGCTCAATGATTTTTTAGATAAAAAAATATATTAATTGAATTATTATTATTGTTTTTGTATATTTTTGTGTACAAACAGGTGTTTGTGCATATTATTATTTTCAATTAGGGATTCATATATGAGGTGACTGGTAATTAGTGAACAATACTTGAACACGTAATTGTTGTCATTATAACAAACAACTTTTACTATGTATTTCAGTACATTTTGACCAGTTAGGCGAACATAAATGTACTGAACTTGGCTGACATTTTTCGCGATTTCAGGTTTGGTCCCATAGTAAAAGTTGTTTGTTATCATGACTGCAATCACGTGTTTAAGTATCGTTCACTAATTACCAGTCACCCTATATATGTAATTATATTTAAACATATTACAATATTTTATTAGATAAACATGTGTTTATCTAATAAAATATTGGTTCTATTTATACAATATACTTGCGCTCTACCTTAGTTCTACACGGTTGTTCGAAATCTCTGAAATTCTCGGCTTGCCTCTATTATTATAATTATGTATTTACATATTTTTTTACTTAGATTCATGTCAAGAAAATGAGAACTTGCAGATTCAGTAAGATGCATAACTGATAAAATCTGAATCAATTTCGATGAACGTTTTTTTCTTCCTGAGTTTTGCGCTTAGTACCACATTTGGTCATTCATTGGTATTTGTATACATAAATTATGTCATATATTATCCAGCAATTCGAAAGTCTTATTCATAAGTTAGTTATAAACCTTCTCATTGCCGCATGAAACGAAAAAAAAAGTGTGCGTGAAATAAATGTGTCTAATTATATATATAAGTATGTTATGTACTAACCTGCATCTGAAACCAAGAGTCGAGAAGGCCGGCGGTGTGTGGAGCACCCCAACGACCGCCGCCTGGGACAATCTGAAACATATACACCAACTTCATTTATAAAAAAGAAAAGAAAAACACAATATGGAAGAAAATAACACTAGGAAAAATATACAACTAACAAACGTAATAAGGGTCGACGTCTTAAAGTCGTCGAAACACTGGTGTGAAAAAAAGGAATAGCAGTATTTTTCAATAGCACTATTGATCTTATATAGCTCCGTCTCTTTCTTACGCAGGAATTATGACGTTTTCTGTAGCGTAGGCCCGGTTTCCACCAAAGCGGAGAGGAGAGGAGACGAGAGGAGAGGTGTCGCGAAGCTGGCAGGTTATTTCCACCAAAGTGGAGAGGAGAAATGTAGAGGAGAGGAGATGTGAGCTTTGTGTAGCAGAGATGTAAGCTGTGAGAGAATAGGCATGGGGAGAAGGCAGCGGGGTGCGGGGACCGCGAGCGCGTGCACCGCCTGGCCGCCCGACTAGACACTTTTCCACTCTGCTGCACCGCTTGCTCGCTCGCCGCATATAAGTCTATAGAAAAATGAGACATCTCCTCTAGTCTCCTCTCCGCTTGATCCATTTCCAGCAAAGCTAAGCGGAGAAGAGATGTGGAAAAAACGAAATCGGATTGGTTTATTCAAACAAATCTTCTCTTCTCTCAGCTTTGGTGGATTCCGGGCCTAATGTTTCCTCTGGTGCGACTCAGGCCTCCTCTCTAGGAGAAAGAATTGGCCGTGATCTGCCACGAGTGCTCTAAGCGGGTTGGTTAGGCATTTCTTTATATTAGTTTATATAAACCCTTTTTTAAACATGGTCCCACAGTAGAAATTATTCCTGTATTGTGGATACGTTTACAAACGGCAACCTTTACATACTCTTACTCGTACAACTAAAAAAAATTGTCTATGAGTTGATCAGGTGGTTGGTGAGATAGACAAGCCTACCACAATATTTCTAGTCATCGCAAATTGTGAAAGCTTTTGATGGCTATTGTGTTATAAAAAGTGGCGATTACCGGACGAAACAATGGAATTCAACCTGTTTGGATCTCAATGAAATTAATCAATAGTGAACTACGGAGGAGTATGAAATAAAATATTTTCCAATTAGTCTTTTTGTCAGTAAGTTAACCGTCTCCACTGAAAGGTTATACAGTCCCTATGGTATCCTTAGGAATTTCACATAAATACATTAGACATTACTTTGCAAACTTATTCGGACAAATTAAAACATACCAATGGATAATTATTTACGTGACATTAAAAATTCCGATTCTTAATTAAGAAAATATCATCATAAAAAATGAATGGTGAAAATATAGACTAACTAGCGAATATATGTATGTTTATACACTTAAAGCTTCCTCATGAACCACTCTGGTAATTGCTGAAAACTGCAAGAAGATTGGTTCAGTACAGTCAAACGGGTAAAGCAGGGGTGAAAGAACAATTTAAAGGAGATAATAAAAATCGATGCTATGATAGAAATGAAAGAAAATATGAATAGAAATATACCTATACCAAAGTGAAAATCATAATTAAAGTTTTGTTCCTTTTCACGCTTTTTTTGATAGAAGTTTTATGAGTTTATTGCGAACGGCAAGTGGCAATGGCCAGGGCACATTGCACGCTGAACAGATGGCCGTTGGGGCCGAAATGTTCTGGAGTGGCGGTCGCGTACCGGAAGTCGCAGCGTTGGAAGGCCTCCCACAAGGTTGACCGATGACCTGGTCAGGGTCGCTGGAGTCCGATGGATGCTAGACGCACAGGACCGGCCATTGTGGCGACGCTTGGGTGATGCCTATGTCCAACAGTGGGCGTCATTTGGCTGAAATGATGATGATGATGATTGCGAACGGACGGTGAAGGCTATTCATAAACATTATGCATAAACCATTGATATATTATAAAGGAAGATGCGTTACGCACTAACATCGCAATCAGAAAACCTGGACTCGAAACTCACACATCTACACTACCCCAGTCACTGATAGACAAGGACAGAGATAAAAACCGGCGCTGTCGTGCGAGCGAAATAGCGTTAGCCGCCGAATGTGTGTGATCGTCGCAACCGATGTAACGCCAATAGCGACTGAGTGAAATTAGGATAAACTATCGTGATTTCAGAGGTCCACGTGCTATGCTTCACCTATCTTCCGCTATTTTGATTATATTAATTAATGGCATAAGCTGATGAAATTTGCTTATAACTTAACCTAACCAGCCCTGAAATTCTGTAACATAGAAACTCTATCTGCAAAATCCTTCAGAGTTGGGAATAGCTGTTGTCTAAGTAAAAAACCAATAAAAACCTAAAATGTGTTTGAAAAGCAACTACTACTGCAAGTATTTCACGCATGACTGTCAAATGTCCTTTGCAGGCAGTACACCATGAAACGCTAAGATATAATTGCGATTGTGATGCAGATCCGCAACTAGTCCATCATTAGGGCGTAAAATCTGTCATAGCTAATCAGAGGGCTGTCATTTATGTTCTTTATATTGTAAAGAGCAGTGGTGGCCGAGTGGTAACGGCCCCGACTTACGAGTTGTAGCTCGCAGGTTCAAACCCAGCCAGGCGCATTACTTTGTTTAATTTATTTCATTACCACTGCTCTCAAAAACGATGAAGGAAAACATCGTGAGGAAACTGGCATGTCGTAGAACCAAAATTCGAAGATGTGTTACATCCACCAATCCGAACTGGGCCCGCGTGGTGGATTACGGCCTATTCTATCTCCTAGAGAGGAGGCCTGAACCCAGCAGTGGGAACATTATAAGGCTGATGCAATGCAATGCAACATTTTACATGGTGGTTGCGTTTTTATGGGAAAATTAAAAATTCAATCATCACAAGAAAGGATTGCAAGCTCTAGTCACCGGTCCAGTATGAAAGCTACAATAAGCTTTGTCCTCCATTGATACGGATTATTAAGTTCGTTTCGGTATCTTTAACTTGAGGATTTGGGCTGCGGGATCGCTAGAAAGATTTACCCTGGAAAGCAAAAGATAACTGAAGAAACACAGGTTCTTTTAAATCCAACAGGAGCCATGGATTGTGCTAAAGAGAACCCGGTGTCCTGAAACGAATACAAAGAAGAAACTTAAGAATAGATTTTAATCAGTAAAAGTCTGTCACGCCCGCTCGCACTGCCCTAGAGCGAAAAAAGTAATTGTATGATTTCTCCCGCCTGAACAAAAGTGGTTTTAAGTTAGTAAAAATTTGACGCCCTTTGCTTCCATCCAGAGCAGCAGAAATAGAGCAGTCATTTGATGTATTGGGATATCATCAAATGACTGATGATGATAAAATCTAGATTTTTTTGAGTTGGCCCTCAAAAAGATCTAGATTTTACCAACGTGAAGAACGAACCGGACATAGAATAGAACTAGATAACAAAAAATGTATTTGATTAATTTAATAGTTTTTGCCAGTAAACGGTAACGTGTAATTGACATACAACGTAAACTTAGTTATGGGCCAAAGAAATGCTTTGCTCAAAGTTTCCTTCTTTCTTCACTGAAGAAAAGTCCCCCATACAGGTTTAATATGACCTAAAAGTATTGATTGTAGAAAAATCGGAGCAGACTCACGGCTTGAAGCATATTTACCTGTTATCTAATTTTATTAATACTCACTATTTAAGCGCCTATTACACGACAGTCTTAGAATTTACTTCCGAGTAAGGGCTGATTTCATCATTCAATATAAAAACTTAGTTCAACTAAACTGAGCTCAGCGTAATGTAGTTTAAAGACCCGTGTCGTAAACATGGGCGACAACAAAAGAATTGAAACTGAGTTTAGCGTAAAATAGGTTCAATTCATCGCGGTGAAACGCAAAATGAAGCTATAATCTCGATTAGTCGCCCAAACTGCGTTTTTTTTTTAACGAATCGCGATTAGTTTATTGGTGAATTTGGCTCTAAGACAGACCCTTATTACACTACGCGACGTCGATTAAGACCGTCTGAACATCGAGTGGTGTAATAGGCCTTTTAATTTCCACAAGAAAAATATGAAATGATCGTTTAAACTGTTTACTTTGTATTTTACAAGTATATTAGTCCTAATAAGTGCAGGTGTTATAAGTGGTCATCATCTTAACACTTAAGTCTTCATTGTTAATTGCTATTTCGAGTGTTGTCGTAAAAGAACAACTAAACAGACGCTTGGCGGTTGTAACAGTAACGTTATAACATAGTCATTATAATTGCTGCCTAAGGCGGAATACGGTCGTGTACACAAGATGGAGGAGAATTTGGCTTTTGAAGCATTATCTACTAGTCTGCCCCGACGGATTAAATTTTAGAACTACGAAAGAAATACTAGATAGATCCAAAAATAATGATATAATCAGTATATAATGAAACATCTAAGTTAAAACTTATGTTTATTTTTCAATATAAACTCTTTGATAAGACCCAAGCAGGCTACGGTGATTTTAGATCGCTGTAGACTAACACAGAATACCGAAAAAAGTCTTTACCGAACCCCCTTACGAATACCTAAAAAACTTCAATTCACTATCTTTCAAAGTTCTTGCCCTTGTTGTGATTTCGAACTCACTAGGAGGAAAAGTTAGTTCTGGGGAATTGCTATGAAAGATTCTGATGAAAATGGAAATCAAGTTATGTCGACTTGTGCTCGATGTAGAGGTTTCCAGAACCCAACGGGTACAAACCGATGGCACGGTTGGCGCAAAGGTTGAGCGATTAGCAGCAGTGCTATGCTTACTATACGTGTCGCAGGTTCGATTTTCGCACGGGACAAGTATTTGTATGGCCTACACATAGGTATATAGCTGTTCTGGGTCTGGGTGGTTTGCGTATGGAAGTATCCATCGTTTTTTGATGTGATCCTTAGAATGAGACCTTTATTATATGTATTTTTGTTCATATTCCATAGAGGTTCTTGTAAGTTTAAACTTCGTGCTGCTGCTGGAAGTACAGACCCACATTTTTTTCTCTTTTGACCGCTCTTTGAGATGTGCGTGGAACAAAACTTGCTGTCGACCCGGGCTTAGTTCTTATCGAAAGGTGGGCTATCCATTACACGCCGTCCACAAGCAGACCACTGGTGTATTTTATAAGTATATGTGAACATGTTCAGTAGTATTTTTTTTCATACGGGGCGACTTCATTACTACGCATCATTATACTTCATCATTACACAATTTATAATCTCCGTTATTGTAAAATTGCTGTGACTGCTACATTCAATGATTTTATCTCCACAAAAATTGCATTCTATGTAACTGATTTTTCACTGTTAATTGCGATTAGTTTGTTAGAAATACCAGATGATCATTACTTTTGAATCGGCCTAGTAGTTACGGTATTTCAATGAAAAATTACCTTTTTTTATGCTACAGTTTACATCAACATCAGTCTTAAAACTTAATCAAAAATATCATCATTTTATTAGTAGAAATATAGGTTGACTGGCCAATAAAGATATATTATCAATAGCTCGGGAAAATGTTAATTTAATTGTTATTAGTTATTACATATTCTAGAACAAGTCTTCAACTCTCTCAATAGTATATAATTATTATAGAAGAAAAACGGCCGACAAACTAGAGTTAACATGAAGTCTATCTATAACAAACGTTGAAATAGAACGCTAATTAAATATCATACACATAAACTTGGAATAGATAGTTATTAACTGTAATATTTAATTACTAGGAGGTTCATATGCAACTTAGAAAGCGCTAACAAGATATGATTATGTACGGACGTTTAATAGCGTGTGTAAAACGGCCGATATAATAATAAATAAGAATGGTCACAGCTTAACATAATATTATTGCGATAAGCCTACAAGTTATAAGTTAGTTGGTAGATAGGAAACATGTTATTTGGGATGGGGATTATATGAACGTAGAGCGAACTGGTAACGCGTATGGGTATTTAGGGAAAAAAATAGGCTTTCCTCGCAGAGGATGACCTGCACATTTCTTTCAAATAATGCTTAGTTTTTGTCAAACTCTACTTTAATCTTATAACCTGTAAAAACTAGATGTTCAAGAACGTTAAGAAGTTTTAATTTAACAAATAATAATTAAAAAACCGGCCCTTAGTGTTAATAGTGACTAAAATGTGGAAATTTTACCATTGATCCTTCCTGCCTTTATTTTTATTCGAGAGGTCTACCCATCACTCAGGGAATGGTAGCAGTCTCCTACAAAAACAAAGCTTTTACTAATGTCAAAAGTAATTCTAACAATCTATCCGTTTCAAACCAAAACATTTTGATTGTTGGGAGACTTGGTTGTAAGGGTATCTTCCCAAACAAGGCAAGATATATCTTGCAAGAGTCTTTTAGGGGCCTATTGACTACCAACATTGTTTATCGGGTAATCCTTTGATAAACCGTGCAATTCTGGTAACGCTTGTGACAATAAATAAAAAAGCAGAAGAATCAGCAATGGTTGTTAATAGGCTGGCAAGATTCGGAAGATCACAGAGAACATTCGGACGAGCAACGCGATATGTTAATGAGAAGTTTCGGAGCCCATTGAGAGTCGCACACGACAGACAGACGACGCTAACTGTATTTTAATCTATAGAAAAATCGGATGTTCCGTTTGGTCTCGTAGCAAAGTTCGGTTTGAAAAGTTGCACGGCCGGTGTACCGCCGCGGCCTATCAATATACTCTTTGTTCAGACATAAACATGAATATTTTGTATATTGCTGTCTGTTAAGAATTTAAACGGCCATTTTATTTTGACGGGTGACATGATATTTGTGAAACTTAAACCGTAGAATATCTTCTTTTGTCATTTTAACGGTGACAACGCGTCGCCGATTCGTTGATTGATTCAAACTTCAACTTGAACGTCTAAAATTCAGTTTATTCTGATTGCTGACTCATAAATCGTTTATTCTATTGTCACAACTTAACAAATTAAAAGTTCTATTTTGACAAATGTAACTTAATTTTAAGTAACCACTGCTAATAATTGTTGTAGTTAACTGCATGCCTGCAGAATTATGGCATTCAATATAAATAGACGTGATTCTAAGAGCGGCATGCGAAAATTGTTAGCTTAAATACCAACTGTAATTAAGATAAATTGGCAAATCATTAACTACAAAAGTAAATTCGTGATTAACAAAATATTGTTTTCCTTTGATTTAATGAAAATGTTTTTAATGAAATGTTATTTTTTTTTTTACGATTTTAGTATATTTTTATTATAAGCAGAGAATAAAAATGGTTGAGGTTTCGTAAAAGAATGTAAGTTGAAAGGAAAAGCGATGTTGAACTGAAGCGATTTGCCGTCGGTAGGCGTTGATGTCTTTTGTAAGCAGGCCTTTGAAACTATTGTGACTCTGTTCGAAATACAAACAAACAGAATACCGAGCATATCATTAACGTACATATGTTAATTAGTATTTAAAATAACATAAATAAGTAATAATATCTTTTATGATTTCAATCGGCCTTTTTTTCTAATATTAACAGCATAGTTTTAGTGATTCAAAATAAAATGATTTTAATTTAGAAACAGGTAAGAAGATTTTCATTTAATTATTTGGTTTTTATATCTCTTGTGTTAAGTGCGACGTTAAATAACACTGAATTTCCACTTCTTATGCATATGAGTGTATAATAAATTATAAATAATGATAATTGGTAAACAATTTGTTATTTGTCACTATACTTCATTTTATTCGTCTTTAGCAGCATTTTATTCGTCTAAGTTTAAACTAAATGATTGTATCAATGTTATACCTACTTTAAAGTATAAATCTTTAACAAAGTGAAATTACTTTATGTAAATATGAGCCTTGAATTCGTTGAGTGGACATTTTAGTTTATATATAAAAGATGAATATCAAGTATTTCTTTTTAAACTAGTATTGGCCTGGAACGCAGCTGTATTTAAAATAATGATACTGCATATCACAAAAACATAAATTAAATGGTTTAGTTACTGAAATAAAAATGGGTACCAACGATTTTAAATAGAAATCGGCGCGTGCGCGTAGATGGCTCTGATTTAAACGCTAATTTCTGTAGGATAAATAGCAGAAAACTGAGTTTTCAGTATAATCACTGTTTTGAAAAATCGTAATAGTGTATAAATTTAGTTGAGTTTATTAATTTATACATATAAGATTTTTCTAGAATACCAACAAACATAAGCATCAAACTTTTGATTTTCTTTGCGTTAGGAAATCATTAAAAACAAGGTTTCCCGAAACACCACATAACATAAGAAAAAACCGAAACGAAAGCAATTGTCGCTTCAAGAGTCTACAAACCAAGTCGGATCGCATACGGAGCAGGTCGGGCGGCACTAGTATCGGTATCAGAGGAGCACTAGGAACTACGGAACACAGTCACTGGATCACTTGTACCTGGTCGCCCACAAGGTCCTCGGCAGCTGTGATCGCGCAGCAGGCCTCCATTCCCGGCGGTGCCGGGGGTCGCGTGTCGGGCTGGCCTCGGTCACGGCGCGGGGACGACTCGGAGCCGGCGCGGGTCACTCATGGCGCACGCCTGCGCGCACCCAATGCGCGCGACGAACTGCGTGTGTGATAGCGCGAGGCCTGCGACCTCCTTCGCGGGGTTGCAATGAAAGTGATTAGGTTCTTGCGAGTTGCGCTACTGATAACGAGGGCTAGTTTACTAGTTTCCGTTTCCAAATCATTTATTTTACGTTTCTATAGTCTATTAGTGTGTATGTGTTTGGCGTTTGTTAAAGACGTGAGGTCAATGAACATATTTTTTTGTGAGATAGTTAATTATGTTATTTTTTTTTTTTTAATATTTTGAGTGGAATAAGATAGTATTGACACGAAACTGCAATAATCGTTAAGATTAAATTGGTTTACTGATAAGGAGAAAATTATCAACGCCAAATTAATTACCGAAATCAATTTTAATTTCGGGGCAGTCAAGTTTTCGTGGACCACACACACACACAATGACACAAGACAGAGTTATTTATATGTGAGAGACAATATCTAAATCACTTTCGAGTTGGGAGTGTGGTTATCAGGTTGAGGAACAGGTCGATGCGCGCTCGAAGGGCCAGCTGCCTGGCTGGCTCGCTGCTCGCCGCCCCGCTGCCTCGTGCGCGGTGCTCGCCGGCTTTCACTAACAACACGCGGTTTTTCTTCATATCACATATTAATAGGTTCACTTTGAATATGTTATCGTTACAACGATTTTCTTGAACATGTAGCACTAGTTTTTGATTAGGTATGGTTGGTTAATTATAAAAGCGCAACTGGTTTTTGTAGGAGTTGTAGAAAATACGCAAAGTTTACTAGTTTTACTACTGCTATTCGTTTTCAATGATTTTATGTATGGATAATTTATTTTGGCTTCAAAGTTCAATTGCAATTCGGAGGCTGCAGTCAACCACCCCTCCAAGATAATTGTCAATTTGATATTGATAGATTATAGGGAATGTTTCTTAAAAAAAATAACCTTAGATACACTAGGGGACGAAATGTTCTTTAGCATGACACACAGCACGAAGCTGCAACGTTGCCCAGTGGACACAATAATCATTAGAAGCAATTAACACTAAACGTATTTAACCACAATTCTGTCCCTTTCATCTTTAAACGATTAGTTGTTGGTCGTTTACTTTGTTTAGCGCTAAACACTAGTTAAGAACTAGTACTGATAGTTGATATCATTAAAAAAAACTTCAGGCTTGATTTTTTTTATTATTGTTAACCTATTGTGTCCCACTACTAGCTTCCCCATGTCTTTCTGGAAGAAAAAAGATATTATTACTATTTTTTAAAGAAATACGAATAATTATAATTAATTAGTCAATTCAATATTAACCCATCAAGTTCAAAAGTAGCAATCGAAGAAGGTTTGGTCTTCAGTTACTTTACCTTTTCATTTTTGTGAAATTCTAATAAACTAGCGACCCGGCCCAGCTTCGCACGGGTGTAATGGTGATATTAAATATATTTTGCATGTATTTTATATATAAACCTTCCTCTTGAATCACTCTATCTATTAAAAAACCCGCATCAAAATCCGTAACGGTGTTTTAAAGATCTAAGCATACATAGGGACAGACAGCGGGATGTGACTTTGTTTTATACTATGTTGTGATATACACACTTGCATTTCCAATTTACTTTAGACTTTGGCAGAATAGTCGACATCGGCTCTACTTGCCGTTAATAAACAATACAATAGAATAGATGTCTGCAAAATAATAACAAATTTTTGACAGTTTATTCATTAAAACTCATCACAAGATATTCTGTCAATGTTTGGAAGCACGGTGCAGTCAATTTAAAAAAGGAAAAAGGATATTAATATTTTAAATTATTATATACACCCCTATTTTTTAATTAGTGCACAAAAAAATGGGGCTCAATCAGTACCCGTTACTGATCATATTTATGTAGTCAAAAGTACAAAAAACGAAATTTCAAAATCGTCCACGAAAATTTGTAATTATTGGTAAATTCATAATTGAACCATTATTCATAACAATTACTACTAAAAAATACTAAGCGCAGTGTTTTTCCATTTTTATTGACATTCTTTCATTCATAAACAATAACCTGTACAATGTTTCCAGAAATTGAGTGAGATTTTGGGATCTATACAAACGCTTATAACTTTGCTGTTTATGAATATTATGCACTGAGACTTTACTTAAATAATAACAAGACCTTTTCCTAATAAGCCCTTTAAGTATTTGCCATAATTAAAAAATAGTGATGTATACCTATTCTTCTTCTCTGGTCTCATTATTTAGAGTCAGGTCTCCTCACTTTCCTGCGCCAACTGGCTCTATTTTGGGTTTTCAATTTTGGCAACTGGGCATCTCTATATTTGACCACCAGGTCGATGGTGGGCGGCCTTTACCTGTTTCTTGTACTGCTAGGCGTAGGGCGATTTAAACTACGTGGTCCTCACTGCGTCTTTGGACATGTCTATCTATACAAATGAAGGCGATTTTCAATCATCTTTTCGGAGATTGGTGCGACTTTGAAGTTTCCTCGAATGTGCTCATTTCACACTCTGTCAAGCCTAGTCACACCCCGCCCATCTTAGCATCTTCATTTCGTTGGTGTGGACCTTTTGTTCATGCGTCTTTTTTGCTGTCTGTTGTTTGTGTTTTTATAAAATGGGAGTAAGTAGCTCTGGCGTTATGACTCAGGAATGCCGTTGGTGGCCAACATTATGCTAAATAATTTAGTCAGCCAGGCTACGGTTATCGGGCCAAGACGTTTCCAAATCTCCACTGGTATCTTGTCAGGACCTGTAGGTTTTCGAATTTTGATATAAGCCACCGCATGTCTAACTTTGGTTACATCTACTTCGGGAATTGGTCCATTTGTGGGCTAGCAGCTTTTTGGATCTTCATTTGGGAATTCTTCATTGAGAAGTTCTAATATTTGAACCATCTGTTCCTAATTTCCGCGTCATTTGATAGCAATTTTTGCTTTTTACTTTTTATGTACTTATTAACTTTAATGTTCATAGTGGCTCTGTGTGACAATTTTGCAATTTTAAGTATTTTTTCTGCAGTTTTAACGTTTTCCAGATTATTATAAAAAACGTTATTACTTATTTCTTGCCCCTGCGGTACGCATATCTTTGCAACTTTTTTTGTTTCTTGATATTTGGTCTAATCTCATCCAGTTGTGAACTTGCCATGTTTTGAAGATAACTTTCTTATTGGCTAGGGCCTCCTTCACCTTATCATCAGTTAGAATATTTTCTTTTACCTGGAGGACCTTTGGAGACTCCTAAGATCTCTGCTGCAGTTGTTCTACACTGCTTCGAAGTTAAACCACATATCTTCTGCTCGTTCGTAAGTTGCCCTAAAGGTGGAAAATTTAGGTGTTCTATCAATAACAGTCTTAATTAGCTTGGACAGAACTGTATACCTATTAAGTTTTAATATTTATTCGTTTAGTTGTATAAATTACTATATGAATTAAATAAATTTCCAATTGAACTTAAAAAAAGGATCAAAAATATTCAAACCAGAAAAAGAGTTGCGATTGTCATTCTCTTTACCTTCAATTTTTTCATTTTCAGGAAATCATCAATAGATGCGGATGGAGATGGAATGGGGCTACTTCTTCTCCCAAACTTCTGGTAATTAAAAACGGCTGACAAAATTAAACCAGTAAGTTTAAATGAAATAATCTAATTTAATTTAGTCTGGTATTTAATTTTATAGTTATTTAAAGTCGGAAATTTTCAATATTTATGTTTAAAATATTTATTATGTAATGTGGTGTCAATTATAGATAATTTTCAATGTTTATGTTTTTGTTTGTTTGTGCTTTGTGTATTTGTGTCAATCTATTTTGCCTGAAATACATGTCAATTATTACTATTATGATCTTAAAGCAGCAACCTTCTACGACTGGACAGAAGTAGTTTGTGCCTAGTGGCTGGAACACTCACTGGACAATGTATTTTTTTTATTTTTTTTATTAACTGTCTTTGTCGCTTAGCGACCACATCGCCTAGATACAGTTTACTAACACTAGATTCATCCACACAATAGGCATATAGGCGGATTGGGCTAAAGTGAACCCAAAGACCCTGGAAAGAAGACAAAGAAAGATCAGGAGTGTGTCTGACACGCCCTCGCGCTCCGCCCAAGAGCGAGAGAAATCATGGGATAATCATAAAAAAGGCACCACGGATTATGCTAAGACCACCGAATCCATTCACAGACGCCTTGAATAAACTGGGAAGTCTAATCTGCTTAGGATGAGAGGTGGGCTCGACGGAATAAAGGCCACTACGGTCATCATATAACGCTCCACTATGAGCTAAATGCGGAAACCAAATCCAGATAAATATACACCGTTAAATTTTGGCTGTTTTAATCCCGTGGAGGGTCGATTCGGTACATGAAACACTATTGATTTTTAAAGATAAATTAAAAAATAAAGTACTTTACTAAACGCTCGCTCACTCCTCTTCGTGGGTATGTTATTCACGAAGAAGAGTGAGCTGGGTTCCCGATGCCGATTTCCGGCCACCGTAGGCGCGGACTTGCGGACGGTGAGTAATGGGTAGGTCGCTGTGCCGTGACCGTCCGTTCCAAGCCAGTCGTCGTAATGTTCCACGCGCCCCTCAAGGAATGGTTAGCAAACCGTAAGGGCCCAGCAGGGTCGAAGCAGACTGGGGCCACAAGTTGTGCGAAAGTGACCCTCGGGACCCTGGAACGAAGGCAAAGAAGGAGCAGGTAAAAATCTGGCCCTATCTCCCGCTGGCTTGGCTTCCGCTTTGCCCTAGGGCGGGAGATGTAATTGAATGATTTTTCCAACTAAAAATAAGCAGGGAATATACTCCCGGAATAAAAGGAATACTATGTGCTATTCCAGGACCTGGCCTACATGTGTACCAAGTTTCATCGACATCCGTTCAGTCATTCGAGTGTGAAGAAGTAAGAAACATACTGCGCCCACACACGAGAAAACGCCTGAGAATCAGCAGTGGAACATCATAAGTTTGAAGGCAAGTGTTACCTAGCCTAGTGTTTTCTTCATGTTTACAACACGCCGCAGTCTATGTTCATACTCGATCGTTTCAACTATCGTTTCAACAGTGGTTTTCAACACGCGCTGTCAGTAAAGTGCACGCTGTTTAAAAAAAAAGCAACGATGTGTCACAAATAAAACAGATTTCATGTCTTACATTACAACTGACTTTTGAAGATCTATTCAACCAACGTTTATTTGAAATACTGATTGTTAATACGGAATGATGCTCTGCGCTGAGACAATATTTTTCATCAAAATTAACCACTTATTTAACCCCCGACGGAAAAGAGGGGTTTTATAAGTTTGACCTGTCTGTCTGTCTGACCTTGGCATCGTAGCGCCCAAACGAATGGACCGATTTTGATGCGGTTTTTTTTTGTTTGAAAGCTGTTTTAATCGAGATGGTTCCTAGCTACAATTCATGAAGATCTGTGCAGATATTCAAGGTCATCAGCTCGTTTGTTAACTGTGGGAGGGTTTTTAAACACTTAATGGGTGTTTACTTAATTTTAAACATATGTGTGACATAATATTTGAAATACTCGTGTACAGTCTGGTGCCATTTAGCTGGTCTGATGATGGAGCTCGAAGATAAGAACCCTGGAAATCTATCGAGTTTAGGCTCATTAGATTCGCCTTAACTAGTGCTATACATTTTTCATCATGATGACCTGACGCTAGAACTGGGAGGTGGCTGATGGAACTTTGGAACGCCTTCTAGTAAACCCATCGAGTTTGGGCTCATTAGATAAGTCTTGATCAGGTCTAAACATTTCACAGTGATGACAAGGACTGTCGGAGGCTTTTTAATTTTATAATTATTATCAAATGGGAGTCCAAAGTTTGTATGGTGAAACATACTTTCACGTGGACAAACTCCTTGACAAAAGCCAGTACCCCTGTAAATCGCTATATACAATAACTAGTTGCTGCCACCGGTTCCGTTCTCGTGAAAGTTGTAAATTTTCATAAAGGAACACACTAGCATATAGCATAATGGGACTCAGGCCTCCTCTCAGAGGGAATGGGCTATAAGCCACAGCAATGTCACATGTACCTACACATATCTTCGAATGTTTGGTTCTTTACTAGTTTCTTTACGATGTTTTCCTTCACCGTTTTGAGAGCAGTGGTGATGAAATAAATTACACAAAGTAATGCGCCTGATTGGGTTTTAACCCGCAACCTACAAATCGTAAGTGAGGGCCGATACCACTCGGCCACCACAGGAAACATACAAAAATACTTACTCCCGTGATAAAAATCAGATTTACTATTTCAGAAAAAATCTACTCATGTGCCAAATTGCGTGAAGAAGTAACAAGCATACACACACACTCATAAACTTAAACTTTTACCTTTATAATATTAGTGTGATGTCGAACTGGTGTGTAGTCATGTTATTACAGTACAATATTTAGTACTGACGATATTTTATACTTAATTAGCCACCTAAAGCATTCATAGGGAAAATTATTGCCATTTAGCTACGGGTCAATGTGAGTAGTTTTAACAGAATAATGACACAAATCGGTAACTTGAAAATGTCCTAATATCGCTTCAACAGTTAAGTACCATTGATCAGACGTGCAGAGAAAACCAAAGTGTGATTAACTTTCGTGCGGAGGATTCGCCCGGGTGTCGCCACTATGCGGAACACCCGGAGGACACGGTGCAGCACACTGTAGAGGTGTGCCCAGCCTGGGCGGAGCATGGCCGTGTCCTCGTGGGGGCGATCGGCGGCAGCGATCTCTCTCGCCGGGCCTTGGTTCAGGCCATGGACCGTAGTGAGGAGGGATGGCAGGCGGTCGCCTCATTCTGCGAAGCAGTAATGCTAGCAAAGGAAGAGGCGCATCTGGCAGAGGCAACGGGGCGCTCGCCCCAGCCGCCGCCGGGATTTCGTAGGCGCGGGCTTGCGGACGGCGTGCAATGGTTAGCACGCTGTCCGATCGTCCGGTAACCGACCGGACCGAGCCCATGTCGTCGACGGCGCGTTCTGTTCCCGCGCGCCTCAAGGAGCTGTCAGCACACCGAAGAGGCCCAGCCTGATCTCCCAAATATCGCCACGACTGGTCCTGAGCGTCTAGCAACCAGCGGTCTCCTGCGATCTTCACCAGGGGCCTTAAGACGTGTTAAAATGTTAGACGTGAAAGAGAGTGCTATACAAAGTATTCCTACACTCTATATAGCTTCTTCCCTGTAACCGTTGAGTTTGGGTCGTCAAATGAATCGCGTTAAGAGCTCATGGTAGGGACTCTGATCAGTTGAAGTAACAAAACTGTGTACAGCACGGCCGACGTAACTTGGCGAGTCTGAAGTTAGGCTCTACGAACTTAGCGCTTGTGCGCTCGTAATTTCGCATAGCCTAACTTCAGACTAGCAAAATGGATCACTATCTTTATCCTTTCTCTTGAATCACTCACGATTCAAGAGGAATATATGTAGGAAGTGTATGTATAATACATGCATAATATATTAAATATCACCATCGCACCCGTGCGAAGCTGGGGCGGGTCGCTAGTTCATCATCATCAGCCTTTTTAATGCTCCCACTGCTGGGACACAGGCCTCCTCTCCGACGCTAGTTAAGTACCTATATTTGTAGTTTTATGTAGGATTGTTTTGAGATAAGTTTTAATTATTTTGGCAAATTGATTTCCATTGGATATTGTAAAGTAAAATTGGTGAAGTTTTGGAAACCAAGACTTGTTCGTCAATTCGCTACTGCAAAACTCGCGCGTCCGAGCGAGCTGGCACCTTCCGATTTCACCTACGCTTTCTGTCGTCAACTCGCTCGAACGTATAAAGTACAGTCAAGTAAAAACAAATTAAAAACAATAACTATAAATTACTAGCTATTTCCCGCGGCCTTGTTCACACTGGCTATACCGTTTGTCTACTTAGATTTCAGTATATTTTGCTTTCTGATACTTATTGCTGATTTGTGAAATGGTTGGTAATTAATAGATAAATATACAATTTTATATTATTGTCATGTTGATTTATATTAAATATCTTTCTCATAAACGATATTGGTTTTATTTTAAAGTCAAGTCTAGTATACAATTTCTAATAAATGTATAGTGGGTACTTATATTGTAAATTTTTTAAGAAGCTTTTGTAGCTGATTGTACATAAATACGTCAGATTTTTACGTTCAAGCGAGTTGACGACAGAAAAATTAGGCAAAATCAGAAGGTGCCAGCTCGTGCGGACGCGCGAGTTTTGCAGTAGCGAGTCGACGAACAAGTCGATCACAAATGTCTGTAGAACTGGACAATAGATAAAAAAAAAATTGTTACGTTGAAATGGGGCTTTTTTTATTGTAGGTAAAATCATCCAATGACAAATCCCGTCCTTGGGCGAGGTGGGAGATAGTGTCAAACTCTCAGGGGCCGAGCCTTCTTTTTAAAAAGTGCCCATGGCCGACGGGCCACTGACGCCGACTGACGAGTCGGCTTCGGGCCAGCCTGCCTGCAGCTAGCAGGCTGGGTCTCTACTGTTTGCTGATAGCTCCTTGAGGCGCGCGGGAACAGTACGCGCCGTCGACGATTTGGGCTCGGCCCGGTCGGTTACCGGACGGTCGGACAGCGAGCTACCCATTGCACGTCGTCTGCAAGCCCGCGCCTACAGTGGCTGGAAATCAGGATCGGAATCCCGTCGGCGGCTGGGACATGAGCCCCGTTGCCTTTGTCTGTTGCAGTCGGTCTCATCCTTTTATATATGTAATGAACATTATAATAACATTTTTTACTCATTTCACACTAATCAACAAAATATTTATCTTCCGATTTCATTGAAAGATTTTTTCTAACCCCATGAACCTTACAAAACTACATAACATAAATAAACTTCATAACCACATTCAGTAGAGTCATTGATATAAATAACATGTTATTTATTTAAATTGGAAATATGTAATTGTTTTATTATGTAGATATTATTAAAATCAAGATTAGCATAACTCCTATTATTATATATTTCACCCAAGATTGTTGTGACTCATAGCATTTTCTATTTAGAGGCGGGGTTCGTCTTCGCAGATTTAGAATGGTAACTAAGTTATATATAGGTAGGTAAGAAGTAATTACTATTTTACAATTAGCTACCAACAGGGCGGCTGGAACTGCTACAGTTCAAAGCGCCTGCAGTAAAACTTGTTGCAACTATAGCATATCCTGCGTTTTCATCACGCACCGTATACAATATTGGCGTCAAAAGCCATGTTCCAAAAATAACCGACTTCCATTCAATTAGCAGTGCTTTAAGGAAATATTTTTAAAAGGACATCCCTATTTTCTGAAACCTTTCCTTGCAGGTCATATTTTTTTTTTCTGTTCGGTAAAAATTATCCAATGGCAACTCCCGCCCTTGGGTGGAGCTGGAAATAGTGTCAGACTCTTACTGACTAAAAAACCCACCCCGTTCCTTCTTTGCCTTTCTTACCAGGCTGAGCCTTCTTTTCAGAAACAGACCCTTGGCTTAAATAGGCTTCGACCCTGCTTGCTAGCAGGCTGGGCCTCTACCGTTAGCTGACAACTCCTTGAGGCGCGCGGGAATAGTACGCGCCGTCGACAACTTGGGCTCGGTCCGGTTGGATACCGGACGGTCGGCCAGTGAGCTACCCATAGCTCGCCGTCCGCAAGCCCGCGCTTACGGTAGCCAGAAGTCGAGATCAGAATCCCGGCGGCGCGGCTGGGGCGTGAGCGCCGTAGCCTTTGCCTGATGCGGTCGGCCTCCTCCTTTGCTAGCATTACTGCTTCGCAGAAGGAGGCAACCGCCTGCCATCCCTCCTCGCTCCGGACCATGGCCTGTACCAAAACATGGCGCGAGAGATCGCCGCCGCCGATCGCCCCCACGAGGACACGGCGATTGTGATTTATATTTTTGGTGTACAATGAAGTTTATTCTATTCAATTCATAGGTTCCAGTGGTGAGATGTATACCTACTGTCAATCTGTGAATGAGTTTAAGCAATTTACGGACTGGTTTATTTTATTTTCAATACGCTCGTTATTATTGTTGACTGGCCTGTTGGTCTAGTGGTTAGTGGCCCTGACTGCTATACCGGAGGTCGTGGGTTCGATTCCCACCCAGGAAAAATATTTGTGTGATGAGTACGATCATTTGTCCTGTGTCTGGGTGTTATTTATCTATAATATGTATGTATTTAGAAATATATAAGTATGTTTATCAGCTGTCTGGTACCCATAACACAAGCTCTGCTTAGCTTGGGACTACTGTTGTGTGATAGTTGTGGAAATATTATATTATATTATATATTATATTGTGAAAAATCAAACGACTTTAAATTACCTAGTCAACTTCAACTCTTCTTTAATGGCCTTTGTGAAAGAGACACCACAATTTTGCCAATAACACGTACGAACTATTAATAAACCATCAAACGCTGGAGAGTATTAGTCGTATCATGACACAATACAAAAAAAAATGCCTCCCAACGCTTTAAAGATTGCGCCTGAAGAAAAGTTAATCGCAACTAAATACAGTTAAGTAACACATAGGTACATTTTAATATGATTTTAATACTTACTTCTATAGAAAAAAAAAATCCAATTTTTTTTCACTTCTTTCGTTCAAAAACTCAGTAATGTGAAATAACTTTGCCATTGCGACCGAGGCGGAATTCAGTCTTATGATGGTGCAGTGACTTTCCACGTCTATCAAACGACATTTTTCAATATAGGTACTTACGAAAGAAGAAAATACTCGTAATAGAAAACGATAAGTATTTTGCACACACTAATGAATAAGTTATTAAGATTTAATTTACTTTTTTCCCGCGCTTACGGATTAACCTTCGTAGGATGAAGGAGAAGCAAAGGTATGAAAATAGTACATCCTAATATTAAAAATAAAAAATTCAAATATTTTTGCATTTAGAATACAGATAAATGTTAATTTGTCAGTAAAAACAAATTATTGTGTAAATAAATCATGATTATTTAGGATACTCTGTTTATATATTAAAATTTTCATTGAATTAGCGGGTTTTTTTTTGGCGGGATTTCTTCGAGTGAGGTTCAGTGTCCAGTGTCCCGGTGTCAGAGTAAGATTCCTAGTGTAGATTGTGATATAAAATTGGTATAATTTTGTATCTCATGTGTCTGCAACTGGACAATATTTGAAATGATTGAAACAGACGCGATCTCAGTAAAATGGAATTGATATTTTTTTTTATTGTAATGTTACAAGCAAAGTTTGCCGAGAAGGTTGACTTGATATATTTGCTACCAAATATTACAAAAAGATCAGAATTTGTACATCCATATTCTGATGGAAATAGTACATTGTGCAGAAAGTTAGTCATTGCGACCGAGGCGGAATTCTCACGAGCCGAAGGCGAGTGTGTTATGGAGCCGAGGGCTGCAGTGACAAATTTGCACGTGTAACAAACGACGTTTTTCAATACACTTACGAAGAAATAATTTTATATGAAAATTACAACGCATTTTTGTTCATTTTGTACTGAAGAAAATTTGTCAAAGTTGTCAGACATTTTAGTTTTGATTTAGATGACAGCAGGCTATCACAAGTATTTTTTTCAGATATTTCCCATGGCTGAATGGCGAGCTATCCATTGTTCGTCGCGCAAAACCTCATCAACGTTGGCACCGGTAGGCGCGGGGCTACCGAGTTGTCCTACGACTACTGATGCCCGGTGATTCTCTTGACGCAGTGGCAGGCGCGTGAGGATGTCCACTCCCTCATGCGTTTGGCTCCTTCCCCAGCATTACTGCCTCACTAAAGTAGGCAACCGCATCCCATTATTTCTCGTTCCAGACCATGGCCTGAACCTAGGAACGGCGTGAGAGGTCACCGCCGCCGTACGCTCCACCGTGTCCTTTGGGTGGTTGGCGTAACAGTGACACCCAGGCGGTTCTTCCACTTGAATCCGGTAACTTGCGTCATACGAAAGGTAAGGACGCTGTGACGCCCACCCGTGTGCTGGAATAAGATGTAAAGTGCCGAAAACCTCCATTGGAAAAGGAGGAACCGATAACGAGATACAACATCCGTCTGGTCGAAAAGATGAGTGCCAGTACCAGGAACACCGGCTTTCGAAATTGATTCTTAATAATTTGCGCATTTTACCTTTTATCCATGATTTATGGAGGAAATATACAATTAAACAAAGTTTGTTTAATAAAAAGTGCGTTTTACTATTAATTAAACTACCGTAATGAAGAAAATTTTACGTTCTTTTGTATTTTAATTAATATTATATTATTATTTTATAGTTTTATTATCGCTATCAAATCGAATAAATATAATTTCTAAAGTATCGTTAAGAATAATCCTGGCATCATTGCAAAATCTTCATAAAATTGCAAGTTTTTATTGGATTTGAAAACCATGCCGTCTGGTTCAGCAACAGGGCCACGCGGCTCACTTCCATACGCGTTTTGTTTGATAGCTGCAATCTCTGGCTTGTAGAAAACGTTTTCGTTGGACCTCTCGCGCGGCCCACGGGTGACCCCAATGGCTCAAACGGTACAGTAAGATAAGGCTCACCGGTGAGCTTCAAAGCCTGAATGGAAATTCTTGATTTTTCATGTGGCGTTCAACGTGTTAATACGTCATAAATCGTAAACCGCAATTTACCAAGTTTGTACGGAACGGAACCCTCAGTGCGCGAGTCCGACTCGCACTTGGCCGGTTTTTATTATTATATTCACAAGTGTGTGAAAAACTTCATACGATACACGTTAGTAAATCAATATTACACACCTATACAAAAAATCATATAAATAAAAGTATCTACTTAAATCATAATGTATTTTAATTTTTACCCCCGACGGAAAAGAGGGATAAGTTTGACCTGTCTGTCTGTCTGTCTGTGTGTCTGTCCGTGGCATCGTAGCGCCCAAACGAATGGACCGATTTTGATGTGGTTTTCTTTCTCGTTTGTTAACTGCGGTAGGGTTTTTAAACACTTAATAGGGATTTACTTTATTTTAAACAAATAGGGATTTACTTTATTTTAAACATAATATGTGTGACCTAATATTTGAAATACTCGTATACAATCTGGTGCCATTGAACGGTCTGATGATGGAGGTCAAAGGTAAAGACCCTGGATTGCTTTTTAACATAGTGAACCCATTAAGTTTGGGCTCATTAGATCCGTCTTGACCAGTTGTATACATTTCTCATGATGACAAGGATCTGATGCTGGAACAAGGAGCTGACTGAAGGAACTTTGGAATGCCTACTAGTAAACCGATTTTGGGCTCATTAGATTCGTCTTGACCAGTTCTATATATTTCTCATGACAAGCATCAGGGCTAGAACTGGGAGGTGGCTGATGGAACTTTGGAAACCTATCGAGTTTTGGCTCATTACATTCGTCTTGACTAGTTCTAAACATTTCATATTGATGACAAGGCCTGTCGGGGCTTATTTAAAAAAAAAAAATAATTTTGGTTATTATGTTGTTTATTCTAATAGAATCACAAATAAACTTTGGTCTTTCTTTCTTTCGCAACATAGAAAAGTAAATTAAGATAATAAGAATTATGTTAGCCGTCCGTAATGGAATGTGGCAAATAGACAAATTACAACTCTCAATTTTTTACGAACCACAAAAAAGATTTTTTCCATTACGTAACTACAAATTTACAGTTTTCAGATTTTTTCCTGTAGGTATGCTACGAGATCTTGCTTCATGCCAAATTTCAAGATTCTAGGACAACGGGAAGTAGGTACCCTATAAAATTAAATTCCCTTGAAAGTGTCGAAGTGTACGTTTTTTACAACATTAATTTCAACTCCAAATATTCACGCGTTCTCGAGATAAAGGGTCTTGACAGACATGAAGATAGATGTCAGACAAACAGACGGACAACAAGGTGCTCCTTTATGGGATTTCCGTTTTTAGGTACGGAACTCTAATAGCGCGCTAAATACACTACCTCAAAAGTGGCGTGAAAACGTGTGCATATTATGACGACTAGCTCTTTCAGCTTTTTGAATCAGTATATCTCAAAACCGGTCGCTATTAGGAAAAAAGTATTGAGACATTTTTGTAGATAAGTGTCTAATCTACAACTTTTGTTATTTTATGATAAAACTTATCGTTTTGTCGAAAAACTAGTTTTTGTGACCTTTGACCCCGAGTATTTTTTTTCCAGGGGTCGGATCGATGAGCACTTTTTAGACTCCATGGGTGGGTGCGAATTATGGCAACCCTATTTTATTTGGTCTAATTTGACTTGACTAGTAGACTTCAGTAGCAGAGATGAAAATGTTAAGATGGATGTGTGGAGTGACGGGAATGGATTCGACATAGTGAGTAATTCGTATGGTTTTTTTTATATTAGGTAAAATCATCCAATGACAAATCCCGCCCTTGAGCGGAGCGGGAAGTAGTGTCAGACTCTTACTGACTAAAAACCTACCCCGTTCCTTCGTAGCCTATCGTGCCGGGGCCGGGTATTCCTTTCGGAAGTTAACCCATGACCCCAGTGGGCTTCGACCCTGCCTGTGGTCAGGTGAAGGGGAGGGATGAAACGTATGTTACTAAACGAGTTATAAATATACATGTAGATTGATTGCCTCTCGGGCATGATGAGGGAGGCCAAAGAAAAGGTGCATGAATAGTATGAGGAGTGATATGAAAGGATAGAATGGGAGAAAAAAAAATATGACATGTTGTGCCGACCCCATATCCGTGGCCGATCCCATGTAATTTTGGAAGGGTAAAAAGATGATGATGTGGTCAAACGTGAGAAAAAAGATATCACAACAAATCACGCAAAAAATATGGTACCAGAGTATTAAAAGTTGAGGGCCAACGAATTTGAACCATGTGTTTGACAGATGGTCCAATTCGATGACCTTCTATTTTAATAAATCTAACACTGTATCTATTATTTAAATTGACAAGTCCCAGTGTACGTAAGTGTTTAGTAGGGATTCTCAATATCATACGCTTGAATACTTTTCGTTTTCCTGGTATTGCCAATTTCCGTATTCTTGAAATTAACTAACACACTAACTGTACTATTGGCTTTTTAAAGCATTCTACATTTTTAAATTTCAGCTTTACTATCAGAAGGTCAATATTCGTATAAATAAAACATATATTTTTTTTAACCTTTAATTTTTTAATGTTTCCTTTCATTTGATTTGACCCTGCTTGTCCATATTGGTTGGCAAATATTATATTTTAATGCAGAGAAAAGAGAATATTTTAGGGATATGCTCGAGCATATCCCTAAAACATCATGACTTTCTCTATCTCTAGGGTGAAGCGAGAGGGCATGTCAAACTTTTATTTAGGTACTAAAACCCACCTTTGTTTCTTCGTTGCCTTTTGCGTTCTGGAACAAAGGGTTTCTTTTTAAGAAATTCGTTGCGCGCAAAACCTCAACGTTGGCACCGGTAGGCGCGGGACTACCGAGTCGTCCTACGACTACTGATGCCCGGTGCATCTCTTGTCCTTGCCCGCTCCCTCATGTGTGTGGTTCCTTCCCCAGCATTACTGCCTCACTGAAGTAGGCATCCGCATTCCATTCTTTCTCGTTCCGAACCATGGCCTGAACCTGAGAACGGCACGAGAGGTCACTGCTGCCGTTTGTTCCACCATGTCCTATAGGTGGTCGGCGTAATGGTGACACCCGGGCGGTTCTTCCACTTGGATCCGGTAACCTGCGTCATGCGAAAGGTAAAGACGCTGTTACGCCCTTCCCATGTGCTGGAATAAGATATAAAGTGCCGAAAATTTCCATTGGAAAAGGAGGAAGGAGGAACCGATAACGATGAGTGCCAGTACTAGGAAAACCGACTTTCGAAATTGATTTTAAATTATTTGCGCATTTTGCCTTTTCTGCATGATTTATTAGATACTATAATAAAATTAAGAGGTTATAAAGAGGACGATATTATAATTAAGAGGAAATTTATATCAAACAAAGTTTGTTTAATAAAAAGTGTGGTTTACTAGTAATTAAACCACATTTTACAACCCATTGGTTATTAATGTGACTAACTAATATATTTACGTCAGTACCTATAAAGAAAAAAACTACCTACCTATTCCTTAACAATACGCAAATATCGAAGGAAATTATACATTGGTACATGTTAGAGTCATTTATTATTTCTTGTACATACTTATAGGCACATCGGCGGACTGCAAACAACAAGGTATTCTCTACGTTTTAGATCAAGAGGCTTACTCTATGGTAGGTGCACAGCCACGAGCTATAAGGCCGTTTTTACGGAGACGCGGCGCGTTGGGCGGTCCGCCATACATTGCCATATGTTTATGATCGCGCGAACGATGACGCGGCCCGCTGCTCCAATGTACAACGTACGCCCAACGCGCCACGCAACGCGCCGGGTCTCCGTAAACACAACCTCAGACTTAAATGTAGACATATGAAAATATGACAACCTGATTCAGATAGAAATATCTATCTAAATTGACATTATGATCCATAACATTAAATAATAATTAGTTCAAAATGTTGTGTTCGAGTACCTACAAAAAGATATTACAGAAAGCTCAATGTACTTTATGGTAAATTAATTTATCTTTTACCTACCTTTGTTATTTAAAATAATTATTATATATATAAAAATACTATTACAAAGCTAGTTAAAAATAATAAACATTATGAAATATATCAAACGTATAGGAGAGAACCCTAAATATTATTATTACGACTGCCAAACTTTTTAAAGGACTTTTTTCTAATAGTTCCGAGTTTTACGCTTGAAGAAAAACTTTCTGTAAACTTTTTTCATGTCAAGCAAAAGCAGACCATTATGTATGACTCGAACAATAAGATACATTGTCAGACCGTAAACTTATTACTTGAATGGCAGAAGTAAAGGTAGATAGAAAATGTGACGATGTATATATTTTATTGCTCGTGACAGTACCTGCTGTATCTTTGGTACGTAGGTACATATGTATGTACTAGCTAATAAGGAGGATATTATTGTTCCACTTATTCCTTCCCGTTAATTGCTTAGTATAATAATACACCATTAAATTTTGGTCGTTTTAATCCCGCGGAGGGTCTATTCGGTACATGAAACACTATCGATTTGTAAAGATAAAAATGAAAAATAAAGTACTTTTTTAAACTGGAATTAATTTACGCATGTACGAAATGATTTGTTTAAGTAAACGAGTTAATGACCTTGTAGGGAGTTGTCAGTCGTTGCGTACTAACTGCTGTGTTGAAAGCTCTTTGCAAGCTTTGCAAATTGAATAAAACCTAATGAAAAATACTTCATACCATCAAACTTACCTACGATTTACTCTTCTATGATTGATATGGCCATCAAAAAATAAATCTAATCAAAATCGAACGAACTTGTTTGATGAAATTGGATTTGTTTTTCATCACAAGGGACATTCATTCTTGGGCGTTATAATCGTTTAGTTCATTTGCAAAACTCGCCCAGGAACAAGCATAGACACGAGATACATAACAATAAATTATGTTAAGTAATTATTTTGCACCGTTGTCATCTCATTCTACCCATGACTCTCAACCAATAAGCATGGTCAGTGTCAGTACCTAATATACTCAGCCTTTTGATTGAGCAAAGTGGAGATGAACATCACAGGCCGTTAAGTTCAACTGTATTTAAATATGATTTAGCAATTGTTTAATGGATATGTTTATGATTATACACAAAGGCCCTTATATTTAATTATAAGTAGCTTACGTACTGTCCCAAGGCTGAGCAAGCTTCCAGCTATTTAGTAACTGATTCGAAATTCATATTCAATTGAACATCTTTTTTTGTTCAGTGGGAAATCATCAAATAACCCAACTGTTCTGGGAGGTAGTGTCTGACTTTTAGTATTAAAACCCACCTGTATTCAAAGCCCTTCGCGTTCCCTCCAGGGCCATGGAATTTTTTCGAACAATCCCAAAACAGCCTCGGCCCTAGTGGACCCCATCCGTTTACTGACACGTCTTTGAGTGCTCTGTTTGTTTAGTGCTTCGCTCAAGCGGAATCAAGAGATCTACTATATAGTTACTAAGCAGTGTCGAAATATTTATAAATAAGAGTATTACTGTTATACATGGCTGTTGCTCTCTTCAGATGACTGCTCACCCTTTGATATGTGCTTTCCACTTGAAATTCTCAACTAATTCTTCCCTTATATTCTATGGTCTCCTCGTTATCTTAACCTTGGCCTAATTATCGCCTTCAGTCAATCGGGTTTATATACATAAGTATATTGTTTCAATTGCTCCTAAACTTCTGACACAATAAAAATATTTGTTTCAGTGTTATTGCAAACATAACAATCATTGGGTCAGTGCGTGCAATGTCGGCTGGCTGCTGACGTTATTATATCAGTGACTGAGACTACGTAGGGATGGCAATTGTGAGATTGATCAGCTGTAATTATGCGGAAGCGTTTGTTGTATAGTTTGTTCAACTAATTTGCTTTTGGAAAAATGTTCTTTTAAACGTTAAGAACGGTGAACGGTGTCTCGTTCAAAGTCAAAGTCAAAATGTTTTTATGTCATATAGGCCTACATGGGCACTTATAAAACGTCAGAAGCTAGTGCATGGTTCCAAATTGGTCGTTTCCTATGGAGAAGAACCGGCAAGAAACTCCATGGTTAATCTTTTAAAAAAAATGGTTTGTTGTACAATATTTCCAAATTACAGTATTAACATTTATTATGTAAGGACAGTAGACCAGTCAATATTGTGTCCAAAAGCACAATAAAAATAATCATAATAATAAAAAGAAAGTGACTCGTAATATGAATTCGAAGTCTACAGTGTTCTCACATTCATATTGTAAAGTTATATAAAGAAACGAAATCAAAATAGGAAAAAATAATAATTACAACTGTCACTAGTCACACTATGAGATGCTAATAAAATAAATTACTAATGAATTTGTGATAGTTGAGGTCTAAATAATATTGCAAAAGCAATTGTCAAAAAAATAAATAAAAAGCAATGTATGTATTGAAACAAAGATGGAGCAGTTAATAGACACAATGTGAATGAGTTACCAGGGGGCCACATGTGCAGAAGCAGTCATTGCCAAACAAGCGTATCTTCGACATAGTCTTTAACCTTATAATATGCTTTTTTGGTTAGGACACGCTTAATATGAGTTTTGAACTTTCCCTCACTAAGTTCAGTTACTACTTTTGGCAACTTGTTATAGAAGCGTATACTGTTTACTAAAAATGACTTGCTAGTCTTAGCTAACCTCCATTTGGGTAAAACTATTTCGTGTTTAATCCGCGTATTTTTGTTATGAAGATCGCATCTAATTTTAAAAATCCCGAATTTTTACGAACATACAGAATACTTTCTACGATATAAAGAGAAGGCAGAGTCAGTATATCGATTTTTTTTAATTTATCTCTGAGGGACTCGCGAGGACCCATTTTATAAATAGCCCGGATCGCTCTCTTTTGTAATATGAAAATTGAGTCTACATCAGCTACAGATCCCCACAATAAAATGCCATAAGACATAATACTGTGGAAATAAGCGTAGTAGACTAACCTAGCTGTGGCTACATCTGTCAATTTTCTTATTTAAGTGGTCGTTAAAGGTCTTAACGTTTAAAAAGAGTATTATTCATTTATCGGCCTAGCCTTTTCCCCGGTGTATTAGGGTCTGCTTCCAGGGTAACTGGATACAGCAGAATCAGCTGAATACTTTTATTTTACATGGATCGACTACCTTTGTGATCTCCATAGCCCAGTACCACAATACCCGTTTGGAAAAATAGTGTTTGATTTCCTTGCTTTTGACTATCCGTAAATAGCCTGGATCAGCGGCTTAATGTGCTTTACGAGGCTCGGAGGAAAGTTGGTAGGTTGTGATGGTCATCTTTCTCTCACAGATCGAATTCAGCAAGCATTCGGATCCTTAATCGTCATCACTTTTTGTATCAAATTTGATGATATAGTTAGCGCCAATTTTGAATGATACTTAACTCAAAAGATAGTTAAGACATCTTATTTTAACATACCAGCATCTTGATTACACTTAAAAATACAGTAGAGTGGAGTTTTCAATAAAGACAATATTACATAACTTGTCTATGATATCTTCCTATCAGCTGTAAGAACAAATGGACGACCCCGACAATGTTTCTGACGTCTTGCAATTTATTGTGCACACATACTATCAGGCACAATTACTGGCGGGTCCTCATTGAAAGCGTTGTAATTGAGCCGGGCGTGAGGTTGTCGCCACACAATTGATTGTAAATTAACAGGCACACACACAGACAGACGGCGATCTCGAATCATTATGTACGATGTTGAAGTAACAGTGATTTGTTATGTTAAGGCGGATGCTGGGCGAGATTTTGTTTGTGTTGTAGCAGCCTAGGTTGGGTTCGGAGACTACAGTCAAAGGTTCGGCACCTCTTGTGAGGTACTCTTAATAGGCAGCCCTTATTGTACCTCGTACCAGATATTTTTGTACTTCGCTTTGAACATAAGGTGAAAGCAACGGATACGGGGCATGTTCAATTCTCGCTAGATAGCGCTGTACTCAACATTTTTAGTTTAATTGGAATTGAGTGTAACGGAATAATATTTTATTGTAAGTTTAATTTTGATGCATATGAACTAGGTATCAACTAGATAAATATTAGTTTTCAAATTAGTTTTAAAGGCAACCTAACGACAACAGTTTAAAAAAAATAAAGATGGCGCTTGCTTTGAGTGACAATAACTGTTAAACAAAATATGTCGCGACATGATGAATATTTTCCTTATAAAATACTTATAGCACGCGGCAAATAAGTTAAACCCGTTGCTATGATTATGCGAAGCCCCGCACTTAGATTAAGACCCGAAAATCGGTTACTGCGCATTCAAAGTCGACCGCCATGATGGTTTAACTTCTGTGCGGAGGATTATATTTAACAAAAAGAAAAATAAATAGAAACACTTAACTAATCAAAACTAACTAAAAATAGAACATTTTGATACAAGTGGAGAAATTTTGACATAGCAACCGAGGCGAAATTCGCCCAAACCTGAGCTTGGAGGTGAGGACGTTATGAAGCCGAGTTCTGAAATGAGAAATTTTCATGTGTATCAAACGACGTTATTTAATACACGACAATGGTTAATGTGCCCAGAAGACAGACAGTATCGCCACGCTGTAATGCTTATCTCTTGTCCTCAGTAATTTATGTTCATATCGATGCAAATGATGGACTAGAATCTATTCCAGGAGTACTGTTAATGTTACTTTTCAGTTTATTTTAGCTATAGCACATATGTTTGGATTCTGAACATTACATGGGTGATTATTTTATTTTTATTTTTTATTAGTGATAGTTTCCCGCTTGACCGCTATCTCACCTGATGGAAAGCGACGATACGGTCGACGATGGCTCGCGCTTACCTAGAAGAAACCTATTCACTCTTGACTTAAAGATTCCCGGGTTGTAGCCATCAGGAAACACAGACTCCGGCAGGGAATTCCACTCCTTAGCTGTACGCATAATAAAAGTGTTCCCAAAACGCTTTGTGCGTATAGGTGGGATGTCCACCATGTACCGGTGGCGCAACGCCGTACGTCTGGTAGTCCGATGATAGAACGGGCTAGGCGGAATTAGGCTATGCAATTCCGACGCACACTCCCCGAAATGTAACCTGTAGAAAACTGACAGGCTAGCAACTCGGCGTCGATGCTCAAGACTTTGAAGCCTCGACTCGACGAGTGCATCATTGCCAATGATACTCTTGGCTCGCCTCTCAATAGTCTCAAGCGCATCAAGCTGGTATCGGGCAGATCCGTCCCAAAGATGAGAGCAGTACTCCATACACGATCGCACTTGCGCTTGATAAAGTTTGAGCAGCTGATCCGGCGTGAAGTACCGTCTGACCTTTGCGAGGATTCCTAGCTTTTTTGCAGCCAGTTGTGCCTTTGCTTCAATGTATGGCCCAAAGTTGAGAGTAGATGTCAACGTTACACCAAGAAGATCAAGATGGTCGGATATCGGCACGGTTACACTCCGGAAAGTTGGAGCAGGGCTGAATTGACTCCTTTTAGCGGAAAATAGACACGCCTGGGTTTTAGCAGCGTTGAACCTGACCAAATTGGCATCGCCCCATTCCGAGACAGCCTCTAAGGACAAGCTCAACCGCTCAACCATAGCCTCTCGAAGAGACCGGATCTGGGACCCACTAGTTCGTGCACTGGATATGTAACTCTCAGCAACAGTGCTGTCGTCTGCATACCCAAAGGTACCGGGTTTAAGCAGATCGTTTATATGCAGCAAGAACAATGTTGCCGAGAGCACTGACCCCTGAGGGACCCCGGCATTAATGGTCATTTGACCAGACGAGCAACCATCGATGACTACTCGGATGGACCGGTCCCTCAGGAAGTCTGCGGTCCAAGCACACAATCCAGCAGGTATACCGAAAGAAGGAAGCTTACTAATCAGGGTTTCGTGCCAGACCCTATCGAAAGCCTTCGAGATGTCGAGGGAGACGGCAAGCGCTTCCCCGTGCCTCTCGATGGCCTCACTCCAGGTGTGGATGGCATACGCTAGAAGATCACCAGTTGACCGATTTCAGCGAAATCCGTATTGTCGGTCACTTAGGATATCATTGGCTTCTAGGTATGCCAGGAGCTTACTGTTGAGTACACGTTCCATTGTCTTGCAGAGAATGGACGTTACTGAGATTGGCCTATAGTTAGCTGGGTCAGCACGACTACCCTTTTTGGGCACGGGCTGTACATTAGCTTGCTTCCATGCAGTCGGCACTTTTCCGGTCTCAAATGAGAGCCTAAATAGGCGTGTCAGGATTGGAGACAATTCAGGCGCACACGTTTTCAACACAACTGCCGGTATCCCGTCAGGACCACTAGCCTTGTTCACGTCAAGATTACGTAGCACCCTACGGACTTCCTTCTGATGGATGCGAATATCCGACATACTCGTCTCGCAACTATCAGTATAAGCAGGGGGCCGCGCGTCACCAGGATCTAGACGCAAAGATTCCGCGAAGAGAGAGGTAAACAAATTCGCTTTCTCCTCAGCAGTGTGGGCCAGCGACCCGTCGGGTTTCAGCAGTGGTGGTAGTGAGGGACGGCAGAAGTTCAATTCAACCGACTTAGCCAGGGACCAAAACGCTTTACTACCAGCAGGGTATGAAGGTACCTCCTTTATAATGAGTGATGATCAATACTGAGATAACACTCAGACGGATTGGTAGCAACAGAATTTTTTCGGTTTCGGCGGGAAGAAACGCCTGGATATTAACATTGTGTGGATAACCCGGAGGCCATTGTGAAGTGTGTGACTGATTGAAGTATACGATAAAGGTTTGCACCTTTCGTGGAGGCGATCTACGGTAGTGACCTCTCGAAGAAAATCTACGGTAGTGACATCTCGAAGAAAACCATTCGTTATGTACGAAGACATCAGTCAAAAACAGTACCAAGAAAAATGAAGGCTGAATGATCGGGTTTAAATTAAACACGAACCGACTTGTGGCTGACAACGCCTGGGACGTCTCCAAGTGATCATAGGAGGGGCTTGAGGATGTCTTCTCTCTCATGGCTTTAGCTGCCTTGCTTCACCGTAGGAGGTGACAGCTTTCCTTTCACTCACGCCCCGTAGCATAATCTGAAACAAGACCAGATTCTTATTTTAAATCCACAAGAATACGGTGGTTACGGAGCAGAATTCCAGCGTAAGGTTGACCATGACCTCCGAGCCATCTGCACAATGATGACACCCGGAATTTTTTTTCCTACCGAATCCAAAACATGTACGTTCCGAAATAGTAAATTACGTGAAGACCTGTGTCAAGTGGAAAGTGAAGACGCCATGAGGTCTCTCTAGCCACTTTTTAAAGTGGAAACTTTTACCGTAGCAATAACTGTGGCGGGCCAAAGTCAGTCCTGGAACGTAAAGTGCTAATGAAGAACAGGTGAGTTTTAGTGAGCACAAATCTTACACGATCTCTTGCTCCACCCAGAACAGGAGAAAGTATTTGATGATTGAAAAATAGAGGCAGATACTAAAGGAACGGTATCGCTCCAGGATCAGCCCCGTACTGACTTTTTTTAATATTTTGGCAACTTAAAACTGTTTTATCCATTTTTTTACAACCTACATTAAAAAAAAACATCTTTGTTTACCGTATTACAAAGTAGAAACATAATTATGTAAACTCACTCCTTTATACATTGAATAGGTATATATTTAGAACGCCATCTGCTGCGGCCCTTACATATTCCTTCTGCTTCATTTATGTTCATAAGGTAATTATTGTAATTAATCAGCTTTTTGGCTTATTGGATGCTTACGTTATATGAATCGTAAGTACATAATAATAATTACTGTTGTGTTTTACGAACTTAACGCTGACAAAGTCACGGGCAACAGCTAGATATTTAACAGAGAACGTTCCCTTTAACCGCTAATACGATACTTAAAATATATTCTTATTTTATTTTATAAATAGTAAACTCTTTTCGGATAGGTACATAAACAAAAAGAAATACTTTAAAGAAAATTAAACGAATTAATTATATTACATGAATATGTTGAAATTAAATATCGGATATTTTTAAGGTTTTAATATTTAATGAAAATATAAATTGTGTTTTTGAACAGAATATAATAAATAATCATGATTACTTACACAATAATTTGTTATTACCAACAAATTAACATTTATCGGCGTTCTAAATTCAAAAATGTTTGTATTTCTATTTTTATTAATAATAGAATGAATAAAGTTTGATACCTTTGCCTCTCCTTCAACCTGCAAATGTTAAACGCAGGAAAAAAAGTATATTAAATACTATTATCTAAACTATTTATTTGTATTATTTGTGAAAAAAAATGTTGAATTTAAGATTTGAAGAGAATTCTTTAGATGCTACGCCGCCGCCGCCAGATATTTGGATTAAGCTAAAAAAATACTTATGATAGCCTGCCGCCATCTAAATAAAAACGAAAATTTCTGGCAATTTTGAAAAAATTTCTTCAGTATAAAATGAACAAAAATGCGTTATAATTTTTAGAGAAAGTATTTCTTCGTAAGTGTATTGAAAAACGTCGTTTGATACACGTAAAAATTTGTCACTGCAGCTCTCGGCTCCGTAACACACTCGCCTTCGACTCGTGCGAATTCCGTCTCGGTCGCAATGACAAACTTTCTGCACTTTTATCAAAATGTACTACACCTGAATTAAGTTTTCGATTGCAGAGGTTATTTATGTACATAAGAAAAAGGATTGGTCTTAATATGCTGCCCTGGGGAATGCCGAAAGAAGCATTTTTAGTTCTGAGCTAATAAAATTATCTATTTTTAGTCATCTGTTGGTTAAATAGTCTGCAAAAATATTAAGCTTGTTTCGTCAAATACCTTTATATTCAAGCTTGTCGAACACCTAATCGTTTATCGGATAGGATGGATTTAGACTCCGTACTTCATCAACCTGTTATTTATTAGTTTTTCCAATAGTTTAGATGTGGACGAGAGAATAGAAATATGTTGTTAATTAGAAGCAACCTTTCTGTCTCCTGCTTTGTGTATAGGAACCACTAGTGCTTTTTTCATGTTATTAGGAAAAACGCCTTCAATATACTCGTACGTTAATTGTGGTACTAAAATCGTTTAAAATTTTCTCAAGATCAAACCATCCAGAGACCCATTCAAATATATACATAAAATTTCATTCGTATCGATCGAGCCGTTTGGAAGGAGTTAGGTGACAATCACACGTACACGACAAGAATTAAGTATACATATAAAATAAAGATACGTTCTACACAAGTACCTTGTATATATGTTCAATCTATTTTTTAACCCCCAACGAAAAAGAAGGGTGTTATAAGTTTAACCTGTCTGTCAGTGCGCCTGTCTGTGGCATCGTAGTGCCCAAACGAATGAACCGATTTTCATGCGGTATTTTTGTTTGAAACCTGGCTTAATCGAGATGGTTCTTTACTACAATTTATGAAGGAAATCTGTCCAGGTGTTTAAGGTCCATCGATTCAATCGGTTCGGTTCAATATACCGACTGCAGCTAACAAGCTGCAGTAGGTATATTGAACACTTATAATGCGTATTTACTTTACTTTCAAACATTTGTGTGTCCTATTTGAAATACTCATGTACAATCTGGTGCCATTGAGCTGGTCCGATTATAGAGCTCAAAGGTGAATTGCTTATTAAAACAGTAAACCCATCAAGTTTGGTCTCATTAGATTCGTCTCGACCAGTTCTATACATTTCTCATGATGACAAGGATCTGATGCTAGAACTGGGGAGGAATTGATCACAAGGACTGTCGGGGGTTTTATAAAATTATATGATGATGACATCAAAATAAGTTCAGTGACGTAGGCATGAAAACGAAATAAACAAACAAGCAAATCTGCTTTCGCATTTAAAATATTTGTAGTTTAGATTAATTATAGCGTGGATTCGCCTTAGGTTTAATTGGTATATGGAATTATGACGTCTTTTCAGGGTTCTCAAAAGGAAAAACGGAACCCTTATAGGATCACTTTTTCGTCCGTCTGCCTGTTTGTCTGTCAAGAACCTATAACTTGGTAACACGTGAAGTTATTGAGTTGAAATTAAAACCATAGACTCAGGTCTCCGGTCCCTTGAAGCTGTGAAAAATCAAACTTCTAAGTTAACGGAAAAAGAAGATTCAGCCGTATATGTCGACACTCTCAAGGAAATCAAAGTTCACAGGATTCTTCCCGTTGATCTATAATCCTGAATAAGTATAGGAGTAAATAAATAAATCTGAAAACTGAACATTTGTATTACACGTCACAACAAAATATATTGCTTTTATTTGAAAAAATCTTTGAGACTCGTTTCGGGAATTGAAATACTTACATAAGTTACTTTCTACGGAACTCTCAGTGTTCGAGTCCGGCTCGCACTTTTTTTATTTTACGATACGGTCGGTTGGCGCAGTAGTTGAGCGATTAACTGCTGCACTGCGGGTCTCGGTTTCGATTCCTGGACGGAATAAATACTAGTAGGAACTACAAATAGGTGTTTTTGAGAGTAATTCTGGTCTGCCATAATTTATTCATTAAAAAAAACCTATTTTTTTTAACACTACGTACCCTAGATACAGGAATCATTCCTAAAGTGGGTCAAAATTTTATTTGATAATTTAAAATAAAAATTGGTCAAAAGTTGCGTATTCTATAATTTCACTGTTTACCTACTCTGGAAACATCACGAAACAATTCGGTGTTCTCCATCTGGTAACTGACCGGTCCGAGTTCAAGTCGTCTACGGCGCGCACTGTTCCCTGCGCGCCTCAAGGAGTTGTCAGCAAACTGTAGGGGCCCAGCAGGGCCGAAGCCTACTGGGGCCAAAGGTTATGTGAAAATGTCACCTGGGGCCCTGGGACAAAGGCAATGAATGGAACAGGGTAGGTTAAAATACAACCAACTCTGATTTTAGTATTAATAAACTTGAGCTTTATTATCCTAACATAATACTAATAAGTATTACTAATTAATGTCTAATGACTCAGTTAAGAATACCGCCAAGGTATACCACAGTAAACCCAATACGTCTACACTTTGCGTTTACGTCTATGTACATCGTCCATACATTGGTGTTGAGTGTCCTAAGGAGGATGACAGAATGATAATTTCTCACTATTTGTATCAAATCGTTTTCTAAATTATTTTGGTCAAAATAAATTATAAAACGTATAAGCGTTTATTATTAGTTTAATTTATTAAAAAAGAAAAACATTGATCAACACTAGGATATAACAATAACTCAACCTATCTCTAGGCCATACAAATTAATTTGAACCCGCGACACGCAGATTAGCAGGCATTGCTCAATCACTGCGCTTACCGTCAGTTATGGCTAAAGCTAGAACTACATTAGTGCTCGATTACGGAGACGCGGCGCGTCGGGCGGTCCATCGTACATTGCCATATGTTGTGTTTGCGCGAGCGATGACGCGGCCCGCTGCAGAAATGTACGACGAAACGCCCAACGCGCCGCGCATCACGCCGCGTCTCCGTAAACACGGCCTTAGACCGACGCACACGTGTGGCACGCCTTGTACGTAGAACGACATTGCGTGGCGTGTATCAAGTGTAGCTCTACGGTCTAGTCTCCATATAAAATGTATGGAGACCGACGCCGTGACGTGCCCGTGTGTGGCTCACGTGTGCGCGTGTAGTTCTACTTTAAGTTGGGTGTTATTGCTGCTGGAGTTAATTTTTCAAATGATGTACCTAACAAACTATTAGGTCTTCTCTATCCAATAACGTCTATCAGTCTACATGAACGCAATAAACTCAAAACGATGATGAATTTATTAATTCATCAATCGTTTATCACCAAATCTATAACGGATATATAAACAGATAGCGCAGTGGTGTACTGGTTGCTCGACTTACGAGTTGTCGGTCATGGGTTCAAACCCAGTTAGGCGCATTACTTTGCGTAATTTTTTTCATCACCGCTTCTCTCAAAACTGTGAAGAAAAACATCGATGAGGAAACCGGTAGAAATTTTCTAAAACCAAAAATTCGAAGACATATGATGTCCACCAACTGATACGTACATACATACACATACTGAGGCCTGAGTCTCAATAGGGGAAAAAATTCAAGGCTGAGCAAGCTTTTAAGCTATGCTATAAGGAATCATTGAAATAATTATTTAAAGGGTTTTATTTTAACCTAATTCACAACGCGGAATTATCTTATTTGTTTATTTATACTTTATTGTACACCAAGATTACAATATATATTATAAAAGGAAACCTTATAAAAAAGAAAAACATACAATCGGCGACCTTATCGCACTCGGCGATTTTTTTATTTTGATTTTCTTTTTTTTATCTTAATCAGGATGAACGAAGTAGGTTTATTGTATTCCTAGGTAACTGTCTTACTTTATCTTAAAGATTTAGAGATGTTTTGGCTTCGATAATTCAACTTTTATTCTTCGAGTAATTTGGAGTGCATTGATGATAAAACTCACATAATCAAGAAATATTTGTAATTGGCGGTTGGTAAATTTTTCATAATCAGTTCGACGTTCGTGTTAAAGAGCTATTGATTATCTGAAGTTATTAGAATAGAAGTTATTAGAAGTTATTAGATTAGTCTCGATATACTAAAAGGATATCTGTTGCTGTACGCAACACTAGTATGCTTGCTACGTACTCATCAAGAACAAACCTTGGTCGCAGTGCCCCTATGTATTGATTTATAGCTAATTATAATAATATCTACAATACTAGGACTTCAAGAACTCCGTTATTATTTACTTAACAAACTGTCAGTTTTTTAATTTTTTTTTTTTTTTCGGTAGGTAAAATCATCCAATGACAAATCCCGCCCTTGGGTGGGGCGGGAAATAGTGTCAGACTCTTACTGACTAAAAACCTACGCTTCCATTCATTGCCTTTGTCCCAGGGCCCGTGGTGACATTTTCACATAAACTTTGGCCCCAGTTGGCTTCGGCCCTGCAGGGCCCCTACAGTTTGCTGACAACTCCTTGAGGCGCGTGGGAACAGTGCGCGCCGTAGACGACTTGATCTCGGACCGGTCTGTTACCGGACGGACGGACAGTGAGCTACCCATTGCCCACCGTCCGCGAGCCAGCGCCTACGGTGGCCAAAAATCGGGATCGGAATCCCGGCGGCGGCGGCGGCGTATGCGCCTTTGTCTAATGCGGTCGGCCTCCTCCTTTGCTAGCATTACTGCTTCGCAGAAGGAGGCGACCGCCTGCCACTCCTGCTCGCTCCGGAGCATGGCTTGAACCAAGCCCCGGCGCGAGAGATCGCCGCCGATCGCCCCCACGAGAACACGGCGATGCTCTTCCCAAGCGGGGCACACCTCGACTGTGTGCTCTATCGTGTCTTCCGGGCGGTCCGCACAGTGGCGACACCCGGGCGCTCTACACGATTCTTGTACAGGTACGGCCCGAACTTGCTGTGTTCGGTTAGTACCTGCAATAAACGGAAGGTGACAACGCCGTGAGGCCTTTCCAGCCACGCCTCAAAGAGGGGCCTTACCGCCTCAATCGTGGCGTGCCCAAAACTGTCAGAGTGTGTTCTAAACATTTAATAGCACGATAGAAAATATCACACTATAGTATTTTTTCCTCGTATCTTTGAAGGCCTGGTACCTGTGAAGGTAAGAAATTATTTCCGGATTCCGTTGCAAAACAGGTCCTCCGAACCAAAGACACCTGTGTACACCTGCTTCCTCGATCTCTTCAGAGCCTCCGATCATGTCTCGTATGACATGTATTTGTATTTCGGGCTGGCGTCCGCAATTCCACGACTAAAGCGCGTATTTTGTGCTCTGGGGAAAGATGGCAAACAGGGGTTCACCTGCGGAAATATGTAGGCTATTGAAGTATTGATATGGCAATTAGACCAATCAAGTGAAATGGGACGATACGCTCTCTGAGCCGTATAGGTTGGAGTCTGGGGTGGGACAAGGGGGTCTGACGTCTCCTATTCTCTTCAACCTCTACGTGGATAACCCCATAGCAGGGCTTAGCAGCCCGCGTGTTGGATGCAGTGTTAGTGGTGTTAGCATTTACAACATCAGTTATGCGGACGATATGGTGCTGCTGGGTCCGTCTGCAGAAGCAATTGGGAAACTGCGTAAGACTTGTGAAGCCTATGCTGCCTCACATCGTTTAGTTTATAATGTCAATAAGTGTGAATACATATTCTTTAAAGTCAATGGCAAAAGTCGAGAAGAGGGACCCGAGCTTCTTATAAGCGGGTCTGCAATGAAAAAAGTATCCACTTTCAAATACTTGGGTTATTGTCAAAGGAAATCCGACATCGTACCAGCATTGCTGCAAACCTGGTTTCGTTTGGGTTCTTGGGGAAATAGATTTTTACTGTCGTTAAAAGCTGTCAGGATGCCAAAACTGTTCCCTAAATGTTAGTAAAACTTATTTCTTCTGCTGATTTTTATCGGAAACGAATTTTTAAGCTGTGGGTTTCCCCCCTATTTCCATAGGTGTCTTCGTAACCAGGACAAGATATTTTCCTATATTTGTGCTATGATACCTTGCCTTTCGGGATTCTAGGTCAACGGTCAAAATTCATACCCTATGAATTTTGATTCCCATAAGAGTGTCGAAATATACGTTTTTTTTTTTTGCGATATAAACAGCCGTATCTTTTTAGTTTATTTTTTTCACAGCTTCAAGGGATCGCACGCCTGAGTATATGGTATTAATTTCAACTCCATAGCTGCACGCGTTCCTGAGATAAAGAGTCTTGACAGACAAACAGACGGACAAACAAAGAGATCCTATATGGGTAAATATTTTTACCCTTGAAATGAATCAAATGACAATATGAACAAATTGAACCCTTCGGCAATTTTGGAGACCAGTTATTGGAAACCAGTTTACAAAACCGAATTATTATCCTTTTGTCGAAACTCAGTTTCCAATAAAGAAGAATATTTTTGTTCTAGAAACTGGTTTCAATCACAGACGGTTGTCGAAAAAATAGTCTGCCCCATACGCGCGTGATAACTTTTGGAAACAAATTAAAACATCATGAGTGTTATCAAAACAATATCAATGTTTAGTCATTTTCACCGTCTGCAGAAAGTGAAAAAATAGCAAAAATATAACCTTTAAAATTATCTTTAAAATCTTCATCAAACAACTGTTTCGTAAAACAATATCTAACAAGTTTATTATTGAAGCAGCTTATATTATATTACATGTCTGGAAAATCTCTTTACGATTTTAAACTGTAGTACGTATTGACGCGAAGTCATGAATAAGAGCATGCCTAATAGAAGTAAATAAAGATGATTCCCGTCACGGTCGCCGTGACTCGGTACTGAAAGATTCAGGAGCGCGCTTCAATTGAAGTCGGGCTTTTGTGCCGAGTGGACGCGTCCCTACTCCCCCCGCTCACAACCCCGAACTCACTTCACAAATATGGGCTCCAAAAAGAAAAAGGAAACGTAAGTATTTTACTCATACTTATTGCAATCGCGACCGATTTCTTCAGTATTTGTTTAATTATTTATGAATGTTTATATTCTGATTAGAATTTATTTACCTAAGCGAATGTTATCGGTGAACATGCTTTGATTTATACAATAAAATTAACATAATCGATATAGATCGATTGAGTAGTTTGACATCTTACTGGAAAATTATGAAAACTCTTTTTGTATATTTTATATTTACTGTGTAATTAAGCGTCCCACACATTGTTTAGTTATATCGCGAACATTATGCTTATGAAAATTGACGATTAATCGGTGAGAAAAGAATTCATCGCTGTCTATGGGAATTCTGTTCCTAAAAAATCAAAAAGATAGAGTTTTGAAAATAATAAAAACTTTATTATTTACCTGTTTAGCTTCTGAAGTGCTCACTTTGTACTCGCCCGTTGTCTGTCCCTATGTATGCTTAGATCTTTAAAACTACGCAACGGATTTTGATGCGGTTTTAGTAGATAGAGTGATTCAAGAGGAAGGTTTATATGTATAATACATGTATGTGTGATTTTAAATTACAATATGTAAAACACCAACAGTAAAATTTCTTAATTAAATTACAGGAAAATATGAAGTCTAATGATAAACCGTTATATTCAGGTTATGAGGTTTTTTCCTTTCAACACAAAGCAATGATTTTGAAAAAAAAAAATGTTTAATATTAATCTGAGATTTTAATTTCTAACACTTCCAGCTAGCGATTTCCACAATCCAGCATGTTATATTTACTTTATAAATTAAACTTAAACCGAAATATTGTATATATGTTCTACAGTTTCATATACTTGTAATTTTCATACTTTTGACTAAACGTATAGGATGAAATGTAAGTAGTTTTAACTATTTTGACACTTCATTAAAATATTAAGATTGATGCTACATATTTGTGTCATTAAACATACAACTACATCTATTTTAACTTAAAAGCATAGTTTTGTAAAACTGTAAATTAAATATCCATAATGGAAAAGTGAACTCTTGTCTGATTGATTGAATAATTATAGTAAGTTTAGTATTTTTATATTATATTATCTGCCCTCCCCGGTTTATCAGATATCCAGTGCTTCAAAAATCTTCATCATATCAGCCGAAAGACGTCTACTGTTGGACATAGGCCTCCCCCAAGAGTCGCCACAATGAACGGTCCTGTGCATCTCGCATCCATCGAATTACTGCAACTCTTGCCAGGTCATCGGTCCATCTTGCCTTCCAACACTGCGTCTTCCGGTACGCAGTCGCCATTCCAGAACCTTTCGGCTTCAACGGCCATCCGTTCTACGAGCAATGTGCCCTGCCCACTGCCACTTAAGTTTGGCGATTCTACGTGCTATGTCGGCAACCTTGGCTCTCTTGCGGATATCTTCATTCCTGATTTGATCACGCTAGGAAACTCCGAGCATAGCCCTTTCCATTGCCCTTTGGGTGACTTTAAGTCTTCTTATGAGGCCACGACCACGCAAGCGACCACGTTTCTGAGCCATATGTCATCACTGGCAACACGCACTGGTCATAGACTTTCGTCTTGAGACACTGTGGTATGTTGGACGAGAAGATATTGCGCAGCTTCCCGAATGCCGCCCAGCCGAGTAGGATTCGACGCACACTGGGACCCGTCCATATAATGTAATGCTCAAAACTCTATTTTCAAAATGAGGCTTTTTCAAAAAAATAAACTATGTAAGGGTAGACTTAAGAATGTATCACATCATTTCTACCAATACTGAATCAGTAAATGCTATCTGCTGCCCAGTGCATCAGCTCAAAGTTTACTTTATACCCACATCATTAATTATTATCTGCTAACATTCGTGAGTTTGTAGAGAATATTAAAACATTTATTTCCGCAAGTAATCGGCATATTTAATTGAAGTGCGTCATGGCTGCAACTAGGCAAGGTATGGTTACTCTAATATTGTTATTATGAACCTTAACGATTAGTACTTTTGGATATTAATCCAAAAGTACTAATCGTAGTAATCATTAGACTAATTATATGTGATAGTATGGTTTTTTATGTACTGAATTAAACATTTCTTATTTTCTCCTTTTTGCCGCAAATTTCTGTTTTTGAAATTTTTGTTACAATATCTACGAGGTGTTGATTAGTAATGAACTGAAGAGATCAGCAATAGAACTTTGCGCAAAAAGGAAAAAATAAGAAATGTTTGATTCAGTACATAAAAAACCATACTATCACATACAATTAGTCATTAATCCAAAAGTAATAATCGTTAACGTTCATATAAAACAATATTAGAATAACCATACCTTCCCTAGTTGCAGCCATGATGCACTTTAATTAAATATGACGATTACTTGCGGAAATAAATGTTTTAATATTCTCTACAAACTCACGAATATTAGCGGATGTGGATATAAGGTAAACTTTGAGCTGATGCACAGGGCAGCAGATAGCGGTTACTGATTCAGTATTTCTAGAAGTGATGTGACACATTCTTAAGTCTACCCATACATAGATAATTTTTTTTTAATTCCCTCTTTTTGAAAATCGAGTTTGAACACAGACCCCGCCACCCTCTACTTTTTAAATCACTCAGAGTAGCATATTCTAGTGTACAATTAGTATTTTTAGTGAAACAAAAGTATATTTGACAGAAGAAAACAAAGTAAAGGAATAAAGGGAGGAACATTTAGATATTACCTTTTTTAAGATTTCACGAACACAAAAAAAAAATAGCCAAATAAATGAAGTCGTTCTAAATTGATATTTACAATCCACAGATTCGACAGTTATTTTTTATAAATTTTATACATATCATAAGTTCATAGGAAAATCGGTTCAAACTTTAACGGATATCGCCACTGCTATTGGTAGCGAAATTTATTTGTAAAACTGTTTTTGCTGGTATGTCCAGTCACTACTGTCCATCTAGGTACTGTCTTAAGTGAATCTATGTGTCGGTTACAGTATAATCGGTCATAACTCGTGAAAAGCATTTTATTTTAGTGCTGAAGTTGAAACCTAATTTTAATACATGAATAGAAAACACGAAATTCGAGGAATAATAAGTACACCTTAATCATATCGTTAACGGACCGGTTCTTTAATAAAATTAATTCAGAATGTCGTAGATAAAAAAACATTGATAAATTCATAAATAGGAGTTCGATTGTAGTTCGTACAGTGCGACGACCTAGTATTTCTTAGTTCGTCTGGCGAACTGAGCGTTACGCAGTTTGGTGGGTTTATGAAATGTACAACATTGTTGGTCCAAATAAACGAGTTATTATTATTATATTATTATTAAATAATATGTAGAAAAAAGCAAATCGCACATGTATATATTTAATAATTATGCCGAAAATACTGCTTATTTTTATAAGGACTAATAAATTGTTGATATGACCCGTACAACGTCACCTAACGATTTTCATGATATCTTTGGAATTTAATAATTAAAAAAATAAAATGGTGTTAAACCAGGCATCAATAGCTTTTTAATTTAAAAAAGTGGTTAGTGTATCATAAATATCAGTTAGGCGGTGTCGCAACATTTTTTGTAGATAATGTTGTGTTCTGCAACGCCATAGTAGCTACATTTTACTTTTCTATTATATTTTTCAAAGCTCGTATTTTGCGTACAGATCAACAATATTATCAGCGTACGTATATAATGTGTCCTGCAAAAACCATTGATGTAGATAAAATATTTTTTAAGTAATTTATTTACACTTTGAGTTACCCTGTTGCGGTTTTAGTAGAAAAGCCTACTGTTTATCTTCTATATATATAAAAGAAAGTCGTGTAGTTACACTATTCATAACTCAAGAACGGCTAAACCGATTTGGCTGAAAATTTGTGGGAAGATATCTTAGAACCAGCAGACGGACTTTTTACGCCATTAAATAAAAAAAATGATCCAAAACCTGCTCATTTATTGGTATAGGGAAGATTAGGGTAGAGCAGGAGCGAAGCTGCAGGCAAAAGCTAGTTGAATATAAAATATAGCATAATTATGTTAACATAGCGTATCTTAAACAAAAACTTTGCAGCATTTGTTAAATAAAATGTACATCGTGGATTTGTCCCATAGAAATATTGTTTTGATCTGATCTCTGAGCTTCGAAGATATAGAACCAAACTCTTCAAAAAATCATAGCAGAACTGTCGTAACAAATAAAATTGCTTTGTTTATACATGTAGTCCGTGACTGACTGAAGGGAGAAAGGGAGGGGATACATAGAACTGATCTGATGATGATACCGGAAGGTAGGTAAGAACCGGAATTCTGTAATAAATCCGTGTATCCTAGCCATGTTTGGTATTATTCGAATTGTCTTGATGATTTGATGATGGAACTGAATGGCGGAAGGTATCTGTTTAAGTTTGGCTGAGATGTACTACAACTAAAAAGTGTGTAATAAAAAACTTTTTAAAAAACATTCGTAAATCGGTGTTTAATAACGAAGACACTAAACTTTTATAGAAACACCGACTCCCGAAATTAAAGTTATTTCGCACTTTTTTGTGTTTTCTTTTGTCATTGAAGTCGGTTGTATTTTTTTTGTAAAAAGTTTTTTGTTTTTACTTTTCTGGAACGAATGTAAGTCCATCTGTTGACGACCAACTATTAATTATTTCAGTAAAAATATATATATATACGAGTATATATATTTTTTATTTTAATCTTTCAACAGCACGTTTGGCGCAGTGAATGGGTACTGCAAACCGTTTCCGTTTAACCGTTTTATTTTAGTATGTATATTTTATTATTTTATATTCTTCAAGCACAAATAGATGTTTGTTTATTAGTGACCAGGATCGCAATCTTCATTTATACAGCAGTTTCAATTGCTATACGATCATAATAATATAATTTATACCAATCGCCATGTTTGTCGTCTGGAATATATTTCAATGCGTTCCTATTAACCTGCTGAAGCCCAGTAATACATTTCAAAGCGATCCATTTAAATAAGTTTATTAATTGCCCTCATAACATTTTATAGTTTTGTACTGCCGACAAGAAGTTGAGACCAATTTGTTTTCAAGGATTGTTTCCACACAATTATAGAAATTGGTACTTGTATGATTTTTATTATGATTGATGACAAAAGTGAGCCTGATTTCACTTGAAAATGAGTTGTCTCTGTAAGAATCTTGATAAGAGGGCTCCAGATTTTTTAACCAAATACAATGTACGTGTCGAAATAATTTAATCTAATATATAAAAGCTAAATACCTCTTACTTATTAATCACGAAACCTCAGAAACTATAACACCTACTTACAAACTTAAAATTTGGCCGCTAAGAACAGATTTTACGAAACTCCACCCAAAAGGGTTAAAACGCGGGTTGGAAGTTTGTATAGAGTATAATCTACTTTCACGCGAGCGAAGCCGCTGGCAGAAGCTAGTTAATATATAAAAATCTGGTGTCACAGTGTTTGTTATCGAAATTCACCGAAACAGCTTGACGAATTTTTTGTAATTTTTTGTATATTGGTTGGTCTAAGAATATATTATGTAGTTGTAGGCATTTTTTTTACCCCTATTATTTTCTTGGATTATTTATAGGCGGTACTTCCAATCCGATCAACTGAACCGATCAACTGGTTGACCGGATTGGAACTCGATCGGATCACCTTCTATTCTTCCATTCCGATCAACTAAACCGATCAACTGAATGGAATTCAATCGCATCACTATCACTAGTACCATAAACAGTTCCATGATAAAACTTCTCATGTTTTTTTTTTTAATTAATAGTTACCATTTTAAAAGAATCTGAAATTAATGGAACTTATTTTGAATTTTGGTATCAATAGTTTCACTTTTTTGTTCTCTTTATTGATTTTGGGGTTTTCATCTGACTAGATATGGCAACCCCATCGTCCCTTTAACATTATTAATACCATTTTAGGCATTTGTGAAATTTCCGAAGGGTGGAAAAACACTCGAATTGACAGAATAACGTTTGCCGGGTCAGCGATATAACAATATTTTCATCCAACTGTAACAGAAAATCATGTAGTAAGTCCGCCTTAAACCTTACATATTTCACTGAGCAAACCGTCCCGCCATTATTATTCCGTAAAAGGCTACACTACTTTTCGCCATTGATTCATTTGACGGTTTCCCACACTAACTGGGATAACCGAGGACAATATATTTCGCCACGCATAAATCTAGACTCTGAACTGGTAAAATAATGTAAGTACCTAATAAATTGATTATTTTTGTTTCAGAAAAAAAGAGCCGGAGAAAACTTTACGTTACTATCAGATTGTAAGTATAAATAACGTCATGTTTACCTTAGCTTGCATTAGAATTGCGATTGTCATTAAACTCATTCCATTCATCTTAGACATTAATTTGCTCATAATAATTACTTGCAACGTTCATTAAATTGGTCCGAGTACTAGACTAGCAAGACACACCTCAACCCACCACACAACACAACCATCATTTGTTTAAATACCAGCGTTATTATTTTCCAGCCTTTATTTGTTTAAAGCTTTTAGTTTGTTCATGTAAGTGACAATATCTTAAAAAATAATATTTGATTGTCCTGGGTTCAGAATGTTTATTAATTTTCTTAAAGGAAATTTCGTGATAATTTTTTTTGTTGTTTTTTGCTTACTAAGAGCACCACATATCATGCTTTAATATTTGCATGCCAACTAATTATCTTATCTCTTGTACTACATTTAATGCGAATAAATGGCTTTGACTTTTTTCAGCTTTTTCTTTTCTATATATCTATGTATCAGTCGACACCTATTACCTATCTTAACGCTTGCAGTCTATTCATCGTTTTTTCTATCTGCCTTCACTCCAATGCCAAACCTAAACTAACAAAATATATGATGTGACTCCCCAGTTCCGCTACGCAACATGCACGGAGCTGTTCGCAACGCTGATAGGCATCCTCTTCGGGTTGGCCAGCGGAGGAGGCGTCTGCTACAATCTAGTGCAGATCGGAGAGCTCAGTACAGCCTTCGTGGAAAGGACCACTTACAGGGAGAAGACAACCAGCTACCTACCACTTACCGCCACATTTGGAGGAGGGAGAAGACTGTAAGTGACATTTCACACTAAGTCTACCTGACCATTGTCCAACTATGTTGAGAATAGCTTCCAGTCTAAATTAATGGAGCTGATCCATGTTTTTCACGCCACTTGCTCGATACCGTCATGTTTTAATGTAACCTAAAGATACCCTTGTATCTATTCGGGCACCAATAATGTGCTTGGTTTCACTATAACAGATTCCATATTAACAATTTTTTGAGTGGTTTCTAGAATTTCATACTCTTGTAAGTAACTCTCTTCTTTAACAGAATTACACGAGTATAGAAACAAACAGTTTTTGTCTTTAAACCTCTAATGTACAAGTCTAGAATGAAAGCTGCTTGGTAAAAAATTACCAAGCCATATCAACAGCAGTCAGTTTGACGTAGTGTGAGACCCCTGCAGTGTGAGACCGTCACTGGTTTTCCTTTGCTAAAGGTGGTTATTTACGTAAGCACGAAAGAATTATAGGAACAATAGAAATAACAGTAAAACCCACAAGCTTGAGTCATGGTAAACAAAAGAGTGTTGAGGAAACATCCTTATTGATTGAGAGTCTTTCTAAAATGAAGGAAGTAGGTATCTAAAAATCTCATTTTGGAAGAAATTTAATAAATTTTTAGGATCAGCGTTAATTTTAACATAAATTTTTCAAAATGTGCAAACCCAAAATCATTACTTAAATCCAAAGCTTCGTAAAAACTAGAACCACTGGAATCTTGGAAAAGCCTCTTAACTTAAAGATACAGGTTTTCAGTACGTTTGAGCGATGGTTACCTACTAGTAATAGTAGATTATGTGACTAGGGGATAAAGCAGTGTCTTTAAGTTGCGGGCGGCATGTTGAATTCCCAACGAAACGAAGGTTGCTAAGGTTTAATGCCGAACGTTAGTGAGGGATTTACATAATAAACTCCCGAGCAATGCGAGGGAGTTAATGTAGAAACCTGAGTGAAGTGAGCAGTTCAAGCCGCCCAAGACAAAGATAGCTTTATCTCCGTGTTGAATACTCTACTTTTAACACCAACTGCGAGATAATATTTTAGAATTTTAGAGAAGAAAATACCTATAAGTAATATTTACAAACTAACCTTCTAAAACTCGCAATTCAATAAATTCAGTACTATGAGATGCTATAGTTTTAATTTTCTGTAACGCTCCCGCTCTTTCATTACTTTTTTGAAAACGGTGCTCCAGGATAGCCCGCGAAGTTATACTTTTCTTAATTTTTTTTAACGTTGCAGTCAATATCAAATTGTGACCATATGACTTAAAATTATTTACAGGTTCAGCTAACTTTATTGAATGACTCTTTCATGAAATAATTATTTAAATATTTAAGAAATCTTAAATTTCGTAGGCTGGAGCATCTACCCTTCGGAACTGAAATTGGTTCCCTTAGCCTAACCCAGTGATAGGCCTAGCACGGCAAGCGGACCAGCTTCGGCCCGCAAAAGCATTTAATCCGGCCCGCCGATGGTCCTTCGACATGAGTAGTTTATGGCCCGCGATAATTATATTTTGACTGTCCAAAATAATAGATGCATAGCTACAGGAGCCAGCTTAGTAGCAGTGTAGTTTTGCTCCCTTAAACTGACTACTCAATTCTACTCTACCCTACTCTACCATAAGAACCTTCTCCTGAAAATAACAAATACAGCAAAAAATTCGTGACCAAGGAAAATAGGGATTAAATTTAATATAATTATAGAAACATTTTCTGTTACCCAGCACCAACGCATCTTACGAGGAGAACATGGCCGCTCTGATCGAAGACGCGAAGGCGATGGCCATTGGCCTGTTTCTGAGTATCGGCGTATCACTCATCTTTTGCATGCTGTCCGTCGGCCTCATCAGTTGGAGCGCGCTGCGACAGGTACCTAGCTAAATCTTCTAGCTTCGTTGATAACCACTTTACGTTGACTATGCTTTTGTAGATCGTAGAATAATGGTGGATGTGCTATAATTTATATAACAACTAGTCCCCGTTTAATTAGTTCCTCCAATCTCTATAAGGAGAATTCGAAATTCCCATTCAAAATTGGTAATTTTATAGGAATTTCTTTCATAGGATTTCCTTTTTTATTTTGTTTATAATCACCCTTGGTGTTAGAGTGAACAAAATTATTCAAATCAGTCAAACCGTTAAATTTGGTTTTATTTCTTGTGACAAAGTCTTGTTTTTCTCTCCGAAACCTATTAGGTACTTCTCGTAAAATTATACTTGCGCAGAAACAGTAACTTATCCAGTTTTAACTATTATCTTCCAAGATCTAGGGAGCCACGAGTTGTACCAAGTCCGCCGCTTCGTACCCGGGCATCAATGATTATTATATCATCTTAGCGTGACACCCATTCATTCTTGAGTATTGTTCTGTTTACATTACACATTGCTACTAATTTATTTATTATTACAGTTTGTCGTCATTACTATTTTCGTTACTGATGATGGACTTAGCTTACCAGCCGTTTTTTTAGCGATTTTTTCCACTGCTGGGCAAAGCCTCTCACAGCGAGGTTATGGCTTCTTATGGCAACTTCAAGCTTTATATAAGTCTATTATTTACCGCGATGGTTTTCTTTTCCTATGTTTGCAAAATGCTAAGACATAGAGCAAGCGCATTTTTTTTGTCTCCCTCCATTCGATAATAAATATCGTTACAACATTTAAACAATTATTACAAAATCGTATTTTTAAAAGATGAAATGAAACAGCAACAAAAAATCCAGTAAAGTACTCTCTTAATTAAACAAGTGTGATTTCTGCTGAGCAAAAAACACATCTCTATTAGTTTGTTTCATTGAATAATTTTTAGAAAAATACGATATATGAATTGATTTATAAAAATCAGCAGTTTACAGTAATCTTTTGTAAATTTCTGTGTAAATGTACAATGAAAGACGAAGCTCAGACCTTGTCACTGAGTCATCAACGCCCAGCACAAACTCTTGTACTTATAACGCTGAAATTTTGTAAGAAAAGGAAAATAAAATCCAAAAGTCCAGTCATCCTCCCGGAAGATGACCTTTGTATGGACAAACCCCTTTTCACGCAGGCTTCATAACCTCATCCGGGATTCGAACCTATTCTACACCTAATGCTCAGAATTAGCGCTACATACTAAATTTGGCAGTCAGTCCTCAATCTAATGTAGCCGAATGTTACTTTATGTTCGCTCAGTAAAACATAGATTTCCTCTAAAAGTTCGCATACACACATTATTGTCACGTGATGATGGCGACATAGAGCGCGAGCGCAGGGCGTTGGCGGTGCGGGGTAATATGCTCGCCCGTAGGTTCGCTCGTTGCACGGCAGACGTCAAAATTAGTTTATTTAAGACGTTCTGTCAGTCTTTTTACTCGAGCAGCCTGTGGGTGTCATATACGAACCGGGCTTACAACGTCCTGCGCGTACAATATAACAACGCTTCAGGATGCTTCTGCGGTTGCCGCGGCGTAGTAGTGCGTCGGGAATGTTTGCTACGGCTCACACGGATAGCTTTCACGCCATCATGCGTAAGAAAGCGGCTACTACAACACTTGCGCAACACTCGTAACAGCATCCTGAAAATGATTGCCCCATCCAGAGACACTGGGTGGCATTAGCTACAGGTTACTAATAACACTAATATAGTATATAAGCACTTTCTGTTACTAACACACTAACAATATATCTATGGACTATATTGGGTCTGAAATAAAGAAATTTTAATTTTAATAGCAAGCATAGTAACACAGAATCATATAAGGAAATGATTACAATGTTTATCCAAATAACAGACAGCTTCTGAGACGCCGATGGCAAATGACATAACAACTTATTCTCATGGTGGGAATGTTATATACAGAATCAGTGGAAGGTCAAAGTGAAATACAAACTATAATTCGAAAGCTTTCAGCGTTATCATTCAGGAAATATACAGGACTAATTCTGTGTGCCCCCCCCCCCCACGCTTAAAAAACAAAATAACTTTCAATTTAGGCTGAGAACCTTTTAGAAGTCTGAAATCATGCTCAGTATTTGATAAGCCATTTTTAACTGAACAGTAGATTTAAGAAAAGCTCGTCAAAAGGATGTCGATCTGTTTATATATAGTTTGCGAAGAGGTTTTTCGGTGCTTTACTTTAGTTTGCTTTTAGTTAGTAACTAAATACCCTCAAAGAATCTTTAGTTTATTTTTTATTTCATCATCATCATCATCAGCCTTTTAATGTTCCCACTGCATGGGACTCAGGCCTCTTCTCTAGGAGAGGGAATGGGCCGTAATCCACCACGCAGGCCCAGTGCGGGTTGGTGGATGTCACATGTCTTCGAATTTTTGGTTCTAGGACATAGGTTTCCTCACGATGTTTTCCTTCACCGTTTTAGTATTATATTGTCTTGTAATTTACAAAACCCTCTGGTCAAATGTGCTCAAAACTTATTTTTAAAAAAGGTTCATATATTTTCAATACCAATCCACGCTCTCCAGTCATGTACAGTACTTAATTATACATTTGGCATATTATCATCAGTAGGTACCGACTGTAACATAGGCATAATTTATTCTGCAGAGCGTTAACTCAATCAGGAATCATCAAGAGCGGACTCCGAGCAGCTTGCGTATCGTTTCATACTTTTGTTTATGTACCACCATTTAAAGATGCAATTGTTGGCAGCAATCGAGTGCTGTCCAATCAATGATCAGCGTTTAAACTAAATTGCAATATGTTAAGATGGATACTCAAATAGCAGTCAGCTTTCTAAAAGCTTATTTATGTTTTTGTGTGGAAAATTCGATATTATTCGATATTAAATTACGAATATTTGCGTTACCTTTTCTAAAAAAAAAACATTTATTTCATTAAGTAACTATTTCTTCATACATCAAAGCTGCATGGCGTCTAACTCTATGAAACCTTGGAGTATAGAAATTTTGATACTTTAAATCAGCAGTCTCTCAATATTTTTACATATTTGCAAACAGACAGGTCTGACAGAACATGATTGAGCAAAACTATGAGGAAGCAAAAAATAAATTGAGAGCCCATTTTAATAACGGACATTATTTTTCCAAATGTATTTGTCCTTTAGTAGATTGATATCACATTGGTATCAGTAAAAGGTAATTTAGTTTAAAAAAAAACACATCCTACCACAGTGAAAGGTAGACTATACCTCAAACTTTAAAATATCTATAATTTTACACTCATGCCTAATTCCTAACAACCCGAACTATATAGAGTATGTCTCTCATATGTGATAACAATTACAATGTATTAAAACCTTGAACTTGACGCATGTTAAGGGATAATAATAGGTTTATTGCGGTTGTAATCATTATTTGCGACGATTATCTCATCATGTATCTGAATGTGTGTTAGATATAAAAGTGTGAAGGGTGGTATAACAATGTGTAGGTGTTGTAGTGTAAGGTCTATTTTAGAAATAGGGGTGGGATGACAGCAGGATGAAAATACGCATATTTAGGATGAGAGAAAAGGCTAAATAGTTATAATGACTGAATGCGACAGCTGTCATCCGCACCAACCAATAGCAATTGTAGTATAGTCACGTTTCTTCGATCCTAGGTAGATATATGAAACAATAACTTCAGAACACGTTCTAATTGTTCGATCGGAAGGCTGCCTACAATTAAGACTGTGCCTATAATAGGTATCTGCTTGCATATAATGGTAACAAATCCGTCCCGTCGAATCGTGCGCAGAATACGCACTTTCGATACAAAATATGTTGCCCTATATATTTGTATGATACAAAAAAAAATAACTGGAACAAATTTTACACAGTGCAAACGAAATCAATTGCTTCAAATTGATGACCTTACTGCTGATTGACTCGCAGAGCTTCGCATTGAGAACGAAAACGAAATACTGCCAACTTACTGATAAATGTGACCTTGGCGACTCGATATTGGGGTTCAGGACAATATGATCAAAATGTGCCACATATTTATCTGCCTAATTTGGCCACTTATCGAGCACGTCTGTAGACCACCGGTTTCTTACGGTGACCTAGAGATTAAGTTGAAGCCAATTATGGTGACCAATATTATTTGAGCTTTGTAAATATAAATTAATAGAAGTTCAAAGTTCTAACAAAATATATTCTCACAAAATATCGTAATAAATTTGAATTTTCATTTAGCACAAAACTTCTTATACTTAAAAATATGCCATTATTCTAATATATAAAACACAAAAATTGTTTCTACCTATACTGTTATAGACTTTGAAGAAACCTTTCAATCTATATGCCATAAACCGGTTTCAATACATAAATAAAAAAAATTCAAGCGTTTTTCCACACTAGGAATAACTCGTACAAACCTGTAAATTCACATAAAATAAAGCGAAGATGGTTTTAGATCATAAATACGATGCATTGTATTTATGATCTTAAAAAATCGAGCAAGTTGCGAGTCGGACTCGCGCAATGAGGTTTCTTTGCAATTCCCGTAATACGGTATATGGTATAAATTTCAACTAGACACTTCCACGAGTTCCCAAGATAAAGGGTCTTGACAGACAGACAGACAGACGGACAACAAAGTGATCCTATAAGGGTTCCGTCTTAAGTACAGAAGTACTCTAAGAAGGCAAATTTCCATTTCAAACAAATAAACAAAAATATTTTTAGTGCTACCCTGCGTGTGCTGACTACGTACTTAGATACTATATCTACTAATAAGATCACTAACTACTAAGACTTATTACTAATGAGACCTATCTTAGTCTACCTTAGTTTTATCAAAAGATAGGTATTCCTATTGCTATTTCGTTAACTGGAATGTTCAATATCTAGATTTACTTTGGTCGCATACAGTTTTGGAATATTATACTCTTTATATTTCACAGCTGTATTGTTCAAGTTCATATTACCTTATTACATTCCACCACTCCAGTTTTATAAAGACCTATCTGGTGATTGCATAGTATTTTCTTTCCTCTATCGTGATTTCACGAACTGCTCACCACGGTGAGTCGGCAACTCACCTCAAAGCAAACTTTCCTGCAGCAACCGTGACGACAATGCCAAACGATTATCCTGATGCGGTTTTATTCTGTAGATACTTGTATGTCTCATCTGGAAACTTTAATTTTCCTTGATCTATACAACTATAATTATATTGAAATTTTTTTTTATTATTATTTCCTTGATTTATTTTTCGTACATATTATTAACATTTTTAAATATTTTCTAAAACACATTTAAAAACATTTAAAAATAAATAAAAATAGTAGTCAGCCGGTGTCGGGAGCAGGTTCTAAGCTACCGGTGGTTAAGGCTCCAGAGACAGGAAACTCCTCACAATGCGAGCCGTATCGAGGAGTACTGCCTTCTGTATCAGGCCCTTCATCCAACCACGCAACAACAGCTTCGACAGTTGGTCGTCGAAGCTTTTGGCTATAAGGCCATTGGCGGTCACGACAATCGGCACAATGATAGCCGAGTCTACATTCCACATGTCAACAATCTCGTGTGCTAAGTCGAGATATTTGTTTTGTTTCTCTTTCTCAGCTTTCACGAGATTCTCCTTATGTGGGATGGTGACATCGAATTATCATTGCGCGGCGCGCTAATCGGTCTACCACCACTATATCCGGTTTATTGGCTACAATAGTCCGGTCAGTAATGATAGTCCAATACCAGTACAATGTGACATGGTCATTTTCAAGGACTGGGTCGGGCACATATCTGTAGTACGGTACCTCAGCATCCACTAGGTTGTATTTCAAAGCAAGTTGCTGGTGGATAATCCAGGCTACTTGGTTATGCCTGTGCTAGTACTCGCCATTAGCCAGACGAGAACAACCAGAGATAATATGCCTGGTGGACTCACCCGGACGATGGCATGCCCGACACACGTCAACCGTCCCGTTGTTCATAATATGTCTCCGGTAGTTGTTCGTTAGGATAACTTCGTCCATAATCACACAGACAAAACCTTCAGTTTCCCCAAAGAGGTCGCTGAAACTCGCTGAAACATAACCAGGCCACGGATGCCGCGAAATCTACATCGGGCTCGTGAAGCTCGTGAAATCGCCCGTGGAGCTCCTTGCCTTTACATACTTCCTTGTGGTCCTCAGTAATAAGTACTACAGGTTTGCGCCAGTTCTCTTTAGCCATGGACAGCGGGGTGAGTCCCTTGTTCACTGCAACTACATCGCGGTGTATACCCACGTCGGTTTTGAGAAAGTATGCTCTGAAGCTGCACACCTCGCGGTTGTGCATATTATTATTAAAACTAATTAAAAACATCGCGTAGAAAACTCATCCGCATGCTGCCAGTCAACAGTCTACTAATATTCTCAAGAGACCGGTGACATTGTCCACAATCCATGCTATGTGGCAATGCTTATTCTCTGTCCAAAGTAAAACAGCTCTTAGATCACGTAAAGTGTCAACAAGGCGGTTAAACCAGTCTATATATAATTTGTGAGCACTTGGACCCCACGAGTTTTCCTTTCTCTTTCTGGTTTTCCTTTATGTTTTAATTGCAGAATAACTCATTCACTGTGCTTTTAATGGAACCTAATAGTTTAGCAGTAGTATTCCACTGGAAACAGCCCTGACTCACGAAGTCGCGGGTTTAAACCTAATGAAACGCATTACTTTGTGATATTTATTTCATCACCACTGCAGCTTTCAAAATGGTAAATAAAAACATCGTAAAGAAACCAAATATTTGAAGACATGTAACATCCACCAATCCATCCTGGGTCCGCGTGAGGGATTACGGCCCATTCTCACTCCTAATGAGAAAGGCTGAGTCCCAGCTGTGGAAACCACGATGGGAACATTTATAAGTCTGATTATTCTATGCACTTACTATCACTCTTTCTAAAATGAGCTGAATTCACTATCGAGTGAAAATTATAAGGTGAAAGTTTCTATGTGTGTTGTTTACTTGTCGCACGACTCACGCGCAAAGGGTTGAACAGATTTTTATGAAAGGTGTACGGATAGACACAGGTAATGTCCTGGAACAGTATACGTACATTAACTTTTTATACCGAGACTGTATTCCTTTGGTATATTTTCTAGTTTCACGTGGATAAAGCTGCTGGCAGATGCTAGTGTAGTCATAAATTGGATTCTGAAGTTGAAAAATTACCCTATAGGCAACTAGTGTGGTAGTACAAACCATACTAACACCTATTCCTATTCCTCGATCAGCTCGCTAGCTTTTAGTAACGTGGAACTAGCTATCCTAGAGGATGCCAGTTCACTTTTGTATCAAAACCAGTGCATAATACGAATGCTAACTATGCTCTCAAATTTTGTTTATCAGATTACTCGGATACGGATGAAGTTCTTAAGGGCAGTTCTACGACAAGATATGTCCTGGTTCGACACCGATTCGGAATTTAACCTGGCTTCAAAGATGTCTGAGTAAGTAGCCGCTATAATTATATAACTTTTCAGTCCAGGACCTCGAAGGCATCCTCCAATGCAGCTGGGAATAGTTTCGGAGATGTTGTTGATGTAATATCAACATCATCATCATTTTCATAGGCCTTTCAATTTACATCACAAGGGAACGGTCTTGTTTGTCTCGCATCCATTGCATTCCCGCGACTTATCCACCTTGGTCGCCTTCTTCCACAAAGTGGACATCGGCCCACCTTGTGGAAGGCCTTCCAACACTGCGTCTCTTTCGGTGCACGTCAGCCAGCCCTTTTGCTTCATCGACCACCTGCTCTACGAGCAATGTGCAATAATGCAATATGATGTAATATAATAGCTACTTAATTTTATTTTGTTTTAATACCAGTTTCTTCAATAAATAATTTTATTGTAAAAATAATATTTTTTACAAAACTTTTAGTGTTCGTTAACAACTATATTACTTTAGCGTTCCTACGTTAATGATCATAGACTTATAATAATTGTTAGTCTCACTTCGATTTTAATTATTATACGTGAAGTTAGACCAAAAATATATATATTTATGAAATTATCTTCAGAAACAGTAGTTTTATCAGAGAAGTACAACCATATAACCCACATCAATGCCCATGAATTTACATATGAAATAGGATAGGTATTAGACGCGTAATAAACAAAAATACGAGAATATTTATGTACATATCTTTACACTCCTACAATTATTGCAAGAGAAGCAGATGTATCCATTTTAAAAAATAATTACAATTTATGTATTATTACAACTAATTAAAATCATTCTTTGAACCTGTTCACGTATGAAGGAAAATAATAATAAAAATAAGTGAAACTCTGACTCTTGAGCTTGGTTACGTGCCTGTATTTCAGGAGACATGATTTTTTTCATTTACGTAATAATTTGAGATAATTAGAGGCATTTATTTTACTAAATTACATTATTTATATTTTTTTTTGTATAAATATTTTTTTTTAATTCTCCTGATGAATATTAAAATTAAGAACAAAAATAAAATTATAATTATAACATAATTATTTTTTTATAAATCATTTTAATTAAACCAATCAATTTATTAATATTAAATAACAATAACTTAGGTTACATAAATAAAATCAGATCCAAAATAATAAATAAGTTACCTTATAACTTAAAATTATATGAATAATAATCTAATATGAGAGATAAATTAGAGAAAAATTAAAGATTAAATGAAAATTAAGTTTGAGGCGAAATTAGTTGAATAATTAATGAAATTAAATAAAAAGCCAGGCTGGTATAAGTCAGTGAATTGCGTAAATCTGTTTGGGGATTACCAATAGATATAATTATTAAAATAAGTAGCGATATAATTATTCAAATTGGTTGCAATAAGCTTTCTGTTTCGTAGCAATCCTGTGTCAGTAGCCATCATTTTATAATCTTGATGTTTGTTTCGTGTGTTGTATGAAGATTTATGAAATATTGTATGAGGATTTATAAATTCTAAACCAATAGAAGACATCCTGTACAGATATCGGACGCTGTATGGCAATGCACAGGTACGCAAACGTTCGTAATGGTGCGCTTCTTATTTTTACTTGTAAATTTTAAGATCTGATACTGAAATGTTTTATAACAACCTGCGAAATTACCGTGACTTTGGTGGAAATTCTAACAGGTCTTAAAGTTTGGGCTCTTTCGAGATTTATCATAAAAGTTTTACTCCCACTGATCCTTTAATACAGCAATCCTAAGACAGTGCGAAGGTGTTTTGAAAGTTAGCTACGTGTCTTTATTTTTGAATGCCCTGCCTTAAATTAAACTTGTCAAAAAGTACAAAATGTGCTGTCCGACTACCAGCGGACAGAGTAGTCAATACTCAGTTGGTAAAGAGTATTTAATTAAATATGTAATTTAATAATTATACTGAGTTTCATCACATCAAATCTGGTTAACCTGATGTATATTCCTCCAGGTAACCGGCAGTCTAAACCTCAACGAGAATGTGCCTAGACTTGACTTGATAAGTTAATTTATAAGAACTGCACTCGAGTGTACAGTTCTGTCAAAAATTTTGGGCATTAACTTATAAGTATTTCTTCTTTCTTCTCTCTTCGTTCTTCGGATTTCAGCTGCTCGAATTTTATTATATATATAACCATTGGGAACGAAACCATAGCGCGATGCAGCCAGCGGCGCCTGACGGCACAACGCCATCTATCGAGCATTGGTAAAACATTGTTTGTATTTTTTCAGCATTGAATGTTGTTTAAAAAATATTATAATGATCTAATCTAATTAAATATAATTACCCCATTATGTCCCACAGGTGGGCGAAAGTCTCCCTTTCTCTTTTCCACGCACTATCAGACTATCAGCATCAATTTTAGAGGGAAGAATGTATTGTTTTAAGCAAAACGTGATATCTTTTCAGCGACAGCTGAATGAGGCGTTAAAATTAAATAACTTACACAAAGATTTTATACGCATAAAAGATCTTAGATACTATTTAGTTGAATTCACTTGTATCTCGGACTCCCCACTCTAGCAGCGTAAGAACTGTGGGGTTCTATCTGTCAGAAATCCTTTCTTGAGAATCATCCCACAAAAAATGGGATTGAGTTACAAAAATATTCGCTCAATTCCAAAGATTTCGGACTTATTCCAATCGTAATCACTGATAGCATGTGAGATTCACGAACAAATAGAACTAATTTTATCTCAAACTGCTGTATTTAATCTCTGATATAGCATGTCACTTTACTAATGATAGATTAATCGTCATTTTACAAACGACTGGAAAACACGCCTCTGCTCCGACGGCCTTAAGTTTTAATTAAAAACATAAACTTTACTGAGAAACACTCCTCTGATAAATAAGGATACGATAGAGATAAAACGTTTGATATAACTAAATACCAATAAAAATGTTATACAAATTTGGATTTTATCATCGTCATTATCATTTCAGTTGAAAAACGTTCACGGATGGACATAGGCCTTCCCCAAGTGACGCCATAGCGACTGGTTCTGTGCGTCTCGAACCCTTGGGGTCCTAATGGATTTATTTCTATGAAATTACTCTTTACGTCTTTAGATCCAACAGCTATCATAAAAGCAAAGAGTATAGTAAATATAGTTTATAGGCTATCTAACAATATTATTTATTTTAAAATTCTAATTTTTTAATAATTTTAATAACTTCTTAACCAGAATCCTGATGAAAGAGTCTCTACAGCACTTATAGGAGTAGTCGACATGGTGAAACTTGGGAGTCCTATGGACTGAAATGTCAGTTGGGTTTCTCTGAAGAATATTACCATTCCTACCGTTCCTTTATATTTCTCTGTTGAGCAATTTTATACAAAGGAACGGCAAACAGCAACACATACCTAAAGCTTAGGTACCAAAGATACACAAAATATATTATAAACAATATTGTTGCCCACAACACAATTCACAAATTAGCTGTTACGTTATACTTCAATAAATACTTCAATAAAATCACTAAGATAACAAAATTGTAAAATAACGTAACCCTCGGACATGTTAAAAACAAATACAAAGAGAAATAATAAAAAAAAAAGCTTAAATGAGTGGAGAGAGAGATAGAGGAAAAAAACAAAAAGTTAAATAAGAATAAAAACAATTATGTTAGCTCCTTAAGAATGAGACTTTTGAATATAATCAGTTCGGCTTTCATACTCGGTTTCCTTTAGGAAAGACTTTACCGATTGTAAATCATATTACACCATTTAGTTTATTTAATCTTGACAAACCGTAAATGATAAAGTTGTGTTAAGGATTGTGTACAATCACGATCTTTGTATTCGTTCCATATGTTAGGTCAGAGAGAGGTCAATTCCATAATAAAGTACTATCTTATGGATGACTATACGAGTATCTAAGAATTTGTGTGTAACTCATGTCTGATTTACAGTAATTCAATATTTTGAAAATTTGTACTGCTTGTGGTGATTGATGTAGCCCAAAGCGTCACTTGCGCTAAATGTCCTTCTCCTCTTCTGTTCTCACTATCTGGATTCATTATTCGTCGTCAGAATATTTTACTCTAGGTTGGCTCTGATAATTATCAATTATAATTGGGCTAACTAGAGGTCTGTCTTAGTTTTGGACCATCAGTTCAATGGCGGGCATCCTCTGCCTTTTATTTGTTCTGGTAGATTTAGTGCTATTTTTAACCGAAAGGTAAAAACTTCTCCTCCTAACATATCGATGAATAACTTTGGTCAGTTACCCACTGCTAAGTAACTTGTATCCCTTTTTGTGTCATATTGAAGCTGTGTGATAACCTTCATTTAATTTTGGCCTGGTAAGACAGTAAGCTGTGGTATCGATGGTATTTTTCGACACGAAACTGTAGTTGGCGCAGCCGTGAGACATACAATGTTAGTTTTTCTTTGTTCTTTTTTTTTAAATTTTATATGTCTATATGTAGTTTCAGCATCGTGTGTTTCTATGACCAATAAAATATTTTTCTTTCTTTCTTTCTTTAGTTTAGTGTTTGAGTTTTTCAGTAAACTGAAATGGTTTTGGTTAAGATACCACATTTTTTGGTTTAGATTTTTCTAGCTTGCTATCAACTTATTAAACTTCACATTTTCAGGAACCTGATGGCTTTGAAGGAAGGTATGGGTGATAAGGTGGCTATAGTATCCAATCTGGTGGGGACTGCTATCATTTGTCTCGCAACTGCCTTCCCGCTGGGCTGGGAGCTGACCCTGGCCTGTGCTGCTGTGATGCCGTTTTCTATAGCCGTCTCTATTATTTTAACTAATGTAAGTATGTGAGGAATCGTTCCGGAGTCATGTTTTGTTGCAATGACACGCGAAGCTAATAATAATTGGGCTATTATTAAATCGGATCTTAAGCGCGGTTTATTCGCTTAGTATGAGGCTAAGTTCGATGAAATATGTACTTCATCGAAGGAGGCTGAAGTAAGATTATCTGTCAAAACCTTAAAGGGGTTATTCCCATTTTTTTTTTTTGCTTTTCCATGCAAAAAAAGGTCTAAATTTTGACCAACACTATCAGCTAACTGTGTATTAATTATGGTCTTGATTTGTTTCAAGTATCAAACCAAATCGTCAATATTAGAAATGGAGTCTTACAGTCAAGCGGGCAAACAAGCAGAAGAAGTACTGAAATCTGTAAGAACAATAGTGGCTTTCAACGGAGAAAACAAGGAAGTTGACAGGTGTGTGACGACAATCATTTTAATCATACTTTTTGCCATTATTGTAGGTTTAATTGCATTGTCGTATTTATCTACAAATAAACCGTAATCCCGCAGTTTGCGAGCATTTGAAAAACCCACGATGACATGACAGTCATGACGACGTTAATGTAAACTGCGATTATGACGAAAACGACGACATAATCTTAATCTCTTCAAATAAGATATTTTGATCTAATGCTGTTTTTTATGGCTTGAGCAGATCTTATCTGGCAAATCATTTAGCGCAAATTCTGTACTATTCGTTTAATCTTTAAATGGAAATACCTTACACGCTTAAACAAGACTTCAAGACTTCATTTTTGAAGGATCTCCAACTACTTACATAATATCTACATCATATTTCTTCGCTTTAAATAATTATTTTATTACGAGATCATCATAGACCATAAAGCCGTGTACGCACGTGCGAACAAATTTTTTGCGTTACATGATACGTAACTACTTGGTTCTCACGTGCGTACCAATAACACGTGCGTAACATTGAACAGTGATCGTCAAACATGTTTGCGGCGATCCGAATTGCATTAGTATGTTCAGTATGGACGGTGTCCTTCGTGAATCTCTGCAAACATCAAAAAACTTTCCACTACTTTATGATCAACTACTTCTAACGGCACCGCCATGGCTATTAATTAAGTTAGAGTTCACGACTGTTGTGCGGCAACTCGATTCGAAGTATGTTCACGTTCGTGTTCGAATACGAATATACCGTCCATACGAACAAACCAAATGTTCAAGTTTGATGTTTGTGTTCGCACTGTTCTCTTTGTTCGTGTTCGTACGTGTTACACGGCTTTAGACAAACAAACAAGCGGCATTCATTACCGCATTCTATGTTTATAAAATCCAAAGTGCGAGTAAATTGCGCCTTACTCTCAACATTTAGACTGACCTAATGGTCTATTGCTATACCGGAGGTCGTAGGTTCGATTTCCATCATTTTTTCTATGTCTGGATTTAATTTATTTAAATTATGCATGTGTTTAGAAATAAATAAGTGCGTTTATCAGTTGTCTAGTAATGAACCACAAGCTCTGCTTAGTTTGGGTATATTATAATATTCATTTACAATACCTTCCATTCTTATTTCGATTTCTTCAATTCTCAACTTCCCTAATCTTTATTAACCAGGTACACAAAACTGCTCCAGCCTGCTGAAAAGCAAGGACGAAGACGAGGCCTATACACTGGCCTCGGTAACGGCTTCAACTGGGTGCTCACATACTCCCTAAATGCCATCGGCTTCACTTACGGCACCAGACTGGTCTTCCAGGATTGGGATGCCCCAGAAACCGAGAGGAAATACCTTGTAGGAGTTGTTTACAGCGTGAGTATTTTGCTCTTTTATAGGTTTACCCTATTGCAAAGATACCATCGTTTGCAAGTTCTAGGAAAGGAAACTCTACTCTGCTTTGCGGCTGCGGAGAACCTCGTTTGCATTTATATTTTCCATCCATTTGGAGTTGAAATCCTCTGATCGTAGAAGGTTTGAATTGTATAAAGACTTATCTAAACGCCTTGACTTCCCATGATCTAAGGGTAGCCATTTAATTCGTTTCTTTTAAACCATTTTAATTAGTTAGGGTTTTACGCATTTTTTAAATATGTATTTAGGACCCAATGTAATATTTATCGTACTTGATAACACATCGTCTTTAAGTTCTCTTCAGTTCCATACAACTGCAGTAAGTTCTCTGGAAAAAAGCCAGTCACTGGCCTTATAAATTTATGTAAGAAACATATCCAAGCTTTTAGCATTACTATTATATTTAGTGTATTTAGATAATGTAAAGAGTTAAAAACGTTTATTTGCTCATTTCTGTGGTTCATTTTCTACTACATAGTAAAACACAATGTTCTTTCACGTCTATCTATTTATTCGCTAACTCCTCATAAACCACGCAACGCTTTTGATGCAGTTTTCAATAACAGAAAGAACAATAAACAGGGAAGGTTCATGTATATGTTACCGGACAATTGCAGACTCCGTATTGTAATAAATCTTTATTAGATTCAATTCTCACGAATTATTGTGAAAAAATCGTTTTGTAAACGATAAATCACATCCAAATTGATTAGTTTCCAACATAACGTCTTATTTAGAAAAAAAGTTTATAATATTGGTTTGGAAGGACTTGGGGGAGGCCTTTGCCCAGCAGTTGGACAATAAGGGCTACAAAAAAAAAAAAAATATTTCTTTCGATATTTTATAATGTTACGGTGTTTGCAATTTTCCGATGACATTTCAGCCATGCGAGGCAGGTCCCCAGTCAATTTGTAGAGAGTTACCTCTGGTAGAGAGAGAATGAGATTTTGTATACGCTCTGAAGGAGCATATAAAAATCTTTTATGGGATAGAAAGCTAACCTATGCTACTTTTTACCATGCGAGTCACGAAAATATCTAGTTAATAAATATATTGGCATTATATTGGCATTTTTATTCCAGATATTATTCAGCGTGTACATGGCCACTCAGTCGATGACATTCTGCGTGCCTCACGCCGAAGTGTTCGCCTCGGCTCGAGGAGCTGCTTCCACAATATTCCAGCTTATAGACCGCGAGCCTTTGATCGACAGCCTCCAACAAACTGGTCTGTCCCCTCGCAGAGTCATCGGAGAAATTACTTTAGAGGATGTTAACTTTAGCTATCCATCAAGACCTGAAGTTAAGGTAAGATAATACTTTACTTCCGTTTCACACTATTGTAATAGGTAAATCACTTTTTTCTTGAACTGTTCACAATCACTTACTTTCAAGGAGTTCACTCCACGTAGTTAGAACAGCAAATTCACTTAGATTTAAAAAAGAATAAGTTGAGATACATATACTATATTAATTCTAATTACTTATTTATCGTTTTTTTTTTAATTGATCCCTAGTGATCAATTAGATTCACCATTGATGGATGATTGATGGTTTGAAATCACTAAGATTGAGCACTAGTTGCGATCCCAACTAGTGCTTGCATGACAAGATGGTAAGTAATGATGAAATTGTTGATGGTGAGGCTCACTAGTTTGTTAAGAGCCTATTTACTCTAGCCTTGAAAGCAGTTAAATTATAATCGTATGGAAAGACCGCGGCAGGCACGACATGTATTTCCATAAAAAATGCAAGGCAAATGGACCCACCGCTACCTAAGGGCCTCAGGGTCTGTTTGAAAAATAAGTCAAGGAATTATAATTCCGTGTCATCCAATCCAGCACTGTCCACGGCTGGTCATACCTCCATGACCATTACCCCAAAATTAAATTTAAAATAGGAACATTACTGTACAGGTCCTCAACGGCTTCTCCATTAAAATCAAACCAGGCGAATGTGTGGCTTTGGTTGGTTCTTCTGGCTGCGGCAAAACCACTATATTACAACTGCTTCAAAGACTCTATGACCCTCACTCCGGATCAGTGAAGCTTGATGGAAAGGACGTCAAAAATCTGAATTTGGGATGGCTTCGATCATGTTTAGGTAAGTTTACTGATGAAACTAGGAGATACCTACAATTTTATCACTGAAGGAGGGCACCCAAGAGCAACTTTTTTGCCTCCATGTTGACATTTGGAAGATGCGCACACGGCAGCGACAGCGATGCGACTACGTGGTAAAAATTTGCTACCAATAAACGGGACGATAGTTTCGTCGACGACTCGATGGCTGCAGTTACCTCTGCCGTTGGCAACATGTCGCTCATGGGTATCAGCTCGTAGATTTCATGTAAGAAACAATAGACTTTTTCCCGGTGGGAAAATCATCCAATGACATCTCCGCGCCCTTGGGCGGGGCAGAAGATAGTGTCAGACTTTTACTGACTAACCGGTTCCTTCTTTGCCTTTCATACCCGGACAAAATCTTTCTTTTTGAAATCGATCTTTGGCCCCAGTAAGCTTCGACCCTACTGTGCCCCTACGGTAAACAATAGAATTGCGGTAACTAAAGTTGCTCATACGCGCTTTCTCTAAAAATAAATCAAAATTTCATAGTATAAAATAAAACTAAGCTCCTTTATGGAACGAATTAGGAAAACGCAGAATGTCATTATCCAGACCGTGTATGATACAAGTAAATTTAATGTAAGTGACATCTAATTTTTCAATACACTTGCTCAGAAAGTGGCTCTTATTGCACTACACTTAGGTATATAATGGCACCTGTTACCAAACTGTGACATTTTGATTACCATTACGCACTAGTGCTGTAATGTAGCTATAACCATTTTGTTTACGAAAAAATAAAAATTGTTTGTGGTCTATGGCCGTCATTTTAAGATGCGCGCGGTTTCTGGCGTGATTTTTTCGAGTTATGTTCATGGGCTGTATGAATTAAATAAAATCAAATACTACAAAAACTTTATAAAATGTTACCTCCATATTCTATTGTCGCTACGAATGACATTAAAGTAAAATCAATTCGTCAATGTTCCAGGTGTGGTAGGTCAAGAACCTGTACTGTTTCGTGGTACCATTTTTGAAAACATCGCCATTGGGTTCCCGGAAGCCACAAGAGAAGAAGTACAGGCTGTAGCTGAAATGGCTTACGCACACGATTTCATTACGAACCTGCCCAATGTGAGTATATATCTTTCTACAGATCTGATTTTAATGTAATTTATCATTTAGGATGAAATAAGCAACTATATTGCAGCACCAAATATTGTCCATATTGAAAGGTGCAATGTACTTATACTAGCATTTTGTCAGCGACATCGTTGCCGAGAAAGTTTTCATAAAAACTTTTAGACTGTTTAAACCACATTTTGAGGGTAATTTTTAAAAACCAAAATTCAGTCTTTGTTATACATTTTGATTAATATTTTTGCTAACTTTTAACCTAAGAAATAAGAGTCAGCCATACAATCTTAAAACCTCCTAAATTGTTCTATTGTGTAGTTCTACATTACTATTTATAATATATATTACTATTGAGTAGTTCTGAAAACGAATGGTAATAATGACAACCTTTTTTATATTCTTACGTTACTATTTCTGCTAACTTTTAAGTAAATATATCGATAAACGGAATGTGATTTTACATACAAACGAAATTCACATTCATTCAGTTATCAGTTTCATTTGTATAACATCTCTCTATATTACTTTACAGGGTTACGACACAATGATAGGCGAGCGCGGCGCGTCGCTGTCGGGCGGTCAGAAGCAGCGCATCGCCATCGCGCGCTCGCTGCTGCGCGAGCCGGCCGTGCTGCTGCTCGACGAGGCCACCTCCGCCCTCGACCCTCACTCCGAGAGACAGGTGCAAGCCGCCCTCGACCGTGCCAGTGTTGGAAGAACCACCATAATGGTATCTCATCGGTTGGTATCTATCAATTTACCGTAAACAGCACTCCCCCAATGATTGGAAGTTCGCTAACTCACTTACTATCTTTTTTATGTCATAAAAACACAAACATTGGTAGAAAATACAATTCCTTATTATTGGGAGCACATATTCAAATAGTAAACTTGTGTAGAATACGAAAATCCGCGTTTTTTCAAGGTCATTCAAGTTGTACAAACGTATGTACAATCAGCGTTCGAGACGATAAATGGTTGTTTTGAAAACATGTTCTAGTGAGTCTGCTAAAATTGCTAGAATATAATGTAAATCTTAGAATTAGGCGCTACATTTACATTTGGAAACAGAGTTATTTGTAATTAGTGTAATAACGATTTAAGATGTTTTTGCTAAGACTGCCATAGGGCAAATAAATTATAGTGTTATTTACTATGCTGAGGTGCTAATGAATTGCACCTTTCCGTAAGCTGTAATAAATTTTTTAAGTTTGTTTGCACAGCTAATGGTATTACGTTTATTTTAGGTTGTCAACAATCACTAATGCTAACCGTATCATCTGCATGGACCAAGGAGCAATCGTTGAGGAGGGAACGCATGAAGACTTGATGAAAACTAAAGGTACTAAACTATGACCCTTGTTAACTATCTTAAGCACTAAGTATTTCTGAGACATAGAATTTAACATTTTCATCAGTGGCGACAGTTTTTATGAGGTTGATTTAATAGATTACTTTTTAAAGTCTTTGGGCTATCTATCTTCTATACATATATACAAAAATGAATAGCTATTCGTTAGTCTCGCTAAAACTTGAGAACGGCTGGACCGATTTGGTTCACTTTGGTCTAGAAATATTCGTGATAGCCTAGGACGAAAAGCCTGCTTTCAGACAGAACAACGACTGTTGGGACCGCTAATATTTCTATATATTCACTTTTGAATAACCATTTACCCTCCAATATTCTAGGTTTCTACTACAAGCTAGTAACAACAGGCAAAGAGGTTAAGGAACCCGAAGAAATTGAGACATTGCCTGAAGAAGGAGAAGGAGAAGAAAACGGAGAACCGGTTATGGCTCCCCGAACTGATGTCAAGAGGACATCAAAAAGACGCGTGCACCGACATCACTCTATTAAGAGAGGTTTGAACAAATCGATAATAAAGTTAGATAATGAAGAGCTAATCTATAAAAGTCATAAGAATAAATGTTTAATGGCTGCTGTTGAATGTCTGTCTGTCTGTGTGCTTTTTTCTTTTGCTTTCTCATTTCTTCCTTATTTTTCTTGTTTTTTTTTTTCATTCTACATTCCTTTTTTTTTTAATTGTATTTAATCCGTTTTCTGTTTTTATTGTTTAATTTATTTCATCACCACTTCTCTCAAAACGGTACCTAAAGGAAAACATAGTGACGAAACCGGCATGTCTTAGAACCAAAAACTCGAAGACATACGAGTATGACATTCACCAACCCGGACCGGGTCCACGTGATGGATTATGGCCTGTTAACTTTCCTAGAGAGGAGGCCTGAGTCCCAGCTGGGAACATTATAAGGCTGATGCTATGCTATGCTTTGCTAAGTTATAAAGAATATATCTATTTATCTACCTAGACTAATAAATCGCTATACACGACTGAAGAAAAGTTAGGAAAGTTTTACCCAAATTAAAAATGCTGTTGACTTTTGCATACAATGCTTTTCAAACGTGAAAGCTGGGCGAATCCAATGACCTTTAGGTAGTTAGTACGCAACGACCGACAAGTACCTACAACGTTATTGACTCGTTTACATAATGGAATTAATTTTGTACATGCGTATATTAATTTAAGTTTTAGAAAAAAGTACTTTATTTTTTTATTTCATCTTTACAAATCGATAGTGTTTCATGTACCGGATCGACCCTCCACGGGATTAAAACGATCAAAATTTAACGGTGTATATATATATCTATGAGTGGACGACAGCTTCAACAACATTTTTTTAAATTATTTATACTAGCGCTTGACTTCGCAGCCAAGAGCTAGTTTATATTAATAAAAAAATAAGCAGTGATGCAATCGTTGGTGAGGTGCACTAGTTTATTAAGAGCCTATTCACTCTAGCCTCTAATATACCTGAATTATAATTTATTTATTTATTTAATCTTCATGCAACCAAAGGTACAAAGGCGGACTTAATGCCTTAATATATATAATCGGATGGAAAAACCACAGCAGGCCCATTGATCCAATCCTTCGATGTTTTGGGTAAAGCTACTGAAGAAGTGCAACGTCATTGTACGAGTAGGTTGTACTTTTGGACTAGGACTACTCTTCACTGGTTCTCCTCATCTTTGAATTAGTCACTAGCTTTTGCCATCGGCCTTACCCACTTGAAAGTAGGTTTCGCCATATACAAGCCGTATGTGAGATATTAAAGAAATTATTTTTTTATTTGAAAGGCCCATTTATGCCATTATTTATGTTTTATTTAATTTCAACATCGACCCGTCCTTGTTGAAAGACCCTTTATATGGCTAAACCAAATTTGTATGAACGGTGGGCCATACCCTTTTGGACCCTGATTCATCCCCTCAAGGGGTGAATTTTGGAAAATCCTTTCTTATTCCTACTCTAGATCATAGATATCTGTACTCTAGGTCCAAGGGTTTGGGCTGGCCTTTCAGATAGTCAGTGAGTCCAGCCTTTGCCTTTTATATAGGTAATACCATTGATTATTTATTATAAGGGAAGATGCGTTACGCACTAACATTGCAATCAGAAAACCCGGACTCGAAACTCACATATCTACGATCACTATCATCACAGTCCCAAACCTACAGTCACTGATAGACAAGTACAGAGATAAGGGCCGGCGCTGTCATGCAAACGAAATTGCGTTAGCCACCGAATGTTTACTATTGTAGGAACACATGTAAGTGTGTAAGGCAGAGTGCTAGGTTAGCAAATTGTATGTGCTCGTGATGTATGCTTTAGAACGATCAGTTACTGTGCACTGATTCGCACGAACGGTTATCTCTGCGATCACGCGAAATATATTCGGTCAACGCAACTCGATTTTCATTGACTCCAGATACTCGATCCAAAAGAAACAGTACTCAAAGTTGGGATTACCGTGAACATTCACACACGTTGCATAATTGCTAAACAATTCTGAATGATCACTCGCCGATTGCGACTGAGTGAAATCAGGCCATAGAGGCATGATTTCAGTGGTCCACACGCTAGTGGCGAGTCACCTATCTTCCGCTGTTTTGATTTAAGCTATGGGTAATACAGATTTATCAATATGAATTTCGAAGCCACGTCCAGCAACGATCTATTATACTGATGTATTTAAAGATAATCATAAGGAAATAAATAATGCATGCAACTTTTTATTAACAGATTCTCATGATTGGATGACACCACGCGGTTCCATTTGCTCCGTCGTGTCGACTGGTCTACAAAATTTCGTGTACAACGCAGATTATGAGTCAGATGAAGAAAAGGACGACGAGGATGTAAGTTCTTCGTACAAAATACGATTTGCACAAATAGACACTTTACTACGAGCTCTTAATGCAAACCATTTTACAACCCAAACTGAGCTTCCCTACTCATCTGTCTCTGTCATCAACTTCAAGCATTGTTTAAAAACTTGTTGTTTCATCTAAAGCAATCCAACGCGATGTTTGATGGAATGGGCAACGTGAAAAAACACAGATAACGCTTGAAAACTCTGTTGGTATTCGGTAATACCGTGATTTAACCCTTAAAAGTTTTTGAGAAAAATGGTCATCATTTGGAATCTCGATTAAATGTGCCAGGCTTCTACAGAAGTATTTTTTTATATTTTTAATATATGAATACATTATAGAAGGCCAAAGTTCACGTAAAATAGCAGATTTCAAGAGAACAGAGAGATTTTTACTGGATTAGTTTTACACAATATTTTGATTTCTTTACAAGCCTAAATTATGTCCACAATATATCTGTGTATCCATAACTGAAGAAAGATGTGTAGCAACATCATAATGACGTAAGAGTGGTTGTATGAAAATGTACCTCGGGTTGACCGCTCTAAGGAACGGAACTATATAATGTGTATAGCTCCAACCCCTTTCTCGCTCGCTCGCTTCACATTTTAACATATCTTGGTCAGGCCTCAGAAAGAATACAAGCACAACAAGTTTCCATGTACAAACGAAAAAAGAAAAAAAATATTGTGCCTCTCGGTTACACCAATAGGGCTCTAAGTCAGCATGAATGTCAGACAAGTAGTGCCTGTTGCTGGTTTCCAAATGGACCTGTCTTTATCTTCTGAATACACTTGCTTATGCAATTTCGAAGTGCTTCAAGTACTATTTTCAGATAAATTTATTATTGCATGTCAATGGCAAGAATAGTTAAATTACTTGCCTGACCCAGTATTTGGCCACGGTAATGCCGTCCACTCATACTGTCTTTAAACTCTAAACAGACTCCACAACCAGGTTGGGCGCAGCAAAGACAATGTCCACAGATCGGGGTTCTCGGAAGGTTCCGACCTTCAGTGTTTGTGCGGCAGCGTCTCTGCGCAGACCATGTCCCATCTTCCATCCTGCATCACCTACCCTGGTGTGACCTGTTCACTTTCCCCTACATGAACAGGTATAATCCTCGACACACAAATTGAACCATCATGGCGGTCGACCTTGAATGCGCAGTAACCGATTTTCAAGTCTCGATCGAAGTATGAAGCTGGGCGTAACCATAGAATCGTGTTCAAATTATTTACCGTGTACCGTAACAGGGTATGTGATGCCTAATGACAGCATCAGCAAAATTATATTATATATTGATTTAATCACTAAATCATCAATGTGTTTTCAGGAAGTTAAGCCAGTAAGTGACTGGCAGATCTTGAAGCTCAACGGACCAGAATGGCCACTCATCACAATTGGATCCATTGCAGCTTTCACCCAGGGCGCTTGCTTTCCCGTATTTGCCTTACTGTTTGGACTTTCCAGTGGTGTAAGTATAATTTGGATTCATACTACTCCAGGTCAGGAAATGGCTTGACGAGCTAGGATTTACCTAAAAGATTGGTAAAAGTCGCTAGAAACAGACAAGATGTGAAGAATAGAAGGGAGGCCTTTGCCTTGCAGTGGAACCCTCCTCCTCGAGTCATATTCCTCATTGCCGAGGGTCGTGAAGGAACTTCACGACCGCTGGATTAGCTTCTTACTGATGGTGTTTCACCATCTGTGACGGTTCTTGGCGTCATGTAGTGTGACGTGCAATTAGTTACCCAGTGTGGAGCGGACCTGTTCTGGCCATCTTTTTGGGCTGCAGCCTTATGATGTTTGCCATCAATTATGCCAGCTACGATGAGCTGTTCAAGTTTGTGGCCATTTTTCTGGCTATGTGGTCCAAAACCTCTAGCACTCTGCTCATACAGGTAGTCGACAGACTAATCTTGATATTCAGTTTTCGTATGGCACATACTTATAGGCTTAAGGCTTAAGGGCGTGACTGACACGCGTTTTTTATTTAAATTTAAAAACGCGCGTCACTTTGCGGCTAATTTAAAGACGCCCTAAAATATAATATGATAAAAAATAAGTGTGTCAGAAAAACAAACTTGAATTTTTACAACCCTCTGTATCTTTCCAGATATTCGTTCTTAGCGACACCAATCAAATCATTTACTTGGCGGATCTGTACTCGGGCATGTTCATCGTGGTGGCTGCGGTCGCCGGAGTGTCCATGTGTCTGCAGAGCACCACCTTCACCACGGCTGGGTTGAGGATGACCACGCGATTACGGCAACAGTACTTCTCTTCTCTACTCAGACAGGTAACTAGATGATTTCTTTAGATAGCATTTTACAAAATAGCAAGCTTTTTTAAAGCCGCTCTGAGTGGATAAGATTAAGTGTCAGACTTTTTTATTACTAAAACCCACTTGTTTTCTTTTAAATGCATTATTTTGCGAGGTCCATGGAAAAGTTTGAACAATTCCGCAGCCCTCATAGCAAGCTGCTTATCTATAGCAAAACCATGCCACAGACAAAGATTAAATGCATCAAGTGTGTATAATACCAAAACAAAAGACAGTAGGCCACAAGAATAGACATGAACACGTCCCCAGATGAAGTCCTACACGAATGTGACTTTCGATATCAATGTTACAACCAACGAAAGAACTCGTGGCCTCGCACCACTCTTTACTCTACAATATACAATGCCCTTCACACCGCCAGAGACCGAAACAGATGAAGGAATATCGTACGACTAAAAGTGATGAAACAGGGGAGCCACGACCAGCACTGGGGAATACGGTACAAGTAGGGAAGAAGACTAAGCAACGAAAATATCCACAAAACTCAATTAGTGCATTAAGTAACCGCAGGCATTGCCGAAGCTAAAGGAATTGATATAACGAGCGGCGCTAATAATAACAAATTAATATTCTTTGATTTCAGGAAATAGGTTTCTTTGACAAAGAATGCAACACGGTCGGTGCAATGTGTGCCAGGCTTAGCGGAGATACAGCAGAAGTGCAAGGAGCTACCGGACTCAGAATAGGCCTCATACTTCAAGGAATCAGCTCCGTCCTAGTTGGATTCTTGATGGCTATCTGCTATAATTGGAAACTCACTCTTGTTGGGACGGTTTTCTTACCTCTGGTCAGTATGATTTTATAAAACTACTAGCTTCTACAAGCGGCTTCGCCCGCGCGAACGTCGCCCTCTACATACAAATTTCCTACCCCCGTTTTACCCCCTTAGGGGCGGAGTTTCGCAAAATCCGTTCTTAGCGAATGTCTACACCCTATAAGGAACCTGCTAAATTTCAAGTTTGTAGGTGTTACGGTTTCTCTCGTTTCTGAGATTTGGTTACTAATCAGTGAGTGGTATTTCGCTTTTATATATATAGATGAAAGAAAATCTGCCCCCAAGCCAAGTTACAATCGTTTCGTTTTGCGTTAACGCTTGGAGTTGTCCACGCTCCTAATTCGTTAACCCAAAACGAAACGATTGTAACTTGGCTAGGGGGACTGATCTGCACTTTTAGTTCTACAGTACGCGGTCGTTAATGTAGCAAATGAAAGATCAGAAAAACTTCGGCGTTATACTGCATAACCTCTTCTCTTTATGCCAGTCTCTTTGCTCATGCTGCAAGTGCAAGATTTATTTAAGGTCGATACAGTCTAAAGCACACTGGAGACTACAGCATGCGACGCCATCCACATCGCTGAAAATGGGACAATATGTCGAAATATAGTCCAGAAGAAAGTTATTCGCATTGATGATAAAAGACGCAAGGAGGAGGAGGACAGTCTAATGCGTATCTTAAAACTAAGTTCATATTTTTCGAAACGCAATGTCCTTTAAACTGAACACAAGTTTATTATAATGCCTTTAATGTGCGGCTGTCCCTGATTCATGTGGAGTTCTAAAACTCTCCTATTATGTCTTCAAAGTTATATGACTGGCCTGTTGGTCTAGTGGTTAGTGCCCCTGACTGCCATACCGTAGGTTGTGGGTTCGATTTTCATCCAGGATAAATGTTTGTGTGATGAGGACGATCATTTATTGTGTCTGAGTGTAATTTATCTATAATATGTACGTATTTAGAAATATATAAGAATGTTTATCAGTTGTCTAGTACTCTTAATACAAGCTCTGCTTAACTTGAGACTAGAAGGCGTTGTGTGACAGTTGTGGAATATTATATTATATATATATATATATATAATTTTTTTTTTACCACTGCTCTCAAAAGCGGTGAAGGAAAACATCGTGAAGAAACCGGCATGTCTTAAAACCAAAATTCGAAGGCATGTGACATTCACCAACCTGCACTGGGCCCGCGTGGTGGATTACGGCCCATTCCCTCTCTTAGAGAGGAGGCCTGTGTCCCGGCAGTGGGAACATTAGAAGGCTGATGATGATGATGATATATTTCTCATGGCTATTATTCTCTAGATGGTGGGCAGCATCTGGTTGGAAGGTATGATCTCGCAGCAGTCCCAGATAGACGAACGTGCGGCCATGGAGCAAGCCACAGCTATTGCAACGGAAGCAGTCGTCAGCATTAAGACAGTTCAGAGCTTAGGTAAGGAAACTTGGAATAAAAGAGAATAATGTGGCTTGGTATCACATGGTTCCTCTTTGTAGATCAATTGATGATCCTGGGGCCTTAAAATTACTGGTAAAAATATCAAACGTGCAAGCAATAGAGAGAGATGGAACTATACACCCTATATAGCTCCATCCCTTAAACAGTTCAGTTCAGGTCGACAAATGGATTGCGTTAAGATCTCGAAGTAAGGCCTCTGGCTCAACAATAGTAGAACTAAATCATTAATATGATTTGAAAGATGAAATTAAAACGGCCAACTAAAATGATGTAGGTTAGTATGTATCCATTGCTTTTCCATGATCTCCAAGCTTCAAATATGCGGCATATAAATTGAACCAAAATGACGATCAACCTTCAATGCGCAGTAACAGATTTTCGGGTCTCAGCTTTTCCCTGATCTCCAAGCTTCAAATATGCGGCATATAAATTGAACCAAAATGACGATCAACCTTCAATGCACAGTAACAGATTTTCGGGTCTCAATCGACGACTGTTTTGGTTCAACTTATTTCCCGCGTACTATAAATCGAAACAGCGCATACAAACAGTCATAAAAGACAGTTGAAATCTTGAGTTTTAAATATATAAATCTTGAGAGATAGTGTGTTCAATTTATAGGAAATTTATCCAAGAGGTAATCAAATTTGTTCGTACAAAAGTACGAACTAGTAGTAGTCTGTAAGTATCGAAAATAAGGCCTACAATGATGAGAGAGAACGAACACCGGCGTTCGCTTGGTTTGACAGAATGGTGGACGTCACAAGCGAATTAAACACATCTTTTGTTCAGGCGTTGAACCAATATTCCTGAAGAGATTCGAAGAAGCTTTAACTGAAGCTTGTAAAGCTGTAACGAAGAAGACTCGCTGGCGAGGTCTGGTGCTCGGCTTGGGAGTATATGTGCCGTTCATGGCGTACTGCAGCGCCACCGTCTACGGTGCCGTCCTGGTGGCTTATGGAGAGATCGAATATAAGATCGTGATGCTGTAAGTACTTTTACTACTACTGCTACGTTAGAACCCTTAGAGCAGAGGACAATGAGAAAGTGATTGTATAGTACAGCAGTGGCGGTCAATTGGTGTCGGCCCAGACTTATCTATTTAATACTTCTTGCACATAAAGGCACAAAGGTGGACTTAATGCCTAAAGGTGTTTTTAATATAATGCGGATTTGCTCCGCATGCGTAGCCTCCACAAATGTCCTTTTCATACAAGTATTATATTGTAATGCGTGCAACACGCACGCGGGATGCGTTTTTTTGCCTTTTCAAATTTTCTGCATGCGTGATGAAATCCGCTTGATATTAAAAACACCCTTAGGCATTTTCTGGCATTTAACCGAAGTTTTCAGTCTTACCGAACTTTTAATTAGTGAGTTCGATACCAGGCGTTACTTCATCACCAGTGCTCGAAAATTATCATTACTGCTATCAATAGGCACTGAGTCCACGTGGTTCATTCTGAAGCACTTTCACGCACAGTCAGGAATTCTGTATTCTTATTCTATATTTGTGTACTTTTTTTATCAGTATACACCACATAAAATTGGTACCGGAAAGTAGGTACCGGTAGGTTTAAGGAATTGTATTGGCTCTGTTAGGAACCTTTGATGGTTGTCCTAAAAAGGACTGTTAGGAATCATTGTGGTTAGAAGACCTGCGGCCCGCTCGGGGTGGCTCTTCGGCAGCAATGAAAATATTATAGGCTCATTTATGCACCTAAATTTTTTTACAATATGAAACTCGGACTTATGTAAAATCTATAATAATCGATTTCTAAATGAAAGTTTGCTTTCTTTCAAGGGTCAACGAAGCTATCATGTATGGAGCCTACATGTTGGGTCAGTCATTGGTGTACGTGCCAAGCTTCAACTCGGCCAAGACCTGCGGTGCCAGGATTCTGTCCATCATCCAAAGGACGCCCAAAGTTAGGACAGAAGATGGAATTAGAGACAAGAAAGATTGGGTGAAAATAAATCTTTACTTTACTTGACAGTTCAAAATGTATTACTTTACGTGATTCATTGATCCTGTCGTCATAAGCAACGGTTACGATGTGGGGCTTTGATCAGGCTACCATTTTTTAATAGTTTTTCCATAAGCATATTCTGTGGTTTTTTGGACCCCTTTACTACTGAAATTTGAGTTTGTGAGACAATAAATATTATAAAAATACGTCTTTTCCCACGCAGGTAGATTGGATCTACAGAACCCAACCTGCAACGATTTTTTTTTTTATTATTGATGGTCTCGCGTTTGACCATTATTTCACCTGATGGTAAGCGCAACCATAAACACATCATGGTTGCGGTTCCCATTGGGTTTCAGATCTACAGTAAATCATTCGAACGATCCCGAAGCTCACCTGTTACGATCCTGATACACTCTTATTAGATACTTTTATTATTATTATTATTTGCCTCATCATCTTCCTACCCTTATCTTATATACCTTTGGCCGGTGAAACAAGTTTTTTTAAATTTTATTCTGTCCAATCAACCGTCACTGACGCTCTTTTCTATTTACACTCCACACATCCATCTCAACATTCTCATCGCCCCCTTCATGCAATGTCGCAGGCCAAAGGTCTTTACTTTTATTATTATTTGTCTATTTTGGAGATTTTTTGTTATTACATATATTTTATTACACTTCTAGACTGCTACTGGTAACTTCGGCATCCGGGATGTAGAATTCAGCTATCCAACTCGTCCTCACCAGAGAGTTCTGAAAGGCATCGACCTTAAAGTAGATGCTGGGAAGACAGTGGCCTTAGTTGGGTCTTCAGGCTGCGGCAAATCCACCGTTCTGCAGCTGATGCAGAGGTTCTATGATCCTGATTCTGGTAACATTGTAAGTAATAAATTTGTAGCGACATCTATTACGCCACAAAAGAACTAAAAATCAAAATCCTGCATCGCGGTAAATCGCAGTATTGGAGTCGATGACTTCAACTATCAGCCTGTCGCCCGGACGAGACCTGGCATCCGTCTGATCGGTGGATCCTCTGTCCTCTAAAAATCAAATTGAAATAATACCAATAAACCTATTCTTGCTCAAAATATTTACCTACTCATCAGCATACTTATCAGATTAGAACACGGCTATACCCTGGATTTCTGACATAAAAGCATTATTCCCAGTGTACATTTTCACACAACCACACTTAAGTTATTATGACGTAATTACACATCTTTCTTTAAATATTTTGGAAATACAAATATCATGTGGATATTATCTAGGTTTCTATAAAGATCAAAACATTTTATGTAAGACTAATCCAGTAAATACCTCGGAAAATGTGCTATTTTCGTGAACTTTGAGCTTTCATAATGTATTCATAAATAAAAAATAATGGCAGAATTACCGTATGGAGTTAGAGTGGGGAAAGGCCCTCTTAAGAATTTGAAATTAAATATTTCTCAAACTCTAATCTATATTGCTTCTACAGCATTACATATTTTATGTAGTTTAAAGTATTATTTCAAAGTATAAAAAACACCAAACAGAAGCACTTATTTAGACTTCAGCACTTATTTTAGATTTCCGATAAACTTTGTTCACGGAAATGAGTGACTTCCTAACCACTTCCCCAATAACGATCACTGTATTATTCACAGGAGCTAGACAGCCGCGACATCAGGTCATCATTGACCCTACCACGACTGCGTAGACAACTCGGAGTTGTCCAACAGGAACCCATCCTTTTCGACCGCACACTCGCAGAAAACATCGCGTACGGAGACAACAACAGGAAGGTCACCATGCACGAGGTGGTTGCTGCTGCTAAGGCTGCCAATATACACAGCTTCATCGTCTCTCTGCCTAAAGTAAGTTGTAAAAAAAAACATTGATTGGAAAAACAGGGAAGCAACGAATGATAAGTCTGTTGTGGACTTTGTCACTTTTCTCTATCATCTCACAGCTATACAGGCTTCCAATAATAATAAAATGTCAGGCGGGCGTCTCGGGGACAGATATTAGTCCTCATGATTATTTGTTCTGCGTCACAAAGCGTATCAACTTCCTGAAGAAGAAGGTCTATGAAAGGGCAAACCGTAATTGAAGGTACAAGCGATACACTCAGAATCGCCCTTTCCAAAGCCACGAAATGTGGGTTATTAGGCCTTGAGGGCGACCAGACCAAGGTGTGAATGATACGCGCCTGCCGGATGATGATGCCAAGAGTTCATGTTAGCGCAGTCACACTGAGGGTGATTGGACTCAGAAAGAAAGAAAAAGAGTTTATTTCCCACAAACATGCAGCTCCCAAGATGTAGCTCGTGCATCCGCAAAGGTCGCTTGCTTGGCATCCCAATTCCAGTCTGCCTTAGAGTGCCTAAGGCAGACTGGAATTGGGATGCCAAGCAAGCGACCTCAGCTACCGACGGTCTATAAAGTTCCTACATACAGCCTGAGAGCCAAAACTAACAGTCATGTTGAGACAAACCCTATCATGTCTACTTCTCAGAATGGATGTTGGAACGGGTTCCGTGGTACTAAGGAGCTGCTTCTCATTGATTGCAATGAGCCAACAGGTTCGTCACTCTCAAAGGATCTGTTGAAATTTTGGAGATATAGTAGATATTTTAAGGCTTATGGGTACTGAGTCAGTGCCGTATAAATGGCTCATGAGGGTACTGGAACTGTACAAAGTGGATGCATCTCTACTCTCATGTATGAGAGGAGGACAATCCTTCGCTATCGAGGACATCGACAAATCTGGGAGAACAGTGAAACGATAAGTATCGAGCGTAGCATTTTCCAGGACAACAGTCTGAGGCTACTATGGTTTTTGGCAAAACCATAGTAGCCTCAGACTGTCTGCCTTGAACCCTCTTAGCACACTTTGTGAAGGCTCTGCTTTGGGCTACCGGTTGAGAAGAGGTGGTCAGATCATATCTCACCTCCTCTATATGAATGATCTGATTCTTTTTGCCTTCAACAACTTATAACTGATAGTGCTACTGAAAGTAACTGAAACCTTCAGTAGTGCTATCAGGATGGAATTTGGTTTGGATAAAAGTGCAGTCATGCATTTGGAAACCATGGGGACCCAACTCTCGGATTCCATACACCTAAGCTCCATCTGCTCGCCACCATGGGATCTGGAGGCAACAGTCCTTGCATGCATGCACGATTTGTGCGTGGAGATACAACGCCAAGGGGAAACTCCGCTGCGACAAGACGCGGCATGGTGGACAGAGTTCCGGTAGGATATAAAGGTCAAATAGCGACAGCGACTGTCGCAACCTAGCGCTGGGCACGCCATAATTATGGCAGTAAGTCCCCTCTTTGAGGAGCGGGTGGAACGACCTCACGGCGTCCTCACCTTCCGCATGGCGCAGGTTCTTACCGGATATGGTAAGTTCAGAAGGTTCCTGCACTGGATTCAAACGGAAGCGACGCCCGGGTGTCACCGCTATATGGACCGCCCGGAGGACAAAGTGGAGCACAGTATAGAGATGTACCCCTCCTGGGCAAAGCATCCCCGTGTCCTTGTGGGGGTGATGGGCGGTGGTTAGCTCTCGCGCCAGTCCTTGGTACAGGAGCGAGGAGAACTGGCAGGCGGCCGCCTCCTTCTGCGAAGTTGTAATGCTAGCAAAAGAGGAGGCCGACCGTATCAGGCAACGGCGCCGCAAGGCCCAGGCTTGCGGACGGCGAGCAATGGGTAGCTTGCTGTCCGAATTTCCGGTAACCGAACGGACTGAGCCCAAATCGTCGACAGCGCGTACTGTTCCCGCGTGCCTCAAGGAGCTGTTAGCAAACCGTAGTGGCCCAGAAAGGTCGAAGCCTACTGGGGCTAAGGGTCTACTTCTGAAAGGAAGGCTCGGGCCTGATATGAAAGGCAACGAAGAGACGAGGTGGGTTTTTAGTCAGTAAAAGTGTGTCACTATCTCCCGCTCCGCCCAAGGGCGGGAAACGTCTTTGAATGATTTTTCCCTTGAAACTTACAAATACGGGTATTTGGGTATGTCGGAAGCGTAATCAATACTGATGACATGAAACAATCGTTGAAGCCTGGCAGCACTTCTTTGGCTGCCTGGATAAAGTACTGAATAGTCTTTTGTCAGGTGTAAACATGCAGTGCCTTCAACGGTTAGGTCATGCCGGTCCTGATGTACTCTTTTGGCGTACTCAAATGAATTTAGACGGATCTTCGCGCCCCGTATAGGAGAGTTCGCAGACTGCTTACCACAAATCGGATGCATCGCCCAAGATCATCGGTGATGAGCCTGAATATCCCGCGGAAGTGTAAGGATCGTGGCTTCTTAAATTCTAAAACCCTGCACAATCGAGAGGTATTGCAGTCTCAGGGATATTTCCTGGCTGTAGACGTGGTTATGCATCACTATGTAGTGGCGGTGGACAAAGTCCTCACCCCGCTTTCTGTGGCTAACGAGAACTGGACAAATGACTGCAAAGAAGTATGCCCTGCATGGCCCAGATGTAAATCTTTAAGTGTCTGTATCCTGCAAATAAATGCTTCGACTTTGACTGGCTACGCTTTAATAAATCTCTTTGGAGAAACCGAAGGTTTTGTCGGACGAAGTTACGATGTCGAACAACTACCGAAAATACATTGTGAAGGGCGGTAAGGTTGACATCTGTCGGGCACCAGCCCGGAGAATCAATCCGACATCATTTACCCAACGGAGACTACGCATAGACTTAACCTTGTAGCCAAGATTATCCACCAGCAACGTACAGTGTGCCTCACCACCGTCTTACATGTCAATTTCACTACGTGCAGGCGTATCCACTGCCTTAAGATCTATTGTTCTGAGAACGGTGTTGGAGCTGATACGTACTCAGCATGTTTTTTAAAAACTGTCGATGTTTGCGTCGGTAAACATTTACGATAGCAATGACGCTTACAATAACCACGAACAAAAAGAAAATAGGGTTTTATAATTCCATACATAGGTCATCATCATCATCAGCCTTTTAATGTTCCCACTGCTGGGACACAGGCCTCCTCTCCATCCATATGTAGCTGTAGTAAACTAGCTATACTGTGGCCATCTAAGGAACATACTGCTGCTGCTGGTCTGCTGATACCGAATCGTACAATCATCTCATTATGCTTACGTAGCTGATTTACTCAAGACTTTGCCCAAGGTACAGCTGAATATTATTAATTCCCCAATTTTTTCCAGGGTTATGACACAAACCTAGGCGCTGGCGGTGCTCAGCTGTCGGGTGGGCAGAAGCAGCGCGTGTGTATCGCACGCGCGCTCATCAGGTCGCCGCGGCTGTTGCTGCTCGACGAGGCCACGTCGGCGTTGGACGCGAACAGTGAACGGGTAAGGGATACCTGTAATAAATCTAGGCTCGGGCGGCGCTCAGCTGTCGGGTGGGCAGAAGCAGCGCGTGTGTATCGCGCGCGCGCTCATCAGGTCGCCGCGGCTGTTGCTGCTCGACGAGGCCACGTCGGCGTTGGACGCGAACAGTGAACGGGTAAGGGATACCTGTAATAAATCTAGGCTCGGGCGGCGCTCAGCTGTCGGGTGGGCAGAAGCAGCGCGTGTGTATCGCGCGCGCGCTCATCAGGTCGCCGCGGCTGTTGCTGCTCGACGAGGCCACGTCGGCGTTGGACGCGAACAGTGAACGGGTAAGGGATACCTGTAATAAAAAAATAAAAAAAACTACTGGTCTATGGCCAGTAGTTTTGCCAAATGAAATTGATTATTATGTATTTTCGCTCTTGAGGCTATTAGACGAACACACCTACGGGCCTTCTGATCGTTCATGTGATGGTTAAATAATAGCTCATTTTCCTATATGAATGAACTCCGACTCGCTCAGATTGGCCATTTAAGGTGATTACTCAATCTCCCTTAATTTTAGCTAATATTAGTACATTCTGTTTCTTCCATTCCGCATGTTAAACGTTTAACACACTGCCACGCACCACGGGGTTTAGCGCATGAATGTATGTTTTAACTTTGCTTGTAAGTATCTCCGTTGGTATAGAAAACACGCACAGTCCAAAACACAGAAATTGCATACACGCGCGGCGTTGCCACACCGAGTTTGGCACACCGAGTCGCGCCGTGCCGTGCGTGATTTCGTGCGGCTTTGAATGAAATGAGTAAGAGCCGCCGTAAATCCCAAAACGCAACTACCCGCCTGATTGCGTAAAAAACCCGCACGATGATGCAGATCTGCTCTCCAAGACTAGACACGCAACATGTAGCGTGATGCGGGGCAATGTGACAACCGCCTTAGGTTCGCTTTTAAACTTGAGTCTGAAGTAAAGTTTAGGTAGGTACTGGGTAATTGATGATTGATTTCTTTTATTAAATATTTTCAGGTCGTGTCGGAAGCTCTCGAGAAGGCAGCTAAGGGTCGCACGTGCATCACAATCGCTCATCGGCTCTCCACTATTAAAGATGCGGACCTCATCTGTGTAGTGGATAAAGGTACGAATATGTTTCAGCTTTTTGTTGTAATATTATTTCTCAACGGGTTTTAAAAAATAATCTTTTATTTCAGGCAAAATCGTTGAACGTGGAACTCACTCAGAACTCTTCAACCAACGGGGCGCCTACTGGAAAATGTGCAAAGGCCAAAATATGGCTTAAATCCTCACTGTCCGCGTAACTCTTTGTAAAAGTACAAGAAACATATTTATATCAGGAAATCTCAACCAGCTGGAAATATTAATAAACAGTATTCCTAATACATCTCAATAAGAAAGATCTCCTAATGACAATTAGATTTAAGAATAATTTTGTACTAATTGAAATTTTAAGGGGGATTTCACAAGTGTTCCATTTTGTCAGTATAATAAGCAAACCGTATTGCATTTGCATGGTCAAAATCGTTTTAAGTAAAACCAAATACTAGGGTTCCAGTAAGATAATGAATCTAGATATTATATAGCTTTATTATATTTGCTACTTTTAGAACAGTAGTCCATTTTCTGTACCTTCATATTTTTTATTTTATTTATATAAAGATTCTTTACATACAATTATGTCCTCTGAAACAAAACTTACATATCAAGTTTAAAGAGCAGGTGCCAAATGAAATATAATTTTGCTTGTATGTCAGTGCTTTTTAGTACAATTCGTAGTACGCAATATATAACATTTTCGCTGTACTTATTAATGATCTGATGCGCAGTAAATTATAAAATTCTGAGTGAATCTCGAAAATTACCAATTACCAGATGCCTTTGGCAAGAACTTTTTATTGCGTTGTTTTTTAACAAAAGAAAAGCCCGGCCAAATGCTATATACCTACTTGCAAATCGGTAGCCACGAATCAAAAACAATGAACAGAGTGACAAATTTGTTACAAGCCACATCCTCACTACGGTACAAGTTGCAACATGAAACATACGTTGCAATTTGTATCTAAAACTATTCTGTTACATTTCTGTAACCAAGAGAAATGTGCCCCAGTGTGAACGCGGCTTTATATAAGGATAAGATGTTGCTATACGGACTGTATCTTCCATTAGAATGTAAGTGTTCTTTTACGTTATGTATTAAAATCTTTTATTTTTAGTCTTTTATTTTTCTACTGAACCTATCGCACAATTTATAACTATGATATTGTTTTACAATTAGAAAGAAGAAAGGCAGCTTATTTGAAATACTGCAGGTAATTTGGAATACTATTCATATATCTATGAATTTCAAAGGCAGGACTATGTTTTTCACCATAATTATAAGAACACAATTGGCTATTGTGTCGGTATCGATAAGATGTAAAAATATTTCAATATTTTAACTTATTTGCTCCAAATATTAAATCCTCCAAAAATTCAATTTTGAAAACTATATCGGTAGGAATTTAATCCTTAAAATATTATTAGTCACATGAAGTGGAAATGATCTAAGAAACTGATTAAAGTATTTAATTATTGTAGGGTGCAATCCCAACATAAGTATGATGTCAATGCAATGTAAATGTAAGTATAATAGATGCAAAATGTCACTGAGTGCCTAACGGGAAGAGTCAAAATAAAAATGCAAGTAGTCCGACTCAAACCACGTCTAATTGAACACTAAAGTAAAAATACTTTACATATATGCATGCAATTGTGGCTCTGCCTATGTCAATGCATCACCGAATGTAGGTCGCGTTCAAAGTGCACGTACATAAGCTTACATTCGGCTAATTTAACTAATTTAATTATTTTACCATGTACGTAAACCGTACATATTGCCACTACAAACAAGAAAACAAGTAAATAAAATAATAATTGCAAAGTATACAGACAATAACAAACCTTAAGATAACAAGATATAGACATGTAAACCATAAAATGTAAAAAATTATAAAATATAGATGTCAATAAATTGATTACGACTATTATAAACAATGTTACTTAAGTTTAAAATACAATAAATTGTCACTAATCACTATTTAAATAATAACTTAGCACACATCACTGTGTCTATCAGTGTCAAATTTCACTTCACTTGAGGTAGGGTTGGCACTCAACACATTTGGCTTTAAGTCCCGTTTTTCGATCTTGCTGTACCCGTCCTCGATGTCACTGTCTCCTTCTTCTTGCCTTCTGCTTCTCGCTACTTGCGGACCCTCCCCCTGTCTTTGGGTTGCCATTCTTCGCCAAAAGTACATTGATTTTACAAACAGCGCAATGCTAATCACAGCGACCACATAGATTGCAATGTAGTGATGAACGTCGCTAGAGGATAAGGCTTTAAGGTTTGTCTGTTCTTGGATTGACTGTAGTTGTGAGTCAATCTTCTTAAACGTCTCTTCGTGCGTTTCCAGGTGTAATGATGAGTTACGGAACGAGGTGTTGATAATATTGTTGATTGGAGAAATAGTGGGCATAATCATCGCGTATGGTTCCTTGACTAAAATGTCACTTCTATGTTCCATATATGCATGTAGTGTAAATGAATCGCCTTGCAAGTTGCATCCTTGTTTTAGTGTTACGAGACCCGAGTGGCGTAACGTCTCCGATGTCATTTGAGTACCGCACATTAATTGTACTTGGCACGTGTCACAACAATAATAAACCCAGGTGTTTTGTTTATGTAATTTAACCCATTTGTCGGTGCATATTTTTATTTCCGTATGGCAATAAACGTTGTGTTTCTCGTTGTCTCGAATCAGCTGTACATCGCAAATAGATTTGTGTCGATCGCCGGTGTTGTATATAGGTTGGTTAATTTTGCACATTAGAATTTGATCATGTAATTTTTGGCATTCGTGGATGTCATGTTGTTCTAACGGGGTGAATGAGTATTGGTTAACGTTGAATGCTATTAATGCAGAGTTAGGAATAACGTACAGTACCCGATTGGTGTCAATGCGTTGGGGAATACTGATTAGTCTGTTAAGCTCATATAGGGCGTCACTCAAGATCGGTACTTTTATTTCCATCAATAAGTAGTTCTGTGTTATGCGTGCATGAATTCTGAACAGCTTGTAGATGTCTCTTACGTCATTTCGAACTTCCGGTAGCGTAGCGTCGCGAGGTAGTAGTCGAGCTATTCTATCTAATTCGCTTTGCATTTGGGTTGGCGATAATAGGTGGACATCCATATGTCCTTGGTACATATCTGTCAGGGTATTGATAAGAGACTCCTGGACGTCTTTCAAGTTTTGAGCCATTCTTTCTGCAGCTATGGCCGATGTAACTATGTAGAATGCAGTTAACGTCTCAAGTTTATCTCTAATCGTCTTGTTTTGCAGAGAGGTGAGGTGGTCATTTATTAACTTGAACTGCTTTACCATTGTCTCTTCGTTGCGCTGTACAATATTATTTTCAGTTTCCAGAATACTGGTCTGGTTTTTGAGCAGTTGTAGCAGGTGGTTTTCGTTATTTTGTATGGTGTTGATATCCTGCTCATATTTTTCTGCAAAATGTTGATCCAAAACTCCAAACAACGAGTTTGCAACGTAACCAACTCCGTCGATCAATCCTCTTTTGAACCTATGTTGAATTACTCGCTGGGATTTCAGTAGTTCGTTGTAATACTTGAGTTCACTTGTGCTTTGTTCGAGTTGGTTGATTAGGACATGAAATTGCATCAACCACTCATCGCAACGAGCTTGCTTTATGTGAGATACGAATCCTTGCAAAGTGTCCACATTGCGCCAGTAATTTGTCATGTTATAGTAGAACACCATTTTCCATTCATCTCTAATTTCTTGTAAGTCTGCAATCTTGTCAAAGTATATCGTTTGATTTTTCGTTAATTGGGTCAGTTTCATATCTTGCTGGACAGTGGGTGTTACTAATGTCATAACCAGCATCAACGTGTAACATATCAAGCTGCTCCAGGTAAGCTTTTTGGATCGGTTTCGTTTCGTTTTCGGTAGTTTGTCAGTGTAAGTTTGGTGTTGTTCCTCAGCTTCAACTATTGGTACCAACTTTGTAACAGGTCGTTTTGTTTCGCCTTTTGCAGTTTGTAGCGTCACAACTCTAGTATGGCCATCTTTTCCAGGGTGTAGCTCTGCTACTCGACCTAGGGCCCATCTTCCTGCAGGTAACTTGTCATCCTTAATGCATACAATGTCATTTATTTGTGGGTCAGTATTTTGCCGTTTCCATTTTAATCTTGCTTGTAGTTGTTGCAGGTATTCTTGCGACCATTTCTTCCAGAAATCCTTGCCAAGTTTTTGCACAGTTTGCCATCTCTTGCTTAAATGGTAGGTATTGTCAATGTCGGGTTCTGGAATTGTCATCAGTGAAGTGCCAGTTAAGAAATGTCCTGGAGTTAGGCAGTTGATTTCTTCAACGTTCTCTGTAACGGTGCATAATGGTCGTGAGTTCAAACACGCTTCAATTTGACATAATAGAGTAGTAAATTCTTCATAGGTTAGGCGTTGATCTCCGATGACCCGTTTGAGGTGATATTTCATGCTCTTCACCGCGGCCTCCCACAGTCCGCCTGCGCTTGGCCAAACAGGAGCATTGAAGTGCCACGTAACTCCCATCTCTGATATTTTTCCCAAAAAGAAGTTGTCAATGTTCTCCACTATGCTTTTGTATTGTTGCAAGAGGATCCGATTTGCGCCTACGAAATTCGTGCCGTTGTCGCTGTACATGTCCCGTGGCGTGCCTCGGCGTGCGCAGAAGCGCTTAAAAGCAGCTAGGAATGCTGTACTTGATAATTCCGATACCAGTTCTAGGTGGACCGCTTTTGTTGCTAGACAAACAAATACAGCAACGTATGCTAGCAGTGTTCTGACGCCTCGACCTTTATTTGCCTTGATTTCAACGTGGCCAGTAAAGTCGACACCTGTATGTGTGAAAGGGCGAGACACTGTCACTCTCGCCTCTGGTAAGTCAGCCATAATTTGGTTTGTTTGTTTTGCATTTAATCGGCGACATGTAACACATTTGTGTAGAACTCTTTTGACGGCGCGATATCCTCCTATGATCCAAACTCTTTGTCGTAAGTGTGTCAGAGTTAATTTAGGACCTCCGTGTAATGTTCTTCTGTGTGCTTGCCAAATCAAAAGTTCTGTCAGTTTGTGGTCATGTGGTAGTAGAATGGGATGCTTAGTGCCTTCACTTAAGTTTGAGTTCTGTAACCTTCCTCCCACTCGCAGAATGTTATCTTTGTCAAGAAACGGATTCAAACTCAGTAGTTTACTTTTCGTCTTCAAACCTTTGTTTTCTTTCAATCTCTTAATGTCATCCTGGAAGGCGTGCAGTTGTGTTTGTTTCATGATTAGGTTTTCAGCGCTTTGTAATTCTGAAGTTGTCAAATAGGCAGTGTAATTAGTGTCGGTGTTCGAACAGCTGTTTGTAAAACGTTTTATCCAGGCTATGACCCTTGTAATCCGAGTCATATCGCTGTGTCTGTCTAATAGCTCTACTACAATTGAGGATGGTTCGCATTTCACAACACACGTTTGCATTTGTTTTTGTTTTGATTCGCATGTCGTTGGTGTAATTGAAATTTTGTCAGATGTTTGTTCGGTGCTGTAATTCTTCATCCAGCAAGGCCCTTGCCACCATAAAGCGTGTTGCAATAGTTGGGAACAACTGATGCCGCGTGATGCACAGTCTGCAGCATTCTCCTCGGATTTAACATAATTCCAATGTTGTTTTGGGATTACGTCATGCACTTCTTGTACTCTGTTGCTGACAAACGATTTCCATTTGTTGACGTCACCATGCAGCCAGCCTAATACGATCATGGAATCCGTCCAAGCGTATGTATATTTGTGTAAGGTATCCCATTTAAAGGCTTTGAAAACCTTTTTCATCAACCGTGATAGTAATAGCGCCCCGCATAATTCTAGTCGTGGAAGTGTCAACTTTTTGCTGACGGGCGATAACCTTGACTTTGCAACGATAAGTGTAGTCACGGGCTCGTTTTTATCATTTGTTGTCAGCAGGTATATAGCACACGCGTATGCTTTTTCTGACGCGTCGCAGAACCCATGGATTTGGAAAGGTTTAGTTGTATCTCCCAGCCATCTCGGTATTTGATATTGGGCTATGTGATGCAAATCGCCAGTAAACTGCTTCCATTCTTCTTGTATGCTGTCAGGTAACGTTTCATCCCAGTCGCATCCTGATAACCAGACATTTTGAAACATAAGTTTTGCCTTTACTGTCAAAGGTGTCAGCCAGCCAAGTGGGTCAAAGATTTTCGAGATCTCAGATAGTAGTTTCCTTTTTGTAAGTTGGTTTTTATTGTCAAATTGTATTTTGTTTGTAAATGAGAATGTGTCAGTAGTAGGATTCCACTGGACCCCCAGGGCTTTTGTGATTCCATCGTTTGTAAAATGCATTGTCGTTTGATTACGCTCTGATGCCGATAATCTTTCAATCAAGGTTGGGTCATTGCTTGACCACTTCCGTAGTGTCAGGCCAGCTCCTCCTAGCATGTTGATCAGTTGATCTTGAATTTCTTGTGCTTGTTCAATGGAATTGCTGCCGCTTAAGACATCGTCAACGTACATCTCGCTAGCGATGACGTCAGCTGCTAACGGGTATTTTTCTGCATCGTGGTTAGCTATCTGTTTTAGAGTTCGAAGAGCTAGAAAGGGTGCTGCCTTGGTACCATACGTCACTGTGCATAACGCGGCATCAGTTGTTCCCAACGAGTTTTGGATCAACATTTTGCAGGTTTTTGTTTGACCTAGTTGTCGCCGATGACGACGGTTTATGCGCTGTCTGTGTTGCTGAGGGCGTTTGCGCTGACTTCGTTATATCGTTGTGCAATAGCGTGTTATGTTGTTCGTTGCAGTCTCTGCATCTTTTCTGTGACGCACAGTAACCCTTAGTATGCACATACAGACAATTTTTGCATATTTTATTGTTCTCTATAAATGCCATTTTTTCCGGACTTAGCATATCCGTGAATTTAGAGCATTGAAATAACGCGTGATTGGTATTGCACAATGGACAACTAGTCTTGCTAAATTGCCCAGCGTTTGATGTATGGAAACTACGAGATCCGTTTGATGAACTTTTGTTAATTTGTGCATTTGGTGATTTGTAATTTTTGTTGAACGGGTATGGCGTGTTAGGTTGAGGTTTTGATGTAGGTTTACCACCGTTTTCTGGTTTTTTCCTATGCAGCGGTTCTAATGCCATAAACTTATTTTCCACGAAATCCATGAAATGGTTGAATGTGGGTATCTCACGTGGGTCCGACCTGGATTGCATATATTCCGAGTACGTTTCAGAATCTAGTTTTTCGCATAAAACGTAAACTAGAACCGGATCCCAAGAGCTAGTATCTACGCCCAAGTTGTGTATCGCGTTTATGGTTTCGTTGCTAGTGTCATATAACCGCTTGAGGTCGAATGCAGATTGTTTTTGTAAATTAGGTTGACGCATAACTACCTGGAAATTCCTAGTGAATAGCAAGAATTTATTATTGTATCTATGGTTCAGAATTTCCCAACACGTGTCATAATTTTCGGGTGCAATGTGTAAATGTTGCACGAGCTTTTCCGCTTCACCGCGAAGTCTACCCTTTAGATGCTGCATTTTCTGAGTTTTTGCAATAGCTGTGTTGTTATGAATCGCTTCTACGTACAAATCCATAAATGTAGGCCATAATGCGTAATTGCCGTTAAAAGTGGGAATGTCAAGTTTAGGTAATGTTTGTTGTTGATGTACAGAGGCGTTTAATTTTGTGTTTAACGCCCGTTTTATCTTTATAAATGCATTTTCATAACGGCTAAAATCGTCATAATAGTCATGAGGTTTCCCCTCAAATATGCCGTCAATTTGTAAGTGTAATTTGTCAATTGCACTCCACCGAAATTCTACAGTCTTGAGCATATCCTCAATCTCCCACTTTTCCTTAACCTCATCTAAGCTTCGATTTACTAACCTAGTGAATGCACGAAAGTTAGCTTGTTGCAACTGCTGTAACTCGAGTAGCTTGCCCTCTGCTCCTGAAAATGTCTCGAACAGGGTCTTGTCAAACTCGACATTTGACTTACTATGGCCGGCGTTATTGGGTCCAGCAAGAGTCTTCACCTCGAACGCTGCAATCTCCTGACGCGCTCCGTGGTACCAGCTCTTCATGACCTCATAAATATTGCTGGTGAAATATTGATGATCTTTCTCTTCTACTGCGCTCAGCTCCCGGTTCTTCTCTTCACATTCCTCCCATAGTAAATCTAACCGCTCAAGCCTATTACGGATATATTCCGCGGTCTTTCTGCTCGCTGAGTCCTTCTTGAAATTGGAATGGATCTTCTTCACCTCCTCAAGGATTTCAGCTTGACGCACGATTAATCGTTACCAACGTTTTTTATTTTGTTTTCATTTTGTTGATTTTACTATCATTAAAAACCATATTTTTAAGATAGTGAATATAATTTAGAATATAATAATTTCTTATTATTTTTGTTATATTTTTAATTCTTGTTTTTGTTCATTATTAATGATTTATTATTAGTATTTGACCAATATAACTCGAAAAAAGTATGTGTAAGTACATTTGTTGTGCAAACATTGCAACGATTCAGGTTCAACACTTTTTTTGAAACTGCGTCACTAGAATTCAAGAGATTTCCGGTTAGAATGATCCGGTTTCTAAAAATAAAGAAAAGACCGACTGGATTATACCAAATAAAAACCTGCACCCTAGTCCACGTTTTCAGACTTTACTTGATTGAACGTAATTGTAAGAAGGTTTTTGTACTTCTTTAAAGTTTTTAATATGATGTCAATTGTACATATTACTCATAAAATACGTAGAAAACTTAAATATAAATACTTTTATTCAAACCTAATTATGTACATACCTATAATAAAAAAACATAAACACAAAATATATTTCATCAAATCGGCGTCAAAGTAGGTACTTGGTACTTCTCATCATAGCTGTCATCCGGAAATGTTCCCAGAAGAATTCTTTGAGCGAAAAAAGAGCCAGCCCTCTGATTACGCAAAGTGTGAAAGTGTCTATCAGTTGGAGTTAAATTTCCTTCGAAAGGAGACGCGCACTCGGACCTCACAACCCAAGTGTAACGACCCCAAACGGCTCAAAACTGTAATAGTATAACCCGTTTTATTTTTGGTTTTTTTTCTGAAAGTGAAATGGTATTCCAAATATACTGCACTTCCCCTACCTACTATTTTTAAGCTAACTTGTTATGACTTGCACAAATTATTTCCACTTGTGCAATAAATACCTACTAATCCTTATTTGTTTTAAAATATAGTAGGTATCTACATTAAATTAGGTACAGCAACACAAGATAAGTAAATAACAAGTTGTGTAATATAGTGAAATGTGGTCCCCAAGATATGACTATGCAAAATATATCTTTCATAATATTTGTTCGTAATTTAACTCGTATCCCGGTCGTTATAAATGTTTCACAATGTCGCATTAGGCAATAGAGCTGGGGAATCACGATGCGATTTTTTTCGCGTGTATGCTAGGAACCACCGAACCTCTAATATATCTGTCTATCTGCGACTGTCATACATTAAGCAGACAGGAATCATCACTTACTTAAGATCCTATATCCTCTAGCTGGGGCAGTGGGCATCCACAGTAGTTGTGGAGACGACTTCCATCGCGACCTTCACGCTTCTCGCTCCACGTCATTGCAAAGCCCGTCGCTTCTACCAACAAAGTGCATTGCCAGCTTTGCCGGGGACGGCCACGCTTCGTTTTCCTTGAGGATTCCAATCCATCGCCTATTTAGGATGGGATTAAATCCTTCCCAAGCCTGTGACCATAACATGTCCGGTTATGACACTTAATCTGACGGTCGATCGGGCTTTTGTGGCATTTCTCCAACAGCTCTACGTTAGAGATGTTTTCGGGCCGGTACAATCCGAGAAAATGATAAAGAAATCGGTTGACGAAGACCACCTTTGATACCCTTCACGTAGGAGCACGGTTTTGATATTGGAGCCAAAGATTTTGTGCAGTCTCCGTGATTGCCAAACAGGTCACAGCTGTGTGACTACTACACCTGCGTGCACAGCAATAGCATCCAAGATGAAGACATCGTGAGTTACCTTGCAAGAATATTTTTTGTAGACTCTCTAATAGGTGGACCAATATCACTGGTACTCCAACAGAAGGCGAGACTAAGAAGGTAGCTCTAATGTTGGACCACTTCAACAACGTACCAAAGGCCTTTTCGAAGTCAATAAAGGTGAAGTCTCCGTTTGCCGTTGTTATTGATTTAGTATTTTAAGTTAATATTGTGCTCTTTTCTAGTACTGCAATCTTTTATGGTGTACAATAAAGAGTAAGGATATGTATCTGGTCCGTGCACGAGCGTGTCGCATGAAAACCAACCTGCTGAAAAATAGTAGGTACTATAGTAACGAGGTCCGACGAACATTTCTCTCAAGCATGTCCACGGACTAGTCCGTCAACAGTATTTTTAGCTCTTGTTTCTCGTCATACTTTTACGTAGGGAATAGTTATTGAAAGCGTCGTATTCGAACGCCTTATGTCACATCTGAATCTAATAATACCACGGCATTTGGCAACGATCAAGATATAACCACGTGTAAGTTTGTAAGCTATACAAACTCACGCTTCGTGGCTTTCATTTTTTTTTGTGTTACAGTTATATAACATGTTAGGTATTGACAATAATGTCACTATGCCTTTAGATGAATATATAATTATTTACAGCTAATTTCTTTTGTAGCATCGTGTGTACAGTAAGCGGATGTAAATACGAAGAGATTGGCATTGTATAGCGCCGTCTCAGTCACTCCTAACCTACAGTGTAACAGAGATGGCGTTTTAAGTGGTGGAATCAAATGTTGAATTTAATTAATAGATACCTTTTTTACAAAACTGATAAGTTGATGACAAATAGAGACGAGTCTATAGGTACTATCCATTTTGATATTATAAATGTGAAGGTTGGTGTAAAACTAAACCGATTTTGAAAAAAAATGGTATTATTAGTATATTTTATTTACTACTAGCTTCTGCCAGCGGCTACTTATAAGACGAAGCCAGATAAAAAGTATGTCGTATGCCTATGTCCTCCCTCACGATTAAAGATTACACCCAACCAAATTTCATCTAAGGATATTGATTTTGTTGTTTAACTTTGAAAGCGTAACAGAAAGATAGAATTACCTACTATTAGATTGAATATTACTAGTCGTAATATTCAATCTAATAGTAGTAGTATTTTTGAATTATATAAGAAACTTTTTACATAAAAAATACAACCGACCTCAATGTAAAAAACAAAAAAAAAGTGCAAAATAACTTTAATTTCGGAAGTCGGTGCTTCTGTAATAGTTTGGTCGCCTCGTTATTTAACACCGACTTCCGAAATTAAAGTTATTTTGCATTATTTGTGTTTTTTTACCTGATACCATCCGCGCTTCGGTTCCATCCTCAAATCATCATGACAATTCTAATAATACCAAACACGGCTAGGATACACGGATCTAATATAATAATAATAATCATCTTTATTCACATAAAAGGGTTAACAAATAGTTTTAAAGTCTCTGATTCCTGAGCTAGGTTCAAAAACCTGTAATACAGAAATCAGTAGCCTTACTCATATTTATTACAGAACTCCGATTCTTACCTACCTTCTGGCTTCATCATCAGACCAGTTCTATGTATCAGTTCCACTCTTCCTTCATTCAGTCACCGACTACATGTTTAAACAAAGCAATTTTACTTGTTACGACAGTTCTGCTATGATTTTTTTAAAGAGTTTCGTTCTAAGTATATCGTCGAGGTTCATCATCAAATCAAAACAATATTTCTATGGGACCAATTCGGGAGTATAATCTTTCCACTAAAACAAAAAAGAAATTAAAATCGGTCCACAACTGACCAACATATCGGTCTCCTCCTTTTGACTTGAACTCTGTAATCCCCGGAACTTGGTGGTTCAAATCATTGGATAGCCTATTTATTTTCCTTTTATTAAGGAAAGCTACGTCTATAATAACTTTACGGCACTATCAGTCCACAACGAATGAACAGCAGGTCTAAAAAGGCCACTTTTGTAGAATCATAATATGAATCATATTTTTTTATACGGCAGTATTTACAAGGAATATGATTCTGATATGCAGTGAATTGAGTATGATTAGAAGACTTGCTTATGATCTGCTAGGAATTCGGGTTATGATTTGCACTAGATGAATTGCTCATGTGACCTTTTTAGGCTCGCTGTTCAATAAACGGTTTACCTGACGTCACTCTTTGAAGCTTTCTCCATTGCTCTGCTAGCGACTTCAGCCGCATTAACGTACGTTTTTCCATACAAACCTTGGACCCCCATTCCATTTCATAAGGGGTGGTTTTGGAAAATCTTATCTTAGGTCATTAAAGACAATTTTTGTTGGAAGCGTGTAATTTTTCTAGTAGTTTCGACTGTGCATTGATTTATGTCAGTCAGTCAGTTTCTCCTCTTAGTTATACATACATAATATACTAGTTGACCGGACAAACGTTGTTCTGCCCTATTATTTATGAAAGGAAAAACGGAGGGTGGGGGTAAGATTGTAAAAAATAGCCTACGACCTATTCTCAGACCTACCAAACCTACACAAAAAATTTCACACAAATCGGTCGAGCCGTTTCGGAGGAGTTCGATAACAGACACACGTGTGACACGAGATTCTTATTTTGATAGATAGATTAAGATACCATTGACCAACGCGTTTATATATTTTATTCTGACGTTGTCATAATGGTTTTAGGGCACCTTCAAATCAGCCACAATGTGCCACGACACAAAACGCGACTGCTGCGCAACATTCGCGCTGCGGTCGCGCATTTCTTATTTATATGGAATAACAAAGAAGTGCGGTAGCAGCGCTGCCGTCGCGCGGCACTTTGCGGCTAATTTGAAGGCGCCCTAATTATGGACAATTTCATCCCTTTTCATAAATATTTCATCTTCTTAAGGAAGACAGTCTAAAGAACTGAAACTACTTAAACTAATATCACAATAGTCGTTTAAGATAACGTGTATTAGCAACATGATTAGGGTTGCCAACATTTCTTCGACGAAATATAGTATTTTTAAACTACGCTATAAAAGAATATAGGGTAACTGGTAATTAGTGAACGATACTTAAACACGTGATTGTAGTCATGATAACAAACAACTTTTACTATGAGACCAAACCTGAAATTGCAAAAAAAATCTGCTAAGTTCAGTGCATTTATGTTCGCCTAACTGGTCAAAATGTACTGAACTTAGCAAACTCTTGGGCCGTGGGGATCGAGTGCTCATGCGCTTTTTAAAGATCTCTCTAAACGTTTAGTTGACACTTCGCGTGACCCAAGGGCTGGCTTTTACCTCGGTCAGAGATTAAGCATTGCCATTCAACGTGGCAATGCCGCCAGCCTTTTGGACACACTTCCAGTCGACAGCGATGCGGATGAGTTTTATGACGCCATTTTTTAGTTAGGAGTAGGTTTAAGTGTATATATAGTTTTAATTTGTATTTTATATAATGTAAATAGTATTTAAAAATTGATTATAATAAATTAAGTGTGACAATAATAAACTTACTTATTTATTTTTATAAAAACTATATTGGTCTGCACATCTTGCATTTTTTTTTATCTAAAAAAAAACAACAATTTTTCAATTAATATAAATCAAAACTCTATAATTATTTTTGTTAAAGGTTTAAATTTTTTAAGGTTTTTTTTTTGTCGTTTTTCTTTTTATTGGTGGTAGCGACACACTTTCGTTGTCGCTACTATTTTCTATAACTAATTTATTTAGGACCTTAACTTCCTAAAAGAAAAAAAATATTAATTAAAAATAATCACTAAAATCAAAGAATGGAAACAGCAGACTAATTATTAAACATTCGTTTGACTCGGTACTTGCTACCGCGTCAGCCAAATATTGTAAATATAGTATTTTTGTGTACTATATATTTCTTCAACAGTATATAGTACACAGACTCAAAATATAGTACAATACTATATATCATAGTAAGGTTGGCAACCCTAAACAATACTATATAAATGATACTTAATTACATGATTCCTCTTAAACTAAGAAATTATAGATAAGAGATAGCGGAAATTATTCAACAGCCCGAGTGCATTGTTAGCCATGCATAAAGTAACGGCTTCGTTCATTTCAAGGTATATTTCGATTCTATTGATCAATCTGACTAGTAGGGCTGGCCCGTTTATAAAGGCGAACTAGACGAAGACGTAATCTAGAGTGCTTGTATCAGGGGGCGACATTGAACTTTAAAAATAATTAATACTTCATCATTATAAATAAGCTAAAATAGATAAATAAATCAATAGTAAAAATTAACAATACTGACATAATTATTTAAGCACTATTGTTACTAACACACCAATACTAACAATACTGTAGACAAATCATATAGTCTGAAAATAAACTTATTATTATTATTCTTCAGCTCTTGTCTCGTGATATTTGTTGAGTTTGGTTCAACATATTTTTTCTTCCATTCTTTCCTGCCTGCCATCTATGCCTTCTTTGGCTTACCCTCTCTTTCTCCATCCACCCACACGTATACTTATTACACTTTTAGTAACATGCGTTTCCTCTGTCCTCTTCAATGAACGTACTAATGACTAAGACAAACGATTCCCTTTCAACTTTTCAGTCACTGGCGCCACTTGGGACGCCCAGGCAATGTATGAAATATTATGAATATTATTGTCCATTACATACTTTACATATGTAATGTATACAATTCCTAGGGATTATATAAAATACCTGCTGGTCTACCGGCAATGTGTAAAAGAGGTTTTGGTATACGAGTATATTTATCAATGTTAACCGATGTACTTATAAAATGACGGGTCAATGTAACATGCTCTATTGTATACTTGCTGCACGTTTTATGTATTGTATACATTGCCTAGGTAATGTATAGAATACCGGATTATACAGAGCCGGTAACATACATATTTGTCACTTTATCCATTCTCGTCATTTATCATTGCAATCTTTTTTTTTCGTCGTTTTCACAGCCCAACATTCTGACCAATACAGTATCAACGGTCTTAGCATGGACCAGGTAGACTGGAAACCAACCGCAAAATAGTAATAATTTAAATACATTTCATGCCATTAACCATATACTCGTAGCATAGGAAACAGCCTCACTAATTGATATTTTTTATTGTCCCAATTAATTAATAATAGGTCTTATTAGGCCCGTTCCCACCAAAGCGGAGATGAGAAGTGTAGCGGAGAAGAGATTTAAACTTTGTGTAGCAGAGATGAGAGTTGTGCTGTGAGAGAAGAGGCGTGGGATGAAGGCAGTGAGCTGCGGGGTGCGCGAGTGCGTGCACCGCCCTGCCGCCCGACAAGACGTTCTCCGCTCTGCCGCACCGCTTCCTCGCTCGCCGCACAAAGGATCCATTTCCACCAAAGCTAAGCGGAGGAGAGATTTGGAAATAAAGAAATCGTATTGGTTTATTCAAACATATTTCCTTTCGTCGCTTTGGTGGATACCGGGCCTTAGGCGGTTGTATAGATAGCTAGCTAGCTTACATTCTAAAGACTACTCTTTGGAAATCGCTCGTATTGTGAGGAGGTTCCTCCCTTTGGATCCCTGATCGCTAGCAGCTTGGACCCTGCTCCCGGTTTTTTTTCGTTTCCATTTCGAAGTGTTTTTGTAATGTATATTTATAAGCAGTAGGCACCTATTTCGAAATTTAAATAATATGTAATAAAATGATAAACGATACGAATGGAAAGTTACTGTTCTTATTACACAGTACAGTATACCTAACGCCTAAAACTAAAACTACGCCATCTAAAATAAAATACAATAGAGTGTTAGCAGTCATTAGGCGTGTAAACTCTGTCTTTAGTGCCGCTGAAGTCTTCTTCAACGACTCAAACTGTTATAGATGTTCGTAGCGAACTACGAACACTTTCTATCACATAGATCCTCTACGGCGCAACTAGTTAGTAGCACTGCGAGCTTGACCTAATTATGACCTAGTGGGGAAAAGCTAGCAGTGCAGCTTTGCGTCATTTCGCGTAAATAAACTGTTTTTCTTTTTTTTTTCAACGCGTGAAATTTGAGCATTTTTAAGTAAGAAATTCGTCAAACGCTCAAATTGTCTAAAGGTCGACACACAGGGACCACAAAACAAAGCCGCCACAAAAAGCTAAAAGCCGCTTGCAGCCGGCGGCGGCGTTTTTTTGTGACCCGTGTGCGGCGACACTAAAGTATTTAAAAAAACTTTTTACAAAAAAATACAACCGACTTCAAACAAACACCAAAAAGTGCAAAATAACTTTAATTTCGGAAGTCGGTGTTTCTATAATAGTTTGGTCTCTTCGTTATTTAACACCGGCTTCCGAAATTAAAGTTATTTTGCAGATTTTGGTGCTTTTTTGATGTCGGTTGTATTTTTTTTTTGCAAAAAGTTTATTTTAGTTTAGTTTATTTTTGTTGTGCTTTTGGGCACAATATTGACTGGTCTTCACTGTCTTACATAATTATCAATACTGAAATTTTAAAATATTGTACAACAAACCATTTTTTTTAAAGAGTAACCATGGAGTTTCTTGCCGTTTCTCCTCCATAGGGAAGGACCAATTTGGAACCGTGCACTAGCTTCTGACGTTTTATAAGTGCCCTTGTCGGCCTATGTGGAACAAAAACTATTTTGTTTTTTTTTTGCAGTAGTATATTTACCTATATTTTTATAGTAAAATGTTGCACCATACTAGGCATTACTCCATTACTAGGCATACAAATCCTTGTTCCGTGCAAAAATCGAACCCGCGACACGCAGTGCTGGCAGCCAATTGCGCAACCACTGCGCCGACCGTGCAGTCATAGATTGACGAACTACTGAGTGTACTCGACAATTGGTGATACCCCTTTTGCGATCGATTCATAGTTTGACAACCACCTATCAGCTGCATGTAAAAAAATTATCAACGTGTCGTTATCAACGATTATCAAAATTCACATAGAAGAGTTTTAGATATAAGTTCTGATTCTTTTCCTGTATCTAGTTATTAATACAGTAATTAGGGCCACGCGGTACCGCGAAATGTTGACCTATCGAGACAAGCGTGAGGAAGAAATTCCACTGAAAATTGTTATAAAGGAGTACACTAGTCAAGACAAACTTTCTGTTTTTGAGTTTGAAAGGTATGGATACAAAAACATTTATTATTTTATTTTTATTATTACCACCATAAATAAAATAAATATTATAGTCATGTGCTTCGATTTACCTAAGCGCATAATTCAATTTTACTTTCCCTTTTTGCTACGTCGAAAATTAAAGGATTTTTTTTATAATAACCAATTCTTTAAGCAATGTTTGCTAATTGATTTTTTTTTATATAGTTACGGTGTCGGTTTTTTATAAAGTAATCAATATTTAGTTTAGCGATGCTAATCGAATTTTCAATTTAGCGTAAACACTTGCGAATCAAACGACTGTTTTGTGTAAATTTTATTTAAAACCATGCTTGTGTTTGCTAGTTTTTAATTTTGTGCTCTTTAGCAAATAAGTTTTCCAGGTTTTGCGAGCAATGTACCCTGCCCATTGCCATTTAAGTTTGGCGATTCTTTGTGCTATGTCAGCAACCTTGGTTCTCCTACGGATATTTTCATTTATGATACGATTACGCAAGGAAACACCGAAGATAGCCCTTAACATTACTAAGCTTTCTGATGAGGCACATTGTGAGCGACCACGTTTCGGACCCATATGTCTTCACTGGCAACACAAACTGTTCATAATAGACTTTCATCTTGAGAAACTGTGGTATGTTGGACGAGAAGACACCGCGCAGCTTCCCGAATGCCGCCCAGCCGAGTCGGATTCCATGTTCGACTTCTTTGTCGAAATTAGATCTATCCAATTGGACTGTCTGTCCGAAGTAAACGTAATTTTTCACAACTTCGAGTGTAGAGTCTCCCATTTTGATTGCAGTGGGTGCTTCATGGTTGTTTATCATGACTTTGGTTTTGTCCATGTTCATTTTAAGACCCACTCTTTCGGAAGCTCTACCGAGGCCATTGAGCGTGAGCATTCAGCTCCTCTGTAGTCTCAGCCATGACTACTACGTCGTCGGCAAACCGAAGGTGAATGGAAGATGAATGATGTACTCGCCATTGACATTAATGCCCAGTCCACACCAGTCCAGAACCTTGAAAACATCCTCCATGGCGTGAACAGTTTCGGAGAAATGATGTCTCTCTGCCTCACACCCCGCTGCAAGAGGATAGGTTTGGAGGTCTGGTCCTGAAGTCGGACTGACATAGTGGCGTTATCGTACAAAGACTTCAGCACTTCGATGTACCGATAGTCAATCTGGCACCGTTGGAGAGACTGCAGCACAGCCCAAGTCTCGATCGAATCAAAGGCTTTCTCGTAATCCACAAAAGCTAGGCAGAGAGGCTGATTATATACTCCTCGGTCTTCTGTATAACCTGCCATATAAATGTACGGTACATTTGACTTAGTAAATAAAAATAACAGTTTATTTTGTTCCTTAAATGGTTTTACTTTATTTAGTTGGGACAATGGTTCCTATAGATTTTCTTTCCAGTTATATTGGATAGGGTGTTTGTCATAATGAGTATCAGAGTGTGTCGTGAATTAAATTAAATTTAGCTTCACCACTCCTCTCTACGGAAATGAAATGACGCGTGTTTATTTTCACCTTGATATCTTGTGTAGTTTACTATATTGAGTTTATTGTAGTAATTAACGATAAAAGATGTGGATTCCGAGTTCATTAAGAATGCTAAAGCTGTAATTTTATCTTATCGGTTTATCTCGCAGAAACTATCTTAAAATCGTGACTGGCGGGTTTTGTTAGTAACGTAACAAGATTAAACAGAGCTCTTTAATTTACGATCGAATCTGGGGTTTTCTTAAACGTTTCCCCAAGCACTAAGATTGATTCCTGTATCATGGGTGCGTTTACAAATTTGTAAACTCACATACTCAAGGCAGTCAGACCAGAACATATATCTGTACCAAGGCCTCACAAATAATAGTTTCAGTCAAATATTAGTTATGACTGATTACAGGTCATCAAGTGTCCGCGCTTCCAGTCGCCTGATGATCAGTCATACCATTGGAGCCGCAGTTATCACTGCAAGCAAGTATAGCTTTTAGCGATAATACAGCTCTTTGATAAACCGCATTAGCTTCTGCCAGCGGCTACGTTCGCGTGAAAGTAGTTTTCTAGATACCAACTGTAGAATCTCGTTTATTATCCTTAGAAGGTGAATTGCTTAAAATCCTCTCTTAGTGCGAAGAAATCCAAGCAAAGAAAAATAATGGCGAGAAAATTGTTAAAGAAATAATTAAGTGGACAATGTAGGTCACCATGATATATACTGGCGACATAATTCACAAAATTTTCTCAACTGAAGCTGCCTGAAGGGCCTGTCTAAGTATTGCAAGAAAAAACGTCATAAATGGAAACTGAACTGTTAACACCAACAAATTAACAATCATCTGTGTTCTAAATTCAAAAATATTTAAATTTTAATATTAGAAATACAGTTTGACACATTTTCTTCTCCTTCAACCTGCAAAGGTTATGTGCGGGGAAAAAAGTACACCTAATATTAACTAACTTATTCATTTGTGATACTTGTGAAAAAGAAGATTTGAAGAGGATCCTTTAGATGCTACGCCGCCAGATTATGTGATTGAGGTACAGAAACAATACACCTAATCATGATTTTGAATAAAGCAATAAATAATAATTAAATAAACATGTTTTTAAATCGACGCCTGAAAAATAAAACTATACATATTTTTTTCACCACTCATACGCTGAAAGTAGGTCTGAAGTTGCCTGAGGAGCTGGTTGAAAGTGATACTTTTCATCCCTAGGGAGAATCACTTTTAACTGACAGCTGCGAAATTATTAAAAAAAAAAGCTAGTTCTATCTTCGCATTTCTATTGATCTATGCCTCAACTTTCAATATAGCCAGTCAATTACAGCGCGATGTAAAATTGAAATTATTAGATAAGTATCTACATTTTTTTTTTAAATTACATAATTTACTTTCAATTAATTCTTTAAAACTAAAATAAATATGAGAAATATTTACATTTTTCACTGATAAAAATGTAAAATGATGGCTGAATAGCCGATTGACCACAGAAAAAAAAACAAAATGGCGGGATAATTGATGAAGAATTTTGTTTATACTTTACTAAATCTCTGCTGTAAGAGTTTTTGTAATTACACAATAATCAGATTCAGTTAAGGATTCAACGCCTGATTCTTAAGAGAAGCGGTTAAAGCAGTAGTCGGAAACCTTTTACGGCCTAAATAAAAAAAAAACATACCTAAAATCATACGACGGCCTTTGACGACGACTTAGGTTTTTATTTTTATTTTCCTTTTATTCGTAATGAAAACACAGTGTTTACCTCGGTATAAAGGCTTATTTAGTCCCTCAAATATTGGCGACCTCGCTACGCTCGGAGGCCAAACTTCTTCTTGGGACTAAATAAGTTACTTTCACCCCTAGGGCAACAATGTACTATTCATACCCTGTAATTATTTTATTACTTAACTAGCGACCCGCCCCAGCTTCGCACGGGTGCAATGGTGATAATAAATATATTAATCATGTATTATACTTAAAAACCTTCCTCTAAAATAGAATCACTCTATCTATTTAAAACAACGCATCAAAATCCGTTGCATATTTTTAAAGATCTAAGCATACAGTAGGAAGCGACTTTGTATTATGCTATGTATTGATAATATCGATAATCGACCATTTGTGATAAATCTTTATATTTGATCATTCACCTTTTATTTAAAAAATAATGGTTTTATATAATGTATTTTTTGTAAAGTGGCAAATTATATGTACATTCTAAAAACTATAAAAAAGTCTGACTCTATCTATATATGTCTGGTTAAACATTTTCTCAAACACGGAAATTCTGAAAGCTAGATAAGTACTTTTACAAACTGATAACAACAAACCCAGACGGATTGTTAGTAAATCATTGATATTTAGATTTTCATATATCAATGCAATAATTACATCTATTTGACTTGCAGCGACCAATTTGAGAGCAGTGGTGGCCGAGTGGTAACAGCCCCGACTTACGATTAGTAGGTCGCGGGTTCAAGCCCGGCCAGGTGCATTACTTTGTGAAATTTATTTCATCACCACTGCTCTCAAAACGGTAAAGCAAAACATCGTGAGGAAACCGGCATGTCCTAGAACCAAAAATTCGAAGACATGTGACATCCACCAACCCGCACTGGGCCCGCGTGGTTGATTACGGCCCATTCTTAGAGAGGAGGCCTGTGTCCCAGCAGTGAGAACATTAAAAGACTAATGATGATGATGACCAATTTGGGAAATTTGACCTGCACATGGCTCGCCGTCCACAAAACCGCTGCTACAGTGGGAGTCAGATTTCCTAGCTTCTGACTTCGTAACGACTGTCACAGATCTACAAATCGCAGCCGGGATTTTTTTTTTTTTGGTGGTTTGTAAAATCATCCAATGACATCTCCCGCCCTTGGGCGGAGCGGGAGATAGTGTCAGACTCATACTGACTAAAAACCCACCCCGTTCCTTCGTGGCCTTAGATACCAGGGCCGGGCTTTCCTTTCGAAAGCAAACCCTTGGCCCCAGTAGGCTTCGACCCTGCCTGCCTGCATGTAGCAGGCTGGGTCTCTACGGTTTGCTAACAACTCCTTGAGGCGCGCGGGAACAGTGCGCGCCGTTGACGACCTGGGCTTGGTCCGGATGGTTACCGGATGGTCGGACAGCGAGCTACCCGTAGCTCGCCGTCCGCAAGCCCGCGCCTACTTTGGCTGGAAATCAGGATCGGAATCGGAATCCCCGCGGCGGCTGGGCCGTGAAGGCCGTTGCGTCTCGCGTGCGGCCTCCTCCTTTGCTAGCAATCGCAGCCGGGATCAACGGCTTATCATGCTATCTGAGTCATGGAGGAATCTCTATATGTGAAGATGGTCACCCTTCCACGGATCGACTTTGAAAAACGTTGCTTAACTTTGGTACCTACTAACCTAGTCGTAATCGACTATACTTACTCCATACGACGTGTTGGTGTGAGCCTGAGCGCTGGTAAATCTGAGCAGTGGTCCCCTCTACCAAACCTTGCGGGTATTCTTATAATATATCAGCCGCAACATATAGCTATATCATTATGTTGAAACAACCGGGTCAAATTAAAATAGATAGAAAATTCCGCAAGAGGGCGTGTCAAACTTTTACTGACTAGAACCCACCTGTGTCGTTTAGTTGCCTTTTGCGTTCCAGTAGGACCACAGTATCTCTAGTTGGGACTGGAACGAAAAAAACCTAAATAATAAATTCTTTCTTGGACTTCTAAGGCCAATCAAGGAAGAAAAATCACATCGAGGCACTCACTTCTTCAGAAGAGATTGAGACAGAGAGAACCATCTTGAACGGAAAAGTGACTTTACGACCATCGTCAGGAACGTCCTTGTTGCTATGGTATTTCCTACATTCAGTTCTTAAAGCTAAACAAACACATGTAGTCATTATGTATCTATACAAATATAATTGAAGTGCTTTCAGCGGCGGTGTAATTGTCGCAGATAACACGATGGTTTAATGAATATATAAATACATGTAGATCTTGTGGCTACGCTAGTTTTCACCTGTATGTGCCACAGTGGTAGTTCGCACGCAGTAGTAGTAGTACTTTCGCGACTTTTTAGTTTATTACAGTGAAGATTAAATAAAATAAGGGAATCGCGAAACAACTAGACAAGATGGGAGCGAAGAAAGGAAAAGAAAAGTAAGTTCAGCCAGGCTGCGCGAATATGCCTACCTACCCAATACTTATGTTAATTTATTAATATTCTAATTAATACTTCTTCTACATGTTTTGCAGTTTGTTTTATGCGTACATCTCAAATGTATTTTTCTATTATTATTAAAACTACGTAATAATTACTTCTTACTTAAATAAATTAATGTAATAATATGTAAAAACATATTACGAGTGGTTTTATTAAAAATAAATGTTCTCTGAACTAGCTTATTTTAGAAAGGTACTCAGTAATGCGTCCTCATATAGACATTAATTTTACATATTTCTTGCAAAAGTATTTCTTATATTTCAAAAGTATCTAATACCTTACAAATTTCTAACAAAAACTAACCTTTAATAGTATGACATTATTTGCCAAGTAACGAATTATGAAACCGAAAATTCATTAATTAGTTTAAACTTACGCTAAAACCATGCGAATTTAATGTTTTAAAATAATTTATACATGTCCCATACCTAAGCGAATTAAATACATATTATGTACATTTCTACCCTAAGTAGGTATTAACATACCTCAATCTATATTTAATATTAAGGGTCTAATCATATTATTAATATCTACATGCAAGTGTAGTATTATTCTTTCATATCAACTTTTTCCACTTAAACTAATCAGGTAGTGATGTAGTAGGTAGTTTATATAAGTGCTGTACCTATACAACATTAGTTCTAGTATATGCGAAACCTATATATATATAGTTTGTTTAGAATTAGTAACTGAATCAATTCCAATAATTTTTACACTATGTTATATTTTTTTCCAAAAATATTATAAAAGGGCACAAGTGGGACACCACTGAAACTATTGACAACACAGGTCACAGCAGATTGTAGCGGACATTAGGCGCCAGTATACAACTGGGTAAGGGAGCAAAACAACCCCTCAGTCACCCGGATGGCCTTATGACCATGTATTTGTACGGACAACCAGGTCACATAACTTTGTGATTTTTCATGATACAGCTATGGAATTTTGTAGATACTCGTAGATTTTTTACATAAAAATACTAGACACGTGTTTTGGGTTTCGCATATACTAAAATTAAAGTTGTATATACATTATATATCCTTTTTAATGTGCAATGTTGGGACATAATTCCTTGTTTGTTATTTATATTGTATTGAAGCGATAAACTAATTCCAGGGTAATTTAACAATATTACGTTGCAGATGTGGCCTACAGGTCTTTGGTCTTGTAGCCTTCAAGAACATTTATAAAGAATATGCCGCTCTATGTTTTGTGTAATTAGTAGCCTAGGTAACCGAGTAAAAAGTATGAAAAAATAAAGTGCAGTTTAAACGATCGATTCACGCAGTTAATATATAATTCAAAGTCTACAGTCGTAACAGCCGTGGAAGGGCCATAGTTCAGTTAGTGAAGCTCGGACGTCTGCCCGTACCGGACAAGGAAGTGCGTGAAAGCCTCCATAACAAATAACTACGAAACTTTTCTAAGAAAACAGTCATACTATGGTCCGGTGAGATGCATATAAAATCTTTTGAACATCCATTTTACGAGTAGCATGATATCTTGAATTGACTGCACCTTTTATACTTCCTAACTCGAAATTTTGACTCACATCTGTAAACGAATAACAGTAATAATTGTGTCCAGCTATTTTTTTTTATTTATCTTTATTGTTACAATAGTTTTTATTTCATAGATAGTTTAATTTTATTGTAGTATAATCTTGCACAACATTTATAAAAACACTTTTTCTTTTCAGCCCAACGGAGGACAATGAACTCAAAATATCTTTCTTTCAAATAGTAAGTAATTCACGATGTACCTAGATGTACCTACTAGTTTATGTTCTTTTGTTCAATACATTATTTACACCTACTATATTAGGTATCGTTTTATCGTTTTCCGATATGTCACACAATCCATGAATGAATTTTTACAACGTCTCTATTGATTTTATCATGTGTTGATTATCTTTTTAAGTAATTGGATCATGAAGTTGTTTATTTTAAGAATAATGATTGAATGATAAATACACCTACCTATAAACTACATACTTCTTACTTAAGTGCGTGTCGTGATGGCTCAGTAGTTAGGATATGCTCCGTTCATGCAGGGGGTTGCGGGTTCAAAACCGTGCAAGTATCAATGTAAATTTTACATGCCATATGTTCTTTTTCATTACTCATGCTACGAAAGTAGGTCCGTGTCGTGATGGCTCAGTAGTTAGGACACTCTCCGTTCATGCAGGGGGTTGCGGGTTCGAAACCGTGCAAGTATCAATGTAAATTTTATATGCCATATGTACTTTTTCATTACTCATGCTCAGAAAGTAGGTCTGCAGTTGCCTGAGGGGCGGTTTGAAAGTAATACTTTTCATCCTTAAGGAAAATCACTTTCAACTGACAGCTGTCAAATTATTTAAAAAAAAAACTAGTTTTATTTCCACATTTCTATTGAACCACGTCCTAACTTTCTATACAGCCACTCAATTACAGTGTGATGTACAAAAACATAAAGATATTTACTTTCAATAATTTCTTTAAAAGTAACCTATTCGTAGATATGAGAAATAGTACATTTTGATAAAAGTGTAGAAAGTTTGTCATTAGTGCAACCGAGGCGTAATTCTCACGAGCCGAATGCGAGTTTGTTAACGTTGTTGCCGAGGGCTGCGATGACAAATTTGCACGTGTATCTTATATAAATTATGCAATGTAATTACACAATAAGTTTATCAGATTCAGTTAAGGATAGAGGAAGCAGTAGTCGGAAACCTTTTACGGCCTAAATCAAAAGAAACATACGACGACCTTTGACGATGACTTAGATTTTTATTTTTATTTTCCTTTTATTCATAATGAAAAGCACAATGTTTACCTCGGGTAAAAGACTTATTTAGTCCCTCGAATATTAGCGACCTCGCTACGCTTTGACGCCAAACTTCTTCTCGGGACTAAATAAGTTACTTGCACCCATAAGGTAACAATGTACCATTCTAAGTTTATCTAGGAAATTACTGACACCGTGCCTCGGCAAGCACGTAAAGACTTTGACCCCTCACCCCAATTGTCATTCGTAAATCTTTGACAGTCGTTAAAAGTATGTAGTCAGAACACCAGAAAACTTAACCATCAGTCCATACAAGGAATAACACAATAACTGGGTTTTTGAAGTCTGATGATAAGTAATTGTTTCGTGTAAAACACGAAACCTATTCAGCCAAAAAAGTTAGAAAGATGATGTTTCTTTCTTAAGGTGGCCTTTCCCCACTCGTCTATCGTCAACGTCGATTATGGTTTAAAAGCCTGTAGCTTCATCAAAGCAAATCCAACGCAAAGTTTGATGAATAGGCTACGCGAAAAAAAAGTTCCGTAATTTACTCTAGAAAAAATCGTGTTTTTTAAACCCTCGGTAAGTTTCTGTTCCGGATTCGTGCGGAGGAGTCGCCCGGGTGTCGCTACTGTGCGGAACTCCCGGAGGACACGGTGGAGCATACTGTAGAGGTGTGCCCCGCCTGGGCAGAGCATCGCCGTGTCCTCATAGGGGCGATCGGCGGCAGCGATCTCTCTCGCCGGGCCTTGGTTCAGGCCATGATCCGGAGTGAGCAGGGATGTCAGGCGGTCGCCACCTTCTGCGAAGCAGTAATGCTAGCAAAGGAAGAGGCCGACCGCATCAGGCAAAGGCAACGGGGCGCTCGCCCCAGTCGCCGCCGGGATTCCGATCCCGATTTCCGGCCACCGTAGGCGCGGGCTTGCAGACGGCGTGCAATGGGTAGCACGCTGTCCGATCGTCCCGTAACCGACCGGACCGAGCCCAAGTCGTCGACGGCGCGTACTGTTCCCGCGAATATATAAGTATGTTTATCAGTTGTCTAGTATTCTTAACACAAGCTCTGCTTAGCTTGGGACTAGGTGGCGTTGTGTGATACTTGTGGAATCTTACTTATTTTATAAGTACTATTTGACCTGGAATCTTCATCCATGCATCTATAAGCACATAACCCTTTTTGAAATATACCTTTCACCTCTCCTCCTCACATGACCGTGCTTAGACAAACGATTCCCTTTTAACTTTTGCAGACACTGGGCACTAATGACTGAAAAGACGCAAGGGAATGTTGGTTCTTTCAAACTTACTCTTTATAATAATATTCCACAATAGGTAGGTAGATCACTGGCTTGCCACCATTTTTTTGCAGATAAAGTTCATTGGTTCACGTAGATCCACAACTACCAAACTTGTTCATACAAAAGTAGACTCTAAACATCGGAATTAAGGCCTATAGTGGCGTGGATGTGAGAGGACACCGGTGTCCTCTGAGCTAGGACAGAATATTAGGTAAGAAAAAAGCAAATAGTATCGAAATAAAGTAGGTACAAATTTTTTTATATTTCTTTTTGCAGTTTGCATCAAGACTGTTAGTATGTGCACTAAACAATTGCACAGTAACGTCTTTTCAATCTTAAAAAGTTAATAAGTAGGTAATTCATTTTTTTATCAAATTCATAGACGCTTTGCTTCTTTCGTCACGCCATTTGCTATTCATCACAGAATAAGTCTTTCTGTGAATGCTGAAGTGGCGGGAATACACAATTTTTTTTTTTCGATATAGCTCCAATCGATAAATTTTGTTTAGCGAAAAAATACTTGCGACTAAACGGTCGAAATCCCAAAGAAATGAAATCATGCGAAATTAAGTATTTTCAATACACTTACTCGAAAACTGCCTCTTAATCACCCGCGTGCTTTTTTTTAAATTTATCAAAACAAGGGCTTTTTACGGTTTGATACCTTTGCTTCAACTTCAACCTGCAAAGGTTATGCGCGGGAAAAAAGTACACCTAATATTAACTAACTTATTCATTTGTGATACTTGTGAAAAAGAAGATTTGAAGAGAATCCTTTAAATGCTACGCCGCCAATTATGTGATCAAGATAAGAAATACTTGCGATAGCCTGCTTGCATCAAATCAAAACTAAATTATAAGGTAACTTTGGAAAATTTTCTTCAGTACAAAATGAACAAAAATGTGTCGTAATTTTCCGATAGAAGATAGATTATTGGTAGATTTTTATCGTATTTCGTCGTAAGTGTATTGAAAAACGTCGTTTGATACACGTGGAGATTTGTCACTGCAGCACTCGGCTCCATAACACCCTCGCCTGTACGGCTCGGGTGAATTTTGCCTCGGCTGCAATGACAAACTTTCCCTACTTGTATCAAAATGTACTATTTCAATACACTTACTCGAAAACTGCCTTTTATCGCACTACGATTAGGTTCAACATGGCATGTTATTTAAATTAAGAATTATCTGTGTTCCAAATTCAAAAACATTTGAATTTTTGTATTTTTAATATTAGGATGTAGACGGTTTGATACCTTTGCTTCACCTTCAATTCAACACGCAGGAAAAAAGTATACCAATGATAACTATTAATAAGTAACTTATTCATTTGTGATAGTTGAAAAAAAATGTCGAATTTAAAATTTGAAGAGAATCCTTTAGATGCTACGCCACCAGATATTGTGATTGAGATAAAAAAAAAAATGCTGCCATCAAATCAAAACTAAATTGTATTGCAACTTTGGATATTTTTTTTCAGAACAAAATGAAGAATAATGTAATTATAATCATTTTCACGGTTATGGGTGAATATTTATTTATTTTTAAAGCAAAGAGGCGGATATTTTTAAGGTTTTAATATTTAATGAAAATTTAAATTGTGTTTTTGAACATAATATAATAATAAACATGATTACTTACGCACTAATTTGTTACTACCAACATAGGTCGATGATACCAACAAATTAACTATTATCTGTGTTCTAAATTCAAAAATATTTCAAATTTTATATTTTTAATATTAGGATGTAAACGGTTTGATACCTTTGCTTTTCCTTCAACCTGCAAAGGTTATGCGCGGGATTTTTTTTTACCTAATATTAACTAACTTCATCATATCAGCCGAAAGACGTCCACTGTTGGACATAGGTCTCCCCCAAGTGTCGCCACAATAAACGGTCCTGTGCATCTCCCGTCCATCGGATTCCCGCAACTCTTGCCAGGTCATCGGTCCACCTTGTAGGAGGCCTTCCAACACTGCGTCTTCCGGTACGCGGTCGCCATTCCAGAACCTTTCGGCCCCAACGGCTATCCGTTCTGCGAGCAATGTGCCCTGCCCACTGCCACTTAAGTTTGGCGATTCTACTCGTACGTGCTCTGTCGGCAACCTTGGTTCTCTTGCGGATATCTTCATTTCTGATTCGATCGGGCAAGGAAACTCCGAGCATAGCCCTTCCATTGCCCTTTGGGTGACTTTAAGTTTTTTATGAGGCCCATTGTAAGCGACAACGTTTCAGAGCCAAATGTCATAGACTTTCGTCTTGAGACACTGTGGACGAGAAGATACCACGCAGTTTACTTATTCATTTGTAATAGTTGTGAAAAAGAAGATTTGAAGAGAATCCTTTAAATGCTACGCCGCCAGATTATGTGATTGAAGTAAAAAATACTTGCGATAGCCGCTGGCATCAAATCAAAACTTAATTATATTGCAACTTTGGAAAATTTTCTTCAGTACAAAATGAACAAAAATGCGTCATAATTTTCTGATAGAAGATAAATTCTTGGTGGATTTTTCATCGTATTTCTTCGTAAGTGTATTGAAAAACGTCGTTTGATACACGTGGAGATTTATCACTGTAACACTCGGCTCCATAACACCCTCGCCTATACGGCTCGGTTGAATTTCGCCGCGTTTGCAATGATTTGACAAACTTTCCCTACTTAAGTATATCAAAATGTACTGTTCCCAACGCTCCACACATTCATCTAAACTGATCTTAACATTCTCTTCTCGGCAACATATTTTTTTTTTAATCCGTCTTTCATATAGCCCAACGCAACAACAAATAGGATAAAATAACAGTGAAAATTCAAACCTCATCTTGATACCTAATCTCGAAACACAAATATATTTTATGACTAGCAAACAGTCTAATATTACACGTGAAAGCGTAATCTCATCATAAATTAAATCCTTGGATGTTTCCTCATACTGGCAGAATGCTAAATCAGATATGACAGGGATTGAAAGTGCTTGCATACATCATCGATTTTTACTTCATTGCATGGTGTGCGAGCGAGAAAGATGGAGCTATCCTATGTAGCTCCACCCCTTTAACAGTTCAGTTTAGGTCGTCAAATGGATCGCGATAAGAGCTCGTGAAAAGGCCTCTGCTCAAAAAAAATCGTTCCGAACTGTTTTGTCAAACTCAAACTGTAATACATGTAGCTTTTCTAACTTCTTTTACAGTTTCGATATGGCACCTGCCTCGAGGTCTTTGCAACTATCCTGGGCATCTTTATAGCAGCCATTAGCGGCGGAGGTATAACCTACAACTTGGTCCAGATCGGCGAGCTTAGCACGGCGTTTGTGGAGCGCACCAGCTTCCAGGAACAGATGAGCACTCCCATGCCACTCTTGTCCTTATTCGGAGGAGGGCAAAGACTGTAAGTAACCTTTATTTTCTAGTTTCTATGAAGAAAAAATGCGAAAATCGATTTCTTTTTTAAAGAATTCCGAACACTAAGTGGTTACTGTGTTTTATTGACGATTTTGGTAAGCTTATGCTTTGAAAAGCATGCTCACACTCGTATCGTAGGTGTATGTTTCTTTTCTCTTCGGACCTCTTCAAGGTACAGACGTGACTCAGTATTATCAAAAAAGAAAGTATAAGCATCGAAGACTTCTTTGAAAGTTACAAAACTGTACGACACATAAAAATATATTATGATATCTATGGTACGACATGACGGCGAGCGTTAATATTTTTTATTGAAAATATATATGCACTAGTATGTAAAACTGTACCACTGTGTGAACGTTCGTCAGAAAAATCACGTGAAGCGTATTTTGTCCTCTGACTGAGATTAGCATTACAAAGTTTCTCTTTTTCGCATTTTAATCTTCGAAAATCATGCGAACGAAGTCTCGGGTAAAGTTTATAAAAACGTAAATTATAAACAGCTAATTTCTTAGTACAATTATTTATTATCTAAGTATTCGCACAAGTTAAATGGCACACTGTATACATTATTAGTAGAATAGATAAAGCAACAACGCATATTAAACGCTTGGTCTATTTTTTTTTAAACTTTACTTTAAATTATTTGCCAAATAACGTTGATATAATTATACATTAATATTGCCACATTATTTGTTAGCAAAGCGAGTCAATGTGTTGTTTATTGAATTCAAATACTAGACACATTTAACACATAAACATAATGTAGTCTTAATTGTAATTTGAAAACATGGGCTTAATCTACGATTGTCGAGGCACGTAGCTAGGTGTCGGTGTTTGGTAGAGAAAGAAATGTTTCCGATAATTACTGTTTATTGCTACTGACTTATACAAATGTTATTAATGTTAAACTAAGCTAAAAATATCAATGAAATGTTTAAATGTTATGAATACACCCAGCTATCGCGGTAGACCAAAGTGCACTGAATATGGTTTAAAACATATTCAATTAGGACGGCGTGTTACGCCGATACTGCTGAAGTGCTGAGTAAGGTGTTCGGTGAATGCACCGAACAACGATATAACTTTTCTTTCGGAATACTGGCTAAGTAAAATCACGAACTTACCTGAGTGCATAGTTTGGTGACAACTCCTTGAAGCACGCGTGGAATACTGTGCCGTAGACGACTTGGTCTTCGTCCGGATGGTTACCGGACGGTCGCCCGCGCCTCCGGTGGCTGGAAATCGGGATCGGGATACGGCTGGGACGTAATAGTCGTTAAGAAACCCAGCCTGCTAACTGCTGGCAGGCAGGGTCGAAGCCTATTGGGGTCATGGGTTAACTTCCGAAAGGAATACCCGGCCCCGGCACGATAGGCTACGAAGGTACGGGGTAGGTTTTTAGTCAGTAAGAGTCTGACACTACTTCCCGCTCCGCCCAAGGGCGGGATTGTCATTGGATGATTTTACCTACCATAAAAAAAAACCTCGCGCGTGCAGCCGTTTCAGACTAAGAAAGTGCATGAGCAGAATTAATTTGAAAAGGCAAAGGGAATAAGGCTACGTGGAATGTTATTAAGAACAGGAGAAACAGCTACAACTGAACTTTTAAATACCTATTAGAGACGATCACACATCTTCTATAAGCACAGTAAACACTGTGTGTTTTGTTCATAATGAACCATTCACCATTGACCGACATCAATTCAGACAGAAAAAAAGACACGGATACACAAATTAAACTTAATAATATAGCCCTTTATTTTTGTCGGGAGAATAAAGTTAAAAATAGAATAAGTAGGTAAAGTTTTACCAGCAATGATGGTGGTTATTCAATTGTTTCCTTGGTTCGCAGATTTAATGCCAGTCACGAGGAGAACATGGAAGCTCTAGTCAAAGATGCGATCGCCCTGATGATAGGCGCTTTCGTCTCCATTGGGATCGCCATGTTGTGCTGCACCGTCTCCGTGGCTTTGATCAGCTGGAGTGCACTGCGACAGGTAACTTATAAAACGTTCTTTCTGCCAAAGTTTTTATCCAATACTGCAGGATACCATACACTTCTTTGTTATTCCGACTACAAAAAAAAAATACAAAAACATTCTGCTCTGAATTTATTAGCGCACAGAGCAGTGTGAATCCTCTGCTAGTTATTCTATGCTCTATCATTTAATTTTGTTATTTACAAAGTAATTTTCTGAATTAGCTCGTTCTATCGTACTTAGATCTTCATCACTTTCCATCAAGTATTACGATATCAAGACGCTCACAGTGAAATATTTCTTTTTAAATCCTTTTGCAACTAAAACTACATTATGTTCTGCTTAGCATGTCGATGACAAAACTATATTTTTTTCCAAATTAAATACCTAGCCTGACCATGTGACCCAGGCCCGTATTCGGCCACGGTATGCGGCAATACCATTCACTAACTCAGTTCCTACGTGTTCAGGTAACAGGGCACGTGACGCAGGATCGAAGTAATTACAGTATATAATATACGTATTGTCTAGGAGAAGGCAAGGTATTAAGTAAGTAACCAGCCCCCTAGCCAAGTTACAATCGTTTCGTTTTGCGTTAACGCTTGGAGTTGACCACGGCCCCAATTCGTTTGTTCGTTGTTGCTAGGGAGGCAGAAATAAGCTTTGTCCGGATAGAACTTTCCACCAGGGGATAGGTTGGGGAGATAGTCTGTTAGTGATTAAACTAGCTAACGAACTATCTTGTGTCTTGTGAGAACATGTTTATGAACGCTCCCACGAGTATATACGATTTACGAGTAATTCCTAATGTTCAATAATAAAAAAAACCTGTCGTGGCCGATGTTGGCAAAACTAGGGACTTCGTCATAACTCAGTACACAGTAAAACTTGAGAAAATGTCAAACGCAAGAGCTGCACAGTTGGATCGTCCTAGATTCTGTATGCTGTGGTTTGGTCATGTAGGTACCTAATTTTGCCGGAGGGCATAAATGGTGAGCTACGCTATAATTGTGTGTAAAGTGTTACATTGTTTCAACAACATATCGGCCAAAGGGATGTCTATTAGAAGTGAAAGATAAGGAGTTGCCTCTTAGAGGTTAGATAACGATTTATAAACAGGATAATACCCATATTCGACTGCGAGGCGCTATCTATAATACCCCTTATTAGCTAAAGTACTACATAGGCAATGTCTGAAGGTTTGAGTGCTGTCTCATAGCTATCTACTTAATGTCTACACCAACAATACCTGACATAATATCTTCCTGATTGTTTCACCATCTATCATCACCATTTACCATCTACTTAAGGCGTGTAGTCCCTTGAACATCTCATCATCAGCCTTTTAATGTTCCCACTGCTGGGACTCAGGCCTCCTCTCTAGGAGAGGGAATGGGCCGTAATCCACCACGCGGGCCCAGTGCGGATTGGTGGATGTCACATGTCTTCGAATTTTTGGTTCTAGGACATGCCGGTTTCCTCACGATGTTTTCCTTCATCGTTTTGAGAGCAGTGGTGATAAATTAAATTACACAAAGTAATGCGCCTGGCTGGGTTTGAACCCGTGACCTACAATTCGTAAGTCGGGGCCATTACCACTCGGCCACCACTGCTCTCTCTTCTCTTGAACATCTGGCCGTAGTTAAATGCACACGTCCTTCCGCCTACACCCGCAAAAGCCCTGCTGACCTTTAAAACCATTTTTTTTTTTTTTTTAAAGTTATGATTATGGTTGTAACGTATTTCTCAAGATCACAGCCATTTGAAACGAGTAGGAAATATAAACAAAATTAGATTCATGTTGTTAAACATATTTTTTATATAACATAAGTTGTGATTTTGACTTTGTGATTTTTCATGATACTTACAGTTATAAAATTTTGTACTTTGCATAAAAATACTAGACTGTTTTTAGTTTCGGGTTACGCATATACTAAAAATAAGGTTGTATAGTATACTCAGCCACCAACTATAACTCTAAAATGTATGGTACATAGATCACAACGATACGAATGAAGTTCCTGAAGGCAGTGCTACGCCAGGACATGGCCTGGTTCGATACGGACAATGAATTTAACTTGGCTTCAAAGATGTCTGAGTAAGTTATCTTACCTACTTATTCATCCTTCAGCCCTACCTTCAATATTTCTGGGATCACTGAGACAGGTTCTTTCGCTCTATTTATAAATGGCTACTAGAATAGCACAATTTATTATAAGGTGTTTAAATGTACTTCGAAATACAGGCTATCGCATAACTGATATACCTATAGATAGTTAATACTATTTTTATTTCTATCTATATAATTTTTTAACTAACCAGATCTTCCACACCGTCGATTTATTGTGTTTTTACTAACATAATTATGCTCATTATTTTGCAGAAACTTGATGAAATTAAAGGATGGAATGGGTGATAAGTTAACAGTGGTTGGCAACTTGCTGGGCACATCGATAATTTCTATAGGAGTTGCCATTCCTCTGGGATGGGAGCTGGCTCTGGCTTGCATCACTGTCATGCCCTTCTCAATTACTGCTGCTGTGTACCTGTCTAATGTAAGTATAACGACCTTTTTCAAGATCCGAGGTTCCACAATTGCGGACTATCATGGATTTTTTACCTAGGTGGTAAAAAATCCATGCTAGTCCGCAATTGTGTCTTTACTAAACATTAAACAACATAATATATATTTATAAAATATGTATTATTTACTAATGGTAGTTTTACAAAGTAGAATAGGACATTCTAGTGTATAATACTCTCATAAAATGTTAACATATGATGTAATAAATTTATAATAAGTCTACATTTCAGTGAAATAACACATGCAACGTAATGAAACGTCTTATCTCATCAATGCAAACACTCATGTTTTAAGAGTTGCTTGGATTTCAATACAATTTCATAACGACAAGTATTACTTAAACTCTTCCTTAGTACTCTCATTCGTTTCCTGAAACACTCTTATCTAATCTATATATCACGTGACAATTGTTGTGATAGTGATAACTAAGGTTCTGTTCAGACGTTCCACAACCATACCACAACAACACACACGTAGCATATTTTTAAATTTTGTCAGGATCTTGAAGCTTTTTAGTGAAAAAAGAGGGATTCTTTCATCGAAAGTCGGACATAGTAAAAAAAAAGTATAATCAATTTTTTTTAAATATTTCTTTTTTTGTCTGAATTTTAAATTACGTGTACCTGACAATCAATGGCAAAAATAGCCATAAAACATGTATTATCATAAAAATATGAGAAGTATTTTAAATCAGATTTACCCTATTATAGTTATAGTTCACATTGTCTGTGCCGCCCAGCCGTGCTTCCTCAACACGCTGCACGTACGGTCGGGTTATTCCCGAAAAGCGGGACAGTGCCTGTCCCGCGCGGTACTTTTGATTTAAATATCGGGACGTCTCACCAAAATCAGTACGTCTGGCAAAGCTGTAGGACACTATTCTTTATAAAAATAAAGAGTTTAATTAATACTGACCACTTTTTGTCCATGAAGCAACTGTGTTGGTTCTATCGACTTCCATACATTACCATATCGCAACAACAATGTAAACACCAGCGACATAGCGTATTAAAAGTCAATCTACAAACACTAGCGTTACACGTAACCACAACGCAACCACTTCGACATTTGGGGTTGCTACAACACAACTGCAAGGAGCTGCAGCGACACTATTCACACATAACCACTTTTTGTCGCTATGATGTGGTGTGGGCGCGGTGCGTGTGTATAGAGCCTAAGGCGTCTATCCTACATACCAACCTATGCATTACCTCTTTCAAACGTAATATTTTTGTGAATCCCTGTTCCTACATTAAGCTCTCAGTTTTACTAAACGTTTCCACGAAGAAACTCAGCAGCGAAGGTTGCTGCTGAGAATTTCTAATATTTTTAAAACTTACCAATGCCTAAAAGCAAATTTTAGCCCTCGTTTGCAGTGCTTAAACCCCCTACTGAGCCTCTTTAGCCTCTTCAAAAATTACTAAGAATCTAATGAATTTTAATGCAAAACCCAACAGAGACATAACACTTATCAGCTAGCCTACTTACGTTTTAATTGCAACTAAACAATCATTTATCTGTGTCTGTCAAGCTTAGCCACTTCACAGGTTTATGTAGGATTATGTTATTTTGTCGTAGTATCAAACGAAATCGTCGACACGTGAGCTGGAATCGTACAGTCAAGCAGGAAAGCACGCTGAGGAGATACTAAAGTCTATTAAGACTGTTGCCGCTTTTGGTGGAGAAGACAAAGAAGTCAAGATGTAAGTAGTGTTTCCTTGTTATCATCAACATCTGTCCAAAGAAGTCGACAGCTATAATATTATATATGTTATAATAGACTCCTCTTATAATAACCATCACAACGACTACTAACTCCTTACACCTTCTGTATAACTTGTGTCTAATTGCTAAAACAGCTGTAGCTTGTTTGCTACTTTCTCTCCACCTAGTCCTGTTTGATAATTATAGTCTGGTAAAATATTCGTTTCTACGACATTGGTAAAAAAATGCTTTTATTAAACTTTTTGTAGAACTACATTTACATACCAATTCAAAAAATTATCCTCACTCGATTTTAGATATTAAAATGTACAAACAAAACTATGAAGCACCGATATTCTAGTTGATAAACGGAATATCGATAAGTTGCTAAAATATTTTCTCCTTACTTTATCTATTTTAAAAACATAGTAAATATTAGCAACATATCTCAACCTTAAAATTAGTAGATAATGTTAATGTACCTACGTATCACGTCCAAAGTAGGGAATATTTCAAGATACTAACGTTCATTCTATGCTGATTTGATGGCAATACTTAGATATTTCTTTGGCATAACTTAGTCCTTTCCATTGCTCCATTGAATAGCAATGATGGTTTTATTTTATTTTATTTTTACACGACACTGAAAAATCTTTGACCAGCAACAATTCATTAAAATCACCTTATCAGATTAGCTTAGCCTAAGCTGAATTGTAAACTTGTAGATTTATTAACCCAACATTCTGCTAAAAGATTATTTAAAAAATACTCCTACCAGCATGAGACCAAAACTGCACCCACAAGCCCTTGAACCAGCCATGGGTTGAGCGAAAGTGTACCCTGGGACCCTGGAACTAAGGCAAAGAAGGAACAGGAGTGAATTTTAGTCAGTATAAGTCTGAAAAACCCCCAAAAAGAAGCCTATGAACCAGAGAGAAAAAATTTGGCTTAAAGGCAGCGAAACTAAACCAAAGCAACTATATTAATCAACGTTACTCCTTATAAACATCAAATAAGACACCAATCATTCTAAAACTTGCAAAATAATTTTCGTTTTAGGTACCGAAACCTACTCGAGCCAGCTGAACAATACGGGCGTAAACGAGGGTTATACACTGGTCTCGGCAACGGGTTCAACTGGGTCCTGACCTACTGCCTCAATGCCATCGGGTTGGTGTACGGCATCCGACTAGTACTGGCCGACCGCGACAAATCGGACGAAGATCGGAGATATGTGGTCGGAATTGTATTCAGTGTGGGTATAGAAACAAACTATTTTACTATGAGATTCTCTTTAGAAATTCTGTTAATATACACATGAAAAATTATTATTATAATATTTTTATTGACATAAACTAGTGTTTGACTGCTATCTCACCTGATGGTAAGCAGTGACCTAAGTTAATGGTTAGGCGCACTTGTTTATTAAGAGCCTATTCATTCTATCGAAAGAATCTTTATGCAAAACAAAGATACAAAGATGCAATTGTTTATACTACTTGATCAGCCGTATTTATTTGGTGGAACAGTCCATATACAAGTGCATATGGTACTTAAAGCTCTTAAATCAGCCAGCTATGTAAAAATATGACACTTTATGCAAAATGTCTTCACTACAGAGAAAAATAAACGAGGAAGGTAATTCATGCGAAACCGCGCGAGGTCACCAGAATCGTATAAATGCAGAGTAACTACGTATGCTAAGCATCCAGGTGCTAAACATCGTTATGATCCCATCATTATCTACCTTACAATGTTCGCCAAACGTAAATCAATGGTTCATCAAGAGCAAAAAGAATAAAGTCCTTTAATATTCCGCAGGTAGTGTTCAACGTTTACATGGCCACACAGTCTATCACGCTGTGTGTACCTCACGTCGAGGTATTCGCAGCAGCCCGAGGCGCAGCTGCCAGCATCTTCTATCTGCTGGACAGAGAACCAGAGATTGATAGCCTCAGCACACAAGGAGTCTCACCAAGGAGAGTCGTTGGAAATATCTCTATAGAAGATGTTCATTTTAGCTATCCATCCCGACCTGATGTCAAGGTACGTTGATGGCAGAAATTTTAATGTGGAGGGAATAGTCGGACTATCTTCACTGATTACTTAAGAAATGACTGAGTGAAATAAGAAGTAGTCGTCTCATATGAAAGTTATGCCTAGACTTACAATTTGGATTTGCTGACAGCCGAATTCTCCGAAACTTAACAATCACTAAACCTTAAAGATAATGCTTTTGACAATTTTAAAGTTCAATCAATTGTTTTCTCTACTTTAAGGAGCACAATAATATTACGATCGGTAACGGTACTGAAACTAAATAATAAATACCTATTTGTCGTTGATGTTCTTTTGTAGGTTTTAAAAGGATTCTCCCTCAACATAAAGGCTGGAGAATGTGTTGCTCTGGTCGGATCATCTGGCTGCGGGAAGTCGACCATATTGCAACTGTTACAAAGAATGTACGACCCACATTCAGGATCTGTTAAACTTGACGGGAAAGAGCTGAGGAATCTTAACATAGGATGGCTCCGGTCATCACTAGGTTAGTTTCGTCCCGAAAAACTTTTTGAACAGCTTTTCCGATCTGAAAATTTTTACATGTTTAGTTTTAGACTCTAACTTCCTATTTTTTTAATCCAGACAGTAATTATCTGACGATTTCCAGGTGTTGTGGGTCAAGAACCAGTACTATTCCACGGAACGATTTTCGAGAACATTGCCATCGCTTGTCCTGAAGCCACTTTGCCAGAAGTACAAAGAGTCGCGTCTATGGCTTACGCACATGAATTCATCACGAATTTGCCTAAGGTCTGTTTAATTTAAGTTATGTAGGTATTTATGTCATAGCCAGATTTTAAAATTGACCACTTCCTGATAAGATAGGTCAATTCATGAAAAGGTTGGTATGGTTTGGCCAACTAAAACAGGCCAGCAGGCCTAACCAAGTTACAACCGTTTTTCTCTCTACAATGGGTAACGCCTCAGCGCGTAAGCGATTATAGAAAACGATAAGTTTTTAGCCATGTTGATGAGCCTGAGTCAATCGCTCGTACTACAAAAATTGTAACTTAGCTACCATTTATACCATAAAACTACAAGATGTAGCGATGAACATTGTAGAAACATTTCATTCTATCATTTTGAACAATGTGAACTTGGCTACTTTACTATTCGTTTGTTCTAATACATTTGATTAGTTTTCTAGTAGTGTTAACGATTATAGACTTGCAGATCGTTTAAAAAATAACGTTTGATGATATGTCAATCCACGTTTGGCCATATCATTGATGTAGGATCTGTAAAGAAGGCACTTATATATTGCTCTTGTAAGAACTAACAAATAAAAGTGAATAGCAATCAAAAGGTAGATAAATTTTTAACTGTGCATCAAAAATTCTTCACTATAAACACTAATGGTACACTAAATATTAATGGATTATTTACAATTGGGGCACACCGACCCTGAACTTTTTTTTTTCTTTATTTAAGTATTTTAAAACTTTACAAATATTCTTACAGTAGCATAGTAGGCCAGACCCAATGCGACGTTCTAGTTTTCTTATTTTGTCATTGAAATACCATCATAAATAGTGCCACTGTTTATACCGTAGCTAACTCTACATGTAGCTATCCTTGTGAACGTACTCAAAGCACAACAAAATATGTCGACGTCATAGGCGATGAGGTTGACAGTACATACGGAGCGCACACGTGAACGGTGCCTCGCGCAGCAGGTTAGTTCGCACGACGACCCAATGCCCGTCCGGCACGGCTAGTTCCACCCTTCCTCTGATTATCTTAAAGATATACAGGTTACGAGTTTGAGTTGCCTTTTCACCATCAGTTTATTATATGCAGCCATACCTATGACAAATAGTAATACATCAACGGATAAAAAGGATTGATCTGTGGCTACCGCATTGCACACGTGTGCACATCCACCATTCACTCAACCTTACCTAATTATGCCAATAAATAAATATATTACTACTAGCGGCTGCCAGCGACTTCACATGCGTTAGAGTCGAAAATCATCCCAAGAGAACATACTCCAACGACCAGGAATACCTAGAAATTAACCTATGTGCTATTCCAGGACTTAGTCTACCTGTGTAACAATTTTTATCGAAATCCGTTCAAACATTCGAGAGTGAAGAAGTAACAAAAACAAACTTTCAGCCTTTATATGTAATATTGATATTTTTTTATACATACGAATTTTATTTAGGAAAGGGTTCGATTGCTGGATTTTCTAGAATATCTAGTGAAGCAGTTTTAGTTTTCAACAAAATCTGGTCTGGCAAAAATCCATGAAGCATTTTTCGGTTTTCCTCGTTGTCTCGAATTTGACAACTCCGACACAAAACCCACATGAAAAAGTTAGCCTGTACATCATCATCACTCAGCTGAGAGATTTTTCAGAAACAAGCATCGCAGCATCGAATTCTTTGTTTTCCGAATTTTTTACCGAATCAGTCATACGCAAAGAGGATTTTGTATTACAGGGCTACGATACGGTGATAGGCGAACGCGGTGCGTCGCTATCGGGCGGTCAAAAACAGCGGATAGCAATTGCGCGCTCGCTATTGCTCGAGCCAGCCGTACTGCTGCTCGACGAGGCCACGTCTGCTCTCGACCCTCACTCTGAACGCAGGGTCCAAGCTGCCCTGGACAGAGCCAGTGCTGGAAGGACTACTATCATGGTTTCTCACAGGTATCAATATCTCTCCTATCCCTTCTTCAACCCGTAAATAACCACCAAATACTGCTATTGCGCGTCATTCCTAGCCGATATAAAATATCCAAAATCATCGCAATTCCATAGCTGTGAACACAAGTTGCGTGTATTTCTACTAAAAATAGAAGCAAGCAAACAAATTATTAATTTAATTAAATCCACATCTTCTAATGATTACAGGCTATCAACGATTTTGAACGCAAACCGTATCATATGCATGGATCAAGGAGTCATTGTAGAACAGGGAACACACGAAGACCTCATGAAAAACAAAGGTAAGACCAACTTATTCTTAGCTAAAATTATACCTACTACTAGTAGTGTGATAGTGATCACTAATGGGGACACGACTAACAGAGTAAGACAGACATTTTGCACCGACCCCGAACTAATTGGAATTATGGCAAGGCAATGAGCATTATGCTCTTGAATCCTAACAAATATTTATATGCAGGTTTCTACTACAAGCTGGTAACAACAAATATACAAAAAGGAGAACCTGAGGAGCCTGAACCTCTGTCCGAGTTATTGGAAGATGAACCAGAAGAAGGTGCCGTCAATGTCCCTGTTGTCCGTAATGACAAGAAGAGAGATGACAGAAGAACACGGTTCAACAAACAGACTTCTGTAGTAGGTAGGTGATGAACCCAGGCGTAATATGTCACACACACAGTTTTAGACAATGTTCACAAAACCTTTTTATCAAAGGGTTTAGGTAATAGAGACAATATTCTCTAAATGTAAATAATCTATGTACAAAATATAACTGTAGCATGAAAAATCACATAGTTATAAGCTTATTACGCTACCTGGTTGTTCACACAAACACATGGTCACCGGGCCATCCGGGCGACTGAGGGGTTGTTTTGCTTCTGCACCCATCTGTGCGCTGGCACCCAACGACTCTTAGTCCAACACAGGTCACCTGTGTTGGACTAAGTGTCGGTAGTGTCCAACTTATTACCTTTAAATATTTTTGGGAAAAATTATAACATGGTGTAAAAATGATTGGAATCGATTCAGTTACTGATTCTGAACAAATATATTCAGGTTTCGCACATACTAAAAATAATGATGTATATCGCCTAAAAGCTTCAAACAAGTCATTGATAACATTCAGTCATCGTCTGCAAACATGCAATATTGATTAGCCCTTTCAATTGACAGAATCGCACGATTGGATGTCAAGTCCTCGAGGATCCGTCACTTCGGCGTTGTCGATCGGCATTCAGAGCTTCATGCAAAATCCAGACCCTGATAAAAAGGACCAGGAAGTCGAGGTACTGCATATTTTTTGGGAGATTCTGTATTTTATTCTCCCAAATCTGGTCGAAGTTTTCTCTAATATGTTCCTTATTTTCCAGGAAATCATACCAGTGAGCGGATGGGAAATATTAAAGCTAAATTCCCCAGAATGGCTTTATATCACAGTTGGTTCGATCGCAGCGTTTATGCAGGGCGCTTGCTTCCCAGCCTTTGCTCTACTCTTCGGTTTTACTAGTGCTGTGAGATCCTTGTCAATAGTTACTCATTAGTTAACTACTCGTACCTACCTAGTTACTGATTTTATCTACCATAAAAAAAAACTACCTACCTAGTTATGTTTTTTCCTGGCCTGTCTCACTGCTGGGTATAGGCTACCCCTAATACTCGTATTTAGAAACAAGTAAAACTAATTACTTGACTAGAAGTAACTCCTTAAATAACAATTTGTATTCTATAGTTAAGAAAAATTTAAATTTTGAATGAAGTTTTCTAACCTCAAGTAATGACTTAATAAGAAATTACTTAAAAATAGTCCTTATAATTAATATGGTTACCTACAGTGTCATATTCGCACTAGCGAAAAAGCTGTATAAAAAAATAACAAAAACAAAAAAGAAATTACTTAGCAACAAGTAATTTCTTAATAAGTCATTACTTGAGGAAAATATCAAGATCAAAATCAAGCGACAACAAACGCGCGCGGCGCTTTTGTCTTACTTAAGTAGTTACTTTTACTCAAGTAATTAGTTTTACTTGTTTATAAATACGGGTTTTAGTCCTTTTAAACTTTCTTATCCCGTGCCGTAAACCTACCTAAAAGTTATCTAAGTATACAATAAAGAGGGAATATTTGTGTTTCTGCTTAAAACTATCACTACATAGTATAAAACAAAGTCGCTTCCCGCTGTCTATCCCTATGTATGCTTAGATCTTTAAAACTTCGCAACGGAGTTTAATGCATTTTTTTAATAGATAGAATGATTTAAGAGAAAAGCTTATATGTATAACACATGTTAAATATATTTAATATCACCATTGCACCCGTGCGAAGCTGGGTAGGATCGCTAGTAATGAATAAATTCAAAAGCTTCTTGACCAATTTTAAAAGTTCAGCTCGAGTAGAGAAAGAACTTTTAAAATAATGACTATGATGAGACACAGTCATATATTTTCTACAATAACGGGGGCAAAACCGCAAGCAGAAGCTATTTTATGATAATGTAACGATGCTTTTTAGATATTCGTACTAACGGACCGTGATGAGCTGTTGTTCTTGGGCGATTTGTATGCTGGTCTCTTCGTAGTGGTTGCTGCGATTGCTGGCGTGTCTATGTGTCTTCAGAGCAGTACCTTCACCTCAGCTGGATTAATAATGACTACCAGACTTCGAGAGGCATACTTTAATGCTTTACTTAAACAGGTACGTCCTTTTTTAATATTTGATTCAAATGAATTAATAGTCCATTGCCGAGTATCACAATTTTCGGCATGAATCATTCGTAGTAGATAGCCAAATATTTTTTGATTGACCTCTTGATCTAGTAGTTAGTGACCCTGACCTGACTGCTATGCCGGAGGTCATTTGTTCGATTCCCACCCAGGACAAATGTTTGTGTGATGAACACGATCATTGGTTCTGTGTCTAGGTGTAATTTATCTATAATATGTTTGAGATATATAAGTATGTTTATCAGTTGTCTAATACCCATAACACAAGCTCTGCTTGGCTTGGGACTAGACGGCGCCGGCGTTGTGAGTTAGTTGTGAAATATATATTATATTAGTGTTCTTTATTTTTTTTGGCCTGTTGTTTGACCACTGTCTAACCAGATGGTAAGCGATGATGTGGCCGACGATGGAGCACGCTTGCATAGTACTAACCTATCACTCTTTGATTTAAAGACCCCTAGGTTAGGCATAGTTATCAAGAAAAACACTCGGAACGGCAAGATCGGCAGAGAATTCCACTCGTTGGCTGTACCTACGCATGATAAATGAGTTCCCAAAACGCTTTATACGTATGGGCGGGATGTTCACCTTGGTGAATAAGAATTTATAACAAAAAGGAAACATTTTTCTACAGGAAATAGGATACTACGACAAAGAATGCAACACTGTTGGAGCCATTTGTGCCAGATTAAGTGGAGACGCGGCCGAGGTTCAAGGTGCCACAGGCCTCAGGATTGGACTCATCCTACAGGGCGTCAGCTCCGTGGTCATTGGCGTTATAATGGGATTAGTCTTTAACTGGAAATTAACTCTGGTTTCAACTGCATTCTTACCAATTGTGAGTATGTCAATTTAACACTTTATCGTTTCTGTGTTCCACTCGAAGAATGATACATACGACACCCAAACCCGGAACAAATATCTGCAGGCCATACAACAATAAGTTTATTAATCTCCGTGTTCACAATTGTAGATGATTGGAAGTATCTGGTTAGAAGGAAAAATGTCACGAAAATCTCAAGCGGACGAGCGAGCAGCCATGGAGTCTGCGACGGGCGTAGCAACAGAAGCCGTAGTGAGCATCAAAACTGTACAAAGTTTAGGCGAGTAATCATCAACACTTTTTCATAATTAATAATAATTTTGGTTTGAACTTTATAACATATAGGTAACATTTTTTTTTATAGTTTTGATGTTTCAAATCCAAATTACATTATTCCCTGGGGAACACCTATACTACAGTAGTTCCATAGGGACAAAATGACTTGCTTTAGGGAAGCATTGTACTCGTATGACATTATTATAATAGAGCATTAGCGAGCAGATGCTGTAAAAAGAAATTAGTCAAACAAACAAAACAAAAATACAAGAAACGACAGAATAAAGGTAAAAATGGGTAAAAACTTATGGTGGTATCTCTCGATCCATTTTGAGGCAATCGAAAATCCACTCACTGATTAATCACGAAATCTCAGAAACTATAACACGCACAAACTTACAATTTGGGATTACAAAACTACAACCCTAATGGGTTAAAAGGAGGTTGGAAGTTTGTATGGAAAAACCGACTTTCACTCGGCTGAAGCTAGTAATACTATATAAATGATGTTGTCCCAAATTCACGTAATTCAAAACTGTCTTTAATTCTCATAACGAGAAAAGAATAGTTACCTAATGTCTGATGATTATACAAATAAACCTAAACCTATCAATTAAAACTATCAATTCTATTACAGGTATAGAAACAGTATTCCTGGAAAAATTCCGGGAATCTCTGACGGTAGCCTGTCAGGCAGTGGCCAGCAAGTCTAAGTGGCGAGGAGTAGTGCTTGGCATGGGTCTCTATGTGCCCCTGATTGCCTTTTGCTGTGCGATAGTGTACGGCACGACTCTCGTGGCGAACGGAGAGTTGGAATACAAAGTTGTTCTTTTGTAAGTATCGTTTAAGAGCGGCCAACCCAAGGTACAATTTCATACAACCGCTCTTACGTGATTATGATGTTATTACACGTCTTTGGGGCCGGTCAAGTATAACGTAAGCAGATATTTGCCAAATCGGTATTTACCCCCCTCCCCCCTCGTCAGCAAAAGTAAGCAAAGCTCTCACCCCCTCCCCCCACTGCCTACGTAAACATTGGTCTCTACATGCATTTTTTAATGTATTCTGGTTACATTATTAGTTAATTCAATGAGCAAAAGTCACAAGTCTATAAATAAGGAATAGGCTTGAAATAGAGAAACTTATTGTGGCATTTAATTCAAATTATCAGTCCTCAGTCCATGACACACGAATCCATGACTTTAAGTTTTCAATGACATTGAACGTTTGCTGCTCAGCGATGTGTGTACGATCGCTTTCGTTTCGTGTGATTTTGAAAAATCGACATCATTCTGTTAAAAAAGAAACTATAAAATATATATGCATGCACTGCTGATGTTATCACTATTTAGACCCCCCCATCCCCCATGTCATCAAAAATAAGCAAAGCAAAGACTCCCCACGTAGCGCTTATGTAATACTTAAATGGCCCCTTTCCCCAGATATTTTGGATATTCAGATATCTTGTGGATATTATCTGGCCTTCCATAGAAACAAAAACAAAGTGTAAAAATGGGAATTAATGTGAATTTCAGTAAAGATCTCTGAAAATCAGCTATTTTACGTGAACTTTGGCCCTCCATAATGTTCTCATATATTAAAAATATAAAATAGTACTTCTTTACAAGCCTTGCATATCGAGATTCTATATGATAAAAATTTTTCTCAAACATTTCTAAGGGTTTAAAAAAAATCCGTATTTACTGAAACAAGTTTTTTGAAATATTCCAGTAAATCGTGGAATTACCGATTACCAACAGAGTTTTCAGGCGTTATTTCTTTTCACGTTGCGTCTCTATCAAACATCGCATTGGATTGCTTTAGATAAATCAACAAGCTTTGAAACCATGCTCGACGTTGACGACAGGCAAGGAAGGGCCACCTTAAGTTTGTGTTCCCTTCCTCATAGTAAAACTTAGTGAAAAAATCAAACAGTGTTTGTGTCTCACGTAGATATACGTTCTGGTATCCTATGCGTTAAGAAAACGCCATCGTCTTCTATTATGCCATAGGATAGCAAGCGAACCACCTCAAGGTCAGTGGTCACCGCTGTCTAAGAACTTTTGCAATATAAGAGTTAGTCTTTAGTGTAAATATGGGAAGGTTGCCGACATAGCACGTAGAATCGCCAAACTTAAGTGGCAGTGGGCAGGGCACATTGCTCGCAGAACGGATGGCCGTTGAGGCCGAAAGGTTCTGAAATGGCGACCGCGTACCGGAAGACGCAGTGTTGGAAGGCCTCCTACAAGGAGGACCGATGACCTGGCAAGCGTTGCGGGAATCCGATGGATGCGAGTTGCACAGGACCGTTCATTGTGGCGACACTTGGTCCCAGGCCTATGTCCAACAGTGGACGTCTTTCGACTGATATGATGATGATGATGGGGAATCTCAATTAAGCGGATATGCATATATAGGGTGACAGGTAATTAGTGAACGATACTTAAACACGTGATTGTAGTCATGATAACAAACAACTTTTACTATGGGACCAAAGCTGAAATCGCGAAAAAAAATCTGCTGGTCAGTACATTTGTGTTCGTCTAACTGGTCAAAATGTACTGAACTTGGCTGTTTTTTTTCGCGATTTCAGGTAACTGCAGGATCGTTTACGAACTAAACTAAGTAGCGTATCTTTTCGAGCTAAAGAATGTTGATTCATCGCGTTTTGATATCTTTTCTCATTGACAGAGATGAGAAAGAAATATTTGATGATTAGCTTTACCGCCCTCCTTTTTACTCCTGCTTCTTCCTACATAATAAGAATAGTTTTCTTTCCTCAGAGTAACAGAGTGTGTCATGTTCGGAGCGTACATGCTGGGCCAGACGCTGGTATACGCACCAAGCTTCAATGCCGCCAAAACTGCAGCATCCAGGATATTAGGACTAATACACAGGGAACCCGTGGTTAAAACACTGGAAGGAGTAACCGATAAGAAAGATTGGGTGAATATTTTTATTCTTACCTAGGTACCTAATTATAACCTACGTTTTCGCGAAGTCCGCTTTCTCGCACTACTTTGTAGACCTCATTTTCAATATTTACAGACTACTCTATGAAAAACTTCTTATTTACATTTTTGGACAAATGTTCTACAAATAAAACGCTCATTACTACCTGAATTTATTGAAAAACAATAAAATATTCTGTGTACCTATTCTCCTCTCATTTAAGCTTGTTTTTATATTTAATTTCACAGCACGCCACCGGAAACTTTAGCTTAAAAAATATCGAGTTCAGCTACCCCACACGAAAACACCAGAAGATCCTCAAAGGAATAGACCTCCACGTGGATGCTGGCAAGACAGTGGCGCTAGTTGGCCCATCAGGTTGTGGCAAGTCCACCGTGCTGCAACTGCTACAAAGATTCTATGACCCTGACTCCGGCACAATTGTAAGTATTACACTTGTACTTTCGTACTTGCATATCAGGTGTGTTTTACTTTAATGGAATAAACACCTGGCTGTGCAATTTGAAAATTTCCGTTCACTTTGATAGAATTCAAAGTTCATTTCTTTATAGGCATTCCTATTCATCTTGTCGAAAAATATTATATGTAACTCGTAGAATTTGTTTCACATTGACTCTAGACCTCAATCACGCTTAATAGAAAGTTATAGATCAGTCCTATTGACTACTACTTATCATGTGATTATCATCGACATTTCTACACGAATTGAAATGGTATGGAATATTTCAAAATCGACTCAAGCAAAATAAATACACAAAACGAAACTACATACCTTACTATCATTTAAAATTTATCATAACCTTTTAGAAACCGATGTACCTACTTTGCTCATTTGCGACAAGGATAACATAAACCAAAAAGCACCATTTTACAGGATAAGGGGAGCACGTTTAAGTTTAAATAAACATCATATTCATCAAAGAGCAAAATAATTAATCAATTTGAGAACATAGGACGAAGTATACTTATTAATTCCATGCAGTACAATTACTTATACACCGTTAAATTTTGGTCGTTTTAATCCCGCGGAGGGTCGATTGGTACATGAAACCCTATCGATTTTTAAAAATAAAAATGAAAAATAAAGTACTCTTTTTTTAAACTCGAATTAATTTACGCGTGTACGAAATTGATTTCTATAAGTAAACGTCAGCTGATCGAGGCCAATGAACTGTAGGTAGTTAAAATAGTACGCAACCCTACAAGGTCATTGACTCGTTTACTTAAAGATTTTAATTTCGTACATGTGTATATTAATTCGAGTTTTAGAAAAAAAGTATTTTATTTTTTAATTTTATATACGATAGTGTTTCATGTACCGAATCATTCCTCCACGGGATTAAAATTTAACGGTGTATATGTATTAAAAAAAATATCGTCATAAATCTGATATTTGAGTTCCTTGTCGCAAATGAGCGACTTGTTAATATAAACTTTATTGTACACCAAGATTACAATATGTAATATGTAAGAAAACCTTATAATAGAGAAAACATACAATCGGCGGCCTTATCGCACTCGGCGATTTCTTCCAGGCAACATTTGTACCAGGCAAGGTTTTTTTAAAAACCAGGTTTTTTAAAACCTACTTTAACAGAATGCATTCAACATTTTCATGAAGTCTCTTAAAGAAAATCCTATGAAATTCATGGAAATAGTAAGTACGAACCAAGGATCTTATATATTATCCTACGGATAAACTGGATTGATTACGAAGCAATATATTTTACTATAACAGACTCTAAAGTGTACTTTACTGTCATTGACAGTAAGTTCATGTCTTTAATAGACAAGCAAAAGGGAAAAAATGTGCCGAGCAACGAGACTGAGGTGGTATGTCCCTTTCTTACTCCTATTTTTCACTAGGGTAACTATAAATTTACTATTCAAGTAAATTGTTATTATTTTTGTCATTGCAGCATTTTAACAATAATAAAATTGATGTTGTAGATTCCGACTTGTCAAACGGCGAAGAACCAGTAACTTCTAACTGTCTGCAAAACCTGAAAAAATAGTTAAATTTACTAAGAAGTCAAAAGTAATTAATGAATTTATTGAGAATAATAATAACTTTAACTATGTTGAGCTGTTTACCGCAGTTTCGGCCCTGCTGGGCCCCTACAGTTTGCTGACAATGACATCTCCAGCCCTTGGGCGGAGAGGGGGATAGTGTCAGGGGCGTAGCTACCGCCGTATCTGCCGTATCAATTATACGGGGCCCCCGCCCTACAGGGGCCCCAACTTAGGCAAAAATTCAGAACATGTTATCCACAATCGTCTCGTAGGTAAACCAAACATTTGTAAAAAAGACTTTTTTATATGGGGCCCCTGTGGGACTTGCTACGCCACTGGATAGTGTCAAACTTTACTGACTAAAAACCCACTCCTGTTCCGACTTTACCTTCGTTCGAGGGCCCCGGGTTTCACTTTCACATTACCCATGGAAAGAGGGTACTTACCGCCAACTTGTGTAACGAGGATTATAAACGAAATTCGGGTCTCAATCGAAGTGGGGGCTGCGCGTAACCATAGCAAAAAGTTCAACTTATTTGCCGCGTACCATAATAACACCTTGAACTTCTTTAGAACAGAATTGACCCGTAGTATGAACTAGTCTAAGGAAACACTAGTAGAAAGAGATAACATACCCTTTTATATCATACTCTTCGGAACGTTTTTGAGGTTGTCGTAATCAATCCAGATAGTATAAAAAAATACTTGATCAAACATCTTTTTTATTACAGTCAACTTCATTACAGTCAGTTTTTGACAGATATTTTGACACCTATGTCAATTGAAACCGATAATAATTTAGATTGCCTTTGCTACATATTTTTTGTTACGAAACAACACTACTTCGTATCATATTTCTCACAAAAATGGGACAAATATTAGGCACTAGCAGCACCATGCATCTGGGTTTAAAAATGGATGATAAACCTACGTTTCCAGAAAAAGGATTCAATTACAAAAGAGGACAACGGAAAATAAAAGCAACTGATAAACAACTTAGTTCTGCCAAAATTCCTCTCAAACACCGAGACTACTGCGCTGATGAGTTGCTAGCTTATCAAGTGTGCCGCTATGAACATATGCCTGTCTTGATCAACTGCCACTGCGAGAAACATGCTTATCTATCATGCGAACATCAAGACTATGTGATAAGAATGAAAGAATTTGAAAGAGAACGCAGGCTAAGAGAAAGAGAAAAGAGATTAGAAAAAAAAGCCCAAGAAAAAAAATAAGAAAGAAATTTTAGGTATCTGCATTAGAACTTCTATATAAGTTACAAGTTATTATATTAATAGCTAATAAAATATGCAGAATTAATCTTCGTAGTTTTTAACTTATTTTTAATGTAAAATATCCAAAAATAAGTAATGTTTCAGTTCCTTGAAGGATAGCTGTCGTGTGACCGCAGGATAAGCTCCGGCCAAACTATGAACATACATACCTACAGAGAGTGTCTTGAGCTTGATGACAGACATAAGCACACAGGGGCTAGATTTTGATTTTATACCCCACATCTATAACTATTATTTTTTTGAAAAATTGCGGCGCACGATCATATAACTGCCATAGCTGTGTATGTATATGTCGTGTGGACAATTTCTATGATCTGGCCACGACATAAGTATATATGTAGATCGCTATGAAATCTTTAAACTTCCAAATAAAAATGTGTTCTCTATCCATATTTCAGCCAGAATTTAAACTACGCATTTTGTAGTAGAAACAAAATGGCGCTAATAGTTTGAATAAATTATGTATTGTGTGGTTGAAACCATTATACGCACGAGGCAGGCACTGAGGTACTATTAGGTAGAGCAGATTCCTTGGGAGAAGCAAGCCGATTCGAATACATCGGTGTAATTCTCAAGCCAACCTTCGCTAACCACATAAGACAGGCTTGTTCGCGAGGTATATGGAATCGTAAAGTACAATTAACCTTGGGCTATGACATGTAGGTACCTATTGCTGACTAGTGACTATAAAACACTCTTCGAAAAAAAATGCTTGGTACAAAGTCTGTTGTGTAGGTAATAGTCAACAGCATAACAGATCCGGGGAATCGGCCTACTACACCCATACCACACCCATACCCACACACACTACCACATTAATAAAAACGCTACACACACAACCTCAAAACTCACTAGCGCTAAATACACTACGAGGCGGAGTCGCACATTAAGGGTTCTGTACAAACTAACTTATGTAAATAGTTCAATGCCCAAATCGAGTCTCGAAAGATTTTTGCGAATACAAAAAAAAAGGATTTTTGTGACGTAAGCACAAATTTACAGTTTTCAGATTTATTGGTAAAATTGTGCAATAGGATCTTACTTCATGCCGCATTTCAGAGTTCTAGGTCAACGGGAAGTTGCCTATGATTTTTTATTTGAGTTGTCGAAATACACGTTTTTTTTGGCATAAACGGCCATATCTTTTTTGCGTTAACTTAGAAGTCTGATATTTTCATAGCTTCAAGGGAGCGCAGACCTAAATATACGGTTATGGTCGTTTTTTCCGTTTAAGATACAAAACCCTAAAAATGGTGGATCTTCAAAATGGTGGATCAGGAAAAAAAAAAGTATTTAGACATCTTTATAGATAATTATCTGATCTACAATTTTTGTTTGGGCTAATTGTATGATAAACCTTATCATTTTGCTGAAAATCGCGAAAAACCTGTTGTTGTGTTCTTTCACTCAAAGGACCGATGAGGACTTTTTTAGATTTAATTTATAATTGTGTTTTGAACAATCTTACCAACTGTCAGTTGTATGCACATTTTATATAACTTCACTCATATTTTTTGGTGTAATTTGACCGGACTAGTCCTTTTTTTTTGGTGATGGATAAAATCAGTCAATGACATCTCCCGCCCTTGGGCGGAGCGGGAGATAGTGTCAGACTTTTACTGACTAAAAACCCACCCCGTTCCTTCGTTGCCTTAGATACCAGGGCCGAGCTTTCTTTTCAGAAGCAAACAGCCCCAGTAGGCTTCGACCCTGCCTGCCTGCAGCTAGCAGGCTGGGTCTCTACGGTTTGCTGACAACTCCTTAAGGCGCGCGGGAACAGTGCACGTCGTCGACGACCTGGGCTTGGTCCGGATGGTTACTGGACGGTCGGACAGCGAGCTACCCATAGCTCGCCGTCCGCAAGCCCGCGCCTACGTTGACTGGAAATCAGGATCGGAATCGGAATCACCGCGTCGGCTGGGCCATGAGGGCCGTTGCCTTTCGTGTGCGACCTCCTCCTTTGCTAGCATTACTGCTTCGCAGAAGGAGGCGACCGCCTGCCATCCCTCCTCGTTTCGGACCATGGCCCGTACCAGGGCCTGGCGCGAGAGATCGCCGCTGCCGATCGCCCTCACGAGAACACGGCGTTGCTCTGCCCAAGCAGGGCACACTTCGACCTTGTACTCCACCGTGTCCTCCGGGCAGTCCACACAGTGGTGACACCCGGGCGTCGGTTCCTCACGAATCCGGAACAGTTACATATATATAAGTCATACGGAAGGTTAGGACGCCGTGAGTTCTTTCCAGCCACGCCTCAAAGAGGGGCCTTACCGCCATAATTAAGGCATGCGGTATCCCCGCACCAACCGTATGGCCATGACCCTCTGGCACGCGTTCAGCTGGTTCTTCGGTTACTTTCTCAGCGAGCGCGCCCATACCGGTGCTTCATAAAGGGCCATGGACCGAACGATGCCTGCGTAGAGCCTCCGGCAGGAGGCATCTGGACCCCTCAGATTCAGCAAGAGCCGCTTGAGGGAGCCTCGGTCCGATTCAGTTTAGGAGCCAGACGTCGGAAATGTTCCTGGAAATTCCACCGGCTGTCGAGGACGTGTCCCAGGTACTTCATCGTCGACCGGACACCGATGTGAATTGCTCCTACCGTTACTTGGGAACCCGGTGGCGGCGCGTTCTGAGGGCCGTGAAAGCACATGGCCTCGGACTTGTGCAGCGCCACCTCTAGTCCCAATTTAACTGCTCGATTCTCTCCACGACTGTAGCAACCCCGCGTGTCGCTAGTTCGACCGCCGCCTGGTACGACTCTCCCTGTGCTAGGACCAGCGTGACATCTGCGTAGCAGACTACGCTGACCCCGCCAGGGAGGTCGCCGCACCGGACTGGTCTTTAGACGCGCAAAATCGCAGATAATATTTATTATGTCAAAATAAAGTTTTGTACAAATTATTATCAGTCTTCACACATTCTAAGATAATCATGAAGGGTCGGCCGGTCAATGCAGCAAGTATGCAAGTTTAATCGATCAATCCATTTCTCTTCGTTCAATACTTTTTTTTTAAATTAAAACTTTTAACATTTGCTAAGAGAAATAAATGCATGCAATGAAAACTAAATGCATTTCTTTCTCATAGCAAATGTATTTAATTTTTCCCATTTAGGTAGAACTTAAGTATTAGGAAGAACTGCGGCATTCTCTAGCAGTCAAGCAAAGGTGGTTAAGAGATGACATACGATGTGATATTGGATCAAGGTCTTTAAGTTTTTCTTTAACCCATAGGAGTTGGATGGCCTCGACAACCGCGCGTCGCTAACACTACCGCGGCTGCGTCGTCAACTGGGAGTGGTACAGCAAGAGCCAATACTTTTCGATCGCACGCTGGCCGAGAACATCGCGTATGGAGACAACTCCAGGCAATGCACCATGCAAGAGATCATCGAAGCCGCCAAAGCAGCGAACATTCATACCTTCATCTCTTCTCTTCCTATGGTATGGTATATAAGCAATTTTTTATTTGTTGTATATAGATGAGAAACAGCCGTCGTTACCATGCCTTTTAAACTATTCTCTTGTGAATTTCAAAAACATCCCCCAGGTGCGATGACGATTCAGGAGTGAGGCCTATGCCCGCAGTGTACAAAGGCATTTCCTCCGGACTAATCTGAAACAAGGAACCTCCCAAAACAATCTTTTCTCAGTAATCGGAGACGCCGTAGCGCCTCTCTAAACACTCCTTAAAGAGAAGGCTTTTCATCACAATTTTAGCGTGTCTAGGGAGAGATGGCCAGAATTATCTTTTCCCAGCCATAGATATTTACAACCAAGATTTTATCCAGTATTTCGATTTTATGAGATCTCTACGCGGTAGCTACTCCAACCAGACACTTTTGGATCTCATGTATAGTACAGACGCCAGCACGTTAATCTACCCCAATCTGTCAAATTTTACCAATCTAACATTATCCTTCCTATACTTTGATAAGGTTGAAAATCTATTAAAGAAATTTGACAGATTTAGCTAGGTTGATGTGCTGGCGTCTGTACCTACTGAGATGAACCACTGACTCCGGTCGTTCCACAGTTAGTTTTACTAAGGTATTTGAAATAAAATTAGCCTTGCGGTGGTGTAAACTAAAATGGTGTCGCCGCCTATTTCAGCAATAGCATAATTTTAGCAGAATTTTGATAATATAATGTTTCTTCTGTAATAAAGCATCACAGTAGCAGATTAAGGCCTAAGACTGAAATAATTCTTTTGAATTTCTCTCATGCAGTGTACGTATTGGTATTCGGAGAACGTTAAAAGGCCAGACCTATTGGTTTTTTCAGGGTTACGACACAAATCTAGGCTCGGGCGGCGCTCAGCTGTCGGGTGGGCAGAAGCAGCGCGTGTGTATCGCGCGCGCGCTCATCAGGTCGCCGCGGCTGTTGCTGCTCGACGAGGCCACGTCGGCGTTGGACGCGAACAGTGAACGGGTAAGGGATACCTGTAATAAATCTAGGCTCGGGCGGCGCTCAGCTGTCGGGTGGGCAGAAGCAGCGCGTGTGTATCGCGCGCGCGCTCATCAGGTCGCCGCGGCTGTTGCTGCTCGACGAGGCCACGTCGGCGTTGGACGCGAACAGTGAACGGGTAAGGGATACCTGTAATAAATCTAGGCTCGGGCGGCGCTCAGCTGTCGGGTGGGCAGAAGCAGCGCGTGTGTATCGCGCGCGCGCTCATCAGGTCGCCGCGGCTGTTGCTGCTCGACGAGGCCACGTCGGCGTTGGACGCGAACAGTGAACGGGTAAGGGATACCTGTAATAAATCTAGGCTCGGGCGGCGCTCAGCTGTCGGGTGGGCAGAAGCAGCGCGTGTGTATCGCGCGCGCGCTCATCAGGTCGCCGCGGCTGTTGCTGCTCGACGAGGCCACGTCGGCGTTGGACGCGAACAGTGAACGGGTAAGGGATACCTGTAATAAATCTAGGCTCGGGCGGCGAGTGCATTTTCATATCCAGAAAAAGTACTGGCATTTTTAAATTGTCAAAATTTCAGTCAGTCAAAAAAAAAGCTAAATTGTACGTTCCAAAGTGTAAATAATCGGTAAGAGCGGTTGTATGAAAATTACGTATCTCGGGCCAGACGCTCTTAATATAAATGTCAAGATCTCTCAGCGTACAAAATGCGGCAAATAAGCTGGACCAAAATCGACCGTCAATGCACAGTAACAGATTTTCGGGTCTCAGTCGAAGTGGGGCACAGATGGGGGCTGCGCGTAACCATAGTAACGACGGCCATTTCAGCTCAACTTATTTGCCTCGTTCTGTACTAAAATTAAACTCAGCTTAAGCATGGTCAGCAGGCTAAGACTTGAATGATTTTTCTGTTAGCGTTTCCACCAAACGCCGTTAGATCGGCGGCGATCTCTCGCGCCGGGGCTTGGTTCGAGCCATGCTCCGGAGCGAGGAGGAGTGGCAGGCGGTCGCCTCCTTTTGCGAAGCAGTAATGCTAGCAAAGGAGGAGGCCGACCGCATCAGGCAAAGGCGCACACGCCGCCGCCGCCGCCGGGTTTCCGATCCCAATTTCCGGCCACCGTAGGCGCGGGCTCGCGGACGGTGGGCAATGGGTAGCTCGCTGTCCGTCCGTCCGGTAACAGACCGGTCCGAGCTCAGGTCGTCTACGGCGCGCACCGTTCCCGCGCGCCTCAAGGAGTTGTCAGCAAACTGTAGGGGTCCAGCAGGGCCGAAGCCTACTGGGGCCAAAGGTTATGTGAGACTGTCACCACGGGCCCCAGGATAAAGGCAAGGAACGGAAAGGTAGGTTTTTAGTCAGTAAAAGTCTGACACTATTTCCCGCCCCACCCAAGGGCGGGATTTGTCATTGGATAATTTTACCTAACCAAAAAAAAAAAAAAAAAACCAAACGCCGTTACCTCCATAGCAGTCACGTGAAAAATGACGTGACAGGTCATTGCTATTGTTTAATATATTTAGAATTTTGCGTGACCGCTAACAGAAAAGTCATTTTTGTCTTAAAATGTCTCAAGAAAAGTCATTTTCGTCTCAAGAAGTCATTTTTTGTCTTAAGAAAAGTCATTTCCGTCTCAAGAAAAGTCATTTTTGTCTTAAGAAAAGTCATTTTTGTCTCAAGAAGTCTTTTTTGTCCAATGTTTTATCTAAGCCAAGGATCTTGTTACCACATATTTAGGTGTACAATAAAGTTTATTAAATTCTATTCTATTCTATCTTTCATAGGCACCTTACGTTTTCTTGGTCTAAGCCTACTGTTACCTCTCTCATTCCTATGACAGTAGGTATTATCGGTTATTGACGTCATATACACTTTTTATTTAATTATTGCAGGTCGTGTCCGAGGCTTTAGAAAAAGCAGCTAAGGGTCGCACATGTATAACAATCGCTCATCGGCTCTCCACTATAAAGGATGCCGACCTCATCTGTGTACTGGATAAAGGTATCATTATTATTATTTGTAAAGGTACAGAATCTTTAGGTCACCAGACTTGCTTTTCGTCTGAGAGGAAGGGTACATTGACCCATTGACCACAAGGTCACGATCTAGCAACGGATTCTCGAGTTAAATTAATACGTTTTTGATGTGATTTATACATAGATAACTTACGTGGTTCTGTTATTCTCAGGCAAAATTGTGGAGCGCGGCACCCATGCTGATCTAATTAAGCTAAAAGGAAACTACTGGCGAATGACCCAAGGACAAGAGAGCCCGTGATCAAGCTCAGATCTATCACTCAAAGTAGGGATGGCGATATGAGATCGATTAATCAAAGAATCTACTTAGCAGGTCAAGAAAATCGATTTTTGAAAATGATCATAAAAAATGGTTCGATTCCGTGAATCGATTTTAGAAACTTAAAACCGAGATTCGATTTTTTCCCAGGGAACGCAACAGCATTATTATTTGTGCCTGTTCATTTTCCTGAAGCTAATTTTTTCCTGAGCTAATTTTTACGTGAATGTTGTACACTCGATTACTTACTTACCAGTTTTAAAGCATATTTGCATAGAAGGATCATTTGTACGTCTCCTTAGTTTTTAGGGCTCAGTACCTCCAGGGTAAACATCGGATCAATCTTTAGGAAATCGATATTTAAGAACTCGATTAATTGTTAAATCGATTTTAAAATCGATCTTCTTTAGGAAGAATCGCCATCCCTCACGTTAATCCTAATAGATATCAATAATGGTGTATTCATCATCACCATCATTTCAACCAAAAATCGGCCACTGTTGGATATAGGCCTCCCCCAAGTGTCACCAAGACGAATAGAATGGTGTTAGTTACTGCATTCTTTCTATTTTACCAAAAATCCTACCAATAGTCAAGTCGACAGGCAGGTTAAGTTAAGTCTATTTCTGCGTTTCCCAATCAAGATAGGATCGTAATTTCTTCTTAGTATAGATCATGTTACTTGTTCTAATAGTAATATTTAATATTAAGTGGCAATTTAACTTATGTAGCTGTCTGTACATTTGTTGCTATTTATATATAGTTAGTTTAATGTTTACTCAAATAAAAAATGAATCTTTGTATGACATATTTCGTTTATTTTGAATATTTTCAAAAATCGTCTTTTCACATACATATAATATGTGCTAATCATCTAACTCACAATATCACTTCACGATACTTTTCTTTTTGGCAATACCCTGTAACTTTTTAAATGTAGACAATTCTGTCGTTGTTAAAAAGCTTATGCAACAAAACGAACTTGACAGAGACTGAGCAGTGTTGTGGCATTCTCTTGAAGCTAATTAATTTAGATACTATAAGGCCGCCTTAATATTAGTCCGAAAAACGTGCGACTGCCGCACTACAACCGCGCTGCGTCCGCGCGTCTTTTATTTATATGAAAAAACAAAGCAGCGCTGCGGCCGCGCTGTCATCGCGCGGCTCGTTACGGCTAATTTGAAGGCACCCTAATGCTGTTTATAGTATCTGCGAAGCAGTCAAGAATAAAAAATTTTGACATTACAGTAGTACTTATATCTTCAATTTACAATTTTAGGCTCTATCATATTTTTTCTGTTAATTTAGTACATGGGTCTGCAAATATTTATTGTTACACCACAACACAACATTTCTCTCGTTCGCATACATGTATATACGTATTATGCACGCGGTCAATGACATTTGCTGACATAAAAATATATACACTAAAGAATATTTTATACATACTAATGAGAAATAAAATAATATCAAATATAAAGGATGACACTGATCAAGAGAAACGTAAAAATACAAAAAATAAGTACATAAATTGATGCAAGTTATAGAGTAATGATTTTTCTGTTATTCTTAAGCAAAACAATATAATAATTACGTGGTAAAGATTAGATAGCGAAATGGTATAATGTGATACATTTTATCACATCACTTTGGGTCAAAGTACCGCTCAAATAGCTGCGAGCGACTAGTGTTGGACTACCCACTTGTTGCAAACTATCAGGTGGCGAAAATAATGATGAAGATGGCGAAATGAAAAATACATTCTGTTAACCATTGCCTTTACATAACAGTGCGACGCATTGACAAACCGTATACTTATTTTACACCTTTCCTGTATCAAAGTATTGAATCTACAACGTTTTAAAATTAACAAGAATAATTTTTTAAACTACTCTTAACACACCTCTACAAAAGTAATTGGCTTGAAATGGATTTCTTTATTTAATAACAATATCATAAATCATACAGGGTGGAAAGATTGTATTATAATCTTTTTTGCCACACTTGTGTGTATTGCGAACAAGTTAATCAAAAGATTTTTTAAACAATAATATCATTAAAATGGTCAAAACTTAATATTGTTAGGATTCACATGCCCCCAGTTCGCCTTCGAGCTTTCCACCCTATACTCTAAAGACGTAAAATTAAAAGATAATTTATCAATAACCTAATTCCAACATGACAGCACATTGCCATGGCTGTATAAAGTATATCATTTACTTTTCTTGCCGATGTCAAAATGACCATTTACATTAATCAGAGTGTCCACTGCTAGTGATAAAAAAACTCCATTTTTTCACTGACTTTCCCTGACCAGGCTCCTGGCCAGCTATTAACCATTAAAAAAACTATATAATATTTAAAGAAGCTGACCAAAGGTAGGGTTTCGTCTTTACCCGCTCCGTAAACCATGGTAAAAATATTGCGAATTTACGTTTGGCCCATCTTCAAATTTCATTTCGATAGCATTTTCGTTATGGACGGTCCCGAAAACCATCTTGGATTTTTATTGAGTTTAGAGCCGATTTTCGATGTATTCATCTACAAGTATCCTATGATCTGTCATCCTCCCAAAGGAAATAAGCAGTTACATTAGTAATACGTACTTAATATCGTTTTCAACCTAAAACATATTTTTCCGAATTACAGCAATAACACCCAGTCGTAAATATTACTAAATTTATTACTTTTAAGTTATCCAGGTACATTTTATAGATCGAATATTACTTAGCCGCGTCAGTTTTCGTTTTTACTCCGTTATGTCTACTATCGGAAATACTTTCACAATACTTTCGTTTAAAAAAAAATGTGGCGACTTCATAAAATCCTCCTTTTTGGAAGTCGATTAGAAATTAATCAAAACTAATGTTTTCCATGATTTTTATTTTTACAAATTTTGTATATTTGATTAATATTATTATTTATTTATAAAAACTTTATGAATAGTAGTGGTATATAGGCGGACATTATGCAACAAAGCTTTCTCTACCAATCAACCTCTGTTTAAAAAAAGACTAGGTACACTGAGGTAGGTGTGCACAATAAATAAGAGTCGAACCGCAGATAGTCGACGCTTACGTCCAGAGACGGACGTATCGCCGGATTTAGCGAAACTGTTGTTTTACGACCCGCTAAAAAGGTGTAATATGTTGTGATCAATGTCTTAATCCATAATGTGGTTTAAGAATCCGACTAGTGCATGAATTAATTAAACGTCCCATTGTACATATTTTAGTCAAATCTCCAACTCATGACTTTCCAGGTATCCCCTCAGTTTCACTGAATTTCTCTGACCACTTTAAGTTTCTCTGATTTTCTAAATAGTGGACACCCTGTTAATTTAATAACAAATCTATTACAATTACACATCATTAATTCATCTATTAACTTGTTATTTAAACAATGGTAAAACAAGTTGTCATTAAAAATAAAGGATGGTTATTAAATGTGATTTTTTAACATTCACCAAAAGCAAACACATCACTTAGAAACTTATCAACATTCCGTTCTTACACAAACTAAACATACCGATATAAAATATATGAAATAGTAAATGGAAACTTAAACAAGAACATAATTTCAGTGCACACTTATTTGCGTAGGTACTATAGTGGTATCACGGGAACCAGAAACTGCCATTTCAGTAAATAATTTATTAGGTACAGTCAATTATAGAAGTGAGACGCTTCCTTGTTCTGTCTTAGTTTTTCACTTAACTTTACCATCTCGCTTCTATATTCGATTGTATACAAAAACATTCACCCAAACGGTACACTACTGACATATATATATAGTAAATACCTAATCCTAAGCATCTTTACACACATTTTAGTCATTTAACGTATCCGTATGATAAAGAAAGAAAAGTTCCATATGCCGAGTTGCTGTCTGTCGTCATTTACACAACCAACGTTGTTACTGAAATGAAAACAAGTTTATGCGAAGACAAAACTTTATTTTCCTCTAAAATTCTCTTGTTTTCACCACAGTATGAGAGCAAGCAGCGACTAGTCCTACTCATCACAACAACGCAGTGTTCGACAGAAGGAGCTCGTCAATTTCCACGAATTTGTACGAATCCCACGCCCACCTAACTGGCCACTCGATTAATTTAGAATCGACTTCACATCATTCGTATTAATTTTTCCAATTTTTTTATGAGTTATAGAAAAATTTGTACAAATTAATACACTTTCTAAACCATTCCGGCACCACTCAATCACTCACTCACTCATCACTACAATCATCTTAATTTTGATAGTTTTATAAGTCTAGAAAATAGATGAACGACAATTTAAACTTAACCTCCATAACTTGTATGATTTTTTTAAATAGAATATATTTATGTTAAACATACCGAACAAAAAATAACAACGTAACAAACCTAAAACGCAAATGCGTAAAATAAAATATTTTTCCTACAAAATGTAACAGAACTATATCAATATTTAGTATAATAATAGAAAGAACCAATTTATATAATCTAATAAAATTTATAATATTTACACTAAAAACGTTCAAAAAAGGTATTAATGATTTGTAAAATAAAAGAAAATAAACCATTTAAACCAATAACTGACATTTCACACGTCGCGAACGCCATTATCTCAAAAACTACGTAACGTAAATTATTACCACTTAGTCACTAAATTCAGCAACGAGATCAAAAATGTAAAATTATATTTTACAAAAAAACATGTTCTTTCTGTGAAACGCCTAAAAAAATCACGGCAATGGCACGTTGTAGGTACTGAATCAAATAACGTGTAGATATTAAAACATAATAACACTTTGGTTTCTTGATTCAGATAAAAACTACAATACAACAAAATTGTTTCAAACAATATGTACTGAATAAAGTGCCTACTAATAATGTGTTTCAAATAATTACTTAACATTCATGTAAATAATCTTGTACATTTGCTATAAAGTTAAATAGTTTGTTAGAAATTGCACAGCCTTTTAACACAAGAAACAATATAACAAGAAACTGCAATATACATAAATTAATGAACATGTCCTCTTTAAAACGTAGCATGCACCTGAGCATGTAACTAAAGTTGTCGTTATCATATCGAATATGTGTGTAATGCTTCCTCTTGGTGGTATTACTTATGGTATAAACCACCAGGTACTGCAGCGCAGTATTCTTAAAAAAGCACATCAAATACATAAAATCAATTAACTAAGCTGCGTTTTCCTTAAATTTACTTTTACACAAATTGGCAAGTGTACGTATGGTACGTTTGAACTAAAACCTAGAAATAATAACAACATTCTGTTAAATTCGGCGCAGTGCTGCATCATTCTCCTGCTTGAATATATGGCAGGGGCTGGGGAGAGGAGGTGGCGACTCCTTACTGCGGCATGTGCTGGTGGTGCGCGCCCGAATGCGGAGGGTGCTGCGGCGGGTAGCCCGTGATGGCCCGCGGCGTTCCTCCCTCGTAAACTATTTGTGCCGGTAAACGCTGGTTGCTTTGAATATCCTCTGGATTCACGTACGGACCTTGAACCTGGATTGTAAATTTAAGTTGATAACAACATTATAATGTTACGCCGTATTGTACTAACACTAGGTTACACCTAAATTAACGGACAATTTTAAAAACCATGAGTCATTTATTTATCGATTATCCATTACATTTAGATGTGGCCTAATGTTAGAATTAATTTAATTTAACGGGCATTCCTTTGCAATGATCATTTATGACCAGGTGATCATGAACGTGAACTCTTCAGCCTGGTAAAGGCGATTATTGCATGGAGAAAGGTGTAATCTGGTGAGAACTGATCAATGCACCGGTATGCTTGGTATCCAATAAACGGACGACATCGGAGGGCATCACGTTTTGCTTTGTGTTAAGGGAAATTGAAGTGAAAGCAGGTCATCATATTCGCATAGAATTAAAATAACAAATGAACCTGTTCGGATAGGAACGTACGCCGCGGCAGCCGGTCTACTACCATGCAAATATGACATTTAACTACTTCAGTGTCGCTTTAAATTCCTTCGGCATTGCAATATGCGCTCCGGCGCGGTCTGTTTAATGGGAATCGCACATACGTCTTACGCACAACGACAGTGAACCAAGATGTGTTCATAAGAACACACCGACACATGATGCAAAGGCAGAAGGCGAGAGAAGTAATCAATGAAATGAATGTACTTAGTCTGGCCAGAAATATCGTAACAATTTAAAAAAAAAGCATAATATTTTATTAATTTGGAATCCGTTTTGATTCTTGAGAAGATGGTAATGCTTTTTAACTACACCATTTTCCATAATCAAGGATAGTTCTAGCAAGAATCAACATTACGTCATAAATCTCGATCGACCCAAGCATGGCCGCAGATGAATGTTTTGGATTTCATCAGTACTGAAGAGTGACCGTCTTCCAGTCCGGATCTTAATCCGCTGGAGAGAGAGAGTATGGCATTCTCTAAACGCCGTGATAATTTAGCATCTTTATATAACAATCGCAGTATACTTCGTGTTAAATTAACGGATCCAGTTCGAAACACTACATTGCGCTCCAAAATCAAAATCTATATACATAAAGGCGAAATACCACTTTCGGAAATCTCAGAAACTATAAAACCTACCATGTTAAAATTTGACAGGTAGGTTCCTTAAAAGGTGTAACTGATTTTACTAAATTCCACCCCTAAGGGGGTAAAACGGGGTTTGGAAGTTTGTATGGAGAAACCGACTTTTCACTTTCACGCAGGCGAAGACGCTGGCAAATGCTAGTAGTCGATGTGGCTCAACTGAAATGGGACTGGGTAGGACATGTCTGCCGCATGCCCGACACTGTGGGCCAGAGCAGCACAAAGTTGGTGCCTTGAGACAGTGCGACGGGGACGCGGGAGACCTCGAAGGAGATGACGCGACGAGCTAAACAGATTCCTCCTGAAGATGGAAAGGGTGGAGGGAGGTCTTTGCCCTGGAGTGGGACAGAACAGGCTAACAAAAAAATAAAATAAATAACAATCCATAAGATTGGCAATGAAGAATTTTCCCATGAAGAGTGCGTGTGTCTATTAATAACTTGCCTCAACGTCTAAAGGACTTTATTAAAGCCAATGGAGATCATTTTAAGTAAGCAATGAGCATCATACATTTTTTTATATTAGTTATGTTATTATATTTACAGTATGTAATAAATAGGGACCAGATTATATGCATTTGCATATTTAAGTCACCCTCAGCAGTAATAGCATATTTTACTTATTTTAGATCTAGTTATGATGTATATTATCGGCACATTTACAAAAAATAATTCTGAGTGTAGTGTAGTGTACCTTCCGAAATGCAAAAGCAATTGAGTAATAACAGAACATTTGGAACAGTACTTGTTTACGATTAGAAAAATATTAAATAATTGTAATGTCATGCGATGTTACTGTACCTATTATTGCCTATCAAAAGAGTTTAGTAATTATTTGCTGATTTTGAAGTTAAAAAAAAAATAAAACTTACTTTTTCCTTTTTTTGTTTATAAAATTCTTCATTACATATACTGTCCATTCCGCATATACTGTCCATTTTCATGCATGTTTCAAGCATTTTTCATGCATATTTGCACGCGTATAAAAAGCTTTTTATGTTACATATAATCCGGTCTCTAGTAATAAATCTATTAAAATATTTTTCTTTATAGCAATATTTATGGCCAGAATAGTAATGTATATGTTACCGCTAATGTGCGTTAATCAATTAGAGTGCAGATTGACTAGTTAATCTGCAGTTAACCTGAGTGAGTCCGTTAAGCGTAATTTAGACGGTGCGAGTTTCTCGAACGTTTTGTTCGAGAAAATCGTACGCAATAATCGTAAGCAATAATCGCCATAAAATTATCGTATCAAAGTGTTTACACACAGGTAAGAAAAAAAATCTCGCCTACGATTCTGTCATACGAGACTCGTAAGCCATAATCGCTAGGCGATAATGTCCTGCGTCTGTTTAGACGGCAAAATTATAATAAGAAGATTCTTGCTTACGAGAATCTCTACTTGTCTATACACGATCTCGTATGACATTTTTATGTTGCTTTATGATTATCGTACAAATCGGAGCGAGAGGTAAGTCATACCTCCGTCCACTCTGGCGAGAATCGTATGTTCGAGACAAGAAACTTGCACCGTCTATTTAAAAAAGTTTAGACGAAGAAGCTTTTTTTATGTTCTTACGATTATCGTACGTTCGAGACGAGAAACTCGCACCATCTATATTACCTAGATAATCTGCAGACTTCATGGGTAATCAGCAAACTAACGGCCAAGCATACGGTTAAGTTTTATAACTTAACCGCATACGGTTAAGTTATAAAACAGGTTCTTTGTTTGACTAAAACATGTGAATTCATTATAATTATTACATTTAATAATATCTTAAATTTCATGACATATTAATTTTTAGACACCCCGACACTTACAGGTTAGGTTAGATTATTTTTTTTATAACCATCTAGAAGTAAAGACACTAGTGCATAAATCTTTAATAAATAAATAATAAAGTGGAGATAATCTGCTACTTTAAGTGAAACATCACACTAACGGATTGTACCCGGTAATTTGCAGATTACCTAGTTAATGCACATATTGACGAATTCCGCATTCTAATGGTAACATATACACATATGAGTTGATCTGATGAAACTTATCATTTTAACAAAGTTGATATCAGCACAAGCACACATAGGGCATGCAATTATTCTGTCAATTTTACCATTCGGATATTCTGAATACTTTCAAAAATCTATCAGAATAATACGGGTATTTCGGATATCACTACGCGTGGGCTCTGATTAACATAGTCAACCTAGCTTCCCCCACAGTCGCAGAAGCTACCCGGGAGCATCACTAGCTTTGTGATATGACCTGACTTGGTGCGCATTAAGACTCCGGTCTCACATACTAGGGTGAGGATGATGCCTCGGCGCAAAAGCAGCCTGCAGAGTGGTTTATCTCTGGCACCTTTTCTTGTCTTCACCTTTTTCTTTTTATGTGAAGTTTATATCTCGATTACTCACCAGCCATTAAACACATGTAAATTGGCGGATCATCTGACCATTCTTTTTAGGACTCAGTGCCTGTAGGGTAACCAACGGATCGATCTTTTAGAACTCGATTTTTTACTGAATCGTTTATTTAGGCTTCGATTCGAATCAATTAAAAAAACGATTTTCTTTAGGGAGAATCGCCAACTCTAATACGCCACGAATGCGTACTTCATTGAGTCCAGACTTAAAATTTTCTTCGTTTGCTGTTTGTATTCTATAGTTTTTGTTTTACATAGGATGCCAGCGTGAGGACTGGTGTCTTCTTGCCCCTTATGCCTAGGCGCTTAAGCCTGATAATTGCTAGTGCTGCCTGTTTCTGTATAAACAAGCCAAGGGGAATTATTTGCTATCGTGGAGATAGCAAATAATTCCCCTTGGCTACTGCAGTTAAGGTGGTTCTCCTGCAGCCAGTATAGCTGAACAGGCTTTTCTTGGAAACCACTGAAGGTTGATAACGGTGGTCGACTTTATCAAGTAGCTAAACCAAAGCACATTCAGCATTGGTCTAGACTTGTCTGTATATCGACATAACGTAATCTTTGGAGAGAGCCCCCTTGTTCTAGCTCACCTTTTTTGCATCATTTATTTTTGTTGACCGAGTTCACTTTACTATCAAGGACTGCTCCCAAGTACTTCAGACAGAGAATCTATATTATTCGTATTATTCGACAGCAGTATACAATATATGGGTATCATATTAAAACTTGAAGGATATCCGAATAATTCGGTTTTCCAGATAGCATGCCCTACACAACACAGCATCAAATTATGCATTCTCATTTGTTGATAGATAACCATAATACTTTACCGTACCTACCGCAAAATACTGATATTTGGAAAATATCAACCACACAGATGTTTTTTTATGTAATCCAGAGTTTTATGTAGAAGACAATTTTTACCTAAACATCGAAGACACAACAGTATAAAGGACATATTACCATACCTTACCAATGAACTATTCAGGATGTTGCCAGACCTAATATGTAATATATTATTATTACGTTAACTACAAATTATCATACAATGATCAGCTACACTCTATTCGAAACAAAATTAGACATTTAAATAAACCTTTTTTACTTTTCAACCGATTTTGACTTCTATTGCGTTCTTCTTTTTTTCGTATCGATGGTTTTCTTTTCCTCAAAGTTTTTGGGCCCAGCAGGTTGACACGTTTACAGCCAAAGAACAGAGAATACAGGTAGAAGTGCCCCTACACTGGCTAAGCACGGGAACCAGTGTCGCAAAACTCACACATTTGCATATCAAAACGTCTATTACAGTCATAAAAAACATTGATATGATTGGCTACAATTTACGGACATCACTTTTACGAATCATCTTCTTATTGATTTCAAAAATAGAATCTTATTATAACGAATGAAAGTTATTATTTTACTTGACACAAACAATAAAGACGTCTTCCTATATAGACCAATTTACGAGTTCAGGTACTCAATTTTAGATGGCGCTGTAACCAATTCATTCTATTCAGAACGCTTATGACCTTTGAAATTGATGTCATATTCGCACACACATGTAATCTCTTTTGCTACTCAATTAGAGATGTAGCCATGTATCGATATTTTAATATTGATTTTACGTATTTTATTACGGGTGAACAATGTAATCATTTATGAACAAATGCTTAATAATGGAAAAGGTTAGGTACGCGGGCGAAGCCACTAACAAGCTAGCGAAAATGAATCGATAACAGATAATACTAAAAATATTTACTGACCTTGAAATAACACATAAAATAAATAAATAAATAAAAACATATTTATTTAATAATTACCGTTCTGATAGTTTAATTTTAATAAGTGATGAAAGCGTATATTAATATATTTTGCCGTAATTATATAATAGCTTTCATTAAGTCGGTAATATGGTTAGACGTAGGAAATTCCGCTAGTTGATGACAGGTTGTGTTTTGGAATATTGACGACCCAATAAACTGGCGCATTATTTTGGCGATGATATAATCTTTTCTCAAAAGAGTATTTAAATACTTCAAAACAGAAAAATTTAAATAAGCATAAGCATTACTTACAAATACATAAGTACATTTTACTTTTTTTGAGGTCTATCCAGAAGTTAATGTATTACGCTTAATAATATGTAATATTATTTTCATTAACTATTAGCTGCTGCCAGCGAATTCACTCGCGTGAAAACAGAAAATTATCCCGAGCGAATAAACTTTCGTGACACATCACGAAAGTGGAAAGTGGACCACATTGCCCATGTACCAAGTTTCATTAAAATCCGTTCAGTATTTTGGCGTGAAGAAGTAAGATACTTTTGGCTTATAATATTAGTTACTTCGCACCTACTTCGAACGGATGCAGGCTACGTGTTGGTAAAATCTCGAGGTTTCTGTGTAATCTTAGTTTAATATTTATAAATTACACATAAACCGTCCGACATAAATTTTCTGGATGATGGTGCCAGCCATGAAACGAAGAGTTATTAATAAATAAAAATTATCGATACCGACCTATTTTAAGGTCCCATCCCTAATTGAGTAGCGTCGAATGATTTTCCAGATAACGACCTGTTTGATTATAGTTTGCATTGAAGACATAACATGTGTTATTGTCATTAAAATCAAATATATTAAAAATTAACAAAGTTTAGTACTTACCGATGATACGATATACCTCTACAAGATAGATACTTTTTTTCTGCTTTCGTTTTCGGAAGTCAAAACCGCACAACAAGGCATAATTTGTAATATTTCGTGTATTTCTGAGACAATCAATCGCGACAAGTATCTGCCAGCGAATAAGCTCAATGTTGCGCATCTAGGTTTAATGTTGACATGCGCGCGATATCTGAGGGGCACTTCCTCTACTTTCTTTATTCCGTGTTTACAGCAGTATCAGTGGCGTTTCTATTGCTTTGATGGCATGTTAAATAGCAACTGTATAAGTCGGTACGGTTACCACATTTTTGCTTTTAATGCCATCTTTATGCCTACGGAATAGAAGTAAGAACCGGTTGAACGGACAATAAAAAAAACGTTTGTTTAAATGTCTCATCTTATTTCAAATGGAGTATAAATTGCAACAAAAGTTTTTCGCATCCATTTACAATACGATGTCCAGTCAAATGGTGCGGCAACAAGATAAATCAAACATTACTAGGGTATACGCAATATAGACAAACATGAAAGACACAATTATATATATGGATATAGACAAGAAGAATGAACATCAAAAATAGGTAACAGAACAAAAGTGAAATAAAAATTGCATACTCACGTTTATAAGCGGCTGGAGGATACCAAGTCTGGCCAGCAACAGTTGTTCCTTTACCTGCCGCAGCTCTTCCTGTTGCCTGACTATCATTTGCTGCAACTCCTCGTGCTTTCGTTGCAACTGCTCCTGCCACAGCCACTAACTTGTATCATGCAATAGGGTGCATTGGGAAGCCTAACTACTGAACTGAGATTCGAAGCGAACTTAATAGACATTGATATATTTTAATCATGCTTGAATCTGTGGAACAGTTCCAGAAGATCTTTATATTATGTAGGTACATAGGTCTAAATAATAATATTTATAGTAGCGTAGTGTAATCTTCGCGAAACTCACCTGGATCTGCGCCTGGTCGGATGAGACGATGACGGGCATGGGTGGAATGGACAACGGTAGTACGCCGGGCATTCCCACCGCGCTCACGTATGGAGCGGGGTCCAGGTACTGCGCACCCATGCCGTGCTGCGGCGCTGGTGCCGTCTCCGCATTCTTATGCGGCAACTGCTGCTGCAAGGCGAATTCAATTTATTATTATTTTTGTGGTAAGGGACCTTTCAAGTATTACGTAAGCAGTTTTTTGCAATGTTAACCCCCCCACCCCCCTCATGCTTAAGTAAATATTGCATGCATTTTTCAATGTATTCTGATTTCGTAATTAATTTAAGAGGAGAGTATTACAATACAATACAACAATACAATAAACTTTATTGTACACCAAAATATGTAAGCACTACAGGGGGTGGGGGGTCTTTGCTTTGCTTATTTGTGATTACGTCAGCAGTTTATTTTATATCGATGACCCAAAATGTTATGTAGTGTTATGTAGTACAAGTTGTAAATAAATAAATAACTTAATGTGAGGTACATTATTCCAGTTGGACATAAGTTATTTAAATGGCGAAATAATTATTCAAAGTGGTACCGAAGATTACCTACCCTCCACATGCACATAATTATGTACATTAAACCTTTGTTTTTATAATATTAATACAGACGAAAAACTATGGGATTGAAGCACCATGGTTCCGGATAAAAATGATCCTCCTTTTAATCGAATTTCGGTCACTTACCTAATTTCAACGGAAATTAGTCAAGTACGCAGGAGATAGTCTGCAAAGCAAACGCGTGCGCTAATACAGGTGTGCTCTCTATGAGCACTTGTAGACGTCCGTTTTTTTTTCAACGGACAACAGACCGGCAAAAATGGATATCCTTGTACACGTTTAATTTTTTTTCCGGATGAATGTAAGCTTGGAATGCGGTCTGTGTGCGCTAGTTTTAAACTGGTTATTTATTATACACTTTATTGTTGCCACTTATAAGAAACACAACAAAGAAATACATACATGCCAAAATGAAATGAGCCGCATGGCAATAAAAAGAAATGAGCCGGAATATTTTGTGTACCTGAGGTTAGCCTCGATATGGATATAAAACTACATACAGTTGAACATAGAACCTCCTCCTTTTCGAAGTCGATTAAAAATAACCGACTTCATTAGAAAAACAAAATTACCAAAAGGATCAAAACTATTAATTTTCCTTTCATTTATCATCCATTTTGTAAAACGTAGGTTTACCTACGTTTCAGTCAGCAGTTTTTTAGTCTACGCCGGTTTTCTGCAGATTGAGTGTCTGCTCAATTTGCAGAAAACCGGCTATAAGTCCGTCGCGTCTACACGCACAAATAAACTGGCGTTGATGACCGCTCTTTCATACGCCGGACCGATGTCCGTCGCGCCGGATACACAACGTATCGGGCGCTAATTTTTCACCGGACCTATGTCGGGTGCATGCACACATTCATTGTAACCCATATACCACCCTGAATCCGGTGTCGATATGAAAAAAGCGGACGTCTACAAGCGAACTAATCCTTTACTGACATAATTCGATGGGACGGCAGTTCCACTCAACGACTCAACCGGTGAGAGATGAGACCAGAATAACAGAATTTCTGAACTGCTACTGAAAAGCTCCCGAGTGGAAAAACTTCAATAACACTGGATGACGGCACAGTTTATTTTTTGGCACAGTTGGCGCAGTTAAGCGATTCAGCAACCATGGTTGCTGCTTTGTGTATGTGGCTTCGACTCCGGCACGAAACAAATATTTATATAAAGAAAGAAAGAAAACATGTTTATTTGGCTTGCAATGAAGCACAATACAAAGTTTTAAAACTTAAACATAAATAAAATGAAATAATAAAAAATAAAATAAACCAACAACAACAAGAATTTGCCTCACGGCTGCGCCAAATAGGTTTAGTTCAGCATGATGCCAGACAACTTCGTAGCAGTTGCCTGACGCTGGTTTTCAACTGAACCTTGGGTGCAATCACGGAGGAGAATAAGTTTTAATATAATGTGGATTAAATATATAAATGGAGATGTATATTTGGGTTTATAAAATGATACATCAAATAAATACAAAAAAACAAATAATTTTGAAGACGAATATGTATGTGTTAGCTGTTTAGGTATGTAAAGAAACAAATAACGCCATAGTCAATAAACAGACAGTTGGCAGTTGCTCCGGGTCTTGGTGTCTTTTGTATGTGATTTTTATGTTTGTGAACATACCCACAATACAATCGAACCCAGGAAACCCAACCTCAGTAGTGGCATTGACGACCGTCACTGTGGTTTCAGGATTCGGAAGTACTGATCTCTTAATAGTCGATTTTTTTTTTCTTAAGCCTATACTTTCCCACTGCTGGACAAAGGCCTGCCCCAACTCCTTCCAGGTTTTTTATTAATAGTCGATTAAGTCTCCTAATCTCTTCATGCTTCTAACAGGTACGGATGAATGTAGGAGCACATAATATACTTGTATAATCAAAATCCTTATTTTTTAGCTTGTACTACCATCATCACCATTGTAATTCAGTATAACGATACACTGGATCAACGGATCCAGCTGTCGCAAGAGTCACCTAAGGACCGACAAGACAAAACAAGACTACAACCCGATGGTTGTTGTCTTGTGCTCGCTGAACAGAACTGAATGATTTCAGTTTTATTCTGGAGCAGAATAATACGTCTTTCGCGGTCCATATCAAGTATCCGAGTCCGAGTATCGCGGCACGGCGCCTTTTCACAATGGCGGCATCTTGCGGTTGCACGGTGTCGGTGCCGTGCCGTAGATATGTGTCCACGCCCTTACTCCTTCTAGTAAATGATGGTGATAGAAAAAGATAGAAGCATAGGGAAGGGCTATATTTTGGTGCGGTCAGATGTAACTCAACCAGGGACGTGCGCACCATAGAAGCCAATAAGCCCGGCTTTTACCTACCACCGCCGCCATCACCCCACCTAATAAAATAATAATTTGCATGCATCTATAATAATTAAATAAATAAAATAAAAACTCAAACTTTAAACTTCGCGCGACGCGTCGCGCGAACCCCCCGTTCCGAATTGCATCAGAAGTGATTCTAACACGAATTCAACCAACGCGCAATGTCACTATTTCGGACGGTTTCGCGCTATCGCTTCGGAACGCGGGTGACTTAAGTTCATTCATAAGATAATGCAACACCCAGCAAATGATCTCGCTCTAACACGTAACAAAAAAAGAGATGAACACTAGTGTTTTGTCGTCTCTTTCGCTCGTCACAGGCTTCTCCATTCGGGTTATCTGCCATTTCATTTTTCCCTATAAAAACACAAAAAATTGTGTCTGTGTGGGTAAAATTTGACACTGTGTGCAAGTACTCATCGAAAATTTATTATGGATAAAAAGCACGGCTTCTCGAAAAGTATGAATGGATGTTTTTTTTACGCAAATTACGAGGCGCCCCCTATGATGCGTAAAAACTTGTGCAAACTGCTTTGAGCGGTTAGGTATCGTTTTGTACGTACCTAATTGTTTTATTAGATTTTTTTAGTTTTCTCTTTATGCCATTAAGAGTTTAAAGTTTTATGATTAGTTATTGTTGTGTTATGTGATTAGTTATTGTTGTGTTATGTGATTAGTTATTGTAGTTTTACTTAGATATGAAGTGATTAAAGTATCTTTGAAATGAATTCGGAAACATACAATAACTTTTCCTTGTGATGGATTAAAATGTGTGGGCGATACTTGGCCAAGTAAGTCATTATAATGTATATAGGTATAGTATAAGTAATACGATAAATATGAGCTCGTAACTTCACCTTTAAACCTACCCCTGATATTTGGTGTTGCTTATTTTTTCTCAAACGATAAGAATACCTACTTGGAATACCTACATCAGGTTATAATGACATAAATAACTACGCTGGTGCCATGAAAATACATCAGAATTCTCAAAAGTAATTGAGTGATGTTATTTCGTTCTGTAGTTTTGGTAAAATGTGAATAGAAACTTTTCTCTTTTGACAATAAGTGACGAAATTTCTACTTAGAAATTTCGTTTTTCATTGATCAGAATCGAGAGCGGACAAGAATTGCCCAAAAATATCGATAGATTGCTACGTTTAAGTCATTTATGATATAGGTATGATGTTTACATAATTAATTTCTATCATAATGTCAACAAATGAAAATGTTCACAATCAATTTGTACAAAGAAAGCTTGTTTTAAGAATTAGTTCCAATTTTACAACTAGATGGCGTTGTTGATTAAGATGTACTTCCTACATCGCGGTGTTAAGATTTTGCGTCAATATTATTTATACTGTTAACATTTTTATTTCTTTTTTTATCCTTGGTATTGAGTTGAGATCACGTCGGGAATAGTCGTTCCGCGGACTGTCGTACAATTAATACATTTACTTATACTTAAAAATCGGGATTACAGCAGCAAGAAATTTTGCACTGATGATACATGACGGCGGATTTTAGCTCGAGTTTTTTTTTTTAATTCGGAATATTAGGTAAAGATTAGTCAAGGTTTCCTCGGCTTGCCTCCTATAAAGGTATCAGGCACGCCACTGAGCTCAACCCCAATGATCTTCAGCAGAGAGACATCTCTCCGAGACTCTTCGCATGTCTTCTAGACTAGACTGGAGATTGCTCGGCCTATACCTAACAGTGTACATCTTTTGGCTGAAATGATAATATTTAACAAAACAATAAAGCTCGTACCTCGCGCATTGAATTTCGCTGCGACGACCTTGAATCGCCGGACAGCGATCCCGTGTCCGACCCAGTGAACCGGACGAGAGAAGCCCGCGTCCAAGACGCGCCGGCAGTCGCCGCCGTTCCGACCGTAGCAACCGTACCGGTCGTGGAACCGGCCGATGCTGACTTTACCGACGCAGGCTGGAAAATGTAGGGAGTATTTTTAGAATTGATACTGCGAGACGAAAACCTTCTGAAAAGAGTGTCAATGCCCAAGGATAACATCAACAAACAGTTACACATTAAACTTAAAATAAAGCAGGTAACTAAGAGCGCTAGTAGACGTCCGTTCTTTTTCAACGGACAACGAACCGTCAATAAACGGATATCCTTGTACAAGTAAATTTTTTTTGCCGGATGGATGTTAGCTTGAAGTGTGATCTATATGCGCTAGTTTTAAACTGGTTATTTACTATTTAATACACACTTTATTGTTGACACTTAAAAGAACCACAACAAAGAAAAACTTATGTCTAATATACGAATAATGGGCAGCCTTATCGTATTCCGCGATCTCTTCCAGACAACCTGAACCTGCTCTTGCAGAGAAAATTCGCATGCGTAGCAAATCCGCGTGCGTGATGAAATCCCCACGATATTAAAAACACCCAAAGTGCATAATACCAAGAACCGATAGTTTTGCTAAAACGAGATAGGAGAAATCACTAATTAAAGCCTAAATGAAATGAACATAGTCAAATAACAATCCATAGCACATTTTAAAACCCAAAATAGTTAATATAAAGTTTTCCATCCAATCATTTTAATAGTAGCCAATGCGATCGGATACATACGATCCCGTTTAACTGCGCTTGAATCTTTGTTAATTAAACCTAAGTTTTTGGCATTATTGATGATTTTTTATGATTTCCGCCAAGCAGGTAACCTTTTTTTTTTCAGTGTATGTTAGAAATTTAGCAACTAGACTATGAAGTAGTTAAATGTCATACAATACCAATATTAATATATTACTTTATTTAGTGCCTTACTTCGATTCTTTGACAAAAATCTCACGCTAAATAAACATAAGACTTATAATTGATTTATTAACTTTATATTAGCCACGCGACCTGCTCCACATTTCGCATTTTTAAATGATTTGATATTTAAGTTCAGGCGCGGCTATCTTATATTTTATGATAGAGTGTTATCATATTTCAGATAAAATAAAATCAAAATATGATTTTTATGAAATCACTTAAGACAATTAGTACTTTCTGGAAAGTCACCAATAACGGCATATCAAAATATCAAGATTTTGCCTTTCTTGATTTTCATAATATATATTCCACAAATATCACACAACACCGTCTAGTCCCAAGCTAAGCAGAGCTTGTGTTATGAGTACTAGACAACTGATAAACCTACTTATATGTATGTTTATAAATACATACGTATTATAAATAAATTATACCCAGATACAGAACAAATGATCGTGCTCATCACACAAACATTTGTCCTGAGTGGGAATCGAACCCACGACCTCCGTTATAGCAGTCGGGGTCACTAACCGCTAGATCAACAGGCCAGTAAAAAAAAAATTTTTTGTAGCCGGATTTTTTTAAACTAGCTGTTGCCCGCGGCTCCGTCCGCGCGATAGTAGAAAATTATCCCAAGCTCCCGAGATAAAAAGTATCCTATGTGCTATTCTAGGATATGGCATACCCAATTACCAAGTGTCATCGAAATCCATTCAGCAGTTTTTGTGTGAAAGAGTAAAAAAAACAACAATACATACAAACTTTCGCGTTTATAATATTAGTAGAATCTGTTCAAGCATGTATTTTTGATGTCTGCGATGATTTATTAGTAAAGTAATAGATACGTTAAATGTCGCTACCGGGGCCCTGTTTAGTAATGCCAGATGGTCGCAATAATCGGACATTTTTCTGTTTAATAAAACTTTTTGAGCGATAAGTGACAGCTGACAATTTGTTGTGAAAGGGTTGTCAAGTCTGCTTTATTAAAAAGATAATTGTCATGACTAATTTATTGTTATATTTGTAGAATTGTCCAACAAATCTGACTGGAGGTTTACCCTCTGGCGCGAAATCAGATTTTGAATTTTGAAGGTGTAACGAAGTGTTTATAAAAGCTTTATTACAAAAAACTGTATATAGGGTGACTGGTAACTAGTGAACGATACTTAAACACGTGATTGTAGTCATCATAACAAACAACTTTTACTATGGGACCACGAACGAAATCACGAAAAAAAAAAATCTGTTGGTCAGTAGGTACATTTGTGTTCGCGTAACTGGTCAAAATGTACTGAACTTGGCAGTTTTTTTTTGCGATTTCAGTTTTGGTCCCATAGTAAAAGTTGTTTTTTATCATGACTACAATCACGTGTTTAAATATCGTTCACTAATTACCAGTCACCCTATATAACATCGAGTTATGAGAATAGTAATAATGAAAAATTTGGACAAAATATAAACGAGTTGGAAACGGCGATCAGTTTAAAGAAGAATCAATATTTTATTCTCAATTATAGATTTCTGCTTTGAAGACAAATAATTCGGCCTTATTTAGTATCATATAAAAAAATAGCTTCTGCCAGCAGCTTCGCTTGAGCGAAAGCAGATTTCTCCATACAAACTTTAGATCCTCGTTTTACCCTTTTAAAACTTGAATTTCTAAAATCCCGTTCTTATTGCTTGCCTACGGCATAAACTGAAGCCGTGTGGCTGTGCGTTGATATGTCAATCAGTCAGTTTCTATATATGTATGTCATATAGATTACATGCAAACCTTTCAAAAGTCTACATAATTGTCACGACAATTCGACAATCATCACCATATTTTCATCATTGTCAGTTATAATTTGACGATAGTTTTTTGATAATTGTCGAATTTTTTATTGACAAGTATATCAAGATTTCACCTGTCACTTTTTGACATATTTGTCACTTTTATTAAACAGCCTTAGGCATCGTTCACACTGAACGTATTGTCCGAGGTCGACTGTAGAATGCTCAATGCCAAGAATACCAGTGTGAACGTGGACTCAGTCTGCAGTATGGTTTCTCACCAAGATTAAGTAGTAGATTGCGTTGCTTGTGTCGGTCCTGGCCTAGCGTGTGGCGACCACTGGCGTGATCGTGTGCGGTGAGCATTCAATCCATATTATTATAAAATGTATGAAAACTAAAAAAAATGGATCGATGACGGCATTATGTGGTTGCCGTCAGTAGCCTGTATGCGGCCAGGCAAAAGCAGACCAAGACAATCAAGGATCATCTACAATTTTCGTGGTCGATTGTATCCTTTTGGATACGTTTAACGAAATTGTCTTATTTGCAGCAAATATGTTTTTAGTTGCATTGATCTTTTTAGTTACTATAAGAGAATTGATTGCCACTAAACTGCCTAATAACGTTAGAAAGTTTGAATTTTTCCCGCTACTTTGTCCGGATCATTGTAAGAGAGGACCCAAAAATGGTTAAGGCAAGCTATAGATGACGATAATACGATTTATTTTTGTTTAAAATGATCGCCGTTTCCCACTCGTTTATATTTTTTCAAAATTTTCTTCTCTCAGTTATTCAACGTTAGTACAGTTTTTCGTAATAAAGCTTTTATAAACACTTTGTTACACCTGCATCTTCAAAATAGGGTTACGTACTTTGAGAAATATGATATTATTTATTAAGAACATGTCAATCAATAGTTCAGAAATAGTTTAAAAAATTCTAAAAAGCGTTTCGTATTCAGAACCACCGCCCAATTTAGTAAAACATGTAGGTATCATTGATTAAAGGTCTAAAGGATATGAAAAAATAGTTTTTTTTTTTTTGTAAAATAATATATGTGTATGTTTGTTCAAGTGTGCTATGAATGCAGGTACTTAATATAAAGATTTTTGACTATAATAAATAAACGATAAAACTCAATATTTTTCACATCCAATTCAACCTCCGCCACCGATAACTTCCGAAACTCCGAAACTTGTCACCTTCGCATCCGCCTACGCCTCCACTAAGATTATGGCCTCCATTACAACCCTACTTCAAAATTCAAAATCTAATTTCGCGACAGAGGGTAAATCCCTTGTCAGAAATGTTAGACAATTTTACAAATATATCAACAAATCATAACTATTTTCTTTTTAATAAAGCAGATTTGACAACTTTTCCACAGCAAATTGTCGCGTTTGCGGCCTGGCTTGATTACTAAACCAAATCTTGAGCCCCAAAGTAGTACAACTATTTTACAACAAAAATGCATGCTAGACAACAGTTATATGTTAGTAAGTATACAAACTTACACTAACTTGAGAAAGTGGTTGGTAGGAGGAGGATCCGAAGGCGTCACTCGCCTCAGACATGTACGAGGGCGACATGGACACCATGGCGTCATCAGATGGGGCCTCCTTCATCACCCCTCGGTTCCCTTCCGCTTCGCTCACGGTATCTCCATCCACACCTTCTTGTTTCATGCTTTTCGCTATGTCGGCGTAACTGAAATAATAAAAACACTTGCAATTTAATAATTATATTTGAGTTGGATCCTAGTATGAGTCCCGAAAAAGTCTAGCAATGTCGCGTCAGACCCAGGCGAAAATCGCGGAACGAGCTCAAGACCTACAAACAGGAGGGGTCCACGCGCAAAAACCGCGTAGAATTGGAATTGGAGGAGGCAGAGTGGACTTAACCCTGCAGTGAGACAAAACGGGCTGAAATAACATTGTTTCAGTAACAGTTACTCATAAAATATACAGGAAACGTCCTAAGAGGTCCTCTGTAAGAGTATGATGTAGTTTGTATAATGAAACCCTTGCTGTAGCAACCTGAGAATTGTAAGAACATCAAAATAAGTGAACTCAACAACAAAAGTTGAACGACGTTGGGTGACAATATTAGAGAAAGAGCAGCGATCTTATAATATTTAAAAAAGTTAAGAAAAAACAATTTGCACTAAAAATCGAAGTACACACCAATATTCGCTTGAAACTTATTCGGAATCTTGGATAGGAACTATACTCCATTCACTTCTGCATTAATTAGCCAAAAGAGGTTCATAGAAGCAATATCAATAAATAATGGTTTCATGTTAAATGTTAACATTACCTACTTAGATAAATTTGATTATTGTAAGTAAATACTTGGGGCAAATGAAATGGTTTTTTTTTTAATAAACATCTTACATAAACTTTATTTTAAATAATTTCACAATTTCTTTTAAAATGGCGTCACAACAAGTTTCCACCTTACAAAACATATGAATTGTACACAATACAAGGCCACAACATAATTATTTAACAGTCATACAAACAGAAATGACAGATATTACATAGTATAATGAAAAACGTTCCAGGGACCCCTGCTTCTTTTAGGTTTTTAATATAAATACTCGTAGTATAAGTAAGAATGACTAATTTATTTATTTAATGATTATAATAAATTCAGCATCAATCTTAACTATAATAAAGAACAATATTGAATTTTATTACAAAGTGTACCCTAAAAAAACCTTTTTTAACTTCTGTCTAATGCTACCGCGAATAGATTATAATCACAGCTCAAAATCCAATAAAGCTGAATTAGAAAGAGGATCAATAAATCCTACTAAAAGATTCAAGTTTGTACTCACGACATGATTGTAGTAATGGTCCGATCTGAAGCAAACATTCGCGACGACTGCTGCACAAACGTTAGCAAGTGAAGGATCGTTTACCAATTAAGACGGGCCTCCCCGTAATATGCCTATCGTCAACGTCGAGTATGGTTTAAAAGTTTGTTGCTTCATCTAAAGCTATCCAACGTGATGTTTGATGAAAAGACAACGATAACCCCTTAAAAATCTGTTGACATTCGGTAATACCGTGATTTACTCGAATATTTCACACAACTTGTTCCCGATAATACGTATTTTTTAAAAACGAAAATTTTCGAAAAAAAATGTCGTAACACTTATTTTTGAGAAAAAAAATTGTCATTCAGAATCTCGATTAAATGTGTACTTTTTTATATTTTTGATATATGAGTACATCATAAAGGGCCAAAGTTCACGTAAAATAGAAGAGTTTCAGAGGTCTTTACTGGAATATTTTTACACTTTGTTTTTGTTTCTATGGAAGCCTAGATAATATCTACAAGATATCTAAGTATCCAAAATATCTGGAGAAAGATGTGTAATAACATCATAATCACATAAGAACGGTTGTATGAAAATGTACCTCGTGTTGGTCGCTCTTAAGGGACATCGGCGCAGCGCAACGGCGCAGTGGAAATTTATAAACGCGAGCGTCAATAGCGAACCAAATTATATTTTATAAAAGGATAATTGAGAAGGACCATCTTGAAATATCATTTCTTTGTCCCACAATAGAATCTTTCTCGGTATTGTGTTGTACTGTAGGTGACTTTAACCCTATGAACGCCAACGACGCTTAAAAGCGACAAAAGTAATCGGCCGCTAGAACGCCAACGACGTGTTTAAGCGACAAATACCCAGATGGGTCATTATAATCGAATATGATATTGATATTGAAATAATTATGTCAAATAAATAAATATACGATGCATAAGTATAAGTAATTCCTAGTTTCGGAGGGTGCGTAGACATAAATGAGAAAGGACAAAATGCATAAAACGAGCATATTATTATGCTGACCTGGACCTGGAAGACCAGGCGTTTGCCCGCGGCTTCATCTGCTAAGAACTAGTAAAAAAAGTACTACCAGTTAAACTGTCTGTAGAAATATTCAGCAGTATTTATTGAGATGTTTGTTTCGTTCAATATGCAAGATAATGCTTGCTCACATCGTGGTGTATATTTAGGAGAACCCAAATATTTATGTGTAATTGAAGCGATTTGATAAGTAATGATTTTACTCTGTGTACGACTTACCGCAATAATTGTGACATGCCCAGAGTAGCTGTGACTAGTGATGTGCCTGGTGGCAATATTCCCAAAGTTGCCACTGCCGGTAAAATACCAATATTGCCAGCAGCATTGGCAATATTGCCAATGTTGCCTGTCAAATAATAGCTATATATTTTATTATTACTGCAGGTATAATTATCATTTAGTTATATTTATGAGTATATCGATCACAAAATATTTGAAATACGCACACGCGTGTCGTCTAAAACCATAGAACACAATTATATCAATAATAAACATCAATGTATGTTCCATCTCTTTCGCTGCACATGCACGGCACGGGGTTGGGAAAACCGTATCTGGGCATCTCTCGGAGAATGCGCACTTCACTTTAACGTTCGTTCCTAACCGACAAAAAAGGACCGCGGAGCAAGATTATGTCACACTTTATCCATATAGATAATGAAGCCCTGGATCACACCGTCCTGGCCTCGTCAAATGTTTGAACCATAGGAACAAACTTCACAAAGAGTCTAGTAAGTAGCCTGACGAAAAAACAAAAAAACTTATCTATGAAGTTCTTTACCAGTCTGATGCATACATTAAAACGTGAACACGATAGCAGAAAGTTAGAAGAAAGCAAATCGAATTCTGAAACCTTGCGGAATGCCATAAAGTCCATTACCGAGCAAACTAATAAATAGAAGTAACAATTACGACTTATTAAAATGTAAATCTTGATTTCAAAATTCAGTGAACTACTATAATGAATACTTTTCTTTCGTTTGCACAAATTCTTGCTGATATAAACGAAACTCAGGAGTCAGTGGTCTCTAAACAAGAAATTAGAAGAACCGCTGGGAATCAATTTGTTCATGCAGCCCACTGATTTCTATGAAGTTGATAAATAGATTTTTAACCGGATAAGTGACAGTGCTGCTGGCGAAGATGGTTTTTCACCAAAACTTATAAAAGAGATAAGAATGTGAAAATGGTTCCGCTAACATAATTCTTAATATTAATACAGGGTGGGCCAGAAGGGCGTACGATTTTAAAAACACTCTTGCGTTTGAAGCTTTAGTGAGGGGACTGCGCGGGTGGTGGGGTTAAGTAGCTCGGTTCTCGGAAATTTAGTCGCGATGAATCACTTCACCGGAGCGCAACGTGCATTCTGCGTTAAACATTATTACAAAAATCGCGATTCGTGCGCTATTGTTCGGCGTTTATTTCGGCGTGAGTTTGGATTACATGACCTAAATCAGTGTCCGAAGGAAAGTGTGATTCGATCGTGGGTCAGAAAGTTCGAAGCTACTGGTTCGACTCTCAAACAGAAGCCTGCGGGACGCCCAAGGTCAACAAGAACGGAAGACACAATTGAACAAGTTAGAGTTTCAGTTCAACGTAATCCTGCTCTATCAACTCGAAAGCGTTCAGCCGAACTTGTGGTATCCAGAACATCTTTGCGTCGCATTTTGTTGAAAGATTTGAAATTGCACCCCTACAAAATTCAACTTGTGCAGGAATTACAGCCGAATGATCCAATTTTACGACGAGCTTTTGTTGAAACAATGTTAGAACGCTTTCGGAGTTTCAACAATATTCTGTTCTCAGACGAAGCCCATTTTCACATAAATGGGCATGTGAATAAACAGAATTGCCGTTACTGGGCTGCAGAGAACCCACGTGCAAAACATCAAAAGCCTCTGCATTCGCCGAAAGTAACCGTTTGGGCGGCCATGTCAGCGCACGGAATTATCGGACCCTACTTCTTCGAAAATCGACAAGGCCAATCTGTCACTGTAAATTCTGACCGATACATAGCCATGTTAAGGGATTTTTTCTTTCCACAACTGCAACAATTTGAAGCCTATAATCGTGCGACATGGTTTCAACAAGATGGCGCGACATGCCATACATCTAATGTCTCTTTGGCGGTCGTAAACGAGATGTTTGCTGGGAAACTGATATCGCGCCGAGGTGACATTGCATGGCCTCCTAGAAGTCCGGATCTAACGCCACTGGACTTTTTTTTGTGGGGATACCTAAAAAGTAGAGTCTACTCCAATAACCCAGCCACGATTAACCAGTTGAAGACCAATATCCAGGAAGAAATGGCAGGTATTCCCCGTGCAATGTGCCAGCGAGTTTTTACCAATTTGAGGTTCAGATTCGAAGAATGTTTGCAGCGCGATGGTGCACACCTGGATGACGTTATTTTTAAGAAATGAATTTCCCAGATGTTATCTTTTATAGAAATAAAAATTTGTATGTGAATTGTACTTAGTTTTTTTTTTATGATTTTTTTAAATTCGCAATTCTTTCTGGTCCACCCTGTATAATATAACATAACTCATAATATTGCCAAAAATGCTGGCATTATTGGCAATTTTACCCAAAACAATATTTTATTGTGTATAATGTCGATTATGGCCTTTTAATACTAATTTTAAGTATTTTACATAGTTTCCGTAGTTAATTTGACTTATAATTAAGCAATATTCCCAAATATTTCCACTCCCGACAATATTGCTGGCAATATTGCCACCAATATTCCCACTTCGGGCAATATTGCCGGCAACGGTACATCTCTAGCTGTGACCCGGTTTTCCTTAACGAATATCACAACAAAGCAACAGTTACAAGTATAACGAAAGGGTTTATTTCAAAGAGTTCCAACAGAAGCCATATAAAGTATTTTATAAAATGTTCTAGAAAAACGACTTGTGTAAGGAAAAAAAGTTTTGCTTTTAACCTTAGAAAACAAAGGTTTCGCAAGAAAATATGTTGCCAGATGTTGCCAACACAATTAGGTACAAGTACTTACTTAAACAAAATAACATGCTGATGTTTAATTTTAACATGCTGATTCCCACATGTCGACAACCTCGCGAACCAAGTCAATATACTTGATTTGTTTATCTTTCTCGGCTTTCAGGAGGTTCTCGTCATGCGGAACGGATATGTCAATAATCATTGCACGCCTCTCGTTTCGGTCCACCACCACTATATCAGGCTTATTGGCTACAATAGTCCTGTCAGTGATGATGGACCGATCCTAGTACAACGTGATATGACCATCATCAAGAACTGGGTCGGGCTCATACCTGTAGTACGGCACTTCCGATCCCACAAGAGAGTATTTCAAAGCAAGTTGCTGATGGATAATCTTGGCTACAAGGTTGTGCCTATACAAATACTCGCCGTTAGCCAGACGAGAACAACCGGAGATAATGTGACGAATTGATTCTCCCGGACGGTGACACGCCCGACAGATGTCAACCGTGCCGTCCTTCACAATAAATCTCCGGTAGTTATTCGTCATGATAACTTCGTCCATAATTGCACAGATAAAACCTTCGGTTTCCCCAAAGAGGTCACCGAAACGCAGCCAAGCTACGGACGCCAATTGGTCTACATCGGGCCCGTGAAGGGCCCGGAAAAAGCGTCCGTGAAGTTCCTTGCTCTGCCATACTTCCCTGCGATCGTTAGTGTCAAGCACTACCGGTTTGCGCCAGTTCTCCTTAGCCAAGGAGAGCGGGGTGAGTCCCTTGTCCACTGCCACTACATCTCGATGCATACCCACGTCGGCAGCTAGGAAATACTCCCTGAGACTGCATACCTCGCGGTTGTGAAGGGTCTTGGCATTTAAAAAACCTCGACCGCCACACTTCCGCGGGATATACAGTCTCATCACCGACGATCGTGGGTGATGCATTCGGTATGCAGTCAGCAGTGTTCGGACCCGCTTATCCAGGGCGTCAAGTTCCGTTTGAGTCCATTTGAGTACGCCGAAAGAGTACATCAATACCGGCATGACCCAACCGTTGAAGGCGCGCACCTTGTTTCCGCCTGAAAGAAGGCTATTGAAAACCTTCTTCAGGCGTCCAAAGAAGCGCTCCTTCAACGATTGCTTCATGTCAGTGATATTGATGCCTAGGGCTTCCGACATACCCAAATACTTATAAGTTTCGGTTGGAGAGAGGGATCTCAGGCCAATGGAATCCGTGAGTTGAATACCCACGGATTCCACAATTTCCCCTCGCTTTACATGCATGACTGCACATTTGTCCACACCAAACTCCATCCTGATGGCACTACTGAAGGTTTCAGTTACCTTCAGTAGCTCCATCAGTTGCAACTTGTTGGGGGCAAAAAGCTTCAAGTCATCCATGTAAAGGAGGTGAGATATAACCTGACCACCTCTCTTCAACCGGTAGCCTAGACCTGAATTCTCCAGCAGTGTGCTCAGAGGATTCAAGGCTAGGCAAAACCAAAGCGGACTCAAACTGTCACCCTGGAATATACCTCGCTCGATCCTTACCGGTTCGCTATTCCTTCGAATATGTCGACATCCTGGATAGCGAAGGACCGTCCTCCATTGCCTCATACATGACATCAGGAAGGTGCGTAGTATTGCATCAATTTTGTACAATTCTAGCACCCTCATGAGCCATGTATGAGGAACTGAGTCGTAGGCCTTCTTATAGTCTATCCAACATGTCGACAGTTCCTTTCGGGAACGCCGAACCTGTTGGCTAATGGCCATATCGATGAGGGGTAGCTCCTTAGTACCGCGGGACCCATTACTACATCCATTTTGAGAGGCAGACATAATAGCGTTATTGTCTACGTGGCAGTTGATCTTACCTCTCAAAATGGATGTAAGAACTTTATAAACAGTCGGTAAACATGTAATTGGCCGATAGGTTTTGGGTTCCGAGGTGCTACCAGATTTGTGGAGCAAGTGGGTAACTCCTGTTGTAAAAAAACTCGGGTAGCAAACCAGACTCGAAGGCGGTCTGATATTGAGATGCCAAACGAGCGTGCGACCTAGTGAGCCACTTTATCCAAAAGTTGTGCAGTCCGTCCGGCCCTGGAGACTTCCAATTAGGCAACGGACGGACTGCACGGGCTACATCGAAACTTTTCCGACTTGTTCGTTAGATACATCACATCATAATATTGAATTAAACATAAACTGATAAAAAAGTAAAGAAAAACATACATAAAATCGACACGGCAAGTCACTAACAGAAAAGTAGAACATTGAACACCTAGAGCCTAATATTTAAAAAAAAAAAGCCGTTTTAGTAGATTAACACTGATTAACAGGCCCGTACTACAATTTTTTAAAAGAGTATTTGAAATTCGAATTCGCTAATCAGTATTTAAACCGAGCCTTTGGATAGCGAATTTTATCAATAATGGTGATATTCTGTATATTTGGTAAACTACAAACACAACCGCTAGTTAATAATAAAAATCACATTAAAACAATGAAAAAAAACTGAGTCCAATTTATGAAAATCATTTGTGGCAGTATTCAAAAACTTTCTTGATAATACTAGATGAACAAACTACCAAGAATTAGTCCAACTTACGCTACCGTTTCTGAAAGAATTTGGTTGCAACATGAACGTATACGAGGGGCGTTCAAAAAGTAATGAGAATGACATATTTATTGAAGGTACTTGGCCAAAATGATTATTGTTTCGTAAAGATACCCCGCGTTCCGTTTTGCGTTTACATCGCTATGAGCGCTCACAGCGCTAACAGCCGTTCCGATTTAGTTTTCGTGCTCATAGCGTTGATAGCGATATTTCAATTTGGAACGACCTGTGGGCGCGCAAACAGTGAATGTCACTCAGTGATGCCAGATTGGGGGGATTTCCCCCAAAACTGGAGGTTTTTTATAGTTATGGAGGGAAAACTGGAGGGAAAATTAGAGGGTTTTTATAAACAATTTTTTCTCTATAATTTTTCATGTTTGATATTGATATTCACGAATTTTAGCCAAAAACATAACAAAAAAAAAGCAATCTTGCGCACGATGATATTATCCGAGTATCTTAAAAGTTACCATATTACGCCCCCTCGCACCACGACGTGCATCGTTCAACGTTCTTGTCCAAAGTACTCTGTGTTCTCGTCAAAGAGTATTATATTCTTTGGTTCAACGTTCACAAGTTCGCAAAGCTTCCGAATTTCGCATCTGTGTTTGTCTTGTCTCAGTACTCTTATATTATAGTACCTATACTATACTTATTTTTAGCAGACGACAAAACAATCCTTCCTAATGTTTTTTTTTTATACCGACTTGAAAAAAAACTAAAAAATGGAGGTTCTCAGTTTGGCCTGTATGTATGTATGTTTGTCCGCGATTATTTCGCGTTTGGATGAACCGATTTTGATGCGGTTTTCAGAAAATCATTTTGCACATTTTGGAGAAGAATTTGGTATTCTAACAAACTTCAAAAAAGGAAGTTCTGTTTTTAGAATTGTCATGATGATTTGATAAGGGAACCAAATGGCGGAAGGTATCTAATTAGGTTTGTTTGAGAGGTACTCCAACTAAAAAATGTGAAATAAATTGTTTAAACAAAAAGTGCAAAATAACTTTAATTTTGGAAGTCGGTGTTTAATATCAAAGAGACCAAACTATTGAAACACCGACTTCCAAAATTAAAGTTATTTTGCACTTTTTTTGTCGTTTTATTGTCAGGTTACTTTTTTAAATTCATTTGTGATATTCGTATTTAAAAAAAAACATTTGTGGAGGATTTTTTCTTCAAAACTTCAATTTTGGGGGGATTTCGGGAAAGATTTGGGGGAATTCGTGACAGTCGTCTGGCAACACTGATGTCACTTCGCGTTGTTGACAGTTCGCTCGCTCATACTCGAGTTTGCTTTCAGAGATTCACCTATAAGATAATAATTGTTTGTGTAGACAATCATTCTGTGATTTGGCAATTTAGTCAGTTTAACTCTTGTCATAATTTGCTAAAAAACAAAGTGAAGTTTTAATTAACTGAACTTCAGGAGCAATGGAACCCCATTTTTAACTAGAAATGCTTTTCAGCGATGATGAAAGTGAGCAAAGTGATTCATCGTCGTCCTCTGATGAGGATGTAGAAGAAATTGCCCATATTTTAATGCGGCACAGGAGGGCTCGTATTCAACCCATTCCCCGTATCATAGGATATGTTGAAAAAGTCGTACCCAAATATAACCCAGAAACATTTAAAACCCATTTCAGGTTACTGGAATAAAATTATATTAGACCAAATATGTATTTGGTATATGTATTTAAAAACATAAATATGTTTATTGCTTGACATTCATTTATTACTAAAGTAATTAAATCGTATGTAAAAAAGAAAAACGTAATAAGTAATTAATACAAATTAACCAAACCAAGCAAACATAAACAAACAATCACAACAAACAATATTTTGAACTGTCACTTTTGACAGCGCCCACAGTACTTTTGCTTCAACGTGTTGGCACTGTAAGCACAAGATGGCGTCGATAATGACGTCATGCATGACGTCAAGAAATCGTTCGTGGGCGCGCTCACGTCAAAACGGAACGACTTTGAGCGCGCTTATAGCGCTGACAGCGTATCTCGGAACGCACCGATAGTCTTCGTCATAATACTCACAAATAATTAAATTTCTATCTTGCCGGTGTCAGTTGTTAAAAGAATTTGTTTGTATAAAGTCGATAAATTTTTGTGAAAATGGATAAAATCGAAATCCGTCCGGTGATAAAATATTTTTGCATGAAAAATTTTACCACGGATTAAGTTTTAAAAAAATTGCATGAAACTTTAGGAGAGTCTGCTCCACCATATTCTACATTGGCTCGGTGGTGTGCTGAGTTTAAACGAGGAAGAACAATGGTTCAACATGATCTGCGCTCGGGCCGCCCTTTGACGTCAATCACCCAGGAAATGGTCGAAAAAGTTGAAAAATTTGTTTTGGATGATCGCCGTGTAACAGTTCTTTTTATAGCAGAAGAGTTGAAATTATTGAAAAACGACGAGGAAAAATCGCAAAAAAAGTTTTGTTTCACCAGGACAATACAACACAAGTCTGCAGTTGCAATGGCAGCAATCCAAGATGCAGGCTTTGAGATCCTCCTTCATCCACCATATTCAGCGAACTTGGCCCCCAGTGATTTCTACATCTTTCCGCGTTTGAAAGAACACAGAGACTCAAAATTTGAAGATGACGAAGAAGGTAAACGATTTTTTAAGTACTCTAAATGAAGAATTTTATAAAAAGGAATTTTGGCTCTAGAAAATAGATATACTAAATATATTAACCTAAAGGGTGATTACGTCGAAAAATAAAATAATATTAAATATAATAATTTTGTAACCTAGCTATTCTCATTACTTTTCGAACGCCCCTCGTAACTTCATGATTCAAATTCTCATCTGAAACATTTTTCTGAAATGCTCAGCCACTTTTGTGATAAACAATAAGAAAACTCCCACTAAGAAATTTGAGCCATGAAGAAACCATATAGCAGACGGAGAATGGCAGATTACAAAATTTGTTTTTTGAATGACACCACTAGGAATTCATACAAGGAAACTCTTTAAAAAAAAGCGGATAGTTATTATTATTATGTTTTTGGGTTAATGATACGTCAACCCTATTTTACCTTGAGCCCTCACGACGGGGGATGCGGTTTTCCGGGGCAGCCACGACACACGTGGCGGTGTCCTTAGACATTGCCAACGCTTTTAACTCCCTGCCCTGGAGTAGCATTAGAACGGCATTTCGGTACCACCGGGTGCCCTACTACCTCTGTCGTGTGATCGAGGCCTACCTGTCAGACAGGTACATAATCTACCCTGGTCACCAGGGAGAGTGGAGACGGCGAGAGATATCGCGCGGCGTTACGCAGGGATCGGTACTGGGGCCGCCCTTGTGGAACGTCGGCTAGGACTACGTGCTGCGCGGCGACCTCCCTGGCGGGGTCAGCGTGGTCTGCTACGCAGACGACACGCTGGTCCTGGCTCAGGGAGAGTCGTACCAGGCGACGGTCAAACTAGCGACACGCGGGGTTGCGACAGTCGTGGAGAGGATCGAGCTTTTGGTCACAATAGTTACTTCAAAGAACGTAATATTCTTAGAAACACAAGTTGTGACATTTATGTTAAACGTAGTAAAAAAACCGGGCAAGGGCGAGTCGGACTCGCGCAATGACGGTTCCGTACAAACTAACCCATGTAAACAGTTCTATTCCCAAATTGAGTTGAGTGAGAGAGAACGAAGACGTTTCCACCAATAACAATTTCAACCGATAACTCGAAATATCCACGCGATCCCGAAATAAAGGGTCTTGACAGACAGACAGACAGGCGGACGGACAGGGTTTCGTTTTTAGAGCTCCGTACTTGAAAATGATTAACCGGAACCCTTTTAGGATCACTTTGTTGTCCGTCTGTCTCTGTCTGACAGTCAAGACCCTTTATCTCGGGAACGCATGGAAATATCGAGTTGAAATTTAAATCATATACTAAAGTTTGCAGTCCCTTGAAGCTGTGAAATGAAACTTCTTAGGTAACGGGAAAAAAAGATACAGCCGTTTTCGCAAAAACCATACATTTCGACACTCTCAAGGGAATAAAAATTCATAGGGTACTTCCCGTTGATCTACAATCCTGGGATTGAAAAAAGGTCTCATACACAAGTAAAGGAAAAAAAGATCTGAAAACTGTTGAAAGAAGAAGAAAAAAAACAGTTTATTTACACATGTTTATTTGTAATTACGTCACAAAAAAAGAAAATCTGCGATTCGGAAAAATCTATGTAACTCAATTCGGGAAATGAACTGTTTTCTTAGGTAAGTTTGTATGGAAACCTCAGAGCGCGAGTCCGACGCGCTCTGGCCCGGTTTTTTCCTTTTGATGCACGCAACCCTATAAATGGTTAATGTAAGATTGTTTCTTTTTTATTATTTATTAAGTCATGGCTTCAGTCCATTCTAAAGTTATTCAAATTTAGTGAACAACAAAGAGGAAACAATTCCTCGAGGGATTCTAAAAATAGTAAACAATCGAATAAGTGTCTGAATAGATTCTATAATATTTGGTGATGTAACAGGGTCAACAGTAAAATAATCGAGAGCACAAATTAAATTTTGTTTATATAAACGTCCAAAAAATGTCGTTCCCTACAAACACTTCTGAATGACCTGATGGTCTAGTGGTTAGTGGCCCTGACTGCTATGCCGGCGCGGGTTTGATCCCCGCCCAGGACAAATGTTTGTGTGATGAGCACGATCATTTATTCTGTGTCTGGGTGTAATTTATCTATAATACGTATGTATTTAGAAATATAAGTAAGTTTATCAGTTGTCTAGTACCCATGACACAAGCTCTGCTTAGCTTGGGAATAGACGGCGTCGTGTGATAGTTGTGGAATATTATTTTATATTATACTTTCAAGGAAATAAAAAATTGTATTTAGTAGGATTTATTTAAAAGATTTCTTTTTAATTGTACTTTTATCATCTTTTTAAAGAAATTAAAAACCAAAAAATTATGTGACGGAAATCTAGATATATTATTATTATTTTATTATTTTCTGGCTAGTAGAAAGGAACAAGTAAACTGGTGGTATAAAAACGCCTACAAATATTCTCTAATTGCACTAAGCATGTGCTCAATAAAATGTATTAATATCTGGAGGATAAAAAGGCTGCATTACCTTCTAGTTGCAGTTTATGTTTAAGTAAACAATCTTGCGATAAGCCCTCATTGTTCTGTGGGTAAGCAAGTTAGTCTGATTAAATTGCTTGTAGTGTCATGATTAGTAACTTTGCTTTTATTTTAGACGCCTTCATTGAATGATTTACGGTGTATTTTCTCCCCTTACCGACAATATTAGTTTGAAAACTATCTTCAACATCATACAGTTTAGTGACGTCAACGCTCGGCCTCGGTCAACAGTGACATTTCAAGACGTTCGAACTAGTTGTTTGCAAATCTTCACCAACTCTATAACTGTAACAAAGCTTCCATCTACCTCTAGAGGGATCTAGCAACATATTCGAGAGTTCGCAGACAGGCATCAAAATTCATTTTTATGACGTCATTCCTACAACACGTTGCATAATGTATGGAAAATCCAAACAAAAAGCCATTTCGTATTCAGAGGCACGTGTCACATATTATATTACTATTGCTCAACTGTACTCAATTTGCTTTGAATTTAATAATTAAAACTAGGAGCCTAGCTTTCTTTAAGATAATTAATTTGATTTTATTTCAATATACTTCGGAAAATTTTCTCCTATTCGTTAACACGTTCTGATCTCCTCTAATTTCTGATTTAAACACTTAAAAGTTGAGTAATTTTCAAACTCTTACACTTACACTAAGAAAACTTATCATTTGGCATTAAACTAGCGTTTGTCAATGTCTTAACCCAAAATATTAAATTCAGAATCTTGCTTATATCTTGTTATCAAAATATGAGTGGAAGTCAATAGACTGAGCTGCAGGCGCTATTATAATTATCACACGTCTGTTTGAATGGGTACCAAATTGCGTGCATCTCATATAGTACCTAATCTCGTCTTAGTACAAACGGCGCCTAAATATTAACATTTTTCCGCGGGGTTAAGGGTAGGGACACACTTACACGTTCTCGACAATTAACTCAAAATAAATTTAAATTCAATTTCGAGTATATTTTCATAGCAACTTCATATTTCACGGATATTTATGGCAAGTCACATCGTCTCTACTTAAAAACAACAGCAACAAATCAGTGATTTCAAACTGGATGCATTGCCACAGATAATGTAGAAACGGAGCTAGGCCGAAACTATTATACATAAAGCCTATCATATGCTTATAATCAAGTAGTTTTGAATTTGATCATATGCCATCTTCTTGTTTTAAGTACCTATTGATAAATAATATACAATATCTATTTTTCAATTAAAATAACTATTAAATTGCACACCTTATTTAGTTTTTATCGGCAACAAAAAGTAAAACCTATGATTTGGAAACTATGGTACAGTTGTACTTTAAGAGCTAGCGCGCACTGGTAACTTTTGTCACCGTGACTTTAGACAAAAAAAAAACTTTTTACAAAAAAAAATACAACCGACAGCAAAATAACTTTAATTTCGGAAGTCGGTGTTTAATAACGAAGAGACTAAACTATTATAGAAACACCGACTTCCGAAATTAAAGTTATTTTGCTCTTTTTTGTGTTTTTGTCTTTGAAGTCGGTTGTATTTTTATTTTTTTGTAAAAAGTTTTTTATTTCACACTTTTTAGTTGTAGTACCCCTCAGTGAAACTTAAACAGATACCTTCCGCCATTTGGTTCCATCATCAAATCATCATGACAATTCTAATAATACCAAACACGGCTAGGATACACGGATTTATTACAGAATTTCAGTTCTTACCACCCTCCGGTTTAATCATCAGATTAGTTCTATGTATTTCCTCCCATACTTCCTTCAGTCACTCACCGACTACATATAAACAAAACAATTCTACTTGTTACGACCGTTCTGCTATAATTTTTTGAAGAATTCCGTTCTATATCTTCGTAGTTCAACATCAGATCAAAACAATATTTCTATGGGACCATATAATCTTTCAAACAAAACAAAAATTTTCAAAATCGCTCCACAATTGACCAAGATATCGGCGAACAAATATATACAAACGACAGTTCTGCTACGATTTTTTCAAGAGTTTCGTCCTATATCTTCGAAGTTCATCATCAGATCAAAAAGATATTTTTATGGGACCAATTCGGAAGGAAAATCTTTCAATCAAAAGAAAAATTTTCGAAATTGGGCCACAATTGACCGAGATATCGGTGAACATACATAAAAAAAAAAACCATACAGCCGAACATAGAACCTCCTCCTTTTCGAAGTCGGTTAAAAAGTCAGCGTGCCGCTAATTTTGTCGAAGTCGTCGTGAAAAACATGTCCCTCCACATACACTGTCGTTCACAGTTTAGTACGCGCGCTCGTCGAGAGAAAGCACACCGAAATATGCATTGCACATGACGCTATGCGCTTTGGCTCACTACAATTAAGTGTATATAAAAGATTTTTTAAAAATAGAGAAGGCAATAAACCAAATGGGGTTGTAAATTTCGTCGCTGCTTGCTCCAGACAGTTTTTCGGAATCCTTTACCTTTTTTCTATAATTCCTATAGACTGAACCAACTGGTCATCAGATTTTTTTTTAAATCGGTCACTTCAATATTCATTATTTCCTGTATTCGCATCCATGCGTCATGTACTTTCGTTTTTTAGGGTTCCGCACCCAAAGGGTAAAAACGGGACCCTATTACTAAGACTTCGTTGTCTGTCCGTCTGTCGGTCGCCAGGCTGTATCTCAAGAACTGCAATAGCTAGACAATTTAAATTTACACAAATTATGTGTTTCTGTTGCCGCTATAACAACAAATACTAAAAACAAAATAAAATAAATATTTAGGGGGGCTTCCATACAAGAAATGTTTAGCCTATTTTTGCTCGATACTGTTGTTTACCTAGTCAATGGTACGGAACCCTTCGTGCGGGAGTCCGACTCGCACTTGGCCGGTTTTTGATCTTTTTGTTTAGCATCCCATAAAATCCCAGTTTTTTTACATACTGAAAGTTGTAGTAGTAATATCAAACAAGCTTATGAATATACGTACCTAACAACTCGATGTGTGCAAACTACAAACTCCGGTTTTGAGTTCCACTGATGATATGTGATGTAGAAGCGAGTCTGGAGCCAGATCCACTGCTGTCCTTTTGTTAAGAATCGATAGTAACATGACGTTAGTTCACCTTTTTGCATCACTGTAAAAAAATACGTAACCTGTACTTTCATTATAAATATCGATACAAACAACTTAGGATATGGATAGATGAGTTTTAAGAGCATATTTGGGGTCCAACTACGAACCCAATGATACTCTTGATAATTTTTCATTTTATTTATTTTGACTCGCTCCTCGTATCTTGATCCAATTGATACAGTTGTGGTGTATTTCAATAACATACATTCCTATTACATGAATGATTTAGGCTAATATTTGATAAAATATACTTACAAGCCTCGTGACACGAGACTACTTTTTCCAAGTCGTCAAAGTGATAGTAGTCATATCCAGAAGTGCCGAGAACTTCGAATGGTAAGTAACCGATGATGGGTGGGGCACGGTGGTCGAGAAACAGGAACTTCCATTCGAGACTGTGCCGCGATGTGAACTCGTTGCGGCTGGAGTCGACCAGCGACACGTCGCGAATCAGCTGAGGGGTGTACAGTCGACCGGTGCATACGAACAGTAACCTGATAAAACAGACATAATCACAGTCTATGTTATTTGTCACTATGAAGAAAACTGTTCCTGGGAGGTCCATCTATCTATCGTTTGCTTGTTTGTTAGCTTGTTGTTTTATCCAACGCAATGTTTGATAAAAAAGGCAACGCGAAAAAAGAGAGATAGCGCTTAAACATTCGGTTGGCAATAGGGTTACCAACTATATTGTTAAAAACAGTATTATACTGTTTTTCACTTAATTATACTTTTTACTGTTAACAAAAATAAAGTATACAAAATACTGTTTTCAGCATTAAAATGCTTATACTATAAGTGTTGCACTTAAACACTCACATACTGTTATTTCTTTCTAAAATACTGTTTAAATTATTCTCAGATCAAAAAATACTTCATTTATTGTAAAAAAAAGTTGGCAACCCTAGTTGGCAATCAGTAACTTCCGTCGTTCACTCGAATATTTCACAAAACTTGTTCCAGGAAAAACGTGATCTTTTTTAAAACCTTACAAGTTCTTGGAAACCAATGTTCTTTTTCGCCATTCATTCGAATCTCGATTTAATGCGAAAAGTATATATATATCTTGAGTTTTTTAATTAGTGAGTACATTATGAAGGAACAAAGTTCAGTTCAAAGATTTTCAGAGGGCTTTGCTGGACTAGTTACATAAAATGTTTCCAAAATAGACTATCGACCACAATATCGATTGGTTGGATATCCGAAGTGAAATAATGTATTATTATTAATTTTAGAGTAGTAGAGAAATACGTAAGCAACTTTCGTAAAGTAAGTTAGTAAAATAGTAGGTCAAAAGTCGGTGGACAAATGGGAATAAATAATAATTAGTGTTTTTATTTTTATGATAAAAATTTTACTGTTCTATTATAAATAAATTATTTTCTAGACATATTTATTTTTATTTAATTAGTTTTTGGAACCTAAAAAAATATCATTATAAAAATTAAAAAATCGATAACTTTTCTATTTAGTCAATGACTAGCGTAAATGTAAAATAAATTGCTTTTGCACGGCACATCGATGTTTATGTGTGCGTAAGTTATATGGTGCATAAAAAATATACGCTGTATTTAGGAAGATAAAGTTTATAATTTACTGTGTAGTATGATCTGATTTATAATTTGCGGGTGTGTGCGGGACTGCGTAACAATAGCTGCATATGTAGTAGAGTCAGTGATGGTAGGGATAACTGGAGACATGGTGCTCCGGTACATTTTTCACTGCGTAACGTATCTTGTCTTTTCTGTTATCTGTGGGCGTCACTGACGCATAGGATGACAGTTTTTCTAAGACATTTCTTCTGATAGCTGCTCTATTGTTTCTGTTCTCTTTGGTCTATATATATAAAAGCGAAATACCACGCACTGATTAATCACGAAATATCAGAAACTATAACCAACTTAAAATTACGCACGTAGGTTCCTCATAGGGTGTAAATATCCTCTAAGAACTGATTTTACGAAACTCCTCCCTTAAGGAGGTAAAACGGGGGTTGGAAGTTTTTATGGAGAAATCTACTTTCACGCGTGCGAAACCGCTGGAAGAGCTTGTGGTATAAGTACTAGACAACGGATTAACTTACTTAGATAATATTATTTCTAAATACGTACATATTATAGATAAATTAGACACAGAACCAATGATCGTGCTCATCACACAAATATTTGTCTTGGGAATCGAACCCACGACCTCCGGCATAGCAGTCAGGGCCACTGACCACTAGGCCAATAGGACAGTCAAATAAAATTAAATAAACGCCATTAAGCCGTAGGAGTGATTGTATCGTGGGTTGAATGCTCTTACTATTCGATCTACCAGGGGCGTCTTTTTAGAATACCTCATGCTTATTTGATGACTTGAAAAAGTGGTGAAGTGTGTGAAGAGAAATGTACACTGATCGACCGACAAATAAATAAATGTCCTACTTACACACTGCGTACTTAATTATTAATTATGTTTGATAATAATATAAAATGAAACCATTATATAAACCACTGCGCTAAACGGGTCGTCGGGTAATGAAAAAACGCCTACCCTAAGAAGCGATTACTGATCTGTTTCTTGATGTTTATTCTTAGGGGTGCTCGGCACTACTAGCAAAGTTTGGAGTATTTTCATTTCGTGATATACAGGAGTCACTTCTACATCGAAACTCGATTTCTATTCGAGTCCCATTTGCAAGGAACACGAAATGCGTTTCCGGGCTTCATTCCTAGTTTCCTCAAATACGCTCTAGGATAAACAATCCATAAATTGGGCATTCCTTAAGGTTTGACACAAAATTGTCTAGATACTCCCCGTAAACTATTATTATTATGTGTTACTTTTATAGCCGCAATGAAAAATATTCTTACCTTGATTCATGATCCGGATTGTAACTTTGCATTTCCTCATTATCCATTGGTTCCATATTTGTTCCTGAAAAAACAAAAAAATGATTCCAAAGCTGCAACATGAGAGTTTATTATGCCGCAAAAAAACTCAAATATTTTTTTCAATATTTTGCCATTAAAAAAAAATCCGGGTGATAAAAATAATATATTTATTTTACTCACGAAAATGACCATTAAACTGCACAAGTTCATAAATGGCGTCATCTCTGAAGTCCAATGATCCTCTTTTAAGATGACACTGGAAGCGAATTTCATTCTCTACAACAGAAAACTTTGATTAGAACGAGCTTTCTTTCAAAACTCACGCAGTATACGGTAGGTACAACAGTGCCATAGTTCAATGCCTCCAACGAGATTGCGCTGATTTTGTTAAGTGAAATATGATATTGATTAGTCAGTAATATCATAGTGATTACTCGACAATAAAACTAGGTCAGTCAAGTAAATGAAATCGATTGCAGCTCCTACTGAACTATCAAATAACTCAGTTATGTTCATATATTTTAAGTGAATGGACATGTATCGTTAATTCTTGGAAATAAATACGCAGAATACAAAACTCCTTAATTAAAAAGAGGAAAAATGTTTGTTTTAGTATATTTTTTTTTATAAGAAGTGTTTGTTGCAAGTCTTGTTTTCTTTACTAACAAATTAAAAAGTAATTGTGTTAATTTCATAACTTTTAAAAATTAGAAAAAATCATGTATTGACATAATTATAGGTTTGTATAACTGTTTTGTTACGCAAGCAAAATGAGCGCTTTGCAATGCAATTCGAAGGGCAATGTGCACAAAATACGATATTTTTTGCATAGCAAACCACACAGTATTTCTTTCTAGTTCGCAGTACTCTTGCGCTAAATAGGTACAACTCGAAAAAGTGTTTTTTTTTCCAATATAATAATTCAAGTTTAGTCTAGTTTTTATATTGATCCTCTCGTTTTGCCGGCTCACTCTAGCCCCCGACATACCCTTCGAAGCTAACCTGTCCGTGACGGAGTGTCTTAAGGGTGCTTTTTATCACTTAGGATTTTTTTTTATATGGTGAGTAAAAACATAAAATGACAGCCCCCGCCCTTGGGTGGAGCGGGAGATAGTGTCAGACTTATTGACCAAAAAACCCACCCCGTTCCTTCTTTGCCTTTCATACCGAGGCCGAGGCTTCATTTCAGAAGCCAACTGATCATATGCATGGCCTCAACATTAGCCAGTCAGTTCACTAATCGTTGTATTAGACGTATCGGCTGAGTATGGTTCAGGGCACCAGAGGATCGACGATATTTTGTTAAAAGGCTAGACTGTTAATTCAATTGGTTATTAAGCTAGCTGTCTGCGACATATCTATTTTAGTGAGCTACTGTGCTCGACCAAATTGATAAATTAGTTGATTGCACGATACGCCAACCACTGCGTCTATACGATCTAAATACATATGTAGGTTGTCGTTACTGTTACGTTATATAATTGAATCAAAATTCATTTAATTCTTATGTATACTTAAAAATTGTGATACCAAACGAGATCGTCTAATCTGGCCGATTAGACAAATTAATTATAATATAAAGGGTTGTGCAAATTTTGGTGGATTTGAATTTGATTGGAAAAGACAAGGATTGTTTTTTAAATCAAGTGACATGAGGACTAACAGCCGATAGACGCTTAGAAGTAAAAGCCTTTCCTTCATCATCCAATCACTACAATATCATAGATTTTAAAATAAACTTTTCATTTTAATCGCAGTGCTTTTAAACATAGGCGCTAAGCCTTCATTCGCAAGTGCTTTTTTATGTGTACGCTTGCCATTTAGTCTGTCTTTTTGTTGCCATAAGAATCTATTTGGTGTACAGTGGGTAGACTAAAGCCCTATCCACACAGGCCTGTGACGGCGCACCGAGGTCCTGGGCATGCGAGCTCTACCAAAGTATACTCCAATCACTAAAGACTAGATACACCTGAATGTACTATAAAATTTATATAATAATAATAATATTCCACAACTTTTCACACAACGCCCTCTAGTCCCAAACTAAGAAGAGCTTGTGCTATGAGTACTAGACAACTGATAAACATACTTATATGTTTCTAAGTACAGACATTATAAGTAAATACACACATAGACACAGAACAAATGATCATTCTCATCCCATAAACATTTGTCCTGGGCGGGAATCGAACCCATAACCTCTAGTATAGCAGGCCAGTATAAAACAAATGCAAGCAATAATTCCCATACTTGATAGTAATATACATATATACTATATAATATGCTATACATGTATATATAGAGCGCGGAATACTGGCGCCAACATTGGATAGACCTTAATACGAGATCCGTAGAGATCTTTCCATTTTATATTAATTACGAAGGTTGTTTTCGCACGCAATGTAAAAACATAGCTCTAACGCCAGCAAGCAAATGAACATCTAAATACGATTTTATAAAGAACCATTAAACAAACTTACTAAACTCTTTCTTAAAACCATACAAAAGTAAACCAAAAAGAAAATGTTTCATACTGATGTATTATTATACGTGGAAGTTTCCATCTAAAGAAATCATAAGTAATACGGAAACTTTTACATAATTTGAAACAATATTTTTTTTTATATTTGTTAATTCTGTATATTTTCTTTACGTAATCGTAATAATCATTTGCGGAAAATATCAACAATGGCAAGATCAACAATGTTGTCCGATCATCAATAGAAATTGTTTTCGACGTTGGAAGGAAAACCGAAATTCTTAAGATCACTGATTTTTTAATGTATTGATACATACCTTTACCCGAAACTGTGTGCATCGGGTCAACAGCGCTCCCGGGGTTCTGCAATAGATTGTATAAGTTCGGCCGATCTTCTTCACAAGCAAAGTCAAATATGCTTTTATTTATTATATCAGCCTGCAAATATTATATACTGTTAATTATTATATTCAGTTCAGTACAAACCTAAATAATTGATGACGGATTACGATAGTTTTAATTCAAAACCATATACATAATTATAAAACTTACTGGGTTGTGACCTAACAAAGATGTGATGCTTTCCGAGACATAGAAGATTTGACCAGTGGCCGAGAAAACCATTATAAATCCTTCTAGAGCCTCCAAAACCAAATATGTAAACTCTTCATTTGACAAAAATGCAGGCTTCCAATCTTCTTGAACATCATGAGCTCTTGATCTAACAGTTATTTCTGAAACAAAGTTACCAAAGTAAGAACAAGAAGACATAATTATCATCAGATTCATTCATTATGTTAATTCTCAAAAGGATTTCACAAGGGAAAAGAAGTTTTATGAACTGCTATAAATAATAATCTTCACTTGATGTATTCATGTAAAACGAAAGTATTTCTGACATCATGTGCGGATCACATCCTTGCACCTGCATTATCCATCTCATTACTGTCTTTCTTACAGTTATGACAGGTTCATAATCTTCAATTAAGCCTACTTGCTCCTTTTGATTTTTTTACCACTTTTAAACCAAATACTCGCAGAGACAAATATATTGAGCACAAATTCATGAATGGCAGAAACATGGTCAAGGTTATCATAATTTTGCACTTACCATTTATACACATATAGTGTACAAATGACACTTATACAAGTGAACAGATTTCCATCAATCATAGTCAAAGAATATTTTGATCAAAATTCTATTTAAAACCCAATAAAACTAGGTTTCAATCAATTCAGGGCTCACCCTAATTGATTGAAACCTAGTTTTATTAGGTCCTCAGGGAACCTCAGATCCCACAAATTTCCCAGGCTGGAGATTGTTAAAAAAAGTTATTGAGGCCCTAGCATCGAGTAACTGCTGAAACACTGCAGTTTTTAGTCAGTATAAGTTTGAAAAGTCATTTGATGATTGCCCACATAAAAAAGAATTCCAGAGATCTAAGGATTGACCATACATATACATAAACAGGTCCAAAACCAAGATCATGGTGGTGGATAGGTCTGGGAAATTGGAGCTCACTGGCACGTTGGACCTAGAGATAGTGGACAACTTTATTTACCTGGGCTCCAATATCAGTAATGATGGTTCGTGCGAGAAGGAAGTTTGCAGAAGAATTGGCATAGCTAAGGGCGCCATGTCTCAGCTTGACAGGATCTGGAGGGATCTCAACATCTCGGTAAACACCAAAATCAAGCTGGTACGAAACTTGGACGCTGAAAGCTGCAGACCGCAAACGCATCAATGCCTTTGAGATGTGATGCTGGATAAGAATGCTCCGTATACCTTGTACAGCATTTCGGACCATCGTATCCATATTGCGAGAATTCAAGATCTCCTCGCGGTTGTCGTCCGAGTGTCTTCACAAGATTCTACAATACTTCGGTCACATTGCAAGGATCCTTCCTTGCAATGTGACCGAAGTATCTGTAGTAGTACCGAGTATACCGGTGGCAACCTCGAAAGGCTTATCGTGACCGGTAAAGTGGATGGGAAAAGGCCTCGTGAACGCAGCCCAATAAGTTGGTCTGACCAGATCCGCACCGCTCTTGACTCTTTGGTATAAAATGCCCTTCACATCGCCAGAGACAGAAACAGATGGAGAAATGTCGTGGCAATGAAAGAGATGAAGCAGGAGGTCAGGACCCTCAGCATTGAGGGATACGACGCAGGGAGGAGGAAGGATTGACCATAGTGAGTGTAGGCAAGCCATGGAAGCACTTCCACCTATTAATGTCCGCTTCACAAAAAAGCTGACTAAGCATTAAAATCTGGGTCCTATAACAAACATGTTTCTGACATAGATTTACAGAGTGCCCGCTTTACAGGGCCTGCATGATGAATGAGAAAGAGACAACTGATCATCTGCTTCTATACTGTCCAGTGGTCACCAAATACAGGATAAAAGATTCCTTATGATATCGAGAAACACAGCAGACAGCTCACCTCCATAGAGAAGCTAGAATAAATAGAATGACCTAATCCATATGCAAAATATGTTCTTTGGCCATAGTGTTGAGGACACTATTACATTATACATACAGACCTAAAACAACAAAGGTTTGGAGTTGGGAGACAAATGACACCTCTGACTGCTCAAATAATACTTTCGTCTTTACATGATGACCCTGCTATAATTGGTATTTGATGTATTGGGAGTTTAAAACTTGACATTACCAATTTCAAAGCATGATAGCAAAATAATAACTACACAGATGTATATAGGCTATCCAGCAAATTCGGATCCCACTGTGGTATCACGCACATAATACTGCACAATCATACCGCATTTCTTCTGCACTCGGTTCTTGCACAATTTGTATTTATACAAATAGTTCATTTCTAGAAAACATCAAGGTGTCACAAGCATAACTTCCCAATACAAATACTTTCACAAATCCATGACGACCTGGACAGAGTAAATGTAATAGTACTTACCATTATGATTTTTCAAAAAGGATATTGTTGATTTGAGAACTGTTGACTTATCCATCTTCCTGTTGTTAGTGGACACCATAGTACTAAGCTCATTAACCAGCATGTTGAATTGATCTCTTCGCTTCTTCTCACTCAAGTTACGAGTCCTCCTAGCCAGAAAAGTAAAAATGTAATTTCATCAAGCTACTGACATGAACTTATTAAGCACGTCATAATTATAATTTATTTAAAGTTTATAACAAATGATTATTTTATTCTGGCAAATCTGCTTGTCGTACATAAAATGTAAGCAAGTTATTTTAAGGTATTTACAGACCTTTTTGTATCATCCTTATCATCGCCGTCGTCGTCCATGGTGGTAGTACTAATGTTTAGAGATAACACTGAATTCCAATTCCAATCAATCTTTATATTTTAAACATCGCAATGGCGAAATCTTCAGCCTGACACAGCAGGCTATAGGGACGAATGCCGACTGAAATAACACCAGACTTCTGCGTTATTCGAACTATAAATCACGAATTTCCTTTAATACTGATACAGCGCTTCGATTGATACCATTAAAAAACAATAAAAGTTCTATGCTTTTCTGAATAGTTAATGGGGAAATGAACACTGTATACCAACCAAGCACTGCGTCAGATTTGTTGTCGATAACTATTTACAAATTCAACAAATTTCAATCACATTACGCACCTAAGTAAAGATTTAAAAAATAATAATTTCTAAACTCGCGACAACAATTACAAAGTTAGAGCTAATGAAAATTGTTGATAAAATTAAGGACTTCACATAAAACTGAAAGACAATTATTCGCTGTGCTGTGGATTGGATTCGCACTTTGCATTCGCACGAATCACCATAGACACAGTTTTTTTTTGTGTGACCACAGTCTATCAGACTCAAGGCTTTTTCTAATAAGAGTAACACCAGACGTCCAAAAAACAGAATATCAGAAAAAGAACCTCATAGAAATGTTCACATCCCAGTGATTCAATTTCCTTTCAAAAGCAAGCCTGTTTCTAAATTGTTAAAAATCGTACTATTATATAAAAGTTCTAAACAAAGAGAATTTAAGCACTACGTTTAGTTCTAAAGGTGAACGACTTTTGTACAGAGGTGAAAAGTTATGTATGCTTGTCTGTAGTCTGTTTTAAGTATGTACAGACGCCAGCACATGAACCTACCTCAATCTGTCAAATTTCTTTAATAGATTTTCAACCTCAACACAATACTGGAAGGTTAATGTTCGATTGGTAAAATTTGACAGATTGGGGTAAATTGACGTGCTGGCGTCTGTACAACCTCGCAATAACTTACCACTTAGCACAGTCGAATATCAATATACGTCCACAAAAAAAAATAATTGAATATGTGATTGAATTTTCTGAAGGTTTCTTTATTTTTACACCTTTTTTCATTCTATATTCATATACTTTCTCTTACCATTTTCCACGATGACTGTTTTTTAGTTTATTGTTCAATGTCTGTCTGAAACCCTTGAGAGGTTTTTGTGACAAGGTATTTTATTTCGTTTATTTAAGTCTTATTTTTTTTCATATTTTTAATTAACAAATTATACGTTTCATAGTTGAATACTGAAATTTTCCTTAAAATATTTTACTCCATAAAAAAAACAATTGTTGCATATTAAACTCGATTTATTTAAATGTGAGTGGTAGAACACCCTATAAACGACAGCTACTTTTATTTTATTTTATGAATATATGCATTAACGCAGATGGTTTATTTAATTATGTTACAGATACAACCCGTGCAATATGAAAAATCATAATCATTATCATCATCGACGAAACGACCGTTTTCTATCCTGCGACCAAAGAGTCTTCGTTGCACAAACTACTCTTCGAATTACGCGAATTGTTATCTTACTTTTAAGGAAATAAGTTCGAGTATTCATTAATACAACTATCACTCTCGTCACGCCGTCGTTATCGTTTCAAAAACATTCTGCCTCGCGATGGTGAAAACGTCACTCCGTCCTGCAACCAAACAGTATTCGTTGCACAAACCAGTCTTCGAATTACTTTATGTGAATTGTTATCTTACCCCTAAAAAAATAAGTTTGACAATGTATTAATTCAACTATCTCACTCGTCGCATCAGCCTTTCAATACCAGTTATTGCAACGAAATATGAACTTTATGGTTATGAAATACACAAATTTTATTTCCACTCTTCCTCAAATTAATCGCGATAACGACGACGAACGTCGACGACGAACGGCGACGACGTTTAATGACGTTTTCCGCAACTACTTTACTCAACGATAATTTCGTCTTCAAACCAATCGCGCCGAGGACCGATTTTAATAACCGTTTCTGTCGTCGTAAGACCGGTTACGTTTCGTCAGTCAAAAATTCGATCACGACTCACTACTAGTAATGACCATGATCATTAAAATTTGTTCTGTGACTGGGTGTAATTTATCTATAATATCTATGTATTTAGAAATATATATTGTTGTGACAATAATAATATTGTCACCGCTCATAACGCCGCGGCACGCCGCGCGCCGACTCGTGGCGTGCTTCAAACAGTTACATACTATAGATTTTACCGCTCGCCGCCACCTCTCACAGCGGCAAGGTCGTGAATGCGCCGTTACGGCGAAGTGTCGAATCATAATTTATTAACCCTTTTCATTAAATGTAATGGTTTGCTGCTAATATTTAAAATAATAATAATAAGCTCCAATATTTTGTTAAAAAGTACTTAAAAATGTAACTTATATGTCTAATAAATAAAGTGAATAATAATAATAAAATACAATATTTTTTTAGGCGCAAGCCTATAGTACTGGATACTAATGACCGCAGGGAAGTATGGCAGAGCAAGGAGCTTCACGAACGCTATAACGGGCCTTACATGGACTTGATGTAGATCTTTTAGCGTCTGTATCCTGGCTGCGCTTTGGTGATCTTTTTGGAGAAACCGTAGGTTTTGTCTTTGGGGGGCGTCCAAAATTACGTGAGATGTTTAAGGGGGAGAGGGGGATGAGTCAAATCTCATCTAATCTTACGTTGGAGAGAGGGGGGGTCTCGGCAAATATCACGCAATTCTTTTTCTGATTGAAATAAAAAAACTTATACTATTTTGGTCCGTTTAATCCAGATTGTACATGCTTAAGATTTAATCTTAAGCGTATATCGTTTTCGTATATTATATTCGTATTATATTCTTTTTTTTAATCACCGTAGTCACGATTTAAGTATTCTATTGTTAAATTTTTATTACACTTATAACTCTCAGCCTAGTAATCAATATTTACTAGTCTTAACTAGTCATATAAAAGCACTATGCATTTTTTTTTTCTTTTTACAATAAAAATCTAACGCGTTTACGTAAGAAACCCAAATTTTTAAAAATCTCATGTGAGGTTGGGGTGATGGGGGAGGGGGTTGAATAAAATCGCACGACATCACACCAGGGGGGGGGGGAGAGGGAGGGACAAAAAATTTAAAAAAATACCTCACGTAATTTATAGACCTTGCGATTATGGACGAAGTTATGATGACGAACAGCTACCGGAAATATATTATGAAGGACACAAAGGAAGGACGGTACGGTTGACATCTGACGGGCATGCCACCGGCCCCAAGAATCAATCCGACACATTATTACTGGGTTTTCTCATCTAGCTAACGGAGATTATTTGAGTAGACACAACCTCGTGGCTCGTAGCTAGGATTATCCACCAGCAACTTGCTCTTAAATACAATCTTGTGACTATAGGTATGTGCCGGACCCAGTTCTTGAGAATGGCAGCTTCACGTTGTATTGGGATGGATCTATCATCATTGACAGGACTCTTGTTGCCAATAAGCCTGATATAGTATTGATAGATCGACTAGAGCATCGCTCAATGATTGTTGATATAGCGGTCCCTCATTACGATCTCAACCTCGTGAAAGCTGAGAAGGACAAACAAACTAAGTATCTTGACTTGGCTCGCGATGTTGTCGACATGTAGGAAGTGGACACAGCAGTCATTGTACCAATAGTCGTGACGGCCAATGGCTTATTAGACAAGAGCCTAGACCAACATCTGAGGAGGCTCTCGTTAGGCAGTTGGATCAAGGGTCTGATTTAGAAGGCAGTACTCCTGATCATGGCGCGTATTGTTCGGAGGTTCCTCTCTCAGGAGCCCTGACCGCCGGCAGCTTAGATCCTGTTATCGGGTCGGTGGGCTACTATTTTTTATATTTTCAAATGTTTAAAAAAAAAAATGTATGTATTTACAATTAATAAAAGAGATAAAATACATTTTTTTTATATTTTTAAATGTTTATTTTTTTATGTTTAAAATGCTTATTTAAAAATGTAACAAAGGTGTAAGAAATTAAATAAAGGAAATAATAATAATATTCCACAACGGCGTCTAGCCCCGAACTGAGCAGAGCTTGTGTTATGAGTACCAGAGAACTGACGAACATACTTATATGTATACACGCCTCTTTTTTAATTAGTGCACAAAAAAATGGGGCTCCCATTACTGATGATATTTGTGTAGTCAAAAGTAAAAAAAACGAAAACCCAAAATTGACCACGAAAATTTGTCATTATTTGTAAATTCATAATTGATTCATCATTCGTAAAACTACTACTAAAAATACTAAGCGCAGTGTTTTTCCATTTTTATTGACATTCTTGCATTCATAAACAATAACCTGTACAATGTTTCCATAAATTGAGTGAGATTGTGGCATATAAACAAACGCTCATAACTTTGCTGTTTATGAATATTATTTAATAGACTTTACTTAAATAATAACAAGACCTTTTCTAATAAGCCCTTTAAGTATTTGCACTAACTAAAATATAGTGGTGTATTTCTAAATACTTACATTTTATAGATAAATTACACCCAATACAAATGAATTTTAACAACAAAAAGCTTATTACCACAATTACCTACTGCAATAAAATGATTATGTTTATTGTGTATGATTCCCTAGGTACTTAAGAATTAAAATCTTCAATCAAGCAGACAGCTAAGTAGAGTTCACGTCATTTATATTTGGGTTTGTAAAGTAGGTGCGGTTATTCTTTTTGAATTTTCCTTGGTAACTGACTAACGTACAGTCTATTTTAATGACATCAACTGTATAACTAACTCAGAATTCAGTACTAATACTTTTTTTTTTTTTTGGTGATCTTTTTGGAGAAACTGTAGGTTTTGTCTTTGGGGGGCGTCCAAAATTACGTGAGATGTTTTAATACTAAATAATTCTACAGGTGATTAAACATTTTGTCTTGTTTTACCCTTATAAATCCTATTGGAGCAAAAAATAGAAAAATTGACCGCGCAAGATAAGTCGTTATGTGGCCGAATTCGGAAGTAATTGTTTGCCGCCATCTTTACATTTACGTCTGGTGTCATTCTGTGTTTTTAATCGTTTCTAAAGTAAATAATCGTTATGATTATACCAAAAGTGATTAAAAGTGCTGCCAGGAATATTATCTAATCAAAGTCAAACGCGCTTGTTAAGAAGATTGAGACAATATTGGGCGTACTGTATGTACAATTTTCCAAAGTAAGATCTATTTGACAGATAATTTGTCGGGTGACCATAACAATAAAATTTCGTTGCATATTCGCGAGCGTTGCCTGGGCAGGAATTATGATTAATTATAGTTATTATTAATAATAATTTCTGCATGTATATTATTAATTATATTTAAATCTTAATCAAGTGATTATCAGGACGATAAGAATTCTGCAAACTTCATTCGATGAATGAAAGAAAAATAGCCCCAATCTACAGCCAAATTGTATTGTGGTAATGGATAATGCCTCATACCATTGCAAGGGGCCTGTTTATATAAACAAAGCCCTTTCAATAGACAATACAAAAGCAGAGCTCCATCCAAGAGTGGCTTACAAAAAATATTATGGAAGTCGATAACTGTTAGACAAAAACGTAAGTAATTATACGAATTCATAAAAAGGTACAAAGGGAACCCACAGTATAGAAAAACTTTAAAATTAACATGGACACGAGGTCGGGCGTTAACCGCCGTACCACTTCGATTTTAACCCCAATAAAAAGATCTGGGCAGTTAAAAAGGTTAAAAAGACGTGCACTGCAACAAATAGTGTTGATCAAGCTCTCATCGAAATATACTCAATTACTAAAGCGGTACTCAACACTGTAACGTCAGAGGAATGGCTGAATATGTCTATATGTCAACAAAGTAGAGGAAAAATATTTTTTGCTTAATGAATCTCGAAATGGACAAATTGACAATGGACTCCTCCGACTCTTCTGATAAAGATGACATTGGATTCTGATGTCAAAAGTGCTATTAGATATTCAAAGTTCTCATGACTTTTTGTAATAATTATGCGAGTCGAGTCGAGTCTGCGCGCGCGCTTAATGGGGACAGACGTTTATTTGACCCAATAACGAGCTATCGAGTGAACGTTATAATGACGGACACTTTAAAGTGTATTAATTGTAACATCGTAATAGATGAAATGTTAGCATACATCTATACTAATATTATAAAGAGGAAAACTTTGTTTGTTTGTTTGGTTGTAATGAATAGACTCAAAAACTACTAAACCGATTTTAAAAATTCTTTCACCATTCGAAAGCTACATTATTCACGAGTAACAGAAGCTAAATTTTATTTTGGAAAAAAAAATAGGGTTCCTTAAGATATTTGGGTTTTTCGGATACAAGGTGTAAAAAATCAACCAGAAAAGTTACTTATTTTGCGTACGTTGCCTAAACTATAAAAGATAGAACCATAAACTGTTCTACTTAATTATAGATCTTATAAATATCTACAAAAAAGTCCGCAACACACTATACCTATCTATGTCGAGTGAGGCACAACAACCATTTTTTTATTTTAAAAAATCTTAAATTTTTTTGGGCTACATTTAAACGCATTTATTTTACTCATGCTATTAATCCTTATCAAAATTAATTATTTCATCACTAAGTACAGTTTATGTAGATAATATTTGGTCTTTGAATGAATTAATATTGGACGTTTGGTTTTGAAGTTATGGCGAAATTAAAATATTACGATTTCTGCTGCACGGCCCGTTGCGAAGTGGGTGTCACCAAGGCGGAAGTGCGCGTGCGGGAGGGGAGTTTAGATCTATGAGTAAGGTACCCGCGCCTAACCAACAGTTCTTTTCAGAGCTAGAATATTACACGCTATTAACATTTTCTTAAACATTTGAAAATGCCTAAGAGAGGCAGGTCTCAACTTTCTAAACATAGTTCTCAAGCACGGGCAGCAAAAATACGTCGTATGGGAGAATCTTCATCTGAACGTTCACAACGCCTTGCTGAACAAAATCAGAGAAACTCTCAGGTACGCGCACGAGAGTCGAGTGTCGAACGTTCGCAACGCCTTGTACAACAAAGTCTGAGAACCTCCGAGTTACGCGCTCAAGAGTCGAGGCTGGAGCGTTCCCAACGTCTTCATGAACAAAATGTAAGGAGCTCTGACTTACGCGAACAAGAGTCAAGTGTCGAGCGTTCGCAACGCCTTGCCGAACAAGGTCAGAGAACCTCCGAGTTACACGCTCAAAAGTCGAGGCTGGAGCGTTCCCAACGTCTTCATGAACAAAATTTAAGGACCTCTGACTTACGCGAACGAGAGTCAAGTGTCGAGCGTTCGCAACGCCTTGCCGAACACAGTCTGAGAACCTCTGAGTTACGCACTCAAGAGTCGAGGCTGGAGCGTTCCCAACGTCTTCATGAACAAAATATAAGGAGCTCTCAGTTGCGCGAAAGAGAGTCGAGTGTCGAGCGTTGGCAGCGACTTAGAGCTCAGGCAGAGAGACAGCAGTTGCCCACAAATAGAGTTCGCAATCGAACTTTAGCTAACAGCAACAGACTGGCTTTCAGATATGATCTGCAGGTTGATTATGCACAACAAGCGTCCGTCCAAATCGGAGTGCGGGAGTTATATTGCGTTTAAAAAAATATAGAAATAAAACAACGAAAAATTATAAATGAAAGACAAAAATATTAAAAAATTAGGTCCACCCGTGCGAAGCCGGGGCGGGCCGCTAGTAAATAATAAAATCTCAGTGATTGAAGAGGACAGTTTAACGAGAATTTGTCTATCTGCCTTTTCACCGGAGGAAATAAAAAATTCGAAGTCGCCGTTGTTTGAATGTGTGCCAACGGATAGAAAAAAGATCACAAAGAAGAATAAAGGAAAGGAAAATCGTGACCTGGAAAACATAGTGGCCCTTCTAAAGATTACAGATCCTGATAAAATTCCTGTGTTTGTTGCCCGACACTTGAGCAAACTACCCCTTATCACATTTGATCATTTAGACGGGACGAAATTGCTCAAAGACATAATTCTATTGCAATCAGAAGTCAAAGCTATTGTGTCTCTAATTACGGTATAATCCATTCTAAACTAACACATTCAAAAAGTCGATAAATTCTTTTCACTGATATGGTGATACGAAGACGCGCGCACTTGTCACCAAGGTCAAGTTTGCATCTCTGAACGAAAAAATTAAATAATTAAAACTAAATTAGATCAACGCATATTCATTCATTGAAAACTAGTTTTTATGGTGCCACAAAATAAGGGTGACATTGATCGCATAATGTATGTGATTTTGGTTGAATTTCGATAACCAACAAACCGGCCATACGAATCTAAATTGACAAACAATCTGGATATCATTAAACGATTTGTGTGGAAATCCAAAACGCAAACTTTAAAAACCGAAGACTGCAAAAATCCAAATCGTACTAAAATCAAAATCGTATCTGAATATTAGAAAACTACAAAAATCCAAATCGTTACTGAATATTAGAAAACTACAAAAATCCAAATCGTACCTGAATATCAGAAAACTACAAAAATCCATGACCGATGCGATATGAAATTCGCCTCCTCTCTTTCTAACTAAGCGGAACGTTGTGGAAACAAAAAGGACAGGGCGAAAATATCGCGTTTTCTTCTAGATTTCAGATTTTAGTTTTCTGTTTGGTTTGGATTTCTTGAAATCGGATTTTCAAGTATGTGATATCGATACGTATCGATTTGTGACTGGTATCAGATTTTGAATACGATTTGTTATATCGGACGCATGTCTAGAGAGCGCGTACATATTAGTAATCTGTGGCGCGCAGTGCTGCTTTTTGTCTATGGAAGCAAGAAGTTTAACTTATAGTCTGTGGGATTTACCAGTTTACCACAGAGTGCATAACATTTTTTGGAAGTGGCTGTTATGTTGTGAGTCTGTGCCCATTTTATATGAAGTTGATTTGACGATGATAATGCCAAATAACAATATTCTTCAGTCTTCAACTCAGTCCAGTCAGTCTGTGGTTGTATTCCATGTAGTTGATCTCTGTGGTTTAACTTCAGATTAAAAGTTAAAACATCGTGTTGTGGGTAGTGGTTGCTGTAAAAAATAATTTAGTTGTTTTCGTCAAATTCTAGTATCACTTTTAGATTTAATTTGTACAATTATAGTATAATTTGTCCAAATCAACAGGCGAATCTACATAAACTCTGCAGAAATGGAAGAGGTAACTAATTAAAATATTTTATTATGTAGTTACCATCGCACTATGCCGGCATTTTTCTAGGTGTTATTTTTACATAGTGTGCCAAAAAAAAAATAGGTACTATTACAGTTACGTAATTTTATATGACAGAAGGTTCCTAGCATAGTAGAGCGAGGGAGGCAGGTATTATCCTCGCCACGCGGTCGTTACGTAAGGGAATTATGTAAGGATGAAAATCAAGGGATGATGGTAGGGAAACAACTATATAAAACTGAAATGTATGGGAGCGCGCGCAATGCAAATTCGCTGGCGTGTAAACAAGATAAACATAAACACGACGTCGCGGGCGCGGCGCCCGCGGTGGCCGCTGAGGGCAAGCACCGAACAACCGACGCCAACCTTTGTTCACATTAAATTGCATAATTATTATTATATAATTTGATTGGTTTTCTGGGCTGCCATGCGCTTTGGAGCAAGCAGAAGCAATGAGTTTATTTTTTGGTCGCTTTGTTACAGTTATTGCAAATTTGAATTGACACATTGATGTCATTATGTTTTATATAACTTGATAATTTTATGTAACAAGTAATATCTCACGTATAAAACCGTAAGTGCCCAAAGATAATCTTTTCATGAGGGGTAGTCATAACTTTCATTCAAAAAGATTTCGAAACACCGTATGTCTTATTTACTCGTAGATAGGCAAGTCAGGGAGGGATATTAATTTTTTAATTTTATTACATTAGCGTCGTCAGCCGAACTTGTTATATTTTCTTCAGCTTTTGTAGATTTTTTTCTATTACAAATATGGGTACTGTGAGTAGAAGGTAGAGGTAAGTACCTAGGTCTTCAGGTACCCACATTTACAATTGGGTTTTACTGTGAGAAATACATATAATACTTGGAACTCCTTTTATCTAATTTGCTTGATTAAGATAGAGTTTTAAACGATTTTTTTTCGAAAACTTGCATTCACTCATTTTTTAATTAACGACGAGAGCGCATAATTTTGCGGTTTTCTATATAAAAACGGCTGGTAAGTACCTACTACGTATGGGTAGCCAATCAGTAGCATTTTTTTTTTCGTTCCATTAAAAGGGTCTTAGTCTATGCAATACGGGTCTTTTGGATCGAAAATTAAAACGCAAACTTGCAATCGATTAGTTGAATTATTTGATCGAATTTTAAATTGCGACGTGTCGGTAATATTTATTTCCAGAAACCGGTGCACGGTGGCTAGACGATCAGACGGGCCTCTCAATGACCGCTGTAGTGAACTGTCGTAGGGGTTATTGCCGTCGTCTACCTACCTACTACACGCGCCCGCTAGCGGAAGTGTGCTATTATTAGCATAAAGACGAACGCTGCTTCCATAAATTAATATTGCCCTAATACATACCAGTCATGGAGAAAAAAACCAACCTGGTTGTTTGCTTCATGATACGAGTAGATAAATTTTTCGGGATGGCTATCTTTTGCCGGAATTCAATTGATGAAATGACAAATAAAGTCACCATATTGTTTGCCCCGCGGTTGCACCCGCCCGCCCTTCTAATTATTTTTCGCTTACCGTTCTTTTTGATCGGTTACTACGAGTCCTAGCGTGATATATATTTTTTTAAATAAATAGCCTAGGCTTTGACTTTCCTCTAGTATTGGGCTATCAATTTTAGTAAGATTTACTCAAATCAAATCTCTGAAATTGTAAACAGACTCTTCTGCTTTTGATATATATTACTTTTGAATAGAAAACTAGTCATAACTTTTCCCAGGAGGGAAGGTTGTCGGTATATTACAAATATCATGTAATCTTATGATTGTATGTCTTATATACTCTTGACTATTTGGCTGGGGGCTAAGTAATAACAGCGACATGGGTTGTAGGTTAGCGTATTCATTATTATACCTACCCTTGGTGTAAAGGTACAAGTCCGAGATGGGCTGCAGACCGCAAACTGTAAGCCACCACCAGTTTGCATTTAAACTCTTGAAATTGATTCCGAGCGCGCCAACACTGCCTGCAGCTGCGGCGTGCAGCCTGCAGCTGCGAATCAAAGCGACCGCAGACTGCAGTACCAGCCCCCCTAGCCAAGTTACAATCGTTTCGTTTTGCGTTAACGCTTGTAGTTGGCCACGCCCCCAACTCCTTTGTTCGAACAAACGATTTGGGGGCGTGGTCAAGCCAAAGCGTTATCGCAAAACGAAAAGATTGTAACTTGGCTAGGGGGGCGGGCAGTAGTGTCACGAACCGCAGTTCATTCGAACAAAAATGTGTCAACATTTTTGGAAGATATTGAAGAGAAATTGATTAACTTTGTTATTGGTCATCCACACAAGTCATCTTCCTGTTCTAACAAAAGACACATTTGTAAAGTATCGATAGGGTTGTCTGGCATTCTGTATCACACAAAGGTACGGTATTGACCGAAGCATGGTTCTGTGCATTGTGCAGCTGCGACATGCAGCCGCGCTTGGAATAGGCGCAACTCAGTCTCTCGGTCTGCAGCTCATCTCGCTGTGCGCATGCAAGCTGTGAGCAGGCGTACACTAAACATAGGTTCATATAATGATGAGTACGTGTCGAAGCTGCGTGATCGAGGACCTTACTGGCATTCAGCTGCGTCTGGTCTGGCTGGAAGCCGACCCCAATATAGGTTCGGAAAAGGCTAGGCCTATTGAATAAGCGTCTATATTTTTTCTTGCTTATTTTACTTTCCTGTTTGACGGTACCTACGTTGTAGCTTTCCCGCAGAGTCCTACAGAAACCTGGTGCCGAATTCCTTAATAAAAATTCTCTGTATTATTTTTGGTATCTAATTTGTTAAGTTGATAGGTATCAACCTTAGTCGATTAGTAACAATAGTAAGAAACCAACTGAAAAAAAAGTAATGCTTTTGTGAGAACAATCCTTATAAAACATTACCGGTCAGCCTGGTAAAAAATAACCCTGATTCGCGCTACAAATAGTCGCCGTGCGACGAGTCTAAGGAGCGCTTATTAGAGTTAGCTAAAATTGAGAAGTTCTCAACTATAAGTAACCGAAACATACAGCTATTAATTTCAACCTAATCCTATTTTTACGTACACAATGCCCAGCCGAGTTAAATTCGACGATTTACCTGTTTCTCGAAGTTTGTTTTACTTGTAAACATAATCTTCAACTGTTTCGTAGGTAAATCCGAGCACCGATCTTTATGGAAATTTTACATGTGCTTTTGTTTTGCCTTATCCTTTCATAGACCCCGAAGCCAGCGCCCTCTTGACTCCGGACGCTATACAGAGCACATGAGTAGAGAGGTACAGAGATAAAGCTTCCTAAGAACGTGCAATATTGTTACCTATTTTGGTAGGGTTTTCACAATAGGTGAAAACAAATGAAATAAAAAAAAATTGCTAAATAGTTTTAATATTCAGTATAAAAACACAAATATATATATATCTATATTTTGTATATTTTACATTCATCACACATACCTCCTACGTACATACTAACCTATTCAGATACCTACAAATGTTTATTAAAAGCTTGTAATAACAATAAAAAAGGCAAAAACACACTGCTCTTCTTATTAAAAAGGCAGTTACTGGAAAAAGTAATGACTAAATATTTATTTATCTATTGTCATAACCATCATCATCTTGGGATAATTAAAGTATGATATATTTTTATTTATCTAGTATTGTTTATACACACAGTAAAATAAACTACCATTATTAATAATAAAATAGCATATTTTTACAATTAACGTATTTAAACTTGTAACTAACAAAACAAACAACGTGCTTCGCGTCGACCCTAGAGATTTTCCACTGACTGTGCCCGCGTCAAGGTGTTTTTTCCAGTTTCGACGCGTATGCAACAAGCGGCCAGTGGTCTCGCACACATTTGCCGTGTGTTTGTAGTGGTGCAACCGATTCGCGCGATTGTATGAAGCTTTGTCTCTGTACCTCTCTACTCATGTGATACAGAGTTTATCGATTAATGTTTTGTGGTTTTCTACGATCTGCCATGAATACTATCTCGTCGGCAAACCGATGGTGATAGATTTATTACGTTACAGAGAGATGTCCTTAAAAATTGTAATGGAATGGGAATTTGTACTTACTTCTTGCCAGCGGCTTCGCCCGCTTAGGTTTCTCCATAACAACTTTGAACCCCCTTTTCATTCCTATAAAGGGTGAATTTTGGGAAATCCTGTCTTAGTGCTTATTTAAGTCATAAACGGAAACCTTGTCCAAAATTTTACGGTCCTACTCCCAGTAGTTTTGGCTGTGCGTTGATATGTCAGTCAGTTTCTCCTTATATATGTTACCGACAATCTGTATAATTCAGGTATTCTATACAATACCGAATGCGCAGCCGGTAATGTGTGTAAAAGACGAGAGCAGGGAAGGTGGTGATGTAATTTTAGGGCATCCCGACACGCAGAGGTTAGGTTAGGGTTATTTTTTTTTCATCACCACCTGAAAATAAAAGCCTTACTTGTTGTGTAGGATATCGGATTAAATTATAGATTAAATTTTGGTCGTTTTAATGCTGCGAAGGGTCGATTCGGTACATGAAATACTATAGATTTGTAAAGAGAAAATTAAAAAAATAAAGTATTTTTAAACTCTTATTTTAACTTCTAACTTTAAATTAATTTCTTTAAGTAAACGTCAGCTGAGCGAGGCCAATGAACTGTAGGTAGTTACTACGCAACGACCGACAACTACCTACAATGTCATTGACTCGTTTACCTAAATTAATTTCGTACATACGTATATTAATTCGAGTTTTTGAAAAAAAGTACTTAATTTTTTCTTTACAAATCGATAGTATTTCATGTACCGAATCGACCCTCCGCGGGATTAAAACGACTAAAATTTTACGGTGTATAGATTAGGTCATAACTAGTTACATCACTTGAATGAAATAAATTCGATCTATTTGCTGTAGATACAGAGAGATGTACTAGTAATCGTGATAGAGTGGGAATAAAATATTTAATATTAGGTCCTCATAATTAGTTACATCACTTGAATGAATTAAATACAAACGTCTATTGGCGGTAGGTACAGAGTACCAGTAATTGTAACGGAAGGGGAATTTTTTAATGTATTTAATATTAGGTCGTTATTATTAGTTACGTCACCGGAAATAAAAACGAACGTCTATTTCGGAGCATAAAGACTCCAGATGCTTTGTTAAAGTTTTTCCAGGAAATTTAAAATTGTTTCGTAATAAACGGTTTATTAGATTTTACATATTTTTAAGCTATTATTGAATTGTATATTTTGACTTGAGTAATTATATAACATCTTTGCATGGAGGTCCAAGTTGATTATCAGGCGCATTACTTTGCGTCATTTATTTTATCACCAATCATTACTCTCAAGTCTCAATACAATGCAAGAAAATATCACGAAGAAAGCAGCATGTCCTGGCACTAAAAATTCGAAGACATGTGACATCCACCAATCCGCACTGGGCTCGCGTGGTGGATTACGGCTCATTTTCTTTCTTATGGGTCTAAGCCGTTGGAATATTATAAGGCTGAATATGCCATTATGCTACGTGTTTGTCAAACTAGTAGTTTATCAGATACTTTAACCCGAAAGTAGTTCCTAACTCTTATGTTCTCAATACAGAAAACGCCGCTTAGAATGGTATTTTGCGATCGTTTAAACTACCAATCGTAGTTCAACATATTTGCAAGACGTTAACGTCATAGAAATTTCTAGAAGAAGGCTTGATTGACCTCTAAACTTAAAGCGGGTTTCCCTCTTTGTTCTTATTATAGTTACGTAATATGAAACAATTACTTGATTGTGAAGGTTGGGTTCTTTCTGATGGCGAGAGCAAGTTGTTAGTCATAAATTATTTAGCAAAAGGTTTTAGCCATAAATTTATTATTTTTTGCCATTATGGAATGTTATGAAGAGGTAAAATTGTTAATCTGTTTTTACGTGGTTTTATATCTGGAACTAATATATGTACAACATTATTTTATAGTATATTTGAAACCTGAATTTGTTTGTTCAGAACCAGTAACTGAATCTATTCCAACAATTTTTACATCCCAATAATATTTAAAAAAGGTCACAAGTTTGACACCACCGACACTAAGTACAACTAGGGATTGTAATCCGGCGGATCCGGCATCATTTAACGTTTACCGGATCCGGTACTAGCAATTTTTGGCAAAGATGGAAGAAATAGTAAAAGAGAATTTAAATTCACTATCACTTTAGAAAGATTTGACATTAAAGGAAGAATAGATAAAGTACTAAAAAAGGTACTTTTGAAAATGACGGAGTTCGAGGAGAATACTTGTCTGCTATTCACACTTACTTGACAAGTGTAGAAGCTGAAAAGGCCTTTTCGGCCGCAGGCTATATTTGCAGCTCTATTAGAAGTCGACTTGCTGATGACACAATTAACATTATTTGTTTTATACAAGCCTTTTTTCAAAATCAATATTGATTTCTTATTATGTACTAGTGTAATGATTTCTAAGTCAATTATTACTTATTTTTATTACTGATAGGCTCGCGTTTGACCACTATCTAACCTGATGGTAAGCGATGATGTAGCCGACGAAACGCTTGCCTAAAAGTAACCTATTCACTCTTTGACTTAAGACCCCTAGGTTGTACCTATCAGGAAACACAGATCCCGGCTAGGGTTACCATATCTCAGGATTTTTAGACTCTTCTCAGGTTTGCGGCCGGATTTTGCAAATCTCAGGATTTTTAGAATTTTCAATAAAATGCATCTTGCAGTGGAAACTTAAACAAATTAAAAAAAATATATAAAAAGCAATTACACAAACTAAAATTAATCTTCAAAAAAAGTAAAGTAGGGTGACGTTGTTATGCTTACGCACGGACTCCCGCGGTGCCGCACTTCGATTAAGACCCGACAATCTGTTACTGCCCATTGAAGGTCATAGTTCAACTTACGTGCCGCAAATAATACATCTTTTTTAAATTTCCAATTACGTTTGTGAGAAATCTATGGAATTTAAAAAAATCTCAAGGCTTTTTTGATGTAAATCAGGCTTTTTCTCCGGATTTTTCATTTTTTCATCTGGTAACCCTAACCCCGGCAGGGAATTCCACTCCTTGGCTGTACGCATAATGAATGTATTCCCAAAACGCTTTGTACGTATGGAGGTATGTCCACCATGTAACGATGGCGCAACGCCGTACGTTTAGTGATCCGATGATGGAAAGAATTGTGGAATTCCAATGCGCACTTCCCGAAATGTAAACGGTAGAAAACCGACAGGCTAGCGACTTTGTGTCGATTCGAAAGCCGTGGCATCAACACTTTGTTAGACTCGACAAGTGCATCATCACCAAATATCTTCTTGTCTTTCTTTTCAATCGACTCCAAGGCATCGAGCTGATATGTGGCAGACCCATCCCAAAGATGAGTTCGGTACTCCATACACGATCGAACTTGCCCTTGATAAAGGTTGAGCAGCTGTTCCGGCGTGAAGTTCCGTCTCACCTCAGCTACGTTCCCCAATTTTTTGGTAGCCTGTTGAGCTATTGCCTCAATGCAAGAGCCGAAATTAATTACTATGACACTTGATTAAATTACTAACAGTTCATTTTGAACCGAAAAGTGAACATTATCCTGATTTGGTTGGATTCCCATCGATCCGGCCGGACTGCAAATGACGCCGGATTGCAATCACAAGTACAACACAGGTCATGGTATATAACGGCCAGCGGTTATAGCGGACATTAGGCGCCAGCGCACAGTTGGGTGCGAGGGCAAACCAACCCCTCCGACGCCCAGATGGCCCGGTGACCATTATTTATACAGACAACTAGGTTACATAACAAGCTTATAACTGTTGTGATTTTAGTTATTTTCATGATACAGTTATGAAGTTTTTTACATAAAAATATTAGACACATGTTTCGGGTTTCGGATAAACTAAAACTGATGTTGTTCGATAAAACAATTCTTACACTAATAGTGATACGAATGGCTAACTCGAACTCTGGTGCTATAGAAAACGCAGCGCTGCTTCAACGACGAACATCCAAATAGGATACATTGGATTGTCAACCTAATTGACCTATACATTGGATTGTTAATTCAATGTATCCTATTTGGATGTTCGTCTTTGCGGCAGCGCTTCGTTTTCTTAGAGAATAGCACCACTGAACCAAAAAAATATATGCCTATTTAATAAATAAGTACCTAAGAGTTAATTGTTGGCAACAGTTGCCTCGTATTTCTATAAATTGTATTTTCTGTATACATATACTGCCCAAGTTATAGAAAAACTTCCTCTGGGTTGAGTATAATTTTTACAAGACATGAAAACACCAATTAAGAATTTTGAAATAAGACTGACTGAAATTGCCGACAGCTGATTACTTTTATGTGTATTTAATTGTTTTTAAACAATAATAATCATGTTGTAAAAAAGCAACATTGTGCCAAGTAAAAATTACAGATGGGTTCATGACTTCATGTGTCTAAATATTTCTCCTTGAATTCGTCCTGTCCGACCGTGTGAATGCGTGGGCCATAGATAAACATTCAACGTTCTCATAAAACGACAGCTCCACAATGCTTTTATCATGACCGTTTGCAATAGTTACGATAAACTCGCAATAAGTAGGAGGCGGTACGTAGTCAGTGCAAGCGAGGCATGCGCTACGTACAGCACACAGTCAGTATGCCAGTAGGTCACATTATGTAAGTCCACCGCTTACTTCGTTTTGCGTAAGAATCGTTGTAAGCAATACTATGCCACAGACGGTGATTAATTTATGTATTCTAAGGAGTCATTACTGTGTCAACTGATAAGCCGCGACTGGTTCAGATCATTATAATCGATTCAAAATTATGATTCATTCAAGACCTTAGGGCAAAAATTTAACATACGACCTGAATAAATCACTTGTTACATTATAATGAAGTGGGATAATATCTGCATGTTATTTTATTAGTTCAAAATTACGATGTTTATTGGTAATAAAGAGTAATTAAGTTTTCGCACGACGTTATCGGTCAATGACCTTGTTGTTCGGTGAAGTCATTAGTCTAAATTATAGTTTCTTTAGATAATTGTTATGATTAACGGTAGTAATAACGTCAGCTTTTGTTATTGCTACCTAGGTTTTTGTTTATGAGTTTTTGTGTTTATTTTGTTTCAATTAGGTACTAGATCAGATACAATGCTAATTATATATTTTCATCTGATATTAGGTATAATGAAAAGATGTTCGTTGATAGCGCGTAGGTACCTAACTTGTAGACTGCTAGACCGGATTGTTTAATAATTTATCAAAAATATTGTTAGAATAAGGTGTGTTAGGGAGGAAACATTTCAAAATATTCCCGAAATTTTGTAAAATGAGGAAAACAGTTCGTTGTCTATATTTATTTTGTATAACTTTTGGACAGAACTAAATCTGTCGGATCAGCTATTTTTATTATTATAAACTAGCTGCCCGCCCCGGCTTCGCACGAGTGTACTAATGAAGACAATGAAGTCATATTCAATCATAAATGCAATGTTTTGTAATTCTGATGAAAATTATGGATGACATTGGACAACTGAACGTCAATCTGAAAATTCTGTCATACTGTCTTTATTTTTGAAGATCTCTTTTCTCTCTCCGTAGATCTTTTTTCTATCTGACACTCTCTCTTTTTTACAAGCTTGTATTTAGTTTCATCTGTCCGATGTTTGTCTGTGATCAAATCATGAAAATTAAATTTGATCCACTTCCCGATAACCGATTGACCTGAAATTTTGAATGCATGTGTAAATCGCGTGACAATACGATAATATAATAACATGGAGCTAATCTTATGATGGAGCTGGAAGGTGGCTAAAGGAACTCCGCAATAAAACAATACAACCCCTTCGAGTTTGGGCTTGTGTGATTCGTCTTGACTAGTATTTTGGTGCTAGATGGTAACCAGGGTCTGATGACGGAACTGGAAGGCCATAGAAAGTCGGTAATATGCGCAATAAGATAGACCTTTCGTGTTTGAACTTTTTGGAATGGTCTTGATGAGTATTATTTAAAATAGACCTATTCATTATACAGATACATACCTATAAAAGCTTGGTATGAACAAAATGTTTTCATTGAAAACTTGTTTATGGAGAATTTTTAACACAAACTGTTGCGTAAATATATTTAAACATTTACTTTCATATAAACCCTGTCCTAAAAAATACTAACAATAAAAAAGATTCAGCCAAATAGATACATCCAGCTAAAGAGATGCGCTTACATGCATTCAGCAATTGATTTTTATGGGTCCTTAGCCCCAATATGGAACCCTTATAGTCTCGCCATGTCCGACCGCGGATCAGCTTAGAATGTTAGCACTATAAAACTAAAATTTTGCATAATAATGTTATCATATTAATCACGCCGACAACGTAATTTAGTGAAATAAAATAATTAAAAATATTTTTTTAGGGTTCACCCATTGGTATGGGAAAATTTTAGAAATCGCACTGTGATTGTAAAAATAGATATTTATTTCATTCAACTCGGAGGAAGGGAAAATTAGAGATTTTTTTTTAGATATAGTGGACACTTGGTTAGATATATAGATATCCCAGTGATAGTTTCGTCGTTTTCAACGATTACGAAGACATATTCCGTAGTTTGCAATCCCGTTTCCGCGGGATAGTGAAAAGTGCACCTACGTTATTCCTTGTAAGATCATTTGTCTATCAGAGAAAGTCCAGTTAAAATCGGTCCTGCCGTTTCAGGAAAAATAGCTACTTGTTTTGTTGGCCTTACCTTATCAAGCGCCTTAGTGATTATTTTTTATATAAAATAAAATGTAGAAAACTCGCAAAAAACATAAAAAATAGTGAAGAAATCAAAGGTACATTGGTAATACATAACTATGGTGTGCTTTATTTGCACGTAGGTATGCACTCTGATTACAAAGGGCCACGCTGGATAGACAATTTTTTTCATGCTGAATTTCTCCTGTCCTGTTAAAGATTCCTAGAAGTTAATACATGAATCGAGAGGGACATAGGTGCCATTTACGATAAGTATTACTTTTATGTACTTCGAGCATAAGATAATCGAGGGCCCCGCTGGATAGACAAGGCCCTTAATCGTAATTTGTACCAAAATGGTTGAGGTACATTGGATTTTATCAGTAAATTCGTTAGGTACATTGAAACACATAACAAAACGTGTTGCGCCGACCCCAAATACTATGGTATAAGGGCAGGAAGTAGAAGAGTATATATGACGCTTTGTTATGTCTGTTTAAATTTAATAGCGTTCAGTCTGAATAGAATCTAAATTTAACGCAGGGTAAATATTATTATCCCCCTAACTTTAATATTTTTAGCCCGGTTAAGTTATGTCATGAAAATACTCATTATCATTCATAACTTGTGTAATGTCATAACAGGAAGCATAACAGTGAAAGAAACCGAATGAATTCATCCCTGTAACACCGTAGGATTTGTGTTGTTTACGTTAGTATTTTCAAATGTACTTCGTAGTACTATGTAATTCGTAGGTACTTGTTATTAAGACTGCAAAACAATAAGGCGCCTTGCACATGGAGCAATTATTGTAGCAACTTACAACTAGCTGTTTACATATTATATTTCAATTGGACTGCGCACACATAGCAACTTGAGATCGTCAACAGTTTTCAGTTGTTGTAATCGATGACTAAGTTAGTTCCTAATTACCGCAACTAGTAACTATTACACGGGTTTTTAAAGTTGCCGGTTTCTTCAACTGTCAATCGCAACGCGACGGGCGATTTCACAATCTTCCTCACTCTCCCTGTCGTCGACTACACACATCTGACTTTTGTGCGCAGTTACCATAAAATTGCGACAACCGTAAACGTTAGTAGTCGTAACGCAACTATCAACTTGAAACTTTTAAAACAGTTGAAAGTTGCTCCATGTGCAAAGCCCCTAATTTAAAAATATACCACAACTTACACACACCACATCTAGTTTCAAACTAGACAGAGCTTGTGCTATGAGTACTAGATAACTGATAATACATACATAAAACTACTCGTACATAGTATAAAACAAACTCGCTTCCCGCTGTCTGTCCCTATGTTTGTTTAGCAACGGATTTTGAAGCGGTTTTTTTTAATAGATAGAGTGATTCAAGGGGAAGGTTTAATATGTATAATACACGCATAATATATTTTTCAATACACTTGCTCAGAAAGTGGCTCTTATTGCACTACACTTAAGTATATAATGGCAGCTGTTACCAAACTGTGACATTTTGATTACCATTACGCACTAGTGCTGTAATCTAGCTATAACCTTTTTGTTCAACCTCTTTGTTCGCAAATCAAATTTTGAATACGAAAAAAAAAAAATATTTATAAGGTTATTGCGTTCGTTCAATAATATAAATTAGTATCTTATTACTTATTTCATGCAATTTCAACCATATTAACTTGTAAAAACGATTTATTTAATAACTAAACATTTAAATATATAAATCGTCCTTTCAAATTGTTTTTTTTTTTTGTGGTCTATGGCCGCGATGCGCGCGGTTTTTGGTGTTTTCGAGTGAAGTTCATTGGCTGTATTTATAATTAAATAAAATCAAATACTACAAAAACATTAGAAAATGTTATATCCGTATTCTATTGTCACTAAAAATGACATTATCATAGAAACTTTTCACGCAAGAAAACAAATAGCGATTTGGCAATTTGATCAAAAGACTATATATAGCCATAGCCTTCAGCTATGGAAATTTTTAAAAAAATTAGATGCTCGCCTATGAAAACAAATTTAATTTTTTACTGCCATATTATGAAAAATGTTACTAGTTTTGCTGTTGTGATAATGGTTAGTTAAATTATTTTTCTTCACAAGTGTATTGAAAAACGTCGAGGCGGTATTAAGAGAGCCAAGAACGGTAACCATACTATACCGTACAATGTACTATAATATCACCATTGCACCCGTGCGAAGCTGGGGAGGGTCGTTAGTTTTAGATAAATTACACCCAGTTAGAGAAAAAATCATAGTGCTCACCACAAAAAAACTTTAATTTCGGAAGTCGGTGTTTCTCGGTATTGTTTGTTTCTTAGTTAACATTAACTTCCGAAATTATGTTAATTTAATACTTTTAGTGTTTTTTTTTTCAATGAGGTCAGTTTTTTTGTGTGAAGTTTTTTATTCACACTTTTTAGTTACAATACGCTTATAACCAGAGTGCCTATTTCTCATGACAATTTTAATTAACACAAACACTGCTCGTTTTATTACGAAGTTCCTGTGTCTCCCTTCGAGCTCCAGCTTCCGGCTCCATCATCAGATCAGTTTGACCTTATAGCTAAAGTGTATCTCATGATGATTGTAATAAACCCAAACACGGCTAGGATACATTGATTAGTACGGAGTCCCGCTTTCGGCTCCATCATCATCATCAGGTCACTTCGATGATACCATTTTCAACATAACTATTCACAACCATTTATTTATTTGTATTATCATAGTCGCTTAACTTTCTTCATTGTGAGAAAAAAAAAATATCATTTGGTTCTTCATTGTTATATCTATGTGAGTTTGAAGTTCCGTGGCCCGTTTCTGGTCTTCTTCATAGATAACTAGAACTAGAGTTCCACTTCATCAAATGTTACTTTTTGACTGTAAATCTCAAGCTCAAGCTCTTGATGAAAATACCAAAATCACCATATATTAGCTTATGATATTTGAGGAGTTCCCTCGATTGCTCATGGATCCCATCATCAGAACTGGATTTTGAAATAAATGGCCAAATTAAATGACTAATGTGAAAGCATACCCTTCCAAGACTAAAAAAATTTACAAATCGGTCCATAAACGACGGAGTTCTGAGGTAACGAACATAAAAAAAATACAACCGAATTGAGAACCTCCTCCTTTTTTTGAAGTCGGTTAAAAACATTTGTCTTTGGTGTGTCTTCAAAGGCGAATGGGACAAATAAGACTGCCCATTGTGACACTTAATATGGTATACAATAAAGAGTATATCTATCTATATTATAAAGGTATTGATCGATTTATTTATTTCCTTGAGATACTTACTTATTTCCTACAGGTACTTTACCTGTAGGAAATAAATAAATCGAAACCATTATATCTATATATTCGTTTTATAATTATTTATTTATTTTCTTATTAGTACACCGCAGACTACCCCCTGTATTTATTTTAGTTCTTACGATCCATCCTAAGGTTGTCTGGTAGAGATCGCTTTCAGCGATAAGACCGCCATTGTACCCATAGATTTAAGTTTAGTATTGATTAATTAACTTTCTTGGTGTACAATAAAGTTATATTCTATTCTATTCTATTCTAACTAGCTTTTGCCAGCGGCTTCAGCCGCGGGAAAATTTTTCTCGAAAAATAATCCGTTAAATATTAAATTGCACGGTTCACAATCTGTCATTAGTAATCCCGCGAGATAGATTATAATTTATAGTGTAACGGTATTTATAATTTTACGGTGATATATACATCAAAAATATACATTGCATTGCATTGTATCAGCCTTATAATGTTCCCACTGCTGGGAATGGACCGTAATTCACCACGCGGGCCCTGTGCGGCATATATACATATGAAACGTTATTAAAATGATGGAGGCAATTAAATAAAGATGAATTTATTTTCCGGAGCTTTTTTATTTTGCTTCGTTTATACAAGTAAGTTGAAGTAAGATCTGTTCCATAAAGTGGCATAGGTATATATATCTTCTGATAGAAGACTATTAGAAGACGTAGTATATTATCAGTATTATCACCTACAAAAATTATCTTCTAATGTATGAAAGACTCGTGTGATTGTTATTGAACTCCTTTGAAATGGGTTGTCCGATGTTTTTTTTTTTTAGGGTTTCGTACCTCAAAAGGAAAAAAAAATAACTCTTACAGGATCACTTTGTTGACGTTTGTCTGTCTGTCAAGATCTCGGGTGGAGGTATCGAATCCTGAAATTTGACACAAAGCAAGGTCTTATAGCACAGAAATAGGAATAAATCTGAAAACAGTGTTACGCCACAAACAAAAATTGTGATTTGGAAAAATCTTCGTAACTCAATTCGAGAATTGAACTGAAATTTACTTCGCACTTGCCCGTTTTTTTTTTACACTCCTACCCCTTCACCATGTTTTCTTTAATTAAATGATATGGCTGAACAACGTTTGGTAGACAAGCTAGTTTTCTCATAGTTTTTTGACGGATCGAGCGGTGTTTTCCAATTGTTCTTAAGAAGGCCCTTCCTCACTCGATTATCGTCAACGTCGAGCACGGTTTAGAAGCTTGTTGCTTTATCCAATGCGATGTTTTTTGCACAGGCAACACGAAAAAAGAGAAATAACGTTTGAAAATTCTGTTGGTATTTGGTAATTTCGTGATTTACTGAATATTTCACAAAACTTGTTCCAGGAAGTACATGATTTTTAACCGACTTCGAAAAGGAGGAGGTTCTATGTTCGGCTGTATGTATTTTTTTTTTATGTATGTTCACCGATATCTCGGTCAATTGTGGACCGATTTCGAAATTTTTTGTTTTGATTGAAAGATTATACTTCCGAATTGGTTCCATAAAAATATCTTTTTGATCTGATGATAAACTTCGAAGATATAGGACGAAACTCTTCAAAAATTCATAGCAGAGCTGTCGTTTGTATGTTTGTTCGCCGATATCTCGGTCAATTGTGGACCGATTTTGAAAATTTTTACTATACTCTCGAGTTGGTCCCATAGAAATATTGTTTTGATCTGATGATGAACTACGAAGATATAGAACGGAACTCTTCAAAAAACCTTAGCAGAACTGTCGTAACAAGTAAAATTGCTTTGTTTATACATGTAGTCGGTGGCTGACTAAAGGAAAAAGGGGAGGGGGTACATAGAACTGATCTGATGATGAAGACGGAAGGTAGGTAAGAGCCGGAACTTTGTAATAAATCAGTGTATCCTAGCCGTGTTTGGTATTATTAGAATTGTCATGATGATTTGATGATGAAACTGAATGGCGGAAGGTATCTATCTATTTAAGTTTGGCTGAGGAGTACTACTACTAAAAAGTGTGAAATAAAAAACTTTTTACAAAAAGAATTCAACCGACTTCAAAAACCACCAAAAAGTCAAAATAACTTTTAATTTCGGAAGTCGGGTTTAAATAACGAAGAGACCAAACTATTAAAGAAACACCGGCTTCCGAAATTAAAAGTTATTTTGCACTTTTTGGTGGTTTTTGAAGTCGGTTGAATTTTTTTTGTAAAAAGTTTTTTATAGCCCTTAAAAGTTTTTGAGAAAAATTGTTTAAATTTAAATGAATCTCGATTTAATGTACAATTCTTAGATCTATGTACTTTTTTTATATTTTTAATATATGAGTACATTACGGAGGGCTAAAGTTTACGCAAAATAGCAGATTTTCACTGGATTAGTTTTACACAAGTTTATGTTTTCATATCTATAGAAGCTTCTATAATATCCACAAGATGTGTATATCTGTGAAGAAGAAAGATGTGCTGCTGTAGAGTGTAGTGCTTCTTTAAACAAACTTACCTCTGATGAAGTCACCTTGACTTGATCTAATCTGCCAATCGCTAGTATTACATAAATTGGAATGACACCTTTAACCGAGTTTTCAGTATGAGTTTCTACAGAATTTCTGTCCAGAATATTCTTCACAGTACCATTTTGCCTTTTTAAAATTCTAAATTATAAGTTTGGCCCTTTTGTGGCTTCTCTATGACTATCCCGCCTAACTTGGTACTGCAGTATACGAGTAAATATCTAGTATTAGTTTCCAATTGTGAAACTTAGGATTATAACATAGAGTTACAAAATCCCCTACCGCGTTTAACTAAGGTTCACGATGAACCCAAAAAACTACAATTTTCGTGCAGTTTTCGGACGGCGTGCAATGGGTAGCACGCTGTCCGATCGTCCGGTAACCGACCGGACCGAGCCCAAGTCGTCGACGGCGCGTTCTGTTCCCGCGCGCCTCAAGGAGCTGTCAGCACACCGAAGAGGCCCAGCCTGCTAACTGCAGGCAGGCAGGGTCGAAGCCTACTGGGGTCATGGGTTAGTTCCGAAAGGAGTGCTCGACCCCGGCACGATAGGCTACGAAGGAACGGGGTAGGTTTTTAGTCAGTAAGAGTCTGACACTACTTCCCGCTCCGCCCAAGGGCGGGATTTGTCATTGGATGATTTTACCTACCATAAAAAAAAAAAAAAAAAAAACCAATACACAGACTGTTTCTTGAGGAAGGTTTTGATCTAGAATGAATGCATTTTCTAGCCGAGAATTTGAAACACCTGTAACACCCGTGCGAAGCTGGGACGGGTCGCTAGTTACAAACTTAAAATTGGTGAAATACTTGTGTCTATATTGATACAATATTCATTTAGTTTAGAGCCTGCTTTGTCCCACTGCAGGGAAGAGACTTCCCTTCGTTTCTTCTTCTTTTCTCTGTCCTTAGCTTTATCTACTCAATGCTTTAGGTAGGAGTCAAACTCGTCATGCGATCTCCTTCTGGGACTTCGACTACATCTGCGATTTGTTTTGGAACGAAGCATGTTTTTTCCTAATTTGGTCTATGATTTGGACTCCGAGAATACTTCGTTCCATTGCTCGCTGACAGACTCCGATAGCGGACTTTTTATGTTCCGTTAGTAAAAACATTGCGCTCCTTAAATAAGAGTTTAAAGGATATAATACAATATTGAATTCATAACTGCCATAGTATGAGGGTAACCTATAAATTACGCCTGTGCCTACCGCTACGCCCAGAGCGGGACAAGTCATTGGATGATTTTCCACCAAAAAAAAAAACGTCTGTGTAGATACAGACGTTTTTTTATCGAAAGCTACCGGCATGATTATGGATATGCCAATAGAGAATAGGAAAACAATCAACAAAAGCTAATTTTACTGAGCGTTCCTTTTTAGAATTCAAAAACAATAACAGAGGCGACGAACGTTACATGATTGACTCTTTTATAATAAAATTTCGAGGAGAATTTCAAGCGGAAAGTTTTGTTTTGTTACAGGAGTACCATGATGCAAACTTCCATAGGACGGACGAACCTGGCGCCGTCGACTTGCTATTCGACGCTTTAGATTCTTACGTAAGTTTAATTCAGTTGACTCGTCGCATCCGCTACAACAACATTAAATGTGTTGTTGTCGTAGACCGCAATTTATATAGCTTTGAGTGTTTTAATTTAAACAACATATTTTTAAAGAGTTCTTATATTAGTTAGTCGGCCTTATACCGTCTACGTTCGAAGGTAACATTGGAGCGTACTGCGGTTCATTCACACGGACGCATTAAATTACTGAAAGAGCTCAGTGTTCTTCTACAATTTGAGAAGTGTGGTAGTGGTAGTGAAGTGTGTTTGTTACGGTATATCCTAGTGACTCTATGAAATCAAAACTTTTAGGCTGCTGTCCAGAGAACATCGACGTTGCAACCCTTACCGTGTGAATGTACAGAGGTGAGCGGAGACAGAAGCTTGGCTTCGATGCATCTTTTTTTATTTTGTTATTCATTGGCAGCAGTTACACCTGCACGCCGTCATAAGTCATTTAAGTCATAAGTCATTTAATTTCTTAACAATAGAACATTGTGTTGTAAGTTAAACCAAATAAAAAATAAACAATTGCAGTCAAAGGAAAAAAAAAACTTCCACATACAAAAATCCTATTAACAACAATATTGTGAATAATTATAATAAAAATTTAATATCTAATAATTATAATAAAAAATTAATATCTAAAGAAATTTCACAAAAATAGCAACCCCACAAACTAAAATCTAGGTAAGTATAAAAGAAAACAACAAAATAAATTAGTATGCAATAACAAAATAATAACCTAAATTCCAAATTAAAGTTAAAATAGGATAATTTCATTGTAAAAAATAGATATTTAGTAGTAATATATAAGAGAAAATAATGTCTAATCATTCAAGTCAAAAGAAAATTCAATGTTAAAAATAAATTAATAATGATTATAAAAATTCATATCCTAATTATTATTATAATAACATTATTGTCGTTTGTCTTCTAGAAACTCGTCAACATTGTAATAGCCCTTTCTCAATAAGTATGTTTTGAGTTTGTTTTTGAATAAGTTTACGCCATTTATGGTTTCATATTCTGCAGGTAAGTTGTTGTACAGCAAGACTGACTGATAGAGATCTGGGACTGTGTTGAACCACGTTCAATTTAGGTTGAATAAAATTAGATAAATCATTTTTTTGAGTTTTCCGTCTAAATTGTCTTTGCTCGTCAGTTTCAAACTTATGCAATTTTTTTTACAAAATTCGTTAACAACACTAATATATAGAGGCATGGCACAGTTAAAATTGTTTGTGTAATAAAGTGGTCCCTACATGATACCATCTGTTTCAAACGGAGCATTGTCCTTATGGCCCTCTTTTGTATTACAAATGCCGACTATTGTAATTGTAACTGTTGTCCCAGAACTCAAAACTATATCAAAGCCTAGACTCAACCAAAGCAAAGTATACCATCCTAAGCTGGGTCAAAGTTAAAACTTCCCTCAGGTTTCTAAAAGCATAGCATGCGGAACTAATAGACTTTCTTTCAAAGTCTGTTGACTATATTACCACAAGATGAAACTTTAAGACTAGCCTTTTTTCGGACGTTCGATTTGAATAAAACACACTGTTTTTTGAACTTTATGTTTTAAATTATTTGTACTAAATTTTAGATTCAAGATTTTATAGGTTGTCAGCAGACAATATTGCGTTAGTCGTCAAATCTCGCTTATTGTCACCCTGTCTACATATTCTGCTTTTGTTCTTTTAGCTTGCTATTTAAACACTGCTCATTGTCATACAAATTGTCATAGTAGCAAGCTGTCAATTATATTTTAATTTATAGTATTGGGTAAGTTTTTTTTTTAAGTTACTGAAATTATATTATAGGGCTTTGGTTCTGTGATGAAAATTATCAAAACTACTTTTTTCTGTTACTAGTAATGAAATTGTAGTAGATATTGAAGGTAGATAAAAAACTATTTGATTAGATGAATTTTTAATGTTGTGTAAGTGGTGTTCATGTACCAAATTATACAATATCAAGTGAACTAGTGGCTGTAACACACAATAACGGAGCAGTTGCTTAATGGTAAACGTTCATTTAACAATACCGTTAGTCTTGTAGGTAATCCGGATAGTTTTAAACTATGGTTGCATAGTTAAGTCTGTTGCCAACGTGAAGAAAAAGTAATGTAATTTTTTTTATTTCTTAAACTAATGTAGTGTTTAGTATTTAGTTTTTGGTGATTGTGCTTTTAAACACGTTTAGAGTCTATCGCACCTCATTTAACTTGTACTGTGTATATGTATATTATGTGAATTTTGAGTGTGAATTATATAATTTTTTTATTAATCGGAGAGAGATGTAACGATAATTTTATTATTTATCGATTTTTTGCGCTGTGTTGCTTTAATTGAGAACGTATGTGTTTTCTTGTGCGTGTTGTCCCTAGATTTTATTTTCATATTTTTTTATTTGCTTCGTACCTATACTTAATAGTAATACTACTTATAAGTCTGTAAGTGTTACTATAGGAAATGCGTTTGTTGATCGGTATAAAAATAATACAATGATGTGTTTTTATGTTGTGTGTGTTGTACCTAGATTTTATTTTCATATTTTTTATTTATTTGCTTCTCATGCTTTAGATAGTACACTAGTATAGGACTTTAATTTTTATTTTATGAACGTTAGCTGATCGGTATCTATTTGGAGTATATATGTGCCAATATTTGACTAAAAATATATAGATAGGTACATAGTAGATATATTATTGAAAACCACCTCTTTACCAACCTACATATATTGTCCCACAACTGGGCAAAGATCTCCCTTCCACTCTTTCTTCTTAATTGCTTTTTCGGCCAGTCCCCCGCTAACGCTTCTAAGCGACGATGGTGTCTCCTTAATTATGTAGTACATAGTTTCGAGGTATACGGTTAAAGTAACTATCGCCAGGATTCCGTTATGGCAGTATAGTTCAAAATATTGCATTGTGCCTAGTGACCTAAATATTGAAGTAACGGACAGAACGGATGGGCGCAGTGCAGCAATCAACGCCGCGGTTAGTGGTCGCGTAGCCGTCGCCGTCGCTCGGTTGCATAAATCTATTAGGTGAGGTGCAATCGGCCCGCGAGCCGCGTTGCGTGGCGCTGCCTCCGCGTAACCGGTTTCACTGTTCTGGGCCAAGTTCACCATTTTACATTGCTCTACTCGTACCGAAATATTCAAATATTTTTTTACGCGAATTCGTTGCTATTTTTTTGTGTTGCATTTCGTAATTTGATGTTTAGTTATTGACTTTTAACCAAATTAATATTTAGTTAGCTATTTACTAATAAACGTTGATTTCAAATTATTTACTTTAAAGACTGCTAATATTAGTTCTCAAATTATTTTTATTGTCTGAACACTTGTGTCACGCGATGATTAATATGCCACTTATTCATTTCTAGAGCTCGATCGAACATGTTTTTTTCGAAGTCCGAACTCGGCCTTCATACGTATTGACACAAAACCATTCGATACTGCTATCGAATCGATAGCATCGAATCGAATCAAAAGCTAGTAACGTCAAGTTTGATATATCGATACCTTACTTACGTTAGTCGACATATCATTAACATTAGATAATATTTTGTAAAACGTTACCTCAGCTTTTTCCTCTCTGGATATTCTCTATTTTTTTGTAAGTGGATACTTATTGATTTGCCAGAATTTAAGTTAAGTTTTTTTTCGACGAATGAGGGTATTTTGGTTTAAAAATAAAATTCGGTCGTACTTGCTTGAATGACCGTCGATCGAGTATTACATAATAACAATTTTGCAAGGTCTTAGCGCAGAACGTCCAATTCCTAAAAAGTTAGGTTGAAGAAATATGACCAATTCTCATACAGTCAGAAATAATGTACAATGAAATAATTATGTACGTACTTAAACACTATTACATCATAAATAGCGGTTGTACTAAAATTTACGCAAAATTTGAATTCGACACCATTTACCTTCAACGCTCATACCTATGTAACAGATTTTTGGGCCTCAATCGAAGTGCGACACCGCGGGGTTCTGTGCGTAACCATAGCAACGATCGTCATTTTAGTTAAACTTATTAGCCATACGAAGTTGTAAAACAAAAAAAATGTAGTTACCTGTTTGACAGCTGACTGTTCAGGGTTGCTTCATGATAAACAAAAAATTAAATAAAGTTAATTGTATTTTCTATAAATCAAAGATTATGTAATTTTGGGCTCTAATATTGTTTGTGTGACTTTACTACAAATGCGATCAGATAACAACTTGTTAAATAAATTATCCCTTTTTTAATAGTCTTCGTTTTTGTGTTCGCAAACAAGAATAGTCTAAACAAAAGGACCCTAACGAAACTTCATTTTGTTTTAATTACTTTTAATTTTTCGAATCGGACTCTTTCTGCGTCATTCATCATCATCATATCAGCCAAACGACATCCACTGTTGGACATAGGCCTCCCCCAAGTGTCGCCACAATGAACGGTCCTGTGCATCTCGCATCAATCAATCATACATTAATATAGTACACGGCAAATAAATTGAACCCGTTGCTATGGTTGCACGCAGACCCGAAAATCTGTTGTGCATTCAAGGTCGATCGCCATCATATGTAGTTCAACTCGTATTGTACTTTTTTTTTTCACCACGTCATTGATTTATTTTTGTCAACAGGTGCGATCAACAGACATGGCCACACAATGTTTAGGAGGAGTAAGCTCCAGCTACCCTCACCTCTTGTATTACTCCGTCCCGCTGGAGACCTCTAGACATAGTTCTCCAGAGAGAGATATAGTTGTTAGCACACCAAACCGTCAGAACACTGATGATCACATGGATGCAGAATTGGACCGCACGTTAACGTGGAGTGACGAAGACGACATGTCGCTGGCGACTATTGATGGCCCTACGTCTACACCTAAACCTCCACTGGCCAGCCGGCGTTTGCGCACTGATTGCAGAATGGCCGCTGCGTCTCGTCTCAGTACCCAAGTAGCTAACAGAGTAATCAAATTTGCTCGTAGTGTCAAAAATGTGTACGAAACAGAAATGAGTTGCCGTAATTGCGGTTTACTTCCAATCTGTCCCATTACAGGATCATGTGGTCATACACGATGTTATCAGTAAGTATTTACTTTCATACGCTGTAACTTTGTCCTAAAATGTTTTTTTAGAAATCATAGATTTAGTTTTATTCTGCTGTTTTTGTTTCAGATGTTCTGTAGAAACAATATGTCCTTGTGGAGACTGTTTTGTCAACGAGCTATACGTAAATGTTTTGATACAGGATCTAATAAGGAAGTCAATATCTGACCGACAAGTATCCCGGAGTTCCAGGTAAGGATCTTTAGCAAATTATATTGTAATTTACACAAGCTTGCCATTGTTATTTAGGGTTCCGTACCTCAAAAGGAAAAAAACAGAACACTTATAGGATCACTTTGTTGTCCGTCTGTCTGTCTGTCAAGATCCTTTATCACAGGAACGCGTGGAGATATCGAGTTGAAATTAAAACCATATATTCAAGTCTGCGGTCCCTTGAAGTTGTGAGAAAATGACAAATTCTAAGTTAACGTAAAAAGTAGACATGACCGTTTATATCGCAAAAAAACGTGTATTGCGACACACAAGGGAATCAAAATTCATGGGTTACTTCCCGTTTACCTAGAATCATGAAATTTGGCTAGAAGCAAGGTCACAAAGCACAAGTATAGGAAATCAACTGAAAACTGTAAATTAGTAGAAATGTCACAAAACAAATTGCGATTCGGAAAAATCTGACTCAATTCGAGAGTTGAACTGTTTTCATAGAAAAGATTGTAAGGAACGCTCAGTGCGCGAGTCCGACGCGCTCTTGCCCAGAACCAAACTCAACTTTGAGTTAAGCTCGCCATCTACATGACCTTTGTTATCCATTTATTTTACAAGTTGATAAGGTGTACAATAAAGAATTAAGAAAGGGATTTTCGATGCGCGTTGCGATTTTTCTATATGTATAAAAGCGAAATACCACACACTGATTAATCACGAAATCTCAGAAACTATACCTTATGGGGTGTAGACGTCCACTAAGAACGGATTGTACGAAACTCCACCCCTAAGGGGGTTGGGAGTTAGTATGGAGAAACTGACTCACGCGGGCGAAGCCACTGATATAATATAAACTTTCGTTTACTCGTATGTTAGGAGCTATATTACAATTTTTTTTTTTTTTTCAGAATTGTGCCATTGGCTTTCAGCTCGACCACAGAAGATGTTAATGCCACGTTGACAGGTAACATTGTTTTATATTAAAAGTATTTATTTAGATTAAAAAAGTCGTTAGATACCTCGATAAACCTGCCTTTTGTCTATCAAATTTGTATCTTAGGTATGGATGGTATGCAATATACACAGAATATGTCCTGCTATGGCAACCAACATTAGACACTGGTCAAGTGCAAGTTGTACTCGCACACCAAGGCTTTGCACTTGGCCGGTATTTTATTATGTTTTTTTTGCGAGTGTATTTTTATATGTGTAACTATGTACTTGACCTAGGTTTTTTATTTTTCTTGAAGGTGCTTTCCAAGTTTATTTTTAAACTAGCTTGTATATGTTATTTTAAATTAATTGCTTTTGCGAAGGTATTTTTACCGCCCTAGAATGGTGTAGTAAAATTAAAAGGTACCTAAAACCACTCGATGTATATATATATATATATTTTGTCTTGTGCATTTAGCCAGTGTCACGTTTAGAAATTATTTCTTTTTGATGCGCAATACAGACACTTTGTTTTCCATTAGAATGCTGAGTTAACACATTCTAATATTTTTTACAGTATTTAGCAGCAAATATATTGAGTCAGCCTGCAATATGTTCATATCTCTCAAAAACAGCTAAATCGACCATTACTGTTTGCAGGATTTACTGAATTTTAGACATTATTTTTCTCTTAAATTAAGGATAGGTTTGCAAATATCTCGCGGTGGAACTGTTGGCACATCTATTTAGGTTCTTCATTTTTTTTTTTTGTGTTCAGTACGGATTTTACGAAACTACACGCTTGTCTTTTTAGAAATTTTGAACACTGTGTCTTTTTGCTCCCCAATAAGACAATATTTTGTGAGAATGCGCTTTTAAAGTGGCGACCGCATTTAATCACTTTGTTTTTATATTCTACTTGCTAAACACGATGAAATACAAAATTGAAACTTATATATTCGTGAAATACAGTTATAAGATTGAATGATGTTTAAATTACACGTAGATATAAATATATTTTACCTTTTGATAAAATCAATATTTTACATACGTAAATACTCTACTTACGTAAATATCTGATCCACGATAAACTTTACTGTACGTGGACACGCATACATACATGGCCAAATAAAATTTGGCAGTGTGAAATTGGGTCTGTGAGACATGTTTGTATAAGGGTTAAAAAAGACTAAAAGGCCTCTGCGAGTTGGTCTTTGCTCTCCGTACGCCTTCCAGATCTAGGTCTAGTACCTCAGGGTTCTGAGATATATCTACTGATAATAATAACATCTTTATAATTATAATATATAATTCTCCTGTACGTGTTTGTCCAAGTCCTAAACGACTTCACTGCTTTGGATGAATATTTGTGTGTATAGTTGGGTCGGGGATCTGTCTGAGCCGCTAGTATACACCGCTAGTATACACCGTTAAATTTTGATCGTTTTAATCCCGTGGAGGGTCGATTCGGTACATGAAACAAGATCGATTTGTAAAGATAAAATTAAAAAATAAAGTTCTTTTTTTTTACTCGAATTTATTTACGCATATACGAAATTAATTTATATAAGTAAACGTCAGCTTGGCGAGTTCAATGACTTGTAGGTAGTTAGTACGCAACGACCGACAACTACCTACAAGGTCATTGACTCGTTTACTTAAAGAAATTAATTTCGTACATGCTTATATTAATTCGAGTTTTAGAAAAAAAGTACTTTATTTTTGTTATTTTATCTTTACAAACCGATAGTGTTTCATGTCGATCGACCCTCCACGGATTAAAATGATCGACCCTCCACGGGATTAAAATGATCAAAATTTAACGGTATATATGATTGTTACCGGCAATCCGTATAATCCAGAAGGAGGTGACGTAATTTTAGGGCATCCCGATCAGAAATAGGACCTGAGTACTTGCATAATAAGAAATTAACTTGAAAATAAAAATTTCCAAGGCTAAAATCTTCTGGCTTTACGTAACATCATGTAATTTGTTTACAAATACTTAGGTCTTATTTCGGTCTGCGCGATTTAAAGTAAGACTGGTTATAAAGAAAATAACCGCTAAGGCTTCTGACCTAACTTGCCGGTATTAAGGTACTAAAATTACGTCACCTACCCTGCTCTCGCCTTCTAGACACTTGATTTTCAGTAATAGAACATTTTTCATTTTCCGTCGTTTTATAGTTAGGCCGGTTAACATTGATACTCGTAAATATAAAACAAAATCAATTTGTTTTACATATTGTTGGTGGACGAGGACGTTCTCTATACAATCCCTAGGAATTGTATGCATTACCGTAAAGGTAACGTATGTAATGCACAATAATAATGCATAATATTACATACATTGCCTGGACGCCTCAGATGTTTTATAAATTGCCTAGGTACTAATATACAGATAGCCGATAACATGTATATACGTAAAAATTAATCCCTATTTCCCTTGGTCTTGCCATGTCGTGTTTTTTGTTGAGTTTATTGTCAGAAAAAAATAGGAAATTTCAGAAACTACGGCGTGCAATTGATAGTTCATAGATAACACAGGACAAGGTCTTCCGGGTCAGGTCAGCTATTTCATTTGACACTAGCGTTATATGAAATAGCCGACTTATGCCAGCAACTTCACACTTGTGATTTTAAAAACTATCCCGCGGTAACGTAATCTAGATTTTGCCAAATATTACGAGTATGTTGGGATTGGTTTCTAACTAGAAATAAATAAACAAAAGAGAAAAAGCAAAATACTGAACGTTCGGTATACACCGAGCGTTCAATATTTTACACAAGGAGACCGACTATCTGACCTCTACGACCCAGTAAGGAGCGATCCATAAATTACGTCACTCGAAATTCATGATTTTTTGACGGTGCCCTCTCGTTCTCCCGATTCGCCCAAGGGTAGAAGTGGTCATTGAATGATTTTTACCTACCAAAAAAAAAACTTTCGTCTCTGGTTTGGTCCGTCCATACAAGCCAAATTAATTTATGCATATTCGAAATTATATTTTTTTTTTAGTAAACGTCGGCTAGGTAAGTCCAATGACCTGTAAGTAGTTAGTACGCAACGACCGACAACTACTTCGAGTTTTTAGTAATAGTTTATTTTATCTTTACAAATCGATAGTGTTTCATGTACCGGATCGACCCTCCACGGGATTAAAACGATGAAAATTTAACGGTGTATATAAAAGCGAAATATCACTCACTGATTAATCAAGAGATCTCAGAACTATAAAACCTACTAACTTAAAATTTGACAGGTAGGTTCATTATACGGGTGTTGAAATCCGCTAAGAAGTACGATTAGGATTTTACGAAACTCCACCCCTAAGGGAGTAAAACGGCGGTTAGAAGTTTGTATGGAGAAACCAACTTTCACGCGGACGAAGCCGCTAGCAGAAGCTAGTATTAGCATAGATTTATTAGAAGTTAAGTCTTTCATGTTAGAACCGCCGATAGTTTCTGGTATTTTGTGAATCACTAAGGGCTGATTTCATCATTAAATATAAAAAACTTAGTTCAACTGAGCTACAACAAAAGAATTGAAACTGAGTTTAGCGTAAACTAGGTTCAATTCATCGCGGTGAAACGCAAAATGAAGCTATAATCTCGATTAGTCGTTCAAACTGCGTTTTGTTTAAACGAATCGCGATTAGTTTATTGGTGAATTTGGCTCTAAGACATCGCTTAAGAGTAAAAAATAAACAGTTTATTTATCTTTATACATAAAAGAAGAAACTGACTGACAGACATAGTAACACACGCCGAAACTACTGAGACTAGGAACGTGAAATTTTGCATAAGGTTTCGTTTTATAAAGCAGGTAAGCACTAACAAGGGATTTTACAAAAAAAAAAAAAATTGTTTTGAGAGGGTGCAAAAGGGGGAAATTCTTTTGTGTGCAAAATTTTATTCCTAATTGGGTCCAAACCGAGGCACATTTTCATACAATTGCTCTTACGTGATTGTGATCTTCTTCAGATATTTTGGATACAGAGATAACTTGTGAATATTATCTAGGCTTCTATAGAAATTATTATATAAAACTAATCGAGTAAAGACCTCTGTAAATCTGCTATTTTGTGTGAACTTTGGCCCTCCTTATTGTACTCATATATTTAAAAATATATAAAAAGTACTTCAATAGAAGCCTTGCACATTCGATCGAAATTCTAAATGATGAAAATATTTTCAAAAACTTTTAAGGGTTTTAAAAAACATGTATTTCCTGGAACAAGTTTTGTGGAATATTCGAGTAAATCAGAGAATTACCGATTGCCTGCCAACAGAGTTTTCAGGCGTCATCTCTCTTTTTTCGCGGTGCCTATCTATAAAACATCGCGTTGGGTTGTTTTAGATGAAGCAATAAGCTTTTAAACCATGCTCGACGTTGACGATAGGCAAGTGGGGAAGGGCCACCTTAAATGGTAATCCAAGTAAATAAAAAAGGATTTCATTATTCGTTTTACAAATCTATCCCTATAAAACGATTCAGAGTGTGTTAAAAGTTGTTTTGGGAGAATCTTATTCTTTGGCTTAATAAACGATCGAAAAAAGTTCTACTTGTCACAAATTATAATGGAAACGAATATTAAAGACTGTCATTTATTTAGTTTTTCAAGATTTATTTTTTATTTTTTGTCTAGGGGAAACCTTCAAAAGGCGCCCGAACTTTTGGTGATAAGGGAGTGTGGGATTTTTACCTCATTAAAACCACCCAGGTGATCACGATTAGCACGTAGAGGGGTCCTCGTTACCTCTCAAAAGACCATTCCGGAACCCCTTCAGTGCAACGTCTGTTACGGCACATCCTTGAAGAGACTATATATGGGTCTCCCCTAAGCCTTACTGTACACGGCAGCACATGATCGCTGTGCCACCGTCTTCCCTGTAATCACTCGATGGGCGAGCAGAGTCCCCACTCTGAGCGCCCGTGGTTCCAAAGTCCCACCTGTGTTGGATGATACAAGTGGGGTTTCGGTGTGTTAGGCATCGAGGCGGTTACCTCCCCGACGCCTTCTTCTTCGAGTGGGATCGGCCCTTTCACGATCCCGCTCGGCGGCCTCCTTCTGAACCATCACGGTCTCACAGAAGGAAGCAACTTCCCTCCAGTTTTCTGGCTCCGCCAGCATAGCCCTCACTACTGCTGGCATCTCTGCCAGATTTTGGCGACCAAGTCTCGTCGCTCATTGGCCCACGCTGGACATTCTTCCAGCGTGTGCTGTGCAGAATTCAGATCACTGCCACAATGGTGGCAATTTGCCGTGGCCTCTCGCCCGATTCTGTTCAGGTACTCACCGAAGCAACCGTGCCCGGTCAGCACCTGAGTGAGTCTAGTAAGAGATGCGCTCCTTTCTTGTCAGCCAGGCTTCGAAGTGCGGCAGGACAGCTTCGTCAACGCGCTTGCATGAAAATTGCGGCTGCTGTAGCCGCTCGCGCCACCTCTCGAGCGCGTGTCGCCGTTCCTGACGCCTCAGCCTTACTACAGCGATTCCCGGCACGTTATTGCCACTTTGGCGTATATCACGAATTTGGTTGTAGACTCTTGCGTCCATATCCGCCAGGATGTCTAGTGGTGGAAAGCGTGCCAGGAGAGTTGTCGCCTCGTAGGATACCGTTCGGTATCCAAGTGCGATGCGAATGGCCATTTTCCGCTGCAAACTATTAATTTTAGTCCTGCAGCGACGGACACCTGATCTGTTTGACCACACAGGTGCCCCATAAAGGGCCATCGATCGCACAACACCCGCATAGAGGCGGCGAACTTCTTCCCGAGGACCCCCGAGGTTGGGCAGCAATCTGTGCAGAGCACTTCAGCAGATGCTTTCCCAACATGTGAGACTAGACGCTCGAAGTGCTCTTCGAAGCCCCACCGACCGTCCAGGGTTAGGTCAAGATACTTTATGTATCGACCCACCTGAACTTGCGCATCTCCAACTGTCACTGATGAGCTGGGTGGCTCTTTGGTCCTCGGCAGTTTGTGAAACCAGATCGCTTCAGTCTTATGAGGCGCTATCTCCAAACCCATCTCACGGATCGAAGCCACGACTCATGCCACAACATGCTCAGAAAACTGGATGGTCTCGTCGAAGGTGTTCCCGGCAGCCAATACCAGGGTATCATCTGCATAACAGATGATATTTACACCTTTGGGGATAGTTTTTCAAGACTACACTTAAATACGGTTTTAGGGGTGTTAAAGTTTCTAGGAAAAGATTCTCACGAATGAAGTCACTGACAAAATGCTAGGTAAAAACGTATGATATCAAAAAAAAAAAATATATATTTCTTTTTTACGTTACCGCTTCCGCTAAAAACTATAAAACCGTGTGCTGGGTATTTTATTTATCGCTGTTTGATCAGTAGTACGTGATATCGGTTACATAATGTGGATTACTCAGATCTGTTGTACAATAGGCTTCACGTCATTCAGTGGTAAAACTTTGATGCTGAGCTGACCTATCGTATTAGTTATATTTAGAAAAAGAAGTCATTTTAATAACCAATATAATACATTTGTATATGGGTTTATCACCACAGACATACAGTCTAACGTACCTACATGCATTGCTCGTTGTAGTTAGCAGAGGGCAAGAAGAGACGGCTTGTTTTGTTCAGTTGTTAAAACTCAATTTCACTCTATACTTTGTGAAAATAGATCATATCAGATTGAATGATAACGTAATGTTGATTCGTAATTTATATGTTGTGCAATGTTTTCATTATCTACTGCATTTATTATTTTTATTCGAAACCCATTTTATTTTACCTCTGTGAGTGTGACCGTGGCTTCACTGCCTAATACTCACTACAATCACAGCCCTAATAGAATACCAGCGCAATATTTATCTTTTTAAATATCGCAGCATAATATGCTGCATACTCAGCATATTATGCTGAGTTTGAGGCTCCTTTTTGGCCTTGCACAGATTAAAATGTTATTTTTTTAATATTTTATTTCCACTTTATGTAAACGTTTTTTCTTTCTTTCTATATGATGCTTTTTTACATCACTGCTTGCCACAGGTGGGATCGCATTCAAGCAATAGTATATATCTATTTAAATAAAAATCTGGTGTCAGAGTTTTTGCTATCGAACTTCTCCGAAACAGCTTGAATGATTTTTATGGTTTTTTATTTGTGTATATTGAAGGTCTGAGAATACGATCGTAGGCAATTTTTTTATCGTCCGACTGCTAATCCTATTTTTATTTGATAATTTATATGGCAAAACAACGTATACTGGGTCAACTAAACATAATAATATAAATTCTTAAATCAAGCACTGAAGTCGAATCTATTTATAAAATTGTTTTTTCCTTTAACTCGCACAGTAAAACAATCTTGAAAGATTTAAAAACGAAAACAATTTTACATACCGCAAGTCCCCTTACGGCTATTTGCAGTTAATAAAAAACAATTTTCTCAGCAAGTTGGTAACGCCATTATTTGAACAAAAGGTAAAAACATGTAGTATTCACCCTCTTATCGCGTGGCACAGGCCATGAAAGTCACTCGAGGGATACACGTTATGCAACGGCTGTTGTCACAAATAAATAAACACACCCTTTCCAAAAATTTCGATCTAACCCGTGTAAGTTACGTTATTATGCAATCGCTAAATTCTAATTTTGAAGAAGAAATCGCTGTTTCAAACTTTTTGGGCACACCAGTTAAGTTCACTAACTTTCGGGGATGAGGACAAAACTTTGAAGTAATCCTCAGAAACTCTCTTTTGACACAATTCGGTCCTTTGTTGTTAGCACGAGCCAGTCCTTTTTATTTATTTTTATATTATATAATAATTACTAGCACTTTGCCCGTAATTTCGTTCGCGAAAATATTTTCATGAAAACTCTAAGCACTCCTTAAAAAGTATTTTGAGAGTGTTTTGAAAAAAAAAATAGTGACAGACTTTATTGACAAATAGGTATAAATCTGAAAACAGTAAATTGGCTGTTACATCACACAAAACTCTTCGAAACCACATTTAGGAATTTAACTATTTACATATGTAAGTTTTTACGAAAACCTTAATGCGTTGCACTTGCCCAGTTTTATTAACAGTTACTATTTATGCTAAGTTTAAAGTATATTGGCCCAAGGAATAAAATTTTACATACGAAGAAGAAGAATTTTCAAAAAACCCTTTTCATTACCTGCCTACATCATAAAAGGAAGCCTTGTGCTAAACACGTTCTTAATCCTAGTAATTTAGGCTATGCGTTGATGAGCTGGTCAGTTTCTTATTTTATATTACGTAAATAAACAAATAAAAGTCATGTAGCCATTTTCTGAAAATTATCAAAAACATGTGGTGTGTCTTTTCGGTAGTTCTCCATTTTTTGTACGGCAGACAGGTCCTTATGTTATTTTTAATCTGGCTCAATTTTATATTGAAGCTGATTTAACCGTCAAGCCGTAAAACGGAGCAGATCTGTAAAATATATTTACAGACTAATTTCTTTTTATTAACCTACTACAACCATCATGTTATTATTCCTAGAAACTAATTATCATCTAAATATAATTTTATACTCGTTACATAATTCAGAATAACTAAACATGTTTTTATTTCTTACACCCTAAACAACACCCTTTCATGTTCTATTTAAGTTTTTTTTATGTTTAAAAATTGAATTTCTTAAGAAAAACGTTGCCGCCCACACTGGTCGTAAACGCTTTTCTTAAGAAATTCAATCTGTTCTAATAGTTACGCTAAATTAACCATAACTTTCAACTTATCAATTTTGAAACATTCTTTGTTTACCTGTAACAAGTTCTTGCAAAGTCTACAAAACTGTTCTCTTTTTCATAAATTCAAAATCTTTGGCTAATTTATTAAGCTTGAAAATTTAACTACTAATAAAAAACTGCACTGGTGGTTTAGTAGATAGCCCCGACTTAGGAGTTGTAGGTCGCGGGTCCAAACCCAGCCAAGCGCATTACTTTGTGTAATTTATTTCACCACCACTGCCCTCAAAACGGTGAATGAAATCATCGAGAGGAAACCGGCATATTCTAGAACCAAAAATTAAAATACGTGTGACATCCACCAATTAGCACTGGGCCCTCGTGCTGGATTACGGCTCATTTCCTCTCCTAGAGAGGAGGCCTAAGTTCCAGCATAGTAGTGGGAACATTATAAGGTTGATTTATGCTAACAAAATAAATACTTAATGGTTTAATTTGTTTTTTTGGTGAGTTATAATCAGAGGTCGGAGTAGGTAGATTGATTTAAGGTCGTTGACGTCAAACGTAGAGGATAGTTTGGATATGCCTTCAAAATACCTTAACTTCATTATTATTGTGATATTTGTTCCGGAATTTTGAAATTAGCACGAATTTGTGTTAAAGGTGAAAAACGTATTAATAATATCAATCTACGCTGCCAGTGTTAGCTAATGGTGAAAGAAATCAGTATTTTATTTTATACAAAAATACCTTGGAATAGTTACACCGTATTTTGTCCCTTACTGTTGAATTAGGAATGACGCTTGACAGTATGACGCTTTATTTTATTTTAGTCTATAATTCCAATCCCGGAACTTTTTCCGGTACTTCCCGCACATTATGGATAAAATGGTATGACCACATTATAATATCTTGACGCAAGTATATAAAATCAATCTACCTACTCCGACCTCTGGTTATAATTTAATAATAATTATAATATATGTGACGTCAATCAACATGCAGGGGGAAACATAAAAATGCACCAAGAACGAGGGGGGAATCGCAATATCGTGAAATCATCTATTAAATCTACCTAGAATAATTAATTCCATGAATTGTTATTTAGCCTTCATCCTCTCTCCTTACTTTGCTGTGCCCGACAGGGTCCATATTGATCTTATAGTATTTTATACAATCTATGTACATAATATGGAATGCAATAAAGTATTGATCATCATGTGACGTACTCGTAATTAATGAATGGCCTCATAGGGCTTCTAGATTGTTAAACAATCTAAAAATCTAAAGCGTGATCGCTTTCCGTTGGATAAAAATTAAACACATTTTAACTAAGTTGTTACTATTATTCGTATTATTATTTGAACAATATTATTAAGGCGCATTCTAGCCGTGCACGGCTGTTTCGCGTGGGCGTTTATACGACGCTGGCGATAATCGCGCACCTACAAGGCTATTATGTAAATCGGCCATTTGTTTGTTACATTGTTGTTATGTAACAACATTGTCGACGATGCAATGGAGAACGCTGGGTCGCAGGTTACGTTACGCCCGGTATATAGGGTGACTTTTAGTTCATTACTGACCTAGACAACCATTATGATAGGATCAACATTGAAATATATAAAAAAAAACTAAAGTTCTTTAGTGCATTTGTGATAGCACAATTGCGAACTACTTAACGTCATTATATTACATTATATTATCACATTGCATGGCAATGTGGATATCCTAGGAGTGAGACATACATAATAGAACCCAAAAAAATATTATTATCAAAAATTGTAACTACACTCATCTTTATGTGTCGCTAATGTCGCTGTAACAATTTGTTGTTGCGACAGCAATCAATATACTACTTAAAAAACTATTGCCAAACTGTGCTATAGTGGTAATACCGTACTCAACACCCTACAGCTGGGCCGTTTACCTAGTTTATAGAAGTTTGTTCGTCTGATGCATGAGAGCGGATCACATAACTATCTGTAATTTCCCTTGTCCTTGTTCCTTTTCGCGCTACAAAAACGGCTAACCGCCATCTTGGGTCATCATGTTCTGTATGCTTGAGACCATCTGCGTTGGCTGGTCTACTACGGATAAGGAGGGAGGTTGTAGTCTCCTGCTTGCTGACCGCTACCCCTACGCGACCATCATCTTGTTGAAGGAGGTGATAGCGCATCCAACGCGCCAACCATTAGACTGAAGCTGTACGCGTTGTTGTCACTGCTGGCTACCAAGCTGGGCATTTCTCAGGTCTTGCTGGCCGTGTCGGAGATTCTTAGTAGAGAGTCGTAGTTGCCATTATACGGGCAGCCGGATGAGCGGATGTTGCAGCTGAAGCTCTATTGACTTTATAAGACCATCTATACAAGACATAACATTTAAATTGGTGCCAATACCCACCTACCTTTTCGCATACAAAATCCACCCGCAAAATTGAAATAGTCAAGCAAAGCTGTCAGAAGCCTTCCGTGTATAATGCAGTCATAACGTGGCCTTCTTCAGGGCAGATAGGTAGATAGTAAATACGTACTCGGTAGTGACGCAAGGACTCTGACCTACTTGAACGGAAGTCTTTAGTTTATTTCTCAGAAAACGTGACGCAACAGCAATTAAAGTGATTTCTTTAAAATTCAGTTTGCTCTGCACTTGAAAATAGTGGTAAAAAATAGCGAAAATTGGAATGTAATTAATGAACATCTTTGTTTCTCTGGAATTGTGATCCATGTCGTACCGCTGCAAATGAAGAATTCAAAACCCGTCAAGTGTATGTCAAGCCACGTACTGAAGTTTGAATGAAGATTCGTGTTTTTTACGACGGACAAATACCATTAGGCTTTATTAGTGTTTTTAAAGAAAGTTAATTAAGTTATACGACCTTTTTTATTAAAATTATATACAAATAGAGCCGCCGCAATAGTTAGTACGCCGCAAATAAGTTGAGTACCATTTGCTATGGTTACGCGCAGTCCCCCACTTCGATTGAGAGCCGAAAATCAGTTACTATGCATTCTAGGTCGACCGCCATGATGGTTCAACTTGTGGTACGAGGATTATAACCGATTTTCGAGTCTCAATCGAAATGGGGCTGCGCGTAATTATAGAAAATGGTTCAACTTATTTTCTGCCTGCTATAGCTAATGTGCCCTAATATTTTCTTTCATGTCCAAGTTGCAAGTGTGGAGAGTGTTATTTGTGAGATTGATTCAGCATTGTTTGATGGTACGCATACAAAAAAGAGTTATCGTGGCTGTGGAACGTTAAAGGGCAATAAAAGGAAGAAACAGTGTTTGTCACTTCCTCTTGCTACACCCAGAACAGGTATCATTTGATAATACCTCACATAAAACAAAAAGGTATTTATAGCTATAGAGGTATAGAAAACAAATTTGTACCAAGTTTTGTCTACACTGCGCCTGTACTCTCTGGATAAAAGAACTGTATTACAATCAGATTGACGGTCAGTACGAAATTACAAGGATTTTGTTATTTGGCCATGAAACTTTAAATTGAATTATTGGACTTAGGACAAAAAAGAAGTAACCGTTGTCACGATGCCGAATTGTATCAATGCTTCTTTTTATCAATGAGCAAACAGTACAAAATGTTTTGTACTGTTCTGCTCGTCTTTATCACTATCTAAAAACACCTTACTGAATGCACTGTTGGATTGTCACCGCCAAATTTGGCTCAAGCGATGATCAAACACCGTGCTTTTATTTGGACATTTATCAGAATCAGGACTAGTCGTAAGAGGGGTTCCGCACTACGTCCAATCCGATCCGAACCCGGGAAAGTATGGTTACAGACCATACTTTTGTAGCCGTAGAACTATTTTATTACAATAAAATTGTGGCGGGGGGGCGAGCACGCGTACTTTTCTGTACTAATGCGGAAAACTGTCATTTGCGTGCCTAATAGCGGCAGGATAAGAGCGTGTGTTTGTCGTATTGGATTCCGATCGGACGTAGTGCGAAACCGCTCTTACGATCTAAGTAAACTATGTAATCTATACACTTTACCGGATCTCTTGTAAACTATTCAATTTGCATGACAGTGATTATAATTTATATTATTATGATCTGATCACAATTATTATGATCTGATCACAATTATCATGAATTTACAATCTTGGGATATTTATTACAATGTACAAACGTTCAGTGCTTGCGGTAATTTGACGACAATGTAATGTAAACTGTCACTGTATATGTTACCAGCAATCTGTATAATCCGGCATTATATACAATACCTCGGCAATATGTAGAATACCTAAAACGTAATGTAGGTAGTGTATGAAATATTAATTATTGTATACTTTGCCTGGGTATAGTAGGTATTCTGGTAAATTGTGTGAAAAAATGAAAGCAGGAAAGGAAACAAGGTAATTTTACGGCACCCCGACACGGTCATGTTAGGTTAGAAGGCTAGGACTTGTAAGAAAATTTATTTATATTACTTATAGTCAGAAGAATTTTTCATTTCACGTTAATTTTATTATGTATAAGTATTCATGTCCGATTTCTGTCCGCGGGTTTTAAAGTAAGGCTGTTATTTCTGGGTGGTTATAATTACCTAGGTTAAGTAATGTAATGGATAATAATATTTCGTACATTCCCAGGACGCCCCAGGTATTCTATACAATGTTTAGGTATTGTACAGTATACCCGAATTATACAGATTGCCGGTAACATAATATACACTAACAAAGCCAGCAATTAGCTTTCATAAATAGGTTGTTATTATTTTATAAATAGCTTTATAAATAGCTTTTATAAATAGGTTATTATTATTAAGAAATTGGCCCCTTAAAATGTGGAAAATGGAAATTTTATAATGGAAAGTTTATAAACAACATAGTGCCTACTTACACGCACTTTGTTATTTTGTAACCACATAAATCTCCATAACTCTTCTTGTAACGGTTTCTTAATCCCTACAATTTAATTTGTAGAATTAAATACGTAACAATTGGCTGCGTAATAGTTACAGGACTGATCATGAAATGCTTAGGTTGTTGTCAACTATGGCAGTAGCGAACTTGAATGATTTCATTGTGATCGCGGAGATTTCTGCAATGCATGCGCTATCAGCGATTTATTTATCTGTGTATTGATTTTAGTTGTGTTATATTTATAATCAATATCATTCTTTTTAGTAGGCGTAATGTAAAAATAATAATGTAAACTGGTTTTGCGTGACGAAATGAAATACGTAAATCGACATACCTACATTGGTATTTCGTATCAAGTTATAATAAAATTATGGCCTCGTAACATAAGATTAGCGAAAGCTATATGCCTAACAGATCCTGAAAAAAAAGGATGTCATTGATAAGAGAAACTAAATAAGAAAATCAAAGAAATATATAAAAAAATTAAACAACAATTAGTTACCGTAATAAAAAAAAAATCGTTAACTTATAAACTGTGTTATACCCAAAATCATAAATTCACTAACATGTCAATATCGTGAGAAACATCGCAATAAACCGCAGTTACTGTTTCACATAACTGTCACCGATTGCATTGATTGCGACCTTGGCTTGCTTCAGATCAGCCGTAGCAGCTCGCTCGGCGCTCGTAACTCAGGTCGTTTACGTAATGTAACACAAACTCTGACTCTTGCGCGCTTATATAACACCATATTATGTAGCAGTGTGGACGAAATGTCACAAGACGTATGGGGCTTCTTTGTTAAGTTCGGTTCTGTCGTATTACTACAGCATTATGCGCTGTGCAGATTTTGAAACATTTTTCTTAAGGTGACTCCTTCAATGTAGCCCACAAAATTGAGATAAGCCTTCTTTCCTTGTTTAGAACGCGTAAGCATTATTCGCGGATGCAATACCTCCACGTTTGCAATGTCGAACTTTACAGACTTTCATCAGTGTGTAAGTGGTATTTCGTAATTGGATTCGCGTACTCACCTAACGGCTGCACGGGAATGAATGTTCGTCGCTACACAATAGATCGCGAAATTTGAAAATCAAATTCGTTCAGCGAATGCTCGCTCGTATGAGTACTGTCCTTTACGCTTCGTTAATTGGAAATATTTATGTATTACAAGTTGTTCTACAGAATGACTAACAATTTAAACTTGATAAGCATGTAGTACACAATAAAAATATCGTCATCCTGTGTGCACTTTGCTCTATTTCGAATTTGATTGTATTTCGCAGTGCCGGGGGCCAGTCGTTGTCATACGCGACGGAAGCGCAAGGCGTCGGTTGGCTCTTGCAACCTCGGGGGCCAGCGAATTCCCATGACACCTCTGGTAAACAATTTATATTATTAAGCATCATCATTATATAATTTGTTTATTGATCATGCACTTATTTTCTAACTGATACTCACACACGTTTCAACGGTTTCATCATACATACCAAACAAAGTAATATATCACATTGCTTATTACAATCTCATTTTTAGAGAACATTCAAAAGACTTCAGGGTATTGAACTGTAGCGTCAGTTTATAAACAAAGATACAAATGTTTTGTGAAATGACATCATACGGCGAGTGATCTCAAATGAGTAAAGCGATTGTTCTGACATGCTTTGTTGAATATTGTGATTCTAGATATAATGTGGATGCTTTGTTCTTAGGCGCGGTACAACCACGCTTTGAGTCTGCTGCGACTGGGACAATACCGCAAGGCTGTGCCATACCTCGCGCTGGCCGCTGCCTCCGGCCAGCCAGATCTCAGACCAGCAAGGACGCTTCTAGCTAAGGTTTGGTTCTTGTTAAGTTTTGTCGCACTGTTAGATTTTCAACTATCGTCACTTAACTGGGCGCTGAAAATCCAAAAATGCACCTCCGACGTCATTGTACGACAGTAAGTAAAAAGACAGATTTTATAAGAAAAGGACATACATATTTGACTAATAAACTTAATGATAGCGATGATAGGTATAGGAAAACATTGTGCCATTCAGTAGAGTATCAGTTTCAGTGGCAGATTGATGATCAAACCCCAGTATAGTCCCCAGAGCGGAATGTAAAATTTGTAATACTTTATGTCCCACAAATATATAAGAATTCCAATTAAATACTTAGGACTAAGTTACAGCCTGGCTCTGCCATTATATTTGTTTAAGTAAGCCATGTTACGAGAGCCGAAACTATTGCAATCTCTAGCTTGCTGTGAACCATTGAATGACTCAACATAATAACGGTTCAGTGTGGACTGTGATGAAACTGTTAGGCTCAGTCATGTAGTCTACGAATAAAAAGCCAATTACCTATTGAGATAAACTGTTCGAGACGCCATGCCGCATTTTATGCTATAGTAAAGGGCTAAATTAAGCTATATCAGGGCTAAACTGAGCTATATCATGAGCTGGCTATATAAGCTGCATCATCTTCATGCCTCTCGCTCGCACGCTTGACATTTTAACACGTCATGGTAAGACCCAAGGGCGTCGCCAGCTGATGATCAAGGGGAGGGCTATTGGAAGTATAGAGAATAATAAAAAAGTTTTTTTTAAATAACAATAAAAGGTTATTTTCTCCACAATATAACTCCTAATTGCTAGCCTTATATCTACGCTAACATATAGGATGGGCATTTTACTGTGGGAGACTGGTGCCTAAACTAGGCTCTGAAGCTGTAAAGCAAGCCTCTAGGGGGGGGGGGAGGCTACGGCCCCCACCGCCCCCCCCCCCCCCCCGGCGACGCCCATGACCCCAGGTATAGTATTCTAGACGCACGGACATCCTGTTTGCCAATAAATAAAATATTCGAAGGTTAAAGTATCTCTTCTGATTGTTATCAGCTCAAACAAAACGGTAAAAGATAAAGATCTTTTTAAACGACTTAAAAAAAAGGAGGTCCTAGTTTAACCTGTATGTATGAATGGTTGTACGCGATGATCTCGCGTTTGGCTGGGCCGATTTTGATGCGGTTTTAGAAGAATATTTGTCACATTAGGAGAAGGTTTTGGTATTCTAATCGACTTAAAAAAAAGGAAGTTCTCTATTTTTAGAATTGTCAAGATGATTTGATAATTGAACTGAATGGCGGAAGGTATCTATTTAGATTTGGATGGGAGGTATTACAACTAAAAAGTGTAAAATATATTTTTTTTTTAAAACCTACTTTAAAAATCAAAAGGTGCAAAATAACTTTAATTTCTGAAGTCGGTGTTTAATAACGAAAGAGACCAAACTATTACAGAAACACCAACTTCCGAAATAAAAGTTATTTTGCACTTTTTTGTGTTTATGATGACGGTTTATATGAAAAAAAAATTGACTTACAAAATTTAAGTAAGTAGGTACCCTTTGATTATATAAGATATATAATCAAAGTAGGTACCTATGTATGACGCTATAAATTCGCCCATGACGTCGCTTCGAGACGATTGACAGCTGATAACGTTATCAACCTTTCTTCAATTATGACTCCATTGCATGACGAAAAAAGGTTTTCCTATTCATGGTGTACTATTAATTGCAGGCGATAAACACGTTGAGCAACAAATCTGACCCACGGGAGTTAACGAAGCAGCTGAACCGGGCTGTGTGTCGCTTGACTTCGATGTCGTGGATCAACTCCGCGGACTTGGAGTGTATATTGTGCTACGACACCTACACCAACCCAGTGACTACGCCCTGTGGACACGTGTTCTGTCGCACATGCCTCGAACGAACACTGGACTATGGAAAAAGGTGTCCCCTGTGTCTGCGAAATCTCATTGGATTCGTGCTCTCAGAAGTGAGTACTTAACTTTACTTTTAGGGTTCCGCACCTCAAAAGGAGAAACGGAACCCTTATAAAATCACTTTGTTATCCGTCTGTCAAGAACCTTTATCTCGGGAACGCGTGGAATTATCCAGTTGATATCAAAACCATTTACTCAGGTCTGCGATCCCTTGAAGTTGTAAAAAATCAAACCAAATAATTAACGAAAAAAAAAGATACAGACGATATTGATTCCCTTGAGAGTGTCGAAATATACGATTTTTACGTTTATGTCGTAAAAATCGTATATTTCGACACTCTCAAGAGAATCAATATTCATAGGGTACTTTCCGTTGACCTAGAACCCTAAAAGGCATTAAACAAGGTCTGCTTATGTTATTTTATTTATTCATATATTTATTTAAAGGAATAAATCTGAAAACAGTAAATATGTAGTTACGTCACAAAAATATACAACTTTCGATTCGAAAAAATCTTCGAGACTCGATTCGGAGATTAAACTATTTACATAAGTTAGGTTGTAACTTTGTACAAAACCATAGGTGTGCGAGTCAGAGTCGCACGTGCCCAGTTTTTTACATTTAAATGATCTAACTTATTTCTCTGTATACACTATTTCTAGGGTTTCGTTCTATATAATTTGATTTCCTACCTCTACGGCTATAATTACAACACAGTTACAAGTACATAGTTTCGTGTTTCAAAATCGATTCTGATGAAAAAGATCGCAAGTTTCAACACGTAATAAGAAGGCAAAGGCACAATTGTTTGGAACGTAAGTTTCATGGTTTCTAAATATTGTATCGGTTGTGTTAAAATTCGCACTCGCCCGCGTTGATAATGCTTTTGTTTATGTGGTAGGTACGTAACAGGTAAGCAGCCACAAAATGCGAACGTAATCGAAACTACCGTGTTTCCTACTCGATACCGAGTGAAGATTGCTCCAACAACAAAAGCTCGATTAAACTTTTAATCAAGAAGACTATCAAAGTTAATATATATGTAAATCGGCCTTCAATTGTTTATCATTGTACGTAGTCCGGAGGCTCGATCTGGATAGAATAATAGCAACACATATTAGCATAGGCACTGCTCCAGTATTTCCTTTTGAAGTTGGTTTAATAATTATTCCTGTAGTTGCCTCGTTAAGTAAGTAACATAGGCCCATCGCCCACGGTAACTTTTTGTAGCCATGCTGTATGTAGCGCGTTCGCATTGATACAGTCGCGGTGCTGTAGCGCGTTGTCATCTCTTCTATAGCGCGTTGCAAATGCGACTAAGGCCGTATTTACGGAGACGCGGCGCGTTGCGCGACGCGCCGTAATCGAACACTTACGCGTGTTAGTAGCGATGCTGTCACGCTGCGGCTATGACGTTATGAATAGAGCAATCGCTTATTTTTTTTTGTATAGTTGCCGTGCCATGACTAAAATAAAACGAAAATATTTTAAGATACCCACGTTATAATAGTAAATTTTGCCTTTTACTTTTCGTATTAAGAATGCCTAATCCACTTGCAAAATTAATTTTATTCATAAATTGTTCGATGATAATAAACATGTTTTCATGGCCAGCCCAAAATAAACGTACCTATTTATTCATAATTTTATTCGATAATAATTAACAAACTTACAAGCCGCCATAAAATCGGATCATGTGCCATTATTTTGCATTCAACAGAACCTTTACAAGATAATTTGGTCAAAGTTAAAACTACTACAGGGCATACCCTTCGCTACCGTGTTTCAATTTTAGGATTCCTTTGGAGAAATATATCAGACATACTTCCATACCAATACATGTACTTAGTGTTGAGTCTTAATTAGTACTAATATTTTTAACACTCTTCGAAGATTTGCTCTTTCTTATAGATTTTGACATAGAAAATGAGTGGCCAGTATCGGGATGCAATACGATAAATCAAACGAATAATATTTTTAATTCATCACATTGTCTGCTAGGCAAATGATGAATTCTGCATTTTTTTTTTTAACTGGTATTTTACAATGCCTATCTGATATCAATTCTGCCTTTTTGTCCTCCGCAACACAGTAACTGGGTAACCAAAGGTCGTCAGATTTACGGAATTCTGACTACCATTTTACGGGTTACTGACAGGATCTCATTTGACCTGATGGGAAGTGATAATGTGGCCAACAATACCTATTCACTCTTGACTAGGTTGTAGCTAACAGGAAAAACAGACTCCGGCAGGGAATTCCACTCCTTAGCTGTACGCATAATGAATTTGTTCCCGAAACGCTTTGTACGTATGGATGGGAGGTCCACCATGTACCGATGTGCAACGCGTACGTGTAGTGGTCCGATGATGGAATTGTGGCATTAAATTGTGCATTTCCAACGCACACTCGTGCCAGGAACTCGGCGTCGGTGCGCAACACTTTGGAGTTTTGACTCGACAAGTACATCATCGTCATCTTGGCTCGCTTCTCAATCGACTTCACCATCAAGCTAGTATTTGGCAGATCCATTCAGTATTCCATACACGATAGAACTGGCGCTAGATAACGGTTGAGCAGCTGTGTACCGTTTCATGGTCTCACTTTAGTTAAGATCCCCAATTTCTTGGCAGGCTGCTGAGCTTTTGCCTCTATGTAAGAGCCGTAATTGTAGGTAGAGGACAACGTTACCCCAAGAAGCTCGAACGAGCTTCTTCAAAAGCTTACATTTTTTTTTTATACTTATATTATATACAACCCCGACGGAAAAGTGCTCTAAGTTTGACGTGTCTGTCTGTGGCATCGTAGCTACTACACAAATAGACCGATTTTGAAGCTTTTTTTTTGTATGTTGATGTAATCGAGACGGTTCTTAGCTACAATTTATGAATTTGTCTAGGGGTTCCAGATCACCAGCTGGTTTGTTAGCTGAGGTAGGGATCTTAAATATTAAATGAGTATTTACTTTACTGTCAAACATTTTTGTGACCAAACATATTTCAAATACTCATGTACATGCTGGTGCCATTGAGCTGGTCTGATGATGGAGTCTGAAGGTAAAACAAATGATAATAATAAAAAAATAGTAAAAAAATAATAATATAATAATGTTCCACCACGGCTCTAGAATGCAAAAGGGAACTGAAGGATCATGAGTTTTAGTCAGTAAAAGTCTGACACGCCCTCTTACTCAATGCGGGCAAAGTTATATAATAATTTGCAACCACAAACATGGTATAATATTCTAACATGGTATAGTATTCTAACACCCGTATTTATAAAGAAGTGATTACTTGTTACTACGTAAAATATTTGAAAGTAGTTACTTTTACTCAAGTATTCAGTTATACTTGTTTATGAATACGGGTGTAAATGTTTTAGTAACAGTGAAACTATTCTGAGGCTAACATTCAGGAACATAACATTATTGAAAATCCATAAACGGAAGCCGCTTTCGTCAGTTTTGAAAACAATCACATCCTGTATTGTTGCCGTGGTTGCACCGATAGTGCCGCTGAATACCTATGTAAAAGAAAGAAATTAAAATGATACAAATGTTAAACCTGGTTCGGTAGTCTTAGTTTGTGAATACTTGAATTAGTAGGCTGGGCACATTGCTTGCAGAACGGATTGCCGGAAAACGCAGTGTTGGAACGTCTCCCACAGGGTACCTGCCGGAAAACGCAAAGTTGGATTGCCTCCCACAGGGTACCTGCCGGAAAACGCAACGTTGGAAGGCCTCCCACAGGGTACCTGCCGGAAAACACAACGTGGGAAGGCCTCCCACAGGGTACCTGCCGGAAAACGCAAAGTTGGAAGGCCTCCCACAGGGTACCTGCCGGAAAACGCAACGTTGGAAGGCCTCCCACAATGTACCTGCCGGAAAACGCAACGTTGGAAGGCCTCCCACAGGGTACCTGCCGGAAAACGCAAAGTTGGAAGGCCTCCCACAGGGTACCTGCCGGAAAACGCAACGTTGGAAGGCCTCCCACAGGGTACCTGCCGGAAAACGTAACGTTGGAAGGACTCCCACAGGGTACCTGCCGGAAAACGCAAAGTTGGAAGGCCTCCCACAGGGTACCTGCCGGAAAACGCAACGTTGGAAGGCCTCCCACAGGGTACCTGCCGGAAAACGCAAAGTTGGAAGGCCTCCCACAGGGTACCTGCCGGAAAACGCAACGTTGGAAGGCCTCCCACAGGGTACCTGCCGGAAAACGCAAAGTTGGAAGGCCTCCCACAGGGTACCTGCAGGAAAACGCAAAGTTGGAAGGCCTCCCACAGGGTACCTGCCGGAAAACGCAACGTTTTAAGGCCTCCCACAGTGTACCTGCCGGAAAACGCAACGTTGGAAGGCCTCCCACAGGGTAACTGCCGGAAAACGCAACGTTGGAAGGCCTCGCACAAAGGGACCTGTGGGAATCCGATGGTTGCGAAACGTGCAGGACCAGTTATTACGGCGATACTTGGGGAAGGCCTAGGCCTGGAATGATGATGATAATACTTGTATTAAACTTCGAATATATAAAAATCTCGTGTCACAATGTTTGTTAACTCCTTCAAAATAGATTTACCGACTTTTATGAAATTTTTATGTACAACCTTATTTTTAGTATTTGCGAAACCCGAAACACAGGTCTAGTAAAACACCTGCCTGTGGGAGGCATTCCAACTTTGCGTTTTCCGGCAGGTACCCTGTGGGAGACGTTCCAACACTGCGTTTCAGGTTTATTATGCAAAGAATCTATGTACAAAATGTCGTATAACTGTATCATAAAAATCAAAAAGTTATTAGCTTGTTATGTTACCTAGTTGTCGACACAAACGCATGGTCACCAGGCCATCCGGCCCACTGTAGGGTTGTTTTGCTCCCGCACCCAGCTGTGCGCTGGTGAGTAATACCCGCTACGGCCTATCGTGACCTGTATTGTACTTACTCGGTGATGTCTAACTTGTGACCTTTTTAGAGTTCCGTAGCAAAATGACTTATGGATGTCATGTCTGTCTGTCTGTCCGTCCGTATGTCACAGTCACAGTCTTCTGCGAAGCAGTAATGCTAGCCAGGGAGGAAACCGAGCGCATCAGGCAACGGCGCTCACGCCGCAGCCGCCGCCGTAATTCCGATCCAAATTTCCGGCCACCGTAGGCGTGGGCTTGCGGACGGCGTGCAATGGGTAGCTCGCTGTCCTTTTGTCCTCTAACAGGCCGGACCAAGCCCAAATCGTTTACGGTGCGCACTGTTCCCGTGCGCCTCAAGGAGTTGTCAGCAAACCGTAGGGGCAAACAGTAGGGTCGAGGCCTAGTCTGGGGCTCTGGGAAGGTATGAAAATACATACCAGGGCCCTGGATCCAAGGCAGGGAAGGAACAGGGTAGGTTTTTAGTCAGTAAGAGTCTGACACTATTTCCCGCTCCGCCCAAGGGCGAGATTTGTCATTTGATGATTTTACCTACCAAAAAAAAACAAACTATAACGCGGGCTAAGCCACTATCAGCAGCTAGTAATTCGAGATAATTTTAATCCATCGCTACTGATAAGTAAGGACGAATGTAAACAACGACTTGCTGACGTTTATTCGCAAAGTTGCGTAGGCACATCCACACATAGTTAACATTTCTCCCCTTAGCTTAGATATACAATCAAACAATTAAGCTACAAAAACCTAATGCGAATCATACATACTGACAAAATAATTTGTAATTTATATTAGGTTAATAGAAAGAATTTTTAAAACATTCGTTCAATATAAGCTAGAAACCTTTCAAGTCTGGCAAGGGGAAACTCAAATAACAGGATAAGGATGCATATGCTGAAATGTGACGTCACAGCACACACTGATTTCTGTATTTGTTGCAGACAAAAAACACATTATTCTTGGAGGCGGCTCTGCATATTGTGAACATCGTCGTCAAGCCACTGCCTTTGGAGCCAGATCTCATTCCCATATTTGTCTGCACAGTTGCCTACCCCTCGTAAGTGGAAGTAAAAACATTATGTTAATTTTCGAAGAGAATGCCATAGAGCGTCACAGCCAATAAGACTTTGTTTCACGTTAACGCGATCGACACGTTTATGACGTTCGGCATTCCGATTGGCCCGCTCCATACTCTTAACCAATTAGAGATCCAAAAACTAAACTTTTCGATCGTGTTAACGTAAAAACTACTCTTGCTTCTAAGCTTGTTATTATTGAATAGCCCATTACCACAGCGACTCGATACTACGGACGTTTAAAATAGCGATTGAATATAGAACTTTATTGAAAAGTTTTTGTGTAGATAGTACAATTAATTTGAGTTAAAAAGAAGTACTTTTTATTTTATCTTTACAAATCGATAGTGTTTCATGTACCGGATCGACTCTCCACGGGATTAAAACGATCAAAATTTAACGGAGTATTGTACTTGTTTTGGACTGAGGAACATTTAATAAATGCAATATCTAAATAAATACGACGTGTATGTGAATTCAGTTGAGGGGCGCATGTTTTCAAATCAGATGGTCTTATAGCAACTAACTAATTTATGGGGTATGCCCGAGCTAGAAAATTTAACCCATGATCTTATGTTCGTTTAGAGTACCTTGTCCGCTGTTCATCTTCGACCCCCGCTACTGGCTAATGATCAGGCGGGTCCTGGAGTCAGGCACGCGAAGATTCGGCATGGTGGCTTGCGAGAGAGGACAACACTACGCAAATTATGGCACGGTTAGTATTCGTTTTGTTTTATACGTTTTCGAAATTGAAGCAAAATAGAAACCGACCTAAATAAAAAATGGCCACGTTGCCGGCGTCGCGCCACCGCGCCGCCGTGCCGCCGTATCGCTGGGTCATTTTAGCCGGTGCGCCGCCGCCGACGAAATTGTAGTCAGCACATGCGTCTAGTAGACTCATATCCATGAGTCGCCTAGTGTGTGTGGCTGGTTACAAAACATTTGAGAACGGTCATTACATTACTCTAATCGTCAGGTTCTACGCACCTGTCGGTGCATTTCTGCTTGATAACTTAAAAAAAAATCGCTTGTGTCCTGTGGCGTGACGCCAAACCAAACTCTTTGAAATTTTCATTTCGAGTGCAAGCAAAAATTAACTTTGCGCTGGTCAGGCAGTCCTGACCAGCGCAAATGTCCTTGATGGTACGTCAAGCAATTTTAGACGACAAAACTTTTAAGTAACCTAAGCAATTTTACGTTTTACAGATATTGGAGGTGCGCGACTGCGTCCACCTGGAAGATGGCCGGTCCATCTTATCCACAATTGGCATATCTCGGTTCAAAGTCTTGGAACGGGGAGTCAGAGATGGGTGAGCATACATTTTGTGACCATTTTCCTTGTAAGCCTTAGTTTTTATTTAGCATAGCATAATAGCATAATCAGCCTTTTATTGTTCCCATTGCTGGGACTCAAATGCACCTGGCTGGGTTTGATATTCGACCTACAATTTGTTAGACGTGGCCGTTACCACTCGACCACCACTGCTCTCAACTCGGCCACAACTGCTCTCTGCAGTTTTTATTTGATTTTTTTTGAAACATCTATTAGCGCGCCTTATCTGTAAAATTGTATCGTCCGCGTCTCGTCAGTTAATAAATAAGGTGCAACATAACATGTTCGATTGCAGCACGAAACCGAAAGTTAGGTCGGTGACTACTTCGCATATTCAATCATCATTTTCTTTTCGACATAATAAATGAAGTAATATGCATGAAAGAAATATTAGTGAACCAGTAAACGAGTAATACCAATTTTAATTAAATGTTCCTTTATCTTTCTCCAAGATGCCGTTTTCTATGAGGTGTACGGGAGTGATGCAAATTGATGACGACAAAATCTATGTCGCATAATTCTTATATACAGCTTCAAAGCTTCGTTGTTAATGAAGATACTTAAAAATGATGTATAAAAAAATAACTTAAATAATAAAAAACATTTAAAAAAAAAAGTAACCAGTTCACTAAAAAAAAAACTAAAACGATCAAAATAATTTTAATTTCGGAAGTCGGTGTTTCTCGGTATTGTTTGTTTCTTAAACCACACCCACATCCGAAATTTAAGTTATTTTAATCGATTTTATGTATTTTTTTTTTTTTTATTGAAGTCTGTTATTTTTTTGTAAAATGTTTTTATTTAACACTTTTTTGCTGTCGTACACCTATAACCAGAGTGCCTACTCCTCATAATCAATCGAATTAACCCAAGCACTGCTAGGATACATAGTTTTATTATGAAGTTCGGGAACTTCATCCTAGGCGTGTATGGGCTTATTACTTTACATTTACTAGAATTGTCATGAGATAGATAAGTTGACGGAAGGTGTAAGGTAGACACACGTGTCTACTTTACACCTTCCGGCTCCATCATCAGATCAGTTAGATAATATCTTATAGCCAAAGTGCATCTATAACAATTCTAGTAAATGTAAAGTAATAAGCCCATACACGGCTAGGATACATTTATTAATTATGGAATTTCGGTGCCAATCTTCCGGCTCCATTATCATCATCAGGTTAGTATGAATTTGCGTTGGGGCCTTCCTACCCCGTTCCTTAGTAGCCTATCGTGCCGGGGCCGAGCATTCCTTTCGGAAATAAACCCATGACCCCAGTAGGCTTCGACCCTGCCTGCCTGCAGTTAGCAGGCTGGGCCTCTTCGGTGTGCTGACAGCTCCTTGAGGCGCGCGGGAACAGAACGCGCCGTCGACGACTTGGGCTCGGTCCGGTCGGTTACCGGACGATCGGACAGCGTGCTACCCATTGCACGTGCTTGGGGCCTTTAGTATTCTTCATCAAATGTTACTTTTTGACTGTAAATGCTGGAGTTTTCGATGAAAATACCAAAATCACTATATAGTTGCCTATAATAATTGAAGAGTTCCCTCGGTTTCTCATGGATTCCATCATCAGAACAGGATTTTGAAAAAAAAAATGGTTCAAATCTGGAGGTATATCCATTAAGGGTATTTTTTTTGCATTTTTTTCTATAAACAACGGAGTTCTGAGATAACACACAAAATATTAAAAAAACTACAACCGAATTGATAACATCCTCCTTTTTTATGTCGGTTAAAGAAATGCATGTATAATATACGTATAATTCTTATTAAATTATGATTTTATAGACATGATAAGTATCGTACATACTTCTCAAAAGAATATTTGAAGTATTCGTAGGTAACAGTACAATCTACGGTTGTTGACCTCGTACTTGAGATATGAATTTAGAAATCAGTTCACAAGGTGAAACTGTTATCACGATCGCGCCAGACTCGTGTGTCCATAAACGTAGAGTTTTAAGTCAACTTTGTGATGGCATTTATCTCAATGTTTTATTCCTTATTCCCCATATACCCACAATAATATTGCACAATATTATTATCTTCTTCTTTTATATTATAAAAATGAATAGCTGTTCGTTAGTCTCGCTAAAACTCGAGGACGGCTGGACCGATTTAACCAATTTGTATCACCATTTTTTATTAAGAGATGGTCATCTGATGGTTGATTGGATGATCTAGCGCTTAGTTCATGACTTATGAAAAAAAAAATGAAATTGCACCCCTTTTATATCTTGGAGGTTTACAAAGCATGGAATGTAATAATATCATTGTATTTGATTAATGTTTTTATGTCATTTTAACAAAAAAAAAAAGAAAATATTGACTAATCATTTTAGTAATTGGAGAAAAACCTTTTTTAACTTAGTTAAGTAAAATCGCAAAAAATAAAATCTGTAAAATCCCCTGTCAGTTATCGAACTGCTGCGAAAACGCTTGACTAATTTTTATGAAATTGTTTTGCGTCTTTTTGGTAAATCTGAGAATAGGTCGTATGCCATTTTTTACCCCCTTACCCCAGATTTTTTGTACCATTTAACCGCTTGCGTCGGATAGGCCCAACGATTGTTTTCGTGCCCTATTTGCCAGGTTCGTGTGTTTGCGATTGGGTACTCCATCTTGTTTTCTTGTTTTGTTTCGATCCATAGGTAACACAAGAGCTGACGAAATGGATATTTGGTCGTGAATGTGCAACCCTGGCGGAATAAACGCGCCAGTGTTAGTCGGATATATCCGACGTAGGCGATTAAAAACAGTAGTGTAGCTAGGCGTTGGCGATGTGAGCCCTCGGCCACGTCCTCGCACCTAAAGGGGCCTCGTGCCAGCCCGTGCTTTTTTAAGAACGAGGTTTTTTTTATAATAAATAAGCTTTTCTTGTGACCACTTTTTAACCTGATGGTAAGCGGCGTTGTGGTCGTATGCTGCATTGTGACAGTGGCTGTCTCGTTTTCGACTATATGAAAGAAAAAAGCCTCACTGATGCGCCCACGTCTAAACTAGTCCACGCTACGCGTCTGGTTAGTTAGTATCTATATAAAGTTTATATCATGAATGTTTACAGATGCGATGTAGCCCGTATCATGCCGATTACCGACACGAAGTCCCGAGATCAGTATGACATCAAAGTGCTGGCGCAAAACATCATGTTCAAAGCTCTGCTTTGGTTGGATCGACTGAACAGCCGGGTGCTCGCCGATATCGAGGCTGCGTTTGGTGCACTCGACACTAGCGGGTTCCACGAGCCGTGGTGGGAAGGCGACGATGGCCCCTCGTGGCTGTGGTGGCTTATAGCCGTATTACCTCTACGAACAGAGATAAAGGTATGCTGTCCAAAAGTCCATCAGATCTACTAAACTCTGCCACAGCTCTGACCAAGACGAATATAGACTTTGCCGGATCAATCGGTCTTTAAGGATAAGGTGAGAGCTACGGCTCCGAGTTTGGAGCTTGTGCTCGCTAGATGGCGCTAAATACAACATTTTAGGTTTATTTTGTTTTATGTATTGGAGCATTATTATGTCAAGGAAATGGTATTTGCTAACATTAGACATTGCACTTTATTGAACTTAGTGCCGGTGCCGGTGTGGCGGCGGCGAATGAACCGCCTCGTGAGTTTTGGAATAAAATTGCCGTTTCCTCTGTCGTGGCGGCCGCGGAAAAAAACAGCTTCGTGAGTTCTCTCGCTTACTGAATCGATTTCAATCATTTTTAAACCGTGTTATATTTTTTCCCAAAAATATTTAAAAAAGGTCGAACAGGACACGGCGGGCCATTGCAGGCATTAGACGCCAGCGCCCAACTGGGTGCTGGAGTAAAACAACCCCTCAGTCACTCTAGCTTAAACTTTGTGATTTTACATGATACAGTTATGAAATTTTGTACATAGATTCCTTACATAAAAATACTAGACACGTGTTTCAGGTTTCACAACTAAAAATAAGGTTGTATAAGCAGTCATAACCATCTATTGTTTTATGTAATATTAATGTAAAATTCTTCCTCAGGTCCTCATCCTATCCACGGACTGCCTCGCGAAAAGGATGTTGGCAGTGGCACGGACCCTAGATGCCGTGGCTGAACCGCAACCCAGTACGTCCGTTTCGCACTATGAACATTAAATACGAATATTTTACCTGCTGATGTCAGCTAACCGGTACAGCGGGACATACAAACTACTATGAGTGTATTAAGTTTTGAAGAAATTGTAGACAAAGTATTGATAATACAGGTGATTTTATAAGGGCTTTAGTATTGAGAAAACCTAATTTAAAAGAGATTAGCTTCTCCCCGCGGCATTGCTCCCGTAACTTTTATCTACCTATTTACCCTAACAGAAAGTTAGGGTAAATAGGTAACCTACCCTCTACTCAACCTATTTTCTTTACTTTTAAACCTTCAAAAATGCAGGAACACAAAATAAAAAAAGAACGATTGAAATTGGTCCAGCCGTTCTTGAGTTTTAGCGAGCATATCTATTTTGGATTCCTCTTAATTTATTATACTGTACCAGTTAAAAAAAATCACCTGTATCATCTGACACTTTGTTTACACTTTTCATCAAATATTGAAATACAATTATCGTCCACCGAACTGCCGCAATGTGTATTATAATGTATTATTCACGTATAGGTTCATCATTTCGAACCTCCTTTCAATAGCAGAATAGCAATATTTTTGTAAATAGATCTACCCAACTGCAATATACTAGTTAGTGCTAGATTTATAGAAAATACCGCCATATTTCATATATATTTTTAGTAACAGATTTTGATAACTATTTACTGGTTCACATTCTTTGATTAGCAATGACAGGGTATATTGTAGTTCCATATCGTCTGGTTCCTGCGTTTACCAACCGTTGTATTTGGTGTTGTTCAGTGGACCTTTGAAAACAAAGGCTTTCTGATTTGACATTTTAAAACATTCTTAATCTCAAACTCAATTCAGTGATAGTGATGACTCTTTTAACTTAGGGTGATTCCTTTAATAGGGTAGTTCTCGACATTCAATATTATTTTGCAAGTAGTAGTAAAATTTTTGAATTTCGCTCAGAACCCCTTTTGAGGGATGCTCCAAGGTATCTCGTGAAATAGAACAGAATGTTTTCTGCTGTATTGCACGGGCTACCTGGGTGATGGTATGTTTGCACTAAAAACGTACTAGCGTTTCGGTATTTGTAAGAATTCAAGACTGTATCGAGCAACAGTTGGTAAAAGGAATGGGGCATATAAGACCAGTCTCAAACAATAGTAGGGGACTGGACCTCAAATTTAATACATTGCAGGGTCCTTAATGTGATTTAAACAGTCTAGCGTATGATCGTAACCTTCTTCTGATATCTAGTTAGATTTTACTCTTCTTACTAAATTACTGAATTTAAATTGACCTTTGTATTTAGATTTTTCTATGACACTTATTTGTCATATTTAAAATTAGCTTTTAAATATTGTGAAGTGTGTCGTGAGGATAGATTATAATACATTCCATGTTTCATTTTATTTGCTCTGTAATTTGTAAAGAAATCGGCGGTTCTTACAATGATTTATTTGGTACTGAAACTTTGCAGTGATAGTTAATACGAGTACATTTATGTTAAACTTAATTGTGGACAAACTTTTACTCAAAACTGTATCAGTCTCTGTTCCTTCATGGAGTTGTAAATGATAGTTGGAGTAGTAAATGCGGCATACTGGGGTCTGACCATACAAGACCAAGCCAATTGGGCCCTGTCCAATTCCATACAAGGATAACTTTGTAAGTCACATAGCAGCTTTTGTAGTGCTTGTAAATGAATTACTTATTATTTCATATTAAGTTCCTTTAAAATAGACGTGGTATCGCGTCAATTTCAAATATAAAAATAAAGCTCTTGGTACTGCACAGTTTCATGGTCAAAGAAATGGTTGTAACTGTATCAGCGGCCGAAATATTTGTTGAGTTGAGGTAAGTGTTTGAGGCAAAATACAGCAAAGTTGGCACCAGTTCTCAAAAACGGACTCTGTTTCATTGTCATCCTTATTTGCATTTTTTTTATTTTACATTTATATAAACCTAGTTGGAACCTATTATTATGTTTTTTCGAGAATTTGTCGTGGAGTTGTTATAATCACAGAAGTATTTAAGATGATTGTTTTTGTTTTATATTGCGCATTCCAAAGATATACTCGTAACCCAGGGAAGCAAAGTGTGAACTAGGCCACTATGTTTTCTTATGAATAATTGAAAAATTAAACCAATATTTAGAATATATATTAGAATATATTCACTCGGCAAAGTGCGCTTAAAAATATTTGTCCTGGGTTAGACAGTTCCATTCCGCTGATGTGCACGTTTTTTTATGTTCGCTATTTTTTGTTTCTATGACATCATTATACATGTATGCTTTTTCTTCGGATGACAGTATCAATTACGATTTATTCTTAGGTAATTAGACAGTTTAGTAAGTAATTATGATTATTAATAATGAATTAATAGGAACATAAGGGCCAATTTAACCAAACATAAAATTCATGTCATTCATTTAATTTTACGGCATTTAATATCCTAATGATTTGCAAGAACTTGGCCCTAAGTAAGTCACTATAAGTTGTATGGTTTTCTTCAGATTTATTGGAGACTTCGATTATTTAGAAATAAATAGCTAATGTTGTTGCGACTTAGTAGAATCAAGAATGGTTACATTTTTAAAATTGATAAATTTTATTGGAATTCTAGGAGAATATTTCACTAATTGCTATCGCGACATTGCAGTTAAATGTTTTTATTTGTACATAATAATATATAAATGATTGTTAGTAAATGATTAGGCTGTAAGCACATTTTTTACAGAAACAATTTATGTTATAATCATTAAGAATAATGTAAAAGCTGACATGACTATTCTAAAGATTGTGATCACTGGTTCGTTTGTTACCTGAAACCTAATTATGTATTAATATGAATCTGAGCACCTGCAAACTCAGTTAAGTTTAGATTATATTTTTGTCTATAAATTATAATAGAAAACGCAAAGTTAAGATCTCATCGAATTATTTAGAATAAGCTTTATGTTAACAGTCACATTTAAAAATGACCATGATTTTTTTATCAAGTTCAGTCATTAATTTTGGATGGGTGACGACAGTGCGAAGAACCTTTAGAGGTATGATTTATTATTTTACACCCACTAAGGATGAAGTTTCGCCAATTCATTTCAAACTAAGCATTAAGTGCGGGCTTTTACTTATGAATTTATAATTTCATTTTACCTACTAACTTTTTGGTCCTCTACGCATACATGAAAGAACGAGTATCATTGTGTATCGCAACCGTTTAGTTAAGTTCAATGTCTTTTACATAGCATATTGACCGCGAAACCGACCGCGAAATCCGCGTACCTCTCTTGGTTCAAGATCATTGACTCGCCCGGTCTCCTTCGGTACTTATCCGCGTCATTCCTTTGATTAATATAAAAATGATCTCATATTCTCTATTATAATAGATCATTGTATGGCAAACTTTTTGAGTTATAATTCATTATTGTTATTTACATAGAGTAGCGAACAAAATACACTGACGTTCAAAGAAACAACCAAAGTTCGGGGTAGCTTTCAAATATACATATTTTAGGAACTAGTCTTCACTAAATTGCATTATGAAAATATTTAAATGTTCGAATTATCCAAAAATATTTACGTTTGAAAATTAGCCTGTACTTGATGTAAGTAGTTTCTTTGTATGTCAGTGTATTTCATTACGTTCAACAAAGCTGAAGAAGTTGCTGTGATTGAATTTAAATTTAATACAATGTACATACAATTAAAGTCTTTTTGATTGATTTCATCTTTTATTTCAAACTACCTTCGCTAAGGCCCAAAACTCATTGACGGGCGGCTTGCAGTGCGCCTATAGTCGAAAGCAGTTTTGATTGATTTTATTCTTTACTAGCTTCTGTCAGCGGCTTCGCCCGCGAGTCGGTTTCTCCATACAACATTTTAACCCCCGTTTTACCTCAGGGGTTTTTTTTTTATTGTAGGTAAAATCATCAAATGACAGATCCCGCCTTTGGGTGGGGCGGGAGATAGTGTCAGACTCTTACTGACTAAAAATCTACCCTGCTCCTTTCATTGCCTTCGTCCCAGGGCCCCAGGTTTCATTTTCACGTAACCTTTGGGCCTAGTAAGCTTCGGCCCTGCTGGGCCCCTACAGTTTGCTGACAACTCCTTGAGGCGCGCGGGAACAGTACGCGCCGTAGACGACTTGAGCTCGGACCGGTCTGCTACCGGACGGACGGACAGCGAGCTACCCATTGCCCGCCGTCCGCGAGCCCGCGCCTACGGTGGCCGGAAATCGGGATCGGAATCCCAGCGGCGGCGGCGTGTGCGCCGTTGCCTGATGCGGTCGGCCTCCTCCTTTGCTAGCATTACTGCTTCGCAGAAGGAGGCGACCGCCTGCCACTCCTCGCTCCGGAGCACCTCCTCATTTGTGTTTAGTTTCTGAGATTTCGTGATTAATCAGTGAGTGGTATTTCACTTTTATATTATATAGCTTCAGTCAGCCGTTTCGCCCGCGTAAAAGTCGGTCTTTCCTGTGGTCTTTCCCCTTAGGGGTAGAGTTTCGTAAATCCGTTTTTAGCGGACGTCTAGACCCTATAAGAAATCTATTTGCCAAATTTAAGTTTGTAGGTATTATATTTTCTGAGATTTCGTGATTAATTAGTGAGTGGTATTGCGCTTTTATGTACTCGTATATAGATAGATTTCCAAATACCTACGTTTGCTAAGGCCCAATTTGCTTGCATTGCACCTAGAGTCATCGATTCTTGGCGAGTATAGTACGCGGTAAATAAGTTGAACATGTTGCTATGGTTACGCGCAGATCTCCACCTTGATTGAGACCCAAAAACTTACGTTAACCGCCATATTATGGTTCAACTTGTGGGCCGATGATTATAGTGATGTAGAACGAACGTTCTAAAACGTTTGTAACAGCGCGTCTTAACAATGCAGCCTTTGATTATATATCTGATATAATCAAAGAATGCAACCCTAGAGTCTTACTCCTGACCTGTGCTCAGGCAGACAGAACAAATGATCGTGCTCATCACACAAACGTTTGTCCTGGGTGGGAATCGAACCGACGACCTCCGGCATAGCAGTCAGGGCCACTGACACCTAGACCAACAGGCTAGTTCAAAATATTCCATAGACTAACAGCGAATACACGACTTCGGTCTTAGCGGCGCGGTGAGTGAGGTGATATCGGTAGGCGATTAATCGAGCGCGCGCCACTATGGCGGCTATGAGCGGTGTCGACCAATCGCCTGCCGATACGGCCCCGCTCGCCGCTAAGACCGAAGTCGTGTATTCGCTGTTAGTCTGGTCAGTCCGGACGGTCCTGTTAGTTACCCATGCCTAAGTACTAAAAATATCGAATTTTTTGGCGGGTCTTTTTTTGGGTTTTTTTCCGAAAGACTGAGTGGCTTTTTGAATCATTTCTCAAATTCCTAATAGATATTGTGTAGTAATTTTGTATCTCAAGGGTCTACATTATCCGGTCTTGGTAAATTGGACCTAAGAATTGTATCGTAGAATTGACTACCTTAGCGAAGCTTGCTGTTAAAATTGACTGCCAAATACTGCAATAAAACATTAAAATGTGTTACATCCGTAATTTAATAAAACTCAAAGTGAATAGAATAAACAGTTCATTTTCTGTCTACGGGAGAAACCATTTTGTATCCAACCTTCAATTATTAAGAAAAAAAAAACAGATGTCATTGTCATTGATTGATCCATAAACATAAATAAAAAATGTAACCTCAATTACGTTCTGATAAATAATCGAATTTACTTAAATAAAAGCTGGCTATTCGAAACTTTAGCCATAAGATAAATATCTAATCTTTAAAAATGGTGATCATAACATGGAGATTTCAAGGGTTGTTTCGAAGGCTAAAGTAAGTGTCGATATTTATAAATGAAGTATTATTTATAAAGTTAATTATTATGTTATTAAAATGGTATGCTTGAATTACAGAGAGAATCTAATTTGGAAAGTATCTCAAGCATTGCTGAGTATTCGTTCTCTTACTTACAATGAGCATATGAGCCAAAGCTATGCAATAGATTTCTTATTGGAACCAGTGTTTTGGTTTGTTGACAACTTCGCCCAGTATTTAGGAAAAGTAAGTATAATTACTATAGCATTTTCTTAACCTTACTAGGTATAGAGTTACTAATACTGATATGGACTAGTATATTTGTTTCCCTAGCTTTCCTAATAACAATGTTCTGATGATGTGCCTGATTCAATTTTATCTTTCAAAAGACTTCAAGACATTATCCTACTGATAATATCGTATTTTTTTTTTGATATTATCCAATTGTAATAGTAATTTTCCGAAGCCATTAGTAAGACGTAATATCAAAAGATAATCACAGGGAAAACCCATCCAACAATAAAATTATTTTGCCACAATATAAAAGACTCAATTCTAACGTTTTAAAATCTCAGTTTAAAATGCACAATTATTCATAAACTAGCAATGTATCAAATTCATTGCCAAGTAGCTAACTGCTTGAGGGATCTGTAGGATGTGAACATCATACTTGTTCAAATGCTTTAACAATTTCCACCACACTAGTAATCTTTTCTAATTTAAGATGTAGATTCAACATAAATAGTCCTGAGTACAGACCTTACAAACACTATGAATCAGTACTTCTACCTAAACTTTTCAATCTTGTCACCCCTATGATTTGGCTAGAGACTCTCTCTAAAACATTACCAAATAGATTTTATTAGATATGCAACATACTTGTACAACAAAGTACGGCATGAAGTGTACTGGCGAGCTAGATTTTGGTGTTATTGTACTGCTTACTTTTATTAAATGCGAAACCCGAAACGCGGGTCTAGTATTTTTATGTACAAAATTTCATAACTGTATCATGAAAAATCACAAAGTTATAAGCTTGTTGTTTTACCAAACACATGGTCACCGGGTTATCCGGGTGATTGAGGGGTTGTTTTTCTTTTATAAATATTTTTGGGAAAAAGTATAATATTTCATTAATTCCCAAGAAGACACCGGTGTCCGCACACCTATTGTCTTTCTATTTTGTCTCTAATTACGGTATTCAAAAGGATATAGTGTTGTACTTTACCAGCTTATTACCCCCCAAGACTAATGGTTTTACCCCCGCAGGGGTAATTACTAGGAAGTGTGGTTCTATCTGACCAATGCTCCATATTTTGCAGTGATCAAAGTTCCTATAAACCTGCACACAACAACAATTAATTTAAATGAATACTTTTTAGTTTGACCCATTTCAAGAGCATAGGTACTTTTTCTGCTCTAGTTTTATTATGCGTACAATCGCATAGTATAAAACAAAGTCGCTTCCTGCTGTCTGTCCCTATGTATGCTTAGATCTTTAAAACTGCACAACGGATTTTGTTGCGGAATTTTTAATGGGTAGAGTGATTCAAGACGAAGGTTTATATGTATATTATATAAACATGCATAATGTGATTTGAAAGAAAAGGGAGTTAGTGATAGCGTGACGAGTGACAGCACAGAATGAAAGACAACAACGTGTTGCGCCGACCCCAAATAAAATGGGACCTCTAAATTACTGTAGCAAAAATAAAATGGTTAAAATTGACAGTGATATAGTACATTTCTAGTATTAAACATCTACAAGCCATCACCTCCAAATGCTAAGCCTCCATAGATGAGAGCAATTCAATTTAACTCAAAATACTTTATTTCACAAAGGCTTACATGGGCACTTATAAAATTTCAGAAGCACAGGTCAAATTGGTTTTTTTCTTTGGAGAAGAACTGGAACTCGATGGTTTTTAAAAAATATTACTTTTACAATAATTCCATGTTATGTATGGGTATGAAAAGACAGTGTAGACCAGTCAGCACACAAAACCTTATAGTAATAATAAAAAAGTGGGTTAAACTAGAAATTGATCTATGAGTCCACAGAGTCTACAGTGTTCTCACCTTCACATAATAAAAATGACGCTAAATAAAAATTTGCCTATCAGTAAATGAGATGTTTACAATAAAATATGACTAATGAAGTCAAAACGCAGTTGTACTTGTTTGATACCATACACTTCTGTTATTTCTGGTTTTCAGGTGTTTGTATTCTGTGTCACGGTATTGACAAGTGCTGTGGTTGCCATCGCTTACTGGGTGGGGCTACCATATTGGTGGCAACGATGTCCTTACACAACAGTATTTCTTGTCATATTTGGCAATTGGTTACTCATCAATATTATATTTCATTACTACAAGGGTGTTGTGACTGAACCTGGATATCCTCCACCAGTAAGTATTGATTTACGGATGTAATACTTTGCTCAAAGTTCTTTTTGATATTAACCAGCCTTAAGCATGCAGCAACTGATCATCATGATCAGTTTCAGGGAGAGATTATCTATATTTCTATACTAATATTATAAAAAGGTAAAAGTAAGTTTGTATGTAGGGGGTAATCTCTGAAACTACTGAACTGATACTGAAAATTCTTTCGCTAATATGTAACTACACTATCCTTTACACTCCTCAATAGGACCAACAACCCGGGGTATTCAAGTACCTAGTGTTTTTCAGTTGCATCCATATTAACTGGGAACTAAGCACAGTGGTGCATATAGAGCTGGTGGCAGTGGTAAAATTACACAATATAATAATATTCCACAAATATCACACAACGCTATCTAGTCCCAAGCTAAGCAGTGCTATATATACTTATAAATTTGTAAATACATGCTTAAAATAGATAAATTACACCCAGACACAGAACAAATGATCATGCTCATCACACAAATGCGTGGGAATCGATCCTATGACCTCCGGTATAGCAGTTAGGGCCACTAACCACTAGACCAATAGGCTAGTTATCCAAATGATAACCGAAGTCTCATTCTGGTTTCCAAGACCCAAAGATGCTGTTACTTAGCCATGAGTTGTTCTTTCCTTCAAAAGATAACCGAAATCTTACCTATGTTTCCGCAGAGCACACTGATATCCGACGCAGCGAGTATATGCAGGAGGTGTATATCCCCGCGACCACCTCGCACCCACCACTGCTCCGTCTGCGACCGCTGCGTGCTGGCCATGGACCACCACTGTCCGTGGCTCAACAACTGCGTGGGCTACTACAACGCGAGGTTCTTTTTCCTCTATATGGCGTACATGGTCGTTGGAGTAGGGTTCATCATCACCGCCGGCATTGATATAGGATATAAAGTAATTTGGCTGAATGATACAGGTAATTTATTGTTATATTGTGTCTCATTATGATTAAATAATAACAGGCCACTCAGAAAGTTTTGCGAAAAAAAGTTTTTATGTATAAGACATTGGCCACTTGTAATTATTTTGGAAATTTGGTTATTTAAAAGTAAAAATATATAGCTCGAATCTTTAATTTCCCTCCACATTTTTTCGAGAGTCAAATCACGTGTCTTATTTAAAAATGGATCTGCATTGAGAACATTTTCGTGCGATGATTTTCTATGATTTTAAATTGTGCCTAAAACCTAATGAGTCATTTAATCGACTTCAAATTGCTTTAGTGGATGACGGACCTTCAAAAGCAACCATGTACCGCTGGCATAGCGAGTTCAAGCCCGGTCGCCTTATTTTGGGGGATGAACAAAGGAATGGCCGTCCTACGACGGCTGTCACGGAATAAACTGTGCTGGCAATAAAAAATAAATTCAAGAAAACAGGCGAATTACATACGACGAGATTCAGTATACACTGCAAATTGGTTCTGGAAGCGTTCACAAGATTCTACACGAGCACCTTCGCGTGAGGAGGATAGTTTGCCGCTGGGTGCCGCACAACCTCACCGTAGCTAAGCCCGTGTGGAGTCGTGTCGTGATATGTTTCAAAAGAAGCAAGTGACGAATCCTGAATTTACCTATATGATCCAGAAATAAAGCGTCAGTCGGATAAGATTAAGGCTGGAATAAGGCTGTTTCAAAACGAACCAACGCCTATGAAAGTAAAGCGATCTAGAAGCGCAGGGAAAATTTTGATCGCTAGTTTCTTCGGTTTGACGGGGTATCTGATTTCAATTCCATTGCGTGACCAAAGCAGCATCAACGACGATTGATATACCACAAAACTGCCTGCTAGAAGTTTTGTCTGCAACGAGCAACAAGAAACCTCACACCGGGCTCCGTGGGGTACTGCTTCACCATGACAACGCGCCCGCGCACTCAGCGGTTAAAACGAGGGACTTCCTGGACTCCACACCGGTCAGAGTCTTGGGGCATCCTTACAGTCCTGATCTGGCACCTTATTTTAGGGAATTAAAAGAATTCACACTTCTTTTTATTCCCTAAAATAAAAAATCTGCTGAAAGGGATACAGTTTTCATCGCCGGAAGACGCGCTAGCAGCGTTTGAAAAGGCCGTCGAAGAGGCGTCTGTGGCGGACTATAAAAAATGTTTTGAAAATTGGTTGAGATGCATGAAACTTTATATAGAGGCTGGTGGAGAGTTCTTTGAAAAGATTTAATTCAAAAAATCTTCAAAAAAAGTTAGTTTCTTAGATTCTCTAAACTTTCTGAGTGTCCAACGCATATTACCTACTTTAGATTTTGTTAACCCCCGACGGAAAAGAGGGGTGTTATAAGTTTGACCGCTCTGTCTATCTGTGTGTCTGTCCGTGGCATCGTAGCGCTCAAACGAATGGACCGATTTTGATGCGGTTTTTTTTTTTTGGTTTAATCGAGATGGTTCTTACCTACTACTACTACAATTTATGAAGATCTGTCCAGGTGTTTAAGGTCACCAGCTCGTTTGTTAACTGCGGTAGGGTTTTTAAACACTTAATGGGTATTTAATTTATTTGAAACATATATGTGACCTAATATTTGAATTACTCGTGAACAATCTGGTACCATTGAGTTAGTCTGATGATGGAGCTTGAAGGTAAGAAACCTGGATTGCTTAATAACATAGTAAACCCATAAAGTATGGGCTCATTAGATTCGTCTTGACTAGGTCTATACATTTCTCATGATGACAAGGACTTGATGCTAGAACTGGGAGCTGGCTAATGGAACTTTGGAATGCCTACAAGTAAACCCATTGAGTTTGGGCTCATTAGATTTGTCTTGACCAGTTCAACACATTTCTTATGATGACAAGGACTTGATGCTAGAGCTGGGAGGTTGCTGATGGAACTTTGGAATGCCTACTAGTAAACCTATAGTTTGGGCTCATGAGATTCGTTTTGACCAGTTCTATTTCATATTGATGACAAGGACTGTCGGGGGTTTTAAAAAAAAAAAAATTTTTAGATTATTACTACAAACTAAACTTTCGTCTATCTGCGTAAATTGAGCTTTATATTAGTTTAGAAGGTAACAGTGGATATTTTGGTTTTCAGGTGGTATCATCCCAAACAACGATCCAGATCTCATCGGTCACCCAGTGTCACTGAACCAGACCGGTGTTCTGGTCCCGGTGAAGGTGATCGTGGAGTACGACGACACTGTCAACTTTCCTCGAGAACACAATCTGCCAGTGCCGCCCATCACTGAAGCTCAAAGAATCTGCGCGCATCCGTATAAAAGAAAAGCCGTCATATTCATGGCCGTCACGTGCATCTCCGTGTTTGTAGCACTTGGAACGTTAACCATTGTCCACGGCAAACATATCGGCCGTGGAGAAACAAGTGTAGAAGCACACATTAACGAAAAACTGCGTAAATTTTCAAGAGGTACTTTTAGGAATCCATATGATTTCGGTAAAAGAAAAAATTGGCGACTCTTCCTTGGACTCACTCAAGGTAGAACTTTCTTGAGGCATGTTTTGCTGCCTTCTGGCCATGCTCCGACGGGCACGGGATTAGCTTGGCATACCGTTCGACGTGGGCTTGAAGACTGGCCTTAAGCAATGTTTATTAACAATCATTCTTGGTCTATTAGCTGCCAAAGTAGTCAAATTAGTGCTGTGCACTAGTGATATAAAAGAGGCGCCTACTCTCTGGGTGTGAAAATATAGGTATTAAGCAGGTAGGTATAAGGTTAATACTCTTTGATTGTGTGCAGTAGGTGATAATATTACTTAATGCTGGTGCTGGCGCCAGCCGCTGTTGAAATATTGAGTCATGAATAATTGAATAAAAATCTGCTACTTAAAAGCAAGCATGGTCTGTAATTGATCAAGAAAATAATCAATGTAGTCATAAGATACTTTAATAGATCGATGCGCTTGTTTTGTATTTTTCTGATATATTTTTTTGAAAATATAGAAAAATGAGTAGGTAAACCATTAATTGCACAGTTATATAATAAATGACGTATCGAATTTTATTAAGAATTAGTTACAATCAGTTTTTTTTTTTTTTTATGGTAGGTAAAATCATCCAATGACAGATCCCGCCCTTGGGCGGAGCGGGAAATAGTGTCAGACTCGTACTGACTAAAAACCTACCCCGTTCCTTCGTTGCCTATAGTGCCGGGGCTGAGCCTTCCTCTCAGAAAACGGCCCTTGACCCCAGCAGGCTTCGACCCTGCCTGCCTGCAGTTAGCAGGCATCAGTTGTCAATCAATGTAATATGAGTTCCTTGAATTAATATTCATACATATTCAGTGTTTAAATGACTAGTAAATTAAAAGTAAATTTTAGTACTAGTTTAAAATGTGTTTTAAACCTGCAAAGGTTAAGCGCGGGAAAAAAGTTTAAGTAGAGATGTGCCGTTGCCGGTAATATTGCTTCACTACGGAAACTATGTACAATACTTAAAATTATCATTGAAAGGCCATATTCGACATTATCTTTATACATCGTTAAATTTTGGTAGTTTTAATCCCATGTAGGATCGATTAGGTAAATGAAACACTATCGATTTATAAAGAGAAAATTAAAAAATAAAGTACTTTTTTTTCTAAAACTCGCATAATATACGCATATACGAAATTAATTTATTTGAATAAACGAGTCAATGACCTTGTAGGGAGTTGTCGGTCGTTGCGTACTAACTACCTACAATTCATTGGCCTCGATCAGCTGAGTTTTACTTAAAGAAATCAATTTCGTACATGCGTAAATTAATTCGACTTTAAAAAATAAGTACCTTATTTTTCATAGTTACACTATTTATAACTCAAGAACGGCTGCACCGATTTGGCCGAAAATTGATGGGAAGGTAGCTTAGAACCAGGAGACAGACATAAATAGATAGATGTATTCTTTATTGTACACCAAAAATAAAATTACATTAGGTAGGATTCAAACCAATTCAGTGGCAACCCTCGGATGTCCATGATCTCCAATTTCTTTAGAAGAATGGTAATAGCAACAATGTCGAACGCTTTAGCGAGATCCAAAAACACTCCTAGGCGTTTTTCGTTTTGGTCTAGGTAGGATGTCACCAGCTTAGTGAGGTGGCTTACTGCATAGAGAATGCAGTAAGCCAATAACAATACGTAACAGGTTGTTTGTCCCTAGAAAAGAAACCATGCGCTTATTTATTATCTCTTCTAGTATTTTGGAAAATATACCTAGTAGAGATATGGGCCTGTAGTTCCCGGGCCATTCTTATGAATAGAAGTGACGCGGGCTTTTTTCCACTTATTAGGAAATTCACCTGAGGTCAGACTAAGATTAATAATATACGTTAGCGGAACCTTTTTTACATTTCTTATCTCTTTTATAAGTTTTAGTGGAAAACCATCTACGCCAGCAGCACTGTCACTATTCAAGTTAACAATCTATATATCGAATTCATAGAAATCAGTGGGCTGCATGAAGAAATTGATTGCCAGCGGCTCTCCTAATTTCTTGTTTAGAGACCACTGACTCCTGAGTTTCGTTTATATCAGCAAGAATTTGACTTCGTGTCAACGGAAGAAAAGTATTCATTACAGTAGTTGACTGAATTTTGAGATGAAGATTTACATTTTAATAAATCGTAATTGTTATTTCTATTTATTAGTTTGCTCGGTAATGAACTTAATGACATTCTATAAGGTTGTAGAATTCGATTTGTTGTCTTCTAACTTTCTGCTACTATCGTGTTCACGTTTTAATGTATGCATCAGATTGGTAACGAAGTTTATAGATTTGTTTTTTTTTTATTTTATCGCCAGGGTACTTACTAGACTCTTTGTGAGGTTTGTCCCTATGGTTCATAATTGGTCAAATTTGGAAAATTTTCTTCATTACAAAATGAACAAAAATGCGTTCAGAGAAAGTATTTCTTCGTAAGTGTATTGAAAATCGCCGTATCAGTTTTAATTAGCAGCAAGAAGCAAGTGTTATTCATTGAAAATAGTACATTTAATTAAAACTGATACGGCGATTTGCTAACTCAAATATAATGTTAGATTTATAAATGTGTATAAACGAGATGTAATTATTTAAGTGTAAATATTTTCACTATGTCAATTTTTGTAGTAGCACTTGAAGAGATCTATTAAGGCGGTGATACACTTGCTTGTAACTGGTACAAAAGTATGCCAGTACTAGGCATGCTAGTGTACCGTAAGTTCTGATTGGTGAATGTTAATATGATATTCAAGCTACTTGCATACTTATGTATCAGCTTATGTAGCCAGGCATGTATATCACTGCCTTTATGTTGAAAATGTTATTGATGATTGTAAACATAACTATGATGTAAATGTAAAGGATAACGCTAAGACTGAAGTTATACTGATGATGGAAAGGAATAAGATGGGCTAGGTATGTATACAGTAGGCTTTGCTTTGACACAACTTTTTTTGGCGTACATAAGTAGGACAATCACCAGTAGGTACTTTTTATAGTTATTGTACGACATTGAAATAGTACATTTTGATACAAGTCGAAAAACTTTGTCATTGCAACCGAGGCGAAATTCGCCTGAGCCGTAGGGGAGGATTGTAGACGAGTGCTGCAGTGATAATTTTCCACGTGTATCGAACGAAGTTTTTCAATACACTTACGACCTTATAAATAAACGGGGGTTAACGCGTGCCTCGTGGCGGTCGCTTACCGCCCAGCCTGTCACGATAAATACAATAAATTATGGTGGGGTGAGCTCGCACACTTTTCCCCAGTAGTACGGAAAAAAGTAATATTCGTGCCTAAAAAAAAAGCGTTAGTATAAGAGCGAGTTTTCGAGTAAGTGTATTGAAAATTATAATGCCTCAAAGCAATAGTACAATACTAGAGGGGAACTACTTACTTTTGTGGTTCCAGTTTCTTCCTAAATTCATATCCTGGATTCACCCTTAAATGCAAATTAGTTTGACCAGTTTGCATATTATATATATAATATTACTCTAGAGTTTGATAAGTTGAGACCTGAGCACAGTGACGTCAAGTGGGATATTTGTAGTCCTCAAAAAAAAAATCACGACCGCAGCCGGACGTAACTCCTGATTTTGATCTTTAAATACTGCCACAAATCCTCTGACTCCATTCGTAAACAACTAGGGGCATTATTTATTTAACTTTTGTAAATAATAATAATATAATATTAAGTTTATGTGTATACTACTAGCTTTACATTTCCACGTCGCTTATTAAAAGTAACTATGATGTACCTTTACTCAAATGCAATAGATTTGTTCGAATTTATGGCCCATGTCTTTTAATGTACAATTGTTTAGGATGCGGTGTACTGACATACGCTACGACTAAAATAAAGAGAGAAAAAAGTCACGGGCAATGTTTAAATGTCACCAACAAACTAGAAAGTGATTCTACCCAGGATTTCATTACAGCTTTTTACATCTTTAAGAGCCCTATCTCCACATGAGCTCTATGAATCATAGTGCATTCATCCTATATGATTAGGCAAACTGGTAACTTGCCTTTTTTTTTCCCAATGAGCCATTTTTACGGATCGAGCACACGCTATATTTCTGCAAAGTAATAACACCCGTTAATAATATCCCTATTTATAAACAAGTAATACTAATTACTTGAGTAAAAGTTTGTATTCTAAGGTTAAGGATAAAATACATTTTTAATGATTTCTTTTTCTTAATATATATACACTAGTGCTTGACTGCGATCCCACCTGATGGTAAATTTACTTTAAGCCTTCGTCGCTGGTAAGTGGTTGTGAACAAGTTGATATGCGGGTCGTTATAAAATTTCTAATTTCAAGTAATGTTTTAATAAGAAATTACTTAGCGACAAGTAATTACTTCTTTATGGGTGTAAGTCGCAGTGATACTCGACGACGCGACACAAAGGCCGCAGCCGTGTGTGTAGTATTTGATCAGTATTTTGCTGCGGCGATACTTTAAAACTATGATGTCTCATAGGATATATTTTATCGAAATCAAATTATGTAAAAGGCAGTTGGATTTAAAATGAAATACTTAAAATGATTATTTATTTAAATGCTGATTAACTTTGTGTTTATAAAAACATTTTCGCAAATGATGAATTATTTGATTACCATAACAAATATTAGATAGTAAGCCAATCGTAAAAAATAGACATATGCTGTTGCGGACTTTTTTTAGAACTTTTAAAGGGGAACAGTTTTGTAATACATAATTTTTGCGTAACTTTAACCTTTTACGCAGCAAACGCCACGGAAGCTCTCAAATGGAATAATTTTCGTTCGTTTTTGTAACATTGTTTATCGATTTATCGATACCCCGCTCCCATTAGTCATAGCGTTATGCTATGCATATAGCATAGCCTTAGCTTAACATTGCCTTTCTTGATAGATGGGCTATCTAAAACTGAAACATTTTTCAAATCGGACCGGTATCTCCCCGAGGTTAGCGTTCAACCAACAAAACAAACTCTTCAGCTTTGTAATAGCTAGTTATAGTATAGATTTAAAGTACTTTAAACCTTCGTGGCTGGTAAGTGGTTGTGAACAAGTTAGTATGAGGCTATAGAACGTTAGTCATAAAATTGCATTGAAAATATCGGCGCTATTGCGGAAGTGCGGGATAAACGGCCGGGGAGTCGTATTCCACGCCGGTCTCAACTTATCGCGCATGGGTAATATATAGTTAATTTCTTGTTATACCTAATGTAAAACCCAATGTTAACTATTGGCATGATTTACTTTCGCCAGAAATGAAACCTAGATCAATACGAGAGGGTGGCTGTTAGAGGACAATACGAGAAATCAATAGCAAAAAATACCAGGTCCTTAAACCGTTACCGACCGATGATACGTATAGAGCATTGCTAGTATAGTAGGTACGTAATACGTGATAAAATAGATTAAGTTGGTTATCACTGTTATATTGTTTCACACTCGGTAAAAAAAAAAAGATAAATTAATCGATAAGATTCGCGTTAGTGTGGCGCTGGTGATTGACACTATTTAATGCGTAAACCGTAAATACCGAAACCAAAATAAAAAATAACGCTTGATAAAAAAAAATCTATGGCACTAAATAGACTCTAACTTTGTTTGGTTACGGTTGGTACACATAATTCTTTTTGCTTTTGATTTATTTTACAGTCGTTTACGAAATGGCCTAGGTTTCACTTTTGGCGAAAAGAAAAATCTATAGCACCGCAGTGTATGGGATAGGTTTCATTCTTCTTTAAATGTTATTATAAAATTTTTGATTTAAGTAGGTACATCAGTATTCTCTTTCTAAGTCTAATTAAAACTGTCGTAGTTATTCTACTTTATAAATGAGCTTCAGTGAAGTTCCGCTAGCTAGTAATTGAATTATGTAGGCACAATACGCGTCTGTTTACGGCATACAATTATATAATAAAATATATAACCTACGAACAAACTGAAACGGGGCGATTAGGTTGTTGGTTTAATTGTTTTCATGATTGGTATCAAAAAATAATTTTATTCAAAACTGTAAATAAAAAAGAAAACAAACTAGTTCAATAGATATTAAATTTAAATATGATTTATTTAAATATTATATTTATATATTTGAAAAAAGAAGGAACATTTTAAATCTGGGGTAAATCAATTCCGCATCACAAAGGCTGCCACAACACCGAAGTGTCAAAGGCATGATGACGTGTTTGGCTGTGGATCAAAGTGACGTTTGGTAAAATTCAAAGAAAAATTTCAAAGAGGCTTTGTTTTTAATTTTGAGGTTCACTTTGATCCTATAACTTTTCAATTAATAAAATAAGGAATATTATATTTATATCTACTAGCACTTTAACAGCGACTTCGTTCGTGAGAATGTTTTCATATAAACTTTAACCCTTCTTAAATCGTATTTTGAGGGTAGTTTTGAAACGGCCAATGACGATAACCTTTATTATTAATTAGTTATTACTACTTGTACTAATGTCGTGACCATCAGTATGGCTGGTATAGAATATATATATAGTTATACCTAGTTGCTTCTTTGTTGCTACTAATCGTTAAATAATTGTTAGCACCGATTTTTTTTTAAATTAGCTACCGGCCGGTTACCTTGGTGGCCAGTCACCTCTTCAGTGATTTTGTGTACAAACAAATTTCCTCTTTTCACGCCCTTAAAAGGTTGAATTTCCATAAACCCTTTCTTAATGCTCGCTTACTTCATAAAAGGAAGCCTTGTGCAAATTTTCACATTCCTATACTATGATTTTTTATTAGATGAAGTAAAGTGACAGCTATAACAATGGTTGTTTGACAGTTGGGTATTGTCCACTGCTGTCACTTTACTTCATCTAATAAAAAATCATAGTATAGACCCAGTAGTTTCGGCAGGACGTTGATGTGTTAGTCAGTCTGTCAGTTTCTCCTTTTATGTATGTACCTACCATAGATAATTGAAATGCAATTATCTACATGAAAGTTGCGGTAACATTAGGTTTGATGTAAACAAAGATTAGGTAATTAAACTATCATTTTCAGACTTTAAACATTCCTATTGATATTTTTTACTTGTTTCTGTAAAGATATTGTTGTTTTGTGTTAAACTTCTAATTATTTGTACAAGCTTTTCAATATAGTCTTATTTATATTAATTTTGTATATTTTATACAATGTTGTTGTATTTTTTTTAAATAAAATGCTATAGAAAATATAATACCTATGTCATGTTTAAGTGTAATAGTGTGTCTTTAATGTGTAAATAGGTTTTAGAAGAAAATAAAACCAAGATCTCCAGTAAACTGTTTTATTTTAATAAGTAATTTATGAGATAATAAAATTACACTACATATTGCACAGCAACTCAACAATAATAATATATAAAATATTTCAATAAGTGCTTGAAACTATAACAGACACAAACGTACCTAATATAGATTACAAGATGCATTATATAATACCTAGTGCACCTACTCAAATCGAAGCAAAAAGACTAGAATAGAAAGAGAAACTTATAAACTATATAAATAGGGTAAACTGCTATAATCTTTAGGTGGGTCTAGGAGTACGAGCTGAGTTCAAATTCGTGTAGTGTCGCTCGTGTTCGGCTCTTCTAGAGTCACATCACGAACTTGAGCTCGGCTCGGCTCCTCTAAAGTAAACCCAACCTTTGTCTATGCTTGGAGCTCATAGACACGAGTGGCATTTTGCCAACGGCAGAGGTAACTGCAGCCGTCGACGCACATGACGGCTGTCGCTGATCTTCATTTGTTGGAATGTTGACGCAATCGACGCGTCAACAGCTGCCTTCGACGTGTTGACGGCTACCGCTGATGCGTGACGGCTGCAGTTACCTTTGCCGTTGGCAACATGCCGTTCGTGTGTATGAGCTCTGAGTCAAATTAGTTTAGTGTATCGAGTGCTTAAAACTCGATCTGTCATAGTCTAGGGCAGTGACGGATTAAGACTACTTGATGCCCTAAGCAATCCACTCTTAAACCTTTACCGCCTAAAAACATTATGTTTTAGGTTTCCGTACCTACAGGTTAATAAAAACGGAACCCTATTCAGCAGGCTGTATCAAGAACCGTGATAACTAGACAGTTGAAATTTTCACAAATTATGTAGGTATTTCTGTTGCCGCTATAACAACAACGACTAAAAAACTAAAAACAAAATAAATAAATATCTAAGGTTGGCTCCCAAACAACAAACGCGATTTTTTTTGCTCGATATCAATGATGGCAACAGTAGCGACACTCGGGCGTCACCTCCGCACGAATCTTATACAAGTACTTCCTGAACTTGCCATGTTCGGTTAGTACCTGCGTCATGTGGAAGGTGAGGACTCCGTGAGGTCTTTCCAGGCTCGCCTCAAAGAGGGACCTTACCGTCTCAATCGTGGCGTGCCCAAATTTATCAATGATGACACGTTATTTTGAATTGTTCTCTTGGGAAACTTTTTTGTGTGGTTTTGGTGACGTGAGACTGAGACGTGATGCCCTAAGGACGGATTTTTTTGTGCTTTATCTGGTGCCTCTCCAGACGTGATGCCCTAGTCTACTGCTTAATTCGATTAAGGGTTAATCCGTCACTGGTCTAGGGGGGTTTTCAATATCATGCGGATTTCATCACGGAAATATTTAAATATTTCATCGGAAAATTTCAAAAGGCATTAAAACGCGTCCCGCGTGCGTATTGCACGCATTACAATAAATACTTGTATGAAAAGGACATTTGCGGAGGTTACGCATGCAGAGCAAATCAGCATGCGCGATGAAATCCTCACGATATTGAAAACACCCTTAGTCAGGTCTTTGCTTGGTTCTAATTGTGTCCATATTGAAGATTGTCAGAACTGAGCGCGAGTGATGTCAGCACACTGCGCCGTTGCGGATTCACGCCCAGGTTCTCCCAATTGATCCACGACAGCCTGGCCGTCAAATCTGAAAAACAAAATACAAATAATAAACGATGTGATCTATGGTAAAATTTATTTGGGAAGGTTGAACTTTAGAGAGTCGCGGCTACTAGATACCAAATCATTACTTTGGACTGTCTCATACCCTGCGCATGGACGAATGCCCATACCGAGTGGCGAGGTCTCAGGGAAGTGCAGTTTTCCTGTGTATCGATTTGCATTGTCACATCGTCTCTTCCTGCCGTACTTCTAGCTGGCTCCTCGAACAGGATTCTAAGTCGAGGTAGGGAGTGATGAGGGAATGGCAATTTCATTATATTTACCGCTGGTATTCCAATGAGCGCGATCGGCTTTGATTTCCCCACGAAGGCATTTCTCCACGTAGGTCAGCGGGTCATAGTCGGCTTCCAACACCTGGAAATAAAAAATTGCTTGTAGGTAGGTAGGTACTACGGGTACTACCTGAGCTGCGAGATTGTTTAAAAGAGTTATAGGTCTTGGAATGCAAAGGAAAATTTTTGTTCCCTAAATTGTCCTTTGCGTTCCAAGACCTATATGTAGGTTTAGTCTATATATGTAGTTTTAGGTTCTTAGGTTTTTAGGTCCTATGTAGGTTTTAGTCGGTAAAAGTCAGACAATTCCTTTTGCTTCATACAGAGAGAAGTTCTTTGCTGATTTCCGTTAAAAAAATGTAATTAGGTACTACTACGTTACTTTGGTTAACTTTGGAGCCTGTGTTTCCTGAGAATAACCAAAAAAACTTTTGAGCTTCATAATTTGTTTTTATGAAGAGGAAATTCTACTGTTAGTAACCTAGCAAAGGCGGACACGCCGCCGCCGCCGCCGGGTTTCTGATCCCAATTTCCGGCCACCGTAGGCGCGGGCTCGCGGACGGTGGGCAATGGGTAGCTCGCTGTCCGTCCGTCCGGTAACAGACCGGTCCGAGCTCAGGTCGTCTACGGCGCGCACCGTTCCCGCGCGCCTCAAGGAGTTGTCAGCAAACTGTAGGGGTCCAGCAGGGCCGAAGCCTACTGGGGCCAAAGGTTATGCGAGAGTGTCACCACGGGCCCCGGGACAAAGGCGAGGAATGGAAAGGCAGGTTTTTAGTCAGTAAAAGTCTGACACTGTTTCCCGCCCCACCCAAGGGCGGGATTCGTCATTGGATGATTTTACCTACCACAAAAAAAAAAAAAAAAAAAAAACTGTTAGTAACCTTACTTGAGACTCCCAGTTAAGAACAGATTTGGGACCATGACATCAGATCACGAAATTCATAGTATTAAAGTTTACCTACACCTTAACCATTAAATTTCAAGGATCAGGGGGCTTACTCAAGAGTAATATCGACCGATCGGCATTAAACTCAAGAGTTTAATGCCGATCGGTCGATATTGGAATTGTGACGTTTCGTACCCTTGAATTCGATGCTAGCGCCAAATTAAATAAACAAAAAATCACGTTTGTTTTAGGGGAATCCCAATTAAATATTTATTTTTTCTTTTCTTTTTTAGTATTTGTTGTCATAGCGGCAACGGAAAGACATCAGCTGTGAAAATTTTAACTGTCTAGTTATTGCGGTTCTTTATATACAGCCTGGTGACAGACAGACGGACAGGCGAACGGACAGACAGCGATGTCTTAGTAATACGGTCCCGTTTTTACCCTTTGGGTACGAAATCCTAAAAATTACTTCAGATAATCAAGAAATCTTACCTCTCTGAGTAGTGCGATGTACGCTATGGCCAGCCTCAGCGTGTCGATCTTGCTGAGCCGCTTCTCGTACGGGAAGGTCGGCACATGCACGCGCAATTCATCGAACGCCGAGTTTATACTGCTAAAATCACAACACCACAACAACATTATAGCTTGGGAAGACACAATAGGATCTGGTTGCTACCTAAAATTTAAGGAAAAAAAAATAAGGCAGGCTGGTTCAAGGCTGTCCACTACAGAGGCATGTGGTGTCTTGGTTCAGCTGAGTGTATGAGAACGAAACGCAAGAGAACGGAACACCACGCCTGCAGTGGCTTGAGACTATTATTTCAATAATTTTATCCTATTTATTTTCTCACAGAACTAAGAACTACGGAGAATGCTGTTAGATAATGTAAAGTAATGATGACGAGCTTGGTAATTTCTGTATTAGTGACCTTGCACAACCAACTCTTTTATGCGTACAGAAAACATCTCTGGTTTATTATAATAGCAAACTACAATTTCAATCATTCAAACTTAGGTATAGTAAATCTTACGCAAAATTTTTGAAACCTAACCCAATTTTGCATCTTGAATTTTGACAGTAAACCTATCTTGTATTATCTGTCTATAGTTATGTGAAAACTATGCATTACGGGGCATCTTTTCAGAGGCCTATGTGTCCTTGACTGCTACTTGTTATAAAATCACATCATAGCATCTTCAAGATGAAGATCTAATTGAGAAGCGTCAGGTAAGCTAAAGTCACCTAAAACCACAATTGTCCTTTATTAGTGATGATTAGCTTTGCAGCGCACAATGTACAGTTAGTGGCTCACATATGAAAAGAATTCTGAGTCGTTGTCGCTGGATAGATATGGTGAAGAAGATAAGTACTTAAAGAAAATACATAGGTTAATCCAATCAGTGTTTTATATCATACTTAGTAAAAAATGAAGACACGTAGGTACATGCAGTAAATAAGAATGATACCCATTGGGTCCGGACCTCAGCATCCGACGGCGCTCGCGCACGTTGGCGGCCGCGCGCTGCACGCGGTATGGGGAACCTCCACACTGGTACTCGGGCTCCGCTGTCGTCTCCAACAGGACATCTGTCAGGAAAGTCTTTCTTGTACAAAATTGTTGGTAGTTTCTTGTGGTGTTGACCTTATCCCTATCTCATTCCAATCTAACCTCTGTGACTTGTAATACGTACAGTCAGGGGCTTTTTTATGGTAGGTAAAATCATCCAATGACAGATCCCGCCCTTGGGCGGAGCGGGAAATAGTGTCAGACTCTTACTAACTAAAAACCTACACTGTTCCTTCGTTGCCTTCTTTTCAGAAACTGACCCATGACCCAAACAGGCTTCGACCCTGCCTGCCTGCAGCTAGCAGGCTGGGCCTCTACGGTTTGCTGACAGATCCTTGAGGACGTCGACGATTTGGGCTCGATCCGGTCGGTTACCGGACAATCGGACAGTGTGCTACCCATTGCACGCCGACCGCAAGCCCGCGCCTACGGTGGTCGGAAATCGGGATCGGAATACTGCTTCGCAGAAGGAGGCAACCGCCTGCCATCCCTGCTCACTCCGGATCATGGCCTGAACCAACACGGTGATGCTTTGCCCAGGCGGGGCACACCTCTACAGTGTGCTCCACCATGTCATCCTGGTGTTCCGCACAGTGGCGACACCCGGGAGACTCCTTCGCACGAATCCGGAGCAGAAACTTACCGAACTTGCCGTGTTCGGTAAGGACCTGCGTCGTGCGGTAGTTGAGAACGCCGTGAGGTCTTTCCAGCCACGCCTCAATTGTGGCGCGCCCAGAACGTGGTTGCGATATTGCGCCATTTCGCCATGAGATCCCGCCAGAGCTCTGTCCGCCATGCCTCGACTTGTCGCGACAGCGGAATTTCGCCCCGGTGTTGCATCTCCATGCGCTTATCGTGCATCTGTGCAAGGACTGTTGCCTCCAGATCCCATGGCGGTTGGCCAGCAAGAAAGGGCACCACCTCACGGGAAATCGTTCGGTATCCTCGCACCATGCGTATTGCCATGACCCTCTGGCACGAGTTCAGCTGGGCCCTCGGTTGCTGTTGCAGCGACGTTGCTCACACTGGAGCCCCGTAGAGGGCCATTGACAGAATGATTCCCGCGTAGATCCTCCGGCAGGAGGCGTCTGGTCCCCTGAGGTTGGGTAGGAGCCACCCGAGAACAGCCCCAGTTCGGTTCAGTTTGAGAGCCAGACGTCGGAAGTGCTCCTTGAAGTTCCATCAGCTGTCGAGGACGAGTCCCAGGAACTTCATCGTCGATCCGACGCTGATGTGAACTCCTCCTACCGTTAGTTGGGAACCCGGTGGTGGCGCGTTCCGGTGGCTGTGAAAACAGATGGCCTCGGACTTGTGCAATGCCACCTCGAGTCCCAACTGCTGCATCCTATCAACGACAGTACAGTCAGGGGTCAAAAGTGCAGTTGTGCTCAGCTAATGCTGAAGTCTCAAAATTTTTTTTGTAGTGTACGGTTAATGGTCGATGACCAATGGGTAGCCTGCCGTCTGGCCGTCCAATAACCGTCCACTCCGTCGACAAATCGACCCAAATCGTCGACAGGGCTTACATAGTGTTTAACCGTAGGAACCAGCAGGGCCGGTAACTATGAGTCAAATAATAAACAATAACATTTTTGCTTCACCTAGATTTAACTAAGACTCAGTTATACAAAGCAAAAAAACAGTAGATAATAAATTTTTCAATACACTTCCTTGAAAACTGACTCTTTTCGTACTACGATTAGGTTCAATATGCCATGATGGCATCCAATGATATTATATTAATGCCTTTGTGTTTGCGTTTTTTTTTTTATTTATTACTACAACGATATTTTTCTTTTCTTTTTCGTCACGGTCAAAGGTGATTAATTTGTTTTTAAAGCTAAGAGCGCAGATTTTTAAGGTTTTAATCTATGGTTTTAAGATTTAATGAAAAAAATGTGTTTATGAACAGAAAGAATATCACAAATAAATAATATTTACACAATAATTGGTTATTACTAAAACAAAAATACAATTATCTGTGTTCAAATTTAAAAAAAAATATCTGCATTTCTTATTTTTAGTATTAGATGTATGACGGCGGCTTTTTCCCGCGCTTAACCTTTGGAAGTTCAAGTCAATTATCTAACTTATTTATTTGTGTTATTTGTAAAAAATACTTGCGATAGCCTGCTGTCATCTAAATCAAAAGTAAAATGTATGGCAATTTTGAAAAAAAATCTTCAGTACAAAATGAACAAAAACAAAGTCGCTTCCCTCTGTCTGTCCCTATGTATGCTTAGATCTTTAAAACTACGCAACGGATTTTTATGTTTTTTAATAGATAGACTGATTCATGAGGAAGGTTTATATGTATAAAACATGCATAACAAATTAAAAAAAAATCAATCAATCAAAATCTATCCTAAAGTCACTACGGGTTTACTGGTTGCTCAAAGTAACCATATATATATAACATTATAACGTTATGAACGTCAGACAATTTCAAATCATTCCTGCCGAACTGACCGGAGAAAGTGGGAAATTGAAACATTTTTTAACCGAATTTAATGGAACCTGTCTAAAGAAGGTAAGTCAGTCGTTCATAATTATGGTGAGGAATTAATAAGAACTATCCCTATATTTTTAACTTTTATTTATTTATTGCTTTTGGCAGCTGCTTTTTTCATCAATGTAAAAGTAGAAAATTATCCCAAGGGGTTATAATTCCGGGATTTTGCTGAGGTAAATTTTATCCATATTCGTTCAGCCGTTTGAGTAAAAACATAGTAACTATGTGGTAACTATAAACAAATTTTTCCCTTAAATATTAGTGGGACAGGCTCGATTATCCAATTCCTAGGGAGCGACGATGTAGTCAATGATGGAGAATGCTTGCTCAGAAGTAACCTATTCACTGACTTCTAGATCCCCAAATTGTAGCAATCAGAAAGCATCGACTCTGGCAGGGAATATAACTCCTTAGATATACGCACAATTAAAATGTTCCCAGGACATTTTTTGTGTATGGAGGGAAGATCCACCGTGTACGAGTGGCGTATCGCCGTACGTTTAGTAGTCCGATGATAAAAAGCAAATAATTTTACCCCTCTTTTCTTTGTGAAGCGAGATAATGTCAGACTTACTCCACCTTGAATCATCTTATTGTCAGTTATAGCTTATTATTTATTGATATAAAGATGTAATGATGCCAGCGGTTTTCGGCTGACATGGCAATTAAATCGAGAGGAAATTATTTAAACCTGATTTGGAATATGGGCCTTATTTAAGTTATGGTAATTAGCCAGCTGAAGAGTTGACATTTCTACCAGAGTCTGTGTTTCTTTGATAGCTAATTTAAGGTTTCATAAGCCAGAAATGAATAAGTTTCTTTTAGGCAAGCGCGCTTTCTTTACAATTAGGACCTTTTTCATATACATAGCGCATATTTAGTAATACAGGCTACAGAATACAAATAATATTTGGTCCTCCGTAAATCAATATTGCTTTTGTAATTGCGTAGCTGAAACATAATAAATAGTACATTGTTACCCTAGATGACTAAATAAGTCTTTAACCCGAGGTAAACACTGTGCTTTTCATTACGAATAAAAGGAAACTTAAAATAAAAATCTGAGTCGTCATATGAATATAAGTATGTTTCTTTTGATTTATGCCGTAAAAGATTTCCGACTATTGCTTCCTCCATCCTTTACTGAATCTGATGAACTTATCTTGTAATTACAAAGTCTTATATAGCAGAGATTTAAAAAATATAAAAAAAGCTCTACAACTCGAAAAAACAATAAAGATCGGATCACTATTTTCCCACCTATTTAGTTTTTTTTTTCTGTGGTCAACCGGCTATTCAGCCATAATTTTTCATTTTTATCAGTGAAAAAATGGTAAATATTTTTCCCAAATCTATTTTAGTTTTAATGAAAGAATTGAAAGTAAATTATAATTAAGTCATTTAAAAAAATATGTACTTATCTTTATGTCATTTCAATTGTACGTCGCACGGTAATTAAGTGGCTGTATAGAAAATTACGACATGGTTAAAACATACATTCTCTTTGGTCCAATAGAAATGAGAAAATAGAACTGTTTTTTTTTTTAATAATTTGACAGCTGTCAGTTGAAAGTGATTCTCCCATCGACCTATATTCGTGAATTTATTTATTTATTTATACAAACTTTATGCATATATAACAATGTACAAAAGCGGACTTAATTCCTAACCTTAATTAACGATTGACTTGGCAATAAGTACAAATGGTAAACTTCTTAACTATTTTGGGCCCAATTGGTGGCTCTACGTTCTCTACAGCTTCGGTGGCACTCATTAAATCTCCTAAAGTGCAGGTTTAAATTAGCAAAAAATACGAATAAAAGTGACTATTTTAAACTTTGTTAGATTTATGTTAACGACTCAAACGTTGAGCATTAAATTTCACACGAACCCTAGGAACACAGATACACGCCTTACAGATAGACGCCGTGAATAAAATGTGAGGCATAGGTAATCTACTTCTGGAGAGAGGAGGGTTGGTTAAGATAAATGCAGCTACGGCCAACAGACACTGATCCGTCATAAACAGAATGCAGAAAACAAAATAGATAGAAGATATAAACAACTATCGTAGGAAATTAACTGGGGAAATTCTTTCCTCTGAACAGAAAAACGGCAGAGTACAGTGGTATTGTTGAAATCTGCTCCTTTGATAGCCTAGATGAGAAAAGAAAACTATTTTGACTAAAGTAGCAATCCCAAATAGGCGGAAGTTCATTTATTTTTATCTAAGCAAGATTTTATGCAATTTTATTTGAACGCATTTTATTAAATTGTAATTAACGTACAAAATGAGTTTTTATTAAATGTTCATTTCGGTGTTAGCTGTTTTGTTATTTTTGTAATTTAATTTTAATCGTATTTTTAGGCATTTTTACCTTTTCTTTGAAGTCTAATAAAGTACTGCTAACACTCATGTATATAATGATCGTTATCACATAAATGTGAACCATTTAATATTCCTGTGTTCGTTATGTTGACTATTAATAATTAAATAAAGTACTAGATAAAGAAAAATTGGAAAATATTGGAAAATTCGGAAAAAAAAGAAAAAAAATTATTTCTAAGGACTTATAAGATTTTTGTATTACAACAAGGACGATTCGATTCCTCTTTTCATTCCTCTTAATTAAGGCTAATTATAATTATATACCTTTTGCTTTTAGGTACAATGTGACATTCGAATTAATACAATTTATATAATTCGCGCCAGCATTATCAAAAATAAAGTTATTAGAAAATTAGACAGAGAGCGATGTAACAATGACTTTTTCAATACATTTGCTCAGAAAGTGGCTCTTTTTGCACTACACTTAGGTTTATAATGGCACCTGTTACCAAACTGTGACATTTTGATAACCATTACGCACTAGAGCTGTAATGTAGCTATAAATTTTTGTTCAACCTCTTTGTTTGCAAATAAAAAAAAAACGAAAAAAAATACATATTAGTCTTACTTACTTATTTCATGCAATTTCAGCCATTTTAACTTGTAAAAACGATTTATTTAATAAAAAACCATTTAATTTATAAATATTTCGTTCAAATAAAAATTGGTTTTTCTTTGTGGTCTACGGCCGCCATTTTAGGATGCGCTTGCTTTTTGGTGTGAGTTTTTCAAATGAAGTTCATTGGCTGTATTAATGAAATAAAATCAAATACTACAAAATCATTACAAAATGTTACATCCCTATTTAATTGTCACTAAAAATTACACTATGGCAAAAACTTTTCACGCAAGAAAACACAACGACTAGGCAATTTTATCAAAAGACTATATAGCCATAGCTTTCACTTATGGGAAAATTAAAAAAAAATTAGAGGCGCGCCTATGAAAACAGATTTAATTTTTGCTGTTGTAATATGTCGTTAGTTAAATTATATTTCTTCGCAAGTGTATTGGAAAACGTCGTATGATACACATGAGTAATGTATGATTACCGTTCCTGGCTCTCTTAAGCCCTTCGCCACGGCTCGGGTTTTAATACCGCCTCGACTGTAACCACCTATATTACACACTTGTATCACAATGTACTATTATATCACTTGATATAAGTTTTACGAAAAATGCAAACGACACTGACCTGTGTGAAGCTGCCTGGTGTGCTGGTGGACGTAGGCAGCTAGCGGTAGCTGCAGCCGACTCCTGGCTGCGGCATACACACAAGACGGCAGCTCCGAAGTCAGGGAAGCGCCCTCATCATCAGATCCGTCGGCGTACGCGAACTTCAGCCCGGAATAATCCAAGCGACGAGAATCACTGCACAAAATAAAGAGAATAAAAAAAAATGAATGAAATGGGCGAAGTGTAACAAAAAATGTTTGCAAACATTTTCTAGCTACACACTGCTGGTTTGCTGGTATTGACAGCTGTTCTTCAGTAGCAGACATATTGCATTCAGTGACTTGATTGATGAAAAACGTATGACCTAGTTAGTAGTGTTTTATCTTTATCTATCTATCAACGCACAACCGAAACTACTGGCAATAGGAATTTGAAATCTTACGCAAGGCTTTCTTTTATTATGTAGGCGAGCACTAAGAAAGGGGTTTTCGAAAATTCATTCTCTAAGGAAAATTTATTGTCATTGTCTATGAAACGGGTGTCCAAAATTTGTATAGAGAATCATTATTGCACGCGGGCAAAGCCATTGGCAGAAGCTAGTAGTATAAGTACTTATTTTTTAATTTGAAATTCCAAAATGAGAACACTTTTGAAATTGGAAAACTTTTATACTTTTGGATAACTAAACACGTGTTTTTTTTTGTAGTTTTAGGTATGCCGGAAACGTTTTTAAATATTTTTTACAAGCTTTTTGTTAATTTGCAATGTATTTAACTATGCAATCTTGCAACTCGATTTTTTGTTTCGCAGCTGATACGTTCGTTTTAGAATCCAAAGAGCGACAGCCGCTCGATCTCCGCCAGACAGTCAGAGTAACGCTCAACCGATATCCGCACTTTGAGCTTTTAGAAAAAGTGCGAGAAACACGGATATTATTTAAGTAAAATAATAATAAGATTTTTTTGTATTTTATTATTTTTATTTTGCGTTGCACTTGAAATAAGTAAATTACCGAGCACAGAGGAATATAGTATTTTTTTTTGTTATTATTAAAACAAAAATATTATAATTACCTCAAAGGTGGTGAAGTAGACGAGTCTGCTTGTGTCCTAGTTGCTGACATTTTTCTTTTTATCGTTATCAAAGCTCCACAATTATAATTCGTTTGAAATTCAAATCCCAACTGAGTCTCCGTGGAGCGCTTGTAGTAATTTATACCCCAAGGGGTGGTTGCTTAGCCACGTCGACAGTATGACAAAATTTTCCGAGTCGTGTTAAATTTCACCCTAACTTCGTGAGTTTAACGTTTATAATGTATTGACAAAACGAAGGCTTACGTGTGTCGTTCATCCCTCTTTTTTGGGGAGGAGCTTTCGAAAATTAAGGCCGATGGGGGCGGGGCCTATACATTCGCAGATTTAGTTCTAACACTTCTATAGGATAGCTAATTATTTTGGTGATTAGCTTAAATTGTGTGTCAATTTTGATGAAGGAATAATTTCTAGGTAATCTCGCAAAAGGCAAAGCTTTCAAATGTCAATGGAACAATAACTAAATGATGCATAGAAATATAAATATTACTTTAGTATATAAATAAATAATTATTAAACATAAAATAATAATTAGCATAAACATATCATTGATAAATCATTAAACAGTGAAGTTATTTGTTTTAATGAAATTATAGTTCACCTAAACTCTGTATAGTTTAGGTGCACTTGTGATTCGTAGACCCCTGCATGCCATGGCAAGCGCGCTGACCGTCTGCATGAACTGGAAATTCTTTTATTGATATTCAAAAGAAGTAGTTAGATGCTTCGAAGTGTGATAATCCGAAACTTCGGGATTTCGGATCTAATGTCTGCTAGTCTTAGTTTCATACTAAGGGTGATATCATGTTATCCTATTCCTGTGACGAGATTGCCGAGGTTGGATAGGCAGCCGTTTTGCAAAAAAATATTATTTTGGTTTTTTTTTTTTTTTTTATTGTAGGTAAAATCATCCAATGACAAAACCCGCCCTTGGGCGGAGCGGGAAGTAGTGTCAGACTCTTACTGACTAAAAACCTACCCCGTTCCTTCGTTGCCTATAGTGCCGGGGCTGAGCCTTCCTCTCAGAAAACGGCCCTTGACCCCAGCAGGCTTCAACCCTGCCTGCCTGCAGTTAGCAGGCTGGGCCTCTTCGGTTTGCTGACAGCTCCTTGAGGCGCGCGGGAACAGAACGCGCCGTCGACGACTTGGGCTCGGTCCGGCCGGTTACCGGACGATCGGACAGCGTGCTACCCATTGCACGCCGTCCGCAAGCCCGCGCCTACGGTGGCCGGAAATCGGGATCGGAATCCCGGCGGCGGCTGGGGCGAGCGCCCCGTTGCCTCTGCCTGATGCGGTCGGCTTCCTCCTTTGCTAGCATTACTGCATCGCAGAAGGAGGCGACCGCCTGCCATCCCTCCTCACTACGGACCAAAAATATATGGTTTACATATATTTTTAATATCAAAATAATATTTTTTTTTTATTAAATACATATGAAAGTACTTATGTATATTATTATACAAAATCTTTAACAAAAGTGCATTTTTTAACATTGTGGTCCATTTGTCGGTCTATCTGTCTTTTTGTTCCGAATAATCTCCCAAACGGCTGGACCGATTTTGATACATACATAACTGATGTTATAAGGTGTAGGATGTTAGAAGGAAAACCTGATTCTTTCCTGTTAAAAGGTAAAAAAGAAACTTCTTGAAAATGTGTCCAAATGGCATTGTGCGGTTTTACGCGTCTGATGGTGATGATGTCGCGGGTGCCATTTTGTTTCAAAATTCTAATATAGATTTCTAGTTACAACCGATGCACTTGACTACATCCGTTTTGATAAGAGCGGCAGAATATCCACCCTTACGTTGTTACCGTAGAAGCCCAGCCTGCTAGCTGCAGGCAGGGCCGAAGCCTGCTGGGGTCATGGGTCAGCTTCCGAAAGGAATACCCGGCCCCAGCACTACAGGCAACGAAGGAACGGGGTAGGTTTTTAGTCAGTAAGAGTCTGACACTACTTCCCGCTCCGCCCAAGGGCGGGATTTGTCATGATTTTTACCAACCATAAAAAAACCCTTACGTTGTTGAAACTTCTGCGGTCCGGACTAAGCTTTTCACCTCGTTGTTTATACCGCGTACATCGAAGGACTGGAACAGTTTGCCTGCTGCGGTTTTCCCGTCCGATTATAATTTGCTATTAATAAACTATCACCTCACCGTCAACGATTGCATCACTGCTTAGCTTACCATCAGGTGGGATCGCGGTCAAGCTCTAGATTAATAAATTAAAAAGAAAAGCTCACCACTTATCGTTAATATCTCACCAGTTAATAGTCAAGGGCTGTGGCACAGATTGAAGTGGAGTTTCCGAAAGCGTTGGTCTTAAAATTATACCATGTTTACGTGGGATAAACGGTTTAGTGTGGTAGGACCAACTTATAGAAAGAGGTCATTCGTCAAATTCAACTTGGTTAGGTTTTTTTTATGGTAGGTAAAATCATCTAATGAGAAATCCCGCCTTTGGGCGGAGCGGGAATTAGTGTCAGACTCTTACTGACTAAAAACCTACCCTGTTCCTTCCCTGCCTTGGTTCCAGGGCCCTGGTATGCATTTTCATACCTCCCCAGAGCCCCAGACTAGGACTCGACTCTACTGGGCCCCTACAAACTTAGTTAGGGGGCGTTAGAGAAACCCACCGTACGTTTTGGTCTCGCATACCTACCACGGTTTGTGGCATGGTAAGTTCGGGAGGTTCCTGTACCGGATTCAGGCCCAAGAAATGCCCGGGTGTCACCATTGTGCGGATCGCCCGGAGGAAACCGTGGAGCATACCGTGGAGGTGTGCTCAGCATGGACGGAGCGCTGCTGTGTCCTCGCGGAAACGATCGGCAGGCAGCGCAGCGCAGCACAGCAGTCACGCTTCTTATAAGGTGGACCGATAACAAGGTGAATATTTGTGACAAAATGCTAGTTAACGTGGTGAGTCTTGGGGGAAGCCTATGTCCAGATGTCGACAATTTTCGCCAGAAATGATGAAATAAATAAAAGAAATCTGGATTGGAATCTGGGTGGCGGATGTAACTTACTGCTGCTGTTGTTATATGTTGAAGGTTGGAATCATACGTTCTCAAGTTAAAAGTCTAGTAATTTAAAGTTTAAGGGTTAATCGTTTCTCCGTTCATCCTTGTGTTTATCCGGAGTTATAACATTTTGTATGGATTTTTAACTGTTTCTAGCACAAAGAAGACAAAACCTAATTATGTAAAACAATGGAATTTTCAATGAAGATTTTCTTGAAGCCGATAAATCAGTTACAATTTTTTAAAAAACCCCATAAGCCCCTTTAAAAATAAATAAAATAGGTACATGGTGTTTTTTTTTTGCCCAGGTAAAAAAAAAATATTGTATGACAATTAAGCCAATTAAGCTCTATAGGTTTAACTAAACTAGGACTTATAAAAAAATCATCATCTTCCTCCCCTTACCCGTTTTATTTGGGGTCGGCGCCACACGTTTTTTTCTTCAATTCTCTCCTGTCACTCGTCACGCTATCAGTAACTCCCTTTTTTTTCATATCACTTCTTACACAATCCTATCAACACAATCCAACATTCATATCTCCGCTACGTGCAATCTTTTTCTTCCGTCTTTTTCATAGCCCAACATTCTGATCCATACAGTATGACAGGCCTTATCACGAAAAAATTAAATTAAATAATCTTTAATTCGGATATGCCATCCGAATTAAAAATTTAAGATCCATATGGGTTAGTAAACAAAGAACAATAAAACTTATGTTATAGTCTTGCCGTTATTAACATTAAAATGACCTCTTAATTATTATTTTTTCCAATTTCCTATTCAAAGGCTAACCCACGCATCTTTCAGCCAGTTTGTACAGAACCTACCCAGTTATTTCGTTCAGCTGTCTGCCACGAACCTGTCTCACTCCGTCAGAGCTCTGTGGTATTTGGGTCTAAAGTTTGATTGGCATGCATACGACATGTTTTTCCCGGACCTATTCACTCGTAAGTTTGGCAACCATTCGAATACGTCAGTCATATTTGTTTAAGGCACTGACCGCACAGCGATATTTCACCGCGAGATTTTTTTTTCCGTCATTCTGTAACACATTGAATCTTATGGAAGTATCCGCACAGGCGATAAAAAACCTGTGACTTCATGCAGATTTGACGCGATGCGGTGCGAAACTAAATCCGCACTAATGTTTTGAGCAGTATATAGTTGTTATGGCTATGTTCAAATTGCGAAATAAAATTCGCGCGATTTACTCAGTTCTTGATATTTTATGTAAAAAACAACTGGGCAAGTGCGAGTCACACTCGGACACAGAAGGTTCCGTACAAATAAATTTATGTAAGAAGTTCAATTACCGAAACGAATCTCAATTTTTTTTGGGACGTTACTAAAAATTTACAGTTTTCAGATTTGTCCCAATACTTGTTCTATAAGACCTTGCTTCGTGCCACATTTCAGGGTTCTAGGTCGATGGGAGGTACCCTATGAATTTTGGTTCCCTTGAGAGTGTCGAAATATACCTTTTTCCGCCAAAAATGGTCGTATCTTCTTTTTTTCGTTAACTTAGAAGTTTTAGTTTTTCCTCAGCTTCAAGGGATTGCAGAAATGAGTATATGATTCTAATTTTAACTCGATACCTCCACGAGTTCCCGAGATAAAAGACAGACAGACGGACAACAAATGAATGATATAAAGGTTTTATTTTTATTTTGGAGGTACTGAAACCTAAAAAACCATTCATGATCTCAATCACAGAATGCCGTAAATGGGTGAATCCAATGTTCATGACATCGCTTCGCATCGCTTTTAGCGATAAGACCGCCCATTGTAACACCCTATTAATTTTAAGTTCTTTATGTAATTTTATTTTTTGGTGTACAATAAAGAATACATCTATCTGTCTATCTATCTTTTAATACGTCTGTTGCGCCACCACAAAATATTTTTTTTTTTGTTCAATTGTCCATTCTAGACGTGCGTCTCAGCCGGGAACAGCATTGAACTGTCAAAAACCGTACGGATTTTTATTCGCAGTGCGTTTTAGTGTAATTCCGAACGCGGAATATAATCCGCGAGAATAAAAACCTCGCGGTGAAATACCTCTGTGCGGACAGGCCCTTAACGTACAACATTGTGTTTCGGATACGATCCGTTAGTTTCATACCTAGATAGATCACTGCATTCTATTGCTCGTTGGCAGATTTTACATGAATGTTTGTGTCTGTGTATCAACCATTTAGAAAGAAAGTATACACTTGTCTATGAGCTTGGGTTGGTTTAAGTGCTAGAGGAAATTCATTCAAGGAACTATTCAAATTTTCTTTCTGATTTTTTCCGATCATCCTGTGACATTTTTGTCTTGTCTCGCTCTTGCTACTTGGTAAAAGTTCCTATAAGTTTTCTTGCACATGTTCTATATCTCCCTGGCTACTTCATTCAAGGCTAATTCATGTGACATGCAGTCTCAAATATAGAAGAAATGGACAAAAACGTGGAATAGCGAGATTGTTGTCCCGCACGTTTTGTAATTTATTGCTTGGTAGACTGTATATAGGTGGCTAACATTAGATATGTGGTAATAAAGCCAGTTACGAAACCTGCCTGCTCAGGAAACAGGAATTTGATGAGGATTTGTCTTCTCTAGGCGCCTCTCCACTTTAATTGTGTGTGATTATACCATAAATTAAGTCGATAATGTTCAATTTCAAAACGATGTAACCCCTAAAAGCGGTTCATAAAAGAAAAATCTTTTATTAGGCTATCCTCGAAAGTATGTTGTCGATCATAGTGTTGTCCTTGTCTGTTAAATTTATTCCTAACATATTAAGCGGATATTTAGAAAAGATTGTTGCAAGAGAACATGTTGGATAAGTTTGGTTGCCATATTATCATATTACATAGTCATTAATTAGGTCTAAAAATATGAGGATAGTTTTGAAAATAAAATAAATCTAATGTCTGCTATTCATATAGATAATATATGACTGTAATGAAAAGTCAATGAGACGAAAAGAGGTTGGATTCTCATGAACTCTTTCTTAGTGCTCGTTTTCATCATAAAAAGAAGTCTTGTGCAAATTTCACCGAAGGATTTTCAACGAGGCTTGCCGAGATGGATTTCATACATTGGCTGCCAAATGCTATAAAAAGGCAACAATTTGTTACATCTAAGTACATACTAATTGAAAACAAAGTATCAAAGCATAAATACTTTTTAAATTAGACACTGGCTAGGTAAATGCTCAACCCGTGCGAAGTCAAATGAAAAGGAAAAGAAACCTTTTGTCTATATTCCATTTTGAAACGATCCAATGCTGACTAAAACGAAAATCTCTTTATAGGAACATACATCGCTTTCTTAAAGACACGGAGTAATAGAATGGTTCGCCGGGCCGGGGTACGCGAGTGGATCGATGCTGATCCTGCCCTCCCATTGGCGGCGGTGCGAGTGTTCCTGACAGTCGTTTTTATGTCCACCACCCTTGAAATAATTCAAGCGAGCACCAAAATGTAGGTAGAGAAAATTTTGCGGCTTATAAAGTAGGTTCTTTAAAGCATTTGACTATTTTAAAAATATTTGAGAGGCGCGTTAGAAATATATTTACACTAATTCGTATTTAATAAAATAAACTACATTTTTTTTTTAATTTTTTTAAACTTTTACTATCAATTTATAACGGACTAACTTTTACTTTTTCGAAATCTCGCGACAAGCTTTTATATCATATAAATTGTGTAATGCCGTTATTAATTGATAGTATTATCATCTTTTTAGCCTATTTAATTGTAAGCTTGTTTTTTTTTAAAAAATATATTTATAATTTATTTTTTCTTTTTAGTTATACCTTATTTAAATCACATTCGTATTCTCAGCAAGTTCTTTCATTTGATTTTTATAGGAAAACATAAGAAACTTAGTCTGCTATCTTTAGAAGTCTGCCAGGTTTTTTTTTTATATTATTTTTTTATGGTAGGTAATATCATCCAATGACATCCTTTGGGCTTGGTCCGGACTGTTACCAGACGGACGGGCAGCAAGCTACCTATTGCCCGCCGTCCACAAGATGTGCCATTACACGATCGGCCGTAGAGAATCTCACAAAGGTATGTAAAAATCGCCGTATAACCAAAAATACAAAGGTTCGATTTTCCTGTATGGAGCTGAAATATGGACAATCCAACAAAATCACCGTAAAAAGATTGACGCTCTTGAGATGTGACACTGGCGTCTATTGAGGATAAAACAGACTGCTTACCGCACTAACGTCGCCGATTGTGCAACAGCGAATTTTTAAGATGTTTGGGCACGCAATGAAAGCTCTTTGGAACGTTTAGTGGTACAGGGAAGAGTAGAGGGCCTACGTTCTCGCGGCTAATCGCCTACCAGAAGGACAGACCTCACTAAATCATCTTCGAAGTGTTCCCTCATTGAATGTAAATGAATTGCCATGAATAAAGAGAGATGGAGAAGTATCGCAAAAGCCGCAACCAACCTACCAGACGATCCATGACCACGACCACTCCACCAAGAGTGTATGACTGAGAAGAAGGAGAATATTGGATTTATTTTATTTTTCAAGTTACTCTCTACAAGCCCTTTCAATTGGTACCTATTTTGTAGGAGTGTATTAAAAATGACTAGTTCAAATTCTTGAATGTTCCGCGATATTTTATTATTGATGATGAATTTTCTGGGTCTGATGATGATCCAAAAACGATAGGGTTGTGTCGTTTCATTGCGGAGTTCTTGTACCCACCTTCCAGTTCCATCATCAGACCCTGGTTACCATATAGGATACAAGTACTCGTCAATACGAATCAAACGAGCCCAAATTAGATAGGGTTGTGTCGTTTTACTGCGGAGTTCCTATGACCACCTTCCAGCTCCATCATCAGACCCTTGTTACCATATAGGATCCAAGTACTCGTCTAACGACGCCAAAGACGATAGCGTTGTGTCGTTTCATTGTGGAGTTCTTGTAGCCACCTTCCAGCTCCATCATTGGACCCTGGTTACCATAATACGAGTACTTGGATCCTTTAGATAGGATCCAAGTACTCGTCACTACGAATCTAACGAGCCCAAATTCGATGGGGTTATGTCGTTTAACTGCGGAGTTCCTATGGCTACCTTCCGGCTCCATCATCAGACCCTGGCTACCATATAGGATGAAAGTACTCGTCAATACAAATCAAATAAGCCCGGGGGGTTGTATTGTTTTATTGCGATCAGTTCCTATGGCTACATTCCAGCTCCATCATCAGATCAGCTCCATGTTATCATAATGTTACATTGTCACCCGATTTACATATGCATGTAAAACTTCAGCTCAATCGGTTGAAGATATCTGCTTCAAAATTGAGTTGCAAGATTTGAGCCGAACATAACTATGTATGTTCGGCTCAAATCTTGCAACTCAATTTTCTAACTCATACAGTGCAAGCTAACAGAAAGCATGTAAAAATGGATATTGCGTGGCAGAAGATAGGCCTTAGGCGGGTTATAATTTTATTTTATAGGTATAAATTGTATATTAAAAAAAATACATGCCGTAAATATGAGTTCACTACATTTGTGCTTAAGAATGATGGTAAGAGCCTATTCAAGACAAGCCTATAAGACACCTAAATTATAATCGGACGGGACGACCGCAGCAGGGAAATTGTTCCAGTCTTTCGATGTACGCGATATAAACAACGCGCGAACCATCTCGATTAAGCCAGCTTTCAAACAAAAAAAACCGCATCAAAATCGGTCTATTCATTTGGGTGCCACGATGCCACGGACAGACACACAGACAGACACACAGACAGACAGACAGGTCAAACTTATAACACCTCTCTTTTCCGTCGGGGGTTAAAAATCACAAATATAATAATATTATTATTATTAATATCTTATAAAAGAAACTATAACAAATTATTTAAACTATTGTACACGAAGTGACGGCTTCGTGTTCCACTGCGAGGTCGGTATCCTTCCACGAAATCGTCGATACACGACACCCTTCAGTCAAAACTCTCCTTTGAGGCAGGTCTCTAAATGGTGAGTCGGCACCCACACCACAAACGACTTGAAATTATTGTTATAGCACGGCTCAAGCTCTCAAAGTCCAGTTGGTCTTCACACGTACATACTCCACGATATCCTCAGCCTTCGTTATGTTATGTAGCCTGGCGTATAGCTGCGTCGTGGGTATTACTGGACACAGCAGCATATTGGCCCCTGCCAGCGCCGTACCGCACTGGTTCTGACAAGTAGGCTTCTTCTTTTCTTCTCTACCTTTGTGAAGCCATCCTTATCACTCTACTTGCCCCCTTTCGTTTTATCTGTTTGTCGCGTTGTTTGCGAAACAACAGATGAAAACAAAATGAATTATGAGTGCCTAAAGTTCACACTGGTATACCCTCATTTCCCTAATTATGTCCAAATTCCATGATAATAGGGTTATCAATTCGCGCATAACTTTTTTTTATGGATATAATTTTATGAAGCTTTTTCTTTTTAGAAGAGTGTTTTTACCAGGTGGTTCCATTTATTAAATATCAAAAAAAAATGCACAGTAAATATAACCGACTTTAAAAACAACGACTTCATTTTTAGCAAGTCGGCTTTTCTTGTTTTGTTTCTTCATTTTTTGACATATAAAAATCGGATATTTTTTTTGTTGTAACCCCGATCCCTCTGTGAAATACTCGTATTAATTGTGTCAACTTTTTTGATGATCTTCACAACACTCGCGATAATTAACTACATGACATGTTATCGATTAGTTTGTCACTAGTCGTATCTTCAGATGTTTATCTCGCTCAGTAGAAGTACAAGTATATATAGGTACATTGGTTTTCTTGGTTTGACAATAGAAGATTGTTTTCGCGATAAACAAGGTCTGTTTTGAATCTAATTCTGGCAACGTCTTACTATAAAAATATTTATCAAAGCGTGAGAATTCTCTAGTTCATAAAAGGCTACAAAACACTCGTAACAAACTAGATGCAATTTGTCATGACTATAAATTAAAGAGTCACCCTTTTGATAAACAAGAAATGTCCGCAACTACTATAATTTGCAGCTAATTCTGCTCGGAAGTATGGCCCTCGTCGACCCTGTAATTGATTTGTCGCAGACCCCGCGACCTGCGAATGTCGCGCGCGCGGCCGCCACGCGCCTCGACCACGCCCCAAGGACCATGTTTGATAGCTTTTCGCGTGAGATCTCATGTCGGTTTTACTTTGTGTTGTGTTGTGAGTTCTTGTGTGCAACGATCTGGTTAAATAAATTGTGGTTTTGGACATTAGTTCTAAATCAGTAGACTCGAAATGTTCTAAGCTTTGGTTAAAAAAAAAAAAACTTTAATTTCATTCCATTAAAGTCGTAAAAGTTAACTTAGGCAGATTTTCTATGAGGTTTTCTGTTAAATAACCTGTTATTTAATAACTAATTGTGCATAGGCACCTACATAGATACCTATAGTAGATATGTAATTTCATATTTTGTACGCCACTACTTATGGCTTCACATCAAGTCCATTATTATATCTAATTTGTACCTACTACATACTTATGTTTTACAAATAAAATATCTTTTATCTTATAAAAATAGTTAGTTTAGGTAATACTAAGAGAGGAAAACTCGTGCTGTCGCGTAACTTGAGCAAGGTAGCAGTGAAAAATATATTCGTTTCGAGTTTCATATTGATTAAGTCTGTTTAATCCCAGTAAAAATATAAGTGTGAAAGGCTGGTTGTCAAGCTCTCTTGAAGTTCCTGTAAAAGCGGCTCCTGTCATGGCAACTTTCTTCAAGTGACTATAAATATAATTAATTGGTTTACAGTAATATTGCTCAAAAAAACCATACAAAGTAGTTTTTCAATACACTTGCTCAGAAAGTGGCTCTTATTGCACTATACTTAGGTATATAATGGCACCTGCTACCAAACAGTAACATTTTGATTACCATTACGCACTTGTGCTGTAATGTTCACAAAACAAATTTTGAATACGAAAAAATAATAATTGTCTGTGGTCTATGGCCGTAATTTTAAGATGCGCGCGGTTTTTGGCGTGATTTTTTCAAATGAAATTTCTGGGTTTTATTAATTAAATAAAATCAAATACTACAAAAATATTAGAAAATGTTACATCCGTATTCTATTGTCCCTTAAAATGACACTATCGTAAAAACTTTTTACTCAAGAAAACAAACAACGATTAGACAATTTGATCAAAAGACTATATAGCCATAGCTTTCAACTATGGATAAATAAAAAAAAAAATTAGTTGTGCGCCTATGAAAACAGATTTAATTTTTTACCTCCATTTTATGAAAAAATTACTTATTTTTTTTTCAGAAGTGTATTGAAAAACGTCGTATGATATACGTGATTTATAATGTATGGTTACCGTTCTTGTCTCTCTTAAGACCCTCGCCACGGCTCGGGTCTTAATAACCTCCTACATTACACACTTATATCATAATGTACTATAAAATTATACGGGTTGCAAGTGGGCCGAAATGGTTCGTGTGGATAATATAATCATAACCAATTGCTTTGCGAACTAGGCTGACACACAACCGTATGTCTAGATAAATTAATTGACCGCTGTTATTTGAAATAAGCTCGTCACTAACTAATTGGATAAATTATTTTCTCTAACAATGACATTTGCATACAAAAAGCAACGTATTTCACAGGAGTCTTAAAATAAGTAAATTAAATTAATTCAAGGCCGGCCTTTTAAAAAAGTACAAACCACCAGCTTGACTTAATTTATTTATTTGGGTGCATATGTTGGGTGAGGATTATCCTTGGGTCCGCCAGCCGTGAAGACCACGTGGTCGTGGGTTCCGTGCGGAGAGCGCGCGGCGTGTGCCACGCGGCTGCGCACGCGCCGGCACGCGCCGCTCAAAGTGCCCGGAACAGTGGACCGACGCCTTTACTAAAACTGTTTTTCTGACGGCACTTAATTAATCCGTGTCGCAAACTACTTTTGATCACTGTTATCGGCTTCCTACAACTTCGGTACAATACAATCATCTTTTTGATTAGGACTCAAATTCAAATTATTATTTTATCCTAACTCTAACATTTTGACATAATATTACACAATATTAGGAACATTTTTCTACACAATATTAGGACCATATATAATTAATGTATATATGTAGGACGTTCTTTTTTTCTTAAGTGGGGAAAAATCATCCAATAACCCACTTTTCGAAACCAAACGTTAAGTAAATTAAAATTTAAGATACTTAATTGAAATCAATTTCGGTTACAATATGCGACCCAAGTAGCTTATGAAGTAAGTTAACAAACTCACGGTGGTCTTTTTTTCGTCGACTAGTTATTTATCAAGCTTATAAAAATAACTAAATATCTACTATTTAACCCTTATTTGATAAATCATAAAGAATCCAGATAACATGAAATTCTAGATTCGTACACGATAAATCTATCTATAAGCACTCAACAGTTTTTTCAATTGCCTGGAAACTAAATCGTTCCCTTTGTGATGAGACCCCAGCCCGCATTAGTTTGTATGTTTGTTGTATTTAAGCATTTATTATACGCAATTATTAACAAGTCGGGAACAGAATCGAACATGTCAACGGGGACTGTGGCTCTCAAAGATTGGATTTGAATTAAGATTACTTTTAAAATGTGGTTAGTTATTTTCCTTAAATCTTTCGGGTGTTTAGTTCCTATTGGTTTGGTAGGTACTTATGTAATTATTACTGTAAAATAATTTGCAATGGGATATATTTCAAAAACATTTTAGTTTATATATATTATTTTTTTTATTTTGTAGTTATTGTGTTGCTATTGCTACTACTGACTTGGTAAAGCACAGATTTCTTTTTTTTTAAATCTCATGTTGACATGATAACTATCACACAACTGACACAACGCTGTCTAGTCTCAAGCTAAGCAGAACTAGTGTTATGAGTACTCGACAACTGATTATAATACTGATATATTTCTAAATACATACATATTATAGTTCAATTACACCTAGACACAGAACAAATGATCGTGCTCACCGCTCAATCATTTGTCCTGGATGGGAAAAGATCTCACGGCCTCCGGTATAACAGTCAGGGCCACTAACCACCAATAGGTCAGTCTATTCACTCAGGCCAGTTTATTTTGTAAATCTCGTACAATTCGGTTAGCAAAAATACTTTACAACGGGTTGCTTAAATAAATGAAAAGTTTGAGCACCGCCCCGAGTGCACCCCATTTATCAACTGCTTCAGAGCAAGAGGGGTTTTGCTGAGTACACGCGACCCGTCCCCATCTCCACACCAGACACTGCACAAGTACCGCAGTCCTATGGGAACAACACACAAATTACCCAAAACTAATTGTCTAATATGTTAACGCTAGTTAAGCAAACAGATTGAACGTTTCGTGTGTTTTTTTGCGGTCGCTTCGTGTTTGTAGTGCGCAAATATTAGAGCGATTTTTGAATAGGTTGCCATTATTTTTATAGTTTGTTGGTTCACGTTTGACCACTATCACCCTTTATGATAAGCGATGCAAGCAAGTTTGCTTGAAAGATAACTATTTACTCTTGAATTCTTTTTTAAAGCTCTCTGGATTGTAGCTATCAAGAAATACAGACTCCGGCAGGGAATTCCACTCCTTTGTTGTATGCACAAAATGCCATGGATTCCTAAAACGTTTTGTGCGTACGTGGATGTCCACCATGAAACGACGGTGTTGATGTGGCGCGGTACTCCGATGATGGAACGGGCTTGAAGGAATTAAATTGTGCAATTATTTGATCCTTGTCGTAAGATTGTCGCAGTATCTTCTCTACTGCCGAACGTGCATGACATGCACCCTTGTATATCTAATTATGAGTAAAAATAAGAACAAATAAATATAATAATAAAAATGTTTATTTTGAAAATAAAAATAAACATTATAATAAACAATTTATATGGGTAAGTATAAGGTAAGTACGATGATAACGAGCTGCAATTGTGTGTGACATATAACTATGTGATACGAAAATCGATAAAAAATTGTTGAGGTATGATTTTAACCATTTTAAATTCCTTTTTTGGTTGAAAAAAGGTTGTTTTCAATACACTTACTCGAAAACTGCCTCTTATCGCACTACGATTAGGTTCGATATGGCATGTATATCACCCGCGTGCTTTTTTTAAATGTATCACACCAAGGGCTTTTTTCATTCCTATTTCATCACGGTCAAGGGTGATTACTATTTTTTTTTTTAAAGCAAAGAGGCGGATATTTTTAAGGTTTTAATATTTAATTAAAATTGAAATTGTGTTTTTGAACAGAATATAATAAATAGACATGATTACGTAAGCAATAATTTGTTATTATCGCCAAAAAAACATTTATCGGTGTTCTAAATTCAAAAATATTTGAATTTTTAATTTTTAATATTAGGATGTATACGGTTTGATACCTTTGCTTCTTATTTAACCTACGAAGATTAAGCGCGGGAAAAAAAGTACTTAAATTAAATCACATTGTTGGTGTTATTGGTGAAAAAAATGGCAAGTTTAAGTTTTGAAGACAATTATTTAGATGTTACGCCTCCAGATATTGTGATTGAGACACAAAATGCTTGCGATAGCTTGTTGTCATCCAAATCTAAAATGGAATATATATCAACGTTCGAAAATTTTCTTGACTGGAAAATCAACAAAAAAGCGTCATCATTTTCAGAAAAAGTATTTTTGGCATACTTCAATGAACTTGCCATTAAATATAAGCCTAACACGCTATGGAGTATACATTCGATGTTATTTTAGCACGCTACTGCAAAAACATGGCGTTGACATCAAAGCATATTCAAACCAGTCTGCGTTTTTAAAAAGACGCTCAGTCGGTTATATTGCACAAAAATCGAAGGCATTCACCAAATAACGTGGAAAAGTTTTTGAAAGAGGCTCCGGATAGTCAGTATTTGGCAACAAAGGTCAGTAATTGAATTAATATCTGTTATACCCAGCCTACAGGCTGCATCCGCGCGCTCAATAACCTATAAGTAGCTATTTAAGCAGTGTTTTATTTATTTCCAGGTCGCGTTCGGCAGGAACTAAGCCAAATAACCATAAAAGATATCGAAAATCATGGCAATTTGATGCTAGTAAAAATACCTAAAACTAAAAACAATATTCCAAGATCTTTCACAATTTAAGGTCCATTTTATAATATAGTAAAAAATATGAAGCTCTACGTACCGCAAAAGCAACAAGTGATCGCTTTTTTCAAAACTACCAAAAAGGTAAATGTACGGCTCAACCAATTGGTGTGAACAAATTTGGTGCCATGCCAAAGGAATTTGCCAGGTTTTTAGGTTTACCAGATGCCGAGTAATACACCGAACATACCTTCAGAAGAACTTCAGCTACATTGCTGGCTGATGCTGGAGCCGACATATTGACATTAAAGCGTCATGGCAGATGGAGATCTAACACAGTAATCTTATATCGAAGACTATATTTAACAAGACAAATATTAGTACCAAGATAACACAAGCAATAAACTTGGAGCCAGCTCCTAAGAAGTTTTACCTTGAACCACAACCTTCTACTTCATATGCCAATAACGATTTGGTGCCTCCTGTAACTACAGAAGAGCAATTAGAACATTCCACCTCCTATATTCCATCATCTCCAACGTTCACTAATACTCAAAACAGTGAAATTAATGAAATTGTTAAGAATAACATTTCACAAACCGTGAAAATGCCAACAAAATCTTCTGTGTATCATTTTCATAATTGCACGTTCAATAATTCAGTACTTTTTCAATAATTAAATATTTTAATGTTAAAAATACATTCATATTATTTTTCTTCGTAAATGTATTGAAAAACGTCGTTTGAAACACATGCAGATTTGTCACTGCAGCCCTCGGATCCATAACTCACTCGCCTACGGCTCGTGAGATTTCCGCCTCGGTCGCAATGACAAACATTCCGCACACGTATCAAAATGTACTATTTCATGTGAACAAATAAACCGAAGATTGAACCGTTGATGATCGATGTAAAAAATCATATGTTATTATCAACAAATTAATAATTATCTGTGTTCTAAATTAAAAAAAAAAAACTGAATTTTTAATATTAAATACTATTAAATAGGACGTTTAACGGTCTAATACATTTGCTTTTCCTTCAACCGGGAAAAAGTCTATTATATACTAATTTGTATCTTATTTATTTGTGTTACTTGTGAAATAAATGTTGAATTTAAGATTTGAAGAGAATTCTTTAGATGCTACGCCACCGCCGCCAGATATTGTGATTAAGGTAAAAAAATACTTGGGATCGATAGCCTGCGCCATCTAAATCAAAACTAAAATATAAGGCAACTTTGAAAAATTTTCTTCAATACAAAATTAACAAAAATGAGAAGTAATTTTCAGAGAAAGTATTTCTTCGTAAGTGTATTGATAAACGTCGTTTGATACACGTGCAAAGACACTGCAGCTCTCGGCTCCATATCACACTCACCTACGGCTTGTGCGAATTCCACCTCGGTCGCAATGACAAACTTTCTGCACTTGTATCAAAATGTACTATACGAATTCGTAGGGGAGTCGTAACTGGCTTGTAGGCAAGTCGTAGCAACGTAGCCAAGCGCTACACGCCAATCGGGTACAGTGACCATTACTAAGCTAGTTATATCCATGTTTTAGTTATCCTAGGCTCTTTGAATGTATTATGGTTAGACAGTAAGATTGCTTCTTCGTTTTACTTGGCTAGACCACCATTAATAAATCTTGAAAAGCGCTGCTGGAAGTCTATCCAGCCTGTTTTACCTATTGGTAAAAGGTACAGCTAGACACGTTCCGAGACACTTGACTATTTGCAAATGTTATGAGATGACACTTCAAAATCTCATACATTTTGTCATATCGTCTACAACCGTAGACTTTTTATTTTTTTGGTACGACAAAAACGGCTACAGACGTGGACGTGGTTTGGTGCGAATGTGTTGTTATGGTGCATAATTACTGCGCAGGTACGTGTGTATTGAAAAATAAATAGAAAAGAATTTGCTGTGACACCTACAAACGAAAGTAGTTGCGTGATGTGTCATTAGATCATGTGTTTCCTAGGAACACTATGGACAAGCAACGGCTATCGCCGGTTTACCATATTACATGAAATAGTGTTCACCGCCCTTAGCCGTACTGTCCCGTAGCTAAATACCGAGATAACGTCGAGAGGCGGTCTGTCAAGGAAAGTGATAAATGGGTACAAGTGTACAACAACTGTTTATTATGGAAAATCAAAACAAATTAAAGAAAATCTTTGTTCATACACAATAATTGCAACAGTGTTCAGCGAAGCTATGGATAATGAATAGTGGACGTCAGCAATTTTATTTCGATCGGTATTCCCTACTAAGGTAAGAACACAACTTATTTATGCTAATTCTTAAATGTAGGGTGATTTTTCTATCGTCATTAGAAAACACGATACTCTTGCAAGACTGGTGTCAGATAACATACAATAGTTACATGATACGACGGATCAAACGATTTTATATTTTGTTAATTACTAGCGGATCCGGAAAACTTCGTACCGCATAATAGACGATTTTCTTTTTCTTGAATTTTTTCCATTTTTTCCTCACTGTTTAAACCTTTCCTGGAGTATTACGAATATTTCAAGACTAGAGTTAGACAAATCGGTCCAGCCGATCTTGAGTTTTAGCGAGACTAACGAACCGCTATTCATTTTTATATATAAGAAGACTAGCTGACCCGGCAATCATAGTAGCTACCGCCTAATAGTAGATTTTTTCCGTAAATTTTTACATATTTTCTCACCGTTTAAACCTTTCCTTTAGTATCACAAATATTTCAAGACTAAAATTGGCTAAATCGGTCCAGCCGATCTCGAGTTTTAGCGAGACTAACGAACAGCTATTTATTTTTATTTACAAGATTTATTTAAACTTACTGTACAGTAGTGATACAAGGGCTAAATGCAACAAGACATTCTCTACCAGTTAACCTTTTGGTATATTTTTGTTGTATTTGTAATTGTCCGTACAAAGCTTACACGTAAGATTGTTTTTAATACCTAATATAATCTTCCAGAATTTTTTAACACACGCGTGATGTTTTGATGACCAGCAACTAAACTAATGCGCCAATAGTAGATACTTTTGTCGTTTACAAGTAACTTTTAACCGGAAGATGAGTAATTAAGACAAAAAGTTTGGATTTATTTTTTCATTATGATTTCATTATGAAATTAGATATTTTTGTGTCCAGTAGTGTTATTAAAGAAATACACCAAAAACTCTCTCTTTCTTTCTTCTTTTCTTTTTCTGAATACTTTGGCATTTTACTATATATAAAAACAGAATGACTGACTGACTGACACCATACTAGGAACGGGTAATTTTACTCCAGGCAGGCAACCCGTTCTGGAAGGAGGGTTTATTGAAAATTCAACTTTAAGGGGGTGACAGGGAAATTCATTTGTTTTCAAAATTTTATTTCTTGGGCTCATATACCCAAGGGCGTCGCCAGCCGATGATCAAGGGGGGGGGGGGGGGCTATTTGGAAGCATAGAGAAAAATAATCAAAGATTTTTTAATAATAATAATTTTTTTTTCTCCACAATATAGCTCTTAATTGCTAGCCTTATTTCTACGGTAACATATGGGCATTATATTGTGGGAGACTGTTGCATAAACTAGGCTTAAGACCTGTATTTCAGGTCACCTTGGCACAAGTATGAATTGTAGTTACAGTCGAGAGTTTTCGAAGCTGTAAAGCAAGTGAAAATTTCAACATTTTAGTGCTAAAGTTGGTGGAATACCCACTAAATTATCCAAGGAGACTGTAGTCACCGCCAAAATTCTTACCACAATAGTGCTAAATCTAGCGCTGAAAGTGCTAAGTTCGCAATACCAACCGCGTGGCGCCATATTGCCTGCCCCCACCTTGTTTAGTTCCGGCCTGTGAAACGTTAAAGCCACCAAAACCGAAGTGCCCCCTTGAAGGCGCGTTTTACTTGTTCAAATGTTCCCTTGAATTAATCGAGTTTTTATAAATGACAAGTTTACAATTGGTTAACAAATGTTACGAATGTGGCAGATTAGACAAAAAAATAAAGACTTTTCTATTTTCTAGGGGGGGGGGGGAGCCCCTCCCTGCTCCCCTTGGCGACGCCCTTGAATAGAATAGAATAGAAATACTTTTATTCGAGACAGACACAGCACAATGGTTACAAACATGAAATAATACATATACCTACTTAATAAACTTCGCAAATTCTAATCAAAATGACTTATACAGACTGTTACTGTTAGTTTTTTAAAACTACCCAAGATAAAACTTCAAAAATTTTACGGTAATTAAAATTCATATATTAAAACAGTATTAAAAAAACGGGTGCATCCAGCAAAACGCTGTTAAATTAAGTTACAGAAAAATTCAAACAGTCGCAATTAAAGTTGGGCAGAATTGGCATAAAAAAGGAAAAAAAAACTTACTTGTCTTCTGAGCTCTCTGGACCTAGCTTGACTGCTGGAATTGCGTCCACGGACAAAATCATTGATGTAACTTAACTTAAATCTGTTTGTAAAGTAGGCTTTGACCCCGCCAACGTCTTGCAAGTGTCTTTATAGTTACTAGACTGTGTATCGCTTATTGATTGCATGTCAGCGATCTCCGCATGTAAAACCTATGCTATTGCTTGCTCTTTCTTGCGTGAACAAAAGTTATGAATTCAAATGTGGTCTTGCAAGGGTACTTAGTTTTGGGTTTTGGAAGTAATATGCATCTGCGTGAGCACACTTTGTATTGTATTTTTATTTGAATATTTCGGAGGATTTCCTTATAAATCTTATTTCGTTACGTAAGGATTTAAAAAATAGGCCCTCAATTCAGATGCATAACCCGTCCAAGTACCTTAAAGAAGGTACAGCTACTTATATTTTTTATGTCTAGGTGATGATGATGATGATGATGCCATCTAGCTGATTTCGGCCACAGCGTATTCGTTAGCTCCTCATGATGGCTGTAAGCCCAGATGTCTAGATATGAGAAGTCTTGAGGAGATTTTTGACAAAATCCTACTAAATGTTTAAGTGCTAAAAGGCACTAAGTAATAAGATTTCTCCATGTTTTTGCATATTATGCTAATGATTGACATGTCATAAGTCATATTGATATTAAGAGCGGCCAACCCGAGGTACATTTTCATACAACCGCTCTTACGTGAATATGATGATTGAGATGATTACACATCTTTCTTCAGATATTTTGGTTACACAGATATCTTGTGGATAAAATCGCTTCTATAGAAATGAAAAAAATAATTTGTGCAAACCTAATTCAGTAAAAACCTCTGAAAATCTTCTATTTTACGTGAACTTTGGCCCTCCATAATGCACTCATATATTAAAAATATAAAAAAAAATACTTCTATAGAAGCCTTGTACATTAAATCGAAATTCTAAATGATGACAATTTATCTCAAAAACTTTTATGGGTTTTAAAAAAAGACGTATTTCCTGTAACAAGTTTTGTGAAATATTCGAGTAAATTACGGAATTACCCAATAACAATAGAGTTTTCAGGCGTTATCTCTCTTTTTTCGAGTTGCTACTCCGTCAGACATTGCCTTGGAATACTTTAGATGTAGCAACAAGCTTTTAAACCATGTTCGACGAACAGGTGGGGAAGGGCCACTTTAAGGGTGGATTATTTATCTCCCAGCCATTTAACGTTAAAATTCAGAAAGCACTAATTAACTTTTGCTGGCAAACAGACAATTTAGGGTTACATAATAATTTCGAAGTTTGGCTCATAAGTTACGGGTAAATCATTGAAACAACTTTTATAGTCAATAATAAAAAGTTTAATGAATACTTTAGCGGTTAGTTCTTCTCTTGTTTTTCTTGTATTGCCTTCTCCGGAAGCCTAATCTCTTCGATGGCCAGGTTTTCTTCGCTGGACCTGAGCTCGTGGTATTTGTACTTGAAAGCCATGGTTGTGAAGATAAGCATGTCTATTAACATGAGACCCGCGAACAGGAAGAACTCCTTCCACTGAGGACAAAGACAAATTTTTTCTTGAACATGAAGTTTTATTTTTATAGTCAAATTAACGTATTGTCTCGGCTTTGTAAAAGTGCGGTGTGGAATACTTAAAATAGTTTTGTCCTTGTCTTGACAATTATGAACACAACAAAAAATAAAACGGCCAAATCGAAAACAACGCCATTCTCAGAATTAAATCATAGAATTGGCATTTCGTAGTTCGGCCCCAGGATTTTTGCAGACAGGTACCAGGTACACAGTTTACTTTTTTTCTGAATTCTCTTAAATTCCTTGAAGTCATTTGGATAAAAATATGTATAAAAATAAATGTAAATGTACATTAAAAATACTCCTTTTAGAGTGTTATTTTACAGGTAAACAGTATTCTTTAAATAAATTGGCTATCCTAATTGCAACAAGCAAATTATATCTACTATGGGCTTCGACGTACTACCTTGGTAATGCACCCACGCACACACAAACACTCTAGTGAGGCAATATCAAGAATTTTCTTTTTTTTAAATGACCTGATTATTTTACGATTAAAAATACCTATTATAAAAATGCATGAATATATACCAACCATGCATTTTTAAAATAGGTATTTTTTTGATTTAGTAGTCGATACTAAGCATACTACTTTCAGGATGTGAATTTATTATGTAACATGTTCTATTGGATCTTACCTGCGCGTCCAAAAAGTTTCCTTCGACGATGAGCACAACGATAAGGTTTCCGAAGGCGACAGTAAGTAGCCATACGGACTGTAATACTGATTTCATGCTGGTTGGAGCCTGTGTGAACGAGAACTCCAGGCCAGTGACGGAGAACATCACCTCTCCCATGGTCATCACCACGTACTGGGGAATTAGCCACAGAATATGGATGCTGTTCGGCGGAGTTATCCTTACTTCCTTTGCATGCTGGAAAATGATAATAAATTTTGTTATTTGAGGCATACTGTTAATATTTCCTTTTTTTACAACCTTATTTTATTTGCAATATTTGTGTGTATATGGCAAATTTTATCTTGCAAATGGATTTTGAAATAATTAACCGATTGAGTTGAATTTAGTATACCTACTTAGGTATACTAAATTCAACTCAATCGGTTAATTATTTACGTGTGTGGGTCATGTAAATGGCTTCATTTAAATGACAAAATTTCGCGTTCATTCAGTGTTGTTAGTAAATAAAGTACTAAAACAAGAAAAATTAAAACACGTAACAATTAATAAAATGAAAATAAAAATAATTTAACAAGTTTACAAAGTAAAATAAATTAGGACTAAAGGTTAGTAATAGTGCCATTTTAAAAGTGTCACAGCTGATACATAAGCTAAGATAACTTAATATTTTGTATAATATTAGGCAATAGCATATTTTGTATAGTGGCTATAAAGCCACTGGTAAAAATTTAAGTAGCCGTATAATAACAACCATTAGGTGCAAAAAGCTCTTAAAGGCGGATAGGCACGTGTTTTGGTGTCTAATAGGTTGATATCCGATCCTAACCTTTCCGTTATACCGTTAATTTGATATTATTTATAAATCAGTTTCATTTAAAATTATTATTTTATTGAAAACTAGCTTTAGCCCGCGGCTTCGCTCCCGCTCCACCCTACTCTACCTTACTCTACCCTAATCTACCCTACTCTACCCTACCCAACCCTACCCCCCTCCCTCCTCCCTCTACTATACCAATAAATGAGCAGGTTTCAGTTTTTTTTTACTTAACGGGATAAAAATTATCCTATGTCCTTCTCCTGGAGCTAAGCTACCTTCCAACCAATTTTCAGCCAAATCGATTCAGCCGATCTTGAGTTATAAATAGTGTAACTAACACGACTTTCTTTTATATATATTAAGCATAGATGGAATAAAATCAAATGGAGATACTAAAGGCGACCATTTAAAAAATTAACAGCATCTGGGTCACCATCGAATTAGGTTCGGATTCACCTAAGTTTCGCAAACTTTGTCGAATTGTATAAAATGATCACTGGCTGTGTACCTGTCCATTGGATTTCTTTTAAACCTGTTTTGAAGTAAGAATAAAATATAAACATGGCACTTACATAAATTCCAGCAGCATCCTCAAACACGTTTATAGTATACACAGCGCCGGATTTAAAGTCATATTCTCTCATCACAACATTCCCAGCGACCACCACGTCACTCACTCCTTTAGCGATCGTCTTTTGTGATGTATCATTACTTTTAATATTTAGTGACGTGCTGTTCTTCTTTATATTGTAAATACTTATTTCTACTGGGTTGTTCAAGTTGGTTAAAAATCTAAAAAAAAAACAAAATTTATTTCATATGTACATTATGGATCGAAAGTTGGTTGCATAAAAACTGTTTTTTTTTTTTTGTTATTAGGTAAGTGTTTGGCATTTCTCTTGCCAAAATGGAGACAGCTCAGAAAAAAATATCTGCTATAATTCCTAAAAGTGTGTAATATTTTCTATCTATATATATAATTTTACAGGACAAACCAAAATAATCAATAAACATTGTGGTCGAAGCAACTATACGTTACATAATAAACTGCTGCTAACGTAAACATTTACCAGTTGAGTGAAATTAATTTACATAGCGATAACCAATTCCATAATAAAAAGCTATAATTGAAACTAAAAAATTAATGATGCCTCGGGAAATATACGTGTTATTCGTGTTATTTTCGTGTATTAAATCGTATAATATCGGAGTGAAGGTCAAACAAGGAAAACTAATTGGTCAGAGAGAGGCTACTGTTTTTGGTAAAAGACTGTATTTTGTGTTTTATAGAGTGCCCTACGCGAAGCCTCCTATCGGTAGATTAAGATTTAAGGACCCACAACCTGTGAAACAATGGAAAAAGATTTACGATGCAAGAGAGGAATTCCACGGCGCGTGTGCACAAGCTCACATCGTGCACAAACACGGCCTGTTCGGAGCAGAGGACTGTCTATATCTCAACATTTATACGCCAGAAATTCCCAATTCGGAAGCTACGAATAATCTTAAACCTGTCATCGTTTGGCTTCATGGATACGCTTTCACTTCGTCCTTCAGTCATATACATGGAGCTGACTTCTTGATTGATAACGACGTTGTTGTAGTAACCGTAACACATCGAATTGGAGTATTCGGTTTTCTTAAACTTAACGATGATGACTCTAATGCGAACATGGGACTGAAAGATATAGTCATGGCTTTAAAATGGATAAGAACGAATATTAAACGATTCGGTGGTGACAAACAGAACATTACTCTGATGGGCAGTAATTCAGCTGCAACGTTCATATCATTGCTATTGATCACAGAAGCAAGCAAACTATTTTCAAAGGTTATCTTACAAAGTGGTGCAATTTATTCTGCTTCTATATTACAAGGTGACCATAAATTAGAGCGAGACAGATTAAAACAAGAACTCACTAAAAAGAACTTAATTATTAGTAAAGCAGGAACCAAAGATATAATTGATGCTTCACAGAGTATTTACACTCGTTCAGAAGTGGAAAACTATCAAAGACCTGTAGTATCATTCACACCGATTGTTGAAACGAAATCTGGAGCAGCTTTACTGACACGGATGCCAAGAGATTTTTACAATATTGTGAAACATAAAAAAGCGAAACCAATATTAATTGGTTTCAATACCCAAGAAAGCATATCCGAAGTTATACCGTTTATACAAAATCCATATTACTTGAGATTATTTAGAAAGTTTTTTAAATTTATGGTTCCTTTCTCTGACGGTTGTAGTTATAATAGTACATCACAAGTTTACAAGCGTGTGGGTGAACTAATCAAAGATAGGTATTTCAGAGGTGGTATTACTGAAAAATCACTTGATAGTTTTTTGAGATACACATCAGACCTTATTAAGTTTCCAATAATAAAGTTTATTAAAACATATTTGCAACTAGGTAAAGGAAACACAAAAATGTATATGTACAAATTCGATTATAGAGGAACGCTTAACGCAGTCAAAGCAAATTCACTAGCTAATTCACAAACAAGAGTAAATGGTGTAGCAACTGGTGATGAAATATGTTACGTGCTTAAATGTGAACCACTCTGGGAAAACTATGTAAAGATGAATCGTGATGAGGTCAACAGCGACAAAATGATCATTAAAGAAATGTCTGAACTATGGGCTAATTTTGCGAAACATGGCGAACCCACCCCTCGATCTTATATTGGTAACATTACATGGCCACCGATGAGTTTAGAAGGCAACAATGTATTGAGAATCAGAAAATCATTTACAACGATCGATTTCAAACCAGAACTTTCAATTTATGGTTTTTGGGATGCCATATACGAAAGATTTTATAATGAGCAGCATTGTAAACCGAAGCACGACGAGCTCTAGTATTAATATTAGATACTTTATATAATAAAACTCACCGAACACTAACTCCATCGATTGCTTTGTCGTTATTGTCTGTGAAATTGTAAAGTCCTTCTTTATTGATAAAGAAGGAATTTGCAGTTTTCTCTTTCAGATGGAAGTATCCGCTGAACGCTACATCTGCACACTCTGTGCTGTGCTGTCCTTGTAGGAAGAAGGGGAGATCCACAAAGTCATCGGCGACAATGTTGAGGTTCTCGTAGGCGGAAAGAGGGCCGATCTCAAAGTTGTGAGTGGCGTTTTCCTCCAGTACGTTAAGGTCTGCCGTGTTCAATGTGAAGTTGCAATTGAATCCGTTATACACCCTCAATTGAGCCAAGCCTTCCGCAACTGGTGTCCCGTATGTCGGCTGTAACAATAAATACACATTTTGGTATGCTTAAGTATATTACTGTATTTTCTGATCCACCACGGCATTGTGAACCCCGGGACCCTGCAACAAAGCAATAGAAGGTACAAGAGTAGGTTTTAGTCAGTTAAAGTCTGACACGCCCTCCCGCTCCGACCAACAGCGGGAGAAGTCATTGGATGATTTCCTACCATAATAATAATAAAGAAAACACGTCATAGCATGCATGAAAACTTTTTCCGATTACAGTTTTTCTATTGATGAATACTTCAATAAAGACGTTAAATACTTTTTTACTTATGATAGTGCAAATAAGACATACATGTTAAGACTCGAGCGTGCGCAGAGGGCAGTTTTGAAAGTTGGTAACTTCTTGCCATTCCTACATCCAACTAAAGACCTCTATGCACTCACTGGTGTCTTGACGGTGCGCCAACTGTATGTTTTAAATGTCACCCTCCGAAAACACTCCCAGCTTGATTATAATCCCACAGTCTTTGAAAGCAAGCGACGTAAGCATGCAGTCTGCCCGGCTATAAAAACACACACAAAATTTGCGCGCCATCACTACACATTTCTAAGCAACTATCTTTATATAAAAATAAACAAGATATTGACAATATACCCACTTTCCAAACAATCATGTAAGTCAAAACTATTTGAGTGGCTGCAGAAACTGGACTATGATAGTACCGAGCAGTTACTACTAGTCTTGTCTTAGCCCTAAATCTAACACTCAGTGAATCACATCACCCATGAGGAAGTGGTGTACTCAAACCAACACCAATACACACAAATACGCTCACAAACACAACTCACAGGCATAGAACCACTTTTCATCTTTCTTTATTTTTTTTTTGTTTTGTTCTTCCTCCATGTGTTTAAATTGTGAACTATATTCATATGTTTCCCATCGACCTGTAGATTATATTATTTTCTTGTATTCTTTAGGGTGAGGGCCTGGAGATCCGTAACACAGGGGCTCCCTAGTACGGACTCCAGTCTCTCGCAAAGGAGCTCGTTACTCAATTATAATAGATTACTTTTAAGTTAAGGAAACCTTTGTGAAGAGAGAACAATAAATTTTATTATTATTATTATATTATTATTATAGTAATTGGCGTAATTGTAAAAATAATAATAAACCATTTATTATCAGACATCTTGGCCCATAGATACATATATTACAGACTAACATAATATAAAGCATACGCAGGTGTAATTGTTGTAGTGATAGTTGTAATTATTTAATTTTTCTTGCTTTTATATAGCCTCTTTTATGATGTGAATGTGAGAACTTTGTAGACTCCGCAAATTCATAGGTTACTCACTTTGTTGTGTTCTTGGGTACAATATTGACTGGTCTAAACTGTCCTTACATAATTTATCTATTAATTCTGTAATATATATTTCCATATTGTAAGAAAACCATTTTTTTATAAGAGTAACCATGGAGTTTCGTGCCGGTTCTTCTCCATAGCACTACGTTCGTGCACTAGCTTCTGACGTTTTATAAAATCTTGAAAGATTTTTTGAAAGTATTTACAACTTATCGTTAGTAAATATTTAAAAGACTTAGAACTATGTTAGTAACACTTGGTTCATTTTGTGCATAATTATGCATTCTGTTTTACGATAGCTACAATCAATTTTTTAGGTGGTAAATCATCCAATGACTTTTCAAGCCTAGGGCGGAGCGGTATGTCAGACTTTTACAGACTAAAGTTCACTTCTATGTTCCTTCTTTGCCTTGCATTCTAAAACACCGGTTCCATTTCGGACTACCCACGGACTATATAATAGATAGACAGGTGTATCTGTTATTCAGTTATGATAAGCTTAAAAGAAAGAAAGAAAACACGTTTATTCTGCCTAAATAGACGCATAATTATTTATAACAAAAAAACCCCGTCAGGCCATGTATGGATCGGGCATAACCGTGTTGAACCTTATCACCATAGACAACACAGTTGTCTAGGTTGTCTATTACTTCACCGACGCCGGCCTCGGTAGAGAAAATTATAATATAATGAATTTACCGACAAGGTACCGACATAGCCCGAAGAATCGTCCAACTTAAGTGGCAATGGACACATTGCTCGCAGAATAGATAGCCGATGGGGACGAAAGGTTCTGGAATGGCGATCACAAAAAAGAAGACGCAGCGTTGGAAGGCCTCCCACAAAGTGGCCCGATGAATTTGTGAAGGTCGCGAGAACCCGATGGATGCCAGACACAACGTCTTTCGGCTGAAATGATGATTAGGAGTAAAGATTTAAAGTCTTACCAATAAATTAAGTTCTACAATTCCGGAGATGATGAAGGCACAAGCCGCCAGGATGCCGCCCCAAATCATTTTATGCAAAGGTTTTCTTATAAGCTTTAGCCACGTCAGGAACGGGTAAATTGCCTGCAAATGAAATGTAGTTACAATATTCTTGCAAATTTGATGGTCAATTAATCATCTATTATAACAAATCTCTTAGACGTGACGGGAATATCTAATGACGACAAATCGCTCACCTAGCAATATATTGGCACATTTACATTTTTCATCATTATTATCAGCCTTTTAATGTTTCCACTGCTGGGACACAGGCCTCCTCTCTAGAGAGGGAATGGGCTGTAATCCACCACCCAGTGCTGGTTGGTGCATGTCACATGTCTTCGAATTTTTGGTTCTAGGACATGCCGGTTTCCTCACGATGTTTTTCTTCACCATTATGAGAGCTTGAGAGATTTCACAGACATTTTTCATATTTCACAGAGAAATTTTGATGTTGGCTACTAGTATAGACCATACTAGATATTTAAGTATATAAATTATCTATTTTTAAACACTTAGGCCGTTGAAACTCAATTTTGCATTTATTGTAGATTGTAGGTGAGCCAATATTTTACTAATAGAGCGAAATTTTTGATTTTAAGTATTGAGATAGGAATTTGTCATTATTTGTGTGGACCGATGGACCCTGTTTCAAGGAGTTCCTAGTTTAACTAATATCGGTCATTCCAGTCGATCTCTTAGGACCTAGGTTAAGCAAGGCTTGCAAAGGTAAATTTTTGGATGGGTGAGCATTTCAACTGAACCTAGATGTAGATCTTTAACAGTCTTTCGTCACGGATAGTCAGAAGTCAGGAAGACTGACACTGGTCTTGCCAACGGATATGCTATTGCCCTATCATAGGTTTTTTGGAGGTCAGGTAGGCAGTAAAGCTGACGCCAATATACTTACTTAGAAAAAGGCTAGACAAGCCTATCTCTAGAAAGCAAATCAAGAGATATACGTTATTATATTCGTTCGTAAGTAAGATTCACATGAAATTATAATTTTTTTAAATATATTTGGCCGTTTTATAATTTTTCCGTTATTGATGTCGGTGTGATGACATATTAGTTACAACTATTGTGGGACAGGAAAGGTGTTGCATTCATTAATACAGTTAAGAAATTAGATTGAGTTTTTGTTGATGACCATTGGCGTAGCTAGGTGACCGACACCTCTGGGACAAAAAAATTCGGGGTTTTTTTTTCCGGGGTCACTTTTTAAAATAAGTAATTATAAAACTAGCTGTCCTGCTCTGGGTGGAGCGGGAGGGAGTGGCAGACTTTTACTGACTAAAATGAAAAGCTATAATTAAAGTAATGTTGATACCTACAATTTTTGGGAAATTTTTTCGCAAGTTCAAAAAGAGATTTGCTTATTAGGGTTTTGGCTTGCCTCGGGCTTGAAGACCCCGGGGCACTGCCCCTCTTGGCCCTCCTTTAGCTACGCCAGTGTTGATGGCATTGTAACAGTAGGTTAAGATTGACATCGTCTCATGAATGAATGAAAATCCTTTCTCTAAAAATGTTTTATCATCCCATCACGTCTGCGATGCTTTTCTAGTTAATTTAATTAGATTTTGGTGAAGGAATAATTGATACGTACCACTTCGAAAATAGGAATAAATACTAGAATGAGCAGGGGATTCAGCACTTGCATTTGATCAGCCTTCAATGTCCAGGAACCTATGTCCTGTTCCATTCTGTCAGCTTGGAAGGTCCACCTGGATCCCTGTGTTTAAAAATATTACATTAAAGTGTTATGTATTTACAGTCTCTTTTACGAGTCTCGCTATTTGTGTATCTTTGTAAAATGTTTTTTTAAGTGCAATTTCGAAACATTATTTTTAATGACAGTTTGGAGGTAGCACTATATAAAATTAACGCCAAAATTAACAACGAAGAAGTAAGGATGCAGTCAATTATACAACAATATTTTTAGTAGTAGAAACCTGGATATAGTTTGTTCAGAATCAGTCAACAATTTAGAGCACAGCTGCGTGCGGGAACAAAACACCCCTCAGTTGGCCAGATGACCCGGTATTCATGTATTTGTGCGGACAATCAGGTAGCATAACAAGCTTATAAGTTTGTGATTTTTTTGTACATAGATTTTCAGGACATGTGTTTCGGGTTTCGCATTTATACTAAAACTAATGTTGTATATAAATCAGAGATATTTTAAGAAAGTACACAGATTAAATATTTTTTTAAATTCATGGCCAATTATCATGTTAAGCCTAAATTGAGTCTTCACTCTTGAGACTGTAATGATAATAGTGTCTAGTGCGAGTCTGGTTTTACGTTAACGCGATTGATACGTTTATGACGTTCAGCACTCCGATTGGCCCGCTCCAAGCTCTTAACCAATCAGAGCCAAACGCAGTCCGATCGAGTTGTCGTAAAAACAACTAGCACTCAGCGCAAACACTACAGTTATTAGTCCATGTAGAAGCATTCTGTCTGTATGGTCACTGACCATGGTAACAGCGAAGTTTTTTGGTGCTTATGAACTTATACAGGGTTATTTTTTAATATCCAATCACTGTGTCTTTGATTGATACTTACCTAATTCTTGAAAGAATAGCAGGTCATTGATAAATAAAACCTCTTTAGTGAGACAGAGGGCACTGTGCATTAACGTGATCAAGGTCTTCCCTAGACCGAAGCAAACTAGTCATGCAAAGGCAACGCCATCGCCACTCAAGGGCTATGAACTACAGTAAAAAATAAAAAAACCATAAAGCCAATGAAACGAACGAGGAAGACACATCATCTCGTGCATTAAATGCAGGTTTCAGCTGGTTCACGGTTTCTGACATATCTTTCCCACGTACGTCGATTTTATAATGTTTTGGATGCCGTTCCATAACTCTGTATGGTCCAGCATATGCGTAATTGCTTCAATAAAGTTATTATTATTAGTTACTCGTACAGGGGCTCCATGTAAAAAATGGTGCTTTTTCACAAATGCTTGGTCGCCTACTAGACGGTGGTGAATAACATGTTGAGAATTTTTACTTACGTCGGGGCCCCGGTAGCGCGGGGGCTCCGCATAATTGGTACAGCAGATACGGCGGTAGCTACTAGCTACGCCTCTTAGTATAGGCCAACGTTTTCGGAAGACTCCATCCTATTCGCTTCATTCCTTACCTGCTGGTCGAACAGCGCCCAGAAGACCGGCAGCGGTATGAAGAGCACCAGCACCCTGAGGAGTGACTTGATGTCATCGATGAGGTTGGCATCGTACTTGTCATCCGCGTGGTCCAGCCAGTGCTCTCGTTTTTCTTTGTTCTTACAGGACTTCACTATGGCGTGCTATGGAAGAGAAAAATACTTTGTTATTTATTGTTACCTATATATATTGCGGTGTTGACCGAGTGGTAACGGCCCCGACTTATGCGAATTGTAGGTCGGGGGTTCAAACCCAGCCAGGCGTATTACTTTGTGTTATTTATGTCTCAAAACGGCGAAGGAAAACGTCCTAGAAAAAAAAATTCGCAGACATGTGACATCCACCAGCACACACTGGGCCCGCGTGTTGGATTACGGCCCATTCCGTCTCTTAGAGAGGAGGCCTTGGTCACAGCCAGAGATATTCCGTGGTCACAGCAGTGGGAACATTAAAAGGCTGATAATGCTAATGCTAAATATTGTAGTAACTACTGCCAGCAGTTTCTCCTACATGATAGTAGAAAATTATACAAAGGGCACATACTCCTGGGATAAAAAGTATCTTATGTGCTATTCCAGGACATGGTCTATCCGTGCACCAAGTTCCATTGAAATACATTCAGTAGTTTTTGCGTGTAAGAGTAACGAACATCCATACATACAAACTTTCGCGTTTATAACAATAGTAGGATAACAACATTGGTCTAAGATCTTTCATCATCATCATCCACAGCGAGACTTAGCCCACGGCTGGGATTACATATCTCTTTTATTATCTCTAGGTTACTTGCTTACACTCTCATCCAGGTTCTACCTGCGATTGCAAGAATATCGTCTGCCCAAATAATAGGTCGGTATTTCGAATAGATAAATAAACTAGCTGTCCCGGCAAACGTAATTATCTATATACCGTTCAATTTTGGTGTTTTAATGCCGTGGACGATCAATCCGGTACGTGAAACACTATCGGTTTATAAAGATTAAATTAAAAAATAAAGTACTTTTTTTTCTAAAACTCGTATTAATATACGCAATTACGCATTTATGAAATTCTTTTCTTTAAGTAAACGAGTCAATGATCTTGTAGGGAGTTGTCGGTCGTTGCGTACTAACAAATAAACACAAAAAAGGGCTTTGATAGAGGCGTTTGATAACAAACATCGTGATACAAAGTGTGTACATTTTAGATTGTTTAAAAACTTTCATTAATATCTAAAGCTAGATATAGTAAGCGGCAAATAAGTTGAACCATTTGCTATGGTTACGCGCAGCCCCCCACTTCGATTGAGATCCAAAACTCGGTTATAATCCTCGTCACACAAGTTGAACCATGATGGCGGTCGACCTAAAATACGCAGTAACCGATTTTCGGGTCCCAATAGAAGTGGTGGGCTGCGCGTAGCAAATAGTTGAATATCTGCACACTTGCGATACAAACGATAAATTGTACAATTCAATCAATTAGATAAATGATTGAACAACAACATTTTCCACATAATACCTATGAAAGGGAATGCGAAATTAAAATTCAGTAAGTACATGCGAACTCTTAATATAAATGTCATTACAGAAAAAGTGTGACCAATACTTTGCAAGAGTTTAAAATTGTGTTACCATTTGCAAACACTTAAAGCTAGTGGGATTTTTTTCACACCGTTTTACGGTAGCTGCATTATTTATAAACAAACATCTTACTACAAATTACAAATTAGTTGTGGTCATCATTGTCATCCATTACTAATTGTTTAAATTAAGAGAGCTATTCAAGACTTTGAAGGAACAAACGGCTCAGGCGATAATTTACATGACAAACAAGTATTTTTTAAATGTAATTTACAGCAAAACTAATAATAATACAAACAAACTCAGTCTCTAATGAGTATTGTGAAAGAAATCTTTTGAATAGTGTGAGTCAATTGTGTGAACTGCGAAGCGAACATTACCGTTGTACAGAACATATTTCAAAATGAATTATTTATAATTATAATGTACAGGGTGACTGGTAATTAGTGAACGATACTTAAACACGTGATTATAGTCATGATAACAAACCACTTTTACTATGGGACTAAACCTGAAATCGCGAAAAAAGAACAGCCAAGTTCAGTACATTTTGACCAGTTAGGCGAACACAAATGTACGGACCTGCAGTTTTTTTTTCGCGATTTCAGGTTTAGTCCCATAGTAAAAGTTGTTTGTTATCATGACTACAATCACGTGTTTAAGTATCGTTCTCTAATTACCAGTCACCCTATATAAAACAGCTATCTTTATATACAACATTATTTCTAGTAGATACATGCGAAATCTGAATATAGTTTGTTCAGAATCAGTAACTGAATCGATTCCAATAATTTTTATACCAAGTTATATTTTTTTCCACGCAAAGTTGGATAACACCGACATTATTTACAACACAGGTCACGGCTGGTGTTAGCGGGCATTCGGTGCTAGCGCACAGCTGGGTGCGGCACCAAAACAACCCCTTAGTCACCCGGATGGCCTGGTAACCATGCATTTGTGCGGACAACCAGGTAACATAACAAGCTTATAACTTTGTGATTTTTCGCGATAAAGTTATGAAATTTTGAACGTAGATTCTTTACATAAAAATACTAGACGCGTATTTCGGGTTTCGCATATATTAAAGCTAATGTTATATATAAAGCTTCTGTACGTTTGTTTGTTACCTAACTCTTCCTAAACGGCTTGACCGATTTGGATGTAATTTTGTGTGTATATTTGAGTGGGTCTTTGAACGGTTTGAAAATACAATTGGACTTTTAGACGGCGTTGCAATCGGGCTCTTAGTTTTTTTTCTGCCAAAATGCCAGCTTTCAAGTAGAACAGCTTCTGCGGGACTGCTAAGTTTGACGAAGAAATGGATGATTTAAAAAAAAAGTGCAAATGTCAGTCTATTAAACCAGTTGTTTTTTTTTATCTCTAGAACACGGGTTGGTCTTGGTTGTATGTGATTCACGTACACTTGGTTGCAATACGTACTTATGCGTTATTTGCTTTTCTATGCCACCGAGCGCCCCAAGCCTACACACACACACACAGAAAAAAAAAACCCGGGTAAGTGCGACTCGGACTCACGCACTGCGTGTTCAGTACAAACTTACTTATTTAAACATTTCGAATCCCGAATTGAGTTACGAAGATTTTTCCGAATCGCATTTTTTGTGATCTAACTACAAAACAGTTTTCAATTTTTTCCTGTATTTGTGCTATAACACCTTGTTTCATGCCAAATTTCAGGATTCTAGGTGAACGGGAAGTAACTGTGTGAATTTTGATTCCCTTGAGAGTGTCGAAGTACATATATATCAATGGTCGAAACATACATTTTTTACCATATAAATGGATGTATCTTTTTTTTCCGTTAACTTAGAAGTTTGATTTTTTCATAGCTTTAGGGGACCGCAGACCAGAGTACCTATATGGTTTAATTTCAACTCGATACCTCTACGCGTTCCCGAGATAAAGGGTCTTGACAGTCAGACAGACACACCAACAATAAAGTGATTTTATATGGGTTCCGTTTATTCCTTTTGAGCTATGGAACCCTAAAAAAAGTACGTAAATCTACATACACATTCAAGACCTACCCATCTTTCTGAGATAGAATAACTACATTCAATTAATAAAACCGCTTTGGCCAATCTAGAGTGTCCACGGCTTGCCCACATTTTATTTATTTTAAGGACCTAAAATCTCTTGTAGTTTTCCAGTAAACAAAAAACACCGAAACTAAGCAGAAAATAGTTTTTATTTGCCCTAACTACTTAGGTCAAAAAACACATCTGTAATGGCGTACAAATATCGCAACAATATTGTACTGCAAACCCTAGGACACAATCACGGTTCAATTAATTGGTAGCACCAACATCGTTCAATCATTAAGTGGATAATAGTGAGTTCCAAAATTAATTGAATTAGCTTATTGCTGTCCCAGTCCATCAACGTTGTTACACTGTCCAATATTCCCGGGATGTATTAAATTATCCTAATGTAATTTAGATCGATGCTGAAACTGTACGGGCCAACGTTCATCCACATCCCAATCCTACTACATACAAAGCGTAAATGCGTAAAGCGTAAATGTGGATGTTCGTTTATCGATCAAGTCTCAATCGCAGAACGGATTTATATGAAATTCTGAACCATAGTATGGTAGACCATGCTCTGTATATAATTGTATATGTTTTATCATACAAAACAGACCCAGAGATCATTTCAAATATCTTATAATCCTTTTTTCGACATATTGAGAAAAAAAAATATAGTGTGCGATTCATTACAAAGTATTTTTTTTTTCTTTTAAAAAAATGTTACCCCACACTAGGAATTACTCCTGTAACATGCGTAAACTCACACGACACACCACCACTTCACAGACCACTACAACTTGAACAACTATTTCAATATATGCGTAGGCCATATAAATAATTCTTCCGTGTTTTTTTTTAATGTAGGAAATCACCCAATGACTTTGGATGTGAATGGCCCTTTCGTGTCAGACGTTTACTGACTAAAACCCAGTCCTAGTTATTTCATTGCCTTTCATACCAGGGCTGGGTTTTCCTTTTAGAAGCGAACCCGTGGTCCCAGAAGGCTTTGACCCTGTTGGCCCCTTGGCCCCTGCGGTTTGTTGACACTTCCGTGAGGCGCGCGTGGGACAATACACGCTGTCAACGATTTAGGCTCGGCCCAGGCGGTTATCGGACGGCGAGCTACCCGTTGCTCTCCGTCCGCGTGAGCACGTGCGGCCTCCTCCTTTGCTTGAATTTCTGCTTCGTAGAAGGAGGCGACCGCCTGCGAATAATTGTTTCGTATGGGAATTGAATCTGTGACACGCAGCGAGGAAATCGATCGCTAGACCACTGTACCAACCGTGTCGTCAACTTCACTGTGTTTCAATAACCCAATGACACGAACAATATCAATAGGCATCTGAGTATTTATCCGTTTTTCAAAAATATTCGGGAAAACATTCAAATATATATATGAGATCAATGGGAAAACAAAATAAACTCGATAAAAATAAAAGGTCCGTTTTGACATTTGAGAAAGACCCTAGAATGTAACTTGGAACAAAACTAAAAGACGCAATAAAAATAAAAATTAAGTGTTTATAAAAAATGCATAATTTTTTTTTGGCGCGTTTATTAATATGATAAAATATTCTCTTTCTATACTATTCTTTTTGCTCTTAGTTTAAAAATGCGCAAATGTCAAAACGGGGCCTTTTATTTTTTGACAACTTTAACTATAGGTAAAAGAAATGTTTAGCACTTACACCAATGCATGAAGACACTTTCGCGAAGATGTTACCAGCGGGATTTTTAATTATGTAAAGTCTTTTGCCAGCTACGAAGAACACTGCAAATAAAACAATAGTCATCAATAAATAAGTGTAAAGACGTAACAATCTAACCTAATATTATGCCTAATACATATCGATCCTATACAGGAAAAACATCATAGGCGACAATTTGCATTTTTTTTAAAGTAAGTATAAAAATACGTTAATAGTAACTATTGTATTAGATCAAGAGCTATATAAATAATAAGTTATATATTTTTTTATATTAAATTATCATATAAGTAGTACATTGTGGTACCAGTTGAGAAACTTTGTCATTGCAATCGAGGTGAAATTCGGACAAGCCGCAGGCGAGGGCGTGCTCCATGGAAATAAGTTCTCCATAACGTAAGCGATAACGCTGTTTTTATTTAAAAGAGTCCCTGATATTATGGTAAGACATAGCTTTAAAAATTGTTATGGAATAAGTTGTATAATATCTAAAATTGTTTTCTTTTTTGCCTAAACCAGTACGTTTATTTCTTTTGCTCTCCTGGGGCCTTTCCGTGACGTGTTTAAACGACGAACGTGTAAATGAGTAAGAGGGATATACACCTTCTGTAACTCCATATCTTTAACAATTCAATTTAGGTCGTCAAATGGATCGCGTGGTAGTGTTTCTGATCTGTCAAACTCCTGGGCGAGGGCATATATTTTTGCACTTTTTCAATTTTCGCAGACCCACTCTTCCTCCTTTCCAAATCTGGCTAAATCTATACAGTTCATCACTGTTATCATAGTCAACAAAAATGCCATTGAATTCTGTTGAAAACATACGAGTAAATGTTTGAAGTGTTTCCTTGAGGATAGTCTTAAAAGATCCCTATGAAGACTATATCCTCCTAAGACATGTTAAACTCACAGATATCAGAAAAGAGTGTATTTTATATTTCTGTGGTTAAACTATACCCTATATTCCTACGTTTATTTAGGTATGAAATCTTTTACAAAGAGCCAGCAGATCCTCAGCCTGAAGGTTCAGGTGTTTAGGAACTTCAATTTTTAAGGGCGTAATCTCTTAAAATTGAATTTTCAAAAACACCTTCACCTTGCTCGCCTACGTTTTGAAAAGAAGAAATGAAAAATTGCAAGTTCGAAGTTCCAGTAGTGTGGCTGTGTGTTAATATGTCAATCAATTTCTCCTTTTTTTTTTTTTGGAAATTGAGAAAAATATTTATTTATTTATTCACAAAACCCACAGCTTTAAAAAAATCACTTAATGATAAGCTAATGTTACAGCCAATTAGGGATTTACAATTTATTATACAAACATCTATGCATCAGAAACAATCAGAAAAAGAAAAAAAAACGCTAGTACCATCTCAGCATAGTAGTAGTGTGCGTGGGTGGTAAAATTGCACAAACTATAAAATACTAACCTATAGAAACGATCATCAAAATCCCGGGCACTCCAAAAGCCAGCGAATAGCAGTCATTATCACCAAAACAGTGGACATCCGCTCTCAAGATGGGTGTCAAAAACGTTGAGATGAGACTGCCGGCGTTGATAGCGAAGTAGAAGAGAGAGAAGAAGTAACCCAGGTATCTCTCTTGTTCGGGCAGTTTGAACTGGTCCCCTCCGAAGGCAGAGACGCAGGGTTTAATGCCTCCCGTCCCAAAGGCGATTAGAAGGAGAGCCACGATTGTGAATTCCCTGGAAGAAGTAAAAGAAACATTAGGTCTTCATGTATGTAACTCATAATATGATTTAAAAGAGTGTCCATGGAGTTTCTTGCACGTTCTTCTCCTTAGAGATCTACTCTTTGGAACGTGCAATTTAGATTCTCACTTTTTTGACTGACCAACATTTTAACTATTCAAAAGTGCATGTAAATGGTCTATTTGAAAATAATACTTTTGAGCCCGAGTTTGTGTTACTCGTAGGTTTGTTATTTTTAGGCGATAGAGCTGTTTATCCGTTCATAGTTTGATTATTGTATAATGCACCGTTTTTTTTTCTGTTATTTGCTGCCAACAGCTTCGCTCGCGGAATATTTATAAAAATAATTATACCAAGAAAAGATACCGTCAGGATAAAAAGTAACCTATTTACTTATTCTGAACATAGTCTACCCTTGTACCAAGTTTCACCGAAATCCTTTTAGTCGTTCCAGCGGCAGAGAGATTAACAAAGATACACACACTCTTAAACTTTTACCTTTATGATATTAATAGTGTGATGTGGTTTTGTAAGGTTCTATATATTAGTATTATTTGCAAGTTAATGTTAACCATCACTCGTTATATTTTGAGATTTGAAACTAAAAAAATTACCACTAAATGGAACTATAGTTTTAATTTTCTATGTAGCGACATCTATGTCGTCACATAAGAACTAATCCTGCATCGCGCAAGTAAGATTGTCCGCGTAATTTGAACATATAGAATAACCCGAAATCATCTATCGGGCAATAGCCCACCAGACATGACACCTGTCTGGTTGGAGGATCCTCCCTTTTCAAAGGAGGCGTGCGGGAATTTACTCTCTGTTCCGCATACCTCCAAACTGGTGATCCTCGACAAAGAACGTCAGCACAACCTTCGTGCAGCTACTACTTCGTGACGTCACGATCACTTCCTCAAGCTTTCGAGCAGCGAGCCATACAGTCAGCACACACGGTTATATGGGTATCCTGATCACCAGCATGCCTACTTGGTCATACCTGGTCATCACCCTCAGCCTCATCAGCGACCTTGGCTAAGCACCTGTACCTTCGGCCAGTCATACGATGAACTTCGAAGAACCTCTCCTGGTCGACGACAGCAGTCAAGTCCTACGTCGCATATCACCGCTCCGACTCACTGGAGCCAGCCGTACTACTCCGACTCACTGGAGCATCATATCCCGACTCACTGGGATAGCACCACCCCGACTTACTGGGGCATCACCGCAGATAGTTCCGACTCACCGAGAACTATGCGGAATCCGGTTCCGACTCACTGGAACCAACCCCTACTGGCCTGGCACGCATCACGACGCATCAAGAACCATTGATCTCCGATCTCCGGAGGGGAGTTATGTAGCGACATCTATGTCGTCACATAAGAACTAATTCTGCATCGTGCAAGTAAGATTCTCCACGTGATTTGAACATAAAGAACAACCCGAAATCATCTATCGGGCAATACTGCCGTCGTAAGTAAAAAGGGCACAACTAACATTTTTTTAAGACATTAAGTTATATACATATTTGGGATCAGAAAAAAACACTGATTCCGAATATGTATTTAAAAAAAATCGGAAAAAAATGTTAGTTGTGCCCTTTTTAATTACGACGGCAGAATAGCCCACCGGACATAACACCCGTCTGGTAGGAGGATACTCCCTTTTCAACGGAGGTATGTGGAACTTTACTCTCTGTTCCGCATATCTCCAAATCTATAACGCTTTCATTTTTATCAGAGACAACTATAACCAATTTTATTCTTTTTTCTTGGCCATTGGAATTTCTAAGCCATTTTAAAAATAAAATTGTTTGAGCCTTCAGTTTTTCTACATTTTCATACAACATCCGATCTTAAATGATTTTATTACACATTTCTATGTATTTTGGAAAGACAGATGTCTTGTGAATATTATCTAGGTTTATAATTGAAATCAAATCATTTTGTGTGAGACTAATCTATAAGTAAGTAGCGACTTCTTAAAATCAGGTATTTAGCGTGAACTTCGACTTTATATTGTACTCATATTAAAAAAAAAAAAACGACATTAAAACTCATTTTAAACGAGATTTTGTATGAAAAAAATATTCAATTTTTTTTTAACCTTTTTTTTTTCAAACTCAAAGTCAAAATCATTTATTTTACTACACGGGCACTTGTAAAACGTCAGAAGCTAGCGCACGGTTCCAATCGGTCATTTCCTATGGAGAAGAACTGGCAAGAAACTCCATGGTTAAAAAAGTACGTATTTCTTGGAACAAGTTTTGTGAAATACTCGAGTAAATGAAGGTATTACTGAATGCCAACATAATTTTCAGGCGTTATTTTTTTTTTCGCGTTGCCTCTCCATCAAACATTGCGGACTGCGTTGGATGAACCAACAAGCTTTTAAACCATGCTCACGTTAACGATTGACGAGTGTGTAAGGCCCTCTTAAGTGGGTATTATGATTGTGACAGCCATTAGTTTTTAATTACATTTAGGTATTAAAATATAATTATTGCTATAAATAGGTGATAAGGAGATGTCTGTTTTGCAATTAGTTATCGATTAGTGACCAATCACACTATCTGACAATATAATTATTAACTAGATACTTAATTCATACATTAGATGCAACACTATTGGGCAATAGTGTTATTAGATTGTATGGGTACTCTTATCGGATTAACAATGTAATGGTCGATAAAAATAATAAGATGGTACTAAATAATCAATAATAATAATAATATATCTACTTAACCTTAATAAAACAGTTCGACTATTAATGCATATTTATTAATTTACACACACCTGTCCACACAATGATTTCTTGAGTTGTTTTTTAATTTATATTATTGCGTGTGACAGGTAGTAAAGTAATGTTAATAATAAATAAACTTTATTGACGTAATAACATTTACAAAATGGTGAGGCCCTGACTCCTGCGTAATTGCTGTAAGTAAATATCAGCTGAGCGAGTCCAATGACCCGTAGGTGGTTAGTAAGTATCAACCGACAACTACCTACAGGTAATTTAATTCGCTTACATAAAGAAATTAATTTCGTATATGCGTATTATTAATTCGAGTTTTAGAAAAAAAGTACATTATTTTTTTATTTGGTTTCATGTACCGGGTCTACCCTCCACGCGATTAAACCGATCAAAATTTTGCCGTTTCTAATGTATGATTGATACTCACATGGTTGGCAAGTTAAGCTGTGGCATTGCACTCACTGATATTAATGTACTCCCGGCTGCATACACTAACGATAAATAAAATATAGTCCTGAAAAATAAAACATAATTAACTAAGTTGCACAAAAAATAATACAATAGAGCTCATCACTGAGTAAATAATTAATCGCCGAAATGTATGTACACGCATAACTTCCGAATGACTGCACCAAATTCAAATTCCTTTCTTTTTGTATTTGTTATTGTTAGAAAAAGATTGGCACAAAATAAAAAAAAAACCCGATAAAAATATGGCGGTATGAAGTTTAATGTGTCACCTTGTAACACATAGGTGCATTCTAAAGATGTTAAGTATTTTGTTTTCACACATTGCCCTACATGCAATAAAGACAAATTAACCCACATAAAGGCAGTGTGCTACATAGTATTCATAAGTACTTCTAATTATGTATTTAGTTTTATTTCCGTACTACAATATGACAAAAATAAACGTGTTCTACGTGGCATATAAAAATGTGATTTTAATTAATTTATTAGCTTAATTAAAACAATCTCGCCAAATGAAGCCCCATTGTGCAATCTCGCCTCGAGCCATCTCTTAAAGAGTGCACTGCTGCATAGGACATGCGTCAACTGCTATGCTGTCTCTTCTGCACAACTGCCAGCACTTTTAGGATTTAAATAAGGTCAAAAACAGCTGTACAGGTTTTCAAATACTGGTCAGAAATAAATTAGTAGTGGAAGAAAATTAGCATATACGAGTATAGTTTTGTAACATATAAACTTAAAATTGGGTAGGCATACTTACCTAAACCTCCCGAGCCATGCATCTGCGATCATGGCACCGACGAGGGGAAAGAAATAGGCAAACATGGTGAAGACATGGTAGATGACTGTGGCGCCGTTGTCACTGTATCCGAGCTTGTCACGCAAGTACAGTGATAGGATTGCTGGAACAGAAAGATGCCGTTAGAATTCACACTTTTGTCGATCTTTTGGGAGAATCCTTTTCGCTGCAGCGGGGTAGGGCAATTATTTGAGGATTTGTTGACAAGATCTTATCACACAATTACAATGATAGAATTGGGATAAAAAGTAATTCTAATTGTATCAAAAAGTAATTTTATCAAATTGCAATTTTTCAAATCCTTTTTTTAATTAAATAATTTATATATTAGTGTGTTATTATTAAGTGTTCGTGAGTGGACGAATTTTATCTTCAAAGTATTACAAAACAGTGTTTTATTTAGAATTATGAGTATGTTTGTAGGCCTTGAATGAAAGAAACGACTACTATTTGACCGTAAAAGTTACTCGGCGAGCCAATCTAGTGTGTAGCGCAAGGCCATTTGTTTCACTTGCTTGTTATAGTTATAACCTGCATACGATATTGTTATTTAAATGTAAATAATAAAAATATTAAATTTACCTATACACCGTTAAATTTTGGTCGTTTTAATCCCGTGGAGGGTCGATTCGGTACATGAAACCCTATCGATTTGTAAAGATAAAAATGAAAAATAAATTACTTTTTTTTAAACTTGAATTAATTTACTCTTGTACGAAATTGATTTCTTTAAGTAAACGTCAGCTGATCGAGGCCAATGAACTGTAGGCAGTTAGTACGTAATGACCGACAACTCCCTACAAGGTCATTGACTGGTTTACTTAAAGAAATTAATTTCGTACATGCGTATATTGATTCGAGTTTTAGAAAAAAAGTCCTTTATTTTTTAATTTTATCTTTATAAATCGATAGTGTTTTATTTACTCAATCGATTCTCCACGGAATTAAAACGACAAAAATTTAACGGTGTATACCTAGGTATTTGAAGGTGAAACACACACACACACAGCCGAAACTACTGGGAGTAGGAGCGTGAAATTTTGCACAAGGATTCCTTTTATTACGTAGACCAGCAACTAAAAAAAATGTTTTAAAATTCGCCCCCTAATGGGATAAAACGGGTTGCAGTTCTGTTCAGTGCTCGACTGGCCTGTTGGTCTAGTGGTTAGTGAACCTGACTGCTATGCCGAAGGTCGTGGGTTCGATTCCCGCCCAGGAGAAATGTTTGTGTGATGAGCATGATCATTTTTTCTGTATCTGGGTGTAATTTATCTATAATATGTATGTATTTAGAAATATATAAATATGTTTATCAGTTGTCTAGTACCCATAACACAAGCTCTGCTTAGCTTGGGACTAGACGGCGTTGTGTGATAGTTGTTGGAATATTATTATTATTATATAATATTATAGTTTGTATGAAGAACCTACTATCACGCGGGAGAGCGAAGCCGTTAGCAGAAGCTGAGAAGCTAGTACAATATAAAAGGAGAAACTGACTGACTGACATATCAACACACAGCCGAAACTACTGGGAGTAGGAGCGTGAAATTGTGCACAAAGCTTCCTTTTATGACGTAGACGAGCATTAACGAGATAATTTTTCAAACTAATTCTTCATCCTCTGAGATGATGATAAGGGGATCTAAAATTTATATGAAAAAACCTATTTTCACAATGGCAAAGCAACTAGAAAAAGCTACTTTATACATAAATGGCTCTTAAGATTTGCTCGATAGGTCCTTTACATACCGAAGGTGAGCGTTAAGAAGAAATAGTTTTTTAAACAGCATCCATTTTTTTGGTGAGAAATTACTAAAAAGGTCGTCACGCTCTTGGTAGGGCGAGAGGGATTGTCAGATTTTAACTGATTAATTCATTATTTCCCAAGAGGACGCCGGCGTCTGCACACCTATTGTCTTTCTATTGTGTCTCTAATTACGGTGTTCAACAGGTTAAAACCCACTTGTGTTCCTTTAGTTAGCCTTTACGTTTCAGGGCGTAGACAGCTCTTTCAAACGATCCCGCAGACCGAAACCTCAAACCTAAAGGGGTTAAATTGGGAATCAAATTTTAAGTTAGTATTATTCGCAATTTTTTCCTGGTTTAATAGGGCTTCTAAAGCATTATTACCACGGGGGAGGAAGGTTTCCTTCGCGACAAGTACAAACTGGTTTGGAGGTAGGGTTGCCAACATTTCTTCGACAAAATATAGTATTTTTCAAACTAAGCTTTAAAAAAATATAGTACACTTCAAAAAAACATAGTATTTTACGAAAAAAGCAAAAAATTGTCAGAAACATATTTGTTATCTACTTATAATTATTTAAAAAAAAAGTATATTTGTCTGCACTTCTTGCATTTTTTAAAGTTTCAATTTTTTAAAGTTTTTTTTTTTGTAGAGTTCTTTTTTAGCGGTGGTAGAGACACATTTTCGCTATCGCTGCTATTTTATACAACTAATTTATTAAGGACTTTAACTTCTTAAAGGAAAGAGCAATTTGAAAATATTAACCAAAATCAAAGAACGGAACGGAATCAAAGAGCGGAGACTAATGATCAATATTCGTTTGACAACGCAGTAAGATAGATACGTACGGATACACTCTACCGCATTAGTCAAATGTTGAAAATACCTATTGTATTTTTGCATACTATATATTTCTGCAACAGCATGGGTGTCGCCAAGGGGGGGCAGCGGGGGGCTACGCCCCCCCCCCCCCTAGAGGCTTGCTTAACAGATTCAGAGCCTAGTTTAGGCACCATTCTTGTGGGAGAATGGTGCCTAAACTAGGCTATAATGTCCCATCACCGTAAGTATAAGGCTAGCAATTAGGAGTTATATTGTGGAGAAAAAAAACTTTTATTATTATTAAAAAAAAAAACTTTTTTATTATTCTCTATACTTCCAATAGCCTCCCCCTTGATCATCGGCTGGCGACGCCCTTGTTCAACAGTATATAGTACACAGACTCAAAATATAGTACAATACTATATATTATAGTACGGTTGGCAACCCTATTTGTAGGAGCCTCCGATATCAGCAGTGTTACCACGAGCTCTTAATGCGATTCATATTACGACCTAACCTGAACTTGCCTGAAATATATTAGGACTGGAGCTACTGACATTTTAACACTTCATAGTAGGTTCCCAGATTAAAATTGATCTGAACCGAAATTAAAGAGAAAGAGTTCGACCGTCGAATTCGACTCGGCTAGGCGGCATTTGGTAGGCTGCGCGGTATCTTTGCGTCCAACATACCGCAGTGTCTCAAGACGAAAGTCAACACTCACAAAGACCAGTACGTGTTGCCAGTGATGACATATGGCTCCGAAGATATCCGCAGGAGACCTAAGGTTACCAACATAGCACGAAGAATCACCAAACTTAAATGGCAATGAGCCGGGCACGTTGCTCGTAGAACAGATGGCCGTTGGGGCCGAAAGGTTCTATAGTGGCGACCAAGTACTGGGAGACGCAGTGTTGGAGAGCCTCCTACAAGGTGGACCGATGACCTGGCAAGGATTGCGGGAATCCGATGGATGCGAGATGCACAGGACCGTTCAATGTGGCGACACTTGGGGGAGGCTTATGTCCAACAGTGGATGTTTTTCGGTTGAAATAATTAATCGAAATCGGAATCAAAAGTGCACTTCCGACTTCTTATTGGAAGTACCGACCTTTCGGAACCGGAACTGAACCTCTATAACATTTCTGCGGGGCTATTGCGTAACTCTGTTGACAGCTCAAGTGAAGATCACTTGCTAGAAAGTACATCGTATAACAGTCAAACAGTTAATTTCGTATTGCCTATCTTTAGTGACCAACTGATATGACGTTATTATCCACCAGTGCCTTTGATATCCACCGTGACATGTTTTGATAGATGTTATTGTATCTATACTTTTAAAATTGTGATTGTGAGCTTTAAGCTGACGATGCGATATTTAACTTAGCTGTATAATAGTAGATAAAAAGTAGAGTCGAGACAATATGCACCGAAAATTTTTGTTAGCCACCACTTATCCACCTCAGTTTATTAGCCACTTGATGTCATACGTAATACCAAAGTTATGAAATTGTTACTTGACAACAAAGTTTAGTGTACATCAAATGCCAGTTGTCAACTGTTTTGAAGAAGTTAGCCAATAGTCCTGCTGGTCACAAAAGTTAGTTAAAGTTTTGACAGTAGCAAGCGATTGATTGAATCAATTAATTTATAGAGCCTAAATTAGGTTGATTCAATAAAATCATGGTGCAACAATCATAACTGCACTTTTATAGCACACTGATCGTGTCTATGCAACGCAATTGTGTGAGACAATCACATTCTTTTATTGTGATAAATCAACAATTGGGTTATTTACGTGCTCGAGAAGGGGATTTTTGTTATTAAACGTATGAAGTAATGGTTTAATATTTTGTTTGTATAGTTAGTGTAAGCGCCTCATTGACATCGCGTATCGTGATGCCTAGTAACTGGGTTGTAGTTATACTCCATTTGTTTATGTACTTAACTAAATGTAAACCATCTTCACATGCCTTTAATCTAAAAATTGTCTAAAAATGTTATCCAAAAATGTTGACAATTAGCTATTTATCTAAACCGATGTTAGGTAATTAACTAAATTTAAATAATCTTTGTATGTTTTTTTTTTTGATGAAAGGACATAGCTAACTTTTTTACGTTAAATGAAGTACCCAAACAGATAGAATATAGGTGACTAGAAGCCGACTTAGCGTCGGCTAGTTGGGAAATGTTTAGAGAGATGTAAATGTAGTGTAAATGTCCTCATCAGCGAAGGACACATGTTACTAAAAGAGTTATGAGTAAACATGTGGATGGACAGAGTAATACAGGGTGGCCAAAGAAAAAATTGATAGATTGTGTAGTGGTAGTCAAGAGTAGGTGAAAAAACCGGGCAAGACCGAGTCGGACTCAAGCACTGACGGTTCCGTATAAACTTACCTATGACGAAACCAGTTTAATTCCGGAATTGAGTTACGACGAATTTTCCAAATCGCAATTTTGTTTTTGACATTAGGTAAGTACTAATTTGCAGTTTTCATATTTTTTTCTAGATTTGTGCTATAAGATTTTGCTTCTTGCAAAATTTCAGGATCCTAGATCAACGGGATGTAGATACCCTATTCATTTTGATTCCCTTTACATTGTCAAAATGTACGTTTTTTTTACGACGTAAAAGGCCGTAAGTTTTTTTCGTTAACTTAGAAGTTTGTTTTTTTCACAGCAAGGGACCACAGATTTGGGTATATGGTTTAAATATCAACTCGATACCTTCACGCGTTTCTGAGATAAAGGGCCTTGACAGACAGACAGACAGGCGGACAACAAAGTGATCACATAATGGTACCGTTTTTCCTTTTAAGGTACCGTTTACCCTAGAAATTGGAGTTTGTTGATTGTTGGGAGATTAGAATGGAAGAAACGAACATGTTGAACCCACTCCTAGCTAGTAACATGGGACAAGGGAAGTAGATGAAGCGCCCTCATCTAACTCTTGCCCTTATGCCAGTTTATTTGTGGTACCGTAGGCGCGGGCTTGCGGACGGCGTGCAATGGGTAGCACGCTGTCCGATCGTCCGGTAACATACCGGATCGAGCCCAAGTCGTCGACGGCGCGTTCTGTTCCCGCGCGCCTCAAGGAGCTGTCAGCAAACCGTAGAGGCCCAGCCTGCTAGCTGCAGGCAGGCAGGGTCGAAGCCTGCTGGGGTTAAGGGCCGTTTTCTGAGAGGAAGGCTCAGCCCCGGCATGATAGGCATGAAGGAACGGGGTAGGTTTTTAGTCAGTAAGAGTCTGACACTACTTCCCGCTTCACCCAAGGGCGGGACTTGTCATTGGATGATTTTACCTACCATAAAAAAAAAAAAAAAAGTTTATTTGTGGTCAAATCTCAAATCAAATCTTTCTCTTCCATACTTCTTCGCTATGATAGTCGTCATCTTTGTAGTTTGTGTCTAACACACACACATTACCAATTTTCACGTAGTCCTTCCATCGTAAGTCTGTGGTCCCCTATTCTTATAGCTGTTTTTCTTTCATTTTAATTGTAGTATTATTTTCAGTTGCAGAGGCCTTTACATGAGACATATTTTACTCTTTTACATCATCCCATGTCATAAAGGAGTCACCGCATTTCCTCGTGGGGGCGATCGGCTGCAACGATATCTCGCGCAAGGCCTTGTTACAGGCCATGGTCCGACCCCGATTTCCGACCACCGTAGGCGCGGGATTTCAGACGGCGAGCAATGGGTAGGTCGCCGTCCGACCGTCCAGTAACTGTCCGGAACGAGCCCAAGTCGTCGATGGCGGCGGCGCGTATCTTCTGTTCCGCACACGCCTCAAGCTGATGTCAGCAAACCCTGCCTGATATGAAAGGCAATGAAGAAAGAGGAGTGGGTGTTTATTCAGAAGACTGACTGACTGGTAGAAAATGCCTAAGGCATTAAGTCCGCCTTTGTTCAGTGTTTTGTGCATAAAGTTTGTATAAATAAATAAAAGTCTAACAGCGTCCCGCTCCGCCCAAGAGCGGGAGATGACTTTGGAGGATTTTCAAACCAAATAACAAAAATGTCATAAAGGGGTGGCGAACTTGAGTTCACTCACGTTCTACCTATTACTAACTAGACTGTGAGATCTACCAATTACAAAATCAACAATAAGAAAACCGGAGTCTGTGTTTCCTATTATTACAATCTGGGGATCTTTGTCAAGAGTGAATAGGTTACTTGGAGGTAAGCGAGCTCCATCGTTGACCACATCGTCGCTTTCCATCAGGTGAGATGGTGAGATAGTTGTCAAGCGAGGATGTATCAATAGATAATAAAAAAAAAACGTATGAACTCAAATCTCGACTGTTTTATGGATCAGCCAGTTGATCATCCTTGTTCAAAGACAACTAATCACCATTTTTGGTCAACGCCGCAACTTTCAGATTTCTCATTTACAATACTCATGTCTTATTGTGTAACACAACGCATTCCTTTTAGCATTGCGTAATAGTGAGCTCATCTCAGTGCCTTTCATGAATTTCTTTTGTAGTCCAGCATGCAGGTCTAAGTGCTTGTTTACGCGGCGCGTTGCGTTGGGCGTTCGTCGTTCATCGTCGTCATCGCACGCGCAAACACAAACATATGGAAATGCACGACGACCGCCCAACGCGCATCTCCGTAAACAAGCCCTAAGATAGCAATTATTTTATAAATACGCTTTATAGAATTTTACGCTAAATCGCCCTTGAATGAAGTGCAGAGATGACGATGCCTAAGGGAACTTTTTGTAATACATGAAGAGGTAATCTACATAAATACGCAAACAAATCAAATTGTGTTTTTTAACAATTTGATTTTGTGTGTGTATTTTGGATATATGTATATATTCGGATTTTCATTGACGATGTTACCATTATTGAATGAGCACGGGAATGTGACTAGAACTTTTAAATATACATAATTATATTATATGAGTAGGTATATATTACAATGTCTTCGAAACGACTGATCAAAATTTGATTATTTGGATAATTATGGCGATTTTCTTTTCTTTATTTGTTTATTGCGGCTTTTACGCATAGTGTGTGTCAGTGCCATCGTTACCTTAAACAATTGTACATCACAAGACTTGAGTCATATACACCGTAAAAGTTTAGTCGTTTTAATCCCGTGGAGGGTCAATCCGGTACATGAAAAATCATCGATATGTAAAGATAAAATTAAAAAATAAAGTTTTTTTTTTCTAAAACTCGAAGTACTAAATTCATTTCTTTAAGTAAACGAGTCAATGACCTTGTAGGTAGTTGTCGGTCGTTGCGAAGTAACTACCTACAGTTCATTGACTGCAGCTGACGTTTACTTAAAGAAATTAATTTCGTACATGCGTAAATTAATTCGAGTTTAAAAAAAAAGAACTTTATTTTTTAATTTTCTCTTTACATATCGTTTTTTTTTTCGACTAAAATTGAACGGTGTATACGATTATAAAAATAAATAGCGGTTCGATAGTCTCGCTAAAACTCGAGAACGGCTGGATCGATTTGGTTCATTTTTGTCTTGAAATATTCGTAATAGTGCAGGGAAGGTTTAAAAAGTGTCAAAAAAAAGCAATCATTGACTATCAGGCGGTAAGAAGTTTGCCGGGTCAGCTAGTATTCAAATAAATTACATTTTATGCAAGCCTTTATTTTTCGAGTTAGCCCACAGCGAGTTTTACGGGCAATACAAATAAGACGCCAGTTTGAGTAATATAATAATTTATTGCAGGTATTTCAGTCTAGAAGATTTTTTTGCTTTGTACTTTTGTTTAAATAAATATGAAGTATTATTCCAAGGAAATTAAATGATGATAGAGTATTGTGAACCAGTGAGCAGAGGTGGCCCAGTGGTAACGGCCCCGAGTTACGAGTTGTATGTCGTGGGTTGAAACCCAGCCAGCCGCATTACTTTTTTCTGTATTAATCACCAATGGTCTCTGTGGGTCTCAATATGGTAAAGAAAAAAATATCGTGAGAAAACCGGTATTAACAAGAATAAAAAACATAACCTTCCTTCTGGCGCAGTCGGGTAAAAATCGAAGATATGCGATCTCTACCAACCCGCATTGAGCCCGCGTGATGGATTATGGCCCATTCCCTTTCTTAAAGAGAAGGCCTAAGTCCCACCATTTGAATCATTATAAGGCTGTTTGTGTTATTACGCTAGAGATTGACAGGTTTTAGGAAAGAGGCTTTTTTTACTTATCTAATTATGGTCTTGTGCAAGTAAACAAAAAATCTCAAAACTGTCTCCTGTTGGCATTCCATTGTGTTGACATTGTAAGCTGAATCAGGGAAGGGATAGTATGCAATGTTATTAGAAGAATAGATTACTAAAAAGAGTAAGAGATCTTTTGTTTACCATGCGATCTTTCGAGGTTGAAGTGCTCAAAGCGAGAACAAAATAAACTAGCGAGTGTCAAAACATGCAGACAGCAGAAACGGCCTTATCGTTACTATGCGTTGACATAGAAGTTTGATTTTTCACTACTGCTTGAGGTAGGCGATTTGAGATTGATATTAATTTCAACAACTTTTTTTTATGGTAGGTGAAATCATCCAATGACAAATCCCGACCTTAGGCGGAGTGGGAGATAGTGTCAGATTCTTACTGACTAAAAACCTATCCCGTTCCTTTTCTACCTTTCATACCGGGGCCGAGCCTTACTTTTAGAAGCCGACCCTTGGCCCGAGTAGGCTTCGACCCTGCTTGCCTGCAGCTAGCAGGCTGGGCCTCGGCGGTTTGCTGACAGCTCCATGAGGCGCGCGGGAACAGTACGTGCGACGGCCGGGCAGCGAGCTTAGGGTTACCAACTTTTTTTGTAAGAAATAAAGTATTTATTTATCTGAGAAGAATATTAAACAGTATTTTAGAAATTTGAACAGTATTATTTGTTTAATGTTTTAAATACCGCGTAGGATCGAGGGACTGGAACAATTTGCCTGCTGCGGTTTTCCCGTCCAATTATAATTTAGGCGTCTTCAAGGCTAGAGCGAATAGGCTCTTAATAAACTAGTGCGCTTTACCATCAACGATTGCATCACTGCTTATCATCAGGTAGGATTGCAGTCAAGTGCTAGTTTATAAAAAATTAAAAAAAACAAAAATACATATTTTTTAGAGCTTCTCGCACAATTTATTAGTTAATCAATACCAATTAATCAATTAATCAATACGTTTATTTGCATAATAACTACTGGCTACTACTGGGCTGTGTTTTTTTTTTGAACTTCATACGCCTCACCACAATTACTTCTCTTAAGTAATTAAGTCTTGATTTACCAAAATATTATTAGTGAGTCTTGATTTATCACTCACTAACACAAAAAATAAAAAAACAACTGTGTGAGCATCTAAGTCTAACACTTACGAGTATAGTGTTGAACATTTTGACCCTGAAAACAGTATTTTGTATACTTTATTTTTGTTCAACAGTAAAAAGTATAATTTAGAGAAAAACAGTACAATACTGTTTTTAACAGTATAGTTGGCAACCCTAAGCGAGCTACCCATTGCTCGCCGTCCGCAAGCCCGCTCCTACGGTAATGTCAACATTTTCATATCTCCACGCATATTTGAGAAAAAGTATCATGACCGACGGACAGACGGACAGAAGAACAGACGGACTGACGGTTCCAATGATAATAGAAACCTTTGTTATGGTTATGGTCACCAAAACAGTCGGCTATTCTGCGATAATTAATAATAATAATTTAAAAAAAGGAACTCAGTTCACGGGAAAGACTACTTGGATCGTAAACTTATCGTAATATAAGAACACTACACACAATAACACAACACAATACCTAACTGTCGAATTCGGATGAATTATAGTTCAGCAAAAAGTGTGTTTTTATCATTGGTATGGATGGCTGAGGAGTGGTAAAATACTCAATGTTAAGTAACTTTTTTACATAATATTTGAGGTCAATCGTTAGTTATGGCTTGTTGTGTATCTTCAACGCCATGAATGGCTTTTTTATGATCCGATATGTAAGCGTACTAAACGATAATTATACGCACTTGGTTCTGCAGATAACATATTACTAGAAGCATTGAAATAGAGTGGGGAACCTGACATAAATATAGAGAACAAAGACCTTACCATGATGTGTTAAAATGCTTACCAAGCTTGTGAGCGAAAAAATGGAGCATAGAAATTAATCTATGGGATGGAGCGTTAGAACTGTTAGAAGCTCAGCAGCGTAAAATGTCATATAAATAAACATAGTAAGTAATTACCTCGACCGATGTTTTTTCTCATTACAAAATTAATGTAAATTAATTAATTAATTAATGATGCTTTTACTAATGTAAAACAAAAATTTTCAGAAAAAAATTGTTTGTTAAAAAAAGTTAGATTTAGATACAATTACCATGATGTTAATAATATCTATTTAAATCTGACTATTTCGTTTTTTTTTTTTAAATAAATGAACTTTATATGACACTCCAGTAAAGTTTATTCAATGTCGCTTGGTGTTTTTTGCCTTTAAAGCATCGATATGTGTACATTTATTTGGTATTTTAGTTGCTGATTTTACATATGTACTTTAACTACTCATCATCGTCTATCGTCTACATTTCTTTTTATTCCTCCTTTCACTGGTGTGTTGGAATTTCAATAGGAATAAGCAGTTCCTTTGTTCTCCTTTTTATAATGTTTTTATCCATTACTTTTTCACTGTGTTAATATAAATATTATAAAAACGTGCGCACTTCTGCAAAATGGAACACTTTATAGAATCATTTTGGTGTACCTGGATCTATCAAATCCGATGTTATATATAATACTTAATTTAAGTAAATTATAGTTAGAAAGTCCAATAAGTACTTACTTACTGGACTTTTTAACTATAATTTACTAATTCATACACGAATACTTATTCATACCCGATGGACAGATAAATAATACCTACATAAGTAGTACAAATACAAACGTACGTAAGAATAAAAATAGGTGTCACTTTAGAACAACATAGTGAACTTTAGAATTCACAATTAGCTAATTGCTCTGCATAGATGCTAATCATCAAAACGGTCTTGAATGAGTGGAAACGCTTATGAAAACAGTAATTGAGAAGACTTAAACGATCTAGATAACACAAGCTATCATTTAATCCATAAACAAAAAGACGTATCAGTGTAAGTATACCTAAACCAGTATAAGTCAACATTATTTTTAGTATATGCGAAACCTGAATATAGTTTGTTCAGAATCAGTAACTGAATCGATTCCAATATTTTTGACACCACGTTATATTTTTTCCCAAAAATATATAAAAAAGGTCACAAGTTGGACACCACACAGGTCACGACGGGTCATTGTGGGCATTAGGAGCCAGCGCACAGCTAGATACGGGAGCATAACAACCTGTCTGTCACCCAGATGGCCTGGTGACCAATCATTGTTTGAATAACTAGGTAACAACAAGCTTATAACTTTGTGATTTTTGATGAAATTTTGTACATAGATTCTTTACATAAAAATACTCGACGTGCTTCAGGTTTCGCGTGTACTAAAAATAAGGTTGTAATAAGATTTGTTATTTTGTCTTTTTGTTCATATCACTTTACTACTAGCTCCTGCCAGTGGATTTCAGTCTCAAAGTAGCATTCTACTAGGGCAAGTTTTTTTTTAATCGATCCAGCAGTTATTGAGTTCATTAGAAACAAAAATACAAAATTTTTGTTTTTTATAATATTCTATCTTTTTCTACGAGTATATACTCGTATAAAAGCGAAATAACACTCACTGATTAATCACGAAATCTCAGAAACTATAACACCTACCAACTTAAAATTTGGCAGTAATGTTGCTTATAGGGTGTAGACTTCCGCTAAAAACGGATTTTATGAAACTCTTTTTATATAAGGGGGTAAAACGGGAGTTGGAAGTTTGTATGGAGAAACCGACTTTTTTTTTTTTTTTTCTCAATCCAGTTTTTATCTTATTTCTATATAGCTAAATATTTTTAACCTTTGTTGTTTTTACTCGCAATATTAATAAAGAAACATGTGATGTAACTCCGAACTCTGTTGTATTATCTTAGTCAACTTAGAGAGTCCTGATACCCATAATACAAGTTTAATCTTAGCTTGGGTATCAGTGGTGTTATTTGTGTGTTAATTTACAATTTTCTCCATGTATGTATTGCAAACCACATATGAATACTATCTGGACTGTATAATTGTAAACCTGGAAATAAAGATTTATTATTATTATTATTATTATTTACGCGGACGGGGTCGCTGGCAGAAGTTAGTCTAATATGTAAAACTCTTGTGTGCACATGTCAAGCAAAATTAATAATAGGATGAGAGTTGCAGGTATTTATCTCGATTTAAGTTCTGCATTTGACACAATTGACCATGGATTACTTTTGACTAAAATGAGGTATTACGGAATCAGAGGAAATGCTTTGCGACTATTTTCTTCTTACTTAAAAAACAGGCGGATGCATGTTCAAATTGACAAAACTCAGAATAATTATAAGAAAACGTACAAATCTAAAATCGTATGCATATCGAGGGGTGTCCCACAGGGATCTACTCTAGGACCTATTTTATTTTTAATATTTATTAATGACTTAATTAATTATTTGAATACAATTTTACCGGATATTAAATTAGTAATTTTTGCGGATGACACGAATGCCATAGTGGCAGCTAATGACATGGTAGAGCTGACAGAAAGGGTAAAAGCTACGTTAAAAGCATTTCATGAGTGGTTCACGGCAAATAAATTATTTATTAATAGTAAAAAGACTCAAATAATGTTATTTAAAACTACAGCTCGTAACACACATAATTTAAATGTTGCCTTAGATGAAGATGAAATCAAGACCGTTGCCGAAGTAAAATTTTTAGGCATACACATTGATCAATCCTTAAACTGGAAACCAGAATTAAAGGCAATTGATTCATCTGTATCGTCCGCATGTTATACTCTGAGAGCCCTGAGAAATGAAGTCAACATAGAACAACTAAAAATGGTATATTTTGCGCTAGTCGAGTCCAAAATTAGATACAGCATACTTTTATGGGGAAACAGTTATGAATATAATTGTAGAAGAGCTTTCGTACTACAAAAACGAGCAATTCGTACCATGGTTCGAATCTCACAAAGGGAAAGTTGCCGACAACATTTTGTCAATTTGGGCATTCTTACAGTCCCAGGTCTTTATGTACTAGTACTTTTAAGTAATATGGCCAAAAACATTCAAGACTATGAGTCAGTAGAAGAACGCCAAATTAGGGAAGCCACCCGTAGACTGGATTTGAAAAATAAAAATTTTACTAATCATAACCTACGAATTGCTAAACACTGTCCACGATACCAGTCCGTAAAGTTATTTAACAGGTTGCCTTTAGACATAAAAAGTGCTGTGTACAGTACCGCTTTCAAATTAAAACTAAAACAATTCCTATTGAATAAATGTCTATATGCTGTAGAAGAACTATAATATTTTTGTTGTATCATTGTGTTATTTTTGTTGGATTTTATAAATTGATTTATTGATCTGACCATAAATTTTATAATATTATTTCAATTAATTCTGACATTATTCGCTGATTTATATGTAATTAATATTTTTATTGCAATTTATTTTAACTTAAAAGATTTGACCCTATTTAATTTATGATGATATTAGAATTTATTATTACTATTTTTTTTTAATTCTTGACATATAGGTGTAAATAAAATCCAAAAATAATAATATTTTTTTTGTGATGCTAGTAAAACTGTAATTGTATATTTTATGTGTGTGTAAATTCAGATACAAATTATTTGTTCATTCATGAACAAATAATTTGACTATGACTATGTTATCTATCAGTTAGACCGATTTTTATATATCTTTATTGTGTATATTTAATAAGTTAGAGAATAGGACGTAAGCTATTTTTTATCCTTCTGCTCTCACCCCCCATTTCTTGTTTGATATATTTGGCATCCAACGTTTAAGTATAGATTTTATTATATAATTAAGTATAGATTTTATTATATAATATATGCAGTGGCGGATTAAGCCAATGCGGGGCCTGTAGCAATTCGATAAGGGGGCCCCCTAGGTGGAGCTTTTTTATTAAGGTAGATTAAATAAAATATTTTATGTGTAATCAGCTGTATCTAGATTTCATGTAATGTAGATACATTAACTAATTTTTGTAACGATCAGGTGGCGCAGGGCACTGATGGCGCGGCGCCCCGAAGGCGCGGGGCCCCCAAATGTGCGGGGCCCGTAGCATTTGTTAATTTTGCTATATAACTAATCCGCCAATGAATATATTATGTTGCCAGTTTTTGAAATAGATCAATTTGAACTGTAATAAACTTAAATAAACTTCATTCCTTATTTGAAGATTAGTTATTTTTTTTGTTTCTTTAGGATTTGTTTTTTTCTGTAATATCTCCAAATGCTTATGAATATTTGAACTTAAGAACCCTTTGAAATGGTGACTGAGTGTAATGACACTAGAAAGAAAGAAAGAAAGAAACATTTTATTTGGCGGAAAAGACGGCATATAGTCACAATTTCAAAGGGTTCTTGCATTGGTGTAAGAACCCTTTGTAATTGGGTGCTCTTTTACGAGATTGACGTGAGTGTAGTCGAGGGCAATAGTTTGTGTACTTATAAAAATAGAATATAGTGCGTAATCATGTTTTTTAACTGTTATCAGACAGAATCTATTATTGTAAACAATAGACATATCCTATACACTAGAGACTGAAATACCAGAATGCACACAGACTATAGATAATAAGTCTTTGACTACACCTCTCTAATGCACGTGTCTATGATAAGGAACTTTGAAATTGGCTTGTCATTACTATTATCTTTATTTTTCTTATTTATATATAATTTACATTTATAAATATTTCTTAAAAAATAATTTAAAGAAATAAAAAAAATACAAAATTAAAAAAACATAATGATGATGGTTTAGAGACAATCCAAGGCTGGCGTGTTTGACATTCAACTGATTACTGTTAATTAGAAAAAAATATATACCATGTTTTACACCTTTTATTGATTAATAGCTTCTGCCAGCTTCTTTCTCCGCTTGAAACTAGGGTTCTCCAAGCAAAAATTTGGGATCCCGTTTCATCCCCATAGGGGTGAATTTTAGTAAATCTTAATGGTCGCATAGGTTACAAAATGAAACCTTGTGCAAAATTTCACTCTCCTAGTTCCAGTAATTTCTTTAGTTATGAGTTAGTTAGTTATGAGATGCAGTTTGGCTATAAAGTACCATCAAATTGATCGCGCGACTTTCAAATAAAAAAAATAAAAAAAAAGCATTATCAATACCTATTAGTTTTCATAACTTAGTGTAGGGGGTCTTAACTTTTGGTATAATTGTGACTAAATTCAAGACTTTAAGTAATCTGATTTTTAGATACGATCCAAAAACCAGCTTGAAATATACCAATGCTATATAAAACGATATTTTTAAAGACTGAACCGAACTGTAATTTATCATTTCATAACAATATGCTATTTAGATAAAAAATGCACTCATGACATATCTTTGAGGCGATAGGTAATATATCTATATCTATGACATATGCCAGCTGGTTTAACATCTTTTTTAAAATTGACATGAAGAGATAAAACATCTCAAGAACACAGATTCCTTGCCGGAGTTTGTGTATAGCAACAACCTGGGGGGGCATTACTAGGCAAGTATGCTTTAACATCGTACACATTATCGCTTACCATCACGTGAGATAGTGAAGTAGTGAAGCGAGTGACACAACAAAAATAACAAAAATGTAATATGTAGGTACCTAGAAAAATCGATTCAGACCGACCACTGCGTAGCAACAATTTTAGTTACGGTGTAGTCGCTGAAATATCGTTTCAATTATTTGCTTGAAAGTGAGCTGTTGCATTTGTGGGTTATGCCGAATTATCATTGATGACAAGATTATAACATCACTCTAACACAACTGGAAATATTCGTAGATAACGATGAGTACAAGAGTTGTCACGATTGACATGAAAGATTGGCTAAAAAAACTTGCTGCGTCGACCTCAAATAATGGGGACAAGGGCAGGAAGATGATGTTTAAGTGTTTAGATGCATTTTTAAACAATAGTGGCCGTCAATTTTATTGGCGGTTGCGGTGTCTGTCATTGTGGCAAGTTTGCGAAGATGCTAATGATATTTAATTTATTATTTATAGCTCGAAACACCTTACGTCAAGTTCCTGACGTAGGTATTACAGTTGCAGCTACGTGTACGTTATTTAATTAAGTTTTTTATTTGCTATTCTTTTACTCTTATCGTTGGCGTACAATAGTCTATTTAGATAAAAATGATGTGTTATAAAGTGTCTGAGTTTAATATCTTTAATGTGTGTGATTGTGAATCGGTAAGTTGAGTTATAATAGGTAAATCATTAATGCATAGTTTCTTGTTTTCTTGACATAATTAATGCTATATGCCACACCATTCTCATCTTGAGAAGTACTTGTTTAAGCATGTAACTGAATTATAAACTGAAAATGGAACACTTCCGCAGCAAAATAGTTTATCACTAAAGTACTAAGGCAATACATCATTTATATAAGGGAAAGAAAGGTTTCAAGGTGTATTTTTCCTATGAGAAAGCTAGTTTTTAAGGAAAAATCAACTTTGAAACCGTGAAAATACCCAACAGGAAACCTGTTACAGTACAAACAAAGTCAAAATTAAAGCCATTTATTTGCAATAATCTATAGCAAGTCGCACAGCATTGATAAATCTATATAATCATGTGTTTTTTACCTTGAGAGGCACCATGGCCCTACGACGCAAAGACCTCTCGACTTAGTCGCTAAGCCAACCGAAAAACGCTTCATTAATGTCTATAAATATTAAGTTAAAACCGAGTGTCCAGTGCGAGTTTGTTTCACGTCAACACGATCGACACGTTTATGACGTTCAGCACTCCGATTGGCCCGCTCCAAGCTCTGAACCAATCAGAGAGCCAAACGCGGTGTATACGTTTCGATCGCGTTAACGTAAAAACAACTCACACTCAGCGCACTGTGTGGAGTATATTTGACACTCTCTCTCGCTCCACCCAGACAGGGAAAAGTTATTTGATCATTTCCCGCCTAACTTGGTACGGATAACATTGGTACACTCGCATTTTGGCATTTTTTTTCCATGTAAAAGAGGAACAGTTTATTGCTAGCACAAAACCTGGCTTCGAAGGCTGGATTTGTGCCCTATTTATCTCAAGAAACTGCTAGTAAGAAATTCTAATCTAATAATTTATTTTACAATTTCTACTATACTTACAAAATATTAACATTGTATCTATGCAAACATACTCGTATATGTACCTACGTACTAAGCTCATATGAAAATGTATTCGATATTTAAAAAATATGTATTTTTTTTAAATTATTGTCTGTCTGTCGATCTGTCTTTCTGTCTGTCTGTTTGTTCAGCTTAATCTCCTGATTTTATAAAGAGTAACTTTTATTTTAGAAAATTAATTTAGGTTTAACCTAAAAATAATCTCTTCGAAATTGTGATCAAATGACTGAGTGTACTGTTTTACAGGTCTGATATGAGCGAAGTCGCGGACACCAGCTGGTGAATAATATCTATGATATAATATCTTTCTTTTTTTGTTCGCTTACTATTTTGTCTTTCTACTACCTTAGGTTACATGGCAGAGAAAGCGTAAGGCAATTAAATCCGCCTTAATTAATAATAATAAATACGTACAGTATCTACCTTACTTATCCTATAGATAACTAACAGTCAATGGTGAAATATGACATACATTTCACATGATAGTCGTGTTAATATATTTAAACTAGGTCGAGAAATGCATAGATATGGCGACTGTGTTCCTGCCTTATACGGCATGTGCCTTATACACTCGGACGCGCCTAAAGAAACTGATTAGATATTAGAAGAATGTTTGGTGACGAAATAGGAACAATATATGGACTATCTTAATTCAAAACTGTCACGTAATCTGTTGACAGAGGCGTTGTGTAAAATTGGGCTGGTAGGTGCCTTACAGGGTGTAGACATCCGCTAAGAATGTATTTTACTAAACTAAAACTGGGGTTGGAAGTTTTTGTGGCAGAAGCTAGTTTTTTGTATGGAAAATCTTCAAATGACTTCTTTTACTCTTGGTAGAGGGAGACTCAGATTTACTAACTGAAGCTCACCACGTTCCTTAAGTTGTTCTTTGCCAAGGTCATGGTAACTCCTTCGAATACCCCCTCACCTCTAACGGATTTAGTAATCTTGCTGATACCTTTTTGAGGCGCATTAACTGACTTCGAAAAGGAGGAAGTTCTATGTTTGGCTGTATGTATTTTTTCCTTAATTGGTCCCACAGAAATACTGTTATGAACTGATGATGAACTTCGAAGATATAGAACGGAAGTCTTCAAAAAATCATAGTAGTAATTGTAGTCGGTGACTGACTGAAAAGAAGAAGGGGGGGGGGGGTACATGGAACTGTTCTGATGATGAAACCGGAATTTGGGTAAGAACCGGAATTCTGTAATATTGCTATATACAGAATTCCGGTTCTTACCCACATTCCTTACCACCCACCACCCACCTTTCTTAATTCTAATTTTACCAAATACGGTTAGCCGTGTTTGGTAAAATTAGAATTGTCTTGATGATTTGATGATGGAACCGAATGGCGGAAGGTTACTAATTAAGCTTGGCTGAGAGGTACTACCACTAAAAAGTGTGAAACAAAAAATTTTTTGCAAAATAAATATATGTTTTTTTGTAAAAAGTTTTTTATTTGTTTGTAGGATGCCACGAAGTAACTTATCCTGCTCAGGTTGGAGTAAGAGAGGATGACAGTCATTTACTAACGAATAACACATTATAGCCGAGAATATCAAAGATTTTAAACAAACGTGCAAAGCTAGAGCTGATCGTTAGTATTTAATAGTAAATCAAAGTGAAATAAAAGTACGAGTATTTAGGTAATAAAATGTCTATCAAATCGAATGGCACACAATATCATCGTAATATTTCTTAGGTATAATGTCTTATAACTTAGTTATATGTGAGTTAACAAAGTCGCTAGAGCAGATAGTGTAAAATAACATTCGCAATCAAACTGAAATAATAATATTATTTGTAATAATGAGGCTGTAGCGAAATTGTAAAAGCAATAGCATGTTGGTTGCTTTGTGTTTCTATACCACCTCAATAATAATAAAACTTTGGTGTCAAAGTTATAGAGTCGAATCGTAAACCTAATCTTAGATACATAAGGGGACAAAACGTCACCCAACATAACACGCAACGCTCGATCTACGTGTTGCTGCAACGATACCCAGTGTCCGCAACTTGTCCCCCGACATTTTACAACGTATTCACGGGATGCGGGACATGTTGCTGGACAATTGGACAGCTTTGCGCGTGAAGTTGGGGGACATTTTGTCCTCTAATGTATCTGGGATTTAAACATTTACATCGCATACTGTCTCATACCGCCACAATGTAACGTTTTTCGTTTCGACTCTGCATCACTATGTCTTGAATTTATTTATCGAATAGCGAAACTTTACTTTTAGACAATAAAATACTACTGCTTAATCTGAAGGCTCCAAATTCTCCATAATACGTTTATCAATAAAAGGGTAAGGTTAAAGACGAAATCAGAATGTATTTTAAATCTTATTATAATTATTTTTTTGACTAGCCCTGACTGCCATGCCGGAGGTCGTGGGTTCGATTCCCACCCAGGACAAATGTTTGTGTGATGAGCACAATCATTTGTTCTGTGTCTGGGTGTTATTTATCTATAATATGTATGTATTTAGAAATATATAAGTATGTTTATCAGTTGTCTAGTACTCATAACACAAGCTCTGCTTAGTTTGGGACTAGACGGCCTTGTGGGATAGTATTATTATTTATTTATTATTATCAAATTATAATATTAAATTAGCCATGATTTTAAAATAAAACTTATATATAGCAATAAAAATATTTCCATTAAAACTTTGACAATTAATAAGAGCTTCTCATTGAACGGAACCAATCATGTATCTATGTTATGTTATAAATACGATGAACGAGTATTATTATAACTCGTCAGCGTGCAACCTGTCAGTGTTGTCTTGTGCACGTGTAGCATTAATGTGTAAAAATATTATTATATATGTTTGTGTCGAGAAATACCTATGCTAATATAATGCTAATTAGATCTCTTGTATAATTTTGTTATTATCTTTAATATTTCACTAATTATCCATCAGTCCGAACTGGCCCTGCGTGGTGGATTATGGCCCATTCAATCTCCTAGAGAGGCGGGCTGAGTCCCAGCAGTAGGAATATTGAATTTAGGTTTCAGTTAAACACAATAAAAAAAAGTTATCAAAGAAATGCTGGAATAATCTGGACGTAATGATGTGGATTATCCACGATATTATCGTAGATTGACAGTGAGTTACCAACTCGTATGCATGCATTTGATTTCCTGTGTCAAAATAATATGTACGTTTTAATACAAGTGAGGGCAGTTTTTCATTGCAGACGAGGTTAGATTTATATTGAGTCTAAAACCAAGGACGCGTGGCACTATGAGTGTAAGTTTTTGAACTCTGTAGCGAAGAAACAACAGAGTTTTATAATCATATTTATAATAACCATTGCCAAATCCAGTAATAAGGTATTATATATGCTTTACACGTTATGTAAATACTTATTTTTTTAATTGTAGAATATTTTGTATAATATTATAACTTTAGTACCTACACAATCAAGCGAAAGAGGACTAAGATACGTTCAGAAAGCGCAACGTCTTCCTATATGTTTCGCGTTATGATTATTTTATGCATTGCACAGCAAAAAGTAACAAATAAAAAAAAACACTTACTTCGCATTCCATAGTATGAAAATCTTTCGCAGAACTCATTTGTGACTATAAATCCCACCGCCTTTGGATAAGGAAGTTTCTGAAACAAAATAAAAAAAAAATATGATATTTTATTTCTGCAATAAGATTCTATTTCGACTGGCTGCTACTCGTAGCTAGCTTATATTGGTTCTTGGTTTCCGCAGTCCGAGATAAATTTGTTAATTATCTTTCCTAAATTCGATAAACAAAAACTTAACCCTGCTTCTGGGGAACAGAACACGCCGTCGACGACTTGGGCTCGGTCCGGTCGGTTACTGGACAATCGGACAGTGTGCTACCCATTGCGCCTCAAGGAGCTGTCAGCACACCGAAGAGGCCCAGCCTGCTAACTGCAGGCAGGCAGGGTCGAAGCCTGCTGGGGTCAAGGGCCGTTTTCTGAGAGGAAGGCTCAGCCCCGGCACTATAGGCAACGAAGGAACGGGGTAGGTTTTTAGCCAGTAAGAGTCTGACACTACTTCCCGCTCCACCCGGCGGGATTTGACATTGGATGATTTTACCTACCATAACAAAAAACCTGCTTCTGGGGCAATCGAATTTAGAAACAATAGCATTGTCTATTTATGCTATATAGTTTAAAATAAAAATGGTCACTGTTGCTCTTTCAACTATAAATTCCTTGATACTGGCTAAATGAAAAGTAAAACCAAGAGGGGCCATTCCCACTCGCCTATGGTGAACGTCAAGCATGGCTTAAAAGCTTGTTGCTTCATCTAACGCAATCAATTTGATGAAAAGGCAAAGCGAAAAACAATAATAGAAAGACAATAGGTGTGCGAACGCCGGTGTTCGATTCCCACTATACCAAATATTCTTAATAACAATGAACGACAGACAACGAGCAAGAACAAATACCGCCAATGCCAACGAGAGACCGACCGAACAATTCAACAATTTAATAGCTCATACCCGTCCCGACCCCATCAACTCTGGAAAAAACTTAACATTTTCATTTTCTAAACTTATGGTTCAAAAGTTAGAGGGGGAAATACCTATCCAACAATATATCACACGTTAGGGTTGAAATGAAAACAAAAATTACTCCCCGCACGTGTCTCTTCCACAAAGGCCATTAATGAAGAGTTGAAGTTGAATCTCGATTAACTGTGCATGGCTTCTATAAACGTACTTTTTTATATTTTTAATATATAAGTACATTATGAAGGGGCCAAAGTTTACGTAAAATAGCAGATTTTCAGAAGTGTTTACTGGATTAGTTTTATACAAATTTATATTCTGATTTCTATAGAAGCCTATATAATATCTACAAGATATCTGTGTATTCAAAATATCTGGAGAATGATGTGTAATAACATAATCACATAAGAACGGTTGTATGAAAATGTACCTCGGGTTGGCCGCTCATATTATTTTTTATACACATGAATGCACATATCGACTATAGGATAGCATCAGCCTTATAATGCTCCCACTGCTGGGACTCAGGCCTCCTCTTTAGGAGAGGGAATGGACCGTAATTCACCACGCTGGCCCAGTGCGGGTTGGTGGACTATATCAAAGCTAAATAAACATACATAAATGTAAATCCAGAGGACGGAGAGGGTGTTTGTTAAATCAATAAGTTCGCGCACCCGCGTGTTATTGCGCCTTACACGTAAACCACGGCCAGTGGATTTTTATATGTCCTTTATTTTTTATAGAAAGTTTTAAAACATCGAGAGTCTCGCCTTTTACGAGGAACTTAATACTTATGCCGATAAGGAAATCAGATCAATGTTACCGTTATATTATAATATACCGACAACATTATTTTTAGTATATGCGAAACTTGAATACAGTTTATTCAGAATCAGTAACTGAATCGATTCCAATATTTTATACACCATTTTAATATTTTTCCCAAAAATATTTAAGAAAGTTTACTATATGGACACAACCTACACTGAGTACAACACAGATCACGTTAGGTCACAGCGAGCATTAGGCACCAGAGTAAAGCTGGGTGCGGGAGCAAAACAACCCCTCAGTCGCCTAGATAGCCCGGTGACCATGTGTTTGGGTGGTTGAAACCCTGAAAGTTTGAAGTCCACTTGAGGTCTGTGCACTTTGTATACAGCGAAACCTGAATGACTGGGAGCTCCAGTGACCTAGATTTTTTTTTTTAATTCTTGATAGTTTCGCGTCTGATCTTTATCCCACGTGATGGAAAGCGACGATACGATCAACGATGGAGCGCGCGTACCTAGAAGTAACCTGCTCACTCTTGACTTAAAGATCCCCAGGTTGTAGCCATCAGGAAAGACTTCATAGTAAAGGTTTTTCATTTAGGTTTAAAGGTATTTCGTTTTCCCAATAGCAAAGTTATTTATTTAGGCTCACCCATAGCACGTATATGCACATAGCACATACCTACATACACAAAATCTTAGGTATAATTCTAACATTATATGCCACTTACGGGTAAACACAACATTTTTAACACAGATGCCAGATTATCTCTTAGATAATATAAAACAATTGTGATGCAAAACGAAAAACAGATGGCAATAAAAAATAATAAGAAAAAAAAAACAAAGGGCTATCTTAACCAGGTTTTACAGTATTTCTTTCAATACAAAAATCCCAGAGTTTTTTTTTTTAAATAATATAAACTAAACTGGCCCGTTTTGACATTTGAGAAAGACTCTAGAATGTAACTTGGAACGAAACTGAAAGAAATAATAATTAGGGGTCTGATAAAGTAGTAACTATTTTAGTAGTAGCTACATTACACCGGACAAGCTGCTAGGTAGTTAAAATATAAATGTCAAAATGTGCCTTTTATTTTTTGACAACTTTAGTGCTTGAAGGCGATCCCACAGCAGTCGGTAGTGATGAAATCGAATGGATGGTGAAGTTAAAAACTGTATCTAGCAACAAATTATGCGAATACGAAATTGAAAGATTTGTATGGTTAATGGGTATATCCAAAAATGGTATTATTGGCCTATTCGATGTGTAAATCACCCAGCCAAAAAATATGTTAATTTATTTATTTCATTCTTATTTTATTTTTTGTTACATCAAAATTTCTGTAATTTGATTTATAAAAGAACAAACTACTGAGCTAAAACAAAACATGCGGGTAATTAACCGTGAGTTGTTTGCTAAGTCAAAACAAAGCATTTATTTAATACGTTTACTCATCTCCTTTGAAGCGTGTGCGCATGATCATAGTAACCTAAATACGAGTGAAACTTGAGAGTCATTGTGTCCAATCTTTTATTAAAGATCGTAGGCTTAATTAAAACTAAGTGGGAGCACAATTATCGTGCTAAATTTGGGGCAGCCCATGTCTCGAATTCTTACAGCCGATGCATGCAGTGTGCGAAACTGGTAACAACTGGATTTTATGGTTTGGTCAAATTGGTCAAGCCACGGAGCAATTAAAGTCACTCGCGCCGGCTCCTACCGGCTAACAACAGTACATTCAATCACGAAATTCATATCGGGTAGCATTTTTTATGTTATCCCATTCCCGAACTTCCAAATCGAAAGAGTTGAATGTTTTAACCGTATATCTACATAACATCTTGCAGTTTTTTACATGCAACAAAATCTTTGTCAACCATTGTTTTGTCAACAAAGTTCGTTGGCATTTGAACATAACCTCAAGGAAAAAAAGCAGAGAACCGTTTAGCATATGAATGAATGACAAAGAATCCGATGAGTAATTCAATATGAATGTGACAATAATGATCACAATTGAATTATTGGTTCCTATCGTCTGCGACGGCTGTGGGCAGCTTGAGAGCTTATTGTTACATTGAGAAGACGCGTTTTTATTAAATATGATTAATTGATCTTCAGGGATCAGTTAAGCATAAAAAGCTGAATGTTGCACATACGGGTGACGGTAGTCGTTAAAGCTGATGTTTGCCAAGACTAACTATCGGATTGTTCGCAAGAATTAACGTGAACCTCGTAAAGAACAGAGGTGGGTTTAGTCAGTTAAAGTCTGAAACTACTTCTCGCTCCACCCAGAGAGGGAAAAATATATACTTATATATAAAAGAAAGATTGAGAGCAGTGGTGGCCGAGTGGTAATGGCCCCGACTTACGAGTTGTAAGTTGCGGGTTCAAACCCACAACAGCGCATTACTTTGTGTAATTTATTTCATCATCACTGCTCTCAAAACGGTGAAGGAAAACATCGTGAGGAAACTAATCTGGCCTAGAACTAAAAATTCGAAGACATGTAACATCCGCCAACCCGCACCGGGCCTGCGTGATTAATTACGGCCCATACCCTCTCCTAGAGAGGAGGCCTGAGTCCCAGCAGTGGGAATAATATCAGGCTGATGCTATGGTATAAAAGAAAGTCGTGTTAGTAACACTATTTATAACTCAAGAACGGCTGAACCGATTTGGCTGAAAATTGGTGGGGAGGTAGCTTAGAACCGAGAGATGGACATAGGAACTTTTTACTACTTTTAAGGTTACTTTTTTTTGGTATAGTAACAAAACGCAACTGACGTGGAATAATAAAACGCAACTATAAAATCCAAAACCTCATTTATTGTCAAGGCAGAACAAAGTTCGCCGGGTCAGCTAATATGTTAAAAATCAAAATACCACTCACTAATTAATCACGAAATCTCAGAGACTATAACACCTACAAACCTAAAATTTGGCAGGTAGGTTCCTTATAGGGTGTAGACATTCACTAAGAAGGGAATTTACTAAAATGCTCCCGTAAGGAGGTAAAACAGGGGTTGGAAGTTTGTATGGAGAAACCGACTTTCACGCGCGCGGAGCCGCTGGCAGAAGCTAGTCATTGGATAATTTTTCAGCAAAAAAGTGCGTTGAACATTTTTGTTGTTGTAACAACCACCTAAAAAGCTACTAACAAAATGCACCTCACTTTTATAGTTCCTTTTGCTGCAACATGGCGAATGTCTAAAGTTTTGAAATTAATAATGCTAGCTTGTTTACAATTTGTAGAGGTTTTCCTGGCATTCTTGTTACAAATAATGAAAGTCATCTTGTGGTTAAACAAGTTTACTTATTTTCAATAGTTTTTTTTTTTTTTTTTAAATAGGTAAAATCATCCAATGACATCCCCCGCCCTTGGGCGGAGCGGGAGATAGTGTCAGACTCTTACTGACTAAAAACCTACTCCGTTCCTCCTTTGCCTTGGTTCCAGGGCCCTGGTATGCATTTTCAGACCTCCCGAAAGCCCTAGATTAGGCTTCGACCCTACTGGGCCCCTACAGTTTGCTGCCGACTCCTTGAGGCGCGCGGGAACAGTGCGCGCCGTAAACGACTTGTGCTCGGTCCAGTCTGATACCGGACGGACGGACAGCGAGCTACCCATTGCCCACCGTCCTCGAGCCCCCGCCTACGGTGGCCAGAAATCGGGATCGGAATTACGGCGGCGGCTGCGGCGTGAGCGCCGTTGCCTGATGCGGTCGGCCTCCTCCTTTGCTAGCATTACTGCTTCGCAGAAAGAGGCGACCGCCTGCCACTCCTCCTCGCTCCGGACCATGGCCTGTTTCAAGGCCCAGCGCGAGAGATCATCGCTGGATTCTGTAGGTTTTATAAGGCAACTTATTGATGTGGTTGTTATTGTTTGAATAAATCTATTTTAAATTCAGGCACTGTATGCATTTCATTTCTTTTTTAAATTTTTGGGAAAATAAAACTTAAAGCTAAAATAGGTACACTGTCTTCTAAATCAATTAAGATTTTTTTATTTTTTATTATTATGTTTTTCCTAGCCATTCAACGCAATATTCGATAAAGAGGCAATGCAAAAAAAAGAGAATCGCCTGAAGAGTCTGTTTGTTGGCAGTCGGTAATTCCGTCACTCACTCCAATTTTTCACTAAACTTTTTCCAGAAAAAAAAACGTGTTTTTTAAAACTTTACAAGATTTTGGAAAAAAAAATATTTTCTTTGCTTTTTTTCAATTTACGAGTGCCAACATTGTGAAGGACCAAATTCACGCAAAACAACAGATTTTCAGAGGTCTTTACTGAACTAGTTTTACACAAATTTATTTTTTGATTTCAATAGAAACCCAGATAAAATCCACAAGTTATTTATTTTTATAAAATATCTAAAAAAAGATGTGTAATACCGTCATAATCACGTAAGAGCGGTCGTATAGAAATGTGTATCGGATTGGGCGCTATTAAGTTCCATTATTTCGAACAAATGCAGAATCTGGGCTGCTACAAAGAAGGAAAAACCCAATAACATTTACCCACAGAGGCGGTCACAGTAGGTCTTTATATAAAAACTTGTTTTTTACCTACTGAGTGTTGACGACATTGATAATCACCGACAAAAAATATACGTAAAAGTAAACAGTTTTTAGGGTTTCTGCAAAATGAGCAGTGGCAAGCCAGGGGTAACGGCCCCGACCTACGAGTTTTAGGCCGCAGGTTCAAACCCAGCCAGATGCATTACTTTCTGTAATTTATTTCATCACCGCAGCTCTCAAAACTGTGAAGGAAAACATTGTGAGGAAACTGGTAAGTTCTAGAACCAAAAATCCGAAGACATGGTGACATCTACGAAATACCAATCCGCACTTACTCGTAGCCCACCTGATGGATTACGGCCCATCCTTTCTTCTACAGAGGGAGCCTGAGTCCTAGTAGTGGGAAAATTATAAGGCTGATTATGTTGCAAAATAAAACCGAGGATATCACACCCATTCCAGTCTCCAAGGCACTGATCAAGGTCAAATACGCCACATAAGGAAGAGGAAGGAAGACTTCCTTACCTTGACAGAACGTTATGCGTTGTGCGTTATAAGCAGATAGTTTCGTAACAGAGGAATGAAAGTAGACACTAACTCCGGTTCACAATGTAACTGCATTACGGCAGTAGTAACAATGGATCATAATTTATTACACGGTCGGAGTAATTCACCAACTAAATGTGTTTAATGTGCTCTTTAAATTTTAGATTCGAGTAATATTTTTTACGTTTTTTTATTGCAATTTGCGATTTTGTTTTATTTTTTAGGGTGCTGTACCTCAAAAGGAAAACAAGGGACCCTTATAGGACCACTGCGTTGTCCGTCTGTCTGTCAAGACTTATATCGGGAACGCGTGAAGGTATCGAGTTGAAATTAAAACCATGTACTCAGGTCTGCGGTCCCTTGAAGCTGTGATAAAATCAAACTTCTAAGTTAAAAAAAGGTAAGGCTGTTTATGTCGCAAAAAACATACATTTCGACACTCTCAAGGACATCTCCTAAAGGCGCGCGTGGAACAATACGCGCCGTCGACGACTTGGGCTCGGTCGAAGGTAGTCATTGCTTAACTGCCAGTGGTTTATTTTATTTTATAAATTGTATACATGTCTAACTGCCACTACTAATATTACCTATCTAATCCCTAGCCCTACCTAGTAAAAACCTTTTAAATTCTATGATCCAGTGTCAAGAACATGGTCAATCTAATTGTGGAAACGTCTAAGGGATTCTAGGATTCATTCAGTGAGTAATTTATTAATAAAGCCAAGTCAAGTGCCTACCTAGACATCATAACTGACATTCTTGCTTCAATTAGTTGGCAACTTGTCACTGGTATAAATAACCTATTAGACTATCATAGGGGTTAACCCAAATGCCGAATTTTTGTATAGATGCTGCCGTGCATTTCGTAAACGTACGACAGCATCGCTACAAACGTGCGTTAGTCGCATATGCAACGCGGTACAGCATCGCGACTGTATTGATGTGAACGCGCTACAGCATAATGTCCACCAAGTAATCTCTCTTTATTATATGAGTGCATCCAATATTGACCCTGCTTTCGTTGCTCACGTTTCGGCTTCTTACGTAAAAGCAACATCAAAGGCAACGTGACTAATGTTGCCTTAACGGAGTCCATCTTGAAATTTTGGCATTCTGGTTCCATTACTGAATCGCGTTTACGTCGTGACAGCATCGCGACTGTATCGCAATTGATAATCGTGGTTTGGGCGAAGGCAAACAGCTTGCGACAGCATCGCGACGCTACTGTGTCGATGCAAACGCGCGACAGCATCGCGACTGCATCGCTATGATCGCTACAAACAGTCGCCGTGGGCGAGGGCCCTTAGATGACATTTGTTTTCTTTTTTGTTTGGGTTATCATAAAATAAGTGGAGCGAGATAGAGATTCCAAAACGCGATCTAAATATAGTTCCGGGACTATTTTAGATCGCGGTTTGGAAAAAAACGGTTAGAGACTAAAACTAGCCCTTGTTCCCTCAGTTCTACTTTGTATTTCAAGCCCGCAGAGTCTCTTGAACCTTATTTAAATAATCCCCCATACAATCTTTAAAACTCCAATAATGAAAACCTTTTTATTTACTAAGAGTGGGTACTATTTGTGCTAAGTTTTAAACATATTGACTCAAAGAATAAATGCGCACAAACTAATTTCGCCCTTTTTAAGGGGGCTTAAACGTTATTTTTCAAGAACAGGGTTCTTAGTGTTCACCTACATCATAAGAAGAAATCTTGTGCAAAATTTCACATTCCTCCTTGTAGTTTCGGCTGTGTGTTGATTATAATCAGTCAGTCAGTTTCCCCTTATATTATATAGGGTGACTGGTAATTAGTGAACGATACATAAACACGTGATTGTAGTCATGATAACAAACAACTTTTACTATGGGACCACATTTATGTTCGCCTAACTGGTCAAAATGTACTGACCAGCAGATTTTTATCGCGATTGCAGGTTTAGTCCCATATTATAAGTTGTTTGTTATCATGATGACTATAATCACGTGTTTGTATCGGTCACTAATTACCAGTCATGCTATATATAAATATAGATTACGCATTACACATTTGCAAATCAAATAGGTACAACATTTTCATAATTATGCTTTTTAGTAGATACATCAATATTTGTTTTGCAAAAAGTCAGATTAACCATATTAGGATTGTTTTGTTTTACGCAAGGTTTTATAAAAGTTCAAACATTTGTCAATGTTATGTGGGTAGGACGACGTTGCCTAAGAAGTTTTGTTGCGTAAGTAAGTATTGGATTAAATGAAGAAATTTGAGCAGTTTTTAATAAAAAAAAATTAATAAGCTATTAGGTACAGTGCAATTAACTCGTCAATACCATTCCAAAGAGTTCAAAAACGATGGGGTTATGTTGCGCTCAGTAGTTTTATGGCCACTATCAGTACATATATATCGATGCCACTATCCGACTCCATCATTAGATCAGGCCCATGCTACCAGTATAATACACTGTCATCCAATATACATAGGTATACTTACTAAATACCAGATTTAAAATCGGAACTGGTTTTTTAAAATCCAATTGCAAGATTTGTCCCAAATAAACCATATATTGTAAACAAAACTACAAATATTGATAGTTACATAAAAACTTATTCTTTATTCATTTTTTTCTGGGATATACGCACATGAGCTCCCCGAACTCTTCCGAAGAATACAAGACACTCGTAATGATTAAATTATAATTTAATATCATTTTTATGATATTTTTTAATGTGGTTAAAAATATATACTTGTGACACGGTATGGCTATATGGTTCGGGGTATGGGCATTCTCTTTTGGTATTTACCCTAGGTAAATGAATTTTATAGAATAATTTTGTGTCTCACAAATGCAGTTGAAAAACCGCTAATGCAAATTCAAGTTACTTAACATACAATAAATGTTGACTTTATCCTTAAAACATGTATGCGAAACTGTTAAAACGCATTAAGAATAATTTATTTGGATGTAAGATGGCAGTTTTCCACAGTGCCGGTCTTCTGGGTCAAGGTAAACGTATTGCAGCAAAACAACCCGAAGCAGATTGGTTGATCTTCGTTTTTATTCGAATTTAACATTAAGTGCATTGTCGTAGAATCCAATTTTGTAAGACAAACCATTTAATAAGGCATTTTAATTAGCAAAAAATATCTAGCTGGCTTGTTTATTTTCTTCTGCAGTACTTTTTCAGGTGCGGAAAAAGAGATCGAGAAAACTGAAAAGTAAAAAATTAAGATTACAATGTCATTCTATAAAGACACGTGATGTAGGTACCTGATATAATTTCCTATTATACTAGCTTTTGCCAGCGGCTTCGCCCACGTGAGAATCGGTTTCTCCATACAAACTTCCAAACCCTGTTTTACCCCCTTAGGGGTTGATTTTTTGTAAAATCTATTCTTAGCGGATGTCTACACTCTGTAAGGAACCTATCTGCTAAATTTTAAGTTTGTAGGTGTTTCTGGGATTTCGTGATTAATCAGTCAGTGGTATTTCGCTTTTATTTATAAAAGATCTTTTTAGAGAACTGTTCTTACATTCTTACCATACAAATATGGCCGCTGAAGACATATTGGGTCAATTTACTCACAATTATTTTATTGTATCCTTGGTTTATATACCTAATATTAAGATAAAACAGTCGAAAAATTAGCATAGAAATACTATGGTTACACTTGGTGTATAAGGAAAGGCTGTGAAAATGACCCACTTTACAATTTATTTTATACTAATATAATAGCCATCGAAGGCGCGGGCTTGCGTACAGTGAGCAATAGGTAGCTCGCCGTCCGATCATTCGGTAACTGTCTGGACCGGGCCTAAGTCATAGCCGGCGCGTATGGTTCCACGCGCGCCTCAAGGAGATGTCAGCGAACCATAGGGGCCCAGCAGGGTCGAAGCCTACTTGGGCAATGGGTTATGTGGAAGTGAACCCCGGGGCCCTGGAACGAAGACAAAGATAGAAAAGGTGTGGGTTTTTAGTCAGTAAAAGTCTGACACTATCACCCGCTCCACCCAAGGGTGGGGCTCAGGTCGTCTACGGCGCGCACCGTTCCCGCGCGCCTCAAGGAGTTGTCAGCAAACTGTAGGGGCCAGCAGGGCCGAAGCCTACTGGGGCCAAAGGTTATGCGAGAGTGTCACCACGGGCCCCGGGACAAAGGCGAGGAATGGAAAGGTAGGTTTTTAGTCAGTAAAAGTCTGACACTGTTTCCCGCCCCACCCAAGGGCGGGTTTCGTCATTGGATGATTTTACCTACCACAAAAAAAAAAAAAAAACCCAAGGGTGGGAGATGTCATTAGATAATTTCCAATGCCAGTTACAATATTATGAATAACTAACTACTCGTCAAAATGAAAAGAAAAACGTCTCAAAAAGGGAACACACTCCCGGGATAAAAAGTACCCTACATATACTATTCCGGAATAGGATCTAGGAAAAGTTTAATACCCAATGCTAGGAAATTAAACTTTTGCTATACATTGCTGGCGTATATTTGTTTTTCTTTTCGTTAAAAGTGAAACCTAGGCCATTTTTTAAAGGACTGTATGAGAAATCAATGGCAAAAAGAATTATGTCTACCAACCGTAACCAAATGAAGTTAGAATATTATCAAGCGTTATTTTTTTTCGGTATTTATGGTGTATACGAATTAATAGTGTCAATCATTAACGCAACAATTACGCGTATCGTTTTGATTCGTTTATATTTATAAAAGTAATAACGTAAATTTGCGTAAATTAATTCGATTTTAAAGAGAAAGTACTTTATTTTTCATTTTTATCTTTACAAATCGATAGGGTTTTATGTACCGAATCGACCTTCCGCGGGATTAAAACGACCAAAATTTAACGGAATTTCACTCTAATTCTGAATATATATTTAACAAAATTTTACAGTTAAGTAGTTGTTTTAATACATATTCGAAATCAGAAAAAAACATCTGATTCCGAATATATACCTACTTAAATCAATTAAAAAAAAAACAAATGTTAGTTGTGTCCTTTTTAATAAAAACGACAAAATACGATGTAGGTAGGTAAGACCGAGATATACAACGTTTTCTATCTTGACTTATAGTTCATAGATGGTATTTTAACAAGGAATTTATAAAGATGTATCAGTCCGAAGCATATTGCAGGCATTACGTCACAAACACTGTGTAAACTCTAGACCAATTTTAACCAATTAGATATTGGACAACCTAGAATCTACCGTACGTAATTTGATAAACCATTTCAGACAGGTTTACGTTTCATAACAATTTATCTTCAACGCAAATAAAATACTGACAGCATTTCTTGTATCGGGTCCAACCAAAAGCAGGCCAAAATGATGTAATACCGTCGCGGCGGACATAATATTGCAAAAGGGAATGGAAACCCGCCAAAGGCACTATCTACATGGGTTTGTAAGTAGGGGCACTTGTTTGTAAGTAAGGTCCTTTTCATTCGAACTTTTTTGAACCTCTGGATTTCCACAAATATAAAAAAGAACACTATGAAATATTATTCTATTAAATTGACCATATGACCAACCGCTAAGCAAAAATCAATACGTGGCATAAAGTTGACTCGATAAAAAAATCGTGATTTGACCCTAACTTACGATTTCAAACGCAAAAATCTTGAACAGTTATTATGTTTTTTTTTTATTAATAATACCCCACATAGACCCGGGCGGAGTGTATACAAAATACTCTTGTGACTACAATGGACTCTTAAACTAAATTTACAATTAACTTATTTCAACGTCGGTAATAAATCCTACTAATATTATAAACGTGAAAGTTTATAATATGTAGTGGATGTTTGTTACTTTTTCTAGCAAAAACTACTGAATGGAAAATGATGAAACTTGGCGCACGGGTAGACCATGTCTTGGAATAGCACATATGATACTTTTTACCCATAGAATATGTTCCCTTGTGATAATTTTCTTCTATTACACGGGTAAAGCCGAAGGCAGCAGACAGTAAACGATAACATTAGAAAGTTCATTATAAGGGGTTTTTTGATGATTTCCTCACGCATGCGGTTTTACTCTTGTATGAGTGGGATGCGGAGCGTGATATCGGGCAGCGATACCCGCATGCGTGATGAAACCCGCACGATATTAAAAACACTCTTATCATAGGTATGTAAACATGAGATTCTCTAGCAGATAAGAATTTCGTTTGAGGATTGTACTACAATATACGTCTTTACTTGAAATATCAAATGAAAGAAACTATTAGCAGATATGTCAACTATCAGAAAAGCGGTCAAAGACGACACTCCACCTGCCTAAGTGCGCTTATCACTTCAAGTGCTGTCAATATACTTATAAGTATTGTTTTTTTTTTATTGGCTGTTTATGTTTAACTAGCTACTGCAAGTGTATTCACCCACGTGTTAGTAGAAAATTATCCCGAGGCAAAATACTCGCACGTAGAATTGCCAAACTTAAGTGGCAATGGGCTGGGCAGATTGCACGCAGAACAGATGGCCGTTGGGGCCGAAAGGTTCTGGAGTGGCGGCCGCGTACCGGAAGACGCAGTGTTGGAAGGCCTCCCACAAGGTGGACTGATGACCTGGTCAGGGTCGCTGGAGTCCGATGGATGCGAGACACACAGGACCGGCCATTGTGGCGACGCTTGGGGGAGGCCTATGTCCAACAGTGGACGTCTTTTGGCTGAAATGATGATGATGATGAACATACTCGCGGGGTACAAAGTATCCAGGATTTCTTCGAAATCCATACAATAGTTTTTGCGTGAAAGAGTAACAAACATGCAAATATACAAACGCGTTTATAATATTGATAGATTTTATTTATGTGGTTTGATCCTGGTGATTGCTGCCAAATAATAGTACATTTTGATACAAGTGTAGAAAGTTTGTAAGTGCGACCGAGGCGGAATTCGCACGAGCCGTAGGCCAGTGTGTTATGGAGCCGAGGGCTGCAGTGACAAATTTGCACGTGTATCAAAGGATGTTTTTCAATACACTTACGATGAAATATTTATTTGATGATTACGACGCATTTTTGTTAATTTTGTGCTGAAGAAAATTTTACAAAGTTGCTATACCTACTTTTTTGTTTTGACTTAAATGGCAGCAGGTTATCGCAAGTATTTTTACCTGTTTCACAATAACTGGAGGTGTATTATATATTATAAATAAATATAATATAATATATATATAATATCACTGCTTACCATCAGGTTCCTACCTGCAGTCAACACAGTATTTTTTTCTTTTTTTGAAGTACTCATACTTTTTTCCCGCGCTTAACCTGTGCAGGTTGAAGGAGAAGCAAAAGTATCAAACCTTTCTACATCCCAAATAATTCTAATATTATCCTTTGTGCTCTTCTATCTGTATTTGTTATTTTCATTTGCGATTGGTTACCTCTTTGCAGAAAGCGATTTATCCTTTTCTAACAAAAAGGATTCATGACAGATAGTATAATAATATTCCACAACTATCACACAACACCGTCTAGTCCCAAGCTAAGCAGAGCTTGTGTTATGGGTACCAGACAGCTGATAAATATACTTATATATTTCTAAATAAATACATATTATAGATAAATAACACCCAGACACAGAACAAGTGATCGTGCTCATCACACAAACATTTGTCCTGGGTGGGAATCGAACCCACGACCTCTGGCATAGCAGTCAGGGCCACTAACCACTAGACCAACAGACCTGTCAAAGATGATGACAGGATTGTCCGTAACAGAAGATGACAATACATTAACAGGATTGTCCGTAACAGAAGATGACAATACATTAACAGGATTGTCCGTATTAACATATTATATTGTAATAGATCAGGAGATTTACCGTGACATGTTAAAATGTCAGTCATTCGAGCGAGAAAGAGGGATAGCTATACACTTTTTACTTCATCCCTATAACAGCTCAGTTTAGGTCGTAAAATGGATCACTTAAGAAGCTGACAGCACAGAAGTACTTGTATAAATAACAGGTCATATCTTTTTTAGAAAGATATAAAAAAATACTTTATAATTTGCAAAGAATCAACCTTTCCTGCAAAAAGTGCAATCTGTCGCTTACGATGTTGTTCCTAAAAAAGGTCGATATGCTAGTTTTCATTTTAACACAAAGTATGTTAAAGAAAACAACACCGTCTTACCCGTTTCTTGATTGCGGGCGAGCCGATTTTTATTTTTTATTAAAAACCAGTTTTTGCCAAAAAAATGTGATGCCCGCGAATTACGGAGAAATTTTGGTGAAGCCAAGTTTTTTTGAGGTCAAGACTCAATTGGATGTTCGCCTAACATTGCATAACTCTGATCACAGTTGCAATGATTCCGTTTTTGGTGATTTTGTAACAGATTAGTTTAGACGCCTGCAATCATTAACCAACTTCTAAAAGGAGGAGGTTATTTGTTCGGCTGTATGTATTTTTTTTTAATGTATGTTCACCGATTTCTCGATCAATTGTGGACCGATTTTAAACATTTTTGGCTTGTTTGATCCCATAGAAATATTGTACTTTTTGGAACTTTTAATACGATCATAGTACTTACAACTGTTGTCAGTAGTAGTGGCATAGTTAGTTATAAGTTGTTTCGCTACCTAGTATTGATAGTTTAGATTAGTAATAGGGTTTAGTTTCGCTTTTGTTTTTTTTTTCTTTTCTTTGAAGGTAACCCTTCAAACCCGGGGGGAATGGTTGCGCCAATTTGCTATGTTCCGCGACTTTGTTTTTTGTAATTTATTTTTTTGGCCTAGCAATCCTATCCCTTCCGTTTTCCTTCACCCGCACGACCGCAAGAAATGATTTGACATTGACGTGTGTGCATCGATTGTGAATGTGACCGCACCGCTAAAACCGCCCGCTCGAAATTACAAGAAAATTGACTGCTTCGTGATCCAACCATTCAAAACTCAACAATAGTGCAGTGTAGTGCAACCAGGACCTGGCAGTGGTTAAATGTGCGAAGTCGAGGATCGCCGGCGCGGTGCCACGTGGAACCTTCGAAGTCAAAAGGTCAGTGTTCCTCCCTATCCCATGCCAGGCACAGTATCTGCATATTGTTAACAAACCTTAGATCGCTTTTTAAACCTACAGTCCACATCAAGCCAATTTGCGCAACCATTACCTTTTGATTACACTACTCGTAACAAGTAAAAAAATTGCATTGTATATACGTGTAGTCAATGACTGACTGAAGCAGAGGGAATACTTTGACTTCCAAAATTGAAGTTATTTTGTATATACATATATATATTTTTACATTGAAGTCAGTTGAATTTTTACTTGTAAAAAAGTTTTTTTAAATATTGTATCAAGCCGAATGATTCGGAATTCCGCCAATTAATTACCCGGCTTCTATATTGGAGACGTTAACGTTACTTTATGCTCTGATGAAATTGAGTAATGCGTGTATATTGGCGACGGTACACTTCAGATATACATACTTTCTGAATTCATAAACACTTTTGCACTGCCTTTTGAAACGCCGACTCCGTAATTAATTTGAGGAATATGTTTAACGGGTTTTCAAGACAGATGCAGTACAATGTTCAACTTTTTCTTATTCTTACTTCGTAAATATATTATACATGCTAGTTACAGCATTGTGACCTTTTTACAAAAGGAAAAAACGGAACCCTTAAAGGATCACTTTGTTGTCCGTCTGTCTGTCTGTCTGTCCAGACCTGTTATCTCGAGAACGCGTAGAGCTTTCAAATTGAAATTTGACCCATATACTCAGATCTGCTGTCTCTTAAAGCTGTGAAAATATCAAACTTCTAAGTTAACGAAAAAAAAAATACGGCTTTTTTTGTTGCAAAATACGTACAACTATTTCGACCACTCAAAGGAATCAAAATTCATAGGGTATTTCCCGTTGACCTAGAATCCTGAAATTTGGCATGAAGCACGGTCTCATTGCACAAGTTTAGAGAAAAACCTAAATACTGTGAATTCTTACGAATTTACAGTTTTTTAGATTTTTTCGTGAAGTAACTACTTATTAACTTTTTTGCTATTCGGAAAAATCTTCAGAACTCGATTAGGGAATTGAACTGTTTTGCACAGGTAGGTTTATACGGAACACTCAGTGCGCGAGCCCGACTCGCACAGTTTTTTCTAGTAAACCTATGCGATATCATGCTTTTTCTATGGTAGGTAAAATCATCCAATGACAAATCCCGCCCTTGGGCGGAGCGGGAAGTAGTGTCAGACTCTTACTGACTAAAAACCTACCCCGTTCCTTCGTTGCCTATAGTGCCGGGGCTGAGCCTTCCTCTCAGAAAACGGCCCTTGACCCCAGCAGGCTTCGACCATGCGATATCATGTGACATTTAAGGGGATAATTAGGAGTTAATAAAACAATCAGCGAAAATGAATATAGTCGTAATTGTGACAAGTATTGTTGCTGTATCACTAATAAATGAAGAAGACACGATACACGGGCGTAGAGCTAACGAAGGGGCCCAGGGACCCCTGATCAACAATCCTTTTTAAACAAGCGAAAAATTCTCCATCCTCCGAAATGTAAATAAAATATCTTGTTTCTACTTTAATCATGGCAACTCGTTTTAGTCAGTAACATTCTGTTTCCTGTCGATCAACCTAGAACAGGAGAAGTAATTTAATAATTGTCCACGAAAAAATGGGGCCGCAGATTTTTTGCACCAGGGCTGTTGGTCACGCTAGCTACGCCACTGACACGAAGACGCTTGATGACTAAAAAGAATGATTGTTATTTCGAACTGAAGCATAATAAATTAATATTTTTTATTATTTTCGTGTAGAGCGGACTTCTTACGTGGAGACAGTAACTATGGTTATTTAACAATGTCATAATATGGTATATAACGTAGTAAGATTGTGTGTGCTGTCGAGAGAGGAGAGAGCGGGGTACTGTCGCATTCACTTTCGAACGTTAATGCACGTTGCGGCAATGCCACATGCTATGTTATTAGAAATTCAATGACTTGAACTTAGATCCGAAAATTGTAAATGAAATAATACATTTTTTTTTAGTTTTATCTCCTGTTTTGCCCGAAGACTATCTCACAGGAAACGATTAGTTCTCCGAGATAAAAATTAGTGACAATCAGATCAGTTTAAGTTGCCAACGTAAAGAGTTTTTGGAATCGGATAGGATGAGATCAAGGGGCTTACTCTCGAGCTTAATTCCGATCGGTCGACTTTGGAATTGTGACGTTAGGTACTCTTGAATTCGATGCTGGCACCAAATTGGTTTAAAATTGCGTGACCACACGCCAAACCCATTCCCCATTTTGCTTAGTTTTCCAAAAAGGTCACGTAATTTGGCCCTAGCATTGAGTTCAAGAGTACCTAACGTCACAATTACAATGTCTACCGATCGGAATTAAACTCGAGAGTAAGCTTATCAATATTTAAGAACTAAAGGAAAATTTACTTTTCAATACACTTGCTCAGAAAGTGGCTCTTATTGCACTACACTTAAGTATATAATGGCACCTGTTACCAAACTGTGACATTTTGATTACCATTACGCACTAGTGCTGTAATGTAACTAATATAACCTTTTTGTTCAACCTCTTTGTTCGCAAAACAAATTTTGAATACGAAAAAGAAATGTTGTTTCTTTGTGGTCTATGGCCGACATTTTAAGAAGTTCATTTTATTTTAATTAAATCAAATCAAATACTACAAAAATATTAGAAAATGTTACATCCATATTCTTTTGTCACTACGAAAGCTTTTCATGCAAGAAAACAAACGACAACTAAAAAGACTATGTAGCCATAGCTTTCATCTATGGGTAAATTTAAAAAAAATGGATGCGCGCGTCAATGAAAACAGATTTAAATTTTTAACGCCATGTTATGAAAACATTTACTTGTTTTACCGTTGTAATAATAGTTAATTAAATTATTTTTCTCCACAAGTGTATTGAAAAAAGTCGTATGATACACGTGAGTAATTAATGGTTACAGTTCTTGGCTCTTTTAAGACCCTCGCCACGACTTGGGTCTTAATTATACATTACACACTTATATCATAATGTTCTATGTAATAAACTAGACTTAATAAACTAGTGCGCCTCACCATCAACGATTGCATCTCGATCGCACTGCTTAGTAGCTGCGCAGGAGGGATCGCACTAATAAAAAAAGATCATAAATTTTCCTAAGAAACCATTAATATTTTTCCTCTTAGTAATTTATTTGGCTATACTTCTAAACTATAAGGTTTATAAAAAGGAAAGATTTTTGTTTTGTTTTGTAATTAATAAACTCAAAAACTACTGAACCGATTTTAAAAATTCCTTTACCAATAGAATTCTACTAAGTGACATAGAGAAATATTTTCTATTAACAGATCGCTGGCAGAAGCTAGTAAAGGAATTAAGCGAAATACAATACGCAGTATAAGTAAGTTGAATCAAAATGGCGATTAAACTTCTATACGAAGTAACCTGCGTATTTTCATTAAAAAATTTGAGTCTCAATGGAAATGTGGCACAGCGGGGGGTTGCGCTTAACTATAGCACATAACATAACAATGGTGGCAATTTTAGTTCAACTTACTTGCCGCGTACAATAACTTTGTTTGCGTTTGTTGTGCGGAACCAGCCTCTAAACGTCTGAAGATTGCTTGTTGAAATCTACTATCTACCGGAATAGGACATCCTGTATGTGTGTTATTTAACTATAGGTAACAGAAAATGAAAGTCTGCTATTACCGCGACTGTCATTAGAATTTCAAATGACCAATAATCATTGTTTCGTGCGATATACTCGTACTATAGTTGAAACATAACTGTCAGATGCATATGTGTTTCCCGGAAAATTTCCAATAAAAACAATACCTATATATATTATATTGACACTTCTCTTTATTCAGATCTTTGTATCAGATGATGTTAGCATTTAGCATAGCATAGCATCAGCCTTATAATCTTCCCACTGCTGGGACTCAGGCCTCCTCTCTAGGAGAGCAAATGGGCCGTAATCCACCACGCGGGCCCAGTGCGGTTTGGTGGATGTCATATGTCTTCGAATTTTTGGTTCTAGAACATGCCGGTTTCCTCATGATGTTTTCCTTCACCGTTTTTGAGAGCAGTGGTGATGAAATAAATTAGACAAAGTAATGCGCTTGGCTGGGTTTGAACCCGCGACCTACAACTCGTAAGTCGGGGCCACCACTGCTCTCACAGCAGCTGCTCTTAGTAGTTTTTATCAATAAATAAAAGAACTTATGTGCGTCACACTTTCAACAATGCAGGTACCAAGTATATCAATACTTCGTTCCTTATACTTAATTGCGAAGTAAATACTGGTTTTATTTACTTCACACTCATTGGCCTGGGGATCTCCCTTTTTGTATTATCCAGTACTTCATTGATTCTTAATAAAACAGTAGATAATCATTTGACCCACGTCACGTCACAATCATTTGATACACGTTCCCGGTAAAAAAACTGGTATCCATTGTAATATGTATGTGCCTGAGAGGTTTAACAAATAAATACCTCAAGTATTTATTTGTTTAATAACCTCAAGCCTCCTCAAGCTAATACCTCGAGTATTTATTGGTTTAATGTAAAACATATATGTTATTTATATCATTTTTCCTCGAGTTAGCTCTTGCTGACCCGGAAAAAAGTGATAGGGTAAGAGGGTAAAAAAATAACCATCCGGACCGAGCCCAAGTCGTCGACAGCGCGTCTTGTTCCACGTGCGGCACAAGATGTCAGCAAACTGTTGGGGCCCAGCTGGGTCGAAATCTACTGGGGCCTAGGGTCTGCTTCTGAAAGGAAGACTCGGCCCTGGTATGAAAGGCAACGAATGAACAGGAGTGGGTTTTTAGTCAGTAAGAGTCTGAAACTATCTCCTGCCCCACCTAAGGCCGGGATTTGTCATTTGATGATTTTACCTACAATAAAAAAAATCCTATGGCAGAAGTCGCTGGCAAAAGCTAGTGCTCTTATAATTATGTGCTAAGGCTGTGGGATAATTTGAAAAAGTCACCAACACGGTTACTTCTTCAAATTATCCCACAGCCTGGGGTGCTATTCTCTAAGAAAACAGCCATGAGCGCAGTGCTGGCCCAGCGATGAAATCCAAATAGGTACATTGGATTTGTATGTTTTTTAAATGTACCTACTTGGATTTCGTCGCTGGGCCAGCACTGCGCTCAAGGCCAGATTTCTTAGAGAATAGCAGTGCTGGAGCTCAAACGACGGCTAGAGAAATTACATAGGTTTGTCTTAGTGTGTTCTAGTTACTCCTAAAAAGAACCTAAAAAAGGGGCAGTATCTGTGTAATATTTAATTTAATTTATTTAGTCACAACATTTTAACCTTTTGAATACCGTAATTAGAGACACAGTAGAAAGACAATAGGGGCGCGGACACCGGTGTCCTCTTGGAAATTAATGAACATATTAAATTTCGTTTATATTACTCGTATTTCTATGTAAATATTTTGCCCTAAATAAGTATGCTATTTAACTAGTATGCAATTTAACTAGTTCTTTATCACGTCGTTTAGCTGTGACGTAATACAATATAGACTTTATTATTCTACTCACTTTCAAGTGTTCTGTCACGATTAGCAATGACCTCAATAGATTTTGACTGAACCACTTTTCAGTGAAATCTTTAGAAATTTTATATCGAACTATTTTGTGATATCTATAATTTAATTTATTATTGTACTCGTATAACCCTAACATAAATATAATTGAGATTAATACTGTTCTTGGATTAATATATTCCACAACTATCACACAACGCCGTCTAGTCAGACAACTGCTAAACCTACTTATACACCATTAAATTTTGATCGTTTTAATCCCGTGGAGAGTCGATTCGGTACATGAAACACTATCGATTTGTAAAGATAAAATTAAAAAATAAAGACACAGAACAAATGATCGTGCTCATCACACAAACATTTGTTCAAGGTGGGAATCAAACTCACGACCTCTATCATAGCAGTCAGGGCCAATAACCACTAGACCAACAAAAAAATGACAACTTTGCCAAGGACCCAACTTTGGAATTTCACCAATCAAGGAGGACCCATGAGCAGATGTAGATCAAGGGAACCCCTGGAAGTGACAAGCGCAATTCTACGTGTCGATTGTCTTATTTTAATTAAATTGTATTTTCGTAGAAACAAAGGATGAATATAGTCATTGTTATATACTATGACAGTAAAACAAAATTTAATATGAATCTAAAATAACACAATTCATTTCTAAAACAGTGTGACGTGTTGAAATCATGAATGGCAGGTTATTATGATTTATCATTGACTTTGACTCAATGTTTGCACTCACTGGCTCACAGAGTAGCTCAAATGTTGCACTGAGTACAATAATATATGTTTATTTATGAGCATTTTATTTATTACTTTTTTTCAGTTACCTCCATTTTTCTAAATTGCCTAACGTCCAATTAAAACTTGCGTAACAATTATGCATTTGCTTTAATTTATGTATGTTCTTCATTTAAGAGAAATTGGTCTTTTTAAATTTTGTTTCTTGTTAATGGGACACAGGAATTTTAATGAACAAGAATCTTGTAAAGTTCAATATTACTTATAGAGGCGAAATCTTCTATATATAGGGTGACTGGTAATTAGGGGACGATACTTAAACACGTGATTGTAGTCATGATAACAAACCACTTTTACTGTGAGTAATTTTTATTTCCGCCGTAAGAAACTGGTATGTGATGTCTTGCTTTCCCGAGCCCATCTAGATTGAAATATCACTCCTTTGTACATGATGATTATGTCTAAAACCTATTTGCATATATATTTAGCACCTACAAAGTCCACAAGCATAACTATGTAATACTAAAACTTGTAATATTATTCAATGACTTATTCCAAGTCATGGCTCAGGTATACAAGATATTCTTTATTAGGTATGAATAATTAATTAAGCTTCGTTACGTCATCAAATGCGCTAATTGCGTTGTGCTTGAAATTGGCTATATTTCACTTTATGGATGTAATTAGTGGGAAATAGCTGATTTTAATGTTTTTGTTATCGATCACGTTTGACACAAAAATTGGATTAACCGTTACTTTTCACGTGTGTTGTTTGTATCCATAATATATTTGCTTGAAACACTGAAAGACTATTTTCAAAGTCCTGACCTTAAATAAAATCGGACGTCTATAAAAACAATTTAAGTCTATCACATGATTGTTATTTTTTTTAAGTAAGTAATTTTTTTTTTCGTAGTATTCGACTATAACCACACCTATATTCCTTCAGTTGCCTTCGCGTTCTATGACCATGGGTTTCCGGCTACCCTGATTCGCACTAAAGTCGACATAGACTCGGACGGAGTTCATACAAAATACTCAGTGTCTACAAGCTGAAAGCTTAAATCATAATGAAAAATATTCTTGATTTATTTACGTATTTATCAGTGCCATAATTGAGAAAACCACATACTTCATTCAATATGCATAACTAAACCTTATTTATTACAATATGATTGTTAGAATATAGGATTCCTTTAATTTATTTTGCCCTAAAGGCTGATTTACAATGATGCATTAAACCGAACACATTCGGCATTTCAATCAAATGTTTCGGCCGAATACATCGAATGACGAATATAAAACGAATATTTGGCGCATCTCTAGATACTTTAAATATATAAATAAACCAAATCTCGTATCTATATAGTATTTAATATACGTATTAATAAAGAAGATCTAGTACCGTCAAATAATATATCTTTCTACATACAATAATACTTAGATAATCCGTGGCCATACAGTTGAACAGTACTTATTTCTTATTGCGCCATTACAGTTATCACCTTGAGCCTTAAGACTGGAGAGTAAAGAACTACTATCATAACTCGCAAATGTGTTAACAAGTAATTGATTAATAAAAACCTTAGACTGATAACAAATGAGACAATACATTGTGTTTATAGTGATCTTCAAACAATCAGAACTGGTATTGAAAGAAAGCCTACAATGTAACTACAATGTTAAGAGCCAATGCTTGTTTAAGGCCAGGTTCTACACATTTTGAACTGTTTTAAACGTCTTGAAATCTACAAATTTAAAAAAGAACAACATGAAAAAATATTTAATTAAAATTGACTATATCACCAAGCACCGGACATAAATCAAAACATGATATAAATTACAGCACGGTCGACGGATCTTGGCGCGTCTGAAGTTAGGCTCTGCGAACTTTAGCGCTCAAAATAAGCGCGCTAAATAAATGGTTTTTTTAATGGTAGGTAAAATCATCCAATGACAAATCCCGCCCTTGGGCGGAGCGGGAAGTAGTGTCTGACTCTTACTGACTAAAAACCTACCCCGTTCCTTCGTAGCCTATCGTGCCGGGGCCGGGAATTCCTTTCGGAAGTTAACCCATGACCCCAGTAGGCTTCGACCCTGCCTGCCTGCAGTTAGCAGGCTGGGCCTCTTCGGTGTGCTGACAGCTCCTTGAAAATAAATGGTTTATAAAAATAAATACCAATAACAGTTCTTAACAGCAATAACAACTGCTATTGGCATTCATTTTTTCAAACCATTTATTCTTTTACGTGTACAAGAGCTAAAGTTCGCAGAGCCTAACTTCAGACGCGCCAAGATCCGTCGGCCGTACTGCAGTTGGCTCGATAAAAAATATCGCGAATCTGACCCTAACTTCCGATATCAAACATGTATGTCTACGAAATTACGTTACGGATATATTTTAAGGGTTACAAACAAAACAAAGTTTGTTTTTTAATAGCGCCTCGCAAAAACAAATATCTTGAATAGTTATTATTTCTTTCTCTATATAAATGAAACCGCTGTTCATACTAAATACTCAGTGACTATATATCCTACACATATGTGATATATTTAAATATGTACAGCAGGCCCTTAAATTTGTGTAGATAAGGTTTACGTGAACATACGAAAGAGTTCCGGACCGAACCCAAGTCGTCGACAGCGCGTCTTGCTCCACGTGCGGCACAAGATGTCAGCAAACCGTAGGGGCCCAGCTGGGTTGAAATCTACTGGGGCCAAGGGTCTGCTTCTAAAAGGAAGACTCAGCCATAGTATGAAAGGCAACGAAGGAACAGGACTGGGTTTTTAGTCAGTAAAAGTCTGACACTATCTCCCGCTCCACCCAAGGTCGGGAGATGTCATTGGATGATTTTTCTATAAGAAGAAGAAGAAAAATATTATATAAAGATATCCGAATATATATTTAGTTACGTTTATATTTGAAATTTTCAAATTACCTAGATGCAAAACTAGGTTCTCCAGGACCGTTATCACTTTTAAATCAAATTAATAAAAAAAAAAACTATAAACATTACGATTTACAAATTTCGTGTTGCAAATTAAAACATTTTTTGGCCATTACATAACAAACTCAAGATTCTTTGGCGGCGCGGCATGACCACATTATTTATTTATTTTACTATTTAGTGGCACATCCTCCAATAAAGGTCTAAATCCCTAGTCTGGAGTTTTTCACGCAGTAAATCGACTGATACCTGAAAATGGGCTATAATCTTCGTCTCTCAAGTTGAACCATCATAACTCGTGATCATGACGGTCGACATTGAATGCGCAGTAATCGATTTTCGGGTCCCAAACGAAATGGGGGCTGCGCGTAACCAAAGCAAATGTTTTAACTTATTGCCGCGTATTATAGATACCGCAGTAGCTATACCTACACTTCGTATACCCACACATTCATTGATTTAAAGAGCAATCGCAGAGTGTAGTCCTCTAGATTTATTTAATGACACAATACGGCCTGATTTATCAATTAAACATAAAGTCGTCAGTCTCCTACACACTGAGTCCTCTTACAAAACGAAAGGCCATAACATCAATTTTAGCGATATTCTGATAAAAAATCCAGCCAGCATTCCAACTGATATATTTTAATGAAGCAGTTTTTTGACTGGACCCAAAATAAGGTAAGTATTCAGAAAAGTAAGAAACTCTTTAATTAGCTACGGACTATGGTTTCATCTGATAAGGTAAACACGGGGCTGATGATTGCAAGAAATGGTCAAAGAGTTGTTTTCGGCACCTGTTTTACCGGTTACAGACAGAAATTTTACAAATGTGTATCAGGTTTATTGTATTTGAACAAATTAAACTCATTCTACATAACTTTGTATTTCTCTAGGATTATCTATTCATAAACAAGCTTTGTAACGTTGTAACCCGCATTTATATCATACAGCTACAATAAAATGCAAGGCAGTGTAGATAAGAGGTACCTACCTCATGCGCTCAAAAATAGTTTTTTAGCAGTAAAAACTAAAAATCAGTAAGTTCCGGCATACAGTTTGAAGTTCGAACAAACAACGCTACAAGGATCGGAACCATTGTGGAGTTATCAGTCCATCAATCTCAGAGATATAATTAACGAAACACAAGGATCTTTTAGACGATTCTCTACACATATAAATTCTGTTCACAGCCAATCAAAATGACTTCATTGTATTTATATTGAAAACACTTGGTTTTTGTTATCGCTTCGGTAATTTTTGAAGAACTCCAAATAGCTAAGAGGCAAAAAGTCATTATGTATCAATTTGATGCGTGGAGGCGCCCGCGCATCATTAAGAAACCAACAAACTTAAACAAAAAATAATACAACAAAAAAAAAAACAATCACATCGCCTGAACGAGATTTTGTTCATCAAATCAGTAACAAAATATAGTATTGTAAGAAATCAAACATAATATTGCAATAGAAGGCAAGCTGCAAAGAAAATTAACGTCAATTTTTATTGCAAGTCGCTGTTTAGAATCGCTTAAAATAAAACAAAAAAAAAATATATACCAACCGCTGGTTTAGCCTCCATTTTGTCCGTTGTTCGAAAATAACATGTGTTGAGAGAATCACTTTTGCTTTGCTTGAGTCGTAAGAAAGTAAGCGCACTATGACATAATTTGTGGTGGAGTGCGATGCGCGTGCGCCGAGGCGAGCGCGCGAACTGTCAGTGCGCGCGCTACTGACACGCTCGCGGTTGTCAATCGTCAGCGACGGCGACGCCGACTCCCAACAGTTTTCCAATTGCGACTACAGTGTCATAAACCACCTTTTTAACTGTTACACGGGTTGACACTGTGCATCTCGACGATGGCCACACGAGTCCGATTAACTCATCAAGATGAATTCGAATTTCGTATTGACGAACAGTCAACAAGGAAAATAATCTTGTTACGAGTTCATAGAGCTGCATAGTTACGTTTAGATTTATAGTCATTCAGTTTTATTTGAACATGGTGTAAGTCCCTTTTTTATACTTACTTTTATTTTATTTATACTTATTCTTAATTGTAATATAGTCTAAAAAGTACCTAGGTATTAAAGGTATGAACAAAAGTATTTCTTTATATAAGGACAAAAATATATAAAAAACAAGTGAAGGTGCAAGTAATAGGTGATGGACTAACTGAACGAAATGAGATAGATTTAGTTAAACACTGACAGCCCAAGTATACAACCACATCATCATTCAAGTATACAACAACATCATTCAAGTTAAAAAATACAATTTTCAACACACTTGCTCAGAAAGAGCTCTTATTGCACTACACTTAGGTAGGTACATAATGGCACCTGTTACCAAACTGTGACATTTTGATTACCATTACGCACTAGTGCTGTAATGTAGCTATAACCTTTTTGTTCAACCTCTTTGTACGCAAAACAAATTTTCGAATACGAAAAAATAAAAATTGTTTGTGTCTATGGCCGTCATTTTAAGATGCGCGCGGTTTGAAGCGTGAATTTTTCGAATGAGTTTATGGGCTGTATTAATTAAATTAAATCAAATAGAACAAAAACATTATAAAATGTTACATCCATATTCTATTATCACTACGAATAACATTAACGTAAAAACTTTTCATATAAGAAAACAATCGACTAGGCAATATGATCAAAAGACCATATAGCCATAGCCTAGCGCGTGTATGAAAACAGTTTTTATTTACCGCCGTGTTATGAAAAATTTTACTAGTTTTACCGATGTAATTTTAGTTAGCTAAATTATTTTTCTTCAGAAGTGTATTGAAAAACGTCGTATGATACACGTGAGTAATGAATGGTTACTGTTCTTGGCTCTCTTAAGACCCTCGCCACAGCTCGGGTCTTAATACCGCCTCGACGGTAACCTCCTACATTACACACTTATATCATAATGTACTACTCGTATTAAAAAACCCCGACGATTGTAGTTAAGAACCATTTTGATTACATCAGCTTACAAACAAAAAAAAAACATCAAAATCGATTATTACCTCTAAGATAAAATATGGCGTTTTAAAAATTCTACCTCATTGCTGTTGATGTTGTTGTCATTGGAAGTGTACCAGAAGACTGGCTGCATTGTCACGTAGTATGGCAATGCTTAATCTCTGACCGAGGTAAAAGCCAGCCCTTGGGTCAACGAAGTGTTATTAAAGTTTATTAAACGTAAGTTACAGGTTTAAAAATTAATAAATAAAGTTTAAATGAGCTAGAATGGGAAGTACAGAATAATTTAATCAAGTAGCAAAACCAAAATACTAAAAATATATGGAAATGGGAGTGAATGCGATAGAACCTAATGCGATTGGACGCTAGGACGCACTCTGCTCCATAACACCCTCGCCTCGGGAGAATTTAGCCTAGATTGCAATGACAAACATTCTCCACTTGTATCAAAATGTACTATTTTCGTGACGTAACCACAATTTTATTGTTTTCAGATTTACTCCTGTATTTGTGCTATAAGGTCTTGCTTTATGCCAAATTTCAGGATTCTGGGTTAACGGGAAGTAGCCTATAAAGTTTTATTCTTTGAGAGTGTCGAAATATACCCATATTTCTTTTTCGTTAACTTAGAAGTTTGATTTGTCACAGCTTCATGGGACTGCAGGCTTGAGAATATGGTTTTAATTTCAACTCGATACCTTCAAGCGTTCCCGAGATAAAGGGTCTTGAGTCTCTTGACGGACAGACAGATGGACAAAAAAGTATATGTTTCATCGAAGCAAAAAAGTGATCGTATAAGGATTCCGTTTTTTATTAATAGTTGTAAAAAATGCTAAGCATCTGTGACTCTTTGTAGGCCTGTAAGGAGAAGGTCTGCACTCGGCAGTGATGGTGTAGCCAGGATAGCTCAGGGCTTTAACTAATAGTTTAAAGGACCACTGATGATGTCGATGATGACGGTCAAGAAGGTTAAAAGTTAAGACGGACACTTATGAGAAATTGACAAAAGCAATTCCAGTAAACTAAGTTGTTTAAGAATCCATTTAGTTTTTTAATAAGTATTCACTGTTAATAATGTTTGAAAAATCCATTACAAAGAAAAGTATGTGATTAGTTTTTAATTTCTCGTGTATAAATTCCAATTTGAATAGGTAGTAACTTCTATGATGGACAAATAAATAGGTGTTTATGACATCGCGATTGCAAATCTTATGAATGATGACTAAAAACACCAATAAGATACGTGTGTGCCTGTTACCTTAAGGCATGACATGATCTTATTTTTTTTTGATGGAGCAAGACAGCGTGTTACAGGATTGGAACATTTACCTGCAGCGGACTTTCCGTTCGGTTATAATTGAGATTTCTTTAAAGATAGAAGGAAGGCTCATAATCAATTGAATACCGTAATTAGAGACACAATAGAAATATAATATGTGTGCGAACGCCGGCGTTCGCTTGGGGCTTGAGTAATTAGTAAACTAGTGCGATTCACCATCAACGATAGCATCACCGCTTACCTTTGGGATCGCAGTCAAGCACTGGTGTTAATATCATAAAAAAAAAAAACTGGGCTCCTTCAGGATTCCTTCAACATTCCTGAAGGCATTGATCTTACTGGGACTACTTCAATAAGTATTAGTAAGGTTTTGCCAAGACCTAAATCGTGGTCACTCACGTACAACATTCAATTGACAAAGCAGCGCGTCGACATATAGCTTGCAATTCATTGGCAAACATTTTATCAATTTATTCAATCTTCTTCTTCTTCTTAGCATTTTGATGGGAAAACTAGTTTTTTAAGTTAAGTTCCAGTATTCAGCCATGGCAATGCATTTCGTTGACGTTATCATTAGTTCCCTATATAAACAAGTAACAGGGCACGTGACGCAGGGTCACAGATATCAGGGTGGAAGGCGGGACATGGTCTGCGGAGAGACATGGCACAAACACTGGAGATCAGAATCGTCCAAGAAATCCCATCTTTGGAGATTGTCTTTGTTGCGCCCAACCTGGGTGCGGAGTCCGTTTAGATTTATCCACTTCCAGGTTGGCTCTTCGTCCGCTTGATTAAATCATCAGGACGATTATGCTTCTCTCCGAAGTGGTGTTACCATGAGACGGACTCACGCTTGCAACAAAACTTTTACTAGTTTTAAACCATAACCACCAATCCGCACTGGGCCCGCGTGGTGGATTACCGCCCATTCACTCTCCTAGAGAGGAGGCCTGCCCAGCAGTGGGAACATTTAAAGGTTGATGATGATGATGAAACTATAACCATATTTTAACTGGCCTGTTTGTCTAGTGGCCCTGATTGCTAAGCGGGAGGTCGTGAGTTCGCATGATCATTTTTCTGTGTTTGGGTTTAATTTATCTATGCACCGTAAAATTTTAGTCGTTTTAATCCCGCGGAGGGTCGACTCGGTACATGAAACACTATCTATTTGTAAATTTAAAATTTAAAAATGAAGTATTTTTTTTCTAACACCCGAATTAATATACGCATGTACGATATCAATTTCTCGAGTCAATGACCTTGTAGATAGTTGTCGGTCGTTGCGTACTAACTACCTACAGTTCATTGACCTCGCTCAGTTGACGTTTACTTATAGAAATTAATTTCGTACATGCGTATGAAACTTCGACTTTTAGAAAAAAAATACTTTATTTTTTAATTTTATCTTTACAAATCGATAGTGTTTCATATACCGAATCGACCATCCACGGGATTAAAACGACCAAAATTTAACGGTGTATGTATGTATTTAGAAATGTATAACCACGTTTATCAGCTACCTAGTACTCATAGCACAAACTCTGCTTACTATGGGACTAGATGGCGTTGTGTAAAAATTGTGGAAAATAGTTTTGTATGTTTAATTTATTATTGTTATACATTTTACCGATGTAAATTGGCTTTATAATATTTTAATTATAATATTTTAATTATAATATTTTAAATAAATAAAAAACGTTAAAATTAGAGATATCTGAGGGTCTGAGAGTGACGGTACTTTAAGTAACAGTGTCGAAATCTGTCTTAGGATTTAAAAATAAACAAGTTCACTATTTTAATTAAAATTTTATTACAAAAAGACAATACAAGTGCAAATAACAAGTGACAATATTATCAAAAGATTCTGTTCTGTGTACAATATACAAAAACAGTAAAAACTGTAGTGCAATCAAGTGGTGGTATTTTTCTACCCGATTCGTGTAAATAATACATGGTTTTTTACATAGTTCCTTCAAATACTTTGTTACCGAGTCCCAGTGTGTGCGCATCTCTTCTGTGTTTTTGGCTTATGGTGTCATAACACCATAACACCGTAATAACTGCCGTAAACGCATTATTGAAATCAGCGCCATCTTTTGACACATAAGGGAACTGTCCTATCGATCAACAGCTCAATTGTGTTTGATCTAAAACTTTCACCATGGTTAAATGTGGTGGCTGCGGCAAATTTCTAACGTCGTCAGATGCAGCTAAATGCGACAACTGCCGTTCTTGGTATCATAGGCAGTGTGTTGGAATTAGGAAATCAGGCTCTGTAGCGTCTACTTGGCAATGCCCGGAGTGTGAGAAGAACGTAGTGCGGGATAACCAGTCTGAGACACCGGTTAGAGGGCGTGCAGATGCACTCGTGGAGGATGTCCTGGAGGCGAGTCCTACTAATAGCACCACTTCAGACGCCGCGCAGGATCTTACCCAAGATATTAGGACTGAACTAATGAAATTTAAAGAGGATTTTTTAAGAACGGTGCGCAGCGAGTTTCAGTTACTGCGCAATGATCTCGCTGAGCTCAGATCCGCGTTGCAGTCCACCAACGACCGCGTGAATAGTTTGGAAGAGAGAGTGGCCACTATTGAAAATAAAAAATCAGTTCAGCCCCAGGACTCATCAGACGTGCATCGATTAATTGCCCAGTTGCGGAGTGACATTAATGACCGCGATCAGGAGCTCCTCGCCAGTGACATACAGATCTCTAATTTGCCAGAGTCGAGTGGTGAAAACCCCATACACGCGGCTATGCTTGTGGCGTCTAAGATTGGCGTCAAAGTCGAGGTTCGCGACATTGTGAGTGCCGAGCGTATTGGAGGCAGGCGAATCAATGCGACGCAGCCATCGCCAGGGGAAACACGCCCGCGCTTTCTTGTCGTGCGCTTGGCGCGCCGCGATCTACGAAACGAGATGCTGGAGGCCGCGCGAGTGCGTCGGGGCATGACAACGGCTGATCTCGGTATGCCTGGCGCGCCAACACGTTTTTATGTGAACGAACGCCTTACAAAGCATAATCGTGAGTTGTTTCGGATGGCGCGGGAGGTTGGAGTTCGGCTCGGTTGGCAGTTTGTTTGGTGCAAACGAGGACGTATCCTTGCACGACGCAAACCTGGAGATGTTGCTTCTCAAATTCGCTGCGAAGCTGATATACAGCGCATTTTTGAACCCATGTCAGTGCCGGTTGCTGACGGTCATATGCCCTAAATATTTTCTATGTGTCTTCACTGCACTATTTTTTTCTGTACTTTTGTTTTTTATTGTATACTTTATTCTGTTAGTTTTTATAATAACCATGACATGTATTTTATTGCATGTTGCTATAATGTCATGGTTGTATATACATTTTTTGTGCTTGTTGATTGTAGCAAATGTTTGTATCACGGCGACCCAACGTAATATTACACTCGTGAGCCGGTTTCATCGTATTATATTATTATTTATTTACACAAACATACTTTACACCGCATCACACTCAAAGTTATCTACATATCTTCATGGAACATTTATAAATTATTATTCTGGTAACTATTTAATATTGACAAATGACAATACAATTCGTTTAATTTTATTTCAATACGGAATGCCGGTAATGATATATCTTACGTTGACTGTAGTAGTAATTTTACATTTTAATAATGATGCCTAAAAGTAGTAAATATTTAAAAGTCGGCTTCCTCAACGCAGGGTCTCTGGGAACTGGCCATGATGATTTGATATGCGCAATGGACCGGCATAAATTTGATATTATGGCTATAAATGAAACTTGGATTCGGGCCGGCGAGGAGGCGCGCGCGCCGCTCGTGCCCGGCTATCGACTACGTCACACTCCACGGCCGACTGCTGTTCGCGCGGGTCGTGGTGGGGGTACTGGATTTTATCTGCGCCGTGGGTTGAGCGCGCGTGTCTTTACTGGCACGGTTGATCCTAGGTTCGATTCCGTCGAACAAATGTGGCTTACAATGTCACTGAGCGGGAAAAGAGTTGCCATAGGTACGGCATATCGACCACCCTGGTTTGATGTTGATCTGTTCCTTGATGGCATCACTAACACTTTGGCGTCATTGAGCAACTGTGATCACTATATTTTGCTCGGTGATTTTAACGTGAACATGCTCAATGTGAACGAGGCGAAAACCAAAAAAGTATTGGAGTTTTTAAATTATATGAGCCTTGCTCAGCTGGTCACGATGCCGACACATTTTACGGATACGAGTGAAACTCTGATCGACCTGTTGTGCACGGATCTCAAGGCAAGATATACGACAGTAGAATCATTTGGTTCCATTAGTGGCCACTCCATTATAATAAGTGAATTTAACATAAAGCGGGACAAATTTACACCATTCATATTAAAATTTAGACCGATACGAGATATATGTAGGGATAGTTTTTACAGGGATTTATCGCGATTAAATATAGAACGGGTTTCTGAATTTTCCGAGGTTAATGACATGGTCGATTTTTTTAACAGTTGCATTACAACCTTGTTTGATGTTCACGCTCCACTAAAGACTGCCACTATTAGGGAACCATCGCATCCGTGGATTACGGACACTATAAGGTTTATGATGAAGTTGCGGGACAGGGCATTAACCAAATATAGGAAAAGTAAGTCTGAACAAAAGAAGAATTATTATAAACAATTAAAATCCTTAGTAGAAAGTTCCTTGTTCAATGAAAAAGCTGCATACTTTCGGCATAATATTAATAATAAAATAAAAAATCCAAAGTTACTGTGGAAGAATATTAAAGCCACTTTAGCACCCTCAAAACAAGGACAAGACCTTCCCGCACATTTTAGGAACCCAGATTTTATAAATAACACGTTTTTAAAGGTCCCTGGAAACCCCGTAGCTGGTGCGTCACTTGTATCATTCTATGAGTCCAACAAGTATAGTAATGCCGTTTTCACACTCACTCCGGTAGACCAGGCCGAAGTTTCTCGCATTATTTCTGACCTAAAGTCTAATGCTGAAGGTTATGATAACATAACCTTAGATATGCTAACCCTAACTTTGCCACATACTTTACCAATTATAACGCACATTATAAATTACTCTATATGGACAGCTAGATTTCCCTGCCAATGGAAGATTGCCACGGTCAAACCGCTACCTAAGAATACAAACCCTATAGAGGTTAAAGACTTGCGACCCATCAGTATTCTGCCCTGTCTGTCAAAGGTAATGGAAAGAGTAGTTTGCCGTCAATTGACACGGTTTCTGGAAGAGAACGAGATATTACCTGAACTACAATCCGGTTTCAGGAAACAACGAAGCACCTCAACGGCGTTGCTGGATGTTACGGACAACATTCTGGCTGCCCAGGATAAGGGCATGTGTACAGTGATGGTGCTACTTGATTTTTCTCGTGCCTTTGACTGTATAAATGTCCCACTGTTACTGTCAAAGTTAAAATACTACGGTTTTGATGACAATGTAATCCAGTGGTTCCATAGCTACCTCAGTAACAGAAAGCAACGAGTAGAGTTGCGTTTGGCAGACGGTAGTACCCTGATTTCAGCTCTTTCTTCTATAGAAAGGGGCGTTCCTCAAGGATCAATTTTGGGGCCGATTCTCTTCATTATATACTGTGCTGATATCATAAACTGCCTTCAAAAATGCAAATATCACATATATGCCGATGATATACAATTATATTTGTCTTTCAAACCAGAGGATTATGACTCGGCCATTAGAGACCTAAACGACGACCTGAAAAGAATCTCCACCTGGTCATATGAAAACTGCTTGGCCTTAAACCCGTCAAAGACCAAATATATGTTGTTTGGTACGAGGCAGCAGTTGAAGCTGGTACCTCTGAGTCTTAGTTTGTCTGTAATGGGTGAGCCTATTGAAAGAGTCGATGAGGCGCGAAATCTTGGGTTGCATATGGACAATAGTCTCAGATTTGAGAAGCACGTTGCTGATTCCGTGAGAAATAGTTTCTATCGCCTGAAACTGCTGTACAAAATGAGACCCTTCTTGTCTGAAAAGCTTCGCGAGCAGCTAGTCGAAACCCTTGTTCTCTCTAAATTAAATTACGCTGATGCGGTTTACGGCCCACGCTTGCTGGCTCGTACCGAAAGACTTATACAAAGAGTCCAAAACGCTTGCGCTCGTTTTTGTTATTCAGTACCACCTAGAAGTCATGTCACCCCCTTTCTTAATAAACACTATATTCTAAAAATGAAGTCAAGGCGTAAGTTGCATTTTGCTTGTCTCCTTTTTGGCGTCGTTAGAACTAAGAAACCAAGGTATTTATACGACAAGCTCAGCTGGATGGCTAGTAGACGAGATTGTGCGCCCAGGCTTTGTGCGCAGCAACTCTCAACCCAGACTCATAGGACAGCAGCATTCAGAGGCAGTTTCCGGTACACTGCTTCCAAGGTGTGGAATAACATTCCACCACCATTAAGAGTGCTGGGCAGCATCCATACGTTCAGAATGCGTTTACGGCAGTACCTGCTAGATGCACAAAGGAAACTAGATATGGTCACTCTTAATGTCTCAATTATATAAACCGCCTACATTGAGTTTTAACTACAGTAAATGTTTCTTCTACTATGTAGAATACGCTGCATGGAAATATAAGATATCTTACACATAACCCCAATTTGTGAATGGTGAAGACTCCCTGGGCACCTGTTGACTGCTCATTTCATTTTAGTTATATCTACGGCCCGGAGGTGCTGATGCCTTTACTTTCCCGCGTAGTTGGAGGACCTGGACGAAACAAAGCACACGTTTACGTACTCAGGAATTTTAATACTAATATTGCTGAATTTAGTCATTTGTTTTTTTTTTTTTTTTATGGTTACATACCTTACGTGTCTGGCCTACTTGCATCCGGTACTTGCATTGGTGGTCGCTGTCGCCACACATCCTAATGACATTCATGGCGGTCATTGTGATACCCGACTAAGGATAAAATAAAATATATCATTAAATGGAATTGTTATACAATTTGATTAATTAAAATAGTAATTTCTTTAAACAAGTAACACTCACCTTCGGCCTATATTCATTTTTTCTATTTTCAGTTTCCTTCTTCTAAATCACTAAAGTTCACTGATAACATTAAACTGATAACATTACTTTACTGATAACATTAAAATACACATGCATCACCCGACCGTGATCTTATTTTATTTTTTTTCAAAATACCCGTTGTTAACAGCAACTATATATTTTCTTTCTTTCCCATTTAATATTTTTGCGCTGACTGCAATTCGTCCGCACTGTTTAGCTGCCCAAGGCATAATACATATACCTACATTCGTTGCACTACGCGCCGGTGTGTTGACGTTGAGTCGCTCAAAACCGGTTTTTGTAATGCACATGGAATTATGCACGATTAAAATTATTCAGTCTTGTTAAGTTTTATGTCATTTTTTATTTTATTTATTTTATTTGTTATTTTAGTATTTTATGATTTCCTACACACCTAACGCTAAACACCTAGTTATTATTTATCACACATTAACGTATAAATATAAATTTATTTATTTACCAAGTACATAATAAATAATCAACTACCGTTCACTCTCAGCAAGGTTCAGTTGAAAACCAGCGTCAGGCAGCTACCACTGATTATCATGTAGTTGTATGGCATTTATGCTGAACTGGACCTATTTGGCGTCGCCGTGAGGCACACAGTGTGTCTATATCTTATCTTAAGTTTTATAAATTTGGTTTTACAGTGTGTGTATTCATTCGTGCCAAATAAAATATTTTTTCTTTCTTTCTTTTCTAGATAAGTTTGACTGTTAAACATGTTTCAGAGAGATTAAAATTTTCAGGAATATGTCAAGATAAACTCATTTTTTCCGCAGCCTCAAATTAAATTAGCCACACCGTGGTTTGGCCATTGCGGGAAATTGGCCAATGTTGAAAGAGCTTCACTTCAAGGTTTAATAAACTTACACAACTAAATCTTCACTCGAATGGAATATAGCAAAGGAAAATGCTCACGAAGTATGAAAAAACTTGGTCTTGAAGCAAAAGACACTTATCTCAGATTGTTGGTACCTATAAGTATATATTAAAATACCTTTTTTATTATTGACAGGTTTTTTTTTTTTTTTGGTAGGTAAAATCATCCAATGACAAGTCCCGCCCTTGGGTGGAGCGGGAAGTAGTGTCAGACTCTTACTGACTAAAAACCTACCCCGTTCCTTCATGCCTATCATGCCGGGGCTGAGCCTTCCTCTCAGAAAACGGCCCTTAACCCCAGCAGGCTTCGACCCTGCCTGCCTGCAGCTAGCAGGCTGGGCCTCTACGGTTTGCTGACAGCTCCTTGAGGCGCGCGGGAACAGAACGCGCCGTCGACGACTTGGGCTCGATCCCGTATGTTACCGGACGATCGGACAGCGTGCTACCCATTGCACGCCGTCCGCAAGCCCGCGTTATTATTGATAGGTACTATTTCACCTAATGGTTACTGGTGATGTGGTTCACTTAAAAATCTTTAGGTTGTAGCCTGATGGAAACATAGGTGCCATATATTTATCATAGAAATTATGGTTAAATGGAAGAAATTGCTATATGTTTAGTGGTAGGGTTAACATTCTGGACGCAACTTTGTAAGGCATCAGTCAATATGGACCGATGAGGTGAGGGCCGCGGAAATTCGATGGATGCAGGGCATAAAGGAGCGGTCGTAGTGGATTACTTACTTAGGATTTTTTTGTCGATGAGTAAAAATCATCCAACGACATCCCCCGCCCTTGGCCGGGGCAGGAGATAGTGTCAGACTTTTACTGACTAAAAAACCGATACCGTTCCTTCTCAGCCCTTTATCCAGATTAGAAACCAGTCCATGGCCCCAGTAGGCTTCGGCCCTGATGGGGCTAAACGGTTTGCTTTGTAGCGTGCGGGAACAGTGCGCGCCGTCGACGGCATAGTTCGGTCCGGACGGTTACCGGACTGTCAGACAGCGAGCTACCCATTGCTCGCCGTCCTCAAGCCCGCGCCGACGGTGGCCGGAAAACGGGATCGGAATCTCGGCGGCGGCTGGAGACAACACTTGGGGTAGGCCCGACATGCAATGGACAGCAGATCCAATGAAATAATTTAATAACATAGTACCGCGCATATCGCATAGTACCATTTGGAAATTTGATTATCATACTACATTGAATATTGGTTGGAGTGGCAAGTGAAGGTGATATTAGTACCTAATCTAATCAAAGTCCCCTTTAATATTACTCGTGACCTTCATTCTTATTATTAGCATTCTGAAAAGTTATGTGTCTATACATATAATAATAATAGGTCCTTACCTATAAAATTTCCATTTATTGGGGTCCGTACCTCAAAAAGAAAAATTAGAACCCTTTTAGGATCGCTTTGTTGTCTGTCTGTGTGTCTGTCTGTGTGTCGAACCCTTTATCTCGGGAACGCGTGGAGGTATCGAATTGACATTTTAACCTGAGTATATGGTCAAATATGGTTTAAGGCCCACGGTACCTTGATAGATAGATAGATAGATAGATAGATGTATTCTTTATTGTACACCAAAAAGTAAAATTACATTAAGAACTTAAAATTAATAGGGTCAAAATTTATAGGATAATTCCCGTTGACCTAGAATCCTGAAATTTGACATAAAGTAAAGTCTCATAACACAAGTATAGGTAAAAATCTAAAAACTGTAAAGATAAAGACATGTCTTTGAATTTCCTACGAGTATACCATAACTTGATATGGTCATTATCTCTCATACGATAGGACGAAATAAACCCATACGGTGGGAAATGTGAAATGTTCGAAACTAAACGGTCTTTCAACAAGGACGGGTCGATGTTGAAATTAAATAAAACAAGCTGTATGTGAGATATTAAAGAAATTATTTTTTTATTTGAAAGGCCTATTTATGCCATTATTTATTAAATATGACATCGTTTATTTCTGATTATTGGCATAGACCTACGACTTGAGAAAACTCCACAAGAAAAAGTCTAGCGGGGTCAAATCGCACGATCTTGGTGGCCAGTTCACGTCACCTCTGCGAGAGATAACCCTACCCTCTAACCGTTCATGCAGAATGTCCATTGTGTCGCTTGCTTGGAACCACATGTCGTCCACGTCCATATCGTTCAATTCAGGCCAAAAAAAATTGTTGATCATTGATCTGTAGCACTCGCCGTTGACAGTAATGGCCTCGCCATCATTGTTTTCGAAGAAGTACGGATCAATGACATATTTCTAAGGCCACAAACGCGAAGGCAGCGGGTAGCGGAGCGGTGACCAGCCACTCCTCAAAGACGCGACTTACCGCCATAATTATGGCGTACCCAAACTATTGGAATGTAGGGCTAGGATTTGCGTCTTCCTTTCTTCATAATTCAAAATTAGCCGCGAAATTTCGTTCGACGGCAGTGTGGCACTTTGCGGTTATTTTGAAAGCGCCCTTTTGTGTAATAAACATATATTATTATAATATACGAGTACCTACCACTACGCCAATGCAGACGCGAGAGCACCGTTTGACTAGCACGCATCGCTCGTACTCCACTCCCCGCGCCACTATCTTCAAAGCCAGATCCATATAAATCTATGCATTGGATCGTGCTACTACCGGCACCCCGCTTCTTCGTGTCCGTGGCCCAAGAGTTGAAGCGCGAAGGCAGAGGAAGCAATTCTATTCAAAAAATTTTCAAATCTCAATTTCTCCGAATCGCAAAAAAGTACCTAATTTCAAAGTACTTTATTCTTCAAATTAACCGCGAAGTGCCGCGCTTCCTTCGCGCGACATTTCGCGGCTAATTTTGAATTATGAAGAAAGGAAGACGCCAATCCTTGGCCCACCTTCCAATTGTTTGGGTACGCCATAATTATGGCGGTAAGTCGCGTCTTTGAGGAGTGCCTGGTCACCGCTCCGCTACCCGCTGCCTTCGCTTTCGTGGCCTTAGGGTTGTAGTTAACATGATATCAAAAGAGATTTCATGAGGAACGTTCCTTGTTAGCAAACGAGCTGACAGACAAAAAATTGAGAGGTTGTTTGTTTTAAGTCGGTTTGGATAGATGATGTAACAGGATCGTAAATGTAATAAAAAGTTGCGGCCCAAGTTTTTCTTCACAAAAAGAATCTCAATTTATCTGATGACGTAAGAAATTTCGTGTGCGAATCACAAAGAAATTCAGTCAGAGGGGTGAAAGGCAAAAATAGCACATTATACAAGAGGAAAAGAGAGGTTTTTATCAATATACAAAGTGATTTATGAGGAACGTTTAGAGTTTTATACATGGATAATATAACAGAGATAAGAAGAGTAATTCAAAGATTTTTAACACCAGTGCGGAGCTGGGTCTAGTTGTTATATGTTATAGACTAAGTTTCATAGCACACCACTATGTACTATATATTAAATAAACATTTACTTATCGATGTTTTTATGACTGATTTATCCTCCTACATACCATGCATATTGTGACTAACGTACCTATACGACTAGCATTGCAAATACCAGAGAAACGCATAAATAGAACAAAGAAATTTAGCCATATTTTTACCTTAAGAGGGGCCTTTGTCCACTCGCCATCGCCAATATCTTGCATGGTTTAAAAGCTTCTTGCTTCATCTAACGCAATCCAACGTGATGTTTGATGAAAAGGCAATGCGAAAAAAGAGAGATAACGCCTGAAAACTCTGTTAGCATTCGGTAAATTCGTGATTCTCGAATATTTTATAAAACTTGTTCCAGGAAATACGTGTTTTTATTAAACCCTTAAGAGTTTTTGTCAAAAATTGCCGCCATTCAGAATCTTGATTAAATGAGCAAGTCTTCAATAGAAGTACTTTTTCTATATTTTTAATATACGTGTATTACAAGTACATTCTGGAGGGCCAAAGTTCACGTAAAACAGCAAGATTTTCAGAGATCCTTACTGGATTAATGTTTTGATTTCTATAGAAGCCTAGATAATATTCATAAGATGTGTAATAACATCATTTACGTAAGAGCGGTTGTATAAAAATGTACCTCGAGTTGGGCGCTCTTTAACAAAATAAGTGGGTACGTTAAACTTTGAAGAAGAGAATATCCTTATATAATTAGTATAGAAATTTAAAAGTCGGTATGTTTGAATGTTTATTAATTAGTCACAGTTAGGAAGTTCCAGTGGACCATGACATCAGTTAGAATTTTATGATACTTAATTTCCTGGCGGTACTCACATTCATATGTCATTACTGGTTTCACCAAACAAACTTTGGACGTCCTTTCTTCCCCTTAGGACGCTGCATTTTGGAAAATCCTCTCCAAGAGCCAGTGGCGTAACTATATCATATGTCCCGTGGCAAATTCATTGGATGGAGCCCGAGAAAAATCGTCACGTTATCATTTAATCTTATTAAATGTTGTAAAATAGATTGGGTTACTTCTTCTGAGCTCGCGGCCTCTCGAACTGGGGGCCCTTGGCATTTTACCAGCCTTCCCACCCTATAGTTACGCCACTGCCTAGTGCTCACTTACGTCATAAAAGGAAACCGTGTGCAAAAATTCACGCTCTTAGACCCAGTAGTTTCAGCTGTGCTTGTTATTTCAGGCAATTTCTCCTTTTATTATAGACTAGTTTTTAGCCACCTTCCACCCTTTTTAGCACCATCGGCTTCGCCCGCATGAAAGTAAGTTTCTCGAAGTATTCCTGTTTTGGCTAAAAAACCAAAAAAAACAAAAAGTTTCGGCACCCAAGCTACTAAGTGCTCGATTACGGAGAAGCGGCGCGTTGAGTGGCGAGTTGGGCAATTCGTCGTACATTGTCATACATTTGTGTTTGCGCGAGCGATGTCGCGGTCCGCTGCTGCAATGTACGACGAACGCCCAACGCACCGTGTCTCCGTAAACAAGCCCTTATTCTTCTTTCCGCACCAATAGGTATGGCCTATTGGTGCGGAAAGAAGAATAGCTTGGGTGCTGAAACTTTTGGTGCGGAAAAAAATGATGCCGAAACAGGAATACTTCAGTTTCTCCATACAAATTTCCTTTGCCCGTTTTACCCCCTTAGGGGTGGAATTTCGTAAAATCCGTTCTTAGCGGATGACTACACCCTATAAGGAACCGACCTGCCAAATTTTAAATTTGTAGGTGTTACAATTTCTGAGATGGTTGTATTTTGCTTATATATATATATATATAATTGAAAATATATATATATATATATAAAAATTCAATATATAAAATATATATATATAAAAATTGAATATATATACATATATATATATATATATGTATATATATATGTATATATATTCAATTTTTACGTTGTTGATGCACCCGGAAAGAACTACCTTTCTTACAAAGCTTTATTTGATAACTGTTGCAATTGAATACAATAGTCTTTTTTATGGTGGGAATTCATTTAAGACTTCTACAGCTACTGCACTGAGGTTGAGTGGGAGGTCGGGTCAGACTATTACTGACTAAAACCACATCTATGTTCTTTCAGTTGCCTTTTGCGTTCAAGAACTACGAGTTTCCTTTTCAGAAATTTTCTCAGCAGGCATCGACCCTGCCTAACCACCTCCTACGGTTTGCTAATTTCCCTTTAAGGCGCGCGTGAAATATTACGCGTCGACGTTCCAGGCTCAGTCTTTATAGCACAAGCGGACAGTGACGGCGAGATACCTACTTGTCGTCCTCAAGCCAAGTAGTCGATAAGTAGTCAGGGTTGGGGTCACGACGACTGCAGCGTGAGGATGTCTGTTCCCTCATGCGTGCGGACGTCTCCGTCGCTAACATTACTCCTTCACAGAAAGAGGCGATCACTTCCCATTGTCTCTCGTTTCGGACCATGGCCTAAATCAGGACCAGGCGCAAAAGATCTTTACCGCCGATCGCCGCCACGAGGACACGGCGGTGCTCTGCTCAAGCGGGGCACACCTCCACCGTATGCTCCACCGTGTCCTCCGGGCGGTTCACACAATGATGACACCCGGGCGTTTCTTGCATTACATATTACAATAGTCTTACGACTACACTTTACAAAATAACAATAAAACGATCTCATCACGACAGTTTAGCAACTTTAAACGTGCCCCCAGGGCCAGTCACTATGACCTCGTCATAAAGAACCTAACCTTCACCGTCCTACCAAAATATTTTGGAATGTCTATCTACTCGTATCATCATGAATTTGATTGAATATTGCGTATTTCTAAAATAATTTCTCCATTTCAAATCGATTTCCACTTATAAATTTTAATTTACACTTCAACATATAAATATTGTAAATGTTAGAACATAACCTCTTTGTTTTAATGTAGGCCTTTGTATATATAAAATCGCAGTATCTGACTACATACCTCTGTTTTTTTGCGGTTTTCCAGTAGGGTTTTATCTTCCACTATGTCTTCTAACTCCATTGTGTTACATTTATATTTCTAAACCATGTAAATCACGACATAATTGCCGACTGCCTGTACTGCAGTTTGATAACACGATAAAACTCGATAGCTATATATACGTACCGCTACCTGCTACGGTATGTTTATAGTAGGATGATGATGCAAACCAAAGAGGATCTGAAAGATCAGGCTATTGTAGACTCTAATGTAAATCCATAAGAGTCATAGCGATCGCAAATTAATTTACTAGATATAAGGAATACTTGTATCATCTTGCTGAAAAATTTAAACAAAAGTTTGCTTACGCGCACTTTGTTTTATTGACACAATAATTATGTAAAAACACACAAACTACTGTCCTGATTACGTTTTAACTTCAGAATTTTGTAGAGAAAATGAAATGTTTGGGTTTAATCAAACATGAAACGTCTACCGATCTTTTTAAAACCAGCACTAATTGTATTGAAACAGACGTAGTACGCAGCTAACTAAGCAAAAAATACCTGATCTACAACAATGGGAAACGCAACAGCTTCAGTAACCCGCAATTATTTTCATCCATTTTAGATCGTGATGTCATAAATGAGTGATGGTCGATGTAGGTAGTAGATTAACTCAGACCATTTTTTTTTGTCATTTGACTCGAACATAACACTATATATGACGTACGTACATTGTAGCATGACTTGCAATTTGTTAGCACAGTTAAAGAAATTAATGATGTTAATTTCTTTAGCTGTGCTATGATACAAACGTATTTTTATGATACAAGTGAAATAACTACCTATCTATGATGATAACTGATTTGGAGATACCAGATAAACTCCTATGACTCCGTTACTGGACTACTTAGCTGGTCTATTTATATATCTTTATCTACATAAGAAAATAAATAATAAAGTCGCTCTTTCCACTTGTCTTTCTTTATCTGTTGACACCTCTCAAACCACACAACAAATGTTGATGCGATTTTCACTAATAGGAAGACCATTTTTCCATGTAATAACTTCGTGTTTATGATATGCATTCGTATATAACCGAGGCGAACCGCTTGGATACATACAAACATAAGTTTTGACATTTCCCCAGTTTTATACAGACAGACATTTGAATGTGCCGGTCTAGTCTAGTATACCTACCTAAATGATCAAGGTGATCAACAAATAAATAATATAGGTGGTTCACAAACCTGATCACTATAAGTACATAAGCTTCCAGCGAGAGAAGTGGTGGCCGAATAGTAGCGGCCCCAACTTACTAGTTGTAGGTCGTGGGTTCAGACCTAGCCAAGCACATTACTTTGTGTAAGTTATTTAATCACAACTGTTCTCAAAACGGTGAAAGAAAACATCGTGAGGAAACCGGCGTATCTTAGAACCAAAAATTCGAAGATATGTGACATCCGCCAACTCGGCCCTTATGGCAGATTACGGCCAATTCCCTCTCCTAGAAAGGAGGCCTGAGTCTCAGCAGCGGGAACATTAAAATGCTGATAATGCTAATGCTATGCTAACCACAACCGTCATGACAATTTCGCATCATGGTCGTCATTTCAGACTAAAAATGTATACTGCAGACCTTCCCAAATTAATTCTGCTTCTCGCGTCTAGCAGCAATGGCAGTGGCGTTCACACGTCATTGATCCACCTTTTGGGCCTTTAACGCTGCATCTCATGGTCTCCACCACATTCCCTTTCAATTTCATCGAACAACCTACGCTGTCCTTATGCAATCGACGCTCGCGTGATTTTTACAAATTCATGAAGCGGTCAGGGGCTTACTCTCGAGTTTAATTCCGATCGGTCGATATTGGAATTGTGACGTTAGGTAAGGTAGAAGTACGTATTCCCGTTAATGTCCCAGTACCCGTTAACTAGTCAGTTTTTTATTTTTTGCATTTTTCTACCAAAATCAAATTAAAGTTTGCAAATGGCAATTTATTCTTGGTACTATTTTATATAATTTTGATGGCAACACTCACCAAAAAGTTTAAAGGCTTAAAAACTGTGCCAACTTAAAAATACGTTATAGTAAAATTATCTAGTTCAAAGTTCTGTCGGTGAACTACGAGACCACCCGGTCTCAAAGATTATCTAGCCACACTTCGACGGATAAAATTAAGGTAAAAGTGTTAATCTTTATAAAAAATTGTGTATATTATTTAAAGATGTAGACTATAAATTAAGGTAAATCTCATCGAAAAGTAAATGTTTTTGCATTTTACATTTATTGGTACTCACAAACCCCTATTTGACCTAGTACCCGGTAAATTCGGATGTTTTTTACCGGATACTGGTACATTATCATCCCGATGCACCGAAACCCGTTATTGTATCCTTATTACTTTGAAATAGGTCTCATTTTCCATTGAAACTGTAGTTTATATTAAATATTTTCTGCCGGATACTGGGACATGGATTAACCAGTTGCATTTAAATCCGTCACGGTTCTTATTGCCTTGACTTAAGATAGATAGATAGATAGATATATTCTTTATTGTACACCAAAAAGTAAAATTACATTAAGAACTTAAAATTAATAGGGTGGCGGGCGTTGACTCAATAGAATGTAATTACTAGGTATCTTATTTGTTTTGGCTGCCGGTCTGCTTCTCTTCTGAAAGTCCGTCGAGCTGTGCGTATGTTATATCTGATGTGATACAAGCCATGGAGTATATTATTACAATCAAGTTATGAAGTATATTATCCCTTATAGTGACGTAGCCATCGGAGGCTCAGCTCGCTAGTTTAACGCTGATTGAATTCAAGCTGAAGAGCATTATCATTCGGCGTTTCTCACCTGGGTTGATGCCGTGACCGCAAAGCTCCAGATCTGAGTTCAAAAAAGAGAGCTTTCAACCAAGCTGCGAAGTCCTACAAAAAGGCACTAAGGAAGGCTCGCTTCGATCGCATTGCCCATATCAGCACAAAGTCTCTGCACAGCCGTCCGGTAGCAGAGCTTTTTGGTCCCTTACAAAGTCGGTCGATGCAAACTTCTGTCAGCCCACACTACCTCCACTGGTTAAAACTGATGGAACACTGGCTCATACCGTGAGAGAAAAAGCATTGCTCTTTGCATCAATCTTCGCCCATAATTCTCGTCTTGACACTTGTGGTGCTACTCCACCGACTCTGCTTCTCTGCAACACCTCGATGCCCGAGGTTTGTATAAGGAACAAAGAAGTTTTGAGAGCGCTGTGTCGTCTAGACGTGAATAGAGCTAGTGGACCAGACGGCAAACCAGCAATAGTTCTCAAGGCTTGTGCGCCCGAGTTGTCTCCTGTATGGACGCGCTTGTATCGCCTCTCATTTAGGACTGGTATAGTGGCAAAGTACTGGAAGCTTCTTTTTTTATTATTATAGGAAAAATCATCCAATGACAAATCCCGCCCTTGGGTGGGGCGGGAAATAGTGTCAGACTATTACTACCTACCCTGCTCCATTAATTGCCTTTGTCCCAGGGCCCAGGGTAACATTTTCACATAACCTTTGTCCCCAGTAGGCTTCGGCCCTACTGGGTCCCTACAGTTTGCTGACAACTCCTTGAGGCGCGCGGGAACAGTGCGCGTAAACGACTTGAGCTCGGACCGGTCTGTTACCGGACCGACGGACAGCGAGCTATCCATTGCCCGCCGTACGCGAGCCCGCACCTACGGTGGCCGGAAATCGGGATCGGAAACCCGGCGGCTGATGGGGTTGGCCTCCTCCTTTACTAGCATTATTGCTTCGCAGAAGGAGGCGACCGCCTGCCACTCCTCCTCGCTCCGGAGCATGGCTTGAACCAAGCCCCGGCGCGAGAGATCGCCGCCGCCGATCGCCCCCGATCGAGTACTGGAAGCTGGCCAACGTGCAATCTGTGCCCAAAAAAAAGGGCAGTCGTGCCGATCCTGCCAACTGTCGGCCGATTTCGGTTACCTCCATACCCTGCAAGATTATGGAGCGTGTATTGAACTCGCACCTCATGGCACACCTGGATGGTAACGATCTCCTCAGTGACCGACAGTACCGGTTTCACCGCAATCGGGACTGGGGACCTACTAGTGGATGCACCCACTTGTAGTGCGAGGCCCTCGAGAGGAATGGGGAAGCGATTGCCGTTTCCTTAGAAGTCTCTAAGGCCTTCGGCAGGGTTTGGCATGCTAGCTTTTTGAGTAAACTTCCAGCGTACGTCATTTCCTCTGGTCTGATTAACTGGTAAAAGACTTCCTGAGTAAACGGTCTCTCCTTGGCTTGGCCTTGTTATCAATGGATGCTCATCAGAGCTCATGACGACTTGGGGTTCCTTAGGGGTCTGGTCTCTCTGCAGTTCTATTCCTGCTGCATACCAACGATCTGCTAGTGCAAGGTATCTATACAGATGATAGGACAATTATAGAGAGATACTTGCCAGGTGCTTGGGCTAGAAAGCAGCTAATCCAGTCTGAAAGAGAGGCTATAGTAGAGCGTACGAATGTCTTATTTCAGGCAGTCTCCAAGTAAGGCGGAGCCAATCTGGTGGGATACAACGCCCCCAAAACACAAGCGTGTCTGTTCACCGCCAAAAGGAGCCCATTCACCTAGGCTCATGCTTTTTCCAATGTGGGATACACCGACTGCCTTCAAATCTTCGAAGTCGAAATTTCCTCTGACCTTAACTTTGGGCGGTTCATTCAGTCCATAGCCAAGGTAGCTTTTTTATGGTAGGTAAAATCATCCAATGACAAATCCCGCCAGTGTGCCAGACTCTTACTGACTATAAAACTCCCTGTTCCTTCTTTACCTTGGTTCCAGGGCCCTGGTATGCATTGTCATACCTCCCCAGAGCCCCAGATTAGACTTCGATCCCACTGGGCCCCTACAGTTTGCTAACAACTCCTTGAGGCACGCGGGAACAGTTCGCGCCGTAAGCGACTTGAGCTCGGACCGGTCTGTTACCGGACGGACGGACAGGGAGCTACCCATTGCCCGCCGTCCGCAAGCCCTACCTGCGGTACCTAATAAAGGTATAGCGGTACCTAAAAAATATAGCGCTATCGTTATTTTATACCGGTAGCGTAACCGCAAATCTTAACTTGTTTCGGTCTACCTTTAAAATAAAGCGATACCGTATTTTAATACCGGTAGCGTAACCTTATTATATACTTTAACCGAAAAAGATCCCTGGCCTGTACCAAGTCCCGGCGCGACAGATCGCCGCCGCCGATCACCTCCACAAGGACACGGCGATGCTCCTTCCCAAGCGGGGCGCACCTTTACCGTGTGCTCCACCGTGTCCTCCGGGAGGTCCACGCAGTGGCGACACTCGGGCGTCACCTCCGCATGAATCTTGTACAGGTACTTCCCGAACTTGCCATGTACGCCTAGTACCTGCGTCATACGGAAGGTGATAACGCCGTGAGGTCTTTCCAGTCATGCCTCAAAGAGGTCCCCTCTTTTTACCGCCTCATTAAACCAAGGTAGCTGCTAGAAAATTCAACGATCTTGCAAAAGTCCGACGGTACTTCACACCGGGACAGCTTCTAATGTTACACAAAGCACAGATCCGGTTATGTGTGGAATACTGCAGCCACATATGGGCTGGTGCTGCAAAATGCCACCACCACCACACGCTTAATTGGTGATCCAAATTTGGTTAAATCCAATCTTTAAAGCCTTGAGCACAGGCGTAGAGTGGCTACTCTACACCTGTGCTCGAGCATCCTGTAAAATGTATGTTTCGGTTTTTTACAGGATGCACATTTTGGAGAGTGCAACATACATTAAAAAAAATTAAAACGAATCATGTTTTTTTTTTTGTTGTTAAATACAGACCCTAATTATTTTGACGACTCTTTTTATTTGAAAATATTTAATTTCTGTGAACTTTAACGTAAAGCAATAGAGTTCAAATTCGCGGTTAAAATTACCGGATACCGGGACAATTTAACGTTAACTAGTACAAATCTACCGGGTACTGGTACAACTAGCCCTTTTTGTATATTTCTTTGTTTTATTGTTATTAAAATTTACACTAATTTAATAGAAGTAAAATATACTAAAAGTATATTAAATTATCTAACTAGTCATATAAAATTTATTTATATAAGTCTACTAGTTTTAGCCTAGGACACTTGCAAAGTCAGGGAAGTTCATAACTTCACGGTTATTGGGCCGTTTACCTTACTCTTGAATTCGATGCTATGGCCAAATTGCGTGACCTTTTCGGGAAACTAAGTAAAATCGGGATTGGGCTTGGCGTGGTCATACAAAAACCGATTTGGCGCTAGCATCGAATTAAAGAGTACGAAACGTCACAATTCCAATGTCGACCGATCGGCATTAAACTCGAGAGTAAGCCCCCAGAACAGTCTACTCATATATCCAAAGCCCCCTACCACGTCTGTCTATCTGTATGAACATGATTAATCTCAAAAACTACTGAACTGATTCTCATGCCATTTTCAACAATAGAAAGAGTGATTTATCAAGGTTCAGGTGCATAATGCATGTATATTATAGTAGAGAAAAGCGGAGAATTTTAAAGATTTCGAACACGCGAGTGAATTTGCGGCAGGTCGCTAGGAAATACATACATATATATCAAAGTGATTTCGCCTTATAACCTAAGTGCTCGGAGACGCGGCGCCGCGCAACGGCGGTGCGTCGGGCGGTCCGTCGTACATTGCCATATGTTTGTGTTTGCGCGAGCGATGACGCGGCCCCACAGATAAAAAATATTTCTGTGCGCGGCCCGCTGCTGCAATGTGCGACGAAACACCCAACGCGCCGCGCAACACGCCGCTTCTCCGTAAACACGGCCTAATACTCCAAAACTCATGAAATAAACTCATGAAGTGTGATAGTTCCTTAAATACATGTGATAAATTCGTGATATAACACGTCTTAGCCACTGTTTAATTTTAATTTTAGTTTCTGTAACGTTTTGTCTCTTCATTATTTAACACCGACTTCCAAAATTAAAGTTATTTGGCACTTTCTAATGTTTTTTTTTAACTTTATAGTAGTACAAAAACCACAAAAAACTACCCCTTAGCTCACAGAATAGATCCTTAGCCTTACTGAAACACTCCAGTCAAGCGGTGATTGCCCGCGCCGCCGCCGCCACCGCTCCGCTGCCCGCAAGATTCGAGGCAGAGGCCTTAGAGATCCGTTTTCTATCTCCACTAACTCCATACAATTTTCACTATTGATGAAATTCTTTAAAAAATATTGTGTTCTCCTCTCGGTTGTCCTAGGCCCTACCATGACCATTTAACGCGATCCATTTGACGGCCTAAACTGAACTGTAAGGCTAAGAACTCCCGATGCGGTTTTCTTCCGCAGCCGCCGCGGTTGCGGGCCCGCAGCTTCTGTAGAATGCAGATATATACTCGTATGTATAATTTAACGCACATTTCACGACGCGTGGGCGTACCACGGTGTACGCGATTGTTCGTGGCTGTTGTTGCTCCGGTGGGCCATTTTACAAACACGTCTCTTGCGATAGTCACCCGCCAAGTTTGCGGGCGAAAATCGCAACCGCGACGGCTGCGTAACCGCACAAAACTGCGGTCTCGTGAGTTTAGAAATTAAGCAGCGGTTTCCTCTACCGCGGCGGGGGCGGTTGAAATTCTCTTCATGAGTTCTTAGCTTTAATGGGATGCAACTATATAAGGTGTATAGCTCTATCCCTCTTTCTCATGATAGGGTCTTCTAAATACTCTCCCACTTCTATCGGCATTGTGTGTAAATAAATAAAATCTAATCTAATCATCAATCGTGTTTACCATGTACCACGAGCCAGTGGCGCATCGCCGTGCGTGTAGTGGTGCGAAAATGGAACAGCTAGGCGAAATTTAGTTATGTAATTCTGACGCTCACTCCATGATAAGCAATCGATAAAAAACCGACAGGCAACTTGGCATCGATTATGAAGATCGATGCCAAGTTGCCTGTCGGTTTTAGCTTTGATTCGATGAGTACTTTTGAAAATACCATAGAGTGATTGTCATCTATTGAGAAGTAGCATTCTTTGTCTTGAAGTTACATCTTCAGACCCTCAGATAGGCATTGTAATGTCTACGTTACCAAACACAATATACCTTTAAAGTTACTGTCTATCTTCAAATCTCGACCATATTTAAATGGGACCCATTTTGGAGATATATCGTATAGGAAACCTACACGATAAAAAAAATATCATCATGTGCTTGTTGGGACACGAAGGAATCTCAGTCCGTAAAGGTGTCATTCGAACCTCGGCTGCTGGCTGCGTATGGCGGCAAAGACCTCCGCCGCGCCGGGCTCTGGTACAGGCCCTGGCCCGAAGCAAAAAGGAATGGCAGGCGGTGCCCTCCTTCTGCGAAACAGTAATAGATAAAGAGCAGTAATAGTATATTCACTAGAAAGAGACGGCCGCATAAGCGAGGGAACGGCCTTCACGCCCCAGCCGCCGGGATCCTAATCTCATTTCCAGCCACCGTAGGCGCGGGTTTGCGAAAAAAGACTATGTTGAAGACAAGCTTGATCGTTTGTTTTTACAATGTGATGAATTTACAACATGATTTACAACTTTGATTAACTTCAGTAGTAACTTTAGTGGACCGGATATTAATTCTGATTTAATCATGATATGTAATAATGTAATTTGTTAATAGCTTTATTATTAAATTCCTTATTCCTTATGATGTAAATGTGGGAACTCTGTAACTTTTCAGACTCACTGATTCTTTGCTTATACGATCCACATTCGTAATTTATGTACTTGCTTGTTGCTGTTCTGGCTGTCTTCTTCTTCTGTCTTCGGTCTGGCTGACTCAAACATTTTAGCCTTCGTCATCTTCGTCATTATGTTAGGTTCCTTTAAACCCAGCTGAAATACGAGCCACACGTAATGCAAGGTGCGAGGCTCCATTGTCCATCTTTCTTACAACTATCTTCATTATATAGCCAGCTGAATTGACTAGCATTGTAGAGAATGCGTCATACATTCAATGTATTTTTCATTTACAAAAAAAAATGGAATTAAAGCCAAAATAAAATCCTGACTCACGATGGCTCTATTATAACTTAGTTGTTACATTACAGCGTAACTTCAGTAACTATCTCCGATCTTATTACATAATAAACTCAACTCTAACTTGTTGCTAGATATGCAACAGGAAATTTATCACTATCTTTCGATGCTAAAGATAGTGATTTTGTCTTTCTCTTCATGTGTCAATATTTTCAACAGAAAGCAATGATATATATATCTCTGAGTGTAAGGAATGATACCGTAGGCCACCGATAACAAAAGAAAAGACAGCGCATACAGTTTCAATGACCAGTCAGATATAATATAATAAAAAAACAAAATATGAAAAAAATCCAATCAAAATCTACAAAATACGAATTTCATTTACTTGTTTGCTTCACCAAAGGGTTATCCGATTTAGAAATTATTTTTAATGGACCGTGCCAAAGTTGATGTAAATCTCTGAATTCTAGTCCTAAGTATTCGAATAAATACCGAGAAATTTGTAGAATCAATAAATACACGTTTGAAGATAATTTATGACAGCAGACGAGCCGTATTGTTGTTCCAAGAATATTCCCGAAGCATTTAGCCCAGAACACGCTAAGCAGCTCAACGAGAGGTCGCTTTGGTCTTGATTCAGTGGACTCATTTTGTGACACTTTGGCAGACGGTTCGATCATTTTCTCTTAGGAGCAGTAGAAGCAGCAACCTTTTCTTGGTGCTGCAGGAATCAACTCGGGCGGGTAGGTTTGAGTATACGCATTCTTCCTAGTAAATGGATTCATGGACTCCGCAATCGGACGATGTTTCAATTCCATGTTGATCCTCGCAAATCTTTCTCCCTTTTCTTCTTCTTTTCTTATCATGATAAAATACGGGCGAGTCTCGTTCAAACTCATTTTTGCAGACTAATGTATTACTATTTTTATATATCATTAATTTATAATTTTGTGTAAAAAAGTTGTTCAATTATTACTATTCCGTCAAAATGACATAAATCTATGTATCTATTAAACATAGACACGAAGAAGGATGAATAAAAAAGATTAATAGTGCATGGGTAAAAAAGTGGGTAAATAAGGCGACTTTCTAGGGACTCAATATCTAGCTTAAGGTACTGTAGCAATCAGGTAACATTTGACAAAAGTAGATTTTTCTTGAATAGCCGCTTCAGTTCTGCATTAAATAAAGGTGAATCATGAATGCACATGATATGAAGCTAAACATTAAATAGCCTAATACAGTATAAAATTTGTTTTGTGAGCCCGTCATGTTCAGAATTGTGCAACACGGTCACTGACAAATGTATGCACTGACTAGATATGCCTATTCAAAACTGGAATCAATCAGACACCTGATAAGATCATCATATAATCCATCCGACCAAGATAAGCTGAGTTTAAAAGTGACTGTGACACCAAAAAAAACTTAGAGAAGTTCATGTTACTCGGTCCCGGCTCCAGTTCGGGTCATGGTGCGGGGTGAACGGAATGGCAGCGGTCAACTCCTTAAGCGAAGCAGTAATTCCAGTGAAGGGCGTGGCTAAAACCGTGAAGAAGAAGACATCATCTCGCTCCAGCCACCGCCGCAAGAAGTGTCTTGAGCATTGGGAGTTGCAGTGCAGGTCGATTCCCGGTCACCGTCGGCACGGGCTTGAGAACGATGAGCAATGGGTAACTCGCCGTCTGGTCGTCAAGTAAAGACAAGCCCGAGTCAAAGACGCGTCAGGCGCCGCAAAGAGATATCAGCGAACTTGAAAGGACTCTATAGGCCTGTGGGTCCGGTGCCTGCGAGGTGTCCTTTCGCGCCACCTAGAGCAGAAAAAAATATTTGATGATTTTTGACGTCATTAAAAAAGGGATTTTATTTTTCAATTTCTTCTCAAAGTTAACATGAAGAAAATACTAATCTTATGTTGCGTTTTTGTGTAAAAGTGTTCGTCTTAATTGATATAAACTAGTGTTTGATTGCGATCCCACCTGATGGTATGCAGTGATGCAATCGTTAATGCTGAAATGCACTAGTTTATTTAAAAGCCTATTCACTCTAGCCTTGAAGACACCTAAATTATAATCGGACCGTTGGTTCAGGTCATGATAACATCCTGCTTGAAATTCGTCGAGTTACCAGTAAGAATAGGAGCAACCCATTTTTAAGAGGAGCAACCCATTTTGATCCCTGGATGATTTTCACCCATAAAAAATTATCCCTTATATAGAATGGGTCCCGACTGCCAGTATTTAAGCCCCGACTTACGAGTTGTAAGTCGCGGGTTCAAACTCAGCCAGGCGCATTACTTTGTGTAATTTATTTCATCACCTCTGCTCTCAAAGCGGTGAAAGAAACCATTGTGAGGGAACCGGCATGTCCTAGGACCAAAAATTTGAAGACATGTGACATCCACCAACCCGTACCGGGCCCGCGTGGTGGATTACGGCCCATTCTCACTCCTAGAGAGGAGGGCCGTCCTTAGTTCCAGCATTGGGAACATTATTAGGCTCATTCTATGCTTTGCTTGCTATATCAGATTGTGGCAGGTTACCATTTTAGTATATACGAATTGGGTGAACGAAAAAAAAAAACGCTGTATGTAAAAAAAATTAAGAATATTTTAATACAAAATATTATTTTAGTGATTTTGTGCTTATTTTTCGAGTAGGTGTGTAGAAAAACGTTGTTGCATACACGTGGGGAATCGTCATGGCAGTCTGTAGTCTTCATAGCGGCCTCGATATCCGTTCGGGCGACTTGCATCATAATAAACTGTAGGCCCTTTTTTTGGTTCCTCTGGCATTGTTGTTTTTGGACTTTCTGGAACTCTACGTTGTCCTTCAGGACAATCAACCCAGTTTTTTACTCCACTTACAACATTTCGGATTAGTTTCTTCGGTTCCTTGCCCGTTATACAACATAACACGTAGTTTACAGCTTTTTTAATTTTATTCGCTGCTTTGAATATGGCTCTCTTTATTGAACAAATAATTTTTTGATAACACTTGTCTTGGGTGTCTTGTGTCATGTCACTTGGCGTTTCCTGGTTAGCGGCCTGAGTGATAAAAATACAATATAGTAAACTTTCAATACAAAGAATTTGTTAGGACTAAGTAAACTAGAAAGTTATCGTGAAAGGAATATACATATTTCGAATATTTTGTACCTATGTTTCATACCTTTTCGAGATAAAATAAAAAGAAAATTTACGATTTAACTAGTTAGTTATATAATATTTGTATAACAGGTTTGCTTGTAACTTATATATCTACGTGTTATTATAAAATAGAACATTATCTAGTTTCTCAAATGCAATTCTTCTTGATATTCCATTTTCACTGTTTCTTTTGTCTCATTTTATTTCATGCTTTAGTTTATTTGGTTTAATTTTATTGTGCTACATCAACTTTGTTTGTTTGCCTATTATTGTCTCATCCACTACCTCCAGAGATTTCTGTCACTAGGTTTTCTTAAACATTTGCCACTTGGCTTTCTATAGCTCTAATTCGATCTACCAAACTGCGCACAGGTCTACCACGTTTTATATTCATATGTCCTTTATACCTGTGCATTAATGTTTCGCTCCGTTTTTTGTTTCTTCTGATTGTATTTCCAGCCATAATTCCTTATCAAGTCTTCTAAATATTTCACAACTATCTGGTCTTATAAAGTGGCTTAAATTGTTTACATTCTAATACACAGGTTCTAGTGTGGTTGTACTTTCTTTAATACTTTGCTCTTTAGGTTTTCCATTCATATTATTTTTGAAGTCACTCATAAATATTTGAGCTATTTTCTTAGCCTCCTTCCATATTATATTTTCAACAACAAAATCTATGCCTTGTTTAACCTCATTCGCAGCATTGAGTATTTTTTCCTTTACTCTACAAATTATTTTTTGGTTACACTTGTCTATAGTTTTTTTTGTGCTATAGTAGTCTGGATTCAGTACTGTAGGAGGCCGGATTGCTTCCTGGACAATTTCCTTACTATAGAAGTCTGATTTCAGTATTGTAGGACGCTGGATTACTTCCTGAACGGTTTCCTTTCCATCGGAGTTTGGACTCAGTATTTTAAGAGGCTGGACTGCTTCCTGGATAGTTTCCTGAGTGGTAAAATATATGCGTTAAATACAATACATATTCTTGACTTAATTAAACAGGAATAACCATTGTGCATGGAACAAAATTACTTGAACTAATAAAGACCTAGGTTCTAAATGTTGTTATCACAGGTATTTTAGAAAGCACTACATACTAAAGATTAGGACTATATAGGTTCTAGTACATATATACTTAAATAACTATACAAGAATATTATACTGTGTCTCCTTTTTAAGAAATACAGTGAAGTTGCTTGTCTTATAGCCCAATAATAAAGTGTCATATATAAATCTAGGTGGTTCTCTATTACTGCCCGGAACTGCATCTGAAGTCATTGTGTTTTCACGGCCCTCGGAACACGCCCCCACCGGGTTCCTAGTTAACGGTAAGAGGAGTTCACATCGGCGTCGGTCGACGATGAAGTACCTGGGACTCGTCCTCGATAGCTGGTGGAACTTCAAGGAGCACTTCCTTCAAACTGAACCAGACTGTGGCTGCTCTCAAGCGGCTCCTTCCCAACCTTAGAGGTCCAGACGCCTCCTGCCGGGGGCTCTACGCGGGAATCGTTCGGTTCATGGTCCTTTATGGAGCGCAAGTGTGGGCACCGTCTCTGCAACAGCAATCGAGGGCCCAGCTGAACGCGTGCCAACGGGTCATGGCAATACGTATGGTGCGAGGACACCGCATGATTTCCCGCGAGGCGGCGAGCCCCCTTGCTGGAATCTGGAGGCAACAGTCTTTGCACGCATGCACGATAAATGCATGGAGATGCAACGTCGGGGCGAATTTCCGCTGCCACGACAAGTCGAGGTATGGCGGACAGAGTTCCGGCGGGATCTCATGGTGCAATGGCATCAGCGACTATCACATCCCAATGCTGGGCGCGCCACGATCGAGGCGACAAGTCCCCTCTTTGAGGCGTGGCTGGAAAGACTTCACAGCGACCTCACTTACCACTTGATGCAGGTGCTCACCAAACATGGCAAGTTCGGTAAGTCCCTGTACCGATAGAGGTGTGCCCCGCCTGGGCAGAGCATCGCCGTGTCTTCGTGGGGGCGATCAGCGGCAGCGATCTCTCTCACCGGGCCTTGGTACAGGCCATGGTCCGGAGTGAGGAGGGATGGCAGGCGGTCGTCTCCTTCTGCGAAGCAGTAATGCTAGCAAAGGAGCGCGGGCTTACGGACGGCGAGCAATAGGTAGCTCGCTGTCTGACCGACCCAAGTCGTCGACGGCGCGTACTGTTACTGCGCGCCTCAAGGAGCTGTCAGCAAACTGTAGAGGCCCAGCCTGCTAGCTGCAGGCAGGCAGGTACGAAGCCAAGGGCTGCTTTCTAAAAAAAAGGCTCGGGCCCGGTTTGAGAGGCAACGAAGGAACGGGGTAGGTTTTTAGTCAGTAAAAGTCTGACACTATTTCCCGCTCTGCCCAAGGATAGGATTTGACATTGGATGATTTTACCTACCATAAAAAGAAAAATCTGTAGACAGAACTATTGCGAACAGCCCAAATACTTTCGTGAGCTGTCTAAAACAGAAATTATTGTGTATAGGATAGTAATATTTTTATCGAAATAAAACTCAGAATGTTTCAGTGAAGATTAATTTTTAGACAAAAGCAGTATAACTACGGGTTTCTGTTGGAATTGTGGTGACTGGGAAGTCGCTTTTCAAATGGCTCAGCAATAGATCATAACTTTCTTTGTCTTTTAAAACCTCGGTGCCATTTAACTGGAATAAAATCTCTTCTATTTCTTTTGCTAAAGGTTCGTTGGTGTTAGTGGTAGTTACGGTTGGCCGAGTCAGTCTTGGTAGGGGTGGTAGCACCAGCGGCGGCGGCGGCTTGTACTCCAGCAGGTCTTTATGATGAGCCATGCGCGGCGCCTGATAGATTTAACATATTTTATTACTACGTCATCCTAAATATAGCAAACATGATTTCTACTCTTCAACACTAAGAAGAAACATCTAAATGTTCACTGTTTGAATAACTCTAGCTCATAATTCGAATAACAAAAATTAAATATCGCTTTAGCATGACTTTAAAAGACTGATTACGCATTATGACATTGGATAAAAATAAAACTCAAATTCGTGAGAAAAATTTATGAATGTTTACATCTAGAACAAGATCTTCTCACAACTGCTGGGGTGGCGTGAAATGTTTCATTCAGTTTCTGCACTAGACTGTTGTAGTTTTCTTTGTTTTTTAAAAGGTTGCTGTTCAACTGATTCAAGATCAATGCAATTTTCTGATCCGCAAGTTTACTTTTGTCTGCCAACTTCACAGACTGCTTATTGGACGGTTTAAATGTGCTTTGGAAAAGCATCCGGCGCGCCTGCCAGATGTAAAACATAAATTACTACGGATTGAATGGCTTTTTCGTCTAATCGTTGAGAGGATTCTTTTGCGGATGGTGTTTACTTAGCGTGTTTCATTAATAAGGTGAATTGGGATTTTGCATCCGATACAAATATCTCCTTTTAGGCAACTGGAGCTTCAGGATTTTAGTGTTCTTGTCGTCCACGTGTGCACGTTGGGCACCGCAAATGGTACACTGGAAAAAATTATCTGTTGGGATTTCAATCTGTTGCAAATTGTTCACCATAAATACATATATATATTAGATAATGAAGGTGTCGAAAGCAAATGTTCTAAGGCTCCAAAATCTCGTCCGTAATCCACCAGCTATAGAATACGGATCAAATGGACTACAAACAGGCAACTAACAGCGAACAGTGTACGTACTACGTAAACAAATCCCATGATTGTTCATTTATGGATTTACGTATTATAATACCTATTACCTACTTAACTTATTTATCCATGTCAGCATCCACTGTTAGCGCGAGCATTCGAACCATTTGCCTATTTGCCCTTTAATTCGTTGAGATAGCTGACTATCTGCGGCTTCGTGCATTACTCTTTTGACTTTGTTCTTATAATTGATAAAATCTTCAGATTTAAAGAATGCGCAACAAATCTGTTTTAAATTTTTGTCAGGTTTTGGTTTTGCGGTAATTTGACCGGGCAGGAGTTCTTTGTCCTAAGTAATAAAATATACATAGGTATAAGTAAATAATATTAATATCCTTGGACTATGAAAACTGGTAACTGAACATGACATGATGAAACACACAGTACATTCGAATATGTACATATTGATATCAAGTAGCCTTTTAATATATTATTACATTATATAATTTTTGATTCTTTGAAAGAAGAGTCACCAGTTTACATTTTCCAAGCCCATTTAAAACAAAACTACCGTTTTTAAAGTTTGGTGTACAGGATAGACTGCTTTCCGACAAGGTGCCTGATGATGAGAAATAATTGATTGACATCAGTCTATATTTGATAAATAAATAAACGAGTAATCTATGGGAAAACTATATCTATTGCGTTTACGTAAAACAAATTGGCTCTAGGCACTCTGAATATTGCACATATTCACTAACGAACGAATTGAACGTAAAATAAAAGTATCGAAACTGCCATAGTTGTATCGAAACTGCCAACCGGCTGTGCAGTTCATATGTTTTCGACGAGCAACTGGTGTGCAGGTTAGAAGCATTCGATCTGTTTTAACGAATAAATTCCAGAGAAAAATATAAGATTCCCGATAAACTAAAAACGTAGTTTTTATTGGTTTGAGGCACATAATATTAAAAAATTCATTGCACTTTTTTTCATTTCTGTATTTTATCTCTAGCATCAAATTTTAAACTCAACCTATCTGTCGATACGGATTCGAATATATCCCTTAACACTTTTATTGCTCTAACACATTTTTCACCGAATTGGTTTTTAGGATCCACGAAGCAATACTGTGGTGATTTTTTAAAGACAGAATTTTGGAAAAAAACTGATCCTAGTAGACACGTCTATCAAAACTATAAAATATTGACCCTACACTCTGGTATGAATGCGGTTTTTACAAATAAGTGTGCAAAAAATTCGTTCGGGGGCACTTGTATTTTTGTCTTGGCATTCAAAATATTAGTCCCACAACATATTGCGATCGCAAATAGTTCTCACATGGAATTTAAGATAAAATATACCTAATATCATGACCATAAAATTTGGTAGATAGAATGAACGAAGAACAAACACAAGTTAATAACGCGAATGCAGCAGTTTCCATAAATATCAAAGCAAGAAGAACAACTAAATTGTTCTATTGACATAGAATCACCTGCTTCAGATGGCTTGAAATATATAAAAATATGTTTTTTTACTTACTGCATTAGCGAAGTAGAAGCAGACGAAAATTAAAACGAACAAATACAAAGACTGCTTAAACATTTCCATTTCGTACCACGGCTTGCTTCGGTATAAGTAGATGCGAAAGTAATAACAGTAAGTAACTGTGGGATATTTTATGGACAATGAATAAAAATATGTATTGTGAAATAGATTCCGTTGGAAATATCAATAAAAATAACAGGTACGTACTTAGGAACGTGAAGAAAATCGCATTGTTGGTCTACATCCATCGTGCCACTGATACTCGTACGGTGCCTGCATTTGCTGCGCGATGTGGAAACCTGTTATTCATTCTGACAGATGTCAAAACCCCTCCCGCACCGCGCGGCTACTATAGGGCCTGCGGCAATGAATATGGAAAAAACACAGGATTTTCACATTTATAAAATAGAGGTTTTTCACATTTTCACGTAGAAGTGTATGCAATCGAAACTATGAATATTGAGTATCACCGCCAAAATACAGTCATAGTCCAGTTTCAGTTTAAAACTACATTTGGCTAACGACAATTTGACCAACAATACCACTATTGGTAATAGGTAAAATCTTACAAGTCCAACGCGGGATAGGAATAATCATAATATAAATCCTCTATTTGTATGATATTAGTACATTTTAATACAAGTGGAGAGAGTTTGTCCGAGGCGGCATTGGCCCGAGCAGTAGGCGAGGGTGTTATGGAACCAAGGGCTGCAATGACTTTCCACGTTTATAGCGAGACTAAGGAAAAGCGTTTCATTTTTATACATAAGAAGATAGTAGCGGGGGCGATCCCACGAACTTTTCCGTACTAGTGCGAAAAACAGTAAATTGCGTGCCTAAATGCGATCGATATAAGAGCGGGTTTTTAGTGTATTGAAAATGAGTTATTTGACCATGTCTGCCAAAAGATTGATAGTTGATGAGGCAAATGAGTCTTTTGGTAAAGAGTTCGAATTGGCATCTTGACTTTAACATAAAATTTTGTTTTAAAAAACAAAGTCAGTTTATAAAAAAAAAAAACACCCAATAAACTGTAACTTAAATGTTTGAAAATTTTATTTTATATTTTATGGCTTTAGTAACGGATGGCGATAAAATAATTCATGTAGGGTACGCTACAGTAGTTGATATTAGATATTGTAACTGCCTTGATAAGCTTGGTCGCATGTAATGTAATGAATTCACAACACGATGGATTACTATTACGATTTTTAATACTACCTTCGATATTGCTAGTTTGCATCATTTTCTATCACTATAATGTTGTCCAAGCACAGGAAGTCAGCACAAAAAATATTTGCGTTGCAACGGATGAAACTATTAGAGGTATGGATATTCATGAATTTTAAGCGAATAATATATGTATTATATAGGGTGACTGGTAATGAGTGACCATTACTTAAACATGTGATTGTAGTCATGATAACAAACAACTTTTACTATGGGACCAAACCTAAAATTGCGAACAAAATAGAAAGAAAGAAAGAAAAAAAAAATAATTTGTCGGATAAAGGCGCAAGTAACAGGTTTACAAGGATAAATTAATATTGTGAGAAGTATGTCACAATATTAATTTATATATAATAATAATTTAATATAAATAATTTAATATAAAATAATTTAATATAAAATAATTTAATATTCTTAATAGACGTTGGCACGATCTTGTATGCAAATCGAAAAAAAAAAAAAAAAATTTAAATATATCTATGGGAAGTACAAAAATACGATTTAAAAAATAAATATAAAAATACAGTGGCAACATTACGACGCGTCTGTGCCAAAATCTGTTGGTCAGTACATTTATGTTCGCCTAACTAGTCAAAAGTTGCCCTTCGCGTGCTGGGACTACGGCTTTCTCTTTCAGAGATTCCCGCTGTCCTTGTTAGCGAGCATCGGCCCTTCAAGGCTCCATAGAGATCTTCGCTTTCGAATGAGCAATTAGCATCATTTTTTCTGAGAGACTGACTTCTTGACCTTTCAAAAGTGCCTGTAGATGGTTTATCTATACTTATAATAAATCTGTAGAAGTAAAAATTCTATAACTTGAAAATATCAAAAAAATAAATGGAAGAGAGTGTTACTAGACCGACACCGAACCCAAAAATGTGATTAAAAAATTTTTTGTTTGTCTGTTTGTTTGTTCAGGCATCACACAAAAACTACCGGTTTGATTACGATGAAACTTGTTATTATTATTCTTTAATATACTGGGCACCACACTGGGTACTTTTTCTCCCGGAAAAGTATATACAATAAAAAACAAACTTAATTTAGCGGTTCGATACCTAGACCCGATTACTGTACCAACCGCAATTAATAAGTTTGTCGTAGGTTACGTCACCCGCAGTGGAGTTCACTAAGGGGCGCTGCACACGGCTAAGATAAAATAATAAGAAATAAGATACTATAATAAGATACTATAATACAATGAGACACAATTGGTTTTTTATTGTAATTAGCCACATCGATAGATTACGTTCTACACAAATTAATAGCACTTTACACAAAAAAACTCATTGATAAGTTTCGTCGTCCACGCGAACGAAGTCGCGGGCACAGCTAGTTTGAAATAAAATGCTTTTTATTTTTGAATCAAACTGCTACCGAGGTGCAATGAACCTGCTGTCAAATTGTGATTCAACTGCATCTTATTAGACTGGAAACCGATCCTACATTATTTACACTACACATTTACTTGATAAATACGACTGGGCAAGTATTTATATATGCATATATTTATTTACTTGTGCACTGAGCTCACCTACGTAAATAGTTCAATTCCCGAATGGAGTCTCGTAAATTTTTCCGAATCGCAAAAAAGTGTTGTTTTTTTTAGATTTATGTTGTGCTATATAAGACCTTGCTTTATCCCCTATGAATTTTGATTCCCTTGAGCATGTCGAAATGTATCTACGTGTTTTGCCAAGTAAAAAGCCGTATCTTTTTCTTCTTAGGGGGCAGATACACATATGACTATTTATTATTGAAATCCAACATCACGTCTAAACAGCTAGTCCGTATGTTTTGAAAAAAAAAATGTATTTTATTATATTTAACTTAATTTGATATACGAATATTTCCATTTTTGTCATAGAACTTGGTGTGATTTATTCTCAAAGTTATTTCTCACACAGACAAAAAGCGAAGATCACGCAAAAAACCATGAGGTGAATTTTTATGAAACTTTCACAAACTAAAAAATAATTTAATAATCGATCTTTTGGTATACGGTTTTTTTCTAATTGTGTTTAATAATTATTATTCGAATAACCTTGATGCGCGGGGTGTGACGCTAGCTCCTCTTTATTTTTATTTAGTGTCGCCATAAAAGTTCGCAGACCTGAGGTTTTAATTTCAACTCGATGCCTCTACGCGTTCTCGAGATCAGAAGGAGGGTCTTTACAAAGACAGATCGACAACAAAGTGAACTTACAAGGGTTTTATTTTTTCCTTTTACGATACGGAACCCTAAAAATGTGTATCACTTAATCTGAAGTCTGGTATCATATGTGCATGAAACTAGAACTACATTAGACCGATGCACACGTGGACCACGCCTGATTTGTACGTAGAATGACAGCGCGTGGCGTGGATCAAGTGTAGCTCTACAAGTCTAGTCTCCATACAAAATGTATGGATAGCAACGCGCCCAGATCGGCGTACGTGGCGTGCGCGGTGGTGTGCGCAATGTAGTTCTAGCTTCATTCTGGCTTTGGCCTTGAGGGTCGCTTTTTGTTAGACAATCGCGAATTCTTATGGATCAAAAACGGCCTCAATAAATATATTCATGTCCTATATAAACTCAAAAGTTAAGACTGGTCAAATTTCTCTAGATGTTCTTCTCCATTTCACTCTTGGTAAACTTATAGGATCATGGTCACGACGAAGTGTGTCCAATCTCTATTGCTGTCGTAGTTTGTCTATCGATATCACTCCACAGGGATGGCAGCCATGCTCATTAATTAACAGGGCCTTTAAAATCGGATAAATATTGATCATTCACCTCGTCGGTGACCTGTACAGCTTTAAGAAAAAATAAGCACACTAAATTCTTTAGTTTTTTATTACACGATGTAGGTAGTAGTAGGCAGCTAATCGTGGATGAACAAAAACTAAGATACGTTTCGATTAAGATAAACACAACAACTCTATTGATCAAACACTGTGTGCTTGTCACGAGACAAGGGCGTCGCCAGCTGATGATCAAGGGGAATTTCCCTATTGGAAGTATAGAGAATAGGTAAAAAAGATTTTTTTTAAATAATAATAAAAAAAAATCTCCACAATATAACTCCTAATTTCTAGCCTTGTATCTACGGTAACATATAGGATGGGCATTATATTGTGGGAGACTGGTGCCTAAACTAGGCTCTGAAGATGTAAAGCAAGCCTCTAGGGGAAGGCCGTAGCCCCTCCCCTGCCCCCCCCTTGGCGACGGCCTTGTCACGAGATACTTGAAAAGTTCGAGGATTTTGCAGGATCATTACCAAAACCTAAGGCTTTTTTTGCTAAAATACAAATTTAAAAAAAAAGCCATTTGCACTAATTCAAAAGTCTCTCAGACTCTAGTTTCCCAAATAGGTATAATGCAAAATGTCCAAATAAGCATAGCATAATTAGCCTTATAATGTTCCTACAGCTGGGATTCAGACCTCCTTTCTAGGAGAGGGAATTGTCTGTAAATGCTGTATTCCACCAAGCGGTCCCAGAGCGGGTTGGTGAAAAAAAAACATAAGGGATAACCTGCACTTAACTAAGGCTGTTTAGCCTACTTTATGCTTAACTCCAGTGGCTTCAATAGAGTCAATTAGTCTGTCTTTGTGAAGGCTATGCACATAATAATATGTTTATTTCTTTAGCAAAGCGTAAGAAATGCTTACTGCGGCCAGACACCGGACCTTGCAGAGCAGACATTCTTTCATACTACTATGACGGAAAACAACAGAAATGCTATCAATTCTTCTATGGAGGCTGCCAGGGGAATGGAAATAACTTCAAGACTCGTAGGGAGTGCCTTGAGCAATGCTATCTAACTCATGGCACGGATTCGTGTAAGTATTTATGGACCATTTTATGTTATCACTTTCACCACTTCGTTTTCTTAACCTGGGTGTCCAGCTCTGGTGGGAAATGGTTTAACACAGTTAGGCATTTTACAAACAAAACAGTTAAGGATGTGACATGAAATAAAGTGATAAACATTCTACTCCTCCTGTCCTTTCACCACTCAGCCACATACTGTTCTATACATTGACGGCATCGCTATTAGCTACGCGCCCTAGCTTCACGCAAACTTGTCGCACGGCTTTGGTGAAAACAATCACACATGATTCCGCCATCTCATTTCTATTATCGGACAACCCGACGAACGGCGTGTACGTTGTAGAAACCTCTAAGCGTTTCGCCTCGACGTTTATACCGCGTACATCGAAGGACTGAAACAAATTGACTGCTGCGGTCTTCCGATATTAAGGTGTCTAATAAGGCTAGAGTGAATAGGCTCTTAGTAAACTAGTGTGCCTCACCATCAACAATTGCATTACTGCTTACCATCAGGTAGGAACACAGTCAAGAAAATCCAAACACCGCGCTTATCTACGTAAAGCTCTGGCGGAAATAGTCACGCATTTTCACAACGATACTACGCATTATCGCACATCTTTGGTGCGGAAGCACCCTTAATCTGGTTTTGTAACAACCATTTTGTGGCTACAAAGTAGGCCCCCTGCCCACGAGTTCTTAACGCAATCTATTTGACAACATAAACTAAACTGTTAAAGGGATGGAGCTATATAGGGTACACAATTTCATCCCTGTTTCTCGCTCGCACATTTTAACATGTCGTGGTAAGGCCCTTGTTATTTAAATTAAACCCAGTACTAAGCTTACCATGCTTTATAGAAGCCTTGGCTTACTAATGGACCATTACCAAAGACGAGCGGTCTACTTAATCTTTTTGTTTCATGTCAATTACTCTTGTGATTGTGGGATAGTTTTAATAGTATTCGTATGATGATTTCAGTTCATAGACCATATTTCTGCAATCTTGCATTTGATTACGGCAACTGTTTCGGACAATATAACCGGTGGGGCTGGGATCCGATATTTGAGTAAGTAATATTTTTAAACTTTAAATTAAATAAACATCTTTATAACTTATCTTATAATAATATGCACTATGCATGCGATATAATCGTTTCTTTTTTATAGAGTTTGCAAACAACGGTTATACTCTGGTTGTGGAGGCAACCAGAACAACTTCGAGTCTAAAAAAGAGTGCATGGCGACTTGCCTCGACAAACCAAACAACACCATGAATGCCCCTCACCTGCAGCTGACTACCTGCATTCCGTTTACACTACCTGAATTTAATTAAACTTGATCTACATGTTTTTTTTTTTAATCTGTATGTCACATATTGTTTCAAAATCCCTGAACAAAATTAAAAGATAATAATAATAAAGTAATTAAAGTAGTGGAGGTATATTAGTAACCACCTCGACTTACAATTTGTATGTCGTGGGTAATCTAGGCAGGCACTTTTCTTGTATAATTTATTTCATCAACAACTGTTCTCAAAATGGGTAAGGAAAACATTGTAAGGAAACCGGCATGTGTTAAAACCAAAATTATGAAGACAAGTGACATCTACCAACCCGCACTAGATCCGAGTCCCAGCAATGAAAACGTTGACGTCATTCACGAAAAGAGTAAAAGGCCCTCTTACTCACATCAGAATTGTGAACTTCCCAAAAGAGATTAGTGTCTATATGTACACCAAGCTGTTTAGCTTTTTTGGAGTATAATATGGGCAAAGAATGTTATGATTCTTAGCCCATATTATACTCCACCAGTCGCTCCCACCATCAAAAATGCCACCAAAAATGGGCGCTTGAGAATATGAGATAAATAAATCTTTTGGATTTTTATTGAAATTGAGTTCAATAAAAACCCAAAAGATTTAGCCCACTAGTTAATATTTTCAAGGTCAATTGATAGCAACTACAGTCTCAGTAAGGTCATCTACTTTAACGACACAACTGAAAGTCGTCAGCATAGAGATCATAATTAGATGTTAGGGTCTATTGCCTTGCGACCTTTATAACGCTTTCGACTGTGGAATCCCCGACAACATCTGCTAAATCTATCATTTTAAAGGATTAAGAAAACAACTTATAATTCTCTGAGAGCATTCGTAAAAGTAGACAAGTTATACTTTTCAGGGAAACTGTGATATCTCAATGGGATCTTAGAGGAAAATGGGTATTCTCCAAGGTTCAATGTTGGGGCCACCTTACTTTTCTGAAATTACCAATTACTGCACGATTCAATTCAAATAATGAATTAATGAAGGTAGATTATAGATAAATTGCAACATTGATTTTTAAATAGAATGATTTTATTCTTTAGGTCCGAGATAGGATTAAGGTTTTAAAGAATTTGTACTCGATTATAATATGGCTGATTAAAAAAAAATCGAAATATATTAGATTTGTTGTACCAAATGTTAAACCATATAAAAACACTTGTTCGTCATGTCTAGGTTGTCATGACTAATAGTAAATACCAACAGGTTTATGTCATTTATTAGGCTTCGGACACAAAGGTACAAAGGTGGAAATAATGCCTTCAGAATTATTGTTTAAGATTCAACTAAGAGTGGTGAAGAAATAACACGGCAAGTGCATTGTTTGATCTGATGGATGTCATTATTTATTTATTTACCAGTCATGAAATCCATGCGTATCATTAACAAGGTGTGAATAAGGTACTTCTACTCGTATACATATATGAATACATCTTAACTAATTAATATTATAGCTTAATAGGTATATATGTCACCGTAAAATTGTAAATACCGTTACATTACAATCTATCTCGCAAGATTGCAAACAATCGAAAGATTGTGAACCTTAACAAACAGCTCACGATTTAACGCGTTTCAATTATGTTACTTTTGTAAGTCTACGGTAAATTCAGGCTCAACATCCGACATGGTAAATATTATCAAATGAGATATGAGTATAAAAAATATGAAAACACGTGTATGTAATTTAGTCCGAACATATCGGTGACTAAATCTACCTTATTTATCATTCAAACTGCGCAGTTGCGCTCACTCTGCATTCTTTTTCATTTGACCATTTAATAGTTTAAATTCGATATATTGCAATCTCTCGAAAAATAACGTTTTAAATCGTGAGCGGTTTGTTACGGTTAAAAAGATCTCCTATAAGACAGGCCATAGTTTCCGAGGTGGTTCGACTGCTTGCTCAAGTTGACGATTTAGAGATAGGTCTTCATCAAGACACTCACGTGTAGCGATCCGGTAATTGTATTATGGGTATTTAAAATGTAACTAAAACTTTGTTTATTTATTTACTCATATTGCACACAATAAATACACTAGTGATGTAACGAATATTCGCACATTTTTTGACATTCGCGAAAATTCTTATTCGCAAGAAACATGCGAATGTTTGGCGATGTTTTTGACGAATAAAAAGAAAATAATATATTGATTGAAAGGATATTAGAATGACAAACTAATATGATTTTACAATTTATATTTACTTTAATATTTTCCTATCACACAACTTGTATTTCACATTTTCGGTGTCACAAATTGTGAATTATCATGTTAGTGAAGTTTGCAGTTATAGTTATGTTTTATATCAATTAAATTTATCAAATACAATAATACTGCTTAACTAACCTCGAATCATAACAAATCTTTTCGAATGTACTTTGATTAGCTTCGTGCAATCAGTCTGTAACAGCTCTGTTGTGTTTACAACAACACGAATTGTCAAACAAAAAAAAATTCAATATACGCATTTGCGAATATTGAATTTGAATATTCGCATTTGCGAATGTATAAAATTTAACATACATTACATCACTAGTAGACCCAGTTACAGACAACGATTTAAAAATATAATGAGAATATTACACTATTGGGACGCAGCAATCACCTTTCGACTAAGAGCAATAATAAATTTTATTTTAATATCAATAAGACATACCCCAACATTATTATCAGTATGATAGTTATTTTATTTACATTTTTTGTTTAAACTGTACACAAAATCTATATACATATACACCACTATTTTTTAATTAGTGCAAATACTTAAAGGGCTTATGAGAAAAGGTCTTGTTATTATTTAAGTAAAGGCTCAACAAATAATATTCATATACAGCAAAATTATGAGCGTTTGTTTATATCCCAAACTCTCACTCAATTTATGATAACATTTTACAGGTTATTGTTCATGGGCATTATTTTAGAATGTCAATAAAAATGGAAAAACACTGCGCTTAGTATTTTCTAGTAGTAGTTGTTATGAATGATTGATTCAATTATGAATTTACCAACTGACAAATTTTCGTGGACAATTTTGGGATTTCGTTTTTTTTACTTTTGACTACATAAATATAATCAGTAACGGGTACTGATTGAGCCCCATTTTTTTGTACATTAATTAAAATATAGGGGTGTATAAAAGGAGAAACTGACTAATATACCAACGAACAGCCAAAACTACAGGGCCCAGGAGCGTAAAAAAGCACAAGGTTTTCGATGACGTAGACAAGAAATAAGAGAGGACAGAAGCTAGTACAAACATAAAATAGTTCCTCTCTTATATGACATCCTAATTATAATAAAACAACTGAAAAAATCTAGCTATGAAAATAAATGGATAGTTGGGTTTCCAGTACGCTTCAAACAAAACAAGTCTCTGTAGGAATCCTCTAGAATCAAGCCAAGATTTTATTGACAGTTTAAAAAATAAAATATCCCCTCTTTTTATATTTTTGAATTATGCATTTCCAGTTGACCTTGATGATTGACAATGCATATTATAAACAATAATCTACTTTGCACATGCTGCCAGTCTCACAGTAGCAAGGTTATATTTTAATCTTCATAATTTCCCCTCTATAACCTATTAGAAGGGGAAATTGTCGGCAAAAAATACAATTATCTCCTAGTACAACAGTTTTCTATCTAACTTAATAATAAAAATACTTAATAATTAAATAACTGTCATCAAAAACTATAATGCAAAAATTAACTTAAAAATACGGTCTTTATTTTATACATGCGGCAATGTAGTGTAGTCTTTCTGATTTAAATTAAGCTAATATGAGAAACTATATATATATAGTTATTATTAACTATATATTGATGAACAACTCGATGAGTGCTCGGACCCCATGGCCCTAGTGTTCGACTCTTCACGTTACCAGAGGGCTGAGCTTTACTTCAGTCGACGAATCAGAATTGCCATCCAACGCCAACGTGGCAATGCTGCCAGCGTCCTGTGCGTTGAGTGTGAGTTGTTTTTACGTTAACGCGATTGAAAAGTTTGCCGCGTTTGGCTCTCTGATTGGTTAAGAGCTTGGAGCCGGCCAATCGGAGCGCTGAACGTCATAAACGTGTCGATCGCGTTAGCGTAAAAAAAACTCACACTAGGCACTCTGGGCACTTTTCCCATTAATATCGATGTGGATGAATTTTTTGATGCCCAATAAGTTATTTTTCTACCTTAAGTACATATCTATTATTATTTTTAATTTGCATATATACCTTTTAAGTTTTAATATTTTTTTTATTAATATACATTACAGTTTTATTATTCTATTTATATTTAGTGATAACCGAATCGAAAAGATACACGTTAGTGTTGCGATAGTGATTGACACTATTTAGTGCGTACACACCATCGATACCGAAACTAAAATAAAAAATAACGCCTTATACAAAAAAAGAAACTAAGTATAGCAAATAGTCTACTAAATAGTCTCTAACTTCGTTTGGTTACGGTTGGTAGACATAATTATTTTTGCTATCAATTTCTCATACAGTCCTTTAAGCAATGGCCTTGGTTTCACTTTTGGCGAAAAGAAAAAAACAATATGCCAGCTCTAGAAAAAGTTTCATTCCCCTTTAATAAATATCAGGCATTTAAAAAAATGGCCAGTCCCACTACGTTTCCTGAAACGTTAAGTGAATCAGCAGTTTTTTATTGAGTGTAGCAGTGTTGTCATTTTAATATAGGTATTATATATGCCAACACTACAATTAGAGAAAAAAACCTAAACAACCTTATTTCCACGGCTGCGTTCGGAATTTGAGAATATAGGTACTTAAAATATAAGTCATTTTTCGTATTACACTGTCATCAATTCTAAAATGTACCGTTTGACGTTTCACAGTTTTCAAGCCTAAATAACTTTGTACGAGTAAAGGCGTAACTCACACAATTTTAATTACCTTTTCGCCAAAACTATGCAATAAAAAAGCAATTGTTAAGTTTTACTATTTCGATCAACAAGTTGAAATTAAAATATATATTCAAAACAAAGCGAAATTGACAATATATAAAAGCTAAATATAGGTTTAGGGGGTTGTTGTTAGGTATTTTACCAGTGTTAAGACTCTTTAATTTCACTTCTATACGAATAATTGTTAAAAATATCCAAATAATCCAAGTTATTAATAACGAGCGGTTTTCAACGCAAGCATTTTTTAGTATTTAATATCACTTAATTTTTCGCTGACATTCAACAAAATTAAATTTATGTAAGTTATTGTTGTTTTAAATAAATCTTTGTACGTAAAATCGCACGTGCTAAAGTTTTTAGATTTTTAACATAATACTTCACGAAAATATATATAAATGTTTGTTTTAACAACGAAACTAAAGATGAACGATGAAGAACAATGTCGGTTAGGTTAGGATAGCCTGTACAGTAATTTCAACTTAATAAGTATCGTTAAGTAACTCCTACTTGAGGTTTAAACCAGCTTTATAACATCATAATAATAATTATCTATTTCCAAAACTCTAAGATACATCTATACGATCTCAACCAGGTTTGTTGCGAATATCAGTATCAGCATCAGCATCAGCTGATGTAAATTACAAAAAATCAGCATCAGCATCAGCATCCGCTGATGTGACAAAATCCTGCATCAGCAACAACCCTGATCTCAACCCCTGAACTAAAATAACTAGAGTTAAGGTATCCCCGATTACAATGATCCGATAAGTGTAATGGAAACTGCTGCAAAAATGGTGTAAATTAAGAAGAAAATAAAAATAATTTAAAACAGTTGAAATGTAGGAATGTCGGTATGTATAAGTGATATTAATGGATTTCAGTGTCATCGTAGCATTCGTAGCTTTAATTTTCTATCCAAAGTAATATTTTCTTTTTTACTTCGAAAAAGATGAGGTTCTATGTTCGGCTGTATGTTTTTTTGTTTTCTTTATGTATGTTCACTGATATCTCGGTCAATTGTGGACCGATTTCGAAAATTTTTGTTTTGTTTTAAAGATTATAATCCCGAATTGGTCCCATAATAATATATTTCAGATCTGATGATGAACTTTGAAGATTTACAATGAAACTCTTAGAAAAATCATAGCAGAACTGTCGTTTTAATACGTATGTTCACCGATATCTCTGTTAATTGCGGACCGATTTTGAAATTTTTTGTTTTGTTTGAAAGATTATACTCCCGAGTTGGTCCCATAGAAATATTGTTTTGATCTGATGTTGAACTACGAAAATAGAGAACGGAATTATTCAAAAAACCATAACAGTACTGTCGTAACAAGTAAAATTGCTTTGTTTATACATGTAGTCGGTGGCTGACTAAAGAAGAAGGGGAGGGGATACATGAAGACGGAAGATAGGTAAGACCGGAACTTTGTAATAAATCAGTGTATCCTAACCGTGTTTGGTATTATTGGAATTGTCATGATGATTTGATGATGGAACCGAATGGCGGAAGGTAGCTGTCTATTTAAGTTTCGCTGAGGGGTACTACAACTAAAAAGTGTGAAATAAAAAACTTTTTACAAAAAAAATACAACCGACTTCAAAAAACACCAAAAAGTGCAAAATACCTTTAATGTCGGAAGTCGTTGTTAAATAACGAAGAGACCAAACTATTATATAAACACCGATTTCCGAAATTAAGGTTATTTTGCACTTTTTGCTGATTTTTTGAGGTCAGTTGTAATTTTTTTTTGTAAAAAGTTTTTTATTAGGAAAAAGCAAATGCTTGCCTGATTTCTACTGTCTAAATTAAAAACCTTACTTCGTTTGTTACAAAACTTACTTAAGTACGCGCCAAATCACAGCAGTAAATTTTATAACAGATATCCCAAACGAGCTGATATTTTGCGCACACGTTTGTTTTCAGATGACAATGCACGATTAGCTAAGTAACATCCTTTCATCATTCTAAATATAATATGGTGGATCACCATACCATTATATCCTATTAAACAATTTATAACACATAAATTCTCACACGATTATGATTTATATTTACAATAAAACTACATTTCACTCTGTCATTTTAAAAGATGTGACGAATTTAGCTGAGATTTTTTTTTTATGGTAGGTAAAATCATCCAATCACAAATCCCGCCCTTGGGCGGAGCGGGAAGTAGTGTCAGACTCTTACTGACTAAAAACCTCCTTTCCTTCGTAGCCTATCGTGTCGGAGCCGGGTATTCCTTTCGGAAGTTAACCAATGACCCCAGTAGGCTTCGACCCTGCCTGCCTGCAGTTAGCAGGCTGGGCCTCTTCGGTGTGCTGACAGCTCCTTGAGGCGCGCGGGTACCGGCGCGCGGCGGCGGTCGACGTAATTAAAGTCACCGAGCCGTCCAGGTCCTGAACCCAGTCTCCACTGGGCAGGACATAATACGGCTCGGAGACGACGGCGATATTGATCGACCACTGCGCCATGCTCTGGAGCAACAGATCCTGAGCGGGGGCGCAGTGGTTGATGCCATCGCAGCTGCGGCCACGGCTGCTGCGCCCAAGGTGGACCCGTCCGGGCAAGCCGGGCGCGGGGCCGTGGCGGCTAAGCAGCAGCAGCGGCGCAAGGCAGGAGCTGTCTCTCCCCCGAAGGACAGGCGGCGGCTGTTCCCACCGCTAAACTGGCAAGACGTCCTGCCGGGGCGGCTACCAGGCCGCCTCAACCGTCCGAAGAACCTTCGGCTGGCGCCGAATGGACGGTGGTCGGCGCCAAGAAGAAGGCGGGCAAGGCGGCTAGGGCGGCCAGAAAGCGCGTGAGGTGGCTGGAGCGCAAGAAGCGCGCCATGGCGGCCAGACTTCGCGCCCCTAAATCCGAGGCTGTAGTGATTACGCTACAGCCTGAAGCGGAGAAAAGAGGCGTGACGTGCAAGTCTGTCATGGACAAGGCGAGGCGGGCGGTGTTTCCCCACCTGAAGGAGCTCAGAGCCTCTGAGGGCTTCCGCATGCGGCGCACCGTGACCGGTGCCCAAATGCTGTAGGTCCCTGGCGCGTCCAGTGGCCCAGCGGCAGACGCCCTGGCCAAGGGGCTCAGGCAGTCCCTGGACGCGGAGGAGGCCCGAGTGTCCAGACCCACGAAGAGCATCGACATGCGCATCATGGGCTTGGACGAATCCGTTGGGGTCGACGAGGTGGTGGCCGCCATCGTTGGTGCGGGAGGGTGCACAGCCGACCAGATTCGGGCGGGCACCATCCGCACTGATGGCAGAGGCATGCGAGCCGTGACGGTCTGCTGCCACGTGTCAGCGGCCAAAACCATCACCGGGGAGGGCCGAAGGCTTCTGGTGGGCTGGGTCTCCACCCAGGTGAGATTGCTGGAGCCCAGAACTCTGCGGTGCTACCGCTGCCGCGTGGGACACCACGCGGGGGCCTTTTGCGCCGCGGAGGTGGACCGCAGCGAACGCTGCTTCCTATGCGGTCAGCCTGGTCACAAAGTTGCCGAATGCCATGAGTCGTCGCACTGCTACGCATGTGCGGCGGCAGGCAAAAAGGCGGACCGAAAAAAATCCTGCGACCCCCCCCACCAAGGTGAAGAACAGGGCCCGGCCCATCCCCGGTGACGTCCTCACCGCCGAGGCCGCGTCCGTAGCCGCCGCCGCTATCGCCGCCACAGCCGCCGCGGCAGGACCCTCACAAAGGGCTCAGGAGGAGATCGTAATGGAACGACGACAACGTGGGAACACTGGCGGTGGGGAATTTAGCTGAGATAATGTTTTTCCCATTTGAGTCCACATTTGATTACTTTTCTAATAGCGTATAAACAATTGTAGATTATGAACTTTGCTAAGCTTGCTAAACACACTGTGAATTACTTAAAATTCTTCTTCATCTTTAATAAATATTTTATTTTTCAAAATCGTTAAGTTTAATTTGGACTGTTTCGATCAACAAATATTGGTTTTCTTGATACGGAATCCTAATAAAACAAATTACTACTTATAAATTAAAAATACCGCAGTGAATAAAATTGACATGACACCCTGCCTCAATAAAGCCGCCCATCAATTGGATAATGGCATAGCTTGCACGGCATATACTTTAGCTCCGTAGTTTCTAAACAGTCTTATGAAGGAAGGGATTTAAGCAGGTCTTATAATATATGATCTTATAATCTTTCATCATGAAATTAATATCCGATGCTAGTGAACTAGAGTAAGTGCAATGAATGTTCAAATGTTTATTCGTGTTTTTAAATTACATTGCATTTAAGTTTGACAGTTTCAAAAAAAAAAAATCTGTTACCGCGATAAATTTGTTCTGTTTTTAAATACTAAAAATACTATTATCGTTGTAGAGGGGTCGAGAAAACAGAAGACATTCCTTATGTAAAAATTCTGCGTAAGAGTATGTGGCTCTTAGACTCTTGGCCAAAGGGCCCAAATGAGCCACGGTATTATAGATTTTATATGGTCTGGGTGAAGATATGCTGTCTCATCCCTGGTATCATCTACCTAAGGAACCATACTGGAAAATTGTCATCTTTTGAGATGGGTCATACTTACATTACTGTTTTTATGAATACTATTGCTTTTGTAAGTATTTTTTTTTACTTTATTTCGACAGGAACTTTAATTTGTCCATTGTAAACGATACGATATCCATTTTACGAACATTGTTCACTGTACTAATTTATTGATTTATTTTTGATCGTGTAATAAACCGAAATCTTTTTAATCATATTAGCAATTCGATTTAACTTTTTTGTATGCGCGAATAATATGTTTTTAAAAGCAGTTCTTATTATTTTTCAGTCGAGGGCACTGATGGTCTTGACTAAAAAGTACAACAATGTTCTTTTCTATTTTCTGAATGAAATGCATCTTTTTAATTATAGAAATAAATCTGATTACTCTTACCAGGTAAGTTGTTTGTAACAGTGTAAATTATAGATTACGGGCTCTTTTTCCGAGGGAAGGGTTCTATTACCAACCTCTCAATTTTCTGATTATGCTTGTACACCATCACCACTTTTAGTTTTAAGAAAAGTGATGACGTCCAATCGATTTTCCATCATTTTTTATTGCATGTTCTAGACGGTTACCCCTTTTCTAAAGTGTTTTTATATGAGAGGGAAAACCGATTGATGCAGTTTCCTATACATTTAAATACAATTCCCTTGATCCATTGTAATTAAACCCTCCTATTTTCTGTTTCAGACACACATACTTGTCCACAAAATATCTCATTTCTTTACGATGTACCTTCTCTTAATGATGTGTCTTGGTATATTGCTGTTTAACCTGACTCCGATCTACAACAATTACACAGAGGGGATGTATAGGGCCGTAAAACCTGCAAATACTACCTTCGATCATTCTGTGTTCTACGCCTTACCTTTCGACTACACAACCAATTCAAGAGGATACTTGGTCATATTTATGTTTAACTGGTATATGTCATGTACCTGTTCGTCCTACTTCTGTGTTGTAGACCTAACTATATCGTTGATGGTATTCCATCTTTGGGGTCATATGCGGATTTTACGTTACAATCTGCAGAATTTTCCGAAACCCGCTTCGATGCTGGTTGAATCGAAAGATGGCGCGATACAGGATCACAAGTATAATGAGCAAGAACAGATAGACATTCACAATAGATTGCGGGAGAACCTGCACTACCACAGTGTTATCATTGAGTGAGTAATACTTATCTCCACTTATACATCATCACTACATAGTATAAAACAAAATCCGCTTTCCTATGTATGCTTAGATCTTTAAAATTACGCAACGGATTTTGATGCGGTTTTTTTAATAGATAAAGTGATTCAAAAGGAAGGTTTGTATGTAGAATACATGCATAATTTATTTAATATCACCATTGCACCCGTACGAAGCTGTGCGCCAGTTAGGTATAAAGAAAAATGGTTTACAATTCTTCTCTTCTTACACTCTGAAAGTGACTAGACAACGGTTTTTATATTTATTGATAGGAAGTTATGATTATTATAATCGCTAATTGTCATACTATATGTGTTGACTCAACTTATGTTTAAGTTACCGGCAATCTGTAAAATTCAGGTATTTTATACAATACCATTACCTAAGCAATGTATAGAATATCTGGGGCGTCCGGGCAATGTATGAAATATTATAAATATTATTGTCCATATCATACTTTACCTAGGTAATGTAACATTTATACCTACACTAAAGACAATAACTACTAGCTAAAATAAAGCGTCATTTAACTTATATTTTGGATACCATCATTTATTCATTGATACATATTTACTTACTATGTATGTTCTACAGTTTCCAAAGGCGGATGTCTGACAGTTTCGGAGCAGTGCTTCTGATATACCTGCTGTTCCATCAAGTGAGCGAGTGCCTTTTGATGTTAGAGTGCTCCCAAATGGTACGTGTCGGTCAAATTCTATATTTAGGGGGCCGTTCAAGTATTACGTAAACATATTTTTGACAAATATTAACTACCACTCCCCCCTCGTCAGCAAAAGTTAGCAAAGACTTTAAGTTTTCTATGACATTGGATATTTGCTATTCAGAGATGTGTGTATGCTCACTTTCACGTGATTTAGAAAAATGGACATCGTTCTCTTAAAAAAACTAAAAAATATATAAGTGCTGCTGACGTAATCACCATCCAGAAACCCCATCCCCCATGTCATCAAAAATAAGCAAAGCAAAGGCCCCACCCCCCTATAGTGCTTACGTACTACTTGGATGGTCCTTAACTGTACATTGTTATATTTCTGTCACACAAGCCGCCGCCTTTTACGTCATATCAAGCTCCAGGTGAACAAGTGAACATATTGCGTCGACATTCAAGATAAAAATATAAATACGAGCCTCAATGACGAATCCTTACCATCAATACACAGTAACACTGCCTGCCAACAAAAATATATCTATCTACCTACATAACCTACATCGACGTGAATTGTATAAAAATATATCTATCTACCTACTTTATACAGTTCACGTAATTTTTCAGTTGATTGCATACTCCACAAGTATTCCGCTCTTAAATTTTGCTTTCTTTTTTTTTTTGTAATTTATTTTTAAAGAATACTAGTGAATCCATAACCGCTATTGTTGTCGCGTTTTATATCGAAACGTGACAACAATAGTGGCACTACGACAAGTCTAGAACATTGCTACGACAAGTCTACGCTGCTAAATCGTGGAATTATGATTCACTACGCTTATGATCTAGTTTAGTAGAACAAAAAGGGCGCTTGGACTGATTAGAATCTCATAAAACATATAGAGGATACCATTACCACCATCTAAGGTTTACTACAAACATCTTACAGCTACAAAAAAATTAGATCGCAAGTAACAAATATGGTACTTTCTTAAACTATAGTGTGTTGTAGATGACTGATTAGTAACATAAAATGAAATACGTACAACGTTTTTTACACGATTTAACTCTAACTAAACACTAAAAAAACACATCTAATGTATGATAACGATAACACACATCGTAGTGGAAATATCGTTTTAATAATTTACGTTTCAATCACGAACCCAATTATCACGTCAAGATGAATACTGTAAACCAAATTATTAATACGATTTTGGTTTTGGTATATTTGATCATCTCTCTCATCTTTTACTACTCTTTAACTCTCATAAGAAAGCTAAAGCTGAAGAGTGTTTTCCAAAGCGTCTCCCGATCTCATGTCATACATGTTCTATGAAATTTTAATCTGGGCTGCGAGCTGGCCACTTCACGCAGGAAATACAGACGAACATATTACGCATCGACCAAATGAGCAATATGTGGCCAGCGGCCGCGCATTATCGTGAATAGAAATGGAGATTGCACCCACATTCACTTAAAACGGACCAGCATGCTCATTTAAAATCTCCTTTACGTATCTGGCAGCAATTAGAGAACCATTTTCTATCTCCGCAAACCCCTTACGACTATCTGACGATATCCCAACCCATACCATAATTGGTCCACCACCCATTGACACCTTTTCTTCAAAACTGCTTGATGTTACCGTACTCCTGGTTGTCTAAATACTCTTCATCTCACCTCCTGTATGAATAAACAAAATGTAGTCTATTCTAGTGTTTTGTAAATAACGTTTAATACTTACTTTTCTTTAAATTAAAACTTTAGTTTTGTAACTATTTGTTTTTGTAGGACAAGCAAGCGTTGTTGCGTTATGGACCATTGACAGTAGTGATATTCCAACAGTTGATACAGTTGAGCATTATATTCGAGCTGTTGGGATCATCAGTAAGTATTTCAGTAGATTTTTTACTTAACAAACCAAAGATTATCAATATGGGTGTATCACATAAAAAAATTGTAGCTTAAAACGTTCGATTTTCGTACAAAAAAACGACGTAGAATAATTTTAATTAAAAAAAAGACCATTCTTGAGGACATATTTAATCGGAAGACTGATTAAATATGTCCCAAGAACGATCTCTTTACTATCGGGTTTTTATTCTTTATTACTCTCTTGATCAAACTAAGGTACTAAAAAGGTACTTTCTACAATTAAAATTATGTGACGTAAATTGTTGAATTAAGTGTGAAATATGTTAATTCTTCAAATTAACACTAAGTGAAGAGTTCTTTTTACAGAATGACAAGTTAATAGATGCTGTATATTGTGTACCATGGGAGTACATGGAAGCTAAAGACAGCAAGATGGTACTGGTCATGTTGATACAGTCGCAGGTATCAATGAACCTGAAAGCATTGAGTATGCTTACTGTAGGCGTGCAGACTATGATCGCGGTATGGTTACAGTTCTTTATATTTTTAGACTTAAGGCTAATCGGAGCAACAATCTTCGCAGGGTTGCTGGTTGCAGCTAGATGAGAGTTAATGGGTATTGAGATCAATGGCGGTCGATTGGAACGGCCTATGTCTAGCTGCAAATTGCGGTAGATTGATGATAATGATGAGGAGTTTTTCATTGAGTGACAAACAAGCATGCGGCTCGCGTCTTACCATGGCGACAATGCGGTCTAAAAATGGAGCACGCTTGCCTAGAAGTAACCTATTCACTCTTGACTTAAAGACCTCCAGGTTGTAGATATCAGGAAGCAGAGACTCCGGCAGGGAATTCCACTCCATAGCTGTATGCACAATGAATAAATCTGGTTTCAGGGTATGGCAATCCTGTCTTCGCCACGTTGTTGGTGGATCTAAAACCCTCCTGTTCAGCTATAGCTATTCACACAATAATATCTAAAATATAAAAATCTCGTTTCACGATATCTGTTACTGAACTTTTCCAAAAATTCTCGACCGATTTTTATGATTTAGTCGTAGGCAAATTTTGCTTTGGAGTTTCCTTGCGTGAACGTTTCAGAAGTGAAGATATACGCAGGAAGACCAAGGTTGTCGATATAGCACGAAGAATCGCCAAACTTAAGTGACAATGGGCAGGGCACATTGCTCGTAGAACAAATCGCCGTTGAAGCTGAAAGGTTTTGGAGTGGCGGCCGCGTACAGGAAGACGCATTGTTGGAAGGCCTGGCAAAGGTTGCAGAAATCCGATGGATGCGAGATGCTCATGTTCATTGTGGCGACACTTGGGGGAGGCCTGTGTCTAACAGTAGACGTATTTCGGCTGAAATGATGATGATGATGATGATTTTTTACTCTACGCCCTTAATTAAATAATTTATATGACAGAACTACGTATGCCGAGTCAACTAGTTTGATTTATAAATCTTTCCTTCATTTCAGATTTTAAAAACATCATTCTCATATTTCGTGATGCTGCAGACAGTTGCAGAGGAAGAAGAATAAAATTAATTATGTTTATTGGTACTTCATCCTGATATTGCACTTTTCTCTTTGTCTTATTTTATTTAAAACATCAGTCTAGCTTATTTCAAATTTACGAAGTTTAATTTGAATAAAGTTGTTAATTTAAATCACAATGCATTTATTATTATGGTACGAGTATAAACTGAATTTGAAAAGAATGTGGTTCCCTTTCACATCGATTTCGAGCAAGAGGTTGGTCATGAGTAATGAAAAAAGGCATTATCGAGCAGCTGGGGTAAAAAGTTATTTCAGAAAATATTTCCTTATATTCCAAATTCCTAACAGGAGTCAAAAGCTGGAATTGATCGTGACTTTATTCCTCGATAGTTAGGTAAGCAGAATAATATACGTAGAACGACAGTACGTTCTTATTCAATCAAGAATGAAAATAATTAGTAGTTTCTGATGTCGTTTCAAGAAAAGTAGTGGGAAAGCCCATATTGAGACCATTAGTGTCAAAACATCCATTGGAATTATACGAATTATTATAATACCTATGTATATTTCATTTATTATTTTTAACAGTTACGTTCCTTACTGCATGGACAGAGAAAGGATAGGAGTAGTAGCTCGATAATAAAACTATGTAGAGTTGTATTAGCAGTATCAGTGCGTCTCGCATCCAACGGATATAAAACGTCGATACTACGCCTACAAATTAGGCTAACTACTTAATTTCTTAAAAAAAAACACTACCTTAGTTAGCATAGCAGCCTTTTAATGTTCGCACTGTTGGGACTTAGACCTCCTCTCTAGGAGAGGGAATGGGCCGTAAGCAAGTAATTGGGCAGTGAGGATTGGTGAATGTCACATGCTTTCGAATTTTTGGTTTGGTTGGTAGAGTTGTATATGTATTGGTATCTGGCAAACTATAATAAGTAGGTAAAACTATAATTTTCGGTATAAGAAGGAACCTATGACCTTAATAGACAGTAAAGACGGCCCGACCGAGCGTTTTTCTGTTTCAACCGAAATTATTATTGTTCAAGAGTGGCCTCAGGAGCAGTCTTGTACAGTAGTACATAATATGTTGGCAGCTTTGAAGCGAGGAACTTCAAAGCTGCCAACATATTATGTCTGAACTATGGGTATACTCGGAAAAATATGCAATACGCAGTCACCATAATAATATTATATGTTTATTAAAAAGAATTATTACTTATCTAATTGTTCAAAGTCCGAAGCGGTCAAGATATTTTAGCAGATCAAGACCAAGGTAGACTAGTTTATTTTCATAATCTTTCTGGTATAAAACAGTACACAATTATTGAGTTTAATTTGTCTAAACTTCTCTGTATTCATTTTAGTGTTTTGAAAACGTGGCATTACTACCAGCCTTTTGGGCGCACTTCCAGTCGACAGCGATGCGGAGTTATTTTATGACGCCATATTTAGCTAGGAATAAATTACCTTTAGTGTATACATAGTTTTAATTAGTTCAGTGTTTTTATTATTATTGTTTTAATACTTTATCTAAATAATTAAATACTATTTTCAAATTTGAAACAAACCAAAATGAAGCGGTGACACGTTATTTTTTTTATTACGCAACACAATGGCACACCGACGCCAGCCGGCTAGGAGGCTGCGCTGTGCTCCGTGACTCAAGTCAGCTGGCACGTTGCAAGGACTGAGGTTTTTCTCTTTCCTAACTTTCGTCAGTATTTATAAACCGACTAACAAAGAGATTGGGGTGGCATTCATATATCTTTTAAATTTTCTTTACATCTGAAAACAATAAACGTTTCGAAATTTTAGGAAGTTGCAAACTCAAATATTGTTATGAACTTGCTTTCTTTTATGGTTTCGTATTACGTATAGGGATTGCAATCCGGATTCTTCGAAATTCGAATATACTTAACTGAAAAATCAGGATTTTATTGACTTTTTCAAATCCAGTTTTTAAAACTCAAATTCGGTTTTTTCGGATTTCTGTCAAAACTGATTTTAAGAAATAATATTTGTATTTATCAACAAATTCATATTAAAAGTAATCCGATAAATATTTGAATTGGTAGGATTAGGTGTAGTGTAGTGTATTTGAGAAAATCGTCCTCCCGCCTGCGCCCCGCTCCTCGCGGACAAGTGTGAGCAGTGATCATCATCACCAGTCAACGACTGCGATCAAAGCAACTGATTTGCCTTTAATGATTTACGTTCAAATGTCGTTATTTGAAAACGGTGGAGGTTGTGAAGGAACTCTAAAAAGAACTCTGAACAGGTTGCTATCCATACCGCCGACCAGTATTGAGCCTGAAAGAGCTTAATCTACTGCATGTTTCGCAATATAATAAGATCCCGCGTAACCGATGAGACACTTTACGCGTTCATGTTTTTAAGATCTCGTTTTTTAAGAAGACTGATTAATTAGTTCTGTGATTTGACTGACTGATTAGATAGAATAGAAGTAGAATTTATTGAGTATTTTTTTTTCTGGATACCCGGATAATCCGGATTTTCATCGGACGAGAGTACAGAAATCCGGATTCCAAAAAAAATCCGGATTTTGCAATCCCTACTTACGTAGGTGTTGAATAACTGAATGATTGTTGTATAACAATTCATGCCACCTACGTAAGTAGATAAGTGATAGGGTGTATACCCTATTCGGCTTATGTAGACTGCCATCTAGTTGGGGTAAATTCTTGCGTAAAACCACGGAGTTCTAACTCCGTGCGTAAAACAAATGCCCCGCACATGAGTACCCGCGCATTGTGGATAAAATTAGCACGGGACCGATAAAAGTGGCGAAATCAAAGATTGCTCCACAGCTGAGAATTTCTAAAATAGGATGAAACATGCAAGATTGGCAATTGAGGATGACGACAAAGCAAGTTATATTATAGTATAAATATAACTTCGACAGTTTTAGTTTTACATCTAATTAAAAATCGTTTGGAGTAGCTTTTGGAAAGTAAAAACTTGCTTGGTAAATCTCAGTTTGATTTTAGAAAAGGTAAAAGTACGATTGACAACCTTAGTGTATTTATAACTGATATTCGCCAAGCCTTTTCTTCCAACAACTCTGTAATTGCCGCTTTTCTGGATATTAGTTCAGTCTAATTTCATAATTAACATGCTTTCTGAGAGGTCTTTAAATCTGGATATTGAAGGGCATAAATTTATCCGATTAGTATGAAAAGGTCACCTCAGGGTTCTGTACTTAGTCCACTTCTTTATAATATTTACACTTATGATTTAGAATCCTCTCTTAATGGGTCCGTACAAGTTCTTCAATATGCAGATGATTTACTTCTTTATTTATCAGGTGATTCTCTCTCAAGTATTTGTTCTTCCTTAGCTTCTTCTTTATGCTCACTGAAGACTTGGTTGGAGGCTAATGGTTTACACCTGTCAATTGACAAAAGCAATATTGTATTGTTTACTAGAATGCATAAGCCTCCTGTAGTTTTAGTGAAGTATAATAATTTTCCTATGATAGTTAAAAACCAAGTAAAAATTTTAGGCCTAATTTTGGATACTCGCTTTACAGGTTTACCAAACTGTGATTATATCGCTGCTAAATATGAACTAAATATAAACATTATTAGATGCCTTTCTGGTGTCTGGTGGGGAGCTCATCCATTTTCATTAAAACTTCTATACAACACACTGATTAGAAGTGTATTGGACTATGGTGCCTTTTTACTGGAACCTGCTAATGTTGCTGGCCTTAAGAAACTGGACAGTGTTCAATACATGGCACTTACAGTAGTTTCAGGTGCAATGAAAAGCAGTCCTATTAATTGGCTTCAGGCGGAACGTGGAAAACCTCCACTTCATTTGCGACGTCAATTTTTGGCTGATAGATATATGGCTCGTTGTTTGCAATTCACATATCATCCTTTGCTAAATAAACTTTCTACTCTCTCTGAAGAAGTAACCTCATCCACTGACTGGAGACACTAAGTTACTCCGTGTTTAGTTAATAGCTTTAGAAAATTCAATTTAATTGAATCGCCTTGCCAGCAATCCCAATTTCTTCCTATGTTTCATTGTAATTACAGTTCATTAGTTAGATCTCTAGTATATCCGTTTGTCCCTTGGATATATAAGATTCTTGATATCCACAAATATTCAATAGAATCTTAACATTTACCGAAATGACGTATGTCTTTACGACAGCTTCAAATTAACTATGTATAGAGACTGGAAAGGTTATCACTATCAGCTGTTTACAGATACTTCGAAGTATGGAAGAGTCTCATCATGTGTGGGAGTAGGTGTATACCACTCCCAATATAATATTGTTCAAAAAATTATGCTCTCGTCCGAATCATCTGTATTTACGGGAGAATGTTACGGTCTATTCAAAGCTGTCGAATATATACTTCTTATCTTATTTTAACTGATGCATAGAGTGCCTTATAATTTTTGGCCAGATTTCCGTTCTACTGTCAAAATTCCTTTATTATATTTGAAACACGTGAACTCCTTCACAAGTGCTCTCTTAAGGGGTACTTAGTGCAATTTGCGTGGATTCCCTCTCATTGTGGCATTTTAGGTAATGAGAGAGCAGACCAATTAGATAATGATTCTGTATTGTGTGGTGATGTTTTTCCATACAAAAATAACTCCCACGATTTGGCTGTTCTGCCCAAAGTTTATCTATAGGAAACCTGGGGCAAGCTTTGGCGGGAGCAAACACTGAGAGGGAAATTTTACCGTTCTATTCAGCCATCTATTCCTGTTAAACCTTGGTTTAGCAAGTTCAAACTAAGCAAAAAGATTTCAACCATATTTATACGTATGAGATTAGTTTATGTGTGTACTCCTGCTCACCTTGCCAGGCTCGGTATTGTGCAGAGCCTCGTGAATGTGGTGCTGACGTGGGAGATCTGAACCACTTTATTTTTCTTGCTCCCTTTATGACCACTTCTTACTTTTCCAGAGTCTTGTTTCCCTCAGATTCCCTTTTCTCACTTCTATCTCATGTATTTTATTTTATTTTAATATTAACATTTATTAAATCATAGCATTTTTCCTTGTAAATAATGATATAGCTATTTAAGTGTAAAAGTAAAAACATTTGATACTTATTTAATGTATACATATGCATAATATGTAAATTATTAATGTAGTTTTTAGCTTAGTGTAAAGACGCACTAACGCTCATTGCGTTAATTTTCTGATACATTGTAATTTATTATTTTGTTCTAATAACCAATCTCCTCTCCACTTTTTCCTTTTCAAATCCTTTGTAACATTCATACGTTTCTCGAGTAATCGATTCTTACGTTTTGTTATCTCAAATATAAAATATTGTCATTGGCAATAAGCACGAATAGTGCAACGCCATTATAAGGAAAAAAAATGTCGAAGATTTGATTTCCTTTAGATATTATGATTGAGGCAAAAATACTAGTCCAGCAGTACTTGGCCAACTGCCATCAAATCAAAAATAAAATTGTATAGCAACTTTGGAAAAATTTCTTCAGTATAAAATTAATAAAAATGCGTCGTAATTTTCCGATAAATAAAAGCTTGTCGGTGGATTTTTCATCGTATTTCTTCGTAAGTGCATTCAAAAACGTCGTTTGTTACACGTGGAGATTTGTCATTGCTGCACGCGGCTCCATAACACCCTCGCCGGTCCGGCTCGGGTGAATTTCTCCTCAGTTGCAAACTTTCTCCACTTGTATCAAAATGTACTATTGTTGTTATGGAGCAATGTCAATGCGTAAATATATAATCTTAAATTACTAGGTATTAGTCACAATATTCAATATGACCATTAAAAACAATTGTTTCTACTGTCAATTAAATAAATAATTCCATATCAATTTATTATTTAGAAATTCATCAGTCGCATAATAACATGTCTATGTATGGACTTTAAAAGAGACTTTGACCCCTGAGTTTGTTTCGGTGTTTCTTCTCAGGGTAGTGAGCTAGGAAACACCGGCCTGATCTAGTTTAAAGTCACAAAAAAAAATTGACGTGTAAAAGTGTTTTTAAAAACCTATTTGCAAAAATAAATACCATTTAACATTTTTTTTATTAGTAACTGTTTCAATTTTTGTTTGAATTGTCTAATATTCAAAATGTTTATGACGTCTAACTTATTGTAGATGCGCGGTGCCATGCCCAAAACGCTCTTTCTCATCAAGGCAGTCATACAACGCTGTTCTACTCTACTTTTCTTTATTCCGTGGTTCTACTCATTTTTAATATTTTTAAACCTCTGGAAATCCACCAATATAAAAAAGAACACCATGAAAAATTATTTTATTAAAATTGACTTCATATATGACCAAACGCCTGGCAAAAATCGAAACATGATAGACATAAATTAGTTGGCTCCATAAAAAAAATCGCGATTCTGACCCTAATTTACAATTTCAAACGTGTATATCTACAAGATTACGTCTAGGAAATATAACTTTGGCACTTTTTCGAACAAGTTCATGTTTGGTTTTAACGAAAACACTAATTTCAAAAATAACCTGTGAATTGTTACTAAAGCCCGGTCGCGAAGCAGGAAGAATTTCGTACAATGACCTTTGGGCCTGCTGACAGTGGTCACAAACATTTTTAAATTAAGTGTGTTTTACATTAAACATTAGAAGGAGAAAAAAAAAGGACTAATTAATTACATAAATTATTGTTGTTAAATATCTAAATTATTTATTTACATTTTATATTATAACAATTTAAAAATAGAGTTAAAATACTAATTCGGTAGAAATATGATAATAAAATAAAAATTATCATTGTCATTCATTATTTAAATTTATAAATTTCATCAAGGATTTTTGTAGTGACTAAATGCTAACCAAAAAAAAACCACATTCAAAAAAGAACAAAACTTACAATAACAGTAAAATTTTACAGTAAGGTTTACAATCCCTGACGACGGAGGCCATTGCATCTGTGTGAGCGAGACGCATTGTATTTACGCGGGAGTGACAGAGACAGGTAATAATAGGTCAACGTACGAAATTCTTCCTGCTCCGCGTCCGGACTTTTAGGTTTACAATAAAGTTTCTATACTATTATATAACGAAGGTAAGGTAAGTAGGCATTTTCAGCGATTTTAAAGAACACAGCTATCATCAATATTCATACCACACATTGTACTTATGCATATTTTCTTTATAAACAACTAGTTTCTACCAGAGCTTCGTCCTCGTGAATGTCGGATTTTTTGGGGTGGAGTTTCGTAAAATCCGTTTTAGCGGACGTGAACACCCTATTAAGGAAACTCCATGCCAAATTTTAAAACCATAATGGAATAGGAATTCCGTATGTTCAAAATATTTCTCACACGGCGCATATACAAAGGGTCTCATTTTTATTTAGTCTACGAAGTGTTACCTAAATAAACCCAGACAAACACTTCGCCTAGCTCCACCTAGGAGTAACCGCAGGCTACATTATGCAAGTTACTGCGGCGCTGCATGTGGCAGATATTGAAACTACATTTGACAGTAATGACATTTTTAAGTGTGGCCATATCAAACATACAAGTTTCCATGGATTTCATTTTATTTCTAAATTATTTAAAAAGATAAACTAGACTGTTGCCAACGAAAGATGACCACGAATTATTTATTAAACTTTGCATTTAAGACTTATCAAAATTGTTCTTGAATCTTGTTTTACTATACTCTATTCGCGATAGCATTAGACAGAAGTTAAATAAGGTGATTTTTAGGGTACACCTTGTAATAACAATACAATATATGTATTTTACAATTAAGATAGATGCTGAATTTATTATAATCTACTTAAATACCAACTGTTATACTTAAAAGAATTCAAAATTATTGAGTGGTATTTATAGAATAAAGCTATTGAGTGGCATTTTGCAGCCTATATGTGTCTGCAATAATAAACAGCACGCACGATCGGACCTGTGTTTTGTATAACATTAGAAGCTGTTCGGGTGTGAAGTACTGTCGGGCCTCTGTAAAAAAGAGTTTGAATGAACTGCAGAGAGTTTAAGTTTGAGGTAATTTCAACTCCCAAGAGTAGGTAATCGGTGAACGGGTCTTTTTTTGGCGGTGGACAGACACGCTTCTGTTTTGGTGGCTCTGAATTCCAGTAGATTGGTTCGCTCTATTTAGGGACAGCCTGAAGTGAAGCCGGTAGAGCGAATGAAAGTTTTCTTCATTACACTTCACTTTTATTACATAGCCCCTCTTTCAGACTGGATTAGATCCTTACTAGCCGATGCACAGGCATCTCTCTATAATAATTTGCTTGTAATTTTTTTTTCTTCAATCTTTTCTGTAAAAGTCCAGAAATGTCGAGTACGACCACATTGCTTTAAACAAGTATATAAATACTCACTTGAAAGTGGCGTAAAAGCCAGTTTCACGCCTATGTAAGGTGGTTTAGGAAATTAGTTACTCGTATTTACTTACGCAATTACAATTTAATAAATCGTCTACACTGAACTGAGCGGGTTAATGATTTATATGATTATAACTCAGTACCGCCATTTTTGTTATGGTCATATTTTAATGCGAGAGATACCTGCGAAATGCTAATTTAAGAAAATTTGAATTAAAAAGGCTACCCTAGGCTAGCATTCACTCTAACAAAGTTATAAAAGAAAACAATAAGGATGTTAAATTATATATCTGTTGGATAATATTTTTTATTTGTGCTAATTAAATATCACATGTCTAATTCTTGTTAAATAAACATGCATAATAGATGTATCGCATATTATGTTTCAATACATTTGCTCGAAAACTGACTCTTATCGTACTACGATTAGGTTCAATATGCCATGTATATCACCGTTGTGTTTTTATTAATTTATCACAACAAGGACTTTTTCATTCCTATTTCGGAACCGTTAACGGTGATTATTTTTTATTAAAGCCAAGAGGCGAATATTTTTAAGGTTTTATTATTTAACGAAAATTTAAATTGCGTTTATTTATAGAAAACATTTATTTATGATATAAATAAATATGATTATTTACACAATAATTTGTTAATACCAACAAATTAAAAATTGTCTGTGTTCTTTAATTCAAAAATATTTGGATTTCTATTCTTAATATTACGATGTAAATCGGTTTGATACTGTTACGTCTGCGTAATGAGTTTGCATAAGATTATATGTAGACTCATGCGTATCCTCATAAGTTAGCATACTGGCTGTATAATAGTTCGAAGGCTGTTAGTATTCTAGAATTAGTTTGAATATTTGTAAGAGTAGATTGTTTTGTTGTTTGATCGAGTTCCATGTAGACGTTCAAAGTGAGAAGAAGTATTTTTTTAATATATCGACATAAAAAGTCTGCGTTGTTTCGTTTTTATTCAAAGAATAGATCCCGGTAGTCGAGCCCTAAGCACCCAGGGTTCGACAATACCTTTGCTTCTCCTTTAACCTACGAAGAATAAGCGCGGGAAAAAAGGAAATACTAATATCTGACTTATTTATTTGTGTTAGTTGTGAAAAACATGTTGAATTTGAGATTTGAAGAGAATTCTTTAGATGCTACGCGGCCAGATATTATGATTGAAGTACAGAATACTTGCGATAGCCGTAGATTTTTCGTCGTATTTCTTCTTAAGTGTATTGAAAAACGTCGTTTCACACCCGGCTCCATAACACCCTCGCTTGTACGGCTCGGGTGAATTTTAGCCTCGGCTGCAGTGACAAATTTTCTCTACTTGTATCAAAATGTTATTATTTATGAATGATCAAAAGTATCAACTCCGTTTACTTTCTCCGTTTATACAGCCATAAACAGCGTTAATTTTTTTTTTATTTCGTCTCCTTTTTTATTGTGACTACTTTTGATTTTCAGACTCCAGCTCAACAATACACAATTTATAAGCTTAAGGTGGGAAAAATAGAACGAGTGCTGTGAAAATGGAATATATAATAAAAAATTAAGAAAAACCATTATTAAGTTTTCAAAGGATAATTCATTTCATGACATCTTTCATTTATTAAACCCATTAAGGCCTTATAAGCAAACAGTATTACAAATATATAAATTGTACATAAAGTCCACAAACATAAGGAGTGTTGATTTACAATGGCAACACTTGAGTGGCGCCATCTACCTTTTGCGGGTTTAACTAGTTATATAGCCCAGTTAAGTCTGTAGCAGCTCGACACGTTATTTCTGCTTTAACAAGAAAGTGAGAATATACTAGATGGCGCTGATAAAAGTTACTAAAACTTGCAATCGTAGTAAATTGACTATTTGTTTTTAAACTAGTGTTTGACTGCGATCCCACCTGATAGTAAGAAGTGATGCAATCGTTGATTGAGCAGCGCAGTCGTTTAATATGACTGTAAGGGTTTTAGGTTCGTTATCATTCATCATAGTTATAGTTCTTAATAATATTGTTTTACAGTTTTTTAATCTTAAAACAGCGATGCCAGCTAATTTTCAACAACAGGCATTGACTACATAATTATATCGATGGCAACAGGTATCTATCATTTATACCTCTTACTTGCGGTTCTAAATACCTAACTCTCGCTTTCAAGAAAGAAAATAGGCCTATAAAAAAGGTATGAAGATCGGAGTTTGATTACGTAAAATCTCCATAGCAGTCAGTGTGAAAGACTTCACCATATTATGTTCCTTCCTAATTATTATTTTACTTCTAAAGGAAAGACCGCATAATAACCAGAAACACAAAGATTGAATTTATGAAGTGCTTGGTGTTCCCAACTTTTCTAAGTATATTGAGGAGACCTGGACGCTGAAAATGCGAGACCGTCGCAAGATTGACACACTCAACATTTAGTACTGGAGATGCTTACTTAGGTTCTCGTAGACAACGCACTAAACCAATATTTAGATCCTGAACGAACTGAATATCAAAAAGAGATTATCATCGTCTGCGCAAATACGGAACCTCAAGATCTTCGGTCTCGTTGGTACGTTGCGGTGGTAAAAGGGAAGGTCGAAGGCAAAAGGATCCTTGGGTGCTCTTCAATATTGTGGTTGGACCTCATAGTATCTGTGACAAATTGCAGCATCAATGACAACTCCCAAGTACCAAACACAGAGTTGCCTGCCATCGCAAACCGAGAGAAACAAGTCTTGACCGAGACATGACCACGTACCATGAAGAGAGCATGACTAAGAAGAAGAATTTTACTTGTGTAGCTTTTAAACTAAATTTAAAAAGAGCAAAATCCTAAATCGTTTCTTATGAGATGTTAACTTCTAGAAAAACTGACCCAATTACAAAATAAAATTAGTTCATTGATAACAAGCAGCACAATTTAGAAAAATGCACGATTCTTGCAGGATACGCCACGGAAGCGAAGTCGCTAGAAGTATGTACATCAAGTTAAGAATGATTTACTATTTAATCTTGCTTCATGGACGATTTGCCTCGAAAAGTATCAAATGTCCGTATACTACAATCGCAATTTGGGAACGTAACTCTATTTATGTGCATCTGAATTGAGGGCCCATTTTTTAAATCCTTACGAAACGAAATAAGATTTACAGGGAATTAAGTTAAAAATTAGTAAAACTTAAAGCAATGACTCATAAATTTCTTAAACATAAATTAAAAATGTTATGATTAATGAATTTTTATCGATTAATTTTTGGGTCATTATTTCTTTTTTACTAATTCATAGAGTTATCTAACTAAAATATTATTAAAGTCGTATGATGGATTTCGTCAAATAAATTAAGTATTTGCAGATTCATTAAAAATAACATTAATGAATTGAGGGCCCAAGATAAATCGCCATAAATGTGTAATGTGAGATTTGAGAATTTCTTAAAATATTTAAGAAATTCTTAACTAAATTCCCGAATAAAAATTATTAACCCAGACATAGTACTTTCCGAGATTTAGACTATGCGTCATTATGCAAGCGTCTGGATTGAGGGTCCACGTTATTTAATCATAACATTTTTAATTTAAGTTTAAGAAATGTATGAGTTGCTTTAAGTTTTACTAATTTTTAAATAAATTCCCTGTAAATTTTATTTCATTTCGTAGAGTTTTAAAAAATGGGCCCTCAATCCAGATGCACACCCTGTATGTGATGGACACAGATATATGTCAAACAGTACTGTTTTACATATCTGTGTTTCTAAGCTATCGTTTGTTACAAGAGAGGCAAAATACTAAAATAAGCGTTTAAACTGGTTTAAACTGACTGAGCTTTGCAAATAAATTCGTTACGTCTCATTAAGTCCAAACTGGATGAGATTGGTGGGGAATTGGGGATCTCGAATGTTGTGAGTTGACGTAACTTATACGAGACTTCTGTCCTGCCGTGGTCTGCGAAAAGGTGGGTTTATTGACGGAGATCGTTATCTGAGACGCTCACTGCAATAGACAGCCGCACAATTTTAGGGCAAAACCTCCTAAAGGGACCTACCGAATCTACAAGATACGAAAAGGATAAAACCAGTATTTGTGTTGATGCTTGGATTATGTCTTTAGATTGTAATAATAGGCATAGTCGAATTGACTGAGTGTGTTTTGAGTCAAACATTAAATTTAGTAAATCTGACCATTATGTCGCAAACGTCTTTTACAACAGAACTACAATTCGTTCACCATTTTTTCACCGGACGGTAAGCGATGATGTGAGTACGCTTGCCTAGAAATAACCTGTTCACTCTTGACTTATAGGGTCCTAGGTTGTAGCTATCTGGAAACATAGACTCCGGCAGAGGACCATAATGGCTACAGGGTTGAAGGTAGTAAGCCTATGATGTATTACGGCTGAATGATATTGGTTGATTTATAATGGCAGGTTTACTCACAAAGCTCTAAAAAAAACATGAGTTTCAATCTGCGTAAATTACTCGAAATTGGATGTATCTATACGTAAGGAACTATGCGAAACTACTGCCTGTCGGGCTAGCTAGTCCGTCGAAATGACAATCAGTAAAAAGCTTCCATCCTATGAAGGAAACGGAAACCTTTGATCCTGTTGAAAACACATTAAAATGTCAATGCCAATGTCAAAAAAATACTGTGGGATAGTTTCGGGATTTATTAACATCTATAGGTACCAAGGATCTTATATAGGGTGACTGGTAATTAGTAAACGATACTTAAACACGTGATTGTAGTCATGATAACAAACAAATTTTACTATGGGACCAAACCTGAAATCGCGAAAAAAGATGTACTGAACTTGGCTGTTTTTTTTTTCGATTTCAGGTTTGGTCCCATAGTCAAAGTTGTTTGTTATCTTGACTACAATCACGTGTTTAAGTATCGTTCACTAATTACCAGTCACCTTATATATCCTATACCTATAAAAAGACAGACCCTTAACATTGCTATTTTCACTCTTATTTCATTTATCGAAAGCACGGAACACAGAAAGAACCATCGAAAGCCTAGAGTTTGCTAACGTAGGTACTGTATGTAGCGCACACTTATGTACCAGTGCAAGTGTGATTAACGAATATAGGTATACTATTACCACCTCACAATAATCTACAACATTCGCCTCGCACACTAAAGCAAGACAAAAAAGAGCTACTAAGTAAGTAGTTATTAAGTCCATCGCCAACAAAGTGATATGTTTAATAACTTACTTAACTCAATCATTACCAATTAACTGGTAACGGCCAATTAGTTTGTCCGTGATTTAAAAATGGTCTGAGAAGCAGGTTTAGCGCGTCGTTATTCCCGTAGTATATCGGCTCGAGTAAGCTAAGCGGTGGGCGGGGAGGGCCCGCCAGCGCGGTGTAGCCGGGGCTGCGCGCGCGCGGGTCGGCGGTACATACGTGCTTCGTGCGCTCGAGTCGCGCCGCACTGCGCTTTTTGCTTGTGGAGGCGACCGCGGCTTATCCTTATTGTATTTTATTCTGTTCTTAGCTCCCCGTCCCGACGAACGTCCCTACCACATTGTAAAACTCGAACGTTTTATTGTAACAAAGCCAGTTTATTATAAAACGTATTATGCCAATATGTTAGTAAAAACTCAGTCATTCTTTGCCCGGTCTTCAGACGGTCTGTTTTGCTGTGTGAACGAGTGTTATAAATAAAATAATAATAGCGGAGAACTACACATTTTTAAGATTTTTTTTTATCAACTGACATTATGAATATAAATGATTTAGTGACCTGTTTATTTTTTCTCACCATTATTTACATTGTGGGAGCTACACCTGATGATAAGGTAAATATTATTTTTATAAATATTTTGTGTTTGTACATAGGTACTTATTTTTACTGTTGCTAATGTCCTTAAGCTCGCGTTACATAAAGCTTAGTTATAGCGTTGATTAAGTTTCTCATTTTCCGGTATTTGTTGAAGTTAATTTCTCAATTTCAAAAGTGCCTGTAAATGGTTTATTTGAAATAAATGCATTGTATTGGTTTTCAGTTACTTAATGTCATGCCATCAAATTGATCACAGGTCTGATGTTAGTAAATATGTAAGTTGCTGCTTATAACTGAATAGGTATGGGTACCTAGCCATTAGGTATAGCCAGCCTGTAGGTATTTCCTGCAGCTATCAGATGGACGTGACAAGTGACAAGCGACATTATAGCAGTTATCTGAGAGCTTGCATATCGGCTGTTCGTTGGATAGACGTTTGTGGCAACTTTTGCAAAGCTCCGTAGTTCTAACTTTTTGTCATGACCACTCTAACTGTAATTCAGACATAGATGGACTTATTTGACAGAGTTAGTTTATTAGGAAGTTTTTATTTATTCGTCATAACAATTTCAGCTGCACAGAGTGTCCCTTAAACTTAAAGGCTTTTGAGAGTAACAAAGAACTTTATAATAAGTAACAATCTTCTGTTATTACATTTGTTACCTCTCAATAGAACTGTTATTTGTGATTGTTATCAACATAAAACGACTAAGTAACACCACCTTTATAATGATAGGTTTCATAGATAATATGAATTTCTAAACGCTATTTAATTTTAAATCAAATTGGATAAACTATAAACTAATCAGCATCCAGTCTGCACGGATGCAGATGAATACCCGTATTTTACATGGAGTGGCTGCCTATCTAACCACGACGTCCAGATGGCAAAAATGGTGTCAGATTTTCTGGCTTCTGACGACTGTCAAAGGTCTACAAATGACAGCGGGGACTAACGTCTTAACATGCTTTCCGAGACACGGAAGAATACCAATATTAGCACACACATACACAACAGATGTTCAGCCATCCACGAGGCGACCTAAACAAGCTCTGCCTCATTATGCAAAGCAGTAATGTAGTGAAGGAGGCGGCCGCACGCGTGACAGAACGAACAACTTCACGCCCTAGGAACCGGGATCACGACACTGATTTCCAGCCACCGCCGGCTCGGGCTTGTGGACAATAAGCAGTGCATCCGGACTGAGCCCGAGTCGTCGACGACGCGTAGTGTCCCATGCGCGATTGCGCGCCTCAAAGAGATGTCAGCAAAACCGTAAAGGCCCAGCAAGTCCAAAAACTACTGGGACCATGGGTTGGCTTTCGATAGGGAAAATTGAAATCCTGGAACGCTAGACAAAGAACTTAGGAACATAGGTGTGGTTTTTTGTCAGCAAAAAACCGACACGCCCACTACACCCTAAAGCGGGAGTAGTCATCATGATATTCCACCTTAAAAAAAAGCATGCGTTGCTTAACCTTGTATATCGACCCGTGCGGCTGTTATATTTAAGCCATGAGTCCAGAATCTCTTCTCGGTCTCATTGCCTTAATAAATCTAGTGATACAATCATACAACACCTTTCACAACATCATTTACTTTATAATTATTTTCTTATAAAATCATCCAGTAAAGTACATTTGTCTATCAAGTATGTCAAAAAGCAATCTTCTTGGCACCCATTGGAGTTTGATTTTTATTAAAAAAAATCTCTAATTCAGTTACATCGTCGGTGCAACATGATCACATCACCGAATCTTTCAGAAGTCAGGGCCCTAACCTACTTGCATACATTTTTTATTATTATGATAGGTCTTCTTTTTTCATACATCTCTGTTAGCTTTCGTCGTTAGACAGTAATCATCGCTATTCCAACTGTATCGTCTTTCTTGCAATCCATCAATGATGAAAAATCATCGTACATAAAGTCATCATCTTTCTACCTTTACCCAATATTGCTACCTGCCTACATGTCATCGACTTCATTTTTCTTGTCAATCATCTGACTATCAATTCATTATCGTTCGACTCTTCATACAGTCCGTTCATATTTTCTTTTACTTTCCTTTCCACCTATCCAGAATTTGGGCACGCCACGATTGAGGCGGTAAGGCTCATCTTTGAGGCGTGGCTGGAAAGGCCTCACGGCGCGGCGTCATGACCTTCCGCATGGCGCAGGTACTAACCGAACATGGCAAGTTCGGGACGTACCTGTAGAAGATCCGTGCGGAGACGACGCCTGGGTGTCGCCACTGTGCGGACCACCCGGAAGACACGATGGAGCACACGGTAGAGGTGTGCCCCGCTTGGGAAGAGCATCGCCGTGTCCTCGTGGGGGCGATCGGTAGCGATGATCTCTCGCGCCGAGCATTGTTTCAGGCCATGCTCCGGAGCGAGGAGGAGTGGCAGGCAGTCGTCTCCTTCTACGAAGCAATAATGCTAGCAAAGGAGGAGGCCGACCGCATCAGGCAACGGCGCTCACGCCGCAGCCTACGCTGTAATTCCGATCCCAATTTCTGGCCACCGTAGGCGCGGGCTTGCGGACGGCGGGCAATGGGTAGCTCGCTGTCCGTCCGTCCGGTAACAGACCGGACCTAACCTCAAGGAGTCGTCAGCAAACTGTAGGGGCCCAGTAGGGTCGAAGCCTAATCTGGGGCTCTGGGGAGGTATGAAAATGCATACCAGGGCCCTGGAACCAAGGCAAAGGAGGAACGTGGTAGGATTTTTAGTCAGTAAGTCTGACTCTATCTCTCGCTCCGCCCAAGGGCGGGGGATGTTATTGGATGATTTTACCAACATTAAAAAAAACCCATCCAGACTTGTATTCGGAACTCTTGTAGCTATCGTGTACCAAGTATATGCCTAACTGGCTTATGACCTCCAGAACCAACTGGTTAGAGGAGAAAGATGTATCATTGGAAGAGCAGACTGATTTACAGGCTGACCAGTTTCTAAAAAAATATAAATTGTTTAATTTATTTGTTAGTTAGACTGCAAACTATATCTTATTATTATCATTAAAAACAAAACAAATTTATGATTGGTGCAACCTGTCTTGTCCACCATTTCTCTCTAAAATTCGTCATCACAGTAGCCACATATTATCATTATGGGTTTCTTGGTCTTCCTCACAGATATGTCTTCTCTCTAATATAGGTACACATTCTAACTTCAATTGAACTAAAAATGTTTAACTATCAAATGAAAAAGAAGTGTTTGTATTACCTATATGGCATGCATGGTGGATTCAGGTAGGTACATCCTATTTAAGGAAAAAACCGTGACAGGTTAATAACACACCAGACAATAGATAATGAATTACCTACATAATTATTTAATTAACATCCTATAATTTCCAACTTTCATAACTATCTGTCTAGGCTATTAAACGAAAACATAACACAAGATCAACTAGATACCAATCCATTGTATACTTAACTTTCAGCCTTTTAGTAATAATATGTTAAGCATGAGGTTGGTAATATGATATGGTACTCTCTAATCTAAAAAGATTTCTTCTGAAAATGATACAAGAAGCTCTTTCCCACCAGCGAAGTAAAGAACACCTTGGTACATCCTGAGATCGACGTAACAATTTAGTTAGTCAACCAAAAGTATCAAAAACGACATAATCTCGTATATTCTATCCAAATTAGAATGGTCTATCGTAGACCTATCTCAAGAAGAATGGGACTTCCTATTATTTTAACACCGATCTGAACCATATCTATATAATTTATTAAAAGCAGTCTCAGTATTATGTTTAATACTGATGCTCATACCATCAATTTCACTTGTAGTTTCTTGTCAGGCTTTTCTTGATCTTGGCTCTTCCCTGCCGGTGTGTTTATTTTCTTCACCCACACGCATAATACTGTATAGTCAATATTGTTTCAGCCGCATACTGATTATATAGGTACCTGACTCTGATAAATACATTATACAACAAGCTAAATGTTCAGTGTTTATCAAATGTAGGCTAGCCAACAGTATGGTTACCATTTGCGAATATTGACATTGGCATTGAGAATGTAGTGCCTATAGCTACAGTTACTCGCTTACCATATAAGTGGAAACTGAATTTAAATTAGTCTTTATGTTATGAGCTCGAATAATCATAAGTAAAATATTTAAAGTGTTTCCAAGTACAGCACTGCTCTATTGTTTCAAGGAATAAACTGGAATGAGAAACCGAAGTGTATTTTAAATTTGCATTAAAGTACATATGTTACTAAGTACCCTGACGATGTTAGTCGATTCAAAAAACTTAGATCAATCCCACCAATCATTTGACTTAAGAAATATACAAACCTCTCTAAATGAAAAATGGTAATAAAATCTTTGATAATATTAAATTTGACAAAAATCAAACTCAAATAATACATTGCAAATGATTGGTATATACCATTTCAACCTAGCACCAACGAAATTGAGTTACATTAAACTAAAGTGCTTCAATTCTTCAATCAATCAATCAATTAGGTCAAGTGTCAATTTAATTGTGTTTGTCACTTTGTTTCTTGCCAGAGATCCTCGTCGTCGCTAGGCAATGACGGGTGCAGCGCGCGCGCAGCGGCGTGTGAAACCAACAACGCATATGCTCGCCGGCCAGTCTGCGGGACCGATGGTAGGACATACCCCTCGCGATGTCACCTCATGATAGCGCAATGCTCCGGACCTCCCGTCACCATTGCGAGGAAAGGACCCTGCGTTGGTAAGATACCTGCGAATTTCTTTCTTTTTACAAGCTTTTATTTAGTTTTTTTTTTAAGTAATCCTAACTTGGAGTTTTTGTCAGCCCTTCCAAGAACTATTATGAAGCTCGTCTAATCGTGCACTACTGTAGACTAAATTGAAATAAAAGAGGCTGAAACATTCTGTATAATTAAATATCATTTAATAACGAGAAGCTACCAACACTTTCAGTCCACTCCAAATCCTTTCATAAAGTAAATCTTGTCTCCACAAAGACTCTCGTTGTTGCGAACAAGTTCTACTACATCGAGTATAGAAAATACATATTTATGTCCACCATGAACATGGCTCTTATAAAAAGCATCTTTGTTGAACTCGACCTTGCGTTTGCGGTACAACCGCTCTTTATGAAGTCATGGAATGTAGTCAGTTTACACTTTTACAGCATTAGGTTTACATTAGCTAGTACAGATTATGCTAAAGTTGATGCCTCACGTCCATTTGTGTACTTAGATAAAGTTTCATTACTTGCTCAGGCGTACATGGTGCCTTTAAGATCTGACACTGATATAGCGGAGTGTTCCTCGAAACAACGCTGGACGACACTGGTTATAGACTTATGTGACTACTAGATTTTGAAAGATGTTTTCACAGCAATGAGATTATTCAAGCTGAGAGCAAAAGTGATAAAGCGAATTTAGGGTAAATGTTTCCGGGATTTTTTTTTACGTTTTCTCTACGACTGCAGTTCAAAATAGTACAAAGACATGTTGACATTCATTTGTTTTCTCTTATCACAGAGGGGCAGTCATCCTGTCTAATAGCGTTGCGGTACGCCTTGACCGCGCAAAGCGGTGTCTGGTCAGCGTATGTTCCCCGATGCCGCGCCGATGGCAGCTACGCAGCGGTGCAGTGCGCAAGCGCAGGGGCGGCGGCAGCCGGCTGCTGGTGTGTCACACCAGACGGCAAACCCCTTCCCGATACCTCCGTCAGAAACGGCAGACCTGACTGCACCAGGACTGGTAAGTAATTGACAATTATGGCATAAATATTGACTAGTTGACGCTACAGTGTTTTGGGACTGTGTGTAAAAAAGATAACGGAAGGCCGCTGAAGCAATGAGGCGTTCTTTACTAACAATACGTCATCATGACTCTCAGATATCAACTTTTCTTATTATTTTTTTAGTGCTATCCCAGACAGAAATATTTAATATTTCTGTCTGGGATAGATCTATTGATCTATTGATGCGTGATTAAATATGATGTTGCAAAGCGAATTTGATTCACTCGATGTTGCCTAGCTCATATTGTATTCGGTTTATGATTGTAGAAAGTAGAAAACCTATTCTATTTCTGAATATATCATTTTGCATGTAAAGACATTTGGCTCGTCTCTGTGTGCCTCTTGTAGGAACACGCTTGTTTCCATGTATGCTAAGCGAATCCTACATTATTGCCCATTCACTTGATAGGTGAATAAACTACACTTGTCTATTTTACAGGTAACATTACGACATTAGATCAGAATGTCTCTATAAAAGCTATTCAATTTAAACGTTAACAATAACATTAAATTTAAATAAAACAAATTGTATCTGAGTACATATATTAGGCAAGTAGTGTGATTGAAACAATGGTAGGAAGGACGTAAGCTACTTATAAATCTTACTGAACATTGTAGTAGGCGAAACGAAACGGGCCGGACTGATGATGATTTATAAGATTCGAAGTATTTGCTCGTAATAGGTTCAGAACACTTTATAGGCGATCTACAGAAGATCTCTTGTACCCGGATTCGACACATCTGTTTTATCTAACGCACCATTGTAAATACCGCTGGATACACTTCAGACACCATTTGTAAACAATGATCCAGATTAAAGCTAATGTTTACGTTACACTAGAACGCCTTTTGGAAGTACCGATGGATAAGTTTCACGTAGATATTATCTTAAGCAATTTTCACAGAAACATTCTCAATTCGTTAGAAAATGCTGATAAACACATCACTCTTGCGCGTTAAAAACATAGTGCTGATTCACATAAAAATATACAGGCCGTTAAACTAATTAACCATAGGTTACTATACTTTTAACGTAAACAGACAATATCGTATGTACCTAGTCGCGGAGCTATCGGAGAAAAGATTAAAACGTATTTAAAAATACACCTACAACTTTCAAGATGGTTTGTATGCAAAATGTTAAACAACTATACGAGCTTGAGCCCAAGAAAAATTACAAAAAGAAACAGAAACAATCAGATAACGAAAATGAACTCCAAATGCCTTTCAAACTTCAGACATTGAATGCAACTCCAGAATAAAATAAGCCTATTCGTTTTGACATACAAATTGCATTGCGTGCACGCAGACGACTCGGCTGCCACACGTCTGCTCTTGCGTTTATGCATAAGAGCCCCATCAAAGTAGTTTGCAATTTATCAATGTTGGAAATGCATCAGTATCGGCCGGACTTGTTGGAGCAAGACAACACCCGTGAGATGTAAATAACTGCTGATGCTGATAACGTAGGACAAGACGTCACTTGCAGCGGTGCATCTATGTTGAACAATGCCGATAATTACCTTTGTAATTTATACCTTTTTAGAGAACCATTTTTATCGTTCCACTCTACAAAGACTGTGGTAGTCTTTGCATATCTGGTATTTTCCCTCTAAAAGATACGGAGCAGCCCGTCGACACATTGAGTGATAAATAATGTGGGTATATTTTACGTATGGCTTGCACGTCCTTATACATATTTATGTAAGTACATTTGTAAGTATTTTGTGATTAGAATGCAATTACCTTTGGCGCCATATCATCAGCATTACACATATACATGTTTCGAGCTTTCGTTATGAATATATTCGCTATATTACACCTTATGTTTACTGCCTACTATCGTCATTACTGATTTATTTAAAGTCTAAATATTTTTGAAATAGTGAATGTTTTATGTAGGATTTTTTTAAACATGACTCATTTAGTTGGTCTGACTACGGTTTACGTGTTTTGGGACGTCAGAGTTCAAGATGTATATTTATGAACAAAATTGCAGGAGCCAGAGCCCGTGGGCTTAACGTAGCAATCTGGACTTGTTTACAAGACAGTCACCTATATTGAATTAGATACGGGCTTGAGCTATTGCCAGTCTTTTTCAAATTTTTATTCAACTGTATCCTGCTCAGTAAACTCTGCTTTACAAGCTTTCAGCGTTTTATTATCATCATTTAAATCAAGTATATTATTATTCTCTGCAATATTCTACTTAATTAAATTTATAGGTTCAATAACTTATAGGTAGTTGTTTGAATTTTGGTGAACTAGAAGTGCTATACATAGTACATAAAGTTATACCTTCATTAGTCTTGGAATTTCCCAGTAATTAAGTTTTTGAATATTGTAGACATAAGAAATCTACATGAATTCTTGAATATAATGGGTTTTTCCCTTAGTCAGCTATATCGGATAATGTTTTTGTATTCTAACTCTCTTGCACTAATTATAATTGCTAAATGATTAAACATTAGTTCTAGAATAACGGAGTGTTTTGAAATTACTCAAAACTTATATCGTTGCTGTACTTGGCGTCTCTTTAGAGATGTTTATTTCAGAACTTTTATGGGTCTCAAGTCCACAGAATGCTTTTAATCTTCCTTGAACTATCTTTCATTGGCATATCAGCCACTGTTTCGCATGCCATTTTGCTGAATTTATTCACAGCTATATTCTCTCAGCATTTAAATTGTTAACGGCTTGATATGCAATTGTTAACAAGCAAACTCTTTCCAGAAAAAAAGTGTACAATAAAACTGGCCAAAAGCAAATAAATGTAGGTACAGTAGAGTCGATTACGATCCTGATTGTGAGCAGATCTAACTAGGACCGAGACAGCTAACAAGGAACTACAATAATATCACCAAATAACAAACTTTGTATACAAATTAAGAAATCTTGGCAATTTACATGGTTGATGAGGTACGAACATGCTTTATGCACTTTTTATGAATCCATTTAACTTATACAGTCGGAGACACCTTCTTCTCGTTCTCTCACTCCGACAAATTCATTTTAAACGTTCTGCTATCGAGCACAGAACTATTTAATACCCTTCAGACAAAGGGTCATCCTACGCAGGGCATCGCCCGCTATTCGGCTAACAGCCTGCTTCCTTGTACAAGTACATGCACCTTCTTGTAACCTCCGACTTGATGCGCAAGTGATCCCTGCTCGTGTAGTGAAACTCTAGGAGAGAGAGTGGACGTCTCGCCACACCGCTAGCCAAGCCCGGCAGACGTTGTGGTAACTGGCACAAATCTTTTGTTGCAAAATCTTTGTACGAAGAGGTGTAATTTCTTCGGTTTGCTCTAAAGCAAATATTTGTTTACTAAGTGTAACAGAGCAATTCAGTTGACACTATGACGTACGTAACTAGTCCAATAATGAGTCAGCAGGCGAATGATTGTTGGCTGTTGGTAGTCTTCCATTGCATAACAGAATCTGTCACTAACACTTTTATTTGGATAGACTGGAACATCCCGCTTGAATTGTACAGGGACCTATCGTATTCTAACTGCGGAATTTTTCATCACGGATATGATTTAAAATCTCGAACAGCTGCATTCGGCGAATAAAAAAAAAATGTAGCGTCACGATGAGTATCGTTGTATGCCATATAAATGCTATACGAAGATTAGCATCGGCTTCAGCAGTCTTGTTTTTAATATAATGTTACTCATATTGAACTATTTCCTGGAAGGACTCAATTTTATAAAGTCTGCGTAAATATTGACATGATAGCAAATGATATTCCTTGAACTTTACACATTGAGAAGATCATTCTTCCTCAGACGCCGGAAATGCTAGAATTCCAGATCTTTATATCTCAGAATGCCTAAGTAGATACATGTTTCTTATAAAATGAGTCAGGCTCTAAATGTATATAAAAGAGCTGACAGGGAACAATTTTTGTTTCAAAAATAAACTCAGGTAAAAAGTTTGCGTGAGTCAATAACTTACACCGCGTTGACTTGATTTTGCACTTAATTCTATTGAGGAATGTGGATTGATGATAAAAACGACTACCTATGTATCCTAATATTATAAGCTAATATATCATATATCTGATGAGTTATGTTCTGACCAACCTTACCTTTTTCGTTGAATGTTGGATAAATAATATTTTTTTAATTATCTTCAGCTTATCTGAATTTTAATTAAAATTTAACTTATCTGCCGCCTTGTGTTCGCTGAGTTCACTAATTTGTCACACGTTTTTAGGACATACGGTTCGTTTACTAACCGTGCTTACTTTTGTGAGGTATTCTCGTAAATTGCATCTTCATAAATTATTGTATTTGAATTCTTTCCTCAGAGTTTATTTTGATTTAAAACTGCATCTGTGCAGACACGGTGGACGTTTGTGAGACATTCCATGAATAACCCATGTGTTCGCAAACATTCTGATACAACTATATCTCACAGTATAAAAAACAATGTCCATTGAATGTCGTAAATAACAAATCGAATGAAGATAAGTAATATTAAAGATCCCGATCGAAAATTGCCCTAACTTAAAGCACTTAGCATTCTCGTTAGGTACGCGAGTATCGCGGATCGCATCCGCAATAAGTTACTCGTATGAAACCTGACTATAAGTGGTAATATGAAATGGCGCCATAACAGCTAAACCTTCTTGGAATACCTACACACCTTGGTGGTATTTTTAATCTATACTTCATTAGTTATTAGCTTATAACTCATTGTACGGATTTACTTCTTACCTAAGCCTGTATGTAATACAGCTAGTATTCTTTTAAAAATTTTCCTTTTCAATGACGCAACTTATGACTCCTAACATTCACAATAACTTTTAACAGGTAGCTCCTTACTTAAGAACCAAATTAAGTCTGATTTTACAAGCTTAAATGTCACAATCTCCTTATTCTTGTCAAACAGACTAAGTAGCCAGAGTTGCGTTTAGAAAGACTATTGATCAACGTCCATGCATTAATGTGGATGTCTCATTCAGTAATGAAGTACTTCTGTGTGCTCTTCCGATTCAGTATAAAAGGTTTTATTTAAAGCACTCATCTCTCTCGTCCATAAATTACAACTACGCTTAATTTATGACGTGCCAACACGTAACTCGATGACTAAGTGAGAAATTATCAGTAACGACGTGCTATTGACTAATTGAAGTTTGTCCCCCGGTTCTGTTAATAGTCGATATAACTCCATTGCTCTACCCGCATCCATTTACGTCGTTTTACATGCCGTCTACTAATTCTAGCCTCTTTCATTTAGCGCTGGCGCCTGCGCTGCCAATTAACCATTTACTGCCACTCATGTTGACCCGGTTGCGCGGATTCTATCTAATTAACTACACTTTATAATCACGACTTGGAATTGATGATTGCGCATCTCTGCGCAGACAGCATAGAGAACCCAGTGTTCCATTGTAACGGTTTCTCTTGAGAGTTGAGAACTCTGGCCGGATTCTAATGTGGTTTTCACCGTAACCTAGGTATTTCTTAAAGAATCCTATGCAAATTAGTTTGCTAAGCGAGCTTGTGATAAATAAAGCATTTAAAGATATCAGTCCCGGCATATTATTACCTAGTCTGTTCAATAAGCTTAGTGCCTCATTACATTATACCACAATAAAGTCGGTTTTATTTCGTAAACACTACTACATTCGAAGTGGAGACCGATCTTCGAGTATTTTTCTAAGAAACAGCGGTCCGCGTCAGACAGCTCGACGCCGATCACAATGGGGTCCACTTTTTTTGTCATTCAAAGGTAAGGAGAACTCGTCTCGGGCATCAGACGATAGAAAAAAACGTCCCAGTAATCATTTGAGAGCTTTGTTGAAAATCACCCGCACCTTTGATGTTTTATATTTAGCTATAGAGCTTACCTGGCCCGCGATGATGAAGTCGTTTAGAAAGAGTTAAAATAATAGGCCGGTTTGCTCGTTAACGCTGTACTTGTACTTGAAGACACTAAAAGTATTATTGCTTTCAATAATAGCACAATTAGTTTTGAAGAATTTCTTTGAAGCTGGTAGTACCTACTACAGTGTGAAAAAAATTCTGTTAATAATTGCAATTGTAAACGACGCCATGATCTCTTACAATTTGCATGGTATTTAGTTACCTAGTAATCTACATCCACTCACTCTAAAAATCGAACATTTGAAATGTTACCATATTATTTGGGTCAGGCGCCGAGGTGTCTAACGAATTCAATATAATATCACCTTTTTTTGTACGATACCCTTTACAGCCAGCCGGTTTGGAACTATAAAACTTTGAAACTACACTTTGAATAGTGTGAAAGAGTAGATCGTATCGTTTAAAAGGTTATTTAATTATTGTTTTGTGTTTCAAAGGAACTCCGTTAACCGGTGGTAACCGTTTAAATGATAAGGTACACTTAAAAGGGGATGGTCAACTTTTATACGGAAGTTTGCCCCACTTACACACACCATGTACTAAAAAAAATAATATGTATCTAGAGATTATATCTATAGGTCATCAGTATAGAGACGATACTCCCTAGAAAGGGCGTGGTTTTTTATACGTCACTAACAAACAAAATCTAAGACACTGTCGGAATAAGTGTACCTATCAAAGTAAATAATTTATTTATTTGTTTTACTTTAATACGCAAATTACATTACAAATTTCCCACACTCATCTTACAGTATTCCAGACATACTGACATGATCGTCTAACATTCGTCCGTGAACATATCACAGTCAGAGTTCGTGTCTAAAGGTGGTTTTTTGCTAGAGGAGCCGAGCACAAGCCGAGCTCAAATTCATGTACATATATACGTGTACCGACTCTAGAAGAGCCGAGCTCAATTTCGTGTATATTCGTGAACCGACTCTAGAAGAGCCGAGCTCAAATTCGTGTATATTCGTGTACCGACTCTAGAAGAGCCGAGCTCAAATTCGTGTATATTCATGTACCGACTCTAGACGAGCAGAGCTCAAATTTGTGTATATTCGTGTACCGACTCCAGAAGAGCCGAGCTCAAATTCGTGTATATTCATGTACCGACTCTAGACGAGCAGAGCTCAAATTTGTGTATATTCGTGTACCGACTCTAGAAGAGCCGAGCTCAAATTCATGTCTGTTCGTGTACCGAATCTAGAAGAGCCGAGCTCAAATTCGTGTATATTCGTGTACCGACTCTAGAAGAGCAGAGCTCAATTTCGTGTATATTCGTGTACTAACTCTAGAAGAACCGAGCATGAGCCGAGCTCAAATTCGTGTATATTCATGTAGCGACTCTAGAGAAGCCAAGCACGAGCGTGTAAAACCTACCTATAGAACGTTGGGTTCAAAGAGAGCAACGCGTGAGAGTCGCAGCCACAGCTAACAAGCTATCACTCCTGATGCCGCATCAGGAGATATACCTAGTTAGCTGTGGCTGTGGTGTACTGCGGCACATTGTCGAGATAGCAGAAGCAGCTTAGGAGCATCAGTTTTTCCATGAAGGAAGGAGGAAAACTTTAAAAATAAATGTATTATTATTATTACGAGTAGCTTTTGTGGTTATCAATTTATTTTTTCTGACTACAAGTGGTGTACATGAAGGGATACAGGACACCTGGGCCTCAAGTCTACTATTACTATTGATTTCATAATTGTTGATTTTGACAACTTTGATAATCTACTAATATAATGGCACTATTACTTTCCAATGATCAACCACTGTCCATTGAAAGAAATGGCAGAGAATGGTAATCTCGTACATAATGACAAATGAATATCTACGTATGCGGTAATCTGCTAAAATTTTTACAGTTCCTTTGATCAGTGACCTACGATAGGAACGTCAATGTGTAGTCTTGCTTTTAATTCGTTTCAAGACAGGTCGTACCATAATTCTTTTACGAGACCACTAACCGACCAATGATCGGCCATTATGAATTAACAGATTACGAACCTTTAGCAAAATGACAATGGGATTGTTTTGGAATGACGATATTATGAAAATAGAAGACTAGGGCCCCTGTAAAATATTTCTGTGTCATAGTTCTTGAATTCATTGAAGAAACAACGTTCCAATCCTTATTGTTGAAGCCGGAAGACTAAATCTATTTGTAAGCCATTCAGTATTGTTGGACGGATATCGTCCGTGTTGACCAGTTAGTCGTTCGCCAGGGTCAAAACCACTATGTTTACTACTTATACGAGAGAACTGAATTTGTTTATAAGGCGTATCTATAGAAGGTACCTAACCCTGTAATCCCAAAGTGGAGTTGAAGTTGTGACTGTAGGAAAAAAATAAGTAAGGTAAAAGAACAATGTGATGCTACCAAAGAATTGTAAATAATAATAATAATAATAATATTCCACAACTATCACACAACACCGTCTAGTCCCAAGCTAAGCAGAGCTTGTGTTATGGGTACCAGACAGCTGATAAACATACTTATATATTTCTAAATACATACATATTATAGATAAATAACACCCAGACACAGAACAAATGATCGTGATCATTACACAAATATTTGTCCTGGGTGGGAATCGAACCCACGACCTCCGGCATAGCAGTCAGGGTCACTAACCACTAGACCAACAGGCCAGTCAAACAAAGTACAGTAGTAAAGTACTACAAATTTGTAGTAAAGTACTACAAATTTTCGAAAAGAAGGCCCGGCCCCGGCACGATAGGCAACGTAGGAACGGGGTACGTACAAAAAAAGAAGTACTACAAATTTTTGAATACCTATCGTTTGGCTTTATGAAATAAAGTCAAGTCTCCTTTTACCAATCCTGAGTGAGAATAATGCAAACGAATTATAATAAAATATTCAAATACTCGTAGCTGTTTATGATAAAATCAAACGACTTTGCGATTTAACTGAGAGATCATTGCCCTACATTACTAAAGTCTTAAAATAAAACCCTTTTTGGCTAGAGCTATTCGGAGTACTTTGATCATCGCATTAGGGTACGGTTCTTGCAAACAGTGGGTTTGTTCTAGGTATTATCGTAACAAAAAGGTCACTCAGGGATGTTTTTAATACAGTGGTAACTGAACTTAGCGAGGGAAAGTTCGAAACTCATATTAAGGGTGTCGTTACCAAAAAAGCATACTATAAGGTTAAAGACTATGTCGAAGACTCGCTTGTTTGACTGTTTTTGCACATGTGGCCTCCTGGTAACTCAATAATATTGTGTAAATGTGTCTATTAACTGCTCCATCTCTGTTTTAATATATGTCATGTATTTTTTTTTTTTGACATTGCTGACGCAATATTTTTGTAATATTTAGACCATGTAATAATGTAATTGGTTTAGTAGTTATAATTTTTTTTTCTTGCTTTTATATAGCCTCTCTCTATAATGTGAATATGAGAATACGGTAGACTCCGCAAATTCTTATTTGCATGCCTCACTTTTTATGATTATTTATTTTGTGCTCTTACACAATATTGACTGGTCTACAATTGTCCTTACATAATTTATTTATTAATATTGTAATATGGAAATATTATAATATAAAACTTAAAAAAAAGGATTCTTTCGCCGGCTCTTCTCCATAGGAAACAACCAATTTAGGACCGTGCACTAGCTACTGACGTTTTACAAGTGCCCATGTAGGCCTATGTGAAATAAAATATTTTGTTTTGATTTGAAGTGCGGATTTCATCATGCATGCGGAATTTCTCCGCATGCGGGGCTGCTGCCCGATATCGCGCTCCGCATCCTGCATGCGTATTCTACGCATTACAATAAATACTTGTATGAAAAGGACATTTGCGGGGGCTACGCATGCGAAGAATCCCTCATGCATGATCAAATCTGCACGATATTAAAAACTCCCTACGTCTAATCGCTTCGGAAGTTACCGTGCCTTGGAACACAAAAGAAAACTAGAGGAACACCAGTGAGTTTTAGTCAGTGAAAGTCTAATACTCTCGCTTGCACCACCTAGAGAGAAAGAAGTCATTTGATGAAATTGATGATATTGATTTCCCAACAAAAATAAAATCTTGTTCGTTTGTTAATACGAGTATCACAGTACCTACTTCTAGAAAAATAAGTCAGGTGATATGATATCTATAACACTAAAAACACAATAAGCAGTTCAATAATATCAGATTTACATAATTATGTAAATCTGAAACGTTCACGCATCTTAACGGGGTTTAGCCCTGCTATGGCCGACCCACTTTATAGATAATGCAATCTACAAGCTGTTACAGCGAACATGACCCAGTTTAGGCAGCAGTACAGTATCCCGAACTCACCTGGGACCGTAAACTTTAAGTACCGCGGAAGATGGCGCAAACCGAGACAATCTGCTACGCGGGCGCACGTTATAAGATTTAGGGCTTACAATAAATTGATAAAATAGTTTTATTACATTATACAGTATGAGACAGTCTAGCTATTCTGTAAATAATAACCTTAAAGTGTATTTGTATTTCACCAATTTTTATTTTTTAATCTAAGTGCATTTGTGTGTGGTGAGGAAAGAGGTTTCAGGAAAACGGTTTATTGTGTCATCGTCCAAACAGCTCGTGTTCACAGCTCACTTATTGTTCTAGGTATTAAAAACGCCTGATTGTCAAATAGTGTAAGGTTTTATAGCACATCAGATTGTGAGTTTACCGGTTATATGGATGTTTTAGTGATGCACCACAGTCGCGGGAACTGGGACCGGTTCGACTCCGCTCGCCACCGCACTTACAACTCAATGCATAAAAATAAGTCACCGACTGCATACGATTGATAACATTTTCTTATTGCTACATAAATATATCACACCTCATACAAAATTGATTATTAGATCACGTCTTTTCAATGGTACAGGCGTTAAATATTTACCTTGTAATTGCCCAACACTTACCTTTAATTTGCGTTGAGTTAATTGCAAAATTAAAAGTGCAATTCAATTTCATACTGTAGTGAGAAAAATGTAATTGAACAAAATTTGTTACTTATCGTATTAAGGCGAAACAGTGTAGCCAACTTGACAGCCAATTTATAAACAACTTTTATAACATGGTAAATAAAAGCTAAAGCGATATCTAATTACAGAAACGAATGTATTAAAAACCTAAGCGAATTTAAACGGAGCCGCGTGTAAATCTAGTTATCAGTAAGTGTAAGTAATGTCGTTTGTGATTACGCCAATTGCTTCCCGCTTGCAATGAAGATATCTTGAAAGGCCTTTGACCCGTTGCGACAATAGACTATAACAATCGCATATAATACTTATGTCCTATGTATCTAATGAATTATTGCCGTGTTTCCGGGAATCGAAAGGCCAACCCTTCTCTAGGTGGGTATCGTAAAAGGTGATCGAAAAGACCGACGACTTGTGTAAATGTTGACTGTTGATCTTAGCACTTTACTATAGATATGTAACCTTCTGAAGAAGCTTTATAAGTTCACAGAACGTCAGGTAATTTATTAGAAATGCTATTTGAAGTTCTTTTTCTCAGCTTCTTCTTCTCAAAAAATATGGCAAATATCAACATAATGTCTAAACACTATTATACTTCATTAGCGCTCCCCGGGGCCCTGGATCAAAGGCAATGAATGGAACAGGATAGGTTTTTAGACAGTAAGAGTCTGACACAACACACAATCTCCCGCTCCACTCACAGGGTGGAATTTGTCATTTGATAATTTTACCCAGAGCCGGATTAGCCTCATAGCAAGAGTAGCAAATGCTACAGGCCTCGCGCATCAGGGGGGCCCGCTTATAGGGACAAAAAAAAACAGGGTACCATAAAATCGAATCAACACCGAATTATCCACAAAGAATAAAGACAATGTAAGCAACTGCCTGGGCTTGTGAAAAAAATATTTTCATTTTAAATACATTTTTGAATCAGTACTTACCATCAGGTGGGATCATAGTCAAGCACTAGTTTATATCAAATTAAAAAAAAATAGTAGGCCCCTTGGTAGAATTTGCTACAGGCCCCGCACTTCCTTGATCGGGCACTGATTTTACCTACCATAAAAAACAAACCTTCATTAGCGCTGCGTTTAGTTGATACACATAATATTGAATGTCTGACCCACTGCCCGTCCTTGTAATACCTACACGTAAGGGTTCGCGAAGACCGATATCAATCTGTTTTTGTTTTCAGGTAAATCGCACACAAGGAGGCGGTCCTCGGTTCGAGGCCAGCGCAATAAAAGAAGTAAGACCGAAGGTTGATGTTAATAATTAAAGTCCGTTAAACATAGGATCCATAAACTTGATGATGTCACAAATAAATGAGATCAGATCTTTTTATAATGGTGTTGCAGTGCTTATGGTTTTTTATGGTCAATATGGTTTTCAAACTGGATCTTGGCAGAACAAGTCAAAATTCAAAACTTTGTTACTTAAATAATCTCAAACTTACTTCCGTTGATTAGAAATATCGATTGTCAGGTCGAACCTGTCCGAAAGCTCAGACTTTTGAGTCAAAAATAAATTTCTTCGACATAGGTAAATACCTATAACACCATGTCCTTCACAAATTTCCTTAAAAGATGATAATCTACTTTTAATGTATTTTGTGTGCATATGAGAATTGATTTTCATGACGGTTCTTTTCCACAGCATGCACTAGGGCCGATCGGGCCCAGTTCAACGGAAACCTCATCAAGATTTTTAGCGGGGAGTTCGAGAGGGCTCGAACTGATGGAGCTCCATCACCAGAGCCCAGGGCTGTGGCGGACTGGAAGTTCAGAGAGCTGGATCGAGACCGCAGCGATGCCTTGCAAAAGTCGGAGTACAGAGGACTTAGAAGACTCATAAAAAAAGTATGTAACACCTGAAGACTTAGATGACCTCTCAATTTACATTTCACTCACATCGGTGGTTTCGGCGTCTCTGCAAAATTACAAGAATAAATTTAGCGGCCTTCCTGTCTTCGGTCCACAGTATTAAAACATTAACCAGGAACATTTTGTTATTTATGTTGAGGTACTGTGTTTGATCCTTTGAAATCTTGAAAAATAGATTCCAATACGGATTTGAACGACATACACAGGCGAAATATTGCAAAATCAAATCAAAATCCCGGTCAATATTAAAATCGGCGTCTTTGTTCACATTTTACTTTCTTAACTGTTTCAAATGTGACTTTTAATAATATAAATATGTTGACATAGAAAATCTATACTAATATTATAAAGTTGAAGAATACGCCAGGTATACAATACCTGGCGTATCGCACCGCATCCGCCCGCCGGATGCGGAGGCCATAGAGGCGGAGTTGTACGAGGGTTACGTGGTAACGCGCACCCTCAGAGCGGAGATGAAGCGGGCCAAACTGGAGGCCCGCAACGTGTGGTTGGGGTCTCTGAATGCAGACCCGTGGGGACGCCCATACAAGATGGTGCGGGAGAAATTCCGTCCCTGGGCTCCCCCTCTGACCCAGAGTCTCCAGCCCGGAGACGGCTGTAACGGGGCGCACGCCCCAGCCGCCGCCGGGATCCCGATCCCGATTTCCGGCCACTGTAGGCGCGGGCTTGCGGACAGCGAGCCATGGGTAGCTCGCTGTCCGGTCGTCCGGTAACCGACCGGACCGAGCCTAAGTCGTCGACGGCGCGTACTGTTCCCGCGCGGCTCAAGTATCTGTCAGCAAACCGTAGAGGCTCAGCCTGCTACCTATAATAATAATAATAATAATCTTGACTTGGCTCGCGAGGTTGTCGACATGTGGGAAGTGGACACAGCAATCATTGTGCCGATAGTCGTGACGGCCAACGGCTTAATAGCCAAGAGCCTCGACCAACATCTGAGGAGGCTCTCGCTAGGCAGTTGGATCAGGGGCCTGATTCAGAAGGCAGTACTCTTGGACACGGCGCGTATTGTCCGGAGGTTTCTCTCCCAGGAGCCCTGACCACCGGCAGCTTGGACCCTGTTCCCGATGCCGGTGGGCTACTATTTTTTATATTTTTAAATGTTTTTTTTTATAATGTTTTTATAAAGAAATATTTAAAAGTGTATAAAATATGATGTGTAATGTAAATAAATGATATAATAATAATAATCTTTATTGTTGCAAATACGTATACATATAATTGAAACCCTGACTCCTGAGCTAGGTTAGGTGCCTGTGTTTCAGGAGCCAGTGACTTCTTCCATTTTCTTTATAAAACTATTGAAATAATTTACAAAATAATTTATATAAAAACTTAAATAGAATTATGATACCAATCAATTAATTTTAAATAATAAATAGAACTTAAGTAGCAAATTAATATCCAATACAAAATAATAAATAAATCAATATAATAAAATTTAAATATCGAAGCATTCTGATATCGAAGAGCAAAATTACTCTTTCCGAGAAGGTGGGATGAAAAATCCTTTTTTCCTTGAATATCGTTGAATATTATACTTTATGACTATTTATATGGACAGAAATTACGTTGCCAACTAGATATACAGTCTAAAGTCTGCTCCTAAGACGCATATAAAGTCAGAAATCCTGTACGAACAGATGGTTAGATTTCCGCGAAGGGTGTTTAGTCATTGAATTTTTAGCTCACCGCAGACTTCCGGAATAAAATCAAACCTGAACAGAGTCGATATTGCTTTCTAGGTCAATGTCTGGCTTTTGATACTTGCACTTATATTATATTCGTTCTCATTCTTGACAGCCACTACTACAATTGCAGACCAAATGATGGAAATAATCTTTTAAGCTTTGAACATAAATCCTTCAGCAAGGGTCTACTTGCTAGTTTTGGCGTAACTTTCATCATCATCATTTACTAATCAGAAGATTTAACTCTAGATCTAAACAGTTTCGTTCAAGATGTCTTAAACGTAACTGTTTAATTTGTTAATCACAGAGTCTTATCATACTCAAACCCCCTTAAAACATGGGCACACTCACATAAGTCCTTGTGCTTTAGGGACACAAGATCTCTGAAGTACCTACTGGCATCATCCCTAATTAGATAAAAACGGTAGGAGAGGTTCACATCGGCTTCATGTCGACGATGAAGTAACTGAAATTCGTCCTCGACAGCCGGTGGAATTTCGAGGAGCAATTCCAACGTCTGGCTCCCAAACTGGAACGGACTGGGGCTGCCCTCAAGCGGCTCCTTCCCAACCTAAGGGCTCCAGACGCTTTCTGCCGGAGATTTTTCGCGGGTGTCTAATTATTAGATAAAACTTCATTGATAAAACTAGCATTATTGTCAAGCCTTCAAATATTTTGATCTCCTGATAATGAACACAACAAAGTAGCATTATAGAGAATTACAAAGGCAAGGCACTTAAATCATCAAAGTGTACATGCATATTATTAAAACGTAGGTAAGTACATTTCATAACCTGTCATTGAGTGCAAGTGTCGCGATCTTTGACCAGTTGCACGTGACTTTGAATACAACTTCTATAAATTATTGGTAGATTGGAAATACCAAGTGTAATTTATTAGAAATCTGTGGTGTTGGTAGACAATGATAAGGGAAGGCATCTTGTAATATTTTGCCTAATTTATTGCATGAACAAATGCATAGAAATTTATTGGTGGTCGTCTTATGTTCCAGTATTTATATTTCCCCTATCATACCTTTTAGAATTTCGAACCTCAAAAGAAAAAAACGGAGCCTTTATAGGATCAATTTCTTGTCTTTCTGTCTGTCAAGACCCTTTATCTCGCAACGCAACGCGTGGAGATATAGAGTTGAAATTTAAACCATATAATCAAGTCTGCAGTCCCTTGCAGCTGTACTAACTACCTACAGGTTATTGCACTTGATCAGCTGATGTTAACTTTAAAAAAAAAAGTTCGTACATGCGTAAATTAATTCGAGTTTTAGAAAGAAAAATCTTTATTTTTTAATTTTATCTTTACAAATCAAAGTGTAGCCGTGTATATGAAATAGTTCCATTTTCGAATGGAGTCTCGAAAATTTTTCCGAATCAACAACTTCAAATCAACAACAACAAATTGCCGTCCTGGATTGGTTTTTATGAAATACAATATTTTACTGAGGTCATTAACCTCAAATAAAGTCATAACATGTTTCATTTCAAAAACAAAAATCTTGTAAACTAATATTATTGTAAAACACAATTAGATTACTTTTTTATTACTTGACATATCTTTAATTAAATCAATGCCTAAAGGAATGGAACTTTAGGATCCGGGTAGCTTCAAAATAATCAGAAGAAATTAATAAAATCGTACAGTGGGGGGACGAAAATACACCTACATTTTAAATGCACATAAAACGCTGCATTTACTTGTTTTTAATCTGTAAATGTAGTCAAAACCAGCCATGAGCTGAAATAAAGAACACTTCCGTAAATAATACTAAGATCGGATATCATCACAATTTTGCCATTATTTCTGCAGATTTACGTTTTGTGAGAAGAGATATGAAAAAAAAAGGGAATTAGTGATATCGTGACAATTGACAGAACAAAATGGAAGAAAAAAAACACATTACGCCGACCAGCCGACCTCAAATAATATGGAAAAACGGTAGGAAGATTATGATTCCTATAGGTTCACGTACACTTTTAATTTCGCCACTAGCTGTGCCCGCAACTTCGTTCGCGTGAACGACGAAACTTATCAATGAGCTTTTTGTGTAAAGTGCTATAAATTTGTGTAGAATGTTATCTATCTATCGAGCATAATTACCGGTATTAATACTTCTATCTCGGCGCGGGCCTTTTGTGGCTAATTACAATAGAAATGGGTGACGTAACCTGCGACAAACTTATTATTTGCGGTTGGTACAGTAATCGGGCTTAGGGATCGAACCACAAAATTAAGTTTGTTTTTTATTGTATATACTTTTCCGGGATAAAAAGTACCCAGTGTGTTGCCCAGGATATTAAAGAATAATTATACCAAGTTTCATCGTAATCCAACTGGTAGTTTTTGCGTGATGCCTGAACAAACAGACAGACAGACAAAAATTTTTTTAATCACATTTTTGGGTTCGGTGTCGGTCTAGTAACACCCCCTGCCATTTATTTTTTTGATATTTTCAATGTACAGAATTTTTACTTCTACAGATTTATTATAAGTATAGATTTAGCACACAAAGGCAACCCGTCTTGGTGAGATAGAACCACTGTAACTCGGAATGTAGCTGACCGAGATTTTGACAATTCAAAAGTGCCTGTAAATGGTCTACTTGAAATAAACGTAGGTATCTATTTTTTTTTATTTTATCGGTATTTTTTTCAATAATTACTACGTAACATCACTATTCAATTATATAATTTGCATATCCATGGTTATATCAAAATGCTCCACTCACTTTTTACAAGTGTTCTTCTATAATCGTGTTTATTGATGTCGTTATCTGTTTATGTCCGTGAGAAATTGTGTGTCATTCTTATACCTACCAGAAATTGCTAGGTCATCCCACGATAATAACTTAGCTATGGCAAAGATAACGATAAATTAAGTTCAATCATACTTACACGTAGTAATAAATTAGGATATTATTCAGAAGAAGAATACAAGTGTCTCAATACAAATTATAAAAAAAACAGTACCATTAGATCAGATAGGTAAAGGTATAGTATCTGTAACATTTAGGCTTAGCACGCAATGCGATTGAACGCAAGCGGTTTAGGAATAGCGAAAACAAAACCGCGTGTCAACACGCACCGCGGCTTAAAATCAGTTACTGAAAAAAATCGCTAATGCGTGGGCTTGTATAGAAAGCCATGTGTTAAATTTTTTTGCAGTTTCAGACCTGCGGTAAAACGCGGGCGATTAATCACAGTGCGTGCTAAGCCTTAGGTAATGATAGTTTTTGATTTTGTGTTAGTGAAATATGTGGGCGTAGTTTGGAGACATCTGAACTGGAATAAATTTGAAAAACGGCCGTATCTTTCTTTCCATTAACTTAGAAGTTTGATACACGGCTTTAAGGAACCACCGACCTAAGTTTAAGGTTTACCTTTCAACTCGATACCTCCACGCTTTCCCGAGATAAAGGATCTTGACAGACAGACAGACGAACAACAAAGTGATCCTATAAGGGTTCCGTTGTTTCCTTTTGAGGTATAGATTAAGGAACCTTAAAAATATTTATGGTTGCTTTTGAATACCTACGTGTCTGTTATCGAGTGTTTTTTATACAGGATATCTATGTTTTTGTAGCTACATGATCGTCCTACATCCGCTACTTGAGCCATGAACTGGCTAGGGTCACGCAAGCCGTCCGTTTAGCGAGTGTCAAGTGTGCTACGCTTCAATCTTACTTACGGACTACCGTAGGCCTAGATAGGATAGAGGGGTCTATGCGAATTTACGAGAAAGTATCTTACTATGGCCTACTTTCGTTATACTTAACCAGGAATTCAGAACTTATGTTTGTTACATCCAAAGTTGCGTTATATCAGTTCCTGTATTTAGGATGTTTTAATGCTGCTCCTAGTGCTATCGATAGTTTAAACTTCCGAAAATATCTACAAAAAGCTTCAATAAGCTTTACTTGGTACCTAGACTACACCAGTAACATAAGCAATCTTCTTCTTAGAGTATCGACGGCAAAACTAGCTTTTATTAGTTTTTTAAAGATAAATTAAGTTTGGCCACGGCAATGCCGTCCGCTGATACTGGTCACTGTTCGCCGCCAGTCATATTGTCATTAAAATAGATCCCTACCTAATTTTAGGTTTTTTTTTTTTTTTTTGGGTAGGTAAAATCATCCAATGACGAATCCCGCCCTTGGGTGGGGCGGGAAACAGTGTCAGACTTTTACTGACTAAAAACCTACCTTTCCATTCCTTGCCTTTATCCTGGGGCCTTTGGTGACAGTCTCACATAACCTAATTAGGTAGCTAATGATTTTTTTCTGCATAGAGAGTCTACCTACCTACATAACGGGATAAGGTTCAAGCAGCAACAAAACTAAATACAACCACGAGGCCCGGTAGCTGTGGATTTGAAACATCAGGAATATTTTTGACCTTTATGTTTACCAGATTTTCTTTTCGGCTTCTACCTTTCTTCCTTCGAATTTTGATCGACCAATTTGCATATTTCATTACAAATTTCTGTTATAGGTGGTGAAACCGAAGCGCTGCGCTCGCGCATGGGCCCGCGGTTGCGACGGAGACGGTGATGGGGAGATCGCTCACGCGGAGTGGGTAGCTTGTCTTCTAGTGAATCCTGAACCACCTGCACCGGACTGTGAGTACCTTAATGGTTACGTTCTATTCATGCTAAGTTGGCACAAAAGCATGCTAACTTCAAGCAGACACTAACTAGTAATAGACCGCATGGTCTCCTACCGCATGCATATGCATGCATGTGGATTTCAGCCTTGAAGCTTAACAAATAAATGTAACAGAAAAGCTGGGTTTGAAAATATCCTCGAGCTCAAAAAAAGAAGATCAACGAATGTAAGTTTTAGCTCAGTTATTTATATGCTGATTAGTTTTTGTCCTCTTAATACTAATGTTTGGAAGATTAATAGTCTTGCCCTGTATTCTTTTTGTAAATTAACCAACACTTAACTATAATTAGAAATAACAAATTGCATTTATCTCTGTCACCTGTAGGTATGCAACTTGTTGGGTACCTACCAGAAATTGCTAGGTCATCCCACGATAATAACTTAGCTATGGCAAAGATAACGATAAATTAAGTTCAATTATACTTACACGTAGAAATAAATTAGGATATTATTCAGAAGAAGAATACAAGTGTCTATTTATTCAGAATCATATTTAAAAAAACAGTACCATTAGATCAGATAGGTAAAGGTATAGTATCTGTAACATTTAGGCTTAGCACGCAATGCGATTGAACGCAAGCGGTTTAGGAATAGCGAAAGCAAAACCGCGTGTCAACACGCACCGCGGCTTAAAATCAGTTACTGAAAAAAATCGCTAATGCGCGGGCTTGTATAGAAAGCCATGTGTTACATTTTTTTGCAGTTTCAGACCTGCGGTAAAACGCGGGAGATTAATCACAGTGCGTGCTAAGCCTTAGGTTATGATATAGAACTATCGATCACTCGTTATAAAATCCCACGTGTAGAGTATTTTGAGAAACAAGACTGGTTTTACAGTGTTTTTATTCTGAACAAATTAGTTTTTAATTAATGCAATCTAATATAAAAAGACTAAGCCGAAAGTCTACTCTTTACTGAATAAGCATGGGTTAATAAAGCTATTTGATTTATCGTTAAATCGCCCAAGTTGTGATGGGTCATTCTCATTTAAATGAGAGCGAAAAACTTACCTAAGGCTGTAAATTAATACTTCAAATAAGTTGTGAATATTATGCACAGACAATTTATAGACGTTAACGGTTTTAATTTAGACTAGTTTTTTACGGTGTTCTGGCATGGCTGGCGCCAGCTTAAGGCAAGTCTCTCATTTCAATAGTAATAAAATTTTAATTAAAATTATTAGCTGCGAGTAGCCCAAGGTAGTCCGGAGGAAATTCAATTGCACTTTTAAAACATTACTTTGCATAAACATGCTTTAGGGCTTTTTATTTTCTCTTATTTTGTCAAGGATATTAATCACAATATCCTTGACAAAATAAGACAAAATAAAAAGCCCTAAAGTTTCTAATAACTCCTTAGCATGTCTAACTGACGTATCCGCAGCAAGCTAACAATGCAAATGTGTGTGCAAACATAATAATAATATATAGTCTCTCTCCGTTTCTTCATGTCGTTGAATGCAGACGATGACAGCGGACCGGAAGCAGAGCCTGCTGATTACAACGAGGAGGAGCCACCACCAGACCCTAGTTCAGGTAACTCCTCGTGACTATATTTACCTGCTCCCACTGATTTGCATCCCCCACTCGGTTGCATTCGGCAAGCTTTTTCAACTCGTTCAGACTCGATTAGCCGGACCAACTAACGGTGGAGCTTCCTAATTCAGAAACATTACCAACTTGTCATTGCCTACATTGTTGACACTTCTACGGTCCGGACTAAGCGTTTCGCCTCGTCGTTTATATCACGTACATCGAAGGACTGGAACAATTTGCCTGCTGAGGTCTTCCCGTCTGATTATAATTTAAGTAGGTGTCTTCAAGGCTAGAGTGAATAGGCTCTTAATAAACTAGAGGCCTTCACCATCAACGATTGCATCACTGCTTAACTGACTTACAAAGTTGGCAAGAAGCCTGTTACCTACACCTATACCAGCGTTGCCAAACGTCCCGATTTTAGCGGGACATCCCGATTTTTAAATCAAAATTAAATGTCCTGCGCGGGACAGACTCAGTCCCGCTTTTTGGTGATAAATCGACCGTGCGTGCAGCGTGCTGAGGAAGCACCGCCAGGTGGCACTGACAAGTGTGGAATGACCGCCCCCGTGTTAAGAATAAATCTGATTTATATCATATTGTTATTTAAATACATTTTCTATGACTATTTTTGCTATCTATTGTCACGTACACGTAATTTAAAAGATAAATATTTGTTTATTTTTCTTTTTATCTCAGATAATTAGAATCAGATAATTAAAAGGTTGTTTTATTTTTACCCGACTACGGCAAAGAAAAGGAAGGTTATAATTTTTACTTTCCTTGTATTCGTAATGAAATGCATAGTCTTTACCTCGGGCTAAAGTCTTATTTAGTCCCTCAAACTATTGGCGACCTCGCTACGCTCGGACGCCGAACTCCTTCTCAGGACTAAATAAGTTACTTTCAGCCCTAGGGTAACAATGTACTATTACATTACTCATGCTCAGAAGGTAGGTCTGTAATTGCCTGAAGAGCGAGTTGAAAGTAATACTTTTCATCCCTAGGGAGAATCGCTTTCAACTGACAGCAGTCAAATAATTTAAAAAAACTAGTTCAACGACTTCGCTACGCTCGGACGCCAAACTCCTGCTTGGGACTAAATAAGTTACTTTCACCCTTAGGGTAACCATGTACTATTTTAAAATCTAATCCCCGAAACGCCTGGGTCGATTTTGACGGGACTTTCGTTGGTACATAGCTATGGTGTTATAAAGAGTAACTTAGGCTACCTTTATTCTAGAAGAATTAGAGTTCTACAGTTACACCAATTTATTTTTTTTATTTTGTCATTGTACTGTTTTTCGTATCTAACTCGAGTGAAGTCGTGGACATAACTGAAATCTGCCTACTTGTATATCTACAGCAAACATTCATGAGTCCTATTTTGCTTTCTGTACAGTATTACCCGGAATCGTGAGGAACTCCTTCGCGCCAGATGGTTCCGAGTCTGAGTCGAGGAGAGAAGATGAAGCCAACGATTGCCTCACAGATAGACAAGCGGTTTTGGATGAACAGGTTTGACAATTAACTGATTATTATCTACCTACTCCAATGAGAATTTCTGTGGAAATAATAAGTTCATAGAAAACTTCTCTTAAAACTCAATCAATGATTTTGTCTAGCTTTATCACCACTACATATTTTGGGATCTGGGGCCTTTTGGAGCTATACATCCTATAGCATCAGCCGCCTCTCTAGAAGAGAGAATTGGCCGTAATCCACCACTCGAGCCCAATGTGACTTGGTGGATGTCACATGTCTTCGAATTTTTGGTTCTAGGACATGTTGGTTTCCTCACGATGTTTTCATTCACCGTTTTGAGAGCAGTGGTGATGAAATAAATTACACAAAGTAATGGGCCCGGCTGTGTTTCATACCTACGTTAAAAAAAAAAAAAAAAAACCTGCGACCGTAAGTCGGGGCCGCCGTTACCACTCGGCCACCACAGCTCATACACAGCGCAGATACACCATATATACCTAGGAGCTATATCCCTTTAATAGTTTAGAATAGGTCGTTAATAATTTTTTAGTTAGGTATGGCCTCTGCTTCTAGTATAGTAATAAAATTGAAACGTCTTTATATAATATATCAAAATCAGGGGTGTAGCTACTAAGGGACCCTCCAGTGCCCCGGGGCCCTCAAGCTCCAGGGGCTCCTAAAACCTGATTAGTAAAAAAAAGCATGATTAGTGTCTAATGATCGAGCGAAAAATTCTTTCACCTTTGAAATCTAAATAATAGACTGCAACACTAATAGTAATGAAATAAAAAAAAAAAACAGAAATTCCCAACAAGTTTCCACTTCTACTCGTTTGTAGGGAATGCCCCTGTATTAATTCTATGATCTGTGCAGTGTCGTCACCCCAGATTTAAAAAAAAAAGCAGCAATTTAAAAAAATATAAGGGTCCTCAATTTGTTTTTGCCCCAGGGCCCTTGGTCACATAGCTACGCCACTAATGAAATTAACATACTGTGTAACAAACGCATATGATAGTAGACATTCGTATAATTTTTTTTTTTGTCTCCTTTTGTTTCGGGATTTTTTCCAAAACGAGTCATTTGCTACCCAATAGCTAGCACATGGCTCAAATGACTGAGTATCCACAACACAGTTTTGTACAATCTGTGCTTATTACTTAACCTATCCAAGCCAAAAAGAAATTCAAAAGTGCAAAGGCTGAGCAGCAGACAACGATTTTTTTTTTCAATTCGTATTTTGCAATCAATTTGACGAACCACTAGCTGATTTTTCGTGAGAACTGGTAGATGTTAAGGTTCATTCTTCCAGCGAAGAATCTACCTCTTCTAAAAAAATCAGCTGGTCAGTACATTTGTGTTCGCCTAACTGGGCAAAATGTACTGAACCTGGCTGATTTTTTTTCGCTATTACAGGTTTGGTCCCATAGTAAAAGTTGTTTGTTCACTAATTACCAATCACCCTATACTAGTTTACTCTGCTCTACATAGCAAAGTCCCAAATGTGATGGCGTTTTAGCCTTTTCGTTGTTGCTGGTTCACTTAGAGATGTGGCAAAGGTGTTGCTATGTGTCATTAGTCTATTTCCTCCTTTATGGTTCCAATCTGTAGATGCTCATGTAGTTTAGAGGTTTTGTTGAACCACGGAGCATTTGAAATAGTTGAAATAATTCACTACGAAAATAGAATAATTTCTATTTATAAAAATGCATTCGAAACTAAATATCACTAAGTACTTACTACAACTGTAGTCATTTTTTTTTTGTTTTAATATCAATTGTGTTTTTTATTATTTTACAATTAGACATTGTACATTATTTTTATTTTACAATTTAACATTGTACATTATTTTTATTTTACAATTTGACATTGTTTTTTTTTTCATTTTTTTAATGTTTCACATAAATATTTACTTCGCTAAGTATTACATTTTGTAAACTATTCAAGTAAATATTTCCTTTTATTATCATGAATGTGAGGACTATGTAGATTGCTTTTTTTTCGCTTTTCTTTTCAGTAATTTTAACGTAGGTGTCTATTTATGTATTTTTTGCGGCCTACCCAAATGTCCTTTTCTTGGTATTGTTCGTCAAGTCGTTAAGTTCCTCAGTAGTTCTGAATTGAGCTTTGCAAGTACTGACAAGTGCTTGCACTAACTGGACAGGTCCACTCAGATCTGTACGTTCATTTCTTGAAAAGACCATTTCAAACAAATCTGTATGATTCTCATGTGATTTGACCATTACCTTACCTACATATTAACTGTATGGACTTTAAAACAGACTTTGACCCCTGAGTTTGTTTCGGTGTTTCTTCTCAGGATATTCGGCTACGTAACACCGGCCTTATCTAGTTTAAGCTGACGAAAATAATATGACGTGTAAAAGTGGTTTTTAAAAACTATTTGCAAAATAAATATCACTTCAATCAATCAATCAAATCATTTATCAAATCACTTATCATTCACTTATATCATTGACACTAGTACCTATAAACTTTGCCCGCAGCTCAGTTAATAAACTCACACTCATATTTTATTTAATCACCTTTTTGTGCCAGGCTCATAAACTACTATTAGTTAGATACAACTTGAGTGCTTTGATTACATAATGTCTATGGTGATACCTATTTAAAATTCGAACACGAAGACATAATTTAAATATTTAATTATTACATAATCCAATTTGCTCAGTTAAATTCCACGGGCTCGCTCCGATTATGACCAATAAATGCTTATGCTATTAATAAACGCCATGGTGGCATTAAAATGCAACAATCACCTCAGACCCGGCCATAATGTACTTAACTCCGGTGGAAATAACACTAAATATAGCCAAGGTATTGATTTCTTTGGCCAAGTTGGTTGACTTTCTCTGCACCGCGTAGCGAAGTACTCAAGTTGCATATAAATTATGTAGAGTATTGTGAGTCTAACCAACGAAAGCTGTCACAACAAAAAGTAGGCTCAATGAAAAAAAACTGAAGCTCAACGCCGTCTAGTCCCAAGCTAAGCAGTGCTTATGTTATGGGTACTAGACAACTGATAAACATATATATATATATATATATATTTCTAAATACATACATATTATAGTTAAATTACATTCAGACAGAACAAATGATCGTGCTCATCACACAAACATTTGTCCTGGGTGGGAATCGAACCCACGACCTCCGGCTTAGCAGTCAAGGCCACTAACTACTAGACCAACAGGCCTGTCGAAGCTGTTATCCTGGCTGTACGCTGCTTAAACGGAGTTGGTATTTTGATAATTCATGAAAATAATACGCGATACATCTATGATGCACGTTTATTTAACAAGACATGTGATATCTATTTAGCATAAATGAAAAATTTTGTCCAACAGAAAATAACACATAGTTATTTTTTCTTTTATAACTTTACTAGCTTTTGCCCGCGGCTTCACTCCCGTCAGCTGACTACTCTACCCTACCCTACTCTACCTAACGCTACTCTACTCTACCTTATACCAATAAATGAGCAGGTTTTGGTATTTTTTTTCACTATTTAACGGGATAAAAATTATCCTATGTCCTTCTCCTGGATCTAAGCTACCTACCCACTAATTCAGCCAAATTGGTTCAGCCGTTCTTGAGTTATAAATAGTGTAACTAACACGACTTTCTTATTATGTTGTAGGGTAGCCCTCGAAATCCAAATTTTCTTAAGTTTTTGGCAATTCACAAGTCAGCAACTATAACTCATAAGATTTTACTAAGTCATAGTCAAATAATTGATTAAATTATGATGAATTAATTTGATTATAACTGCGTAAGTAAATACGTGTTAATGCTACACTGAAGCATTAACCTGACAGTCGTAAAACAGACTTTTAAGTCTCCTTCATGTATTTTTCTAACACAATAATGATCGTACAACTATTTCTATTTTGCTATTCACCTCCAGGTAACTACACCATAGTACCTATATAGTTTGTGTAACAAACAAAAGACATCATCACAACCATATACCCTCGAGCGAGCAGAATTCATAATCTTATTATGTTTGGCCAAAACTACCGTTTTCAAGTACCAGTAAACAATAAATATTTGTTACTAAAAAAAATGCTTTGTTATTAGAAAGCAGGTGGCGCTGCGCTCTACGTTCCCGAATGTACGGGCGACGGCAGGTACGCTCGCGCACAGTGCTACAGATCCACGGGGTACTGCTGGTGTGTCCACCAGGACACTGGCAAACCTATCCCAGGGTCATCAGTGAAAGACAGAAGACCTGACTGCGACGCAGCCCCGCAACACGCCAGTCCGATGAGAGGTACGGTTTTATCAGGCGAGTTTGATTCCATTGTGTATTCTATTGTACCTAGTTAAATACAGATATAATAGAATTGAAATTTTCTTCGTCTAGCTTAATCTGTTGTAGGTATAAAAATTGGATATGGTCAAACCATTTTTGCTTATTTTGCGACTTTTCCTAGTTCTGAGGGAGGGTTGCAAAGTAAAACTTAACAGCTAATATTGTTTTCTAGGCTGTCCAGAACCAATGAAGAGCAATTTCTTGCGCGATCTGATGAGCTTCTTCGTATCCAAGATGACCACTTCTATCAATGGAACTGGTCCAGGGTACGTACAATTAATTGACGTGGGATCCGTCTCAGTTGATTAAATAGTAATTAACAATTTTACAGCAGTAAAACCAAAAACCTAAATTGATATTAAATTCCGCACAAGGTCGAACGTAAAATGACGTAATTTTTAGATCTGGCGCTCAACTGAATCCAAGACGGTATTCGCATGGCTTGGCGGTCAAAAGGTTAATGAACTCATCTGAATGCTGTATTAATTTATATCCTTGTTTTCAATCAGAGATATGGTAAAATGGGGAGCATCGAAAGAGGAGCAAGCGGCTACTTGGACGTACGTGATGTTAGACAAGGACAAAAACAAAGCTCTGGAGAGACGCGAGTGGAAGGCGTTCCACCAATTGATATCGAACGTGGAACCCCTCAGGCGGTGTGGCAGGAAGCTCCCGAGGTATTGCGACGTCAACCATGACACCAAGATCAGTATTACAGAGTGGATGGCGTGCTTGGAAGTCACACAAGGGTCACAGACTCAAACGAGTGAGTATTTTACTTTTAGGTTCCTTCTTTATTGACACAAGTTTCTGACTAGAAAGTTTCCTTTTCCCTAAAAGCCTTTGTACCTTAAATATAGAATAAATATATATCGGTTAGATTACATTTTCTACTACTCGTACGTTTATAAAAACAACTTAAATCACATTTCATGAAATACATTTATTAATATTGTCTTCAGGACCAAATAATAAAAGATTTGTTTTATTTCCAGCTGAAACAACCAAAGCGCCGTCTAATCCTAGACGAAAAGGTCCAAACCCACTGGAGTCATTTCTGAAAGCTGATGATTGATTCATCGTTGTATAGTATGTTGACTGTGTCGATATAAGGGACGGTTGCAAGTATTCGTGCCAGTGTTAGTGGTAAGAGACCCTTGCAGTGATGTGTTGAACATAGAAACGCTTATGGCATCAAAAAGCAACGAGGATCTGAAACAGCTGTTATTTAGCAACTATATCGGCCGTCTAGTAATATATTGGCCTATCTACATTTTTCATATTTTATAGATAGTAGGGTACAAAAGATGCAAATATTTAAAATAATACTAAATTTTGTATTACAAATTGTGATGTTCGCTATCTATAGACTCGATATTCAAGGATATAAATTATCCACTTTTAAAAACTTAGGCGATTAAAATTCAATTTCGCATTTATTGTAGATGTGCCAATATTTTACTAGGTGAGCGATATCTTCTCCAAAATTCTTGACTGTTTTCGTAGTTTTTTTTCTTTTCAACTTTTTCTAGAGTTTAAGGTAAAACAGCTATTGACTGAACGACGTTATGCGTATCTATACTACGAGTAAATTGAATTTTCCAACCAATTTCTCTATTTGTTGATCAATTTGTATGCTTTTAATATTATGCCATAAAATCCTTAATATTTAATTCTTAATCAGAGTTTCTCAAAGATTCTCAAACATTATAAGAGTAATCTAGTTTCGTTTAAGTAGTTATTGTCGTAATTTATTGAAGTTGATACAAAAATTCTGACTTTCGCTAGTCGTGTATTATGTAAAACCGTGTAAAAGTATTTCGTCTAGTATCAAAATCGATTGTTAAAATGTATTCTGGTTTTTTAATATAATATGTTATTTATGTAGCTAATTTTCTTGTATTGTGTACATAAACCAGTTCTTCAGAGTTGCTAGTTAAAAAAACTGCTGTCAGAGTTATTGTTTTTTTATTTAATTATTTGACTATGCATTAAAATCGTATCGATATCATCGAGTATCACAGAAATAACAACAATTAATAGTCTTTTAAAATATATAATTTATATTAATAATTTCATAATTATTTGAATGTTGTGAAAGATATTAATGTACACCTACTTATAGCTTTTCTATAGTATATTTAAAACATCTTGAGCATCTATCTAAAGACTTAATACATTTATTTTTGTACTGTCCGCAGAAGTATTTCTTGTGATAGGTAATACCTATGTATTACCTATATTTTGACTAGGGTTGTAACGGAACTTGGCCTCCGCTTCCGTTACTGCGCAAGCTCCGCAAGAAATCGTATCTTCCCATCTGCCTCCTCCTCCGCAAAATCATAGCGTAGTTATAACGGAGTTTTATTTACGTCTAATTCAGACGACGCTCGACGACGACTCAGTCATCCGGCCTGTGTTGTGTGTGAAATGGTCAAGCAAGAATCAGTGTGAGTGCGGTGGGAGCGCTAAAAATTGTTTACTATACTGAAACACCCAATTTAGTAAAAAAAAATATATAAAAAAAAATAGTAAACTAGTGTTTATGTTCATTTAAGTGTACTAAGAATACACATATTTAAAATAAAGATTTTTTACTTGCAATAATAAACCATAAATTAATATTTTTTCCAAATCCAATTTCATCTCCGCCTCCGCTAAGATGGCCTCCGTTACAACCCTAATTTTGACACCTAAAACCTAAGCTTTGTATTTAAATGTGTATGTATAGTTTAATTAGTCATTATCAATGGTAAGGACTATGTGATATTTCGTCATTACTATTGCTAAATAAAATAATTTAATATTTTTTTTTATGGTTTTATTTATTTTTTATGCGTAACTGTAGGGTATTTATCGGTGAGTAACAGGTATTTTAAAACAACAATGGCTACTTTGTAAAAGTTATATTGTAGTAATATTCTATACAGATAAAATAACAACAACAAAGGTACAATTTCTTTAAGCTTTACCAAAAATGCGTTCAGAATACTGTTGTTGTAATGATTTCACTTATTTTCTTTATTTACCTTAATCTACACAACTTGGAATATTAGAGCATCCTACTCTCATGCTCCAGGTTTGGAATTTAAATAAATGAACTTGTAAAATTGTATAGTTTGAAAAAAAAAGTCACCCAAAACCCTTTGTCTGCAATAAAAGAGTGGGTTATAGAAATAAGACATACTTTAATGTTTCACTTCTATTGTCTAGTAAAGTTTTTATACCATTTCAATAAATAGACGACTATTATACATAAATGTACCCAAATAGATAACTAACATTTTTATTCAACACGAGTAATTGCGCTAAGCGTAAATATTTACATAAAATTATGTAGTTTAAACTTAATGAGTGGAATTTATTATATGTACCTATAGCACGATTTCTTTTTTCATGATTTGCCAAAGCGAGACTTACATCCGGTTTCTGAACGGCTAATCTACACAATACAAAACTAGTGAAACTCTCAAACTCATGCTGCAATCGACAGACTGACTGAAACTTCAAAAGTCAATCAAATCCCCTGACATGTGGCAGTTTGCTAGTTTTTTTCTTAGCGACTGAGATACACAACACGTTGATATAAAATTTAGTCTGGATTGACTAATTCACATTGTACAGTTTTCTTGTATTCATCTATAGTGTTGTTGAGAATTTTCTGGAAAATGCTCTCGAAGATTTGGTTCTTGACTATGGCCTCGTCGGTGTGCAGCGCCGTCCACTCGGGTTCGCAGCGTCGCCACTCGGCGAACAGGATGTCGTCGATATGATCTGAGCGGCGGCTCGACACTCCTGAACAACAAACAGACGAGTAAAGCTTTTCTTGAGGTTTTATAACATGACTATTAAGGATTTAAGTCAAATCTTTAGACTTTAAACAAATCTTTGTTTTGAATGCGGCAGTAATCTTACTATAATATTATAAACGACAATGCTTGTATGTATTTTTTTATGGTAGGTAAAATCATCCAATGACAGATCCCGCCCTTAAACGGAGCGGGAAATAGTGTCAGACTCGTACTGACTAAAAACCTACCCCGTTCCTTCGTTGCCTATCGTACCGGGGCCGAGCCTTCCTTTCAGAAGCCGACCGCAGTGAGCATGCTAGCTGCCTGCCTGCAGCTAGCATGCTCATGTTTGTATGTTTGGATATTTGTTACTCTTTCATCAAACTACTGAATTGATTTTGATGAAACTTGGTACACGGGTAGACATATCCTGGAATAGCTCATAGGATATTTTTTTATCCTGGGGGTAAGTTCTCTTGAGATAATTTTCGACTATCACGCGGGCCAAACCGCTAGTGCATTCTAAAGCTTTTTGGAGCTCAGCAAATGCTGACAAATACTCCAAAAATCTCCAAACTCGAATTAATTTACGCATGTATCAAATTAATTTCTTTAAGTAAACGTCAGCTGGGCGAGTTCAATGACCTGTAGGTAGTTAGTACGCAACGATCGAAAACTGCCTACAAGGTCATTGACTCGTTTACTTAAAGAAATGAATTTCGCACATGCGTATATTAATACGAGTTTTAGAAAAAAGAGGGGAATTTATTTTTTATGTTATCTTTAGAAATCGATAGTGTTTCATGTATCGCCCCTCCACGGGATTAAAACGATCTAAATTTAACGGTGTATATCCTACTCAAGGACATGGTATATAGCCGTTTTGCTTACTTTCAACCACATTTGTTCTGCCGTTTAAGCGTGAGGTAACAAACAGGCTGAGTTATTTTTGTATTTATAATATTAAATTATGGATAGTGTCCAGTCATGCACTTGAGACCCAAAAAGAACACTAATTTTAAAGCATAATATAAGAACTAGGAAGCAATTTTGAGAATATGTATCTATTAATTAAATTAAAGGTAATAAAAACGGCTCCCTACTCTTTTAAATGCATGAGATGAAATACAAAATAAAAATGAACCTTTCTATCTACATAGATATCCATCTTGTGTCGTTCGCGTCATGGTTTCGTGCCATTGGCCTACCGTTAACGGTGGTTTAAAAGCTTGTTGCTTCATCTAAAGTTATCCAACGCGATGTTTGATAGAGAGGCAACGTGAAAAAAGAGATATAACGCCTGAAAACTCTGTTGGCATTCGGTAATTCAGAGATTTACTCGAATATTTCACAAAACTTACACAAGTTTTCCTGGTACACCAGGAAATACGAGTTTTAAATGTTTTGAGAAAAATGATTGATTTCTATAGAAGCCTAGATCTACATATTTGGGTATCCACATCCAAATTATAATTATCTGAAGATGTGTAATAACATCATAATCACGTAAGAGCGGTTGTATGAAAATCTACATCGGGTTGGACGCTCTTAAACTGCCGAATGGGCACGCCAATAACTTACAACAAAAAAGTTCCAAGCTCACCAGAAACAGCTGCAGGCGTAACTGTAGTGAGTACATCCTTCAGTTCTGCAGAGGTTTTCTCCACCAGCTCTTTGATTTCCACCGGAGGTTTCTGTGGCAGCAAGTTACAAGCGTCCCAAGGCTTATCACTTTGATCTTGCTTATGCCTTTCTAGTGACTCTAGACAGTAATCTTGGACGAAGACACTAAACGCTTCTGCCGATGCCTCGGTCGAGGTTTCAGAGCAAGTGATATGTTTCTCTACTTTTTCTTGTAGATTTTCGTCGGGAGTGAACATGCGAGGTGGCTTGGGAGTGCGTATTTCTGTGGGCGGCGTGTAGGGAGGCGGCGGTTTGTCCGGAATCTCTCTCACAACGAGCAATCGACATTGCTGCTGTTCTAAAGCCTTTATCTGAAATTCGAAGACATATAGTTACAAAAGATCCGCGGGAATATTCTGCTGAGTTACCGTAGCTATGGAATGCAAAGGACAATTAAAGGAACACGGGTGGGTTTTGGTTCTTCACCACTGATCTCAAAACGGTAAAGGAAAACATCGTAAAGAAACTGGCATGTTCTAAAAACCAAAATTCCAAGATATGAGATACCCAACCAACCCGCACTAGTGCGTGGTGGATCGTGGCCCATTCCCCCCTTACAGTGAGGAAACTTAAATGCAAAAGTGAGAGTAGGACCGGACTAAAGAAACGAGGATGGACTGTAGTGTGACTGACGATACATCTAGAAAGGGACTTTTATTAATAGAGAGGATTATAGAAAACAAAACAAATACGCCGACACTAAACTAATTGAGATGTTGATGACCTATTAAAAAAGCAATAAACACATAGACACCACTCTCATAATGTAGTTTATTTTATATTAAATCAAAAGTATTACCTTATTGACAGATTTTATGCACAGACAACTCTTAATAAAAATTTTGTTTTATTACAACACAGGGTGCGTTATAATTAAACTTACCCTAGCTAAATCTAATCTATATATAAAAGCGAAATACTACTCAATGATTAATCACGAAATCTCCGAAACTTAAAATTTAAAATTTGCCAAGTAGGTTCCTTATAGGGTTTTTTTTTTTTTTTTTTTTTTTTTTTTTTTTTATGGTAGGTAAAATCATCCAATGACAAATCCCGCCCTTGGGCGGAGCGGGAAGTAGTGTCAGACTCTTACTGACTAAAAACCTACCCCGTTCCTTCGTAGCCTATAGTGCCGGGGTCGAGCACTCCTTTCGGAACTAACCCATGACCCCAGTAGGCTTCGACCCTGCCTGCCTGCAGTTAGCAGGCTGGGCCTCTTCGGTGTGCTGACAGCTCCTTGAGGCGCGCGGGAACAGAACGCGCCGTCGACGACTTGGGCTCGGTCCGGTCGGTTACCGGACGATCGGACAGCGTGCTACCCATTGCACGCCGTCCGCAAGCCCTTCCTTATAGGGTGGCATTATCCACCAAGAACGAATTTTACGAAATTCCACCCCTAAGGGGGTAAATTAGGGGTTGGACGTTTGTATGGAGAAACCGACTATCACGCGGGTGAAGTCGCTGACAGAAGCTATACTATGATTTTTTATTAGATGAAGTAAAGTGACAGCTATAACAATGGTTGTTTGACAGTTGGGCATTGTCCACTGCTGTCACTTTACTTCATCTAATAAAAAATCATAGTATAGTATAGTATACCTATAAAAGTCTCGTGTCAGTGTTATTATAGAACTCTTCCAAAACGGCTTGACCGACTTTTATGATTATTTTTGTGTATATTTTTGTAGTTCTGAGAACAGGTCCTGGGCCATTTTTGTCTTTAATCATTCATAAGGCAGACCAACAATTGCCGGCTCAGCTAGTAATGCTATAAAGTAACTAAAACTATAATACGAACCATAGTTTTTAAATTATAGCTTTTATTGGGTTCTTACGTTTTTTTAAACGGGTCAACCTGAACTGTGATATCTTCGATTTGTCTTGGAATTATAAGTTCAAATAAATTTTATGTTAAAGGTACGTTAATACTTTTTCGAAATTACCTATATGTTTATTGCTTTTTATGAATTTACATGAGAAGAGAAGTGAGAAAAAATTGGCGAGGAAAAATTTGAGAATGAATAAAGGACGGTTTAAGACTAGAAGAGGACTATAGTAATGATGGAAGAATTACTCAATTAGAAAACGCTTCAGAAAAGAAATGAATATATTGAACGATTAATAGAGAAGTTTCGATGACAGGTTCCAAATAAATTGGAACAAGGTAAGAGTATGATGACGTAGTGTTTAGATTAGACTACCTCTCTTTCTATTGCTAGTTGTTGTCTCCGCAGCTCCTCGGCCTCCACGTGGACAGGTGCCGTGAGCGACGCTATCGATGACACGGAAACACACAGCGACTGACTACTGACGCTGTCTGTCTCTGAAACATACGTACAAGACATATAAGAAGAACGCAGTCAGCTACGATACTAATATACTCCTTTTGTTACATTTACGTTCATACATCAAAGTGCCTAGTGTGAGTTATTTTTAAGTTAACGCGGTCGGCACGGTTATAAAGTTAGGCGCTCCAATTAGTGTGCTCCTAACTCTTAACCTATCACGACAGCCAACCGCGGTAAACGTTTCAATCGCGTGGGAGTCCTGTCACGACAGTCCGTGATTTATTTATTTATTTAATCTTCATGCAACACAAAGTACAAAGGCGGACTTAATGCAGTCGGGGCCACTGACCACTAGACCAAGTATCACACAGTAATTCATACTTGGTATAGAGAGCTGGTATTTTTGGTGCATGACACCCACAATCATAATATAATTGTTTTTATGTATTTTAATTTAAATGTGCCTCTTTTATTAAAAAAATGATATTCTATTCTATTCTAATCTTGACGAGCAATCGTGATAAAACTAACCTGTAGATGACGAGAATGACTTAGACGGTAACCAGGCAGGAACATCAGGGGGCGGGCTGTCCACGACAGCGGCAGCGCCGACCGGGACCGTAAGCGGCCCGGTCGGTGCTTGACTAGTAGTTACTGGCTCCTTGTCTACACTCGCTTCACTCTCCACCATCGCCGGCACTGCGGCCTCGCATACACACGGCTCGCCGGTATCTAATGAGCTCCCATTGTCGCGACTAATGCTCTCAGCATCAGTCATCGTCACCGACGTTTGACTAGTATGCGCCTCCGGCTGCTCGTACTCTACTTCCCCTGTTTGAACACTCGAGTCTTTGATTTCACAAACTTTACCAGTATTATCACGTTCTGACTCTGTGGTTGCAAGCCATTTATCATCCTCGTGCAGATCTTTGTAGTATTGGTCAAACTCTTCGATAAGACTACGAGCAGTCGATGGAGAGCTACACGATCTATCACTTCTTTCTACATCTTTATTCTTTATCTGATCCATAAGTTTCTCGACGACTTCACTACCGCTCAAGTTAGTGTTATGACTATTAGCTGAATTTACTATGTTTCTCAGCGCTTCCTCGTTGACTTCATATTTTTTGCCACTACTGAAGATTTGCGGTAGAGAGAGGTTGTGGAACAGTATGTTGAGGTATCCTCCGTCGACGACAACGAAGTGCTCTGCGGCGGTGTCGGTGCCGTGGTCGACGGAGTTGTGTGAGTCGCTGGTCTGCACGCACTTCTCGGCGCTGGTTACGCTCGTGGCGCTGGTAATGCCGATAGCAGCACCCGCCACGCTCTGTAGCGGGGACGCCTCCGACGTCGCTTTAGAAGTGGAACTCTCTTCACACCCGCTGCTCGACAAATCAAAACATTTGAGAGGAGCAGCGTTTCTGTCAAAGCCACTATTTCTCTTCAACTTTTTCTTTCCAAGAATAATCTGTTCTACATCAACATTGTTCTTTAGCTTCAATTCTATGTTTTTCTTGGTTTTCATGAGTGCTACCTTGCGCTTCTCGGAGAGTGTAAGCAGTGCCTTGCGCATGCGTTGCATCTCCCCACACTCGTGCTGCAGTTTCAGCAGGGCGCCGCGTTGCTTCTTCTTCAGCGTTGAGATGTCCGTGTTGTCGTGTTTTTTCTTCTTCTCTAGCCAAAGTATTTGAGATTTCGTAAAATCTTTCAGCGCATCTTCTCGCATCTTCAATACGAATAAGAGATTTTTGGCTCGTCTTTGCTCATCGCGAATGAGTAAATTAAGCTGAAATTATTAAGAAAACTATTAACCCTCAGTTATTGCACTATGTCCCCTAAAAATCACAATCATCGATACTATCAGAGGTTTTTCTTCAGTAATGATTTACAATATGCATAACTGACAATGGAAGGCTATCGATGTAAGAACTTGTACCGTTGCACAGTGATAGCAAAATATTTACAAATTAAAGAATAACACTTACCAGACAAAGACTCTTGGAAGCCATTGTTTCGGTGTCGTCAATATTCGCGCCATTTTCAAGCTTCGATAAGAAATTGTCGTATTCCGAATTCTTTGCATCAAACGTCGAGTCAAATAACACCGAATTATTAGTTAAATTTTCAATTTTGCTTTCCGAGTAACATTTTTCTGTTAGCGAACAAGTTTCCAAATATTGTAGTGATTCAAAGAACGAATCAATAAAGTTCAGTTCTCGCTGGAACTGTTCACAAATGTAGTCGTTCTGCAATAGGCCGTTATTAACTCTTATTGTGCTAATTATATCCGACGGTTTCATTAATTTATTAAAGACGTAGGAACAATTAAGAGTCTTCAGATCATTCAAATGGTTTAAATAATCTTCTCTTGGCGTATTCTTTTTTTTGGACGTTTCGTCTGACGAAACGTTTCTAATAGTTTTCTTTTGTTTTAATCCATTCTTGAACAGAGACACGACATTCACAGGGTAATCTAAGGGACTAGACGGCTCAGAAGGTCCAACATTATCATCACTACCAACTAATTGAAAATTAAACTTTTGTCTAGTAGTGTATGTTACAGTAGCTCGGCTTAATATATAAGACGTCCCTTGACAAATACTTATATCACTAGAATTCACTTCTTCATTTTGGGGGACTATAGGCGGCACTTTTAGATTTGGCAATGATGTAGTTTTAAAAGTTGTACTGTCCTCTTTGGGTTCACTCTTATCCTTTGTTAATGTTACATTTGGTATTTCGAGACTATCGAACAGCGGTTTCTTAGAATCCGTTTGACTGGTGCTTTCGCACGTGATAGGAGTGATTGTATTAACTTCAAAATCCCGCATTTCTATTACATGGCTAATTGATGTCGGTAGCGGATCGGTGGCCACCACAGCATCCTTGTAATGCTCTTCATCATCTGTTTCACTTGTACAGTCTGTAGTGTTCACAAAAGTTTCTTCTACTTCAGGATCAGTGGATACAACTTTTTCTCTTTTCTTACTCTTAACATCAAGTGGAACATGAATAACTGTTAATGGTTTTTTTTTAATAGAAATGTCTTTGAATGTCACTTTAGGAGACTTATTTTGTAGCTGTGGTAATTTATGTGCAGATTTTTCTGAGGGCCTCTTGCTTATTATTGTTTTATTTTTTGCATTTTCATTCAGTATGCTCTTAATTTTTGTTAATTCCTTATCACTTTCACTTGATATCGATAAAGCTCTGCTTTGTTCACTAGTTTTCAATACGGGTTTTAAAGTTCTTGAGCTCCGCAGTGGTTCTAGAAATATAATAAGACAAATGTTATAAGTCAACAACAAAAAACTGTCGATTAAAATCATTAAGTATTATTCAGAGACAATCAATATTTTTAATTTTGCAGCATCAGCTATGCATTTCCAGTAAAAGCTGACCGTTCATTATAAAAAACTATTCAAAGTGTCAGCTTTTTCTGTAAATGTGTGCGATTGTGTGTACAAAATAAGGATTTCTTGATGTAGGTTTTACACAGTTTTGGAGAATTCTACAGAAAATAGCTAACCCAGAAATATATTTCTGAAGACTATGATTTCAGCGGCTGACTAGACTTTTTGTTTCCACAAAGTTATGGCAGTTTTACACTATATATTTGAATTTAGAATTAGAAAAAAATGGAATTTTGGGACAATAAACTCTATGTCATACACGACAAAGCTAAAATTCGCAATTCATACTTTCATATTTATAGAAAAAGTTAATTAAAAATCAACTTAACATGTACAACACTTGAGTTGTTTGGCGATGGATTCAAATTGTCTCTGGTTTTTAAAGTATATACTATAAAAAAAGAGATAACTTGAATCCATCGTACTCTTATGTAAATGTATGGATTAGCATCTGTTAGAAGTACCTAGTACGAATGTAGTACGAATGCTTCAGGGCAGGACTTACTGTCTTTATAATAAACACGTATTAAAGTGTAGATTTAAACTTCAATATGAATAAGAAATTTAACCTAGTTGTCACCTTCATCATCATCATCAGCCTTTTAATGTGCCCACTACTGGGACACAGGCCTCCTCTCTAAGAGAGGGAATGGGCCGTAATCCACGACGCGGGCCCAGTGCGGGTTGGTGGATGTCACATGTCTTCGAATTTTTGGTTCTAGGACATGCCGGTTTCCTCACGATGTTTTCCTTCACCGTTTTGAGAGCAGTGGTGATGAAATAAATTACAAAAAGTAATGCGCCCGTTACCACTCGGCCACCACTGCTCTCTTGGTGCGTTGTCACCTTACTCTACGTTTATTAACAATAATAATAACGTTGATATCTAGGTGAATCTATTATTTTTATTATTGACTAGCTTTTGCCAGCGGTTTCATTCGCGTTCCTATGTCTCAGTAATAATGTAGCATTCAATTGGTGAAAGTTTTTTTTTTTAAATTGATCTAGTAGTTTTTGATTTTCTTCATTACAAACAAAAAAAGAAAACCTTTCGTCTTTATTACATAAGGGGCCATTCAAGTATTACAGCACTACAGGGGTGTATTACTTAGGGGGGTAGGGGTGGGGCCTTGCTTTGCTTATTTTTGATGGCATGGGGGATGGGGTTAATATTTCCCAAAAATCTGCTTACGTAATACTTGAACGGCCCCTAATATATTAGTATATAAATAACTGGGTATCTACTGAGACTGGCACACCGAGGGTTCCGTACAAATTAACTTATCTACCTAAATACTTAATTAAATTTCCCAAGATTATCGAGGCTCGAAGATTTTATCGAATTGAAAAGTGTATTTTTTGTGATGTAACTACAAATTTACAGTTTTCAGATTTAATCCTATACATATTTATGTTATAAGACCTTGTTTCATGTCAAATTTCAGGGTTCTAGGTCAACAGGAAGTACTCTATGAATTTTGGTTGCCTTGAGATTGTCGAAATATACGTTTCTTACGACATAAACAGCTGTATCTGTTTTTTCTTTATGTTTTCACAGCTTCAAGGGACCGCGGACCTGAGTGTATATGGTTTTGATTTCAACTCAAAACCTACCTAACCGCGTTCCCGAGATAAAGGGTCTTGACAGACAGACGGACAGCAAGAGCTAAGAGGGCTCCGTTTTTCCTTTTGAAGTACGAAACATTAAAAAGATGCACAGCCGAAACAGCTGGGGCTAAAATTATGGCATTTTCCACTAAGCACTAAGAAACTTCAATAAAATTCATCCACTATATGAAACGAGAGTCCAAAGTTAGTGTGGATAAACCTACTATCAGGCGACCGAGGACGCTAGCAGAAGCTTGTATTATTATAGATAGGCTCGCGCTTTTCCACTATTTCAGATTTAAAAGATAGAAAATAAAGAAAACATATTTATTTTGCCCGAATACATCCACAATAAAAAACAGCAATCTGTCTGACCATGTGTGAATCGGGCACTGTGTTGCACCATAGACACTAGACAGAACACAATTGTCTAGGTTTAAACCTAGACAACTGTTTTCTGCAACCTTGACCGACAGAGACAAACATAACATAAAATATAAACAATAATATAAAAAAAGAAATACAATATATAAATCCAAGTCGTGCGTCGCATCTAGGCAAAAATAGGTCGTTGCCCACCTCACTTAGTGCTCGATTACGGAGACGCGGCGCGTTGCGCGGCGCGTCGGGCGGTCCGTCGTACATTAAAACAATGTTTGTGCGCGAGCGATGACGCGGCCCGCTACTGCAATGTATGTCGAAACGCCCAACGCGCCGCGTCTCCATAAACACGGCCTTAAGATTCCCTAACGAGCTCGGTTTTTTTTTTAAGTGGAATTCTCCATTCCTTAGCTATACGCAAAATGATTATGTTCCTAAAACGTTTTGTGCGTATGGTTAGGGCGTCCACCTTGAACCCATAGCGCATTGCCGTACATCTGGCACTTATATAAACGAATTGTTAAGATATCTTACCTTTATCATTTTTAATTTTACTATTGTCTGCAGCAGGACTGGCTTGTCGACCTCGTTTAGGATGATGAGACACACTCACTATCATTTCTCTCTGTTTAGATGCACTTTTTGTTTTGGCACTTAAGTTGATTTCCCTTGAAACTAAAAAAGACATATACATCATTTTATTATATGTTAACCGAATATACGTCATTAAAGTGTGATGACTTATTATTTACTAAGATTAAATGTCTAACGCTATGGAGATACAAATGTTTGACTTAGATTATTTTATATTTCGCATTCATGTTTCGCACAGCATCCAAGCTTTACACAGTTTTTGCCATTTTTATGTTATCACAACCTGTTTTCGATTTTTTTGGTTCTAATTCTTCAAGATGCCTTCTTTTTCCGATTTGAGGTGATGGTGACAAAAATAAATTGATCAATGTAAAGAATCTGCCAGCGTTTGGACCCACTCCCTCGACACATAAGTCGGGTTTGTTGCCACTAGGTCTAATTGTTAAAAGTAAATATGCGATACAAAATGTATGTGGAAACAAAACAAATTAATTTTACTTATATACCATAGCATAAAGACAAGATGATGAGAAAGGCTAACATATGATCCCAGTTATCTAAGTATATATATAAAAGCGAAATACCACTCACTGATTAATCACGAAATCTCAGAAACTATAACACCTAATATTTGGCAGGTAGGTTTCTTATAGGGTGTAGACATCCGCTAAGAACGGATTTTACGAAAGTGCTCCCCTAAGGAGCTCGAGCCCAAGTTGTTTACGGCGCACACTGTTCCCGCGCGCCTCAGAGTTGTCAGCAAACTGTAGGGGCCCAGCAGGGCCGAAGCCTACTAGTGCCAAGGGTTATGTGAAAATGAACCCCTGGGACAAAGGCAATGAAAGGAGCAGGGTAGGTTTTTAGTCAGTAAGAGTCTGACACTATCTCCCGCCCCACCCAAGGGCGGGATTTGTCAATTTGATGATTTTACCTACCATAAATAAACCCCTAAGGGGGTAAAAGGGGGATTGGAAGTTTGTATGGAAAAACCGACTTTCACGCAGGCAAAGCCGCTGGAAAAAGCTAAAGCCCGGACGCGGAGCAGGAAGAATTTCGTACGTTGACCTATTATTACCTGTCTCGGTCACTCCCGCGTAAATATAATGCATCTCGCTCGCACAGATGCAATGGCCTCCGTCGTCAGGGATTATAAACCCTTTACTGTAAACTTTTTACTGTTATTGTAAGTTTTGTTCTTTTTTGAATGTGTTTTTTTTTGGTTAACATTTAGTCACTACAAAAAATCCTTGACGATATTCATAAATTTAAATAATGAATGACAATGATATTTTTTTATTTTATTATCATATTTCTACCGAATTAGTCATTTTAACTCGATTTTTATATTGTTATAATAATGTATTGTAAATAAATAATTTATATATTATATAACAATAATTTATTTATTTATTTAGACTTTTTTTTCTCTTTCATATGTTTAATATAAATCGCACTTAATATAAAAATGTTTGTGACCACTGTCAGTAGGCCTAAAGGTCATTGTACGAAATTCTTCCTGCTCCGCGACCGGGCTTTAGTAACTAATAATACTCATCAATCGTTCTTAGCAAGCTTGGTGATATCTTGTCGCAGTAAAATGAGAGAAATACCTGAATCAACACTTCTATAAAAACTTGATTTTGCTGTAAAGTAGGTTATTTATTTTGTAACGTTTATATTTCTTATTAATTTTCTGAGTAAGCAAAGCAAAAATTACTGTCTATTTAACGTCACTATGAATTATTGCTTGAAGTACATGAACGTACATATTTTTACGAAGTTGGGTAATATTACACTAATGTCTTTAATAAATTAACCAACATATATGTAGAACTTAGAGTTATTAATTATGCAAGTATGATAGTGCATTTTTTTCCAAGGGTGGAAAACAAAGACTAAAACGACACCTGTGTCCTTCAGTAGCCCTTTGCGTGCCAGTGCTAGGACTACGGGTCTCCTTTTCAGAAATTCCCCGCGGTCCTAGCCAGCAGACATCGACACTGTTGGGCCCCAAGGGTTCGCTGACATCTCTTTTAAAAGCGCGTGGATCAAGTGCATATAATATTTATTTTATAATTAGTAAATTCAGTAAAGATTGACATTGTTGCCTAGAATCAAAGTTGATGACGCAAGTTTAAGATGAATACAACATTTAATATTAACAATTTACATTAATAACTAGCGGTCCCTCAGGACGTTGTCCTGACAAGTTATAAAAAAAAATCCGATTGCAGCGCCACCTGGTGTAATTTTATTTTATAACCGTCTAGGGATTCACTCAAATATACATTAAAAATCGTCAGAAGTTATACTCCCTCGGTTTAGGGAGTTAACTAAACGTTAACAAACTTAATACCTTTTTATTAAAAAAAAAATCGTATAGAAGACATACAAAGATTATTTAAATTTAGTTAACTACCTTACATCGTTTAAGGTAAATAGCTAACTGTAAACATGTTTAGATAACATTTTTAGACAATTTTTAGATAAAAGACATGTGAAGATTGTTTACCTTTATTTATTTCCTATGAAAAACTAGCAAAAAAAGCTCCATATGATATATATGGTTGTTGGATATACATATGTATCATGTCGATACCTCCTACGTACCTATATTAAGCCATATTTTATTATGTTTAATACAAGATGACTCATGATACATAGTAGGTATCGATTTATATTTGATACTGTCCTCTCCAAAGCCCTTTTATATTTCCAAGTCTCAATTCAGGGCGGAGTGAGAACAAGTTACAATACCCTTGTAAATTTCGCTAGATGGGTGCTTATTAGGGAATCCAAACCCGCATCAAAATTGCGATCCCGCAACGCTGCGGGATTCACCGCAGGATTTTCTGAATTGGGTTTTTTTTAAATATATTTTTAAGTGAAACATGTAAAAAACTGTTCCGGGGCCTCGTTCAAGCCATAGTCCGGAGCGAGAGGGAATAAGAGGAGAAAGCCTCCTCTTGGGAAGACCCATCAGTGTTCCTTTTATTGCCCATTTCAGAGCCGCGGTAACTATTTCAAACAATCCCGCAAACCTTTTGCTAAGGCCGGGGAGATTTTTTGATAAGAAAATTTGTGTTCCTAAAACTCAAACGGCAGAACAGAACGACAAATGTGTGGTTTTTGTCAATAAAAATCTAACACGCCCTCTTGCTCCGACCTAGAGCGAGAGCCGTTATTGAATGATTTCTCAACTCAAAAAATAGTTTTGGAGTACCAACCTAAACTGTTATTGATTACGTTCCCTTCAACTTAACAAACGGGACTTAAAAATTGAGCTGTAAGGTAAAAATTTAAAATAGAATTATTCTCCATACAAATACTATAAAAAAGTCTCGTGTTCCATGTAAAGTTGTTACATCACTTACTTATTAATGAGGCTGTGCTGGGTCTAATAAATGCATAGCCAGAAAAGCGCGCAGCGCGTCTTCTTAATCCAATAAAAAAAAATCAATCCCGCATGTTTAATCCAGCAATTCTGATCCTGGAAAAAAGCTGTGGGATCCCGCGTTTGCGGGATTGAGTGGATTCCCTAGTGCTTATAATATCTACTTACATTTAGTGGTATTTGGTAATTTTGATGTAAGCCTATTATTTTGTGACGATTTAGGCTTGAAATCTGCTTCCGTGGATCTACTCGATGTTTTTACAGTGAAAGGCTTTTTGTCTTCAGCTAAAATTAAAAAGAAAATATTATGAAGGTAAGTAACATCGACCTATATTCTTACGATAGACAAGCACTTTCATATAAACTATTTTTCAAATGACTGAAAAGTTCAAACAAAAAATCGCTGCAGCGCTAGAGTGCTATTATGTCGTCAAAGAAAACTTTTAAAACTTACAGCGCTAAGATAGCTTATAGAGGATACTTTTTCGCGGCCAAAAAATCTTAAGCGCCATGAATTTCCTATTACTTACGCGTTTCGTTCAACTTAGTGTAATCACATGTCATCCATAATATAGATTTTTATACCGCAGAAGTGACACAGTTTCTTGCCTAAAATACTTCATTACAATAATACTCTATTTCAAAATGTAATAAGTCTTCGTTAGTATAGATTCTCTTCGCTGACATATCTTGATGAGTTTTTTGTTGGGTAACAAAAATATAGTCGTCGTAATTTTTAAACTTCGATAATAGTACATTATGATACAAGTGTGTAATGTACATGGTAACCGTCGAGGCGGTATTAAGACCCGAGCCATGGCGAGGGTCTTTAGAGAGCCAAGAACAGTAACCATACATTACTCACGTGTATCATACGACGTTTTTCAATATTTAGCTAACTAATATTACAACGGTAAAACTAGTTAACATTTTTCATAACATGGCGGTAAAAAATTAAATAATTTTTCATAGGCACGCGCTAGGCTATGGCTATATGGTCTTTTGATCATATTGCCTAGTCGTCGTTTGTTTTCTTGTATGATTTTTTTTTACGTTAATGTCATTCGTAGTCACAATAGATTATGGATGTAACATTTTATAATGTTTTTTGTAGTATTTGATTTAATTTTATTAATACAGCTCATGAACTTCACTCGAAAAAATCACGCCAAAAACCGCGCGCGTCTTAAAATGATGGCCATAGACCACAAACAATTTTTATTTTTTCGTATTCAAAATTTGTTTCGCAAACAAAGAGGTTGAACAAAAAGGTTATAGCTACATTACAGCACTAGTGCGTAATGGTAATCAAAATGTCATAGTTTGGTAATAGGTGCCATTATATACCTAATTATAGTGCAATAGGAGCCACTTTCTGAGCAAGTGTATTGAAAAAATATGTTAATATATTATTCATACAAGAAAAGAAAGAACACAAAAACTCGGCAAGTGAAAGTGAGGGTGAACCCTCAGAGAGCGAGTACTTCAAATCCCGAATCGAGTCTTAAAGATTTTTCTGAATCGCAAAAAAGTTTTTTTTTATGACGTAATAACAATTTTCCGTTTTCAGATTTATTCCTATATTTGTACTCTATGACCTTACTTCGTGCCATATTTCAGGATTCTAGGTCAACGGGAAGTACCCTATGAATTTTGATACCCTTGAGAGTGTCGAAACATGCGTTTTTTCCGACATCAAAACGTCAGTATCGTCATCATTTTTATCTTTTTTTTTTTAACTGAATAGTTTGATTTTGTGGCATTTAGCCAAGCATTTTTATCGAGGATATAATCTTCCACTTTATAATATGCTTGTCTAAGCGTTTTATACATGTTTTAAATTTGGATTAATTCAATTGGATAATCTCAATATTTTATAATTTGAGTATATGGTTTTAATTTCAACAAGATACCTCCATGCGTTTTCGAGATAAAGGGTCTTGAAAGCCAAACGGACTACAAAGTGATCCTATAAGGGTTTCGATTTTTCTTTTTGAGGTATGGAACCCTAAAAAATATCGAACTGTTTATAAAACACCGCTTGAAGTCTGTGTTCTGTAAAACAGTTGTAGGTAAAAACCTTCAATTCGTTTTCATAGGGGGGAACATCTGTATGTTTTAGTCTATGATTGTAAAATGGAGGGCACTTTTTTGGAATATTATCTTTTCTATTATATTATTATGATATTAGAAGCTATTACATCGTTTGGATAACCAGTAGTTTTATTTCTTTAACTACAGAATTATTATTTATGTCCAGGTACTTTTTGATTCGAATTTATTAGCACCGCTCCCACACTGCATCGAAAATTGCACTAACGTCAGCTGAGCGCGGACTGTAGTGTCTGCAGTTCACCTGATTAGAAAATAGTGAATGTACGGCACGCGTCATCTGGTGCGTAGTACATAAATGTATATCGATGGTAAGTACAGTATCAGTTGTAAAATAAACTATGTCACTGTGTATGTACTGTATGATGGTGTCAAGATTACTGTTGTATTCTGATGTGGTAACAAAGTTAATGTATTCAAATATAATAAAGAATTTATCTAAAGGACTCACAAGAAGTCATAAAATCCATTAAAAAAAATTGTATGGGAATTCCCTTGTTTTCAGGAATTCCAATCACTTACTAATTTACAAAAAATATGTCCGTTTCCTGGATCTAAGCTAGCTTCGCACCAAATTTCAGAAAAATCGGTTCAGCCGTTCTTGAGTTATAAATAGTGTAACTAACACGACTTGCTTTTATATACATCATTAAATTTTTGTCGTTTTAATCCCGCGGAGGGTCGATTCGGTACATGAAACACTATCGACTTGTAAAGAAAAAATTAAAAAATAAAGTACTTTTTTTTTCAACTCGAATTAATTTATGCATGTACGACATTAAGATCTTCAAGTAAACGTCAGCTGAGCGAGGCCAATGAACTGTAGGTAGTTAGTACGCAATGACCGACAACTACCTACAAGGTGATTGACTAGTTTACTTAAAGAAATTAATTTCGTACATGCGTACATATTAAATCGAGTTTTAGAAAATAAGTACTTTATTTTTTTATTTTATCTTTACAAATCGATAGTGTTTCATGTACCGAATCGACCCGCGGGATTAAAACGACCAAAATTTAACGGTATATATAGATATAATATTTTTAACCCTTGAAGGAAAAGACAACCGTTCCGTTAGGGGTTAAAAATAGTTGAAATGAAAATTATTGATTGATCAAAAATCATTTTTTAAATTAATTTTAACACAAGTCAACTAGCCTATTATGAACCTTTTTTCTGTTCTGAAACTAAACTTATTGTACTGTTGTTCTTTTTAAACGCGATCACCTGATGGTAAGCAGTGGTGCAATAATCTATGGTAAGGTGCACTAGTTTATTAAGAGCCTTAGAGACACCTAAATTATAATCGGACAGGATGACTGCAGCAAAAGCAGGGCAGCAGGGTCCAAAGTTATTGTTCCAGTTATATATTTATAAATAAGCAATTTAGTTGCTATGTTATGTCTGAGTATGGTTTCCGTACTTAGTCCTATACGGACCATTGTATTTAGGCCATGGAGGTCATAACCTTTGGTGGGCTTCTTCCAACCAGCCCACCTCTCTGCAAAAACTGATTAAGCCTCCGATTTTTCAGGGCATCAATGAGAGAGTTCGGGAATCCTAAGGTTCATGTGCTTGTATCAGTGACACCTGTGCAGTCCAGAAAAATTTAATTGCTATTCTTGAAATATATTACTATAATTCTGTCTTTACATAATTTATGTAATGATTTTCATACTAAGTAATGATATGGATTTGTTTAGTCAATAAGTGTGTGGTAATAATATACTCACCAATTTTTTGATGTTGGTTAACATTTTCGTCATCTTCTGATATGGTAACAACTTTTCTTTGAGTGTGACTTTGACTAGTAGTCATCTTAGGTGGAGCAGCTGGATGAGTCTTCATAGACCGGCTCGTTCTTAGTAATTCATCTTCATCAATTGAAATTATTCGCCTGAGTCTTGGTTTTAATGTGTAGCTGTTTGGACCCCATGTTGCTGTTGGCATAAAACATAATAATAATAATAATAATAATAATAATAATATCCCCATCGCTGTATCTCTACGTTGACGTCGTGATGGGGCTTGCGTGCTCCAATAAACCCTAGGTTGTAACTCGCCTAGGGTGAGGGGCCAGACTAAGAGAGATACAATCCGCAGGGCAGTTTTGTGGCGAACTGTTGGGCATTAGCGACCCCACGGACCCGATCTCCTGGGAGAATTCTCGTTCTTCATCTCCGGCTTGCCTTTATTGGCCGACCGTAGTGAACACTGACGAAGAACAGAGCTCCCACCTCTCTCTTGCCTTTATTGGCTGGTTTGAGTGGAGATTCGCAAGAGCAATCGTGCTCGGGAGAAGGATGTATAATCCAGTAAGGTGCTGGTAGGGATCTTGACCGCACTTCCGGGATTGTCCTGATAGCCGTGGTATACCTCTCCACTCCTCAAGCACCTCAGGATATGTTGCCCTCTTGTTGCTACGTCACTTCGTGCTAGCGGCCGTTTTTGGGGGCCCATTTATTGAGTGTGCAAGTCACCCCCTGCCTGTTTACCGATGGATATTAATAACATTGTTTAGGCAGGGGCCATAGTTTTCACATAGTTCTTGGTAACCAGTCCACTTAAGACTCCAAAAACCATAGCCCTATTGTCTTTATTTTCCATATGTCACAATAGTTTTCACCAACCGGGGGTTGTCCTTGGATGCACTAGCATTGCGCGTACAGGGACAATCGTCGGTTGGCATCACGTTCCATTAAAAGTACCTAAAGGGCCTCTGCGAGTTGGTTTCGGCTCCTCGTACGCCTTCCAAAGGTCCAGGACCTCAGGGTCCTGAGATAAACAAATACATAAGAAATAATAATATTTCCACAACTATCACACAACACCGTCTAGTCCCAAGCTAAGCAGAGCTTGTGTTATGGGTACCAGACAGCTGATAAACATACTTATATATTTCTAAATACATACATATTATAGATAAATAACACCCAGACACAGAACAAATGATCGTGCTCATCACACAAACATTTGTCCTGGGTGGGAATCGAACCCACGACCTCTGGCATAGCAGTCAGGGCCACTAACCACTAGACCAACAGGCCATAATGATTATTTAATTGAGTATAAGCAAATAAAATAGGATGTGGGCTTTCTTACACAAATTGCAGACTTCAGTCCAATATGCATACGGAAGTTCACATCCATGGCCCAGATATGGCACACTCACATAAGCCTGAGTTTTTAGTTCAAAAAACAGGACATATGGAGATATTTTCAGATCCTGAGGGCTATTTGCAAGACTGGTCAAGATTGAGCAGTGTGTCCTGCCCTCATCCCAGACAAGAGTAAATCTAAGGCCAAAAATTATGTTAACAGAGGAACAAATCAACTGGATTTTTAACTCCGATACAACAATGGGACTAATGGACTTACCACACACTCAGACTTCAACGCAGTTTTGCCCGTGCAGGTGAAAAATATGCGTGAGGTAAAAACCAAAAAAATAGAAATGTACCTGAACTGTAAAAGGCCAAAAAAATAGAAATCTCCCTGAACTAATTTGTTTTGGGCATTTATAATGGACCTATTAACCGTTTTTTAAATTAATTGACATGACTATTTATTCTGACATGTTACTAATAATGCTGTTACATTAACAATCAGACACCCATCTTTACAAAGCATAAAACAATGTTGCTTCCCGCTCTCTGTCCCTATGTATGCTGAGATCTTTAAAACTACGCAATGGATTTTGATGCAGTTTTTTTTTAATAGATAAAGTGATTCAAGCGGAAGGTTTATATGTATAATACGAGAATAATATATTTAATATCTCCATTGCACCCGTGTGAAGCTGGGTGGATGCTAGTTTTCGCATAAAGTAAAAAGGTTTTGAAAATATTGCAGTTATCTCTTCGCAATGGCTGCGCAAAGGTATGTTACTTTCTAAATGGAAGTCCAACACGTTTTTTGATTTTTGGAATTAATGGCTAGTCTTATTATGGGGATATCAAATAACTGCACTGATCAGCATCAAACAAGATATATTTTAATAACAGTGAATCAAAATATCTAGTCATAAAATTATGACTGTTCACTATCTGTTTATAACTGTTTTGTAAATTGCAAAAGAGTAATCACTTCACTCTTTTGCAATTTACAAAACAGTTCTTTGGATGTAAACCCAAGAATCGGTTTTGGAATTATTACAACCAATGTAAGAAACAAAGAAAGAAAAAATATTTATTTGTGCCGCACACAATTATATAAACTAGAAATACACAATGAAAAAACACAAAATCAGTATGTATCAGGCCAAATGTTGTGTTATTTAAAATGATGAATATGGCAGTGTCAGTATTATGAAAAGGCCGACTGTGATGCCACAAACTCAGTTACAGACGTTAAATTAAAAGACTATCTAAATAAAATAGTAAATACTGAAGAAATTGATAAAATTCGTAAATTTATGGCTGTGATGTAGATGATAAACAATATTTAAAAATAGTGCATATAAGAATCTCTACAAACATAATTGTGTGCTTTTCATTAAATATGTTGATTTTTTAGTTTACTTATAAAAACTGATACCTTAATACTTTTTCATAATAAGACAGCCAAGTGTACAACCTCCATAATAAAACAGGCCTAAAGGTCACCCTTTTCTGCCTTTCTCCAAGTACATGAGAGTCATTCATGAATCATCATTAAATCACATTGATTAAATATATATATGATAAGTAGTTTCAGAATCATCTGGCTTCAGGAATATTCACAATAGCATAGCAGTTGCATATATCATAAGCAATTTAAAATAACAGCAAGTAAATAAATAATTATTCACAAAATTGAAATACCTAGATAGGTGTTTTTTACTATTTATGTTAGTTATCACAAGCAATAAATTAATAACCCAGAAAAATTACAATACATAGTGTTGAGTAGATAGATCTATGTCAGTATAATAATGATGACACAGTTTGTGATAAAATAAGAGTATTACTATCAGCAGCATTGGTATTATTTATTAGGACTGAATAAAAACCTTCAAATTGAATTGAATGGAACAAGAACAGGACCACATACATACTCTGTTCCAAAATGATATCTAATTTGTCTCAGAGCACACTTGCTAATAAATATTTTAACACTGAAATTCTCTTAAAGAGATGTATTGACTAAGACATCAATCAGTTAAAATATACAAGACTTCAACGAAAGTTCTATAAGAGGTGCATCACCCTCCAGACGATGGTTAAACATCATGGGAAACCATGGGAAAGAAAAAAAACAACAGTAACTGCCTCACCTTTAGAGTCAAAATCGAAATCTGGTAGCTTTGTATATTTTATAACTGAGCTCTTTTGCTTTGATGGTGTGGTATATGCAATATCATCTATGTTTAAAAAGAAATTAAACACATTAGTTTTATTGGCATCTGGTTTTGTTGATGCCGATGCATCCATTATGCTGAACACTATATTTTTTTTGCATAAATTACGGCGCCAACCATTTTACTCATTCTTCAGCAATAATAAATACGGACGAACACTACGACTGTATTTATTAGGATTAATTTTAATAGCTTATTCACATTTTTTTAATTTAATTGTTTCACGAAAATTTTTTTCTGAAGTAACCAAGAGTTTAGTTGCTTGTCAATAAATTTTAAACAACTTTTGGTTTTAGTCTATGATAATAATAGACAAAAGAGCAGACCACAGATTCTAAGTCTCTGAACTCAAAATTCGATTTCGATTTTTCATACACAAGTCCATAAAAATCCCATCGTGTAATCGTGTGTCGTCAAAATTGTAAAGCAATGACTTCATGGAATCATGACACATACAGGAGTTACTTAAATCTACTGTTCCCAAGAAACATTTTAGATTAGAATATTCTAAAACAGTGGCGTAGCGTGGGTTTTCGCTGCATGGGGCCGACCGGAAATATTTTTTTTTCCCTTTGTTTTTTGTTATTAATGGACTAAACATTTTGTTTAATAGACGTAATCAGTAATTCGTAATACTTATTGAAAGTCAAGATATACCACTGCTTCAGAATAAAATTTTTTTGTACCATACATACATCAGAAATTCCCAGAAAGTTCATCTATTAAAATAATTAACTCTAGATACAGTTACATACCTAGGTACATGCAATAATATAAACAATCAAGAACCTATTAAAGTATTTATTACCAACAATTAATCAAGGGCTTAGTGACTTTTATAACATCAGTTGAAATAAACTTGGATTAATAAAAGTAATAGACCCACTGGAGGTATCGAATTGAAATTAAAACCTTATACTCAGATCTGCAGTCCCTTGAAGCTGTAAAAAAAAACCTCCTAATTTAATGAAAAAAAAAGATTCGGCCATTTATGTCGCAAAAAACGAATGTTTCGACACTCTTATGGGAATCAAAATTCATAGGAAGAAAGAAAAACATTTTATTTGGTTTTGTGTGCTAAAAGTTTTGAGCACACTTAAAAGTCTTGAGAGATAAATAAAAATTAAGTTTAGGAAAAAAAACGATAATGAATAAATAAATAGGAAATAAGGGTACATAGAGTACTTCCCATTGACCTAGAACCCTAGAAATACCTAAACATACTCATATTTTTTACATTTTCCAAATTAATAAATTGGCGCTACTATTAATGCTACACCACTGTTCTAAAATAATTATGTTAAAATAGTCAGATATCTTCGACGTTATTGTAATTTCTAACTAACGTTACGATAAAGGACTTTGGTAAGGCAAAAAATGGCAAAAAATACCAAACAAATAAAATTCTGTACCAAACAAATTAAAATGCTAATCTCAATGATCTTTCGATTATTACTGGTCCTGAAAAAAAATCTTCACAATTTATACAAATGCCTAGAAAACATAATAGAATAGAATATTCTAAAACGTTATTGAAATTTCTGTAATAAATAAATTAAACAAACTAGCTTTAAGAAAAATGACGTTAAAAAAGCATAAAAATTGCCTGATACCAGATAAATAATAAATAAAATTATGTAAAAAAACAAATTAAATCGCTAACCCAATGATCTTTCAACTATTGCTGGTTCTAAAAAAATCCGTCACAGTTTGTTTACAATAGTTGGTAAAAAACCTTTCGCATAGGCATATAGAATGCGCAAAATCATCAAAACGTTTCATATCTTTGGGGCAGAGTTGAACTTTTTCGTTATTCATAAGTTTCTCTTTTGTAATCCTGCTAAACTGCTAAAGTCAAGTAAATCATAACGAAGTGAGTGGAATGCTGTTGTTGCTTTTATTGACAGCATCGTAATATCTGTGATGGAGTGATTTTAGGACTTATCTAAGGTTTTGATACTGTCTCTGTCCTCATATTACTTATTCAATTATAAAAGATAGAAAGTTAAGGGTCCTGTCTGCCATCTTTATAAGCTATCTCTCCAAGCGAACACAATGGGTCAAAATCAGTTCACTTATAAATGACAAATTCTTCGGGTATTGAAATCTTTTACAGAAAAAGAAACTATGACGTGGTTATTTTAATTTCTTAATTGCTATACTCGTTTCTTTAGACCAGGTAGAAAATTTCCCACCTAGCCTCGAATAGGTTAGAATAATAAAAAATAAAATAAATTAATAAAAAAAAGACTGCTAAAAAAAACATTTTTAAAATAAAAAAATTCTAAAATTTTTTGTATTTTTAAATGTTTATTGTAAATAAAAAAATAAAATCTAATTTATATGTCTAAACTATGAATAAAGAAAATAAATAATAATCAACTTATACAGAAATGCGAGTAAAATTGCAGATTCTTACAAAAGTCCACCATTTTAGATTCCCGCAGCCCTACCGGCACCCATCAATTATTATTATCAGTTTCACTACTTTTGCCAGGTGCGTTGGAGTTTGAATTCGTGGTGGGATGAGCGTGAGTCTAGTGAGCCATCTACCCAATCAGTTGCTAAGTCCACTTTAGAAATTGAACTATGTTATATATTTCCTTTTGAGTCTATCGCAGCCGCCAGTTCATTACGGTACCTTTTCAGTCTCTCTTGGTAATTTTGTGTCAAAAACATTTTTTTGAATTTTTTCTGATTCAATTCCTGCTGATTCATTTTTAGTTCAAGAATTCCTGCTGATTCATTTTTAGTTCATCGTGGATTTCGGTGTTGGTAATGAACCAAGGAACATCAGAAATAGTCCTCATATTCAAGTTTTTCTTTCTCTGTATTATAGCTATACTTGATTTGCAAGCGCTCTTATGGATTCATTTGTAGATAAGGAGTTTGTTGTCAACGCTCAATATGCTATTGCATCCCAATAACCAATATAGGTTTTTGTGTTGATCTCATATCTCTTGGGTTTTTATATATTCGCACAATAAACTGCGGGTGGTCGAAATGTTATTCAAGGTAACATAGTGTCTCGGTGAGGAAGCATGATGTTATCTATTTTCACGGGTCTGCTCACTTCCCCTTCACGCCGCGAAATGACCCTTTTTCGCAGCGTGAAGGGGAAATGTCCTCAGAAAAAGTTGCTGTCGTATCTCCGCTAGATCAGGTAAAGTGTAAAAAGAATAGGTCCGAAAACTGAACCCTGAGGAACTCCAGCTCTTATGTCGTAGAATCTAGACTTTGTTTCTGCTATTTTTGTTTGAAAACTTCTTTCCAAAAGGTAAGATTTTAGTAGTTAGTAATACTGATGAGTAAATTCCTTGCCTTTTATGAAAAACCTTATGCCTAATAATTATGCCAACAAACCTTTGAAGCATGTGTGGAAAACAATTCACAGTTGACTCGGGGCTGATTCTTACCGGACGGCGAGCAAAATATATCAAATTGCTGGTCGTTTGTAAGTCCGCGCATTCGGAGTCCGAGAATCGTCCTGCGACTACTGTCACCCAGCAGACCTCACGACAACTGGACCATGAGGATTAGCCCTCCCGGCCCCTCCCTCTTCACCACCTCTGTTACTGGCATTACTGCTTCGCAGAAGAAAGTCACTACTTCGTATACCGTTCTCGCTCTATACCCACAATGGCCACCTCCGATCGCCTTCACGAGGACACGGTGGTGGCTCCATTCATATTCTATTGGGCAGACCTACACCATATCCTTCGGGTGATTCGGACAATAATAAAGGAGGGAAGCAACACTCCCGCTGAATTCGAAATTGGAACCTAAGCTCCTAACAGCGTCCGTTGTAAACCTACTTCAGGTGAAAAGAGACGGCTCTCTAACCTGCTCACCAAATAGAATGCCTTGCACCACATACTATTATCTAATTTTAGCCAGAGTAGAATTTTTCTACTGAAGTAGTCTAATTTTCCAGTTTTCTAGTTTACTCCAATTGCCTCAGTTATATAATCACCTTTTTGCGTAATCAATTCTAACCATAAACAACTATAGAATATAATCTATCAAAGTGTAATATATTTATGTCTACTCTACATTCTCTCTTCATTGTACACCTCTACATTGGTTCATGCGTTGTGCGATTCATGGAAGTAGTGGAATAAAATCAATCTTTTGTTTGTTTTACAAAATCCAATTTCAGTCCTCTCTAAAGAAATTGGTACGGTGTTCGTGAATCTTAAATTCAGTATAATACTTTTTTTGGAGTACTTTAACGTTTTTTTCAATTGATGAGCATTATAGATCGTGCGTAGCAGTAATCTCTGTGGTTTTACAGGCAGGGAACTCAGTGGTCACTGTTGACGAAAAAATGTGTCCTTATTCACTCGCGATTGGAAAATATTGGTCGTAACTATATTCCCGATTGAGGCGCGACGATGCAATCGCTGGCTTTCCATCATAGATTCAAAAGATAGTGGTGTACAGGACAATGAATATTGCTAAAATTTACGAAATTTGGTGTGTTGCGTAGAGAAGAATATTTTCGTAAAGGATTCTTATATTATAAACTGTGAGTAATAAGTTTAGTAGTATCGGTTGATCATTTTACCACCCATACATACTTATTGACGAAATTAACAACTATTTTAAGATTTCCTACTGTAGAGCTATTGATCCAAGAAGAAACAGATATATTTCGTAGTTAGTACCTTCCTGAAGTACCTACCTGTACAATATAGTCGGGTGTTAAGACCTTGCTTGCACACATAGCAAAAGTATTAGGTGGCTTAATATTTTTTTATTTATTTATGTAAAATAATTTTATGTTCATTCTCGTTAGGACACGAAAAATACTGTCCTTAGTATTTAAAATAAAAGAAGGGCTTAAAAATTATTTATAATATATGATTATTTATATTTATGTACTGTTATGTTACAAGTAGGTCTGATGAAAAATTGGCTCAAGTTTATTACTGACAATTATAGCAAATTTCATGTAGATATATGCTTTCTTCTGGTTATTCTAAATATTCACTGTTCATTTATTTACAAATTATGTAGAGCTGTTTATTATGTTAGAGTTTCAATAAACTAATTGCAAACTTGCCGAGCATCTTGCTATCACACTAAGGGCCAATTTCACCAATAAACTAATCGCGATTATATTAAACAAAACGCAGTTTGAGCGCCTAATCGAGATTATAGATTCATTTTGCGTTTCACCGCTATGAATTGAACCTAGTTTACGCTAAACTCAGTTTCAATTCTTTTGTTGTCATTCATGTTTACGACACGGGTCTTAAACTAGATTACGCTGAGCTCAGTTTAGTTGAACTAAGTTTTTATATTGAATGGTGAAATCAGCCCTTAATATTATAAAGGTGAAAGTTTGTGAGTGTGTTTGTTGGATTTTGATGAAACTGACATGGGTGGACCATGTCCTGGATTAGCACATAAGATACTTTTTAATCTGGGGAGTATGTTCCTGCGGGATCACTTATACTATTATGCGGGTAAAGCCGCTGGCACCAACTAGTAACTTAACATAACTAGTTGCTGCTGTTTCCATTACTAGATGCTAGATAGCTAGTTCTTATTCTGACTTTCAATGCTTTTTTAATACTGTTGGCAGCAACGAAGCATAAAAAAATGTTTACAATAGATCAGCTTTTACATGTATACATTTTGTCGATGTATACATACATGTGATTGCAACTTCATACTACTGAGTTTTTGGTCAAACTTGTTCACTACTATAAATAATAATAATATCATTTATTTTCTCTCATAATGGTTTTGTGGCACTTCACAGTTTAGAACTACTATGCATTCCAAATAAGAATAGGAAAGCCAATAACCTCGATCTGTCAAAATTTGAGTGAAAATTACAGTTTGCAAAAAAAACTTATTTGTATATATAATAAAGGATTTTTTTTGCTTTGTATCACAAAGTCTTAGTTAAATCTAGGTGAAGTAAAAACGTTATTGTTTAATATAAATTAGCTAAATATATTGTATAAAGTCATAATTCGTTTTAAAAAAACCTATTTTCTTTCTTATTTTCATTGTTAGGAATAATGCGCCTTGTTCTTCCATTAGCCACTAATCAGACACTTCACACAATTACGCAGAGATGAGTAAAATTAAAGATCTGGATTCTGATAAAACTTTCTTCGATCACAATAAGTAAAAAAAAATTATTCAATATTTCTTTTTTTGCTCACCATACTCAATTTCTTCAATTTGACAGTTCGACGTGAGGTCACAACATGGCAATCGATCCTATTCTCATTTGGACCGAATTGTACATAATTATATGAGTTAGCATTGTGAGAGTTGGTGCCTGTAGTAGGTCAGTCAGATCACCATAACCCACTTTATGGCCTTACACAAGTTTGTTGGCAGGTAACATGAATCCGCTAAACAATCGCAAAAGGAAATATAAATGCAGTTAAAAAAAAAGATAAAAATTAAACAAAAATAAAGAAACAAAAAAAAAACTGATAAAATGTACTTAACAACAGAGGAAAAAACAAAGAAAACATAAACAAAGCAGTCAATGGATGTGTGATGGAGCGAGGTGAAAGTGTTGGTGATGGATGCGAAATGTGCATGTGTATGGTGGTGAATGTGATATGTGAGAAACGTGAATGTGGACGGTGGTTAATGTGATATGTGGGAAATGTGAATGTGGATGCTGGTGAATGTGATATGTGGGAAATGTGAATGTGGTTGGTGGTGAATGTGATGTGTGGGAAATGTGCATGTGGATAGTGGTGAATGTGATATGTGGTTTTGAATGTGGATGGTGGTGAATGATATGTGGGAAATGTGCATGTGGATAGTGGTGAATGTGATATGTGAGAAATGTGCATGTGGATAGTGGTGAATGTGATATGTGGGAAATGTGAATGTGTATGGTGGATGATGGTGAATGTGATGTATAGAAAATGTGAATGTGTCTTGTGAATGTTGGTATTATGAAAGCATACTATGAATATTTAATATCAAAATAAGTAACAGATAAAATTTATTTAAGTGTGTGGAGCAGTTTTTCTGTGTCTTCATAATTAAGGGTTTTCAAATACGGAGTAACTTATTGCTAACGACTCGATTTATCTACTGGATATTTATACTTTGGCTGTTGTTTATAACATTATAGAGATGGTTCCCTAGATAAGGGAAAAACTTTCGGGCCAGACGTGAACGAAAACAATCAGTTCTGCGCACCCTTTCTTCTTTTATTTCTTGATAAATCCGCATTGTAGACCAGTTGTGAATGTTTTGTGAGGACTGTGTGCAGAACGAAGGCTTGTCGTATAGTCAGGACATCCCACTTTTTGTACAGGTCGACTGTAGGAAAACTGAAGGGAAGGCCCGCAGCAACCTTAAGGATTGCACGTTGGGCTCTTTCCGCTTCTATCAAGTGCGTTTTAGCAGCACCTCCCCAGGAGATGAAGCAGTAGTCTATGAGCGACTGGCACAAGGCATAGTAGACTATCTTGATAGTACCCTGACTAGCTACATATTTTAGACTCTTAAATACATAAATGAGTTTACCAACACGCTAATATGTGATTTAAAGCTAAGAAATTGGACCATTATAACTCCGAAATATTTTATATGGTCTGTTCTTTGAAGAGAAGGACATGCGCATGGTAGGTTAGTTAACCAGCACGTGTGGGCCGTTAAAGAAAAGGGAAAGAAATCATAGGAGTAGCGTGATTGACCGAAGCGAGAATGCTATATATCTGGTTTTTGTGTTTTTGGGTGACAGTACATTGTTGATTAACCACTCAGTAACCCCATTTAGTCCTCACGTATCACCACTAAAAAAACTATCCTTTTAACATGTTGATGGTAAACAAAAACGTAAGTTCATATTTATAAACAAACCGTAATTTTAAGTTCTGGTCTCTCTTTCTATCGTATCCCTCACGTAAAACCAGCCATTGTTGCTTTGGTCTTTGTTGTTATGAATTAGTTCTGGATTGTTTCATAGTGCGCGTCAGTTCATTGTACGTATGGTGGTGAACAATCTGCAAGTTATTTCCATCAAGCAGTTTGGTTAAGTAACTAACAAAAAATTTACTTATGCTTGCCAAAAACGACATCTGTGTAACTCGGGTTTGTTTATATATATACTTATGTAACGGCCCTTAATTTATAAAAAAAAAATCTAATTAACTATATTTCTTGTGGGTAATATTTATAATTTTTAATAGTAAACAAAATTTATAGTGATAATTTTCTTACTTACTACAGGCACACATATTACATATATTTATAAATTGACTAAATACTACTTGTACTCAATTTAGCAATTTTTAAAACAACCTTTATCTTCTGTTCATGATTAAGTAATTTTGAATTAGTAATAATATGTTAAGCTATACATTTTTTTAAATCAATTCTATTAGTTTTCTATTTATTAGTTTTAATTGATATTGTTATATTTATGACTGCAATAGACAACAACAAAAACAAAAACAATTATTTTGCATCAAAAATAATCTACTATATAAAAATAAGTCGGGTTTTCCTTCCTGACGCTATAACTCCAGAACGCACGAACCGATTTCCACGGTTTTGCATTCGTTGGAAAGGTCTCGGGCTCCGTGAGGTTTATAGCAAAGAAAATTCAGGGTAGAGTAGGGTAGGGTAGATTAGAGTAGGGTAGGGTAGAGTAGGGTAGAGGAGTAGGGTAGAGTAGGGTAGAGTAGTGTAGAGTAGGGTACAGTAGGGTAGAGCGGGGCGAAGCCGCGGGCGAAAGCTAGTTTATATTATAACAACTTAAAATGAAATAGCAGATTTTTCTTAAAAGAAAACAAAACTTACAGAATTTTGTTGTAAGCTACTTATAAAATAAAAGGCTTATAGTACTTTTTCACGTGCTACCAATATTATGTGGTTTTCATGTGAGCCTGTACCATGTCATTATGTAAATTATATAATATAATGTGAATACTATAGTATTAACTAATAAAACCAAATCTGTCAGTTTGATAAGCTTTCCTGTTTGGTCTCTAGATAAAATAATTTAAATTGGTTGCCAGTGGGAATTCAATCAAAAGTTGTGCCATTGTCTCCCAGCAGTGGCCTTAAGGGAATGTTCAAAAATCCGTGTCGGTCTCTATTAATGGCAAATGGGAATATTTTAGAAAACTAGTGAAATAATACATTCTTTCGCTCGCGTCAGGTGGGACATCGGGAACACTCGCTATCTAGCTGCTCCCCTCCAATTTGGTTACTTTGCTTTGCTTTGTTAGTAGGTAATAGTTGGGCGATGTTAGTGCTTACAGTCTTCCTCAATAAATTGACTTTCCAACACTAAGATTGCTTCAAACCATACTTAAATGCCCAATTTTGAAAGGATAAAGTTTAAGGAATACTCAACTTCAAAAGCTTAATTCAGAAATCGGGATTAAAACAATTTTTCAGTATGAACCAGTAGTTTCTGAGATTAGTCCATACAAATATTTGTTCTGTGAGGGAAACAAACCCATGACTCATGAAATCTAATGAAAATAATGGATTGAAACAGCTGATTTTACTAATAATTTCATTTCAATGTGAAGAAACTTAGACAACAGTTACAATTGAAATAACTGATTTTACTACTAAATTCATGTCACTCTGAAGAGTGTAAACAACAAATCCAATGCATGTTATTAATTATTTCTTAGAAACATTACTTCTTTTTAGTCCACACTTATTAAATTGATGACGAAATTTCATTTTTAATTTAGATCCTTTTGACCTCTTTACTTAATATGCTTTGGCTGGACTACTTGATGTTATTTTTCTTACTTACCTACTAGACTTATTTCTCATTGCAACAGCTTAAAGTTTGTGTTTATAAATATATTATATTCCACTGCTTAACTTACTACATATTATGTTATTATTTAGCAAATTAGTTTTAAATTAGCATCCATCTAATTTTATTCACTTGTGTGGAATAAAAGAATTATTAATCCTCATGGGTTTGCTAATTATATTCAGATAAAAGTAAAAAAAAACTTCCCTAAATAGTGGATATCTTTACGTACATAATTTAGATATTAATTTCTTCAACATAATATCGTTATACTATTTGGTCAATTTAAGTTCTTACCCTTTTTACTAAGTAGTACATACTACGTAATATTTTGTATTTAAGGAAAATGCAAAGAAACTTAACTGTGATTGATTTGTGGGATCCGTTTCTTTTATAAATAAACTGTTTTGAAAGTGTAATTGAATCATGAAACGCGCCATATTTTCCTTTAGGGTTGGAACAGATCAAATTAGAATTCGGTTTCAACTGTTTCAGTTCCAAGGTGAAAACAGTTCCATAAACCAGTTCCAAAATAACAGCCTGTTCCACTGGAACTAAAGACTCATTGATTGCAACAGGTTCAGAAATAGTAGCTACTTCTAACCTGTTCCACTGGAACTAGAGACTCATCGATTGCGACAGATTCAGAAATAGTACTTATTACCAGCCTTTTCCTCTGGTACTATTGGTTGTTATAGATTCAGAAATAGAGTTTCAGCAATATTTTTTTTTGCATACAGCAACATATTATTGGCATAATAGTTCCTAGTTGGTATTATATCTTTGGGGAAAGCTAAATTTATGAGTTCTCGAAAACCTCTTTCATTTACTATCCTAAATGGTTGACTATGGCGCACTAACACTGAAAATTCGTAATTCGGGACGCGTAGATAAACAACAATGGAGAGTGAGAGAGTGATTGGATATACATACACGATAAATATTACAATCGTTGTATTTCTTTCTTAGAGCGAAAATATAATGTTTAGGTTTAAAAAAACTCACCAATATTGTTTTTATTATTTATTATTTTAGTAATAAATACTATAAAATTAAAGTAACATAGTAATAAAAAATAATCGATATTTTGTTTAATGGTAGGTTCATTATTTGTATGCGTATCAGAAAAGGTCAGGAACAGTGACAGGCAGGAAACAGATGGTATCTCTTTCTATTAAAATGAACCAGAGCAACAAAGAGCTTCTTCCAAAAAACAGATGTTGTGTCTTTCTACATTAATACGTTAGAAGAGAAAGGAGCATATTTCATTTGAAACTGTTTCACATAGCAGTTCCAGGTCGTTCCGTTTGTATCTCTCGAAGTTACGGCTACTACGGTTGTTTGTTTGTGGAACAGGCGAAACGGGCAGGAGCTGTTATTTTGGTTCTGATTTATCTGTTTCACGTTGTTACTTTGAAATACCAGTTTTTTTTTAAACTGTTTCGATAAATACGCCTCACTCCTAACACATACTCACAATATTTTTTTATTCCTTTTTTTGTGTAGTGCAAAAATGGCGGTCAAAAAGCATGAGCTGGTCCATGATAACCGCAACCAGTTGGATCTGAAAGCTCTAGAACAATATATCCAGCTGATGAATGATCAGTCCAATTATATGCCACCACCTCAAGAGCTTGTGAAAAACTGCCAGGATATTGTCAAATGGCTTGGTATGTACTTTTATTTTATTGATTGGTCTCACTTGCATTATTATTCAAAGGAACAGATATTTTTATTCTTTTTGAGAGTTAATTTTTGCATAAATCATGTCAATATTCTTGCAAAAGTTAATTTTGAGGATTACTACAAAATTATTAATACTCAACTAATTATTCATGTATGTGAAATATTGCAGCCCGTGCATCTGGAAATGAAGAACAAATGTGGTCTCTTCTACAAACTGTGGAAGAGTATCTGCTTCGAATTGTGAACACTGTTCACACTAGCATCCGCCATGAGATTGTTACGGCGATCCTTGATAAGTTTTATACATTTATCTCGGACCCCCGTGAGTTGACTTTTTTATTTTTTTCATTACATTCAAATGTTAATAATCCTTATCCCCATTCATTTATTCATTCAATACATCTACATCCCAACGTAACTGAAATTCTCGAGTCCAATTTTCATCTCGTTCAGGGTCCTTCACCCTACTACTTTATCAGCTATTTAACTTTTATTTAAGAATTTCAAGAGTTATTGAGTACCTGCAAAGTTGTCCTCTTCTGTTTAGAATCGGACGCTTGCCCTGCCACGTCTGTGGTGCTCATTGTGCTGGATTGCTCCGACACTGAGGGTAACTTGTCTGCTGCTCGCTGGCTAGTGCAGCAAGGAGACAACGGTCCAGCTGGCGCCGGCCTCCGGGCTTCTCTATCTTGCCTGTATTGCTGGCTCTATGAGTGGCATGGCACTCCAGCATTAGGAGATTGGGTATTGGCTTTTATAAAAGCCTTAGAGGTAAGTTACCCACTAGACATAATTCATTTTTATAAGACTTCATCCATTTCTCGAACTAAGTTTTTTTATCTAACTTATTTTATTATCTTACACAGGAAAATGAACGATTTGACATACTGATAGAAGTATCAGTTGATAACTTAGGTCGCCTCTTCTTAGCTTTGAATGACCCAGTGTCACTTCGCCAGTCTGTGGCAGAAGTCATCTTCCACGTTTTAGCATCGCTTCGTGAGTCTACTGAAGCTTTTGATAGGGTAATATTTTTTAAACTTTTCTGATGTTTGGTTTTTTGATGTTCCGTAGGTACACAATTATGATTAAATATAATTTTGTAACAGATTGCTCCCCATGTTGGTCGAGTTTTGGCCAACCTTGCCAATGACAGCGGCCAATGGAGCCGCCAGCTTCTGCAGAACGTGGTTGATATCTTGTCAGCAACCGTAGATGGTCATGTGGACGCTTTGAAAGGCGAAGCTCAAGACATGTTCAAAGACAAATATGATGACGTGGTAAGTGCTCTTTCAATTATGTATCCTTTGATCCGACTTCAATACTTGACAAGCTCCCCTTTAGACCTTGAACTTAGCGCCAATATAACCGCTTAGCAGACCCGTCGTGAGTTATTTGTAGCGTCAATCATTATTGCTCGCTGCATCGGTCAACCTTGCTCGTTATCTCATCACGGTTGGCTTTAGCGAAGTCTTGCTATCTTAAAAGTAGGTATTCTTCTCGATCATCATGTAATAAATAAGCTATCTTTTATATTTTGAAATGTTGAAGTCATTAAACTTGATCCCATTCCAACTACTTACACCCTTTACGGGGTACCGTCGCTGCGAAAGCGAGTGGCGGCCCGGCTGAACACCTGCCAGAGGGTCATGGCCATACGTATGATACGGGGATACCGCACGGTGTCCTGCGAAGAGGCGAGCCTCATTGCTACCACCATGGGATCTGGAGGCAACAGTCCTTGCACACATGCACGACCTATACGTGGAGATGCAACGCCGGGGCGAAACTCCGCTTCCACGACAAATCGCGGCATGCAACCCAGTGCTGGGCACACCACGATCGAGGCGGTAAGGCCCCTCTTTGAGGCGTGGCTAGAAAGGCCTCTCGGCGTCGTCACCTTCCGCTTGGCGAAGGTACTAACCGAACACGGCAAGTTTGGGACGTACCTGTATAAAATTCATGCGGGGACGACGCCCGGGTTTCGCCACTGTGCGGACCGCCCGGAGGACACGGTGGAGCACACAGTCGAGGTGTGCCTCGCTTGGGAAGAGCATCGCCGTGTCCTTGTGGGGGCGATCGGCGGCGGCGATCTTTCGCGCCGGGCATTTGTATAGGCCATGCTCCGGTGCGAGGAGGAGTGGCAGGCGGTCGCCTCCTTATTCAGCACGAGCAGTCATGCAAGCAAAGGAGGAGGCCGACCGCATCAGGCAACGGCCCACACGCCGCCGCCGCCGAGATTCCGATCCCGATTTCCGGCCACCGAAGGCGCGGGCTTGCGGACGGGGCAATGGTTAGCTCGCTGTCCGTCCGTCCGATAACAGACCGTTCCGAACCCAAGTCGTCTACGGCGCGCACTGTTCCCGCGCTCCTCAAGGAGTTGTCAGCAAACTGTAGGAGCCCAGCAGGGCCGAAGCCTACTGGGGCCAAGGGTTAGGTAAAAATGAACCCCAGGGCCCTGGATCAGACCAGGAACAGGGTAGGTTTTTAGTCAGTAAGAGTCTGACACTATTTCCCGCTCCACCCAAGGGCGGGATTTGTCATTGGATGATTTCAACTAACATTAAAAAAAAACTACTTACAAGTACATCATAAAAAAAATATCAGAACAAAATTACCCATATTGCTAATCAGTAAAGAAAAAAATTGTAAATAGTACGGGGTGAAGCCAATCTGGTTGAATTCAACGCCGCCAAAACACAAGCGTGTCTGTTCACCGCCAAAAGGAGCCTGTTAACCTTGGCTCCTGATTTTCAGAATGTATCCCTGGTGTGCACCGACCGCCTTCAGCTCTTCGGAGTAGAAATTTCCTCAGATCTTAATTTTGGGTTCATTGAGTCCGAAGCCAAGGTAGCTAGGAAACTCAGCGTTCTAAGTTCAAAGGTCCTGCAGTACATCACACCGGGACAGCTTTTAATGTTATACAAAGCACAGGTTCGATCGTGTGTACAGTACTGCAGCCACATATGGGCTGGAACTGCTAAATGCAACCTCGCAGCTTTGGACTCGGTGAAAAGGCGTTCGAAGAGGCTAATTTTTGATCCAGATTTGGTTAAATCCAATCTACAAATCCACAGGCTAGCCAGCCTTTCGGCATTTTACAGGATGCATTTTGGAGAGAGTGCGCGGAAATCGCATGACTTGATTCCGCCATCTCAATAATAATTTCCCAAAATTAACTGTGTGACAGACCGACAATTACGTAGACTTAGTCCAACCAAAACAATTTCTGTATCAATAAGGTACGAAACTAAGTTCTTTCCAACCATGAAACCCTTCAATGTGCGTGGTCTGACGCACAACTTGCCAGTTTTGTTATATGAATTTATCAAACTTTTTACCGACACTCCTCACTCCTCGCTCCAGACCATGGTCTGTACCAAGGCCGATACCGACACACGGTGGGATGAAAATTGACTTTCATAGACTTAGTAGTTTCAAACTGTATGTCACACATTGCAAGAGGCAGCTATTCGGGAAGATACTAAGAATATTTAACGATCCTACTATAAAGTGCAACAAACCAATCCTTCGAAGCAATTTGAAGAAGAGTGAAGCAATCGTCATTGATCACAAACGACAAAGGATTATGAAATTAAGGCTTTTATCATCACATTGCAGACAAAAATGAACATGAAAAAAGATGAACACATATATTTTTATATAATTTTCATTGTATATACTTAATATTTGACTAAGTAACACTCTTTATATCAATGTTCTTAACTTAAACACTAAAAGGAACCGTTTTCCTATATAAAATATTTTGATGATTTTTAATAAAAAATCAGCAGTTATACCGATGTACTGGTACTATAAAAAATCATAAATAGTCATATCATTGTTTCCTTTCCTTGCCGTTTTTGCCAAGATAATCGAATTTGTCATTGTACCTTCATACAAATTTATCGTTAAAAAATTATATTTCCTTCGATTATGTACAGAATTAACTCAGGTGTATTTTTTATACATAATAATTGCTAGCAAAAGCAATATCTGTCTAAAAATCCGGTACTTAGAAATTAAAAAACACGGGGGACTGAAAATCGACTTTCATAGACTTAGGGAGTCTATGAAAGTCATTGATATATATGTACTACGCACTAGATGAGGCGTGCCGTACAGTCACTTTACTTCACTTAAGTGACCTGCAGGCCGAACACTTTTATATTGATGGCATTAGTGCAGTTTTGACGTTCATGCGGTGTCAGAGCGACGCTTATAAATACAAATTTAAGTGAACTTGGACATATATAATAATTTTGTAGTCAAGTAAGTAAAACCATTGGTTGTTCAAGCAATGTAATAGCTTCTACTATCGTAATAGTACGTTAGAGAAGATATTATTTTATTTAAACTCTTCCCCATTTTACAATCATAGACTAAAACATGCAGATGTTCCCTCCCACAAAAAGCAGAATTAGGTTTTTACCTACAGCTAGTTTACCAAATACAGACTTCGCACGGTATTTTATACTGTTTGAAATTTTTAAACATTTTCTTTAAAGCTCTTTCTTTTTTTGTATAATTAATAACAATGTTTTTTTTTTTTTTTTAAATAAATTACGACGAAATGTCAGCAAATCATGAGGTATCAGTTTTCATCGGTAAGTTTTGTTGTTAACCATGCTGTCATTCGTTGGCACTTAGGTAATTTACGTACCATATTACGTGCAGGTTAATATTAAAATTTGAATTAGGTTCAGTTGAACTTGTAGTCTTATCAGTGATTACTGATTTATTTATTTATTTACTGTTATTTAGATCTCGTTTTTACATACACTATAATTACATTTTGAAATAGAGTATTATTGTAAAGAAGTGTTGTAGGCAAGAAACTGTGTCACTTCTGCGGTATAAAAATCTATATAGATGACATGTCATCACACTATCTTGAACGAAACGCGTAAGTACTAGGAAATTCATGGCGCTTTAGACCTTTTGGTCGCGAAAAAGTATCCTCTATAAGCTGTCTTAGCGCTGTAAGTTTTAAAGTTTTGTTAGACGACACAATGGCAATCAAGCGCTGCAGCAATTTTTTGTTCGAAATTTTCAGTATTTTGACAAATAGTTTATATGAACGTGCTTGTCTATCGCAAGAATATAGGTCGATGATGAAAGTCGATTTTCAGTCCCCCGTGTGGCGGCAGCTTTAAGGAAAATTAAGGATTATTTAAGCAGGTTGTAGCTTACCAACTATAAAAAATTAGAAAAATAAATAAAAAGGAAAAAAACTTTTTTGAAAACAAGCTTTAAATTAAATGCTCTAAAAAGAAGAAAATAAACTTTTCCTTTCAAACTTTTACTGCCAACTTATAACGTCATTACACAATTTATATGATATAAAAGCTTGTCGCGCATAAGTCCCTGGCTATAATATAGGATCAAAGTATTCGTCATTACGAATCAAACGAGCCTAAACTCGATGGGGTTGTGTCGTTTTATCGCGGAATTTCTATGGCCACCTTCCAGCTCTATCATAAGTCCCTGGCTACAATATAGGATCAAAGTATTCGTCATTACGAATCAAACGAGCCTAAACTCGGAAGGGGTTGTGTCATTTTCTTGCAGAATTTCTATGGCTGCCTTCCAGTTTCATCATCAGATCCTGGGTACCAAATGAGATCAAAGTACATCTCATTACGAATCAATTGAGCCCAAACTCCATGGAGTTGTGTTGTTATCTTGCAAAGTTCCCATGACCACCTTCCATCTTCATCTACAGACCCTGGCTACCATTTAGGATCTAATAAGTAGTCGTCAATGCGAATTAAACGATCCCATATTCGATGGGGTTGCGTCGCTCTTTTGCGGATTTCCTATGACCATCTTCCAGCTCCATCATGAGGGCTACCATATAGGATCAAAGTATGTACTCGTCATTACGAATAAAATGAGCCCAAACTCTATGGGGTTTATTGTTAGATGGGTTTCAGACTTTTACTGACTAAAACCCACTCTTGTTCCTTCGATGCCTTCGTTTGAGGGCCCCGTGTTCACTTTTGCAAAAGCCGTGGCCCCAGTAGGCGTCGACCCTGTTGGACCCCTACGGTTCGCTGACATCTCCTTGAGACGCGCGTATGGAAGTGGATCAAATTTAATTTGCAAGATTTGATCACAAATATCGGTGAAACTAATATAAAGCTTGTAATAATTATGAACAGCTTCAATTTTCTTAGAATAATATGATTGTCAATAGTCACATTATTTATCAACAGGTAACAGCTGATCTATGCTTTCGTACACATTGTTATTATTTTGCATAGGAAGGGAGTTAATCAGGAATCACACTACATTTTTTTTTGTAATATCACTAGAATAGAAAAGAGTTAAAAAATCTTTATTGTACACCGAATTAGCAAAAAAAAAAAACTTACACAAACTTAAATCTATGGATACAATGGCGGTCTTATCGATAGCAATGATATCTACCGGACAGCCTTGGATGAACTGTAAAAACTAAAAAAAAAGAAGGTAGTTGTGTACTGCTAGCAAATAAATTAAATGTTAAAACTATAACTATATTAGGTATACATGGATATAAAATTATATTATATAGCTATTTGTAATATAAAAGACAATACATAAGCTTATGGATATTACACAAGTCCGTGTTTAGATGAAATCTTATAAAGCAAGCAAAAACTGTAAAATTGTGGATGCAAAAAGTCCTGTTCCAACCTTTTCTCGTAGTTTTCATATTTTTATTATATCGTAGCACAATTTTCCAATAACTTCCAATTAAATTCGTTCTGGAAATTAAATTTTCATGAAATATTATTTCTAGAGCTATATTTAGTGACATCAAATAATGTACCTAGTAGTTTTGTTATCATAATTTTCGTATGTTAAATTAGATACTGCTGAATTTGCAAAATAAAAGTGATAACTAAGTATTTTAATCTGTGCGGTAAAACTGTGCGGGCTCTGCGACCTTAAGCGCTTGTGCACTCGTAAAAAAAATGGTTTAAAAAAATAAATGTCTGTTGTTATTGCTTTTAATAACAGTTATTGGCATTTATAAATAATTTATTTAGCGCGCTTATTTTAAGCGCTAAAGTTCGCAAAGCCTAACTTCAGGTGCGCCAAGATCCGTCGACCGTACTGTATATCTTGGTAAAAGGATTAAGTAATCATGTTCTATTGCGTATAAGCAAATGCTATCCACCCTTCGGACCTTTTCGGGTTCTCTCGGTGGGTTTCGGATTTATAGTAGGCGCACTTTCAACGCTTTAGTCGATGGTTGGTCACAGACGCGGCCGGTCGAAAGCGCTGGCGTAGTTCTCAAAATGAAAACTCGTTCAGCTACACTACGTAAGCGAGGCCGGCGACTGGTAGGAGTGAATAAAAGAAGAAACACAGGAAAAAGAGTACACAATTTTTAATATTTATTTATTTTAAAATATCTCGTCAATATTAAGGCACAGTGTTCAGATGATCAGCCTTTGGAATATGGAATTTACACCTTGTTTTTGACACAGAAAATGGTTCGTGGCACTTGCTTGATTCTGTAAGGTTAGTCAATGTGGTTGTTGTTGGCTAGGTGTTGTGCCTGGAGCGCCACATGGCGTCGCGCGGGTGCCGCTACTTGCAGCGGCCGCCTTGGCGCGCGCGGAGCGTGTGCTTGACCAGCGTGAGCACGCACACTTCCACGAGGAAGGTGGGCCTCCTCAACCTTGGGAACACATGTTACATGAACAGCGTGATGCAGGCTCTGCTCGTCACTCGACAGTAAGTACATTATCGTATTTTTTTCCTAAGTACCACCTAGGTATTGTTTTTCTTTCGTTTAAATAGTCTAACAAAATTATCCATAGCGTAATTCTTAAAGTTTACACGAATTCTACATATTTTTTTACCGCGTAAACGTACAAAAATGAACTGCAAAGCCTGTAAATTTTTTTTTTTTTTTTTGTTTTGCCACCATATTGATAACCAGAGTTCATTTACGTTTAGGTATTTTGTGATACTTTTTCATAAAACGAGGTAGTTACCTAATTGAGATTGGAAACTTTAGTAAAGCCGAAGGTACACAATGATTCTCGCATACTTTTCTTGACATATCTGTCGGTACATTGAAAACTTTTTTTTTCTATGCACATGGTTTTAGTTGCTGCTTTTTTTTTGTTTTATTTGTATTCTGCGCTAGCGAATATTAATTTCTGTGTGAATTTTTAATTTATTGATACTTGCGATTGCTAATGACCAACTCTAAAGGAACACAAAACTCTGATGTCGCTCTTTGTGTAAATTTAATTTGACTTAAAGAGTTGGTGCGTAGCTGTGATCTTAGTTTGATACACACACAAACTCCGTGATCTCGCGACACTAGTGAATTAATTTAGCGACAGTATGACAATACATCCCAATATTTGAATAAAAAAATACGGATAAGAAACTATATTTTATGTTGCGTAATATTCTCGTACTATATTACGTGTTGCATTTAAGCCCATGTTTTACAAACAAACCTGGAGATGAAAAAAAAAATAGTGAAAATCAATTGACACCAAATATTCAGCAATTCTTATTCAAGAGTCGAAGGTTTGTCTCTCTGAGATTTTTATTCCTGTGCATTTATAAATGTTTTGGTGGCGTCATCTCCCTGTCTGTTTATGTAAAGCTGATTGTCCTCTTTGCCCGCATAGAAAAAACTAGATTCAGGACGCCACTGTCACGGTTTTGTGTTCAAACAGTGTTGGGTTGACATTCTTTTTTTTCGAGTATGTTTCACCCTATCTACATTGCATTGTGTGGAGTGGAAAATATTCTTGATTGATTTTTTAATATCGGCGAATGTTCTTTTCATGTCCGCCTAAGAAGCTCTATGCATTTTTAATGGCCTCATATGCGACTATAGGTATCGATTTTAAGATCGATGAAAGTGGTATTATAACATTAAGACTCATGTGTTTCTTTAATTCATGAAAAGAAATATTATTTGCTGGTAACCTTGAATATAAATTCAGGACTAAAATCTTAGTCCTGAATTTATAGCTAGTTAAGTTGAGTGAAAAATGGATAAAGTTGGTAACCGTGACCAGGGTTGTTGCGAATATCAGCATCAGCATCAGCATCAGCGGAACATCAGCATTATTTTCCGCATCAGCATCAGCGGAAAATCAGCATTATTTTCCGCATCAGCATCAGCATCAGCATCCGCATTGATTGTTGCTGATGTTAGATGCTGATGTTCAAAGTTCATGTCGCGACATGACCGACGGAGGGTGGAGTTAATGGCACATGCCGTTGTCGCATCCGAGTTTTGGCCATCAAAATACGTACATTTCAAAACAAATCGTCAATATTATTCTCTGTGATTTAGTCAATATTGCAAGCAAACGCAGAGCGCATTGTATTGGTGCGTGTTTATGATTTTTAAAATGCCTCCCATATTAAAAAGCGGAATTTGGCAGTACTTTAAATTAGTGAATCAAGATACCGCAAACTGTATAATATGCAAGAAGAATTATTCACGCAAATGACGTACAAATATGTCACTAAAAAATCATTTGAGATCAATACATCCCGAAGAGTACGACAAGTTTTTAACCAGCAGCGAATCTGAAATAAATTAGACTAAAGAACAGACTGCAAGCGGAAAAAGCAGCTCAGTTGTTGGTTTTAAAATACAACTTGCCGTTAATAGAATTCCAGTATTAATATCTAATAATTTATTATTTTGTTAACTAGTGTATATGTTGATTGTTTTTCTTCATTAAATCATTAAAATATATCTTTTATTATAATATTTACCTAAAAACTATGAAATTCAGTATTAAAAAAAAAATTAAAATCAGCATCAGCATCAGCTGATGTAAAATACAAAAAATCAGCATCAGCATCAGCATCCGCTGATGTAACAAAATCCTGCATCAGCAACAACCCTGACCGCGACACAATTTAATACTACTGCTGTTATAAACGTTTCAGTTTGATTATATCTGTATGTTTCTTGTTCGAAATAAATAAATTTTGTTATTATTATTATTTTATTTAAATTATAGTGAAATATGCAGGCATTCATCTCGCGTAATATTGCTGGCGTGTATTGAATCACGCAGCTTATTGCTGCGCTTTTTGGCAATAAAAACCTTACATTACCGCAAGCGTTTGACAGCACATTATTGCCTAATTACAAGTTAGTATTAAAGATTTATAAATTTTATAATTTAATTGTTTTAAGTGTTATTACCAACATTATAATTCGTTGTAGACCGGCCATCACCCGACTAGACAAAATTTTCAAATTGTTATTCTGTGTCGGAATCTTTAATGCTTGTATTTTTATATAAAGATAGCCTGTGAATTCTTCATTTCATAGTACGAATACCTAACCAGGTATATAACTTGGCTTGATAAAACTGCAAGTTCTAAGAAATGTCTCTGCTGGAATTTCCATAGAATTTCAGGCGCTGAGATGGCACGATACCTTTTTGCGTCTGGAAGGGATTTACGTAAAATGCAGCAATTTTTTTTTTGTATTCACTGCTTCATAAAATCTTGTAATACGTAGTTAGCATTGTGCTAGTGTCTAGCGTCTAGTTTTGTTTATTACACGTAGTCTAGTCGAACCCAAAAGTTAGATTTGATTACATGTAATAAACAAAACTTTTTTCTATTTCTTGAAACAAATCATGGTGATGATGATTATTTGATCATAATATTTTCTCTATAATAACCCTTACTATACAATCAATCCCCTGGCTTATTCATTTGGGGTCAGCCTTCCTGACCATAGCCCTACTATTACGCCATTCTAGGCGATTTTGTGTCGTTTCTGGCGTTAGGCCCTTTGTCAGTAGGTGGTTCTGGATGGTTCGACTCCAGGCGGTCGGTAGCCGACCTCTTCCTCTTATGCATACAACATAGCGGGTCTAACTGCTCGTTTATATAGGCTGCCTATAGTTTTTAAAGGCATTTTTGTGTCATAAAGGACACCAGTGCGCGATCTCCACTTGAGCCAGCCCATCTCGATTCTGATAGCCAGGTCTCTGTACGTGGTTGCCTTAGTGTTGACCACCGATCGTAGATATTTGAATTGCTCTATTTAGTTCTATGGCGTGCCTTCTATACTTGCTATAATAACCCTTACTATACACACCTTTAATATTTATTATTGAACAAGCTGACCATCGTGGTTCTGTCATATTAAATATAATCAAGAAAAAATTTAGGGCTCGAGGTAAGAGCGTAAAGCAAGTCTACAACATATTCTTAGTTCTACTAAATATAAACAAAAGATTTCGTAATAAAATAAGTTATCATTGCGGTATATACCTATGCCATTAATACTCGTCAATATCCTTCCAAAAAGTCCAAATACAATAAGGTTATCTTATTGCCTATTATATCCTATGGCAATCTTCCAGTTGCATCATCAGACCCTAGTTACCATCTAACGCCAAAGCACTCATTAAGATAGATCAAACGAGTTCGGGTTTGAGATATGTGTCGTTTAGCTACCGAGTTCTAATGGCGACGTTCCGGTTCCATCATCAGATCAGCTCCATGGCATAATAATTTAACATTGTCTTCTGATTTACACATGCATGCAAAATTTCAGCTCAATCCGTAACCGGGTAAATTTTAATTTGCAAGATTTGATTATAGACAAGAATAAATAATTAAGTTTTAATTAAAAAACGGAGGGTTTTGTTACAAACACTGTGACACAAGGAATTTATATGTTAGATTAGACTAGCTGACTCGGAAAAAAATAGCCTATGACCTATTTTCAGATCTACCAAATCTGTAGCTCGCTGTCCGACCGTCCGGTAACCGTTAGGACCAAGCCTAAGTCGTCGACGGCGCGCACTTTTCTACGCGCACCTCAAGTAGTTGTCAGCAATCCGTAGGGACCCAGCAGGGCCGAAGCCTACTGGGGCCAAAGGTCTGTTTCTGTAAAGAAGGCTCGGCCCTGGTATGAAAGGCAACGAAGGAACGGGATGGGTTTTTTAGCCAGTAAAAGTCTGACACTATCTGCCGCTCCGCTCAAGGTTAGGAGATGTCATTGGATGATTTTCCCCATCAAAAAAAAAAAAAAAACTGTAGTTATAAAAATAAAAAAAAATAAAAAACAATTTAAAATTTCAATTTTCTATGAAGTTTGCAACCTAAACCCATAATAATTAACTATATATTAAGTTTCTTTTTATCCAACTAAATAAACTCGTAAAGTGTAACACTCGTATGAAACACTAGCACTTTGCTCCCGACATCATTCTCGTACATTTTTTTGTATGATTTTTTTCTTCGCGTCTTCCTAGCTGCAATATCGTCGTTGTCAAACCAAAATCTGCTATGTGCCGTTTTTTGAGATTTCAAGATTTTGACCACAGCCTATAGGTCACTGCCTTATTTCTCATATAAAAGAACTGCTATGTACTTATGACCATTAGTTGTGGAACTATGGCCTCAGAATAAAATGTGCTATGTGCAGCAGCTAAAACTTGGTCAAATAAAAACTGCTATGTAATAAGTTCAAAGTGTCCTTTTGGCACCAAAATTATGTGCCAGTGCACTGTATTATAAACAACAATTACAGAGTCATAATTTTACGATTTATAATTCTCGTACCGCAGATGTCACTATTTATTTTTGGCACGAATCAGACGGAGGAGTTACATCCAACGAATTTACAAGCTGTGTAATGGATTACCTTAAAACTACAAGAAGAGCTTATAAACACATGACCATAATTAGTGACGGATGTAATTACCAAAATAGAAATAAGGTATTAGTGAGTGCACTGAGTGACTACTTATTTTTTTAAAGCAGAAGTGGAGCAAATCATTTTAGAAAAGGAACATACTATGATGGAGGTCGATAGTGTCCATTCTGCAATCGAGCAGTACATAAAACCTCCTATTTATGCACCTCAGGATTACGTCAAAAAAATGCGACAAGCACGGCCCAAACAACCTTATGATATTAGAGTTGTTCACTATGATTTTTTTTCAAAGGTTATGAAAATCTATTGACAAATTACCAGTCTATTAGACCAGGTAAAAGGAAGGGTGATCCTACAGTAAATGATATCAGATCCTTTAAATACACGCGATCTGGCGATGTGTATTTCAAACTCGGTCATCCAGAAGATTATACAATTCTTCCGCAGCGAAGGCAGGTTCCCCAAGAGTACCGTGAACCTGCGCCATTGTATGATGGTCCATTGGAAATAACTCAATCAAAGTTTAATCAACTTCAAGAATTGAAACCATTTATAGATCGTGACTACCATCCATTTTATGATTGCCTTAAGTATAAGCCTAATTAATAAAGTATTTTTTATGTGTCAACATTAAATGTTTACGTAATTTCATTATTATTTTTATTAAAACCTGTTATGTGCCCTAAACTTGACTACTTAAAATCTGCTATGTGCTTCTTTTTTCTCTTTAATCTAAAAAATAAATAAATTACTAGTTTTAAGTGTTTATCATACAAACGAATTTAAGTATAATAATGATAACTTTGAAATAAAATACTTAAAAAAATTAACTCTCATGTAAAATTTTACAGGAAAACTTCTTTTGTCAATATCTCAAAAGTATACTTTTTGCACATAGCAGGTTTTGGTTTGACAACGACGAATAACAAATACAACAAAATAAGAATTAAAGAAATCGGTCCAGCTGTTCACGATGGCGTGACCAACGGAAATAGGGATTAATTTTTATATATATTGAAGATGGATAAGGTTGCGGAGCTCGGCTAGCCTGCCGATCTACATACATTTCTGATATTTAACTGCATGCGATCAGACTGGAAGTTCATCACTCAAATACATTTGCAGACAATAAAGTAATCAAGTCAATGGGCACGGACAGTGACATCAATTTAGCCCTTACCTGGGGTAAACGGTCCAGAGAGGTAGGTCTATCTTTTCGCCTCGCACACCTGTGGTAAAACCCGGATAGTCGATCCAAGGGTATAGTTGCATTGATTGCAATTACTCTAGTTTCGCAAATGAAAAACATGTTATTTTATTTGTCTATCGAGAGACTGCAACTACAACTAAGTTGACCGTGTTGCATGTCTCTTGACTCTCTGTGCGATTTCATGGGACGGCTAGGTGCGATCAAAGTTTTTGCGGGATAAATGTCGTCTTCCTCGATGGGGCATCTATCCTAAATGTAATTTACATGCATTAGGCAACTATCCCCTATATGGGATAGTTGTCCCAAAATTTAGAGGTTCGCAAAAATCGCCAATACTCTGCAAATATCAAAGATAATGTTTATTCGTTTTATAAATATGAAGATAATAAACCAAAGTACCTACCCATTCTACAAATAATGAATCTTGCTGTTTTTACCCTATCGACGAAAGACTTCCAACGAAAAAAGTAAAAAGAAGGTTGAATGTCCAACCCCATCCCCCCACCCCTTAGTGCTCGCATAAAACATTAAAGGAAGTTTTATGCAAAATTTCACGTTCTTAATTTCAGTAGTCTCTCGCTTAATTAAAATTATACACAACAAATATTTCACATTTATTTATGAACTCAAACGTTCAATGAGTTGCATCTACTTTTCCGTAGCATAGCGTTGATCAATTCTGATGAAAGTTCGTAGAAATAGTTCAGCAGCGAGAATTTCCTTTGAATAACAAGCCTCGGGAACGCCGGTAACTATAAGTTGTAAATTGCTTTCATATAATATAATATAGTGAGAGTTAACGCATTCATAGCGTGGCTGTTTCAGTGGTTATAACTGAGATTGTGAGCTATGACGATGGCCTTTAAAAGGAATTTATTTCTCATAAAGAACAAGGTTCCGTTATTATGACAATTTTGTCAGATAGCTTTCTTAAAATTTATCAGTATCCAAAATACACCATTAAATTTTGATCGTTTTAACTTCGTGGAGGGTCGATCCGGTATTATTATATTATTTTATCTTTACAAATCGATAGTGTTTCATGTACCGGATCGACCCTCCACGGGATTAAAACGATCAAAATTTAAAGATTCTTTTTAACATTGTCCTTAAAACCAAACAACTCACAATCTATGATATCTCTATGATATGTCGTTAAAACATTTTATTGCCTGATTTATTCAAAATTTAGTACAGGTTCACATAGGCGGACTTAATGAAACAATGGATTCTAAACCAGTCAACCTTACATTGAAAGAACTTTGCAAAATACGCTACTCAACAAATTTTAAACTTTTGAAATTGTCTCACTAAAGTTTCACTTTACTATGTTGTTATTATTTCTTACTAGGAACACAAACTGATTTAATAAAGAAATGTTTTCCATCAAACCTTAGTTCCAAGGTGCAGCGCTTGGGAAAATTAAATCTATTCTACGAATTCCTGATTTGAAATGATGAAAGGCAAAAGATTTTTAACTGGCTCATTTATACCCAGTCTGGTTTTTTTTCTTTTGACTTAAGGATAAGAAAAATGATTGCCGAGAAGTGGTCTTCTATCTTATTTTTAAAATCGCAGTCTTTAATCGGGATTTTAAAAATAAGACACTTCAAGACCACTTCAGTGGCTTTTTCTTCACTACATAGTATAAAACTAAAGTCGCTTCCCGCCATCTATATATATGTACTACGCACTAGATTAGGCATGCCGTACAATAACTTTGCTTGACTTACATGTTTTGCAGTATATAACCGCTGTAAGTTTTAAAAGTTTTGCTAGACGTCATAATGACAATTTAGCGCTGCAGCGAACTATTGTTTTAACGTTTTAGTATTGTGACAAATAGTTTCCATGTACGAGCTTGTCTATCGCTTAGAATGTAAGTCGATGCTTCCCGCTGTCTGTCCCTATGTAGGTATGCTTAGATCTTAAACAACGGATTTTGATGCGGTTTTTTGTGATAGATAGTGATTCAAGAGGAAGGTTTATATGTATAATACATGCATAATATAATTAATATCACCATTGCACCCATGCGACGCTGAGGCGGGTCGCTAGTTGATCATAAAAATCAGATTTGTCGTCGATAGTGTTTTTTTTGTTGTTGTGTTATTCACATTTATTTGCAACGCTGAATAATATGCTTCTAGCGATTAAATTTCTGACTTGTATAGCTGGCTGCTGGTGCTGATTTTTTAATTAAATATCGCGAATTATTGTTTCTTTTTTGTAAGTATCTAAGCGTGGCCGTTCTGTTTTTGCACTATGCTGTATGGTTTGTGTCCCTAATATAGTTAAGACAATAAATAACCGGGCAAGTGAGTGTCTCACTCGCACGCAATGTAATCGGTACGATTAAAAGTCTGACACACCCTTCCGCTCCACCCTAGAGCAGAATACATTAGATGAATTCCCATTGCAAAAGTAAAAGAATCTCATAATATAATTATACATGTTATTTTTACATTACAATCCATTTTAAAATGATACAAAATATCCTCACCTAAACCGTTTTATTTAATATATCGCACTATACAATTCCCTATCCTAGTGAGGAGGCCTGAGTCCCAGCAGTGAGAACTTTAGAAGGCTAATTTTGCTTATGCTTGTGTTACTGTACAATTTTATGAACATTGACATCCCGAAGTGACGTCACATTATTATTTATTTACATTACGCGTCCGTTTCTGTGTTGTACAGAAATTCATGTGTGTCAAAATTCAACTGAATTGTTCCGACGCACAGAACCCTGATATACAAACACAACAAACCTCTTGTTTTGTGATTAAAATTTGGATTTGTTTTTATTACAAAACGATTTAGCGATTTCAATGATAATCAAAATACCATCTCGTACTAGGTTATAGCGTGGGTCCGCGGGACAAGGTAACTTAAATATCTTCTTATTTCTACCAGGTTCAGCACACATGTGGCGCTCAAAATGACCGCAGTGCCATACTGGGCGAGAATGGCCATACTGTTTGGCAAAATGATGCACTCAGTCACAACCAAAGTGAACCCCGATGAGTTCTTCGCTGTCGTCAAGCCACCTTTCTTCACCAGGGACAATCAACATGATAGCTCCGAATTTCTGGGGTAAGTTCTAGCTTATTTTTTCTATTTGGTTGTTCAACACATTTCATTGCAGGATAAGAGTTCTAAAGCCGTGTACGCTCGTACGAACAAATTAATATGCAATAACTTGTTTCAAACGTGCGTACCACTAACTAAAATGAAAACTGTTTGTCAAATAAGTTGTGCACATATTCGGTTCGAACTATGTTCGCGTTCTTGTTCGTATATGTCGTTCACACGTACGAACCAAATTTTCGAGTTTGACGTTAGTGTTCACGTTCGTTCGACACGGCTCTAGAACAACAATATGTCAGGTGGGCGCTGATACATACGAACACAAAACACTTTCACACAGTGGCGTTTTTGTCAATCGTTTTTATTAATAAGCTCTACAAAATAAATTATGAATACTGATTACATAATTGGAGACACAATTGGCTAATCATTCGTTACCAAGGCTTTGGTAACGAATGATTAGCCAATTGTGTTAACTTGTTTCAAATGAACCTGAACTTTTTCTTTGTTTGGGTCATCAGACGGCGATGAATTTCAATATAAATAAAAATTTATGTTGAAATTCAAATGTCATGTAAGTTAACTGTATCTGATTCTGGTAATAAATAAAGATTCTATAACGGGCATTCTTCTTGTTTGTCGACAATCGATCAATATAAAGTGTGACTAAAATGTATTTCGTCCACTCTAAGTAATAATTAATTTTTGTCCACGAATTTAATGCCCTCGAGTACCTATGTTTTGTATTAAATAAAATAAAAGGTTATGAAATTCCAAAATATCAAGCGTTAATACGATATTTATAGTATTATTCTAGAAAACATAATTATGATTTTTTTATATAAACATCCACCTAAAAAGGATCAGCAATGTATGAGCTAAAACTATACATATTTCAGGATACTAAACATATAGACAACAAAACTTGTGATAAGCCTCGTTGGTCTTATGGTCACAATTGCTGCTGCGAAGCACGTGTTTCTAGGATTGTTTTCTAGATCGAGTAAAGTGCTTTGTGTTTTTCCCATCAGTCTGGAGTTTTGCTCGGATTGCTAATGACTGGTACTGTTTTACATGGAAACTTAAACATAACTGAATCCAACCATCGAAGGACACAGACTGTTATGTGTCGCGTGTCTTGCAACATGTAAAGTTATGTTTTCTCAATCTTCGTAAGCAATGGAATAGGAAGTAAGTCGCTGAATAAGTTGAAGAAATCAAGTCTTTCTGTCTGTTTCCTTTTATAATGCCGCATGCTGGCCCAAATTGCTGCCATGGAAAACGGGAGCTGCGCTGTCTAACTAACCTTGCGTTTAAACGTGAGGTTAGTTAGACATTATTTTATATAATATAAATATAAAAGTCAACCTCGAGAGTCACCCCAGAGAACAGTGGTGGCCGAGTGGTAACGGCCCGGACTTACGAGTATTTTGGTCGTGGGTTCAAACCCAGGCGTATTACTTTGTGTAATTTATTTCATCACCGCTGCTCTCGAATGGGTGAAGAAAAACATCGTGAGGAAACCGGCAAGTCCTAGAACCAAAAATTCGGAGACATAGCGCGTACAGGGATAATCGTTGGTTGATACCACGTTCAATTGAAAGTGTCTAAAGGGCCTCTGCGAGTTGGTTTTGGCTCCACGTACACCTTCCAAAGGTTCAGGACCTCAGGGTCCTGAGATAAATAATTCATAAAAAATATATAATAATATTTGATTTCATAAAAATACAGATAGGTATGACATATTTTTACCTGACTACGGCAAAGCCAAAGGAGGGTTATGATTTTATATATAGACCATTTTAGTAAGCTTAAAGATATAAACGCAAAACAATACAAATCTAAGAACTGTAATCTGTACATCATAAGGGAAACCCTGCCTCTGAAACTAGGATTAAACCTGTATCTTGAGAGACAGTGATTCAGCTTAAAATTAGATAGATGCTATAGGTATACAATAGTAGACTGTGCCAAAATAAATCAGTGAATATGTGAAATTAAATTAGGAACAAACTAGGTATTTATGAAATTTATTTTCCAATCCACGATTGAAATAAGAACAATTGATACAGTCGACCACATGTCTGAGGTAAAATTGATCATAATTTGGCCTGGCTGCCTGCGTAGGGCTAATCGAAGGTGAAGCTAGATTCTACTGGGTCACCCGCTGGAGGAGACGCCCCGGGCGTCGGGAGTCGCTGGACTATTCCCGCCCACTGTAGGCGCGGGCTTGCGTACGGTGAACAATGGGTAGCTTGCCGTTTGGTTCTTCGAGTCGACGGCGCGTTGTGTTCCAAGCAGATGTCAGCAAAATTGTTAGGGCCCAGTAGGGCCGATGCCTGCAGGGTTGCGGGAATTGTCGAAAGAGTTATTGTAGTCCTGGAACGTCAAGGGCAACTGTAGAAATAGGTGGGATTTTGTCACCTACCCCAAAAAAAATATATTGGTTTTAACTGCTGACGTACACCCTACTATAGTACGCGGCAAATAAATTGAACCCGTTGCTATGGTTACGCGAAGCCCTCACTTCGATTGAGACTTGAAAATTGGATACTGCGCATTCAAGGTCGACCGCCGTAATGGTTCAACTTGTGTGCCAAGGATTATACACAAAATACGTCATATCAAGCTTATCTTACAATGGACTATGAAGTAAGCCCGCATTGTCAGTTTAAACAGAAATGGCTATGGCTTAGTAATCTCCAAGCAGGAGATTTAAAATAGCGTCGCGACCTCTGACAATTTAAGCTTTTACTTGAAAAGTATCCTGCATGCAGTGTAATTATGAAAGCTTATAGTCTTGATTCCATTTATTTACTATCGAGAGATATATTGCAATAGTTATCTTCAGAAATCAGAAATTTTATTTCAAATAGACCTAATTCAAATAGATTTTTAATTGGTTACAAACATATTTGAATTTACGAGCATGGCAGTTGAGAGTTTGTCATGCTCACTCAAATGTCTCGCTGATGGTCGTACGTGTAATTGGGTCATTCAGTTCCCTTCATTATGGTTGAGCTGAGTGGGGCTGGTGCTCGCGTCATGCTCGTGAACGGGCGCCGTTAGTTGAGACTGGTCATCTCTTAGCTGCTATTTAGAAAGAAAGAAAGAAAGAAAGAAAGAAAAACATTTATTTGAGACTCGCACAGGACAAAAAATATATATACAACAACAATACAAAAACAATACAACAATACAATTATTATTTTCTTTTATTATTTATCTACATTGTGCTCACATAATAGAAGCGACAAGAAACGTGTAACCAAGATTTATGTACTTAACTCATAATATGATTTAAAAGAGTGTCCATGGAGTTTCTTGCACGTACTTCTCCATAGAGATCTACGCTTTGGAACGTGCAATTTAGCTTAACTTTTTTTTTTTTGGACTGTCCCACTTTTTTCAATTCAAAAGTGCCTGTAATTGGTCTGTTTGAAATAAACGTTTCTGATTTCGGTAGCATGGTCGTGAAAAAAGTTGCTGACAAAGTACTAGTACTAACTAGCACAACGGTTTTTGGCTTTACCTTACTTTTTAAAGTTCCGTACCCAAAGGGTAAAAAACAGGACTTACTAAGACTTCGTTGTCTGTCCGTCTATCTGTCACCAAGCTGTATCTCAGGAAGCGTGATAGCTAGACAGTTAAAATGTTTCACAAATTATGTATTTCTATTGCCGCTTTAACAACAAATATAAATATATATATATATATATATATATATATTTAAGGGAGGCTCCTATACAACAAACGCGATATTTTTTGCCCTTTTTTTGCTCGATATCAATAATGGCAACAATTAGGAAATATTCACAAAATACTCAGTTATATTTTTGTAAAAATATAACTAAGTTGGGCTCCCATACAAAAAACGCCATTTTATGTTGTTGTTCTGTTGTTTACATAGTCAATGATACGGAATCCTTCGTGCATGAGTCCGACTCGCACTTGGCCGGTTTTTATTAAATACGTCACAAGAATCATTAATTATTATTTCCTTACCTCACCCTAGCTTTATGTAACTACACGTAGATCCACAACTACCAAACTTGTTCATACAAAAGTAGACTCTAATCATCGGAATTAAGGCCTATAGTGGCGTGGATGTGAGAGGACACCGGTGTCCTCTGAGCTAGGACAGATTAACAACAACTCTTACGCAGTGGCGTGCCAGATACCTTTATAGGGGGCAAGCCGAGGAAACTTGACTAATCTACTACTTACCTAATATTCCGAATTAAAAAAAAAACTTTTTTTACACATCAACAAAAACTTTTTTCTTTTGTAACAAGAACTTCTTTGTCATATATGGCTTTATATTGACTTCCCTTGATACGAAATAGATATAGAAAAAATTTGGCACGCATAGTTTTTTTGTGAGACTGTCACAAAAAACTATGCGTGCCAAAGAATTTTTTTAACCTTCAATTTTCATGAAAAATATTGATACTTACAATAATATTTGAAAACACATTTTTTTTTTTACTTTAAGTTTCGATTTTCTGTAGTATTTAGCTGGATTACTACAAACGTCTAACTGAAAACTGCTAATATTTAAGGACTCTATTTTCACTGATGCGAGTTTTTCATGCTGGAAATGACCTGCTGAAACCATTCTGCATTGCTCCCAGATTTTTAGAACAGAAGTTGAAATGTGATTGTAGAAAGTATATTTGGAGTGGAAAATTATAATCTAATGCATAATATGTTTAAATTGATTCATATGTGAAATATTAGTAGTTATTTTTCTCGTAATATTAAAAATAATCAAATGATTTTTTAAGTTCGTTATAAATCTTAAAAAAGATGATCTAGATCAGCTTGAGTCAGTGATTAGTGTTTCTCTCTTATTGAGCACAAAAGCTAGATCTTGAATTTCATCTGCAATGGATCATGAATTTCATTTATATGAAATTCAAGGCACTATGAGAAAGCGGTTATATCGCAAAACGTACCTTTGCATATCTTGCAGTGTGTGTTTACGTCAGATTTATCCATATAAGTCAGACAAAAAGATCATAGATACGTGATGTGTCTGCGGTCTTTAAGATCCTGTACAAATCGCAGGGTTTCTGAAGCCAATTATCGCACTTCTTATACGTAAACTGTATTTTTTTTAATCATGTCGTACAGCTTATATGAAACGTCCAATTTATATTGATGAACCACGGAAAAGCTAAAACAATCACGGTAACGCCGCTTTACCAGTTCACCAAAATATCTTCATTGATTTTTAGAATTTGGTTCACCACATACATAGTAAAAACTGTTAGAGTGGACGATAGGCCTCCTTTGCATGGCGAGAAACAAACAGCGACTAGTTTATGCACGATAAATTCACAATGGATCACTATTTTTAAGGAAAAGTTGTTGCAATTCGACCGAACATAGCGGAAAATTCAGTAAAATTTTAGGCTGTCACAAGAAATCTGTACGTGATAGAAACAAAGTATGTTAGTTGTTGTAATATCACATCACTAGTTACTAACTAACTAATGGTCACAACCCTAGTGAGTCATATTCATTGTCGGTATGGGTGTGGCCGCCTAAGCAGTGTCTGATTAATCTTAATATTATGTACATGTTCTAAGTCTAATAAATCTAGTATTCACTATATCAAGTGTTTCAATATAAACATTACATGGTGTCAGAAGTGAAGAATCCAAAAACACGAAGAAAATCGCGAAAAAAATGGACCACTCATCAACAGTCAAAAGCGGTAGCCATTTTGAACAAAGTCTGAACAATGCGATTAAAGCCTTGAAAATCACCTCAGATTCAACAAACAACAATGCGGAAGCATGGAAACGCTGGTGGCAGCAATTTGAGCTGTATTTGTTAGCCACAGGTCTGGACAGGGCAGGTGAAAAACGCAAGATCGCCATTTTACTCCATCTCATTGGTGAGAACGGTTTAAATATATTTAACACTTTTAACCTCAAATTAGAAGAGACCACGATACTGGATGTCAAAGAAAAATTCGACCATTATTTTGAGCCTAGGAGAAACTTGACCATGTGCCGTTATAGTTTCTTCACAAGGAGACAACAGAAATCCGAGTCCATCGAGGGATTCCTGGCAGATCTAGAAAATAAAAGTCAAGAATGCGAATTTGGAACGCTCAGGGAATCACTCATCAGGGATATTTTTATCGCAAATCTAAATCTAGATTTAGCACATGTCCGTCAGAGATTGCTGCAGGAACCTGATCTGACATACCAGAGGATGCGAGAACTAGCAAGGACACTCATCGTTGCTCAGCAGGATGCAGAAAAGATGCTCAATGGTTCTACAAAGGAAAATACGGAAAATGTCATGCATCTACGTCGGAGGAGCCGTAGTCGAGGGGAACGTCGACAGCGAGCTTCACCAGTCGGTCAGCAGGGATCTGGCGCAGGGAAGTCACCCAACAAGGGAAAGCAGTCTCCCAACCCTGAAAAGCGCTCGAGGACGTGTAGCCGCTGTGGGCAGTCTCACCGCTACAAGTGCCCAGCGCAAGGAGTTAAATGCAGGTCATGTAAATCTTTTGGTCATTTTGCTAAGTATTGTTTTACAAGTAAAAAAGTCAGTTGCTTGGAGTCATTTAGTCATAATAATAGTCAAGATAATTTTGTTGGAATTATAAGTCATAAGTGTCATAAGTCAAGTCAATCCAACAGTCATTTAAAGTCATATAAACATGTCAAGTCAATAGGCACACCGTCACACACTATGCACCTACAACGACAATCACAGTCAGGATGGTCATATAATGGCCAGTCACAGTCTAGGAATGATTCCGATGATGAGATTGGTGTCATATCTGAGAGATCTCATGTAGACTCACATTGTCATAAAAAATATTATAAGTCATGTCTCAATGATGAAAGTGGTGAAAATGTAATATCTGAGAGGTCTAAAAATAGCCTCGGTGATGAATGCAATCACCAGTCTGAGAGATTCAGTGTCAAGTCAAAGAAGTCAAATAAATATAGTCAAAGTCAAAGTTCATATCTCGATGATGAACACAGACACATGTCTGAGGAATCACTCACTATCACAACAAAACCATTTCATCAAAAGTCATTTGTTACACTTAGAACAAGTACGTCAATTACATCACCACAAAGTCAACAAGTCAACACAGTAGATACAACACAAAACAAATACTATTCTAATCAGTCATGGAACATAAACATTTTAGTAGGTCATACACAAATTAGTTGTATCATTGATTCAGGAGCTGATCTTAACATAATGTCAAAACAAACTTTTCTTTGTTTAAAACGTCATTCTCAAATGACACTTGTCAAATGTCAGATAAATGTCACTGGATTTGGTGGCAAGTCAATACCCATAATTGGTAAAGTCAATGTCAGATGCAGCTTAACCTTGAATAACAGTACTATTATAGAAAATATAGTATTTATAGTCGCAGATTTAGTTTGTCCAAATGTCCTAGGTCTTCCCACTTGTGAGAAATTAGGTATAATTAAAAGAGTTTTTTCAGTGTCAAAACAAAATTTTTGTCAACAAATTCTTACACAATACAATGATGTATTCCAGGGTCTTGGATGTCTGCCTCCTGTCTGTCACCTGAAACTCAAACCTGATGCAGTGCCATGTGTGGATCCTCCCAGGAGAGTACCATTTGCGTTGCTCGATAAACTTCGCGAAGAGTTGGATCGCATGGAAAGAATGCAGGTGATTGAGAAAGTCACTAAGCCTACAGAATGGGTGAATAGCATAGTAATTACTGTCAAGAATTCAGGTCAGTTGAGAATTTGTTTAGATCCTAGAAATTTAAATAAGAATATTATAAGGGAAATCTATCCACTTAAGTCAATTGATGAGATAAGATCTCAGTTAGTTGGAGCTGAATGTTTCTCTCATTTAGATGCTTTTTCAGGATTCTGGATGTTAAGATTAGATGAATATAGTTCTGATTTATGTACCTTTCAAACACCCTTTGGTAGATATAAATATTTAAGATTGCCTTTTGGTATAAATGCATCATCAGAAATATTTCAGAGAGTTATGATGAATTTGTTTGGTGATTTAGAAGGAGTCTTAATATTCATCGATGACATTCTTGTCTATGGACCGAATGAGGCCATACATAATGAGAGATTACATAAGGTCATGCAAAGAGCACGTCAAGTCAATTTAAAGTTCAATAAGTCTAAATGTAAATTTCTAGTTTCTGAAGTCTGTTTTTTAGGTTATGTTTTTAGTAAACATGGTGCTAGGGTCGATCAAGAAAAAGTAAAAGCAATTGTCAATATGCCTACACCACAAAATGTCAAAGAATTGCAAAGAATTTTAGGTATGATCAACTATTTAGGTCCCTTTATTAGCAATTTGTCAGAAAAAACTCAAATTTTAAGAAATCTTTTGAAGAAAGATTCAGTCTGGACTTGGGATGAAAATCATAGTAAATGTCTTAAGAGTTTAATAGATGAAATCACAAAGTCACCAGTCTTAGCTCATTATAACCCCAATATTCCATTAGTCTTGTCAGTAGATTCGTCTAAGTCAGCATTGGGAGCAGTCATTTTACAAAACAATAAACCCATTGCTTATAGTTCAAAAACACTAACAGAAACTCAGTCTAGGTATGCTCAAATTGAGAAAGAATTGTTAGCAATACAATTTGGTTGTGAAAAGTTTCACCAGTATGTATATGGTCATAGGGTAACTGTCCATACTGATCACAAACCCTTAGTCTACTTATTTGATAAACCATTACATGATGTACCAGCTAGATTACAGCGAATGATGTTAACTTTACAAAAATATGATTTGAGAGTTATACATGTCCCAGGAAAGCAGATGTATATATCAGATACATTGTCCAGAGCAGCCTTAAAAGATCATTATATACCAGAGAATGAATCTGAAATGTCTTGTCATGTCAATTTAATGTATTCAAATTTAGCTGTCACAAAGGAATACAGTACAAAACTGTTGCAACATACAAATAAAGATGAAACTTTGCAATTGTTAAAGAAATATTATTATGAAGGTTGGCCAAAAAATAAAAATAAAGTCAGTCCATTGGCAAAACCATTTTGGAGTACACAAGCTGAAATTCATGTAGTCAAAGATTTGTTGTTTAAAGGTTCAAAATTAATAGTACCTCAGTCTATGTATAAAGAAATGTTGGCTAAAATTCACGAAGGTCACCAAGGTATAAATAAATGTTTAAAAGTAGCAAGAGATTCTTTGTATTGGCCAAGCATGTCAGCAGATATTAAAAATGTGGTAGAACAGTGTCTCATATGTGCAAAATATAAACCTTGTAATCAAAAGGAACCACTACAAAATTTTGAAATAAATAAGTATCCATGGCAACAAGTTGGTACTGATTTAATGTATTTTGATAACCTTACATATTTAATTGTCACAGATTATTATTCTAAATACATAGAAATAGCTTTGTTAAATAAAAACAGTACAGCCAAAAATGTAATTACACATTTAAAGTCTATTTTTGCCCGTCATGGAATACCTTTGTCATTAGTGTCAGATGGTGGACCTCCTTTTCAGTCATTAGAATTTAAAAATTTCCTACATGAATGGGACATAGAACATAATGTAACTAGTCCATATCATTCACAGTCAAATGGACAAGCAGAAAGTTCAGTCAAAATAGTCAAAAATATGTTAAAAAAATGTAGAGAAAATTCGTCTGACCCATATATAGCCTTATTACAATATAGAAATACACCTAAGAATAACTTACCATCTCCAGCACAATTGTTAATGTCTAGGAATTTAAGAGATAACATTCCAATGTCATACAAAAAATTAAAACCAAAGGTTGTAACATTTAAAAATTATAAAGAGTGTGTCAATAAGAACAATAAAAATAAGTCTAAGTATTACAACAAGAATACTAAGTCATTGTCAATATTCTATCCCAATGATCATGTCTACTTCAAAAGAAAACCAAATTATAATTGGGAACAGGCCATTGTCAAACAAAGGTTGACAGGAAATAGGTCATATATCATTGAGGATGTCAATGGAGTTAGGTATAGGAGAAACAGAATTCACCTAAGGCATAAATATTCTCCTATGTTATCCAACTCGTCGCAGGGGAGAGAGGAAGGTGATAGTCAGGAGTCAGCACCTCAAGAATCCTCATCTCAATTCATAGGTCAAAAGTCAACCCGTTATGGTAGAATTGTAAAGCCAACTAGAAGGCTAATTGATGAAATCAATTAAATGTACTAAAGTGTATTTTAGATTAAGTCATATTTAAGCCAAGATGTTTTGTATTGTAAAACTAAATAAGTACTTGTCAGATACTTTGTATTGTCAATTGAATTTAAGTCAAGTCCGTCCACAGCCTATGTTACATTGTTTGTTAAAGGTTAATTTGAACTTAACAAGGGGGATGTTGTAATATCACATCACTAGTTACTAACTAACTAATGGTCACAACCCTAGTGAGTCATATTCATTGTCGGTATGGGTGTGGCCGCCTAAGCAGTGTCTGATTAATCTTAATATTATGTACATGTTCTAAGTCTAATAAATCTAGTATTCACTATATCAAGTGTTTCAATATAAACATTACATTAGTGTTTTGTGGTTAGGGTGAATAGATATTATAAGTAAGAATAAGAGTACAAATCCCTGTGGCAAAAACCCAAAAACCAGTGTTATTATAGATGCATGCAAATTATTATTTTGGCAGTTGGGGTGGTGGTGGTGGTAGGTAAAAGCCGGGCTTATTTGCTTCTATTTATATAACAGTTTTAGGCAAAAGGAATCCATAGTGCGCTTGTAGACGTCCGTTTTTTTTCAACGTCGTCACCTTCCGCTTGGCGCAGGTGCTAACCGAACACGGCAATTTCGCGAAGTACCTGTACAAGATTCGTGCGGAGACACGCCTGGGTGTCGCCACTATGTGGACCACCCGGAGGACATGGTGGAGCACACAGTCGAGGTGTGCCCCGCATGGGAAGAGCATCGCCGTGTCCTTTTGGGGGCGATCGGCGGCGGCGATCTCTCGCGCCGGGGCTTGGTTCAGGCCATGCTCCGGAGCGAGGAGGAGTGGCAGGCGGTCGCCTCCTTTTGCGAAGCAGTAATACTACCAAAGGAGGAGGCCGACCGCATCAGGCAACGGCGCACACACCGCCGCCGCCGCCGGAATTCCGATCCCGATTTCCGGCCACCGTAGGCGCCGGCTCGCGGACGGCCAGCATAGGTAGCTCGCTGTCCATCCGTCCGGTAAGTGACCGGTCCGAGCTCAAGTCGTTTACGGCGCACACTGTTCCCGCGCGCCTCAAGGAGTTGTCAGCAAACTGTAGGGGCCCAGCAGGGTCGAAGCCTACTGGGGCCAAAGGTTATGTGAAAATGAAACCCGGGGCCTTGGGACGAAGGCAATGAAAGGAGCAGGGTAGGTTTTTAGTCAGTAAGAGTCTGACACTATCTCCCGCCCCACCCAAGGGCGGGCTTTATCATTTGATGATTTTACCTACCTTAAAAAATATCCAAATCCCTTGAGCCGTTCTTACGTGTAGAAGTAACAAGTTCAAATATTAGTGTGATGGAATCTGAAAGACTTCGACATCAACAATTATAGGGTACTGAAGATCATGTAACCGCGTAACCAACTTATAGTCATACTTTAGTATTATCAAAGACTAGGTTCTATCAGCGGCTTCGCCGGCGTAAAATCAGGTTTTTCCATACAAACTTTAAACCCCTTTTCATCCCCTTAGGGGGTGAATTCGAATCATCCTTTCTTATCGCCTCCGTAAAACAGAACATCAGGTCTTTACGATCAGCGGAATCACGTTATCTCATACAAAATTTGCCCCCTCATGTCTTATCATCCCACCTTTCTTATCAGGTATTCAACTACATCATACAAAGAACATACCCTTCAAGTTACAGGTCTTTACGATCAGTGGTTTAGGCTGTGCGTTGATGTATCGATCAGTCATTCAGGACAAAGTATTTTATAAATATTATAGATTTTCTTTTGTTTTACGAGTATTAAGCGTAATTTAGACGGTACGAGTTTCTCGAACGTCTTGTTCGAGAAAATCGTACGCAATAATCGTAAGCAATAATCGCCATGACATTATCGTATCAAAGTGTTTACACACAGGTAAGAAACAAATTCTCACCTACGATTATGTCATACGAGACTCGTAAGCAATAATCACTAGGCGATAATGTCCTGCGTCTGTTTAGACGGCAAAAATATAATGAGAAGATTCTTGCTTTCAGTGATGCCAACTCTATACCACCAGTGAGTGCTAAAAAACTTCCCAAAAAGTGCCAGATTGCTATGGATTTCCAAAAATAGTGCTATATGAAATAAAATAATAAAATTATATAAGTAAAATTGTTTAACTTTTCTTTGACATACTTAAAAACTGTTACAACTATTATTTTAATACTATAACCACTCATATTTACTGTCAATGTCAATATCTATTTCTGCAGTTGTTTTTATCGTTTTCTCCTTGTACCTACTACCGTCGCCGTTGATGTGGATGATTGTAAAATTTCAGTCGCCTTTTTCAACATAATATGTTGAAAAAGGCGGCTGAAATTTTACAACATTATTAAAAACATAGACAAGAAAGATATTATCTTTCTTGACTATGTTTTTAATAATGTCTTAGGGAATTTCATACGAGTGGCAAGTTTTGTTAACATTTTTAAGTCCTGTTCGAATATAAATAATTGATATACGTAATTAATTTATATACTTATATTTATATTTATTTATTCCAATATATTGCTATGTGAAACTACACTAATTTTATATCACAATATCCGCTAGGAATCAATTTGCAAAGAATTGAAACACCCACTGAACATCACTCGAAATTATCCCGCCAAAAACTCATAAACTTATTAATTATCTATGTGTAATTCCAAAGGTAATAAATCTATGTGAAATACGAATGCATATATATACATGGCGTGTCTTCGTTTTATTATGTGGAATTAGAAAATTTCGCTTGACTATTAAATAGTGCTACATTCAGTGCTAGGTGCTGTATGTTAGATTTCAGTGCTGGCCTTGTGAAAATAGTGCCAAATCTAGCACTGGAAGTGCTAAGTTGGCACCACTGCTTGCTTTCGAGAATCTCGACTTGTCTATACCTACCAAAGATCTTATATATTTTGGGGACAATCTGGATTCATTACGGAGCAATATTACACACTCTAAAGTGTACTATATTTTCATGTGCATTAATTAGGTTCATATGTTTCATTGACAAGTAAAAGAAGAAAAAACGTTCCGAGCAAGACAACGAGAAAGAGGTGGTGTGTCCCTTTCTAACCTCTATTTATAACTAGGGTAACCATAAATTTACTATATATGTAAATTATTAATATTTATGTCATTGCAGCATTTTAATATTAATTGATGATGTAGAATTCTAATACTTATGGACGGCAAAGTACCAGTTACACCTTTCCAAGGATTTGGAGTGGTGACAGTGTGAAACGTGGAAAGGGTGGACCGATGAACTGGTAAAGGTTGCGGAAATCCGATGGATGCGACGCTTAGAACCGTTCATTGTGGCGACATTTGGGGGAGGCCTGTGTCCAACCGTGGACGTGTTTGGACTAGAATGATGACGATGATTGGACGAAAGGTTAAATACGAATATCATAAGCGCACGCATGGGGATTTAGCGTCGAACGCTTTGTCTATACCTCTAGCCGAATTAAATACGCGATTGTCGTAGCTGTACGAACCACCGACGGGCCATTTCACAAAAAAAGTCGCCAATCAAAACTAATTTTACTAAAGAACTGAATCTTGAACTTTAATACCATTGAAGCGAGTATTTCATGAGATAAATAAATAAAAAAATAAATTGTAATACGTAATATATTTTAAGGTCAAAATTTACAAGGGAAGTGACATGACATATAATACAATGTTTTTTTATAAACGCTACACTAAAGAGTTTTTATTATGAACTAAAAGAAGTTCCGCTACATCACCCACCTCTTGAGACCGTCAAAGGCGATAGTAGTCAGGGAACCGTACCCTACGGCCTGACCGTGTCCTTTTGATATTGTCGTCTTCGGTCGCCGGTGTTGAGTTGGTGACTTGTGTATCTTGTGTAGGCTGTTTATGTCCGTGTTCACTATGCGTGTGTGCGTTGATGTGTGTTATTGTGGTGTGTGAGTCTTGAAGTATGTAGGCTGGTTTAAGTCGGTCTACCGATACTGTGACTGTTTTACCGTTAAAGAAGAGTTTGAACACCTTGTCGCCCCTCTCTAGTACCTTATGTGGTCCTGTATAATAATATGCTGGCTTGAATGAACCAGATAACGCGTTATCCCTTGTTGACTCATCGTGTTTTTTTTTTTTTCAGAGGTCACCAGTGAAGCGAGTATTTCATGAAATAAATTAATACAAAATTAAATTGTAATTCGTAATATATTTTAAGGTGAAAATTTACACGGGAAGTGGCATGACATATAATACAATGTTTTTTTTTAAACGCTACACTAAAGAGTTTTTGTCATGAACTAAAAGAAGTTCCGCTACACCATGAATTGTGATCTCTCTTTATGTCATGGGTTCCAAAGTCTGTTCTTAACTGGGGAGTCTCAAGTAAGATTACTAAAACTCTCTTTATAACTAAAAAAAAAATATTATTCACTAAAAAATATTTTTAAAAAAATTGAAAATTAATTACTTTTGACTTCTCAGTAACTTAAACTATTTTTTTAGGTTTCACAAATAGTTAGGAATAACTGGTACTTTGCCGTCCATAAGTATTAGAATTCTACAGCATCAATTAATATTAAAATGCTGCAATGACATAAATATTAATAATTTACATATATTGTAAATTTATGGTTACCCTAGTTATAAATAGAGGTTAGAAAGGGACACACCACCTCTTTCTCGTTGTCTTGCTCGGAACGTTTTTTCTTCTTTTACTTGTCAATGAAACATATGAACCTAATGCACATGAAAATATAGTACACTTTAGAGTGTGTAATTTTGCTCCGGAATCAATCCAGTTTGCCCCTAGGATATTATTGATCCTTGTTCTCGCCAGAGTAGACGAGCGAGAGGCAAGTCATACCTCTCGCTCGTCCACTCTAGCAAGAATCGTATGTTCGAGTCGAGAAACTCGAACCGTCTAGATGAATGTTTAGACGAAGAAACTTTTTTGTTCTTACGATTATCGTACGTTCGAGACGAGAAACTCGCACCGACTAGGTATGTGTTTAGACGATGACATTTTTTCTATGCTCTTACGATTCTCGTATGTTCGAGGCGAGAAACTCGTACCGTCTAAATTGCGCTTTAATGATTCGATATGGGAGACCTATCAAGTCTGGAGTTATTTCAAGTAATAAACTTCAGCGCTGTAGAGATCCAGGCATGCCATGTCTCATGTTTCTAATTAGTACGGAGATAATAACTAAGGATATTTAATACTTTGAAAAGATAAATAACATGTTCGTATTGTTCATCCTCCAAGCGTGTTAAACGCGGTCGCGTTTAACATGAAGATAACAGTATACTACTTAATTAATTTATTAGTCTTATACTCGTATGTAACTTCTCGATTAGGTTTAAGTTAGAACTACATTAGACCGACGTACACGTGTAACACGGCTGATTTGTACGTAGGTCGACGCCACGTAGCGACGAGTAGCGTGGATCAAGTGTAGCTCTACAAGTCTAGTTTCAGTACAAAATGTATGGAGACTGACGCGCCCAGATCGGCGTGTGTGGCACACGTGTGCGCAGTGTAGTTCTACGTTAAAGGTTAACTTTGGAATCTTCAGTAAGCAGATACATTTAAGGTTAACTTTAATTTAAATTTTAATAAGTTACGTAAGCAGATACAAAAAGCATTTTTCATTACAGATCTCAATCTCTGGTGATATTATTTTATATAAAAAAGGAGAAACAGACTGATTAACATATCAACACACAGCCGAAACTACTGCGTGAAATTTTGCAGAAAGTTTCCTTTTATGACGTAGTCGAACACTAAGAGAGGATTTTCCAAAATTAACCCCTTAGGAGGATGGAATGCTGTCCAAATTTTGTGTGGCGAAGCGTACTATCACGCGGGCGAAGTCGCTGGCAGAAGCTAGTTGGAAATAATAATAATATTCCACAACGCCGTCTATACTATGATTTTTTATTAGACGAAGTAAAGTGACAGCAGTGGACAATGCCCAACTGTCAAATAACAATGCCCAACTGTCAAACAACCATTGTTATAGCTGTCACTTTACTTCGTCTAATAAAAAATCATAGTATAGTCCCAAGCTAAGCAGAGCTTGTGTTATAAGTACTAGACAACTTTTAGACATACTTATACAAGATTATTTTTAGTATAATATGCGAAACCTGAATATACTTTATTCAGAATCAATCATAACTGAATCGACTCCAATAATTTTTACATCAAATTATATATTTTTTTCCAAAAATAGTTTTAAAAAGTCACAAGTTAGACACCACCGACACTAAGCACAATACACAGTTCACGGCAGGACATAGCGGCCATTAGGTGCTAGCGCACAGCTGAGTGCGGGGGTAAAACAACACGTCAGTCGTCCGAATGACCCGGTGACAATGTGTTTGTGTGAACAATCTGGTAACATAACAAGCTTATGACTTTGTTTTCATGATACAGTTATGAAATTTTGTACATATGATTCTTTGCATAAAAATACTAGACCCGTGTTTCGGCTTTCGCGTATACTAAAATAAGGTTATATATTTCTAAATACATACAATCTTCTTATATGTAAAAATAAATATTCGAGAACTACTGGACCGTTTTGCCCAATTTTGGTCTTGAAATATATCGTGACACCCCAGGAAGGTTGAAACGATGAGAAAATATGGAAAAATTTACGAAAAAAACAATCGTCTATTAGGTGGTACGAAGTTTGCTGAGTCAGCTTGTTTAGATAAATTACACTCAGACATAGAACAAATGATCATGCTCATCACCCAAACATTTTTCGTAATCGAACCCACGACTTCCGACATAGGAGCCAGGGCCACTAACCTCTAGACCAAAAGGCCAGTCAAAATATGTATTAAACTGCTTCTACTAATTTCAGATTAACAACGAGTAATGATACTCTTCGATAAAATGTTTTGAAAAGGTATAATTAATTTTTATAGTGCTTCTTGGAGGATTAAAATTTATTAATTTCATTGAAAACCAATGAATGCATAGCATTATGAAAATCGGAAAATCTCGGAAAGCTCATTTAATTATAGAGTTCAGTAATCAGTTTCTGTTCTTAGTATAATTACCCGACTGCGCCAGAAGGAGGGTTATGTTTTTCGAGAGCATGTATGTATGTATGTATAATTGTTTGGCACGCTCTGCAGCCTGAACGGCTCGATGGATTTTAGCTTGAGAGGTTTCGTTAGATTTGTATTTACTGTGAAAGTAATATCGTAATAAAATAAAACTAAAAATAAAAAAAATAAAAAACTGTAATTTAAAAAACTAAAAACCTGACTGCTTTTCTGAGTATTCATGAAAAAGCCCTGAAACAAGAAAGTCGTTGTACCCGATTGCACTTAATTATATTATATTTTAAATACAAGATAAATTGTAGCAGTCGGGACCCATTCTAGAAAAGGAAGCTTAGTGAATTGAGAGCACATACCTATATTACATTGCAGATTACTCCAATCTACTGACTAGACGGCTGACTTTATGGGGTTATGTTTTTCGAGAGTATGTATGTATGTATGTATAATTGTTTGGCACGCTCTGCAGCCTAAACGGCTCGATGGATTTTAACTTGAGAGGTGTCGTTAGATTCGTATTTACTGTGAGAGTGACACTGGGTATATCGAAATAAAAAATAAAAAAAATGGCGGATTTTTGGCGCCAAATTCAAATGTTTGGCACGCGCTGCGGCCTGAACGGCTCGATGGATCTTAGTTTGCGAGGTGTCGTTAGATTCGTAATTACTGTGAAAGTGATATAGTAATAAAATAAAACTAAAAACATAAAAAATAAAAAACGGTAATTTAAAAAACTAAAACACCCAACTGTTTTTCTGAGTATTCATGAAAAAGCTCTAAAACAAGAAAGTCGTTGTACCCGATTGCACTTAGCTATATAATATTTTAAATACAAGATAAATTGTAGCAGTCGGGACCCATTTTAGAAAATCAGCAGTCTAGTCAGTAGATTGGAGTAATCTGCAATGTAATATAGGTATGTGCTCTCAATTCACTAAGCCTCCATTTCTAGAATGGGTACCGACTGCTACAATTTATCTTGTATTTAAAATATTATATAGCTAAGTGCAATCGGGTACAACGACTTTCTTGTTTTAGAGCTTTTTCATGAATACTCAGAAAAGCAGCCGGGGTTTTTAGTTTTCTAAATTACCGTTTTTTTTTACAAGCATAATTTAAGTATTTTTGTTTACGGCAAATATTGGAAATTGAATTTGAAACAGTTTCTGGTAACCGATTTAAGAGCGTTTCTCCCTAGGTACATTTTCATACAATCGCTATTATGTGATTATAACCTTATTACACATCTTTTCTCTAGATACTCGTATATTGGAAACCCAGATATCTTTTGGATGTTATCTAGGTTTCTATTATAATTATATAATCCAGTAAAGACCTCTGAAAATCATTCCTTCATGAATAAAAATATATGTTACTATAAAAACCTTGCACATTTAATCAGGATTCTGAATGATGAATTGGTTTTTCCAAAAAAAATAAGGTTTAAAAAAAAACGTATTTTCTGGAATAAGTTTTGTGAAATATTCGAGTAAATGATGGAATTGCCGAATGTTAACAGGGTTTTCAGGCATTCTCTCTCTGTTTTTGCAATGCCTCTTCATCAAACATTGCGTTGGATTACGTTGATAAAGCGATAGGCCATGCTCACGTTGACGATAGACAAGCGCAGTCAGGCCCTCTTAACTGAAATTTGTATACTTATGTAACTTGAATGATATTGCTTGACTGTAGTAGCTACAGTCAGATAGCGGCCATGGTAACTACTGAGTGCAACAAGATAATCCCATCGTTTTTGAGCGCTTTGGAATAGTCCAGGGGGCTTACTCTTGAGTTTAATTCCAATCGGTCGACATTAGAATTGTGACGTTAGGTACTCTTGAATTCGATGCTAGCGCCAAATTGGTTTAAAAATGCGTGACCACACGCGAAGCCCAATCTCCATTTTATTTATTTACCCGAAAAGGACAAGCAATTTGGCCCTAGCATCGAATTCAAGAGTACCTAACGTCACAATTCCAATGTCAAGCGATCGGAATTAAACTCAAGAGTAAGACCCCTGACCGCGCGGTAAAAGCTTATCTTTTTCTAATTGAAAACTTTTTAGCACCTGCAGTTTGTATTCATAGAGATTCAAAGTTTCTTTGACCATCACCTATTTTTATAACGTTTTATGCCAGTCCCATTTATTCTATCAAGCGTTGCACTGAGATGTGATTGTTACTGAGTGATGCACCATTGGCCTGTCTACTCCTAGTTATTTTCATGTCACAGGGTATTTCCTGCGGAGGGACACTAACAAACAATGTGTTACTCGCATCTAATAATATAACTACATTCAATTGTCTCAATTTTAGATTCATTACGTTTGTTATCTTCTTCTTATATATAAAAATGAATAGCTGTTCGTTAGTGTTAGGTGGGGTTGGGGTTAGGTGGATTGCGTGGACACCAAAGTAAAGACCGTATGAAGGATTTCTATAATAACTATTTATTATCCTTTTCTTTGTATACTGGAAGGTGTGTTTCAGTAATATTACGTGAGACGTGTGCTCCTAAAGCAAGGCTAGTGGGATATAGTAACGGTGACTATACTAGAGATTTCAGTCAAGTGGTGACAGAGGAATCAGTCCATTAAATATAATATTTATTGGTTAGAAAGAGAAAGACTACAGTGCTGAAGTAGATTTGTTTTTGTTATACTCCAACAAGTCTCGCTAAAACTCAAGAACGGCTGGACCGATTTGGCCAATTTCGATCTTGAAATATTCGTGATACTCCAGGGAAGGTTTAAAAGGTGAGAAAATATGGAAAAATTCATGAAAAAAATCGACTATTGGCTGTATAAAACCTTTAACCTAACCTAACCTAAATTGTCTTTATATCCTAATTATTACTAATATACATATTTTAGTAGGTAAGCTTTCGCGTTTTATTGTACTGGAACCCCCCTCAGGTAAAGGCCTCCTCCAAAGCTTTCCATTTTTCTCGGTCTTGGGCTATTTTTAGGGATAAGGGGTCTCCTTGCGTGAGTCCTCTCCTGACTGGAAAGTTTAGGCCAATGTTGATGATGAGTTTGACTCTACTTGAGAAATTACTGTACAGGTATTTGAATATTGTTATGTATTTTTGCTCTAAATTTTGGGCTTTTAGCTTGTTCCATATAGGTACTTTTTTGTGAGACTGTGTCAAAAGCGGTAATCAATGAAAGCAATATACAGCGGCCTCTGTTGTTCTTGATATTTTTCACTTATCAGTTCTATTCTGTGGATGTGGTCTAAGGTAGAGAAATTCTTTCTAAAGCCCACTTGTTTAATAGGTTGACTTTCTTCTAATGTTAATCTTTGATTGATTAATGTATAGTATAAAAGTTTATAAATACTTGGCAAAAGGCTTATCGGCCGGTAGTTGCTGATGTCTTTTAGGTCTCCTTTCTGGTATAACAAGATGATATTAGACTCAGACCATTGAGAAGGTGTGACTCCAGTTTCAATTACCAAATTAAATAATTTTGTTAGTGGAGCAGCTGTTTTTATGGCGTCGTTAGTGATGTTATCTGATTCTGGGCTCCTGTCTGATTTTAGTCTTTTTATTGTTTCAATTATTTCTGTACAGTCGATTGATTCTATGGGGGATTGTGGCGTTTCAATATCGATGTGATCATTTCCAATATGAATCGAGTCTCTGGCTATGTCTGGTGTACTACTTATATAACTTTTTATAAAAAATTGTAGCAATGTTAAAAATGTCTTTTCAGTTATAAGCAATGTCTGCCTACTCTTTCAAACAATCGATCCATGTTTTGTCTGTCCGTAGTTCTCTATATCCCTTTTTTAAACTTCCACTTTGTTCTAAAAGTTTTTGTAGGATATTAATTCTATGGTTTTATAATCTCTTTTTATACACCGTTAAATTTTATTCATTTTAATCCCCCGGAGGTTCGTTTCGGTACATGAAATATTATCGATTTGTAAAGAAAAAATTAAAAAATAAAGTACATTTTTTCAAAAACTCGAATTAATATACGCATGTACGAAATTAATTTCTTTCAGTAAACGATTCAATGACCTTGTAGGTAGTTGTCGGTCGTTGCGTATTAACTGCCTATAGTTCATTGGCCTCGCTCAGCTGACTTTTATACCGTTCTTGGCTCTCTTAAGACCCTCGCCACGGCTCGGGTCTTAATACCGCCACGACGGTAACCTCCTACATTACACATACACACTTGTATCACAATGTACTATAATATCACCATTGCACCCGTGCGAAGTTGGGGCGGGTCGCTAGTATATCTCTAAAAGTTTTAAACAGCACGTAAGATATAGTCTTTGCCCAGTCTAGCCTGGTCCAGTGGGACCAGGAAAAAGGAAAAAGGACTGGGCAAAGACTATATCTTTCCAGACACTCTTTTCTTGTACCACTAGCTTTCATGACGCGTAAGCCAGCCTCAGCGATGCCGTCCATCCTCTAGCGTGTCGATTCATTGCGTGGAGACATGCCTCATAGTCAACATGCATGCGTTAAAAGACCACACGTAAAACTTTTAAAACCTCATCCTTGGTGAGATGAAAACTTACATAAAGATATACCTATGTACTTGAAAAGAAGCGTGTATGAGATTTTAGACGAAGTGTGAAACGAGTCACTCATATGTTGTTACTTTGTTAAAAGTCACATCTAAAATAATATGTTACGAGTAGATTAGATGTGACGTTGGTTCTATTTACCTTTATATAAAATATAGTGCATTCGAAGTACCGGGCGAACATGCGCAGTATAGCTGAAAATGTTTGACCTATTTCCCGTAGGTTTTTACTACGCTTGAGGGTCTTATAGATTTTAGTTGGACGAGCTGCATTCCTAGTACTTATAGGAATGTAAGGATTGTAGCTGTACGTCTTATTCCTTGCGCAGGTATTTGAGTTACCTGTTCTTAACGCTGCGGGGATGAAATGTCCAAAGCTGTGTCTTGCGTAGTGACGTCAGCAAGCGTTCTAGTATTGTGTACATAGGAATGTATAAGGATAAAGGGCGAGACTGGGTGCCAAAGAGGGGTGCTGTTTACTTGCATTGCTCACTATCTATGATCTCTCTAAACAAAACAGTCCGCTTTTCAGTTAAGTTACATAAACAAGTTTCATATTAAGTACACTCTTAGTTGACATGTGTAGTATTATCGTGTTAATTATTTAGTTTTTTTTTTGTTGTCATCCAAAATAGCCTGAAGTATTAATAAAAAATCTGCCAAATTATACAAGTGAGATTATTCAAGATTTCAGCGCTATAACTTATGATTAGGAGCTAGCCCAAAATTGTTCGGAAAGAGCTTTTTAAAAAAAAAATAGTGTTAATAAGTTTCGCAAAAAAATAAATATCGGTTTTAGTATTCTCTTGTATAACTCCCTTTTCTTATAAATAATCTATAAGTGGCCTGAGCAAGGTGCCAACCAGGGATTGCAAAATCCGGATTTTTTTGAAATCCGGATTTCTGTACTCGTTCGATGAAAACCCGGATTATCCGGATTTTTATAAGTTTTAAGTTGATTTGATAAAACTTAAATAAAATAGCATAAATTATTGAAAATATATTTATTCGCTCAATTCGCAGCTCGACAGAATAAAATCAACTAAAATAATCAACAAAACTTTTGGGCATCAGTCATTTTTTCAGTTATAAATTCATATAAACATAATATAACATAAACATAAGAAAGACCCCACGGCGTCCTCATCTTTCGCATGACGCAGGTTTGGGAGGTTCTTGCACCGGACTTGTGTTGTAGAAACGCCCGAGTGTCACCACTGCTTGGACCGCCCGTAGGACACAGAAGAGCACACAGTAGAGGTGTGCCCCGCGTACGCAAAGCACCGCCGTGTCCTCGGGGGAGCGATCGGCAGCAACGACCTCTCGCGCCGGGCTCTGGTACAGGCCATGGTCCGGGGCGAGGAGGTACGGCAGGCAGTCGCCACCTTCTGCGGAGCAGTAATGCTAGCAAAGGAAACGGCCGCACGCACGAGGGAACGGCCCTCTCACCCCAGCCGCCGGAATCCTTATCCCGGTTTCCAGCCATCTTAGGCGTGGGCTTGCGGATGGCGAGCAATGGGTAGCTCGCCATCCGGCCGTCCGCTAACTTTACGGACCGAGCCCAAGTCAAAGAAAGAACCGGAGTGTCCGGATCCTCCTTTTTTGTAAAAATGCAGTCTCAACAAAAAAGTTTAACGTAAGTCAGTTACAAATTAGAAAAAAAAAACTACTCAATAAATTCTACTTCTATACTATCTAATCAGTCAGTCAAATCACAGAAGTAATTAATCGGTCTTCTTTAAAAAACGAGATCTTAAAAACATGAACACGTCAAGTGTCTCATCGTTTACGCGCGATCTTATTTTATTGCGAAACATGCAGTAGATTAAGCTCTTTCGGGCTCAACACTGGTCGGCGGTATAGATAGCAACCTGTTCAGAGTTCTTTTTAGAGTTTCTTCACAACCTCCACCGTTTTCAAATAACGACATTTGAACGTAAATCATTAAAGGCAAATCAGTTGCTTTGATCACAGTCGTTGACTGGTGATTATGATCACTGCTCACACTTGCCCGCTAGGCGCGGGGCGCAGGCGGGAGAACGCGCGTCTCGGCGCGGCGTGGTTTGTGGGTATAACTATATACTAATCAATCACGGATTTTGCACCAAATTCGCTCAAATATACTACATTACACCTAATCCTACCAATTTAATACAATATTTTTCGGACTACTTTTAATGGGAATTTGTAGATAAATACAAATATTGCTCGTTAAATAAGTTTTGATAGAAATAAAAAAAAAACCGAATTTCAAAAAGTCAACGTAATCCGGATTTTTCAGTTATTTTCGAATTTCGAAGAATCGGTATTGCAATCCCTAGTGCCTATGTGATTTGCTTTTGTTCGAACCCGTGCCTTTTATTGTAGCTCAACTTTTTGCTGCGATTTTCGGGATTAGATTCTTCAAATATAGCCTATTGTAACAATTGCTTATACTTTGTAGGAGTTCCTTTTGTTGTTTAAAACTTTGAAAGTTCGTTGATGTTTAATTATAAACATCTACTCGTAATTATTGGAAAGGTCTTTGATTTTGTCGCAACTGAACTGGATTTTTAAGAATTTGCTGATTTATTATTTCTTCTGAGCTCATCGATAGCTAATTCTCTATTAGATCAATTCGAAACCAATCAAACTGATTTTGACACATAATAGAAGCGTTAAGAAAAATATAACCAAGATTTATGTAACTCATATTATGATTTAAAAGAGTGTCCATGAAGTTTCTTGCACGTTCTTCTCCATAGAGATCTACGCTTTGGAAGGTGCAATTTAGCTTCACTTTTTTTATGGACTGACCGACATTTTGACAATTCAAAAGTGCCTATAATTGGTCTATTTAAAATAATATATTCTGATTCTTCTGAACTGCTATCTGAGACAACGTCTAATATCTTGTATTTGTATAGATCTGCTAGTCTATACTGTACTGCAGCACTATGCCGTCTCACGGTGGTGGTGCTGTGCCGTAGACATGTGTCCACGCCCTTACAGGCTATATAACTTCCCGCGATGGCAAATTTGAGCGAAACGGTAACCAAAGACGTGAGGGACAGTTTGTGAGGATAAACGCAGATATGTACCACATTTGAGCCGCATAACAGCTGCAAAATTGCAGTTTTTGTGTAACTAGTTAGGCGTCCGCTTGTAGTGGAAGTACAACTAGAAAATAACTTAATACACAGTCAGTGCAATTTGATTTGGGCCAAACTGCAATTTTGCAGATAAACTGCAGCCTGTCTGTTTAGAGCCTTATAGTTGCTACTTTTTTTAAATCAGTAAAAGCTATGAAGAGGCTTTAATAGCAATAAATGATGTCCAAATCAAAAAGAAAATCATAATATATCCCTCTGGGCTTGAGGTTTTTTCGTTAATATTGTTTTATTTAGTTTTAACCCAATCTCTTTCTGCCCACAGATATTTATTCGAGCTACTGCAGTCATATGAGCACTGCTCAGATCTCAACTTCGATTATACTCGCCCAGCTGTGTTGTCAAGTCACAGCCGGCTGCGCATCGTGGCACAGTCTACTCAGCAAGCTTCACAGTCTACCAGGTAACTGTATTAATATTTTACACTGAACATTCACTGCACATTAATATAAGCCTGTTGTGTCCCAGGTCACCAGGTGCCAGGGCAAAGGGATCCCTTCTATTCTTTTACTTTTCTTTGTCTCTAGCTATATCTAGCCAATTCTTTAGGTAAGAGTTCAATTCTTCACGCCATCTCCTTCTAGCCTTTACGGGATCTAGTTGTTCGGAATTGAGCCAGTGGTTGCCTCCGCCCAATTTTGTTGCGATATGCAGTAGAATTGACTTACTCAGTTCAATTTTAGTTTGGCTGCTGAGTTGCCTACATGTGTGATTTGTGTTTAAGATGGATGGATTGTGTAAGGAGTGATATGAAAGAAAAGGGGGTTAGTGATAGCGTGACGGTTGGCAGTACAGCGTGGAAGAAAAATACTGAGCAAGTGCTAGTCAGACTCGCTCACTGAGGGTTCCGTACAAATTAAAGTAAAGGGTTCAATTCCCGAATCGAGTCTCGGAAGATTTTTCCGAATCGAAAAAAGGTTTTTCTCTTTGTGACGTAACTATAAATTTATAAGTTTTCAGAATTATTCCTATACCCACTTGTTCTATATGCCAAATTTTAGGGTTTTAGGTCAAGGGGAAGGTTTACGTTAACCTAGAAGTTTGAATTTTTTACAGCTGCAAGGGACCGCAGTCCTGAGTATATAGTATTAGATCGATATCTCCACGCGTTCCCGAGATAAAGGGTCTTACAGACAGACGGACAACAAAAAGATCCTATAAGGGTTCCGTCTTTTACTAAAAACATTTGGCGCCGACCCCAAGTAATATGGGACAGTAAAATTGTAGGAAGATGATAACGAGACGGCAGCGTATGCCGTCTAAAACATTTGGAAGTACATCATGGTTTTTAATAAAACAAAATAGCGCGGACATTATGTGATAAAAAGTTGCATGTGCATTCAATTGGCGGATACTTAAACTCGTTCTAAGTTAAAATGACCGGGAAGGGAAGCTATTGTTGACAATTGATGCTGGTCAAGTACTGTTGGTCACAGAATAAGTCTAAATTGTTCCTCGTTTAACAGAGTATGTGAACAGAACTGAATAGATTTTTATTTCTAAGTTGGTACATTAAGGTACTTCTACGTACCGGAAGACGCAGCGGTGGAAGGCCTCCCACAAGGTGGACTAATGACCTGGTGTGGGTCGCGGAAATTCGATGGATGCGAGACACACAGGAGCCTATATCGAGCCCAAGTCGTCGACGGCGCATAGTGTTCCAAGCGCGCCTCAAGGAGTTGTCAGCAAACCGTAGGGCCCAGCAGGGTCGAAGCCTACTGCCTACTGGGGCCATAGGTACTATGAACCCCAGGGCCTTGGAACGAAGGCAAAGAAGGAACAGGAGTAGGTTTTTGAGTCAGTAAGTCTGACACTATCTCCCGCTCCGCCCATGGGCGGGAGGTGTCACAGGTGGTTATCCCATCTAAAAAAAAGTTCGACTGTGGACGTTTTTCGGCTGAAATAATAATGATGATGACATTAAGAGCCCTTTCACATTTCGGCATTACGCAAATTTAGGTATTTTATGCATCGAGCGGGCGGCGAACTACGTGAGCGATATTTTCATTCATGCTTCTAGCAGTCTCGCTCGCACTATGATATTGTGTATACGGCGGCTAAACGATCTTGATCTTTCGTAATTGAAGTATTCAGAAAGAGGTTAGAAGATGGATATTTTTTTTAAATGTCGTTTTAATTTAAATATGTTCAAACAAATATTTTTAATATTCTGCAGTATTCGATAAACAATCGATTGTAATATATACTATTCATAGCAAAAATAGATTTTTAAAGTTGTATATATTTATTTTTAATTCATATAAATTAGTGCTCGATTGTGATCCAACCTGATGGTAAGCAGTGATGCAATCGTTGATAACTAGTTTATTAAGTGTATTTTCAGTCTAGCCTTAATTTTATGGTAGTATGGTTGAAATCTTATCGAATAAATGAAACAACAAAATGTATTATTTATTTTATTATTTGGTACAGTCAGACATCATATTTTTACATCAAAAAAATATTTCCCGCAAAGGCATTGATCGATCTTTTCTTGAGTCGATAACTTCTGGCAGTACACATTTTTCATAAAAAGCTTTTAATTTGGGTAACATTTTTAACGACCAAAATTCGTCGTCTTTGTAGATTGTTATAGTTTTTATAGGAAAGTCTGGTCCAGTCCATATGGCAAGTATGCAGACATTTTTATTGGATATATAAAGCTGTCCTTGAATTTGGTAGAACCAGTCATGACTTTAACTAGTCTAACTTTAATAAGTTCACTATCTGGAATACTAGTAAAGTGTGAAATTTATACTAATTGAAATATTATTTCAATTAGTATAAAGTTCACACTTTATTATAACTTCAATATAACGGTATATTATACCGTTCGAAAATAAATATTTACAAAGATCAAAAACTGCGTTCGTAGTTCACACGCACACAATAGCAATGCGGCAGCGTCTACGCGACAGTCGGCGCACACGACGGTAGTCACGGTAGTATCGGAACGAAAGCGCGCGGGAAAGAAACTGACATAGGTCCGACCTCGACAAGCGCTCGCGCAATACTAATCGCAGATGACCGGCGCAGTGAAATATAAAGTGTTTTTATTTATTTTATTAAAAAATAATAGTAGCGATTTAAAAAATAAAAATAATACTATAGTTTAAGCAAATGTTGATGATTATTTTGGTATAAATTTGAAGTCTAAATAATGTAGAACTTTGGAGATATTGGGGCTTGTTTTGAAGCCTTTTCGGTAGATAATTGAATTACGTAGTTTTTTTTTTCTTTACATAAAAGGCATATAACGAAAATATTACCTTTTATGATTGAAGTATAGGATATTTGAGAGCTAATAATATTTTTGTTTTTGACTGATATTTAGTAGAATCTCAAAATTAGAGCTCAGAAATGATGTCTCCGTGAATTTTTGCCGAAACATGTATCGGGAGAAAGCTTATTACTAAATAATTAAATAATTAATCTAAAATCAGTTTTGAGGTAATTGTAGTAGAGAAAACGAACTATATTAACCAAGAAATTGTTATTTCATACAACGAACATAAAACCTAAAATTTCAACGTCGAAAACTTGCAATTTCGTGTTTTTTTGTAATACGCCTCTTAAGGTTTTGAAAAAACAAATGAGAATCAGTACATCTTTTTATTATACTTCCGTAAGACATTCATACGTCTTGACATTGAAGTGTGGTTGTGCTGTGGTGCTATTCTCTAAGAAAACGCAACGCTGCCTCAACGTCGAACACCCAAATAGGATACATTGGATTGTCAACCTAATTTACCTATACATTGGATTGTTAATTCAATGTATCCTATTTGGATGTTCGTCGTTGCGGTAGCGCTGCGTTTTCTTAGAGAATAGCATCACGGATCGAACTGCCTTCAAAGGTCTGCTAATAATAATTACTTTTGTGTTATGTACATTTTTTTACTTAGCATACACAACATTGACTTCTATAAGTGTCACCAGATTATAGCAAATACAGTAAGTTTTAATAAGTCTTCTTGAAAAGACACAGTTAAGGCCCATTTAGACGGTGCGAGTTTCTCGAACGTTTCTCGCCAGAATGGACGAGCGAGAGGTCAGTCATATCTCTCGCTCGTCCACTCTGACGAGAATCATATGTTCGAGACGAGAAACTTGCACCGTCTAGGTATGAATGTTTAGACGACGAAACTTTTTCTATATTCTTAAGATTATCGTACGTTAGAGACAAGAAACTACCACAGTCTAAATTGGCCTTTATACTCGTACGTGTAACGTGTATTACGTAAACTAAAAGAGTTTGTATGATACAAATAACATTTGTACAAGATTTGTTATAAAAAAAGTTTATGGTTTCGCAAGTTTTTGAGTGTTTTGTAATAACCTGGTGACTTTTACAAATTTAGATACAGACATAGACTTGGGTAAACAAAACCAGATGAGACGTCCAATAAATGTATGGGGCTTGGGCCCACAATACTCTCCTTTCTTTCAATAATATTGACTATTTTTATGTTTCAGCTCCGACGTCAACGATAATAATAATACTGAGCCGGGGTCAAATCGGCGTTCAGTATCACCTCGACCAAGTAGCAGTGCCGCTGGTAAATTTACTTTGTGTCTTACCTCCTTTTCCCGCGTCTGCGCTCTCCTGGCCACCGACAGTACCTGCGAGGACCGTGCGTGTTTCCGGGATAAAATGTAGGGAAACTAGCACCCTTCGCAAACCCAGCTCGCCGTCCTTCCTTCTTCGCCACCGAGACTTGCCGCGACTTTCTTATCTGGCCCCGTCCCTTGCTCTAGTCAGCCTGTAATTTAAAACTCGACCCCAAATAATTCGACGCGTCCCAAGAACAAAATCATATATGAATTATTAATTATTATCGATTTACGGTATGAGATTTTAAAGTTCTGTGAATAAGGCATAAAATACATTGCGTCTTATATTTAGATAAGATTTGGTTCTTGGGACATGTCGAATTATCAGTGATCAATCTAACCCGTCTGACACCCTCGAGCGCGTCGCTCCGCCCTAGAGCGGGAGAAGTTAGGTGAATTTCCAAATAAAAAAAACCGTCTGTCGCTGTACCCCATAGTGGGGTCCTTAGTGAGTAGTCACTGTGGTAGTTTAGGTTTTTGGCTTTAATTCATAAAGGGCGCCACAAAAAAATCCAGTTAAGCAGACGACTTTTTAAGAAACTCCGTCCTATTATCAGACTGGCCTGTTGGTCTAGTGGTTAGTGGCCCTGACTGCTATGCCGGAAGTCGTGGGTTCGATTCCCACCAAAGACAAATGTTTGTGTTATGAGCACGATCATTTGTTCTGTGTCTGGGTGTTATTTATCTATAATATTTATGTATTTAGAAATATATAAGTATGTTTATCAGCTGTCTGGTACCCATAACACAAGCTCTGCTTAGCTTGGGACTAGACGGTGTTGTGTGATAGTTGTGGAAATATTATTATATATTAATATGTATTATTACTGAAAGCATGAAAGGTGCCCCAACATGTGGCCGTCAAATAAGCAGTGAAGCTAGATCTACATTAGACAGAGGCCCACGTGGACCACGCCTGATTTGTGTGTAGAGTCTAGTAGACGTAAACCTACAATAGATCCACGCCACGTGATGTGCCATACAAAATGTATGGAGACCGAAGCGTCGAGATCGGAGTACGTGGCCCACGTGTGCGCGATGTCGATACCTTCTCTCATGTACACTGGTACCCTTCGTCATCCGGTTTGATTGGAAGCCGATCAAAACTTAGTTGGGAAAAGGCTCGGTAAATTGATTGTGTTTCTGAATGATACCTAATGCTTGAATAAGCAGAATAACCCTGTAGGTTTGCATGTTTACGACTAATATCAGTTATACGATCATTATTCGATCTAGCACTGTCTTAGATCAAACGAGCTACGAGAATCCCGTATCCCGTTGAGAGGTTCCCACTGGAATAATGTGACTCGGATTTTGTCCTTTTATCGCATATAAAGAATTAGAAACAATACTATGCGAGAATAATTACCACTTTATCTAGTGGAAACTTAATTTTTCGCAGTACATATAAACTAAAAATAGAAGATGTTACTGGTAAAAAATATGGATACAAAAATGCTCATCAAAATATTTTTGTTGCTCGCGTAATCTTCTATAATCTTCTATAAAAGAAAGTCGTGTTAGTTACACTATTTATAACTCAAGAACGGCTGAGCCGATTTGGCTGAAAATTGGTGGGAAGGTAGCTTAGAACCAGGAGAAGGACATAGGGTATATAATTTTTATCCTGTTAAATAATAAAAAAAAAAAATCAAAACCTGCTTATTTATTGGTATAGGGTAGAGTAGGGTACAGCGGGAGCGAAGCCGCGGGCAAAAGCTAGTACGTTATAAATTGGGAACAACAACATTTATTCTTTCTCAATGGGACTTCTTTAAAAAAAAAATCGTAGTTCTGATTGATAGCTTGTGATTAAGTAAAAACTCGTTCAGGTCGAATCCTCAAAATTATTAAAAAAATACAACCGACTTTAATATAAAAAAATAACATATTTTTCCTTTTTAAGGGCTTTTAATGTTGTTGCACATATTTTGTAGCCATTTGTTGCACACATTTTGTAGGCAAATGTATGGGATGTATTTCAGAAAATTCTGTGTCTATTTTTGCTTATGAGGTCGTTGTACAAAGCCTGTTCAGTGTTGTCTATTTTAGCCACTCGACCCAGCGTCGTATGGGGAAAACTGAACAGATGAAAGATAAGTAATTTGCATGACACAGGGACAGTCTGAAGTACTGTTTGTCTTGGTAGTACAACAACTAAAAGTTGTTTACTATGCTATACTATAAAATAAAACGCTGTCATGCGGGCGTTACGTATTACATCAATTTAGTATTCAATTAATTAAAAGACAGAAGACCCATTTTCACACAATGTTTTAATCGTTTTCAGGGTCGAGCTCCAGCGGATATAAGCGCTCCTTGAGTGAAAATTCGCAAACAGAAGGCGTGCCGCCAAAGAAACGCTTGCGTATGTACGAGTCCGCGTTCCTGCGGCGCGACTCCTTCATCGACAGCATGTTCGGCGGCGTACTGCTGACGCGCGTGGAGTGCACAGAATGCCACTCGTCGTCGCTGTCACGCGACGTGTTCCGCGACCTGCAGCTCGCCTTCCCCGACAAGCCTGAGGGCTGGCAGCACAACGTGCAGAGCCTGCTTGAGTATTACTGCTCCAAGGAAAGCCTCACCGGCGAGAATCAATACCAGTGCCGCGACTGTGGCGAACACCGCGATGCTGAACGAAGTGTACTCATCGAAACCACGCCTAAATACCTTATCCTCATCCTAAAGAACTTCAAGTAAGTCACTCTTTCAAATTCCTATTAGGTTTTCTTATAATTCCTCTTCTTTTAGTTTCTATAAAATTGACTGCACGAAAACAGGGATTCGATTTTTAAAATTAGAACCACTGTCAACAGATTCGACCCGAAACTGAAAGTGCAGACGAAGCTGATGCACTCGATGTACCACAACCACACCATCACACTGCCGACGGTGCGCTCACAGGCGGTGCACGCCTCGTATACGCTGTACGCTGCCGTGATCCACGCTGGCACCACGCTCGACTCGGGCCACTACTACACACTCGCGAAGGACAAAGACCAGTGGAATATGTACAACGACGATGTCGTCACATCCTCCGACGAGGGACAACTCAACGGCCTCGAACGCTCCAGCACGCCCTACATTCTGTTCTACAGGCGCACTGACATCGAGGAAGGCACTGCGCCATCCATGGCGGAGCTTCCCCCGAAGGTCCAGGAGACCGTGATGTCGCACAACAAGCACTACGTCGAGACGGTCCGCAAGATGCGCCTGGCTCGTCCATGACAGTTAAGATCGGACAAGTACATCGACTTCTCGGTGTTGGAAAATAGCGGTGAAATGGATGACCCCGCCTTTATGTCTGATAACAAGCCCTCGATGCGACTTTAAATTGAAAGATACATCTTTATAATCTTTACATCAACTCGGACTCTATAATTAGGCATGTTACGGTCGTTGAGGTGCCGGTGGCGATCACGATCACGTCACTTTCTGCAAGACAGGATTGATCATCCAGCTCCGCCTATCTATCTCCTGGCTGACAGTCTCCCTTAGTGCTTCAACTATGAACTATGGACATGAAGTATAAAGTGACGGTTTATACTACCCACCATAAAATTGATAATGTATTTATCTAGACGTGATCGCTATTGCTAGTTTCGTATTCTTAGTGTTAAGTATTTGCTGATAGGTCCGAGTTCAATAATCTCAATTCATTTTTTTTTGTTGTTTTTGTTTATTTTCATCATATTGATAAGTGTTTACAATATTGTTTATTGTATAATATATTTAATGCTGGTTTTAACTTCTACATTGATTGAAGTTTATTATAATATGGTTTTGATAATGCATTCAAGACACTATTATTATTCCGTTTATTCATTTAAATATACATATTATAAATATTTGAAAAACAAAATATAAAAATATTATTAATATTATTATTTACGTTATTTTTTAAATTGTATTATTAACATAGTGTGTCTTGTATATGTAATAGACATCACATGTTTACGGATTGATGAAGACATGAATCTTATACAATTTTGTGCTGGGAACTTATTGTTATGAAGTGAAATGGATGCAAACTCTGTCGCGGACACTGGGCAGCAGAGCAAATCGTATTTCTTACTCTGCTTGGATATACATATAGGAAAGACACAGCTTGCATCCCAGGCTGCGGGCAGATCTAGAATCATTGTCGTGCAATCTATTTACATAATACTTAGACCGTAACATATATACATAGAAAGTTTAACATAGAGAATTTCTGTATATTATTTATGGAGTATTTATAAGTGAAGTATTTAAACATAAGAATCTTTATTACTTACGGCACCAGTATTTTGCAAAAAACCTCGTTATATTGACTTACAAGTAATATGAATGTTAGAGTATTTTAAAATGATATTATAGATATCTATTCGTGTTGATATTACTTAATATATTCATTTCAAATGCATTAAAATTACATCAATATGATAATATGAGTGTTATAGTTATATTATAAAATGAAAAGATTTCAGTGAATTCACAGAATATAAATTATAAATGTTAAGATTTATAGTATAACCTTAGAGTAAGTAGGTAATCGAAGGCGTGATCTGCGGTTGCTGTTGTCTCTAGATCTAGAATTTTAACATTACACATTAACATAATGTCGATGACATCTACAAGTTCCGTGGTTGTAATAGTCTCCAGCTACTGAAATCCTCCACTCTTATTAATCATCTATTTAATGTGCTGACGAGGTTTCTTGCAAAAACTTGTTTAACGACTTGACTGACAATTTACTTTTTCTATTTTTGTTTACCTATCACAATCTTGTTTTATTTTTTGTTTCCAACGACGGTTTTTAATCGGGCTATATAATTCTCATACGGCGATCAGGTACCTATACTTTATTTTTTAGATTACTTGTATTATAGTGTGCCAATTACTGTTACTGTAAAATCACAAACTGAGGCCAAACTCAGGATCGCAGTTTCGCAGACCTCAGATTTACTTAGTGTTACTGGTAAAAGTGTGTACGGTTCTGTGAGAATTGTAAAGTTTACCAAAATATTTCTGTTACGAACCATAATCCACTTGGACGATGATCTATCAACTTACTTGTCCCTGAGGCAAATAGTGAGTGCAAGACTTTTATCGGTAATATTTGGGAAATCTCAAGTTTTACTGGTAAATCTTAGGATTCGCCATAGATCAAGCTGTTACAATAACATTTACACACAATTAATTTACATATGTATATTTACTGTTATACATAATGTATGTAATGTCTTATACAAAGTGTAACGGATAGGTGTGGCTATATTTTAGAAATTGCATCTGTCCATAGATATAAACAATTCCTTAGATAAATCCCAAAAAAAAACCTCTCCATACAATGGTGTCGTCAGCTACTTAAAGATAATGTAAGAGGTATATATATATAATATTTATTGCCAATTTGTTTGTTAGGCAGCACTAGTTTTTAAAATATGGTCACGCCTTTCTGATACGTCCTGTTTTGTCTCATAGATGTAATAAAGTTATTCAAAATAATGTAAGATCGTGGGTTACCTTTCACTTTCTTACATTTAGCTCATCTGTTTCCTAAATCTCTTTGTTTTGCCACTGGAATGGCATTTTGTTTACCACAATCTTGACAAGTATGTTAACAGTGCCATATTTGACGGCAGGTTTTGTGCAGTGATCGAATTATCAGGAAATATAATAACTATATTATTTTATAATATAATTAGTAAGCTTGTATAAAAAAATAAATGTTATTTAAGACTGTCATATAATACTGTTAACATACTTATTTAAAATAGTATAAATATACCGCTCTCACGCATGTTGTTTCTTATTGCGTTAATCTCTAGTAACATGGCGACTAAACTATGTTTAGTTATTCCCCAGTTTTAATTGTTATTGCGGCGAAGTCATGACTGTTCGACATTTTTCTTACACACCGGCTTGCACGCGTCTTTGTTCTTATCGAGCTACTCTCTAGTAACATGGAACTTGATTCCTGTTTAATTATTTCTCCAGTTGTGAACGTTACTGCGGGGAAGTCACGATTATTCAAGTATACAGCTTTGGGAATGGACAACAGTCATTTTTTTTTACATATATAAATAGAAATTATCGTTTTCTCTATAATTCATATTCAGCTTAAACAATGTATAATAATACTATGGTTACTTTTTTTGGTTAACATTTTTGACATTTATTATTCGAATAAACGCGACTTCGCTGACTTTATTTACATATGTTATGAATATTAAATTGTTTAGTTTATCCTTTTTGTAAATAATTAAAGCATTTAAATTATAAGATAGATATTCCACATGGTAAACATAGTATAAGTAGGTATATTATGTTGAATGTTTAGGGCATAGCATCGGCCCTCACATACATCACTTTTTTATAGTTAGACAACACATTATTATTGTAAAATCGGTTTTTTGGTTTAAAATAATAAAATAAACGTTGGAAAATTTTATTTTGTTTCCTTTTAATATTCCCCTATAGGGAAGGTAAATGAAAATACCGTGAGGAAATTGGCTTGTGTGTTGTGCCAGAATCAAAACTGCCAAGACGTTTCACGTCTATCACCCCGCACATTCCCTCCTACTATGTGGGGCTGGGGCGCCCATACGTGTGTATCGTGTGCGGCGGTCCGTGTAGCCGAAACCGGATTAATAAGCAGTGTCATTAGTTTAACTAACGACGTGCATGTAGTCGTGTCGAAGGACAACTTTAATGTGTTATTACGTAGCAAAACGGGTGCGTGCGGGGCGCGGCGAGCTGCGACGATGCACTTTGTAAAGGACCGCGCGGGCGACCGCATAACGCAGCGCTGGCTCTGACAGTCCCCTTTATTGAAGACTAGTCCAGGTAGTGAGAATATTATAAGGCTTATTATAGTTATGTTTAAACTCCTATTATTGCAAACAATGGTCTCATCAAATTGACAAACGATGTCTCATCATCATCATCATTGCAGCCGAAAGACGTTCACTGTTAGACTTGCCTCTCCCAAGTGTTGCCATAAGACCGGTGGATTCCTGCGACCCGGGACAACTACCCTGCGACGGTCAACCCGCTTGCCAAACGTGGCGATTATGGCAATCCCCCCCGCCCCCCAAAACGATGTCTGTGGGATTGCTGAGCAAAGGTTTCCTTTCTCACACGGCGTCACTTTATCCCTTTCCCGACCTGAAACGCAAAGGATGAAGGAAGGAACAGCTCACAGGTTGACTTCCCTGTCGCTCAACAAAAATGTCACAAATTCTATTTACAATTTAAAAACAAAGTAATTGACATACTAATTGCGTTTTGCTTTGTATTTCTGTAGATTTTTTTGAAGTTTTGCCTGTAGATAGTAACTTTGTCGTTTTCTCTAAAACTAAAGCGGTTTTTTTTGGTTCCGAGAATGTAGTCACATCCGTGCTTTAAAGGTAGCAAAAATTTAAAAACATTGATTTATTAAAAAAAAATTGTTACTTTGTTTTTCCGTAGAGCAGCCGAACAGTACTCTGAGGGTCCAGGGTCATGGTGATTCGTTTAAACAATCCCGCAGCTCTGGTAGGCATCTTCTTTAGAATGTCTCGTTAATTAAGCTGACAGCTTTGAGGCGCGCGTAAAACACAATGCGCAGTCGACCCGGCCATTGTCCTAATTGGATTCTAAGCTGCCCGTTGCTCGCCGTCTGCAATCCCGCGCCTATGGAGGCTGGCGATCGTCCTGCCATTCCCGATGTTCTTCTTCTGCGGTGGCTGAGGCGTGAGAATCTTCTGTCCCTCACGCCTTCCACAACCACTGGTGCAAAGTCGAATCAAAGCGAATAGCGATCGTGACACGTCTTGTTTTTTGCATATAGCTTATTCATTCATCTCTATTTTCCCATTAAATTCGTCCGCATTTTCCATCAGGGTCCTTCTCCTTACCACACATGTTTGTATAAGGAGGTTCCTGTTTCGGATTCGGCGGGAAGAAACGCCCGCCGCGGGTGTTATCACCGTACGGATCGCCCGAAAGACAGTGATGGTTTGTTCCGCTTGAGCTGTGTACCGTCGTCACCTCGTGTAGACGTTCGGCGGTGTCGGAATTGGGAAGCAGTCATATCCTTCCAGTACAACCGAAGCAGTAAAGCTTTATTGCTTCGGCGACGGCAACCCGGGCGTTTCTTCCCGCCGAATCCGGATGGAAAATGTGCATGAGTTTAAATGGGAAAATAGAGGTGAATGAATATGGTATATTCAAAAAACAAGACGCGTCACGATCGCTATTCGCTTTGATTCGACTTATGACCAGTATGAGTTGAGCAGGCAGGAGTGACGCATCAGGTGAAGAGCTGACTAGCACAAGTATCATTCACGATTGTGTAAAAATGTATGAACTAGTTACATGGTGACCCAGGTGCGCCAAAGTGAACGTCGTAACGTACGTGTTGGTTGTTAAAAAACAAGACGCTATGCGACACTGCGACTTTGAGCAGTGTGAGTTGAGTATTATGAAACATGCTTAATGCTGTCGACGCCGCGACGTGGAATCATATTGTTACAACGAAGAAGTAGTAGCCGTTGGAGGCTGACTGTCTTCTTCTTCTTCCTGCCCTTATCCCATATTACTTTGGTCGGCGCAACACGTTTTTTGTTTTTGGAGGAGGCTGACTGTACCAGTCATAAATAAAAACCAATAGTTTTTAAACTAAAATAATATATTCACTAAAAAAGAATTGTACAATTGTTCATTACTTTTGATGATTACTTCTACTTACATGAGAATAACTTAAAATTAACTTTTGACTAAAGTAACTATTATAGCCTCAAAGGATACTTTGTGAATGTGATATGGGGCCTTACAACGACGTGTTAAAATATCAGGTGTGCGAGCGAGAAATAAGGATAGAGCTATATAGCTACTATAGCTTTAACAGTTCAGTTTAGGTCGTCAAATGAATCCCGTTAAGAGCTCATGGTAAGGCCTCTGGTATCGTTGGGCTTATGGTTTGTAATTAAAGTCGTGGGTTTTTGATCAACAGCCTGCGTCTTCAACCTTTGGGATATTCAAACATTTATCTTACGTACATAATTCAGAGACTGTTTTTACAGGCTTTTAATTAACTTGCAATGTTTGTATATTTATAAGTTGAGCGCATCCGATTGACTTACAATTTTGCAGATAAGTTCAGTTTAGACGCAATAGTCCATGGTTAGTTAAAGGGTCGACCAAGGACCAGATGGTAGCAAACCAACGTGCCAACAGAGGTGACCTTGCTATTTTCAATTCGTGTAGACAGCAGTTATAAACCATGCCCTTCAACGCCCTTGGTTGCTTTTTCCCAACCGCAGTGACTGATTTGCGAACGTGTTGGCGCGTGATTTAAATCGCTAAAGGGTGGACCAGACGGCTGTAAACCAGCGTTCCAACCAAGGTGACCTTGCTAGTTTCAATCCGTGTAAACAGCAATTGTAATCCATGACCTTCAACACCCTTGGTTGGGAGGAGCGTTTTCCCAACCGCAGTGACTGATATGCGAAGGTGTAAGCGCGTTGTTTAAATCCATGTACCCGCAACACAAACCAAGCTCCAAATAAAGTGAACTTGACTGGAACGCTGATTTACAACCGACTACTGTATATGAGCTGTTTAAAGGTGCATTTAAAATAGCAGTAACGCCATATAGAAATATCTAGGTACCTACCCACCTACTTTAATGCAAAATACCAGGGTAGGTAAGTTACGTACTTATGGAAGTGACTAATAGGAATTGATATCCCATAATGTAATCTGTTTTGCTAACGAAATTTTCAGATTTTTGTTTTATATTAAGCAAATGTTTCTAAAATCATCATCAAACATTGTAACTGTACATTTATATTGAATTTTTCTTTCTTTTTTTATTGTCCGTTCACATGCATTGTATAATTATCCCTGTTGGAAAGGGAAACCTATTATTAGCCATAGTTTACTGTAAATCACTTACTCTGTAACATATTTTGTTCATCGCTGTTGGTTACCTAAATAAAATAAAATAAAAACATACGCGATACCTGTATGTGATAATTTCGTGCTCCCCCTTACTACTCCCCACTCGCCCACCCTGCACTTCATCCCCCCGTTGCCAGGCACCGGACGCACCCTCCGTCCATCGTCCATCCCCACCTCAGATGTCTAGACATCATTTAGGGTAATAAATCAATACAGGCAGCGGATTCCCCTATCCGGGCGGGACAACTGCGTAGATGATACGCAATAGATATTGGTTTGGACTAAAATGTCTATAGGACAAAATTATATTGCCATTGCCATACAGATTGAAAGTATTGAAACTAACACGACCGCCACTTAGCTGGCGTCGATATTACAAAACTACTATATAGTTAGGTTTCCTGAGAAATTTAAATGGTATGAAAATATTTGGTAAAGTAACTACTTACTAAGACTAATAGCACCATTGTAAAATGAATAATTATCGACGTAATTAATTGGTAATTAGCAAAACTTACATACTAGTTGGGGTAATCGTTTTTGCATGCTTGGTGTTTGATTAGTTAACAGTACTTAGGTAAAATTAAAAAAATAATAATTAAAAGTCAGACCTGAAGGTCAGATTGTTTGAATTTGCAACCGAAAGTTAAAACATTTAGGATTTTTAGATGTCTTCAGATAATGTTTGAAAATAGTTAAAACGTTCCTTATAAGTACGTTAATTATAAGCCGATGAGTTTTCCTCCAATATTGTTAAGCTTCTCTGTGGCGGCCCGAGCGATGTGCTTCAAAACGGATCCTGGCACCTGACAAAAGATTAATATACTTGAATATCAGGTAAGCACTTACTTTGTTAACTTCATCTACGTACCTAGCACTATACTTATCAACAAGCTTTTAGCCCGATGGGATTCTACATGGGCAAGAATGACGAATTGCCATAACATACTTAATTTCCTTTTAAAATTCTCCAGTGCTGGGCATACTTCTCTCCCAAGTGTAGCTCCATCGAAGGTTTCTGTGCTTCTCATATCCAGCGATAGCAACTTCCGTAGTTCTAGGTCATTGGTTCACCTTGGTAGGTATAATTACTGACTTTCAATGCTGTTTCTTCCATCTCTTCGCCTTTGGACTATATACTAATGCTTCAGGGATTTGAAAACATCATACACAATGACCAGCCTAGGTATTTGATAGGTAATTCATAAAAGTGGGCATAGCCAAAAAATATTTTGGTATGACACCATCTAATTTTAAAAGAATACCTAACTTGTTTACATTTACCTACTTCAGAAGGACCTGATCCATGAAAGCACTTTTCAAACACAGAGTGGAAACGGTGAGAGATGTCGTGCGGTGTTCCGCAGAGATCTGTACTTTGTGGAACATCGGGTACGACTACGTGCTGCGCGGCAACATCCCTGACGAGGTCAGCATAGTCTGTCACACAGACGACACGCTGGTCTTGGCACAGGTAAAGTCGTAGCAGACGGCAGTCGAACTAGCGACACGCGGGTTTGCGACGTTTGTGGAGAGGATCCAGCATTTGGAACTCGAGGTGGCACTGGATAAGTCCGAGGCCTTGTGTTTCTACGGCTCTTGGTACGCGCCACCACCGAGTCCCAAATGACGGTAGGAGGAGTTCACATCGGTGTCGAATCGACGATAAAGTGCCTGGGACTCGTCCTCGGCAGCCGATTGAATTTCGAGGAACAGTTCCGATATCTGGCTCGTAAACTGGATCGGACTGGGGCTGCCCGCAAACGACTTGGTAAGTTCGGGAGCTTCCTGCACCAGATTCGTGCAGAAGAAACACACGGGTGTCACCATTGTGTGAACCGCCTGGAGGACACGGCGGAGCATACAGTAGTGTACGCTTGGGCAAAGCACCAATGTGTTCTTGTAGGGGTGACGGGCCAGCGCTCAGCGCGAGAGGTCTTTGCCGCCGGGCAAAGACCTCGCGCGCTGAGTGCTGGTCCAGGCCATGTTCCGGAGCGAGTAGGAATGGCTGGCGGTCACCTTCTTCTGCGAAGCAATAATGCTAGCGAAGGAGGCGGCTGGACGTGCGAGGAAACAGCCCTTACATCCCAGCCACCAGGATCCCAATTTCTAGCCACCTTAGGCGCGGGCTTGCGAATGGTGAGCAATGGGTAGCTCGCCATCCAGCCGCCTGGTAGCCGTCCGGACCGAGTTCAAGTCGATGACGGTGCGTAATGTTCCACGCGCGCCTCAAGGAGTTGTCAGTAAAACCGTAGGGGCCCAGCAGGGTCGAAGCCTCTGGGGCCATGAGTTCGCTTCTGAAAGGTTTTTAGTCAGTAAAAGTCTGACACGCCTGCCCGCTCCGCCTTAGAGCGAGAAAAGTCATTAACTGATTTCCCTCCTAAAAAAGCATTTTTTTTTTTTGATGAGTTTTACTCCTCTATGTCAAAATTTTGGATTTCTACGTATGCACACTAACATCTTGAGTCATAGGATCTCTCTGAGGCAACACTCGCCACGCTTATCATTTACATTCGAGACCTTGAGCTTGGATCTTAAGGCTCGTTACTCAACAATATGTGCTCTCACCTCAAGAACCGAGTTGATGAAATTGGAGACACCTTCAGCACCTCCAACCAGTGCTTTACCAGCGCTATAGAATTTGTCACCAGAATTGCCATACTTCTCCTCTTCACGTATGGTGTCAACTATAGGCTGCGGCTGCAAAATTAAATATAACCTGTTATTATCATTGATATATATTATATTATAACGATACGATAAAGATACGATACGCGCTAACATCGCAATCAGAAAACCTGGACTCGAAACTCACACATCTATGAATTATGATCACTATCATCACAGTTGCAGACCTGCAGTCACTGATACACAAGGACAGAGATAAGAACCGGCGCGTGAGAGTAAAATCGAAAAAAAAATATTTTTGCATAACACCCTCGTTTACGTCACTCTCGTTTACACACTCTGGACCGCTGAAATCAGGCCTTGGAACGGCCTGATTTCAGCGGTCCACACGCTAGGGGCGAGTTACTATCTTCCGCTGTTTTGATTTACTCCACTGTCTATATTTATTTTACAAAAGGATCCCTTCTTGGCTTCGCTTGAGTGCAAATTAGGTACCTAAATACATGAACATCTCTATGTTTTTACACAAAGATTATTACAAAAACATTTTAATGAAGACGCTTAGGCACAAATCGAAGGTATAATAAGGGAAAGTGGGGAAGCATGCATTCTTCATTTTTAAGATGTAAAGTAGATCACTTCTTTCTCGATACATTTTATGAATCCACCATTTTCGTGGCCGTTTGTAATATAATCATCAAGTAAAGCATCTATAAATATGTATGCTGCACAAGTGAGACACTTTGTCGGATATCGTGAAGTTATAAATCAAAACTTATTTACTCCCCCTTATTTACTCTTCGCCAAAACTGCGGACAGATCTGACTTGTCATTTTTTACAGTGATGTTATGTGGCCTTCTCGTACCCTACTCTACCCTACTCTCCCCTTCTCTACCCTACTCTACCCTACTCTACCCTACTCTACCCTACTCTACCCTACTCTACCCTACTCTACCCTACTCTACCCTACTCTACCCTACTCTACCCTACTCTACCCTACTCTACCCTACTCTACCCTACTCTACCCTACTCTACCCTACTCTACCCTACTCTACCCTACTCTACCCTACTCTACCCTACTCCACCCTACTCCACCCTACTCCACCCAACTCCACCCTACTCCACCCTACACCACCCTACTCCACCCTACTCCACCCTACTCCACCCTACTCCACCCTACTCCACCCTACTCCACCCTACTCCACCCTACTCCACCCTACTCCACCCTACTCCACCCTACTCCACCCTACTCCACCCTACTCCACCCTACTCCACCCTACTCCACCCTACTCCACCCTACTCCACCCTACTCCACCCTACTCCACCCTACTCCACCCTACTCCACCCTACTCCACCCTACTCCACCCTACTCCACCCTACTCTACCCTACTCTACCCTACTCTACCCTACTCTACCCTACTCTACCCTACTCTACCATACTCTACCCTACTCTACCCTACTCTATCCTACTCTACCCTACTCTACCCTACTCTGCTCTACTCTACCCTACTCTATTATTGGTAGGCCAATAAATGAGAAGGTTTTTTATTATTTATCGGGATAAAAATTATCCTATGTCCTTCTCCTGATCCTAAGCTACCTTCCCACCAATTTTCAGCCAAATTGGTTCAGCCCTGCTCGAGTTATAAATAGTGTAACTAACACGACTTTCTTTTATATATATAGATTATACCTTCACGAGTCACGAGAGATGACATTTCTACATGTGTATTAGTATTGATCAGTATCAAGAGAAAATTATAATAAAATAAAGACCAAAATTGTTACTGTGAAAAACGGAGGTTTTTTGGTTTTAAACTGGCTCGCTTTTAATGAATTTCACTATTATATCGTTTTTTTTTAAACAAACATATTGCGATTGCGAATATGCTTAGAGAAGTGTTAGGGCTGATTTCATCATTCAATATAAAAACTTAGTTTAACTAAACTGAGCTCAGCGTAATCTAGTTTAAAGAACCGTGTCGTAAACATGGGCGACAACAAAAGAATTGAAACTGAGTTTAGCGTAAACTAGGTTCTATTCATCGCATCGCGGTGAAACGCAAAATGAAGCTATAAACTCGATTAGGCGCTCAAACTGCGTTTTGTTTTATATAATCGCGATTAGTTTATTGGTGAATTTGGCCCTTAAAGTTTACAAAGGCTCAAATTTAATAAAAAGCTAACAATCTACTTGTATAAAATAATTGAAATTTTTTTTTAAATTCATTTATCCATATTATTATTTCTTGATGTTGCACTCCTATGGTAAGAAAAACATGAAGGGGGGACAGGTTGACTTGAAAAATAGCCAGCGACATGTATGAGAGGGGCATACATGTCGCTGGCTATTTTTCATGCGATCTCCTTCGATGGCACAGTAATATGCACGCAGTAGGTATTCAACTAGGCTCGAACAATAACCATTGTTCGGACCGAAATAGGTCGTCTCTGATGAAAAAGGGTGATTTTATGCAGGTATGTTTTTGTAACCATCCATAGGTTTAAACGGAGGTAAGGTTCTAAGGATACCAACAACTGCTTTACTTAAATCATTAAACATCTGCTTACCTGAAAGATTCCAGCAACTATTCCTTGAATATTCTCTTTGATCGACAATGCCTTACTTCCATATCCTTCAGTTTCTTCCACAGCACTTTCCAAAGTAGGGACTGGAGCATAGAACACGCCTACTGGGTGAGAATTAGCCTGTAACGATAAAAGTAGATTATGTCACTATGGGTTAAAGCAGTGTCTTGAAGTCGCGGAATGAATTTCGAACGAAACGAAGGTTGCTAAGTTTTAATCCCAAACGCAGTGAGGGTTTTGTATAATTAACTCCCGAGCATTGAGAGGGAGTTAATTTACATAGAAATAAAGTTGAGTGAAATGAGGAATTCAAGCTACCCTTTGACAAAGCCAACTTTATCCCCATTTTTTACCCCTGACGGAAAAGAGGGGTGTTATATGTAAGTTTGACGTGTTTGACTCTATCTGTCTGTCCGTGGCTTCATAGCTCCTACACGACCGATTTTAATGCGTTTTTTTTTTGTTCTCAGCTTATTAACATAGTAAACCTATCGACTCTGGGCTCATTAGATTCACCTTAATCAGTGCTATTTCTCATGATGACAAGGACTTGATGCTAGAATTGGGAGGTGTTCACAATGAGATCCCGCCGGATCTCTATCCACCATATGCCGCGACTTGTCACGGCAGCTAAGTTTCGCCCCGGCGTTGCTTCTCCACGCGGAGATCGTGCATGTGTGCAAAGACTGTTGCCTCCAGATCCCATGATGGCAGGCCAGTAAGGAGGCTCGCCGTTTGCAGGACACTGTGCCGTATCCCCGTATCATCAGTATGGCCGTGACCCTCTGGCAGGCGTTCAGCTGGCCTACCGGTCGCTTTCGCAGCGACGGCGCTCATACCGGCGCCCCGTAAAGGGCCATGGACCGAACGATGCCTGCGTAGACCCTCCACGAGGCGTCTGGACCCCCTAGGTTTGACAGGAGCCGCTTGAGAGCAGCCCCAGTCCAATTTAGTCTGAGAGCCTGACGTCGGAAGTGCTCCTCAAAAGGGCTGTAGAGAGCTATGGAATCATACTTGTAGTCTCTGAGGCATTGAAATTCGGAGAATCCAAAAGAATTCCAAAACAAAATGATTGGAGAGAGGAGGCCTTTATTCCTTCCAGTATACGACTGATAAAGTAATCTGCCACGTACATTAGCAATAACCTACTAAACCTTGGTATAAAGCCGGCCCGGTGGCATTACTGCCGGGTAAAATCACTGGCTGGATGTCTTGATGTGATGGCGATATAAGTACCAAAATAATCATAAAATTACCTTCGCATTTAAAGTGCTTCCCAACAGATTCGACGCTGCTTGAAGTTTGTATGTTACGAAATTCCCTCCATTTGGTTGAGCTTTGTTCACAGGGTCGCCTCCAGGATAATTTTCGGTTTCTAGTGGTTGAGCCAGGAGCACGTCTGAGCCGGATTGGGGTTGATCGTAAACTGGCAGATCGATCCGAATTGGATCATCCACAGGCGCTGCGAGGGCTCTTGCGGCCAGCAGGAAAAGTGTTACCATCTGTGTAAAGGCCATTCTGAAAAAAATAGTTAATATTTAGGTATATTTGAGACATTGACATATCAATCTTTTTATTTTTAGGGTTCCGTATCTCAAAAAGGAAAAAAACTCGCAACTTTCAAAAAGAAAAAATACAACAACAAACGCGGGCCCGACTCGCACTTGCCCAGTTTTTATGATTGTGTATGATTTGAGTAGTAGGTAGAGATACCGCGCCCGGTACAATTAGCGATCTTCGTAAGAAAGGTGTGAAACGCGCCGATCGCGTATTCGCGCAATCGTCAAGTACGAATACACGATCGCCCTATTCATTTTTAGGGTGCCGTACCCAAAGGTAAAAATGAGAACTTATTACTAAGACTTCGCTGTCTTTCCGTCCGTATGACCGTCTGTCTGTCACCAGGCTGTATCTCAAGAACCACGATAGTTATATGGACAGATGAAATTTTCAAAAATTTTGTATTTCTGTTGCCGCATATTTTTTTGTTCAATATCAATAATGGCAATAGGTAGGCACTTGAAATATTCACAAAATACTCAGTAATATATTTACTTTAATAATAAATAATATAATTAAAATAAAATAATTATTTAAGGGATTTAATTATCCCATACAAAAAACGCAATTTTTCGCCTATTTCGTTCAATGTCTGTTGTTTACCTTAAATTGGTATGGAACCCTTCGTGCGCGAGTCCGACTCGCACTTGGCCGGTTTTACAACAAAAACGAACGAGCCAGAGGGTGCTTTCATGTTTTGCCAAAAGAACTATTCGTGGTCGGTTTGCATTTGGCTAACGACGTCCTAGGGGCCACTCAAGTATTACGTAAGCACTACAGGAGGACGTAAGACTACGTGAGCAAACACACATCGTTAAGCAGCATACACCTAATGTCATTGAAAACTAACTCCCGTATTTATAAACAAGTAAAACTAATGACGATTAAAAATAACGTAACTGTATAAATATTATAATTTATAAGAAATTGAGCATGAACATTCTTAACTAAATATAATAGATTATATACATTACACAAAAACAACGTAACGTAACAAATTAAGAAAAATTTAAATTTTTTCTTGAAGATTTCTAATCTCAAGTAATGACTTAATAAGAAATCACAACAAGTACACACTTATTATTACTTAGCAACTTTTTTTTTATTTCCAGTTTAGGGGTATTTGGGACAGAGAGTAAAGTCCCACGTCCCACATACCTCCGTTGAATAGGGAGGATCCTCCGACCAGACAGGTGTTATATCTGGTGGGGTACTGCCCATTAGATGATTTCGGGTGGTTCTATATGTTCAAATCGCACGGAGAATGTTACTTGCGCGATGCAGGCTTAGTTCATTTGTGACGACATAGATGTCGCTACACAAGTATGCCTTTTTTAGACTTATTACTACCAAACTAACACATTGACAATTGCACGTACCAATGTTTACGTAAGTGGGGGGGGGGGAGAGCTTTATCGGTGCAGAGTATAATAATATAATCCCTAAGGATTTTTTATTTTTTATTTGATGATGATGATATTCAGCGGAAGATAGGTGACTTGCCAGTAGAGCGTAGACCGCTGAAATGAGGCCCGTGACCTAATTTAGATAACGCCGACTCTTTTCTCTGTCCTTGTCTATTAGTGACTGTAGGTTTTCGGCTGTGATGTCACTGATCATAAATCTGTGAGGTTCGAGACCAAGTTTTTTTATTGCGATGTTAGCGCGTAACATATCAAAGGTCCATAGGGTACCTACACATTCCTTGATATAATCATCAAGAAAATTCTATTATACCCATAATCCCTACTAATACATAAAAATTATCACTATGTTTTATAGAATAAATTCTTAAGTCAAAATAGAAAAAACAAGATACAAAATCCTTGGTCAATACCGTCAATACCAACGAGTTTAGGTAGCTTGTAAGGTCTTACATTATCGACCATAGTCCTTGTCTTGGACTGCACAGATCATTGCCTGACTGGTCGTGACGTATCATTGACAACTGCAATGGCTACTTTTGACAATAACAACAAACATAAAAACAAATAATTATTTGGCTAACAAAATTAACAATGATTAGCAAGTAGTAAGTAAAATATAAGTATATCTATCAATTCTTAAATTTAAACGTGAACTAAGAACAGTAATAAAATGCATACAGCACCAGAAATCCCAAGATGTTGTGGAGCAATGCCACCAAATATTGCAGCTTATTTTATATCAATATTCGGATTAGCTAGCGGAGGGTTTTTTCTAACGTGTATCATAATGTACGGCCTTGTGGAAGACAGTGCCATTGCCCATTTTATTCGAAAAAATCCTGTTGATGAAGAGGTGAAAAAGTTTGTGCTCCTGTCCTTTGGCGTCAATTCTCTTTTGCTGGTCGTGGGAAACGCTCTCTTGTTCATAGGGATCGTTTTTAAACAGGACAGGGGACTCCTTATGTCAGCATGGGTTATTTTCGGTATGTGTATGCTGGTAATCATTCTTGCTATCGCAGCCCCCGTGAGCTGCTTTTTTCTTGAAGATCTATGTGTAATAAAAAAAGTATCAAGTGGTTTGTGCGCGCTTGGCTATATATTCGTGACGGTCTTTCTTTGGTTTTGGCTTTATTTTATGGTAGTAATATTTAATCATTTAAATGAAATTTTGTAAATGTAAATAAAAAATATATAATTGTGCTAATCTATCGCATTTTTTTTTCGGTTTGTTGTTAAACCGTCATCCTTACATGTCTTAGTTATTATTCTATTTTTAGTTTTATTGGCAGTAGGCAGGGCACAGCGCTCGTAGAACAGATGACGGTTGGGGCCGAAAGGTTCTGGAGTGACGACTGCGTACCGAAAAACGCAGCGTTGGAAGGCATCTCACAAGTTCGACCAGGAGGACCTGGTGACTGTCGCGGTATTCCGATGTATAGTCCACAGGATAAATCATTGTGGCAATACTGGGAGCGACTCCTATGTCCAACAGTGGACATCTTCATCTTTCAACCTAATTGAATAGATGATGTTTGTAATCTTTTGGCAGACTAATAGGATCCAGCAAAGAATGATACCATTCTATGAAATCTGGGTCCACCTTCTAATAGCTATGTGTGTTAAATTTGAGCTGAATAAAAGATACTATGACACCAAATTCTAAACCTTAGTCCATTCAGAGTTTCTCAAATGTTTTTTTATTTTACAAGCTTTTATCTAGTTTCCCCTGACCGATGATTGTCTGTGATCAAATCTTGTAAATTAAATCAAGAAGGAATGATCCACTTCCCGGTTACCGATTGAGCTGAAATTTAGTGTGCATGTGTAAATCGCGTGATAAAGCAATATTACGATGACATGGAGCTGATCTGATGGTGGAGCTGGAAGGTGGCCATAGGAACTCGGTCGTAAACGACACAACCCCTTCGAGTTTGGGCTCGTTTGATTTGTATTGACGAGTATTTAGGTGCTAGATCATGGAACTGGAAGATGGCCATAGAAACTCTGTAATAAGCGCAATAAGATAACCACATCGTGTTTTAACTTTTTGGAGTGGTCTTGATGAGTATTGTATTCTCTGTTCTGTGGTACCTACCACGTTATAAAAGCTTGCTATGAAAAAAATATTTTCATTGAAAACTTGTTTACAAATAAAGCAATCATAAAGAAGTTTGTGATTGTTTCACTCGCTTTTTTATAAGGGTAGAAAAGAGACCAGTCGCAGTGTAGTACGAATGTTTGCAATTGTATGGTAAACCCAGGACCGAAAAAAGTAACTTTGTCGTACGCACGTCACCTGTACCGCGCATCCGCATCACCTGTACAGAGTAAACAAGATACCTCGCTCGAGCCGTTGAAAATGAATATGGGATTTTGCTCACTGTTTTCATGCTGCAAAACCTAACCAACGAGTAACGACACAACTGATAACTGTAGATTAGTATCTACAGTTACACACTTCGTGTATAGCCACAGAGATGCAATATATTGCCTAAAGAATTGCTTGCACGGTTTTTTAAGATGTAGGTAACTTTTATTTTGTTCAAACATATCTATTTAACGATGTAACGCACATAGCTGGAAAGTGGGCTCAGGATTTGTATCCTCCCTTTAGTATTAAGGTCTGAAGTCAATACAATGCCAACATATAGGTACTAGGGCTTTGCGAGAGCATTGAAAGAGTTACCGAGGCTCTAGAAGGGCAAATGAAGAAAACCAACTTTAGTTAGGTACAATATGATAATTGAAGTAGGGTCATTAAACGTAATTAAATTAGCTAATATATAATTTTTTTTAGCTGTTTTCAATTTTAATAAATATCATTAACCTCGACGCGCGATTGTGATGACGATACTTTTTTGGGCGACTGAATTTACGACGCTCGACGCTCGTGCACCGAGATTTATGGTATTTTCAAAATTGATACCTAAAGCTAAATTAATATATTTTGTATTTTGTCTCAATTCTTGCATGTGCATGCTTCGCTGGTCAGCGGGAGTCACACTAGCAGATAAAATCCGTAATGAGTACATAAGGGGAAGTTTTAAAGTTGCTCCGATATCCGAGAAAGTCAAAGAGAGGCGTTTGCGGTGGTATGGTCACGTGCAAAGACGCCCGGATGACCATACGGTAAAGCTTGCCCTTGAATTGCCTACGATGAAGCGCACGCGTGGAAATCCACCCTCCACTTGGTTGATGACGGTCCAAAGAGACCTTAAAGAAGCTCATCTTGACACCGACATGGCACAAAATCGTGCCCAAAAGAAAACTAGGACAAGGAGGGCCGACCCCAAATAAATGGGATAAGGTCTAGCCAGAAGAAGAGAAGAGAAGAGATATTTAGTTTCAATTCATGTACACACTATATATATATATATAACTAAGTTTTAACCAATAGATTATAATATACATTACACAAAAACATAAATATATACACTAAAGGCTACTCCCATAGATATCCGAATCCGTGGCTACTCCTAACTAAAATATAGCGTCAAAAAACTCCTCCGCATCGCTGTCGACTGGAAGTGTGTCCAAAAGGCTGGCGGCATTGCCACGTTGTATGGCAATGCTTAATCTCTGACCGAGGTAAAAGTTTGCCTTTGGGTCACACTAAGTGTCAACTTAGGGTTTGGAAAGTTCTTTAAAAAGCGTATGAGCACTCGGACCCCACGGCCCAAGAGTTAAATAGAGAGAAATTTTAAATAGTAAGTACATTTTAAGGAAATTTTCTTCTATTAAAATAAGCTATTACTCGTATAATACGAGTATTATTATTTATTTATTTAACACTTTATGCACAAAAGTACAGAGGCGGACTTAATGCCTTAGGCATTCTCTACCAGTCAACCTTAGGGTGATGGAGAGTCAAATAGTGGTAGATGCAATAAATAGAGAAAAAAAAATGGCATTATTTTAATTTTTTAATTAAACTAAATCAAAGAATCTTTTTCGATCTTAGCCATTGGCTCGTATTTTTTGTTTATTAATTCTTTAAGTACTTTAGAAGTTTTCAAGCTTCGAAATTCACTCTGAAGGTAGGTAATGTTAAAAAAAAAATCTATTTATATACAAACTATTCCTACATATACAATACGTGATAAAAACAATACGTCCAAGAATATTTGTACTTGGGCCAAGTAGTCTCTTTCTAGGCAAGACAAGACAAAGAAATAACGCGCCGAATAGAAAATGCATGGAAGAGCTTCTGATCCATGAAGGAACTATTTAAGGGCACTTTGCCCATGTCACTGAAGCGTAAGCTGATGGACATGGTGTATTCTCCCCGTTCAAGCCCATTAGTCCAAACTCAAGGTTTGCCAGCGTACTATGGAGCGCAGCATACTATGTGTCAAATTAACAGACCACGTTCTAAATAAACACTACACAAATAATGTCATAATCACTTCTGAGCGGGTTGAGCGCTCTTAACGCACGTTTCTAGAATACAATTTCTCAAAAAATGTTTAGCAAACAAATTGTCAAGCGCGTGTCAACTGCAATATGTTAAGCATTATTATCTACTCTCCAAAACATAAATTGTTGGTGTAGCTCAAAAGGCAGCCCAACTTAAATGGGACTGGGCAGGACATGTCTGCCGCAAGTCTAACGAGCTGTGGGCCCGTAAAACACAGGATTGGTGCCCAGACACAGCGACGTGAGGCCGCGGTAAACCAATGATCATGCTCATCACACAAACATTTTCCTCGGGTTGGAATCGAACACACAACCTCCTGAATAGTAATCAGGGTCACTAACCACCAGATAAACTGCACGTAACATTTACCTACAAATTGCAATTTTGCCGTTAGTCAGGCAACCTAATACTAGATGAGGTGTAAGGTGTGTATGAGCGAGTAAAAGTATACAATGAAATACCTAATGATGTATTTAAAATAAGCTATATCGACAAAAAAGCTGGTATGCTCATCACACAAACATTTTCCTCGGGTTGGAATCGAACACACAACCTCCTGAATAGTAATCAGGGTCACTAACCACCAGATAAACTGCACGTAACATTTACCTACAAATTGCAATTTTGCCGTTAGTCAGGCAACCTAATACTAGATGAGGTGTAAGGTGTGTATGAGCGAGTAAAAGTATACAATGAAATACCTAATGATGTATTTAAAAAAAATGGTAATTTAAAAAACTAAAAACCCGACTGCTTTTCTGAGTATTCATGAAAAAGCCCTAAAACAAGAAAGTCGCTGTAGCAGTCGGGACCCATTACATCATGGCTTTTTCATGAATACTCAGAAAAGCAGTCGGGTTTTTTAGTTTTTTAAATTACCATTTTTTATTTTTTACTTTTTTAGTTTTATTTTTTTACGATATCACTTTCACAGTAATTACAAATCTAATAACACCTCGCAAACTAAAATCCATCGAGCCGTTCAGGCCACAGAGCGTGCCAAATATTTGAATTTGGCGCCAAAAATCCGCCATTTTGTTTTTTTTTTATTTTGATATACCCAGTGTCACTCTCACAGTAAATACGAATCTAACGACACCTCTCAAGCTAAAATCCATCGAGCCGTTCAGGCTGCAGAGCGTGCCAAACAATTATACATACATATATACATACAAACATACATACATACATACATACATACTCTCGAAAAACATAACCCTCCTTCTGGCGCAGTCGGGTAATAAGCTATATCGACAAAAAAGCTGGTATGCTCATCACACAAACATTTTCCTCGGGTTGGAATCGAACACACAACCTCCTGAATAGTAATCAGGGTCACTAACCACCAGATAAACTGCACGTAACATTTACCTACAAATTGCAATTTTGCCGTTAGTCAGGCAACCTAATACTAGATGAGGTGTAAGGTGTGTATGAGCGAGTAAAAGTATACAATGAAATACCTAATGATGTATTTAAAATAAGCTATATCGACAAAAAAGCTGGTATGCTCATCACACAAACATTTTCCTCGGGTTGGAATCGAACACACAACCTCCTGAATAGTAATCAGGGTCACTAACCACCAGATAAACTGCACGTAACATTTACCTACAAATTGCAATTTTGCCGTTAGTCAGGCAACCTAATACTAGATGAGGTGTAAGGTGTGTATGAGCGAGTAAAAGAATACAATGAAATACCTAATGATGTATTTAAAATAAGCTATATCGACAAAAAAGCTGGTATGCTCATCACACAAACATTTTCCTCGGGTTGGAATCGAACACACAACCTCCTGAATAGTAATCAGGGTCACTAACCACCAGATAAACTGCACGTAACATTTACCTACAAATTGCAATTTTGCCGTTAGTCAGGCAACCTAATACTAGATGAGGTGTAAGGTGTGTATGAGCGAGTAAAAGTATACAATGAAATACCTAATGATGTATTTAAAATAAGCTATATCGACAAAAAAGCTGGTATGCTCATCACACAAACATTTTCCTCGGGTTGGAATCGAACACACAACCTCCTGAATAGTAATCAGGGTCACTAACCACCAGATAAACTGCACGTAACATTTACCTACAAATTGCAATTTTGCCGTTAGTCAGGCAACCTAATACTAGATGAGGTGTAAGGTGTGTATGAGCGAGTAAAAGTATACAATGAAATACCTAATGATGTATTTAAAATAAGCTATATCGACAAAAAAGCTGGTATGCTCATCACACAAACATTTTCCTCGGGTTGGAATCGAACACACAACCTCCTGAATAGTAATCAGGGTCACTAACCACCAGATAAACTGCACGTAACATTTACCTACAAATTGCAATTTTGCCGTTAGTCAGGCAACCTAATACTAGATGAGGTGTAAGGTGTGTATGAGCGAGTAAAAGTATACAATGAAATACCTAATGATGTATTTAAAATAAGCTATATCGACAAAAAAGCTGGTATGCTCATCACACAAACATTTTCCTCGGGTTGGAATCGAACACACAACCTCCTGAATAGTAATCAGGGTCACTAACCACCAGATAAACTGCACGTAACATTTACCTACAAATTGCAATTTTGCCGTTAGTCAGGCAACCTAATACTAGATGAGGTGTAAGGTGTGTATGAGCGAGTAAAAGTATACAATGAAATACCTAATGATGTATTTAAAATAAGCTATATCGACAAAAAAGCTGGTATGCTCATCACACAAACATTTTCCTCGGGTTGGAATCGAACACACAACCTCCTGAATAGTAATCAGGGTCACTAACCACCAGATAAACTGCACGTAACATTTACCTACAAATTGCAATTTTGCCGTTAGTCAGGCAACCTAATACTAGATGAGGTGTAAGGTGTGTATGAGCGAGTAAAAGTATACAATGAAATACCTAATGATGTATTTAAAATAAGCTATATCGACAAAAAAGCTGGTATGCTCATCACACAAACATTTTCCTCGGGTTGGAATCGAACACACAACCTCCTGAATAGTAATCAGGGTCACTAACCACCAGATAAACTGCACGTAACATTTACCTGTGCTGCTCGACGAGGTGGGCAAGCTCTTTGAAAGAGTAATTGCAGACCGCCTCGTCGTGCATCTGGCACGGAAGGGGCCGGATCTTGCGGACGGCCAGTTCGGATTTCGCAGGAGGCGCTCCACTGTGGACGCCATCATGCGCGTGCGAGCCCTCACGACGGGGGATGCGGTGTCCCGGGGCAGGTGTGTCTTGGCGGTGTCTCTGGACATCGCCAACGCCTTCAACTCCCTGCCCTGGAGTTGCATTGGTAGGGCACTCCGGTACCACCGGGTGCCCGACTACCTCTGTCGGGTGATCGAGGCCTACCTGTCGGACAGGTTCATCATCTACCCCGGTCATCAGGGGGAGTTGAAACGGCGAGAGATGTCGTGCGGTGTTCCGCAGGGATCGGTACTAGGACCGCCCTTGTGGAACATCGGGTACGACTACGTGCTGCGCGCCGACCTCCCCGACGGGGTCAGCGTGGTCTGTTACGCAGACGACACGCTGGTCCTGGCGCGGGGACGGTCGTACCAGGCGGCGGTCGAACTAGCGACGCGCGGGGTTGCGACAGTCGTGGAGAGGATACAGCAGTTGGGACTCGAGGTGGCATTGCACAAGTCCGAGGCCATGTGTTTTCACGGCCCTCGGAGCGCGCCACCTCCGGGCTCCCAATTAACGGTAGGAGGAGTTCACATCGGCGTCGGGTCGACGATGAAGTACCTGGGACTCGTCCTCGACAGCCGGTGGAACTTCAAGGAGCACTTCCGACGTCTGGCTCCCAGGTTGAATGCGACTGGGGCTGCGCTCAAGCGGCTCCTGCCGAACCTAGGGGGTCCAGACGCCTCCTGCCGGAGGCTCTACGCAGGCATCGTTCGGTCCATGGCCCTTTACGGTGCGCCGGTGTGGGCGCCATCGCTACGGAAGCGAGTGGCGGCCCGGCTAACCGCCTGCCAGAGGGTCATGGCCATCCGGATGATCCGCGGATACCGTACGGTGTCCTGCGAAGCGGCGAGCCTCCTTGCTGGCCTACCACCGTGGGATTTGGAGGCAACAGTCCTTGCACACATGCATGACTTACGCGTGGAGATGCAACGTCGGGGCGAAACTCCGCTGCCGCGACAAGTCGCGGCATGGCGGACAGAGCTCCGGCGGGATCTCATGGTGAAATGGCGAGAGCGATTGTCGCAACCTCGTGCTGGGCACGCCACGATCGAGGCGGTAAGGCCCCTCTTTGAGGCGTGGCTGGAAAGGCCCCACGGCGTCGTCACCTTCCGTTTGGCGCAGGTGCTGACCGAACACGGCAAGTTCGGTCCGTACCTGTACAAGATTCGTGCGGAGACGACGCCCGGGTGTCGCCACTGTGCGGACCGCCCGGTGGACACGGTGGAGCACACAGTCGAGGTGTGCCCCGCTTGGGAAGAGCAGCGCCGTGTCCTCGTGGGGGCGATCGGCGGCGATCTCTCGCGCCGGGGCTTGGTTCAAGCCATGCTCCGGAGCGAGGAGGAGTGGCAGGCGGTCGCCTTCTTCTGCGAAGCAGTAATGCTAGTAAAGGAGGAGGCCGACCGCCTTAGGCAAAGGCGGACACGCCGCCGCCGCCGCCGGGTTTCCGATCCCAATTTCCGGCCACCGTAGGCGCGGGCTCGCGGACGGTGGGCAATGGGTAGCTCGCTGTCCGTCCGTCCGGTAACAGACCGGTCCGAGCTCAGGTCGTCTACGGCGCGCACCGTTCCCGCGCGCCTCAAGGAGTTGTCAGCAAACTGTAGGGGTCCAGCAGGGCCGAAGCCTACTGGGGCCAAAGGTTATGTGAGACTGTCACCAAAGGCCCCAGGATAAAGGCAAGGAATGGAAAGGTAGGTTTTTAGTCAGTAAAAGTCTGACACTGTTTCCCGCCCCACCCAAGGGCGGGATTCGTCATTGGATGATTTTACCTACCCAAAAAAAAAAAAAAAAAAAACGTAACATTTACCTACAAATTGCAATTTTGCCGTTAGTCAGGCAACCTAATACTAGATGAGGTGTAAGGTGTGTATGAGCGAGTAAAAGTATACAATGAAGTACCTAATGATGTATTTAACAATAAAAGCTGGTATACAACTATACATATAATAAAGCCCTAGAAGAATAGGTTAAAACGAAATACTAACACCGAATGTCACCTATTAAATCTCCAAATAATTCTGTTGTTTTGTATATCTGCATGTGATCACAGAGACTGTATACACCGTTAAATTTTGGTCTTTTTAATCCCGCGGAGGCTCGATTCGGTACATGAACTACAATCGCCTTGTAAAGAGAAAATTAAAAAAAAGTAGGTATTTTTTTAAAACTCTTATTAATTTACGCATGTACGAAATTACTTTCTTCGTCTGCTGAGCAAGGCCAATGAACTGTAGGTAGTTAGTACGCAACGATCGACAACTACCTACAAGGTCATTGACTCGTTTATAAAGAAATTAATATCGTATATGCGTATATTAATTCGATTTTTTTTTAAAAAGGACTTTATTTATTAATTTTTTATTTATAAATCGACAGTATTTCATGAACCGAATCGACCCTCCGCGGTATTATACGACTAAAATTTAACGATGTATACTTTTACTATAGAATTTCTTTATGTACATTTCTCAATATGTAAGTGAACCGTAATGTTCTTTTTTGAGAATTAAATGTCTTTAAACCGAACCAGTTACAACTAGGTACCTACTTATACATCTCATAGTTCTACATTAAATAGTTCAAGGTTTAGGGTTCAAGGTTTAGGTTTACACTTTGTACTATCTGTGGTTTAACGAACAACAAGAATTGTATGTGCATTGTGCATACTATTGAATCTCGGTGAGTTATTTAACAAATTCGACTTTTTTTTTGTACTCATAATAAATAAAAATACAAAACATTTTAATATACACGTTTAAAATAATTTCAAACATTCGCAAGTACATATTAAAGTATTATATATATATAGAAATAGATTAATGATTATCGATTATTTTTTATATAAAAAATTCGCAACAGCTCATTGAGAAAACGAGTTCTGATGTAACAGTGTGAGGTAACTTACTTGCGAATCCGCGCGGTGGTCGTCTGCGATGCGTACGCGCCGGTCTACCACTGGCGCGCACCGAGTGGTGGCTCACTTTCACGCCTTACGTCATAGAGCCTTGGCACTCGCACCAAATGGTTGTGGATGTGACCACACTGACACTGACCACCTCCATAGATACTATTATTTAAGGCGTATAGCCCCTAGAAAATCTGACCGAAGTTAAACGCACGCAGACCGGTACTGCCGCCTGCGCTCGCATAGAGCTCTGCTGACCATTAAAACCATTTTCTTTGTGAAATATTGATTGATTTACATAAGCATGTACATTATGAAGAACAAAAAATTGCTGATAAGTAGCCAGCATTTTTTTTTTTTTGTGTAAACATATTTCTAAAGATCAAAGCTGTTTGAAAGGAATAGGGCAAACAAGCGAAAAAGTATCATACAGAAAAAAAATATTTTTGGCAAATTAAAAAAATCATATGTTAATGATGTTGTTATGAATCTGTTATAAATACACCGTTAAATTTTGGTCGTTTAACTCCCGTGGAGAATGATTCGGTACATAAAGCACTATCGATTTATAAAGATAAAATTAAAAATAAATTACTTTTTTTCTAAAACTTGTATTAATATATGCATGTACGAAATTAATTTCTATAAGTAAACGAGTCAATGACCTTATAGGGAGTTGTCGGTCGTTGCGTACTAACTACCTACAGTTCATTGGCCTCGATCAGCTGACGTTTACCCAAAGAAATCAATTTCATACATGCGTAAATTGATTCGAATATATAAAAAATACTTTATATTTCATTTTTACCTTTACAAATCTATAGGGTTTCATGTACCGAATTGACCCTCCGCGGAATTAGAACGACCAAAATTTAACGGTTTATATCATATTTTTTCAAATCTATCTAACCCAGCCGTTACCGAGGAGTAAATAGGAGCATGGGCCTTAAACACTAGCTGTCCCTCGCAGTTTCACCCGCGTCTTTGGATACTGCTGCCCCATGGGGGATCCATGGATCGTAGCTTGGTGTCATGTAATTTTTAGTCTTCCTTGATACATGGGCTACCCAATATTTCCTGAGACTAGCGCGTTCAAATTCAAACAAACTTTTAAGGATTTTAACGAAGCTCTTGTCTTGCCTAGCGCATGAATTCGCCCGATCGTCACTTAATAGATAGGTAGGAACTTGTTTCGTAATCACATAATAATGTTGTTAATGATTCATAGTAACTTTAGTTAATTAGGAGCTGTGTATCCGTCATAGCTAGTTATTTCAAAAACTTTCTAAGCAATTTGTTTTTATTTTGAGGTGGGGTAATAAAATAACTCTTCGCGCTCTGGGTGGAGCGAAAGGGAGTATTAAACTTTTGCTGACTAAAGCCCACCTGTGCGCCCTCAGTTACCCTTTGCGTTCCAGGACCACAGTAGTTAACTTAAAAACTTCTTGAGCTGTCCTCTGGTTTGGAATGTTTAGTTATGATGGACATCGAATAACAGCAAATCTGTAAGATTTAAGCTAGAACTACATGTGTAGCATACAGGAACTACATGTGTAGCGCAGTATACGTGGGCCACGTACGCCGATAAGTGGTGCTATTCTCTAAGAAAACGCAGCGCTGCCTCAACGACGAACATCCTATGGAAAAGGCTTAAAGTTAGGTGATGTTTGTTAATCGCTAGTTGGAATTTTTGATACTACGGGCTTTATCATCCCTCATCGCAAAACACATAAATGAGGACTGGCAGAGTATCTTCCATCTCCGTCTCCAAAGGTCTAGGGAGGGAATTACAAAAATATAGTTAATAAAAAAACGGAATTAGGGATAATTGAAAACTTAACCAAACGTTACGTACAGCGCCGGATTAACCACGTAGCAAGAGTAGCAAATGCTACACCTTGCGCATTGGAGTGGGCGTGGAGTCAAGATGCTTATATCATATGAATTCTAATCTGGCTTTTCCTGAAAGACAAAGTAGGTAGGCAGAAAGGACTCATCATTACCCCATGGACTGTTTCAATTTTTTTGAGAAACTGACTGACATAGAACCCGAACAACCACACACAGTCGAAAGTACTGGGACTAAGAATGTGATATTTTGCACAAAGTTTCCTTTTATGACATAGGCAAGCACTAAGAGAGAATTTGCCAAAATTCAATTCCTGAAGTTGTATGGAGAAACCTTCATTCATGCGGGCCAAGCCCATAGATATCCGATCAATCCGCTGGCAGAAGGTTGTGATTTATAATATAAGATTTAGGGGCTCCTTTAGCAAGGGCGTCGCCAGCCGATGATCAAGGGGGGGCTATTGGATGAAAGTATAGAGACCTTTTTTTAATTTATATAAACTATATAAATTAAAAAAATATATATATACTATATGTGCTTGACTGCGATCCTTGAATTTTTTCTATTCACTCTAGCCTTGAAGACACTTAAATTATAATCGACTAATAATAACAGTTTTTTTTTTCTCCACAATATAACTCCTGGTTGCTAGCCTTATTTGTATGGTAACATATAGGATGGGCATTATATTGTGGGAGACTGGTGCCTAAACTAGGCTCAAGGCCTGAATTTCAGGTCACTATGGCAAATCTATGAATTTTATTTATTTATTTTATTTATTTATGTACACACAATAATAAAAAAAAAGAAAAGAACAAATATAGACAGAAGAGTACAAAGGTGCTGCTTATTTCTAACGAAATTTCTTCCAGCAGACCTGCGACAGGAGAGTTGGATGAGAAATGTAGACACAGTGTGTATAAATAATTCATACAAGTTAAAATGGACTAAAACACAAATAAATACCTATATCAATAACAGTAAATAAATGTACACATATATATGTATATATATAATAATACAATACATACATTAAATTATATTAATACATAATCTATAATATATAAATTTACGAGACAGTCGAGAGCTTTTGAAGCTGTAAAGCAAGTGAAAATTCAATATTTTAGTGCCAAAGTTGGTGGAATACCCACTAAAATGCCCAAGGGGACTGTAGACACCACCAACATTCTTACCATAATAGTGCTAAATCTAGTACTGAAAGTGCTGAGTTCGCAACACCAAACGAAGTGCGTGGAGCCATATTGCCTGCCCTCACCTTTCTTAGAATGTGTGTGAACCAAAGTTGCCTCCTTGAAGGCGCGTTTTACTTGTTCAAATGTCCCTTTGTTTTATTAATAGAGTTCCTATAAATAACAAGTTTACAAATGCTTAATAAGGGTCGATCTCCAGAGGCATTTTTTTTCGTGTCGGGCTGGATAAACCCATTTTAAAATCGAGAAACGTTTTGAAAATATTTTTTTATATACAGTTCGGTGTCTAATCTACGTGATACAAGGCTAATATTATGAATAAGTTTATTTTAAATATTTAAAAAAAAATCTTAAACCCTAAAATCCTGATCGCTCTGGGTTGACCCAACTCCCGATTGAATGAAAAAAATATTCTTTAACTTTTTAATGAGAATGTTCATGTGGAACAACTTATTTAGATTAAATAAAAATTAGTTAATCTTCATAGTAATAAAATATTTTTAGTTATATTAACAATACTTTTGCCACAATTTGAATTTAAAATCGTGACCGGGCATTTTATCTCATCGCTCTGCGCTGAGGTAAAACTACGCGCTCATCCCTAGTTACGCATTATAGACACTCTATTTGCCGTCCGCGGGGCAACCCCAGTAGTGGTCTAACCGCCGAGGAGGATAGCTCTATGCCACGTCCCCGCACTCCAACATAACGAAGGTAAGTTTATGATTGCTCTGGATTTGGTTCTCGAATTTTGTGATTGCTATGGCACGTTATTTAAATTAAATAGTAAGCTTGTGAATGTGTTTGTTATGTGAGTTATGTAATCGTTATGATGTTTTTTATGAGACGTAATCACAACTCTCTACTGCTTTTAAATTCGGCTTTATTTATGATTTTGTGACTTTTTCTTATCGCTATGGCTGTGATTGCTCTGTCCAAAAAGACCAGAGTGATGATATTTTGCATTAATTGTACGTTATAAATCTATTTTAAGTAGTAGTACCGAACTGTAACAATGACAAACGATGAACTATATATAACCTAAACCCATAAACAGATTTTGACGTATTTTACCTTGATGATATTATTATATTGGCATTTAGCTAACCACAACTGTAACCCTTTTTTCTCTAAAATTTAATGGCAACTATTGTTGCTGATTGAAATCATGCCTCGAAATAAATTAACTATTGAAGAAAAACGTCTTAGGAAGAAATTTGCTGAGTGTAGTAGAATGGCCAAGATAAAAAAAATGATCCAGATCTATACACACAATGGCTTGTAAAGTCAAGAGAGAGTTACCAAAGGAAAAAAGCTCGGAACACAGTACTACCTATGAGTGATTTGACTCCAAGCCAGCAAAATATTCGTAGGAAAAAAAGTAGGCAGAGTTCTCAACGATATTTTTAAAGACAAAAGTGGATAAGTTACCAGCAACTGATGATCTCCCAATAAATGAAGAACCTATCTATATATCTGAGAACCGTGATCCTCCTTCAAATGTTACTCAATCATCTCCAACCTTAAGCACCAACAATGTAACAAAACATAGATACTGCAAACTGTAACACAAGATGTTGAAAATGAGTTTAACATTATCAATCGTGTAAAAGTTCATTCTCAGACAAGTTCCTGTCTTCCATAGACCTTTAAAGAATACGAAAATTTATAATCTTAATTTGATTCACCCACGTCACCGGTTACTAGACTAAGAAGAATAACAAGATCTCAGTGGCTATCGCAAGATATTGAACGAACTAACATGCATTGGCAGTGCTTCCTCCAGAATATGCCCCGATAGTCCACAAAGCTCAATTAGCAACATATCACATACGTCTCAAAAAGTCTAGATATATTCACTAAACATAAAATATCGTCAGTTACAAAAAAAAAAAACCTGTCTATGGAAAGTCTTATTAAAAAAGATCAAATATAGAGCTAATAGGGAATTCAAACTAAAATATCAAAAAATTCAAGAGTTGAAAATAAGTAGTGAACGTATTAGAAGACAGTTGAACAGGTTAAAAAATCAAAGTAAAGAAGGTCAACATTTACAAAGAAAAATGTTGGTTTAACTCCAAACAAAGATATTGTACAAGAAATAAAATATACAATAAAACAACAGCTAATAAAAGATATGAAACTGTTTTTTGAAGATGACGATATTAGCCGCATGACGTCTGGTAAAAAGGAGTTTATAACTAAAAGCAACTCGAACAAAAACACCTCAAAGACAAACATGTCATGGGCATCAAAGAAGACAAGCCGACCTTCGCTGGTTAAGAATTCAAAAAAATGCAATCAGGAGAAGCAAATTCAGCTCCCACAAATGCTAAATAATAGACAGACTATAACTGCAAATCAAAGTCAACAATCTTTACACAACTCGGACCTACCGGACAGTTTTTGGGATGAAGTCCCATCTATTGACTATGAAAATTTAATTACTCCAAGTATTTTCGAGGTAGTTTTATCTTCGTTGCAAAACGATAACACCTTGACAAAGGTTGCTGCAGCAGAAGATTTACCCGACTCCGACTCCGATGACTATTCAATTTTCTGAGCTTCCAATAAACCTTATTTTCTTAGTTTGTTGATCAACTAAGCCTTATAGAAATTGTATTTTTTCGATTTTTATAATTATGTTAATTTGTTACTTAAAATCTTGTTACACGGACACTGAATATGACTGAAAACGGCTTAATAAATAATAGTTTTATCAATACTTTTTTTTTTGTTTCTCTGATTTCACCATTTATGATTGCTCTGGCACCAATTATGATTGCTCTGGTCGCGAAATTTTTTGATCTTAAATATTTTCATAACTGTTTGTGTAAATTGAAGGCCAATAGTAAAAATGTACTATTTGAATATCATTCTTTTTAATGAGATACATAATTACCATTAAATATCAATATCTGAAAAGCACCAGAGCGATCACACGAATACGCCCGTTTTGGAGATTGACCCATAAATGTTACGACTGTGGCAAATTAGATAAAAAAAAATAAAGACTGTTTTTTTTCTCTATTCTCTATTCTCTCGCCCCCCCTTGGCGACGCCATTGCCCTTTAGTAGAATTGCCTAAAGGCCCCGCGCTAGCTTGATTCGGTACTGCTTACTAAACGTAGTGCTTATATTCTCTTTGCTGCTTACGTACGAAAGCGGGTTTCTTCAAATATGAGATGGTTTTTTTTCGGTGGGAAATCATCCAATGACATCTCCCGCCCTTGGGCGACCTGGCTTGTTCTCTGACAACTCCTTAACGCGCGCGTGGAAAAATACGCGCCATCTACGACCTGGGCTCGGTCCAGACGGTTACCGGACGGTCGGACGACGAGCTACCCATTGCTCACCGTCCGCAACCCCGCGCCTACAGTGGCTAGAAATCGGGATTCCAATTTCCTCCCGCGTGCAGCCACTTGCTTGCTAGCATTGCTGCTTCACAGAAGGAGGCAACCGCCTGCCATTCCTCCTCGCTCCGGACCATGGCCTGTACCAAGGCCCAGTGCGAGAGATCGCTACTGCCAATCGCCCCCACGAGGACACGAATACTCTGCCTAAGCGAGACACACCTCTACCGTATGCTCCGCCTTGTTTTTCGGGCTGTCCACACAATGGTGACACGCGGGCGTTTCTTCCGCACGAATCCGATGAAAGAAATCCCCGAACTTATCATGTCCGGTGAGAACCTGCGTCATGGGGAAGGTGAGGACACCGTGAGATCTTTCCAGCCACTGCTCAAAGAGGGGACTTATCGCTATAATCGTGTCGTACCACCAAAGCCACCAAGTGCAAAAACTGCTTGAAAAATGATCTTGTTTTACGCGAATTTCTGTGGTCTGCCTATATTCCCGTTGGTTGTAAACATACAAATCAGTTGAAATGTACAAATCACAATTGAACCTTTTCTAATTTGAACCTCTATGGTTTGACATCGTTTTTGTATTTCGAAATTGAGTTGTCAAATCTATGCAACTGCCAAAATCCAAGATTTCAACGACATAAACAATGAAAGCATTTCGCAGTTTTAATATTTTATGAATAAAAGAGAATTAAGAAATAGATTAATATAGATATGAACTTTTTAAATAGTTGCTGCGCTCGCTTCGGTGGTGTTACGTTTTGGACCACTCCATGCTGTCGTAGCGCCGTTAAGGCTATGCAACTACTGAACCCTGAAGATGAAATATCAATCAGAAGGAATTCAAACATTGTAAAAAACTTACAAAGGCTTCCAACAAAGCTATGCACAGGAAACTTACGTGTATCATTTGGACCCACAACATGGACGCAAGTTAGATTTTGTAAAGACTGCCCGCGTCTTCATCGAGACTTGGAATTTCCTAACTTTGATGTTTACAGAAAATCAGAATATAAAGATGTGCGAAAAACTAATTACGGTGCAGGTGATGGAAAACCAGGATATCTCTATGTAATTGGCCTGTTTGGTATACTTGGCGGGTTTTATGGGACGAAGGCTCATTTGATACACTATATAGCTTTCATGGACGCTCCAGCAGATGTGATTGCTCTAGCTAGCATAGAGGTAGACATATCAAAGGTGATTGTTGGTACCTGCTTGTCCATAAAGTGGCGTGGAAAGCCATTGTTTATCAAAAGTAGAACTAAAGCAGAAATTGACATTGAAGCAAAGACACCGTTATCTTCGTTACGTGATCCCCAATCGGAAGCAGACCGGACAGTTAAGAAAGAGTGGCTTGTGGTTATTGGTATCTGCACCCACTTAGGATGTGTGCCTATAGCGAACAGTGGTGATTGGGCTGGCGGGTTCTATTGTCCATGCCACGGTAGTCACTTTGATAATTTGGGCAGGGCCAGAAAAGGGCCTGCCCCTACAAACTTAGAAATACCACCTTACAAATTTCTCACTGACACACTTCTTTTTGTAGGGTAAATTTATAGAATATGATTGTACTTACTGTATTTTTTTTAGTAAATTATTTCATATTTTATCCATTTTAATTGCGCCACTTAAGCTCACAGTTGTGGCCGGTAGGAATAGGGTTACCTATTCCTACCGGCCACAACTGTGAGCTTAAGTGCGAGTCGCAATGGCATGTGAAGGGTTTTTCGTACTAAGAGGGACCGTGCTTTTTGCGAATTTAGAAGATTTTAGTTCAACGGCAAACAGTAGGTATGGATACCTACCCTGTAGGATATGTTTGTGAAATAAATTGCGGCATTGCGAAATCTTTTTGCACTAGCACTAGTATTTATTATTTGTTGTTATACTTTAGTGTACCTAATTGTTGAAGGTTGGAAACTTGTAGATTACCGTTTAAAGCTAAGATAAAAAAAAAAAAAACTGGGCAAGAGCAAATCGGACTCGCCCACTGAGGGTTCCAGATAAACTAGCTTAAGTAAATAGTTCAATTCCCAAATCGAGTATCGGAAGATTTTGACGCTTACGTCAAATTCGTCAAATTTGTGCTTAGTTGCTTACAACTAACACAAATTTACAGTTTTCAATTTTATTCCTATACCTGTGCTATAGGACCTTCACCTATATCAAGCAAGCCGATATGCAATATCTCACGTTCTTATATCCAGCAGTTTTGGCTGTGCATTGATATATCAGTCAGATGGTTCTTTTATATGTCTGATCGCAGCACGATATCTCCCGAATTCAGTTTCCGCCAGATGACGTCGAAACCCAAACTAAGCCGATACTCATTTATTTGTGCCGAAACTAGGCTAGAACTCAAAGAGACACTCAAATAAAAAAATGTCTCTAGATATCCCTTGTGTATCACTTAAAGCCGTTCTATACCTGTTATATGAAACGTTACATGGCCTACCATGTAACGTTTCATATACCTTTGGTGTGCACAGACCTTAAGCTACGATTTCTCATAAGAAATCGTAGCTAAAGGTCTGTGCACACCACGTTTTTTATACTCGCCATTGACGCGCGTTTGTATCGATACAGACCGACAGACGTGATACGCACGCTAGTCAACGGAGCCTATAGACCTTTTTATTTACTACTCTTTGGATAAAAGCGTGTCGTCGACAAACGTTTTTAAAACGCGTGTCAATGGTGCGTTTAAAAACGTGGTGCTCTTGTTTGTCTGGACATTTCCTCATAATGATAGACAATAGGTGGCTACAAATGACCTATCTACAGATGTTATAGATGGTTAGCCAGAAAATAATAATGAGACACGATTTCCCCCAGCTGCCCCTGCATTTTTCCCTGCTACCTACGCGGCCCTTTGTCTGTTGTGTACGCGTCCCGTACGTCGCGTGTCGCGGTGGGTGTCTTTAAAGAAAAGAAAAAAGAAAGAAAAGAAAGAAAAGAAAAAATGCGTTGTAACAGATTTTCGGTTCTTTTTATTTACTTTTTTTATTTATTTACTTTTTTGTCCCATACCTTTTTATTTACTACTCTTTGGATAAAAGCGTGTCGTCGACAAACGTTTTTAAAACGCGTGTCAATGGTGCGTTTAAAAACGTGGTGCTCTTGTTTGTCTGGACATTTCCTCATAATGATAGACAATAGGTGGCTACAAATGACCTATCTACAGATGTTATAGATGGTTAGCCAGAAAATAATAATGAGACACGATTTCCCCCAGCTGCCCCTGCATTTTTCCCTGCTACCTACGCGGCCCTTTGTCTGTTGTGTACGCGTCCCGTACGTCGCGTGTCGCGGTGGGTGTCTTTAAAGAAAAGAAAAAAGAAAGAAAAGAAAGAAAAGAAAAAATGCGTTGTAACAGATTTTCGGTTCTTTTTATTTACTTTTTTTATTTATTTACTTTTTTGTCCCATACCTTTTTATTTACTACTCTTTGGATAAAAGCGTGTCGTCGACAAACGTTTTTAAAACGCGTGTCAATGGTGCGTTTAAAAACGTGGTGCTCTTGTTTGTCTGGACATTTCCTCATAATGATAGACAATAGGTGGCTACAAATGACCTATCTACAGATGTTATAGATGGTTAGCCAGAAAATAATAATGAGACACGATTTCCCCCAGCTGCCCCTGCATTTTTCCCTGCTACCTACGCGGCCCTTTGTCTGTTGTGTACGCGTCCCGTACGTCGCGTGTCGCGGTGGGTGTCTTTAAAGAAAAGAAAAAAGAAAGAAAAGAAAGAAAAGAAAAAATGCGTTGTAACAGATTTTCAATCGAAGTGGGGGTGCGCCCGTGAACGTAATCATCAAAGCCATTTTGGTTCAATTTATTTGCTGCGTTTATAAACGTACCCACTTCGCCATTTCACCTTTTATTTCAGATTCAGCCAAACGAATTCTAGGAGATAGTAGATATAGGCAAAGGGAATGTAAGGACTACGTTTGCTAAAGGTTTTTTTGCTATGCCGTGTTCCACTGACGTTTACGGAAATGTACCTTGCACGGACCATATAATATGTGGCTTTACTAAGGGCTGGGACACATATACACGATACGACGTCGTGTCGTACCACGATGCGACGTCGCGTTGTGGGAATCTACGACGAGCATTGTAAAAAACTACGTCGCGACATCGTAACGTGCCACGATACACGGCACGACACCGTCGATACAATGCAGGGTGAATTGTCGCAGTTAATTTCGAGAAATGGACCGCACTAGACGCGTCCTGCTCCTGCTGTTGTTTTTATATTTTTATTCTTATATTCTTCTGATGTTTTGTCCCATAGTTTTAAATTAATCGAAGTGGGGGTGCGCCCGTGAACGTAATCATCAAAGCCATTTTGGTTCAATTTATTTGCTGCGTTTATAAACGTACCCACTTCGCCATTTCACCTTTTATTTCAGATTCAGCCAAACGAATTCTAGGAGATAGTAGATATAGGCAAAGGGAATGTAAGGACTACGTTTGCTAAAGGTTTTTTTGCTATGCCGTGTTCCACTGACGTTTACGGAAATGTACCTTGCACGGACCATATAATATGTGGCTTTACTAAGGGCTGGGACACATATACACGATACGACGTCGTGTCGTACCACGATGCGACGTCGCGTTGTGGGAATCTACGACGAGCATTGTAAAAAACTACGTCGCGACATCGTAACGTGCCACGATACACGGCACGACACCGTCGATACAATGCAGGGTGAATTGTCGCAGTTAATTTCGAGAAATGGACCGCACTAGACGCGTCCTGCTCCTGCTGTTGTTTTTATATTTTTATTCTTATATTCTTCTGATGTTTTGTCCCATAGTTTTAAATGATCTAGCGTTATTAAATGATCGACCTCAATAGCGTTAGCGTTCGTAATCTTTGAATTTTGAATAACAACTGTGGCACTGACACAGGAACGCATCGTGAGTTTCTACGACGCGACGTCGTGCCGTGTATCGTGCCACTTTACGATGTCGCGACGTAGTTTTTTACGATGCTCGTCGTAGATTCCCACGACGCGACGTCGCATCGTGAAACGACGCCGCATCGTGGTACGACACGACGTCGCATCGTGTATATGTGTCCCGGCCCTAAAGGCGTGACCACATGCCTACGACACGGCACCGCCACCGTGCAACGACACGACGCCGCCACCGTGAGACGGTCTCATGCCGCGGCACGGTACCGTGACACGATACGGCGTCGGATTGGTTAAACGCAATCCTATACATAACAATAAAAAATAAAAACATTACAACTAGTGAACGGACGCCAGCGTCGCCAGCCGCCACAATCGCTGCTGCTTATTTATATGGCAAGGGCTCTACCCTACCTCCATGCTTTTTTCCTTCGTTAGAGACACCGTGTCTTCGACTATTGTGTTTGTAGTGGAATGAAAGATGTTGCAGTGCCGGAGATAGGTAAGTATGTACATAATTATGCCAGAGCCATGCCACATCTATAATTGATACGTCTATAAATTAAGATACTGCTACAGCTAAATCAAGGACTGTTCCGAACTCACCTTAGAGGAATAAAGTCAGAGCGGTACAATAAGTCAGCTAAAGGAGAAAAATAAAACAACGGGGCAGAGTAGAAATGTATAATTTTGATGTTCCAGTACAATGAACAGGTATATCAAAAAGTACAATAGGCAAAAATACAGTAATCTATAAGTAAATACAATACTGTGTATAATATATGTAGGTAAAATAAATAAAATAGGATGTAGATGATCCATAATTTCTTTGTTCGAGTACATTGAACAGGTATATCAAAAAGGACAATAGACAAAAATATAGGTAAGTATTTATGTAGATGAAAAAATTGGTAAGTAAGATGTTGATGAAAAATAGTTTCTTAAGTATTTCGCAATTTTTACGGGATATCATAAGAAATATATACCATTGGCTGAATGATAGGTACTCAGCAGAACACCCATTAGAGTACGCGGCAAATAAGTTGAACCATTTGCTGTGGTTGTATCCGGCCCCCCACTTCGATTAGGATCCGAAAAACAGTTACTCGCATTCAGGGTCGCCCGCCATTATGGTTCAACTTGTGTGACGAGGATTACAACCGATTATGGGGTCTCAGTCGAGGTGGGGGGCTGCGCGTAGCCGTGTGGGATGGTTCAACTTAATCGCCGCGTATTAAACATGTCTTTAAAGTTACTTTTTAGCAACCTTCATTACGGGATTCTTGAGATTTCTCTTTTTAGCCGTGAAGTGTGGGTTCGTTCCTGGAATCTTGAGGCGCTCTTCAGGCACCTTTAAAGGGTTGTATATGTCTTGATCACTTAGATGACGTAAAGTCCTAAGTTCCGGATCCTCTGTTGGTCTGCCCGGAAATTTTTCCTGAATAAAGCTTTCACCGGTTTTCAGTTTCCTTAGGAAATCTTTCATCTGGGGATTGAGATTACCTTTGGCTCGTGCAGCTGTGTCTTTGTACGCCATATGGAGAACGGCTAGCACTCCTTGGTCACCCACAACTGGTTTACCTTCCAAAGCGTTAGCTAATTGATGGTAAACTTGCCTGAAATCTATATTTTCTGTTAGCTCCGGTGAAGGGATTTTTTCCAAGTCTGCTATCATTCGCAACGCAGTAGAGGTTTCCGTACTTTTAGGTTGATCAGGATTCTGCTTTTTGATTTTTTCCTCCCAATCTATTAGATTCTTTTCCGCCTTATTCACCAACGCCAGCTTCGGGTGCTGAAGTGCAATACTTTTATAATAAGCGCACGCCTCTCGAATTTGTTCCGGAGTTTTAGTTTTAATTACACGGTACATTAAGTCAAGTGATTCAATTTTAGAATATTTTTTTTTCGTTGAGGGGAACTCAAGACATTCTAACAAGAGACACTTCTCATCGTTCGTCCAATCCTTAATTGCTTTGTGGTTTGGGTCACATTTTGGCTGAATTACTTCTGTATCTGAATCAGAATTCGAAGCCATTACTGAGATTATTGATATCCAAAGATTGTTTATGGACTATATGGACAGTTGATTATTAAAATTCTTTCGAAAACTGATGGTAGACGCGACGGAGCCCGCGGACAAAGTACACTGCTAGCTGAACGACAACAATCTCTCCTCACTCCCGCCCACCGATACACCGGGAATACCAGAATCAATACTATTTTAAGTGATACCATTAAAATAAAAAAAATATGCTCCAATCTAAACTAAACGCTAGCCGCGTTTAGTTTAGATTGGAGCATATTTTTTTTTTGTGAATTAATTATTATTTGTTTGATTTCTCATGCCTTTATATTATTTGCATGCTCTCAATTTTACTACACCTAGATATTTATAGCGTTGGTAGCTGTTGGTAGGTACAGTTTATCGGATCTGATTTTTATAAAGATAGGTTTTTCTAAAATATCTTGTATATAATTACATATAAAGGTGTGGCGGGTATGGTGTGCGGTGATGTTACATTACGGATGGCTTCCCGCCCAGCTTTTAAACACAGTAACGGACCAAACTTAGAATTTACCGCCATTGCTGTTTTAATTCTGGATTTATCTGGTAACACTAGTTTTGTTATCATTCAGTGAGTCCTATGCTTTCGTTGCTGGCTGGCTTGGGCTTGTCGACTGTATTGCCAACATAGCTTATTCTGGCTAGATTTAGTTCGATGTCAGTTTTACTAAAAAAAAGTAGTGGTAGTAGCATAAAGCAAAATTAAACACGCATATTAAATCTGGATGTGACCTGCTGCGTTACGCATTACCTAAGCGTCACATAAAGCGTTGCGTTACGTCGCGCGCTGCTTCATGTGACACTATAGGTACGCCCTACGTCTCCAAGAATATACGAGTATGTATTCATGGAGACGTAGGGGGCGAATCCCGCGGTGGCACAATAATCCCAAATGCCAACATAATTCGTGCACCGCCGCATTATTCACTATGTGGTCCACCTTCTCTTATATTGGGCACGCCACGATTGAGGCGGTAAGGCCCCTCTTTGAGGCGTGGCTGGAAAGACCTCACGGCGTCGTAACCTTCCGCATGGCGCAGGTACTAACCGAACATGGCAAGTTCGGGCCGTACCTGTACAAGATCCGTGCGGAAGTGACGCCCGGGTGTCGCCACTGTGCGGAACGCCCGGTGGACACGGTGGAGCACACGGGTGTGCCCCGCTTGGGAAGAGCATCGCCATGTCCTCGTGAGGGCGATCGGTAGCAATGATCTCTCGCGCCGGGGCTTGGTTCAGGCCATGCTCCGGAGCGAGGAGGAGTGGCAGGCGGTCGCCTCCTTCTGCGAAGCAGTAATGCTAGCAAAGGAGGAGGCCGACCGCATCAGGCAACGGCGCTCACGCCACAGCTACCGCCGTAATTCCGATCCAAATTTCCGGCCACCGTAGGCGCGGGCTTGCGGACGGCGGGCAATGGGTAGCTCGCTGTCCGTTTGTCCGGTAACAGACCGGACCGAGTACAAGGCGTTTACGGCGCGCACTGTTCCCTTGCGCCTCAAGGAGTTGTCAGCAAACCGTAGGGGCCCAGTATTGTCGAGGCCTAGTCTGGGGCTTTGGGGAGGTATGAAAATGCATACCATGGCCCCGGATCCAAGGCAGGGAAGGAACAGGGTAGGTTTTTAGTCAGTAAGAGTCTGACACTATTTCCCGCTCAGCCCAAGGGCGGGATTTGTCATTGGATGATTTTACCTACCATAAAAAAAAACCACTCTTATATAATATGGCTATCCATTTGGATTAAACGCACAAATCGTCTGCGTCAAAGAATCCAGTAGTTTTTAAGTTAAAAGTATAAGTGTTTCCTTTTTACCCGACTGCGCCAGAAGGAGGGTTATAGTAGTATAGGGTTTAGATTCAGGAATTATAATATGGCTTCTCGTTCCATTAGGGACGGGCACTTAATACTTGCACTAATTTGGTACGATTGGTATGAATTTTTCACACAGTTCCATGTTAGCAATCAGGCGCATCTGAACCATAAGTGTTACAGAGCAAAGTCAGACGAATGCATGCTCCATTTGTGTCGTCACGTACAATATGGATATTTGTGTGATAAAAGAGACAGAATTCAGATAATCCAATAAAGGATGTCAGCAAATAACTTCTCTTGCCCTGGGTTAAGCGATAGACAATGTAAGATTTATACTGACTAAAATCCACTGGTTTTCCTCAAATGCGCTTTACGTTCCAGGGCTGTTCAGGGGTAATTTTTCGAACAATCTCACCGGGCGCTTGGAAGGCTAACCAAGGACTATGCTATACTGTGTAGGGCTTTCGTCTTATACACGTTATCGATCCGATAAAGCGGAGCACACCTCCACCATATGCTCCACCGTGTTCTCCAGTTGGTCCACACAACGGGCGTTTCTTTCGCACGAATCTGGTGCAGAAACCTCCCAAACTTACCATATTTGGTCCTTACCAGATGTGCAGAAAGTGAGGCAGGTGTGACTTTTGTCCAGCCATTCCTCAAAGTGAGGGCTCATCGCCATAATTATGGCGTGACCAGCACTGGGTTGTGACAGTCAGGCACTGCATTGTGCTTACAATCTTTCCAACATTTGGCTATACAGTAATATTTTTGCTGGCGGGGTATAAGAACCATCGTCAAAGCGGCAGAAGCGCCACGCAACATCAATGACGTATACAGAGTGAAGACTACTAACTTACGATTGCACTACCCGTCACCCGGAAGCAGGCAAACCAACAGGTTTGGCCATTTCCGATTTGAAAATTTTTACCTAAGAAATGAATCCCGTGGTTAACCAAAAACTTTAGTCGACAATAACGAATTAAGGGAGCTGATGATTCGATTTGGCAAGGTAAAAAAGCTTGAAAAATGGGTGCCCTACGAATTCAATGACTACACACTATAGCGGTAGCCTTCATGATCAACCACACGTGAGTGCGATGTGGCGATGAGCGAAGCGAAATGGCCGCTATCAGTTGATTTAATATTTTTTAGCAAGCTCTTGCGATGTGGTGATTTTTTAAAATAAATGACGGCTAAAGCGATGACTTTACGCACACCACGTAGGACAAAGCTGTCAAGTCACGTCGAATTCGATTGAATCACATCGGATCCTACAGTCGCGTTGAATCAGTCATGTAAGATGCTGTGTAACCCTTCGTTTGGATTGTCTGTTTTATTTTAATATAATAATTAGCTCAAAAGCTTGGCACCTAGCTGGCAACATTGTTCGTGGTTTTCTGTCATTCTGTCTGACATTTCATTTATCATTCACTCAATTTCATTCGATTCATTCGTTCCGTTCCTTATTGCACTGCATTATTATTATTCTGTGGTCCGGTTTCGGCTGCGACGCGTTCACGCCTTACGGATTTTATCCAAAATAATAATTTCGACATCAGTTTCTCATAATGTACCAATATGTATTAAAATAATACTATGTAAACGATGTGCCAATTTAAGAAACGATAATTTATTTGATATCTGACGTTCCTTTTGTAACATTTGAAAACTATATTATTTGTCAATTTTTGAACTATTTGGACTAAGTACTGTGCTCTAAAACTTCTCGCGGTTTCAAAAAATGCTTTGTTAATTTTGGAAGGAAGTAGAACTTTAAAATAGTAATGGTGTATATTATAAGAAGAATGGGGAAATTAAATAATTCTTTTCTTTGGGGCATATTATTTGCGTCGGCGACTTGGAGTATATCCTTATATTTGTACTGGCTGCTGAACTTGAGTGGTGAGTACTTCTCAATATGCATATCTTTTTATTTGTATTTCAACTCTGAAAGAGAATCTTTTGTTTTGGTATGGAGATTTGAAAAAGGTAGGAATGACCATACTTTCGAGAGCTATAAATTCTTTGAAGAGTGCCTAGAGAGGCGCCACGGCGTCCTCACCTTCCACATGATACAGGGTCTTCACCTGGCATGGTAAGTTCGGACAATGGGGGTTCCTGTTTTGAAAATGAAAATGGATAAAGAGGCCAAAGTAAAGATGGATGTACTGTGTGAGGAATGATAATTATGTTAGAAGAAAAAGCAGTAAGTGATAATCAGATGATGGATAGAATAGAATGGAAAGAGAAAATACTCGTATATTAGTCACCTAACCCAGGTACATGCAATAAGGGCAGGAAGATGATGTTTAAGCTTGCCTAAAGGCTATTCCAAATATGATGATACAGGCCACTATAGGTGGTGGGTGATTACATGTCCACATCAGCTCATAAATCATCCTTACTTTGATTTACACTCACACTCATTGCTAAATGTTCAAACATCTATAACCACTGACGCACCGCTGTCTTACTGGACTATTGTTACGATACTAATATTTGCATGTATTCAATACAACTGAAAACGCAAAATATTAATAACATTATTGCATAGTATATGTGAGCTTCTTACTTGGTGGAGGTCGGGTAGATTAATTCATATGTAAGATGCTGTGGTTAACCTGCAAGCCCACTTCAATATGCTGGCAAAAACTTAAGGCAGATGTAGATTTTTTAATGGGCCACTTAAATATTCTGTTGTGCCAGTAAAATCAAGTGGTGGCCCAGTGTTGACAGCAATAGTGGCCCAGTAATCATAGACCCAACTTTTGAAGTAGTATGTCACAGTTTCCAACTCAGCTAGGAGATTTTATTTATTTTACTACCACTGCTCTCAAAATAGAGAAAGAAAACATTGCGAGGCTACCAGCATGTCCTAGAATCATACATTCAAAGACATGTGGCATCCTCTCTCACAAGGAGGAGGCAGATTTGTATGCTTATGCTAATAAAATCTTGGAAATAATCAAGGTTTTATAAATTGAAAAACAACAAATCACAAATCTTCCAAAAATTATTTCATTTGATTCTGTGTGAAGCAAAGAAGCTCAATTTGGTTATAGATGAGCACTTAAAATTCAAAAACACATCTTGTTGAACAAGTTAATCTTGTTGGTTTGAACTGTTGCTAGGTATGTAATTTTTTCCTCAATAGTAGTTACAAAACTATACCAGCATAAATCTTGTGGATGAATTCATTACATCAATATTAATGTATCTACTTGATAGGGGATTATCAATAGGGTATACTAGCGAAGGCTACAATTGTTTAGATCTGAAATTCATGTGTGTTAGGGTTGCTATTTCCTAAAACCTGAGAACTGAATGAACCATTCAGTTCAGCAGGCTTTAGAGAAAATAGATCAGTCAACTCACACATAAGTAGCCATGCCCTTTCGCTTGCACTTTTTATGCCAGGATTATGTTCCCTTGGGAAAATTTACTAATTTCACACGAATGAAGCCACTGACAGAACCTAGTGATTCCTAAGATCTTGAGTAATAAATGTAAAAAGTGAAATAGACAACACAGTCTTAAAATACCCAGCACTATTCAGAAAGCTACCAAAGCAACCCTATTGTATTGTATCGGTCTGGCTTCCACACTTAGTCCTATGCCAACCCATCGACCTATATTCTTGCGATAGACAAGCACGTTCATATAAACTATTTATCAAAATGCTGAAAAGTTCAAACAAAAAAATCGCTGCAGCGCTAGATTGCCATTATGTCGTCTAACAAAACTTTTAAAACTTACAGCGCTAAGACAGCTTATAGAGGATACTTTTTCGCGACCAAAAGGTCTAAAGCGCCATGAATTTCCTAGCACTTACGCGTTTCGTTCAACTTATTTTAATGACATGTCATTCATATAGATTTTTATACCGCAGAAGTGACAAAGTTTCTTGCCTACAAAACTTCATTACAATAATACTCTATTTCAAAATGCAATTATAGTAAATGTAAAAACGAGATCTCAATTACAGTAAAATAAATAAATAAATCAGTAATCGTTGATAAGACTACAAGTTCAACTGAACCTAATACAAATTTTAATATTAACCTGCACGTAATATGGTACGTAAATTACCTAAGTGCTAACGAAAGACAGCATGGTTAACAACAAAACTTACCGATGAAAACTGATACCTCATGATTTGCTGACATTTCGTCGTAATTTATTTAAAAAAAAAAATCATTGTTATTAATTATACAAAAAAAAGAAAGCATTAAATAAAATATTTAAAAATTTCAAACAGTATAAAAGACCGTGCGAAGTCTGTATTTGGTAAACTAGCTGTAGGTAAAAACCTAATTCTGCTTTTTGTTGGAGGGAACATCTGCATGTTTTAGTCTATGATTGTAAAATGGAGAAGAGTTTAAATAAAATAATATCTTCTCTAACGTACTATTACGATAGTAGAAGCTATTACATTGCTTGAACAACCAATGGTTTTACTTACTTGACTACAAAATTATTATATATGTCCAAGTTCACTTAAATTTGTATTTATAAGCGTCGCTCTGACACTGCATGAACGTCAAAACTGCACTAATGCCATCAATGTAAAAGTGTTCGGCCTGCAGGTCACTTAAGTGAAGTAAAGTGATTGTACGGCACGCCTCATCTAGTGCGTAGTACATATATATCAATGTGCCAACCATTGTGTGTAGGCCATGGCCGCCAAACTTTTGGTGGGCTTTAGAATAAGCCCATCCCATCTCTTTCCAAAACTGATTAGGTCCAGGTTTTTCACGGCATCTGTGAGGGAATTCAGGGATCCTAGGGTTCACATGCATGTATCAGTAATAACATGCACTGTTGATTATCAAGGAGCACATGAGCAATTGTCTCCTCCAGGCATGCCCTACACTGTAGCACACAGTGAACTGTCTGTTTATTGCGTGTATAAGCACCTTATTCAGTGTGCAATGTCGAATAATTGTCCCTGCCACTAGGCCCTGACTGCCTCTGTCTATTCCAAGACAACCCTAGTGCTGGAGTTATCAGCAAGAAGTGTAATATATAATTCTTTAACTGACATTAGTGAATCAGGAAAAAGAATCAGGTGAGATAGTGGTCAAACGCGAGCTTATTAATAATAAAAGAATAAGAAAACATGTTTATGTGACACACAGGTAGGTAGGTAAATAATAATTATATGTATAGAAACTTACCATCATCTATGTATCGTCTTAACCCCTTAATGTCACATGACACTGTCTAGGTTGCCTTTAGTGCATAGGGTGTTATAAAAAAAGATGAATTAAACAGTGTTGTTGTAAAAGGCCACGCTATCACTGTTCCTGAAAAGTTCCATTTGTTATTTTATATAATATGGTTGCTAATTTAATAACCATTGAAAAATTATAATTTAAACTTGTCAGGCACAACAATGTTATATCATATTCAGTAAGATTACTATAATCTTACTGAATATGATATTTGACTGGCCTCTTGGTCTAGTGGTTAGTGAACCTGACTGCTATGCCGGAGGTTGTGGGTTCGAATCCCTCTCAGGACAAATGTTTGTGTGATGAGCACGAACATTTGTTCTTAGTCTGGGTGTAATTTATCTATACTAAATAAGTATTTAGAAATATATAAGTATGTTTATCAGTTGTCTAGTAGTCATAACACAAGCTCTGCTTAGCTTGGGACTAGACGGCCTTGTGTGATAGTTGCGGAAAAAAAAAACTAGAATTGCATCAGCTTTTACTAATGAGGAAAAATCTGTCACCAACAAAGTTATGGAAGATTATATAGAAATTGCAAGTTAAATGAACAATATTATTTATTTTTTAACATGATATAAAATACAAACAGCTTTTTCATATATAAATTTTAGATTAATTTAAGTTTATTAATGACCTCTAAAGAACCAACTCCAATAACTTCTTAGACAATATTTAAAATGTTAAGAATTGTGAGTTATCTACTCATAATAAAATAAAATATTTATCACCTTATATAATTTATTTATTTTATTATAATAAGTAATCAATCCTACCTGTGATAAATTTGTTATTTCATATTAAAAAAATGTTAATCTGTAATTAAGTCAAACATCAAGGAAAATTGCCGTGTTCTACTTTGGCAAAAATAAGCAGTAAATTGATACATAATTGGAGATTGAATCTGCTCTGTGCAACATTCAAATAAATTTATTAAAAAAAAATCAAGTCTTTCAACCTGAAAATGAGTTTATATCATCTTCACGCTAAATCTCACTTTCTTTTTTCACTGGCGTGGCCTATTCTGTTAACATAAAATTGCTTGCCAATAGAATCAAAATGCTTGGCTTCTTTAAACAACGCCTCACAATCATTTCTCATATATTTTAGGTGACAGTACAATTAACAGCACTGAGCACCGGATCCATTATCGCCTTGTGAATACAGATGAGAAGAACCGTATAAAAAATGAAATGAAATCTATTGCAGCATTAGAGGGAAAAAATTTGCTGTTTGACAATACAAAAGCCGTAGAAAAGTTTTCGGGTAATACTTGGAAGCTTCATAAAGGAAAATCTGATTACCTAAGCAAGATGATGCTGAAAGAGAAATATGCTAAACACCTTGGGCTGAAGATGACTGCACACCCGGATAATGCCTTGGGTAAGTTGATGAAGTAAACAGTATTGTAGCCATTGAAGCTGTGCCGTAAGCATTGCCGTATTTTTGTAACTATACAATCTGTGTGTGTAGCTAAAAAATATTACTGAAATGAAATCTATGAAAGTTTTAATTTTCTGAGATAAAGTGTGGTAACATGCAAAAAGCACTTACTCTATGAATATATTAACATTCCGATGAAACAGTGCTGACAGTGTAAATGAGTATTTGTCTCATTTTTTTTAAATTGTTTGTATCAAAAAGTAACTTTATCCAAAATCGCAGTTGAAAGAATTTTTTAAATTCCTTCAATGTTAATCAAGTTAGAAATCTTTCAAATCTAGTGGGAGGGCAAACTGACAAATAATGGTATAGTACGCGGCAAATAATTTGAACCATTTGCTATGGTTACGCGCAACCCCCCACTTCAATTGAGACCCGAAAATCGGTTATAATCCTTGTAACACAAGTTGAACCATCATGGCGGTCGACCTCGAATGCGCAGTAACCGATTTTCGGGTCTCAAAGATGAGGGCTGCGAGTAACTATAGCAAATGGTTCAAATTTTTTGCTGCGTACTATATAAGGATGCACATACTGAAATGTGACGTCATCGCCATATTATTTCGCGTGCTCAAAAGAGATAGCGATATTGCCACCGCGCCCTCACTCTTCCTCAAACAAATATTTGGAATGCTAATTGCTGCTTAATGAACCAATTTTGATGCAGTTTAAAGAAAAACATTTCTTTTAAGTGTTATTTGTTGTTTAGTTTAAAATATTGTACAAAAATAAGCACAGGCAAATACCCAATTGAAAAAAATATTACAGTTATAGAGATGGTGTAGTGATTTTTACAGAATTCTTCATTCAGTAGCTGCTATTCCAAAACTAACATTGCATCGGTTACTTTTGAAAGGTTGAGCAAATACAGCATGCATTGCATATTGCACCGTGTCCTGTGCGCATACTAAGCCACTTCATAAAACCATCAAGGCTCTTTATTTTGCTTGCGACTTACTACCACAGCAATTGAATCTTATTCCAACTAACAAGGTGCAATTGCTCTATTGATACCAGAGCGATCTTCCTCCTGGGGGAGCTTGATTTCAATGTGTAATAAGCAATCTGTTGAATGTTGCAAGCAATCTCTATTTGGCTCAGCGAGATCTCTATTTCTGCGACATTTTTTGTTCATTATGGCTCCAGCGACTGAAACGGAAATTTAATTATTTAGTTACGGGATAATAATATTTGAGTGATATGAAAGAAAAGGGAGTTAGTAATAGCGGGACGGGTGACGGTGGAATCGGCAAAAGCAAAAAGACTATGCATAGCATAGCATAAGCCTTATAATGTTCCCACTGCTGGGACTCAGACCTCCTCTCTAGGAGAGGAAATGGACCGTAAACCACCACGCAGGCCCAGTGCGGGTTGGTGGATGTCATATGTCTTCGAATTTTTGGTTCTAGGACATGCGGGTGGACTTGCCGGATGATGATGATATTTACGATAAAAATAATGCTCTAATAATAATGTCTCAAACATTGCACATTCGATTTTGTTCAAAATATATGTATTTGTGTCATACCATGCTTACTTAACTTTAAAAATGTGATGTTATAATACATGTGTCATCATAAGATGCTAAATTCCTCAATGATTGATAAACAATTTTTAATGTTCTAATTAGACAACCAGTTTGGCCTGATACGCAATGCTGAAGATGTCAAGATCCGTGATAGTGGCTATAACATCCATGCTTTTAATACTTTGATCTCGCAAAGAATCGGAAATCATCGAGGCTTACCTGATACTAGGAATAAACTGTAAGTATTTGACAAAATACATACTAATATTATAAATGTGAAAGTGACTGTCTCTCTGTTACATTTTACGATCAAAAGTGTAATGGCTGTATATTAGAAAGGTTTTTATTTAAGTTAGATATTTTTTCCTTGACTCAGGTGAGGCTTTTTCGCTTATGTAATGAGATCGATTTTTTTTTAGACTTCTGTCCCAATGTTGGCAAGACCTCTCTCCAGTCTTTTTATCTTTCGCGGGCCCGCGCTTTTTCCTTCCAGTTTAAATGTTACTTCTAAATCATCCCGCCATGAGGATCTCCTACGTGGTCAGCCTCGACCCTGTCTCACTGTCTCCAAACCAATTTTTGTGCTACTTTGGCTCAGTTTGCCTGCGCAGTCCTATTTAAGTTAGGCAGCCTTTTAAGTCACATCAGCTATCCTGTTTCTGGAGCACAGTATGGTTGTATCGACCTCGAATAGGTCAGCCATTGACTTACTTATACGACACGGACCAGAGGCGCGCGTTCTTATAATCAAATAGACGAACCTACCAATATTTACAGTCCGCTATTTTATTTCCACCACCTCTGAGAATTACCACCATAATTTTTTTTTTTTTCAGGTGTCGGATACAAAAATATGCAGAGCGACTCCCGAAAACCTCCGTGATCATTTGTTTCTTTAACGAGCACTATCACACGCTGATGCGTTCCGTTCACTCAATACTAGATCGTACTGATCTTAAATATTTGAAAGAAATAATCCTAGTTGATGACTTTAGTGACATAGATGGTCTACATGATGCAGTGCAAAAATCAGTCAATGAATTGAATAACCGAATGCGTAAGGACGAAGAAATGCTTGATACCAACAATATTGATGTTGAAAATGTAGTAGATTATATAAATGATGACAATAATGTTGCGGAAAAGAAAACAACTGAAAAAAATAGAGGTGAATTTAATATAAGGCTGTTGAGGACCACCACGCGGGAGGGACTGATACGGGCGAGGCTGTATGGAGCTGAAAACAGCGTCGGTGAAGTGAGTACTGTGGAGTGTAGTGAAATATAATTAAAAGCTTTTGTGCATTGAGTTACATAGAAGCCGCTAATTTCTAACTTTACTTATAAAACAAAGTCCTTTTTTATGATTGCGATAAACTCAAAAAATCTTGAACGGATTTTCATACAGTTTTCATCAGTAGCAAATCGTGAGAATTTTTAAAGCCGCGAATTTCAAAGACTTCTAACCCCGGTAACGCTGGGGCGGGTCGCTAATATTCTTTAACAGTATATTTGTTTAACCAACTCGTTAGTTAATAAAAGCTATTATTAATGCGACCTCCTTCGATATCACAGTAATTTTATAATATTATTCCTATTAGAAGAAATGTTCAGGCTGACGGAATTATTACATAACATTGAATGTTTATTTTTGCAGGTCTTAGTGTTCCTTGACTCCCATATTGAAGTAAACATCGACTGGCTGCCTCCATTACTGACTCGTCTCTCAGAGGGAGTGGACCAGGTCGAAATGAGATTCTCCCATCGCGCCGTCACTCCAGTCATCGATGTGATTAACGCTGACACCTTTGAGTACTCTGCCAGTCCATTAGTTCGAGGAGGTTTCAATTGGGGACTACATTTCAAATGGGACAACTTACCGAAAGGGACGTTGAAAAGTAAGTGCAATCTACCAGCAGTTTTTATCGATTGTTGCACTTTTAGCTCGATGTATGAATGGTTGATGTTTTGCGTTGGTTATTGAAGCAATGTTTAGTATAATCGGTATTGCTTAAAATTTTCCGATACGCAAAAACCTTCTACCGTAAACATTACATTGTGTTAATGTTTTTTAATTAAGTACTTTTGCTTTGTGTTTTTCAAGGTATCAAATTCATAATGATTAATTACAGAACTATATTTCTTTTACTTATTCTCGTAGTCAGTTGCCTACATTGTCTTTATGAAATCAAAATCAATCAAAATTATTTTTATTTCACATAGGCCTACATGGGCACTTATAAAACGTCAGAAGCTAGTGCACGGTTCCAAATTCATCGTTTCCTATAAAGAAGAACCGGCAAGAAACTGCAACGTTACTCTATTAAAAAAATGGTTTCTTACCAGAATACAGTATTAATAGAAAAATTATGTATGGACAGTGTATACCAGTCAATATTGTACTCAAGAGCACAACATAATTATTCATAAAAAAAGACTCTACAGCGTTCTCACATTCACATTATAAAAGAGCCTATATAAAAGCAAGAAAAAATAAATAATTATTACTATAACTACAACAGTTACACCATCATTATGCTCACAAAACAAATTACTAACGAATTCAACGTGTTTGAGGTCCAAATAAAAAAAATTGCAAAAGCAAGCAAGTGTCAGAATATAAAAAAGTTAATATTAAAAACAAAGATGGAGCAGTTAATGGACAAATTTACACAATATTATTGAGTAAGCAGGGGGCTTGGCTAATCTCCATTTAGGTAAAACAAATTCGTGTTTATTGCGCGTATTTTTGTTATGAAGATCGCTTCTAATTTTAAAAAGTCCTAAATTTTTACGAACATACATAATACTTTCTAAGATATAATGAGGAGGCAGAGTCAGTATATCGATTTCTTTGAATTTATCTCTGAGAGACTCGCGAGGACCCATTTTATAAGTAGCCCGGATCGCTCTCTTTTGTAATATGAAAATTGTGTCTATATCAGTTGCAGATCCCCACAGTAAAATGCCATAAAGACATATTACTGTCGAAATAAGCATAATAAACAAACCTAGCTGTGGCTACATCGGTCAATTGCCTTATTTTTCTTACTGCATACGAGTATGCAGCTGAGCTTAATCTTCCTGAGAGAGTTCTAATATGAGCGCCCCATTGCAGTTTATAATCGATAGTTATACCTAAAAACAGTTTCTGTAATAACTTCAAGTTTTTTGCCGTCAAAAATTAGACTGACGCCAACTTGAGGGACATTCGGTAATGAAAACTTTATACATTTAGTTTTATTAATTTTCAATAAGAGATTATTAGCTGCGAACCATTTCGAAAGAACAGTCAGACTTTTGCTGACATGCAAGACATTCTCATCTTTTCTGTCTACTTTAAAAGTAAGTGAAGTGTCTTCAGCAAATAGAATTATATCGGATAAATTACCATCATGTAAGGAAGGTCATTAATGTAAACTAAAAAAAGGAAAGGGCCAAGAATTGAACCCTGAGGCACGCCCATCTTTACTAAAGACCCCGAGGACGTCGCCCCATTAATGGTTAATTTTTGCAGCCTGTAAGATAAATAGGAAAAAACAAGATCAGCAGCTCGTCCTCGAATTCCGTAATGATGTAATTTATAGATCAGAGTATTATGGTCAACACAGTCAAATGCTTTTGAGTGGTCACAAAATATGCCAATAGCATCCTGAGACAATGAAAAATCCAAAAATAGTTAGATTACGTATAGCACTGGTATCTTGATTTGTTTTTGTTCTTTCAACCAGGGCCCACCCCATTGTGCGGGCCCGTAGCTGTAGCATTTGCTACTCTAGCTACGTAGGTGTTTCGGCACTGTGTGTAAGCTCGGACCGCTCTGTGTAATAGCTTACGCGTATAGAAACCACAAGACCGGCTTGCGTGAAATAGAATGTCTTTAGGAGGTAATATGGGTTTGGGATTGGAATACAGACCTACTATGGCGCTTAAATATATATGACGCAGCCATCTGGTTATTTTAACCAGCTGATTGTACAATTAGGCCGTTCATTAACCAACTGAAGGACAACTAACGAAGTAATTCAGTGCAACATGTAACCGGATGGCTGAATGAATGATTGAATTAGTTGGATAATTTAATTAGATGGCTGAATGAATGCATTACATACATTATATTATGGCTGCTATATATGCGCATTTAAAATTTCATGTATGAATTACACACATCAAAAAAAGTTTGAGATCACTATCAAAAGATGAAATATTTTTTAAATTTTACTTTTTAAAGGAATAAGGAAGGCTTACGTTACATCTTTTTATATATATAAAAAAAAATTACAAAAAATTAATTTAAAAGTCCTAATGCAATTTCGACTAATAATTAATTAAAAGAAAAAGAGAATTAACTAAATATTTTCAACATTTATTACGAAATTGTTTGGTTTTGTCAGAGTGCTAATTTCTAGTCTAGTAACAGCCCGCAACTCAGCTTTTATTTTAGTGGCATTAATTGTTGGGTCAGCAATCTGATGTAACGCTTCTGAGCAGCAGTAAAAGCAGTTGACCACTGCGAGGTCGATCATCAAAGTTATCCACGCCGCGATACGATTGGGATTCAGTCACTCTGCGTGATATTTCTCTCGCAGAATGTCCGTCTTCCCCCAAAGTAACATACTCGTAAAACTTCTGATAATCCCCTCGGCATCTTTTCGAATGAACTCCAAAAAGTAAAAAAAAAAACGCTTGAATCAAGTTGGTCAGATTTCTGAATGAGTGTAAACAAGGATTCTTTAATCTCTTTTTACACAGAAAAACAATTGATATTTTAAATTCTTTTGTTATTAAAAGATTTGATTTTTAAATGAAGAATCTTAGAAAAAAAAGAAAAATCGTTTTATTTTAACGTAACAAAAACGATTTCGTCTTAACAAAGTGATCTCAAACTTTTTTTGATGTGTGCATGTTTTTACTGTCTTTCCAGCTGACGAAGATTCAGTGCATCATTTAACCGGATGGCTGAATGAATGCATTAACTGGCTAATTTAATCAGATGGCTGCAATATTTATACGCATTTAAAATTTTATGTATGAATTATTTTGTTACTGTCTTTCCAGCTGACGAAGATTTCGTTAAGCCAATCAAATCACCGACGATGGCGGGCGGGTTATTTGCTATTTACCGCGAGTATTTTAACTACATCGGAAAATACGATGAGGGTATGAATGTGTGGGGTGGAGAGAACTTGGAAATCTCTTTCAGGGTGAGCATACTCAAAATCAAAGGAAATACTGGTGTTTTCTTTTCTGTATTTTCATTTCAGAGTTTTAATTTGATATGGAGCTTTAAATAATAATGATATAATTTAATATGTATCTCTACGGAATGTAACACAATGGCTCCATCTTTCTTTCTGTTTATCTGCTACTTGCTCCTAAAGTCCGTACCGTAAAACTGAATAGAAATTTGATGGAGATTTTCATGTTTTTAAAAAAATTTTTGCAACGTTTGAGCATTCTTCTATTTCATTGAAATAATATTTCATTAAAACTAAAAATATGGTATCAAAGTAAAAATCCTAATCAAAGTTTTGACTGTGACGAATTTCGATGTAGTTATCACTAATACAAAAAGTGATAAATAAAGGAACCGACACAGGTCACTAGTCTTCTTATATATAAAAATCAATTGCTTATCGTAAGTCTGGCTAAAAGTAACAAACCGATTTGAATATTTTTTTATTTTATATGCTTTGATATTGCAGTGGTTAAAAAAAGAATATTTTAAAGATAAAGAAGATGAATGATATTTCTGTCAACGATAAGAACGCCATTGTACCCATACAACATTAAGTTGTAAAGCAGTGTTACAATTTTATTGTACAATAAAGTGAATTATGAATATCTGTGGTGCTATTCTCTAAGAAAACGCAGCGCTGCCTCAACGACGAACACCCAAATAGGATACATTGAATTGTCAATCTAATGCACCTATAAATTGGATTGTTAATTCAATGTATCCTATTTGGTTGTTAGACGTTGCGGCAGCGCTGCGTTTTCTTAGAGAAAGGCACCACTGCGCAGTCAATTTTAAAATGCGCTGTTGAAAAAATCAGGATTGTCACTAAAAACAGTTTTTCTATAAATAATGTAGCTTTTTTTTACAGTAATTGTTATTTCTCGAGGAGTTTTCAAGTATATTCTACTTCAATCTATTTTTTTAAGATTTGGATGTGCGGTGGTTCTCTGGAGTTGATTCCATGCAGCCGAGTCGGCCATGTTTTCCGAAAGCGTCGGCCCTATGGTATTGGAGAGAAGGAGGATTACATGCTACGTAACTCTATGCGCATGGCCCGCGTTTGGATGGACGAATATGTGGTCAGTAGCTTTTGCTTACCCCATTTTTTTGTAAGAAATACAATTTCGCTTCTGCATTCGTGTCCGCAAAAACTGTGCCTGTCTAGAAGAAAGTCTTCTATCCTTGTCATGCAAAAAAAAAATCGTTTATACAGGATGCCGCATATTTACTATAGCATGACTTGCGAGTAATGTCTCACGTATTTGTACTGTCTTTTTTTATTTTAAATCTGTCACAACTCCGCCAAAAACATTTCTTTTATTGCATTTTGTGTTTCTCTAGGTTTTCAGGAATATTTGAAAAAAATCCAGTCAAATACCCGGTTGATCAGTCAAAACAGAGTGTAAAGAAAGGCCAGAGGTCATTGACATATAATGATGATTTCATCATGTTGTATACTTGTTCTAATTAACTCACAGATGATAGTTATCACGCTTGTCCCAGTAAACTTTAAACAGTCAATCAATATGAATAATATTCGATTTGTTTATTTATTTATTAAATTAAACAATATAACCATAACATATTATTATGTTATTGATTACTAGTTTCTGCCAGCGGCTTCGCCCGCGTCAAAATTAGGTTCCTCTATACAAACTTTGGACCCCCATTTCTCCCCCTTAGGGGGAGAATTTTGAAAAATCCTCTCTTATTTCTCGCTTACGTCATAAAAGGAAGCTATGAGTCAGTATCTTCCTTTTATACATATAAATGACGTGTTGACAAAACAGAACGTTTAAAGAGTAAATTATTCCTTTGTTTCATGTTATGGGACCTAAGTTAACCGTGGTAGTTTAGGACAATGGGCAAGTTAAACAATAATATTATTATTAAACTGTAATAAAAATATTACCGATTGTTTTCTGATTTCAATAGAAAACCATGACGTTCTTCCCCCCCCCCCTCGCTCCTTGCGTCGTATTCCTCAATGCTGAGGGCTGGGACCCTGTTTCATCACTTTTGTTCCTACGATGTTCCTCCATTTATTCCTGTCTATTTCTAACTGAAAAGTAATAGATTTTAAGTTTCTATCACAAATGTTTTGTTAACTATGGCAATGCTCGTTACTTCTGATTTTTTAAAATCGATGTGCTACAAGTTCCAAAGTGATGATAATTTTTTTAAGGTATCGTAAATTTTTTTTGGATTTCTGGTCCCTGCTAACAACTAAGAAACCAAAGTGGTCCCCGGTTAAAAAATGGTTGGAAATCACTGCTCTAATCGGTTGATGGCAGTGCCGTAACCAGGGCATGCTAGCGGCGTCTAGGCACAGGGCGTAATCCTTAGAGGGGTGCAAATTTGTTATATCTAGTCCTTTTTGTTTGTATTACTGTGGTTTTTTTTCTAGATGCGCAGTTATAAAAGCTCGCATCTGCCCCCCTAGCCACGTGACTGAGCGTTGAAATGACGTCAGAACAAAGGAATTGGGGGCGTGGCCAACTCCAAGCGTTCACGCTAAATGAAACGATTGTAACTTGGCTAGAGGGGCTGGCGTGAAAAAGGCTAGTTATGGCACTGAGTGCTAGGCATGAACACAAGTCCACCATAGTTATGCTTAACAATGATTCGGGAGAGGTTGTTTGCACACGAATGAATTATTTTGTTTTTGGCATCGAATGTGTTAAATTTCTCTTTATTAATTATTTATTAAGGTGGGTCTCTAGAGGAGACGAGTGGAGCACGAGCCGAACTCAAATTAGTGTAGTGTCGCTCGTGCCAGTCGGTCGGTCCACACTACACGAATTTGAAAGAAAGAAAAACATTTTATTTACCGGAATAGACACATACTTAAGACTATTACAAACTGTAAACATTTTGAAAAAATGTCCGTGCGAAACGGCCGAACGCTTAGCGTAATGCCGTGTCCACAGACAAAATGCGACGAGTACACTAGTTTTCAGCGTGGGCCGGTAACGGTGTCGATTAACAGACGTCGGTCATGTCCGATTTGCACATTCAACACTAAAAGAATTTTTTTTTCATATGTTTTCTTTCAGACGCGAGTAATAGAACACAATCCATCGGTGGCTCACTTAGAACTGGGTGATCTGTCTTCAAGAATCAACTTACGTAAAAGTCTAAACTGCAAATCCTTCAAATGGTACCTGGAGAACGTTTACCCTGAACTTGATTCTGGAGAGAACACTTTGGCTAAGAAAAGGATGGCTGCCCTGAATGATGTTGAAAAGAATAAGTTCCAGCCGTGGCATTCGCGGTAAGTTCTTTTTTTATCCGACTTTGCGACGCAGAGATTTAAGGTTATGTGTTTATAGGTCTATTTACCTTTGTTCCTTTCTGGCGCTCTAATGACCAAATGAGTGTGCCGTTTTTGTTGATTAGGCACTGAACTCATGAAGCGGTTTTCTCTCGCGGCCGCCGCGGCAGAAAAAACGGCTATTTTGTTTCAAAACTCACGAGGCGGTAGATTCGCCGTCGCCACCGCCGCCGCGACAGCTGCGATTTTCGACCGCAAGCCGTTGATAGGGTGCGGTCGCTGCCAACCGACCGCAGTGTTCGGGCACAAACCGCCGAGGCGGCGGTGGGCGACCGCGGCAGCCGCGAACATCCGCGCACACCGCGGCCGTAAACCGCGTCGTAAAAATTGCTTTAACTTTTTACATACATTTTTGCATACAATTTTTACATAAAGAAGCTGCGGGCCCCTAACCGTGGCGGCCGCGGGAAAAAACCGCTTCGTGAGTTCTTTACCTTAGTCACATGAGTGTCACTAAAGACATGACAGTAATCCCAGTTCAATAGGGCTGCAACAAGACACCATATTGTAAAGAAAGTTTTTTTTTTTTTAATACCTTCAACAATAAGTATTCGAAAATCATTATTTGGTTTATTTCACGATTAAACTATTCTCTCTTTTTATGTGACGTCATGAGGTGTATCAACGTAAAGACTTAGGATAAGATTTCAGAGATATACATTGTACATCACAAAATAGTAGGAAATTAAAAAAGAATCGGTAATTTAAAAAACTGAAAAACCCGACTGCTTTTCCGAGTATTCATGAAAAAGCCCTAAAACAAGAAAGTCGTACCCGATTGCACTTAACTATATAATATTTTAAATACAAGATAAATTCTGGCACTCGGGACCCATTCTAGAAATGGAGGCTTTGAGAGAGAGCACATACCTATATTACGTTTCAGATTACTCCAATCTACTGACTAGACGGCTGACTTTGAAACGATGATACATACATACTCTCGAAAAACATAACCCTCCTTCTGGCGCAGTCGGGTAAAAACAAGTTCAAATAACCTGAGCAGGCTGATGCAGTTAGTGGCATTTATTTTAGTTTAATGTGACAGATTTGACTTTAACAACTGCATCAAATTGCTTGATGAGTGACTTGTTTATAACTTTTAGTATTTCATTGCAGTCGAGTTTTTGAAAACGTTTATTTTTTTTATCATTATACGTAATGAATGGTTCAATCACATCACACTAATATTATAAAGACGAAAGTTTATATGTATTAATGTATCTGTTTGATACACCATCACTCTCAAACGACTGAACCGATTTTGATAAAATGATTAGAATCTATGTATATAAAAGCGAAATACTACTCAATGATCACTTACGAAATCATAGAAACACAGACACGTACAAACTTTATATTTGGCAGGTAGATTCCATTTAGGGTCTACACCCTAAATGGAATATCTACATATTCGCAAAGAATTTTACGAAACTCCACCCCTAGGGGGTCCGCCCGAAGAACACGGTGGAGCACACGGTAGAGGTGTGCCCCGCTTGGGAAGAGCACTGCCGTGTCCTTGTGGGGGCCATCGGCGGCGGCGATCTTTCGCGGCGGGCCTTGGTACAGGCCATGGTCCGGAGCGAGGAGGAGTGGCAAGCGGTCGCTTCCTTCTGCGAAGCAGTAATGCTAGCAAAGGACGAGGCTGACCGCATTAGGCAACGGCGCACACGCCAACTCCGCCGCCGGGATTCCGATCCCGAATTCCGGCCACCGTAGGCGCGGGCTTGCGGATGGCGGGCAATGGGTAACTCGCTGTCCGGCCGTCCGGTGACAGTCCGGACCGAGCCCAAGTTGTCAACGACAGGCGGGAATGGACTAAGTGTGGAATTCAGATCACAAATATAAGGTAACCGGACAGTTACCCAGACTAGACCGCCCGTCTGGTCGAAAGATCCTCCCTTTTCAATGAAAGTTTGCGGGGTTCTTCACAAATAGCTCTTCTTGTGCGATTTCTAGCTCTTTATGCGTTGGAAGCAGACATAACACCAGCTACTATTATTATTATTATTATTATTGTACACTTTATTGTTGGCACTTAAAAGAAATACAATAAGGAAAACTTACGTTACGTTACGTTATTTAATTTACATATTCGTATAATTATACTCCATTAGCAACGTTTACGTTTATAATATCTTAATATAATTTTTCAGCAAACGTAACTACACTGATTCGTACCAAATCCGCCTGAAGAATACTTCGCTATGCATCCAGAGTGAGAAGGACGTAAAGACCAAAGGTGGTGGCTTGGTACTGGCTAGCTGCATCAGGATTTTGAGTCAGGTGTGTATTTGTTTACCACTGTAATTCACATGTTCTTTAACCCCCGACGGAAAAGAGGGGTGTTATAAGTTTAACGTGTCTGTCTGTTTGTGTGTCTGTCCGCGGCACCGTAGTTCCTACATGAGTGGATCGATTTTGATGCGGTTTTTTTGTTTGAAAGCTGACTTAACCAAGATGGTTCTTAGCTACAATTTATGAAGATCTGTGCAGGTATTCAAGGTCATCAGCTCATTTGTTAACTGCGGTACGGTTTTTGAATACTAAATGGGTATTTATTTTTAAAATATGTGTGACCTAATATTTAAAATACTTGTGTATAATCTGTTGAAATTGAGTTGGTCTGATATTGGGGCTCGAAGGTAAGAGGTCTGGATTGCTTATTAATGTAGTGAACCTATCAATTTTGGGCTCATTAGATTCGCCTTAACCAGTGCTATACATTTCTCATGATGACAAGGACCAGATGCTAGAACTAGGAGGTGGCTGATGAAACTTTCGAATGCCTATTAGTAAACCGATCAAGTTTGGGCTCATTAGATTCGTCTTGACCAGTTCTATACATTTCTCATGATGACAAGGACCTGATGGTATAACTGAGAGGTGGCTGATTGAACTTTGGATTGACTACTGGTAAACCTATCGAGTTTGAGCTCATTAGATTCGTCTTGACCAGTTCTATACATTTCATATTGAAGACAAGGACGGTCGGGGTTTGTTTTAAATTTTATGTTTATTCCTGCTGTGGCGCTACCTCTATAAACAAGATATTCTAAATCTGTACCTCTTGGCAGAGTGGCGTCAGATTTTCGAACTTCTGATTTTATTTAGGGCTTTTTTTTTAATGAAAAACTAGTGTTTGACTGCGATCCATAAGATGGGGTAAGCAGTTATGCAATATTTTTCGCACGGGCCCGTAACTTTCACCTGAAGAGGGCTCATCCCCACTCGTTTATCATCAGCATGGTTTAAAAACTTGTTGTTTCATCATCCAAAAACAAAAAAAAGTTGTTTCATCCAACGCATTCAACGTAATACCTATTCGATGAATTGGCAACGCAAAAAAAGAGAAATAATACCTGAAAATTCTGATAGCAATCGGTAATTTCTCCATTCACTAGACTATTGAATAAACCTTGTTCCGAGAGTAATGTGTTTTTTTTAAACCTGAGTTTTTGGAAAAGACATTACTTCAAAATCTCGATTAACGGTGCTGCTAAGATTTTTTATACTTTCAGAGGTGTTGTTTACTGGACTAGTTTTACACAAATTTACATTTTAATTTCAATAGAACCCTAGATAATGTCCACAAGATAACTGAGTTTTCAACATAATTATCTAGAGAGAGATGTGTAATAACGTCATATTCACGTACGAGCGGTTGTGGGGAAAGATATCTCGGGTTGGCTGCTCTTAACATGTCATCTTCATTTTATTTCAGATGTGGTTTGAAACAAGCCGTAATGAATTGGTATTGGGACGCACTTTATGCTTGGACGCTTCGAACAATGTAGCACCGAAGCTGAGCAAATGCCATGAACTTGGAGGTTCACAGGAATGGAAACATAAGGGATCGGTGAGTCGATTTTTATGTTCTTTTTTTTAAATCTTTTTGTGTATTCGTGTAGTACCCTCATCAACAGTGAGCTAAAACTGCTAGCATGAGGTATCGATGAGTAACTTTTTATATGTTTATGTTTTATGTTAGTTAATGTTCATCAAATGTGGGTCAAAACTACAAGCATGAGGTGAACGAATTTTCTACATGTTGTGTTGTTTACCTACCTATCTTGTATTATCTCTTACAATTGTGGATCGCAACAGTGCAACCATAAGGTTAGTGGGCGATGTTTTTTATATCTAAAGGGCAATTCTCTAACTGACAAAACGTTCTTAAATGACTGTCACCAAGTATGAGTCGTGTCGGTTCGCAGTTTTAAACTATTAAAAAAAAAACATTTTCAATTTCTTTTTTTGCCGTTGTATATTTTTTACTATTAAATAATTATGTAAATGATCAAATACAATGCATATTCTTGCATGCATGTTACCTTTTGTAAACCGTTCAGCTGCAGAGAGCTGGAAGGTAGACCGTCCATTCATATATTAGAATTGTTCTCTTAAGTTTATTCGGATGCAGATGAGTAGAACTTCCTAAAGAGTGAGTCGTAAAAATAAACTGCAGCCGTCGACACATCGGCGACTGCTGTTGACGCTAGACAGCGGCCGTCGACATTCGACAATAAATGAAGATCAGCTTCAGCCGTCGTGTGTGTCAAGTATCATTATAGATCGACGGCAGCCGCCACCTCGTATCGACGGCTGCAGTTACCACTGCCGTTATATTGCCGCTCGTGTGTATGAGCTCTCCAGTCATGTTATATAGAGAGGGTGTTGTCCACAGTGAAAGGTATGTATGAGGTAGTTACAAGTATTTCGAATTGCTTTAAGTAGTATTGTGCACGATGTGTGAAAGGGCTGAAACGTTTGTAGATGTCGTAGTAACATTTGTACGCATGAGTATTTCTCAAACTCAATTGGATAAAAGATAATTAAAATGTGTCCAATATGCGTACAATTGAAAACGTTTCGTTTCTAGCCTGCATACAAAAGTGTGGATTTTATTAATAAAGTTAAGTATTGGGACTTAAGAGCAATAAGTATCCAGCAGGAATTGGGACACATACTGTGCTATGATGTCTTCGACAACTTGGTGGTGAGCCATGGGAAGTGTAACGAACAGCCATCAGCAGAGGAGTGGGAAAAAATGTTTGGAGCTGTGAGTCCATTACTTATACTAGTAGATTAGGCCCCGTAGTTAACAGTTCCCAGTCGCAATACTGCAATATTGTAAGGTAAGTAACTCGTAGTTTTACATTTATTTGCGTACACATTATTATTATTATGATAATTATAATTTATTCATATTATTTCATATTTGCTATATTTTTAAATATAAAAAAAACATTATTATTATTATGAGCCTGTAGTGTCCCACTGCATGGCAAAGGCCTCCCTTCCATTCTTCCACTCTTTTCTATCTTTTGCCACTTCCGGCCAATGCGTACACATAAGGAGTGGAATTCCCTGCTTGAATCTATGTTTCCTGATAGATACAACCTAGGGGTCTTTAAGTCAAGACTGAATAGGTTAATTCTAGGCAAGCGTGCTCCATCGTCGGCCACGTCATCGCTCACCATCAAATGAGATGGTGGTCAGACGCGAGCCTGTCAATAATAAAAAAAATAGTTTGGATCCCGTAGACGTAGTTTCCAATGTCTTCCTATAAGAACTGAGCCCCAGTCGTTGACGGAGCTTGAGTGTTCCATGCGTACCTCAAAGAGATATCGACAAACCGTAGGGGCCCACCAAACCCGATACCCGCTAGGGTAAAAGGCAATTGAAGGAACACAGGTGTGGTTTTAGTCAGTAAAAGTCTGACACGCTCTTTCTCTCCAGCATAGAGAGGGAAAAGTTTTTGGATGGCTTCCCACCTCAAAAAAAAGTGCAATGGTGTTAATGATTTAACTACAATGTTCACTTTGAGGAACATATCTTGCTCCGTATCCAACTGAAATTAAATTCCATAAAATATATAACTTCTTGTATACTTGCACCCGTATTTATAAAGAAGTAATTACTTGTTACTAAATAAAACCTTATTAAGTCATTACTTGATGTTTGAAATCTTAATTCAAAATTAAAAAAATCTTAACTATAGAATACAAATTGTTACTTATGTAGTTACGTTTACTTAAGTAACTTGTAATTTTACTTGTATAAATACGGGCGTAAGAGCCCAGAGCGATCTGACATAACTTATTTTCACATGGATGAAACCTTTGGTTCTCAGTAGCGTTTCGTGAGCTTTGAATTGGGACCTGGGTGCTTGTAGAGGTCCCCCTCGGGGCCCCTGGGCTGATACCAGATGAGAAAGGGAACAAAAATAAGAGATACTTATCTTTTTTTTTACAATTTGTACACACAAAAAAGGAAAAAAATGAAGAAAACAGATAAATAGGTACAGAGGTGATGCTTATTTCTAAAGAAATCTCTTCCAGCACACCTGCGAAAGGAGAGTTAGAAAAAAAGAGAAGTAGACACCGTGTGTAATAGTAAAAGGAAAATTAATACATACACAATGATTGACAATGAATAATTATAACATGTAAATAAAAATACACTATTATAATTATAAACACACACAAAGTAAAATAAATATCACAAGAATACATACCTATAACTTACATTTTTGTGACTGATTTTTATATATGTTTTATAAAAGGAAAATTAATACATACACAATGATTGACAATGAATAATTATAACAAGTAAATAAAAATACACTATTATAATTATAAACACACACAAAGTAAAATAAATATCACAAGAATAGATACCTATAACTTACATTTTTATGACTGATTTCTATATATGTTTTGTAGAATATTATTCTAAAGTGAAAGACCCCAAACATTTTCCAAGAACCAAAACTTATGTCAGACGCTTTTAAGTTCCACAAAAACTAAATAAACTTCACTTATTTTTACCTGTTTGATTTTTAAATATGTTATTAAGGTAATTATTACAAAAATATATTTCATTAGCCAGACTATCAAACTCCTTTTTAATTTAAAATTATATTGGGTTGGCTTGCGAAGTTGTGAAATTGACTGCACTTTGATGTCAGTCAGTCGGCTTCTCATTGTCGAAGTCCGTTGTGCGATTCGGACGCAAAAGAAACTTGTTTTTATATTACGTAGAGATGAAAACAGTCCCAATACTTGCATCAGCATTATCAGTCTTTTAATGTTCCCACTGTTGGGACTCAGGCCTCCTCTCTACGAGTGGGAATGGGCCATAATCCACCACGCGGGCCCAGGGCGGATTGGTGGATGTCACATGTTTTCAAATTATTTGTTTCTAGGACATGCCGGTTTCCTCACGATGTTTTCCCTCACCATTTTGCCAGCAGTGAGAATTACACAAAGTAATACGTCTGGCTGGGTTATTTTGCAATAACTGGCTGACCTGGAAATTGCACAGCCAATTGAAAGCGTGCCGGAAATGAACAAGCGTCAGATTACATGAAAACTAAACCGACATGACGACACGGTTTGTGTAGTGCTGCGCTGCGTGTCACGAGTTCGATTCCCGCACGTAACACATATTTTTAGGGAGCTTTTAATATCGTGCGGATTTCGCAGAACATTAAAAACACCCTTATGGCCTATAGATAGGTATTCCGGATCTGGGTGTTATGTGTGAGTTTAAATGTTTGTGAAACCAGCCACGATATAAGACTTATTCCTAGTGCGGGCAGTTTTTGTTATTAGGGTTCCGGAACCAAGGGGTAAAACGGGAGTTAAAATTTTCACAGATGATGTATTTCTGTAGCCGCTATAACAACAGATACTAAAAACAGACAGAAAACGTGACTTTTTCTAAGGACCGTACGGAACCCTTTGTGCGCGAGTGCGACTAGCCCTTGGCCTTTTTTTTTTAATAAAAACCTTGTTACAGTAAAATAATTGAATCTGCAAAAAATTATTAACATTATTTCATATTCTTTTCAGGCTGGTAGCCCAATATACAACACCGCAGCGGGCATGTGTCTTGGAGTAGATCGAGCTTACAGGGGTGAGCCACTTATCATGGTAATCTGTGACAACCAACCCACCAACCAATGGGACTTCATCAGATCTTAAACGATCAAAGACTGGCCATCGATATACTGGAGCAAACTCATAATCATATACTAAGTAATTTTGATGTAACCAGGCTACAAAGCCGATCCGAGCTTGTAGTATTAGTCTCAGCGAATGTTGTAAATGAAATCATTAAGCACTTCAATAGTATGTTCCAATATTAACAATGATCTCTAACATTATGAGAATGTCTTTTTTTTAGACAATTTATATAGGTATCAATATTTAAACTGTATTCACTTCTATCACATATATGCAATATAAAAAAAAAAAAACAATAATCGATAGTTTTAGGCGGTTTAGTAATTTAAGAAATATGCGGATAGATAAATAAGAAATCAATAGGATTATACCCGGCTGCAAATACATGAAATTCTGCTATAGGTTTATAATGACAGCTTTTTCTAATATGTTTAGTGATTTGAGATTTTTATAGCTTATTAATGAAACTATCCTATTCGGCTGCAGTCGGGCGAAATAATAATATAGAATCTCAATTTAAGTTTATATTCTTCATTAAAGTGGCTCGTGAAATAACGATACCGTCCCGACTTGTTTTATGCTTTGTTCCTACCGTGAAAAAAAACACGTTAGATATTTAATAATATGTACTATGATATTCTAAATGTGTACATTTTTATTTGCTATGAGCTTATGGTGTCTCGAATTATACAGATATTTTGTAAAAATATAATTCTAAAATTATGGGTAGCTTATGTGATTATTACAATGTTTGTTTTGTAATTGTTTTAAAGTCTGATTTTATATTGTTTTATGAATTTCTCATATTTGTTCTGCTAGTGATGTCCCTGTTAAAAATATTTTTTCCATTTTGTGACGAAAACAGTTTTTTTTTTAAATTAGCTTTATCTTAACGTGTACAATTTATGTGTTAGATGGTATAGGTTGGCAAAAAGGTGTCGAAATGGGCTCTTTTTTATAGTAATGCGATTTGGCGAACAAAACATCGATTTTATACTTAAAAAAGCCTTGTGTGCAGATACAAAATAAATGAGTACGCCAGCATATAAATAAATAATCCCATTTCACTACGTTTTGGCCAAACTGTACGAGTATTATCCAAGTACCTATGACAGAGTACCTTTTTACAATCGTATACTTTATATATTCGTACAATAGTATTATACAAACGTAGTGTATGTAGGTAAACTTTACAATATCCACTTGTATAACCTAGCAAGTAGTGTTATTCAAAAATAAATAGTTATTTAAGACCAGGTTTTAGTTGCATACCGTTATGATTTTTTTAGTCGAGAATTCTCTCATTATTAGTCATATTTTTCTGTTAAAATGAGTTGATCGACATTTGAAAATGTTTCAGGAGCGTTGTGAAATGCTTATGATAATCTAATTTAGAGACTAAAAATGGTATATTCATTCAGTTCATGTTGTGAGTATTTTTTGGTGGATTGACTGATGATAAAGACTTTTGTTTTAAATGAGCTGCTAATCACATTTCTAAAGTCGAAAATGAGTGCAAAAATTTTAAATATGCGCTTTTTATGCTTATATATAAGACATATACTAACAAATTGGTTGTGGAATAAATAAAATTTCCTTTCAAATCTTCATTCAATTATCCTTTAGATAGACTGACATTGTTAGAAATGCTTTGAGTATTGGTAAGTTTGTTACTCTATTACTGTAGTTACTTGTGGACAATAAATATTTATTAGTTGTACCTAAAATTATATCCCGTATGAATAATTTTTAATGTATTTAACAATCTTGGAAAAAAATTCTATGATAAAATATTTTTTTTTTTTTTTTTTTAACTTAGGTTTATTATTAGAGAAGTGCTTGGAAAAGATAGTAAATCAGTGAATTTATAATGTGTTTATTGCTATTTTTTTAGGTATTGATCAAAATATTATGACATGTTTTTTATCACCTAAAAGTACATGAAATTAGGTTTGGGCGTTACTAACTACATGAAGAATATTTGTTTTTATGGTGACTGCCTCCCTGATTTTTAAGACGCGTTTTGTGATGACGTATTAAAACTTGTATTTCGCTTTATAGTCTATTCACGTTAGGAAAATAGTGACTGACTCATCAGAGTAAAGTAAAAGCACACGGGGGTAAAAAATATTCATATTTAAGCAATTTTTTATTGCACAGTAGTTTTCAATTATAATCATAATCATTAGATTTTTGCGAATAATTGAGTTGTTCATTTTTAAAATTGACATATGACGCGTCTGTACTCTCGGAAGAGCTTACTTCAACTGGTCAAAGTGAACATGACTTTTTATATTATGATCTCATTGGTCAAGGGGCAGGGCTATGCTGAGTGACAACGATGACCCACTATTTTCTTAAAGCGAATGTTATGGTACTTTGCTCATAGTTTTGATTTTACCATCAGGCCGATGAACATATTCTAAATAATATGATATTGTAATGAAAATTCTAAATAATTATACGTATATCTTAAAAGAGCATATCAAAGTTCTTAAATTAATAAATCATACCTTACCTTCTTACCTCTAATATCCATTGAATATTGATAAAGGTTCGTTAAAACGTATTAATAACGACAAATTAATTTTAAATATTATTTATTTCTTTCTTTCCCACCGATGTCTGCTTATATTTAAGGGTAGTTGCAAACCCTTGATAAAAAGGCCCGGCTATACGCAAGGACTTGCATACGTATTCTGTTTGTGCGAGTCTACACCCGCAGCTAAGACCCCGTATAGGTACTATTGTCTTAACGCGGACCCTTGCTTGTCCAAATTATAATTAGGTACTATTTTTTTTTAAATTACTGGTATGAAATACCAACCAAAATTAAACATTGAAATAATTTTTCAAATACGATTTTTTTTTTTGAAACAGAAAAACGTTCACGAATTGCAATGTGGCGTCACAGCCATTAGATAACGCACGTAGAAAGTTCCAAGCACACGCCACTCTATCTCATAAAAGTATTTTTTTTATTTTATATGAGACTGATGCTGTTAAAAAAAGATTTAATTTTAGTGTCATTGTTCAGTAAACACGGACAAGTAGTTACCCAATTTTTGAAAGAAAGAGGGAGCGTATAACCGGGTTAAACGACACGTGGAATCTTTCCTTTATAATAAATGCAGACTGGAAAGTCCGTCCTCTCTACCTTGATACTTTTAAGGCTTTTATAGTGCTCTAATACAATAAATCTATTAAACTGAGGCCCTAACAAGAGCTTTTAACGCGATCCTTTTGACAACCTAAGCTGAATTTTTAAAGGGACGGAGCTATATAGGTTGTATGTTCCATCCTTCTTTCTCGCTCACACGCTTGACATTTAACACATCATGGTAAGGCCCAGTACTATTGGATAGTGAATGCTGGGACTCTGGCGTGCGGTCAACGGTTTAGAAACAACTGCAAACGGTTCGGTGTTTTCATTGATTTTTTGATAATGAACGGCACTGAAATTCTAATAGTGTTAAATAATGAACCTGCGGTGTGTTTAATATAAGGGCTTGTGCACACCACGTTTTTTAAACGCAACGTTGACGCGTGTTTGTAGTGATACAGACGCGAATCAGACGCAGACTGCAGAACTTCTATAGGTAAAAGCGCGCCGTCGACGCACGTTTCTAAGGGCCAAATTCACCAAGAAACTAATCGCGATTATATAAAACAAAACGCAGTTTGAGCGCCTATTCGAGATTATAGCTTCATTTTGCGTTTCACCGCTATGAATTAAACCTAGTTTACGCTAAACTCAGTTTCAATTCTTTTGTTGTCGCCCATGTTACGACACGGTTCTTTAAACTAGATTACCCTGAGCTCAGTTTAGTTGAACTGAGTTTTTATATTGAATGGTGAAATCAGCCCTAAAACGCGCGTTAACGGCGCGTTTAAAAAAACGTGGTATTCACAAGGCCTTAGCTATGTATTTTATACTCTTTTGAAGTAATCGTATATTTCGTTATCAACGTACCAATGGAATCTGCTGCAGTTTGTTGTTTAAAAGATTGCAGCTGTCTTGATCTGATCTTATAATATTTACATAAATATCTGAAAGTTTTTGAAAGTTAAAAAAATATAACAAGCTTTCTTAGTCTTTTGATTATTTCTGTTCGGCACGTTTGCTTTGCGGTTACATTACAAAGTTTTATGATATTTTATTATGATCTACACAACTATTTTGTTGATGCACTGCATTCTCCTTTGAAACAACTTGGCACCTCGTCGAATCTAAAGACTTATATAAATCTTTGGGTATAATAGTTTTTTTTTTAATGAATATCAACTTTATGGAAGCGAAGAGTAAGCCAATTTCGGAGTGACTTGTTCTATTGAAAAAGTAAGTCGATAGATTTAAGTTATAAGAACTTAGGTCTAGTATGGGAGGGAATTAAAGTTATTTTTCTAAAACTACATGTTTGTGTACATGTTTAAAATGTAACTTACGAGAGCATTGTAAAGCCGGGTCCGCTGCGCCGTGTTTTCGTGTTTGCTAACAGAATAACATTGTTTGCTAACCGAATAGAGGCGTGGCCTAACAGTTTTGCACGCTAAAATGTTTGCCGAGTCGAATGGATAACTTGTTTTAAAAACATGTTAGAAAATTGGCGCAGAGGACCCGGCTTAAGACGTCCACATCGTCTTCATTTTGTTTATATTTGTTTCCACACCGATATAAAGGCTTTTCAGTATGAAAAAAATTATGAAGTTGGGCTTTTTATACGACTGTTTTCTGTAGTATGTATGCTGCACTTCTATGGTTACACTTTGGTAGCAATAACGCTTTGGAGTTTTTGGCGTGATTTATTTGAGGGCAGTTTAGTAGCTGTTTTAATTATTCGCAAATTGATTCTTAGTTGATGTTTTGATGTAAAATTGGTGTAGTTTTACATCTAAAGTGTCTGCGCAACTTAACAATACGTGGAATCATTGAAACAGGCGCGATCTCGGTAAAATGGAGCTGAGAATGTTATTGTAGTGTTGACTACCTCAGCAAAGTTTACCGGGAGGGTTTATTTGATACGTTTGCTACCAAATACAACAAAAAATCATTAGAATGTGTGCATCTATACTCTAATTAAAAATACAAATTAACATTTCATCCGAAGACATGGTTTAAAGGACTTTGTATCCAGGTCAAAGAATTTAAAAAAATCAACAGCGCTTTTACTTTAATACTTCAAGTCTAGTGGAAAATGTTGTTGCTGGTACATTTATTTCGTTTAAAATTGTGATGTATCCGTTTGTTTTATATCTAATAAATTAAATTTAAATTTGTATGTCTTACTGTCTCTTACAACTTGTATGCGCATGCGCAGGTGCCTAGTTATTTCGCCGAGTATATAGGCGTCCTCTCGTATTATATTAGTTAGGAATTGTCAGTACTATTGTACTAAATTATTCGGATAATGAATGAAATATTGTATAAGGTGAAGTGAAAATAATAAATAAAATAATTCGTACGTAAGGACAAATTATAAGTTAGCTCTTTGAAATTATTTTGCGAATATTTACAATTTTGTAAAAGATGTAATACCTTTTAGGTATTAGTGAGGAAAAGTGTGAACGAAAACAGTTGTTAAACGACTTTTTATCATATATTATTATATTTTTATCATTTGCAGTAGTACTTTGGGACACTTCTTTGGCAGCATATAAGTACTGTGAACCTTAAGTTCAAATTAGTATAGTATCTACGACTTCTCACCAGAAACCTCTTCAATTCATGAACATCATTAAAAATGTAATTTTTCGTAACACTAGAAGTCAAACCTACCATGTAGATGCATGAATTCTTTACTGTATTTTGTTGTTTATGTAAAGATATATTTTGAAAGATTTTATGTATGTTATATTTAGAAAGTACTCGACGAATAAAGGAAATATGTGTAATTTCGTTTTTTATTTATTAGGGCCCATAGTCTACACAGGCATACACACACGTACTGACATAGGTGTTTATTTTTGTCACCAATTTAAATTTTCTATAATTATATAAAAAAATACCAGCAGCCTTGCTTGCTTGCACTCATTAACATAGTCGAAACCATAATAGGCCCACCGTCGGAAATTCGGATCGTCAATCGATCGTTTTGTTCTGTGTCCGGGTGTAATTTTTCTGTAATATGTAAGTATTTGGAGAGCAATGGCGGCGAGTGGTAACGGCCCCGACTTAGAGTTGTAGGTCAAACCCAGGCAGGCACATTAATTTGTGTAATTTATTTCATCACCACTGTACTCAAAACGGTAAAGGAAAATATAGTGAGAAAACCGGCATGTCCTAGAACCAAAACATTCTCGAAAACATGTGGCATTCACTAACCCGCACCGGGCCCGCTTGGTGGATTACAGCCCATTCCCTCTCCTAAAGACGAGGCCTGAATCCCAGCAGTGGGAACATTATGTGGCTGATATAGAATATTACAAAACATATAAAAATCAGCCATACGTATTAAAGTTAATAGATACTTAAATCCTATTTTTAGTTCCCTTTTTTACCTAGCACCCGCTAACTTAGACTCATGGGAAATTTTATTTTAACCTAGGTACGGGTTCAAAGTACATCGACACTAACTCTCCTCGAATCTTTCCATTCTAGGGATTGAAATAAAATTATGTCTATTATCATTCGTTATTTTTCTCACTGCTCCATTGTTTAACAACCTATAGATTTAGTCGCTTCACCAAGCCTAATTCTATTGAATACTTTTAATTTTGCAGATAGTACCGATGTGAAAATAAACAAAATACAAGGGCGAGAATACCAATGCAAGTTTTGCAAGTAAGATTTTTCGTAATTTTGGTCAGCACCCCGTCGCGGAAAATCACCTGTATTACTCAAATGCGTATAGTGAATGTAGTAAAAAATAGTTTAGGTAACTGTTCATAGATGGCACTATTTTCAAACAAAAAAATTTATATAGTTCCAAAGGTCAAACCTAGATGGCGTTGTTTTCAAGAAATTAAGAAACACGCGATGATCTACCACAGTCGGCCAGCATCATCTACTTTGTGTGTTTGGCTGTGCTCTTGGGATGTTAGCTTTTATCATCGGCTAACCCCCTGCAAAGCGCATAGAAAATAAAAGGTAGGTTTGTTCAATATAAATAAAACACGAATAATCATGTTTGATATGTTTATCCAACACTTCAGTTTTATTGTAACATTTAAAATTACATAAAAAGAAGGCATTTTGCCTTAAAAGTCTTTGATTAATTATGTACCTACCGAATTGATTTCATTTATAGAGAATATGGGAATACGTCGAGTGAAAACATGCTGTCTGATACTTTGCTACAAACAAAAGGGACTTCTCATAGTATTCCTAATTATGCATACCTACCTCGTAATTTAAACGTTTAAGAGTATGCTTATTCACCTCAATCCAGGAATACTTACTTCATCATTTCCCAAAAAATAATATTGAGAATAGCTTAGGTAGCCTACTCAAAACTTAAAAGTAAAATAAAAACAAAATTTTCTCAAATCACATGTGTGAGTGTAGCGCAATCTGCAGTTTTATAATAAATTGCAAAATGTGCAGATAGCATGTTCACCACTTGAGTATCGAAATACTTAAATTAAACAGATATGTTTGAAGTAACGATATATCCAATGTTCTTGGGCAGCAGTTAGAGTGCTATCAAAGTATAAAAGTAGACATATAATAGGGTTGCATTTATGACATTTTAATAAATAATACATAATACCAAAATTGGTTAGACATTGTCATTAAATTTAGGTATAGTTAGGAATTTAGTTACCTACACAAATACTTAAGTCTCTAAAACACATTGAACTTAATCTAAATCCAAATAGTCAAATAATAGTGACAATAATATTGTCCAAACACCAACTTACAATAATTTACACGGACATTTAATAAGTAGTTATAAAGTAGATGCCATCAATCTTCTCGACTGGCTAGCCAACTGTTGGCTGTGCCGCATCAGACGAACATTGCCAATGGAGGCAGAGATCTAATCCGTGTTTATATTGGTCCCAACGCTTTGCAAAGGGGTCTATAAACATAGATTTTTTAAGAACAATTTACCATTTTGATTACGAAAGCCAAGCGCTTGTGGTTTACTATCAGACTCGACCGTTCAGCATGAACGTCTGTCACCCGAAAATTGTGTTCGGCACCTACTTATAGTGCACGTATTTTCACAATAATTTGGGTAGTCGAACAATTTTTAAAATATTTAAGTGCCCAAAAGGACCCCTTTATCTATTCAGTACCGTCAGGCGAATAAAATGTAGAAATTAGTACATTTAACATGAAAATACTTAGTAATGACGAAAACGTTGACTCCGTGTATAAGAATGTTTGATGATATGACGCAATGATAATGATACATTACTTATATTAAAACTTGATTTGAATCGATGAAAATCTGGCATACAGGAAACAGATTTTAAAGATGCAGATATATCTGTTTCTGAAGACAAAAAGGCTATACATTAACCATAATACATCAAATATAAAAGATTACGAACTGTTCTTTGAAATACCTTAAATGTTATAATGACACTTAATGCAACTTGGATAAAACACGTGGTAACTGGACATATTTGTTACATTTATTAATACCTATTGTACAATACGAATATAATGCACAGCTAACAAAATGTTACGAATACACACATCGAATGATTGTTAAAATTAACATCGAACATTTAGCACAACACTGAATTTGGTATGATAATAAAACTGGACCACAGTCGTGTCCCAGATATGGTCAATCTGAAGGGAATGTAGCGCGAGATTCAGGGTGTGAACTCTCCTTGGGTGGTAACCCAAGGCACATAAGGCTGCTGCCATTCACTTAATTGCTGCGTCTGATTATACACGACATCTATTGAGATCTCACTTTGAGGCTCAATAATCACTGTCTTTCACGCCATAATTCGGATCAGTTTGACCAGTTTATCAGATAAAGATACCTGTTACATTATCAGAATACAAGTGATTCATTAACCTATATATTTATTGATAGGTGCGTCTGATTAGTGTTTGGTGTGGTGTAATTAATGTTATATGAAATCCAGTTTCTAAACACGATCGCATTGCTATTTGCTTGTTGCTAATAAATAATTGTAACTTTCGTTGTAATCAACCCACAGTTAAAATATCAAGTAAACTTTGACATCGTAATTACTGGTTAAATAATTATTATTATATTTTACTCTATAGAATGCAAATCAGTTCCGTAGGAACTTATTACTTATAATTAAAAGTTATCCTTAGCTACCTGTTTTCTTTAAAATATTAGGTATGGTTGGTTATGTGTTAATGTTAAATATAGAGGGACAGATTGAGCTAGAGGCGGACAGAGAGGTACATAGGATCCTTTCTTCTTTCACCACATAAGTTGTTGTACGTGGTGGCCTTTCTCTCCTGCTTATACATAAACGCTTATAAATAAACACCAATGCGTCGTTCCGAACGCCAATTACTTTAATACAACTAAAATAATTTATAACAAACATTCGAACATGAAACACCAATAACATTACAATTTCGGTATGTAACCCATACTTAATTGAACAAACATACTGGAACTAATACAGTAATGAACTCAAATGCGTGCAGCTACTGATGAAATATGATTTTGTAAATTAATGACCTGTTGTTCCAAATGTCTGTAATTTTGGTGATGGGAAATCTGATTCTATTGATTATGTATTAATTCTAGTGAAGTACGTGTATTTTATATCTAAGCTTAACCTAGGCACTGGGGCCGTAACCCGTGTTTTTTTTTTATGCTGCGTAAAACGTTTGGACATGAGACTGCAATGCCATCAACGGCCTTTTGATATTACTCGTCATCCTGTTTGGATGAGCCAATTAGGGCAAGAAGGGAGGACAGCATTATTTGGTTAGAGGACCCACTTTCAAAGCGGATTTTCTTAGCCAAATCGAAGCTCATACCCATTTAGAGCCTGTGGATGATCAAAGTAATTATGGCAAGATCTCTAACTCTTGTTGTAAAGGATGTTTCTAGACGACCATGTTTGACTCCCTCTTAGCCTAAAGAAGGCATGTTTCCGAAGCCTTTCAAGGTAGCTGATGACATTGGCCTCACCGTCTCAAGCCTCAACAGCCAGGTTCTAACTCCAGGGCTAATGCTACAACTACATAACAACTTACCGCGAACTAAACCTAAATATTGCCGGCAAATCTATGTGAATGATAACACTTACAAACTAACTACAGCTAATATTGCGAGCCACTGATGGAATGTGACTTTGTACTTTATTATTAAGTACTTTGCATCTTAAAACATATTTTTGTATTTTTTATTTTTTTTTCCTTATCCTATTATTGGATGACTGTTAGACGACTCTGAAGATAGGTGGTAACAGTTATCTATAAACATCTGTGTTGTCTCTGGTGATCGAGCAGGCGACCCTGATGGTAGGCAGTCACCGTTATCTATAGACATCTGTGTTGTCTCTAGTGCTCGAGCAGGCGACCCTGATCGTAGGCAGTCACCGTTTTCTATAGACATCTGTGTTGTCTAGTGCTCGAGCAGGGGACCCTGATGGTAGGCAGTCACCGTTATCTATAGACATGTGTTGTCTCTGGTGCTCGAGCAGGCGACCCTGATGGTAGGCAGTCACCGTTATCTATAGACATCTGTGTTGTCTCTAGTGCTCGAGCAGGCGACCCTGATGGTAGGCAGTCACCGTTATCTATAGACATCTGTGTTGTCTCTAGTGCTCGAGCAGGCGACCCTGATGGTAGGCAGTCACCGTTTTCTATAGACATCTGTGTTGTCTCTAGTGCTCGAGCAGGCGACCCTGATGGTAGGCAGTCACCGTTATCTATAGACATCTGTGTTGTCTCTAGTGCTCGAGCAGGCGACCCTGATGGTAGGCAGTCACCGTTTTCTATAGACATCTGTGTTGTCTCTAGTGCTCGAGCAGGGGACCCTGATGGTAGGCAGTCCCCGTTATCTATAGACATCTGTGTTGTCTCTAGTGCTCGAGCAGGTGACCCTGATGGTAGGCAGTCACTGTTATCTATAGATAACTGTGTTGTCTCTGGTGCTCGAGCAGGAGACCCTGATGGGAGGTAGTCACCGTTATCTATAGACATCTGTGCTACCTCTAGTGCTCGAGTAGAAGACCCTGTCAAGACATCCTTAGTGTCTCTGGTGTTCGAGCGGGCGACTCTGAAGGTAGGCGGACACCATTATCGATAGACATCTATACTGCCTCTGGTGCTCAAGCGGGTGACTCTGATAGAAGGTAGTCACCGTTAAGTAGAGACATCTGTACTGTCTCTGGTGCTCGATCAGGTGGCCCTAGGTCACCGCTACTTATGATGTGATGTCTCATGCACCCATGTTCCTTGTACTGAAACATAGCAACGCTGCTTGGGGTCTGAATGGAGGTTGGCAGCTAAGCCGGTGACGTTGGTGGTAAGTGGTCGCATACCTATAGATATTTGTATTGCTTCTGGTGTTCTACATTTGGTATTATCTATAGGCAGAGTCATCTTAGAGACATAGATGATATGTATAGTCGTCTTAGAGACAAAGATGATATGTATAGTCATCTTAGAGACAGAGATGATATGTCTCGAGGGCCAGTAACTATGCCGGCACCCATGACCTGGCTGGTAAAGGTATGGGGGTAGTACTTCCCCGGGCGAGCTCTGCCACTAAGAGCTCTACTACTACTGCATGTGCTTATATCTGGTTGTAGAAGCTGCCAATAGGCTTTACTCTGCTTGACGATGAACCTTCCAATATTGCTCGTCAGTCTGTTGATGAATTTGCACCGGACTCGAGTTGGAAGGCCCAATATGTCTTGATAGAGGAGCCACACACAAAGCTGCGTGTATATTTTGAGATCACACTGTCTATTTTTATGCGGCCCAGTAGAAGTTGCCGAAAAGTTAAAGTCATATTCGGTGACAGCTAACAGTAAGACCTGATTTAAGGTGGGACACGCTGATTTTAAGCTTCTACAATCAGATTCATGCTCTTGATTTTTTATTGCTCTTTTCCTTCTTATAATTAAAATATTTCTCTGTCTAGCTATGTATCTGTCGTTAACAAAACAAAAATATAACATCCCATGTACTGTCGGGGAATGAAAAGGTTAAGCATCGTGAATTAGAGTACAAAAAGTGGTTGATGGTTTTATAAATAATTCAACAAATCAAAAATATTCATTTTGAGTGTCTTCTTGACATCATTTGGAGTCAAAATTAGTTCAATAATATTGTGTTACGTGCTCAAAAATCAGAAAATAAATGTACAAAAATTGCTTAACCTCTCCTTTCCGCGAACAGCACTCTGCTTATTTCCTTCTCATGGAGGCTTTCAACGAGTTATTTTCGAACTAATGACACTGGCGTCCTTTTTATGCTCGTCATCTGGTGTGTAGGTGGTAGGGCACTTTTAAAAAGGTAGTAGGAAATACGTCTCCTTGTGTTGGATGCATGTTATTAAAAAATCGAACCTTGTTCAACAAGTGACCCGGTGACGTGGATTTTCATTTAGTCACGCTTATTAAGTTGATAAAAATTTTCAATCTTAACACCCAAATCAAGTCGACATTTAAATCCTTCTCAGTCTTATTTATTGTAAAATGGTGGGTAAAGTAAGTTAGATGATTTGGTTTCTGAGCATAAGTATGCCTGATGGTAGCGTTTTCAGCTATCGGTGTCACAGTCGATCTCCGATGCTGTTGGATTTAATCGTTGAATGCTCTCAAATTATAACTCATCATAACAAATATATATTTCTGTCTAGCGAACTACGAAACATAACAAGAATCAATATAAATTCTACATTCGGGGAAACAAAAGGTTAAGCTTTTATAATGATAATAAGTCTTGTTTTTATGGATTTTTTTTGTATTTTTTTTCGACTTACTACCTATTAAATGAAACTTAGAGTATAATACGTAACAACAAGTCAGTTTTTTTATTGAGATATATGCCAGATATGTAAGAAAAAAAGATTGATAATTCATTATTTTGAATTTTGCTTAACCTCTTGGTTCCGTGATAACAACTTTGCTTAAGACTATACCTGACTGTACTTGCCCATTTCTTTATTATTGAGCTCCGACTCCTTATGGTCTTATGGAGCCGGTCTTTCCTCGGCCATGATATAACCTGCCTTCTAGTTGTGTTCGTCAACCCGTGAATGGGCACAGGAGACGAGATCTAAAGGCCAGCATTATTTAGTTTGAGGAGCCACGCTTGGAGCGGATCTGCTGATGGTTCTTGTTGGGCCAACTATTCCTGCAAACTTGGACCTATCGACTTACTAAGTTTTTATTTAGATCCAGGTCCAGACGCTTTGGTGGTTGGAGCCTGAACGCAGGATTTGTGGAAGGTGCTCTTAGTAATTGTGGCAAAACCTCTATTAAACATGCCTCATTATATTGGATGTGAAGTCAAGAGAACTCACACTGTTTGTTGTCACTGTTTATTTATTGCAGTGGTCACAGTGTGTGTGATTTCAACAGCCAATTTTAATTGGTTATGTCTTAGATGTTAGACCTTAGAAAGGAATATGACACTGAATATTTCAGTCTCCACAGTCAGGTGTAAGCTTCGATGGTGTTGAAGCTTACTGCTTAAGGTGAAACGCACCTAAGACTTATAACTATCATCTAGCCGCCCTACGAAAAACACAACGAAAAATACAGTGATACGATTTTTTTGCAGGACCGTTTCGTCTACTGCAAATATAGTATGTACAGGTAATAAAATATATCGGTAAATTGCAGCCCCCATTTAAACAAAAAGTGAAAATATTTAGAGATATACTGATAACTATTACGAGAAAAAATGAATCATAACTTGCCAAGTTGTTACAATATTTATAAAGTTCTAGAACTGGAAATTCCTAGTTCAGATTCATTTTTATCATTGGCTAGTTAAATTCCTGTTTCATTTATGTATATATATTTAAATTTTATTGTAATTAAGTCAACCTCAAGTTTATGTGGCAAAAAAAAAATATATTGTATTTGCTGTTTTAATTAATCAATCATTTTAATTAGTGTGGTAATTGGTAATCTACTCGTATTTCAAACTTTAGAAACTGTTTTTTTATGATTCGAATACAATTTTTATTATCTATTTATATTAGAACAATAAAAAAAATGTTTTTCGTTATGTAGCGATGTTTTGAGATGATAAATAATAATCAGTATATTTCTAAACCTCCTAATCCTAATTCTACTCACTACATCTAAGTGGGAGAGTACATTTAAACTACGATCCCACTGAAATAAAACAGCTAAAAAACCTTATAACTAGGTTCGAGTGACTGCAACGTACCAAAAGCTTACCACTGTATTAATCCCCATGTTTGTAACAAAGCATATAGCTTTCTTATATCTAATAAAAATTTGCTTATAAATATTCACATAGATTTAGGGTATTGCTCTAGAGTGAATGCACGCATATGTTTTTCAAAATCATAGTCTTAAAATTAACGACAAAATCATACTATAAAAAGCACATGATTCACGGATTCGCAATCAAATAAAGTTATTAATATTTGCCTTACTTTATTAAAATACGGCGATTATACTAGGGGATCAGTATCGAAATAGGTATGCGTATTAATAACAATGCTGAAGAAACAGGATGGATACAAACCAATTAGAAATACACCTAGAAATATTTAGTTACGTATAGGACGTAACTCGGCACTCATGAATCACTAAATACTCGTAAATAAACTAATATCGGAAATAGAAAGAAAAGAACTTTTTTTTTTATAAAAGTCTGAAATTATTTCATAAGATCCCTGTTCGACAACTTATTTATTAATACGCATCAACATTAATTTTAGATTAGAGAGGGGAAGCGAAACAATAATTTTGCAAATTGCATCAAAATTAAAATACAAGACACTAGCTACTTACGTACTAGACTACACTACAAAATTATAAGTTCATACCAAAAAACTAAAGACCGGGTAAAATAAAGATAAGGAAATCATAAGAGATACGCTTCAATGTACTAGTTACATTAAGCGCGGCGACCTAACTAATTAGCCTATCTTATTTAACTTAACCTACTTAAAACTACCTACGATCTATCTTAATCTAAGCGATACTGTTCAACACTGATCCCAGAAAAATTATACTTCACGCAACTCTCTGTCTCGACGCTAGCTCAAGGGAACAACAAGACGACACATTTAATATTACATACCTTAACAGGTAATTGAAGAACGGCAAGCACCCCATTCATCGAAGTATGTAAACACATTAGGTTTATGTAAACTATTCCTCTTATTGCTCTGGATGTTTGTACGTTTACTGGACGTCAGCAAAATCGGGTGTCTTCGTTGTGGCTTCTTGGAGAGGATGTGTTATGAGTGTGTGAGTGTGTTGTGTACGGTTTGAATGTTTCGAATTCCCTAAACAATATCACTTTCCAGAAAACTGAACGTTGGAAGCAATTATTTATGTAATTATAAAATCATCCCGCAAATTCACATTAGATTTTTCTGCTGTCATGGCCATCGTGGATCATCCACCACGAATGGACAGTGGATATTTCGGTATAAATTTCTAAATCGTTTAAAAAAATACTATTACAGGCCAATGTTTTTATTTTTGTCAAATTGAACTAGTGAGAACTCTTGTAGAAGGAGTGGTCCGTAATGAAGTTGCTGACTCAGATGCAGATGTTAAGCTTGACCATAATATCTTATGGTACGGTTTCTGGGACCACTCAGTACTTTCTACAATACATTAGGACCAGGGCTTTCCCGGCTCCGCGTCTTCTGGGTACAGTATCCCGCCAGATATACGAAGATATCGCATATCGCGTAGATGATGTTTAAATTCCTTCACGCATGTGTGAACATGAATGAAGGCCGGCCCAATGTGACCGGATGACCCGGAACCCGGAAAGCCCTGATTCAAAATTTCAGTAATATGTGTGTACCTAATTACTCATGTAACAAGCAGGTACTGGATAGACTAGGTACCGACCACAACCTAGTTCGAGGAGACCATGTAGATGGTGATGGTGCAGGATGTTCATTTAAGTATTTATACGCCAAAACGGAGACTTATGTTTAAAACAATGAATTTGCTAAAATCGTTTTTCCATGTATCTAAAATGTTTACTCAGAATTTATTTATTGCTGGCGTCCACAAGATCGTATAAGGTGGAAGTATTGCACGGTTGCACTGTGGACGCTGCATGATTGCTAGTGTCCGTCGCGTTCGGAACAGTAACACGTTTGTCCTATAAGCGTTCGCGGCTCGTGCGACGCGGGTAACCGCGTGGCTTACCGTGACCTCAAACGTTAACCGTTTGTTGAAAGTGACTTCGTTTATGGATCTCTGGTAGACTGAATTAATGTAGGATGTTCGTGTGGCATAAACCAGTGAAACCTAACATGCGATATTTTATTAGTGTACAGTGCTTACTGCAAGTTTAAATTGTTCTTATATAGTATTAATATTAATTGAAGTGAGGTGCTGTTGCCGAGGATTTTGGGGTGAAGTGAGGGATTGACTAGTCTTACAAATGTACGATATATAGTGTGTGTAGTACACGGTGACATTCAAACATCGACTGTATAATATGTGAATTCTTAATAACTATTACATTTATATACTGGGGCCACATGGCAAGATCAGATACTAGAGTTAGTTACACGATTAATTCGGCTTTGGTAAACCTTGTGACCTAAGATCACACGCCGCATCCGAAAATATTGAGTTAAAAGCAAATAGAAAAATCACCATTCAATATCATTGGCCCTTCACTCCGGTCTAAAGAAGACCGTATTCACGATACTAAAATACATTACTCTCTCTCTCTCTCTCATAAATTTCGCTTTGTTACATCGATATTTACGGAGGCAGTGTGACCTCGACATATCATGTGCATTACCAAGAAAACAAGAAGCACAGGGGGCCAATATCGCCCAGGAGGTCTTACCCACCTCTCGAAGTAAGTATACAACCTTAACATTTAAAACAGGTTAAAAAAATAGGAGTTAGACTTTGGATATACTATAGAGCAGAGGCCGCGCGCGCGTCGTTTCAGCAACACATGACGCCGAATTAAATTGTGTCTGGGGGATTATATAAACCAGACACCAACTATATACGTAGTTTCTAATCATGTAGAAGCATAAATTCAACGCGCAATCAGCCTCTGCTCTAGAAGATGACTGCTTCAGTACGCGAGCAGCAACGACCCACACATTCCAATGTTTAACTTACAAGTGCTGGTAATAAAATACATCACAGTGCTTTGATTAAAATACGAGTTCCTGTCGCATACTGAAGTAGTAGTCTGAAGTTAGGGGTTTGCCATACAGGCGGTGATAGTGGAAGATCATGGGAGCGCTAGGCGAAGGGCGCTGGGGATAGCGTGAAGAGTTGCGCGGCCGCGACGCCCCTACCAACGTTATTATGCTAGTATAACATACATCGATTTTATGACTAGATTGGCTGCAAACAATAATATTGGCAGAAACTTCGGTGCCTTAGCTAAAAATAAATTTCTGTTTCGCAATCACATTCCTTAAATTCTGACTATCTTTCTAAACGCAAATTATATAAATATGCATTTGTTCCTACCTAACGTTAGCGCAAATCAGAAATCTATTTCTAGATGTAAAACATCGATATTCGATACAAAACATCGATCCTATCGGTGTTTTTGAGATCATTAAAACAAAATCCCTTAGTGGGTTGACTAATCGGAGTCCTTGTGGCGCGGTCTTCTACAGCGACCGACGTCACGGAGTATGCGAAAGTTGAAAAGCGGTACATCAGCTAGGTCCTAGACGCTAGGACGTACAATCTTAGAATCTAATAAAATACCTTAACTGTAATACTGATAGTCAATACTGTTTGATTCCTATCGTATCGTCTACGCAGTCTGTCCTGTCAACACATGTGTGTGACAGATGAAAGCTGTGAAGATATGCTAGTGTTCTTATATCTAAAACATGTATATATAATGGGATGTAAGAAGCTCGTGTCGACGTTTTCGCGGATGAGAAAGAAGGACGAACCTGGTCGACGATAATGATGACGATGATGGCGGATGATGATGATGTTGTCAGATAGCTTAGCGGTTGTTGGGGGGTTTGTATCCGTGGGTCATGCGCTCGAGGAAGCGGTGCAGGTCGTGGAAGCGCGGGCGCTGCATGGGCTCGCGGCGCCAGCACTCGTGCATGAGGTCGTACAGCTCGCGGCGGCAGCGCGGCGGCGGAGCGGCGGGCACGCGGGCTCCACGCCCTCCACTACGCCATTCGCTGGCGTTGGCCACGACCTGGGTAAACGATGATCTTTCAATACTCATTACTTTATTGCATTCCTAATGTACACAGATGGTATTATAAAAAGTACAAAGATTAATATGGACCCTGTCGGACACAGCGAAATTGGGAGAGAGGAAGAGGCTTAAGTAGCAATTCAAGGAATTTAATATGATTGTACATTAAACACAGTTAATAGAAGTGTTTAATTAGGTGTAGGTATAATTTTGTATGTATACATCATATTATTATGCCTGTGGTTAAATAAAAACGTTTGTTTTCTTCGACTAGTTTAACTGGACGTTCGTATTGAAGAACCAGAAACAAGCCTATTAATTAGCCTGAACAATAAAAAAGAAAATTAAGTGTGCCTTCCCCTTACTCCTAATCTTCTAGAAACTTTTATGTACTAAGAAAATAATGGTTTTTTAAAACCTACCTGATCGTCGTTCATTTCCTCGAAGGGCTTGGCCATGCAATAAGTCAACACTTCCCAAACAGTAACTCCGAATGACCAGACATCGCTTGCGGGTGAACACATTCCCTGATAACAAAAACGAACCTTTAAAAAAAGCACTAAAGATAATATAAGGTGAAGTAACATGGTCTTCAAATGAGCAATGCCCTCAATAGGTTGGCTGCATCGGTTGGCTGTTAAGCATCCAACATAAACCGAGGGCTAGCGGATGCTAAAACTTCCCTAAGCACTAGCAGTGTCATTTTATCAGTAAAACCGATATCAATATCAAAATTAAAGGAATGGATCACTTGACCTACGAAACCATATTTTTGTGACTGTCACTGTCATAAATATGTTACCGGCAATCTGTATAATTCAGGTATTCTATACAATACCGAATGCGCAGCCGGTAATGTGTGTAAAAGACGAGAGCAGGGAAGGTGGTGATTTAATTGTAGGACACCCCGACACGGACAGGTTAGGTTAAGGTTATTTTGTTTTATCACCACCTGAGAATAAAAGCCTTTAACCCGTATTCTATACATTGCCTAGGTATTGTATGGAATACCGGTGTATATAGGCTGCTGGTAACACAAACAAACCACTCGTCACAGGGTAGTGGATCTGAGCAGCATATAACTGTTCGTTGTGGCGACAGTTTGGGTCCTTTCTGTGCTTGGAGAAATCAGTCTTTTGGTTAACGGTTTTCATTAGCACTTACCATTAACAAGCTTTCCCAGGCCATCCATCGGAGAGGCAATCGAGAGCCGTCAGCCATAACGTGGTAATCGGTTACAAACTCCTCACAAAACATAGCGTAGTCAGATACTTTAACAGACAGGTCTTCAGTCACTGTAACGTTCCTGTAACAATATTGGACATTACGGTTTATGTTCGACTCCCCCCCAACCAGGGTGGTGGGATGGTTCCATAGAGTTGCCGTGACCCTCGCAAAGAGCAACTGAAGGAAATGCCCCCCTAGCCAAGTTATGATCGTTTCGTTAAGCGTGAACGCTTGGAGTTGGCCATGCCGTCCATTCCTTTGTTCAGACCACGTGAGCGTTGAGATGACGTCAGTATAAAGGAATTGGGGGCGTGATCAACTCCAAGCGTTCACGCTTAACGAAACGATCGTAACTTGGCTAGAGGGGCTGGTTTTAGTCAGTAAATACTAAAGAGAGTCATTTGGTGATTTTCCACGAAAAAAAAAAACATAAATTCGACTCTAATTAGGTACTAATAGAGGTGAGAGTCGTATAAAAATTGGCTAATCTACTGAGAAATTCATGGTTTGTCCGTTAGGGAAATTGAACCTAGGAATACACGCTTTGCCGCATCAAATCGCACTTTCCTATGCTTTTGTCCTTTTCTGTCACATAGAACCGTCATTCACCGGGGTGAGAAAGAGAGCGAAAGTGCGACCGCATTCGGCGGAATCGACAAGACGTTCAGCAGCACTGTCAAAGATGCGGCCAGTTGTAGCTCAACCCTTAACAGTCAAATCAAAGAAAGAGGCACGATATTGGGAAAACACTATATTAGTTTGATTGAGACAGAATTTATAAAAGTAGTTTTAAAAATAGTAGGTATCACAAAATACAGATTTATAACTACTAATACCGTAACTTTATGAGTCAGGCACGGAGAATTGACTAGTCATAAAATTTGATGTCAGTGCAGTAGATCCAGATAAAGATTTTACAACGGGTATGAATTGATAAATTTTATATTTTTCTTCTTTCGAGTAGTCCCGATTTAATGGCAAGATCCGCAATGCGGCTGGCTCTCCCCTTTTCAGTATTTTCAACCTAATCAAAATCAAAAAAAAAAAAAATTGCCGAAGGCAAAAGGCAAATAATATAAAAATAAGATATTTTTCATTAATAACACAGATACAACACAAAAATTATTTAATGAGTGAAAAAAAATTCTGTTTGAGAATTTATGATACAATTTTGTATGGGCTCGCATTTCTATGGGTTGTTAAGAACGTTATTAAAGAAGATGGTTAGTATAATGATTGTGAGAATATTTACTATACTATACTTTTTATAATAAAGACAGAGTGTCCAGACAGATAGCATCTAACTACTGTACCTGCTTAAAATATCTTTCTCTATTTTAAATCATCTAGACTTCAACATACGAGTATATAGAATCCAGTAAACAGTAAACCGTCTGTTTTGTTTGTTTTAAATAACGCCAGGGCGACTACTGGTTCGTAAATAAAATGAACTTACCTCGCTGCAAGGTCGCGGTGAACTAATTCGAATGATTCCAGATATTTCATGCCTGCTGCTATCTGACAACATATGTGAATCAAACTCGAATAGCTGCAACAGAAAAAAGTATTTAGTACCAAGTATAGCATAACATAGCTTTATAATGTTCCCACTGCTGGGACTCACGCCTCCTCTCTAGGTGAGGGAATGGACCGTAATCCACCTCGCGGGCCTAATGCGGGTTGGTGGATGTCACATGTCTTTGAATTTTTGGTTCTAGGACATGTCGGTTTCCTTACGATATTTTCCTTCACCGTTTTGAGAGCAGTGGTGATGAAATAAATTGCTGGGTTTGAACCCGCGACCTACAACTCGTAAGTCGGAGCCGTACCTGATTCAGGTAAAAAGTACACAGAAACTTTCTCAAACATTGTCCCTTGATGACAATGCAATCGCATGAAAAGTCATCAACTAGTTTAGAAAAACTAAGTTAATACGTAGACAAACAACTTACATTTATATCATTTACACTTGAAGCTAAACGAAGAAGAAAATATACTCCAATTTGAAAAATTGAACAAAAATTCCAAGAGTTAAGCGTATAAACTATCGAGTCCTCAAAGTCCTCAAGACAGACTTACCTCAGCTTTCGGTCTGATCGCAATATTGTCGGGAGGGGGGCGGCATCGCCGCGGTCTAGGGCTGCGCATGGGGGTTCGAGAAGGCTCAATCCAAGTACTCGGGCTAGTTGTGGATGCTTCAAACCGGCGCCCCAGGTAGCTTCGCGGGCAAATGCCGCTCTATAACAGAAACACTCGTTTATTGCGATTCAAGTATAGCCCTTGCATTTCAAGAGCACGTATCATAATATCTGGCTCTTACGTGATTGTTTTAAAGTAGGAATTGCGCGCTCGAGGAGTGTAGCAACTGTATCTAACCTTATTTACTTCGCTTTAAAATGATTTAGTAAGAAGATTGTTGATAAATTATGAAATTATGTTTGTTATTTTTTATCAAATTTTTAGGATTTTTAGTTACGGAAAACTCAAAAAGAAAAAACGGAACCCTTATAGGATCACTTTGTTATTCGTCTGTCTGTCTGTCTGACTCTTTATTTAGGAAACGCATCGAGTTATCGAGTTGAAAAAAAAAAAAAAATATACTTAGGTTTGCGGTCCCTTAAAGCTGTAAAAAATCAAACCAAGTTTACGACAAAAAAAGATGCGGCCGTTTATGTTGCTAAAAACTTCAGTACATTCCGACATTCTCAAGGGAATCAATACTCATTGGGTTGTTCAATAGTTGACCTAGAGCCCTGAAATTTGGCATGAAGCAAGGTCTAATAGCACAAGTATAGGAATAAATCTGTAAATTTGTAGTTAAGTCACAAAAAAATATTCATATCGATTCGGAAAAATCTTCGAGACTTGATTCGGGAATTGAACTATTTACATAAGTTAGTTTGTACGGAACCCTCGGTATGCAAGTCCGACTCGCACTTGCCCAGTTTTTATATTTGTATTATTGTGATATTTTTGGTAGACTTTTATATCACGAGCCCGTGTTGTGTCATACGACAGTCATTTTTCATTGTTTTCAAGTAGGTACAGCAATTATTGAAGAGAGGTCTAATGTTTCGACTTCCCTTCAAGATGTTCAAGAAGGTTCTCGAAGCAAATATGAAATTGACTTACGGTTTTATTCTGTGAGGGTTTTTTTTTTAGAATGAATCGTTTTGGGTTGGGGTCTGTTCAGAGATACGTTGTATAGAAATATACCTAAACATGTTCAGAAAAACTTGTTGAGTATTCCTTAAAGCGATATATTACTAAGGGCCAAATTTACCAATAAACTAATCGCGATTATATAAAACAAAACTCAGTTTGAGCGCCTAATCGAGATTATAGCTTCATTTTGCGTTTCACCGCGATGAATTGAACCTAGTTTACGCTAAACTCACTTTCAATTCTTTTGTTGTCGCGTATGTTTACGACACGGGTCTTTAAACTAGATTACGCTGTGCTCAGTTTAGTTGAACTAAGTTTTAATATTGAATGATGAAATCAGCCCTAACTCTTACTACTTAAGCTTATTAACTTCGTTTAAAGAACATTTAACTTTGAATCAGTAAAGGGTCCTCAAATCAAATACCTATAAAATTGTTATTTACACGTTTATTTAGTGTTAGTGCCTACGCACTAAATTCATAATATTTACAAGCAATTTTAAACTTTTACTTAAAATTTATGTGAAGATTGTTCACCCTTTATAACTTTTTAGTAAGATCAATGATTACCTACTATCTAATCGACATTATTTGTTTATTTTAGTTTGCAATACTGTAATTTTTGGATTAATATTGGATTCTGTTGAATCGAGAGTCAATTAGGTGGTCGTACACGTGCCAGTGGTAGGTACCAAGCATCACTGCTTAAGGGTTCCACACAAAATTGCACTGCGATGCGATACCACATCGCATCGCAGAAACCTTAGATGTAAATTGCTGCGATGTGATTTCGTGCGGCAAAGCATCGGTTCGGGTGACCATACATTATGCGATGCTAATCAATTCACAAGTTCTTGCGATGCATCATGCGAGCTTTCAGATTTTTACGATGTGATGTCGCTTCGAAGTTTCGTGTTTGGCCCCTATGTAATATATTTGATGACTTCAATAATAATAAGGTAGGTTTGACACTCACTTCACTTCGTTATGGCACCCGCGCCACAAAGTCTTGACAACAACGAGGCGGCGGCGTCCTCCAGTCGGGGATTCTTCGTCGCTCAGTTCTTCGATCCCATCCGTTTCGCAAATCTGGAGCTGCGGACAAGAAGATGACGTCACCACTCCAATAGCGAACCAACCCAACCTACGTACAATTACCACGCGGTCAAATTTTCATTTTTATTTCACGGCCGCAGTAAATGCCAAGGAAATAGTTCTTAAGCACGTAATATAGTGAGGAAACGAAGAGAATTTCCTGTATATTTCGCAAAAGCCTACTTTGGCCCAGTTTCTAAGTTTACCGAGCGTGGAAAATGGCTTGGCGCCTTGCGGATTTACAGGCCTAGAGAAAAACCCTACCTTCCCTTGTTTAGAGCGAGCCGAGGTGCGCTTGTTTGATCTGAAATATTTCACCAGAATAAGCCTTTCCTTTAAGAAATATTTTTGAAGTGTTGTTCATGTTTGTGGAAAGCGGAACGGAATGAAAATTTTACATTTAAAGACGGTCGATGTTACTTTTCCTCAGTGAGTAACTCAAACACAGATGGGGTCGGAGATAAACGTAGAGTACTATTATGATTCGGCTCACACGCTTGTTACAAAGTCAGCTAGCATTTCAATGACTATTTTTTAAAGCCTTTTCTTGAAAGACAATGAGTGCGGGCTTGGCAACGAGTCGCTTCTATTTGATATAGTATCTACTTTCCAGCTCTCAAAATAATTGAAAATGGACGTTAAGAGTGCCGCAGGCGAATTCAATATGTTTCAATTAAAGATACGTGGGCAATAATAAAAGCTTCGCAGTGGAAGAGTTGCGCTCGTTTCAGTCACAACAAATCTCTGTAAATCCAGAAACTAATGGAATTAAAGTATTGTTTGTTCAGGTGGCTTATGGCTCGTCGGTCGGCGCCGGTAAATAGCCCCCTCCTGGAGTCGGTCCCGCAGCAGGGAGGCTGTTATCCTTCCATCAAAACTGAAATAACTCCGCAGAATGTCATGCTCTTAACCAAATTATACATTTATTTTTTCTCCCGCAATGTTTGTGGTTATCTTCAAAGAAGAGTAGGTACGCGTGTCGCGCAAATGTAATTTGAAAATAATTAAAACAACAAAGTTATTTGCTTTATAATTTCATTTGAGTGCCTTGAATGTGATCTTGAAAGAATAATAAAGGAGCCACTCTCGTCGAGGACCACTATTACGATGGGGAACAAGCCGATGAAGCATTCTCCCCCTGAATTTTGCGGTGAATTATGTTTACATTAGGTCAAGTATTATTGTTCTTGAGAATAGAGGGTACGCAGAGGACAAAAAGCGCCTAATCTGCTCGCTTGTCCGGAGGGGCCAGGGATGTAAATTTTGTAACTGACATCATTTTGCACTAAGCTAGCAGCAGTGTAAAATGAACAAATAAATAAGCTAAAAAGATTATGAATATTCAATAGTGATCATGAAATATGCAGTTAATTGATTGAACATTAACTAATTGATATGTTTACTGGATACGTGCAGAATTAATGATGGAACTGTTTCGTCATATGTAACGAGGACTCATCCATCATTAAAACCTCCCATATTTTATAATTACATGGAAGTGGAGCTCCATTTAAATAAATTAAAGCTCTTAATACACACAATAATTATTTTTTAATATCGCTCCATTAACAAAGAGTCTAAGTGCTCTGTATACTCGTTTTATTTTTTTACTCGTTCCATTAGTGATCGGTATCGATTTGCATTGAAACTTACGGTTTTGTAGCACGAGCCGAGTCCGTGATAAAACTGTGGTTTTGTTGCGAAGCGTGTTTTCAGAAATTAATTCGGTATTGAACAAGTTTTGCCCTTTCCTCCGCTATATAATTTAAAATTTAATTTAAGTAGCAGCGCCGTGCACACATTGAGTAGGTACGTCGTTAATATAATAAAAATATGAAAAATAAACGCCCCAAGCTATTAAACCGTGTTGTTGGCGGGTGGGGGTCTGCCTGCGCCCGTCGGGGGGGACTGAGCCAGATTGCATTTTCTTGCCACGGTCAGTAATCAATTTTTATGGGCATTTTTGTAGAGCAATGTTCTGGACGAGTCTCTGGGAGTGTTGCGCGATAGTGTCGCCTAGTCGAGTAGCACCGTCACCGCGTCACCTATCTCAATATCGTCCCAAAACATTCGACCCACTAGCTCAAGTAATATGATTTTTATGGCTTGACCATCTTTATATTGTGCTACGGATTATTTGATTAACTACTTTCAATTTTGATTGGAAAATACTAATCTCGGTTACGTAAGCTTCAGAAAAGGTAAATTTTTATTAGATTCGCTCTGATACAATCCTGCGACGACTTTGTAAAGCTGATATAAAGCCTTGCAGTCTGGCATATGAGACCGAACTGCTCAGAAAATTTCGAGTTACCAGGTTACGGTTTACTCGAGAACAGGTTCGATGGAGAAGGTCCAGACAGTGGCCAGCTCGCAGCCAAGATTTAAATTCAATTAATCATGCTTGAGACAGACTTGGGGGATACGTTAGATCACGTTCTTCTGCTCCAGCTACCTAACATGATTTTTAGAGTTCCATACTTCAAAAGGAAAAACGGAACCCTTATAGGATCACTTTGTTGTCCGTCTGTCTGTCAAGACCTTTTACCTCGGGAATGCGTGGAGGTATCGGATTGAAATTAAAACCATATACTCAGGTCTATGGTTTCTTGATGCTGTGAAAAAATCAAACTTCTAAGTTAACGGAAAAAAGATAAGGCCGTTTATATCGCAAAAACTGTGTACTTTAACATTCAAAGGATTCAAAATTCATAGGGTACTTCCCGTTGACCTAGAATCCTGAAATTTGGCATGAAGCAAGGTCTCCTAACACAAGTATAGGAAAAAAATCTGAAAACTGTAAATTTCCAGTTACAAAAAAATTGCAATTCGGAAAAATCTTCGTAACTCAATACGGGAATTGAACTGTTTTCATTGGTAAGTTTGTACGGAACCCTCAATGTGCGAGTCCGACTCACACTTGCCCGGTTTTTTATAATACATAAAAAACCGGGCAATAAATCATCTCAAACATAGTACCTACTCCAGACTTACGAATTCAACTTATACAACATACTTTAACTCATTAACTATATCGATTCTAATATTTTTCACATCATGTTATATTTCTTCCCAAAAATAATTAAAAAAGTCACAAGTTGGACACAACAGACACAACCCAGGTCACGGCAGGTCATAGTGGGCGTTACTGCCACTACCCTACCAGCACACAGCTGGGTTTGGGAGCAAAATAACCCCTCAGTTGCTCGGATGTCCTGGTGACCATGTATTTGTATGGTCAACCATATAACACGACAAGCTTGTAAATTTGTGATTTTTCATGATACAGTTATGAAATTTAATACATAGATTCTTTACACGAAAATACTAAAACTAATGTCGTGTAATATCTAAGCAACTTTTCCACTTTTTACTAGTGACGCGGATATTTTGCGTGACAGTGTAATAATTTTCTGCGACCTCCTTTCTAGTCTAATCGCTTTTATATTTAGATTAATCATAAATCAATCAGTTAATTACTTGTTCTTCCGATATTGGGGCGTTGATTTTACTAGGCCGGTTACAGGATTAATGTTCCGCTTGAAACGTGTAGACTTGTATTAAATTAGGCTTCGCACCAATCATCGGCCTAAGCCACAGATCATGGAGATGGCTCGAAGACGGCACTTTTCAAATTTTACATATCACTTAATGATCTCTTCTTGAGGCGCGCGTGGAACATAAGTGCTATCGCCAACTCGGGCTTGGTCCGGACGGTTACTGGACGGCTGGATGGTGAGCTATTTACCCATTGCTCGCCGTCCGCAAGCCTACACTTACGGTGGTTAGAAATCAGGGTCGATCACAGGATCAGAGGAAGGGGAGATCGGGGAAGGAAGCGACTGCTTGCCATTCCTCCTCCCCCTGGACCATGGCATGTACCAGGGCAGGGCGCGAGAGGTCGTTGCCGCCGATCGCCAACACGAGGACACGGTGGTGCTTCACCTAACCGGGGCACACCTCCACTGTATGCTCCACCATGTCTTCCGAGCGGCTCACACTATGGCGATACCCGGCCGTTTCTTCCGCACGAATCCAGTGCAGGAACCTCCCGAAATTAAAATATCCGGTGACCACCTGCGCCATGCGGAAGATGACGACGCCGTGAGGTCTTTCCAGCCACTCCACCCATAATTATGGCATATCCAGCACTGGGTTGCGATAGTCATTGTCATCATTATATCATGAATGTAGACTGGCCTGTTGGTCTAGTTGTCTGTGGCCCTGTCTGCTATGCCAGAGGTCATAGGATCGATTCCCACCCAGGACAAATGTTTGCGTGATGAGCATGATCATTTGTTCTGCTTCTGGGTGTAATATATAAGTATGTTACACAATGTAAAGCACCTATCTCGATTTGAACTCAACACATACGATTCGTAAGCCGGGTCGTTATCACTGCTCTATGGCAATACCGGACAATTTCGTCTAGGAAAAACATTAAACTATAACCTTCAAGGATAATCATCACCATTATCATCATTTCGGACGCAAGGTGTCCACTGTTGGACATGCCACCCCCAGTGCCTATAACGACTGGTCCTTTGCGTCTCGCATCCATCGGAATCCAGCGGCACTCACCAAGTCATCGGTCCACCTTATGAGAAGCGTTCCAACGTGACATCTGCCGCTAAGAAGTCGCCACTCTGGAACCTTTTGTTCCCATCGAATATATAAGTTCTGCGAGTAATGTGCCCTGCCGACTGCCAGTTTGCTGATTCTTCGTGTTATATCGGTAAACTTGGCTCTCTTAAGGATATCTTCATTTCTGAAGTGATCACACAAAGAAACATCGAGCATAGCCTTTTCTATTACCCAAACTACCAGTGAATGATACACTATCTTTTAAGCAAGCTGGTGAAACTGACTTGGACCAACATACCAATAATATAACATCTTTATAGCATTTGTGTATAACTATACAGGTATCCACCACAAGCACTTGCTTCGATTCAAGATACCTCGGTATTAAGATCTAGTGAGATTAGATCTGTCTCATGGAATATGCAGAGAATCCTCTCGAACCGATGGTTGCATCTTCCATATGGATACAGCAACTTTGAAACGAATCTATTGCTACGATTAATTATGTAAGTTAGAATTGGAATGCAGCTGTTCTGTACGAATAAGGGTAGGTTCAATAATAGTATGAAATTTATCTACATAGCGTAATCAGCTTTCTTATTTTCCTACGGCTGGGACTCGTGCCTCATCTCTAGGACCATGGATTCGCTTCCGAAAGGGACACCAGTGGCCTTGAAACGCAAGGCAAAAAAGGAAAATAGGATAAAGTGGGAAAAGTCTTAGGTTGATTGTCCACCTAAAAATATGCCTCATCTTTAGGAGACTCCACCACGCGGGTCCAGTACGGGTTGGTGGATATGTAAATAGCATTACCTACATATTATCATAGACAAATAACTAGATATTAAAATAATGAGATATGATTGCCGGAAAAATAATAATGAGAAAGATCAGGAAAATATAACGTCCAATATCAAAAAATCTATGTTTAGCTAACGCAAGGATACGAAGTAAATAATCTCAATAAATTGTCTGTCATTCCCTCGTAGTTTATATTAATCGAGATTCCCCTCGCTTATTACAGAAGAGGTGGAAAATGAAAATGAGTGAGCATAACATAAAACATTCAGCAAGGAGCGCAGCCGTGGAAGAATTAACAAAGACTAATTAAGAGTAACAAAACATTTGGGAGCAGTTAAAACACACTCGTAACGCAAAGAGGCCGTAGCTGCGGGATGCGGCAAACTGGGAGTGTGTACAGGTGGCCGCGGTTCACTAATTCACTGTGTTTGTTCGTTCTTAATGAAAATACAACAGGCGTACGCTCTATTGTTTACTCTATATTCCAGCCGGTGGCGTGGCGTAAGTGGCTGCGATGCGGTGCGCCGGCGTGCAACCTACGCCGCCTAACTCCCGTAAGATCCTAATTAGATCGGTCGCACCTCTAACACCCAACTGCGATCAACCAGCGCGTGGAAACCGTTTCGTTTTATCTAGCCTCACTGCTTATACTAACCTTATGTTGAAATACGTGTATCGCGTCATTCACCCTATTACCAGCTCTATTATTCATGGACAAACCAACAGACTTCCTAATTTGTTTTCGCTACTATTACCGCTTACCAGAATATTTAAGTTTCGCTTCGAATTTGCACGCAAGTGCGTGACTAGAGTTGGGATTCAATATTGACCTGCAAATGGAATCGGCTTCTCGAATAATTACTGAATACGTAGACAACAGAATTGATTAAAGAAGATAGTTGTAACAACAAAGGATAGACTAGTTCCAACATCGAGATTGTTTGAATAGTTCATTAGTTATTTCAGTAAAGCGGTTGAGAACCTTTGCCCTATAATTCAAACTTTGAATTGAAATTGAAGGAAGAAAAAGGTTTGAATTCCGAACACACAGAATTAATCATTTCGTGACCAGTCGGTGATTGTGGAACATAAATAAGACCATTGAGTTCTTAATAGTAGTGAATTCTAGAAAATTCAATTAGAATAAGAAATCTAGGTTGTTAAAGAATTCTATGATATTTCTTATCCCTAACTATCTGTTCTTGAGAAAAACGGGAAATAATGTTGGAGCACCGCAGTCGTCTCCTTTAAATGAATAATAATTTGCACGGAAGCTAACTTCAGGTTTTTCCATTTTCATTTGATGGTAAGGTAATAGAAATTAAAGAGAAAAATTCAGCGTAAAATTTCTGGAGCTGAGTTGGCGAGTAGATTGAGGTGAGCATAAAAATATTTCTTGATATTAAAGTTTAAATATATTATTTATTCCCAGGTTAGATAATAATTTGGAGCCGTGTTTCCCTTCTGAGTGCAGTGGATGGTTCGCGTCAGTTTTCATGTATCGATTACCGTTCCGAAATTAAGTTGCCACCTAAAACGAGGTGGGCGATTAGGCCGGGCTGACCGGGGTAGGAAAACCAAGATTCTACTTTCCAGTAGGATTATTACTTTGTCTCATGTTCGCAACTCTGGTACAGGTACACGAAGAGTGCGTATAACACTCTTCGTGTACAATATAATAACGCCTTTAGAGCCTTACTTAAGCTGCCGTGGCGGTGTAGTGCGACTGGCATGTTCGCTGAGAACAGAGTTACTGATTTTCATGGGCTGTTGAGAAGACTCAGGGCATCTTTCCTGTCTCGACTGATGCGATGTGGGAATAAGGTTGTGTCTGGAGTGTTCCAGGTTGTGTACCTGCTGAGACGTTGGCATTTATGAATTATGAATTTTTTATTTTTTATTTTTATCTTATCTTAATTTTGTAATTTTGTAATTAATTAATTTTGTATGTTACTCAATAATTTTAATTAGAATTTAGTTTATTATAATTGCAATGTATTTATTTATTTTTAATCTGTTTATTATAATGTGATGTAAGGGTAATATTGGTTGTTACTATGGGCTTAATGCCTGAAATAAACGATTATTATTATTATAACAGAATTAATTTCAGAAAATAGGCTACGAATTTTTGCGTTATTTAAATCAGTTTTGTGTAGACACAATTAACTTTTTGCTTCATAAAGATGTAAAAGTAATCTATTATGCCAGTAACAAAGTTCAAATGAAAATAATTTCGTCGGGACATTGATTTCCACGAAATATATGGGTATATATTTTTGTTTTTGACAATAAAACTCTAACAAAACAATTCAACAAGCATAAACTGTAACATAGACCGTTGCCCGCAGCGGCCCATTTATTTCAAGTAAAGCGGTATTACAAACAATTTTTGGTGGTGTCCCGATATAACGGGGCGCCATGGTGACAGTACCCCCCCGCCCAGTAACAGCGTGTGTAATTGCCGACCCGACCCCCTCCCGCACCCCCGCTCACTCGCTTTATAATAACATAAATACATTATAATGTATTAACGAAGGGATATACAATTTCTGGGCATTTAACTTGAGATAAGACGATGGAATTCCAGGTTTTTGGGAAATTCTTAATAATGTCTTGTTATTACAAAACATATTTAGAATTTTGCAAAAACCTTTGAGATTAATGTTGTTATGATTTAATAAAATAATGACGGTATCTATTGTTGTGCAAGATAAGATTGGCTTTGAAAATTGTAAAGTAACCATTGTGATTAATGGAAAAAAAACCACAGCACAAGGACAATAAATCTGGCTAACCGATGTCGCTTGGTAAGACTAATGTCAGATATTCGGACTTTTGACTATTTGTAACATCTGTCTATCTACAAATGAGAGTCACGAAGAAATCCCATCTATAGACTGACCTCGGCTGGTGTTGCTTAACCTTGGACATTAAACCATATGGATGTTATTAATTGTCTACCAGCTTATTGCAATACAAGGTCATTGCTAAATCATTATCTATTTGTTTCAGGGCCGCATTCAAACAAACCAGGCCCAATTAACTAGAGAGAATTACGTTCTCTCAATTTCATCGACCTCCTCGAAGAGTTATGAGTATACATGTGAAGGAATAGAGAGGGCGGGAGAGGTATGAGAACAAAATGCGTGAAATTGTGTGAGGAGTGATATGAAAGAAAGAGGAGTTGGTGACAGCGTGATGGGAAATAGGACAGAACGGAAGACACTATCTCGCGCGGGGCTGGGAGATAGTGTCCGACTTTCTAAGGGCGCGGAGATGTCATTGTATGATTTTCCCACCGCAAAAAAGACTAGCGATTTACTAAAAATGTACAGATTAGTTTATAAAACTAAAACAATATAACGGTAAAACGTTGCTTGTAGAATAATCAAAATGATTTTTTCGGGTTTTAATCGATTAAAGTAATTTTTAGAGGCATACTAGTGATTTTTTTTTTTATCGTAGTTAAGGCCTTCGCGCCCGAGCAGTGGCCATAAAACAGTGACTTTCTGAAGCATGCTCCTTGGTAACGGCTTAGTTAATAGGTTTGAAAAAAAAAATATTTATGATTCATGTACAACATTATCAACACTATGATTTTTTCGTGCAACTAATACTTCTGTCTAAAAAATATTTAACTATTTAGCAACTTTTCCCTACTCCTTCGAAATGGCCTGGATCTTTAAAAATATTTTTACATAGAAAAATAGCGTGTCCTTCATAATGTACATCTTATAATTATGTCTTATATGTTAAAGTCGTCTTAGTTGCACTATTTATACCTCAAGAACGGCTGAACCGATTTGTCTGAAAGTTGGTGGGAAGGTATGTAGCTTAGAGCCAGGAGGCGGAAATAAGATATTTTTTATCCCGTAAAATAAAATAAAAATGGTAAAAAATCTACACATTTTTGTGTATAGGTAGAGTGTAGAGTGAGGTAGAGTAAGATAGAGTAGGGTAGAGCGGGAGCGAAGCCGCGGGCAAATGTTAGTAGCATATATAAATCAATCAGCATTTCGCAAATAAAATGGATTTAAACCTATGCGGGCGCAGCTGGCCAGCATTTAACTCTGGTCAGATGTTTAAGGTACTAAATGCCTAATTAGCTGTATTATGTTTTGAACATACTATGTATTATCCATTTATCCTGAAGAACATGTATTTTACTGATTCTGTTCATTCATATTGACTGGCCAGTTGGTCTAGTGGTTATTGGCCTTGACTGCTATGCCGGATGTCGTGGGTTCGATTCCCACCCAGAACAAATGTCTGTGTGATGAGCACGATCATTTGTTCTGTGTCTGGGTGTTATTTATCTATAATATGTATATATTTAAGTATATAAGTATGTTTATCAGCTGTGATACCCATAATACAAGCTCTGCTTAGCTTGAGACTAGACGGTGTTGTGTGATAGTTGTGGAAAAAAAAAGAAAAAAAAAAATACTTTTGCGCATTATTTAACTCGCGATTGGCTCCTCTAGTCCTCTTAAGGAGTTTACGTTTTGAATCCTACTAAGTCAGTTAAAAACACTACACTTGTTTTCTGATTAAAACATTTGTCTTTGTGAGTACTTATTTTAAGGCAGGCTGGCCAATTCACGAGATTTAACTAAGTAAATATTCTCAATTAACATCGAGAGTTTGAAACTAATAAAGTAATATACGTTGATTCTATAATAAGGTTGCATCTCTGAGGTGGGATGGCTGTCAAGCGCTAGTTTATATCGATAAAAAAAAAACCGGTTCTTATGCATTGTTGTATGGATGATGCTTCGATGAAACATTTTACATATTTCATTGAAGGTATGATGGAAGCTCCATTTTACTTCTTTTTCTCTTTTCAGCCAGGCTTTTCAAGTCAACTTTCCTTTTGAGCGTTGCTAACTCATGTTAGGTACAAACTCTTTGGTAAAAAAGGTGGCATGAAAATAAAAAATTAAAAGGAAAAATTTGGAAAGTTGTCACTATTGACAAAAACGAAATGTAAATGCTATAAATTCCAATAAAAATGGACGACTTTTTCAAGAAAGTTAAAAATAATGAACCAGTCCTTAAAAATTTTGAAGTTGAAGTAAATCCGAACGAAGATGGTAAGTCGGCTGAGGTCTGCTGAGGTTATCGATGATATTATAATTGTGAAATACCTGTCTTGATTATTTTGTCTGTTGTACTGCAACGGGGATAGATATGACGCAATGACCAGCTTTTGTAGGATAGACGGCAGAAGTCGCGCGTAAAATCTAGTGAATGATAATGGAAGCCTGAGTTTATGATAAAGGGCATAGTTCCTCCTCCACATGATCAAACTTTTAATGTACTGCGGTGTAGGTGCAAACAATTTATATATAGCAAAACAGAAGCTGAAAAACCCCTTGGAACGCACCCAGCCAAACCAATATTAATGACATATTTGTTTCAGCCGGCCAAACTAAAGAAGCTACACCAGGGATGAAAGATACTCAATCAGATAACTTAACATTTGTTGGAGGCATCGCAAAACCCTTGGTAGCTGAACCGTTGAAAGAAGATGTGATTCACAAACCTACGACTGCCGGTGAAGTAGGTGAAGAATATAAGTTTAATTATTTTACGGACACACCAATAAATGATCAATCACTCAAACCAAATGAGACAGATGCAGTATATGAGCCTAATGAGCTTGAAAAGATGTTAGAAGAAGCTGGTGAAACGACAGATTTCCTCAGCTAGGTTGATAACAACCTAACTAAGAATGAAACTAATCAAGCTAACCAAATGAATATCATGGCACACAAATTTACTCTGTACCTTTCTGTTTATTCTCATTCTCATTTGAAATAATATTAAATGTTGCATGGTTGCGCTGCAAGTGTTGTGGACTAGATAAATTATACGTTAAGTCTCGGTTTAAATAAATTTTGAGTTGATTTATGCATTGTGATGATTTTATTTTACCTTAATCTTATAAACTAACTCATCCATTTAATTCTGATTGAAAACTATAATCGATGCTGTAATCTCTTGTGCTTCGTTGAAGGCTGATCAAAAAATATTGGCTGAAAGAACTAGAAACTAAGGAGTATAGGCAGACTACTAACTAAAGAATCGGTTGTAGTAGTATTAACAGCAATTGACGTATTTTGGGTGAATTATGATTAAGTGGATTAGTTCCTCGAATTAGCATGAAGACCTACTGAGAACTTTCTTGCATTGTTATGAGCACTTGGTATGATGGCTTAGTAAAGCTCGAGGGAACACAATCGTATCGACGTGTCGGACGTTTATCATCAGCTGCATGATAAAAAATATGAAGAGAGGTTGGTACTCACATTGCCATGAGGGCCCTCGCCAAGGAAGGTGACTGGTCGCATGCGCCCCCGCGGGAAATCCAGCAGGGGCGCCACTCCGTTTGGGGGCTCGGCTTCAGGAAGTTTGATGGACGTGAAGAGTCCAGGTGCTGGCTTCTCACGGCGACATGCGCGTTCTTCCGGATACGTCTGTGAACAAACTCTACATGTAAGTATTTGGAGTCACAAGCTTAACATGTCTGATGTATTTGGTTAGATTGGACCGAGTGTTGCAGGCGTTCTTTAAGAAGGTAAAGGTGGGTGTCTTAGGTGTCTTCAAGGCAAGAGTGAATAGGCTCTTAATAAACTAGTGCGCCTCACCATGAACGATTGCATCACAATCAAGTGGGATCGCAGTCAAGCACTAGTTTATATCAATTAAAAAAAGGTGGGAAACATAATGGTTAGTAGGTGCAAACAACGTTCGGTTGTGACCATAGTAGACACGAATTTAACTTTATGAAGAGATTTGGGTCGATGATCAGCTGGTTTTTAACCACCGACGGAAAAGAGGGTGGTTATAAGTTTGACGTATCTGTCTGTGTGTCCTAGCTCCTACATGAATTAACCAATTTTGATGAGTTTTTTTTGTATTTTAATTAATACGACTACGATACGACTCATTTTAAAAAACTTTTCAACGTTGTTGTACTTCTATGCATAATGCATAATAAGCATATTTACTAAGTGAAGATATTTGTCATCATTCCTTACGTCTTCTTATCCAAGACGTATATTGTGAATAGTAGTAAGTCTAGATTTCCTAAAATCGTTGCGAGTTGCAGTGGTATGGTCTGGTGTTCCTAGCTCAGTGACGATTCCATGGTAAGACCCAGCTCTCCTTGTATGCCAATAGCAATACTATATGTGCTAGTGAACTGCGGCCATACCAGGACATGCTAAAATGTCAATCGTGCGATCGAAAAAGAGAGATAGACTTATAAATATTTATTTATTATATTCTTTATGGTACACCATTATACGTACAAAAATAAGAAACTAAAAATAAAACACACATATACAATGGGCGGCATATTATACACCCTATATAGTTCCATCCCTTTATCAGTTCAGTTTAGGTCGTAAAATCGATTGCAATAAGAGCTCGTGGTAGCACCTTTGTTCTTCTAGTCGACCAAGAAAATGAACGATCAGCCAACGTCGTATATAGGGACGAATTAAATTATTTAGCGAAATTCCACATTCCACGGCTGGACCCATTTGGATAATTTTGGTCTTGAAATATTCGTGATACTTCAGGAAAGGTTTAAACGGTGAGAAAATATAGAATATTTCACGATAATAAAATCCAACTATTAGGTGGTACGAAGTTTGCTGAGTCAGCTAGCATATGTATATATATTATGTCTTGTTTGTCTTGTGTTTGTTGTGTCTTGTGTTTGTTGTGTCTTGTGTTTGTCACCACTCCTCGGCTTGACCGATTTGGATGAAATTTAGTGTGTATAGAACTGGGTCTCTAGATGGTTTGAAAATAGAACAATGGAACTCGGTAAGTGGCGCTGCAATCGTGAAAACCATCTGTAGGACAGGACAACGTTTGTCGAGAAGTTCGCTAGTAAGTGGGTATACAATATTATAAAGCTTTAAAGTTTGTTTGTTTACTTGATTGAAAAGTATTGATTTTTATTTGTAAATATAGGCTTCGGCTTTATTTTTTGCCAAGTTTAAATTGTTCCGAAAATGGAATGGAAGAAAAAACTTGTTGCACCGACCACAAATAAAACGGTTTATGGGCAGAAAGATGATGATGAAAATACACGGAAAATGATTGTGAATATACAGTTTAATACATTGAGTGTACCGGATTGAGTTCTAAATAAAATTATATTAGAATGGCGAGTTGTTAACAAAAGTATTGATCAATAGGCGCTGTTACTACACGTAATGTTCGATAGCACACACATTTTATATGTACCCGTAAATAACCTTGTTCCCGCTTAATTGCTATTCCCCTTCCAAGATTGCGTTGCTATAATTTATACCGTACCATGAATTATTACAGACGTAGGTGTATTATATGTGTGGACTGCAGTTATTATGAGGCCATCCATTACAAATAAAATTACAAATGAGGTCTGTTTGATGTTCTTCCCGCAACGAAACATTTTCCTTCATTACGAATAAATCTAAACTGTTTGCCATATAAAATGATAAGCTACGTGACCAGCAACAAAGTTTAATATGTTCAGCGGTTACTTAAATCTCAAAGAATTAGCTCGACCGCACGCGACGAAGCAAACTCGCCGCGTCGAACTTAGCCCACACAAAACAAACGTTATTCGGAATAGAAAGTCGGCTGGCAAAGCCGGCGACTTAGTAGTAAAGCCGAGCAAAGCCATAGTAAAACATTAACAAAACACGATCGGCCACAACGAATCGCTGGCTCATAATACCTCGTGTACTCATTTATCATTTCGGAAACGACCGCGTAATACCCATAATGAGTAAAATCCAAGCATACCTTGGGCAATACCATTAATATTACAAAACCCGGTCTCTCCCCTTCAATGGATGTACCGACAACCGAGCGACCGAGGTACTATAGTTTGAAGACCTTTGTGGTGTACGAATTTGGTGTAGGTACACTTTATGTGTAAGCGTTTGTAAAGAGGTGTGTGTGTGCGGGATGTACCTTAGTTTTTGTCTACCGTCGTGGCAGGTTCGCGTGAATTTATGTTAGGAAGGCGGAGGCAGGTGGAAACTTACTTTAAGGAAAAGTTGTGGTTGATTTTATAATAAGATATTTTCGAATAACTCACTTCAAATTTCATTATCTCTCTTAAGGCACGTAAGGAAGGTACTCTCTGTGTGTTAATTAAGTACTAGGTGAAAAATATTTCTGTGATAGACTTTTAGGATTCTATTCACATATAATTTTAAGGGATTGTTTTGTAATGCAAAAGGTAATTGGAGGAACGCAAAAGTAAAATCTGACAGTCTCTATCGTTGGACTTAGAGCTTGAGATATATTCGATGATTATGGAGCCAAAAAAAGTGGGTTTGCTTAGAATGCAAATAATAAATAAAAATACTAGCGATTCCCAGCCGCTGATTTATGTAGGTTGTGGACTCTAGGAAGTGCAATTTTCTGTATACTCTTTATATATACTCTGTAAGGATCAGCGATAAGAGTGCTTACTTGGCTACCGCTGAGGACCGGTATGCCACTACGGAGAACCTTACAGGTAAGCTTTTTACGTGATTGAGCCTTTTTTCAGTGGAAAAGTTAGGTGGAGTTCTGTTCAGTGGCGTAGTGAGGTGTTAAAGGCCCAGGGGTAAAAAAAAAAAAACTGAAGCCCCTTTTTTACATGAGAAATCATCAAATAACCTCTCCTGCTCTAGGTGGAGTAGGAGAGAGTGTCAAACATTTACAGACTAAAACGAGTTGCTACGATTAAAGTAGGTTTGTAACCGAAATTCAGGAAGCTTGCTAATTAGGTTTTGGCCCCTGATTTTTAGGGTCCCGGGGCACTGCGCCGCCTAGCGCTTCGGTAGCTACGTCAGTGCCTATGTTCTTCCAGATACCTTTTGCGGTTCAAGGCCACGGAAACTGTTTCAATCAATCCCTGTGCTGACTTCAGTGTGTGAGCACCCTATGAACACAATGCAAGTAGGAGCCTAGCATGTTACATAATCTTAATTAGATTATTAATTAAACAAGCTGAGTACTAAACGTGTTTCTCGTTCGTAGAGTAAGCCAATAGAGGAGAGAAGGCTGTTTTGATACACTACCTGTGATATATCTACTTACTAAATCCGAAAGCCTGGCTTTTTACATATTACTACAATATGTAACAAGCTGGGCTCAAATCATCGGATCAAGGATGATAAAAGGATTGATCGAAAGAGTTAACCTAGCCCCAGGGCTACGTTAACTCTTTCGACCAATCCTTTAACGCAAAGGGCAACTAAAGAGACAGGTGAGTTTTAGTGATTTAAAGTTTGACCATCTGGCTTCACTAAAAGCAAAAGAAAATATTTGATAATTAAAAAAAAAGATAAAACGACTCAACCTGTCATAACATTTCTAGAACGTCTAAACAGTAGCTACCAAAACAAACCACATTTTTAATTACTGATCTTTTAATTAAAACCATTATTTAATTTTCCTCGTCGCAAAATTAAAAAGTTAAAAGGCTGTCAAAGAACAAAGTACAATAATCTGCAAATGAGTTTAATCAACAGAAAAATTAATTGGCTGCAGTCGAAAGGTAAAGGGTTTTCTGTCTGGTAACTTTATCCTTTTCTTTTGTTTACCAGCCGTTAAATTGATAAAATTATTTATTCAGTTAGAAGAAAAAAAGTCTTACTGACTATTCGAACAGTGTCCGAATAGACACATTTATATTAAAATATTTTTTTACTGATGATTCAGACACATACTGTTTAGTAGTCAGATAAAAAGTTTTTTTTTTTTAAATTGATATATACTAGTGCTTGACTGCAATCCCACCTGATGTTAAGCAGTGATGCAATCGTTGATGGTGAGGCACACTAGTTTATTAAGAGCTTATTCACTCTAGTTTTTAAATAAAATATATGGGAAAAAAGCGTTACCAAAACTATTTAAGGTGGCAGCTTTTTTTTTTTGTTTTTTTTTTTTTTTTAATAAATTGTGTCCATGCGGACACTGTCCGAATCTTCAGTAAGTCGAAAAAAAAGGTTTAAGGCCGTATCATGATCAAGAGCGCCGTCACTGTCTGATTGCAGAGAAAAGAAAGACATGCACGATGATACGATTCATGCAATTCACCGTAAAACATAATGCACTAGCTGCTGTTAGCGGTTTCACCCGCGTGAAAGTAGAAAATTGTCCTAAGGGTACATACTCTTAGGATAAAATTGTAACAGTATTCTATGTACTATTTCAGGATATAATCTATCACTGGACCAAGTTTCGTCGAAATCCGTTCAACCATTCGAGCGTGAAGAAGTGACAAACAATTTTCACTTTATAAATATTAGTGTGAATTACTGTGATTACTTGATTTGCTCAAGAATAAGTATAAATAAAAATAATATCTATACATTTTTCCACTGACTCAATAGGTACATTTGACTAAAATATTTTCAGTAACTAAGAATATTTGAGATTTTTGAATGACATCCTTAAATCTGTAAATACTGCATTAGAACGGAACACATTCAGTTATCATCATTTCTTCTCGGTACATAAATTTTATTTATGAGTAAATAGAATAAGCCGACGGCTATGCATAGCAATCCATTATTTAATTCAGCTCCAGTGTGACACCCCTGGCCGTGGGGAAGTTGAGTTGAAGTGGGGGGACGGGTGGTGTACTGGAGGGGGGGTTACGGGACATGTGACATATTCCCGTGCCACACGCCACTTACAGTCGCTAGTGTTGTGGCTACATGTTCCCGGGTGTTACCCGTAATGGAGTGCCCGCAGAAAATGGGGAGGCAAAAATGTTGCACTAGAATTATGCACGGCGTATGGAAGATTTAGATGAGGTGATCGCCAAGAGATGGCGGACTCAGTTGGCGGAAAACTGAAGCTTTCTTCCGGTTTAATGACGAAGAAAGGAAGGAAATAAGTCTATCGTGTTAACAGAGTAATGGCCAAATGGTCCAGAGACATGAAACACTATCGATTTGTAAAGATAAAATTAAAAAATAAAGTATTTTTTTCTAAAACTCGAATTAGTATAGGCATGTTCGAAATTAATTTCTTTAAGTAAACGAGTCAGTGACCTTGTAGGTAGTTGTCGGTCATTGCATACTAATACCTGCAAGTCACTGGCCTCGATCAACTGACGATTACTTAAAGAAATTAATTTCGTACACGCATGGATTAATTCGAGTTTAAAAAAAGTACTTTTTTTTTAATTTTCTGTTTACAAATCGATAGTGTTTCATGTACCGAATCGACCCTCCACGGGATTAATACGATCAAAACTTAACGGTGTATTTGTACCTACAAAATAACTACGCTTAGGTATACCTGCTTTTTCACTTATTTGACCAAAAATTACTCGCAAAACCCTCATGATATCAACCCTAAATCCCCCTAAATGAATCCCCGCCCCCAGATGACCCATCACAGGTATTTTTAATTAACTTTGAAATTAAAGCTTTACTGAAGATCGTTTTTCATAGCTGTCATATTTCCATGCAATAATTTTAGCTAATTCGCTGAACAGTAAGGTACTGTCATGTTGTTATTTATACACTTAAGTATTAAATTATAAGCCATGTTGAGGCTAGACTAAGTTTAGTACCTACAGTCGGAAAAATAAATAAGTTAACAAGTAAACTCTTCGAAGGACATAGGTTTTTTTAAGGTGCAATATCATTCATTGACATCTCCCACCCTTGGGCGGAGCGGGAGGGCGTTCGCAAGCCGAGTTCAAAGCTTAAGTTAAACTAGCGATTCGTTTCAGCTTTGTACGGGCAAAAATTATGCAACTCGTAACATAAATAATGTTCACCCTTATAAACCCCAATTAGAACATTAAGTTACAATCATAATTCAAGCAATAAAATTTAATTTATTTAACTTAGGTAGAGCAGAGGTGGCCGACTGGTAAAGGCCCCGACTTACGAGTTGTAGGTCGCGAGTTCAAACACAGCCAGGCGGCATTACTTTGTGTAATGTATTTCATCACCACTGCTCTCAAAACGGTGAAGGAAAACATCGTGAGGAAACCGGCATGTCCTAGAACCAAAAATTCGAAGACATGTGAGATCCACTAACCCGCACTTTTTTTTTTTTTTTTGGTAGGTAAAATCATCCAATGACAAATCCCGCCCTTGGGCGGAGCGGGAAGTAGTGTCAGACTCTTACTGACTAAAAACCTACCCCGTTCCTTCGTTGCCTATAGTGCCGGGGCTGAGCCTTCCTCTCAGAAAACGGCCCTTGGCCCCGGCAGGCTTCGACCCTGCCTGCCTGCAGCTAGCAGGCTGGGCCTCTACGGAGCAGGCTGGGCCTCTACGGCACTAACCCGCACTGGGCCCGCGTGGTGGATTACGGCCCATTCCGTCTCCTAGAGAGGAGGCCTGAGTCCCAGTAGTGGGAACAGGAACATTATAAGGCTGATGCTAACTAAGGTAGTTTTTTTTTTTAAAGAAATTAAGTAGTTATCTTAATTGTAGGCGTAGTATCGACGCATTAAATCCAATGGATGCGAGATACACAAGACCGATCGTTATGGCGACATTAGGGGGAGGCCTATGTCCAACAGTGGATATCTTTCGGCTGCGATGATGATGATGACATTGGTAGGGCATCGGTATTGGTGTTTACGCACGCAGCTAGTGGCGTAATCAAGACTTATCAATTTTATTAAAATAGATAGTGATCCTAAAAATTAAAAAACCGGCCAAGTGCGAATCGGACTAGCGCACTGAGGGTACCATACAAACTTACTTATGAAAATAATTCAATTCCCGAATTAGCTTACGAAATTTTTTCCGAATTGTGCATAGTTTTTTGTTACCAGTTTTCAGATTATTTCCTATACTTATGTTATAAGACCTTGCTTTATACCAAATTTCTGGGTGCTGGGTCAACAGGAAGTATCCTACGGCCTGAACGGCCGTAACTTTTTATTCCTTTGACTTAGATGTTTGGTTAGTTCACAGCTTCAAAGGATGCGGTCCCTTAATCTGTCCTAGCTCAGAGGACACCGGTGTCCTCTCACATCCACGCCACTATAGGCCTTAATTCCGATGTTTAGAGTCTACTTTTGTATGAACAAGTTGGGTAGTTGTGGATCGACGTGTTAAAGCAGTCTAAGCTGTGAAAAGACCTAAGTGTATGGTTTTAATTTCAACTAGACACCTACACGCGTTCCCTAGATAAAGACTGACAGACGGACAACAAAGTCGTTCTATAACAGTTCCGTTTTTCCTTTAGAGGTATGGAACCTTAAAAATATATTACAATTTATCACAAAAAATTACCTAGTTTTGCATAAAATACACTTTGAAACCGATTCATGAGCCGATTACGATCTTACATTTTCAAAGCTTTTATTATTTTACATGTTATTTTTGTAAACCTTTCCCTTTTATCGTTTTTTTCTGAAAAACAATCAAAATATAAGATATCGAATATACATAAAGACTTTGTTTTATATTCTATATTATTAAGTTAAGCCTAATCATAAAAATATCTTACTTAAAAGAGGATCTTAAGAGCGGAAAACCCGAGGTACATTATCATACAACCGCTCTTACGTGATAATGATGTTATTAAACATCTTTCTTCAGATGTTTTGGATACACAGATGTCTTGTCGATAGGATAGTTATAAAACCCCCTTTTTGTTGCTTGGGTGTTATCCAGGCTTCTTCAGAAATCTAAACATAAATTTGTGTAAAACTAATCCAGTAAAGACCTCTGAAAATCTGCTATTTTACGTGAAATTTGGCTCTCTTTAATATTCATATATTAAAATTATTAAAAAGAACTTCTATAGAAGCCTTGCACATTACATCGAGATTCTAAATGATGTTAATTTTTCTTAAATTTTATAAGTGTATCCTATTTGGGTGTTCGTCATTGAGATAGCGCTGCGTTTTCATAGAGAATAGCACCACAGGCCTGTATAAGTCTCTACGATTTTCTGTTGATTTCTTTTGTCCGAACGTGATAAAACCTGTTTACAAAATAATGAATGGAGGCTGAAATATTCAACAAGAGTAACCCCCGAATGGTAGTTCAGTTCGTACTTAAAAACCACGTTATTATGTTTACATTTGAATGTATTTCGTGCGTTATAAATTTAAATGTTCCATGAATATAGTAACAGAAGTGACTGGAGCCGATCTCAGGGTTTGCCTACTGTGATAAGATATACAAGGATTATAAAAACATTGATACCGATTTATATTTAATTCAGTTGACACCAATTAGTATATATTTTTGGGTTTAAGTGAAAATTAAAAAAAAAATAGAAGTACTTTTTCAATCCTGGCTACCATCACTTTTTAGACAGGCAATGTTGCGAAAACAGCATATAATTTGATTATCTTTATTGTAATTTTGATAATTTAGGTGGATGATATTTCGTTACGTTAGTATTCATTTTAATCGATACTATTATATCAATTTCTGTGTTTCGTCAATATCGTTAGTTATCAACATTTTATGTTTCGATATAATTATCATTGCAACACTTGTCATGTGTTTGTTTTGAAACTAAAATTGTTTTTATTCAAGTTATTTATCATGCAATTCAATTAAGCAAAATTTACCCAAAAACTTTATAAATGGTTCCAGAAGCAATGCATAGCGCATCGTAACTATTCGGGACCTATTAAAACACTTCGCAAGTTGTGTTAAAGTTTCGCTAACTTCGGAGTACTTGTTCAGAAAGCGAGAAAACTTGAAGATCGCTGTGTGTATAAAAATACCGAAACTAAGAAAATACGTACTCTGGTTCCATTTTAGTAATGAGTGGTTTATTTGACTGGTATTCACTGCATTTGCTTCAGATTTTTAGATGCAAGTTCTTTGAGTGGTACATGCTTTTAAGCAGCGAGAGTTTTAGCGGTTTTGGCTTTTTAAGCCCAAACTACAAGTATCTTTCCTGATAGATACAACTTGAGAATCTTTAAGTCAAGAGTGAACGTTATATCGACATTCAGTCATTTGGTCAGAACAAAGGAATTGGGGGCGTGGCTAACTTCAAGCGTTCACGCTAAACGAAACGATTGTAACTTGGTTACAGGGGCGGGTTATTTTTAGGTAAGCGTGCGCCATCGTCGAGGACATCACTTACCATCAGGAGAGATAGTGGTCAAGCACGAGCCTATCAAAGACAATAACAATAATTTATTGCAATACCATAATCCTTTGTATTTGTTTTCCATATTTCGCATTAGTTTCCCCTTCAAGGGGTTCATCCTTGGGTAACCTAGTATAGCGTGTATAGTTCCATGAAAATATCTTTGCATGTTGGCTTTGGTCCCTCGTACGCTAACCAAAGGTTCAGGATCCCGCGATCCCTAGGTGAATAAATAAATAAAAATAATAATGGAAACTATGTATTATATAGGGTGACTGGTAATTAGTGAACGATACTTAAACACGTGATTGTAGTCATGATAACAAACAACTTTTACTATGGGACCAAACCTGAAATCGCAAAAAAAAAATTGCTAAGTTCAGTACATTTTTACGAGTTAGGTGAACATGAATGTACTGAAATTGGCAGATAATATTCGTGATTTCAGGTTTGGTCCCATAGTAAAAGTTGTTTGTTATCATGAATAAAATCACGTGTTTGAGTATCGTTCACTAATTACCAGTCATATAAAAACGCAGTGCAAACGTCAGTAAACAGTTTTCGTCAATAAATCTGCAAAAGATTATTTTTCGGGGTAACAAACTTTTCCCATAACGGCAGCGTATTATAAGGCGGGTAAGGAGCCCCGAAGGAGCAAGTGGCAATGGGGAAAATTCTTATAGTTACATGTAAGTAATGCTAGCGCAATAAATCCGCCTGTGCAGGTACCTGGCTTACACTGAATATTTAAAGCGTTACCGAGTGAAACACTAACTTATTACCACCTGCTAGGACATAAATATTATAAGAGATATCTTGAAAACAGTGTTAGTCAAATGTAAATGATGTAGTGGGCTTAACGCGGTGTTCTACGCACGCGAGTGCGAACGCGAAGCGTTGCGGCGCGAATGCAATAAATAAATGATATTCTGTTGCATATTTGTAAGTTTAAAAAAAAAAACGGGGTATATAGGGTGACTGGTAATTAGTGAACGATACTTAAACACGTGATTGTAGTCATGATAACAAACAACTTTTACTATGAGACCAAACCAGAAATCATGAAAAAAAATCTGTTGGTCAGTACTTTTATGTTCGCCTAACTGGTCAAAATGTACTGAACTTGGCTGATTTTTTCGCGATTTCACGTTGGGTCCCATAGTAAAAGTTGTTTGTTATCATGACTACAATCACGTGTTTAAGTACCGTTCACTAATTACCAGTCACCCAATATAATATAAAAGAATTGCTTTAACTATGACGATAGTCGACAGTTACAGTTTTCGTGTAATTTATTTCATAATTAGAGACAGAGATGCAGCTTCGCGGTATTAGAAATATTTAAAATTCTCAACTCTTCTTTACTTATAATATGCAAATATTTACACTTAAACCTTCCTCATGTAACACTCTGTCTGTTGATGAAAACAGCATGAAAATCCGTCCAATAGTTTTTGAGTTTATTGAGAACATACAGACAGATAGACAAATGTTCCTAAGCAACATTAAAATGCTGATTATGCTTATTGGGAAAGCTAAGTTCGTTAACATCTCATTATTACTCACAAAAGCAGAGACGTAAACAAAGACACAGGTGAAATCGCAAGGTACAGCTAGTCTAGGATAAGATGAAGTTCATTACTACTCTTAAATACCAAAGTTTTCATGAAAATTTTAATGGGGAGTACAATTCAAGAAGATAAATAGAAGGCAAGCATCTCTCCATTGCTATTGAAAGCTAGGCTTGGCGCCGTGAGTTGGAACAAAGATACCTGCGGCGGTGCGGAGACAAAGCATTGCACTTGCTAAGAAGTGAGACGAAGCGGGCTTTTTATAGCTACGAAAGTAAACGACTATAGAGGCCTGTCTCACAGCGTTCTCGCTTCTATAACTTTTTTTGGAGTTAGAGCTTTTTGTTGGTTTGAAAATTGATCATTATGTAAATACCTGCAACTACATACACCACTATTTTTTAATTATGGCAAATACTTAAAGGGCTTATTAGAAAAGGTCTTGTTATTATTTAAGTAAAGTCTCAATGCATAATTATTATGAGCGTTTGTTTATATCCCAAAATCTCACTCAATTTATGGAAACATTGTACAGGTTATTTTTTATGAATGAAAGAATGTCAATAAAAAATGGAAAAACACTGCGCTTAGTATTTTTTAGTAGTAGTTGTTATGAATGATGATTCAATTATGAATTTACCAATAATGACAAATTTTTGTGGACATTTTTGGGATTTCGTTTTTTGTACTTTTGACTACACAAATATGATCAGTAACGGGTACTGATTGAGATCCATTTTTTTGTGCACTAATTAAAAAATAGGGGTGTATAAAAATAATTGAAGTAAGCATAATATTCATTATCAGCCTTATACAGATCCCACTGCTGGGCTTCAGGCTTCCTCTCTAGGAAAGAGAATGGACCATTATTGACGACGCAGACCCAGTTCGGGTTACTTGATGTCACATATCTTCGATTTTTTTTTATTTATGACATGCCATTTAGGACATGCCGGTTTGCTCATGATATTTTCGTTCACTGTTTTAGACTACACCACCGCTTTGTTTTTAATATCAAAATTAGTTTTTTTTTGATAATGCCATAACACAAGCTTTGCTTAGCTTGAGGCTAGACGGCGTTGTGTGATAGTTTTAGAATGTTATTTTATTATAAGATTAATTGTTCATTTTAAGAAATCTTATACCGAGAGAATAGATTGTTTATATTAATTTACTGGTCGCTAACTATATCTATACTATGAAGAAATCTGTTGCAAACTTCTTTAGATATAACCAAATTTGTTTGGTTATATCTAAAGAAGTGCAACGAAGGAACGGGGTAGGTTTTTAGTCAGTAAGAGTCTGACACTACGTCCCGCTCCGCCCAAGGGCGGGATTTGTCATTGGATGATTTTACCTACCATAAAAAAAAAAACTGGTGAAATTTGGGACCGTACTCTACGATCTTATTGACGGTGCTGCACCGTTTACTACAGCTTATTCATTAATAAGTGTCAATAAACTCAACCACGAAAAATAACAAAAAAATTCGAAACAAGTTACTTTGTGCAGTCTGATGTAATTTGTGGAATTCATTTCAGTATTTTAGTTCAATTATAGACTTTTTAGGCAAGTCGTTTATGTTTGCGAAAGATATATACATACTTAGACTTGAAAAGCATAACTTTCTTTCTAGTATCGTAGGGGCCCAGCAGGGTCGAAGCCTACTGGGGCACTGGGTTCGTTCCTGAAAGGAAAACCCGGGGTCTTAGAACACAAGCCAAAAAAGGAATATAGGACTGGGTTTTAGTCAGTAAAAATCTGACACACCCTCCTGCTACGCCTTAAAGCGAGAGAAGTCATTCGATGATTTCCCACCTAAAAAAGACCACTTTTTTTTAGGTGGGGAAAAGTCATCCAACGACATCTCCACGCCCTTGGGCGGGGCGGAAGATAGTATCAGACTTTTACTGACTAAAAAGGTTCAGGCCAGCCGCGGGTTTCAGGGCCTCGGGTAGCCTTTTCACATTGCACCAAGAAAAAAAAAGAAAAAAAAGCCTGTTGGTGCAGTCGGGTAAAATTGAAGCGGCATCGTCTCAGGTGTGTTTCAACACAAGTACTAATTAAGTTTGCGGAAAAACTGAAAATTAGTTATAGAGGAAAGTAGGAATGCTAATTACCCTAATTGCGTCATATTCTATCCTAGTTTCCTCCTCGATCGTTACAGATTTAACCTTCTACCTATATACTTGAGCACTAAGCCTATGTACTTCTTTCTAGTACGCCTTTCGTGGTTTCCACTGTAACGAGTACTCGAACGTAATGCTTTGTTTTTAGCTGAGGCTGAAGCTTTTTAAATAAGGATGCAAGCTTCAGAACAGAAAGAATTTTTTTTAGTTAGTTTCTACAGGCGTTGAGTAATGTTTTTAAGGAAGTTTTTTCTTTATTTTATTGTAGTCTTTAGCAGTCGTTAAATACGTAATGAACTTTGGTCTTTCATCATCATCATTACATCCGATAGACGTCCACTATTAGACATAGATTTCCTCCAGGCGTCGGCACAATGGCCGGGCCTGCGCGTCTTGCATCCATTGGATTTCTGCGATCCTCACCAGGTCCATAGGTCTACTTGGGAGGCCTTCCAACGCTGTATCTTCCTGTATGGTTACCACTGCAGAACCTTTCTTCCCCTTCGGCCATCTGTTCTGAAACCAATGTGCTCTGCCCACTGCCACTGAAGGTTGGCGATTTTTTGGGTTATGTCTGTAAACTTGGTTCTCCTGCGGATATCTTAAAACTTCAAGCATGTCATCACTGGCAACATGCACTGGCTATAAACTTTCGTCTTGAGACACTATGGTATGGAAAATGTCGCCCAGTTTTTAGAAATGAATACATAAATTCAATGACGTAAATAGTAAGAAAATGATGTTTTCCAAAAATAAAATAAATCGGATTGGCAAACAAGATCACCACCAACGCACAAACCTCTATAAGATGGAAACGTATAGCGGCCGAAATAACATTAAAGCCGACTATTTTATCAAGCCACAAAAAGATTCGGCCGACAAAAGGCACAGCCCTGGAGGTAATCCTTGAGTGGGCAGTGAGCATACGTCGTTTGGGAAACTCCCAGTGTCATTATAAAATACGGGCCACAATGTGGATTCACTTTGAGAAATGGAGGGCGGGCTTCTGAACACCTGGGGCCCACAATCCCGCGCCAACTATGTATGTACGTTGTACGCCGTTGTTGCTCCCCTTTTTATAAGTTGCAAAGTCACTCGAGTTATATTTATCGACTCTCCTAAAGTGAATAGCATAATGTGTTCCTTCTTGTTTGTTGAGGTTTTTCTTCCTTTTTGTGTGTTTTGAAAATGTACATAAGTAGTCTGTGTTTTGTTACATTACACACACGAGGTAGCATTGAATTCTCTGTTCGTTGTATTGTAACTAGAAAAGGCGTTAACCCTAATATAAACAAGTATGAAACTATATAGGTGATGTTGTCAGACTTAACTGTCAAAGGACTGAAATCGCGCAATGAGAGACAATTCAGTTATTCGGCTCGTCACAGAGCATTGTTCACGTGTGTCGCCAATTAGGCGGAGCAGGGACAACCCTAATATTTACCTCTTTGTAATAAATTAACAGGCTTAGTTAGGCCGGTTGTATCGCCGGAGAATATTAATTTATTGGTTTTAAGATAAAATTATTGGAATATTCTGACTAAATTAACTTTTGAATTTCATCTCAACAGTTCTGTCTTTGCTCTGTAGTTAAAATTTTCAGAACTTATTTTTTTGATTAAGAAAATCATCAAGAAATCAATGACTTCTCTTGGTCTGGGTGTAGTGAGAGGAAATGTCAGAATTTCGCTGACTAAATCCATTTGGTAACTCTCGAACACTCCCGCAATCATTTCTGCTATTTAGAATTAAACTAAAAAGCAGGTTGTTTACTTGAAACTCAAACGAAACTATCCAAACAGCGAAGCGTCGAAGCGAAAGAGACTTTTTGCAGAACTAGTTGTTGTTCGAGTCCAATTGGCCATGTTTCGTCGTCACCGCTACATCTGGGTGTGTAAACAGCGTGCTCTCTAATTTGTTTGCCGCAACCGTGCAGCGTTTACTCTCGCCGAATATGCCGCCGGGGTACTGGCGCGTTTTATCATGAATTATCTTTAAACACCTCTACGAGAATGCATATTATTCCCTGTTCACTACCGCCAACTCCTTCGCAAGTGTTCGCTTAGTAATGCGCACGTATATTTTGTCGAAAATGTCCACGTTATTGTTTTTAGTTGAGACTAACTTGGAACCGGTTCAGCCGAGCGGTTTATTGAATTTCTCGTGTTTTCAGGTGAATTATTTCTTGAAAAGAATTTTCGTTTGATGCTTACTTCGAACGATAATGTTCTTGAAACGTATTGAAGCTTGAAGCTGTCTATTATCGTGACTGTTACATAGCCTTTTTTCGTTGTAAGAAATTGAGAAGGCGTAGCAATTTTTGTGTGGTTTTGTTGCAAGTTTTTTTGGTTTCTTATACAGTTGTTTATATTAACGACGAGAAGTGACGTGACAAAGTTTAGTGTTTGGAGAGACACTTGACGGAAGTTTCTATTGCTTTCACATTAAAGGGAGATGTGAAAGAATGATATTGTTTGTAGTGTCTCGTGTTCGTAAGTTTCTTACTTTTAATAAGGTCACAGGTGTTGTAGGAATGAATATTATAGTTCTACGAAAGTCGGGAATAAAGGATACCTAAATTCTTACAATATCTCGAGTATATTATCAGTGGAGTGGGCCGTAAAAATAGAGAGCGGCTATATTTTAGTGTAATAATGTTAGAACGGATTGGCTGAGGCTTTTGGCCAGCGTTTCGTTGCTCGATAGAACTTAATGTACACTACCTTAATAACGTTTCTGCTACATTTCGCAGATTCATATTTTCGGGACAAAAAATCTTCTAAATCTTAACATCGATTTCCTTATAGGTTCTCTACTCTATACACAACATGTAACAAAATAAACGCACATCTTGAAACTTTTATGTGTAGGAGTGAACGAATCGATTTCAGCCACTTTTAATTTACTTGATTATTATCCTAATAACTTCATGTGGGAATACATTTATTATGCGTACGGCTAAAGAGTGGAACAGAACAGAATAGGGTAACAAAAAAAAAATCAGGAATTAATGAAAATTAGTAACGTTTTAATATAAATTACTACTAGCGTGTTTGTGTTTGCGAGCGTAAATATAAGTACCGATGTGCGACCAATGTAGTAAGTCATTGAACAATTAGGGCACCTTCAAATTAGTCGCAAAGTGTTGTTCCATTTCAATAAAAAACGTGCGACGGCCGCGCTACAACCGCGCTGCGGCCGCGCGTCTTTTATTTATATAAAAGACGCGTTTTATTTATAAGCAGCGCGGTGGCACCGCTGGAACCACGCTACCGTCACGCGGTTCTCTGTGGCTAACCCTAATCTTTGTACATAATACGGAATGCAATAAAGTATTGAGTATTATTCCAGTTATAAGTTATTTCATTTTCATTTCTTGTCAACACCTCGCATTAAAAATAGTACGCCGTAGGTATCTGCATACTACAGTACAGCAACTCTAGCTAGCCGTGACCCGTGGCTCCGTCCGAGTAATGAACGTAGCGAAGCTGCTGTTATAAATTGTAGTAACGTCGGGCGAAAACGGGGTATTTTGGATAAACGATATAAAACGCGACATGCAAATAAAAATCCGAGGACATTTGTTTACTAATGACTGTAATCAAATAGCCAGGCTTTTGCCGAGGATATAACAATCTTATGATTTTAAACATGAACGTTTTATTCTCGAATACGGAAATTATTGCGTATCTGTGTAAAAAAAACACGTTATAAATTTTGAAAGGCTATTTTTGTACCGAAATTATTTCTAGAGAACAATCGCTTGATTCCTCGAAACATAATGTACAGACGCCAGCACATCAACCTACCTCAATCTGTCAAATTTCTTTAATAGATTTTTAACCTTATCACAATAGAGGAAGGTTAATGTTCGATTGGTAAAATTTGACAGATTGGGGTAGATTGACGTGCTGGCGTCTGTACCTATTATATCGCACTAGCTTCTGCCAGCGGTTACGCCCGCTTTAAAGTCGGTATCTCTATACAAACTTCCAACTCCTTTTTTACCTTTTTAGGCGTGGAGTTTCTTAAAATCCGTTCTTAGCGGATGTTTACACCCTAGAAAAATCCTACCTGCCAAATTTTAAGTTTGTAGGTGTTATAATTTCTGAGATTTCGTGATTAATCAGTGAGTGGTATTTCGCTTTTATATTATATAGATTTATGTTAGAATTTTTTACGTTTCTCAGTTCTCTTTTATTTTAAGATTATAAGTAAAATACATATCTATTATTATTTAAGGGCCATTAAATTGGGTAAAGGTAAAGCTTTTTTAAATTTGCGTGACAGAGTGGATGAAATACGCCTCCGTCACAGTGATAGATTAATTGTCGATAGAAAATAAAAGTCCTAGGTATGTTTTTGAATTAGGATATTTGTTAGTTCAAACCGATGTTATTTAATGAGCAGTAATCAGCAGTGATGGTAGAATAAAAAACTTGATAAAAACATTAAAAACACAATACTTTCAATTAATATCTAATCACACTACTAAAACTGTTTTCTGACTGTCACATCAAAGACGATAATGTTCTTCATCTCAAATATGTACAACAGAAATTAATCGAGCCGTAAAAAGCTTAGACACATTAAAACCGATTCAGTTATAAATCGTTCTGAAAAATCGTTTTCCATTCGTCCTCAGGATAAACGCCATCTCCCCAACGTGGACTAAGCGACACGTGTACGATTTTTTATATCTTTTTGACGCGCTGCAAAGAGAATAGCGTAATATGTTTCGATTACCGTTGCCTTGGTTCGTTTCAACTGAAAAATGTGTCTATGTTACCAAGTTCCAAATCCAATCGTAGCTTTTTTCGTGTTTCTTTGTACTTGGTTTGACTGTACAGTTGTACTGTGTTAAGTTGTGTTTCCACTAACGCGAAGCTAGGCGGAGTGGAGAGGAGTGGACCATGATTTACCCAATCACAGAGCTCAAAATCTCCACTGCAAGCACTACAAGTAGTTTAAGTAGAGCGAGGTGGAATTGCCCTGACTACTTTCTTTGTGTGATTGATTTCATCACTACTGCTCTCAAGACGGTGAAGAAAACCATCGTCAGTGACATCACATGTGTAACTACATGTGACATCCACCAATCAACACTGAGCCTGCATGGTAGATTACGGCTCACACTCATCTTAGAGAGGAGGCCTGAGTCCCAGCAGTGAGAACATTGTAAGGTCCATTATGTTTATTTATTACGGAGCGGAGTCGAGCTGAGCGAATTTTCAAATAAAACAAGGGAACACGCGGCCTCGAGTTGGATAGAATGGAGTCGACCGGAGAGTACGAAGTGGAGGATAGCTCAATTCTTGGAAATGATAGTACTTGCCTCTTGTCACAGCTCTGCTCAGCTCCGTTTAAGTAGAAACGCACCCTAATCTATGCATTGTGCTTTTTTGCTAGAAAAAGTTCTTTGTCAGATTGTTAGACGTAGTTAGTTATTGACTTTTGTTTGATGAAAACGAACAATGTAGGAGCTAATGTACTTTTGTGTTCTTCACTTAGAAATATTGAAACTGTTTTTTTTATTTGTGGTGGTATTATTCTATTAGGTAGACATATTATTTACTTAAGGGCATGACAATGCCCGAAGGCTGATGTTTCAATCGTTTGCTAGAGACACAAAATGGCAGGTTGACAGCTTGTATAGAAAGTATGTCAGATAGTTATGATTTTTCTTCAGGTAAAAGTTATTTGGGAAACTTAGTAACAGGGCTATCTGACTGATGGGTCTGTGATAGATAACAAATTTTATAAGAGAACCAGCCGCCGCCACCGGTTTTGCCCGAGTGATAGTAGATAATTATCCTAAGGGAACATATGCCTGGGATAAAAAGCAACCAAAATCAGTGCTGTTGATCGAACAGATTGCAGGACTTGGGCTATCCGTGTACCAATTTTCATCCAATTCCATTCAGTCAGTTGAGCGTGAAGACTTATCAAACACACAAACGCTCATAAATGAGGGTTCTTTCTCACTCAGCCATCGTTAACTTCGAATATGGTTTAAAAGCTTGTTGCCTCATCTAACGCGATATTTGATGAAAGGCAACGCGAAAAAAGAGAGATAACGCCAGGAAACTTGTTCCAGGAAATACGTTTTATTTTTAATCCTGAAAAGTTTTTGAGAAAAATGGTCGTCATTCAGAATTTCGATTAAATGTGCAAGGTTTCTATTGATGTAGGTACGCTTTTATATTTTTTAATATATGAGTACATTAATGCGCAAAGTTCACTTAAAATAGCAGATTTTCCGACTTTTACACAAATATATGTTTTGATTTCTAGACATATGTGTTTACAAAATCTGGGGAAAGAATATGTGTAATAACACCACAATCACGTAAGAGCGGTTGTATGAAAATATACCTCTTACTGGTTTGCTGTTCTTAGTAATACCTAGTGTGAATTTAATGCACACCTAATTTCAAGTACCTATATTACAAGCATACGTAGCTTGTATAGGCACTTGAAATTAGGTTAGGTTAGGTTAGCTAATATCAAACACCTGAACGTAATGCAGATAATTAAGCAATATTATGTCGGTATCGGTGTGTTTATTAAATTAGTAGATACCATTGCGTCGAGTAGCTGTTTCCAAGTGACTGCTCTGTTAACTAACTGTTGATATTCAGTAGAGATGGGCCTATTACGGACTTGGCCGACTGGTCGACTAGCTGACGAGCCGACTAGTTGCCACTCAATTTACCACCTAGTTGCCGATCACGGATGTGACCGGATAGTCTGCTTTACCGTTTAGCTGGCTCATTAATCATTATATTCCAGTTTATACCAAAATCCTGTAGGAAAAGCTACTTCCATTTTTTTTCCGGATTTTTAAAGATTTCGGGAATCTCCCATTTTTTCCCCTAAGTTATTTGAACCATTATAAATATTTTAGAAAATTAATTGCCAAGTCCTTTGAGCCGTTCTTAAACGATGCGTTTATCTTTGTTCTATTTTGTTTTTTATATTGATTTCTAAATTACCTAAAAAAGTTCGTTTAAAAACTTTTTAATATTTCATGGTATTTTTATCTTCTATCTTAGTCGCTTATTAAATGCCCACTATATTAATCGGAAACTTTTGTCGACTAGTTGCTGACTATAAATGTGGCTGAAAAGTCGGCGACTAGTCGGTTCATCTCTACTTACCTAACCTTGATATTCAGAGGTCAAACGCCAAGTCAGTGTCAATCATTAACCAAACTATAATTCATCAGATATTTCAGGGTCAAGTATGGAATGTAGAATGTAAATAATAAACAGCGTAATATTTTTGTTAAAATAAGGTTAACCGTAGTTTAGTTAAGTATTATTATTTCTCTCTTTTAACGCGATCCAATTTACGACCTAAACTGAATTGTTGAAGGGATGTTATAACTCGCATGACAGACATTTTAACACGTTATAGCTAGGCAACAGTTGGTGCTGCTGATCTAGTTGCTTTTGGTAAATAAACTTCATCTACCTTTCAAGGGTCGATGACGCCAACTGTATCCACTTAATGCAGAGTGTAGGTCTCCTCTTTCTTTGCATGCAGCCAACGCTCACGTATTACTATAACCGGGTTTTACCATAACATGTTAATAGTACATTTTGATACAAGTGCAGAAAGTTTGATATTGCGACCGAAGCGGAATTCACACGAGCCGTAGGCGAGTTTGTTATGGATCCAAGGGCTGCAGTGACAACTTTGCATGTGTGTCAAACGTTGTTTTTCAATACACTTATGACTCCGGGGGTTAACCCACGCCTTGTGGAGGTCGACGCACACGCAACCTGATGCGATAAACAATTTTATTACAATAAAATTGTGGTGGGGGCACACAAACAGCGCGTGCTAATACGCGCTGTATTCCACACTAGTCCACACTAGTCGCGGAAAACAGTCCATTGCGTTCTTAAAAACGGTTGGATAAGAGCAGGTTTTCGAGTAAGTGTTTTGAAAAATATGTAGCGAGCGAGCGAGAAAGAGGGATGGAGCTATAAACATTATATAACTCCATCTCTTTAAAGGAGAGCTCACGAAGCCGTTTTATACCGCAGCCGCCGCGGTTGCGGGCTCGCAGCTTCTGTAGAGTGCAGATATATAAAATATTAAAGCAAATTCTACGATGCGTTTTACGGTCGCGGTGTGCGCGGTTGTTTGCGGCTCCCGCTGCACCGGCGTCGCGGTCGCCCGCTGCCTCGGCGGTTTGCGCCCGGACGCTCTGCGGTCGGTTGGCGGGCGACCGCGCAGTGGCTGGCGATATTCGGCCGCCGGGCTCGCAACGGCTGCATAATCGCGTATCTACCATTTTTTGAGTTTTGAAATAAAAAAGCCGTTTCCCCTACCGCGGCAGGCGCGGGTGAAAACGTACGCTATGCGTTCGCGTGTTCGATTCCGGAATAATTTTTTTTTGACGTGGTTTACCCATGTGAGAAGTTTCATCGAATTCCGTAATTATTAGTGTGAGTAAGGGTTTTTTTTTAAATCTTATTGTCTACGCAAACAGCCGCACTGGATTTATGGACTTTCATTTCATACTATTATACATATTTTAAAAAATAAATGACAGTTATAATATGTAAAAAAAGGCGTATAAAAACGGAGGATTGGATTTTATTTTTAACTATCTAATTCATATGGCGACCGTGGCAGGACGAAAAAAAAACCCCGACATTACCCTTTCCATAGCCCCGTTACATCTGTGTATAATTACACGAAATCAGCTACCACACAAACCCAGGCGGCTGGTTAAATTAACATTGTAATTAGCAAAGGGTGATTTTCAAACAATGCGCCATGGTCGGGCTCTGTTCGACTGTCACTAACTTGGCTTTGAGCCCGACCTCATCACGTTCCCGTTAAAACATCGGAATCATTGAAATGAATCACGAGTCATGGTTAACAAAGTCATTCGTGAATTTTAGACGGTAATTTGACATAAAAAGAAGAGCTGTAGGAATGGTAATCTTTATTTTTAATAATATAATTAATAATTTGATAATTTTTATTTTTAATACTACCTCCCTTTAGGCTTTGGTCACACGTACTGAGTAAAAGGGCGAGACAGTAATGTTGCTCGGCCGAGACGGTCATGTATGTGAGTTGTAAGAGATAAGTGCTCGGCCGAGTCACTCCGCGCTATGTTCATACTGAGTATTTGGCCGAGAGCACTGTCTCGCCCGTTTCCGCTGGGATTCCGATCCCGATTTCCAGCCACCGTAGGCGCGGGCTCGCGGACGGCGGGCAATGGGTAGCTCGCTGTCCGTCCGTCCGGTAACAGACCGGTCCGAGCTCAAGTCGTTTACGGCGCGCACTGTTCCCGCGCGCCTCAAGGAGTTGTCAGCAAACTGTAGGGGCTCAACAGGGCCGAAGCCTACTGGGGTCAAAGGGTATGTGAAAATGGCACCCGGGGCCCTGGGACCAAGGCAAAGAATGGAACGGGGTAGGTTTTTGTCAGTAAGAGTCTGACACTACTTCCCGCTCCACCCTAGGCACCAGGTTCTAACAAAATACTAGCGCTGCGTCATATACTTTTTGTTTTAAATATCGCAGTATAATGCTACGATAGGAGCCTTTTTGTTTTCTCACAGATCTGTTTTTTAAATCATTGTAGTGTTGTTTTTTATTTTATTTTTACTTCAAGTATTTATAGATTAGTTGGTTCTTATTTTATTATTGTTTGTAGTCCTGCGAGAGTTACAAATAAATGTTTTTTTTTCTAACTTACGTAAGTGATGAAAGGAATATTCCAGTGGATGATAGAACAAATTCATGCTAAGAAAGAACCTGGGTTACGTTACACACTAGGGACTGCTCCATTAATTTACTAGAAAAATGACACAGCACAATCACAATAGGGAATTCATACAAAATTAGGCTTTTGAATACAAAAGTATGGATCTGCCACAATTACGACATCCGAGGGGCCAATAATAAGGGTAACTTTTAGCTAATATGGTTACATGAGACTTGTTCCGAAAAATTATTTAATGTCAAAACAAACCTTGTCAATAAAAACAATGCTTTTCCAAACTAATTTCAAGTAACTGTTCCACATCGTAAAGTACTAAAAACCCATCGTTCACACTGACCCGATACGCCTACGTAAACAACCCAATAGGGAACACTAAGATTGGCTTTCAAGCTCAGCCTTTATCAGATTCCGATGAATCACCTGCCTAAATGCGTGTGCCAAACTACCAGTCTGATAGCTATGTAGTAGCGAAAGGGCACGGAGTCGTAGACTATTCAGTTCAAGCGTTTAGGCAAACATTCCCAGTGGCGTTAACCACTATTCTATCAAATACATTTAGTTCCATTCAGGTCAAGCTAGGCCATCATCGTATTTCATTGTGGTGGTCAGTTGTACGTAGACCTAATTTTGCATCACAAAGGCACGGTGCAAATTGGCAAGATTCGGGTTACATAGCCGACAATGTACTGGAATAGCTATTTGCCTACCGACGGTATACTCGCCTTGCATCCTAAGAGGTGATTTCGTCAGAAATACTGATGAAAATTATTTACCCTCTGTTTACATTTAGTACGCATATTTTCTGAAGAATAAAACGGTTCAAATATGATAAAGAATAACTAAAAATATGTTTTTTACCTACATTTATATCATATTTACGGTTGATATTTTTAAGATTGTCTTTTATTCTAAGTTAATCAGTAAAATGCATACCTGCAATTGTTCAAAGGTTTTTAATAATTTTAATTTCGTGACAGAGTGTACGAAAGACACCTCCATCACACTTTTTTGTACAGGGGCCCAAGTCTGCTATTTTTGTAAATTCGACATTCCAACACAATTCCATTGTCACTTTGCTAAAAGTTCTTAATCTGCTAAATCATAATGGTTGATCATTGGTCGGTTATTGGTCTCATAAACGATTGGTGGTAAAATGACTTTGACGTATTCAGACAAATCTAATGGTAAGTCACTAATCAAAGGAACTGGCAAAATTTTAGCAGATTACCCCATACGTCAGAAATTCATTCCTAATTATGTACGAGATTACCATTTCTTGCAATGGTGTGTCAGTGATTGACTATGGTAAAGTCATAATGACGCAATTGTATTAGTAGATTACCAAAATTGTCAAAATCAACAATTATGAAACCAATGATAGACGACTCTGACACTATTGTAATAGCAGACGTGAGGCCCTGATCGACTGTCAATAAAATTCCCATCTACGTTTTGAACGTCAAGAAAAGCAGTGAAAAAAGAAAAACTATGAAAGGTACGAGTGTCAAGCGACAAAAAATTTATAAAATAAACAATTCGATTGATATTGACAGAAAAATGTGTGGTTTAATAGAACTGTCAGCGTTCGGTTATAGTCTAGGAATGCAATACGGCTAGGCTATCAAATGCACGTCGACGTCTGTGTTTAGATTTATTGTTATGGCTCGTTTATGGTTTATTTTCGAATATCAACTGTGAAAGTGATTCTTTTAAAAGCTCTGTCTGCAAAATTTACATTCTGATTTGGAATGAATTTCTGATACAGGTAAACATCTGCAGCAGTGATATTAGAAACCTAAATATCATTTTTCAAGACCTGTCCATATATACCCCACACGTAAGGGTTTGATGAAAGAAAAATTTGAGTTTCAGTTCTAAGTAATTTGGGGGTTCCCCAGAACCCCCAATTTTTTTTTCTTCTATTTTTGTAAAAATCTTAATGCGTTTCACAGAATATATCAACTTACCAAGTTTCAACAGAACAGTTTTTAAAGTTTCGGAAAGAAGTGGCTATGACATACGGACGGACAAACAGACAGACATGTCGAATCCATAAGGGTTCCGTTTTTTGCAATTTGGCTACGGAACCCTAAAAAAAGACAAATGGTGTTAGAACTTAAGTGACGAATGGTTAAGTTATAAATAGCTTGTTTAGAAATTATGATCGGAATAGTGCTCTTAATACAGTATTATTGTAACCAACGATCTTCGTTTATATCCATTTGACGAGCCAATCAAATCCATTACTGTAGAGTGGCTCCATTCTGTTATATGTCGGTGACAGTGATGGGCGTTTATGAATAATTAAACTAATTGCCTAATCGTTAATTCATGTTATCTATACCAGAATAAATTATGCGATGGATGGTAATTTTCAAATTATTATTGAAGACTAGAGGAGATTGGTTGCCGTAGTTGGCAATGTATTTATTGCTGATATATCTGTTGTATCGTTTTTAGCTAGATTATTCTGTCCTATTTCAATACAATAGCCTTTCCCACCACCACCTACGTTTTCCACTGTTGTAATGGAAATCTTTTATCCACACTGTTTTGGAAACCATAAAGGACATCGAGAGGGAATCCGGTATATCTAATTATCGGGAATTCTTAGTCATTTGTAACCTACACAGTGCACGTACTCTATTTTGCGGAATTATTATATATTAGTCATCATCATCTTCCTGCCCTTTTCCCATGTTATTTGGGGTCGGCGCAACACGTTTTATTCTTCCATTCTGCCCTGTCACCCGTCATGCTATCACTAACTTCCTTTTCTTTCATATCACTCTTCACACAATCCATCCATTTTTTATTTGCCCCCCCTCTCCCTCTCCATCCATCCACATCTATTTGTATATACTAAACTTTTTAGTAACATAATGTTTCATTCCTCCTCTTTACATGCCCATACCAAGACAAACGATTCCCCTTCAACTTTTCTGTCACTGGCGCCACTTTCAAACTTCCTCTAATATACTCATTCCTCACTTTTTCCTTTTTTGTCACACCACAAATCCATTTGAACATTCTCATCTCCACTACATGCAATCTTTTTCCATCTATCTTTTTTACAGCCCAACATTCTCATCCATACAGTATGACAGGTCTCACATATAGTATGACTTGTAGATTTTACTCTTCAACTTTAGTGGGATCCGTGGGTTACAAGTTGTTCCAGTGACTTGTCGTCATTTCATCCATCCTGAGTTGGTCCGATGTGTTATACCTCGGTCTACCTTGCCTTTAACTTGGATAAGCGACCCGAGATACCGAAAGTCGGAGCAGATCGGTATGGGTGTTCCGGCGACAGCTAAAGGCACAGGATCGGAGAGACCACCGAAATCTTTTATTCGGAAAACAAGTATTCGGTTTTCGTTCAACTCAATTTTAGGCCAATACTCTCCAGTCTGTGCCAACACACCTCCAATCTGCTTTGGACCTCTAGGCCACTTTCGGCAACCAACACAATATCATCAGCAAACAGTCGTATTATATATTAGTAACAATGTGTAATGAATACTTACTATGAAATATAAATACGTGAAAATTTACTATTGATATTAAAATACGCATCTGTTCTTATCATTTAATTGTAACATATTATAAACACATTCTAACTCCTATTTCAATTAATATAGTTAATTATGTTTATTATATTCAATATACATTACGACGCGTGCTGTTAAGTGCTTAGTTTACATTTACAATAGTACTGTGATTATCTTATTCTGGCGTGTACACTATTGTAATTAATAACATTAATTAACACCTTGCATTGTCCGGATATAACTTCCACATGACCGCATCTCGATAACCTTTTGTGTACTAACAAGTATTTATGCTAAGCGTGATGATCTAGTATCCTTGGGTTTGGAGCCTTCCAATGACGTGTTAAAAGGAGACATGGGGATAGAGCCACCCTATATAACTCCATATTTTTTAACGCTACTGCCCAAGAAGGAGTGTCGTATGTATGTGAGTTCTGTTTATTCCGCCATAATTTCGCAGACATGTGACATTCACCAACCCGCACTGGGCCCGCGTGGTGGATCACGGCCCATTCGAGAGAATGGGCCGTAATATACTGCTGGGACACGGGCTTCTTAGAGAGGAGGCCTGTGTTCCAGCAGTGGGAACATTAAAAGGCTGATGATGAACTCCTAAATGACTGAACTGATTTACATGTATGAGGTATCGTTAGAATCTTTGCATTGTCCCGAGTAACACAGGCTATTGAAAAAATATAGAAATTCAATGAGGTAGATATGGTAGATAAATGAACCCATTCAATTTTATTTTTTATTTTTTAATGTTTGGATATATATGATTATCGTCTAAGATTTGACGAGCAGATTCCAAAAATATAAATATGTTACATCGTGAATCGAAACTGACGTGAAAAATTTTTATTCTTGCTTTTTAGGTCATTTTTTGACATGGCTGTCGTGTTTTTTTAATTATTACTTGTTAACGATTCAGTTCAGGTCGGCAAATGGATTGCGTTAAGAGACGAACTCTAGTGGGTTTGGTTTGGTTATAGGTAGGCATGGTGTTACGTTGTGGTGTTTATGTGATCATACTGTTGCGCAGTATACCTAATGTAATATTGTTTTAGCAGCATTATGTCGTATTATAGACGGACTTCAGATTATGTTTACGTAACAAAAGGTTTATTAATAGGTTGTTTACTTAAACGACACTTTGTTGTACCGCGTACCTAGGTTAAGGTAAATAGTTTTAAATAGAATTGTTAAGGTAGAACTACACTGCGCACACGTGTACCACACACGCTGGTCTAGGCGCGTCAGTCTCCATACATTTTATATGGAAACTAAACTTCTTGAGCTACAGTTGATCCACGCCACGCGACGCCGTTTTACGGGCGTGTTACACGTGTGCGTCGGTCTAATGGTAGCCACACACGTTACAGTATACTTGCGCAAGTTAAGACTTGCACAAGTATACTGAAACGTGCGTTGTGCAGAAACTTGCGCAAGTATCTTCCAACACACGTTTCAGTGTTGTAACGTGTGGGGCTACTATTAGAGAATATTGAATGATTTTTTTTTTCATCAAGCCTACTTACTAATTTATATCTTTTTGGTTTCCAGAGGTTCAAAAAGTTCAAAATTAGTTTACGTTACTAAGGAGCACGCTAAGCCGTTGGCCCCGTAACTCAATGTGTTGCACTAGAAGTTAACATTAGATCGTATAAATATTAAGTATCATTAGCCTTATAATGTTCCCACTGCTGAAGAGGGAATGGGCTGTAATTCACCACGCGGGCCCAGTGCGTATTGGTGGCTGTCACATTTCTTCGAATGGTATGTCTGTTCCTTTACGATATATTTTTGTTCACCGTTAATGGAGTAGGGGTGATTAAATAAAACACACAAAGTAAAGCAACGGTATGGGTTTAAACCTACGACGCGCGAAGAGACTGTTGTTACTGGGCTACCAATTTTGTACCGTGATTGTAATTGATATTGATTGATTGTAACAGTAACTCATTGCTCAATATTGTTCATTAAATATCTCAGTAAACCAATGAGCAAATAACAGTCTCACAGAAATCCATTCTAGACGAAAAAGATTTTAAGATCAAAAATAAAAGTGTTAACGCACACAAAGGTATTTCTAATCCTATTTTTTAAAATCTAGATTATAAAACACATTTTAAAGAGATAGAAAATGTATTCTTTTTTGTCTGTGGTTGAGTATTTTTCTGATCCGATTACGAAAGAAAGAGAGAAAAGAAACAAGAACTATTGCTGAGTATAAGTGTCGCCGCACACGGGCCACAAAAAAAACGCCGTCACCGGCTTCTTTTTGTGGCGGCTTTGGTTAAATGTGCCTGTGGCGGCGTTTTTTTGTGGCGGCTTTATTTTATGGCCCATGTGTGGCGACCCTAAAGAGTAAAAACGGGACTGTAATACTAAGACTCTACTGTCCATCTGTTTGTCTGACCCCAGGCTCTATCTCATAAACCGTAATAGCTAGAGAGTTGAAATTTTCACAGATGACGTGTTTCTGTGGCCGCTATAACAAGAAATAAAAACAAACAAAAAAGGTAAAAATAGTGTCTAATGTTAAATAGATAATGGTACGGAAACCTTCGTGCGTGAGTCCAACTTGCACTTGACCGTTTTTTAACGTAGTAGCGAATGTACGTAATGTTTGCTAGCTTCCTTGAAAAATTAATTGTAAAATAGAATAGAATAGAATAAACTTTATTGTACACCAAAATAGTAACAATTCACAGGATTTAAGAGCTTTAAATTGGGTAATAATAGGTAATAATAGGGTAATAATAGGGTAATAATAGGGTAATAATAGGGTAATAATATTTCACTTTTTTTATTTGCTTAGCAGGACAAGAAATACACCTTCGTCATACTTTTTTGTACGGTCGTCGACCAAGTTCATAAATGTACTGAACTTAGCAGAAGTTTTTCGTGATTTCAGTTTTGGTCCCCTAGTAAAAGTTGTTTGTTATCATGACTACAATCACGTGTTTAAGGTTCACTAATTACCAGTCACCCTTTATATGTAGCAAATATCTTGGCAAAAATCAGCCAACTGCAAAAAAGGTAAGTCCGTAGCAAAAAAACGGCAAAAAATGCCATTTGTTGTATTACTTTGTTTTTTTTTTCTTGTTAAAGCAGCAACAAAAATACATCATCTGTGAAAAATCCAACTGTCTAACCATCACGGTTTATGAGATGCAGCCTGACGACAGAAAGATGGACAGCGAAGTCATAGCAGTAGAGTCAATTTTGGGATTTGTCATTGGATGATTTCACCTAGCATAAAAAAAGAGACAATTTAAAACCCTGAAAAGCTCAATTTCGTTGATAGATATAAACTATAGAATCGAAGCCACGTGAAATACACAGTTCATATTCTTTATAAAACGTACCCTTTAAAAGTAATAGGATTACGATTTATCAAGAAATAATACACCATTCTTTTAAGATGGACCCCAACAGTGCCGGGAAAAGGCGTGAAAAATAAATGATTTTATTCGGAATATCCTTATAATACCTTTATAAAGCTTCTTCTTTTTGATAGCTTCTTTAATATTTAGATATTTTTCGTAGAGACAAGATCTCGGAAATATTTGACGTTTGATTACAAGGCTTTGTATCGAATGTGGGCCACATCGAGGCCCGAGTTTGTTTACTATTCCGGGCGGCGAAGGTTGTTTCTATTTCGTCACTAACGTTACTTAGAATCAAAGTCAAAGCATTTTCAAAGAAACAATTTACAAGCACTTGTGAATTGTTAAGAAGTCAGTCAGAAAAATAATGCTAATTACACATACCAAACCGTAAAACTCATTGGAGAAGAATGTGCAAGAAACTCCATGGATACACACTTTAAGAACCGTAATAGTAGCCGTCACTATATTACGTCATAAATTCATGTAAAGTTAAAAGCTTCAACTATCAACTGATGAACTATCGTGTATAAATCAGTGCGTCTGTTTACGTGACCGTGACATCACGACTACAGAGCAACATGGCGATATTTTTTCGTCAAATTATGCGCCAAAACAATTGTCAATTGAATAAAATAAATTATGAATGGCAAGCAACGCGTTGCTCGCCGTCGACACCTGATCCAGGTCTAAAAGATGTTAGTGCAATAGACCGGACCCACTAGGTACGAGGCCTGCCAGGGGGATTCTTTGAAATCAGAAGCGTTTATTTCAGATAGACCAATTACAGGCACTTTTGAATTGGGAAAATGTCGGTTAGTCAAAAAGTGAAGCTAAATTGCACGTTCCAAAGCTTAGATCTCTTTGGAGAAAAACGTACAAGAAACTTCATGGACACTCTTTTAAATCATATTATGAGTTACAAAAATCTTGGTTACATATTTCAGTGTAGATAAATTATGAAAAAATAATACTTATTAAAAAAGAAAAATAGATATTGAAAGAGTTACTGCGATCCTTTATAAGAGGTAAATTAAATGTAACGAGTTGGACTAAATTACTAAAAATCTGACACTCCCTCTGGTATCTTCAGAGGATACATGTAAATTGACCACGTTAGACTCAAATATTTTTTCTACTTGGAGATGTTACGTTGCATGTGTACAAGCATATATTAAATTGACGTCATAACATCAGTCACCTGTGGTTGGTCAGCTTTTATTTAGACTCTGTTGTTTTAGTTCGGACGTCATCGAATCGGTAGGAACGCAGTGTTTTGAGCCGTGTTCAACAGTTGCGATAGGTACGGTGGCCTAATTCACGCTACCCATTGCTCTTTCAAATAACGATTGGGATTTTACAGCTTTAGGAATGTTCACTACTTATTCGTAAAACAATGGACACAAAGATAAAACTACACACAGAATGACTTATGTAATACATGTTCCTTTAGGACGATTTGGAGAAAAAGTAAAGCCCTTTTCCTTTTTTCGTAGACAAGTATCCAAAGGTCAAACAGTCCGCTATACATAAAATACAAGCTTTTCTTTTGTAGGCCGTTTCCGAGAACAGCGTAACTGAACGTTAACTAAATAATGTTCATTATGTATTAATGTTCAATTGGTATGTTTTACGCAGGGCGCGCGCTGTGACCGCGCAGCCTCCCCAGGGAAATCAGGCAGCGATCCTCTGAGCGCACACTATACCATACTTTACCTGTTCGAGTAAACAATACAAGCGTTTTTACCATTCAGCATTACACCGACATGTTTCCAATCAAACATACTACAAGGTTTCCTCTCCAATCCGCTTATCGGTTCATCGAAATATCAGCAAGCAGAATTAGATCACTTTTAATTCGCTTTCAAATAAAATCAAATTATATTTGGCTTTAATCATTGGGGAAAAAATCAACCGAGGGGAAAAGCATTAGCCTCTAAATGAAATGGGAATACCCTTTTAGATTGAAACCCTATATTAGAAGAGCCTGGAATTGGAATAATTATTCGAGATTTTCGTGGATTTTTTTTTCTATTATCACATTACCCTTTAAACGGCGAGCTTTCAAGTAATTCTTGGGTATTGTAATTAAACTGTACCGGGTATGTTATTGAACAATTAGTTACGGAGGGTTGGATATGAGTGATGTGTGTATTGTTGGCTGCCGGCATCGTCCTGAAAGCTAAGTGCATTGCGTTCGCCAGCGTTTGGTAAACAATTGTTCATGGGAAGCATAATTCATTCGCCAATCAACTCGTTACGGCGTCCATTTCCACAATAGCATGACCATCGGTGGCTATGTTTCATAGATGGGGTATGGCTTGAACAGAACCGTCAATGTAATGACTACATTATTGTTAGGCACGACACTTAATCGACGTCTACAAGAATTGAAAGCGACTGGAGAATCGATGTGGCATGCATGAGTGGCGGTAATGGGCCAAGGATGGGAGCTCGATCCGTGTATTGAACCCATATAACTATGCTCAGTTAGCATGTTAATAAATTATTCACTTGATTATAACTTGACTTTATAGTTTTGAATAGTTGAAAATCTGTCGTAAGAGGCTTGCCAAACTGCGGGTATGTTTGTAAAAGCTACTGCGGCTTTAGAACCAAAAAGGTGATTGATAGAACATAGTGTGGGTTTTATTCAGTTATAGTTTGACACTCCCTCTGGCTTTACCTAGAGTGAGAGGGACTATTTTATTATATTCCACGTTAAAAAAAGGAAATGATATACATTTCAACTAATTGAAATGGAGTTTCTTGCCGGTTTTTCTCCATCGGAAACGACCAATTTGGAACCGTGCACTAGCTTCTGACGTTTTATAAGTGCCCGTGTAGGTCTATATGAAATAAAAACATTTTGACTTAGACTATATTTAAATAACAGAAGAAATTGATTGACTGCCATATCAACGTACAGCTCACGTAATCTATCATAATGACGGTAAGTTGCTTATAGACCTCGTACAATTTAAGAAACTACAAGCTTTTTTTAGCTAAGTTGGTACGAGGTCAAAGAGACCCCGTATTTAAGTAGATACAGTACTGAATTCTGTTTTAATAGTGCATCTTAGATATATATATTAATCTCTATTTTGAAAACAAATTGAAGTTATGGTCTGCGCACGGCACAGAAGACTATTGTTTTTCTTAGCCACACTAAAAGGAAGACACGTACGGGGTGTATTAGACCTCGCTTTACACTGACCGTGTTGACGAGTCTTATGTATTTGCTGTTTGGAAACACAAGCAAACATTACAAATTTCCCTAAAAGGATTAAAGCCAGGATAATCTCTGTTTAAGACAGAGGTACGTGAAATTTCTAAGTCACTTTGTGGTGTTATGGTCAACATAAGTGTTGCAGTAAGCTGTCTATAACATATCTAAGAGATTTAAGGTACTTTGTCGTACCGAAGGTTGATCAGCGTAAAGCTTTGAGCACCTACCTTCTTCTTCTTCCTGCCCTTTTCCCATATACTAGGAGGCGGCGCAACACTATTTTTTCTTCAACTCTGTCCTGTCACTCGTCACAGTCGTCACACTATCACTAACTCCCTTTTCTCCCTTTTTGCTCTTTGCCTAAGTAAATACGTCTCTGCTTGTCATGATTTTGGTAACAATTTGAGTAATAGATGAAATGAATAGCTAGTGAGTCATAGAAACAAAACGCCAAACGTTTGTGGTTTCCGAAGCTCGCTAGGGCTACGGGGAATTTCGAAAGGGAAGACTTTATCCTGGAACATAGAGGCAAATTGAAGGACTTTGGCGTGATTTTAGCCAGCAAAAAAAGAGTTATTTATCGGTCTGTGCGGTGAATAATTATGTATCCCTTTGGATAGAGTAAGCAGGTAAATACTGCGAAAGCAAAGTGGGTAATGGATTGATTTGTGTACTAAAAAGTTAGGGTTAGGTGAAAAATTATTCAATGACTTTCCTCACACTAGAGTGGAGTAAGAGTAGTATAGTGTTAGACTTTTTTTACTGACTAAAACCCACTCCTATGTTTCTTTTTTGCCTTGCGTTCCAGGATTCCTGGTTTCTCATTCAGAAGCCAACCCATTGAATAGAATAGAATAGAAAAAAAATATATTCGGGACAGACACAGCAGAACGGTTACAAACAAAAAGTACAAAAGAACAAAAGTACAGAGTACGCTGAGCGTGCTGTACCGAAAGGGTGACCACCTCAGCATTTGCTTGGTGTCAGACACCCAGCGCTGGTTTTCAGTTGGCACCCCGCAGTGACGCACGGACGAGGACGCAAGGACGCATTGCTAAAGTAAGCTTCGGCCCTGCTGGGCTTCAAAGGTTTGGCTGTCATCGCTTTGAAGTGCGCATGAACTCTATGTGCTGTCATTGACAATGACTCGGGCTTGGTCCGGATGGTTACACCTTTGGTGGCTGGAAATCGGTCCCGGAGGCTGGGCGTGAAAAGTCAGTTACCACACGCGTGCGGTAGCCTCCTTCGCTAGCATTACTGCTTCGCCAAAGGAGGCGGCCTACACCAGGTCTCGGCGTGCTCAAGAGCAAAAGTGTATCATTAGATAAATAAAGATAACTGAATCTGAATTATCTATTTCCAAAGTTTTAGTGTAATTTTTTTATCGAAGTTGAATTATATCGTAAACCTATTGAGAAAGTAAGAACATCCAACTTTATATCGACTCCTATCTTAATAGGCACATAAGATTTCTAAGATAAGCGGATAAGATAATTTTCCTCATTGCTATTATTTACGAGTAATTGCTTTATTTTAATGATTTCTTCTTCTTCATTAGCCATGTTGACTCTTCATTCACGCTCTTCGCCAAAGCCTCGAAGATTATAATTGTGATAATCTTATCTTATTTTATGTTCTAATGATATTAAAACGAAACTAAATACGATGAGAGAAGAGAGTAGGTTTCTTCATACAAAATTTGGATACCCGTTTCATCTACTTATAGGGGGTGAATTTTATAAAATCCTGTCTTGTTGCTCGCCTACTTCAAAAAAGGAAATCTTGTGCAAAATTGTATGTTCCTAGTCCCTGTAGTTTCAGCTGTGTGTTGATATGTCAGTCAGTCAGTTTCTCCTTTATATTGTACTAGCTTGTGTCCGCGGCTTCACTTCTGCTCTACCCTATTTCACTCTACTCTATCCTACTCCACTCCACTCTACCCTTAAGGTAGGGGGGAGAGTAGGTGAGAGAAGTAAGGAGTCTACCCTACTCTCACCTACTCTACCCTACCCTACTCTACCCAATACCTACTTATAAATGAGCAGGCTTTGGATATTTTTTTTAATTTAACGGTATAATAATTATCCTATGTCCAGCCGTTCTTGAGTTATAAATAGTGTAACTAACACAACTTTCTTTAATATATAGATAAATACAAAACATCAATTGTACAGACACTTACGGAATAATGACCATATTTTGTAAAAAATTGTATTTTGTAATTGTAATTATCAGTCGGAGTCAACTCCAGCCTTTGATTACCTTCTTTTTTAAGTTATCTTGTAGATTTCGCTGTCAACGATAAAACAACGCTAAAACGGTGAAGGAAAATATCGTGAGGAAGCCGGCATGTCCTAGAACAAAAAATTCGAAGACATGTGATATTCACCAACCCGCATTGGGCTCGCGTGGTGGATTACGGCCGATTCCCTCTCGTAGAGAGGAGGCCTGTGTCCCAGCAGTGGGAACATTAAAAGGCTGATGATGATAATGATGATGATGATGATAAAACAGTCATTGTATTCAAAGTTTGTGTAAAATTTATGTTACTACAATAAGTTGATGTAAAATAAAATTTGTCCTATTATATTCCGTTACTGAAAAATTTCGACTTTAAACACAATAACAATTCGTTGGAACACGGTATCACTTAAAGAAGACTAGTGTCGAATCGAAAACTGGTTTACGGGATAAGCAAAAAAAAAAAAAAAAAAAATTCAAAATCGGGCGTCTTGTGAAGTTGCCGAATTTTCAGTTCGATCGAAACATGCACTATCAAGTTGACAAACGAACTAAAAACTGACTGTGAGTGTAATAAGTTTTCAATGAAATTGATTTTTTCATGCAACCTTTTAGAGCGCGTTACACACCTATATAGTGAATACTCATCAAAACCATTCTAAAAAGCTCAAACACGATAGGGTTATCATTTTACCATTATCTGGTTCTAGCACCAAAGTACTCGTCAAGACGGATCAAAAGAATCCAAATTCAACGAGATTGTGTCGTTTAACTACCGAGTTCTTATGGCCACCTTCCAATTCTATCATCAGATCAGCTCCATGTCATAATAATTTTGCATTCTCATCTGATTTAAACCTGCATACAAAATTTCAGCTCAATCGGTTTCGGGAAGTGGATCAAATTTAATTATTTGTAAGATTTGATCACAAAGAAATATCGGAACAGGTGAAACTAAATAAAAGCTTGTAATATTAGAGAGGTTTATGGCATTTATATATAGTGAAGCTTTAATATAATTGGGTAAATGTAAATGTTATACATCTACATCAACCTGTACCTAACTCTTTGGAAAGTTTGTTACGGTTTTTATTACTCAATAATAATAATAAGTATTTATTTATATATTTAAACTTCCACTAGTCAACCTTGCGGTTAAAAAAGACAACACTGTGGTAGGTTTGCACAATAAATAAATAACAGATATTAATAAAAAAATTAAGTTGCTCACAGTAATAAAATACGTATACAACCTTATTTTTAGTATATGCGAAACCCGAAACGTGGGTCTAGTATTTTTATGCAAAGAATCTGTGTACAAAATTTCATAACAGCATCATGAAAAATCACAAAGTTATAAGCCTGTTATGGAACTTGGTTGTCAACACAAACACATGGTCACCGGGCCACTGAGGGGTTTAATCAACATTTTTCTGAGGCGACACTCCCACGCAGTCCCCTAATTGACATGTTTAAACTTCACTCGAACTAGGAACCATACCAGCTGCTAAAATTTAGAAACAAAAAAGTCCTGTCGATGGGAATTGTTTAGTTAAATTTGGTTATGGTTGTTCCTGAGCAGGAAGTTTGAAGTTCCGGATGTTATCTGAGTGGAGTTGACTATACTAAATTGAAGCTTATATTTCACTCAATAAAAATAAAAATTGTCCGTATCTACCAGCTTCCTTAGTTATCGTAGTTTATCCCTTTGAATACCGTGATTAGAGACACAATAGAAAGACAATAGCTGAGCGGACACCGGTGTCTGCACACCTAATGCCATTGTCTTGGGGCTTGATTAAGAAAAGAGTAATTTAGAACTCAGTATCATTACATCATGGGTTGACGCGCGCCTCAAGGAGCTGTCAGCACACCGAAGAGGCAGGCAGACAGGGTCGAAGCCTACTGGGGTCATGGGTTAATTTCCTTAAGGAATACCCGGCCCCGGCACGATAGGCTACGAAGGAACGGGGTAGGTTTTTAGTCAATAAGAGTCTGACACTACTTCCCGCTTCGCCCAAGGGCGGGATTTGTCATTAAATGATTTTACCTAAAAAAAAAATACACCATGGGTTGACTTGGGAACCCCGGGGTAATGGAATGATTATAGTCAGATATAAAATAAATCCGAAACTTTTCTATCCTCCATGACCAAATATAACAAAATTTATAATTGGACTTTTTATTCCCGCACCCCGCTGCGCGCTGGCGCCTAATGCCCCCTATTATCTGCCGTGAACTGTGTTGTTGTAGGTACTTAGTGTCAGTGGTGTCCAACTTGAGGCCTTTTTAAAATATTTTTGGGGAAAAATATAACATGGTGTAAAAATTTATTGGAATCGATTCAGTTACTGATTCTGAACAAATCATATTCAGGTTTCGCAATATAATAAAAATAATGTTGTATATGCTAATATTATAAACTTGATTAAGAACTTAAAATATAACAATTGCGACGAAGACTGAAACTAAGGTTGAGAGGACTTCAAGTACCAAGTAGTTCCGAATTTTGCGCTTGAAGAAAAATTTACTTTCAGCTTTAGAGTATGTATCTATGTCGCAATGCAATCTCGTTGACCTTAAATTTGCTTTATTTTTAGTCATCACCCGCCGAAATAGTATAATAATTATTATTTTATATTTCATTATTTATGTTGGTCATTAGAAATCTTTTCTTAGTTTTGTTTTTACCTGTACCTAACATACAAAGCAATTTATGTTTTTTAAGCCGATTTTTTTCTTATTGTAATAACATTATTCGAGACAACTTTTTAGAAAGGCTGTTAGTTTCAGTTTCGGTTTTGGCCTAAACTTGAAGAAGAGCTGTATTTCTGGTTAATATTTCAGTATCGACTGAAAATCATTTTCCAGTCGGTAAACGGTCGCAACCATTTTGCGTCTTAGCTGCCATTTTGCGTACATTATTATTTTATTTTATTAGTTTTAGGAAAACTTAGGCTTAAAATAGGTAAAAAACGGCAAGTTTCCACTTATAATAGTGTGAGTGACTAAAACTAAGGCATCAACAGTCTAGGGTTAACGCAAGAACGCTCATACCATACTGAAAAAGATAAATACGAAACATTGTTCAAGATGAACCAAAAAAGCGTTCGGCTTAAGTTTTCTTTACTTTTTTAACACTGGTTGTAAACAAATCAAGTTTTACATCCTGACACACCATATTAAAAGTACAACAAGCTCTTATTAAATATGAGTTGTTACGATACTTTGTTGAAACTATAGGAACATGAAGGAGACGCAATCTGCGGCGAAGCGCACACGAATTAGGTACCCGACGTCCAACCTTGCTCACCAGCACAGCCCCCCTAGTCAAGTTACAATCGTTTCGGTTTGCGTGAACGCTTGGAGTTGACCACGCCTTCAACTCCTTTGTTCGAACAAACGAATTGAAGGCGTGGCGTGGCAAGTGTTCACGCAAAACTAAATGATTGTGAGTTGGCTAGGGGGCAGGGACGTCAGTAGATCCATTCATGACGCTAAATAAGAAAGCGAGATCTGCAATTAGAATATGAAACTTTTTACACCGACTCACATAATTAGGAAGAAAGGTGTTTGAGCAATATTAAGCGTATCTTAAAAATCTCTTCTATATGCTTTCAAGGAGACTGACATAAATAGTTGGCATTCCAAATTTGAGAAGCATATTCAAGGTGTTTACGGACAAAAGTACAGTAAAGAATTTTCATTGTCTTGAGATTCCTAAAATCAGTAGAAATCCTAAAAATAATACTTGGCCTTTAGAAGCCTTACTAAATACTTTATTTATATGCTCATCAAATAGAAGCTTTGTTATTCATATAAACTCGTACAAACTTTTACTATCTCAACAGCAACTCTCTCTTTTTACATATTTAAAGAACCTACATACGAAATGTCTAAGTACTCAACATAAAGTTTCAGCTACAATATGTCTTGCCGCCATGTCTCGTACAAGACACTTGTAATGAGACTAATGAACTTAATGTTTCAGTGACATCTCGGCAGACAGACATACACATATGAAATTGGTGAAGTGTGAACATTCATTTAGTAGATCAGAGGTCTTACTACGAGCTCTTAAAGCGTTCCATTTTACGACCTAAATTGAACTGTTAAAGAGATGGAGCTATGTGCACCGTTAAATTTTGGTCGTTTTAATCCCGTGGAGGGTTTTTTTTTTCTCTTTCGTAAATTGATTTTGTAATTGGTAGATCTCACAGCGTCTAGTCAGTAAACAGTAGATCGTGGGTCGAGTTAACTTGGCCACCTCTGCTATATAGGATGTATGACTCTAACCCTTTTTTGCTCACGCGCACGTCATGATTGGGCCAGAGGCCCAGGCTTGGGACTGAAAAAGAAGTATTGAGCTACACACCCTATACACCGTTAAAATTTGGTCGTTATAATCCCGCGGAGGGTCGATTCGGTACATGAAACACTATCGATTTATAAAGATAAAATTAGAAAATAAAGTACTGTTTTTTCTAAAATTCGAATTAATTTACGCATGTACGATATTAATTTCTTAAGGTAACTCGTGGGGGTTTCCCCACGAGTTATAAGTGTATTGAAAAACGTCGTTTGAAACACTTGAAAAGTTGTCACTGCAGCCCTCAGCTCCATAACACACTCGCCTACGTCTTGTGCGAATTCCGCCTAGGTCACAATTATATTGCTGCACTTGTATCAAAATGCACTATTTTAGTTTAGGAGAATGTTAATAATAAGTCTGATTAAAACTAGACATATTGGTTTCGATACGACATTTAAGGCGTCTGAAAAGCGGGGAGGATTTGTTAGGGTTCCGTACCCAAAAGTAAAGACGGAATCCTATTATTAAGACTACACTGTCCGCCTGTCTGTCACCAGGCGGTATCTTATGGACCGTGATAACTAAACAATTTGAAATTTTCACAGATAATTTATTTCTATAGTAGCTATAATAAAAATTACTAACCATAGCATGATTTAAAAGGCTTTTTACTTCATCTAATGCAATTCAGCTCAATGTTTGATGAAGAGGTAACGCAAAAAAAGAGAGATAACGCCTGAAAACTCTGTTGGCATTTAGTAATTATTTTACAAAAGTTGTTTCAGGAAATATGTTTTTATTAAGCCTTAAATTTTTTTTGTATAAATTTCCGTTATTCAGAATTTCGATTAAATGTGCCAGGATTGTATAGGAATAGTTTATTTTTAATTTATGAGTACATTATGAAGGGCCAAAATTGATTGATTGAACTTTACTGCATAAATACACAAATTTATCTTGTGATTTCAATAGAAGCCTAGAAAAAATCCACAAAATATCTGTGATTCCAAAATATTTGGAGAAAGAGACGTAATAACATCATAATCACGTAAGAGCGGTTGTATGGAAATGTATCTCGGGTTGGCCGCTCCTGACTGACTTGACTTTTATTGCGTCGGTGGCATGATGCATGGCGACTGCAGTAGGTTGTTTTAATGCCATCCTTATGCCTACGGAACAGAAGTGTTTGATAAAGCTTGAATTACATTGCGCGGACGTCCGCCACAGACGCCAATCTGAGCGCGTCCGTCTTCATACATTTTATATGGAAACTAAACTCTTAGAAAAACATTTGACGGACGACCCACGTCCGTCAAGTGTAGTTCTAAGAGTATAGTTTCCATATAAAATATAGTTCTACCTTAAAAAATTAAGTTTTTTTTCTTAAATCGTTCCCCTTACAAGGAATTATTATACAAGCAAGACACCAAAATACTAGAGAGATTAAAGACAGAACAGAGTCAGAGAGCGACTTGTTAATCTATGCTTATAACATGCTTTGTCCTGAATGACTGACTGACGGATCAACGCACAGCCTAAACCGCTGATGGTAAAGACCTGAAGCTTGGAGGGTGTGTTCTTTATATGACGTAGCCATCCTATAAAAAAGGATTTTTCGAGATTCTACCTCTAAGGGTGTGAAAAAATGGGGCAAAGTTTGTATAGCGAAATATATATTCATGGGGGCGTTGCCGCTGGCAAAAGCTAGTCTTTTTAATAATTTATTGAAGATACATTCACTAGCCACCATAATCTCGGTACTGTGATTAGGACGATTTGAAATTTGATTACGTGTAAATTAACGACTACATGGTTTAGCAAAACTACTCGTATTTTGATTGCAATGTGTAATGAAATAAGCATTTATCGATTGTAGCATTGATAAGGATTAAGTGAGGGATAATTGACAATATTGTCAATTGACAATATTGTCGATTGTGTTCTGCCTCACCATTATTCGGGATAGTGAATGGAATAGATTCTCATTATGATCTAATACTGAGTCAGACAAATGCGAATTGTCAAAGTTTGCTATTGTGATAGTTTGTCGGAGGATTAGCATAGGTTACATGCAGTATGGCAGAATATCTTGATCGCTCTGAACATCGAAACTATTGGCTGCGCAGTAATTGACTTATTAAGACTCTTTCGGCGAATGTGTATTGCGTTTTTTTAAGTACCTATTCGAAATGGTCCGGAACGCGCGTAACTTCAGACTGGTAAAAAAAATTTGACCATACTATACCTACCTAATAATTAGTTAGTAATTATATGTATAAAAATGTTTATGGAAGTAAAATCTGAAATAAAAACACCTGTAAGTGGTTCTGACAAAAAAACACACACAAATCGTTGTTTTCATTTATCACACCGTTTTGTGATGTACATCTTATACCATTTCATACTTCACTTTACCATATTTGCAACGATTTGGTTACCCAATCCCAATTTCACGCCGCATAACTTGTAAAATGGCTGAACCGATTAACATAAAACATGTCTTAGAACCACTAAGAAACACGTCACTAGAATACTTGCCTTCAAATAAAAAAATAACTGCATCCAAATCAGTTCACTCGTTTAAGAGCTAAGGTGCCACAGACAGACGACACATATATAGCGATCAAAATTACAACACTCCTTTTTGTTTGTGGGTTGAAAACATTAGAAAAACACCAGACACATGACAGATAGTCTTCAAAAACGCCTAGAAGTAATATAATTAGGAACTAGGTACTTACATGGTGTATAATATCGGTGGCAGCGTAAAAACTTTCGTGCGGATCGGGTCGTTTCATCATGTAGGGCCTCGGGAATTCCGTGTCTTCGCAGATTTCTGCACCAAAAAATAAAAACATTCAGAACAAAATGCGTAGTTTTAGGTATTAATCTTATTATAGGGTTGTATAGGTACCCAGGCCTATATTTATTCATTGGATATAAGTATGACACGAATGTTACCAAATAAAAAGTTGCCCGTCATTCCTATATCATTCTATTTTAGTATCATAATGGAGCGTTCACATCGGCCGTGGCCGGACGCTCCCGGCTGAACCGTCAGTCAAAGTCACGGATAATTCGTATTTTTGACCAAAAACCCGTCACTATTTTCTCCACCGTATTCTCCCAAAGATACACGAACCCGGGACCTATTATCCTGTGCTCCGGGCGCATCATCTTTTCAATATGGCTGCGGAACAATGGCCGGCTTTCCGGCCGGATGTCCGCCCCGCGTAACGAGCACGTATCTTGAGTTTTCTTTTAAAGGGGCCCTGTGTCAAAATGTTGAAATTTTAGTTTGATAAAATGTTCGTGGCAAGACTTTCCTATTCATATTGTTAGGCTCTTAACTTTTACTTTACTATCAAAGCCACAAATTATTAAAGTGAAAATGAAATGTAGCAAAAGATAGGGAACTCTCTAAAGTTGTTTGCAAAAAACTCGTTATCCGAGATCAGATAGCAATCCGTAGCATTTTCCTCAACATTCATCAGAACGTCACATTTATTTTATAAAAATGTGTAGTTAAGAAAATCATTAGGTCGTTTCATTTTCAAGCTATTCGTGTAAGAGTCGTTGGTATAGGGAGAGCGGGGGAAAAGTAACAATCTAGGGGCAAGTGCACTCGTAAACCTAACGAGTGCGGTAGAGTGGCGAGTCGAGTGTCGCAGGCGAGCTAACTAGCGCCAGTCGGAAAAAACACGGCCAGCGACCACAAACACGCCGTGTTGGGGGCATAACAAGAGCGTTTAGCGATCTTTGTGATGTGTTTTTTTATGTTATTTATGATTGTTTCGAGTACTTTCACTGATGTGTCTTGTGAGTCAAACCAAATCTCGAATCTCGTACCAAACAAGAATATAATGTCATTGATATAATATAACATCGAAACTTATGTATGTATAAACATGTTTAGATATATCCACATGGGGATCAACCCTTGTTTATTGAGCAAAAAATAGCCCGTAGTAGTTTGTTCATTTGTAACAGCAGATATTTACAATTAGGGTCAGCCCTCTGCGGATTTAATATATCCGACTTTATTGTACTTTACAACTCCTGTTTCGTATATATTGTTTTATATTTTCTGGAGACTTTTCTCGCAACATCACGTACTCAATATATTGCTGTTTTACTAGTATTGTTTAAACAATAATGTTGATTTATAGCCATTATACATACAAGGGCTTTTTCAGATATTTATACGATGTTAGTTCACGGAGCGAAAGTAGCACTTTTCTTCAAGTATTGGAGACGAAAAAGACAAATATGTTTTCTATATCTCACAAATGTGGTCATACATTACGTGTTATGACACAACTTTGTGAAACTATTGGAGCACTAATAAAAATACAGTCACATTTCTAGTTGGGGAAGTAGGACTCAAACTTGGATGATTTGTAAGCTGCGGACACGGCGGACATAACTAATGTTATTGTCGAAAATGTTTGGTTACCTACCGTTGTACTCGTGCTGGTCGTGGGTTTCTCGTTTGTCGCGACGACCCAGGGTCTCTCTCCATATGTTGTAGGGCTCCCTGTAGTCTTCATCCACGACGGCCGGCCTGCATCAAACAAACAACTCTATAATGTCGTACTAGTGTTTAAAACTCAACTAAAAGTACATTTTTTAAATTTGTGTTTGTTGGTTTTATATATATTTCTGGAGCAGCGGATGATTCAATATACCGCGCGTATTTCGCGTTATTTGTTGAGATCCAGTCCTTGACCTAATACATACTCGTACATCCCCTTTTTTGAGTCTGGACGTCGGTAATTTATGATTTCGCTGCTCTGTGCTAGTGGCTGATTTATGGCGGTGATTTCAAAAATTGGATTGCTTGTGGTTATTGTGAATACGGCCAGTGTTTAATATGGGTTTATAATGGATTAAAACTTACCGCAACATATGTATTGGCGGACAGTTAGCGAGCGCAAGTGCCAGTCTTGGAGCTCTCCTGTTGTTCCGAGAACTCGAGCTGCCGTGTCTCAGCGATGGACAGAACGGTTTCTTCAGCATGTTGGGAATGCGGCGACGGGTTTTCTTCGTCAGTAGGACCACAGTAGCTGCGATAAAGGCCCCTCCACCCACCAGGGCACCACACGCTAGTCCCACAGAAACCCTCAAAGAAGAGTTTCTTTTCTTCCTTGAAGATGGTGGAGTATCAGATCGGTAATACTCTTCAAGGAACTCCGCAGATGTATTCACCCAAGTTGGTACTGTTGACAAAAAATTAAAATTGAAGAACGCTCGCTTGAAGCTTCATTAGTAAGCTTTCAGCTTCCATGTCCAAAGACAATGAAGGAAAATGAATAGATGTCGAGTCCAGGACTAATTGTTGTTTTGTAAAGGAGGGAATTTAGTGAGAAATGCCGCCATGCTGCCATGTCGACCGCGCTCCAGCGGTTTTCAATTCCTGAGACAACGAGATCGAGATTTGTCGACCGTTAGTGCATTCATAGTTTTATTACTAGATTTAATATTCCTTTTTTACTACTGACTTTTTTGATACCTACTGGCAATCTCATTGTAGTACTTTCACTACAATGAGATTGTTAATACCAAAACCAATCATGTATTTTTTTAAAGGCCCAGTATAAATACAAGTTGTATATCGATTGAAAATCCAAAACAAACAAAAAGTCAAAAGGCGCCATATGTATTTAAAAAAAAAAACAATTTTTTTTATGCTAATAGGGATACAATAAATCCACAGTTGTATGAATTAGAGAACAAAACTTGTATCCTGAAAAGTTGAAAGCTACGAGTTTTGAAGTTAGTTTACACAAATTCGAAAATAGGTCGAATCGTATCACTCACAATTCACACTAGGTCTAAATTGAGGTAAACTAAAATGGCGGACTGCCAGTGTAAGGTGCCAAGAGTCAGTTAATTCTGCGCTAATTTCTAATTGTACATTTAATGAAGTGTATCTCAGGGTTGCAGGTCTTGGAGTCTGTTTCGAACGAGACTTGTGGGAGGGAGTTCTGGAGTGGAAGGTAAATACATTTCGGGATTTTGTTTTTTGTGTTATGTTGTGCAATAAGATTTCGGCATTTCGTGAGTACAGATGTAAGCCTACATGACACAGAAATATTTTAAATGTTATCATTTCAGCAGTTTGCTTTATGTTACATGTAATCTAGTGATGAATTATGCGTATGTTTGGCCCACATTATTTTAGATGATAAATAACTAAACATTTATCTAAAGTACGAGTTATTCAACGGATTAGCAAGTTTTATATACAATTTTAAATGAAATGTAATTTTTTTGTAAAAAAAGAAATATTAGCAAATTGCGTGCACCCAAAGCTTGTGGTAAATTATTTTTATTGCCAAATTGTATATCACATTACAAATACACATCCACGCTAATATCGAATTCACAAGGCCTCCATATATATTACCTAACGTATTTACTAATGGATTACGTGTCTCGAATATTTTTGTCCAATGTTCAAATATAAAAGCGTTTATGAAAACTTCGTTTGACATACATAAATGTAATTTGTACGTTTAGACGGTTGCTTTGTGTTCTCGAGTGAAATTACGATACTGATACTTTTGGGGGACTGTGATTTTCTTTTGTGTAACATTTGAGGACTTATGAATATCTACGTTAATTATTTTATTTCAATATTTATTTCTACAATTTTATTATTATTAGTTTCTACTAGAATTTATAATTATAGCCTATAACGAAGTTCTGTGCTTTGAATTTAATGTTGTATGTTGTTTAAAATTAAAAATAAGACGTTGTATGTTATTTATTTCACACACATTTTACTGACATACAACAGTCAAATGTATCCAATAATGGATACATTTGACTGATTTTTTTGTTGAAATCTCGTAAAATATACAATTGACTTTAAAAAAAATAATACTTATTACCAAATTTTAAAACAGAAAATTATACTTTGGGCAGCTAAATCCCACCCGTGTTCAGAGGTCGATGCCCTCTGAAAATGCTAGTCAAACCGAGACTAAGCTAGGGAAATAAGATGGATATTCAGTTTTTTTAATGAAAGGCACAAACTTAAAAGATGCGGTTATTAGGAACGTAATACCTTGTATTGTTATTTTTACATAAGATTCTTCCTAGGAATATTATTTTCTGTAATTTTTCCTTTGTATAATTGGAAAATGATTTTAATTTGACACAAATATTGAAAAGAATGAATACCGTGACTATTTTTACTGTTCTGTATTTTCATGGAATTGATTGATTCTATGCTTTGTCATTAATAATTTCGTATTGTTTAACAAACAAAGCAATTTTAACAGCGTAACACTAAATTCATTCATTTCTACACATTAGAGGATCATTCGAATTGTAAGGGAAACCTTAATACGTAACTACCATCAAAGTGGTATCGACAATTGAATGTTTAGCGGACAAAGGGCAGACGGTACGTTATATTCTATCTCAGTAATTAGACACGTATCATGATACTTATACGGTTTCCTAATTGGGGCAGATTAGGAATAATGATGATTCAGAAACCCCCGCACCGCACCGCCGTCGGCGTAATTATGTTGAAAACTTCCCCGTGGCACCCCCAGGTAAGTACCTCACGACGTTACCCCTTATTATATTACAACAAGCACATATTTCAAAGATATTTGAGTTGCCTTACGTTTCTGCGCTACAACAAAAATAATAACCTCTTTTCAAAGCTCCCGATTTTACTTCACATAAGTGGATTAAAGTGAAATAAAATCTCAATTTTATAGAATTACGTTCGTTCCTTTGTGAACATGATCAGTACTACTACATTGCGTTCAAAAGGGCGCCGATATTACGCAGAATCCATTTTCATTGGGATTATATCTCGGAGAGTGCGGGCGACGCGTTGCGGCCTCCTCGAAATATAATTGGGGGACGAAATAATCCAGATCAAAGATTTTCTTTAATTACAATTTCTTCATTTAGCGGGCGGCGATTTATCACTTAAGAGGCGATTTCCTCAAAAGAGCTGTGGATTAATTAGAGATAGATAAAATTTGTGAAATAGCCGCAAGCTTGCGAGTGCTCTGAACTGATAAGGAGGCCGATGAGGAGTAATGGATCTATTAGCGAGGCTGCTGCCAGGGCTCCTACACCCTAGGGAGCATTTCTTTATGTTCGCGTCAAAAATCACGCAATCATGTTTACAAATCTCCGCTTGTTCACTTTTTATTCCAGAATAATTTCTTTGTACAAAACATTTTATTCGATAAACTGTTTCAGATTTCCGTCCATGATTACGCGAGATGTTTATCCGTGAATTGAGCGCTGATTCGGACGCAGAATCAGCTCCGAATACAAACAAATTATGTGCTGTTTGCGTTGATTTATTTATTTTTTAAGTAGGCACATTAAATCCACGGCGGGATTCAATGCTTTTACGCACCCATCAGCACTTTTCAAAGGTTTTGGTTTTGTAATTATTAAAATGGAAAGGGTGTTCATTGTGGGGTGAGTGGAATAAATAAATGGAGTAGGTACTTACTCGATTTGAAGGTGATTTCGCTGATGAGTATCCATTCGTGTTGGAACTTTAGCTTCATCATGAGGTGTTTGGCGGTGCGGTTCTGAAGGTCGATGTGCACCACTCTGGCGTGTTCCGACACTCTGTCCTGCTTTGGTTCGTGGGAGATATAGTCTTCTTGCCAACGCTCTCCCTCTAGTGAGAAGTACACTTCTGCTTCTTTGAACAGCTGACAAAAGGGAAAAACAATTGCAATTTCGAAATCATCACACACTGTTAACTATTCTCTCTGAAAAATATTATGATATAATGACCCCGTTTTTTTTTAAACCTCTTTTAGACAACGCAATTTTGGACATAGAGATAAAAGTAGATGAATAAGTAAGTAAATGCAAAAGGATTAGTTTACACAATATCAGTGAAGAAACTCCAAAAATGGGAGCGGATATTTTATATAGGTAAATAAGATCACAGTCCTTCAATTTAAACTAGTAATCAATTCTGTGTCTTGAAGAATAGTGTTAAGAATTTTTGCAAGAGCATTCGCAAAGGCATTAAACAGACGTTACCTGGACATCTTTGGTGAACATGTTGTTCGTGTGAACATCGATGTGGTAAAAAAGTCGCGTCTCACTGAAGTTGAAGGTGAGAGTCACTTCCTCATCAGTGGTCATGGTCTTGTTCCAGCCAACCCAACGGGATCCTAAGACAAAATGTTATGGTATGAAATTTTTCGAAAATTCGCACTTGATATAATACCAAGGTTTATTTCTACAACCAAGTGGATTGTTGGTTGTATAATTTAGTTTAACTGAGTATTTTAGAACAATTTTCCTCATGATTTCCATTTTAAAACACCTTAATCACTAAACGACCCAATTTGGTTATTCTATTTCCATGTAAATACACTTTACTCTCGAATAAATCCAATCCCAACGAACCGGGCTGAGCGATAGTTTAAGTGAAGATTGAGGACCGAAAATTTACATACCTCTTGTGTCTAACTGGTCGGGCAGTTCAAAATCGTTGGGCCCTACCAAGGAGTCCGTCATCTGACCGAGGCCATTTATTAGCCGTCCCTCCCGGAGAGTTCCGTCGTAGCCGAGGTCCTCAAACCTCGCCCCGCCCGTCATCGCCTGCATGTCACCCCCCTTGGGCGCGGAGTACGCAACTAGATCCTCTGCACAAACAGCAAAAAGTAAATGTACCGCCCGATGGCGGCTTCTCATCGCACAGCGCACAGAAATCGCAAGAAACACACATTTCACAAGCAGCAAATCCATGTCGCTTTGCATTGTCCCGGGACGCACTAGCAATTATCAACCGTATTCCTCTTATACCTACGTTTCCAACGACATCCATACAGTTCCACCCTCATACACGCAGTGCGAGGATGAGCTGCGAATGGAAAAAAGCGTACTTTCGATGCCACAAACGGTGCTTCAAGAGTAGACTTCCTCGGTGTATACGTGTTCACATTTCCAGATATAAGCTGGAAAAAAAAAGCATTTTGAATTGTTTCATAAATGCACAGCGGACATAAAAAAACGAAAAGAAATAAAAATAGGTGAATTTATCGATTTGTAAAACATTAGAATGTTCACTGACTAAAGTTTTTATGTACACTTTCAGTACCTCTACCATGAGTTTTAAGCAATAGTATTCGTCGCTACTCGATATCGACGCCGTAAATATTTTGTATGGCAAATTTTTGTTCTGCAAGTGACCGCTAGAGGCGCTGCAAAATTTGCCATACAAAATATTTACGGCGTCGATATCGAGTAGCGACGAATACTATTGCTTAAAACTCATGGTAGAGGTACAGTTCACGCCTTAACTCTGTTTACAAAACAAAGAAAGGGGCATTCAGCCTTGACGGACGGGTGAACGCTTTGCACCGGGACAGAAAAGAGATCCATCTCCGTGAAAATATTTTGTACATATTTACGACATAGGCACTACAAAGAAAATGAAATCGTTTATCTTCTTTTGTCATTTCACGTGGAGCCGCATGTTTTGTTTTAACATTTTATTTTATGTACGGCCGTATATCAAGGGAAATTGAAAAATGTAAACCAGTAAAGCGGTTTGTTTACAGACTCACTGAGAGGGCTCGACATTTTTATTGTGGAGTAAGGATGTACGAAATTGCGATTGGTTCAGGTGTGCGGTTTGTCATACACTGTTTGAATATGCTAGCGCCGTTTTTTTGGGAAACAGTGATTTATAGTGCTCATATGTTTTGAATTTAATTTATTTAACAAACTAAATTCTAATGTTTTTGTGTCTGAGTTTAGAATCAATTGGCGACTACTTCAAGTACATTTTACTATATTTGAATGACATATCAACACACAGCTGAAACCCCTGGGATTAGGAGCATGAAATTTTGCACAAGGTTTCTTTATATGACTCAGACGAGTACTAAGAGAGAATTTTTCAAAATCCCCCCCCAAAAGGGATAAAGCAGAGGTCCAAAGTTTTTATAGAAAAACCTACATTCACGTAAACGAAGTCACTGACGGAAGCTAGTCTATATTTATAAGGAGCAAATAAATGACTGACATATCAATACACAGCTAAAACTACTGGGACAAAGAGCGTCAAATTTTGAACAAGATTTTCTTTTATGACATAGACGAGGACTAAGAAAGGATTGTCCAAAATTCATCTTTAACCACCTTCGATCGCTTTTAATTGGTATTAAATTTAGTAATAATCTCGAAAACTATATTTAGATAGCGTTTAATCCGTATTAAACCTAGTCATAGTCCCGGAACTATTCTAAATCGCGTTTTGTAATTGGGGGGGGGGGGTAAGAGTATAAAATGGGGGTTTAAAGTTTGTATGGAGAAACCCACTTTTACATGAGTGAAGCTGCTGGCCGAAGTTAACAAGAATGAAAGATTTTCTTCGAGTTATCAAGAGCCTACTTAGCAGTCAACTCGTGCCGTTTGGTTGAAAGTAACCTAAGCATCCGCTCGGGGACTAATTCCATGTAACTCGAGCCTGTCTCAGAACGAACCCAAAGTTTTCTGTGATCTTAAGTACGCAAAGGAGAACATCGAATACACTGATTTGTGCCTAATTGCTGAGTAAAATAAATGATTTATCTAACTTTTAACGTGTTTGTTAACAACATCAAACTTCTCCAAGTTTTAATTTGGCGTTGATGTAACAGTATTTAAGGTTCTGACTACTTTAACGAAGACAAGGACAAATAAAACGGTCCCAAATTTAATCAGCCGACTCTAAGCCCTAAATAAAGAAGTAAATTTATTCTGCTATGCAGTCATTCGTATTTTCAGTTGCCTTAAAATTGTGTTTCGCAAGGAACAAAAACAAAGGCTCTTATTCCGCTGGTAGAATAAAGAAAAACTCAATATTAAGTGGTCACTTACCCTGCTTCCGTTAAAATCTTTGTATTTGACCCAGCGGTTGAGTGCGGTTCGCCAGTACTCGACCGAGTAGCTCTCAACGAACTCCACTCCCACGGAATTGGCGAACCTGCCTTGCGACTCCGTGCCAGTGATCAGATACTCGTCGCGGAGATCAATCTCCAGAAATTGACGGCTGCGAGGCGATATCAATCCATTAGGGCACCACGCGCCGCCTTTGATCTCCGTCCGTATTCTGCAAAGACGTGTCTCGGTTAACTTCTCCACAAAGCTTCTTTTTCTTCATCACAATAAGCGAGCAACAAGTGGACATAAAGCACAGCCGAGCGTATATTTTTGTCAGTTTACCGACGATTTTGAGTTCATTTCAGTTCTTAGCTACCCAGCAAATTTATAAATAGTCGTTGAGGGCACGCTGGTGCATAAGTAAATAAAATTAGCGTAACAGTCTAAGCAAATAGAGTAAAACATTTATTTGTTTCGTTTGACAACAGCGGGCCGTCTGGTGGCAGTTTCATTAGAATATCTCGCGTGATCTCGTCAGTAGGTACAGCGAAACAAAACGCGCTAAGCGCTGAATTAACGTGGCATTTGCTAAATCGCCTCTGACCCTATGTAAAGTGGCTCAGATGATAAGGCTTCGGCACAGCCGGCCCTACTTACATCTTGTTATCTTTGGGGAGTCAAGCTCCGAAAGGCTTTTGTAGGATCACGGTCGTTCCAAATTCATATGAAAATTTAATTTTCTGTTAGTGAATTTCTCAAATGGGAGTAGAGTTTTCGCGTTATTGTCTCGCTTCAGGCTTATGCGGGCTTAAGGCCCCGAATGTGGGTCCCACTGTTAATTGTTTGAGCTAAGTATGAGCGTTTTGCGGCCGGGGGATTCACAATTATTGTAACAACTTGGCCGTATCATAGCGCTTTATTGTTGTTTAACAATGGGCAGCTAAAGACATTATATCGATTAGAGGGCTATTTGTTTCGGATTTGGGGGAATGTGTGTCCATTTAGGGCTGTGTCATTCAGTAGTAGTGTGTTCATTATTTCATTTTTATTGAACTGTTACACTTTTAGCATTATTAAAGAAAGTACGGCTTTATAAAAGAGTAATTTACCGTGAGCTGAGTGGTGAGACACTTTGGTCGTAACTGGAGCTTGCCGAGAGCGATTCGTTAGCAATCAACCCATTTTCCATGCCAAGTGGCACAAGACAGCTTCCTCCTTCGGCTGTAAGAAAAACATCATATTTAATAAATGCATTAACATTCGAGAACTCGTTTGATTTGGAGTGGAAAGTTATTCGTTGGTTGAACATTATTTGGAATTGGAAAAATGACAGAAAGGGTTGTTTATGAAAAAAATGGACTGGATTATAAATACTTAAACTCACTTTATTATTGTAATGAGTTGTTGTGAATATTAGTCTATCACTGTGTGAAAGTTATTGCGCTGTTTTTCTTTAATTAGAGTGAGTGTCGCGTCGTGGGTACCGGGTGTCCGGGTGTGTCCTGCCCGGGGCGGCCCGGGGCGGCGCTAAACCATCAGGATCGTAACCGTTCCTGCCGTAATGTGTGTTTTGGTGTTGCATTAGGAAGGGTCGATCTTAGGGATACACTGTGTGTTATTTTAATTTCGTACCCCTTTTTCTAAGAACTTTGCCAAGACTTTCTCTTGGCAAAGTTACATAAATGAAGCAAAAAATCCTCGCTTCAGTATATCCATCTTTTTTATTGTAACATCTAAATCAGTAGCCAATACACCTAACATAACGATTTTCTCACAAGTAGTCCATCCAACGATGTCTGGCTGAAGGTATGTAGTATTTTAGTCGTACTATCGCAGTCGTAATCCGGTCATTTGTTTCAGAATAGCCACCATTTACGACAAAGTACTGATGAAATGAATAGGCCGGCACTGCCTATCCGTTTTTAGTTCTGCCAAGGACATTTGAAAAAAGACTGGGGTAAAACACGAAATATCGAATGTAGAGTAGATATGTAATCATGGAAAAGCTCAAATAGCAAAAATCATTTTTTAATTATATTTACACATAGGTGATGAATGATATTATTGTAAGTGTAGGTTAAAAATAGTAAGCATCAATAAAGTAAGTCTTGAGATCTCATGAGATACTGTCTCTAAACTTTTTATTTACATGCATGCTGATTAATATACTTTTATAGGATTGTGCCAATTTAGAATAGCATTTGTTCTTTTTTTTTTAAAGTATATGATGGTTTTATATCATAAGTTGTTGGTTAGACGACGTAACAAAAAGGTTGAAAATAAAAAGTATCAATATCCCGATACTTTGTATTTTCAACCTTTTTCGTGTCAAGCGTGTCATGTATTTAACTTTGTAGCACCTTATCCAAGGAAACTATACCATAAGACTAATCCATGTTTCTAATGATTTAAAGTAGATTCCAGAACGTCTGGAGTTAGATGTCATTCGTGGCCACGGTTGTCGAGGGCTTGCATACGGCGAGCAACGGCTTGCTTGCCGTCCGATAAAGACCAGGTCCAGGTTAAAGGGTGACAGCAGCTCGGCAGCAGCGCGGCACGAGCACTAGATCCGCTATGTTTGAGCATCATAGTGTTGTACATTTAGTTTCTCGATTAGAATAATACTATTAAAATGAAAAAAAAATTGGAAAAAGAAAAATGAACCTAAGAAAAGATTGCCGTTATTTGGCGTATGCGAATTTCATAAAGTAAAAAGCTACTGTGGCTACAATTTTTAGAATTATATGCATTCGCTGGATGACTATCAATCTCATCGATAAATTCTTCAACCTGATTTTCGTTCATGTTTAGAGTTAAACAAAAACTAAGTACGTATCATCACTAGTCGACCAATGAATTGGTACGCGGCGGCGCGGCAGCTCTCTTCACGCGGTACTTCGCAGCTAAAGGTGCCCACGCCCCCAATTCCTTTGTTCTGACGTCACCTCAACGCTCAATCACGGTCAGAACAAAGGAATTGGGGGCATGGCCAACTCGAAGCGTTCACGGTAAACGAAACGATCGTAACTTGGGTCTGAACTTTCATCTGCTATACTATAAATACTATAAATATGATTAACTAGTTCACTATCGTATTGTTTTATCCAAATAGCCAATATTACCGAAAAATGTTTTACGACATTTAGTAATTAGGTATTATGAATACAATGAAATATTATTCCAGCTAATGATCGTATTACACGGGACAAAGAGGTTTGGTTCTGTATAGAATAAAAGCCGATCTTTGCACCCCTAGGGGTAGAATATCCTATGGGGTACGAAAGCCCCTTTCACTCGTACGAATATGTACACCCTAAGGGTTCATAAACTTGTCTTTATAAAGAATTGTAGGTACGTTACTGCTACTTAAAGTTTTATTTGGAATTATTAATGGTTGTTAGGAAACATAACCGCAGGCACTTTTTCTGGCCATGGGTAAATGTGAAAGTGAACACCAGAGCCCTGGTATGAAGGCAACGAAGAAACGGGGTGGGTTTTTTAGTCAGTTATCATCTGAAACTATCTCCCGCTCTGCTCAAGGGCGGGAGATGTCATTGGATGATTTGTACCCACCAAAAAAAGGCAGTTTTGCTAACATCTTCAACTGCATGTTGAGTCCGTACAGTTTAATCTATAAGTTATCCAAGAGACAAAAATGGGAATATTTCGTTACTTGTAACAATGGTCAAAATATCTTACTCGTATTTATCTTCTATACACTTAAATGCGAAATACCACTCACTGATTAGTCACGAAATCACAGAAACTATAACACCTACACACTTAAAATTTGGCAAGCATGTTCCTTATAGAGTGTAGATATCTCTGACTGGCCTGTTGGTCTAGTGGTTAGTGGCCCTGACTGCTATGCCGGAGGTCGTGGGTTCGATTCCCACCCAGGACAAATGTTTGTGTGATGAGCACGATCAAATGCCCACCAAACCCAGGCACAGAACAAATGTTCTGTGCCTGGGTGTAATTTATCTATAATATGTATGTATTTAGAAATATACAAGTATGTTTATCAGTTGTCTAGTACTCATAACACAATCTCTGCTTAGCTTGAGACTAGACAGCGTTGTGTGATAGTTGTAAAAAAAGAAATTGTATTTATTATTGTAGATACAACACGGGACATCGAAAAGAAAACCAAACACATATATTATGGGCTGCCTTATCGAACTAACTATTAATTTTATTACTTTCATCGTAAACATACATTTAAGGTTTAGTTCCGCGACTATTACTGGGTTTAATACCATGACTAAAGAAACCATTATTATAAAATGAAGTCTAGCACTAGTTTCTGAACTATCTTATGCTACGCTTACATGTGGGCCCAGCCTCGGCCAATCGCCATTGTGTTGACGAGGTTTCCCCGTTTGTACAATGGCTACACAATACCGAATGGCCGAGGCTGGGCCCACATGTAAACGTAGCATTAGACCGCCAAAACCCCTAGTACCAACCTGTGGTACCAACTGCAATACTCACGGTTCTTTAATATCATGTAAACAATATAAGATTGAATCTACTTTATCTGAATAATAAGTAGGTACCTAAATGTCGTAGTCAACTAACTTAATTTGCCTTTCAGTTAACGTCTTAGCTTTTTTATTTAACTGCGCAATTCAACTAGCCGCCCGAATAATTTCAAACAGTTAGACAAATAAACTTAGATCAATAATGATTAATAGCTAAGTACAAGAAGAAAAAATTAAGAAGGGAAGAGAAAAAATAATGGAAAAAGAAGAAGAAAAATAGAAAAGATGAGAAGAAAAGAAACAAGAGGGAGTCTAAACTATTCTATTAATTACTTGCTTAGCTCAGACATTTAAGAGAAGCTGTGACTGTGATTTACGTTCAACCAGCAAAGTGCTAATGGCAATTATAGCATAGCATTGCATTAACCTAATAATATTCCCACTGCTGGGACACAGGCCTCCTCTCTAGTAGAGGAAATGGAGCATAATCCGCCACGCGGACCCAGTGCGGGTTGATGGATGACACATGTCTTCGAATTTTTGGTTCTAGGATATACGGTTTCCTCACGATGTTCTCCTACGCTGATTTAAGAGCAGTGGTGATGGAATAAATTACATGTAAATTACACGTTACAATTATAAGTAAAACAAAATTTCGGAGCCCTAGTGCGCGGGGCTCTTCTTCGAACCTAACCTGTCCGTGTCATGGTGTACTGAGTCAGTTTTCATTAACACTTTATTGTATGAATGGTTAAAGATTAGCTAGCAGGTTCATTAAAAGACGTATTAGACACATCGTTCGTTTAACTATGAAGCTAGGTTATTTGCTTAATGGTGAATTAAGTAAGTGAGCTGCGACATACACATTTAGCCACCAGACAGCGTTTATTTATATACATTTATTCATTCAAATATTAACACAGTTATGAGCACATTAGAATATTATTTAAATCAAGCAAAATTACGTGAAATAATGCAGAAAAAAAGTAACAATTTACTTTTTTCCGAATTTTGACGATAATATACTATATACTATACTTCATGGGAAATCAATAGATAACTTTTAGATGTTTTAGTACTCTGTAACACAATGATGACTGAATGGATGAGGATGAAACTAGGCATATTTTTTCATTCGACTGGCCTGTTGGTCCTGGTTAGTGGCTCTGACTGCTATGCCGGAGATCGAGGGTCCGATTCTCACCCAGAACAAATGTTTGTGTGATAAGCACGATATAATCTATCAAACAAAACAAAAATTAACTTCCATCTTTATTATTGTAAAGTTTAAATGTACATAATATCCTAATTATTTTACTTTACGTAATTATAAATGATGAGATTATTAATGTTAAAAGGTACGATGGGGTTGGCATATCTGGTCAGATAAAAACCCTTAAAATAAATAAAGAGAAAACAAAAATTCTAAATCGGACCACAATTGAACGAGATATCGGTGAAAATACAAAAAAAAAAACATGCAGCCGAACATAAAACCTCCTCCTTTTCGGTTCAAAACCCACTTCAATGTTCCTTCTTTGCCTTGCCCCAGTAGGATTCGGTCCTGCTGAGACCTTACGGTTTAACGTCTCTTGAATTCGAGCTCGGTCTTGTAAGGTTGTCAGGTAGGTAACGCTGTCAGTGATAAGACCGCCATTGTACCCGTAGATATAAATTTGCGTAAACGTTTCGTTACTATTTTAGTGAGTTCATTCTATTCTATTTAGCATTAGCATTATCAGCCTTTTAATGTTCTCACTGTTGGGACTCAGGCCTCGGTCCAAGACAGGGAATGGGCCGTAATCCACCACGCGGGCCTAGTGCGGATTGGTGAATATCAAATGTCTTCAAATGTTTGGTGCTATTACATGCCAGTTTCCTCACGATGTTTTCCTTCACCGTTTTGAGAACAGTGGTGATGAAATATATTCCACAAAGTAATACGCCTGGCTGGGTTTGGACTCGTGACCTACAACTGGTAAGTTGGGGCTGTTACCACTCGGCCACCTGCTATCTCTATTCTATTGTAATAACAAAATTCCTATTTAACCGATCACGTGATCCTTTATTTGGGGATGAAGAATTTCGTGATCGGTTAAGTAGCGAATAGCCACGAGCGAAATCGCAAACAATACCTTGTTAACTGATATATTTATTTCTACCTATACCTTTTATAAGAGTAGGGATTACAGGTAAGGGTGGACCTCTACCCAATTTTTTGTTTATTTATTTTCCTGTTTTTAATAAAACGCAAATACAATACACGACGTCGGTGAGGCACAAAGGGAAACATTCAAATTCAGTTCTGCGGACGGCATTATTTTAACATATATTATACGTATATTTATTTTTATAACTTCTTTCTCTTTGTTTGGTAAATCGTATTTAGAGATACTTTGATATTAAATATTTTACATTCAGCTTAGATGAAGAGACTGCCAATTTGTTTTTGGAATGTATTTTTATACCAAATCTTACTGTCTGATAAAGTATTTTCCTCATTTCATAAATCACTAATGAATCATTGTATGTATACATCTAAAGAGCGGAATTTTCTGCCCAGACTACTAAGCCGAAGGTCGTGGATTCGATTCCCACCTAAGAAAAATGTTTGTGAGATGAGAATGATAAATTTTGTTCTATGTCTGTGTGTAATTTATCTTTAATTCATTATTTCCCAAGAGGACGCCGGCGTCCGCACACCTATTGTCTTGGGATGCCATGACAGGAAACCTCCTCGAGTGCCCGCAGGCTGCAGTTCCTTTGCGGATACGTCCGGAGCGAAGACCAGTCTGCGGGCCGGTGCATCCTGGGAGGCGGCCTACTTCCCTTAGGTATCTCTGCCTAAGGGGTTTCGATGGCTGTCTGCGAATGTCCTGTCCGGAGTCCGCTTCAACGCGTGTCCCTCTGCTTAGCAGAGGGCACAGTGGCGAAGTAAGAGCGGGCCCGGTGTGCACTCACCCTGCCGCCGGGCAGGCGGGAGGACGACTTGCTCCTCCTTCTGCCACCGTTGTTCTCGTAGCCCCAAAGATTGTCCAAGGTCATGTTTCTGACTTTCGATGGGGGTCGAGGGTCTTGGCTTAACCGCCCGGGCCACGAGGAAGACAACCTCTATAAAAAATTACCCCAAACCTCCAAGCGGCGGCGCACCGTGAGGGAGGTTGTTAGCTTGACTAATGGGTAGCTTAATTAGTCTCTAGTGCGAACCACAGTACTTGAGCCAGTGTTAAAGTTTATTACTCGTGGGAACAGCAATGGAATCACATAAAAATAATTTTTTTAAAAAACCCGTGGAGAGCGATGCGCGGTCGGAGTCCGACGCTGCATCCGAAAGGAGCTCAGGCTCGGAGGAGATGGAGGAGACTGTGAGCGACTCCGGAGGGAACGTGAGGACCTTCCGGAAGCGCTCCGAATTGGGGGACGGGTCGTCCTCCGACGAAGGAAAGGGCTCGGCCCCAAAAATCCCCACCAGCAGCCGCGGTGGGGGCCGAGCCTTAGGAAAGGGGAGGGGGCTCACTGCCCAGGAGTCCGCTCAGCGAGCCGACAGGCTTGCTACGGAGGGGCGCCACCCCGGAGTAAACAGCGCTGTGGCGAGCGCCTCGCGGCCGTCTGCCAGTGAGCCAGACGTCGGGGCGGATTCCGTCGAGGAGTCGCGCAAGCGCCTCGGCGAGTTGGTTGTGGAGGGCCTGACGGCGATGACCCGGAAACGGGAGAAGGGCTCCAAAAAGAGGGGCATCGCGAAGTTCGCGACCTCAATTTTGGAGGCCATAGATGCCACCTTCGAGCTCAGCTTGAAGAAGCTCCGGGCCGAGCTCACCGGTGCCCCAAAACCCGACCCACGGGTTGAGGAGGCGCCCAAAGAAGGTGGCACGCCGGGTCAAACGAAGGAGCGGCCCCAGCCCCAACCCGAGACGGAGAGCCAGCTGCTGATGGTGATGCGGCAGGAGCTGGCTGCCTTCAGGCAGCAGCAACAGGAGCAGCTGGAGCAGGTTCAGCTACGGATGCAGCAGCAGCTGTCCGTGCTGGAGGGGATCGTGCTGCGTCCCCCACTCGCGGCCTCAGGCCAGCGCAAGACGGCATCCTACGCCGCCGCGGCTGCTGCGCCCAAGGCGGGCCCGTCGGGGCAAGCTGAGCGGGTGGCCGCGGCGTCGGGGCCTGTGAGATCAGCTCCGGCGGCCAAGCAGCAGCGGCGGCGGGGGGTGGCTACTCCTGCTCCTGCTGCTCCTCCTCCTTCCACGAAGGGAAGGGCGGCTCATGCCGCTAAACAAGCAGGACCTCCTGCAGCGGCGGCGACCAGGCCGCGCCTGCCGCCTGCGCCCGAAGAACCTTCGGCTGGCGCCGACTGGACGGTTGTCGGCGCCAAGAAGAAGGCGGGCAAGGCGGCTAGGGCGGCCAAAAAGAACTTAAGGCGGCGAGAGCGCAGGAAGCGCGCCATGGCGGCCAGGCTTCGCGCCCCTAAATCCGAGGCTGTAGTGATCACACTACAGCCTGAAGCGGAAAAGAGGGGCGTGACCTATAAGTCCGTCATGGACAAGGCGAGGCGGGCGGTGTTGCCCCACCTCGAGGAGCTCGGAGCCACAGAGGGCTTCCGCATGAGGCGCACCGTCACCGGTGCCCAAATGCTGGAGGTCCCTGGCGCGTCCAGTGGCCCAGCGGCAGACGCCCTGGCCAAGAGGCTCAGGGAGTCCCTGGACGCGGAGGAGGCTCGAGTGTCCAGGCCCACGAAGTGCATAGACATGCGCATCATGGGCTTGGACGACTCCGTCGGGGTGGACGAAGTAGTGGCCGCCATCGTCGGGGCGGGAGGGTGCACGACCGACCAGGTCCGAGCGGGCACCATCCGCACTGACGGCACGGGCATGCAAGCCGTTACGGTTAGCTGCCCCGTGTCGGCGGCCAAAATTATAACGGGGGAGGGCCGAAGGCTTTTGGTGGGCTGGGTCTCCGCGCAGGTAAAACTGCTGGAGCCCAGACCTCTGCGGTGCTACCGCTGCCGCGTGGGACACCACGCCGGGGCATGTTGCACCGCGGAGGTGGATCGCAGTGACCGCTGCTTCCAGTGCGGTCAGCCTGGGCACAGGGCCGTCGAATGCCGCGAAAAGCCGCATTGCTACGCATGTGCGGCGGCCGGCAAGTCGGCTGACCATCAGGCTGGGAGCAGATCCTGCGACCCCCCCACCAAGGTCAAGGCTAGGGTCCGGCCCATCCCCGGGAACGTCCTCACCGCCGCAGCCACCTCTGTGGCCGCCGCCGCTATCGCTGCCTCAACCGCCGCGGCAGTGCCCTTAAGGAGGGCTCCGGAGGAGACTGTAATGGACTGTCAATAACGGCACCATTACGTCTCCTCCAGGCGAACATCAACCACTGCGCCCCTGCTCAGGATCTGTTGCTCCAGAGCATGGCGCAGTGGTCGATCAACATCGCTGTAGTCTCCGAGCCGTATTACGTCCTGCCCAGTGGAGACTGGGTTCAGGACCTGGACGGCTTGGTGACTTTAATTAGATCGACCGCCGCCGGTACCCCGCCCCTAGAGCGCATCACGAGGGGACGGGGTTGCGTGGCAGCACGGTTCGGGGACATTGCAGTGGTAGGCGTCTACCTGTCCCCGAACAGATCTCTCGGCGATCTCCAAATCTCCCTGATGGAGCTGAAAAACGTCGTCGTTGGGTTTAGGGACCTCCCCGTGGTCGTTTGCGGGGACTTCAATGCCTGGAACGAGGCTTGGGGTTCCCGGTACACGAACGGGCGGGGTCGGTCGGTAGAGGCCTGGGCTGAGGAGTCCGGCCTGGTCGTCCTAAACCGGGGCTCTGTCTCCACGTGTGTGCGGATGCGGGGCGAATCAGTGGTAGACCTATCGTTCGCCAGCCCTGGTCTGGCGCCACGTGTCGTTGACTGGCGCGTTATGGAGGGGGTGGAGACGTTCTCAGACCACCGGTACATCCGGTTTGACGTCTCCGCCCAAACCTCGACCGCGCCGGTCCGGCAGAGCCCTTGTGGTCCGCGGTGGTCGCTGAGGCAGATGGACCGGGAGTTCCTCCTGGAAGCCGCGACGGTACAGGCCTGGGTGCAAGCACCGGACAGGCCTGTCGACATCGACGTCGAGGCAGAGTGGTTCCGGGAGGGCATGTCGCAAATTTGCGACGCGGCAATGCCCCGAGTCCGTCCAGGACGTGCCAAGCGCCAGGTGTACTGGTGGTCGCCGGAGATTGCGGCATTGCGCAATGCATGCAATCACGCGCGGCGCCGGTACGCCAGGTACTGCAGGCGCCGCAACCGCCCGCCGGATGCGGATGCTATAGAGGCGGAGCTATACGAGGGTTACAGGGTGGCGAAGCGCACCCTCCGAGCGGAGATTAAGCGGGCCAAACTGGAGGCCCGCAACGTCTGGCTGGGGTCTCTGAATGCAGACCCGTGGGGACGCCCATACAAGATGGTGCGGGAGAAACTCCGCCCATGGGCTCCCCCGCTGACTCAGAGTCTCCGGCCCGAGCTCGTGGAGGGTGTGGTCGGCACTCTGTTCCCTACGCGGGGGGTACACTCCCCCCCGCCCATGGCTCCGCCACCACCGGCAGTACCTGACGCGGACCACGACGACGACGATGTTCCAGAGGTGACCGAGGTAGAGATGAGAGTGGCGGTACAACGGCTGAGTGCCAAGAATACCGCCCCAGGACCTGACGGCCTGCCTGGAAAAGCCTGGGTCCTGGCCATGGCGGCTCTCGGGCCTCGATTGGGGGGGCTCTTTAGCGCATGCTTGGAGAGGGGCCAGTTCCCACTTCGCTGGAAGACGGGAAAACTGGTCCTCATTGCGAAGCCGGGGCGCCCTGCAGACTCTCCGTCCGCGTACCGGCCCATTGTGCTGCTCGACGAGGTGGGCAAGCTCTTTGAAAGAGTCATTGCAAACCGCCTCGTCGCGCGCCTATCACGGGTGGGGCCGGACCTTTCGGACGGACAGTTCGGCTTTCGCAGGATGCGCTCCACGGTGGACGCCATCATGCGCGTGCGAGCCCTCACGACGGGGGATGCGGTGTCCCGGGGCAGGTGTGTCGTGGCAGTGTCCTTGGACATTGCCAACGCTTTTAATTCCCTGCCCTGGAGTAGCATTGGAACGGCACTCCGGTACCACCGGGTGCCCGACTACCTCTGTCGTGTGATCGAGGCCTACCTTTCGGAGAGGTATATTATCTACCCCGGTCACCAGGGAGAGTGGAAACGTCGAGAGATGTCGTGCGGTGTTCCGCAGGGATCGGTACTAGGACCACCCTTGTGGAACATCGGGTACGACTACGTGCTGCGCGGCGACTTCCCCGACGGGGTCAGCGTGGTCTGCTACGCGGACGACACGTTGGTCCTAGCGCGGGGAGAGTCGTACCGGACGGCGGTCGAGCTAGCGACACGCGGGGTTGCGATAGTGGTTGAAAGGATCCAGCAGTTGGGACTCGAGGTGGCACTGCACAAGTCCGAGGCCATGTGCTTTCACGGCCCTCGGGGTGCGCCACCACCGGGTTCCCAGCTAACGGTAGGAGGGGTTCACATCAGCGTCGGGTCGACGATGAAGTACCTGGGACTCGTCCTCGACAGCTGGTGGAACTTCAAGGAGCACTTCCGACGTCTGGCTCCCAAACTGAATCGGACTGGGGCTGCTCTCGGGCGGCTCCTGCCCAACCTCAGGGGACCAGACGCCTCCTGCCGGAAGCTCTACGCGGGAATCGTTCGGTCCATGGCCCTCTACGGGGCTCCGGTGTGGGCACCGACGTTGCAACAGCAACCGAGGGCCCAGCTGAATGCGTGCCAGAGGGTCATGGCAATACGCATGGTGCGAGGGTACCGAACGATTTCCCGCGAGGCGGCGACCCTCCTTGCTGGCCAACCGCCATGGGATCTGGAGGCAACAGTCCTTGCACACATGCACGACAAGCGCATGGAGATGCAACGCCGGGGCGAAATTCCGCTGCCACGACAAGTCGAGGCATGGCGGACAGAGCTCCGGCGGGATCTCATGGCAAAATGGCGTCAGCGACTATCGCAACCTCGTTCGGGGCGCGCCACAATTGGGGCAATAAGGCCCATCTTTGAGGCGTGGCTGGAAAGACCTCACGGTGCTCTCAGCTTCCGCACGACGCAGGTACTTACAGAACACGGAAAGTTCGCTAAGTACCTGTTCCGGATTCGTGCGGAGGATTCGCCCGGGTGTCGCCACTGTGCGGAACACCCGGAGGACACGGTGGAGCACACTGTAGAGGTGTGCCCCGCCTGGGCGGAGCATCGCCGTGTCCTCGTGGGGGTGATCGGCGGCAGCGATCTCTCTCGCCGGGCCTTGGTTCAGGCCATGGTCCGTAGTGAGGAGGGATGGCAGGCGGTCGCCTCCTTCTGCGAAGCAGTAATGCTAGCAAAGGAGGAGGCCGACCGCATCAGGCAGAGGCAACGGGGCGCTCGCCCCAGCCGCCGCCGGGATTCCGATCCCGATTTCCGGCCACCGTAGGCGCGGGCTTGCGGACGGCGTGCAATGGGTAGCACGCTGTCCGATCGTCCGGTAACCGGCCGGACCAAGCCCAAGTCGTCGACGGCGCGTTCTGTTCCCGCGCGCCTCAAGGAGCTGTCAGCAAACCGTAGAGGCCCAGCCTGCTAACTGCAGGCAGGCAGGGTCGAAGCCTGCTGGGGTCAAGGGCCGTTTTCTGAGAGGAAGGCTCATCCCCGGCACTATAGGCAACGAAGGAACGGGGTAGGTTTTTAGTCAGTACGAGTCTGACACTATTTCCCGCTCCGCCCAAGGGCGGGATCTGTCATTGGATGATTTTACCTACCATAAAAAAAAAAAAAAAACACCTATTGTCTTTCTATTGTGTCTCTAATTACGGTATTCAACAGGTTAATATGTATGTATTTAGACATATATAAGTATGTTTCAGGTGTCTAGTACTCATACCAGAAACTCTGCTTAGTTTGGGACTAATCTGAGTTTCCTGATAGCTACAACCGAGTCTTTAAGTAAATAGTAAATAGGTTACCTTTTGGCAAGCGTGCTCCGTCGTCGACCTCATCATCGCTTACCATCAGAGGGATTAGCCAAGTTGATAATCTACTGGTATGACGTCATCTCAACGCTCAGTCGCGTGGTCCGAACAAAGGAATCGCAGGTGTTGCTGACTCAAAGCGATCGACGAAAGAGATTCGAAACGAAACGGTCGTAATTTGGCTAGGCCTGCAGGTGAGATATTGGTAAAGCGCGAGTCTATCAGTAATATTATTAAAAACATTAAAGGAAATATCTTCTATCAATCACGAACCTTACAATCACTTATTTTGCTCCAATTTCAGTAGAGTAAATAGTACAGAACATTTTCTTTACAAGTCTAGTGTTCCACATTGATATTCCTGCGCTCGTCTACAATACACTAAGAAAATGGGACATGTTCGGAAAACTCTAATGTCTGTTACGATAACATGTTTATTTCTAAGCAACAATTCAAATAAATGGGTTCCCAAGTACTGTTTACGTGTGGAGGGAATATGTGCATATTTATATACGATTCATGTTAAGGAAAAAACAAAAAAAAAATCTCGACAATGTTAAGCTTTTGGAATAACGGCACCTGTTGGAGTAAGAATCCAATTATTTGCATTTTGAGTTACTATCCGCTTTTTCGGTTGGTACTGATGTTCCATTTGATGAAAACATCATCGTCATCATCATTTCAGCCGAAGACATCTATTGCTGGACGTATACTCCCCCCCTCCCAAGTGTCACCACAACGAACGGTCCTGTGTATCTCACATCAATGACATTCCTGCGAATTTCACCAGGTCATCGGTCCACTTCGAGGGAGGCCTCCAACGATGGACTAAGTGTGGATATATCCTTCCTTTTTTAGATTTGCCAATACACCTATTTTTTTTTTATTCTGTCCTACTTTATGAATTACTCTTGTATCGTAAATGCGTTCACAAACATGTAAACTCACATACACAAAACACCGAGACCCGGAACAACTCTTATAAACAGCCAAACGTTTGTTCTGTGTGGGAATCGACCCCGCAACATGCAGCTCATTAACCATGCTCTCCACCACTGAACCGTCAACAACATATAATTTGGCATGACTTTAAAAAGCATCAGAGCAATGTTATTTTTTTACGGTTGACATTTCAGTGGCAATCTCTCAAAACGTTTTTTTTTTTTGTCAAAAACTGTTTGACTCATATTGGTAGATACATATATGAATTCGTCGCCATGAAGAAGCCTGTTAGCTAAGAAAACATAGGCCTAACCAGTAAGATTATTAAGGAGAAGGACGTGTGTTCGCCTTAATCTGACAAACAGGCATGTGAGGGATGTGCACCTAATCCACAGCATCGCGAGGACACGTGATAAATTACTCCAGAACAAATTACGTGAAACTGCTGTGAGTAAAACAAACAATTTATTAAAAAGACAAATGAGCCGGCCCCGACGCAAGGTGCTCTCATAATTACATGATAATACTTGTCAAAACTGTTGGCATACTTATACGGAATGTTTGCCGGTTTGATTGATGAATAGTGAAAGATACCAAACTGGAAAAATATCAAAGCGTAACGTGTAAAACGTTACGACGACAGCATCCAACAAAATAGTAATGTTATTCAATAATTAATAAGACATTGTTCAACAAAGAACATAATTGAACTGATAATAAAGTTTATGAATAGCAAGCTTCAGCTAGTCCAGTTCAGAATGAACCCCAGCTCGAAACCCCTCCTCTACCCGAGGGTAAGCTAAACTTACTACCTCATTACATTAATTGCCCGTCGCAAAGGAGAATAACTATTAAAAATTCATTGTTTTCAGCCTCCCACCAAATTCACTCGAATAGCATTATTAATATTTAATTCTGCAATGACGCCGCGCCTAATACTCTTAATTTAAAATTCTTAACAAACTTAATATTTGAGCAGAGTGGCCCCCCAAGGATCCTATGCCTATTAAAAGTATCAAGATTTTTGTTTATTCGCAGTCGTTTCGGTTACAAAGCGGCGTGTGTACGAGGCCGGGCCCGAGGCACCGCTCTGCGCGCCGCAGTAGAGAGCGCGTTTTGCTGAAATTCCGCGCGGGTAATGTTTCACATGGGGTATCTCGGTAAGGAGACTAGACTTGCATGCTCAGTGGTACATAAATTTTCCGTCGGTACCGCATCGGAACCGCAGTAGGTAGCGGAACGACGTCCGTGCCTCGTACGTGTTGCGCTGCCAAATAAAAATGTGGGAGGGACCTCATTTTGAACATTAGCGACTCATATGGGCAGCCGTACGAATAGGAAAGTAGGAAATATTGTGCGGTAGGTTCGCGTGTACCGTACATAAACCTGTCTATTTATTATGATAACTACATATTTTATATACGCCTGCATTATCTAGCTGATGTTATAAGATAATGTTGGCTACGCTTCGTTTTCTACTCTTATTGTTTTCTTGAAATATGGATATTGTGACGTAGAACTTTAGCCTGTTGTTTATTTGGGAGAAGAGCTTAGACAGGACATTGCTGAGACAGTACCAATCTTGTCTCTTTTGCCTTAATTTTATTTAGAAGGTCTACTCCTAAGTTAAATAAACAGTGATTTTTTGGTTGGAATTGCCAACAAAATGTGCCAAACAAAGTGTGGTTATTAATATTCGCGGCTTGCTGCGAAACGTATAATCGCCGGACCCACCTACATAAATAATTCATGTTGGAATTAAAGAAACTAAAGTTTCTCTCATTTTAACGAGCCACTTTAATGAAAGTGTTTACTTAAGGAATTTATCAAATTATGCGGCAGACGTTCTTGGTGTTTATTTCTTATTTTAACTCAATAAGCGGCCTCGTTTTTCCATTGGTCTGACGTTATGGCTTGACTCGGGTTTTAACTCTGGTTAGAAGCTAAGCAAATTCACCTTTTATAAGAATTCTCGCTCTCAGTAAATTTTTCACATAATAGTGTATTCTATAATATCTAACATTTGTAAAGTTGTCAATAAAAGTGGAACTTGCGTCTTATAGTAGGTAAGTACTTAATAATTCCATGCGACTGAGTTACACACTGGTTAGACACAATAGGTTACTGGTATGTTACACAGCTTTTGAACTGACGACGCTATTGTTCGAAGCCTTCGAGTGAATGCAGTGACGTCTCAGTGTTTTGTCTAAGAATTCCTAAATAGATTCCCGTGTGTGGAAGTATTTCTGCATGCAAAATTAAATTCAGTTTACGGAAATGTAACCTTTATGTAGTTACTGTTATAGGTTATAATTTGCATTAAGGTAAAAGCTGTTTATTTCTATTAAAAGCAATTTTAATGGAAAGCTTTTAATGCAAGTCATATAAGCGAATGGATATTTGAATTGACCTTTTAAAATAAACCACTGCCGGCGTTTGGTAAAATATTGTTCATAAAATTACATTGACTGTAGGATTAAATATCATTATCGTACAGCTATATCTTTTGCGTTGTGAAATTTAAATCATATTTTTTATATTCTTGCTCTATAATTAATCATATTGGTTTCTCTATTTGTCTTATAGTTTTCTCTTTTAAAAAATGTTTTTCCACATTAGGAATTACAACAGAATCGTTGGTTTTTTTTTTTAAGATGGGAAGTTATCTAATGACTTTTTCCACTGGTGGAGAGAAAGATTCCAGATTTGTAGGTGCGTACACCAAAATATTAACTTTAATACACAAGACAGATTCGGAACAATTATCTGTATGCCATACAATTATTGGTTCCACGGGATTCGAAATCGCGTCACACAGTGCAGTAGCAGAACCACGAACACCGTACTGCTAAACTTTGATTTTGGATTCAAACTTTACTTCAAACACTATGACATCTTTCAAACATACGCATAACCGACACCAACGTAAACTAATGACTTACATTGTCAAACACTCTAAAACAAGCTTATGTTAATCTTAAAGGCATTATAGGTGTATGTTGCTTATAGATAATTAGAAGACTGTTCTGGAGCCCGAAACAGCCTCGAAACGTGGTTAGTTGTTTAACGTGTGAAACAAACGGTGGAGCCTGCAGCTTTGTTACCGAGGACAGAGGGAGAATGGAAACGATACGGTGACTGTGTTTTTAGTCGACTAACAGCGTGTTTGGCAAACCTTGCTAACAAAATTGACTACTTTCAATTTCAAAATATTGAAAGTAGTCAATTTTGTTAGTAGGATTTTTACAGTGGCTTAATTTTTTTAAGGATTTGAAGAAGTATAGTGTTGCTATCGTAGCTGTATATAAAATAAAATAACCTGAATAAAATAAAAAATAACCTAACCTATATAAATTAAAAAAAACCTATACAATGACTTGCTTGTAGGGACAAAAAGCTTTTAAATCACGGAATCTTCAAGACAGAATTAGAAGATTTCTCAGTTGAGTATTTTGTGATTAGAACGTCTCCTTACGAACCTTACTTATTAATGTCAAATTTTGACAAGTTTTCAGTTTAAAGTATTTTGAGAAATACTCAAATTTAAAAGCTTAAATCAGAAATTGGAGGATAGCAGAAATATTGGATAATATGACAGTTTATTTAACCAGTTGGCATAAATTTCAAAATTTATTAGCATTTTCAAAAGAGCTAGTTATATTACAGGACCGAACAAACCAAGACACAGACTTATAAGTTACGCTCATGAAGCACATCTAGAAATTTAACATTCATGTATGTGAACACAAAATGTGGTACGTTACGTCGCCTCGCCGTTTCAGACATTAGGTAGAAATTAATGATGTGGCACCGAGTACTGGGACTCTGACAGACTTGTAGAGAGAGGTTCATTAACCAGTCTTGGCAAACAGCAGTGTGTCGTGTGCCTGAGCACAGGGAGGCGAGAGTATACTAAATACTGCGTGTAAAGTTTCGGGAAGGAGACTTCTCTATTTTGAATGAAAACAATGGATAGGTAAAGTGGATGATCGTCATACGAACCTTTACCGTGGTTTTAAAAAAACGTCCGTTTTACTAGCGGCTCGCTGGTCCTGATCGACTAGCGAGTAAAACAATTATGAACGACGTGCAGAGTAGAATATGAAGCAAACACGACGAGCTGAGTAGAGAATAAAGCGAATACGAGCCGCGAGCCAGGCTCGTCGATCGTATTGCAATGATACACCGGCGAGCTTTACCAAAGAGCCATAAGACCGCGGTTTTACTCGCCCGTCGATCAAGGCTTTTAGAAAGATATGTGCTTAAAGGACATTTATAATAATAATATACATTCTATAGCAAAGGCCTTTAATAATGCGGTATAATTAAATGTAACTGCCTTGAATATTGTTTTTCTTTAAGTAATATTGCATGCCAATTACTTTTATTTAATTCAATATTTTAAATTTATTCAGAGCCTTGTACGCTTGGTTATGCATAAGCTGTGGTTAACTATAATTGAGTGTAAATTGTAAGGCCATTTTTTTTTTCTGTAAGTTTTATTATTTTGTAACACTTGTTGGTGATCTTTAAATAAATAAATACATAATGGAACATACTCTTTTTAAAATACCTCATTCAATCCAGTATAGTGAGAAAAACTGCACATTATAGTTAAATTGAAAACATGTATCATACTCTTGATATCGAATAATAGTTGACCAAATCGCTTGCTTCACGTCAGTTTGATTTCCGTGTGGATCAAATATTTGCATGGCTAATAGTTGCTTGTTCGGGTTTGAGTACTAAGTCAATAAATGAATCGTGAATACCTGACGAAACAAGGAACATCTTAGCATAGGTTAAGCTAAGGACAAACGACTTACAAAAAAAAAAACTGAGCTAACAAATAAGACTACAAAATTTGTATAGGTTACTTTTAGGAAATGTAACTTTTGGGATACATTTTGTGACTTAATGAACGAGTTGATGTCGTGTGGTATGTATCGATTTAGGAACAGGTCTACAGGTTGTGTCATTTAGGAACAGTTCTAGTTAACGTTCTTGTTTGTTGTGACAGCGTGTTGTGCAACGAATTAGAGCACATTATGCACATAAGATTGACGTAGGAGGCTATAAGAGTCTTGGAGCATATGAAGTATATGTGTGTATCATTTGAAAATTCAAATGGGACGTTAATAGGGCTCTTCCCGATCCGTCTGTCGTCAACGTGATCATATTTTAAAAGCCTTTTGTTACATTAAATGCAATGTTTGATAGAGAGGCAACGTGAAAAAAGAGAGATAACGCCTGAATGGTCTGTAGGAATTCGGTAATTTTGTCACTCACTTGAATATTTCGCAAAACAATGTTCCAGAGAAAACGTGTTTTTTTTAACAAAGTCGCGGGCATAGTGTTAGTAGTCTATAGGACCTCAGGAAGGTCTTTGCCCAGCAAAGACCTTCCAAAGAACTCTTCCAAGAAGACTCTTCCAAAGAAGCTTTGGAAGAGTAATGACTAGAAATAAAAAAATAAAGACATTCATAGATAAACATACTTGCAAAAATATGTAATACCAACATTAATTAATTATCCCCTGGTACTTAAACCGTTCATTACTGAAATAGCACCCTAAAACATACAAAGTTCAGTGTAATTCATTGTCAAAGAGTCGCGTTACTCGGAGCTAGGAGACGCAAACTTTGAAAGAGATTCGTAACTACCTACCTGCAGGGCCGTAACTAGGGCGGCGGCAGCGGTGCCCAGGCATAGAGCGCAGACCCCAACGGGGTGCAGAAATGATCAAACCAAGGCAAAGTTTCTTATCATTAATTTCATCAAAAGGAGGTTACTAGTTCTCATTTCCTTTTTCTCCGTACCATACCGTTGATCGTCTTCACGATGAGACGGCGGGGCTCTGCCCAAGCGGGTCAGACTTGCACCTAAAAATACTAGACCGTGACTAGTATTGGTGTATTTTCTCATACCATATTATGTATTGTTGCATCTAAGTAAGGTAAAAGTGTTTATGTTAAACTTACCCAGCTGTTTTTTTTAGGGGCGCACTTTCAAAATCTGGCACCAGGTACAGAAAAGGTTAGTTACGGCACTAGCTACCAGTAGGTCTATAATTGTTTTGTTTACGCCTCCCCGTTTACAATGCCGAGTTGACGCTGTGAAATTAAACTTAATTGTAACTATTAATGTTGAGTTATATAGGTAATATCCTTGTACTAGCTTTAACCATGGACTTTGCCCGCGTGAACTTATGTCATGGGAACGTAAAATTGGGATGAGAATGACAAGTACCCTCGGCTCATGGCTTTTATGTGTACCAAGTACCATCCAAAGTAGTTTTTCGGTTTTCTAAATCTTTTGGCGCCATTATAATAATAATAGTTTATTTTTTTCCACTTAACTAATTGGACTGGCCTGTCTGTCTAGTAGTTAGTGGCCCTGACTGCTATACCGGAGGTCGTGGGTTCGATTCCCAACCAGGACAAATGTTTGTGTAATGAGCACGATCATTTGTTCTGTGTCTGGGTGTAATTTATCTATAATATGTATGTATTAAGAAATATATATGTATGTTTATCAGTTGTTTATTACCCATAACACAAGCTCTGCTTAGCTTGGGACTAGACGACGTTGTATAGTAGTTGTGGAAAACAAAAACAAAATAAAGTAACGTATGAATGCGTCTGTGTGTGTGTATAGTGTGTAATTATTATTGAAAATACAACAATAAGTAGTAAACATCGTGAGTAACAAACATCCTAATGCCTACTTGTAAACATTAAAATGTATAGGTATACATACTAGCCTCGCATGACTCGTTCAAGCTTCGCATGGTTGCTAGAAATCTTTGAAATTTCGTACTATGACATACAGGTTGACTGGTAGAGAATGCTTTGTTGCATTAAGTCCGCCTATGTACCACTATTGTACATGAAGATTAAATAAATAAATAAATATATTACACACTCGTACACTTCAGACCTCGTCCGAGTGTCTTCAGAAGATTCTGGCAACCTCAAAAGGCTCATTGTGACCGGTAAAATAGATGGAAAAAGGCCTCGTGGACGCAGCCCAATACTTTGGTCCGACCAAATCCGCACCGCTCTTGACTTCACGGTATATGGAACCCTTCACTCCACCAGAGAAAGGAATAGATGGCAGATATTCCTCCAAAGAGCGAAAGTGAAGACGCAGGGTGGTCACGACGCTCAGCATTGAGGAATATGACTCAAGGAGGAGGACATACACTTAAACCTTTCTCGAGAACCATTCTATCTATTGCTAAAAACTGCATGATATTCCGCTCAATAGTTTATGAGTTTATTGCGTTCATACAGACAGACTTGGTGAGGGATTTATACTTGTGTTATTATATATTATGTAAGGATAATGATGTATAAGTCAAGCTGGTTTCCGCAACTACGAGTATACATCAAAGCGCGTATTTTTTATCCAACATCTATACATTTAAAATTTTCCATTTGAATTTAGTACTTTTTTTAAATTTGATATAAACTAGTGCTTGACTGCGATCCCACCTGATGGTAAGCAGTGATGCAATCGTTGATAGTAATTCGCACTAGTTTATTAAGAGCCTATTCACTCTAGCCTTGAAGACAGGATAAATGTGTAAATGAAGATAGGTTTTCCGCAATAAGGAAAGATTTTTAACTAGGCTTATTAATTACAGAGATTACACGATGAAATTTTTTATAGAATTATTTAGCCTAGTGTTGACTGTTTGTTAGTGAAAAAGAAAATCCTGAGTTTCGACTCCCCAGAGTAAAGTTATGAATAAAATGTAATTTTAGTATCATATATATCATAGAAAAAAAGGCGGTGATAGATATGGCAATAAAATCTAAATTTGGAGAGCAGCGGTGGCTAAGTGGTAACGGCCCCGACTTACGAGTTGTAGGTTGCGAGTTCAAACCTGTTTTGTGTGATTTATATTATCGCCATTGCTCTCAATACGGTGAAGGAAAGCATGCTAAGAGAACCGACATGTGACATCCACTAAAACGCTCTGGACCCACGTGGTGGCTTTTTTCCTAAGGAGACCTGAATCCCAGCACTAGAAACATTATAAAGCTGATAATACTTATGCTAATTAAAATCTAGAACACACCATAACGAACTACTACACACATCACTGAACAATAGATACATATTAATTTACAAACTAGTTTCTCAATTGATAAAAAAAAACAACTAAAAAACCCACAAAAAAGCGCCCTACTACCTTTATAACTAAAAAAACTGCATAGAAAAAGTTAAAACGTTCGGTATTTCAAACCAGCTTCTGTTATATGGAAGGAGAAGGCACCGTCTGTAATATGTGCCAACGGAAATGAAGACCATAAGACAAGTTAAAAAGTGAAGTAAAACAGACCTACTCTTTTAATGTAGAAACTTTTGTGCTAACTTTAAAAATAAAATAGAACCTTAATGCTTGTATTTATCCAATTTTATTAAATATCCACACAGTTACTAAAAAGTTGAAAGGGAATTGTTTGACTTGGTCTATGTGAAGAGGGTAGAAACGCATGCTACTAAAAAAATATGAGCATTACATTTCAATGAATGTAGTGGGAGAAGGAAGCCAATGAACAGATGGATGGATTGTGTGAGGTACGAAAGAAAAAGGAGTCAGTACTAGCGTGGCAGTTGACAGGATAGAATGGGACAAAAAAACGTAATGCACCGACCCTAAGTAACAAGTACAAGGTTAGCTTATGATGATGATGTTACGAATTCACTCTACGTTTGTCTTCTCTACACTTAAAATATATGGTGGTTATTTTGGAATATAAATCAATCATTCACTTATGAAACGGCGTTCGGACTTTTCGTAGTTTGGTTAGATGTTCCCTTGTTTTATAATCTTAACTAAAAGCCTACAGTTTTGGGGAGCAACTGGGAGTGAGCTTGTCACGTTGTTTGTTGTTGCATCTGGACAGGTGGGCAAATATTGCCACTCACTGAGCACCTTAGGCGAAGGACGTCCCCGTTTAGGTCGTCTACGGCAAAGGTTTTGTGACGATGTGATAAAACTTGGCCAGGGAACGCCCAAGACAAAGAAGTTTGAGAATGGGAAGACCTTTGCCCAATAGTGAAACAAAAACTAGGCTAACATAATATATAATATATTGTTAATGAGTAAAGGAATGACTAAAGAATTTTGTCTAGATTGGAGTAAAGTATTTTTTTGTATAGGTAAAAAATTTAATTTTCAGACTAGTCATGAGTGGTGAAAATTTGAATATGTCATTTGAAGTTCTACCGAGACTATACTCATGAATAGATAAAAATAATATACTGTCTAAGACAACATCTTAAACCCACAAAACGTCTTTCAGAATTCCATCGACTATATCAAAAATATAAAATAGAATATACTCAGGTTATATGAGTTTGTTTATTTTGTTCAAATACGAAAATATTGTTTGGAATATCGCCTTTAGGGTCAAATCTAAAGAAAATGAAGTTCTTCGAATTTTCTTTTTCGCCCAAGAGTCTTTTCAAAGTTAGAAAAACGGAGCGACGATCTAACTTGTCTGGACTTTTACATTGATTTTATATTCTTATTGTAGGTATCTTTTGTTTTGGATTTTATTCGAGTTTCATTGAACGAACAAGTTTTTCGTTTAATTCGACGTAATGTACGAGTAGAATTGGACTAACTTTGACTTTAAAAGAGAAGATTTGAACATAAAATAAACTTGTGACTTGAAATATTTTCCAGATATTTTTTAGTTTTCGAAAGTTGTTTAAAATTAAGCAACCTACTCACACCCGTATTTATAAACAAGTAAGTCTAATTAATTGAGTAAAATTAACTACCTAAGTGACAGTTTTTATTCTATAGTTAAGAAAAATTTAAATTTTTCATGAAGGTTTCTGACTTCAAGTAATGACTCAATAAGAAATTACTTAGCAATAAGTAATTACTTCTTTATAAATACGGGTGCAAGACGTATTGACTTTATATCATAACGTATGAATTATGTGTTGTCATTTGTTTTATCGTTTTATAAATTGTTAGATACCGGTACCAAATGTAACCGCTTCAGTAGACCAAACATAACAACACACAAATACAACATACGTGTGTTATGTGTAATTACTGAGTTTTTGTAAGATGACCATGGTAGTTGTAATGTTTTGACTGGCCTGTTGGTCTAGTAGTTGGTGGCCCAGACTGTTATGCCGGAGGTCGTGGGTTCGATTCCCACCCAGGACAAATGTTTGTATGATGAGCACGATCATTTGTTCTGTGTCTGGGTGTAATTTATCTATATTAAGTATGTATTTAGAAATATATAAGTATGTTTATCAGTTGTCTAGTACCCATAACACAAGCTCTGCTTAGCTTGGGACGTCGTCTAGACGTTGTTTGATAGTTGTGGAATATAAAAAAAAAAAAAAAAATGTTTTATTTTAAAATGATCTATGATTATAAACTTCGAGTTATTTGAAAAGAAAACAAAAACAAGACATTTCGAACTTTCTGCCTGTAAACTTACAGCGTTCGGTGGAAATTTTGAGAATTTTCCTAAATGGTTGATGAATAACAACATTTTTGTTTTAAATGAGCGATGAATTGATTTTCATCCAATGCAGGATATTGAGTAGAGGTAGCCCCTAGGAAGATCATAATTTCATAATAATCGCTTTTTAATTTAGGAAGCACTAGACGGTGAAAGTGATCTGTTAATTTTTAATTTATATTTTAACCTCTTGATTGAATCGTAGTCTAATAATTTGCTGTGGTAATGTGCTCGTAACATAGGAGGTCGCTCGATTGACTCGAGTTACGCTTCTCTGGTTTGGATAACGATCAAACTGTAATTACAGATAAGATGATTTAATGCATGCCTAACCATGCCAAAGCCTACCGGGGTTATGGGGACACCCGTGGTTCTAGAAAGCAAGGCAACCGATGGAACATAGGTGTGGCTTTAGTCAGTAAAAATTTATCATGCCTACCGCTCCACTCTAGAGCGAGTGAAGTCACTAGATGATTATTTACTATCTTAAAAAAATCCTCATTTACAACATATAATTGTGAATCTTTCATTAGAGATCGCACAAACTTAATTGCCTTTTTTCTATTGAATATCCATCAAAATATATAGGGTGACTGGTAATTAGTGAACGATACTTAAACACGTGATTGTAGTCATGATAACTAATAAGTTTTACTATAGGACCAAATCTGAAATCGCGAAAAAAAAAATTGCAGGTCAGACATTTGTGTTCGCCTAACTGTTCAAAATGTACTGAACTTGGCTGATTTTTTTCGCGATTTCAGGTTTGGTCCCATAGTAAAAGTTGTTTGTTATCATGACTACAATCACGTGTTTAAGTATCGTTCACTAATTACCAGTTACCCTATATATTCTGTGGCTTCACAACGTAAACGTCAATTTAATAAGAATATTTTAGCAAAAACTCTATTTTATCATGAGTATTTAATGTTAAAAGATGCTCAGGGAAAAATAAACATGGTTGGAACATAACAAAGCCTCTTACACGTCTCTGAAATATGCGACAAAATAATAGGAAATTCTCGTCTGTGTGTTAAGATGTACTCTGTATGCTTGAGCCAAAAGGTAGGTAAATACAGAAAGATGTCGTCAAGCGACGATCGAAACGAAAGGGCTTAGCCAAGTTGATAATCTACAATCGTTAACGCTAGTAGATAACTTCAAATGTATGGGAATGAAATCACCTCAACGCTAAGTCACTTGGTTAGAACAAAGGAATCGGAGGCGTTATTGACTCGAGGCGATCGACGCAAGTCATTCGAAACGAAACGGTCGTAACTTGGCTAGGTGTGCAGATGTAGGTACGCAGCAACGCGCTCGTATAGAGTAATGCCTACTGACCATTGACTCGTAGTTTCATAGACGCGTATTCAAAGACTGAGTTTAATCAGTCGTCGAAGCGGCAATGGTACGACCGCACGAAGCATGCCGCTCTGTCAACAGATTTTCGTAATTTTGTATGTTAGTTTCACGCAGGCGTATAACTAATAATGCGTCATTTAATAATTATATAATAATTCAATTTTTCCTTTATTTTTTTTAATTTTTTTTTTGTGTAATTTGATTGGTATATACGTCATGTTTAGTATTTGTTTGGATATTGTATATTGTATCTGAGGCAAAAATAAATAACAATAATAATGAATACGCGTGTATGAAGCTACACGTCCGAGGTCAGAATAAAAAATTAAGAGTAGTAGTAGTCACTGAGTATTTTGTATGAACTCCACCTGGGTCTATGTCGACTTCGCAGCCCTGTAACAGCGGTTTTGTTTATACCTATATAAAAAAAAAACAATAACCATTCAAAATTTTTGTTTTTGCAAGGCTCTTTTAAAAAACAAGCTTTATCATTTTTTGTAATTTTCAAATATTTCCGTGACGTAATTTCGTAGACATACATGTTTGAAATCGTAAGTTAGGGTCAGATACGCGATTTTTTTATCGAGCCAACTACATTGTATCATGTTTTGATTTTTTCCCGGCGGTTAGTCACATAGTCAATTTCAATAAAATAATTTTTCATAGTGTTCTCTTTTATATGTTTTGGATTTCCAGGGGATTAAAAAAGTTCAAAATGAGTAGAACCTGGCCTAAAGCTTTCGTTTCTTGAACTTCGTTCTCGTTGACGCATTCTGAGATGAAGCGGTGTTGTGCGGTTGCGTTGTTTGAGCAAATGGCTGCCTCAATATGTGTTGTGGTTTCAATTTCCGTTCAAAACAAATTATTGTACGACCTACTGATAGTTGTTCCTGGTCCTTAGATCCGGAACAATATGTAAACAATGTACACAAGTCACCAATGATTTGTGTAGTTGAGTTTACGTGTTTGTAAACATCCAGCATAACAGTACTAACGTCAGCCAAACGTTGAAATTATACGAGAATTGATATAAGCACGTTTTGTTAGGGTTTGTAATAATCTCGCTCTAGGATGTAGCGGAAGGGTATCGCAGAATTTTTCTGACTGAAACCCACCTATGTTCTTTCATTTTCTCTGTACGTTCTACGGCCACGGCATTCAAAAGTTTCCGCATCTGATATGGCCCCTTGATGCTTGTGGATCCACTGTATTTTTCGCTCGTAGTACAAAGTCTACCTTCTTTTATTTTAATTTAGTGTAGGAACAGAAGTAAAGATGTCGTACTGTACAAGGATCTGCTAACGGACATTAGGTAGTGCCGCTGGCTCCGAGAGGCCAATCTGTCGCAACTTGGCTATTAACAACAGCTCAATTTCGATTTTGATTCAAACAGCAATGTTGACTAGATCATCCTGGTCATATGGACTGAGTTACATTGAGCCTCAACAGATAATGATAAAATAAAAACAGTTAATTGTTAAGAGTTATTGTGTTTTAAGCTTTAAGCCTTATTGTTGAATCGGAGGACACGTCCACCGTGTCCTCCGATTCACACGGTCCAAGTGTGCCCCACTTGGGCAAAGCATCGCCGTGTTCTCGTGAGGGCGATCGGCAACGGTGATCTCTCGCGCTAGGCCCTGGTACGGGCCATGGTCCGGAGCGAGGAGGGATGGCAGGCGGCCGTCTCCTTCTGCGAAGCAGTAATGCTAGCAAAGGAGGAGGCCGCACGCGAGAGGCAACGGGCATCACGCCCTAGCCACCGCGGTGATTCTGATTCCGATCCTGATTTCCAGCCAACGTAGGCGCGGGCTTGCGGACGGTGAGCTATGGTAGCTCGCTGTCCGACCGTCCGGTAACCATTCGGACCAAGCCCAGGTCGTCGACGGCGCGCAGTGTTCCCGCGCGCCTCAAGGAGTTTTCAGCAAACCGTAGAGACCCATCCTGCTAGCTGCAGGCAGGGTCGAAGCCTACTGGGATCAAGGGTCTCCGTCTGAAAGGAAGGCTCGGCCCTGGTATCTAAGGCAACGAAGGAACGGGGTGGGTTTTTAGTCAGTAAGAGTCTGACACTATCTCGCGCTCCGCCCAAGGGCGGGAGATGTCATTGGATGATTTTACCCACCACCAAAAAAAAAGTCTTATTGTAAGAAGATTTTGTGTCTAATTTGATTTTGCTAAGTACAGACTATATAATGCATATAAACCCGGTGAAAATTATTAGTAACCTGCGACCAATTTAATGCATTTATTTTTAGATTGTTCGCAATTAAAAACTAATCTGAACGTTGATTTTTAAGTAGGTACATCATAAAAGAGTTAGCAAAAAATTTAAGTGAGTAGCAAAAGTATTGATTATTCTATGTTCAACTTTCCGCTCCGTTAAAGAGTCTACAATTCGATCCATAATCAAACTGAAAAAACCAAGCGACTACCAAGTTAACAATTTTAAAAAGCTTTTGCTAAAGTACCTACGTGTGCGCAATGAAACAAAAAAAATCTTCAGAGCACGTGCCGTCATCGCTTGCAGGCTTCCAGACGGCTCCCTTTCACTCTATCCATACACGCAACTGACAAAACTGACAGATAAACTTGTTATGTTCTGGTTGAACAGGCAATTCTCAGCGTGCTTCCGACAGACGTGAAAATGCAGATATGCGTGCAGTTGGCGACACAGAAAAGTACCAAGTAACGCAGGGAAGTGGCAGGTATGTCTCCCAGGTAAATGTTACACAGAAAATGCGTGGGCCTTTTAAGACAATCCTAGATATTACTTTATTAAGACAAAGTAATGTTAGCACAGCTATAAAGTTACATTGCCTGTAAGTCAACTTGAATAGTTAAGCTTTTGTAAATATGTACACTTGCCTAAAAGAGCTTCGTATTTTATGAAATTATTTTTTCCGGCCACTTAGACGAAATTGATTTTTAATATTTGAAAACCTTGTTTTTGTAACAGATTGGGCACAAAATACTTAATCACTTGAAGATGTTTACATCTTACATTTTCCCCGTTTTAGTTGGCAAAAGACTCGTCCATTTTATTTGGAGAAATTCGGTTTGATCTGAAAATAACGAGGTGGCTGAGTTTTGGCAATGTTTCCAAGATTTGTTCAAGTCAAGGAATATGACGAAAATAGTGGTAACAAATATTCTTGAAGAGAGGGTGGTAAAAACCTAAATTGAAGTATTTTTACTGCGATACTTTAAATAATTTATTTAGCTGTTTTACCGTCGAATTTGCTTTTAAAACATGTTTTTGTTTGTGTAATTATTGCCTCCGTAACGTTCACGTACGAGTTTATTGGAGATCGTTAAAATTGTGTGTACTTTGTAAAATTGCATTTTAAAATCGGCTGCTAAAGTACGTGTGCGCAATGAAACAAAAAAAAAAATTCAAAGCCCGTGCCGTCATCGCTTGCAGGCTTCCAGACGTGCCATGTTAGTGTACACACTCTTTATATTTACAAAAAGAGCCACAATTATTCCGGTACATTCATGTTACAGCACCGCATGCTCATACAGAGTGAGTAGGATGTGAAATGTGGTCTTACATGAGTGTAAGAGGGAGGGAAATAGCGTCCTCTTGCGGGAACAATTTGTCACTGTCTCCGCCAATTTCCTCTTGTAACTAGTTTTTTCTTTGCGCCACGTAAATTTAATTTCAGCTCTTTGTTGAACCGGTTTGAAGCGGTTGTAGCTGACTAGTCCGCAAACTTTTTTCTTTAGTGTTTTCTCACTTGAGTTTGATTTCTACATATCGTGTTTGTAGTTTAAATTATGTTTGCTATAAGTTTTCTTGATTAGCCGGAATTTGGTGTTCAAGTTTTCATTAGAAAGTCACGTTTAGAATAGAAATACTAGCCTTTTTGCTGTCGTGCTGCAGAGTAAGGGGACCTCTTCTTCTACAAAGAATGCACAAGTGACAATCACCACATCATCGTTTCTCCAATTAGCTCTAGGTTTTTTTTGAGGTGGGATATCATCCAATGATTCATCATCGACTGGCCCGCTGGTCTAGTGGTTAGTGGCCCTGACTGCTATGCTGGAGGTTGGGGGTTCGATTCCCACCCAGGATAAATGTCTATGTGATGAGCACGCTTCATCGTTGATCATTTGTTCTGTCTGGGTGTAATTTATCTATAGTGTATGTGTTTAGAAATATATATAAGTATTTTTAACAGTTGTCTAGTTTTCGAACACAAGCTCTGCTTAGCTTGGGTCTAGTCGGCGTTAGGTGATAGTTGTGGAATATATTTTAATTATTATCTATAATATAAAAAATAATTTCTGAATATGTTGCTAAGCGCAAATCTCGAGAACGGCTGGACCGATTTCGCTAATTCTTTTATTGTTGTGTTTGTTATTGTCAGCAGAAGGTTCTTAGATAGAGTAGGGTGGAGTAGGGTAGAGCGGAAGCAAAGCCGCAGGCAAAAGCTAGTAATATATATTATTATCACTTTCTCTAGGTAGGTTCATGGTTTTTTAAAAACACACTAATTAGATTGAAAAAAATATTACATTTTTCTTTTATAATTTGAAGAATGATCATTTACATATAGCTACAATTATGTTTATACAGTTTAGATGATCACCCCTATTCAGAAAGGAGCCGTAGTTTTTCATACTACATCGTGTAAAAATCTGAGACCAAAAGCGTGAAAAAGGCTCGTCCCTTATTTCACGCCGGTTGCCCAACACGCTACCGCTGTTATCCTAAAAAAAGCATAAAAATCATGTCAGAAACAAGGACCCTTCACTCTATGTTAAGATATAACCTCGCCGAGAGGAAAATATTTGAGAAAAACTTAGCTGGATGTAAACAACACTTGCATTTACGAGTATTAAGATATAGAAATGTAGGCAAATTGAACGGACTTTAGGTAAAGGCAGTAAAGATATATTGGATGCGATGATATATGGGATGTATAACTTAAAAGTCAAAGTAAAAGATTAAATTTTCTACCGTACTCATATTTTGTAGTAATATTTCGTAGCAGTGTGCTACGAAATTTCACAGCGCGTAGCACCGGTTACGAAATTTCATAGCGCGTAGCACCAGTTAGAATATGTAGTTGTTGCCAATATACTGGTCCCATTTTGTGCTTGATTACAATACGAAGTTTATAGTATTACAAATGAAAGAAAGCAAATGTAAATGGTTACATTTCTTGAGGCGCTGTTAGACGATTTCTTTGAAAGTTGGGTAATTGTTTCCAACATTGCCAGGGGGCTATTATGGTGAACGGTTTTTCAGAAGGTTTGGTAATTGCTTCCTCATTGCCAAGGTTATTCGGGGAAGGGACGACATTCCCATCAAGCCATTTTTGAGTATTGATATATAGCGATGAATGTAAGGAACTCGTGGACCTCTCAGGTTCGGTGGAATCGTGCCAAGCTTTCTACATTATATAATACTATACTGAAGAGCTATTGTAATATTTCCTAGTTAAAGTTTCCAGCGCATAAATTCAACACAAATCGCGTTCACGTTCTGTGATGCAAACAAACCACATACTTACATCAATATTAGTATATTCGATGTGAAATTTAAACGACCGCTGTATTTTGAGTGCACGTTTAGACGAATATTAATTTAATAGCATTTGATGTTGGAGAGAACAAAATCCAAACTATGACCATATTAGCTAGGTTTTCAAAGCATTTTGTAGTAAATAATAATATGTTTTTACCAAATAGTGTTTTTGCATGAAACAAATTATAAATATTTTCCACTTCGAATGTTATAAACGTAAATAAATTCTGGAGTGCCATCGTTTGTGAAAGCTATTTTATTAATTATGTTTAACTACCAACTGGTATTTAGATTGATTGCACTGGTAGTATGAGTCGTCATAAAGAGTTTTACTCGTATACACGTAAAAACGTATGCTATAAAACGGGAGATATTATCAAAAAACTAGCTGTGCTCCCTGCCCCGCTCGGTTGCTTTAAGTGTGGTTGTAAGACCTTGAGTCTTAGCCACTGACGACTGACTAATGACACTGATTCTAGACTTGGTCATTATGACTTCTGTCGTCGGATGGCGAGTCATTTACGCCTAACTTCATTTAGTTTCAACACTTTCAACGCTTCAATATTTTTACCTCTATTTTTTACTCATCAAAACCAATATATATCAAGTCAAACAACAGACGATGCCGCACGCGTCACATGTGAACAACTTTAATAAATATGCCAAGACCAAATGTTCGCTTTACGACTATGTAGTGAAATAAAATATTAGTTAAATTATTTCGACTTAATGATTAACTCGTGAGTTATATGTATGCCAAGTGATGTTTTAAAGTCTCACTGCTGGCATTTTGTAATAATTTAATTCTTTCTTGTACACAAAACTTACCGATTCATGAACTAAGGCGAGTTTAACTTAGGAATGAATTTTCTTTCAGCAAACCTTTGAGTTATAAGAGAAATCGTTATAAAGGGAAAGATCCAGTGTACAATACACCGTTAAAGTTTAGTCGTTTTAATTCCGCGGAGGATCGATTCGGTACATGAAACACTATCGATAAGTAAAGAGAAATTTGGAAATTAAAGTACTTTTTTTTTAAACTCGAATTAATTTACGCATGTACGAAATTAATTTCTTCAAGTAAACGTCAGCTGAGTGAGGCCAATGAACTGTAGGTAGTTAGTACGCAATTATCGGCAACCACCTACAAGATTATTGATAATTTCGTACATGCGTTTATTAACTAGAGTTTTAGAAAAAAAATGTACTTTATTTTTTAATTTTATTTTACTAATCGATATACCGAATCAACCCGCCGCGGGATTAAAAAGACCAAAATTTAACGGTGTATAAACGTGCATAAATAAGTACATCTTTATAAATAAAAGCGAAATACCACTCACTGATGAATTACGAAATCTCAGAAACTGTAATACCTACAAACTTAAAATTTCGCAGGTAGGTTCCTTATAGGGTGTAAACATCTACTACTATATTAATATTATACTATTATATACTACTATACTAATATTATATCAATAATGGAAGAATGTACTCTTTAAGTTTTTGCCTATGATCATTCCAGAGAAGGCCTGTCGCGAAGGGAGTGTGGCGGTAGAGAGTTCCAGAGACTCACTGCAGTTACAGAAAAAGAGCTATCAAAGCAGCTGGAAGAGAGACGTGGAGTATGAAGGAGAAGAGAATAGGTAGTACTACCAGGTTTACTCTTTCTTAATAATGAAGTGAACTAAAACTGAAAGCTAAGAGTGATAGATAACATAATAATAGCATATATAACCAAAACAGCTAAGTTTTTTTGGTCTGATATAAAAGATAATAAACTGGAAGATACCTAGGGGGATAAAACTTCCTTGAAGACACCAGCAACTGAACGTCAATTTGACAACTCTCTCAATATTTTTGAAGAGCTCCTTGCTGTCTAATGTCTCACTCGTTATATAGACGTTTTTGTCCTAATTATTTAACTATTTTATTCATTATAAACTTTTAACTAGATCTTGACCTGATAATCACAAACACAATTAAAGTACTATTCAGTTATTAAAATACTATTTGTAGAAGTAAATTACTCGGTCGGGAAACTCCCAGTCAAAACAATCAAATTATTCAAATTAATACGTACAGCTCAATGAAATCTAATTTACTAAAACCGCTTTATTTGGGAACCGACTTAAGAGCCGATAATAATGAATGGCAAAAAATGAAAAATCGCTTTTCACGATGGCCCATCTATCTAATAAACCTAATATTGGTTTGATGCGCGCTCAAGAGGCGTGAAATGACTCCCTCCTGCCCCCCTACTCCGCAGGGCGACAGGCTTCGCCAACTTATCCTGACCTGTACTGTTTCTACTTTCATTCCTGACATCGAAAGAAAACTGTTTTCTTCTCACTACGCTCTCGGTTTTTCTAGTCTGGTCCGCGCTGCACCGTGATCCTCGACTTTCAATTTATATTTGAAAATGTGGAAAGTTTATTTATGCTTAGTTCATAGGAATCACCTTAAGTTTATAAACAATCACTGAAGATTCCGATGTTTTTATTTTCTTTTTGTGGTAGCGATCTTGCTTGAAATAATCGCCCGATATATTTAATATAGGCTTTGGCAAGAGCAAGTATGGCCGGTCGCCAATAAGTGGTATTTTAGTGACCACCACAAGATTAATCGGCTAAAAACTCTTAGGTACAGATATTTCACACTCTATAAAGTATTGGGTGCTCCAGTTATTTTTATTCATTTTATTACACAGAGCTAATCTTTTTACTACCACGAGTTAGCTTTTGAAAATAAAGGTCTATGTCATAAATGTGTACATTATCGCGCCGGGCCTTGGTACAGGCCATGGTCCGGTGAGAAGGAGTGGCAGGCGGTCGCCTCTTTCTGCGAAGTAATTGCTATTAAAGGAGGAGGCCGCCCGCGTGAGGCAACGGCCCTCACGCTCTAACCGCCGTCCGGTCGCGCTACGCGTCTACGCGTGCCTAAAGAAGATGTCATCAAACCTTAGGGGCCCAGCAAGATCGAAGCCTACTGGGGCCATGGGTATTGTTGAAACCCGGGGCCCTGGAAAAAGGCGAAGAAGGAATAGGAGTGGGTTTAGTTAGTAAAAGTCTGACACTATCTCCCGCCCCGCCCAAGGGCGCGAAGATGTCATTGGATTTTCCCACCGGAAAAAAAAATGTGCCCCTAGTTTCTTTAACTTATCTAGCAAAGAATGACCTATTGAATCTTTAAACAAACTGAGCTATCCCCTTAAAATAGCTACAAGTACATACCTATAGTAGTTTTTGAAAATGAAACTGCTGGGAGGGTGACATACCACATTAGCTGAGCACATTCCTTCGAGCCTCTAGTGTCGGAGTAACTGAATAATGCTCGGGACACACTGGCCTAATTTTTACAGGCCATACTAAAAAGAAAGTAAGCTGCGTATACTGTCGTTGTTACAGACTAGTAAATAATAACTTTCCTACTACTAGAGTACATGCCTCCTTACTGAGTGAGTTGGAGCAGTCATTTGTTATTTCAAATATTTTCTCTTGCTCTGAGTGGAATCACGAGTGTCAGACTTTTATTGACTAGAACTAAACTGTTCTTTTAGTTGATTTTTGTGGATCACGATAATTGTTTTGAACAAACTCGCAACCCCGAATAACAGTGTGTTTTGGTTCGTGTCACGTTTTATTTTTTATTTAGTAGGTAGGTAGGCTTCCATGTTATTATCCTATACTTATGTGACCTGTAAAACACTCGCTTCTAGAGCTTCTAATGTACACTTTACTCTACAATCCAAGTCACAACGCTACCGTCTTTGTCTGGTATAAATATGGACCAAGCCGCGACATTACTTGCTCTCTATACTAGCTTCAAAAACAAGGCTCGTGTAGCCGAGGCATAACTCACAAATTACGTCCGTCCGTTGTTTAGAGACAAGCAATTTGGATGTCCCCACGTCTCCAATGGCGGCATTCCTGAACCCTTGGACCGGCCCTCGTTAAACTATGCGACTTAAAGCGACTACAGCACACACAAGAACTTTTCAAGATCAGTTAAACTTGATGGCGGAATGTGATATTTATAGCGGTAGGTGTAATGAACACACTTGGGTATGCGGTTTTATTTAAAGGGTCGTGGACCATTGAAGACATGTTGATCTGTTGTGTGAGAAAGAAATAAACATTGAGCAGTTTTTTCTCTATAACATTATGTTACAGGCATCATCAGAAGAGAGCAGTGGTGGCCGAGAATTTATTTCATCCCCACTGCTCCCGAAATGGTTAAAAAAAAAAGGTGTGAAACTGGTATGTCCTACGACCACAATCCAAAGACATGTGACATCCAACAACACGCACTGGGCCCGCGTGGTGGATTGCGTCCCATTCCTTCTCCTAGAGGGGAGGTCTAAGTCCCAGTAGAGGGAATATTATAAGGCTGGTTATGCTATGCTATCATCAGAATACGTCTACTCCATATCCTTTCTAAAATATTTCAAAAAAGCAGGGCTAAATATACCATCAATTAACACCCTGCATCGTTATACAACACCAAACGACGGTTAACCCCTCGGTTAGCAAAAAATAACTCATAATATTTGCCATGACGAGTCCTGTGGCTAATCAGTTAATGAACCGTCACGTTCTGCCTAACGAGCGTCTAATTATTCTATGATTTATCTCCCGCGGTCCTGACCTACATGGGGCAGGTACTTACACCGATTTTTTTGGATAATTACGGCTAAATGGAACTTGTTTTTCAGATTTAGTGAAATAATTGTTGTTCTGTTGTTCCTTCTGCTGATTCTTGAGCATTCGGGAAATTATTTCCCTGTTTGAGTGTTTATGTAAAATTTGATTACTATTTCTTTCTAAGAATCTGCAAATCAATAATATGTACTTAAATATATGTGATATAAAACCATACACACACTACGCACTCGCATAATCTAATTCAGTTTTTACCTACCTAAAAACTTGAAAAATCCAAAAACTTGTTTTATGTAACAATGAAAACGTAGTGTCGTATGTAGTGACAGTAAACAATGACAGCTGATGAGATGTGATGGTGTGACTTACAGACTGACAGTCTGAAACTAACTACGTCTGTGACTACCACCGCTACAGCATGTAGCTAAATTTTGAATTTTGCTTACTCTTGTAAGAAAGGGCCGGATCCGTAGTAGTCAAAGGCGTGGCTTCCAGGCTTTTGCAGCTGCGCTTAAGCACTTACTGTGGTCAAAGCTTCGGGGGTCTACGGTCGTGGTGGCTAGCGTGGTGGTGGGCTCCATGTCCTCTTCGTCCCCGTCTGGGTCTGTGGTCGTGGTGGTAGTGGTGGTGCGGCGACGGCGCCGCTTGTGCTGCTTCCCCGGCCAGCGCCGCTGCGGCCCGATCGGCACCGCCGGAGTGGCCCGCTGCCGCTTCACGCCTAAAAAACAGTACTTACTGACCACACAACCTTTTACTAAAAAGGTAGGGTGTTAGTTAATATGTGGGTCTCGGCTTTCATTGTTTTATACGCTATTTTTTAGCCATATAAGCTAATAGCGTAACGGTAATCACAAGGTGGTCGGCGACTTCGTGGATTCTCCTTTGGCTTAAATTAAGTACTCACTGCGATAGTAGATGTATTGAATCAACTCCGTATTTCTACTTATCATTGGCGTCGTGGGGTATCCTGCGTGAATATAGTCGAAGTGGATCAATAGAAGCATAGTGGGCATAGCCAGCGCGAGTGAAGCGAATGGTTGCAAGCGGTCCTGAAGCGGCACACCAGAAGATTCTGCCCTATAATGTTGGTACTCACTCTGAGACGACCGGGATTGCTGATCAGTTAGAGCTATGTCATATCATGCATTCATTTTTAGCACGGGTTCGTTTTTATGTAATTAAAGAGTACTTACTATGGTCGAAAGCGCGTGGATCGACTGTGGTTGTAGTGACGGGCGTGGTCGCATCAGCGACGTCATCGTCATCGGGATCCACTGTCGTGGTTGTGGTTGTGGTCGTGGTTCGCTTGCGGTTGCGTTCACGCTTGCCAGCGCGGCGCGGCGGTGGCGGGTTGGTTCCGGGCCCGGGGACGGCCGTGTCCCGGTCAACCCTGGCCACGGACTGGTCGCTACCATTCCCTGGCCCCGGCTCGGCAAGGACGAACGCCACCAGTGATACGGCTAGCAGCCGTATCACCAGTGGCGCCAATCTTCCCATTTTGCCTGTGAACAAAAAAACTGGTCGTGAGTTTGATTTTGTCAAACGTTACTTATACTTACGTACGTTACTTATACTTACGTTACGTATACTTGCGCAAGTTAAGACTTGCACAAGTATACTGAAACGTGTGTTGTACAGAAACTTGCGCAAGTATCTTCCAACACACGTTTCAGTATACTTATTGTAAAAATAGTTGAAATCCCGAATTTAGTTACGAAGATTTTCGAATCGCAAAAAAGTTTTTTTGTGACGTACCTAACTACAATTTGACAGTTTTCAGATTGTTTCCTGTACTTGTGCTATACGACATAGCTTCATTTCTAATTGCAGATTTCTAGGTCAACGGGAAGTACCCTATGAATTTCGATTCCTTTGAGAGTGTCAAAATATACGTTTTTTAGACATAAACGGTCATATTTTTTTTCATTAACTTGGAAGTTTGATTTTTTACAGCATCAAGAGACCGTAAACCTGAATATATGGTTTTTATTTCAACTCGATACCTCCACGCGTTCTCGAGATTAAGGGTATGACAGACAGACGGACAACAAAGTGATCCTGCAAGGATTCCGTATATTTCTTTTTGAGGTATGAATAGATTAGAATATAAGGTTGAATAAGTACAAAGTATCCATGGCTCTTTCAACAAAATATAAATTTTTAAAGGCTAGAATTAACTTTTTAAGTCATACATAAGTATGAACTCTTTATATGCTGGCAGTGATGTTGGTAAGCTTTCGTATATTCATCACGCTGGACGCTATCGAGCTATCTTACCGCTCCAACCGTTTAAAATGCAAAGTTTTAATAAGATAATGAAGATTTTTAGCGATGTAACGTGTCTCTCTAATTAAGAAAATTTTCATTAGTTCACTCTGCAGGTTATACCATTTACTTAGAGAAAGATTTTCCAATATTACAAACTTAGGCTTCTGCTTTAAAAATATTATAAAGCCCCAAATGAAGCTCTTCGTTTAAAAAAATATTTTTATACGTAATATGATTTTTTAAGCATTACTTTTTGTAATTTAACTAGTATGTGGTTTTAACTAATACAATCTTTTAACGAATATAATATAGATATATAAACTCAAAAATAAATCCCTGAAGAATTATATGTTAAATAGTGTGTTAAATTATTGGTTAAATTGTGAGTTATATGTATGTAAGTTACATTTAAATTAAATTATTAAATAAAACGTCTCAATATTATAAAAGTAAATACAATGGGAAATTGCGAGATAACCCCAAGCGACTGTAGTACATTAATAGCGAGATTTTATTATCAATTAATGTGGTAACATCTAACTCTGTAATCCAGTTTAATGGGTTAAAAATAAATAAAAGCAGTTTGATTATTTTAGATTTTTTTTTAAATCTCTGAAGTTCAACGTACATTCGAGACAAAGTCGCAAAGATTGGAATGTTACTTTACACCATTGCACGAACTAAATAACTGCTTGCCACACTTGGGCACCGTAAGTTCCACACCGTGTCGACAATTTTATCATCTAGTGGTGGTCAAGCGAATAACAAGCAAGAGTGCTGTTCGACTTGAGAACACTTCAATACCGCTGCGGTAAAACACGACAAATAAACTCTTCAGGGACACTTGACACAGACTCATAAATACAGTGTCTTCTGAAAGGGCCACGCGAATAAACCATGATTGTGACACTTCCAGTCCGGGAGTTATTTTATAGCTCTGTGTAAGATGGAGCTCGAATATTACTTTTTTAACGTGAAACATTTTTTATTGAATTAATTCTGCAGTCCATTTTAATAGTGTCGTTTTTTACGACGAATGTTCTTAATTGGCTAAAGGAAGTCTAGAACTATTTCATAATCCCCGAGTTTTTAAGTAATTGGCTCTCATTTAGAGCAGATGGGTTCTTTAGTTAGTATTACGTTTCGAGAGAAGTGTAGTTGTGTACAGTGCTCGTGTAAATGGTGTTTTTTGGAAGTAATTTTTTCCTGACTAGTTAGTAAGTGAAGTTTATTAAGAATCTAAGATTTAGGAGCGATTCCAGCGTTTTCGCAACATGAGCCTTTGAGAAGATAGTCACTATTACACCCTTTTACCACATCACATGTATTACATCCAAATTATATCCCGGAGTGTTAACCAAGGGTTAAAAGTATCATTTGATTGCGGAAACATCGCGTTACCCCCCGGGGGTATAAATGCAAGGAGTCCTGCCGAACCCTTCGAAATATTTCGGTGCCAACATCTGTCAACGCGCTAATGCCATGGTTCTCGTCCGTTAATGCTCGGGGTCACCGGGCTACTGTAAATTCTTTATAGCATTCAATCCACCTAGTCAGCTAAATGGAATTTTGGTGTTAGTAGGCGTGAAACCCAAAACCGAGGTACGCACCATTTATTCAATGTTCCCCTGTCAAAACACACTTATAAAAATATTCTCGGATATGTACGATTATTGGGATTTATATTTTGGGACTTTATGAAAAAGGTAGGTACCGGAAAATTCCTGCCTAAGCTCACGGTTAGTATAATAAATCAGCTGTTAATGTTCCCACTGCTGGGACTCAGGCTTCCCCTCTAGGAGAGGGAATGGGCCGTAATACACCACGCGGGCCCAGTGCGGGTTGATGAATGTCACATGTCTTTAAACTTTTGGTTCTAGGACATGTCGATTTCCTCACGATGTTTTCCTTCGTCGTTTCGAGAGCAGTGGTGATGAAATAAATTACGCAAAGTAATGCGCTTGGCTGGGTTTGAACCCGCGACCTACAACTCGTAAGTCAGGGCCGTTACTACTCGGCCACCACTGCTCAAGCTCACGGTTGGTAGAAAATAAAACATTATATTTTTTGTTTTATGAATTTATCATTTTTCTATTAATGGACAAGTTAATCAAATATGAAACGAATAGCGAAATTAGATAAGAGAATTTATTAATATTTTAATTTAATTAGCGACTCAAAAATGTAAAGCCCTGGGCGTACTTTTCACGAATACGAACACAGAAACAGAGTAAGCCGTAAATAATAAATTGTTGGTGTAATCTGGACCTTTTATTGCGATGAATTACAAAATAAAATCTGGATTAATTTACATTACAGGTAACAGAGCCGGCTACAGAGGCTTAAAAATACGATATTTTGTGAAAGGTATGAATAATTAAATATGATGCCATAAAGCCTCACTCCATTCAAAGCTCTTACTTTGAGTCACAAAAATAAGTCAGTAACAAAAAGTTCAGGTAGCTTCGGTATGTTGGGGAAGAAGAAAAATGGCTGTTTAATCGTGAGGGCCGGGTTACCTAGCCCGCCTGTGACAGTGCCAAACCACGTTGGATGTATTCCATTCGGTGGAGTCCTTTGGGACCAGGACTGAAAGCCACCCCGGCACCGATCTACTTCGATAATACCAAACCCCTCCTTCGTTTTATTTTTCGCCATTTTCAAGACTTACTAACAGATGGGTGGAATATACGAACGGCGGTACTGTGACATTTTGTTACGACATTCTCGTACAAATATTTTGAAAAAGCTAAAAGAGCTTAAATTATAAATAGAAAATTTTTAATTTGATACTTGAAATTGTGTTTTATTTGCATAAAAGATTCACATGGTTGGCACATTTTTATCAGCTTATATTTATTATTTTATTTCGGTAACTTTTGAAAAATTTTAGGCAATTTTGCAGCACAATTTAATAGCAAAGCATAAAATTGCAAATGGCTGGCTTCGTTAATTGGCACTAAATATTTTTTTTAATTTAACTTAAAATCATAACAGTTATCGTAATTCTCCGCCACGTCCGATAAACAGTCGTTTACTTTTACTCAAATACTCATTAAACCAAAGTACCGAAGTTTAAGGAGCATTTTGTTAAATGAAAGGTACTTTGACGGCTCAATGTGCTCTCTCAATTCAGAATCGATAATTAAAGGGTTTAAGTACTATCAGGCACCCGATATGATAATGTTAGAGTTGTACGAGTATGATTATTGGAGGAAATAAACATGTTACCAATTAAAACACTTCTTTGTGTACTCAATTATAGACACGTGAACGACTTCGTCATTATTTTGTAACTATCGCTAAAGATAATGAGAAGATACATTAATTGTTTTATATAAATATCTAAAATAGAGAATTAGGAAATGGGGTCGATTCGAACAAGGGGCAGTTTTAATGACGCTCACCCTCACATAAACAAGAGAACTGAATATTAAACAATGACATTATTAATAAATAATTATTCCAAAGAGCTCAGTTAGAACGCAGCGTCGCGTCGTAAATAAGAAAGTACAACTTGGAAATAATATTCGTACTTAAATTAATGTTGCCACTTCTCCGATCGAATTCCGCCTGAAACATCAATGCCTCTCAAAACTTTAATTAAATTCATTTTGTCATTGAATAAATTGAAGTCGTCGGAACACACTGTCTACGAAACGTTTGCAAACTGAAACACAGACCGGGTAATAATAACTTTGACAGTTATAACGTGAACGTTGCTAGTTCACGAACACGAGACCGCGCCTAACGAAACTTTGACACTTGGAAGTCCACCCACGATACATTGCTTGTCACTGGGCTGCTCCGACTCGTCCACAACTATTCAAATGAAGTGAACACACGGCTTTTAACATAAATTATGTGAATTCAACACTATTCTAAATGTAAACAGAACTTCTAAGTATCACTTGTCTTCTTGCCCCCCACGTTTAAATCATATTTGTTATGTGGATACAAATAGAGAAGCAAACGAGATTGGAATAAAATTGCATTAGTTTTATTGAAAAATATTAGAGCACGGGGATATCGGTGCGATCTCATTTTATCAGTACCTAAGTAAACGTAGCTAACGGGAAATTTATTAGCACTTACTGTAATAAGCAATACGACTGCTCCTCCGTTGTTTATAAAATATTTATGTACTTACTCCTGAAAGTAAATAAGCAATAAGTTCAGCGAATATTACAGTAGAGTTCAATAAAATGATTTCATTGTGTACTAGTATTCGTAGGTCGACTTCATGAATAAGTCAATGATTGACGGACGTTCGAACTTCTTCAATAATGGTATGTTTTTGCGACAAAGAAAACGTCTGGTTTACCTCGGTTTGATTCATAGACTTTTCTATACGCCGGTAGGTAATCTCTGACAACAACGTTTTAAAAGCGCTTTTCTTAAGATTAGACGGCGGGCCCATTGTATTGGTCTCCGCTTGATCGAGCACCGGAGCGCAGGTGGTCGATAAATGAATTTTCCCAACTGTAGGAAATTGATTTTCATTCAGTGGGAGAAAATAGGTAGCTTTTCCTTCCATTATGTCGGGAATACGGCTTTGGATCAAAACCGTCATGTTGACTGGTTCGTTGATTAATAAGGCAGCCACGTACTGCGTGGCTGAGTTTTATTTTAATGAAGGAAAGTTCCTCGTGTCATTGTGGACTTAATTGCAAGCTAACCACGTTTCCAAGCTGCAGATTAAAAGAGAACAAGCTTGTCTGTAAATATAGATCCTCGAGTAATTAATAATTATAACGTCATTGTGGAGGAAGAGATATTATATCTCTGAATAGGTACTTTGTATTGCATTAAGGTTTATAATAGACTGACTTATTGGTCTAGTGGCGTCGAAAAAAGAAATAATGAAAGAATAAGGAATGAAGGAAATAATTAAGAAAGAAATAAAGTTAGTTTATGAACAGTACCAATGTCTAGATTGAATCGATAGAGGCATTTGGTCATTCCTCTGTCTCTTAAAGGACATGCATACTGTTTAATTTTAGTTGTGGTAAAAATAAAATAAAGTGTCATTTAGTTTTGGAAGTCGATGTCAAAATAAAAGAAACAAAACCAGATATACCGGCTTCAAAATAGAAGTTATTTTGCATTTTTATTTTGGTTTTAACTTAAATTTTGCGACGGTGGTCTCGAATTAAGTACCGAAATAAACTTTGTGTGGTAGACGAGGTTTAATTAAAAAAGTTTAAGTCGATTGCTTTATTACTTGATAGGTATTCTTCGTTGCTTGTCTATCAAACTGCGGAGTTTCATTTCTGAAACGTCAAAATATCAATCATGGATACCAGTTAGAAGTTCAAAGGATTTTATACAATAAATAATTTGCTTTTTATGTCGGAAGGGCAATCGTTCGCGAATTAGTGCCACGCTCACCAGGAAGAAGTCTCCGTTTCGCTTGATTTATTATTAGCCTTTGTCACGACATGAAAGCCGTTCATTTTTATGTCATTTCTGACAGAAAACTTGGGTGAATTTCCCCATTAATAGGAACGGGGCTGTCATGTAGCCGATTCGTGGAGGGGCACGTGAAAAGCGCTATGAGAATGTACCGTGTCATCTAGGTATTGCTATATCGAAGGAGATCGCATGAGAAACTTACCTTGTTAGCATGCAAATTTAGAATAGGATTGGAACTTGATAAGAAAATAGTTGAATCGTTTTAACACATTTAATTCCAGCTACGATATATCTCGTAGAGGATTTCTTCCCAGATGCCTTATACGAAATATTGGACCCTTATGGCTATAAATGGCTTCACAATTCTAATGTGCTAAGTATTAATTACCGGTGTCTAAGTGCGAGATATCTCGTATATGGGCACTGTTAGTTAACTTAGTTATGCTGATAATGTATGGTAGGAACTAAATTTGACTCCTTGAAATTCTTGGTATTTAATGTGTTAAGTCAGTTTTTGATTGAACATGTGTTTATTTATTTTATAATTTATGTAAACACTTATACACAGAAGAAGATGCATTATTTTATAAAATTGTATGAAAGGAGAGTTTCGAAGAAATGTAGAAAATAATGTCTAAAAATTTGAAAAGTTTGCGAAATCTTAAATTAAAGAAAAAAAGTAATAACAATATATATATTTAACGTATTTTAAATAATGTTGTCGGAGTTGGTTTGCATAAACATCAGTATAGTGGGAGTTACTTTTACGTTTACGCGATTGAAACGTTTACCGCGTTTGGCTGTCTGATTGGTTAAGAGCTTGGAGCGGGCCAATCAGAGCTCCGAACAGCATAAACGCGTCGAACGCGTTAACGCAAAACAAACTCGCACTAATGCTTTGATCACACGTACCGAGTAAACAGGCGAGACAGCGCTCTCGACTGAATACTCAGTACGTAAAAACATAGCGCCGAGTACTCGGCCGAGCGCTTATATCTACAACTCGCTTACATCACTGTCTCGGCCGAGCTACATTTTACTATCTCGCCTTTTTACTCGGTAATGTACGATCAAGACATAAGAGCCTACACCTCGAGCCAGTTACCAGTTCTCCCTGTATGATTGCTAGTCGGAAAGTTTTTCTGTGCCTGCCGTGCGCTCACCCCTTTACCCAAGTTATGACGTAGCCGTGCATTTGAATAAGTTTACCATAAAAATAGGCGTTCTGTGGCCAGAAACTTTGGCAATAAAATGCAAATGTTGACATTGGTGATGCTTCTAGATTACGATGGCTGAGAGGATTTGTGGTCTAGCCTTATGCGAGTACAACTATTATGAGATGTTGAATTTCTAAGTTTTGTAAATATCTCTTTTTTCATTTTCATCTTGTCTATCTGTATTTAAATACTCGTTTATACTCTCTTGTAGAGTGCAGGCTAACAAAACTTATAATGTCCGTATTTATAAAGAAGTAATTATTTGTTGGTAAGTAATTTTTTATTAAGTCATTACTTGAGGTTAGAAATCCTCATTAAAAATGTACCAATTTTTTTTTACAAAATTTGTTTTATTCTATTTATATTAGCATAGCATCAGCCTTATAATATTCCTACTGCTAGGACTCAGACCTCCTCTCTAGGAGAGGGAATGGGCTGAATCCACCACGCGGGCTTAGTGCGGGTTGGTGGATGTAACATGTCTTCGAATTTTTTAGTTCTGGGACATGCTGGTTTCCTCACGATGTTTTCCTTCACCGTTCTGAGAGCAGTGGTGATAAAATAAATTACACAAAGCTATTAATATTATTTATTGATAAATCGGCAATCAAAATACAACACCTGTATAAATTTCAACTGTCTAATTATAACAGTTCATGAGATACAGCCTAGTGACGGACAGATGGACACCCTAAAACTCTAAAGAGTACCCTAAACTGCACTGGAAGATAACTACAAATTTCAATTCCTAGTTTCATAAAATTATCCTAAAAAGTGTCGCCATCCACGATTAGATTGTTATGGAGACATAAAGAGGTAGGCGCCCCATAGCAGATAGGCAGCCACTGCCAGAAGATATAGGCACTAAAACAAACGCTTATTACTGCTCTAACGATACGTCGTAATGTCTCAAATGTTCATGAAACGCTACCCTTTTATCACTGTCTCTTTTTCTCACCCGTTAAGCCCATATGCTCCTCTCTCTCTATTGTATAACAGAATATGAATGAGATGGATAGTGCACGATATTTTTATAGTCCATTGTTGATGGTAGAGGTCTGAGAATAATATTCATGTCTCTGCATAATATAATTACCTAAGGGGCACTGAGTGAGGTGAGAGGTTTCTTTATATAAAGTGGACGTAAATGTTCATTGATATTGTCAACATTCACGCCACACTCATTATCATCATCATCATCATCATCATCAACAACTTTTCAGGTACCTGTGTCAGACCAGATTTTTATTCGTGAATTTTTCCATATTTTCTCACCGTTTAAACCTATGACGAATATTTCAAGACTAAAATGAACTAAATTTGGTACAGCCGTTCTCGAGTTTTAGCGAGACTAATAAACAGCTATTCAATTTTATGTATAAGAAGACTACAATCATCAAGACTGGCCTGTTGCTCTAGTGGTCATTGACCCTGACTGCTATACCGGAGGTCGTGGGTTCGATTGCCACCCAGGACAAATGTTTGTGTGATGAGTGTGATCATTTGTTCTATGTCTGGAGGTATTTCTTTTTTACTGCACTTCAGTTTGGAGATTTTTCGGGCGTCCCATTCGGCTTTATAATAATAATAAGGCGGACTCGGTGATCATTGTACCGATAGTCGTGTCAGGAAATGGCTTGAAAGACAAGAGCCTCAACCCTCCTTATGAGGTACGCGTTAGGCAGCTGGATCAAGGGAATCAGAAAGCGGTACACATAGACGGCTCGCATTATTAGAAGTAGGATGCCAAAACCCCGGTTCAGAGTTGTGTAGATCATTGTGTAAAGTCCTGCACACTTTCGTTGAAAAGGAAGGATCCTCTGAACAGTGTTAAAGTCATGCGGAAAAATCTAATTGTGCGATGTAGGATTTCGTAGTTTGATTCCTAAGTAACGCTATATAATATGTCGCTACAACTTCTCTCTATTTCTCTCTACCTACGCTTTTTTTTTAACTTCTAGAAATGAATTATCTGAAATTTTGTGATCTTTTGATAATTACAGTACAACTTACTAAAAATTTATACATCTCCATCATACATAAATAAAAAGTTAAAACAATTTCCATAGACCAACAATAAAGCATGATTTAGTTCTTGTTACTAAATACCCTGGTGTTACTAACTAAATAATTACCACATTGAGCAATGAGTATTACAAAGTTTCGACTAGTTCGAGGTGAACTATTTTGATATTAATTGGCCGCCATTGACAAGTTTTGTATCGCAAATTAATTTGCTTCATAATTCAATTATATAAAGTTTGCTTTTTGTTTGTTTTTTTTTATTATATAGACTTTTCAACAACAGACGTATCTATTTAGACGTAAAATTAGATATTATTATTAATATATCGCAAGAGTGAGTCGGTGCCGCACACAGAGTTCCGTATCATTACTTACTTATACAACATTGGATACTATATTATAACTATTATTAATATCGAGCAAAACACGGTAAAAAATTCACGTTTGTAGTTTAAGGCCCGTATTACAGAACTACAATCAAGACTCAAGCATTACTTAAAACTAGTCTCAGTTGGAGTTTTAATTTTAGAACTTAACTTGAGCAGAGAAACTACAATCAATAATCACCTGAGCAATGTCACTTTAAAATGACATTTTTTACGTATTATAGAACTGTGCTTGAGGCTTGACTGAGCTCCACTCAATGTGTTTTTATTTTAAAATCACAATAAGCTCAGAATCACTGCTTGAGGCGAGATTTGATCTTTGTTTTCGCAAGTATAGTCAAGACCACGCTTTTGCATAGATTCTCATGAATTTTTTTGTGGATTTGGAGTGAATCGAGTACCTACCTAATCAAAATGGATATATATTTGCAAAAGTAGATAATACAAATCAAACGTTTAACTTAAATGTTCCTCTGAGATATTTACGAGATACGCAGGACCCTTATAATTTTCAAAATTTTAAGAAGTACCTACAAGTTTTCAAAAGATGTCGTGAAAACTTGAGATTGTCCGCCTCGTCATCCGGTTTTGATCCAGTTTAATCGTGCAAAAAAAAAATTGCAATAGAATAGAAAACAAACTGTTATTCAGGGTTACCACAATGATAGCTTACTCACGTAATCAGAGATCAAAATCTCTACTCAAGCGTAGTTTAGTTTGATTTGAGTTTGAGGATAGTTTTAAAATAAACTGAACGCTTAAGTCGAGATTCTTCACTCAAGTAGTAATCGGTTGAACACAGTTTAAGTAGTACTTGAGTAAGGTTCTGTAATACGGGCCTTAGAGCCTCACTTAAATATGTATATATTTTATTCTGTTTCTAGTATTTTTTGTTATAGCAGCAATAGAAATACATAATCTATGAAAATTCCAACTGTCCAGGTGTCAAGGTATTTGAGATACAGCCTGGTTATAGACAGACAAACAGTGGAGTCTTAGGGTTCCGCTTTGGGTGAGAAACCCTAAGAAGATACTGTAAATCCTTCTAGTTAAAAACCTTTCCAGGTCTTTCGGTCTTTCTGTAAGTTAAAACTAATTCGATTCAATATTTCATTAATAATTTTTAACCTCTAAACCTTCGTATTTTTGAGTCATTCAACTGAGCCAAAACATCAGAATGTAACCAAGAGAAAAATCTATCAAATCGACGTACGGGAAGGCCCTATTCATATTCTCATATTTGAAGCTGTGGCAGTTGACAGACAGACAGACTTACCTTCCAATAGCTTGATAATCTGCAGGGGCACATAAAGGAGTTCGGGCGACTAGATTGTCGGAACTGAACTAAGATATCTTTGGTACTCGAGAATAAAAAGCACCTGGAACTAGTATTGTGAGTTTGAAAAATTTCGTTTCGTTTGAAGAATTTTATTGAAGTATTTTTTGCTTGATTGACTTCAGAAGGTTGATTGCCTTCTGAACAGTAGCAATGAAAAAATGCCGCAGAAAATTGTCATTATATTTCAGTATATATTCGTCTGCTTGGGCATAACCAAAACCTGATGGTCTTAAGGCAAAAAGTGTATTTTTTTCTTCAGAAGAAGCGTTTGTAATGCAGGTAAGTACCTAATTTGCGATTATCCTTTCAACCGATGTATTTGCATTATTTAATCAACAACCAGTTTAAGACTACAGTACTAGACGATGGAAGTAATAAGAAATAATACTATTTATTTAACATAATACAAGTTTACTCAAAAAAAAAAATATGTTAAGTACGACATTATGGATTGTGCATTGCATTATGCATTGGAGGTATCGGAATGCAACGGTGAAAAACCGTTCCATAAACCATTTAAAAAATATCCTAAAGAAACCAAAAATTATCACAAACATTTACTGACGGAAACAATTGCCTTTTTTTTTCTGTTTGAGCATCTTTGATGAGCGAAGTTATCATGTAGAAGCGGTGTTTGCACTGCAGCTCGCAGCTTTGACTTGCAGCGGGTTCGTTACCCCGACGATGTCAACACACGATCATCGGAGTCGACGTCTGACCTGATTATGAGGGCATTATAATATTTAATGTAAGGGAAAATGTAAAATGTATTCAGTTCCTTGTATCTTAAATAATCACTCTAATGCTATAGTTTAGCAGGCAGGCAAAACGCGACCCATAAAATGTCACTGAGCAGTAATAAGTCAGACAACCCTTAATCTTTTCTTAGGAACCCATATAATATATAAGTTGATAGTTTGCCAAATCTTTAGAAATAAAAACGCTAACCCAAAACTTGTTTACCTTAAAAGCAGAATGATAAAGAGATCAATCACTTAGCGCGATATACAGGCAGGAAAAAATATTTGTTCCACGAAAGATACGTTGGAGGGAAGCGGGAAAACAATCTGTTAGTTACCAGATTGACACAGAGTGCGTATTTTGGGTAAAAATGATTGATAGTGATCCCCCAATTCCCGGTAGCTGTTGTGTGTGTAATCAAGATGGACAGTGAAAACCGTACCCTATACCGTGTATTTTTTAGTTGCCTTCTTTACAAATTCTAAAGGGGAAAAATTGCAAGGCAAATAATTAACTTAAAAGCTCTTAGGAAAATTATTTTTCCACAGAAACATTAATCAAGCGGAAATTATACAAATTACCAGTTTATTCGCCCTACTTAGTCTTGGATTGTAGATAAGTTATGCACTATCTAGTAATGAAAACAGGAGCAGTTCTGGAATAAATATTATGAGTACTATAAGTATTATATTTTTATTATGACTTCTTCTTTATTTTACTAAAAGAGTTATGAGTATTTAGGTGGATAGATGGAGAGAAAGATAGAGACAAAGAAAACAAGGATAGATTGTGTGGAAAATAAAGAGAGTCTGTGATAGCGGTTGTTCGAACAGAATGGAAGGAGAAAACGTGTTGCTTCGACCCCAAATAAAAAGGAACGAGGGCAGGAAGATGATGATGACGCGAAACCATAGCGTAATTTCTTATCGACCAACGCCATCTATCGAGTCAAGAGGTAAACTTTTCACTACAAAATTGATATATCGTTTTGGTTTGTCCTATATTATGTCGGTAAATATTATGACGTGAACAATGTGCGCAGTTCAGGTGACATAATTATTGCGAACTGAGTATTTAAAATTTAGCTGGTCACTTGGTGGAACCGAATGTGCCGTATGGAAATAGAAATACAGATTAGAATGACTTGTCTCGTAGTTACTTAAGCCCCAAGCGAACGTTCGCACACCTATTGTCTTTCTATTTCCTCTAATTACGGTATTCAAAAGATTAAAGGAAATATTTCATCATTTCACAATACCTAGTTAGTCCACGGCATAACAGCACAGATGATAGCACAGTTTTTTGAAACACAAACACCAAATTTCACACGATTTACCATTTTATCGAGGTGTGTGCACCGCTGTGCACACAGTTGCAATCAATTATAAGTCTTTTTTCGATCTTGCCACACTCGAGTAAGACAAAGTATATATCATTGTTTTCGAGAAAAACGCCTGTGACATAACGTTTGTTGCTAGTGAGACATTAAATAGAACCTAAAATATACAGTTAAATTTTGTCCATTTTAATCCCGTGGAGGGTCAACCCGGTAAATGAAACACTATTGATTTCTAAACATAAAATTAAAAATTAAAGTACTTTTTATCTAAAACTCAAAATAATATACGCATACATGCGTATATAATTTTGAAATTAATTTCGTACATGTACAAAATTAATTTCTTTAAGTAAACATTAGCTGAGCGAGTCCAATGACCTGTAGATAGTAAGCAACGGCCGAAAACTACCTACAGGTCATTGAACTCGCTCAGCTGATTTTTCTAATAGCGTTTCATTTACCGGATCGACCCTCCACGGGATTAAACCGATCAAAATTTAACGGTGTATATATTTCAGTAGATACCATCAAATCTTAAAGCTTTCCTATCCCTAATCTATTCCGTCTAATAAGCGCACGAGAGCACATTAGAATGCACATAACACAGCATATTTGAAACAGAATAAGATATTGAGCTGCTCCAAAGCGTATCTGCATATACTATAGAAGCAAATAGATCGCTCTCTAGAGGATACTATGAATTTTGATACAGCTACCTACTCTTGTAGGTACATAGGGACCAGCCATTCAATATTGACTGGCTTGAATAATAAATGCGAAATGGAACTATGTTTTTGCGAACATAATTTTGTAACGGTGTAATGTAAAATGCAATGTCTTTTACATTTAAAACTCATTTTCAAAAGCCTCCGTAATGGCAGCCTTGTGAAGTTTTGTAATTTTATACACATGAATTTATTTTCGGATCATTTTGGAATTTTCAGTATATTCTTGGGGAATGTTAAAGCAATTCTGAGACTTTCTGTTATTTTAAGTGTGTGTGTTATTTTAAGGTTTTCTTTGATTTCCATAAATTAATAAAAGTTACGGAGTTACGTTGATGAAATATACATTAAATTCTTTCATCTTGAATACACTCGCTACAATAACAACTATGAAGTCTAAAGTTTTTTCACAGATCACGCAGAAATCTCACTGTGTAGTCTAGAATTTGGAATTTTGTGCAAATGCGTCATCAGTTGTGGTACTTTGACCTCAAACCGCTACAAGTTTGTGGGTGCTCCAAATCGAGCTATTAGTCTCAATATGGCGGCACTTCGGGGTTTTATCTTTCTAACCTTTCAACTCTAAACTTTGTTTCTCGAGCTTTACCCGAAATCGCTTTTTCTTCATGATTTTCTTTGACTGTGAAAGTTTTGATGTGAATACATTTTATTGGCTTCTAATGGTCATGAAGTGATCACAGAATGAAATAGCATGATCTGATGATGTGCCATAACCATACTCAATATTCAGCCGCAGATCATCTATTTTAGATCAATATCTGCGCCTAAATAGATATATTCTTTATTGTACACCAAACATAAAATTACAATAGGAACTTAAAATTAATAGGTAACGGTCTTATAGCCAAAAAGCGATTTTTTACAGACAACCTTTAGCATCGCCGCAATGACCGATCCTCACTTCAATAGTTTTATAACCTTGTCCAATTATACTGTTCAATTCAGTATCTGCCTTTTCCTCCAAAAACAGCACCAAAAGTAAGCAAAACAATAAATTGACCAGTACGTATCCAACAACACGTCATTTATTAGGCCTTCATTCCCGTGATTTCCCACCCAACCTATTTAGAATGATCAATAAACCCCCCGTGGAGCAAAAAATGCTACAGTTTACCCACGTTTTATCTCCACAGGGAAGGTAATTAATCGAAAGGGAACTTCAAAAACCTTTTCCGCAGGCATTAAGAGGAATATGAAGAGTAAACAGCTACCTACAAAGTTGATCAAAAATGTTTTTGTCAGGCTTTTAATGAGTATTCTTTCGTAATGCTTTGTTAATGAAGTTTTTTGGGGAACGGTGGCTCTTGTACTGTTTGATATATTTTGGCGTACTATATTGGGTGACTGGTAATTAGAGAACGATACTTAAACACGTGATTATTGACTTGATAACAAATAACTTTTACTATGGGACCAAACCTGAAATCGCGAAAAAAATCAGCAAAGTTCAATACATTTATGTTCGCCTAACTGGTCAAAATGTACTGAACTTGGCAGATTTTTTTCATGATTTCAAGTTTGTTCCCATAGTAAAAGTAGTTTATTATCATGACTACAATCACGTGTTTAAGTATCGTTCACTAATTACCAGTCACCCTGTCTATTATTTTTCAGTGCGACACAATTTGATGAAGAAGTCTGTGGAATTGGACATTCAATCCCGTCTCGATAGTCTGAACTTCAAGTTCGCAAACAAAAAACTGCGTAAAAAACGTTCGCTTTTAGTCAGGTTTCTAAGCTATCTTGGCTTGAAGATATTGAAGAAATTATTGAAACTAGTGAAGTGAAATGGGAACAACGGGCAGAAAAGTTTTATTGACGTCTTACAAATGAGCAAAACTTTGAAGGAGAAGTGGAATAAAGTCGGGCGTTCTGGAGTAGTCGACGAACATTTCACCTCTGATGTCAATTTAGACATTCTAGCTTCATTTTCATTGAAACAATCTGTAGTGTTGTAATTTCTGACACGCTCTATTTCTATGTTGAGATGACAAATCATGTCGTGTGGAAGAGCAATTTTCGATCATATATGTGTGTAGGTACTGACAGGCGCTTTGGTAGTCAACTGCCGTAAAGTCTATCCAATGAGGAACGGATGGCCCGGCAACGGTGTTGTGAGTCTGATAGGCAGTCAATCCATTTAACACATGGTTATTCAACCGTATTCGGTTAGATTGGAAGCCGATCTTAACCCTTAATCAAACAGTGGTAGAATACATGATACCTTCATAATGTCAAACATCGAAAAAAAATATTAAAATCTGAACGCAGCTATTGTGATTATTCTTTTTCTAATGCAGGCCTAAGTGGACTTGGTAGAAAAGTCACATAATCAAAAAAAAAAAAAACTTAAATTTAGCTGAAAGAATTCGTCAATTACAAAAGTGCGCGAAAATTGACTTCATTGACACGTTTGGCGCGTTTTATGAAGAAATAATTTATTTGTAATTCCAAAAATTCCGGTAAATATGTAATAACGAGATTGGTGTCTTTTTTATTATGTTTGTTATATATATGAAGCATAAAAATGATATTTATAAAATATATTTTTTGGAAAAATGTGTCCAAAGTATGTGGCTAATATATAACCATTGTCCGTTTCAAGTAATTAGCGAGTGTACAATGTGAAGTAAAATATTACTGTTTTTGTGCAATATTTAGTGTTTAGTTGTTTTAATAACTATTTTGATATTGATTGTTTTATATAAGTATTGTTACAGCACTTACATCTTCAAAGAGTCATCTGCATCGAGTAGACAATTATCAAAGACCTGTTGGAAAATAGGTCGGATAATGATTCAGATGCAATATTCGCTTAGAGCAATATTTTTTTTACATTTTTTATAATTTTGTTTTATTATTCTCATATTTAAGTTTCCCGGTTCAGACAATGGTCAAATAGTTGCCACATTCTAAAAGTAGGAGTATCTGTTACCAGACAATAGTAATATATAAACAACCTATATTAAAAAAAACCACACATATCTTTTTTAAAATGATAGTATGCACATTTCGTTTTTAGGATATTTTAAACCCAAATAAAAACAAAATTACACAACTCATATCCTATTAGCTTACATCCGATTAAGGGTGATACTTGAGAAAAGGCTATTTTTTTAGGTGGGAAAATCATTCAGTGACATCTCCCACCCTTGGGCGGAGCGGGAGATAGTATCAGACTTTTACTGACTAAAACCCACTCTTGCTCCTTTTTTACCTTCATTCCAGGGCCCCGGGGTTCACTTTCACATTACCCATAACCCCATTAAACTTCCACCCTGCTGGACCGGTTTGCTGCCATCTCCTTGATGCGCGCGTGTAACAATGCGCCGTCGATGATTTGGTCCGGGTACGGATGGTTACCGGACGGCTTCATGATATGGTCAATTAAAATTGGCCACATCGTTTAAACGTTAACATTTAATGATATGTCAATCCTCGTTTGGTCATATCATTGATGTAGAATTTCTATGGTAATAAAAGGTGTAGAGAAAGTAGGCTAAACGGGTATTAAAATATCATCACACGTTAACGTTTAAAAAGATTTGGCCAGTTTGAGTTGGCCATAACATGAAGTAATCAATTTGTTTGATCTGGCCACTACATATTACATATTATGATGTAGAGATCTTATGATGTAGAGCAAAAGTTTGTGAGGGTGTGTATGTTTGTTATTTCTTCACGCTCGAAAGGCTGAACGGATTTGGATTGAATAATACATTTTTATCCCAGGAGTAGGTTCCCTCTGGACAACTTTTAGGGTTCCGTACCTCAAAAGTCTCATAGCACAAGTATAGAAATAAATCTGCAAACTGTAAATGTAAAGTTACGTCACAAAAAAAAAGAATACTTTTTCGATTCACAGATATCTTCGAGACTCGATTCAGGAATTGAACTATAAGTTAGTTTGTACGGAACCCTTGGTGTGCAAGCCCGACTCGTGCTTAACCAGTTTTTTTACGATCACGTGGGCGAAGTCATAGGCAACAACTATTTCAATAATAAATCAGGGAAAAACGTAATAGAAGTCCACCTCATGTTTTATATTGCTGATTATAATCTATGATACTCGTAAACGTAGTGGAATTTTCGATATAAATGAAAACTAACTGTTGTTCAGCTTCACAATTTATGTCGAGCCAGTTATAATGTAAATTAAGTACTGAATAAACATTAGTACACTCGTAATATGTTTGTAAAGTAGATAAAACAGTAGAATCACTTTTTAATTTTGTTGTCCAATAATGACATTTAATCGATAGCTATTGCTAACTTCTCTGTCTGTCTGTCTATCAGCAGGCTATATCTCGTAAACCATGATGGGTAGACAGTTAAAATTTTCTCAGATTGTTTTTGGAATAAAAATGCAAGATTGGTGGTGACTTCATAATTTTTATTATGCTTCACCAGAGATCGGTGGTGACTCCATAATTTTTATTATGCTTCACCAGATGCGTCCACATATAATCGTGTCTTTACTTATGAAATTGAGGTTATTTAAAACGGGTTTCTTTCTTCTCTTGGATTGCTTTAGAATTATAAGTACAAATAAACTTTATATTAAAGGAACGTCATTCTTTTTTCGAAATTAGGTATTTATTGATTTCTTTGTGTTTTTGTATTTTCTGTAAAATCACAGTACTAATAACCATTTTTTTTTATGAAATTTAAGAAAATTTGCATTATTTTGTAATCGCCCCTTCATGGGCGAGTCCGACTCGCATTATTTTGTACATGAATGAGTATTGCAAACCATGTATACAATAGAATAGAATAAAAAATTATTGCGCACCGAAGCAAAAGTTGTTCTATCATATAAAAAAAAAACTAAACTAAATAAATAAAGTATTTTTTTTCACCGGACACTATAAATAAGGTTCAATTGAAAACCAGCGTCAGGCAACTACCACGTAGCTGTCTGGCCTTTTCGCTGAACTGGACCTATTTGGCGCAACCGTGAGACACACAATGTTAGTTTTATCCTTTTTTTATCTTTAGTATCTACAAGTTGTTTCTGAATTGTGTCTGTCTATATGTGGCAAATAAAATATTTTTCTTTCTTTCTTTCTCACAGCTTCTCACTTCGATTGAAACCCGAAAATCGGTTATAATCCTCGTCATGCAAGTCCACACCGATACGACGATCGATCACATTCGATCGACATCGATCGGTCGACCTTGAATGTGCAGTAACCCATAGCTAAAGGATCTATTACACCACTCGATAAAACGATCGGTTTTGTCGACGTCGCGTAGTGTAATAAGGCGCAGACGGTCTTACTCGGGAGTAAACTTGTCTTAAAGTCTGTGTAACTTGTGCGGAATATCGAGTGGTGTAATAGATGCTCTATAGAGTAATTTCTTGAGGATGTATATTTATATATATATAGGGTGACTGGTAATTAGTGAACGATACTTAAACACGTGATTGTAGTCATGATAACAAGCAACTTTTACTATGGTACCAAACTTGAAATCGCGAAAAAAAATCTGCTGGTCAGTACATTTGTGTTCGCCTAACTTGGAACTTGGCTGATATTTTTCGTGATTTCAAGTTGGGTCCCATAATAAAAATTGTTTGGTATCATGACTACAATCATGTGTTTAAGTATCGTTCACTAATTACCAGTCACCTTATATTTAGTTTATTTAATTGTGTATATATTATATAATTTTATTGTATCTACTATTCATTCGTATATCTTTTTTAAATTCAATTTTTCCTTTCTCCTCTCTTTTATTGCACCTGCCACCATTATTTTTTCTCTGCATCACCCAAAGGTTGACTGGTAGAAAATTCCCAAGGCATTAAGTCCGCCTCTGTACCTTTATGTGCATGAAGTATAAATAAATAAATAAATAGCCAATGGTTCAACTTATCTTCCGCGTACAATATCGCCAATATTTTTCTTTGATAATTTTTATGGCAACACAATGTTTGCCGAGTCAGCTAGTATTATTATAATAAAGCTAGTGTACTTGGCTAATCTCTGACGAGATTGGCTTGCGTGATCGAAATTCGGTCGAGAGGATTATTACGTGCCCATCGATATATATGTACTACGCGCCCATGAGTTATTTTTTAAAGAGAAGGAAATAATTGCTGTATTTCGTACGAAAATGTTTGGCTGATTAACGGCTCCTAATTTATACGCTTGTACGTAAATATAAGCCTTTAAATTAAGAGCATAAAAATTAGGAATTAGAAGAATTGACTCAAAGCAACATCCATACAGCAACCCCTGACCAGGATCAAACTGTAGGGGCCTAGCAGGGCCGAAGCCTACTGGGGCTAAAGGTTATGTGAAAATGTCACCACGGGCCCTGGGACAAAGGCTATGAATGGAAGGGTAGGTTTTTAGTCAGTAAGAGTCTGACACTATTTCCATTGTCAATTTGTCATCGGATGATTTTACCTACCATAAAAAAAACCCCTGTCCAGGATGATCCATCCCTGATGTCAGGATTCCGAAATTACAATCGCCCTACGACTCGCCACAGTAAAAGTTGGTGATGGGGAGTAATGAATAGCTCGCCGTCCGGTAAGACTCGCACACTGTGGGATCCGTACCTATGAAAACAGTTAAATTCCCGAATCGAGTTACGAAGATTTTCCGAATCGCAGTTATTTTTTTGTGACGTAACTAATAAATATACTTGTGCTATGAAACCTTTCTGAGTCAACAGACAGTAGGTAACCTAAGAATTCTGATTCCTTTAAGGTGTTGAAATATACGTTTTTTGCGATATAAACGTCCGTATCTTTTTTTCCCTGTATCAAATTCACCAATGAACTAATCGCGATTATATAAAACAAAACGCAGTTTGAGCACCTAATCGAGATTATAGCTTCATTTTGCGTTTCATCGCTATGAATTGAACCTAGTTTACGCTAAACTCAGTTTCAATTCTTTTGTTGTCACTCATGCTTACGACACGGGTCTTTAAACTAGATTACGCTGAGCTCAGTTTAGTTGAACTGAGTTTTTATATTGAATGATGAAATCAGTCTTTAGAAGTTTAATTTTTAACAGCCTTTCTGAATGTATTAAAAATAAATAAAAATTTATAAATTTTCTAAATGAAATTTCAACTCAATACCGCCACGCGTTCTCGAGATAAAGGGTCTTAACAGACAGACAGACATCAAAGTCATCCTATAAGGGACCCGTTTTTTCCTTTTAAGGTTCAGAACCCTAAAGGACTGTTCGTTCAAAGGGGAATTGTAGAAACACAGGTGGGTTTTAGTTATTAAAATTCTGACTCTCTCTCGCTCCAAGTGGAGCGGGAAAAGTTATTTTTTGATTCCTTACGTCAAAAGAATGTATTCATGACTGCAATGCAGGACTCGTTTCCGGTGTACGCTCAGTACAAACACGGCAGTTATCTCATCTCCCTTACACGCCAGTAATGCGCGCATCATCTCAAATTTTCCATCTGAAATTCCGCAGTTCCCCATTTTTTTACGTCGTGTACCTTTGCTCCCGTTACAAGCTCTCCCTGGTATGCCTCGGTTCAGAGTTAAATAAGTTTTCAATGAAAATATTTTTTTATAGTAAGCTTTTATAGCGCGGTATATATTTACATAATTAATACTCATCAAGATCACTTCAAAACGTTCAAACACGATGTGGTTATCTTATTACGCTTATTACCGAGTTTCTATGGTCATCTTCCAGTTCCATCATCAGACCCTGGTTACCATCTAGCACATTGAGTTCGTTTGATTTGTATTGACAAGTATTTAAGTCAATACAAATCAAACGAACCCAAACTCGAAGGGGTTGTGTCGTTAACGACCGAATTCCTATGGCCACCTTCCAGCTCCATCCTCCGTGTCATCATAATATTGCATTGTCACGCGATTTACATATGCATACAAAATTTCAGCTCAATCGGTAACCGGGAAGTGTATCAAATTTAATTTGCAAGATTTGATCACAGACAAACATCGGTCAGGTGAAACTAAATAAAAGCTTATAAAATAACTTAATGTGCTTGTTCAAAAATGAAGCCAGCTCTACAACAGAAATGATAAACTTTTTAAAATATAACTATTGAACTATTAATCGTACACCTATGCGTAAATTGTGAATCCAATTTAAAAAAAAAACAATGTCGCTTCCCGCTGTCTGTCTTTATGTATCTTTAAAACTATGCAACGGATTTTAATGCAGTTTTTTTTAACAGATAGTGATTCAAAAGGATAGGTAGTTTATATGTATAATACATGCGTAATATATTTAATATCACCCTTGCACCGCGGGTCGCTAGTAGAAGATATAATGTTGTCACGCAAGGCGACTAATCCCACGGAACTGAGTCCGCTAGAGTACAATTTGATGGCGGAGGAACAAAAGATCCTTGCATCACGTCCTTCGGCAGCGCATCGAATTCGGTGTCACGCGCGCGGCACGGCTGCTATCACGTATGTTACATTAATGGGTTTTCAATTGCATGCTCAGCACTTGGTTTTGTTGGTTGACCGTAATTGGTTAGTTTCTGGGTAACGCTCACGGCAAGGAATTGTTGGAAAGCGATTAATTTGATTTGGATACCCGGAACGTTAGCGATTAGTTTTAATATGTTGTACTTGAATTATTAAATTACAATGAAAATCAACCGACCTACTTTCGTGTTTTATTTACGTACTTCATATTGCTTATTATGCTTATTCATGGAAACAAAACCTTTAGTACGGTAAAGTATGTTTGTATTGGGTGAGTTTCCGTTCACTGGCTCAGCAAGCATTCGTAAACTTTGTGATGGGCTTTGCTAAGGTAGCCCCGAAAAAGACCGACCCTTCATGTGTAATTAAGGTCCCGATGCGTCAACTTTACCTTGATGTGGGTTCTAAAGCAATGCAAACCGAGCATAACTAAACCCAAGTACACTTCCAACTTGCCGTGGTCCCACGAAATCAATGATCTAAACGTTTGGAGTTGGGACTTCCATCTGCACCGATGACCGCACAAGTCTTGGATGCACTCTTTAGCTTTGCTCAAAGCAAGTGCCGTGTCAAATTCAGAAAATCATATTGATTCAGAGCAAGCTAAGACGACAAACTTCATAACTTCCGCTGCCCTCCAGTTGGACTGAGTCTTCGCAAATTCATAGAATCTACAATTGCTTCAGACTCACCGTGTTTGATTAGCATCTCCGTTAAATTTGATCTGGGATACTTGGTGTTTGAATACAAAACGATTGTACCCTAAAAGTTATTTAACTTGTCGACAAACATCTTGTAAGGATCGACTAGGTATCAGTTTAATTAAATTAATTCTATCTTAAATGGACCTCGCTTTGAAATAGTTCTGCAGCTGAAACAAGTTGAATAGTGTTCCGAGGCATGTTTTAAAATTCAAAGAAAATTATATATCATAGCTGTTTAAAAAGGCACTGAATTAAAAATTTTCACTAATTTTTTGAATCGTCAAAGAACTATAAAAGTTTATTTAATCGCGTGACTTTCAGAGGTATCTGAAATCGCAAGACGTCAATTCTACGTCGAATTTTCAAGAATTATCCTCGAAATTGGAACGAGATTTCGGAATTTTTGAACGGACTGAACCAGTGTGGGGGAATGGTAACGCAATTTTCTGGTTCTCGGGCGGGATGGCGTCGCGCCGCGTCGTCCCGATGTGCCGCACCGCACCTCGCATCGCATCGCACCGCTCCGACGTGCTGCGCCGCGCCTCGCGCCCGTAGCTCCGCTTCGCGTCACCTTATTAGATTCGATCAAATAGAAAATTTGGTGTTACGATAACTAACAATCTGGGCGCGGCGATCATTCAATATACGCTCGATACGTGCCCCGTAATACCAGTACCATTGTACACATTCAAATAAAACATTTTGTTCTGAATTTGAACTGTTCATTGTTTTGGGACGTTCATTATTTTCGGTCTCTGTGTATCAATTTTTACGCATCAAATGCTCAAACAGCATATTATCTTCGATTGACTGAACGGGAAAGATTGAAATTGCATTGCAAAAAACGGTCCCCGTGCCGCATTGAGAGCGTTGTAACGTGAATGTTCACGGGTTCCGAAACTGGTTTTAAGCTTGAAATTGTAAACTGGGAAGGTGCGATCGAGATAGCTCGCTCAGTGGCCATGCAGCTCATGCATTCGAGTTACACAAAAGCGGAAGGTTTTCCTTATTTTCCCGAGTCCCCCGTTTCCCCCAACCGTCGTCCGGCGTCCACACGGGACGCGAGTGCTACATGATTTTTAACTTAGCAGTGTACAGGTGAGACGGCATGCTAATGCAGTGTTCGAGTTTTCGTGAACCGTATTACCTATAGGTTGGTCTTAAATTCATTAATCTGAAAGGAGTTCTTTCTTTTCAGCTGCCTTCCTCATGGTTTTAGAAGTTTTGAAGTATTTTATAACCACTCTTAAAAATGTTCATTGTACCCATGGACATATATATAATATTATGTATACGTATACCTGTCTGCACAGCCCTTTTCAAATAAATATAGGCGACCCACCGACTATTTAGCAACATAATTGTTTTAAATAACTTAGACTGAGTGCCAAAACTAATAAAATATATACCTATTATATAGTATATATATATATATATATTATACTTATAAAATACAGAACAATATTAACTTTTATGGACTGTTATGTTGTGATAACATACGAACAGGTAAAATATTTTCGTAATTTCACGCTATCTCAATTAAAACTACGACCAGTAATTTCGGGGTCATCACCCTTAAGATTACTATATCCTGCATCAGCTATGCTCGACCGTTTTCATATTTCAGATGTCATGTAGTTAACTATAGCGTGAGTTACGCGTTTTTACTTTTTTAAGCGGTACAATTGCTGTTTGCTAATTCTATGGCGATTTTGCCTCAATAAATAAACTAAATATCACTTCAAAGTTGGTTTTCAGTAAGTAAAATCTAGCTACGTTATATGTATTAAATTTCATAGAAAAAGTTAAATTCGCTTAAGACATGGGATCAGTTAGAATTTTGAAGGAAGCTGTTACAACACACTTTTTTTTACCTGCAATATTTTCCCGGTTTTTAATCTAAATTGCGTAAAAACTTGGTGAAAAAACACATTAACTTTTTAATTTAGCTGTACCATAACAATGTAATTTTACTCGGAGTATTTTCAAGAAAGTAATTCGTTTTCGTCGGCTCCCGTCACTCGGACCGGGATAGACTAATTTATTTACCAACATTCAGCTTTGGCCCTAAGTGCAACTTAGTTTACACTGCAATCCATTTTAAGTGACCACTATAACGCTTGCAGAGAGTGCTGTAATTTGATTAAATTATTTAAACTCTGGAAATGGAGTTCGATGCTTGTAGTTAATTTGTTTTACATTTAAGTAAGATTAACAGGATGATTTTCTTACGAGAGATATCTGTGACTCTGTATTTCATTTATTTTTTAATGTTATACTCAGGTGGGTGATGCGATCCCACCTGATGGTAAGTGTTGCAATCGTTGATGGTGGATCGCACTAGTTTATTAAGAGCCTATTCATAAAGTGAAGGAGTTGGCTCCTTGAAGGCACCAAAATTATTATCAGACGGGAAGATCGCTGCAGGCAAATTGTTCCAGTACTCCTATGTATGAATGCAGTATAAATTGCCAATTTAAGTGGTTCAAAATGTTAAAAAATGTGGTTCAAGTGAATTTCAGACTTTTCTGACTACGTATTAATAGTAAGTCTTCAATTCACTCAAAGTAATTGAATTATTTAAATTAAAAATTAAAAGTTTAAATTAAATTATTAAAATTAAAGCCAAAGTAGTTTCTTATTATCAATGATTTATTTTAGGGCGTCTTGAAATTAGTTATTCATATACATTTAAAAGTTATACTTAAAGTAACTGACTCGGCAAACGTTGTTTGCAATATAAATTAACAAAGGAAAAAATAGGGGATAGGAGTAGGAGAGTAAAAAATGGCTTAAGATCTATTCTCTGACCTTAGTAGGTTATTTAGTAATATACACAAAAAAAAAAAAAACATTAAAATCAGTCAAGCCTCTTCGAAGGAGTTCGACAAAAAACACTATTTTTATATACATATTTAGATATCGACTCAAATACATCTAGGTTTTTTTTTTTAATCAACATAATTTTTTACAGCTATTTAAAACTGTATTTCAAAAAGATGTTCATTGAATAATTTAATAATCATTTGCAAATATTTGCTACGAGTGTTTCTCCAGTAGTCGGGCGCTACGTTGAGCAAAAAGTGTATCTACATTTCCCGCTCGCGACAACGCAACACGAGATTCCTTGATTGCGGGCGACGCGTCGCGGCAAGACTAGTGCCAACTAATAAGTACTGTGTTCACACAGCGATACTGCATTCATTGCTCCCGGCTAAATACCATTTAGTCACTTTAAACTGTCCGCTGTGATGTATAATCCTTTATTTTGCGCATTTATCAGTTCCCTTACTCTCATTTGTAACTGTACCGTTTTGAACGGTGTTCTGTTCAGGTAGGCTTATAAATCTCGTTACAACCACATCGCTCATGTTTCTCCCCTTTTGTGGGATATCTTTTAAAGGTTTCATATAACTTAATTAAATAAGTTTCTAAGAGATTATACACATTTTGTTACTATGAAAAAATTGAGTGAGTTAAGTTTGTTTAGACTTTAGTTAGAGCAAGATATTTTCAATTAAAGTTTGCTCTTCGCTGTTTAATAAATTTGCAAAGTTTGGTAATTTCCTGATACTTTGTTGATAAGTAGCACTTGTATTTATACTCACAATGTGACACATGTAACTTTTCAAACTGATAATAAAATAGTATAGGTTGTTTTAGGCATATACAAAAGAGTTGATATAATACAGCGTTAATAAGTAGGAGGTCACCCGTATTCATGACTGAGTCAATAACGTAAATAAATCTCAGCGAGAACAGTTACTGCCATTAATATGACGAGCCTCATAGCGGCGCCAGCCAAAACCCGGCCATCGAATTAATTGATTCTGTTAATGAGCTAAACGCATAATGAAGCTTTGTTCCAGCTTCTAAGCTGCAGTTACCCATTGTGCTGCGATGGCGGAAATTTCACGACTCACAAAGCTGTTGGTCTTTACCCGGTTTTATATATCTCGTTCAAAACACATATGAGCCTCTCACGAGTCCCAGTTCCACACTGTTGTTGCGAAGATTTAGCTAATACCAGTAACTAACTAATCACTTTAATCTTTGAGTTCACATGTCGGCGGTTTAAAATGGCTTAGTACTTTTTTGTCTCGATGTACAAGAAGTCATGGCTGTGATTGTAAACGAGTAAATACAATTAAATATATTTATATGACTAGTTGCTGCTGGCGGCTTTGCCCGCGTTTAAGCAGAAAACAGTCCCAAGGGATATACTATATGTCGATTTAGCTGTTTGAGCGCAAATAATTAATAAAGGTACACCACTCGTAAACGGTCGTTATGATATTAGTGTGATAGTTGCACCGCTTGAAGCCGAGTCTATGATTCGACTAGGTGGATTGTTTCTTATTGAATTATTGGTCGGACGTGACTTAGCGCACGCTTAGCTCGGGCCATTGCGTTCTCGATGTTTGCTCGATTCCCGTACGTGTGTGGCGGACTCCAATCGTTTCTTGAATGATTCTTGTCGCGTTTCGTGCACTCGCGGTATGCGCTCGTGCGTCCACACGTTTTGAAATTATTGTTTGTTTTACAGATAACCACCCAGCGAAATAGAACCAAGGATAAACCGCAATATCGCTAAAAGCCCGAATAATAAAATATTCCGACTTCACCGTGTAACCTCAAACATCTGCAGCGAGATACTGAATAAACACTCGACGAGAATAAAGAAAAAAATATGAATAATCTAAAGAAATTTAATTTTACGATGGCCCTCCACCAATTCAGAAATGAGACACAATAAGTGAAAGGGTTTCTTTTCAGGCACCTCGGCTCTAAAAAATTGAGGTAATGGAACGTGAATAACAATTCGGCCCTCGGGGGGTAGGAATCGGATGGGGGTTTTCGGGGGGGGATAGATTGATGGCACCCGTTTGTAGCATCTGTCGTTTAAGTGAGCATCGATTATAGTACACACCTCGGTGTTTCTTTGTTTGGCAGGCGACGTTTGACTCGACTCATCAGTCATGGCGGCTTGGGGGATTAATTCCACAATATAAACAAATGACATGCTGATATTTCCCTCCCGAGGGCCCTCCTCGCTCAATGAAAAAAGACACCGTTCCGGTGATCGAGAGTTCCTTCGCAAGCTTTTATCATTTTGTAAGAGGTTTTTGTGAATATTTGATAAATGGTCGATATGACTTTAACGATTGATGTTGAAAGGTAGATAGCACCTGTACTTAATCATTTGAAATGGATTAGGGTATGAACCTGTTATTGAGATTGTGTGAGTCTGATCGCTGGTTTAAATTCACTGTGATTTATTGTAAACGATTTTTTTTACGGGGCTCTTTCAGAATTTAACTGGTGGGTATTACCACTGAATGGTGAATGATAGATTAACTTGTAATTTTTCTACATTATTTTGATATAGTAAAATGCAAAGCATTACTCCCGGACTGTATACAAAAGAAATGTCTGCGCATCTCTTTATTTCCTTTACAATAGTAAATTATCGATTTACTAAAATCTACACATTTCTTTATAAAATTTAAAAAATATAACTGAACACGTTGTTGAATAAGTCTAGTTTTAATCGATAAAAATAAGTTTTAGGGGCCACTTCGTGTTTTTTTTCTATTGTACTAAATTAGCTGCATTATATTTGGGACACACTATTCTTATATTTTGAGCACACTATTTTATCTAGCATTTATCATAAAGAATAGTATAATATATATTTTTCTGATTCTGTTTATAACAGTGGATATAATAATATAATTTTGCCCTTTATATAAAGTGAATGATCGACGTGCGAGCTTAAACCGCGGTTTTATAAAACGTCGGTTTTACTCGCGGCTCGTCGGTGCTGATCGACTAGCGAGTAAAACAGTTTTGAGCAACGAGCCGAGTAGAAAATGAAGCAAACACGACGAGCCGCGAGCCAGGCTCGTCGTTCGTGTTGCAAAGATACACCGGCGAGCTTTACCGACGAACCATAATACCGCAGTTTTACTCGCCCGTCGATCAAGTCCTTAACTCGTAATTACCTCCACTAGTTCTCTTACCCTGACATGGTATCACCTAAAGTCCCACAAATGTAGAGCTCCTGGGAGTACGAACACCTGACCCGAAGCTACTGAAGAACAATGCCCAATCATCTAACTAGTTCCTTTAACTCGAACCAAGACTTACTACAGTTCCACAGAAATTACGAGTCCTTCTTGAAGAAAGAAATATTGCTAAAAATATACAACATTAGTTTTATTATATGCAAACACGTGTCTACTATTTTTATGTTAAGAATCTATGTATAAAATTTTATATCCGTATAATAAAATATCACAAAGTTAAAAGCTTATTTTGTTACCAGGTTGTCCACACCATCGATATATATGTAATAGGTCGATGGTCCACACAAATAGGGTCCAAGCCTACTGGGGCTATGGGTTAAGTGAAAATGAAACCTGAAACAAAGGCAAGGAAGGATCAGGACTGGATTTTTAGTCAGTAAAAGTCCAACACTATCTCCCGCCCCGCCCAAGGGCGCCGAGATGTGAAAAAAACAATCTCTACAGCGATTTATGATATATATTGCTTATCGAAATACGTTTGATTACGTTTTATTTACCGAAGTTGCAAATAACAATAGATTCGCACAAATCTCAAGGCGTTTCGCTGTAATTTTCACAGAATAACGTTACACGAATACAAAGATACACCTTCATAATATACATACCTTAGAATATGTACAACATACTTATTAAAATAGGTTCAAGAACCTCAAATATTAAGTCGGCGTTACACCCCTACTCCTGATTTAGAGGATTTACGGTTTATATATCCTCTTTGCGTATCCAAACCGCGACAATGTACCTACGATCTCGGAAGTATTACGCTATAAACAGGTATTGCATAGTCACGGAGCCAGGGTAGCTTAAACAAATGCTATCATTGTTATTTAAAATGTTTAGAGTGCACTTTTTAATGTTAATAATGAAAAACAAGGGCATTTTAATAGTTTTCTCTGTATACAGACAGCATAAGTTATGTGAGCTACAGGGAAGAGGGCTATTACTGCTGACGTAAGTGATGGCCAGTACGTGGTTCCAGCATTTCTATCGTACACTGTTACGGTTGCGATCACTCGTCAGGGAAATGCATATTCACTTCTCAATGGATAGGACCACTATAGTGATACTTTTTATTTCTTGGTAACATCCTTTTAATAATGGTAATATATTAACACTCGTATTTATAAAAAAGTAAAATTAATTACTTGATTAAAAGCCACTTAAGTTTCAATTTGTATTCTATAGTTAAGAAAAATTTAAAATTTTAGTGAAGATTATTACCGGATGTTAGAATCAAGTAATAATAATAAGAAATTACTTAGCAACAAGTAATTATTTCTTTATAAATACGGGTGTAAGTATTGTTTTACTAATTACTAATACAAAATGTCAGATATTTGTTTCTCATTTTGTTTATTAATTAAATACGGAAATAACTTCAATTAATTTCCTCATTAACTAATATAGCTAATTAATAATTTTAAGATATTTAATATTTCATGATATTAAAGGGTGCGCTTAGTTCCGAACTCAATTACGTAACTTGGCAACACGTTGGAATAATGCCAGTCAGAGGGGAGAGCTTTTGAAGTGTAACGATGACATTCACAAAACATGATGTACCATTTACATTTTTTTTTGTTACTAATTTTAATTAATTAGGCTTGCTATTAATCTATTGGACTATTTAATTTTTTATAAACTAAATTGATTTATGGGAGTTAATGTAATTTTTCGTTTCTACTTAGAGAATTGGCCAGATATTGTGTTTAACCAAGAAAATTGATAGAAGAAAAGATTTTATCCTGCAGTGCGGCAGAACAAGCTTATTAAATAATACTGATAAAAAATACTTTTATCAGTATTATTTAATAAGGTCTAATTTAATGACAAAAATATTTAGATATTCCGGCTTAAGATACTTTTTAAAATCATAAAATTACAGCCCAGAGACTTTAAATGATGACATGATATTTAAACGTAATTTTTGATTTTTAATCAATCTAAAAAAAATATTTACCGTTAACTTATTATTTCAATACATTTTTTTTTCATGAAATAATTAACTTTAGGTATAGGAAATACCGCGTAATAGAATTTAGCTTGAAGCAATTTAGAAGAAAGAAACAAAAATGAAAAATTTCTGGGCGGCAACTACTGGCGACTATTTTCAGTACTAGTTGTAATGTATATCGACTTAAATTTAGGTTGGGCCTTACTAGGATAAATATCAATGAACATCACAGACAGTCACACTAGCTCCCTGCCTCACCGTACTATTATTATTTTTGGGGTAAAATCCGGGAAGAAAACAGTATCAAACGCCTCGTGTGGCGAGTGCGTTCGGATAAACCTTGTGACCCTTCGAGCCTTTCTAGTAAATAAGGATCATAGGATTATCGAGAACGCCGCATTCACTCAGCTGCAAAGAACCAGGATTTACAACGTTCCCCGGAAAATGTTTAATACCGGTGTGCACCTTGTTTACTTTGCTGTCATTCATGGCTTTACAGTTAATTTTTGCGATGGGAACGGAAAAATACCCGAAGAATTCGGACGTACCGGGAAAATTCGCAAATACCGATCCTTTTTAACTTTCCAATGAAAGATGATGTGTAAACATTTAAAGGTAAATTTTTAATTAGTGTTGCGTTCAATCAAAGAATGAAATGTTTATTTTTCCATTTCCTTTTAAAAATATGATGGTTCTCTTTTTATCAAGTATCAGTTTATAATGGAAAGTTGATAACATAATTAAGGTTGTGCGGAATTATCGAAATAAAAGGAAAATACCATTTATTTTTGCTTTGCATTTAAAAAATGAAGTTGTTTAATAAAAAATCTATTTCGTATTGGAAAATGCTGCATAACATTTTAAGGATCCGACTCGCATATAAAAATGCCGGTATCTGTGTTAATTATTCGTTTCATAATTGAAGTCATCTTACTAACTAAATACGATGGAGATCCTTTTTCTTTGATCGTCCTAAGAGAGTTCGTAATAGGTCATAATTCGAATTCTAACGAAGTCTGTGGAATGAAGTTGCTAGAATACTAAGTCCGGAAAAGTATGGCACGGTCATACCAACTTTTAATGAAATAGCTCTTGATATTTCTTTATAGTTTTTGTTTTATACTACATTTAAAAGTAGGCTATTGTGTTTGTTTTAACAATATGAAACTGTTTTTAAGTTACTATGTCAACTTAGAATGGGCTGTACTTTGACAGCTGGGAAAGAGACGCCTCTAATTATGACGCGGCGCTTTCATAAGTAAAATTTATTACTGGTGTAAAGAAGACACCTGCGTCCTAACTTGTACATAATATGAAGTCGTGTTTAGTAAATCCAGTTACGCATCTCCAGAGCCTCGTAAGAAGATTACCTCGCGGTGTTGTGTTGAGACATAATATTACATAGTACAGTCAGCCGCGCAAGTTTTGTTTGGATCACAACCTTATTTGTGTCGCAGAATAATTGAAAACTTTGTCTTATTTTTTTTGCAAATATCCTAGGGTTTTTGCAAAAGACCGGATTATTTGAAAATAAAAGAGAATTGTGTATTACCTAGCATAGCATCACATTTATAATGTTGCCACTGTTGGGACTCAAACCTCCTCTCTAGGAGAGGGAATCGGCCGTAATCCACCACGCGGGTCCAGTGCGGGTTGGTGGATGTCACATGTCGTCGAATTTTTGGTTCAAGACCATGCCGGTTTCCTCACAATGTTTTCCTTCACCGTTTTTAGAGTGGTAATGAAATAAATTACACAAACTATTGCGCCTGGCCGGGTTTGAACCCGCGACCGACAACTCGTTAGTCGGGGCCGTCACCACTCGGCCAGCACTGCTCTACTCGGCCACCACTGCTCTGTGTGTATTACCTACTACAAGTTAATGTTAGGATCTTTATAAAATACCTAGCCGTTTAAGACTTGAAATGTGAATAGTTGGCTTAGCTAAAATTTAATTTACAAACTGTTTACTCTGATTTGTTGGGATTTAACCCATCAGCACATCCATCATTAAATGATGGATGCAAATAAATAAATAAATATACAAATTTTGTATAACATTCATTTATATATAAACCAATCAGCGTTTATATTCAACATTGCTATTCGCGAATAATAATACGTCTTTCTTTTTAGACATTATTATCATAAGATATTTTATCCTAGTTTAATAGTAACTAGTGTAGCGTAACTACAGGGCAGTACCAGCGGTGCCCAGGCGCATGGTGCAATTATCTTAACAGAGCCAAGTTTAGGATTATGTTTGGTAGTTAGTAGCTTATATACTACAACTATTATTTATCGTGTACATAATATGATTACAGACGCGCAGGATTTCCAATTCTGTAGATGCGTAGGGTTTCAGCTCTCACAAGAGGTGGTACGTTTTCAATGTCAGTAATATCTTTTTTAATTTTCTCTCCGGGTAGGATAAAAAAATTGCAAGGGGTATCTATCCGCACTGGGCCCACGTGATGAATTATGGCCCATTCCCTCTCTTAGAGAGGAGGCCTGTGTCCCAGCAGTGGGAACATTAAAAGACTGATGATGATGATGATCTATCAAAGCCCGCACCGTGCATTTAAAAGAATAGTTACTGCACACTGGAACGAGCACAGCTGGACACAAAGACAACCCAGGACAGATTATATATCAGCATATAAGTATGTTTATCAGTTGTCTAGTACCTATAACACAAGCTCTGCTTAGCTTGCGACTAGGCAGTGTTGTGTGATAGTTGTGGAATATTATTATTATAATCCTGGCGTTTAAAGACGAGTACAGCCGACCCCAAATGAGGGATAAGGCAAGGAAGAAGATGAAGAAGTTACGGCACTGCTAGTAATCCGGTCTCTTGGCGAAAGCCCGGATTTTTGCGAAACAGCGATCTTTCCAGTACTACTGCGACATATGTGCTGAATGTAAAATAGGCTTTTTGGAGCAAGGTACCTGGGTATTGTAATATTTCTACGTAAGGCGAACCGCGACGGCAGAAAATTGCGGGTGATAACAATATGTAGTGGAGACGTATAGAAGCTATTTATTCATATGGAATTTTACTTAGTTGCTGGGAATACGGCTTTTATATTCTCAGAAAGGATAAACTTGGGCAAATGTTGTATCGATTATTTGATATTGAAGGCTAAACAGGCTTTCTGAAAGCTAAGCCTATACTCAGCCGGAAGATTAGTTTATTTATGAATATTGAATGTAGCACATCAGCCATTGTCATAACTGAGCTGAGGTAGCAGTTTTTTTTAAATCTTTTTAAACTTATTTGATCACTATCTCACCTGATGGTAAGTGATGATGTTGTTGACGATGGAATACGCTTGCCTGGAAGTTACCTAAAAATTTCTTCCTACTTAACTCTTGACTTAATCTTTTGAATACCGTAATTAGAGATACAATAGAAAGAGAATAGGTGTGCGAACACCGGCATTCGCTTGGGGCTTGAGTAATTAAAGAACTCTAGGTTATGGCTATCAGGAAACAGTCGCTGGCAGGCCATTCCGCTCCTTAGCTGTACGCACAATAAATGTGTTCCCAAAACGATTTATTGAAATTTGTTTTTAGTTGCATTCGGCTAGACTGGAAATCGAACCTAAAATATTGCACAAATGGGTACGTAATATTGGTATATTACGTACCCATTTGTGCAATATTTTAGGTAGTACCAACTTGACTTGATGTTAAAACCGAAATTATATCAACACTTATAACGAATAAATTGATTTGATTTGAAGTTCTACCTACCTGTACATACGAGCACAAACATCTATTATAACTTGAATTCTGTCGCACACAGCGTATAATCTAATGTAAAGAGAAAAATTAAACAAAACAAAAATTTTGTTTTCAACAAAAGTGCGGGTCATTTATACAACAGTCCATTTTGTCACTCAGTGTCCTTACCTGGGAGCAGGGTTGATATGTATATGAAATTTTGGATCTCGATACGGATACGTATATCGTATATTACAGGTATGAAATTATTTTGGATTATCCGCTAGAACGCTAAACTAACAAGATTTGACTTTTATTTCTAGCAGTAGATAGCATAAGCGTAGTATAATCCGCTTTTTAATGTTCCCACTGCTGGGACTCAGGCTTCCTGTCGTGATGGATGTAATACGTGTGTGATGCATCACGCGGGCTCAGTGTGGGTTGATGAATGTCACATGTCTTTAATTTTTTTTGGTTCTAGGACATGCCGGTTTCCTCACGATGATTTCCTTCATCTTTTTGAGAGCTTTGGTGATGAAATAAATTATACAAAGTAATGCGCCTGGCTGGGTTTGAACCCACAACCTACAACTTGGAAGTCGGGGCGTAACCACTCGGCCACCACTACTCTCATTATTGGCTTGGCCTGCAAAACAAACCAAAATCTTTAAAGAGTCCACCTTTATCCGAAAAAATCCGAATCTTTTATTAAAAATCGTTTTCAATTTTTTTTTCGGATTTCCATTGTTCTTATATCGCTGCTTGGAAGTTGCGGTCGCATGCAACTCATCAGACAATATGATGCGAACCTGCGGGGCGGCTGAGTAAGCTTTATGAGATTAGTCGGGACACGACGGTCTACAGACATACCTATATGGGATTACACGGCAAATATAGCTACCCAATCTTTGGCAACACAAACAAAGGACGTACCTCCTGTCTCACTTGATATTTTGTAAGAAAAATACAAAAAAAGCGGTTTTAAGCCCGCCTACACAAAATTTTTTGAGAGATATTTTTTTTTTGTTATTTAAGCTTCGTAACTTGAGGAGCGTTAAAATAATAAAAGGCGCTCGGGTTGTTGTCCAACGTTAAGCAACGCTAGCCTAGGCTAAGTTGTGGATGGGTGACTATCTCAACATATCGCAATTCATTGATCCGTGCGAAGCACGTTTAGCCGTTGATCCAGGTTGTAACCACAGCCTGACAGATCTTTGACAGGAAATCTGACAGTCTTATCAAGATGTTATATAAATGCGAAGGTGTTACTCTATGACCAGTGCGTGTTGCCATTGATCATATGGCGCTGAAACATGGTCGCTTACAATGCGCTTCATCGGAAGACATAAAGTCACCCAAAGGTCAATGGGAAAGGGCTATGCTCGGAGTTTCCTTGCGTGATCACAATATGAGAAATGAAAATATTCGCAAAAGAACCAAGGTTACCGACATAGCTCGAAGAATCGCCAGACAGCGGCAGCGGGTAGGAACAGACGGTTGATGGAGCCAAAAGTTTCTCGAGTGGCGACCACGTACTAGAAGAGGCAGCGTTGGAAGGCCTCCCCCAAGGTGAACGATAGTTGCGAGACGTACTGGACCGTTCGTTGTAGCGACACTTGGGAGAGGCCTGTCTCCAATAGTAGACATCTTTTGGCTGAAATGATGATGACGTAATGTCGTGTTACTAATTGCTGGGTTGTCTAAATCAGATAAACAGTCGCTCCATGTACAATACTAATATCCAAATACGTCTAGTTAGACTGAAAGCCGATCCTAACATGGTTGTGACCGTGCCCAAGCTATTGATGGTGCATATTGTTTCAAGCGTGCCTCGAGGAGTTGTCAGAAAACCGTAGGGCCCAGCAGGGTCGAAGCCTATGGGCTATGGGTTAAGTTAAAGTGAACTCCAGGGTCATGCAGCGAAGGAGAAGAAGGATGGGACTGGGTTTTTAGTCAGTTAAATTCTCACACTATCCCCGCTCCGCCCAAGGGCAGGCTTGTCATTGGATGCTTTACCCATGTAAAAAAAAACATGGTATGGAAAAATAAATTGACGAACAACTTGACGTGTAAAATATTAATGAAGACACCATTGATCATAAGATCAATGGTGTCTTCATTAATTTTTTTTTAGTTATAATTTTTTTTGTGTCTTCATATATATATAAATATATATGAAGACGTTTACATAGACTGATGACGAAAAAATAATGGCCAATTCATATTGATCTTTTATTATATATTTGAACACAATTCAACATAAACTTAATTAATATGAATAGATAAATTGGATGATCAACGGAAAGGTCTTCAAAATCCCTTTAAGTAAAAAAAAATAATAATAATAGGTCTCCTTGATAGAATTGGCCTATATGCCCTTGTACACCCATTTGGAATTCAATCTAATCTATTCGACGGTAGGAAACGGTGCGGACACCCAAATCTGTGTACCTTAATTATCTGGTAGCCTGGTAGCCACGCCGATCTTGAGTCTATTAAGGTGATCGATAAAGATATATGTACGTACTATTATTGTTTCAAGAATGGCTACAGGACGAAGGTGTGGGATCTGAATGTGAATTTCGCTGATGTTGATTTTGGGAAAATGAACCTAGGGGTTTTTTTAATCAAAGTGAATAAGTAGCTTCTTGGCACAACTGCTCCATCATCAACCACATCGTTGCTTTCCATCAGGAGTGTCAAACGCGAGCCAATCAATGATAAAAAATATATCTTCTTCTTCTTTCTTTCTTATCTTTTTTTTCTTTCTTTCTTCTTATCTTTTTTTTCTATATCTTCTATAAATAAATATAAAAGGAGACACTGACTGACTGACATATCAGCACACAGCCGTAACTACTGGGATGTGAAATATTACACAAGGCTTCCCTTTGTCATGTAGGTGAATACTAAGAAAGGTTTTTTAAACATTCACCTTTGAAGGGAAGTGTAAAGTGGGAAATTTGGTTTTGTGCAAAATTTTATTCCTTGTGTACATATGCTTGATCTTCAGATTAAAAAATGACTCAAGTAAATTAAAAAAAAATTATATTATTTGTTTTTCAACATAATCTTTCTTTTTGTGGGTGAGAAAATCATCCAATGATATCTCCGCACCCTTGGGCGGTGCGGGAAATAGTGCCAGACTTTTACTGACTAAAAACTCACTCCTGTTCCTTCTTTGCTTCATTGCAGGACCCTGGGGCACATTATCACATGTTGTCACATGTTATTTCCACCAAAGCGGAGAGGAGAAATGTAGCGGAGAGGAGATGTGACCTTTGTGTGGCAGAGATGTGAGCTGTGAGAGAAGAGGCTCGAGGGGTGCGCGAGTGCGTGCACCACTCTGCCGCCCGACTAGACACATCTCCGCTCTGCCGCACTGGTTGCTCGCTCGCCGCTCAAAATTTTATAGAAAAATGAGACATCTCCTCTCCTCTCCGTTTGATCCATTCCCACCAAAGCTAAGCAGAGAAGAGATGTGGGAATAACGAAATCGGATTGGTTAATTCAAACACATCTCCTCTCCTCTCCACTTACCGGGCCTTAGTGGTCTCAACGAGATACGTTCATTTACATTTACTCGTTTAATTTCCCATAATAGTTAAACTCCTTTTGATTTTCTGGCTTTCAACAGCCGTAGTAGACCGAAATATCGTGCAAATTGTGTGTTCGAATTTATCACAAATGCGGCCAGCCATAAAACAGCGGGACAAAATAGAATGCGTGAAAAACAGGTCATGTTTCGTTACTAAGCTAACTGGAATAAGGGTTGTGTTTAATTTACGCAGAATTTTCAATAAACTGGGTCGTGACACATGCCCGGGCTATAATCCGGCTGCATTAACCTTTAGCCCCGCTTCGCTAACGTTCAAGTTGCAGTATGTGCATACAAATAGGAGTATGATGTTGATACTGTCCTGGACTACAGTTCTATGCGGAACGGCAAGGTGGGAACGTTAGGAAGTAAAGAAGTTTTCACTTCAAAACACTGTACATTAAAGTGAAAACTTCTAACTAAACGTTCTTTAAGCAAAGCACTAAGCACTTTATTTGAGGTATTTCATATTGTGATATTAAGAGCGCCCAATCCTAGGTACTTTGTCATAGAACCGTTCTTACGTGATTATGATGTTATTACTCATTTTTCTTCAGAAACTTTGAATACACAGATATCTTGTGGATATTCAAAACATTTGAGTAAAACTAATTCAGTAAAGGCATCTGATAATCTGGCATTTTACGTGAACTTTGGCCCTCCATAATGTACTCGTATATTAAAAATATAAAAAAGTACATATAGAAGCCTTTGCACATTTAATCGAGATTCTGAATGACAATTTTTCTAGAAAAAAATTAAGGGAAATTTTCGAGTAAATCATTGTTTTGTGAAATATTCGAGTAAATTATGAAATTACCGACTGCCAACAAAGTTTTCAGGCGTTGTCTCTCTTTTTTCGCGTTGCCTCTTCTTTGAATATCGCGTTGAGCAATAAGCTTTTAAACCATGCTCGAAGTCGACGATAGGCGAGCTGGGAAGGGCCCTCTTAAGAGGGAGTGCAAGTTATTGGTCGAATGATGCAACATGTTAACCCACAGATTTGCAAAGTGCGACAATAACGTCTAGTTACGTGCACTTTACTTAGGTACCCCATTTGCCCCCCTGTTGCCAGGTGTCTCCGGAAGGTGGGGTAAGTAAACATTAGGTATATTTTTTTAGGTTTGATGTCGATTATACTAACTTAGGTTAAGGAATACTAACGAATTTATAACCAACCTGAGGATAAATATATAAAACTAAATTAAATTAGCATTTGTCGTCACGCTCAACTGTGTAACGCTCGTTCGTGTTCGTTCGCTAATCCGAATGATTACGATTTGATATTAAGGACTCCGCTTAGTTTTCACTTCTTTACTCTTGTACACACATTTTTTTTTTACCGAATTGGCTTGTTAGTTAGACTCTATTGCATAGAAGTAGATAGTAATTTTTATTTAAGTCCTGTTAATTAAAAAAAAATATTATTGATATCGCGTTTGACTTTAATATTTTATGAAAAAGGCCATAAAGATGCAGTGGGCAGAGCTGTTTCTTGACTAAGAATTAAAGAAAAATAAATAATAATTAAAGGTTTATAAATATTCAAATAATAGCTAGGATATTGCCAGTTTTTTCAAAATTTTCTCATAGTAAAGAACAATATTATGTATTTCGCGCTCATGAAATGTTGAACATAAAATGAGGCACCAGTATACTTCAATGTCAACAAGGTTAGACTTTGTAGAACCTGCAGCTAAGAGTGTAAAAAAGTCAAGCATTATATTTCAAGAGCTGAAGCCCGTCTTTATTAAATAATAAAAAAAAAAAATATTTTGCTTCAGAACTGCGGCTTGTTAAACGATATTTATTTTGCAAATAGGTTTTAAAAACCACGTTTACTCGTCAATCTTGCGACCCAGGCTTTGTTCTTACAAGACGGCGAGCTACCCGTTTGTCATCCGCTAGCCCGCGCCTGCTGTGGTGAGACGGTCTACTAGTGTGCGAAGTTTCGTTCAAAAGATTTGAGGCCCTACCATGAGGTTTTTTCACGATCCATTTGACGCTCTAAAATGAAACGTTTAAAGGACAGCGCTTTATAGGATGTATAGTTCCTTTCCTCTTTCTCGCTCGCACGTATGACATTTGAATTTGAATTGTTTTTTTTTTTAAGAATTCCCATCGTTGTAATGTTGGCTCCCCTGCCTGTCTAAACGTCAACGAACGAAGGTGCTTGTCAGGGCTGCCAGATGTATGTTTTAAATCTTAGTCCTACGATTTTTTGGCATTTTTACTCATTTTTAATCGGAGGTTTCATCCTAGACTCCTTTCTTGCATCCCAATAAAACTGCGAATTGTTCCGAATTCCTATGTTGTAGTATATTTTATCCAATAACAGTCTAAACAGTTTCCAAAAGAAAAAATAAATTAGAATGCAATTTGTAAAAATAACGAAATATAGGTCCAGCTCCCTAATATTGAGTAATTTAATTACTAAAAACGTAGCAACACTGGTTTGCCGTGCTACCAACATTACGGTGAAGAGAATTCTTTCGTGAAACGCACTATACAAATTCAAAACCATAGAAACTTATCTCTGTCATCTTCACCAATAAACGAGGTTCGGATTCCCCTCACCGGACATCAAATGAGGTAAACAAACAATGAAATTCGAATGTCCGAATAGGCGACCAGTTTCAAATGAATTAAAGTTAGTCGCGGCCCTGCCCTCGCATCCGAAGTTAGGCATTACTTTAAGTTACTTAGGGATCGAGTTAAGTACTTTGAGACCAAACCTATTGTTCAACAAGCGACTTAAGGTGTTCATAATTTCGTGCGACAGGAGTTTCACTTTGATTGAATTTAAATAGTTAAATACTACGGTAAATCTCAGACCGAAATGTTCGGGAAACAATGTTCTTGTTTGTAGATGTTTGATAGGCAATATTTGGCGTTATCTGCCTTTGTTTGATCTTGGTCTATGTGGAGTAGATCGAGTTAGTGATTTGCCGCGTGGATTTTTTGAATAGGAAACCCGCAGTCGTGGAAGGCAAAAGGCAAGGATATAGGTGAGGTTTTATTTTACGCATGAGCTCCGATTTCCCACCTAAAAAAAGGTTATAACATTACTTCTTAAGAAATAATTTGGAAATTTTCATTATGGTAATTCTGCTCAAAACATATGCATTATTGCCCTCAGGCATAACTCTTTTTTTTTGGTTAAATATTTCATAGAATATCTATGATATCCTTTGACTAGTCCGTCCTAGCATGGGCAGAGGGGTCTTTTAGATTCGTACTGATTAAAATTGCATCACCTAAAATTTTATCTAACACATGCTGTGGGCAGCGGGTGCAGTGTGACTTTCATTACATTGGTCTCAGGTATACTGGGCCAAATTCCATTAACCAATAGAAACACAGTAACACAATGTCCCGTACTCGCATTGGTTAATAAGCTTGGTCCAAAGTAACCCGATTAAGCTTTATGTACTACAATAACTCAAAAAAGCCTGTTTCAACGAAAAGAAAGCGTAAAATTTATAGATTCACTGAAACATTTGTCGCAACAAGCAATCAAAGAAAATAAAAAATAAACTGGATTCCTCCGATCTCAATAAACTTGAGAAACCAATATTCTTTGTAGTGTATTTTCCAATATTTTCCAGGACAATTTGTAGTGTAGCCAAGCGGATGAGTGAGAGGTATTCGTTGAAGCACGAACTAAGTAAATTAAAGTCCGTCGTTCTCACTCAGGGATGCTCCAATTAAAACGTTGAATCAAAATGCATTATACCGTGTTTAAAATCGATATCCTATATCTGTTAGGGTTCTTCAAACAATATAATAAAGACCCCGTTACGGGAACTCTCCTAAACTTTTATAATGATATTCGAAATAAAAATAACAGAAGTTTGTGGTCATTTTTTTCGCGAGATTTCCTTGTCAAGCGTTTCGATGTTTTGAAAGTAAATATTCAAATAAAAAGGTTTGTTGGAAACCAGAATTATTTTTCCTAAGAAATTTTATCGGAACTAAAATTGGTTTTCCTGAAGCTATTTTTGGTTGTTTACGTTTTAAGATAAGAATAATGTTTTCGTCGAATCCATTCAATTATAGTTTAAGAGAAAATTATGATTATCTTAAAAGAAAGCATCTTTGTTATTTTTACTAAGACACTTTAGTCCTGGAGCTGTTAAAAGATACAAAATATTTTCCTTAATTTTTTTTTACATTTTTCATTTCTTGTTACAGTAAAATAACTTACTTTTTTAATGGAGATATCAATGTAACAACGAAAAATCATAAGGATTTTTACTTTCCGAAACCTCCGAAACGTAAAAATTCAAGCTGCAAATTACTTGCTAAGTTTCCAGACACTAACCAAAGTGATCCGCCCCAGGGCTAGACACGAATTAGGATTATTCAGTAATTGCTATGTTCTTACTAAATATTTTGTAATTTACGCTAAAGTTTGCGGCAACCCTAGCGTGGATCGGATTTATTGCCAATTTCGGATCAATGTATCCATTCGTATATTGCTAAAACGTTAGATGTCACAAATTAATGGTTTTACTTTAAATTTAATTATTTTAAACTCTTGCTTATTTTTTGCCAGTTTTATTGTAATATTATTATATGTATTAGTTACGATGGTTTATTAAGTAAATACAGAATGTTGAATTCTATATAACATAAATATGAGTATTTCTAATAGAAAAACATTATTTTTTAATAAATTATGCCTACAACATCGACCTATATTCTTGCGATAGACAAGCACGTTCATATAAACTATTTGTCAAAATACTGAAAAGTTCAAACAAAAAATCGCTGCAGCGCTAGATTGCCATTATGTCGTCTAACAAAACTTTTAAAACTTACAGCGCTAAGACGGCTTATAGAGGATACTTTTTCGCGACCAAAAGGTCTAAAGCGCCATGAATTTCCTAGTACTTACGCGTTTCGTTCAACTTATTGCAATGACATGTCATCTATATAGATTTTTATACCGCAGAAGTGACACAGTTTCTTGCCTACAATACTTCATTACAATAATACTCTATTTCAAAATGTAATTATAGTGTATGTAAAAACGAGATCTCAATAACAGTAAAACAAATAAATAAATCAGTAATCACTAATAAGACTACAAATTCAACTGAACCTAATTCAAATTTTAATATTAACCTGCACGTAATATGGTACTTAAATTACCTAAGTGCTAACGAATGACAGCATGATTAACGACAAAACTTACCGATGAAAACTGATACCTCATGATTTGCTGACATTTCGTCGTAATTTATATAAAAAAAAAACATTATTATTAATTATACAAAAAAAGAAAGAGAATTAAATAAAATATTTAAAAATTTCAAACAATATAAAAGACCGTCCGAAGTCTGTATTTGGTAAACTAGCTGTAGGTAAAAACCTAATTCAGCTTTTTGTGGGAGGGAACATCTGCATGTTTTAGTCTATGATTGTAAAATGGGGAAGAGTTTAAATAAAATAATATCTTCTCTAACGTACTATTACGATAGTAGAAGCTATTACATTGCTGGAAGAACCAATGGTTTTACTTACTTGACTACAAAATTATTATATATGTCCCAGTTCACTTAAATTTGTATTTATAAGCGTCGCTCTGACACTGCATGAACGTCAAAACTGCACTAATGCCATCAATGTAAAAGTGTTCGGCCTGCAGGTCAATTAAGTGAAGTAAAGTGACTGTACGGCACGCCTCATCTAGTGCGTAGTACATATATATCAATGGCCTACAATTAGTGAATTAATAAATTTTGCTAATAATTTATAAAACTAATTATAGCTCAATGTATAAACATCTTTTATAAATTGTAATTAATACTAATATTATAATTTATAATCATAAATAAATATTTAAACATCTATTTATGATTATAATATGTATTTATATACCATATTGATTCTAAATACGATCAGTATGGTATGCCAATAGTTAAGGTGGAAGCTACGGGTACGAGTGTGGCCAAAATCTCGATAGATGGCGCTAACTCAAAATTTATGTATATCGTTTTTAAGTCAGATAAATAATCCATCAGATAGTTGAACTTAGTCAAATTATTGGCTTAAAAATTACGTAATTTTGACCATTGTGTGTGTCTGAATCGTTAGTCATTCAGCGTCATTTAGTTGAAATGAAACATTTTCTTGAATTTAATAAACTAGTAAACGCTGCACCATCAACGATTGCATCGAAAAACTTAATAAACTCGAGGAATGAGGAATGAAGCCAATTTTCCGTTTCTTGTACCCATTTCCGCCTGTCCTGAAATTTTATCTACTTTGAAGGGTACTAGGGTAATGAAATATCTACACTAATTTCACAGGTTATAAAGTTCTATGTTTTAATTTAGTGAAAGTTTTATTCGCCTTATTTCTTGATTTCATCTACCTTTGTAGTCATGCAAAATCGATTTGATAATTAAATAACAAAAAACGACTTTTTCCTTAAACAAGTTACCCTTTGTCTCCGTCATTCAAAAGAAACTCATTCTAATTATAATATCTGTATCCTATTGATATGAAAAGGTAAAAAAAAAACAGCTATAAGAATTCGACTCTTTAACCTAGTTTATTTAATAAAGAATTTTCGTACAGCCGAATTTACTTTTGATATAATTTCTTTACAAAAAACCTAAGGGTTGGCCTTTGTGAAAATATTTGTGAAAAAGTAAAATGAAAAATCAAATCAGAAAATTAAACGTTGTACTTCGAGGAAAAGGTACGTAAGCGATCTGGGTGGAATTCTATTATAAAGAGGAGAGGTTTTTGCCTTTTATTTCGTAAATCCCTTTAGTTTTGGCCGCATATGTAGTTCTTTGTTCAATACCTGAAACAAACAGATGACATTGAGTTAGTAATTGGTTATAGTACTTATTTCTTGGTAACGAAGGTAGTATGACATCTTAATTTTAATACTGAAAAGGTCTTTGTCGGTCAGTCAAGTCACCTCATTAATATATTATAAATATAATAATTAATATATATATTATAACGGAAGATAAGTTACGCGCTAACATCGCAATCAGAAAACCTGGACTCGAAACTCACACATCTACACTACCTATAGACAGACAGAGATAAGAGCCGGCGCTGTCATGCGAGCGAAATAGCGTAAGCCGCTGAAAGTGTGTGATTGTCGCGACCAATGTAACGCCCATTGGGACTGAGTGCAAATAAGTACCACCTATCGTGATTTCAGAGTCACGATAGGCGACCTATCTTCCGTTGTTTTGATTATATCAATGAGTCACCTTTATAAAGTTACACTAATATTAACAATAGCACGGGGTCTCATCTCGAATCAAGTTAATTTAGTTGTTTAATTTCAATAGTTGGCGATATGTTTCGATTTTTATGTAAATATCTAAAAGTATGTTTATCAGTAAGTTGTCTAATACATATCACAAGCTCTGCTTAGCTTGGGATGTTGTGTGATATTATTAACTACAACGATCTAAAATACAATTATACAAAATGATTCAGAGCTTGTATTACTGTATTACTTTGAATCTCCTTTGGATTCAAAAAAATACAAGCGGGTTTTAGTAATGTAAAAATCGAAACATATCGCCAACTATTGAAATTAAACAACTAAATTAACTTGGTTCGAAATTTCAATATTAGGTACATAACTAATATTGAAATTTAGACAAAATTACTCCCAAAAATTGTATTTCCTTATTTACTCGTCTAAGCAAAATCCTGTAGAATATAGGCTCGTAATTTAATAGTACATTATGATACTAGTGTGTAATGTTGGTGATTACCGCTGAGGTGATATTGAGATCCGAACCGAAGGCGAGGATCTTAAGGGAGCCAAAGACGGTAATCACCAATACTCACGTGTATCATACGACGTTTTTCGACACACTTGTGAAGAAAAATAACTGAAGACATTTTTATATTGTAAAATAATTAAACCGTAAAACTGAACTTTTTGTATTATGGCGGCAAAAAAAAAATATTGTACACGTATTATTTTTGTTAATATTTTTGACTTGGATACCAAATCCTTTAAGCCATGTCTTTGTATGAATAGATAGTTCATTAGTACCATTAGAATGCGGATGCAACACATTCTAATTTTTTTTTCCTGCGCGCTCTTCTAAAATGGCGGCCATAAACTAGCAACTCTAGCTCTTGATTTAAAAAGATAGTCCAATGAGGTTGCTTTCAAACAAAGAAAAACCAATAATAATTTATTGAATGAACGATTTATTTTTAAAACTTAAAATAGTTTATTTAAACACGAAATTGCGTGAAATAAATAAGACTTATTTAGGCTATTAAACGCAACTACCTAATGTAATTTTTTTTATATTAAAACTATTTTTGAAAACAAAGAGGTTTTAACTGCATTACCGCACTAGTGCGTAATGGTAATCAAAATGTCACAGTTTGGTTATGAACCCCATTATATACCTAAGTGCAGTGCAATTACAGTCACTTTCTGAGCAAGTGTGTCGAAAAAGATTATTAGGAAGAATTTTCTTTCGTACATCTTCTTTTTTCACAAATAGGTGGCGCTATTTGAAATTTTAAAGGTATAATACGATATAATGAAGACTCAGCCAAAAGACGTTCACAGTTACAGATTAGCCTCCCCCAAGTGTTGCCCTGACGACTAGTCCTATACATCTCGCTTCCATCGATTACCTGCGACTCTCACCAGGATACAACCGCCTCTTGAGAGCTCTCTCAACACTGTGTATTCGTTTTCTGTACTCACAATGCTTTGTGAATCAAATAAGTTTTAGGAGCTTATTATATATATTATGTCAAAATGTCACGCATTATTTATTAAATGTCAGGTATTATTTATCAAGAAAACGTGTTCAACAAAGAAAATAAAATAGGCTTAAGAAGTCACGATAGAGAATTATAAATGAAAAAGCCTGTTTTAATTTAAATTTCTACGAATAGTTGAAAATGAACATTGTTGTATTAAGATGGTGCTAATAAAGGATTGAAGGACACTTACAACAGCGTGTTACAGTTATTTTTACTTTAGAGCTGTCTGTTGAGCTGTGTTTAACCTACTTAAGATGCTGAAAGAATAAGCAAGATACCTACATAGATACAGTGATACAGTGTATACTAGTAAGGAGGACAGTGAATCTGGTTCAAACTACCACACACCTATCTCCATGTAGTGTGCAGCAACAATAGATAGGTAGGTATAGTGGGTTAGATTTTTTTTTTCTTGAGGTTTCAAATCTCAGGGTGGAGTGACATGGAAAGATCGACTTTTACTGACTAAAACCCACTTGTATTACTTTGAATCCAAAGGAGATTCAAAGTAATACAGTAATACAAGCTCTGAATCATTTTGTATAATTGTATTTTAGATCGTTGTAGTTAATAATATGACACAAAGTCCCAAGTTAAGCAGAGCTTGTGATATGAGTACTAGACAACTTACTGATAAACATACTTTTATATTTCTAAATACATACATATTATAGATAAATTACACTCAGGTACAGAACAAATGATCGTGCTCATCACACAAACATTTGTCCTGGGTGGGAATCGAACCTACGATCTCCGGCATAGCAGTCAAGGCCCCTAGCCACTAGACCAACAGGCCAGTCAGAAGAATGGCCAGATAAAAGAATCTCATTTTGTTAAGATCTTTTTTTTATGTGTAGGTGTGGTGGTTTTTATGTGTTAATTTTGTATGCTAAGCGTAATAGCATAATCTGCCTAATAATGTTCCCACTGTTGGGAATCAGTCCTCTTTCCTAGGAGTGAGATTGGGAAGTAATCCACCACGCTGATCTAGTGCGAATTGCTGGATATTAAATTTTCTGTTTCTAGAACGTGTCTTTGATTTTCTGGTTTTAGAACGTGCTAGTTTCCTCACGATATTTTCCTTCACCATTTCGAGAGCAGTGATGATGAAATAAATTGTGGAAAAATTGTTGAACACAATGCAATCTGCCTCTCTCGGTTTGCTCCCAACGTACAACTTGTAAGTTAGAGCTGTTATCGCTGAACAACCGTTGCTCTGCTATAATAATAATAATAATCCTTTTATTATCAGGCAACTAAGGCCCATAACACAAATACACACATAATCTTACAAAATAATACACTAATACATATAAAATTAAACTATAAAATAAACTATTGCACACGAAGTGACGGCGTCGTGTCTCGCTGCGAGGTCGGTATCTTTCCGCGAAATCGTCGATACACGACACCCTTCGGCCAAAACTCTCCCTTGAGGCAGGTCTCCAGATGGTGAGTCGGTACCCGCACCACAAACGACTTGAAATTAGTGTTACGGCGCGGCTCCAGCTGCACGACTCTCAAAGTTCAGTTGGTCTTCACCCGTACATACTCCACGATATCCTCAACCTTCGTGGTGTGATGTAGCCTCGAAACGTACAGCTGCGTCGTGGGTATTGCTGGACGCAGCAGCATGTTGGCTCCAGCCAGCGCGGTACCGCACTGGTTCTTTATATTGATAGTCTTCAATTATTGATTCCCTTTCTATGTTTCCTGCCAGCTATAATTCAAGAGTGAATACTTACGTTACTTCTAAGCAAGCGTGCTCTATTGTCGGCCACATCATCGCTTACCATCATGTGACGTAGTGGCCAAATGCGAGCCAAAAAATAATCTTTCTATCAAAATAGGAAACCCAGTGTAAAATACCGTACGTAAAACTATAACAGACAAGCTAATTTCTTTCTCAGTCCAGCAGCAGGCAAGTGGATCCGTTAAGCTGCAGTCTTGTAAAAATCCCATTAAAAATAACTTAATAACAAAAGTGCCGTGATGAAAGCATTTTCTACTTAGTAAGGCTTTACGTGTGATAAATCTCAGAACTAAGCTTGAAGAAGGCAAACTTTAAAAAAAGAGTCTATAGTCCAGATTTTAAAGTTTCGAAGCCTTTTCAGACAAATAAAGGATCGAAACGATTCCGAAAGTCTATGATTCTTCTTGATTTATCAGTCTTGAATAATAGTGTTCTGTTAACAGCAAATAGCTAGTATGACTTGGCTGCAGTTTCAATGGATCGTGAACATAGTTATGTATAGAGAGGAGGGTATTCAGATGAACAACTGTACTTCAGATAAAGCATGAATTGACTATCTCGTCTCTTGTTTAGTTTACACGACTGTATACTGTTTTTTTAAGTTTCTGTACCCCAAAAGGAAAATACGGAACCCTTACAAGTTTTTTAGTCAGTAAGAGTCTGACACTATTTCCCGCTCCGCCCAAGGGCGGGATTTGATTGGATGATTTTACCGACCATAAAAAAAACCCTTACAAGATCACTAACAAAGTGATCTTGTCAAGGTTTTTTTTTCCACCATCTGTCAAAACTAGTACCGGACTAAGCGTTTCACCTCGTCGTTTATATCGCGTACATCGAAGGACTGGAACAATTTGCCTGCTGCGGTCTACCTATCCCATTATAATTCTTCTTCAAGGCTAGAGTGAATAGGCTCTTAATAAACTAGTGCGCTTCACCATCAACAAATGCATCACTGCTTACCATCAGGTGGGATCGCAGTCAAGCAAAGCAGGTAGTTTATATCAAATAAAAAAAATATATTAAGTATTTTTTTTCTGAATAAATCCCTACAAATTAACTAGGAGTTGATATTTGATGTAAGAATACATGTGATCAGATTCAGAACGAACGTTGCAACTAACACGTATATTTATAAAGAAGTAATTACTTGTTACTAAGTAAATTCTTATTAAGTCATTGCTTGAGGCTAGAAAACTTAAAATTTCAGTTTTTCATAAACATTCAAAATTTCAGTTTTTCATAACAAGAGAATACAAATTGTTACTTAAGTAGTTACTTTTATTCAAGTAGTTAGTTTTACTGGCTTATAAATACGGGTGTTAGTGTCACTTGTCAATATCGCCCTTATATGTTCAGAAATATCTTTTTAGAATGTATGAGTTATCTACACTTGAAAGTATTGATACCTAGTGTATATTTATGTACTCTTATTTACTACATCTTGTGAAATATGGTAAGTGGCATGGAATCTACCGAAGCACAATTTTCTTTACAAAATTTTCCACCTCTTTGTGAAGCAATCAGTGATAAATTTTTCTTGACTTCTAACAAGAAAATTATTTAATTTCGCCTTCTAATAATAAAAGTATTCTAGTAAAATTTTCCACTGGGGCAGGGGATCGGCGGCAGCGATCTCTCTCGCAGGGCCTTGGTTCAGGCATGGTCTAGAGTGAGGAGGGATGGCAAGCGGTCGCCTCCTTCTGCGAAGCAGTAATGCTAGCAAAGGAGGAGGCCGACCACATCAGGCAGAGGCAACGGGGCGCTTGCCCCAGCCACCGCCGGGATTCCGATCCCGATAGGCGCGGGCTTGCGGACGGCGTGCAATGGGTAGCACGCTGTCCGATCGTCCGGTAACCGACCGGACCGAGCCCAAGTCGTCGACGGCGCGTACTGTTTCTGCGCGCCTCAAGGAGCTGTCAGCAAATCGTAGAGGTACAGCCTGCTAGCTGAAGGCAGGCAGGACCGAAGCCTGCTTGGGTCATGGGTCAGCTTCCGAAAGGAATACCCGGCCCCGGCACGATAGGCAACGTAGGAACGGGGTAGGTTTTTAGTCAGTAAGAGTCTGGCACTACTTCCCACTCCGCCCAAGGGCGGGATTTGTCATTGGATGATTTTACCTAAGATAAAAAAAAAAAAACTGGGGCAGGGGAAAAAATCCTACGAATCCATTTTACATCTACGTCTCGGTTTTAAAACGCGTGCGGATAGCTAACATTATCGCTCGGAAGTTTTAAAAAACGCTCGTTACATTTAATTTAGAGAACTGTGTGAATTCCGCGAATGTTGCCACAGTAACTCAAACATAATTATGCTGATTGATGTTCATAACTGTTAATATCGTGTACCTTTATGTGAATAATTAATTGTACAAGGATACAATGAGCTACATGTGTGTGTATCGATATTTGTTTGTGATAAATTCATTGTTTCGACACTAATAGGCACATTTTGTACTTATAATAGTTAAATAATAGTCGTAATTTCGAAGTCTTGTCAACGGTTGTCGTGTGAACTAGTTATTGGGTGGTAGGGGTCAAAAATACCGACATCATTGTCACCATCGTAGGCTGCTTCATCATCATCATCATCATAATTTCAGCTGAAAGACGTCCACTGATGGACATAGGCTCCCACAAGCGGTGCCACAACGACCGGTCCTGAACGTCTCGCACCAATCAGACTCCAGCGATCCTGACCAGGTCATCGGTCCACCTTGTGGTAGGCGGTCGCCACTCTAGAACCTTTCGGCCCCAACCGTATGGGATTATTTTTGTTTACGTATTTGTTGTTATAGCGGCCATAGAAATACATAATTTGTGAAAATTTCAACTGTCTCGCTATCGTGGTTTTTGAGATATATCCTGGTGACAGACAGACGGACAGACAGCGAATTTTTAGGAATAGAATTCTGTGCGGAACCCTAAAAATGAAACAAATAATAAAATAAGTGCGACACAATATCGAATTTCAAATTATAGGCTACACTGCTCCCGCTCTAGTAAAAAGCCAATTAAATCGATTGACTAATTGGTTTATCCCTCAAATAGTTTATTATTTCCCCCCGATAGACACTATTGGATCATATAACTATATGCAGATACAACAAAGGGTATCTCCATTGAGTAACATGCATGTGCTTTTAGCTCACGTGTTTACTCTGATAACCCTCCCTAATCTGATGAATCTGATTACGTGCATACGACGACGGCGCGTCAACCTAAGTGGATAAGGACTTTTAGTCCTGAATCCGAGGTGCAGACCAGACTGTAATAAAACATTCAATTAAGTTGTCGTCGAACGCAATCAGCATTGACTTCGATAGGATTTAGCCAAATGTTAGGAGTTGCATTTTGTATCCAAAGGGAGTGACTTTAAAAAAAGGTGAATGGATTTTAAGACAAATAGTATGAACAAGTTTAATGAAAATATTTTTTTCATAGCAAGCTTTTATAGCGCGGTATATACAATTTTTTGGACACGATAAGGTTATCTTATGGCGCTTATTATCGAATTCGTATAGTCACCTTCCGGTTCCATCATCAGATCAACTTCACTTCATAATAATTTTGCATTGTTTTCTGATTTAAAATTTCAGCTCCTCCATCGGTAACCGCGAAGTGGATCATATTTAATTTACAAGATTTGATCACAGACAAACATCGAGACAGGTGAATCTAAACAAAAGTTTGTAAAAGAATGGGAGTCAGTGTTAGCATGACGCTTGAAGACAGAATGGAAGCAGAAAACGTGTTGCGCCGACTCCAAGTAAAATGGGAAGAGGGCAGGAAGATGATGAGGTAGTTATAACTGTCTTACTTATCCGTGGAAAGAGTAGACCACCTTTGACCTAAACTAGTGCTTGATTTCGATCCCACCTCAACACCGATGGTAAGCAGTGATGCAATCGTTGATGGTGAATCCCACTAGCTTATTAAGAGCCTATTCACTCTAGCCTTGAAGACACCTAAATTATAATCGGACGGGAAGACCGCTACATGCCAATTACGATTATTTAATAATGACTTTAAAGTTAGCCGATAATGAAATCTATATGCTATTGATATGTTCCACCACTCCGTTACTAGGCTGGTAGAGAATGCTTAAGGCATTTTTAACCTACATAAATTCTTTTTTGACGCATTAAGTACCAATTAACTAATAGATTAAAATTCCAAAAAATAAATAAGTATCATAAACATTTTAATAAAAAACATAAAATAAATTGTACAGATATATATAAGTTTATGAGTAACTGATGACAATGCTCCTAATTAGACTACAGACTGAAAGTTCTGTCAATCACCCTCCGGCGCACAACAGCGTTCTGTGTTGTTACTTACGAAGAAGTAACAACAACATTACTTACTTACATTCGAGCTTTATTTAAAGAGTATCTGCTATAAAAATGCGCAAGCTTTAATTATTATTATTTATTTTTCATAAATCTTAAGAATGAGGGTTTTCGAAAATGACATTCACAAGGTGGCAGCACTAAGTCGTCAGGTCCAGGCACCTGTTATAACGCTTATGTTAATGTCATTAGTTAAATTGACGTCTATGTTATTAAGACGTTTTCTAATGTAAGTGGCCTTTCAGCTAAGTGGCGCCAACTGGTGGTGAGAATTTTCCTAAAAACCCTCATTAGCATAATCAACCATTTATTGGTCCCACTGTTGGGAATGATTGAAGCTATTTAGTAGTCTGATAAAAAAGGTTTTAAATATAATGAATAACGTTTTTCTTTGTTCATATATTATATTTTAACACAAAACAATACTGTACACTACACACACTGTACTAAATAGTGTGTGACCGAATCGTCAGTAAAAAATATATTTAAATAAAAATGTGCCCATTTGGGGACACTGCGTCCGAACATATTGTGTCCGAGCCGTCAGCAACTCGTTACCATAGGGCCACTACTGCTCCTCTATTTATTAATTTTAAAAGATTTAATTGAACTAGTAAAACCCCACTCTCAAAATGGCCCATTTAAAACAACGTTTGTCAACTTTATTCATTATTTTCAAAGGAATAAACTTCAACGTCATTTTACAAATTTCCAACTAAACCGTACTACCATGGTAGTTAGTCTGGAACTTAAAATAAAAATGCGAAAACATTCCCGCATAAGGGAGTAAATTTAAAAAGCGAACGAGAGATTTTTTAGCCCAGCTAATTATCGCCTAAACTGGGTCGGGTCAGACTATGCCATAAAATTTTAATTTGGACTAATATAGCCGGTTTCATTATTTAACCAGTGCCTTGTTCAGTACTTTTCATCTGTATGAAATATTATTAAAATATGGTTACAACTTTGTTGTTTGTTAAACATAATCACAACACTGATTGGTTGGATTTGTTTTTCACAATAACATTGCTTATATTTTGTATGTATGTATCTAAGTATGTATTAATTATTGTATATTTTGTTTCTTTTCTGTTTGTCTATTTATTTGTTGCTCCTACCATGTTAAGTTTCTGCACCACCCTAAGGTCGACTGGTAGAAAATGCCTAAGGCATTAAGTCCGCCTTTGTACAGTGTTATGTACATAAAGTTTTTAAAATAAAATAAATAAATAATAATAATATCTTTATTCATTTAATATACATATAAATTATATTTTTAAATATTTCTTTAAAACAAACACATTAAAAAATAAAACATTTAAAATATAAAAAATAGTGTCCCACCGGTATCGGGAACAGGGTCCAAGCTACCGGCGGTCAGGGCTCCAGAGAAAGGAACCTCCTAACAATACGAGCCGTGTCCAGGAGTACCGCTTTCTGAATTAAGCCCTTGATCCAGCCGCCTAACGAGAGCCTCCTAAGGTGTTGGTCGAGGCTCTTGGTTATTAAGCCATTACCCGACACGACTATCGGTACAATGATCGCCGAATCCACTTCCCACATGTCGACAACCTCGCGAGCCAAGTCAATATACTTGATTTGTTTATCTTTCTCGGCTTTCACAAGGTTCTCGTCATATGGAACGGATATGTCAACAATCATTGCACGCCTCTCGTTAAATCATTATAATATTATTATTATGATTAAGAATCACAAAACATGACTGATAAGTACCTGGTTAAAGTCGCGGAAAACCAATTGATGCAAAGCGTGATGACTAGAAAGGTCGTGGTGATGATACTTCGAATGTTTTTAATGTCATGAGGATTTCATCACGCGTGCGGTATTGCCTCGCCCCGCACGCATCCCACGTGCGTATTCTCCGCGTTACAATAAATACTTGTATGTACTTGTATGAAATGGACAGGCATGCGGAGCAAACCCATATGCGTGGTGATAATAAAAGCCCATCCCGCGTGCGTGTTGCACGCATGACAATAAACACTTGTATGAAAAGGACATTTCTGGAGGTTACGCATGCGAAGCAAATCCACATGCATGTTGAAATCCGCATGATATTAAAAACACCCTTGAAGCAGGCCAAGGTTTTTTTTTTTTTTTTATGGTAGGTAAAATCATTCAATGACAAATCCCGCCCTTGGGCGGAGCGGGAAGTAGTGTCAGACTCTTACTGACTAAAAACCTACCCCGTTCCTTCGTAGCCTATCGTGCCGGGGTCGAGCATTCCTTTCGGAACTAACCCATGACCCCAGTAGGCTTCGACCCTGCCTGCCTGCAGTTAGCAGGCTGGGCCTCTTCGGTGTGCTGACAGCTCCTTGAGGCGCGCGGGAACAGAACGCGCCGTCGACGACTTGGGCTCGGTCCGGTCGGTTACCGGACGATCGGACAGCGTGCTACCCATTGCACGCCGTCCGCAAGCCCGCGCCTACGGTGGCCGGAAATCGGGATCGGAATCCCGGCGGCAGCTGGGGCAAGCGCCCCGTTGCCTCTGCCTGATGCGGTCGGCCTCCTCCTTTGCTAGCATTACTGCTTCGCAGAAGGAGGCGACCGCCTGCCATCCCTCCTCACTACGGACCATGGCCTGAACCAAGGCCCGGCGAGAGAGATCGCTGCCGCCGATCGCCCCCACGAGGACACGGCGATGCTCCGCCCAGGCGGGGCACACCTCTACAGTGTGCTCCACCGTGGCCTCCGGAAAGCAGGCCAAGGTTCAGATATCTTTAGGGTAGATCTCTTTCGGATAGATGTCATTCGGGTAGATGTCTTTCGGGTAGATGTCTTTCGGGTAGATGACTTTCGGGTAGATGTCTAACAAGTAGATGTCTTTTGGATAGATGTCTTTCGGGTAGATGTCTTTCGGATAGATGTATTTCGGATATGTGTCTTTCGGGTAGATGTCTAACGGGTAGATGTCTTTCGGGTATAACATATAGTGGTCTAAAACTTAATTTAAGAAATCAGTACCTACCCAAAACCTGTAAAATGGAGGAAAGACTTGAGGTCTGTTGCGTATACTGTTTCAAACCATAAGCCACGTAATCCTAATACATTGTTATAACTAGTAGCATCTCAGATCAAAGTTTGCTTTGTGGTAACCAAGGCAAAGCTGACTTAGAGCCGACATTTGGCTATTAAATTAACTGGGTGTACTGTGATTTATGCGCTTGAGTGATTAATAATGTGATTATTTTGTTATTGACCTGAATTGTGCCATAAAAGTACGTGTGAGGCTTCTTGCGGATTGTTCAAAGGAGTTACCGTAGCTGTCAAAAAACTGATGGAAAATTGTGGGTTTTAGTCAGTAAAAGTCTGACGCGGCATCCTTTTCCAACCAAAGCGAAAAATTGAATTCAGAACGCCTGATTTGTACATAGAATAACGTCGCGTTGCATCGCGTGGCGTGTATCAAGTGTATCTCTTATAGTGGCCATATAAAAAGTATGGAGACCGACGCGCCCAGATCTATCATATCAGTGTAAACAGTGTAGTTCTACCTTTAAATCTGTCCAGTAGATTTTGGGTTTCTTCATTATACACAAAACGAAAACTATTTTCTTCTTTAATTATTCTAGTTATGCTAGCGGTTTTACTTACATGATAGCAGAAAATTATCCCAAGAGATGTAAAGCATCCTAATTCCTATTACAGAACATGACCTGCCCGTGTTCAGCCGTTCGCGTGGGATGAACTAATAAACATACTAACCTATACACATATGAAAACACCTTCATTTTTATAATATTAGTATCATATGTCACCTATAGATATGGATGAACGCCACTGAAAAAGGTTCTACCATATTTTCAAGAAAATTAAAGTCAATTTTAAAATTGACGATAAATTGTGAATTCCTTAATTTGTAAAGGGAAAAAAGCTTTCGGTTCACTATTTATGATCCAAAAAGTAGCTCGCATGGTAAACGCTTGGTTAATGTTAAACCGCTGATAGAATTTAGTTTTCAATGGTGCCGTCTATCATATAAATTATTATCAGGATTTAATTTTAAATAAATCGGTTTGGCAGATAACTACAACAAAATAGCTCTGTATGAGTACCTACAGAAATATATCATGGCGGTATTGTGCCAAATATATTATAAAAAAAAAATTTTTTTTTTTGGGTAACTGAACCATAAAAATAAATATGATAATAGTGATGGTTATTAAAAGAACATACTTCAGAGAAGTGTAATTGGATTACATCTACCTAGAAGTATTTCAGTAAAAAGAATATTATGTATTCATAACTCGCGGTCTTAGCGTTGAAAAGTTGTTTGAGAACCCGATACCAGCGCCCCCTATAGGATTCAATTGTTTTTTCAAACTCTTGTATTAGTTACACCATATATAAATCAAGAACGGCTGGATCGATTTTAATGATCTTCGTTTTGTTAGATTTGTTTTCTCCCCGAACAGCATAATAACTATCAGAAAAATTAACATAAAAAATACAAAACATCAAAATCCTTGGAAAAAAAACAGCAACTGTCAAATACTTTGGTCTCAATAATTCCATCATTCGGTCAATACATTCATCAATAAATGTTAGACGTACGAAGTTCGACGGGTCAGCTTATGTGTATAAAGCAAGGAAATATGAGCAAATTAGCCTGCCGAAGAAATGAAACTGTAAATTCCTAATAAACCTCAGTGCATAACTAGTCTTATAATTTCTAAACTGTCAAAACATTAGAGAAACTGCAGAAGTGCATACATAGGTAAATGAATGATCCTATGACATTCATGATGAATCCCTAATGCACTTAACTATGCAGATATTAACTATATTCAGAACTATGTTTGCATTCCGGCGTCGTAATAGCACGCGGTGGGCACTGCTAGTTGGTTCTCAAACACACATAGAAATAATTTATGTACTGCTATATTTGGTTGTTACCGTCGTAAACTTAGTCAGCCAAACGAGAACAATTAAGATGCTATTGTTGGCCAATTATGGTTATTGAGTTTAGCGCAATTGTTAGAAAGAGTTGTTTATTTTTTTGTTTTATTTTACACCCCATATTGTAGACAGGATGACTATTTACAAAAGTGTATAATGGGCGGTCTAATCGCACAGGCAACCTTATGAAGGACCGAACGAAAGGAGATAGATTTGGAACGGTTTCGGGGAGTTAGTCGCGAAGTGCCGCTTTGTTAATCCATACAATTTAAAAACGCGTGACTGCAGCGCGGCAGCCGCGCTGCGGCCGCGCACCAGTTTGTCGATCGACTAGTGATGATACGCAATTTATTTTTATCCAAGTTTAATGATGATGATGATGACCAGTTAATATGACAAAAAGGTTTTATTAGTATTACTACAATAAATGTTTAGTATAAAATTTTGTACAAAAATAAGTACAGGCACCCAATTATGTGGGTATGTGGGTAAGTACTTGTCTTGTGCCCTCATTAAACACGCATGTAGGTGGTTGCTTTATCTTATTACTAGCTGATGCCCGGGGCTCCACCTCCTGATATACTTTCCATCTTTATAAATCCATTCTTATGCAAAATTACCAGTTTTGACTTCTACTGCTATGTTTCTGTGATTTTCCTTTTTTCAATTGACCACCGCTGTATTAGTGCGAATGAAACCAAGTAAGAATATTAATGAATATTCGAATCAGTCAAGCCGTTATTGAGTTTTATTTCAATAGATTTTTGTATATTTATAAAACGCCCGCGTGAAAGTAGGGATGGAAATGGAGGAATCTATACAAACTTTGGACCAGTTTTTGGAAAGATCTATTCGTATTCTTTATATAGGTGCAACATAAAAGGAAACTCTGAGCAGAATTTCAGCGTCCAAGGTCTAAAAGGGTTTGGGCTAGGTGATGAGTCAGAGAATCAGGACTTTGCCTTTTATTATATTTACGAAATCTAATAATTCATTTTCTCACAACCATTTGTGATTTTTAGACAGACATTTCACAACTGATATTACTTTTTAGCAAAAGCTATGGCAACTTTTCGACAGATCTGTGATCATCCAATCATTGTCATTTTAAAAACATTGTTCTATCTATTTGAACTGTCCTTTATTTACATCTAATGAAATTATTCATTTATTTAATTACATCATATTATATCGTTACTTCTAATTAAGATTTTATTACCAGCTTTAAGGGCTCGAACAATTTAGAAAATTTGATACTTTAAATGGTTTCAGAAATTAATTTTGAGCGGCGGTCTCTCGTATCTGTGAACGCTACGTCAGGCGTTTCCAAGCAATGTAATGGCTTTATGAGTTTTCCTCGACTTTTTTCGAATAATTCCTTGTAGTAACCAGTGAAATTAAATTATTGTAACGGTAGCATCAGACGCTAGGCAGGTAAGCGAACATCAGAATAACTGTATTAATTCACTGAACGAGCGAGAGATTTTTTATTAACCACAAGTTAGGACAATGTCGCCCCTCACACCAAAAAATATTATGAAGAGAATGAAAAGTTCAAGCTGAATTAAACGTCGTGAACAGATCCTCAGTCGAGTTGTGACGGATAATGTGTACCTACGTATGTGTGTGCTATTCAGATTTTTATTAAACTGTTTTCCGGGAAACACTCGGCGTTTCTTCCGCACCAAATCCTATAAACACACTTAAAAAGCCACAAAGGTACGCAATAACGTAATGTTACCTTACGGTAAACCGAAAACAATTCATTTCTGCGAGCCCCCCCGTGCCCTCCCCTTCTCCCCGCGTCACGTACCTGCCCGCCCCCCTCAACCATGGAGGAACTGCGGAATGTTAGTCGATCCGTAAAAAGCAATTCTTCCCGCGCCGTTTGCCTTTTTCACCGTACATTTAATGTGAACCAATGTAATAGTTTATTTTGGTTTTTTAAGACGCTCTACCAATTGAAACTGATATTTGTTGCCTGATTGATACTTTTTTGTAATTATTAGTAACAATTTGAATAACACTAGGTTCAAGTATCAAGATGTATGAAGTTCTAACATTGCTGGAGTGGAAGATAGCTATTGACAGTTTGAAGAAGGATTCCATTTGATATTAATTCGTTTCAACTAATCAAAAAATAAAAAGTCTTCTTCCAAAAATTGATGTTCTAATGTCAGTTATCATAATTTATTATTGTTATATTTTTCTAATAAAATAGCCTTTATTGATTTAGTGTCAGTATAGAGCTATTCGGCTATATACGTATCATTACATCACTAGCATTCTGTTTCCACTATTTGCAGAAACATGTAAAGAATCTTACCAAAATAAAATAAGAAAACAGCGTGTAAATAAAACAACATTGTACTCCATGTACAATGTATATTACATCCCCTTTACTTGTTATGCTCGAAAGGGTGAGCGTAAGAAAAACTCGCAATACATCCCTAAGTCTGTCTCAAATAAATAGTGAGTTTCGCGATGAATATCATTTTCGTTTAGCAATCTTACAACAAAAATATGTCAATGTAAAAACTGGAGGGCGTTCGCTCCATTGATTCAGAAGGAACGTGAACAATTGTGTCTTTCTACGACGTATCTATTCGGGCTGTGAGGCTCTTTGGACCAGGACCGTGGTCCCAACTCATCATTATCACCATTTCATAGGCCTCCCCCAAGTGTCGCCACAACGGCTGGTCCTGTGCGGCTCGCCATCATCGGACTCCACCGACCCTGACCAGGTCATTGGTCCACCTTTTGGGAGGCCATCCAACGCTGCGTCTTCCGGTACGCAGTTGCTACTCAAGAACTTTTCGGCCCCAAAGGCCTTTTGGTCCCAACTGCCACATATAATTTTTTATAAGTTGTATTTTGGGACCACAAAAAAAAAAAAATTTGGTAAATTAAAAGTCTTTTTAAACCTAAAAAATAGTCGATATTTAAAGTTTTTAACTATCGGATGGATAATTTCCCTATGAAAGAGTCGTTTTTTGGAGTGCACACGCGTAGCGGGCACGGAGTCCTATATGCTGAATTAAACCCGGTCCGGATTGGACGCCGGGAACGGAAGTTATAGCCGAAAAAGGGGTCCAAAGTCTTTTTTTCTTGTGATCACAAAATACTATTAAAAAAAAATATAGGTGGAAGTTGCGACCGCGTTCCCGGTCCAAAAAGCCCCACGACACATCTATTCGAATTTGTTTACGTGAATGTAGAAAGTTATTCTACGGAGTAACGTTCTGCCGGTATCGAAAGTAGTACATGCTCTTATCTAGGTCGTGGTAAACCTCAAACCTTGTTCCAAAGTTCATCGAAATCCGGTCAACCGTTGAAACGTGAATGATTAATAAATATCAAAAATCACAACCAAACACACTTCCCCACTATAATATTAGTAAGAAATAGACTAGTAGTTTCAAATTCAGGTAAACAAAACACCGTGAGGAAATTTCCATGTCCTTGAATCAAAAATTTTGAGGACATGTGACAGTCACGGTTAGCTATCATAAGTTCGAAAAACGTTTGACCGAATTTCATTTCACCTAAAACTTTTCAACTATTATCGTTTCGTTTTTCTTTATTTAATCGAAATCACGTCTGGCACTGTATCAGTTGACCTATTCTCAATTCGAATTTTTTCGTTACACCAACGTTTAATTTGGTCGAAAAACTTTTCACCGATGTTAGACTGAGCGGAACAAATGATTTGTTCGAAGTATTATGTTTCCGAACCTTCATTATACCACCATGGAAGAATTTCTGTCTCTGCTCCGGTACGGCGGGGTTTGGGTGGTACCACGCGCTTCAGCCACGGTGGCGGGCCTTCAAATCACCTGCTCCTCAGCTCGCGGGCCACCCTACTCCTCCGCGCCTACGCGGGTTTAAATTACACTCTAGGGCTAGGGCAGACAAGACTGTGTGAAGTCGGATTCGCAGCGAGTCGTTTCTGTCACTAAATTTTGTAGCACAAAATTTTGACTTATAAGACACTATTTTAATTTAATATTGAATAAGCTACCAATTATAGTACGCGGCAAATAAGTTGAACCATCTGCCACGGCTAGGCACAGCTCCCCCCCTCGACTGAGAACCGAAATCGGTTATAATCCTTGTCACACAAGTTGAACCATCATGGCGGTCGACCTTGAATGCACAGTAACCGATTTTCGGGTCCCAATCAAAGTGGAGGGTTGCGCGCAACCATAGCAAATGGTTCAAGTTATTTACCGCGTACTATAACCGTCTATATATTCGTGACCAAAATTCTGTAAACCGTTGTTTCGGCGTCATGAAATTTGGCAAATAAATCATTTATAAACACGGCCTAAGACATTAAGGTCACCTTTGTCCTTTGTGAAGTCGCTTCCACAAAGATAATGATGATTTCCCAATCATCTAATGATTTCTCCCACTTTACAGTAGAGCGAGAGGGCGTGTCAGGCTTGTACTGACTAAAAACTACCTATATTCCTTCATTTACCCTTTGTACCTATTCTAGGACCACGGGTTCCCTTTTCACAAACTCCTCTTGGCCCGAGTGGGCCTCTACGGTTTTGCTGACATCTCTTTGAAGTGCGCATGGATCACTACGCGACGTCGACGAATCCTTACCGGACGGTCAGAAGGCGAGCTACCCATAACTTATCGTCTGCCAGTACTGCTTGAAGTAGAATGTATACTAGAATATGTCAAGAAATAATTCCTCACTAGTTTTATTAGAACTCAATATCTAATTTAATTCAACTCCATAAACTAGATCTTTTGTCGTGCTCCGTATTTGTATGTATCGCAAGCCGTTCGTGAAGACAGCAATAAAATTTTACTACGTCGTTTAGTAAAAAAATGTGAACAATACCAAAACACAAAGAGCCATCACTACTTCAGAAATGTTACGTATTTCGTTAAGTCAGTATCGGAAAACTCTCAAACACTTACTGAGTAAAATGATTAATGATAATAATGTGACATCTCTTACAAAGAGCTGTAAATAATTCAGGTTCTTGAATAATAAACTTGGCAATATTATGTTTGTTTTCAAAGCACTTATACTTAGTGGACTAAATAGGGCAATATTGGCCACGTAAGTTGAAAAACATCTGCGTCCTTCCATTAACGCAGCCGAAGTGGTGGGCCGGGCAGTGTGCGGAATACCGGGCCGGTACACTGCGGGCAATATGAACAATGCTCATGTTCTCCAGCAGCCAAGCATTCTGATAAACTGATTTTAAAAGTTTACAAAAATCGTATACAAATTTGCGGAATTCCATTATTGCTTTAATGTGATTCCATATCTGTCTATAGAATTGAGTCTGTAGACCCATTGTGTCGTAGTTGGGGAATATTTTTTTATAAAATAAAGAACGATGCTTTGTTTAAAAACACATGTTGTTTTACACTGTTTTCCCACACCCTCATATTTTTCGTTATACTGAATATGTTTGCGTTGTAGCCACACAATTTTAATATTATATCCATTTACGGTGTAAAAGAAATGCAAGGTCACGATCCGTAGTACGCGAGGGTAATGACCGTGCCTGAGAAAATCTAGAGACTGCAGACCAGAGGTACCTATAGCTACGTTGTTGTTACTCGCGTTTTGTTCAAGAAACTTTTGTTATTTTGTAATGAAAACCCTGAGAACCTTTACGATGAAAAATATTTTATTTCTTAACGATGAAACTGTAATATGTTTTGGTCCATTTCATTTAATAAGGCCTTTTCTTTGGTAATTTTTTTCTTTGGTTGTTGCTCGAGTTTGAATACTGAAAAACTGAAAATAAATTCATGAGCTATTTATAAGACTGTCATTATGCTTCCCGTGTAAATATCATGACAATGACGGTAAATATCACAGGTTAATATACACGGAGCGCAATAAATAAAACGTCGACTGAGGCAATACCCGCTGCGGTGTCGTGTCTTCAAATGATACCCCTCCACGCCAACTGAAAATCTTTTAACGGGTAACTATTGTTTAAGAAAGAATAATGCTGAGAGACGTTCCAAATGAAGCCTCTTCGTGTCTAACGACGATAAATTCAAATCATTGGACACGGATGTCACAAACAGCGAGCCAAGCACATACTGGTACTGAGGACGTCTGCTTACTTAAACTATCGCCGTACTAAATATTAACAGTCCCCTTTTTTGACACAAAATATTCACCAAAATATCAGGTAGAAACCCGAACATGCTCTATCTATGTTACACGAGATTTCGGTAAGTTGTTTCTCCTTCGCTACACACCGCTATCCGCCCGGAGCCTGTCTCTTCCTTTTACCAACTAATTTTACCAACAAAATTATGAAAAAAGCTCTAAGCAGTATCTTAAAATTTTATGCGGCTGTATTAAAGAAAGTAAAAAATAACATTTCATTTAGGCGGCCCACCTAAAAATATATAAACATATTTTTTTACTAAAACGAAACAAAACACGGAATTTAGAGTGACTCGCTCGTAAAGCAGGAAAAAGTCGTCTCATTTATTTCGCTCTTAGCGATAAGGATGGCAGAGCATTGTGGGCTGCCTGACGTCAACTGTCAGATTTCACAACGATCCACCTTTTTCAGGGGCGTCGTTATGGACACGAATACCTTGATTTAATTTCTTTGCTTCGCTAGGAACGGTAAAGGAGTGGAGCGGCGAGGAAACCGACACGGTGTACATACACGAGCGGAATTATTTATGTGTTCGAACTCGGACTGAGAAGCTTGTAAACAATATTTTCATGAGCCCGATTGGGCGGAGGGTGGCTGTCACGAGTATTTGTTTATCGCAACAGATATTTCCCCGCTATCGCACGACACTGGGAAACAAATTCGAGCGTTGATTGCCAGTGTAACAGTAGAATACTCGAGGATCGAGATTATCTGAGTAGTAGAGGTTACTTGGCCGGTTGTCTCGAGTTGAATGCCGGTATATTGATCGGTCATAAACATGGTACAGTCCCGCTGAAATTAGGACGAATGGTCACGTCAGGGTATCGCGTGACGACCGCGTGTCTGCCGGAAACAGAGATATAAAATATTTTTATTGCCACCTCTAGTGGTTAATAGTAACCATTAGGCTGTTCATAGCTTTGTTTATCTTTCTCCGCGCGTGTTGGGACGGAATTGCGTTATCCGCTATTATGTGTAGTATTATTCGCGAACATAAAAGAAAGAATTCAATTTAATTAAAGAGGTTTTGCGATTTGATTCCGACGTTTTATGCAGAGGTGTAACAGTAAAAATCTTGATCGCTTGGAACTAATAAAGCGTGTTATAGGGGTAGAGACAGCTGCATGCTCCTCCTCGTCTACGACTGTAAGTATTTGTTTTATTTCGTTACGATAGGGTGGATTTGTTTGCGGCACGTAGCAAATATTACTAAGTCAACAAACTTGCAAAGAATTGAGTTCAATTCTCAGGTCACATACTTGTTTCCTTGAATTTGTAATGTATTACACTAGCATGCATGCCTTACAGCAATAAAAATGAGTAGGTTATAAATACATACATTGCCTTCCAACTAGTACCTAGTGATTGTATTTTTCTTTGAGTCGATGGTATCTGAATATGGTGCGGTATTTGAAAACTCTGCTGCACTTTCAAAAGCAGATACGTATCACGTTCTATAAAATATTTATTGCGTTGCGTATGTGAATTTTATTGAGATGGTGATCGTATAACGGTTGCTAAGAGACGTATTGAAGGAAATGAGATGAGTTAGACTTCTACCTAAAGAAGTTGGGCACGTCTTAATTATGGCGGTAAGTTTCATCTTTGAGGCGTCGCTGGAAAGACTACGGCGTCCTCACCTTCCGCATGACGCAGGTTCTCACCGGACATGGTAAGTTCTGGAGTTGTACCTGTACCGGATTCATGCGGGAGTGACGCCCAGGTGTTGCCGCTGTATGGACTGCCCGTAGGACACGGTGGAGCACACATTAGAGGTGTGCCTTGCTTGGGAAGAGCATCACCATGTCCTTGTGGGGGCTCTCGCATCGGACCTTGATACAGGCCTTAGTCCGAAGTCTGGAGGAGTGGCACGCGGTTGCCTCCTTCTGCGAAGCAGTAATGCTGGCAAAGGAGGAGGCCAACCGCATTAGGCAACGGCGCATACGCCACAGCCGTCGCCAGGATTCCGATCTCGATTTCCGACTACCGTAGGTGCGGGCTTGCGGATGGCAAGCATTGGGTAGCTCGCTGTCCGACCGTCCGGTAACTGGTCGGACCGAGCCCAAGTCGTCGACAAGTAGACAAGTAGTACTTGTGTACTAACTACCTACAGGTCATTGAACTCGCCCAACTGACGATTACTTAAAAAAATCAATTTCGTACATGTGTAAATTAATTCGAGTTTTTTAAAAAGTACTTTAATTTATTAAATTATCTTTACATCTTTACAAATCGATAGTGTTTCATGTACAGGATCGACCCTCCACGGGATTAAAACGATAAAAGTTAAACGGTGTATAGATAGGAGGTAAGAGCTTAAAATTAATCCAGTGTAACCAAATATATTTAATGTTTTCGGGTGTAACAGTAGGCGATCTTATCGTTAATTCTTTACCCGACTACGGCAAAGTTAAAGAAGGGTTATGGTTTTGACAGGCTATGTATGTATATAAGTATGTTCATCTGTTGCCTCATAGCTCCTAATCTACTTATCGGTACTCGACTTATACAAGGTATCGTTAAAACAGTCTAAAGCGGTAGTCACACGTTATTAAAGTGATTGTTGTATAACGTGTGACTACGTCTTTTCTTTTTGTTTTGTTCTTATTTCTCCAGTAACCTTGTTTATTTCAGCATCCTGAAAATCTTGTTTTATACTTTTTCAGCGTCGGTTTTTTGCCGTAGTCATTATTTTTTTACAAGCAACCTTTAGATGTATTTGACAGGGAAGGAGACGATACAGTAGAAAGAAATTCGGGAGTGAGACGTGGAGTGTAATTATGTAGATTTTTTTAGTGATTTAATTATTTTATCTAGTTTCATCATCATCAGCCTTTTAATGCTCCCATTACTGGGACTCAGGCCTCCTTTTAAAGAGAGGGATTGTGCCGTAAACCACCACGCAGGCCCAGTGCGGGTTGGTGAATGTCACATATCTTCGAATTTTTGGTTCTAGGACATGTCGGTTTCCTCACGATGTTTTCCTCCACAGTTTTGAGAGCAGTGGTGATGAAATAAATTACACAAAGTAATGCGCCTGGCCGGGTTTGAACCCGTGACCTACAAATCGTAAGTTGGGGCCGTTAGCACTCGGCCACCACTGCTTTATCACCGCTTTATTTCGTTTAATTTGTTTAATTTCTTTATTTATTCTGATTATTTTGCTTACTTTGACATTTTGATTACGTGATTTTTTTTTACTATAATATACTAATTATATTGCAATTGTTCTGATTATTTTCAAGTTATTCTGCTGTAGTTTTAGTTTATACATGATGTCTTTTGTTTTTTTTTTTTATGTATCATCCCTTGTTTGTGAATGCTGGTTGACCTGTAATTGGGGACTGTGTAAGGCCTTAGGCCAATTATTATTCTTACCTGTAAAATGTTGTACACAGAAGCTGTTGGTTTTACCTTAATAAATAAATAAAGAGTACATACAAAGCTTTTAAATATTTCTACCTACGTACATATATATGTGATAGGTATAATTACTGAGCATAGCATAGTAATTATCGTATCTACGATACTATAACTATTACAACACAAGACGGCGCCGGTACTTAATTATTACAGCTACTGTTTTGGTTTCCACTATTCCAGGTTTATGGCACGTGAAATAGTAGGTAAAATCACCCATACATGTTAATTTATAGCCAGTATTGCAACTAAAATGCGGCAAATAAGATGAACCATTTGTTATGGTTACGCGTATTTCGAATGAGACCCGAAAATCTACCTTTCGCAAATACGTTTTAAAAAAACACTTTTACACGTCAATTATTTTTTTTTTGTACGTTTAAACTATTGATGAGGCGGGTGTTTTCAAACTGACTACCCTGATAAGAAACATGGAAACAAACTCAATAGCAAGTACATAACAGGAGAATTGACTACCTAATACATGTATTCTGTGAGTTGTGATGTTCAGTCAACAAGAAAAATAAATAACTAAGGCCGTCACGTCACAAACAATTAAGTTTTCAAGGAAACCGATGAATGGAACGTAATTACATTCATAGTAAATAAAAAAATCATTAATTATATAAAAAGTTATTACTCTTGAATCGTGGCTGTATGATAATACAGCACATGTGTGATAACACATGAAATTTACATACACATACATCTATTTGTAGGCCATACAAATTGACGGGTCCCAAGAACCAAATCGTGTAAGAAAATTTTTGGTTTTGTTTTTTCATGGTTGGTGAAAATCATCCAATGACATCCCCCGCCCTTAGGTGGAGCGAGAGATAGTGTCAGATTTTTACTGATTAAAAAAATCTACCCCGTTCCTTCTTTGCCTATCATACCGAGGCCGAGCTTTCTTTTCAGAAGTCGACCGTTGGCTCCAGTAGGCTTCGACCCTTCTGCAGGGTCCCTACGGTTTGCAGACAAAAAACTTGAGGCGCGCGGGGAAAAAAAATGGGTTAACGTTTTGAGGTTTCGAAGTTCTGTGTAAATTATAAGATACTGTTCGATCAGTATTTCAATAACTGAAAAGATATTAAACAAAAAAAAAAAAGTATCATATAGTTTTTAGTATTTACAATTCATTGACGTCCACACGAATTAATTGCAAGAGCAGAATTATTGTACAGTTTTAGAAACTATACCCAGACAAAGTCGCGGGCGACAACTAGTAAGGTTATACATATTATGTCTTATTTTTCGATAAGTTTTTGTTCTTGGAATCCGTCGAAATATTTGTTGATATCGAATCCGTGTCAGACAGACCAGCAGGTAATCGCTTAACCATTGCGCCAACGGGGAAAAGTTAATTAATATACTGAATCAATAATGTTTTACCTTATTTATATTATGTTCAATATTGCCTTCATCTCCCCACTGTGTACCTACCTCACTGTTTATGTCCGGAAAATAAATAAGTATAAAGGTCCGAAATAGGAAGTTGCGGTGAGGAAGATGAATCAACAATATTTTTTGCCCGTCCGGAAATCGGATCAGGATTTCCGTTTCGAAATCCTGATGGTCAGGAAAAGTTTGCGATGCTGCTACTGGAATGTGGAATAGGTTTGATTCTACAAAAAATAAAATTTGTCGGTAACTGATTTTTGAGTGTTAAATGCAGTGAGAACCTAATAATAAAGTATAGTTAAAGACTCTACAATACGAGTCATAGATGTTGAACCAAAATGGCGACCGATCTTCAATGCGAAGTAACAGATTCTCAGTTTCAATCGAAGCGGGGGGCTGGGAGTAACCATAGCAAAGGGTTCAACTTATTCGCCGCGTTCTCTAACATGATTACATATTCGTAGTACTATTTAAGCTACGCCGTAGCACTATGCAGCAATCGTAGCACCTTCGTAGCAGCGCATTCAATTTATGGCGCCATGTATGATGCCACATAGGAACTGGGCCCCGAGTCTGCTAGTTTAGTAAATTCGACAATTCGACATTCCAACACAATCCCATTGTCATTTTGCTAAAACTGCACTAATCAAAGGAACTGACAAAATTATGGCAGATTACCCCATACGTCAGACATTCATTTCTCATTAGGTTCAATGGTGTGTCAGTGATTGACTATTGGATGCTATTATATTAATAGATTACCAAACTTGTCAAAATCAACAATTATGAAATCAATGATAGACGATTCTGACACTATTGTGATAGCAGACTTGAGGCCCTGAAATTCTGTTTTTTTTTGGTGATATAAACTAGTGCCTGATGATAAGCAGGTGATGGGAGGCGTACTCCGCGCAATTAGAACATATAAAACAGCCCGAATTAAACCATCGGGCAGTTACCCGGACAAGACGGTAGGTATAGATACATTGGATTAACAATCTAATGTATACGTAGATTAGATTAACAATCCAATGTATCCTATTTGGATGTTCGTCGCTGCGGCAGCGCTGCGCTCAACGCAGTTTTCTAAGAGAATAGCACGCTTGGAGTCAATGAATTTATTATATCTTTTGATATAGTCAATCGGTTGCGATGAAGCAAAACCAAAGTTATGTATCATGTTATACACAATTTTAATGTATAAAAATTATCTACATTGATTTCGTACATTTTACGTGATGCGTGCACAACATAAAACTTCTACAGATGTTTTATATATGTAGATTTAACCAAACATTATCTCCGTTTGTCGAGGAGGTAGGAGGAGGTAGGTATAATACCTACTTAGTATCAGATAAAACCGTAATAAAAAGTAAACAAAGCTCAAATCCTGTTCATGACACACAGAAAGAAAACTTTTTGTGAAACAACAAAACCTTCCTACGCAGACTTAGTATAGAATCTATTACGATTAAACTAAAAATAGTGACTGACGTCAGTTTCAAATCAACTAAAAATAGTGACTGACTTCAGTTTCAAATAAACTGAAAAAAAAAAACGTCTGTTTCAAATCAACTAAAAATAGTGACTGACGTCAGTTTGAAATCAACTGAAAATTGTGACTGACGTCAGTTTTAAGTCAACTGAAAATGGTGACTGACGTCAATTTCAAATTAACTGAAAATAGTGAGTGACATGTTTAGAACAGTTGCTAAAAGGCAGTACGTCATTTAATTTGTTTTAATGGCAAACAAGTAACGAACAGCCAAGCTATGAGCCCCAAGCCGCGAGTATGAGTCAACAGGTTGCGTAAAATGCCATCGAAGGGTTTATCCGTGACGGGAAATCGGCATTAATCGTCAGCACGAATGTTATATTTGCATATTCATGGCACGAAAACCCCCTTGATTTAACGACAACCGCGGACTGATCGTTAAACCCGGCAAAAAGTGTCACGTCACTTTTTTTTATTTTCTCCTAACACGGAATATATTTTAGGGGCCCTCACCGCGCATCGAAAAACGTCGCTCAAGCACCTACTTCGCTTATTAAGTTTGGGGTAATAACACTTAATTATAGGCACCCACTTGAGTTTACTGCGTTAATATACTACGAACGATCACGAATTAGGAATATCCGCTTTTTCCAGTTATTATTGAAATTAGCTCATACATTGTTCGTACAGTCATTCTACTGAGTGCATTGTACTCGTATAAGATTTTAATAAAAGCAATTATGTAAATTAAGTAGGTAGTTACTTACTGGAATAGCTCAATTTATACGATATTGCCGTCAGACACACAATGGATTTATATGACTATCGTTGAAAAAATCTTCATATCTTTTTTTATTTACTGCAAAATACTTTCAATATCCCCGACTTACGAGTTGTAGGTCGCGGCTTCAATCCCGGCCAGGCGCGTTACTTAGTGTAATTTATTTCATCACCTCTGCTCTCAAAACGGTTAAGGAAAACATCGTGAGGAAACCAACATGTCCTAAAACTAAAAATTCTAAGACATGCGACATTCACCAACCAGCACTGGGCCCGCGTGGTGGATTACGGCCTATTCCTTCTCTTGGAGTCCTGTGTCCCAGCAGTGGGATCATTAAAAGGCTGATGATGATGACTTTCAATATCTCTTTTCTCGTAAGTCTCATATAAAAACCTAGAAATAAACAACTGTTTATCCTTTTTACTCACCTAAAGTAAATATTCAAATAACTTAAAACATGAAACAGAGACCCGCAGTACATTTAACATCGCACAAAAACATTAGCGTGTACACTTTGACAGAAGGTACAAGTTGCGTCGGGTTCTGTACATGAGATAACGTTGCTTGAGAATGATTAATGCGCACCCTTGTCCTGGTATATCACGTCATCCCAAGGCTGGGTTTTTAATATAATTAGCGTTAGCAACTTTTGTTTACGAATGTACAAGACGGGTTCAAACTTTTAGGATTGCGGTACATTCGTTTGTGCGCGACAGTACCTTGGGAATTGTGGACGTGATTTTTTTGTAACAATTTCGTTAGAATTTAACAGGGGTGTTGTTTGCGATGATTATGTGGTACTATATTTACACCGTGGGATGAAATATTAAGATCTGAACAACATAGAAACAGTACAAAATTAATCAAAATACGAGTATGTTTCTTTCTGTATTATTGTAAAATGATTCAGATTTTAATCACACAATTAAAAGCTGGTAACATTATATCATACAATAACTTCTGCCAGTGGCGTAGGTCCCGTGAAAGCAGATTTCCCCATACAAACTTTAGAACCTCGTTTCAATACCTAAGGGGCTGAATTTTGAAAAATCCTTTCTTTGTACTTGTCTATATCATAAAAGAAGACCTCATGCAAAATTTCAGGCTGCTAATCCCAGTGATTTCGGCTGTGCGTTGTTTTATCAACCTGAAAGTTTCTCCTTTTTTATGCAATTATTTGGTTTTAGTTATAAAACCAACTAATTACTATAATCAATTTATATTATTTAATCATTAGTCGTACGTATGCGTTACTTTGCGAAATAAGGCTTTAACTACATTGACGATTAATCGCATTAAGTGTTGAGTTTAACACTCACATAATTAACGTAATCTGTTTTCCAATTGTCGAATTTAATTGGCGAGTAATTTATCTTTAAATACTGTGTGTAAACATAGTATTTAAAAGTCTGTGGATTGCAATTTTGTATTTATAGTCAATTATTAAATACTTAGGATCACACGATAATTAAAAAGAGACTATTAAAAATGATTTATTTGGAAACTGAATCATAAAAGGTATGTTTTTATTATTCAATTTTCAAATACTTCTTTCTTGAAAACATAATTTCAATACCTAAGTCATTTTGTGCAAACAAAAGATTTTTCTATGCAAAAACTATCAGACTTTCGTAGATAAAGTATTTCTAATCACATTAATGTCTTAGTGATGATGTTTATTAGTGTGTTAATTACTTCTTTATGCTCAAACGACCAGACGGATTTCGATGAAACTTGGTACACCATTAGACCATGTCTTGGAGTATTAAGTAGGATATGTTTTTATCGCGTGTGTATGTTCCTATAGGATAATCTTCTCCTGTCATACGGGCGAAGCCGAGCCTTGGTACAGGCCATAGTCCAAAGCGAGGAGGAGTGGCAGGCAGTCGCCTTCTCCTGTGAAACAGTAATACTGGCAAAGGAAGAGGCCGCACGCATGAGGCAACGACCCTCACGCCCTAACCGCCACCGTGATTCCGATCCCAATTTCCGGCCATCGTAGGCGTGGGCTTAAGGACGGCGAGCAATGACCGTCACCGACCTCACCGTTTGACCATCCGGCAACCATCCAGACCGAGCCCGAGTCGTCGACGGTGCGAATAATTCCTGAAGGAGTTGTCAGAAAACCATAGAGGCCCAGCAGGGTCGAAGGCTACTGGGGCCAGGGTCGGTTTCTGAAAGGATGAAAAGGCCCCGGTATGAGAGGCAATTATCTCCCGCCCTGCCCAAGGACGTGGAGATGTCATTGGATTATTTTACTACCGAAAATAATAAATAGAAACAGGCGAAAACGCTGGCAGCAGTTAGTGAAATATACTGGTAGGTTTGATAACATCAGCCCTTACTGACGATATAGAAAAGCCACCCTAATGAAATGCATCGATTTCTAATCAGTCATTAGACATAAATCAGTCGTCTTGTCTTAGACAATTAGTGTTGAAAGCTGAGCGTCGCACGTTGGCGTCGTATTGTGCGGTCACAGCCTAATCGATTTGTATGCACAATCGCTCTATAAGCACGGTAGTCTTACTCATAAGTAAGGCAAACAACAGCTTTGCTAACGCCTGAAGAAGATCTGTGGCAGCCAATCAGTGTGTTGACAGATCTTGACAATGTAGACACGAACAGTACGCTTAGCACAGCACTCCTCATTAAAGGAAAGGTAAACATATACACTAGGTTATGCCGGCGGTTTTACCCGCGTGAATGAAGACAATTATGAGAGAGGATTGGTGGCCGAGTAGTAACGGGTTCAAACCCAGCCAGGCGCATTACTTTGTGTAATCAATTTCATCACCACTGTTCTCAAAACGGTGAAGGAAAATATTGTGTGGAAATATGTTTTAGAACCAAAAATTCGAAGACATGTGCAATCCACCAACCCGCACTGGGCTCGCGTGGTGAATTACGGCCCGTTCCCTAGAAAAGAAGGCCTGAGTCCCAGCAGTGGGAACATTATACGGCTGATACTATGATATGTTATGCTATGCCCGGAAGAGTATCCTGTACCTTATTGCAGGGCATGGTCTATCATTGTGACAAATTTCATTCAACTCCGTTCTACAGTTCGAGTGACAAATACACACACGAACATACTAATTTGGTTTACTTTAAGGCCGTCTTAGCAAACGAGGGACAAATTAGTCATTATAGTAATTATTTCTTCAGTTTTACAAATATATAGATCTCTTCTTTACCTATTTAATCTATGCACGGTTTTATTTTTTAAACCAAAGGTAACCATATTTTTTTGCCAAAACGCACTCGTTAAAGTACTAGACTAATCCTTCTACGGTCCGGACTAAGCGTATTGCTTTGTCTTTTATACCGCGTACATCGAATAACTGGTACAATTATTTGCCTGCTGTGAACTTTCCTTTCGATTATAATTTGAAAGCCTTGATCTTAATCGCAAAAGATGGGAGGACGAACTTAAGCGTAAAGCAGGTCCAAACTGGCGAAGAGTTGCAAGGGATAGAGCACAGTGGAGGAAGTTAGAGGAGGCCTAGGCACACTGAACTCCGGGACATCTTATAACTCAAAAATATATGCTCATAAAATCCACATGATAAAGTCAAAAGGAGTTTTCAGGATACAAAGGCTATTGAAATTCAAGGCTTTTTAATAAATTGATACGCTTAACCATCAACGACTGCATCACTACTTACCGTCAGTTGAAATCGCAGTCAAGTACTAGTTTATATTATTTAAAAAATGTAACTACATTGAATCAAAATTGAGTTCAAATATTGCAAAAAAAGAAGTATGTTGCCACGAACAAAATGGATCACGTAAATATAGTAACAATTCTAAAACCTATATCGGAAATATTTTCACGTAACACTAACTATTTTACGAACCAACCAATAGGGAAAATAAAAGTAACGAAATTTTTATTGATGAATAACCGATGCAAAGGTTAGTGCGCAAACATGAAAATAAACCTTTCATGTATGAAACATTCACAAAGCTATGTAAATAGAAAAATAAAATAAGGGACAGAAATGGCGGAGTTTTCAACTGTCTGTCTATACACGGGTAAATTTTTGATCGTTTTAATCCCGTGGAGAGTTGATCCGATACATGAAACACTATCGATTTGTAAAGATAAAATTAAAATACTTTTTTCTAAAACTCGAATTAATATACGCATGTACGAAATTAATTTCTTTAAGTAAAAATCAACTGGTCGAGTGCAATGACCTGTAGGTAGTTAGTACGCAACGACTGATAACTGCCTACAGGTCCAGCTGTTGTTTATTTAGAAGCAGAAATTCTAATCAAAATGAGTAATAAAGACGGTCGTTATTAGTTTTTCTATACTACCCCTAAAATATCGATAATCTTTTGAATACCGTAATTAGAGACACAATAGAAAGACAATAGGTGTGCGAACGCCAGCGTTCGCTTGGAGCTTGAGTAATTAAAGGGATGTAAAAGTTCTTATTACATTGTACATACATATACATTGTCGTGGACGAAGTTTCTGGAATAGCTAGTTTGATATTATTTCTTTTTGTGTTACGCCTAAAATATAAAATATTTCAGTGCTTTGGATCCGTCGCGAGTGAATTCAGGCAGCTGGTGATAAAAAGAGATTTATTTCAATGTATTTTTATATAATAGACTTTCAACCTTTATTTATATAATGGAAATTCAATATTTTTATACAAAAATCTTTCAAAGATTTTTATATAATTGACTGGCCTGTTGGTCTAGTGGTTATTGGCTCAGACAGCTAAATCGGAGGTCGTGGTTGTCACCGAGGACAAATGTTTTGGTAATGAGCACATCATTTGTTCTGTTCCTGGGTGTAATTTATTTATAATATGTATGCATTTAGAAATATATAAGTTTATTTATCAGTTGTCTAGTACTTACTCATAGCACAGGCTCTGCCTAGTTTGAGACTAGATGGCGTTGTGTTATACTTGTAGAATATTATATATAAAAGCGAATTACTGTTTGCTGATTAATCACGAAATCTCAAAAACTATAACACCTACAAACCTACCACCATATTTCAAAATGCGGTCTAAAATAGTTAAATATGGTTTTCGGGACTATCACTAGCTTTAATATCAATTAAACGCGGTATAAATGTATTTCCGGGACTATTATTACTAGGTTTAATACAAATTATACGAGTACATACCTAGTAATAGTTCTAATTCAGATCGCGTTTAATTGGTATTAAACCAAGTAATAGTCCCGAAACTATTTTAGATCGCGTTTTGGAATAAGGCGGTTGAAATTTGGCAGGTAGGTTCCTGGTAGGGTGTACACACTGAACACATCCGCTAAGAACGGATTTTACATAACTCCGTCCCTAAGGGAGTAAAACGGGGATTGGAAGCTTATATAGAGAAACCGACTTGTATGCGGGCAAAGACACTGGCAAAAGCTGGTAGGTATATTATATTATAATCAACGCTTAATGTGGTAGAAATATAACCGAAACGCAACTGAAGAACCAGAGCGTTTTTAGTTTTTTTTTAAAGGTGAGAAATCATCTAATGACTTCTCCCGCTCTAAGGCGGAGCGAGAGGACCTGTCAGACTTTTACTGACTAAAACCAATCCTGTGTACCCTCTTCGTAAAAAAATTTGACTCTCGGCTGATGTTTATTTAAATAATCTAAAATCTGAGTGAATCTTTGATGTTCCAATATAAACGAGTATTTACTGTTTATAATGCTGATCTGAAAATCTTAAAATTATTCTGGAAAAGGTATCCGGCGGGCAATGGGTAGCTCGCTGTCCGTCCGTCCGGTAACAGACCGGTCCAAGCTCAAGTCATTTACGGCGCGCACTGTCCCCGCGCGCCTCAAGGAGTTGTCAGCAAACTGTAGGGGCCCAGCAGGGCCGAAGCCTGCTGGGGCCAAAGGTTATGTGAAAATGACACCCGGGGCCCTGGGACGAAGGCAATGAATGGAACAGGGTAGGTTTTTAGTCAGTAAGAGTCTGACACTATTTCCCGCCCCACCCAAGGGCGGGATTTGTCATTGGATGATTTTACCTACCATAACAAAAAAATCTATGTATTTATTATGCTTGCTACAAAATTTCAACATTAATATTACGATATTCAAGGCTTTAAATGAATATTAAAGCTCCAACAATTTGAAATCAAACTCATCTATAACAATTTATACTGTTAATTAATCAAAAACGACGATTGGGCATTAACTCGGTAACTAATTGCGATATTTTAATGCCACGCCAGTCAAAGAGTGACTGTTACATGACTAAAATTGATCACAATTATTATTAGTGGATGGTATTTAGTACAAACGTGTATTATTTATTTATTTATTTATTTATTATCTACATAGCATAGCATAGCGTCAGCCTTTTTTTTTGGTGGTGGGTAAAATCATCTAATGACATCTCCCACCCTTGGGCGGAGGAGGAGATAGTGTCAGACTCTTACTGACTAAAAACCCACCCCGTTCCTTCGTAGCCTTAGATACCATTGCCGGGCTTTCCTTTCGGATGCAAACCCTTGGCTCCAGTAGGCTTCGACCCTGCCTGCCTACAGCTAGCAGGCTGGGTCTCTACGGATAGCATCAGCCTTATAATGTTTCCACTGCTGGGACTCAGGTCTCCTGTCTAGGAGAGGGAACGGGCCGTAATCCACCACGCGGGCCCAGTGTGGGTTGGTGGATATCACTTGTCTTCGAACTTTTGGTTCTAGGACATGCCGGTTTCCTCACGATGTTATCCTTCACTTCCACACCACCCATCCAAATAAATTACATAAAGTAATGCGCCTGGTCGGGTTTGCACCCGTGACCTGCTTTTTGCGGATTTTTCATCACGTATGCGGGATTACTCCGCACGCGTAGCCCCGCAAATATTCTTTTCATATGAGTATTTATTGTAATGCGTGTTATACACTTGCGGGATGCGGGGCGTGTTAAACTTAAGGTTGGTTTTGGTAGGAAGCCTTGTGTAAAATTTCATGTTCCTAGTCCCAGTAGTTATAAGCTGATTATACACCGTTAATTTTTGATCGTTTTAATCCTGTGGAGGGACGATTCGGTACTTGAAACACTATAGATTTGTAAAGAGAAAATTAAAAATATTTTTTTTTTTTTTAACTTGACTTAATTTACGCATGTACGAAATTAATTTCTTTAAGTAAACGTCAGCTGAGCGAGGCCAATGAACTGTAGGTAGTTAGTACGCAACGACTGACAATTACCTACAAGGTCATTGACTCGTTTACTTAAAGAAGTTAATTTCGTATATGCGTATTTTTATTCGAGTTTTAGAAAAAAGTACTTTATTTTTTGATTTTATCTTAACAAATTGATAGTGTTTCATGTACCGAATCGACCCTCCACGGGATTAAAACGACCAAATTTTAACGGTGTAAGTCATTCAGTCAGTTTCTCCTAATATATACATAGATTAAAACACGTAATTAAACATTAAAAGTGCACATTGAAACCTTTTGTTCAATATTTAGCTTGGCTGTGCTAGTCTAGCAACAATTTCCCTAGTAATTGAGCTCCGACTCCTCCCCGATGGTCGTCTTTGAGGCAAATTGTGTTATCGAGATGAAACTGTGGGGCCAGTTGTAAACTAACTGGTATAGTGTTATTGTATTCTGAGGAAATTCTGCAGAATTCCTACCGTTATAAGCAGCTATGTAAAGATTGTAGTGACGATATCAGCTTAATACCCGTGGCTTTGATCCTTTCCGATTTGATATCTCTAATATCCTAATAAAAGATTAGGATTTCTGTTTTGGACATTTTAAATCACAAAGTAGGCTTATCTGTCAGTTCCATGGCATTATTAGAGTATTACAAAGGGGTTTCAAAACAGGAAAACAAAACCGTTTGAAAGTCTACAAGCAGAAAACTCCCCTTCCTTTTAAATCAATGCAATTATCTCCGATGTTGCTTAAAAAACTGTATTAGGTAAGGGTTTGTACTTTGTAGGTAAAATGACCATTAAAAAAAATAAAAAAGAAAGCTGAAGTACCTATTTTTTACATTCTTTGCTATAATTTAGTAGAGATTTTAATTCGAACCATTTGTGCTTTAGGGAGGGGACACAACCATTTAATTTACATTTGCGGGTAAAAGCTAAGCTCTAATGATAAATGCGGTGCTTTCAGTTGCAAAAAACTTGCAAATAAAAACCATCGCGTGCTGCGTAGTAGCAACGAAAAAGAAGTGTAATTTACACGATGAATGAGTAATTCTGCAATACACTGTACGCATTTATTAACAATGTTATGTACTTGCGCAGCAATAAAAGGGTGCTTGAGTCATAAGAAAGGTTTATAATTATAACTATGTCACGTATGACGCACTCACGCCTTTTTATTGTGTTCTGTATAAGCGTGTGTTAGCCACGAATAGGTAAGTACCGACTGTCTTATGGGTCACTTAAACCATGATAACAACTGCACCTTGCACTAAATGATAGATGACTTTAAATTCATCATTATCATCATTTCAGCTGAAAGACATCCGCTGTTATGAACGGTCCTATGCATCTCGCATCCATCGGATTCCTGACCCTTGCCAGGTCATCTGTCCATCTCGGAGAAGGCCTTCCAACACTACGTCTTCCGGTACGCGGTCCCTACTTCAGAACCTTTCGGCCCCAACGGCCATCTGTTCTGCGAGCAATGTGCCATACCCATTGCTACTTAAGTTTGACGATTCTTCGTGCTACATCGTCAACCTTGGTTCTCCTGTGATTTTCAGTTAGCACTTTAAATTACTTTACGTGGAGGATTTAAATTCTCAGTAGCATACCTAAAACTGGCTTATAAGCCAGATTTAAAACAATAATCGTTGTGAATACTCAAGCAGTAACAAAGCGAATCGTTTGCAAATTGTTGTGTTGAACAAGCCGGCGCTGTCGGCAACCGTCTCTGCTAACATTAATCCCCTTACGTTCCCCACTCTTGTTTATTTTTCATTTTATTTGCTACAACAATAAACGTCACAACGGTATGTGTACGAGATAAGCAGCTGCTCACAGAAGATACCGTATTTAAACCAGTTAATTATCAACGGCAGAGGCTTAAGGTGAAAGTTACAAGCCCGATCGTCGCCCTGTTCCTGATAGAAGGCAAGCGCTAAACTCAGCATTCGTACAGTCGGTGCCCTATGTTACCTAACCTACCTCCTTTGTAAAGCTATTAAAGGGGTGGGTTAAGTAACTTAGTGCACCGACCAGGCATTCCACTTTAGTCATGTCTATGTCATGACCGGATCTTGGAATTGATCACTTCATGATGTGAGCGCCCATTTCATGAAATAGTGCTATTTCAGTTAAGATCATTCTTGAGCGGGGCCTTGTCGCCCTGTGGAATATTATTATTATAAAATATCTATGCCATACTTTATGAACAGCTGAATTAGTTAGATTTTGAGGTTATGGTTTCAATAAAGTAGAGTGAAAATATCAAATACAATTTTCTTGACTCAATAAACTAAAAATATTGAGTTCAACGCTATCTTGCGAGAACATCGGCTTTTACTCGTCATAAGTTTCACCGAACGTATATTTCTGTAAGAAAATAACCTGTTTACGGCGGTAAATTTAATATTGCACCGAAATACTTAGTAAGAAAAGTACAATAAGATATTTAGCCACCCATTTTCCGATTCTATCAACGTAATGACAATGATAGTTGCAAAATATATTTAAATATTTACGCACCAAACATAAAACAATAAAGGTACTTATACAAGGATCAACCCACGTTCTCCTTCAGGGAACGAAAGATCGCTACCATTAAAGGCCCTTCGCACCCGAGGGCCTGGCGGGCCCCGCGGGCCCCGAGCCGTGTCTAATAATTAAAATATACAGAGAACAATGATACGTTTCGCTCCGTTCACTGTTTATTGACGGCGTACGGCGTGCGGCGTAACCCCTTTGCGATTTCAATTTGCAAGGGGTCCGGTCCTCCGCCCGAAGAGACGCACTAACGCTAACTACAAACAGTCAAGTTAAAGGAACATTTAGTTTAAACGTGACCGATATTCCATTGCATTAAGTTGGTTTAGATTCCCGCCTCAGCCACGCCACATTGCGCGTATAATGTCGCGTATCGTGACAATATCAAACTGCTGCTGTGGAATGACTTAGCGCTTTATGTAATGGGTATTATAACGCAACATTTGACACCTTATGTTTCGACTTTCCCCTCTTAGTTCGAGTTGGGAAGCTGTTAATGTCACAATGTTCATGTTAGAAAAGGAACGGAGAGCGTTTAATAGCTAAGGTAAAAGTACGTATTCCCGGTAGTGTTCCAGTACCCGTTAACTAGTCAGTTTTTTATTTTTTGCGTCTTTCTACCAAAATCAAATTAAAGTTTGCAAATGGCAATTTATTCTTGGTACTATTTTATACAATTTTAATGGCAATACTCACCAAAAAGTATACAGGCTTAAAAACTGTGTCAACTTAAAAATACGTTATAGTAAAATTATCTATAAGTTCAAAGTTCTGTCAGTGAACTACGAGACCACCCGGTCGCAGAGATCATCTAGCCATACTTCGATGGATAAAATTAAGGTAAAAGTGTTAATCTTTATAAAAAATTGTGTATATTATTTAACGATGTAGACTATAAATTAAGGTAAATCTCACCGAAAAGTAAATGTTTTTGCATTTTACATCTATTGGTACTCACAAACCCCTACTTGACCTAGTACCCGGTAAATTCGGATGTTTTTTACCGGATACTGGTACACTATCATCCCGTTGCACCGAAACCCGTTATTGTATCCTTATTGCTTTGAAATAGATCTCATTTTTCTTTGAAACTGTAGTTTATATTAAATATTTTCTGCCGGATACTGGGACATGCATTAACAGTTGCATTTAAATCCGTCACGGTTCTTATTGCCTTGAGTTAAGTATTATTTTCCGTTGACTCAATAGAATGTAGTTACTAGGTGTCTGGTTTGTTTTGGCTGCAGGTCTGCTTCTCTTCTGAAAGTCCGTCGAGCTGTGTGGATGCTATATCCAATGTGATACGTCAAGTTATGGAGTATTTCATCCCTTATAGTGACGTAGTCATCGGAGGCTCAGCTCGCCAGTTCAACGCTGATTGCATTCAAGCTGAACAGCGTAAGCATTCGGCGTTTCTCACCTGGGTTGATGCCGTGACCGCAATGCACCGCATCTGAGTTCAAAAAAGAGAGCTGCCAAGTCCTACAAAAAGGCACTAAGGAAGGTTCGCTTCGACTGCATTACCCATATCGGCACAAAGTCTCTGCACAGCCATCCGTTAGCAGAGCTTTTTGGTCCCTTGCCAAGTCGGTCGAAGCGAATTTCTGTCGGCCCACACTGCCTCCACTGGATGATGGAACACTAGCTTATACCGCGAGAGAAAAAACAAGTCTCTTTGCATCTCTCTTCACCCATAATTCTCATCTTGACTCACTTTGACTTGCGGTGCCACTCCACTGACTCTGCCTCTCTGCGACACCACGATGCCTGAGGTTTGTATAAGGAACAAAGAAGTTCTGAGAGCACTGTGTCGTTTTGACGTGAATAAAGCTAGTGGACCAGACGGCATACTAGCAATAGTTCTCAAGGCTTGTGCGCCCGAGTTGTCTCCTGTATGGACGCGCTTGTATCGCCTCTCATTTAGGACTGGTATAGTGCCCAAGTACTGGAAGCTGGCGAACGTGCAACCCTTGCCCAAAAAGGGCAGTCGTGCCGATCCTGCCAACTGTCGGCCGATTTCGGTAACCTTCATACCCTGCAAGATTATGGAGCATGTATTGAACTCGCGCCTCATGGCATACCTGAAAGGTAACGATCTCCTCAGTGACCGACACTACAGGTTTCACCGCAGTCGGTCTACTGGAGACCTACTAGTGTATGCACCCACTTGTAGGGCGAGGCCCTCGAGAGGAATGGGGAAGCGATTGCCGTTTCCATAGACGGCTCTAAGACCTTTGGCAGGGTTTGGGACGCTAGCCTTTTGAGTAAACTTCCAGCGTACGGCATTTCCTCTGGTCCGATTAACTGGTAAACGACTTCCTGAGTAAATAGTCTCTCCGAGTTGTCGATGGATGCTCATAAGAGCCCATGACGAGTCGGGGTTCCTCAGGGTTAAGTTCTCTCTGGAACTCTATTCCTGCTGTATACCAACGATCTGCTGGTACCCGGTATCTATAGGTATACAGATGATAGCACAATTATAGAGAGATACTTGCCAGGTGCTCGGGCTAGTAAGGAGCTAATCCAGTCTGAAAGAGAGGCTATGGTAGAGCGTACGAATGTTTCACTTCAGGCAGTCTCCAACTGGGGCGAAGCCAATCTGGTAGGATTCAACGCCGCCAAAACACAAGCGTGTTTGTTCACCGCCAAAAGGAGCCCGTTCACCTTGGCTCCTGCTTTTCACAATGTGGGGTGCACCGACTGTCTTCAGCTTTTGGGAGTCGAAATTTCCTCCGACCTTAACTTTGGGCGGTTCATTGATTTCAAAGCCAAGGTAGCTTTTTTATGGTAGGTAAAAACATCCAATGACAAATCCCGCCAGTGTGCTGACTAAAAACCTCCCTGTTCCTTCTTTGCCTTGGTTCCACGCCCCTGGTACGCATCGTCCTTATCATAGACCCTACTGCGCCCCTATGTTTGTTGACAACTCCTTGAGGCGTGCGGGAACAGTGCGCGCCGTAAACGACTTGGGCTCGGTCGGGTCTGTTACCGAAAGGACGGACAGCGAGCTACCCATTGCCTGCCGTTCGCAAGCCCGCGCCTACGGTGGCCGGAAATCGGGATCGGAATTACGGCAGCGGCTGCGGCGTGAGCACCGTTACTGATGCGGTCGGCCTCCTCCTTTGCTAGAAATACTGCATCGCAGAAGGAGGCGTCCGCTTGCCACTCCTCCTTGCTCCGGAGCATGGCCTGTACCAAGGCACGGCGCAAGAGATCGCCGCCGCCGATCACCTCCACAAGGACATGGTGATGCTCTTTCCAAGCGGGGCACACCTCTACCGTTTGCTCCATCAAGTCCTCGGGACGGTCCACAAAGTGATGACACCCGAGCGTCACATCCCCACGAATCTTGTACAGGTACTTCCCGTACTTGCAATGAGCGGTTAGTACCTGCGTCATGCGGAAGGTGATGACGCCGTGAGGTCTTCCCAGACACGCCTCAAAGACGAGACTTATCGCCTCATTAGCAAGGTACGAGTAGCTGCTTGGAAATTCGACGTTCTTGCAAAACTCCGACGCTACTTCACACCGGGACAGCTTCTAATGTTACACAAAGCACAGGTCCGGTCGTGTGTGGAGTACTGCAGCAACATATGGGCTAGTGCTGGAAAATGTCACCTAGCGGCTTTGGACTCGGTGGAAAGGCGTGCGAAGAGGCTAATTGGTGATCCAGATTTGGTTAAGTCTAATCTTTAAAGCCTTGAGCACAGGCGTAGAGTGGCTACTCTACGCCTGTGCTCAAGCATCGTGTAAAATGTGTTTTTCGGTTCTTTTTTTTTTTTCAGCATACACATTTGTGTGTGCGCGGGAACTGCATGACTTAATCCCGCCATCTCCGTTCTACCATCGGACAATCCGAAGTACGGCGAATATCCACCCTCACGTTGTCGGAACACCTGGAGGACACGGTAGAGCACACAGTAGAGGTGTGTCCAGTCTGGGCGGAGCATCGCCGTGTCCTCGTGGGGGCGATCGGCGGCAGCGATCTCTCTCGCCGGGCCTTGGTTCAGGCCATGGTCCGTAGTGAGGAGGGATGGCAGGCGGTCGCCTCCTTCTGCAAAGCAGTAATGCTAGCAAAGGAGGAGGCCGACCGCATCAGGCAGAGGCAACGGTGCGCTCGCCCCAGCCGCCGCCGGGATTCCGATCCCGATTTCCGGCCACCGTAGGCGCGGGCTTGCGGACGGCGTGCAATGGGTAGCACGCTGTCCGATCGTCCGGTAACCGACCGGACCGAGCCCAAGTCGTCGACGGCGCGTTCTGTTCCCGCGTGCCTCAAGGAGGTGTCAGCACACCGAAGAGGTCCAGCCTGCTAACTGCAGGCAGACAGGGTCGAAGCCTACTGGGGTCATGGGTTTATTTCCGAAAGGAATGCTCGGCCCCGGCACGATAGGCTACGAAGGAACGGGGTAGGTTTTTAGTCAGTAAGAGTCTGACACTACTTCCCGCTCCGCCCAAGGGCGGGATTTGTCATTGGATGATTTTACCTACCTTAAAAAAAAAACCCATTTCCGGCCACTGTAGGCGCGGGCTTGCGGACGGCGTGCTATGGGTAGCACGCTGTCCGATAACCGACCAGACCGAGCCCAAGTCGTCGACGGCGGGTACTGTTTCCGTGCGCCTCAAGGAGCTGTCAGCAAATCGTAGAGGCTCAGCCTGCTAGCTGCAGGCAGGCATGGTCGAAGCCTGCTTGGGTCATGGGTCAGTTTCTGAAAGGAAGGCCCGGCCCCGGCACGATAGGCAACGAACGAACGGGGTAGGCTTTTAGTCAGTAAGAGCCTGACACTATTTGCCCGCTCCGCCCAAGGGCGGGATTTGTCATTGGATGATTTTACCTACCTTAAAAAAACCCTTACGTTGTTGAAACTTCTATGGTCCGGACTAAGCGTTTTACTTCGTCGTTTATACCGCGTACATCGAGGGACTGAAACAGTTTGCCTGCTGCGGTTTTCCCGTCCAATTATAATTTAGGTGACTTCAAGGGAGTGAATAGGTTCTTAATATACTAGTGCGCCTCACCATTAACGATTGCATCCCTGTTTACCATCAGGTGGGATCGCAGTCAAGCACTAGTTTATATATATTAAAAAAGAGGTTCCTGGTTTTACCTATTTATAATGACTGATTAAAAAAATATTTAGGCTCAAATAAAAACTTATGTTTGTTTTAAAACGACTGTTTCTAATTAAAAGTTGTAAAAATATTTATGTTAGTGATATTTTTTATACCAAAGGTTAGTCAAGATGAAAAAATATTACTAGTGTTAACCTATAATTTGTACAACATTAAATTAAAAAAAAGAAACATTAAAAGTTAAAACGAATCATGTTTTTTTTTTGTTAAATGCAGACCCTAATTATTTTCACCTCTTTTTATTTGAAAATATTTTATTTCTGTGAACTTTAACGTAAAGGAATAGAGTTCAAATTCGCGGTTAAAATTACCGGATTCCGGGACAATTTAACGTTAACTAGTACAACTCTACCGGGTACTGGTACAAATAGCCCTTTTTGATTTATTTTTGATTTATTGATAATTAAAATTTACACTAATTTAATAGAAGTATAATATACTAAAAGTATATTAAATTATCTAACTAGTCATATAAAATTTATTTATATAAGTCCACTAGTTTTAGCCTAGCACGCATGCAAAGTCAGGGAAGTTCAAAACTTCACGGTTATTGGGCCCTTTACCTTATGAGCATTTTCGCTTTTTTTTTCTGTAGCAATGTGTGTCCGATTATGTTGAATGTGCCCATAGGGCTATCTGCAATATCTACTCGGTTGATTTCGCACACTTTCCGCAGTCGTTCCGGTTGGACAATGCAGGCATGCCAGGGCAGTGCCCGTGAAAGGCATTTCGGTCTGCTCATGCGTGCACAGGGCGGAGAATTTGGAAGACTACGCTTTGTTGTGCCTCGGTGTACTCGTACACGCGATTTCACTGAACGAACTATTTTAACGTCACAGGTTTCGCAAAGCGTGAGTACAATTGAAATCCAAAACTGATGCCATTTTAAGGACTTAGTTTAGCTCGATCTAACTGAATACTTTGAAACGTATATACTACATAGATGTAATAGTCGTGAGTGCTCAACCATCAAGTTGTCAATATTAGTGCAATATATCATCCTTGAAACCCAACCGCTGTTGTAGATTCAAGTAATACCAGCGAACGATCATGTTTATATTACATAAGCTGGTTGACAAGGAAGAAGAAGTATGAGTACCACATGGCTTGAGTAGCATCTTCATTATGTCATACTAATCGTAGATACCATCAATCATGATAGTCCATAAGTGTATAGAAGGTGGGCTATATTATATTAGCTTTAATGGAAGTGATAAAATAACTTTACGCTACTTCCGGCTTGACTTGATACCGCCATCTCATTTCTACCATCGAACCGTACCGGCGAATATCCACCCTTACGTTGTTGAAACTTCCACGGTCCGGACTAAGCGTTTTGCCTCGTCGTTTATACCGCGTACATCGAGGGACTGGAAAAATTTGCCTGCTGCGGTTTTTCCGTCGGATTATAATTTAGGAGTCTTCAAGGCTGGAGTGAATCGGCTCTTAATAAACTAGTGCGCTTTACCATCAACGATTGCATCACTGCTTACCATCAGGTAGGATTGCAGTCAAGTACTAGTTTATAAAAAAAAATTATTCACAACGACATAATGATTTTAACGCGCAGTGGTTGAGTGACAAGCTGCTGTGCTGCGTGTTACAGGTTTAATTCCCGTTTGGAACTAACATTTGTACGTAGATATTTGGTTCTTGTAAGTGTAGAGTAGTGGTGGCCGAGAGGTAATGGCACCGACTTACAAGTTGTAGGTCGCGGGTTCAAACCCAGCCAGGCGCATTTCTTTGGGTAATTTATATCATCACCACTACTCTCAAAACGGTGAATGTGACATTCAAGGAGCTGTCAGCGAACCGTAGAGGCCCCAGCCTGCTAGCTGCATGTAGGCAGGGTCGAAGCCTGCTGGGGTCAAGGGCCGTTTTCTGAGAGAAAGCCTCAGCCCCGGCATGATAGGCAACGAAGGAACGGGGTAGGTTTTTAGTCAGTAAGAGTCTGACACTATTTCCTGCTCCGCCCAAGGGCGGGACTTGCATTGGATGATTTTACCTACCATAAACAAAGGCATGTGACATCCACCAACCCGCACTGGGTCCGCGTGGTGGATTACGGTCCATACCCTCTCTTAGAGAGGAGGTCTGAGTCCCAGCAGTGGGAACATTATAATGCAGATGCTATTGATATTGAGTGTGAGTTTAGATGTTTATGAAACAAACCATGATACAGAAGTTACTCCTAGTGTGGGTTTCTGTTAGTGAATTTTTTTATAAGAATGTTTGAAAACACTTACCCTTACATTTTACCCTAAGTCTTTACATTCCCACGGAGAGAAACTAAAAGTTTATTCATAGATCTGTCAAGGCTCACACAAAGTGCGATGCGGAAAATAAAAAGATCCTTTTCATAATAAAGTAACCCCCACGTTTTGTTTGTAAGATAGTTTCATTATAACACCTTTTGCGAGGGCATTTTATTGAACTGTTCCCACTGGGGGAAAGAATTTTATTGAATAAGGTTGCCTTTGTATTGGAACGTAGAGAGGCGAGTGTGTAAGTAGCCCGGGGTACGCTCACGAACGAGGCTGGTGTATAATGTGAGTTTGTAAGCGCGTTCGTGTGTGTCTATGCCTACCTTTAGTTCCTTATTCAAACAAGACGAGAGAGCCATTTTATATGGATGTTAATGTTTCTGTAGTAATCAATATCGCGAAAAAACAAAGTACAATGAACTAGTTATAGTATAAATAACAAATGTGCTGATATTTTACTAAAAACTGATAGTTCGTTATTCAAACAAGATGAGAGAGCCAATTTATATTGATGTTAACGTTTCTTTAGTAATCAATATCGCTAAAAACAGAGTAAAATGAACTAGTTATAGTGTAAATAACAAATATTCTGATATTATACTTAAAACTGAAAACTCGTTGTTTGAAATAACAGTTTTCAGACTACAAACAGAGCGTATAGTAATTACAAAATAATGTATTTTCGGACGGTTAGCCTTCAGCAAGAGTGCATTAATTATGAAATTCTGCTCTTCTAGATCGCTAACATGAATTTATTTTACGCAGACTACCAACTGTTACAATATTTATTTTGGCTCTCACTAGCCAGTAAATGTCAAGGTATTATATCCCAACTACATCTTTGTAGCTAATGTTTTTAATTAATTTTCTCCCAGGGCCTCGAGAGCCTTATTCCACTCTCGCTCGTATAAATAAGCTTTTCTTCAATTAATTCCAGTCGCTAATTTTATCTAATTGTTAATACTTAATCAAAGACTTCTGTGATCTTTCTTGAGTGATATTGAAGTAGAAATAACCCCAAAAATAGATGGAAGGAATTTCAATAAGGGTATTAGATGAAATGGAGAGATAAATTAAATTTAAAGGAAATTAGTGCTACTTGTTTATTTTATTTTAAGATTTTTCGTAAGTCGCGACAAAAATGAGTGGTGTTTTAAGTTGGATTAGTGTATTTGCGCGACAAATAAACTTGCAATTTTTTTTCTTCGTATTTTGTTATTATAGGTTATCTATTTAAGTCTGCTAAACAAATAGATTTTTTTTTCAGTAACAATCCATTCATCAGCATAAAAGTAATTCCCTAAAAATCACATAACATAATAGCAAATAAAAGAAACTGCCAGTTCCTTCCCCAAGAAACATTCTAAGGCGAATGGTGCAATAACATCAATAATCCAAAGACGTTAATAACTATAACAACCGGCTCTTTCATACTAAATAATAATAATAGTCAACTTGTAACATCGCGAGGGTTGTCCAAATTTCATCTCCGGAGCGGTGAGAAATGGCTGTTAAGCTGAAACTTTTAACAATTGGTGTAACTATTCAGAAATCCGCCCCAGAGCGGAGCGAGCGGAGCGGACGGACACTTCCTACGGCTATGTACTTTTTAAATGATTTAGTAAAGTTATAGTTTCGTTGAGCTGGAACGCGGCGGTTTCAACAAACTATCAATATTAAAGTGCTGGATTTTTTAATGTACCACGCTGGTTAAGCACCGGTAGAGCTGAAAAGTAGTAAAATAGCGACGTGCTCAAACAAGTTCAGTTAAACTGGATTAGACTGGATTGGTATTTCAAGTTTTTCAATTCCGTGCCGAAGTGTGTTTAACGTACAATTTCTAAAAGAAATATCAAGCTGGATTTTTTAATATTCCTCGCTGTCTGGGCACCAGTGAAGAGGCGTAATTTTACCGTTCCTAAATAAGTTTAGTGAAGCTGGACTGGACGGCGTTTGTGCTTCGAAATGTACCCGTCTATGGATGAGAGCATTTAACGTACAATTTACCATACGGTCTAGTCTTTAGCTTGCTCCGTTACTAAGAGGGATTACGGGACGGAAAGCTCGTAACATGCCACGTCGCACAAGCGTGGTAATTATGACCATAGTACGAAGTAGAAGATTTTCGTTGTAGGTATTTGTGATGGAGGAGTATCATTACCAATGTCACTCCTTTTGGTCTCCAAGCTGTGTTGAATAATTACCTGCAACAAAGAGTGAATTACATTAGATTTTCATGTTAAATTAACAAAAAGTACATTATTAATTATAGGAATAATAATGGAAGAATAAACAAAGAGTTTAGATAGAATAATACACAATAAATAATCCGGTTATCATCGCTTTGTTGTCGGTTTATCCGCTAACTCACGCAACGGATTTTGATGCGGTTTTCATAAATAGGAAGAGCAATTAACGAGAAAGATTTATGTATATAATTTGCAGCCGTGAGAAGACGGGGATGAGTCACCGGTGCAAAAATAAGATCTAAGGGCGCTTACAAATTAGCCGCAACATGTCGCGCGATGGCAGCACGGTTGCAGCACTGCTTTGTTATTCCATATTACATATATTTCTAGGGCTTAGGAGGCTCTCGTTAGGCGGCTGGATCAAGGGCTTGATTCAGAAAGCGGTATTTCTGGACACGGCTCGTATAGTCAGGAGGTTTCTTTCTCTGGAGCCCTGACCGCCGGTAGCTTGGACCCTTTTCCCAATACCGGTGGGACACTATTTTTTAAATTTTTAAATGCTTTTTGTACTTTTTTTAAATAATTAAAAATGTAATTTATATGTTTATACTGTGAATAAAGAAAATAATAATAAAATCTTCAATCAATCAGTGAAACCTCTGTAGTCGCTGTGGACAATTGTCTACATTTTCGTGCAACGCGAAACTCTAAACGCGAGCTTAGCATTGCGGTACTGTGGAGCAGAAGCTTAATGCTATTTTATCAAAAATTACAGCGGTCTCGCATGTGGCTAGCTCGTAAAGGTGGCCTTACAACTTTGCTTGGATTTTGCTCAGACGGTTAGCTACCTGGTATAGGTATTGTGTGGGGATTTTTTGGTGTTATTGTTTTATATGCATCTGTATAATTTCGATTAAAAAGTTAACAGGTTTTGTCCGTTCTATGTTTCGAGGAATATGTACGAAAAATTCTTTGTGTTATTCCAATTTGGCACGTTTCCATGTGAATAGTTTATTTGTTTTAGCAGTAATTGAATGGGCTGTGGGATCGTTCTACAGTGACAGTGATCTTGGAACGTAATGGGAAATTGAAAAAGGTGGTAAAAATTGAAGACAGTAAAAGTCTGTAAAAGTTATTTAATTATGTTTCATCAAACAAAAAGCATTAATTGAATAGGACATGCCAGTTTTCATACGATGTTTTCATAAGTAATGCGCCTGGCTGGGTTCGAGTCCACTACCTACAATTCGTAAGTCGGGGCCGTTACCACTAATCCACCACTGCTTAGTGCTCATATTATAAACAATCCATCTTATAATCCATCCTAAGGTTGTCTGGTAGATATCGCTGTCAGCGATAAGACCGCCATTGTACCCATACATTTAAGTTTCTGTGAATTGTTACTATTTTGGTGTACAGTAAAGTTTATTCTATTCTATCACCAACCTCATCTAGTTTAAACTGATGAAAAAAATAAAATCAACGTGTAAAAGAGTTGTTTAAAACCTATTTGCAAAAAATAAAACAAATATATGTAAAAAATATCATTTTATTAAATATCATTTCATCCTTTTACTTCATTCCATTTCATTTCATCGTCATTTATTTAAGTTCTCTCAATTTATTGATTAGTAGGTGCCTAATATACCTTCATTTAAATGTTTGTCAATAATTACTCGAAACAGTTATCAATATGTGCTTACTCAACAGATAGATGTAAATTATATTTGCTAACCGTAAGCGTATCCCCTACATTAATATTTACATTATTTAGTATCAATCACACGTTAATCAAGAATGAATTTTGATAAAGACAAGGATCACTACTGTAATAATGTCTATTACAGTAGTTAAAGAAACAAACCATACATAAAATCCTCCTTGTTCTTTCCATCAAGTCGTGTTCCACGTAATGCCCTTAGCCTCTTTTACTCCGATGAGTTTTCGCCTGTTTCAAACTAATCTCCTTAATTTCGTGGAATAGATCGAATCCTATAAAGCTTTAATGAAGTTCCCAACACCATAACACATCGATACGACCACAGTAAAGGCCCGAATGTTGATATGATTCATGGATTTTCACTATAGAAGCAAAAAAAAAAAAATGAGTAACGAATCGGTAATTAACACTGGGAAATCCAGTCAACTAAGCCGGGCTATTGTCGCGTCGAAACAAAACAAAATAAAACAAACGGTCAGCGACCATTGTTCACGGGGGAGACACGGCAAAACTGGCGCTCCGTGAAACTTGCCCGACAATATTGCAATACAAAACGAGCCTGCGAAATACGTAGACTAGTCATAAATCATAGAAGTTAGCATTGCGATTCTTGTTTGGGAAATAAATAAATATAAACGGCATGGAACGGGGTCCCCTCCTGGACTCAAGCCCTCATTTGAATTTAAAGGTGCTGTATTAAAATAATAGCAGTGAAAAGGGATCCCTAACAGTGAAAAGAAGAACTACACAAACGTTCCTTATTTTCCTAAAGTAGTTATACGTTATTATATAACTACATGAATATTTATAACTTTTCCGGTTTGATATTTTTCTTAAGTAAAACAAAAAGATGAAATGTCTAGAATTTTAAAAATACATTAGCCCAAACTGTTTGAATTCTCGTTGACTACATCAAAACTTCTATTTAAAAAAAAAAAAAATAACTTTACCAAAACTTACTTTTGCTCTGCGCAGTCTACGTTTATTTAAATTCTAAGCGAAGTTTTCTTTTAAATGAGTTAAGTAACAGTAAAAAAGGTATGTGCACTAAGCCTTATTAAGGGTCATAGCTTTCCAGCCTAAATTGAATTTACGAAGAGACAAAAAAAGCTTGGCGTTGTGTGGTCGGGAAATATACTTTACGCTCGCTCGCATTATTCATTTTCAAGGTAAACCATATACTTCTAACAAATGGAAGATTTTTTCCGAGAGATGAGAGAGAGAGAGAGATTTCAACAGTAGTGCTCCAGCGGTAATGGGCCCAACTAACAAATCGTGAGTTCAAACTATGGCAGGGTATTATTGTGCGGAGCATACAGGATCATTATTATTTATTTAATCACCACAACTCTCAAAAAAAATGAAGGATAACATCGTGTATCATGTCCTAGAGTCAATTCTTTCTTCTCCTAGAGCAGAAACCTGAGACCAGAAGTTTATAAGGTTGAGAATGCTTAAGCTAGATAGAGTTTACGTGAATCATCATAACTTTTTTCATTGTTAATAGACTCGAACTTACCGCCTTTTTACCTGATGGAAAGCTACAGTGCGGTCGACGATGGAATACACTCGCCTAGAAGTAACCTATCCACTCTCGACTTAAATACAGGTTGTAGCTATAAGGAACACAGACTCCAGCAGGGAATTCCACTCCTTAGCTGTACACACAATGAATGTCTTCCCAAAATTTTTTGATTAACTAAAAGATGAGAAAATAGGACAATCAACTAAATTTAACCTAGAATGTTTATACAATTTCAGAATACCGTTAGATTAAGAGAAACATGAAATAAGCAGGACGTTTACCAATAAACTTGTGTGCATAGTCAAACCATGAGCGTTGCAGCAATCGCCCGAGTTATACATTGTTCGCTTATTGCTCCCGAAGTTAGATCATAAAACTTTATTTTAACGCCGCTAACTTTGCGCAGGTAACATTTGTTCCTAACTCTATGCAAAGCTACAGTTCTAATTAAAATTTCCAATTTTCAAGTAAACTGAACACAAACTCTTGAGGAAACAAAACAAAAATATAAATGGCAAGCGAACGAAAATCTTGCGGGAGGCATTATCATTACAATAATACCACAAACGATTCATAAACAAATTCTGCAAACGTATCCTAAGATGACGACCGAACAATCAGACATTCCAAATATCTTCAATAACGTGAATTTGGCCTCATCAAAGGCAAATGACGGGTGATTCAGTAAGCCACTGGCTTAGCCGGCGATGTGAAAGCACTTCACGTCAAATCCGCGTCAAGTGGTTCAAATTGGCCCCTTCTCCCCGCACCTCCCTTATGATAAATGTAAGGAAAATTGAAATCACGTTTCATTTCCCGTAGTAATTCCACGGGACCAGCGTGAAGGTATGAATGTGTGAATGGCTGGTTTGTAAAATGAAATATCAATGCTAAAAGGTTGTATTGCGTGGATAGGGATAATATATTCAAGTATTACAGGGTTGTCGCTCACTATAAACAAAGAGTATGTGACACAATTCAGTCCACTCAAGCCAAATAATCATAATGTAGATACGTGGGCTGTAAAATTTAAATGAATGTACAAACAAGAAAGTGCTTACTAAAACTTACATAATTAAAGGACTCTTATCATTAAGTTAACAAAAGCTTGACAACAGGGAGTTAATTATGTATGTGTGTTTGTATGATTATTGTGTTCGTGATAAGGGGCTTTAGTGGCGCTTTTAAGCCCTTTCATAAACTGTCTGCTTCACAATAGCACATGAATTACAGAGAAATAAGCAAACGTTGTGAACTGGAATGTGCTGAAGTTTAAACTTATAGCATGAAGGAAGTAATAAAGGGCGTAACGTACGTAGACCGGGATATAGAAAACCGCTGTGTGCAAGCGAGACAGACACGTTATTAAAGTTACAAATACGTTTGTCACTCGAACATTATGCAGTATAACTTTAAATTTGGCAACCTTAGAGTCTAAATTCGTTTGAACCCTCCAATTGGAGTGCCGAGGCCCTGTCGAACCTTTGTCATTTTAATCATACTTCCGATCTTTCAAAATCATGTTATTGAAATATGTTCAATTTCCTACGTTCTGTAGGAATTGTAATTTTCTGCGTGTTGTCGTGTTTACGTCTGACAGAGGTTATGGGTACAACTATTTGTTTCTAGAATTACAATTGGGGTGGTTTTAGAAACACGAATATATTACAAAATGATTGTGATTAAACACTCTGAAACAGTAGTCATTTGCTTTGGTATTTTTGTGGAGAAAGGTAAGAAAATCAATAACCCAAGCTCACGTCTTCCATGCTTTTACATTATTCTCAATAAATTGTACTAGGATTTATGACGCACATTAAGTAGTAAGTAACCTATCGCCATTTTACGAGCCGACCCACATTTTATACCGATAGGGAGAAGATTAAATTTTTAAAACAAGTTTCTACGTTCGTGGCTCTGTTAAGTAATAAGAACGAAACTGGGTATAAATTATTTCTGGGTACCTATTGGACCCAGGTGTTACGCGTTTAATTTAGGCCAATTGAAATCTCTAGCACTTAGGTAAGTGCTTGAAATCAGAGGCCAAACTTCTTTCGTGTGACTCGATCGGATTCGCTTCGAGTGCGACTCAAGTAAGTAATAGGTACTTAAGGGCCGCATGTAGTCACTGAGTATTTTGTATGAACTCCGTTCAGGACTATGTCGACTTCGCGGCCTCAAAACAGCGGTTTTATTTTTATTAAAAAAATAAATAAATAACTATTCAAGATATTTGTTTTTGCGAGGCGCTTTTAAATAACAAGCTTTTTTTTGTAACTTTAAAATATTTCCGCAACACAACCGTACTGTTCTGGCGTGCCTCAACGAGTTGGCAGCAAAACGTAGGGACCCAGCAGGGTGGAAGCCTACTGGGGCCAAGGGTCTCTCTCTGAAAGGAAGGCTCGGCCCTGGTATGAAAGGCAACGAAGGAACGGGCGAATAAAAAGGGTGAGTTTTTAGTCAGTAAAAGTCTGACACTATCAATCTATGTCATTGGATGATTTTATCCACCAAAATATAAAATATTGGACCGCGTCAACATCTGTCTTTTTAAAATTAAATTGATTATAATATTATAAAACTGTAGCTCTTAAAAAAAAAAAAAAAACTGGCCGTAGCATGGTAAAATACCGATACCTTTTTACCCGACTGCGCCAGAAGGAGGGTTATGTTTTTCGAGAGTATGTATGTATGTATGTATGTATAATTGTTTGGCACGCTCTGCAGCCTGAACGGCTCGATGGATTTTAGCTGGAGAGGTGTCGTTAGATTCGTATTTACTGTGAGAGTGACACTGGGTATATCAAAATAAAAAAAACAAAATTTTTGGCGCCAAAAATCCGACAGTTTGTCGGATTTGTGGCCTGAACGGCTCGATGGATTTTAGTTTGCGAGGTGCCGTTAGATTTGTAATTACTGTGAAAGTGATACCGTAAAAAAATAAAACTAAAAAAGTAAAAAATAAAAAATGGTAATTTAAAAAACTAAAAAACCCGACTGCTTTTCTGAGTTTTCATAAAAAGCCCTAAAACAAGAAAGTCGTTGTAGCAGTCGGGACCCATTCTAGAAAGTCTGCCGTCTAGTCAGTAGATCTATGATGTAATGGGTCCCGACTGCTACAACGACTTTCTTGTTTTAGGGCTTTTTATGAAAACTCAGAAAAGCAGTCGGGTTTTTTAGTTTTTTAAATTACCATTTTTTATTTCTATATTAGGTACTTATACATAATTCATATTTACACTGTTAAATTTTGGTCCTTTTAATCCCGTGGAGGATCGATTCGGGTTTCATGTACCGAATTGATTCTCCGCGGGATTAAAACTACCAAAATTTAACGGTGTATAAGTTAATACATTAATAAACTTTCATATTAATTAATGTATATGTGATAAACATGTGCTATAGTGGCTAAAGATTTGCATTTTTCAAGTGATAATATAGACCCAAACCACTATTCGCTGCGTAATCAAAAAGAACAACGACACCCATAGACATTAAAATTTAATTTATTTATTTGTATTTACATAACTAGCTTCTGCCACTGGCTTTGCTTCCGTTAATGTAAATAATATTCTCGAAGGAACATTCTAGGACATGGTCTTCCTACTTGCCAAAATTTATGCGAATCCAATTAACCGTTTGAGCGTGAAAGAGTGACACACATAACGCATGAACGTAATTTTTTTTGGACAAATTGCTTCACTACTTATTTTTTTTTTTGTGTCTTCATATTTCTTCTATACCTGTGTGTGTCACCTAGCTTCTCCTGAACGACTAGTCTTTGGTGAAACTTCGTGTGACAATTGAAACCGGTAGGTGGCGCTGCAATCGTGTCTGATATTTTTTCGCTACGTAATAACTTATGGATCGGACAGCGTCAGTCGGGATTGCTAGTATAAAATGTAATTGTATTATATCTACGATTCATTTGTACCTATATCTTTTTTACATTATTTTTTTTCTCTATTCTGTTCCATCGCTAATTTTTCTTTGCATAACCAAACGCCAACTGCTAGTAAATGCCTAAGGCATTAAGTTCACCTCGGTACCTTTATGTGCTTAAAGTATTAAATAAATAAATAATTGAACATATACACAGACACATGGGTATACCAACAAACTTTTACCTTTATAATATTAGCAAGATATAATAAGTCAATTTTATTATAAAACTCTGAAAGTAAATTACTCGTATGGCTGTCTACTTTCACGCTGTTTTCTTCTTCGTGAAGCCACGATTTCTCATTTTTATTAGTCTTCATAAATATGTTTGGTATTATTTGTATTTATAACTTTCCTCACATGCATTTTATCGGAATTGTCGAAGATACTCCGCTGTGAGCCGTAGATATTCTTTGGCATGATTTTCACTCATAAAACTTATAATAGAAGTAACGTTTCATTAAAATTTAAAGAAAGTGGTAAATTGGTTTCAAAGTTAAAGCCACATAAAAATGGTTCACCAAATTATATATATATATATTCCACAACTCCACAACTATCACACGACACCGTCTAGTCCCAAGCTAAGCAGAGCTTGTGTTATGGGTACTAGACAGCTGATATACATACTTATATATTTCTAAATACATACATATTATAGATAAATAACACCCAGACACAGAACAAATGATCGTGCTCATCACACAAACATTTGTCCTGGGTGGGAATCGAACCCACGACCTCCGGCATAGCAGTCAGGGCCACTAACCACTAGACCAACAGGCCAGTCAGTTAATTAGTTTAAAAAAAAATATTGCGGTCACATAAATAATGTTGGCTAAAAATGTAAACATGGTTTCAGATATTGAAATACCTAGTATTGTAAACTTTGTTCCACGAGGTATATAATGATCTCAATGAACGAAAAAATTAAATTCGATCAGTCAGTTTGGTAAATAAGGATTCTGTTTCTGACAACACCTTATTATAATCACAAAATTATTGTGACCATAATTTTCTAATATGCGGTAAGAAAAAATCCGTATTTGCTGCCGTTGCTCTGAATTTGTGCTCTTCAGAAAAAGTCTTAATCAATATATATATTTAGAGTCTCGACCCAAATGACGCTTGAACTAGTTAAAATTACTGCTATTGTTTCACCGTTTACGTGAAAGTGGTCATAAAAGCTCTCGGTTGCCTAGCAACGGTAGGTAAACATAGTTAACTGCGATCGAAGTACTAAAGCGCAATTTAGACGGTACGAGTTTCTCGCCTCGAACATACGAGAATCGTAAGAGCATAGAAAAAATGTCATCGTCTAAACACATACCCAGGTGGTGCGAGTTTCTCGTCTCGAACGTACGATAATCGTAAGAACAAAAAAGCATCTCCGTCTAAACATTCATACCTAGACGGTTCGAGTTTCTCGACTCGAATTTATTTCTTACCTGTGTCTAAACACTTTGATACGATAATGTCATGGCGATTATTGCTTACGATTATTGCGTACGATTTTCTCGAACAAAACGTTCGAGAAACTCGTACCGTCTAAATTACGCTTAAAACATCCAGGCAGGCAGTTCCTAGTCGAAAATATTCGAGTAAGTATTAAGCGATTTATCACATAATTTAGTAGGAAACTACCGTCATTAGTGACAATTACAGAATACTTTGTGACAAAGTATTCTGTAATTGTCACTAGTGACGATGTGTCATTGAAAAATAATTATGGTACAAAAAATGTTATAATGTCCAAATGATCAATATGTCGGTAAAGCATTAGAATGTAAATTTTTCAACGAGACAAAAAATGGTTTTTCGTTACTTTTTTTAAGTTAAGGCGACACTAACCACCAGTGACCTTGTGAAAGAGGAGCTAGCGTCACTCCCCGCACATCAAGATTATTCGAATAATAATATGTCCTTCATTTACTTAACAATAAATAAATACCACTGCTCTCAAGTCCCAGCAGTAGGAACATTAAAAAGCTGATTATGCACTGATGTTACTTACAGGCTTATTTTTGTTTAAATTTTAATATATGATTACTTCCTTGCACACATAGTTACAATATACACAATCTAAAAGATTATGTGCATACAAACTTTTTATTATAATATTGGTGTAATACCGCGAAAAACCCACCTTGAAATCACATTAATGCCCAAAGCATTTCGAAAGAATCACAACCGAACGAAAAATGGAGATGTGATTCCTCCCTATAAAAGTTTTACAACGAATACAGAATTTTAATATTGCCATGCTGCAATGCAATAAAAATATCTCTCGTCAAATCTGTAGCACGATTATTCATTCAAATGTCATCAAATGTTTGATCCCCCTGTGTACTCTGCTCTATATTTCGTAGGTATAGACGTACCCCGCTTATACAAACATATTAATAATATCTATTTAACAACTATCACACAAGGCCATCTAGTCCCAAACTAAGCAGGGCTTGAGCTATGAGTACTAGACAACTGATAACCATATATACATATATTTCTAAACACAATTATTATAGATAAATTACACTCAGTCAGAACAAATGATCGTGCTTATCGCACATACCTTTGTCTTGGGTGGGAGTCGAACCCACGACCTCCGGCATAGCCGTCAAGGTCACTAACCAGTAAACCAACAGGACAGTCTAGATAGTAATCGTCTAACGTGTTAGGGGCGTAATTATCATTTTAGGGAAATAAATTCTTTTTGATGCACTCTGACACAGTTTTTCACGCTTTTTTAATCTGTATTTTTAAAATAGCACTAAGTTGAAAAAAAGATTTTACTACTCAAAATTTCCACAAACCTCTCAATCACTTGTTCGCCAAACTTTTTAGTTTTTTGCGAAAAAAAAAATGAGAAGAAAAAAAAGTATCAGATTTGGGGTTAAGCCCTTTGTATTGGAACGAGTCGATATCACGTTTTGTGAAGATTCGCCAACTAACTTAAAAATAGCCCGTAATTGAATTGCTTGCGAGATGGTTAAAAGTCACAGCTCATTAGAGCCACCCGGCTCCCACTCCGCACCGACTCGCCTCCTGCGGCTAGTAGGTATTCTTTATATGAACTTGTATGGGTATGTGCTCACTACATTCACTTCATTGCGTCATCGGATCGCCTCGATCGTAAGTCTTACAAATCCATTATAAAGAATACACAGCCACAGTAGGCGAGGTGGTGCGGAGTGGTCGCCGGGTGGCTCTAATGAGTTCCGATAGGCATTTATACCATATAAAAATATTATTATCAGTAAGTACAGCTGAATACAAGAAATTAACTAGTCTGGAAACCAATATATTAGTCTGTGTATCTGTTCTTTTTTTTCTGTTTTTGACTATACCGTAAAAGTATAATGTAACAGCATTTATCTTAAGCCTACTCTGTCGATGAAGCGGCAAAGACACGATGGTATGACGGTGCCGCTTTATCGACATAGTTTCATAGTTTTGTATGTAAAAGCGTACACAAAACGTATAATAACGCATACGCCTCTACCAAGCTACACGTCCGTAGCCACTTTAATAATTACAAATGATGTTAAAGTATTATTTAAAAATTATACTTAGTGATGTCCCCATTACAATAATATTTTAAATGTAAAAATTAATGTTTATTAACGAAAATAAATAATTTAATAGCAACACTATGCAGGCATATTAATATATTTAATGTAGACGCTTCGGTCGGTTTCGTGAAAAAGCGTTGGCCAACGAATCGTATGCGCCTATAAAATGCAATTATGCAAATATAAATACTTTTAACTCTGTCCCATGTCGTTTATATTGATGTAATGAAACCGGCCATCACTGGTTTAATGAGGAACATTTCCCAGTTAAAATTTTCGTCAGGACAATTCTTTTAAGGTTTTTTTTTCAGCAAGTTTATGCCAATCGCCAAACTTAAGTAGCAGTGGGCAAAGTAAATTACTCGCACTAATGTCCCCCTAGCCAAGTTTCGATCGTTTCGTTAAGCGTGACTGCTTGGAGTTGGCCACGCCCCCAATTCCTTACCTCTGACGTCATTTCAACGCTCAGTCATGTAGTCAGAACAAAGGAATTGGGGACGTGGCCTACTAAATTGGCAAGGGCCCCCCTTGCCAATTTAGTAGACCAAAGATAAGATGGCCAAAGGGAACGAAAGGTTCTGGAGTAGCGACCACGTACTGCAAAACGCAGCGTTGAAAGATCTCCCACAAAGTGATGATGACCTGTTGAGAGTCGTGGGGATCCGATGGATGCGAGACGCACAGAATCAGTCGTCATGGCGACACTTGGGGGAGGCCTATGTCCAACAGTGGACTTACGATTTGATTAATTTTGACTTAGTTACGTCAGTGTCAATTTAAGTGTTAAACTTGTATCTGCTACCGGTCTTACTATGGGTGTTGTGTTCCTCAGTTTATAGGATCATGGGATATGAAGTTCAGATAGCCAAACTTGTAAAACACAAAACAATGTTTATGCGTATGTCTACATAATGGTCGTTACAGAATTTCTTTCATGGTGACTGGTCGAGAAACAAATCAGCCAAGTTCAGACCATTTAGGCGAACATAAATGTACTGACCAGCAGACTCTTTTCGCGATTTCACGTTTGGTCCCATAGTAAAAGTTGATTGTTGTCATGACTACAATCATGTGTTTAAGTATCGGTCACTAATTACCAATCACCATAAATAAAATGCAAAAAAATGTTTCCACCTATGTCAACTTATTTCCGTCGACTTTGAAACCATCCAACCGATGTGCTCCAAGCAGATTTCATCAGAAAAGCTAAGGCAAGCATAGGTGGTTTTAGACCATTACAACGTTACAACGGTTTTCTCTTTTTCCAGCAAATAAACAAAATTGTATTTCTTTTTTTAACCGAGTAGCGCACGCGGGATAGGTTAGGCTAGTCACAATGTGAAGCTAAACTTAGGTAGGTACTAAGGACTATAATTGGAAGCGCCCTTCATAAAGGAATTTTCTTCATGATACGCACCCTATTATTAATTAAATTTAATTTGAATTCCAATTGCAGTTCATATCAAAGGGACTGTCAGTTTAAGGGCTATCAAGGTTACAGGTACAAATCATTACTTTACCTCTGCCGCATATCTCTCTTCTGATCTTGACAAATTAATGTCGAAGGGGTATATTTTAATATATTTTCAAAGATATATATATAATAAAGTCTACAGTAATTATAATGAAGAAATTAATTTAAATTTTGTCGTGGAGAGATAACGTCGAAATTGGGCAGTGATAAATAAAGCAATTATTAAATCTATAGGTATATATAAAAGCGAAATACTACTCACTGATTAAACACGATATCTCAAAAACTATAACACCTACAAACTTAAAATTTGGTAGGTAGGTTCCTTATAGGGTGTAGACATCCCCGACATTTTATGAAACCCTACCCCTAAAGGTGTAAAACGGGTGTTGGGAGTTTGTATGGAGAAACCGCATTTCACGCGGGCGCAGCCGCTGGTATAAGCTTGTGTTACGTAAATAATGATACTCGTGAGAATTATAAGTAAAAAAAATAACATAATTTTTGATTTTCGAGAATATTTTCCATCAGCATAGAACCTTCGTGGAACTTCAATAAATTGCTTATCTAAATTGGACCTGTCAATTTAGAATTTTACTTACATTTATTTATACATATTTATTTATAAAATATAAAAAATATATAATTATTAGCATTAAATCTTGACTTGAACGAACTATCAAATCAATAGGACACTGCTCATTGTGCCAATCAAAACCATCTCCTTAGCAATATTTACTGTTTAAAATTCATGATTATTTTAGATATTTTTTTAATTGATATAAACTAGTGCTTGACTTCGATCCCACCTGATTGTATGCAGTGATGCAATAGTTGATGGTGAGATGCACTAGTTTATTAAGAGGCTATTCGCTCTAGCTTTGAAGCCTAAATTGTATTCGGACGGGAAGATCGCAGCAGGCATACTGTTTCAGTCCTTTCAATTACGCGGTAAACAACGAGGAAAAGCATTTAGTCCGGACCGTAGAAGTTTCAGTTTCGTGTGATAATAATATTATCGTCTTATATGAACGACAGTATTTTGATAGAAGACTAGATATCATAATCATCATTTCTGTTAAAAGACGTAGAAAGTAAGTAGAGGGTTACTGGACATAGACCTCTTTCAAGAGTCACTACAATAACTGACTCTGTGCGTCTTAATCCATCGGATTCCCTCTCTCCTCCTTCCTCCTCAAGCTTTCTAACCGTGTCTTCTGGTATACATGCGTTCCAAATTCCGGAACCTCTCCGTCTTATCAACCGTAGGATTATTCTTTTGGCTATGTCGGTAACCTTGGTTCTCCTATGGATATCCTTCATTGTTGATTCAATCACGCAAGGGAACTTCGATGATAGCTTCTACCATTGCCATTTGGTCACATTAAACCTTCTGATGATCACGTCGTATGAAAGAAAGTAACTGAAAGCTAAAATTGAGTGAGAAATAATAAAATTACGCTAGAATCGAGGGCTAAGAATTGCAGTAACTCATACCAATCAAACGGCTATTTATTAAAGAAACGTAATAAAGAAAGTATTTTATCTTTCTTTATTACGTTTCTTTTCTTTCTTTATTTCGTTAACTTTAATTTGTCTGCAGCGTTCTTCCCGTCCGATTATAATTTAGGTGTTTTCAAGGTTACAGTGAATCACTACATAGTATAAAACAAAGCCGCTTGCCGCTGTCTGTCCCTATGTATGCTTAGATCTTTTAAACTACGCAACTGATTTTGATACGGTTTTTTGTAATAGATAAAGTGATTCAAGAGAAAGGTTTATATGTATAATACATGTATAATATATTTAATATCACCATTTTACCCGTGCGAAGCTGGGGTGAGTCGCTAGTGGTGAATAAACTAGTGCGATCCACCATCAACGATTGCATCACTGCTTACCATCAGGTGAGATCGCAGTCCAAGCCCTAGTTTATAAATTTTCGTTTATATAAAAAAAAATCATAATACAAGCAAAAAAAATGGACGTGGAACATTCTGATACCGCTCAAAAAAATTGTTTTAGTTATAGTTTAAACCTAAACTAAAAAAGACCGTCGGCGTAAACTAACGTAAATTACAAATTTTGTCCGCATCGGACTCGTCGCATTGCACTAAAAATTCAGTGCGTATCTCCGATGCGGAGAGGTCGCCGTTTAAAATAACATAAAGCGTCCCAACCTGTGGACAGTTCGGATTTTAATAAATATTTTATGTAAGTAATAAACTCAGATAATAAAAGTGTTGGTTCAGTTTTGGGAAAGAGTTTTAAATACAAAAGGAATTTAGGTCGTAACTGACCAACCCTTGTAGGCTTGTAAGTAGAATGATATACAAAATATATTTGCTACCGAGCTCCTTCGAAACGGCTTGACCAGTTTTTATGATTCATTTTTTTATTTGATAGTTCTGCCATAATTTTTTTTTTAAAAAAATGTTTTTTTTAGCAAGTAATTTATTGTAATTTGAAAAACTTTTATTCAGTGTTTTTTTTTTTGAATTATTTAAAAATGTGTGTAACATAATGTGTTAAAAGCCACCAACCAATACCAACCAACACCAATTAATAAATTAGATAAGATATGCCAAATACCAATTATGAATTAAGAAGTCTGTTCCATGTAAAGATAAATCGGTTGATATTTAAACTAATAGAACCAAACGTGCACCTCTATAGTGAATAGGTTACTCCTCTAGGCAAGCATGCTCCATCATCGACCACATCATCGCTTACCATCAGGTGAGATAGTGGTCACATGTGAATCTACCCATTATTAATAAAAAAAATAAAAAAAAATAGAACGACATATTTCGGATATCTAGTAATATCTTAATAAAGAATCTCAAGTGGCAGAAATATGAAAACCTCGGCAGCAGTTATATTTTCAAACCTTTTGGGGTTGAAACTCTTGGGCCGTAGAGTCCGACTGCTCATACGCTTTTTAACGAATTATCTAAACGCTTATCTAGTTAATACTTTGCCTGACACAAGGGCTGACTTTTGCTTCCTTCTGAGATTGATCATTGCCATAGAACGTGGCAAAGCTGCCAGTCTTTTGGGTACATTTCCAGTGGACGGTCAAACGGTCAAACATGAAGGTTAACATGAATTCTTACAATTAGTACAAAAGCTTTTCGATAAAACAACGTAATGAACGCTTCTTAAAACAAACCTGTAATACTAAACCAGTGTTTATTTAACAAAGATCTATTTAGAGAAATATTCTAACAAACAACATAATAATCTTTTACCTTCTAACAACAAAAAATATACGTGTAATAAAACTGAATACATTCTCATAAAAACGAGAACACAGACACGGAATTGACAGAGCGCACGTCACGGGAATCTTGTCTGAACGGAATCGAGTTGCGTGTAATTCTGACAATGACTCCGTCCCACGAACGTCATGTCACGTCAAAGTGTCAGGTACAGAATAGGGAGGCCACCGGCGGATATTTATATCTTAATATGTTACACCTCCTTCGTAGTTTGCCGTATTGTTACAGTTCGAAATAGAACAATTTAATATGTAATAGAACTTTGTGAGTGGCAATATTTAAAGCTAATTTTAAATAGTAAAAAATTATAGGCATATTATAAGTCAACGTAACAATTTGTCAAAAAAGGCATAAAAAAAAATAAGCCTCTCGTAGACAGTTGCAAAGTGACTATACAACATCGATGTTGTGTTTATATTAGAAAATGTTCAACACATATTTTATTGTAGCCGTAAAGATTTGGAGTTGCGATCACGTATCGGAAGATGTTGCGTTGGAGGGCCTCTCACAAGATGAACCGATGGACTGGTGAGGGTCGCAAGAATCACTGGACCAGGGGCCCAAGTCTGCTATTTTTGTAAATTCTACATTCCAACACAATCCCATTGTCATTTTGGTAAAAGTTCTTAATCTGCTAAATCAAAATGGTCGATCATTGGTCGGTTATTGGTCTCGTAAACGAATGGTGGTAGAATGACTTTGTCGTATTCAGACAAATCTTATGGTAAGTGGCTAATCAAAGGAACTGACAAAATTTTAGCAGATTACCCCATAAGTAAGAAATTCATTTGTCATTATGTACGAGATTACCATTTCTTTCAATGGTGTGTCAGTGATTGACTGTTGGCAAGTCAAAGTGACGTCATTATATTAGTAGATTACCAAATTTGTCAAAATAAACCATGATGAAATCAATGATAGACGATTCTGACACTATTGTAATAGCAGACTTGAGGCCCTGTTGTTATGGCGACACTTAGGAAAGGCCTTTGTCCAACAATAGAGGTCATTCGAATGAAATGATGATGACGACGATAATTTATTTATCATATTTGTTTGAAAAATAATTAACTAGCTTCGTATTTTTATTTATTTACCTCTAGTATAAATTCGTCATGTATTTAAAAGTTCGATGCTAGACGAACTTAAAAAGTACAGCACTGGTTCAATATCACTTTATAAATAGTTGAGACGGCTACGTTTAAAACCCAAGTGTTCCAGTAATTTTCACAGAACTATCGGGAACTTCAATATCAGCGCCAGTTAAACGATACCGGGTGTCATTTGTATTTTTAACTTTCTCTACTCAATTTATTTAAGTAAGTATTGTGAAGTTTAGATACTGAATGAACTAGTGAAGCTCTTAAAGTTAATTTGAATATTGATTCGATCAAACCGTGTTCTAGGATGGAATTATCATAAATTGAAGAGTGCACAGGAATTACATGATTTGAATCCGCTATCAATTTTCTACCATTGAACAATCCGACATACAACAAGTTTCCACCTTTACGTTGTTAACACTACTACTGTCCGGACTAAGCGTTTCGCCTCGTCGTTTACGCCGCATACATCGAAGGATTGGATCAATTGCCTATTGCGATCTTTCCGTCCTATTATAATTTAGGAGTTTTCAAGGCTAGAGTGAATAGGGTCTCAATAAACCAGTGTGCCTTACCATCAACGATTGTATCACTGCTTACTATCAGGTGAGATCGCAGTCAAGCACTGGTTTATATGATTTAAAAAGTAAATTAAAACGGAGACCTACAAAATTTGCGAAAACGCAAACTGCGCTGGTATTCATACAGAAATAGGTGCGCTATGCAGGCAGGCTATGTGACACAGGAATCGGTCGTTGCTCAATATTTCATGAGAGGAGTTTAAACCCGTGACATGACCCCACAAATATTCCGGGCATGCATCTCCTGGCTGCTATGATAAATGCAAACTAACACCAATCAGTTATTTTTATCCTAAAGCCATTACATTTATTCAATAGCAATTTCTATTGTCACAATCCAGTTTCATTAAAAAAAAGTATAATAATTTTATAACAATGTCAACGCAATCGGTAATAAACTCAACACTAATGAAAATTATCATAAATACTGTAAAATGGTTGCTCAATAATAATTTATAATAACCAAACATCATTAAAACGATTTAAATAGTTTTTTTTTTTTTTGTAATAAATACACGTAAAATTAAAAGCAATATAATTAATTTAAAAAAAAAAGTAAACGATTTTGTATAACGAGTCATATATTCATCAAGAGATTAAAACTATTTTTCAATAAAAAACCCTTATCTAAAAAACGTGTTTAAATATATAATAGTATGCTTTAAATTATCTATGCTATTAGTATTTTTAGTATTCACAATTGTGCAATTTATCCGCCATCTTTATAGTTTCACTCAATAACCTGCTAATAGTTTTATATTTGAATTTATTTTTGTTGCTAGGTTAAGTGAATCGTTCGTGAAAAATTAAAACAGTTTTGGACCTAGTACAGAACCCTGTGGGACACTTGTCACAATCCTTCATAACTTAAAAATTAGATTTTAGTAATAATAATATAATACACTATCACACAACGTCGTCTAGTCCCAAGCTAAGCAGAGCTTGTGTTATGGGTACTAGATAACTGATAAACATATTCTAAATACATACATATTATAGATAAATTACACCCAGACACAGAACAAATGATCGTGCTCATCACACAAACATTTGTCCTGGGTGGGAATCGAACCCACGACCTCCGGCATAGCAGTCAGGGCCACTAACCACTAGACCTAGAGGCCAGTCGATTTTTTAAACAATATTTCGTAATGAATCTTTATTCTCTTCATACATTTTCTTATTCCACCGAAAAAGCACCAGGATCTAGTTGGCATAACTAGAGTAGTTGGCACATTACGCGTCGCAGTCAACCCCTCAATTTCGTGGCTGATATATCTGATAGAAATATTATCTCGCACCGGTAGGCACGCTGATTGGTTATTTGCAATTTACAGATAAATTCCCTATCAATTTATCATATCAACATTGGTGATACACATAGTGTCGTTGATGTGGAATTTAAATTCGTTTCAACGGAACTCAATTAACATTTGATTTAATAATCTGAAATGTAAGTCCATTATTAATCAATATAATGCCTTCGTTGCTATCCGGAGTTCAAAACCGTTCATTATAATAAAACGGATAATCCAGAAGCGTATTGTACAAAGTCATTAACGCAAGAGCTTAGGGAACGGGTAACTAGCTGAGAGCTTAAATTTCCCTTACCTTAAACGTGCTACATTGCCTAACCACTTGGCAGAAATTCAGAAAGCCGTTGCACTAATAAACGATGCAATGTTCCTCTATGCACGACATGCACCTACTCTAAAATACTAGACTTTATTACACACTTTTTGTGCTTCGCAGTTTAAAATATAAAGTCTTAGAACATGCGAAATTGTAGTATTGAGTTTAATTTTTAGAACGGCTTCCAACAAATTCGGTTCGTGTGGTTCCTTTATGGTAAACTAGGTAAGTGCTTTTTTATTTTAAACACAAAATTTTGAATCAATTTCTATTTTCTCTCAGGCTTAATTCACTCCGTATAATATCGTAAATCAAATAATTAAAATAATGTGTTAAGTAATTACTAATATTAAATAGGTAGTGCCGATAACGCTCCACAAATTCCAATCTCAATTATGAACATTCTGGTACGTAGTCGATCTAAGACCTCGAAATATGTTTATTGGCATCTGATATTAACATACGTAGACAGATGAATCCCAAATATTTTGAAATATACTTACGTACAAGTCGTGATCAAAGTGAACTCAACCTGAAAATTGTGTCATTGCATTTTATTTGGGAAAATACATTTCGTCCACAGTAAAGACGGATTTCGCATCGAGAATACTACCAACTGGAATACCTCAGACTGGAATAGTACCGACTGGAGTCCAATATCCCTCGTGTAGCGATGTTATCTCGCTCCGGACCAGTTCGAACTGTGTACGCTTAATTTTCTGACCTAATAAATACAAGATACGAAATCTTGTACGAACTGAGTTGGGATTAGGATGCCTTTTAAAGTTTTTGAGATTTAGGGTTCGAGGGGATTCATCGTCATTCGGTATTCAATACATTCTTCGTAGTTTATTTGGATCAGTCTTTTTGGTGAGTGGATTACATTTGTACCTAAAATAACTTAAAAGGCCACTTCACCCAATGCCCAATATCTCTTTAAGTATTACAACGTAAATATTAAATGAAATGAAGGAAGGAGCTGAAGATGTGAAAACAAAAAGGTCGACAGTCAACAGCCGACCTTGACGAGTCCTCGCATATTAAATAACTGCCACAAATACTTCTTATCATATTAAATTCTTTCTAGGGCAATATATCCTCAAAATCTAGTTATTTGTGACTAATTCAACAGTTTTAGTATTCCATTTTGGAACCGTTAAGCGCCTGAGAGGAGTACAACCGGAAATTGCCTCGCGAACGCGACATTCTCTCCGTCGGATTATTGTCAATTCGGTACGTCATTTCCGCTTTACGAAAACATCCTGTAATTATTCGGATATTGTCAAAACGTAATAGAGAGAGGGTTGTTAAAACGAATCACCTGCTGAATGCTAATCTGGTACGAATATTTATCATGTTTTTGTTTAATTTTATCGAGTCCTTGTAATATTGCGTTATGTGGAGGTATTTTGTTTAAGTGAGTAGCTCAAGATGACATCTTTCATTCATAAATTCATCATAATTTTCCTACCTTAATATTTATTTTCATAAAGAACACAAAAAGTTCACTTAAAGATTATTATAAATAGATCATGCAGTTATACTTAGTACATCGCAACTCCGTGAGTCCATTATATATAGAAAAAAATATAATAAATATACACATAGTGTTCTAAAGAATTAAGGTTGGGACAAACTTCCTTTTCTTTCATATCACTCTTTACAAAATCCATCCATCTTTTCTTTGGCCTTCCTCTCCCCGTCTTTCCATCCATTTATTCTTAAGTTAATATTATGAAGGAAATAGAAACTAAAAACCAAATTATTTCACAGTTTTCTACACAAAAAATCTCTCTCTAGTACGAGTGAATGTCATACAATCACAACTACATTCCTCCTACAAAATGATTATAGAAATTCAACGGTAAAATATCACCTATTCGAGCTATTCGGATATTGCAATTGCGGTGCTCTGTCACCGCAAGCGGAATGGAATCGGCTCCGTGTCAACGCATTGTTCTGTGCCACACTATCAATTATCCTATCTATTGCCACTAACCAAAATTACAGTTAAAGCAATAGTCAGTATTTGAATTTGGAAAGGATTTTGGCTTTTTAGGGTTAGACGAATGCAAAGAGTATGTAGGTTATTTCTCGAGAACATTTGAAAAAGTAACTGTGATCCTAGAACGCTAAAGGTAAATAAACATAGATGGGTTTAGTCAGTCAAAATCTGACATGCCCTCTCGTATTACTACAGAGCGGGAAAGTCACAAAACAATCATCGGGACTTGAATTTTGAAAGGATTAGGGTTAGACGAATGTAGAGAGAGAATATTTGTGGATGCAGGAACGGTTGAAAGACTTACGCATCAAAACACAGATGAGTTTAGTCAGTAAAAATCTGACACGCCCTCTCACTTCGCCCGAGAACGGGAAAATCATTTCATAATTTATTTCACTAAGAAAGGTTGTTTGTTAAGTGGTAACCTATTTAATTGATTTTTTTTTGTCTAAGTTGTTTTGTTCATCGTCTGTTGCTGTTTTTTATTCGTAATTTTTATTAAGGAGGCCTCTTACTAATCTCTTTCATAATTACAGATTTTGTGTCCGGCTTAGTGTGTTTTTTTAAGTATTTTTGCTAATTCATGATTTTTTTAGCATTATTAGAATAGCTTTTGCTGGGTGAAGCCACCCGGCTTCACCCGTGGAAAATTAAAAATAAAATATTATTTCAAGAAAACATATTTTTAGGATCTGGGATAAAAACCCTATTGGGTGATTGTTTGAAACCGAGAGGATGTCGTATTCTAGTTCTCTTCTCTTCTCTGTTTCTAGTTTTCGAACCTATCAATTTTTTGTCGTAAGCCACTGGGTGCAAATAAATGCTTTTGATACATTTAGTGTTATAGAAAAGCTAACATGCAACCAGAAGAAAGAAAATAAAAGAATAAACTAGGCTAGATGAATGAGACATTCTCTCGGTTTCAAAGAATCACCCGATTCTAGTATTAACATGATTAACCATGTGCCAAGTTTGATTCAAGTTCTGTCGAAACATGAAAAGGTGCGAGATAGACAGAATTATTTTCACATTCATATTATTAGTATGGATACGATGTTTCCTTTCTTAGAGTAGATTAATTCCTATTGGCAAAACGAATTAAGTACAAGAGTATTCCAGAAAGTTTCAAACAAATGTTTCAACGTAAAAATCGCAACGGAGACCCAGTAAAGGTTTAACAAGAAATCCGACTGAAAAATCTACAGTTTCGTCACGTAATAACGTCAGTCTATCCATCCATCTGCCTTAATTAAACACGCGCTTGTAATTCTTTTGTTTCGCCGTTTTCTATCGGAAAACACGCGCTTGTAATTCTTTTATTTCGCCGTTATGTATCGGCAAACGCAAGAAGCGATAGTACGAACAAATATTTTAAATGGAAATTGTTGTTTTTTGATTTATCATTGCTTTATAAGTTAGCATTCGGAGTTCAATTTATATAGGCAATTAAGAGTTTGCTTGTTTTTCGTACAAATGATTTTTCTCGTTCATTCATACTAGTGGAGGAAAAAAAAGGAACATTGATTCTAATCTTTAATGTATGTTTCGGCTTAAAACCATTTTTGCATTATTGCCTTTCTATTGAAATGGATTCGGGGTACATTAGTTGGGTGGTTTCAATGTCCTGAGTACATTGTTGGATGGGTACGGACATACGTAGAAATATATTCCAGGACATATTATATCCATGATGGAGTGATAGATATGAGTGTGTACTCACTCCCTTTAGCCTTTAGTTTTAGAATATTAATGTGATAATGTGTTTAGGATACGCTTATTCGTCTTCATAATTTTCTATTGATGACAAAAAACTAATAGCAAGATGGAAGTTATTGCGAAATTATTATTTAATTAATTTCTTCAAAGTTTTAGCTTCAGCTTTTAAGCCATTTGCTTTGCAATTAATCTGTTTAAAGTTTACAAAGACACTAAAATCTGTGTTGCTAGATAAAATCCGGCAATAAGCATTACTAGTTAGTATTTTTTTTTAAGATAAATATTGCTTCATTGTGGTTTTTTCTTTTTTGGTCAAATTGGCGATGGAAAATATTGTAAGAAAACCGCTATGTCTCAGAACGTAAAAGTCGAAGCTATGTACTACCCAATCCCTACTGGGCCCTGAACTTCTCTCGCTCTGGGGTCAAGCAAGAGGGCCAGTCAAACTTTTGCTGACTGAAATTACACTTATATCCTTCAATTGCCTAATAACATGGTTTCCTTTTCTAAAAATGCCCGTGGCCTTAGCGGGCATCGGCACAGCCGGGCCCCTACGGTTGATCCGTGTAGTGGACGGCATTACCACTCCTAAAGGGGGGGTCCCAGGATCCCAGCAGTGGGAATGTTAATAGGCTGATTATACTGTGTTCCTTTTAAGCCACAGCTATTTGATTTATCTATAATTCGACTGAATTCTGATCACGATTTTATTTAAAGGATTATTTCTTTTATATTTATATCTTTTATCTAAAACGACTAAGCTAAATTATGTACTAGAAAATAACGAAACTTTTTAGGACTCCATACCTCAAAAGGTAAAACGGAAACTTTAAAAGATCACGTTGCTTTCCGTCTGTCTGTCTGTCAAGACCCTTTATGATAATTTAGAGAAGGTGTGGAGGTATCGAGTTGAAACTTAAACTATATACTCAGGTCTGCGGTCCTTTGAAACTGTGAAGAAATTAAACTTCTAAATTAAAGGCACAAAAAAATACGGTCATTTATGTCGCAAAAAAAAGTATATTTCGACAGTCTCAAGGGAATCAAAATTCATAAGGTTCTTGTTGATCAAAATTCATAGGATACTTCCCGTTGATCTGGTATCCTGAAATTTTGCATGGAGCAAGGTCTCATAGTGTAGAATATGTAAAAGATATAATAGATAGAAATCTGAAAACTGCAAATTTTGTAGGTATGATACAAAAAAAAAATGAACTGTTTTCATAGGTAAGTTTATGTAGAACCCTCAGCGCGAGAGTCCGACTCGCACTTGCTTGGTTTTTGTTTTATTATTTACTAGCCATATTACTCTTTTGTATATTTTAATATTTATTAGTTTATTATTTGATAACTTATTTATGTATTATATATATATATTTACTATTGTATTATTTATATAATTTTTTTTTATTATTTTTATTGTTGTACACTGACAACCCCAACTCCTTTTTCTTTCTTACAGTCCATCCAAAGGTTGTCTGGTAGAAATTGCCCTGTGCAATAAGACCGCCTATTGTACACTATTTTTTTTTATAAATGTTTGTCCTTTAATAAGGTAAGGTGTACAATAAAGAAAAAAAAAAACAAAAAAAAATTAAAAAAAAATCTGCCAACATTAAATGGTTATTGAATTACTAGCTTGTACCTCTGCTCGACTGAAAGTAGGTTTTTCGATACAAGCTTTGGACCCCCGTTTCATCTCCTTGGAAAATCCTCTCTATGCGCTCGCCAAAGTCATAAAAAAAAACCTTTTGCAAAATATCACGTTCCTAGACCCAATAGTTTACACTGTGCATTGATATGTCAATCAGTCAATTTCTTCTTTTATATCTAGCTGCCAACGGCATCGTCCGCGTGAAAGTCGGTTTCTCTATACAAACTTCCAAACACCGTTTTACCCCCTTAGGCGTGGAGTTTCGTAAAATCTGTTCTTAGTAGATGTCTACACCCTATAAGGAAACTACCTGCCAAATTTTAAGTTCGTAGGTGTTATAGTTTCTGTGATTTCGTGATTAATCAGTAAGCGGTATTTTGCTTTTATATATATACGAGTAGAAGATAGAGCGATTGTCTATCATGGTAAGCAGTAGTGGCTCAGTGCTAAAGGCTCCGACTTACAAATAAGAACCAAAAAGTTATGTGACATCCACCAACTCACATCCCGCGTAGTGTACCTAGTGTATTACGGCCCATTGCCTAGATTTTAGCAGTGAGTTGTATTTGGCTTTTATATATATATATATAAATCTAAATCCAGTATCGTATTAATTATATTAATGCGGCAATCAAAGGCAAGCGATAAAGGTTGTAACAGACTGCCAATATTGACTGCGAAGAATAATGGCAATAATGTTTGCTGTCATTAGCCGATCATTACTCACTTTGACGGTAAAATACAGAGCCCCTGACCTTGTGACAGGGCTCGGGTTATATTTATCAAACTTACTTACTAATTATACAAGATTGTGTAAGAATAACCAGCGTAAATTGGGAAAACCTTGAAAGAGGTCATTTCTTAGCATAGCATCAGCCTTATAATGTTCACACTGCTGAGACTCAGGCCTCTTAGGAGAGAGAAAGGCCCGTAATTCACCACGCAGGCCCGGTGTGGGTTGATGGGTGTCATACGTCTTCGAATTTTTGGTTCTAGGACATGCCGATTTCCTTACGAAGTTTTCCTTCACCGTTTTGAGAGCAGTGGTGATGAAATACATTAATCAAAGTAATGCGTCTGGCTGGGTTTGATCCCGTGACCTGCAACTCGTAAGTGGGGGCCGTTACCACTCGCCTACTACTGCTCCAGGTCATTTTTTACCTATAATATATTATTTATTCAGTGACTTCTCCCGCTCTAGAGTGGAGCGGGTGGGCAGACTTTTACTGACTAAGATCCACTCCTATGTTTTTTCTTTGCCTTGCGTTCCATGACCCCGAGCCAACCCGTGACCCCAGTAGGCTTCGGCCCTACTGGGTCTCTACGATTTTCCTGAAGTTTCTTTGAGGCGAGGGTAGAAAACTACGCCCCGTCGATGACTGACTCGGTCTCGGTCCACACGGTTACCCAACAGCCAGACGGTGAGCTGCCAATTGCTCGTTGTCTATGAATTCTTAATATAGTTAGGATTAACGTCTTTTTATTATTTTTGACTTTTGCCACAGTTTCCTTTGGACAAAAAAGTACTTTCTTTTTATTCACGATACAGGGCACAAATGCAGTAGTTACTGCTGTGACGTAACAACGCATTGTGTATGTACTTATCATTATCGCCCTTTTTCTTTGTAAGACAGCTCAGTGCCTACAAAGGATTACGTATAGAATGTTCCTTTGAAGCCGACCATGGTGTAATGTGGATACGTTTTCGTGATGCCATTACAAAAATCGTTTTTGAGGCGTTACATTTTTAGTTTCTTTTTTCAAGTTTTGAGCATAAACACAGTTATTGTAGAAGAAGTTTCAAACTCTAAAATAAGGGGCCACGGAAATGCAACTGATTTTTTTTTTTATGTAGGTAATCATCAAAAGTTACTGTCAGGTTAAGTAAAACTAAAGTAAAACTCAACTGTGCCCTTTAAGGTTTTTTTAATATCGTGCGGATTTTATCACGCATGCGGGGTTGCCCCGCATGCGTAACCTTCAAATGTCTTTTTCATACAAGTATTTATTGCAATGCGTGGGATACGCACGCGGGAGGCGTGGCGTGATACCGGGAAGGAGGCCCGCATGCGTGATGAAATCCGCAGGATATTAATAATAACCTTATTTGTCCTTTGCGCTTCAGGGCTACGATAAATCTTTTGACATTTCCCGTAGCCCAAGGTTATATTATTAGATGTGTTCCTAACAACACAACAACACACAACACAATAACACACACAATACAACCAATAATATAATATAATTTTGACTGGCCTGTTGGTCTAGTGGTTAGTGGCCCTGACTGCTATGCCGGAGGTCGTGGGTTCGATTCCCACCCAGGACAAATGTTTGTGTGATGAGCACGATCATTTGTCTGGGTGTTATTTATCTACAATATGTGTGTATTTATAAATATATAAGTATGTATATCAGCTGTCTGGTACCCATAACACAAGCTCTGCTTAGCTTGGGACTAGACGGTGTAGTGTGATAGTTGTGGAATATATTATATTATTATTAATATAACCGTGCGCTACGGGAAAGGTTAAATCTTAAAAATCTAGATATTATAAGTGAAATATTATCAAAATGTTTAGATTTTAATAAAATTATCGATAAAAACGTTTGTAAGGTCGAAACTTAAAAGCTTTGAAATGCCGCGTGTGAAAGCGCAATATTTATCAACGAATCGGCAAACTAATTGTCATTGCGTGATCGTATCGCGGCCTGTAGCTGAAATATTATTCAGCATTGGTACATAACTGTACTACTAATAATAACTCATAAATTTTCTGTGAAATTAGTGATTGAAAATTATTGTACTAAACTGTATTTAAATTGTTTGGTAACATGAAATTTTACGCTAGAATTTTTTAAATTAACTATTACTTATTTGTGTAAAATGTGGTAACTACAAAAGATTTTATTATATAGGAGATTAAAAAAAGACTCATTCCCCATTTAGTAATTGCATGCAAATATTTTGTCACAGTGTTTTAGTAACATAAATAACTCAGAACCAGGGAGCGTTTTCGGTTAAGGTATACGGTTACGCTACCGGTATTAAAATACGGTACCGCTTTATTTTAAAAGGTAGACCGAAACCAGCTATCCCGACAAGTGTATTGCGATTGGCACGACGAAAAAGCGTGATAGTAGGGGTTTCAAAGGATACCTTAATGTTAGAGGTTTAGGTACCGTAAAAAATAACGGTACCGTTATTTTTTGGTAGTGAAAAATTTAGGTATCGTAATTTTTTGTTAGTGAAAAATAACGGTACCGTTATTTTGAGGTATTGAAATAAAAAGGTATGACGTCATACCGTAAACCCTTATAAGCGATATTTTTTCGGTATGCAGTTCCCTGCTCAGAACTATCTAGAGTTCTACATGTTAATTATATAGAAATATGAAAAAATCTTAACCCAAATTATTTAAACTAAATACACGCAATAAGGTAACAAAATTACTCGAGAATCAGGTAAATACTTAAAAATAAAAAACCTTTTTTAATACAGATTTTCCATTTCCTAACGCGTACCAATGTGTTTCCCTCAGGGGATACCGAACTGTTACCGTCGTGTACTTTTCCTCCCTTTCACGTTTCACGTTTTAATCCTTCGTTGCGAATCAACAAGGAATTAGAAAAACATCGTGAGAAAATATAGACTTAACTATTTTTAAATCTGACTGGAAGTGGCGTTTCCTGAGTGCTACTTTTTCTAGCAAAAGCTAATGAACTCTTTAAATAAACAGATGTTTATTATTAATATCTGTTTATTTAAAGAAATAAAGTAGAGTAGAGTTTTTTATATACTTACCTTGTCATTTCTAAAATAAATTAGGAACTCTTACACTTTTAAGGTAACCAACCCGCAATAGGCGCGCGTGGTGGATTACGGCCCATTCCCTCTCTTAGAGAGGAGGCCTGTGTCCCAGCAGTGGGAACATTAAAAAGGCTGATGATGATGATGATTGATGACACTTTTAAGGTTCCGTACCTCCATGGGAAAAAAGGACCTTTCTAGGATCACTTTGTTGTAAGTCTGTCTGTCACACGTGGAAGTATCGAGTTAATGTTTAAACCAATTACTCAAGTCTGCGGTCTCTTGAAAGTATGAAAAAACTGAACATCTAACTTAACGAAAAGAAGAGGGGTGTGTCGTGTACATTTATGTCGCAAAAAACGTATGTTTCGACACTCTCAAGTGAATCAGAATTCAGAAATTTGGCTTAAGGCAAAGTCTTCTAGCACAGGTGTAAGAATCAATCAGAAAACACACAAAAAACTTTTTGCTATTCGGAAAAATCTTTTTAAGACTCCATTATAGTTGAATCGAACTATTTACATAGGTAACTTTGAACGGAACCTTCAGTGCGTGAGTCCGACTCGCAAATGCCCATTTTTTATTCTATGGGCTTATGCCTTCCGTCCGTTACAATCTTTATTCCCTATAAAATTCTACGTACCTACACGCACGCAGTTTGGCCCAAAAGTAAACATACTCTCAAAAACTCATCAACAAAATTAATAAAGAATATTTCAAAATCAGGCACAAACACAATACAGGTTCCCTTCCGATGGCAAAAACCAACATAGTAGGAACAAATACGCGCGTATGTTCGCTATACGTGTGGAAGGGCATTTTAATTTTTTCCCTGGTACAATAACATTCTACGCGCGCTCCCCCTTAATTAATGTGAGGAGACTCGGGTAAATTTAGCATCGTAACGAAGTATTGTTTAAACTTGCAGCGTATATTGGTGTGTTTTCATTCGTATTTTCTGTTCTTAATTCCTTTTTTCGTCGGGTCTTTGTGAAGTGTGTACTGCATTTTTTTGTCGCTTTGTAGTATAAAGTTACTCGTAGTTTTGCCGGTTTATTTAAAATAAAGTGTACGAAAAATAACTTAACCATGTTAATAAAATTATCTTGACTTTTTTCGCTGGGAAAATCATCCAATGACGTCTCCGCGCCCTTGAGCGGGGCGGGAGATAGTATCAGAATTTTACTGACTAAAAATAATATACTTAGTAATAATAAAGTTTATATGGAACAAGAGGGAGCAGTGGTGGCCGAGTGGTAACGGCCCCGACTTACGACTGTAGGTCGCGGGTTCAAGCCCGGCCAGGCGCATTACTTTGTGTAATTTATTTCATCACCACTGCTCTCAAAACGGTGAAGGAAAACATCGTGAGGAAACCTGAAAACATGTCCTAGAACCAAAAATTCGAAGATATGTGACATCCACCAACCCGCACTGGGCCCGCGTGGTGGATTACGGCCCATTCCCTCTCTTATGCTGGAGGTCGTGGGTTCCACCGATTCCCGCCTAGGACAAATTTTTGTGTGATGAGCATGATCGTTGGTTCTGTGCCTGGGAGTAGATTATCTATTTTACGAATATGTATGTATTTAAAAATATATTAGTATTGTTTATCAGTTGTTTAGTACTCATGCCACAAGCTCGGCTTAGTTTAGGACTAGATTGCACTTTGTGAAAGTTGTGGTATATTACTATTAAAGACAAAGGTAGCCATTATTGGAATTTTAACCCTTATTTGGGGTCAATTCTATATCAATTCGATACTACTACAAGTATTATCCAGCTAGCTAATGTTACTTTAACTTGTCTACATGTTTTAATAAACCCACATATCAAGATACAAGCTAATCATGTCGCAAACCAAGCCGAAATTTTGTAACAAAAACCACCTTTTCGTTTCCCGCTTCGAAGTAAATTTCGGTGTATAAAAAGACACCAAACAAATAAAAAAATAAACAACTGGGACACAAAATTTCCTCGCGTTGAATCTGCTTACTCATAATTACCAGAGTTTTTAAATACGAAAAATAAAAACATGCTCGTATAAAGTAGGACGACGGATCTAAGACCTCTGAAAAACGAGCCAACATTATTTATTCGGGGCCCTCTTTCGGTTTTAATTCGGATTTATGTATATAAATTAAAGAAAGAGGCTTATATTCCGGGTCGTGTCGCGGCCGCCTTGTGCTACCTTCACTTTTGCGAAACAAGCGCGTTTGAAAAGCGAGCTAGTGGAAATGTTTCAAAAAGGATATTAACCACACTGGCTTCATGTTAGCTGTTCAAGTTCTCATCATAACGAAGCTCACACAAAAACGAATGCTCGTACTTATGGTGCTTTCTTTTCAGACACCTGTATTCAACGCGCTCAATATAAGCTTCTATTGAATTTAAATATCACTGGTTTTAAACAAGAGAGTTAGTTTTCATATACAACATTTCCTTGTTTTTATATATTACGACTGGCCTGTTGGTCTACTGGTTAGTGGCCTTGACTGCTATGCCGGACGCCATAGGTTAGATCCCACCCAAGACAAATGATTGTGTGATAAGCACGATCATTTGTTTTGTGTCTGGGTGTAATTTATCTATAATATGTTTATAGAAATATACGAGTATAAGCATGTTTAGCAATTTTCTAGTACGCATGGTACAAACTCTGCTTTGTTTAGGACGAGATGGTATTGTGTGAAAGTTGTAGAATATATATTGTTGTATTATATTATTAAAACAAAGTCATCAATCATCTCGTCTGTTTGTTAGCGGTAAACTTAAATACTGCTAAACGAATTTTGATACGATTTTCTTCGATAGACCAAATTATTCATGAGAGTGGTTTAGGTGTATATATGACAATGTATATTGAAGAACGAATAAGTCGCGGATTTCATACATTTTAAACATGCATGTGAAGCTGGAAGAGTATCGCTGTAAAATATTAAAACATTGTGTTAGTCATCATAACGTTATAAAAAAACCAAAACGAAGGCCAAAAATAGGCATTATGCGACGAAAATATTAAAAAAAAAAACAAAAGCTAAAAATGACAGCATCAATAATGATTAGTAAGCTTTCCGCTGAAAAGTGTCAAACAGTTTTTGTGCATGGTGGCGTATAGATGGAAAAACCGTGTCGATTGCGATTTGGTATCTGTAAATCTCGTTACGAATATCGTGTCAGGTCGGACGAAAATAGGTGAATAAAGGCTTCTGATATTTTTTGACGGAGGTAACATTTTAAGTTAAAAATACTGGCTGTCGACGGGCCAATGAGTTTTTAGTAAGAATATTTTAAATCTATTCTAAATTTGAATTTAGAATCATAGTCATGAGGACAGGCGCATTTTTTTTTTCTATTTACGTAGAAGGTTCTCTATCCTTTGAAGAGACACACATGCATAGAAGCGTGTTTATGTAAGCATGCCGTATCAAAGGGCGATCCCAATAGGTTTGGGGAAGTATTTTGACGTCAAAGTGACGTTTGCGCACAGTTTAATGGAGAGAATTCCTTTGAAAACTGACGATCGGTCATTTTCAAAACAGTTTAGCTAGTGGCTCTATTATGTAGTTAAGTTTAGACGGGACGTTCACTGACGAATTCCTATGTTCGTCAGTTTGTGTGTGTTTGTTTGTTTTTGCATGGCAAATACCATTGATTTGCATCAAAGGGTTGCTATCCGAATTTTGCTTTTCGTTTGAAGCCTTTGTGCATCGTGGCAGATTTGTATCTACGTATTCCACATGTCAAAGCTAAATATTTAGGGAGTCAGTTTCTACGTATTAGTACTTTGTTGTTCGCTGCATCACATGTTTGTAAACTCGTACTTTGAGACAACAACTTGAATGAAATAACAGTTATTTTTCGTACTACGTACTAGTTTTGCAAATTTTGTATTACAGAGTAGAAATAAATATTATGTAAGGTAAATACTTATTTCTTTGCAATAATACTCAGAATATCTACCACCCTCCACAAAGGAGAATTTATTTTAAAATTTAAAAACACCAAACTTTTTGTATTTTGTTAATAATAAGCCACAGATGTCTGTCTTCTCATCTTTGATTTTGCGGCCTGTAACTTAAGGATACTTTACCCGTCAAAAGAAATGAGAAGCTCTAAAGTGTCGTAGTTTAGACAACTTTTATAAATTACTCGAGATCTTAGTTTAAACTTTCTTTCTTTTATTATCTCTTTAAATATTCCAATTAAGTCTTTAAAATAGCAATGCCTTCTGAAAAAAAAAAAATGGCATATTATATTTAACTCGAGCTTAAACAGACTTTTTCAACCAACCTATGATTGTAACGCTAAAAATAAACCACAAAATGTTGTCGAGTTGCGACAAATAACGTTTATATTGAAAACTCGCTGTATTTGTAAAAGGTTTTTTAATGTCTCGAATAATATTGGTCATTAGCAAGCTTCAGTGCCGTTGCGAATTCGCAAATGGTTTGATGCCTCGTTTGATATTTCCTCCATTAGGACTAAATTAAAAAACTTCACTGCCCGTAAAGTAGAAAACTTCCTTAGCATCATTGTTTTTCTGTGAGTGGAAAATGATGTCTTCATTAGCTCTTACTTCAGTTTCTGTTATTTAGGTGTACTTCCAAGTAGGTACGTTGTACTCTTGTCTGTTGTAGCCTTAAACAAAAGTTCCCCGGTATCCTCGCGGATGCAGTTACTCTCAAAAGTTTTCCAATTTGAGAACCGCGTAGTTTTTTAATTTAGGACAGCAGGAGTTAAAATATGTTAAGCGCAGCAGAAAATACGCATGTGTTTGTTTTCATTAGCATTCCCAATGGAAATAAGCGGTGAAACGAGGGTGGGCGGCGTTCGGCTGATATAAAATGTGCCCTGAACCGCACCTGCACGTTGGAGCGTTGTGTTCGTATTCAAACTCTGTGCGAATCGCTTGAATAGACCTTTCAACGCGCAATTTTTAATGTAGCAATCTTCCATTGGGCAGGCTGCAAGTCGCAAGCAATATCCAGTGGATCGATTCAGTTCCGCTATAAAATGCGGGGCGATGCAGCGACTCTTTTGTGATATGTAGTTATTGAGCCCGATACAATGTCGGCGCGATCTGTTCTCAGTTTGTATGACGTTGCTGTTCCTTAGAATCGTAATAAAATTTTGCGCATCGTTTCCTACCTCTGTCATTTCTTCATTTCGTTGCGACATATTGGCTTTCCGTTATTTCTCAATGTTGTTTTGTTCGCCGTTTCGAGATCATCTGTCATCTGATGTTCTGTTATGTTGATATTGAATTTCGTTTTCGTTTGTTCGTATATTGTTTTACGTTTTACTGTTAACGTCTCCGATAATACACCTTCGTTTACTAATGAGTCACCCTTTGCTACTTAGTTACGTGAAAAGTAAATATACAAACAAACTTTGAATCGTGTTTTTTAATCCGCAAAATTTTATTATGTATAACCAATTTCATGTTTAATTCAACTTCAAAAATATAAAATTCAACCCAACATTACTTATAGTACAAAATACCGATCAGTATGAAATCAACGCACTAAAGGGTTTACATACAAAATGTGCAAGATGAAAATAATATTGAATCAATTTACCCGAACGGGCGGGTATCACTGTGAAATCATGCAGATAAGCGGAATTGAGGGTTCTGCATCGTGATCCCACGGATGGTTACTTAAAATCGCATGTATAATTTAAGAGGAGTGGATGACACACCACATTTAGTATGTGAGGGTAGGAGATGGCACGTCCCAGATAACGCAGATAAAACGGGGAAACAGCTCTATGAATTTATCACTGGCTACCAGATTTATTCATTTGTAATTTTACCCACTTGTGGAATTTCCTCTTATACATGTAAAACTGTTTTCAACTCACTCGGTTCTTATGGCGTCAACTGTAGTGCTATTTTCTAAGAAAACGCAGCGCTGCCGCAACGACGAACATCCAAATACGATACATTGAATTATCAATCCAATGTATAGGTACATTAGGTTGACATTTATTTGGGTATTTGGGTGTTCGTCGTTGAGGCAGCGATGCGTTTTTTATGAGAATAGCACCACTGTAAGGTTAGGTTAGAGAGAGTTTCAGAGACTCATGTAAGTCAATATTAATTTAATTAATTTAACGTTTTAGTGGAAATATTAAACGCAACTTTGTTTTCGATGTAGCATCAGCATGTGCCTACTTACATACCGACGCCAAAGCAAAACTATTTTAATATCAAACAAAACTTTTCATATTTTTTCTGCAAAAAGCATAATAAAAGCGCTTTTTAAAACTTTATTAATAACTTTAGTAAGTGCTTTTTACTTCAAAATCAGTCTGTTTTTCTAATTATTTAAAGCCATCTAAGTAAAAGTGTTTTGTAGATGACATTTGAAAGGGATGGCCGTGGCCGCACCATGTAGGGGTGTTTTCAAAGATCAAAGCTAAAGTAGAATGGATCTTTAGAAGTAATGTGGTGAGATAAAATGTGCCTTCTGGCTTCAAATCGACCCTTATCCATCTCTCTCTACGCTCTTTAGAGTATCACTTTAATGTTGTGTGGCAATATACCTCAATCAAACTAAAATGTTTTAGGAGTAGTTTGGGTAGACTACCTATTCTTACCTGACTGCCAAGGAAGGGTTTAACGCTTGTGTTTAGTATGTATATGTATGTTTGTAAATCTATATCTACATATATAAAAGAAAGTCGTGTTAGTTACACTATTGTAGAACTCAAAAATGGTTGAACCGATTTGGCTGAAAATTGTTGGGAAGGCAGCTTAGAACCAGGAGACGGACATAGGGTATTTTTTCCCGTTAAATAAAAAAAAAAATCCAAAACCTGCTCATTTATTGGTATAGCGTAGAGTAGGGTAAAGCAGGAGTGAAGCCGCGAGCAAAAGTTAGTCTCTTTAGAAAGACAAATAATAATTTTTTTAGCTCGTGTTTTCTAAACGATTGCAAGGATTTTGACGGATAAGGTAACATTAGATTTCTCTCAAAAACCCAAGTGTCCAAAGTCTTGAAAATAAAAATTGGAATGGCGAGTTTTTGGCGCAAATTTTTTATTAATCCTGTCGAGTAGGATATCGAAATGAAGGCGATTATAAAAATATATATAAATCGTTGTATGTTTCAATTGAATTAGGAATAAAAATTCTGTAGTCTGTAGTATACATGTGGATGGATGGAGAGGGAGAGGAGGCCAAAGAAAAGATGGGTGGATTGTGTGAACAGTGATATGAAAGAGAAGGAAGTTAGTGATAGCATGACGGGTGACAGGGCAGAATGGAAGAAGAAAACGTGTTACACCGACCCCACATAACATAGGAAAAAGGGCAGGAAGATGATGATGAATTCTGTAGTCGGGTTTAAATATGATTCAGCTTTTTTATGAATTTGGATTGTAAAAACAGCTTAAATATCATGTTTAGTAGTTTGCCAAGAAGCTGTCCTCACAGACACCACGCAGTGAGTATTGTGCCAACGAGTCATGCAGATAATTGTTGTAAAAGTATTTTTATCGAGCATGGCTCGTTTTTGGTATGGCCACGGAATTTCTGTATTCTAAAATGCATTATCGTAATGCAACGTTCATAGTCCTTTGTCCGTCCCGCATGCTCCAAATCGATTCACAATATAGCTACTTGGATGCTGAGTACGCCTGCCTCGGTAATGTAATTTGAAAAACCGTACATAACGGGACATCAGCTCTTACATTTATTCGAGTTGGCATATTTGAACAAGTTCGCGTAGTAAAAGTAATACAAGAAAAACTTGGCTCGTAACTTACGTGGGGATGTCGGACGAAGAGTTTTCTTTCAACGTATTATATAGTTGTTTTCACATATCTGAGCTGAAACGAATATAAAATTTGAAGTTCGTTTTGTTTGTGGGGTAAAGTTTGTGAGTTTTTGAAATGACTCTATTCTTGAGAGGATTTGGTAAATGTAAGAAACTATTCGAAACTCTATGAGACTATTTTCATTGAAAAGCTAAATACACGGTTTCTTTTTACATCACATTTTTAATCGAAGATCTAAAAATAATCTTTTTAGGGTTCCATACCACAAAAGATAAAAACGGACCCCTTATAGGTTCACTTTGTTGTCTGTCCGTCTGTCTCTTAAGACCCTTTATCTCGGGAACGCGTTTTAAATTAAAACCGTATACTTTAATCTGCGGTCCCTTGAAGTTGTGAAAAAATCAAACTTCTAAGTTAACTGAAAAAAATATATGACCATTTGTATCGCAATAAACGTATATCTCGACACTCTCAAGGGAACCAAAATTCATAGGATGCTTCCCGTTGACCTAGAACCCTGAAATTTGGCATGAAGCAAGGTTTTATAGCCTAAATATTGAAATAAATCTGAAAGTTGAAAATTTGTAGTTACGTCACAAAATAATATACTTTTTCGCACTCGATTCGCAAAAATATTCCAAGACTCGATTTGGGAATTGAACTATTTACATAAGTTAGTTTGTACGGAACCCTCAGTGTGCGAGTCCGACTCGCTCCTTATTTTTTTATTGTTGATAGGCTCACACTGAATGTATTTAATTCATAAATTAGTTTGAAGTTAATCAATTAATCATTTCCGCTCTCTTTGTTGTTTTTTTTAATCTTTATGCAAAGAGCTGCTTCGCTGGTGTGAACATGACAATCTGTAGGTAAACATATGAAATAAAATTAGAGTTAGTTTTAAATAAAAAAACAAATTATAACTAGGTTCTGGATCGGTTTCTCAGAGCAAACTTATTAACAATTATAGGGATAATATTTTATCTGTTGATGGGTTTGATATGTTAATGTTATACGCGCCAATTTGTGTTCTGAGCGATTGATTCCAGACACATCTCATCAAAATATGATGTGTCTTCTTCTTCGTTACATGTACTGCAAACTTTTTCTTCATAAAACCGAATTTATTTAGAGACCTGAAAGTTTCTCTGTTAACAGAAAAAAAAATATGATCTATACATTTTTATTCACAAACAGCCGTCACAGGCTGGTCGACATTCCAAGCGGATTTTAGCCGGAGAATCTTAAGTTTTTTCAGCAGAACAATATTCAGAGTACATTCTCTCCGTTCGAGATTGCCAATGAGGTTACGATAAGGCGAGCTCGGCGCGTGAGTCTGCATATTTTTCTGGCTACGTTTTCAATTTAATCCGTATAATCTCAATGTGGGGTTGTTATCAAACAATTTCTTCCTTATTTGATGGAGAATTTTTTAATAATAATAATTTTGTTTTCGCAAAAATGCAAAGCAGGCTGGTGATAATGTTAAGAGTTATCTTTTTAAATTGGAAAGTATGTTAAGCTTTTATGCAAATTATTTTTAAAAGGGCATTTTTCTTCTAGCTTTTTAGATAGGGAGACGGATAAGTAGAGTAATCTCTATTGAACATCAATAGGTTGTCTTACAATAGGGGTTCGCTAAAAGCCAATTATTGAATGAACAAGTACTAGTACGTAGTAAGTGAAAAAGATTACCTACCAACAGTTTCCGGAGTACTTATCAAAAATGTGTAGGTAATTGCATAACAACCATACCTAACAATTCCTAAAAAGAAAATGCTGTAACTCTTAGGTCAATCTTGAAAATAAGATCAGCCCACGTGACTGAGCGTTGATATGACGTCAGAACAAAGGAATTGGGGGCGTGGCCAATTCCAAGCGTTCACGCTTAACGAAACAATCGTAACTTGGCTAGGAAGGCTATTCCCGTCCAGAGCCCGAGTCATCGACTGCATGTAGTGTCCCACGCACGCCTCAAAGAGATGTAAGTGAAACGGCAGAAGCGTACTGGGGAAACTCGGGGTTTTGGAACGTAAGGTAAATAAGGATTATAGGTGTGGTTTTAGTTAGTAAAAGTCTTAGACGGCCTTTCGCTCCACCCTAGAGTGGGAGAAGTCATTAAACGATTTACCACCTTAAAAAAAAAAAAACAAGAGTGGATGTAGTCGTTTGACGATGTCATATCGCAAAACAAATTCAATCCTTATTACGTAGTACATAGAATGCTTCTAGTCACCCACGGCTATGGAAAGTGCTATGCTCGGAGTTTCCTTGCGTGATTGTATCAGAAATGAAGATATCCCCAGGAGAACCAAGGTTACCGACATAGCACGAAGAATCGCCTAATTTAAGTGGCAATGGGCAGGGCACGAACGGTGAAGGAAAACATCGTGAGGAAACCGGCATGTCCTAGAACCAAAAATTCGAAGACATGTGACATTTACCAACGCGCACTGGGCCCGCGTGGTGGATTACGGCCCATTCCCTATCTTAGAGAGGAAGCCTGAGTCCCAGCAGTGGGAACATTAAAAGGCTGATGATGATGATGATGGGCAGGGCACATAGCTCGCAGAACAGATGGCCGTTGGGGCGAAAGGACCGATGACCTGGCAAGGCTTGCGGGAATCCTATGGATGCAAGACCCACAGTGCCGTTCATTGTGGCGACATTTGGGGGAGGCCTACATAGGCAAACAGCTGAAAGACGTCTACTTTTGATCATCCAACAGTGGACGTCTTTCAGTTGAAATTTCCTATTATTATTATTATTGCCTATTTGGCGCCGCCGTGATTCTTGTTGTTGTTGATTTTTTTATTATTTTATTTTATTTATGTTTAAGTTTTAAAACTTTGTATTGTGCTTCATTGCAAGCCAAATAAACAATGTTTTCTTTCTTTCTTTTTTTCTTTCTTTCCTTCTTTCTTTCTTTCCTTCTTTCTTTCTTTCTTTCTTTCTTTCTTTAAATGATGATGATGATTACATAGTATCATTGTATTTTTTACAGCGAAACCTATTAGTATCGCTACGATTATTCCAAAAAAGGCAGACACCTGCAAAACAAGTGCCGTTAATCCGAAATACGTAGTACATTTTAAGTGCAAAAACGGAACGCAAAGGGCATGGCTTGAAAACTCGCTTAATCCCTCAAATCCTTTAATGGACGTTCGGAAATGTTGTCTAAAAGGTGGAGGTAACCGCTCTAGTACCGGCTTTATCGACCAGCAACGTGATAATTATTCAATTATCAATACAACAGTTACAGGATCTAGGTTTTTAAAGCTTGTTGCTTCATCTAACGGAATCCCACGCGGTGTTGGATGAAAAGGCATAGCGAAAAAAGAGGTAACGCCTAAAAACTCAGCATTCGGTAATTCCGTGATTTACTCCAATATTTGATAAACTTGTTCCAGGAAATATGTGTTTTTTTTAAAAACTCTTACAAGTTTTTGAGAAAATTTGTCGTCCTTGTCGAGATTCTGAATCTCGATTAAATGTGCAAGGCTTCTTTAAATGTACTTTTTTAATCATAAGTACAATATGGAGGGCAAAAGTTCATGTAAATAAATAAAAAATGGCTTTTACTGGATTAGTTTTAGACAAATTTATGTTTTGATTTCTGTAGAAGCCCAGATAAATATCCACAAGATATCTGTGTATCCAAAATATCTGGAGAATGATGTATAATAACATCATAATCACGTAAGAGCGGCTGTATGAATAAATACTTCTGGTTCTTCGGGTCAGCCGCTCTTAAACCACGCACGACGTTGACGATACGTGTGCGAGAAAAGACCCTCTTAAATTACAAATACATTAAGCAAAGTATAGACTGACGTAACGTAACATGTGATGTAACACGCAATTAAAGAATTTACCGTCCACATTGTCGCAATATATCAATATTATTAATATATAATATTCTCATAGAGTGGACGCTTAGCGCGCGTGAACCGTACACACTACGCGCGCGGATAGACCATTTAAACTCGGTTCGTGCGCGCGTTGCGTCAACACATATGAAATGCTCCTTTCATGTTACATTGGATGTTACCACGATGTTACGCTACAGCAATCTGTACGGCTTTACTGTATCGGGTGTCAAATTATCACACTAATATTCTAAAGATGGACATTTGTGTGTGTGTGTGTGTGTTCATGTTTGTTACTTACTTCTTACGTATGTTATTTCACATGAAGGCAGACTGAAACTAAAGAACGCTACCAGCCACTTATTACCATTACTAATTTGCCTTGTGCTTAAATAATTTAGAGTCTTAAGAAGAAGGAAATAGATTTATTTGGCATAACAAAAGGTACAAACATGAATCAGTTAAAAAAGAAACGAAAATAAAGCAAAAACAATATCGTGTATCTCACCACTGCGCCAAAATAGGTTCAGTTCAGCATGAATGCAGGACAACTAGTGCCTGACGCTGGTTTTCAAGTTAACCCGTGGTAGTGATGAAACAAACGTTAGCATATACTGTATTATTTCATCGGTTATGCGTACTTAAATAATTACCTATCACTAGCTGACCCAGCAAACATTATTCTGCCATATAAACTATCAAAGAAAAAACTAGGGGGTAGTAGTGGGAGGGTAAAAAAAACAAAATCTGTCAAGCCGTTTCGGAGGAGTTCGATAACAAACACTCTGACACGAGATTTTTATATATTAGAAGTCTAGTTTCTACCAATGGCTTCTCTTTCGTTAAAGTAGGTTTCTTTGTACAGACTTTGGACCCCATTTCACCCCCCAAAAAGTTGAATATCCAAAAAACGAATGGGTGTTTGGATATTCGTGGGTGTATTGAGTGGCCTGTTGGTCTAGTGGTTAGTGGCCCTGACTGCTATGCCGGAGGTCGTGGGTTCGATTCCCACCCAGGACAAATGTTTGTGTGATGAACACGACCATTTGTTCTGTGTCTGGGCGTTATTTATCTATAATATGTATGTATTTAGAAATATATAAGTATGTTTATCAGCTGTCTGGTACCCATAACACAAGCTCTGCTTAGCTTGGGGCTAGACGGTGTTGTGTGAAGTTGTGGAATATATATATTCAACCTTTTAGTGCTCGCCTACGTCATAAAAAAAGAGTTGTGCACTTTTTGTCACGTGCCTAGTACCAGTAATTTCGGTTGTGAATTGATACATACCTACTGACGTATGACACATACGTACAATCAGTTTCTTCCTTTATAATGTATAGATTAAAATAAATTTTAACTAACAGCTAGTAAAATATGTTAAGCGTGATAAATAGGCGTAGCAAATCTCTCCGAAGAACTATTCTTCGTTACCAAGTTCAATTAGCAGGCATTCATGTCTTCTATTCGATTACCCGGTACCCTAACAAATGAGCCAACACATCACTGTCTCGTTCTTTCCGCAAACTAAAAATATTACGAGCATCACTCTTCTGCTATTTCTCTGTAAAATGCATTTTGGCGTTCCTACTTGTAGTCATTTGTATTAATAAAGAAACACTATCTATCTCTTTAAGAAAACGGTAGAACGCCTTCGTTAATGCAAATCATTGCTATCTTTTAATATCTCCAGAATAATATTTATCATGATTACAGGTATAGTAATCAAATTTAATAATATGCGATGTCATCATATACATAAACTAAAATAAAAATAACACAACACAAAATAAATCACAAAATTAAACAAAGACAAAAAACATAATTATAAACCAATAATAATATTTCTTATGTTGATCTATTTTTGCCTTATTTCTACACCTCCCATTCATTACGAAGTCAAGTGAAGCATAAAATGGCATTCCGCAATCATCAACTTGATACAAATACTTGTGAGTCTTTTGAAAAAGACTCGCAAGCGGAAACAAAGACGTCCATTTTGCAATTTTAATGTAGCATTATTGGTGAGGAGCGCGATCAAAAGAACGCTTACCTTAAAAAGTTGAGTCGGCAATCCCTCACATTCGACGATGCAGTACTTTTATCTGAGCTACAGTCGAAAAATGCACCGCTATTACTCTAGCAATCCCACCGGAGCGGAAATCTTTTACTCTCTGATTTTTTTACAGACGAATGGAAAATTTAATTTGGCTCTCATTTTGGGGCGCACCTGACTTTAAGGGACTACGATTCATATTTTAACTTCATTTCTCAATAAACTATTAGCCTGATGGATTGGATTTTGGAGGTCTTAAAATATTACTCACGAATTCCACAAGCGACTTCGTCGATTATTGCGGACGCGAAGTCGATGAGTTCAAATAGGATCCAAGTATCATATGGTTCCTTGAGGTTCGTACCAAATATTATCAAAATCGATTCTGTAGTAAAAGCGTAACAGACAGAGTAACTTTGATATTTATTATTTTAGTCTTGATTTTAAGATTTGATTAACAATTTCTTGAAAGTGAACTGCGATATGGATTTTTGAGTAACTAAGCAACGTAATGAATAATTAAGCAAGCCGAGGGAGGATGCCTGCTGACGACGCTTCTTGTACATTTTACGAGTCGTCTTGCTCAGTGAAAGGGATGTTGTGAAAACCCTGACGAAATAAACGTGAATTTCAAAATAATATTGATGTCGATCCAAAAGAGAGTTATTAACTTACTACTAATTTGGACACCATTCATTCAGGCTCAACTCGACGCTGCAGTGAGTCGATACTAAATGAAAAATAGTGCATTGAATTGAATCGTTTCGAATGCAATGTGTATGAATTTTAAACTGTCTGCATACAGATGAAGCAGGCATGTCGTGATTGAAAAACTGATTTAGATCAAGCCAGAATTCAGAGTGTTTTGTGTAGGATCATTTTGAGGTTTAAATATAACCAAGTAAGTAAAAGTCTAACGTAGAGCTGCTGGAGAAAAGACAAGATCAAACGTTGTAAGTGGAGATGGATTGGTCACACGCTTATGAGGGATTCTGATCACATCTAAATGCTTTGAACTGGAAGCTCCGAGGGAAAGAAAGCATGGCCCTCCTCAGCAAACCTGGCGACGCACCGTGCTGGCAGAACCGACGGCCATCGGATTGACATGGAGCGAGGTGAAGCGTAAAGCTCAAGTCTGATCGCGTTGGGAGACTACAGACTGTCAGCGCCCTCCACCCTAGCTAGGGAACATAGATCATAAGTCAAGTAAGTATATCCTCAATCGATCTGAAATATCAATATGTATGTTTTTAAAAACACACGAGTTCAATAATTTTTATTGAGTACAAAACGGTCGTCATAAACGCAAATGTAATTTACAACTAAATAACTTTTAGTTAGTTCCTAAAGGTTAATTTTGATGTAGTTTCTTTTAAATAATTGTTTATAATGATAGTTAAGTGTTTTTTTACATGTAATGACACCGACATAGCTCACAGAATTGCCAAACTTAAGTGGCAATGGACAGGGCACATTGCACGCAAAACAGTTGGTCGATGGGAGCAAAAGGTTCTGGAGTGGTGACTAGGTATCGGAAGACGCAGCGTTCGAAGACCTCCCACAAGGTGGACCGACCTGTGGTGCTATTCTCTAAGAAAACGCAGCGTTGAGGCAGCGCTGCGTTTTCTTAGAGAATAGCACCACTGGTGAGGGTCGCGGAAACACGATCGACGCACAGAACCAGTCGTTGTGGCGACGCTAGAGGCCTATGTCCAACAGTGGACGTCTTTTGGCTGAAATGATTAACAGCATTGATGAAAAATATTTTTTGCTTGGCATTAAAAATGTGACTACCGATTCAATCGTCAGCAAAAAAAAAAAAAAAAAATATATAATAATAATATTCCCCAATTGTCACACAACGCTGTCTAGTCCCAAACTAAGCAGAGCTTGTGTTATGGCTACTAGACAACTGATAAACATACTTATATATTTCTAAATACATACATATTAGATAAATTACACCCAGACACAGAACAAATGTGTTCGTGTGATCGTGCTCATCACACAAACATTTGTCCTGGGTGGGAATCAAACCCACGACCTTCGGCATAGCAGTCAGGGCCACTAACCACTAGACCAACAGGCCAGTCAAATGGATAAGTGTTAAAAAATCCTTGTATGAATGAAAAGTTATAAAAACTCCTAATTTATAAATAAAAAAAGCGGCAACATGTCACACGCAACTGGTATAGCTTAAAAAAAAAAACAATAGTTGTTGTACGGAATAATCGTCTAGATCAGCGAAAAGTATCGCTAACATATTCGGGCTCACGTACCGCCGCTATCAGCGCGACGCAGTCGAGCGCGAGGACTCCTGTGGCCCCCACTCCTTCGCTATTGTTTATTTCTAAGGATAATCTTTCCAACCGTTTAATGTAAATAAATAAAAGTAATGCCAACCCTCCTAAACAAACAGAAACAACGATTTAAAAGCGCGCACGACTTTTAAATTTTGGTATTTAGTAAAACGAGTACAGTACGCGGCAAATAAGTTGAACCCGTTGCTATGGTTACGCGCAGCTCCTCACCTCGATTGAGACCCAAAAATCGGTTAATGCGCATCCAAGGTCGGCCGCCATGATGGTTCAACTTGTGTGCTGAGGATTATACCTGTTTTAATGTGTGATTAGACCAAAGATTTTGGTAACATACGATTTTTAAAATCAATTTGTTTGTTAATGTTTAAAAAATAGGTCAAATATTATGTTATTTGATTTATTTTAGGGTTGTTAACTTGAATCAGACGCTTCAAAACATAAATCAGTAGTTCTCAACCTATTATTAAGCTTATGAATTTTTGTTATTAGTAAAAAAAAAATATATATTTATAGTTAGTCCTTAGACGTTCAGAAAATAAGTAAACTATGTTAACAACTACTATATTAATAATCTAAAAAAATATTCATCACACTTCAAATTTATTCACTTAATCAATTTGGAGTAAGATAGATATTTACAACTTAGTATTTTTTAAATCAAATGTAGTGAGCATGGTCGTTGAAAAAAAAAAAGAAAAACCAAAACCAAATTGCATCAATGTAACTTTTGAGTGAAACAAAATTGTGAGCTATTTTTTTGTTATTTTAGATCTTGCAGACCCCCAGATCTTCACGAACCGCAAGTTGAGAACCACTGAGATAAATAAAGTAACTATTAGTGGCCAGTCATTTTGTGCGTAAAGTGTAGAGTCTATAGGCGAAAGGTTTATTGCGGCTGATTGCGGCATGACGATGGGATGCAATTTCAGTACTCGGGCACACGCCGAGGGTACTATTTTAAGTACTCGGGCACACACCGAGGGTACTAGGGATTTTTAATCCAGCAATTTGTTGGTTGTTTCATATGGCTTCCGCTTGGCTCACATTCCAACGAAAATTTCCCAGTTATTAAAGGTAATTTGATATTTTAAAAGCTACAATATTTTTTTTTCTTGTATTTACCATCCTTGGTAAACTGGTAGGTTATGCCTATAGCATTAAGTCCACCTGTGTACGTTTGTGTTGCATGAAGTACATAAATACAAGAAATGTCAACGCAAAGTGCCTTAAAGGGGAAGGAAACTGATATATTAATTCTTTATCACACTTTAATATATAAAGGTACACATGTAGGCTTACATGATAACCCTAAAGTGTTTTATATCCGCATCGTTATGCAAAGTGGGGCCTAAAACAACTCTTCGTGAGAATTTTATGTTCGCTATCAGTTTAAACCGTAATTTAAAGGAGTTTATTTGGTTATTCGAGGTAAGGTATTTTTAAACAAGTTTCTGCTGAATTTTAATGCTTTTATAGTTTGCAGGGAACCGTATAGAAGGAGAAGTAATTATCTAAAGCCTGCTTTGTAGATAAGATAGCATTTTATAATAGGTCACTATTGAAAATAAAGTTTGTATTTTTTGTTTGATCAAGAGCGGACGTCTTTCGGCAGAAATTATGATTAACCTTTTGTTTATAATATGTTGATAAGTATTTAGCAATTTAAGGATAGAAACTTAGTTCTTCAAGACTATATTCAGTTACTAAGTTACCAGCATCAATGTAAGGCTTCAGACTAAAGGTCGTAGCACAGGTATCAACTCGGGAAGGGATCATCACCGTATCAACGCGACCCGTTCAGTATTATTTGTATGAAACTCCCTACTGCAGCGCACACTAATCGGTATCGTAACGTAATCGCCTCGCCTTGGGACAAGCTCAAAACCGAGGGCCGGTGCGTGGACAACTTGAAGTTCCCGCGCTTACGGCTCTCCGTACCCTAGCTTACGTCTATTCGTCCACGCCCCTCCCGCGGGCTGCGTTGCCGAACGTGCCGCCGTAAACTAGTGCCGTCTAGCCGTCAACCAGCGGTCGGCGAGCCGTAAGCGCGGCGTCGCCTAGCTGTAGCCGAGTCGACGTGCCGGAGCTTCTGATCCGGTTACGTTACGTTAACGCCTGTTTGACGCCAAGGGGAAAGGCGAGGCGGTGACGATCTGCTCCTGAGTTCATATGTGTGCTGTGACCCTGAATCAAGAGCTTGCGCGAGAACTACAGCGGGCGCAATGTTTGACGGCATAGCAATTTGTGCCACATGAGTTCAAAATAAATATTATTTTGTATGGCTTGTAGGTAGTTGTGCTGAAGTTGGGTATGTTATTTATGTGATTTTACATGTTTGTGAACGCACCCGCAAAGGTTTTTTATTAGAAAAAATTGCGTTTATCAGAATGAATTAAAGAAAAAACTTCCATTTTATTCTATTCACCATTTGCGTCTGTACTGATGTGACTATGGCGGCTACTTAGCATGTCGTGATTGACAGCCTCGCTGTCAGGCAATCTTCTGTTGTTTTACACAGAGAAAACTAATCTAGCTCCTACTTGCTGCTGCCACAACTAGCGATACATAATTATGGCCACGTAATCGGTTCCGCATCAGAAGACGGAGCGTTGGAAGGTCTCCCATAAGTTGGATCGATGACCTGGTGTGTGCTGCGGGAGTGCAATGGATGCGAGACGCACAGGACTGTTAATTGTGGCTTTGGGAACTTTGGACTTAAGGGAACTTTGTGTCCGACGACATAAAGAGAGCGGACGTCTGAGTGGACGGGTGGGTGGTGAGTGGTGTCGTTTGAGTGGACGTTTTTCGGCTGAAGTGATGATAATGATGATGATGAATAGCCTTCGTCACCGCGTGTTCACTTCACTGAAATAAGATGCTGTCAAAAACCCCGATTATCCTTTAGTCAATACCATCGGAATCCCTTTTAATTATATCTCAATCCCTAATTAAAAAGGGTTGGGAAACACAGAGAGCAATAAAAAATTAAAGACATAAAATTGTTTACAGAAATAGTAATAAACTTGTTTACTAGAAAGGAATTTAATCAAGTTGGTTGAATTCCTAACAGATTTTTTTTTAAAGCTTTGAATGGATTTTGTATTAACATAGTTGTTTCAAACAGGATCATAATTAAGGTGAAATAATTTGTTGGTGTATCAGCTAAAGTTGACAAAAAATAAAAAGTGCGTTTTGACATTTGTATTTTTACTACCTAGCGGCTTGTCCGGTGTAGTGTAGCTACTACTAAAATAATAATTAGGAGTTCAGTGTAGTAGTACTAGTACTAGCTACTCCAGATAAGCCGATAGGTAGTCAAAATACAAATGTCCAAACAGGCGCATTATTTTTTGACAATTATAATCATATTGAATAACTTTTTCATGAAATAGCTATTCAATAGGCTTAGTCAAACTAAAAGGATTGTTTTGATGATTTTAATAATTGTAATTCAGTAAATAAATACGTGTTACGGTCAATAATCATAATTTAACATAGACACTGACGTAAGAAATGCAAAAATCTTAAGAATATTTGAATTTTGTGGGCTACCTTGGAGCATCCAGCTCAAGGAGGGGTTACAATGCACCTAAGCTGGTACAAAATTTTAAAGTTAGCGTTATTTTAAATTACACTAACTTTAAAACCTTCTATGTATAACATAATTTTCAGTATATGCGAAATCTGAATGTAGTTAGTTCAGAATCAGTATCTGAATCGATTTCAATAATTTTTTCACCATGTCATACATCTTCTTCTTCTTCCTGCCCTTATCCCATATTACTTGGGGTCGGCGCAACACGTTTTTTTCTTCCACTCTATCCTGTCACCCGTCACACCAAACAAACATATTTAAAAAAGGTTATAAGTCTGACACTACCGATACTAAGTACATTTAATACAGGCAAGTCATAGCGGGCATTAGGCGCAGTCCTGAACATAAAACATAAAAACCCCTCAGCCATCTGGATGGCCTGGTGACCATGTATGTGGACCACCAAGTAACATAACTTCTAACTTCTTTGTGATTTTTTATGACATAGTTATGAAATTTTGAACACAGATTTTTCACGTAAAAATATTAGATACGTTTTTCGTGTATACTAAAACTAATGTTGTATACGAAAGGAAAAACTGACTGACATATCAACGTATAGTCAAAACTATTAATTAGCCCAAGAGCCCACGACGGCCAGACCTTCGTTTTTTAACAAAAGCCGAAAGTATTACTGTGCATGTCCTCTATACAGGTAAGAATGACCAGTGACAATAGAGTTTGGGTTGTGGTTACTTGGGCAGGTAACATGTAGAGAAGGTTACAAAATAACGAAGGTCTGCTTGTCGAGGGCTCTTATTCTATATTGGGACTAAGAGCATGCTTATTTTTGTAGTAGGGAGAAAACACTCCAATGTTCAAGTTTATTTTTTTCCTGAAGGTTTTCATTTAAAGTTAAAACAAATTCGTACTAAAGACTTAAAAACTTGGGCGTTCTTATTTCTTAGTTGCACTAATTCAGCACAAAAGGTAGACGTGAACGTAATACTGCTCTAGTTAACTTTTCGGCTTACCCGTCTAGTGCTGGATGTTGGCGGGACTACTTAACTCTTGGTCGACGTACTTTGTATTTTTAGATTGAACTGTAAAACTATCCTAAGAACAACAGACATTGTAAACGTGTATTCAGTATTATTCCACGAAAACATATATTTTTTAAATTTTAATTTGGAAAATCATCAAACAATAAACAATTCCTCCTACTCTGGTAAGAGCAAGAGGGAGTGTCACACTTTTAACGTTTCTTTTTTTAGGTGGGAAATCATACAATTACTTCTATATGACACGTTCTCTCGGTTTCAAAGAATCACCCATCTCCTTGAGGCGCGTAGAACTTTACGTACCGTTTTTGACTCGGGCATGGTCCGGACGACTGCTGGACGGCCAGACGGCAAGCTACCCATAGTATCCATAGTTCGTTTACTGACTGAAACTGGGGTTTGGGGGAACTGAAGTTCTTGGCGTCCCAGGGCAACGATTTCCACAGCCCTAGCAGGCACGACAACATACTTCAAAGCAATTTATCATACTCAAAGTGACCCGAATAATATAGAACTTTCCGACAGACACAGTGACCAACGACTTGGCACTATAGCCGATCCATTTTTCCGATTCACAAATACCGATAACATCACTTTAAATGACAGCCTTTATGTAACGGAGCCCCATGATTTCAACTCTGACGATTTATCTGCTCCACACCCGCATTATTCCGGTAACCGCACCGCGTTTGCCTCGATCCCAATATCGAAATTCGAAAAAAGGACACGTTTAAAAAAAAATAAAAAAGAGCGACACGTACATAAATTAGTAGCGAAAAAATGGCTTCTCCGCATAACGTGAGATATGGCCAATATAACGGGCATGATGTACGCTGGATGGGAGTCGCGCGGTCAATATTGATACGCCTTTATGACCCATTTACCTTTTCGGTTGGCGCGTAGCTCGGGCAGGCTCCGGCGGAATTCCGCCAGGCAGCCGTTTCAAAATTCACGCGGCTTTTCAAAAGCGCTAACTTGTTTACTTTGGTGTGACCGGCTCCAGTACAGTTGCTACGAGTCTTTTAACATATATGCTACGTAGCGTGCTACGAGCTGCGGTGTGATGCGGTGCTACAACCGCGTAGCAAGCGTAGGCCTATGTTTATTTTGCAAGTTACATAGTGTAATTTAAGCAGCGCTGCGTTTATTTTTGCTTCGTCTACGTAACTCAATTTATACGACAGACTACGTAAAAATGCTCGCCCACTCAATATTTAATCTATTTGACCGTTTATCTTCTCAAAAAATGTTCTTTCACTTAAAAATCTTAACTGGTATACTTTAAATAGGGTACTTTGCGTACGTTGTTGAGCACAAAGTGAGCATTAGGTGGGTGGTTTACTTCATCACTCTTCCTGACGTCCGCGAACTATTCTGAAATCGTTCAACACTTGCAATCTCAAAGTGTGGGGCCATATCGTCTGCTGTGTTTATTTTTAAATTCTTTAGAATTATTTTAAAGAATTATTTGAACGACAATCAAATTACAATTATTTTTTTCATGTTATTATAGTCAGGTACCTACAGTTTTCTATTGCACTGCTATTGTTCAAAATAATTATCGTTGTTCTAGAACTCAAAGAGGGAGTGAAGATTCACAGGTGGGTTTTAGTCAGTAAAAGTCTGTCGCTCCCTCTCGCTCCAATAAGAGCGCGAGAATTTTTTATTTATTTATTTTTAAGGAAGCTTATAGACGAATCTATATAATCTATACATATAAAATAAAGTCGTGTTAGTTACACTATTTATAACTCAAGAACGTCTGAACTGATTTAGCTGAAAATTGGTGGGAAAGTAGCTTAGAACCAGGAGAAGGATATAAGATGATTTTTATCCCGTTAAATAGAGGGTAGGGGGGTTAGTAGGGTAGAGTAGGGTAGAGCGAGAGCGAAGCCGCGGGCAAAAGCTAGTAACAAATATATTAAGTATGGAAAACTGTTAATAACCAGCTTTATCATATATACATCTACTATTATGCGTTGACTAGGAAAATTACAATGCAAAATAAGATTTAAAATAACTCTAGAGCAGTGGATTTCAAAGTTGAGTGGACCCAGACCCACCTGATACCTAAAACCTTCACATAAAGACTAATCTCTTTTATTTGATAAAAAAAGATATGAACTTTTCTATGCAATATGCGTTTGAATGAAGGATTGTTCAAGCAAATTTAAGTTCAATCGATTTGCTGGCAACCTCCTTGTCTATATTCGATTATATAAAAGTGAAATACCAGTCACTGATTAATCACGAAATCTCGGAAACTATAATACCTATAAACTTACAATTTGGCAGGTAGGTTCTTTATAGGGTGTAGACGTCCGCAAAGAACGGATTTTACTAAATTCCACCTCTAAGGGACGTCTACCGGACGATCGGACAGTGAGCTACCAATTGATCACCGTCCGCAAGCCCGTGCCTATGGTGACTAGAAATCGGGATCGCAATCCCGGCGGCGGCTGGGCGTGCGCCCCGTTTCCTTTGCCTCATGCGGTCGGCCTCCTCCTTTGCTAGCATTACTGCTTCGCAGAAGGAGGCGACCGCTTGCCATCCCTCCTCACTCCGGACCATGGCCTGAACCAAGGCCCGGCGAGAGAGATCGCTGCCGCCGATCACCCCCACGAGGATACGGCGATTCTCTGCCCAGGCGGGGCACACCTCTACAGTGTGCTCCACCGAGTCCTCTGGATGTTCCGCACAGTGTCGACACCCGGGCGACCCCTCCGCACGAATCCGGAACAGATACTTACCGAACTTGCCATGTTCGGTAAGGACCTGCATCGTGCGGTAGTTGAGAACACCGTGAGGTCTTTCCAGCCACGTCTCAAAGATGGGACTTATCGGCTCAATTGTGGGGCACCCAACCTCGTTACCAACATCACAATATCTATATTATGATGAGGTTTTGCATAAAAAAAAGTAATAATATATAATATTTTCTTTTGGTATATCAAATATATTAGCGTACCATTAATACAAACTTTTTGGCGGTGACGAAAAAAATAATAAAAGTTGATATTTTCAGTATCAAAGTTTTATTTCGATTAGTTCTTTGATATCAAAGTGGCTGGTATACGGGCTGATTGCCAAATTTATTTGTCGTTAAACCTACATAGGCAGTTGACTTCAAATATGTGTGGAATAATAAAATTAGATTTAGTTTACCTACTATTTTTATTTAGTCGAATTTATAGTAATGTTCTAAAGAGAAAAGATTAGTATCTTTATTTACAACTAGCTGACCCGCCTAATAGTCTACGAATATCCATATTTTCTCACTGTTCCCTGAGTATCTCGAATATTTCAAGCCAAATCGGTCCGGCCGTTCTCGAGTTTTAGCGAGACTAACGAACAGCTATTCATTTTTATATATAAGATGAATAAAATCAAGAACAACTGGACCGATTTTCAAAATTATTTCAACAGTAATAAATATCACACTACGCCACCTAGTCCTAAACTAAGCAGAGCTTGTGGTATGAGTACTAGACAACTGATAAACAAACATATATATTTCTAAATACATACATATTATAGGTAAATTACACCCAGACACAGAACAACTGATCGTGCTGATCACACAAACATTTGTCCTGGGTAAAAATCGAACCCACGACCTCCAATATAGCAGTCAGAGCCACTGACCACTAGACCAACAGCCAGACAGTAGAATATTATTTTATCACCGAGTGGCATAGGCTATATATTTTCCAATTTAACGCGGGCGAAACCGCGGGCAATAGTTAGTAATAAGTCTTTACGAAATTGACGTTTTTTAAAACGGGTTTCTTTGAAGTGTTGCTTTTATATCTTTGGATTTTTTGAGGAATGCGGAACAGAGAGTAAAGTCCCACATACCTCCGTTGAAAAGGGAGGATCCTCTGACCAGACTGGTGTTAAGTCTGGTGGGCTACTGCCCGATAGATGATTTCGGGTTTGTTCTTTATGTTCTAATCGCGCCGCGAATCTTACTTGCGCGATGCAGGATTAGGTCATTTGTGACGACATAGATGTCACTACAGATTGATTAGGAATTATAAATTCGAATAAACTTTTTGTAAAAGGAACTTTATTATTTTTTGAAATAAGGTATTTATTGGTTTCTTGTGTTTTATATTTTCTGTAATATCGCAGTACTTATAACTATGAAAGCTAATAAAAAACGGTTTTACATATTAAGAGCACCAACATATACTCCTTATAAAAATGAATAGTATATCATCCCCGCTCACTTTAGAGCCCGTGGCTTGAAACTGAAGAGTAACGATAGAACTTTCAAACTGTATTGAATGCTTGGAGAATTTAAACACTACCAACTACAGTTCGACCGAGGACAAGCGTCTTCGAAAACTATTGATTATATACTTAAATATTTGTTTTACAGTCGTTATGTAAGAGTATTTTTAGGGTACCTTACCTCATAAGGAAAAAATGGAACTCTTATAGGATCACTTTGTTGTTCGTCCGTCTGTCTTTTTGCCTATCTGTCAATACCGGTTATCTCGGAAACACATAAAGGTATCGATTTAAAATTGATACCTACTATATACTCCCTTGAAGCTGTTAAAAATTCAAATTTTTAGGTTGACGTTAAAAAACGTATATTTCGACACTTTCCAGGGAATCAAAATTTACAGAGTACTTCCCGTTGACCTAGAACCCTAAAATTAGGATGAAGCAAGGTCTTATAGCATAAGTATAGTGAATAAATCTAAAAACTGAAAATTTATAGTGACGTCCCAAAAAAAAAATTCGATTTGGAAAAATCTTTCGGGACTCGATTTGGGAATTGAACTATTTACGTAAATAAATTCGTTTGTACGGAACCCTTGGTGGGCGTGTTTGATTTGTACTTGCCCAGTTTTTTTTTTAATTTTAAGCGCAGGTTAATATATAAAGTATATTCAAACTCCCATGGCATTGTTTTCTGGAGCTCTAATCGAATTCAACTAGCATTTATAGACTTGCGTCGGCCAGCGACTTTTTTCGTATGAAGAGAACGAGAGAGAGTTTAGTAAGTAGAGAATTGTGCCAAATGAATATACACCCGTACTATTCCAGGATATAATCTACTTGTGTACCAAATTTCATTTAAATCCGTTCAGCCCTTTGACGGTGAAAGCTTGACAAACATACCTACGTAAAATTAAGTATACAAATTTTCGTCTTCAGTGTGATTTCACTGTAAAACCTCCATTAACTTTTTTCATGCAATTATTGGAGTTAGTGTCTTAAAATTTAGTATACGAGGTTTTAGTCTAAAAAAATTAAGTCCAGCATAGCGACATTAGGCAAATAACTGATTGTGTTCTTTTTAATTAACATCGTTAAATTTTGATCGTTTTAATCCCGTGGTGGCTCGATCCGGTACATGAAACAGTATCGATTTGTAAAGATAAAATAAAAAAATAAAGTACTTTTTTTCTAAAACTCGAATTAAAATAAGCATGTACGCAATTTTTTTTTTAAGGAAACGAGTCAATGACATTGTAGGTAGTTGTCGGTCGTTGCGTACTAACTACCCACAGATCATTGAACTCGCCTTGTTTTATGCCAAATTTCAAAACTCTAGGTCAATGGAAAGTACCCTATGAATTTTGATTCCTTTGTGAGTGACATAAACGGTCGTATCTTTCGTTTTCCTTAATCTTAAAAGTTTAATTTTTTCACAGCTTCAGGTTACCGCAGATTTGAGTATATGGTTTCAGTTTCAACTCTATTCCTCCACGCGTTTTCAAGATAAAGGGCGTTGACAGACAGACAGACAGACGGATAACAAAGTGATCTTATAAGTGTTCACTTTTTCCTTTTTGAGGTACGGAATCCTAAAAATCATGCATAAATAGTTCTAGGACATGCAGGTTTCCCTCACGATGATTTCTTTCACCGTCTTGAGAGCAATGAGGATGAAAAAAATACACAAAGTACTGAGCCGGTTTCAATTTGTATTCAAAAAGTACATACACCTCGTAATCCGAGGCCCTGAGACACAACTGCTCTTAGAAAATTATAGCCCAGAGCTAAACGATTATGAAAAACATATTTTAATTTTAAAAACTCTTCAAATAAAAGACATAAAAGATCAAGTGTTGCCAGAAAATAAAATAGTGCGGCGAACATTGTAAAAGCCACAGTATAAAATCGTTTCGTGTTGATTGCGCATTGATTGTGCAACTGTCGAACCATTCGATGCACTTTCAAGAACTTTTTGCGGACGTGTGGTGTGCCAGAATGCGTTGCTTTTTATCATCCGTACTCAGTTCCCATTCCGTTAAACTGATATTTGATTGTACTATAAAAACTTAATACGAATTCGTTCCGGTTGAATAGCCATAGCTTTAGTCGTAAGTTGATTTTAATTATGGAAAATCTTGCGTAACGAATTAATAAAGTTGCTTTAACTGTACAGTTTGCAATCTGATCGTGAAAATAGGTTGAATGCAAAAGATAATTACAGTACGATCTCATTAAAAGACCAAGTTGTGAAAAGATCGGCAGCAAGTCCATTACTATTGGAATGATAACGAGTTGAACTAGTCAAAGAGATAAAGACTATCGGGTGATTTCTCGCTCTTTCATATCGAAAACACAGTAAATTGTTTTCATTGGATAAATGTCGAAGTGACCAAATTGGGGGTGCTTTAGTAAGAACAGACCCTCGTGAAGGTGTCGACTCATAAAATAAATTGAAATGCTTCGTCGATCAAGATTCGCGGCAGGACGCAGCCCGCTCAGAGCTCCAACGATAAATCAACTTGCCGCTTTTATGTATAAAAAAGGAAAAAGAGCAGGAAAGTCGTTTATTTGTTTCCAAACTATATTCGAACGGTTCCCAAGCTTCAATACTTTAATAAAAATCTTGCTGTGGAATTGAAATTTCACATTTCGTCGCACTGGCCTCGGTGGGGGGAAACAGGGTTTCAGAATACGGACACTGGGGAAAAATGGATAACTGCTAAACTTTTCGCGTTTACAGCTTTAATTAGGTAGAAAATGCTCTCTTAGCCGAAATGTGTAAGTAAGGCGTTACTTACAAGAGATTCTTGTTATGGGGTTCTGAGTTTTTAGCGCTACTTGAGTCAGTTATAACTCATATAAGCGGTGTTATTTTTTATATTATTTATTCTTTGTCAAACATTTTTTTCTGTCCACCAAGTTGAAGCTAATAAGACCGCAACATTTGATATCTATGTAAAACTGCGGGATCCCTTACGCATTCACATAAAACTAATTCTCGAATAAACTCAATGATTGTCGCTTGATCCGAATAAGTGGTTTAGGGCTAACAAAGAGGAACCTTAATAAAGGTCGTGATTGACCACCAAACTGAGCCCGGATCATCGGCCCTTATTGCGTGATGTCCCGTACTCGGAAATTCAGGATTATTCTTGCTTTTTCTCTCGCACATAACGCAAAATCTGATTCTATTTCGTTCTTTTTTGGATTTAACCGTATGTTTAAGATACATTCGTTGTGAAAGATAAATGTAAGATACTTCAAAACATTTTGTAGGTTTAAAAACCAATAAAATAGGTACCTAATAATGCTAACACCGTTCTTATTTATGCTCTGGGTTACAAAAAAACAGGTGAATCGACTGGTTATGCCGATAACAAGGTACCTAATATTCGTTGAGAAATGCCCTCAACTAATATTCTCGCTAGCAGGGGTCCGGTGAGAAAAATGAAAAAGTTTTCGTTCCCCTATTGTATTTGGTACGCTTGACATTAGATTAATTCCTTTACCATTCTGTCTGTCCTGGTGAAAGCCTCTTGTTCTCTCTTCCACTTGAAAATAATTTATCGAGATTAAAATTTATGAAAATGAAATTTTACTTTGCGGCGTGAATGTTCCGCTTTTGTTGTTGCTGAACTTCAAGAATTGGAATAAAAAGAATTTATATATTTTAATGATAAATGAGTTGTAATTTGATTAAAAATCTGCTGTAGAACTTTATGTTTTAATTAAAATTACTGTGAATAGTGGACAATAAACGGCTGCTGTTGATTTAGTATTTGTTGTACATGATATTGTGACACCATTTTGTGAATAATATCATCTCTCTCGCCTATTCCCAACCAGCTTGGCGTTGGTTTCTATTCTACTCGGATGCTGCTGAATACCTGTTTTTTTCTTCTTCTCTGTCGTTTCGCTCTTGGCAGAGCGGTCGTGGTCACGTTGAGGCGTCCACATTGGTGATAGAGGCGGACACAGCTTTCTTAACGATCTCCCGCCATCTCTCTCTGTTGGAAGTCTGTCGGGCGCAGTCTGACACGCAGTTACCCGCAGTTACCTGTTTTTTTATGGTAGGTATAATCATCCAATGACAAATCCCGCCCTTGGGCGGAGCGGGAAGTAGTGTCAGACTCTTACTGACTAAAAACCTACCCCGTTCCTTCGTAGCCTATCGTGTCGGGGCCGGGTATTCCTTTCGGAAGTTAACCCATGACCCCAGTATGCTTCGACCCTGTTTTGCATAGAACGACTGCCTTTCAGACTCCATAACCTTAGATTTAATCAAAACAGCTGAGATATGTAGAACGCTTCTAGCGCGTGGACCGCTGAAATTCTGCCTGTATGGCACGATTTCACATCGGTCGCGACAATCAAATACATTTGGCGGCTAACGCAATTTCGCTTAAACGACAGCGCCCGCTCTTATCTCTGTCTTTGTCTATCAGTGACTACATAATAGGTTTACTACTGTGATGACAATAAGTGTCATAGATATCTGAGTTTCGAGTCTTGGTTTTCTGATTGCGATGTTAATGCGTAACGTACGAGTATATTTCTTTTTAATGTATCAATGTGTAAAAGTTACTGGGCAACACGTTGTTCCTTAGAGACTGATGGTCACACTCTCAAAGATCAACGAATGACAAACCGAGACCAACGGCTTTCCTTGCTTTCCGAGGCACGGGGTGTCAGTAATGTCCTAATATGAAACTTATTAGTGAGAAACTTAATAGCGTTAGTGGAGGGCATTGAGTGTTACACAGATGCAAAAGGCATGATATAGGTAGGCAACTTAGTAAGACTGTTCGCATTCGACGGGGCCATAGGTTTGCAGCCCCAAAACTTAGTCAGGCAAAGTTAGGGACGCCAGTATCGCCTATACTGTACAGCCATTTTGATATATAGTCCTATTTCTTGTAAATAGCAATAAAGGGCTAATAGCCGTTTTACCTTGATTTTTTTATTATAATATTGAGTTAGTTAAGAGTAAATTAGTTGCCTCGGTTTTGCATAACTGATTCAAATAACTTTTGTTTTTGTCTGTCATTCTATCAAACAAATCAAAGGTGGAGTTAGTGCGTAGGCAGAAATAAAACTTTTTATACAATTGTAGAGATTGAAATATTTGTTTTAGGTAGCTAAAAAATATTTTAAATAAATTTTTGATCAATTAAATCAAAAAGTTAAAAATATTTACGCAAAAAATATGAAACCGTTTTCATTTAATTTTATTATTGCAATTAAATGACTTATCTCTTTATGATAATCTTTTTTTATAACTACCTATCTGGAATCGTTCACTTTTTTCGACTTACGCTACTACCACATGATTATTAAACATTTATTTTTTTATTTTTATAGCGATATAAGCTTTAAAATTTCGAAAATTTATTTTATCGATGTCGATAGCATACGTGGTAGTTATACCAAATATGATTGACTGTATTAAAAAGCCATGAGAAAATGGTGAAATGACAGTATACATCATTACCTCTTTTGTTTTCACGAAGAGGTTTGTAAAGAATGAGGCTGCAGATGATAGATAATACAGGGTAAGTGAGTTACATTTGTTCTTTTTTTTGTGGTGTGAAATCATTCGATAATTTCTCCCTTTCTAGTGTGAAGCGAGACAGAATTTTACTGAGTATAACCATAAATGTGTCCTTTACTTGCATTTATGTTCTAGGACCGCGGTTTTCCTTTTAGGTCCACAATTCTCTGGGGCTTAGATGGGCGACGAGCTTTTAACATCAAAGGTTTTAACGTTAATAATGAAATTATAGCTTTTATACTCTATTTCTGAAATTTATGTACTATTTTTCTGTTATTCTAAATAATAAGTCATTTTGCCACGCCTTATCAAAAGGAATATTTACAAAGTTTATTTCTTTCATTCAAAAAAAATTCTAAGGTACGAGTATTACTTCTATCTAATCTATATATATAAAAGCGAAGTACCACTCACTGATTAATCACGAAATCTCAGAAACTATAACACCTACGAACTTAAAGCAGGTAGATTCCTTACGGGGTGTACACGTCCACTAAGATCGGAATTTCACGAAATTTCACCCCTGGAGGGGTCCCTACGCGGGTGGCCCCCACCCATGGCTCCGCCACCAGCAGTACCTGACGCGGACCACGACGACGACGATGTTCCAGAGGTGACCGAGGTAGAGATGAGAGTGGCGGTATGAAGGCTGAGTGCTAAGAATATCACCCCAGGACCCGATGGAGGCTTGCCATGGAGGCTTTCGGGGCCAGTTCTCACTTCGCTGGCAGACGGGAAAACTGGTCCGCACCGTACGCGCGGGCTTGCGAACGGCGTGCAATGGGTAGCACGCACACTGTTCCCGCAGGCCTCAAGGAGCTGTCAGCAAACCGTAGAGGCCCAGCCTGTTACATGCAGGCAGGCAGGGTCGAAGCTGCTTGGGTCATGGATTAGCTTCTGAAAGGAAGGCCCGGCCCCGGCACGATTGGCAACGAAGAAACGGGGTAGGTTTTTAGTCAGTAAGAGTCTGACACTACTTCCCGCTCCGCCCAAGGGCGGGATTTGTCATTGGATGATTTTACCTACCATAAAAAAAAACCCTAAGGAGGTAAACCGATTTTCGCGCGGGCGAAGCCGCGTGAATGCAGAAAGAGAAATGCAGAAGCTAGAACATTATATAAAATTTTTGTGTCACAGTGTTTTTATTGAACTCTACCGAAAAGGCATAATTATTTTTTTTATGATTTTTTTGGTCTGAGTAAACGTATTTTTACCCCCTATTCCCCCATTTTTTCTATTATTATTGATATGGCAGTACAATGTTTGCCAAGTCAGTTCGTATACATATATAAGTATACATCTCAGCTAATAAAATATATAACTTTATAGTTATACAAACTGAAAATAACAATTTTTTTTACCCGTTTACAGATAAATGGGTAAAAAAATTGTGTATTTAATAACTATCCTGATTTATATATTTTTGTGTACAAAAGAGTATTTTTTGGATTTTTTTAAAGTCTCTTATAGAACCAAGGAGGAATGAGTAATATAAAGCGAAGACCTTTTTCTTCGCTTCATAACAAAAAGCAATCCTAAACATTAAAATCAGCAGATTGAGAACAGATCACTTGTAAACCGCAGCTGGATTTCCAACAAGTAATATAATTTAACAACCGACTTACCTCTGGTCAAAAAAAAACTTATGTACATATGTCCATAATAAAATAAAAGAAAGCACAAACAAATAAAATCCGTAATGGTTTCCACTTTGATTGAAAAATTAATTTCATCCATTTTCCAACATATCATTCGGTTCGTTTCCGAAACCTTTACGTTTTTGCGACATTAAAAGGCCATGGATTTCATTTTAACATTCAATACACGTTATCAAAGAAACGTTGGTGTAGAAAAAGTTATAATCGAGCAATGAAAGCCCAACACACGTACGTTGTACGCTAATGGCACCTATGGCTTTGAAACAGGTGCTCCGTCTCCAGCAGCCAAGTTTTTACAGCCATTTTTCATAAAATACATTTCAAGTCCGTACTTGAATTTTTTTAAAGTACATCGGTATTCGTATTTTTAATTGATATTTTTATTACAGCGGATTGAAAATTTGCTTTTGCAGTTCTATAAATAAAATTAATTTAGTAACGGTTGTATTTCGTTTTTATGTTAGAATTAATAATTTAAAGTCAGATTAAATTCATTTTTAAATTTTAAACAACTATTAAATATACATAAATGGATTTATTTTTTTCCGTTTCAGAAAATTGTTTGTCTATACCTTATTACAGTTTGCTTATTTTTTCTCAGAATACTCGTAAATATGATTATTTGTAGGTATAAGAATTCGTTACTTAGAAACCATGCGAAGAAAAAAATTGACTAAAATTATCAAATAATTCAACATACGATATAACCAGCTTTTCTTTTGTAGATTTTTTTTTAATATTGTGATATCTTATTACGCTTCTATACTTACTAGGAGGAAAGATTTGTTTTTTCTATGTTTGTATTTTTACAAATAAAAATACAAAATGATAAAAAATTAACAAACTCAAATACTACTGGATCGATTTTTAAATTTACTTTACCAATCGAATGCTGCTTCATTACTAAGTAGCATGGGGATACGGGCAAAGCCTCTAGCAATCGCTTGTTGTATTTTATATTATTCAAAAATGTTGTGATTAATTCAAGTACTCTTACTTAGAGTGGAAACCATTAAGTTACTGATTTCGGCCCTCTTTTGAAGCTCTCTCAAAATTAATATTATACTTTTGCCAGTTTTAATTAGAGTGTTTTGTAAAATCTTGTTTTAATATTATTGCTCATTGAAATACAATGCTGATTCTGAAAGACGTAAGACTGACGAAGGCAGTCGATCGCGGTAAAAAAAAATTAAAGCCGTTTTTCGATTTTCCTTAGCAGAATATTCAGCAACTTCTCCAAAATTCTTGCTCGTATCCTATTATAACTATGTTTTTCGTATCTAATTGAATATGCAACATTTAAAAAGGAGATTTTCATATAAAATTAAATGTATTTTGGATTAGTTTTGGATCAAAAATATTTTCTCTTTTACTTATTATATAATGATTACATTTTCTATTTAAAATAAAATGACATAGTCATTTAATATTGACCAAAAGTTATTTTGGTGAAATCTACAATTCAAATGAACAAAGTAGATATTTATTTTACTCGATATCATAATACATGACCCCAATGAATTAAAATATAGCCCTTCCATGCATTAGTGCTGTTTGGTTATTTAATTTGCATATCAAAATTTTATCAACATCTCATTTCCCTAATTTGCATTGCTGATTCGCAAGTTTGATCGACCTAATTGAATTTTGATACGATTTTATAATGTTATAGCAAAACAATATCGCGGTAAAAATATTGTGTGGATTTTAAAACCCGTTTTATTTTTTCTACGACGTGGATATTTTTCCTACGATTACTTCGCTGTTTTTATAGCATTCATAAAATGTGCTCAAAACTTTGAATGTTTATAACTGCGCTTATTATTATTCGCTGTTTGGACATTTTATTTCATTTAAAAAGAAGTTGTGAAATTGCTTATTGTTATTTTAATTCATAACCGCGATTCTCTAGTCTATTTTTTATATTTCGAACACGTGTAAAGTCAAAAATTGCACGTACGAATATTATTTTATTGAAATATCTGATAGCAAAACTGACAATTATGATTTTGTGGAAGTTTGCGAATTCCCGATGCGCGAAATAAGGCCGCAGAAAATGTTGCCGCAAATTGTTGCATATTCATCCAGTACAAATTGAAGTACAGCTTAAATTTAACTTAAAATAATCTTAAATTAAGTGTACTTAAATTATTACAAATTACAGAAATAAAAAACTAATAAAATAATTAACAATTTAAAAACTTAGAAATAAATCAGAACTTAAACTAAAATTACACAAAAAGATTCACAATAAAACCATTTAATTTACGTGTTATTTCGCAGATTTATTGAGTTTTTTAAATTATCTGCAAACACATCACCATAAAAAAAAAAATACAATTTAAAACATTTAAATAAAAATAAAAAGATGTCTTAAAATTAAAACTTACCTTTAAAACGCCCAATTATTCACCAGCAGCAGGCACCAAAGTCATAATGTTCAGAGTTTTCATCACCGAAAATATCAGTCACTTCACAGCAAAAACTTCCCTAATGCAGGTGGGAAGCGCATGACTTCGACCGAGGTACCGGGAGCGAGTTGGGAGTTCCGACCCAACTCGCTGGCTCTTCACTGAATTCTGAGGCCCGAGCATGCCTGCCGGCCCATTTATCCTTGCTGGGGTGATACGCGCAGGCGTCCAGCACCCTGTTGCTTCATAGTGAAGGGGAAATTTAGCGTGCCGATATCGATAAAAATATATTTAATTTGCATATTTTAATTTTGTTTTTAGAATCTTGTGATGATTTGTTATCTAAAGGGTTATTATTACTAAATAAGAAAGAAGGAGGTAATAAAAGTCATGTTTTATTTTTTAAGTCGTAACAGGAGTCAAAAAAAAAATGTTTGAGAGTGAGCACGTAATTGTAGCAGAAAGAGCTTATGGTTGTGAATTTCCTGTAATTTTAAGACTAAGCTATAAGATAAAAAAATTAATTTTTTAAAGTTAAGTATGTTTTAATACGAAAGTAGTTTTTGCAAATTATCCATCATCCAAAATATATCACAAACTTGCTAAAAGCAGAACTTAGTTATAAAACAATTTTATAACATAAAGTTAAACATTTTTCATCATATCCCATCACTATTTTGTATGACAATCAAGAAATTAATATAAACGTTGCAAAGTTCGAGAAAAATAAAATATAATAAATATTTTCGATATCATCGACAGACGCGCGACCTGACGTCACTACACATCTCCCCTCACACCCGGACAACCTGTAACACCCCTCCCCTCCTCCCTATCGTTTAAACACTGACTTATCAAAAAACTTATGTTTAAGTTAGATGCCATTACAAGTTTTGCCACAGAAAGGGAGACGGGGGCAAGAATCCACCCGTGGTTGCCCCGGTTGCCCCAACCGATACCCGCTCCATCCTTAAAGAACCTCTTAATTAAGATATTTGGCGGATGGTTTTCTAGATCCTTAAAGTTGTGCCATAATCTGATTACGAGACAATGTAAGTTTTAACGAAAACAGGAGGGACGGAATATTAATTATCTCAAGATTTTGTCTCGATCGTTTTCATAATAAACTCAATAGAAATCTTTTACGCAAAATTATCGAGATTGAGTCCCGTAGAAGTAAAGTCCGATAGCGCTGGGAGATTTTGTATGAATTATTTCTCTTTTTCAAATGTGTCTGCGAACTCAGTACTAGTTTTTAAAGCTTCGGGCTAAAACAGGAAGATACTTTTCATTTATTAAAATGCAGACACGGAACTCTCCATTATGGATTTGACAGTGCAGGAAAATATTCACTGCAATTCTTTCTTTGAGTTGAATAAATTAGAACTAAACGATCGGCAGTCAAACTTCCCTTACCTTTCTATTTTAAATTATCCGAATAAAGTTACAAAATAATAATCTTACGTCATAAATACGGTTCTCTGAGTGTATTACGCGGCAAATAAATTAAACCCGTTACTATGGTTACGCACAGATTGAGAGCCGAAATTCGGATACTGCTTCTTCAAGATCGACTGCCATGTTGTTTCAACTTGTGCTGAGGATTATACGAAAGGATTTTCCAAAGCTAAGGTTTGTTAATTTCATAAGTGAAACTGTAGTGTAAAATATTCATATAAGCAGTTATTTATTTATACACCACTGATTTTTAATTAGTACACATACTTAAAGGGCTTATTAGAAAAGGTCTTGTTATTATCTAAGTAAAGTCTCAATAAATAATATTCATAAACAACAAAATTATGAGCGTTTGTTTATATCCCAAAATTTCACTCAATTTATGGAAAAATTGTACAGGTTATTGTTTATGAATCAAAGAATGACAGTAAAAATGAAAAAAGACTGCGCTTAGAATTTTCTAGTAGTAGTTGTTATGAATGATTGATTCAATTATGAATTTAGCAATTATGACCAATTTTCGTGGAAAGCTTTTGGATTATTTTTTTTTTACTTTTGACTACACAAATAATAATATGATCGGTAATGGGTGCTGATTGAGCTCCATTTTTTGTGCACTAATAAAAAAATAGGGGTGTATTATTTTATATATTTGCATTTATTTATAAAGGAGCGAGCAAAACTCATTAAAAAGTCAAATATTTAAATTTTTCATTAGTACTGCTACAACACATAATTCAGAACTATCCGACCTTTTGCAAGGTAAACCCTTTTCTGACGATCTGACTAGTTACTGGACTTGCCTCTGCTTTGAATAAATTAGAATACAGGTATTTCACAGTCAACCTTACTTACTCACAATAGTGTAGTTCAAATAATGCTTCATTTTAAGTTAAAAACTACCAGTACAATTTGTTTGTCTTTCACAGTAAAATTAATGTTTAAAATTATGCTTTTCAACGTCAATATATTTATGAGGTAGCATGTTTTCTACTCATGTTGTGTAGAAACTCGTCTAAATTTCATAATATTACGGCAGCGCTCTTACAAAGTTCTGTTTTCCTGGTAAAACGGTTTTATGGGGCTCCACACATGTGTTCATATCCTTTTCAAACTTGTGTTCAGAGGTTACGGAATGTGATATAAGGAAAAATAATGACATCGTTTCGCGACCACCTCTTACCGAAATAAACTACGCGATTATACTTCTTCTAAATTGTCAGACTGCTATCTTTTTATGTTTTAAATTATTTTTATTCCCAACAACGTACTAGTAGCGCACACTGTATAATAATAAATTATACAAAAAAAAATATAATAATGAATATGTAACTGATAATTGTATGGACCAAATATGTGTGAATTAACCGCTCGAAGGTCGATTGTACATACGGTTAATATAAAGATTTTATTTTTATTTTACTGTATATTCTCAGCTTTAGGATTACGAAACAATCTAAAATGTTGCGTCAAAGCTTCAAAGCCTGGAGCTTTGATGTAGCGTTGCTAGCTTGCCGATTTTCTACCAGTTGCATTTTGGGGAGCGTGCGTCGAAATTGCATAATTTAATTCCGCCAAGCCCGTTTCACCATTGAATCACAAGACGTACGGCGATGCGCCACCATTACATGGTTGATATTCCTGCCATAGGCAGAAACTTTCAAAAGTTTTAGGAATACATTTAATATGTATACAGATAAAGAGTGAAATTCCCTGTCAGAGTCTGTATTTCCGTTAACTATAACCTGAGGTTTTTTTTAGTCTGCTTTTAGGCAAGCGTGTTTCATCGTCAACCACACCATAGTTTACCATCAGCTGAGATTACGGTCAAGCGCAAGTTCATAGACAGTAGAAGTAATTTAATATATTAGTTCTTTGTTCTTTAAAAATCGACACGTGAAACTGTTGATGCCGAGCTAACAGCTTAAATATAATTGTGCATCTAACTTCGTTTTCTGTTAGAACGTGATTGTGAAACGAAGCAACTAATTTTACCTTTTGTGACTGTGAATCCGTGCAAATTACTCACTTGAAATAGGTAACGACCACAGAAGCTGCTTAATTTGAGAATATTTTGTGTACCAGTACTCGCACATTCACGTAAAGCCGACGTTCTGCATCGACGGTCCAACATTGCCACTATTAGGCGTAGATTCTTCTTTTCTGGTGGCCAACTTCTATGTTGATATGCGAGCCTTATCCGGGTCTTAACCGCGATGGCAATGTTGTCTATCCTACTCGAAGCTGGACGCCCAACTCTTCCTTTTCGATTTAAAAATTTAAGCTAGCTAAATCTATTTCGCAATCACTTCTTTGTGCCGGTATTGCATCAGCTTCCTCCCTTCCTATGACGTTGGTTTTTACAACGACGCAAAGTCTATTTTGTTAATTAAAAATGTAGGGGCTTCTTACATTGATGTTTTCGTTTATTGAAAATTTGTTTAATAGAATATCAACGTGGGCAGCAAAAGAAAAAAGAACATTCATAATTATAAGCCAGTCTGAAAGGAAGCAGACATAGTTAATTAGGATGAAACAAAACCGGTAAAATCGGTACTTGCATTTGTATACATGGGTTTCTTAAAAAAACTCATAAGGATTTTTTGTTTATGCTAGTTAGGTTTTTGGCAACGGGGCGGTCCGTGGGTGGACTTTGTAGGGTTTTATAATACTCACAAAGACTTTAGATGTATTTATGAGTTACCTTCTGAGTTCTGCCGAAAGTTATATAATACTGTAGTTAACTTACCTACATGGAAGCTTCTTTTGATGCCATTATTTAGATTTTTTAATTCAGGATAAAGGTCGATCGTAGGTTGAAGTTCTCAGAAGAATTTCCGGTTTGAATTTCCTTTTTTTAACAATAATTCAGTGCTCTTGTAGAACTGGTTTCTGCTTTGCACTATGAATAAATCCCCTGCGAAATTGATTGGCTGAGACTAATAATGAGATAATGGTGTAAATCAAGTAAAATGGTGGTGTAAAATTTACTAATTTACCCTCAAAACTCCTCCGAATAATTAAGTACTTATACGAAATGAGGTCACTACTTATCATAGATCAAAATATAATCAATATTTATATCGAAAAATATAACTTACTGAAACCTGTGCCACCAACTGTATTGAAATAACACAGCCCAAAGGCTTTAAAACCTTACAAATCATTTCCATCAAAACATTAATAAATTTAACTGCAAATTTTATTTCCCAGTATTAATTATTCACATAAAATATTATAATGGGTTATATTTTCGTTCATTTCATATTTTTTTACATTTTTCAGAATCCATCTGATGCCCACTCTATCTGCAAACGAAACCCGTTAAATACATAATATGTTCCTTTGAAATGAACTTATTTTAATTTCATCTGTGTTCTCATATAACTTCATATCGCATGGTAAATAAAAACCGGAAAACGGAAGGACGACTACGTAATAAAAAAAAGGCATGCAGTTTAATTTTTACTTATAACAGTCAGGTTTCATAACTACTACTACTTACATTAATTTTATTTACATTTGCTCCCCATTTTATATTTATTTTCTGAAGTTTTAAAAGTGTCTTTACTACAGAACAAACATGTTTACGAGTACAAATTATTTATATGGCTCTTGAAAGTCTTCACTAAACAGTTTTACTTGTTTATTCATAGTGCTTTTACTTTTTCATAAAAAGAGGAAAGATGTAACATATCTTATTCATAGAGTTATGTCTAGGACTATGTATGGACGGGTGGAGTGGAAGAGAGAGCCAAAAAAAAGATGAATGTTTATATTTGACTGGCCTGTTGGTCTAGTGGTTAGTGGCCCTGACTGCTATGCCGGAGATCGTGGGTTCGATTCCCACCCAGGAAAAATGTTTATGTGATGAGCACGATCATTTGTTCTGTGTCTGGGTGTAATTTATCTATAATACGTATGTATTTAGAAATATATAAGTATGTTTATCAGTTGTCTAGTACCCATAATAAAAGCTCTGCTTAGCTTGGGACTAGACGACGTTGTGTGATAGTGTGTGTGATATTATTATATTATATTATTATTATTATTATATTTGGTGTCGAAAAAGGAGGTGTCAGTGATAGCGTGTTGGGTGACAGAATATTCATAGAACAAGAAAATAATTTGTGGCGCAGAACTCAAATAAGACGGGACAAGGATGATATTTTCTTACTTTATCTTTGTAGATAAACCATGTGATAAGAAAAGTTTATTAATTAAGAAACAGGAGTTAGTCATTGTATATCAAGACTAGCTGGCCCCGCAAAACTTCGTGCCATCTAATAGTCTATGAAATGTGATAACGTTTTTTTTTTGTCGTGAATTTTTCCATACACAGCAAAATTTTGATCGTTTTAATCCCGTGGAGCGTCAATCCGGTACATGAAACACTATCGAATAATACAATAATATAAAGAAGTAAAGTTTGCTTTTTTGTTTGTAGGAGGTAATCTCTGAAAGTATTGATCCGATTGCTAAAATTTTTTCATCGATAGAAAGTAACTTAATTCTTGAACTAGCTGCTGCCCGCAGCTTGAAAACAGTTTTCTCCATATAAATTTTATATCATCAGTGGGTGAACTTTGGAAAATCTTCTCTTAGCGCTTGCTTACGTCATTAAAGGAAACCTTATGGAAAATTTCATGTTCCTGGTTCAGTTCAGTCAATATGTCTTTTTATATATTTAGAGATTACATACGCTACGATATTTTACGTGCGCAGGCAAAGCCGCAGACAAAATCTAGTAAATTACATTTATATTTTAATCTTACGCATGGCGTAACCCACGAAGTACCGCGTGTTTATTGAGTTTGGATAAGGTTTAGATATTACTGTCATCTGCGTATAAATGAATCTTTATGAAGGAAAAGGGGTTGCAGAAATATATAATACGACAAATACAAACATACTACTTTATACTACGTACTCACTTTATATTAGAAAAATTACATTAGATTGCTTTCTGTGGTGATAATCGGTTTTAGGTAAATTGCTGTTGAAACCGATAGGCATATTTTTATTTAATGATTAAATAAATTGGGCTATCAATCTGACGTATTTAATCTTATTTATTAAATTAGTTATCTACATAGGTTGAGTTTATGTATGTCTTAGTCAATTTTTTCAATAATGTTGCTTCTAAACGTTGAAAAAATGAGCAGTCTCATGAAAACCGTAAAGATTCTTGTGAGTTCGTCCTTTAGAAAACGAGCAATTAAAACCGTTATTAACTTCTAACGTTTTATTCAAATTCAATATGAAAATTTTAAAAAGATACCAATGACTTTGACGTCTTTCAAAGTGACTTAACATTTCATTACGGGAGTGTACTTTAGCAAGATTTGAAAAATGTGACTATTACAGAAAAAAAAATTAAACCGATTATTTAATTTATTACATACTGGCTTTTATATTTGATGAAATGTTGGTTCAGTTGATTGATTGACGGTTCAGTTTTGAGTAATTGGACTAGTGTCAATATTACTAATGTAAATAGTAATGTTTTAGCGGTGAAACCTCGGTTTATTATATTCGATAGTTTGTAGTCTAAATTAATATTTGTAAGAGCTAAAATGTTTTGTTTGTAAAAATCTACATGTTTGTAAAAGATAATGTCTAGATTGTGCGGTCACTATTACTGAATATCATAGGCTCATTTTTCTTTAACACATAGCCTTATTATGTTTCTGCTGCTCATTGAGAGGGAATGGATTGTCTACCACGCGGGCCTTGTGTAGGTTGGTGTAAGTCACATGTATTGCAATTGTTTAGGGTTTTGTAGCCAAATGGCAAAAAAACGGAACCCTTATGGATTCGTCATGTCTGTGTGTTTGTCTGTCCGTCCATATGTCACAGGCACTTTATTCTGAAACTATAAGTACTATACTGTTTAAACTTGGTAAGTAGATGTATTCTGTGAACCGCAGTAAGATTTTCACACAAAAATAGTTCTTTTTTCTATTTTTGTGTGAAAATCTTATTAATGCGGTTTGTCTATTTTTGTGTGAAAATAATAAATTTTGGCGGTTTCACATACATAGAACTGAAACTCATTTTTTTTTTCATCAAACCCATACGTGTGATGTATCTACGGACAGGTCTTCAAAAATGATATTGAGGTTACTAATATCATTTTTTTCTAAACAGTTTGCGCGAGAGACACTTCAGTGGTAAAATATGTCCCCTCATTGTAACTTCTAAAATAAGAGAATGATAACACTAAAAAAAATATATGATGTGCATTACCGCATGGTAAACTTCCATCAAAAATTGTTATGAACGAGATCTAGTAAGTAGTTTTTTTTTTTCAATACGTCATAAATTTTAAACCGCAATTTGTACGGAACCCTCAGTGTGCGAGTCCGACTCGCACTTGCCCGGTTTTGTTTCGAGGATAAGCCGGTTTCTTGACGATGTTTTCTTTCTGTTTTGAGAACAGTGATGATGAAATAAATTACACAAGCTTCAACGATGTACGAGTCGGTAAGTCGAGGTCGTTGCCACTGGGTCTCTACCATTAGTATAGCATAGCATAATCAGCCTTTTAATGTTCACCACGCGGGCCCAGTGCGGATTGATGGATGTCATACGTCTTTGAATTTTTGGATAAAGGACATGACGGTTTATTCACTGGTTTTACTGCTTTTTATCCCGGACAAATTGCAATATTTCTATGGCGTGAAACGATAATAATTTATTAAAAAGATATTATATTGTTTTCTGTAACTTGGCGATTTTTAAAATCACTATACACCACTATTTTTTAATTAGTGCAAATACTTAAAGGGCTTATTAGAAAAGGTCTTGTTATTATTTAAGTAAAGTCTCAATGAATACTATTCATAAACAGTAAAGTTGTGAGTTTGTTTTTATCCCAAAATCTCACTCAATTTATGGAAACATTGTAGTTATTGTTTAATGAATGAAATAATGTCAATAAAAATGGAAAAACACTGATCTTAGTATTTTCTAGTAGTAGTTGTTATGAATGATTGATTCAATTATGAATTTACCAAATGACAAATTTTCGTGGACAGTTTTGTGACTTCGTTTTTTTTACTTTTGACTACATAAATATGATCAGTAACGGGTACTGATTGAGCCCCATTTTTTTTGCACTAATTAAAAAATAGGGGTGTATAGATTAGGGTCTACCAAGGGTTTAAACGGCAACAATGTTATGATAATAATATTATGTTATTTATTTATTTATACACCGTTAAATTTTGATCGTTTTAATCCCGTGGAGGGTCGATCCGGTACATGAAACACTACCGATTTGTAAAGTGAAAGCTAAAAAACCAATTACTCTTTTTAAAACTCGAATTAAAATACGCATGTACGAAATTAATTTCTTTAAGAAACAGACACACCGACTTCCAAAATTAAAGTTATTTTACAGTTTTTTTGGTTTTTTTTTACATTGAAGCATCGACCGACCGGCGATAGACAAGCACGTTCATATAAACTATTTGTCAAAATACTGAAAAGTTCAAACAAAAAATCGCTGCAGCGCTAGATTGCCATTATGTCGTCTAACAAAACTTTTAAAACTTACAGCGCTAAGACAGCTTATAGAGGATACTTTTTCGCGACCAAAAGCTCTAAAGCGCCATGAATTTCCTAGTACTTACGCGTTTCGTTCAACTTATTGCAATGACATGTCATCTATATAGATTTTTATACCGCAGAAGTGACACAGTTTCTTGCCTACAATACTTCATTACAATAATACTCTATTTCAAAATGTAATTATAGTGTATGTAAAAACGAGATCTCTATAACAGTAAAATAAATAAATAAATCAGTAATCACTAATAAGACTACAAGTTTAACTGAACCTAATTCAAATTTTAATATTAACCTGCACGTAATATGGTACTTAAATTACCTAAGTGCTAACGAATGACAGCATGATTAACAACAAAACTTACCGATGAAAACTGATACCTCATGATTTGCTGACATTTCGTCGTAATTTATAATAAAAAAAAAAAACATTGTTATTAATTATACAAAAAAAGAAAGAGAATTAAATAAAATATTTAAAAATTTCAAACAGTATAAAAGACCGTGCGACGTCTGTATTTGGTAAACTAGCTGTAGGTAAAAACCTAATTCAGCTTTTTGTGGGAGGGAACATCTGCATGTTTTAGTCTATGATTGTAAAATGGGGAAGAGTTTAAATAAAATAATATCTTCTCTAACGTACTATTACGATAGTAGAAGCTATTACATTGCTGGAACAACCAATGGTTTTACTTACTTGACTACAAAATTATTATATATGTCCAAGTTTACTTAAATTTGTATTTATAAGCGTCGCTCTGACACTGCATGAACGTCAAAACTGCACTAATGCCATCAATGTAAAAGTGTTCGGCCTGCAGGTCAATTAAGTGAAGTAAAGTGACTGTACGGCACGCCTCATCTAGTGCGTAGTACATATATATCAATGCATTGAAGTCGGTTGTAGGTATTCATTTCTGGCGAAAAGAAAAAGTAAATCATGCCAATAGTTTGCATTGGATTTTGTGTTGAAAATTAAATATTTATTACCAAGTAATATGTCGTTGATTCCAAGCGTTGTTTAAAGATGTTTTACAGTTGTTTCGGATTTGTCTTGCCAGTCTGACTGAGGGGTATTGTAGGGGCTATGGAGGTCAGAGAGGCAGTCAAATGTCTTCAAAAAAATACCAATACCCAGCTGCATCCGGTAATACTGAGAGCCGTCCTCAACATAGGTAGGCAGATAGACTTAGTGCGCCTTCAAATTAGCCACTACTAGCCGCGCGACGGCAGCGCGGTTGCAGCAAAAACGTGCGACTGCCGCGTTACAACCGCGCTGCGGCCGCGCGTCTTTAATTTATATGAAATAAAAAAAGCAGTTCGACGGCAGCGCTGCGACTTTGCGACTAATTCGGAGGCGCCCTTATTGCCTACCTCTATAAGCAACCTAATATTATCCTACGCAACTGTTGTTTTTCAATATGTACGTTAAATCATATAAAAGAGTGAAATATTTACCCTTATATACGAAAAGAATAAAACATTTTGAGTCAATTATGGGGAACAGAGAAACGTTATATCGAAAAGTCGTACCTATGGAAAGAAAAGAAAGCGAAAAATGTAGAAGCTAAACTAAAATGGGTTGTATTGTAACGGGCTGAGATATCAGCTACACCGTAGGATTTTGCTGAGATCTCTCTAAGGTGCGCATGAAACACTATGCGCCGTCGAACACTACGCGCCGTCGAAAACTCGGGCTTGGTCTTTACCGGTCGATAAGCTGCAGCCCTCCTAACCAAGTTACGATCGTTTCGTTCATCGTGATTACTTGGAGTTGGCCATGCCCTCAATTCCTTTGTTCTGACCACGACTGAGCGTTAAGATGACGTCAGAATAAAGGAATTGGGGGTGTGGCCAACTCCAAGCGTTCACGCTTGACGAAACAATCGTAACTTGGCTAGGGGGGCAGAAAAGTTTGAAGCATTTACTATAACCCGAACGAGGACTACTGAAGGAATACAAGTGAATTTTAGTCAGTAATAGTCTCGATTTTCCCGGAGAAGAAAATGTTTTGATTTACCACTTCAAAAATAGGTTCACAATCGTTCAGATCGGGACTTCTGTACCATTTTATTCCAATGTTATTGCTAAGTATTACTTGCAAGCCGTAGCCATGGCGACTTAGGGACGGGCCGCCCACGTGGGATCCGTAGTCGCCAAGCAGTCTGCCATGGTTCCTTTTACAAGGCTTTCTTTGTTACTATCGCAACTACAACCGATTCTGGCGTTTACTTTTTGAATTGTTTTATCAATCGATCGTTATTTGTCAGAATATTTAAAACCAATACACCAGGCGTTGTATGAATTCAAATCATAAACACAAAACTTCCTCAATAAGCGATCTTTCTATTGTTAAAAACATGTATTGAAATATATTTTTTATTTTTTATTCCACGACTATCACACAATGCCGTCTAGTCCCAAGCTAAGCAGAGCTTGTGTTATGAGAACTAGACAACTGATAAACATACTATATATTTCTAAATACATACATATTATAGATAAATTCAGACACAGAACAAATGATCGTGCTCATCACACAAACATTTTTCCTGGGTGGGAATCGAACCCACGACCTCCGGCATAGCAGTCAGGGCCACTAACTACTAGACCAACCTATTTAACTCTAAATATATAAAAAAAATACATTGTGAGTTTGAAGTATCTATATAAAACATTTGACCAACCGACAAAAATCAGTCCCCTGGCTTGTTTACGATTTGGGGTCAGCCCTCCTTATATTGTTACGCTATCCCAGATAATTTTGCGTCATTTCTTGCATAAGGACCATTGTTAGTCTTCTGGATGGTTCACCTGAAGGTAATCGGTAGCCGACCTCAGCCTCTTTTGCCCTCTTCAATGATTAAAATGAGTCGGGTCATGTGGTCTTCCTTTCAGAGCATTACATGCCCATACCATCGTATAGTAAGTACACAGCTATTTGCTATGGTTTCGCGCAACCTTCAATTGAGACCCGAAAATCGGTTATTCAAGGTCAACAATCATAATGGTTCAACTTGTGTGACGAGGATTATAAGTCGCTTTCCTGCATCTTATGCTTCAGCTACCTTAAAGCTCTCTTGTATCAGCTTAATGGGGACTTTATCCAGCCTCGTGACACTACCCTCCTATAGCAGCATCTTCACCTCCTTGACATGCTTTTTTGCTCTCCACATTTTCTGACGGGAACAAAAATATTCGAATTTTTTACGTATAAACTAATAATAATTAATTGTGAGATCGATTTTCGTTATATACACATAGTTTTCAATCGTATCAATCATCGAGAGTTCAATTATCGAGAAACAACTTTTTCGAGGAATCATTTCCACCGATACAGGTTTAACATTTATTTTGTGATTTATTTACATTAAATTGAAAATCAGCTTTATGGGAAAAAAAAGAGATTTCAGATATGGGTCCCGACTGCTACAATTTGCCTTGTATTTAAAATATTATATAGTTAAGTGCAATCGAGTACATCGACTTTCTTGTTTTAGGGCTTTTTCATGAATACTCAGAAAAGCAGTCGGGTCTTTTAGTTTTTTAAATTACCGTTTTTTATTGCATTTATTTATCCCTACTTCTTCCAAATGGTTTTGTTCTTCAAAATAAACATCCATCAGTCATCCATCCACTATAAATGTAAATCCATATATTTTGAAAATAGTTTTAAAAAAAAGCTCAGTACCTATACCATGAGTTTTAAGCAATAGTATTCGTCGCTACTCGATATCGGCGCCGTAAATATTTTGTATGACAAATTTTGGTTCTGCAAGTGACCGCTAGAGGCGCTGCAAAATTTGCCATACAAAATATTTACGGCGTCGATATCGAGTAGCGACGAATACTATTGCTTAAAACTCATGGTAGAGGTACAGTAGATCTTTGCGCGGGCGCAGGTGGCAAGCACATACAAGTATGTACGTATGCGATTAACTTCCCTAGATCACTGGCGGGACTCAGTTTCTGGGTATGCACATTTAAAGTGTGTGTTGTCTGCCAAAGGAGGGATTAAGAATTTCCGTCCGTCCGTCCATGTAAGGAAGTTGGACCAAGTGTTGCCCAGAATAAACACTTACCGCCTTATTCCAAAACGCGATCTAAAATAGTTCCGGGACTATTACTAGTTTTAATTGGCATTAAACCTAATAATAGTCACGGAAGTACATTTAGACCGCTTTTAATTGGTATTAAATTTAGTAATAATCCCGAAAACTACATTTAGTTAGCGTTTAATCGGGATTAAACCTAGTATGTCCCCGAACTATTTTAGATTGCGTTTTGGATTAAGGCGAATATAGCACTATTTGGTTTACAGCAGTAAACCAAAGTCCTTCGAAACTTATTCAAGAAGTTTGGAATAAAAGTATCAGTACCAATTAAGTAGTCAATACCCTCTCAATTGCACCCGTGCGAAGCTGGGGCGGGTCGCTAGTACCCAAATAAATAAGTGTTTACGAATAAAAGTAAAACCAAATTTAGTCTTCTTCAGCATCTGTTCCCTTGATAGTGCATGTTTGTATCACGCGCCGGGTCATACCGATGGGCTAATTTCAATTTGGTGCGTAGTCAACGCCCTATGGATGCCGCGCCATGTTCGGAATACCAGATCAGGTAAATATTGTTGTAGCACAGGGAAGGTTTGCCCTTCGGTTGCATATCACTATATTATGTCTAGTTTTATACCCGTATTTATAAACAAGTAAAACTGAATACTTGAGTAAAAGTAACTATTCTTTATAAATACGGGTGTTAGAGTGTTTGAAAAGTGAGAACCGTTCGCTTGGTTTTAAGGAATTAAAATGCTGATGAAACGTCACATGAGCAATTCATCTAGAGCAAATTATATTCCGAATTTCTAGTAGATCATAAGCAATTGATCTAATGTTCGTAAAATGGTTGCACAAATTAGTCGAATCATACTCAATTCACTGCATATCAGAATCATATTCCTTGTAAATATTGCCGTATAAAAAAATATGATTCATGTTATGATTCTACAAAAGTGGCCTTGATCGCACGCAGTCAAGCATTAGTTTGTATCAATTAAAATAAAAGAAAATAAACACTTTTACTGTGTAGCTAATAAAATTTGTAAGTTATTCCTTGTGCGTAAAGATAAAAATATGTCTTGGCCAGATCTTAGAAATGATCAATGAAATGGTTGCATTCCAAAATTTTATAAATACTGTCCAAATCGTTTAAAGTCAGAGTTTTATAATATAATATATCAATCCACGTTTGGTTATATTATTGTTGTAGCGACGTCTTTCTGTTTAAAATGTTCAAAAAATATTCTAAAAAAAGAATAATTTATAATGTATTATTCAAAAATAGCACAGAAAATTGCTAACATTCGTTTAATATTTATGTAGTATGTTGGGTAAAAACAAAAACTTTTCTTTTTTTTTTCAAGAAATCAATACATTATATGATTCGAATGAAGCTTTGTATTGTAGTGTCACTATACTTTTATTATTTACATGAAAATTATTATTTAATTTGAACAAATCTTGAGGCTTTTTAGGTCTCTTTCAACACCAGACATGTTGAGAGAGACCTCAAAAAAGCCCAATTGCCAATATCGACAACCCAGGACAGACTGTCCTTCCCCCCTAGCCAAATTATAATCGTTTCATTTAGCATGAACGCTTTTAGTTGGCCACGCCCCCAATTCCTTTTTCTGACCTCGTGAATGAGCGTTAAAATGACATCAGCACAAAGGAATTGGGGACGTGACCAACTTCATGCGTTCACGCTAAACGAAACTATTGTAACTTGGCTAGGGGGGCTGGTGTAGAATTGTATAGAGACTGACCACAGATAATGGGAGCATGGACAGACAAAAAAGAAGACAGATAATTGCCTGCCACAATGCTATAATATCAAAACGACTTGGCACCTCTATCACTGGGCAACATAGCTATTTCATAATTTGATCACTAATGTTTCTTGATAATATTAAATAGTCATGCATTTAGAGGTTCATATCGTTAAGCTCAGTATCATTGATTATTTACCATAATTATTTAGCTAACATGAAACACGACCATTTGAACATTCTAGAACACTTTTTACTTTAAGAGGTTTTGGCCCCCTGGTTACTGCCCCGACTTACCGAGTAGTAGGGCGTGATTTCAAACAAAACCAGGCGCATAACTTTGTGTAATTTATTTTATCACCACTGCTCTTAAAACGGTGAAGAAAATTATCGTGAGGTGACCGGCACGTCTAAGAACCAAAAATTCTAAGTTTTTTTTTTTCATTTGACATTCACCAAACACAATGGGGCTCGCTTGGTGGATTATGACCCATTCCCTCCCCTGGAGAAGAGACTTGCTTCCCAGCAGTAGGGAAATTATTATGCAACTTTTACATGTGGGCCCAGCCTCGGCCAATCGCCTTGTGTTAATGGGGTTTTCCCTTTTATACCATTGTAGCCATTGTATAAAAGGGGAAACCACGTCAACACTAACGAGTGGCCGTGGCTGGGCCCACATGTACCTAAACATAGCATTAGACTGAATAATCTTTACTGCGAACTTTACTATGTTAAGTTTGAAGATCTGGTCACGACGGACAAGTGCGAGTCGGACTCGCAAACTCAGGGTTCCGTGCAAACTGCGGTTTACGATTTATGAGGTATTAAAAAAAAAAACTACTAACTAGATCTCATTCAAACCAATTTTCGGTGGAAGTTTGCATAGTAATGTACATCGCATATTTTTTTAGTTTTATCATTCTCTTATTTAAGAAGTTACAGGGGGTGGACACATTTTACCACTTTGAAAGTGTCTCTCGCGCAAACTATTCAGTTTAAAAAAATAACATATTAGAAACTTCAATATCACTTCAATATCACCTGTCCATAGATACCTCACATGTATGGGTTTGATGAAAAAAACATTTTAGAGTTTCAGTTCTAAGTATGGGGAACCCCCAAAACTTATTTTTTTTTCTATTTTTTTGTGAAAATCTTAATGCGGTTCACAGAATACATCTAATTATCAAGTTCAACAGTATAGTTCTTATAGTTTCGGAATAAAGTGGCTGTGACATACGGACGGACAGACAGATAGACAGACAGAATTAACGGATCCGGGTTCCGTTTTTTGCCATTTGGCTACGGAACCCTAAAAAGTGACTGCAAACATAAAGACACATACGTACGTCGCTAGAGATCAGTAAATATTTCCGAAGGAAAACGATATAACAACACCTAGAATTTTCACATGGTAAAGAATTCCTGCTCCTTAAGCAGTCTATATGAATTTCAAGCCTTCTCAATAAAATTTCAATTCATACCAAAAATGTTTCTGAAATTCTCGTTAACAGTAAGTATATCGAAGTTTTATTGGGTTGCATGTCAATCGAATCGGTTCGAGACGGTACGGACTAGCTTGCTTCCATGTTGAAAATTACATCCACCAGATAGCTCGCAGCGGCGAATATTTCATTAAATCCGGCGAGCCTAGTAATCATATTATTGGTGAACGTGAGAGCTAAAATGAAAAACAAGGTTTTCTATCTGTCTGTCGAACGTGTAGTGGAAGTCTATGACCTATCATTAGGCATGGAATACTTGTATGCGTAGAGGTTGTAGCCTATTTTTGAAGTTTGACAATAAGTACATAAACCTTTTTTAATGTTATTTTGGAAGGCTACTTCAATACAATTTACTTTGTTCTCACAAATCACTTTTTTATTTACCTGACTTTTGCTCGTTACGCGGTTGCCAACCGACTGACTTCGAAAGCCACGTTCGTGCTACACAAAAAAGGAAGTCGGAGTTTCTATAATGGTTTTCTATAATACTCTTCGTTATTTAACACCGACTTCAAAAATTAAAGTTATTTTGCACTTTTTGGTGTTTTTTTGAAGTCGGTTGTATTTTTTTTTTTTGTAAAAAGTTTTATTTTCACACTTTTTAGTTGTAGTACCCCTCAGCTAAACTTAAATAGATAGGTGCCTTCCACCATTCGGTTCCGTCATCAAATCATCATGACAATTTTAATAATACCAAACACAACTAGGATACACTGATTTATTACAAATTTCCGGCTCTTACCTACCTTCCATCTTCATCATCAGATCAGTTCTATGTATCCCCTCCCTTTTTTCCTTTAGTCAGCCACCGACTACATGTTTAAACAAAGCAATTTTACTTGTTACGACAGTTCTGCTATGGTTTTTTGAAGAGTTCTGTTCTATAACTTTCTAGTTAATAATCAGAAACAAAACAATATTTCTATGGGACCAACTCGGGAGTATAATCTTGAAATAAAAAATAAAAAAATTGAAATCCGTCTACAATTGCCCGAGATATCGGTGAACATATATATATATAAAAATTCATATAGCCGAACATAGAACCAAAACCTCCTTTTTGAAGACGGTTAAAAAGGTAAAAATTTACACAATTGTACCTATTGAAACTATCCTCATAACTCTCTAACTTAAAGATCAGGTAAAAGGTCAAGATTTCAATAAAACGCCACCTTTGATCCTTTTCTATCAGCCCAGTCAACACTTTGATCATTCTAATGTAGTTGACAGAATTTACTTTATAATACCCTACATCTCACATTTTTTCCCGATAACTACAACTTAGAAATCATTAAGTCAAGAGTAAATAACGTTACGTCAAGGCAAGCGTGCTCGATCATCTACCACATCATTGCTTACCATCAGTTGAGACAAACGCAAGCTTTTCATTAAAAATTATTATTATTATTTTGAGCATATTGTGTCTCACTGCAGGGTAATAGCCTCCCTTCCACTCTTTTCTGTCCTTAACCACTTCTAGTTAATCCTTTACGTAGGAGTCTGACCGAATCATCACGCCATCTTTTTCTTGGCCTACCGCGTTTGGCTGTTGATGTTTGAAATCAAGTCAGTAGTTGCCTTCTCCCAATTTCTTTCTATCAATAAAATATAATAAAAAAGATAAAAGTTAGTTCTTCATTGTATATACATATATACTTTTATATGGCGGTTCTAATATTTCTTGATAAGTACCAGTAAGACTACAAGTATCTATCCACTTTAACAATATTTTACATAAAATATATTACATATTTCTAAATTCAAAAATAATAATTGTGCCTAATATTAACCTTTCTTGGAACATATAAATCTCTCAAGAGTTTTGAAGTTTTTGATTCATTTAATTTATTCTAGTGTCTGGTGGGCGTATTCACGAATTTCTGTAATAATCATCAATTAAGAGGGCTTCGTCTTAAAATATTGAAATAACTATACATATACTTAGTTATTTCAATATTTTATATCGTACTTGTTCACTTAAAGATATTAATTTACGTTTTTTTTTTTTATTATTAAATAAAGACTACGCCTGGGGGCTTACTCTCGAGTTTAATTCCGATCGGTCGACATTGGAATTGTGACGTTAGGTACTCTTGAAATAGATGCTAGCCCTAAATTGGTTTAAAATTGCGTGGCCACACGCCAAGCCCAATCCTCATTTCACTTATTTTCCCAAAAAGGTCACGCAATTTCGCCCTAGCATCGAATTCGAGAGTCCCTAAATTCACAATTCCAATTTCGATAGATTGGAATTAAACTTGAGAGTAAGCCGGGTTTGACTTCGCGCGCGCAGTTCAAAGAGCTGTCAGAAAAATTGACGGGGCTTGCTGGGGCCCGATGCCTGCCAGAGTTGCGGGTTTGATCAAAAAACTCTTTCGTTCAATTTACCAAATACCGCGATCCAGTAACGTAAAGGGCCACTAAAGGTATACAGGTGGGTTATAATCATTTTGATAATTTCCCACCATATAACAAAACCGTTTTTTTTTTGCAGAAAAACAGTTTGATATCATTTTATCTTGTTTTATCGTATATAACACAAATACAGGCATAGCGGTAACAGGATTATACCTTTATTATCATACCATGGCCTTGCCAGGAATAAATTGAGCACGGAAAGAAACATAATACAAACTATTCTATCCACTAGACAGTAGACAGCCCCGTGTCCGACGATAGCCTTGTGTCGTAAATAGTACATTTTGATACAAGTGCAGAAAGTTTGTCATTGCGTCTGAGGCGGAATTCGCACAAGCCGTAGGCGAGTGTGTTAAGGAGCCGAAGGCTGCAGTTACAAATTTGTATGTGTGTCAAACGACGTTTTTCAATACACTTACGCCTCCGCCGCCAATTTCACGCACTAATGCGGAAAAAAGAACATTGCGTGCTTAAACGCAGTGGGATAAGAGCGGGTTTTCGAGTAAGTGTATTGAAAAATATATTTTACAATTGCTGATACGGTCCGTGATGCATACGTGGTTAGGCAACCACCACGCATTATGACCGTTCTAAGTGCTTTATGTGACCTCGTACGAAATAATACAAAAGTAATTTTTGCCTTTATGTTGGTATAGATAAAATGCTAGGTACAACTGATAAAACGGGAACGTACAAGACGTATGCGTTTGATACGCGGATTACGATTATTTAGCACAGTTATGGTATGATACGGTGTAGTGGGCATAATTATCCTTAAAAGGACATAATATATTGTGTCGAATTATTTGAGGACACACAGAAAACGTTGATTTAGTTTTAGAATTCGATAGCTAAAGGTAGTGTTTACATTTTCTTTGCCGATAACCACAAAGACTTCTGACTACATAAAGAGTTATGACTTTACCAGTCTTAGTAAGTATTATCTACCTCCACGGAGACAAGATGTAATGACATTTGCAATTTTAAATATCTATATTGTCCTTCAAATGTCGACTTTATACACAACAGCGTATGATTGTAATGTCAAAGGGGTTAGGCACTAATTAAATCAAAGCGATGATTCGGGCACAAAGCAAAGTTGGCCGTCAGCAGCAGTTCTTTGTAACGGTCAAAGGGGAGGCCGAGTGTTTACCTATTGCTTATAATTCTACCTACAATTGCTGTGAGATTGACCGATTAACGTTGATCCTTGTTTGCAGCAAGTCCTCAATGGTGGGTATTTAAGTATTTGGCGCTTTCATTTTGGTTTGATTTTTCAATACACACTCTTTTTTGTTTTACTGTTTTGTATTGTAAAGTTCCGTTCTGTGATTTGTTGTGAGAAAACTGGCATTTCCTAAAGCCAAAAATTAATAGATGTGTGACATTTTAGACCAGTGATGGGCAAAAAATGGCCCGCGGGTCATCTGCGGCCCACGAAAGCATTTAATACGGCTCACCGACGTCGACATGACCGTGATAATTATATTTTGACGGTTCAGAAGTATAAAGTACGCTCTACTCAGCAGAATAATAGACGCCTAGGTAAAGGAGCCAGCTAGACTAGCCGCGTAGTTCATGATTGTATTGCGCAGACGCACACGACTGCCATGGCAAGGCTTTCGAATAAAAGTTAAATTGTATTTTTTTTTACATTTGTGCAAGTTTGTAATGTTTTTATATGATTAAAAGTTTCAACATTTTTTTTTTATATAGAACTGCGTATTTTTTCTGCAATTCTGGCCCTCTTCTGAGATTTCTTAAACTTTCTAGTCCCCCATTAAGAAAGTTTGCCCACCACGGTTTTAGACCAATCCACACTGGGCCCGCTCACTCTCACGGCGTGGTATGGTGTGAAGGGTATCACACTTATATTACAATAGTTTGTATGTATTTGTGTGTATGTTTGAAACTCTTTCACGCTTAAAAGGCTGTATGGATGTTTTGCACTCGAGTAGATCATGGCTTATTATTCTACCTTTGGATAATTTTTATTCCGGGAGTGCATTATGTCCGACCTCTGTGAATTTCAGCGCATGTACAAACGCAAAAAAAAATTGTTTAAAAAAATAAATGCCAATAACAGTTGTTATTGATGTTAACTGCAACACTTTTTGCAATTTTAATCTTGGTGTACAATAAAGTACAAAAAAAAATATGATACAAAATACTGTAATCTTATTGGTAATTACAGTTTAGAGCCGTTTGGGTTTGAAACGCTTGGGTCATGGGGTCCGAGTGCGCGTCTCCTTTTTAAGGAAATTTCACGCCATCTGATCGACACTTTGCGTGACCAGAGGGCTGGCTCGTTCTTCGCCCAAAGAATTAGCATTGCCATTTAACGTGGCAATGCTGCCAGTCTTCTGGGTACATTTCTGGATGACAGCGATGTGGAGGAGTACTTCGACGCCTGATTGTACTGTGTTTTTGTATTATTTGTACATAGGTAGGTTTTAGTATAAATAGTTTAGTTAATATTTAAGGTTTTGTACATGTGTAGGTATAAAAAAATATGATTAAAACAAAAACCTACTTTTGTTATGATACTCTTTTTTTATTATTTAAACTAACATAAACAGTGTTGCAATCGGTGATGGAGAGACGCACTGGTTTATTAAGAGCCTATTCACTAATTCCTAATAACAAAAATTGAAGTACCCAAATTGTTGAATCCCATCTGTCTTCATAGCATTTGTCTGTTTAATTACTCTAATGCCCGCCGAATAAATTACTGTTTGCTAATGAACTACCAACATTATCCTAACGATTGTTCTTAGCCAACTTTTAAAGCCACAACTGTTTATTTTCCCGCATTAAAAGCTCTCCCAATCCTATTAAAATAAAAATAAAACAGGGTATAGAGCAACAAATTTTAAAGTCGTTGGCGCGCTCCGCACTGCCTCAGTCCCGCACGTGAAACTTTTCTAATATATTAAAAATTTCCCCGTACAAACATGTTGCATTAAAGTCGGAAAGTATCTACAAAGTAGCTTAAATACCTACACACGAGGGAATTTATTGACTGCCTTATCACGAAACGACGAACGAAATGTCCACACGACTATCACACTAAAAGATGACAGTTTGTGAGTGGTCCGTTTGTAAGTTGCGCTCAAAAGAATTTGCTGATCATGTTCTGGAATTGTGCATGTGCATAGAAAGAAATAATAAACAAAAACCGGGCAACTGAGGGTTCCGCACAAACTTTCCTGTGAAAACAGTTCAATTCTCGAATTGAGTTACAAAGATTTTTACGAATCGCATTGTTTTTTTTGTGATGTAACTACTTTACATTTTCTAGATTTTATACTTGTGCCATAAGACCTTGCTTCATGCCAAAAGAAAAGTTAATGAAAAGTTAATCGACCAAATGAAACGTTGGTGTAATGAAAAAATTCGAATTGAGAATAGGTCAACTGACACAGTGGCAGACGTGACTTGGATGAAATTAAAAAAAAAAAAAACGAAACGATAATATTTGAAAAGTTTTAGGTGAAATGAAATTCGGTCAAACATTTTTTGAACTTATGATAGGTAACCATTTATACGACATTTTACTGTTGATAGATTACGGATTTTCACTAATCTTATAAAGGCAAAAGTTTATGTATATGTGTATGCTTGCTACTTCTGTAATAGCACATGGTAGGTATACTTTTATCCAGAGAGTAGGCAGGATCCTGAGACAGGAGGAGGAAACCCAACGCACAACGGAGCATCGTTAGGATAATTTTGTACAATCACATGGCCATGCCACCGGAAGCAGCTAGTTGGTTTATATATCTGATAACATGTCTCAGCTTTCTAAGTAGCAGTAGGTACTAGATTAGATAGACGACATTTTATTCTTGACATATTACAGATTTAGAAATTTAAGAAAATCAATCAGTCAAATGGATCTCTCTCCAAGGCCACAAGGACTTGTAATTGGAATGTGTTTTTCAATACACTTGCTCGAAAACTGGCACTTATCACACTACGATTAGGTTCTATATCAATCTATATCATTCTCGTGTCTTTTTTTTTTTTTTAAATATTTTAAATTTACAAGGACTTTTTTTTCATTTCGTCACGGTCAACGGTGATTTTTTTTTTAATGCCGCAGATTTTTAAGGTTTTAATATATAAGTAAATAATACCTTATTTCTTTTTTATTTTAAATTATGACAACAGTTGATTATTAATCAAAACTTAATAGGTATATATACAAATCAAAAATAATAATATGTACATACAGGTAGAAAAAGAACTTATTGGGCATCAAAAAATTCATCCACATCGATATCAATGAGAAAATTGCCCAGAACGCTGGCAGTTTTCTCTATGAATTGACCGTGACAAGTCAATTCATAGATGGATGACGTATGATTTTTCACAGCTCCTTGATTAATCTTTACCATCAGCCCTTGAGACTGATATTATTTAGCAATGAGCTCATTAACAAAATATATTTTAAGCATTGACATATATATTACTTGATTTCAACTTCTGATAATTTTGTTTCTATTAAAATACACATCGAAGGAAAACATCGTGAGGAAACCGTCATGTCCTAGAACTCCACCAAACTGCACTGGGCCCGCGTGGTTGATTACGGCCCATTCTCTCTCCACAGCAGAGAGGCCTGTGTCCTAGCAGTGGGAACATTAAAAGCCTTAAGATGATGATGATGATACTGCTTTTGATTGTAGGTAGGTACGTTTTGTTTCATGAAAAAGAATTGAGAATTCAGATTTAAATTATTAATTTGATGCTACGATTGGCGGAGTGGTTGAACGGTCGGCCTGCATTTTACAAACATTTGTAGGTATGTTTCGGTCTGGGTGTCTTATGTATGTTTTTTTTTTTGGTGGTGTGTAAAATATGTTTTTTAGGGTTCCATATCTCAAAAGGAAAAAAAACGGAATCCTTATAGAATCACTTTGTTGCCCGTCTGTCTGTTAAAACCCTATATCTCGGGAACGCGTAGAGATGTCGAGTTGAAATTAATCACAAAAAATACATTTATGCAATTCAAAAAAATTTTGTAGCTCAATTCGGGATTTGAACATTTTTTTCATAGGTAAGTTTGTGTGAAGCCCTCAGTTCGCGAGTCAACTCTTACTTACCCGTATGTTATTGTTGATAGGTTTTCGCTCAACCGCTATCTCACCTGCCGCTAATGAGCTTGCTTATTCTAGAATTCAAGATAAGCGCGCGCCTATGATATCATAGTAACCTACTCACTCTTGACATAAAGATCCCCATATTGTAGCTATTAGGGAACACAGACTCCGGCAGGGAATTCCACACGCACAATGAATATGTCCCATGTTAGTTAACGTGTTTGTGAACGCTCCTACGACACAGGGAGTTACTTAAGTGGGGTAACGTTTTTACAAAGAACATAACAAGAACAAAATTATTAGCACATAATAACATCGTTGTCTTTCATTAACAAAGGAACTGCTCTGGCTTCGTTCGGGCTATTAAATATATATTTATGTAGATACTAGCTTAAGTCAGGAGCTTCGCCTGCGTAAAATTAAGTTTCTCTGTACAAAGTTTGGACCCGAAGGGGTGAATAATGGAAAATGCGTATTCTTTGTACACATAAAAATTACTTTTACAAAAATTTTTACCTTCTAGGTCATAGGGTTTTGGCCGGACGTTGATGATTCTTTGAGTTTAATATACAACATTAATTTTAGTATATTATGCAAAACCAGAATAATAGTTTGTTAAAAAACAGTAACTGAATCGATTTAAATAAGTTTTACACACATGTTTTTTTTTTCCAAACATATTTTTTAAAAGAGGTCACAAATTGGAAACCCACTGTGACTAAGTACAATACAGCTCACGTCAGGTCATAGCGGGCATTAGACATAAGCACACAACTGGGTGTGAGAGCAAAACTACCCCTCAGTGACCCGAATGGCCCGGTGACCATGGGTTTGTGTGGTCAACCAGGTAACATATCAAGCTTATAACTTTGTGAGTTTTCATGATACATTTATGAACTTTTGTAAATATATTCTTTGCATAAAAATAGTAGACTCGTGTTTCGGGTTTCGCTTATACTAAAAATAAAGTTGTATAATATTATTTTAGGATTGATTTTAAATAATAAAGACAACTGTCAGACTAGTCTACCTTACATTTTATTTACAAACTCATCAATTAAAGAAAAAATGACGCACTATTTTATTAGAAACAATCGACTAGGACAACATTACAATAATCATCAAAGGAAATAAACCACATGAACTCAATAACTTAGCTGTGATCCGAGACGAAATTGAATGACCTTACTGCGCGAGCGCTGACTGATGAAAAAGGGATGCGGATGGATTGACAACCGCTTTTAAAATGTGTTGCGTGAAACGTCAGCGATGACAGCTGTACGATCATTCGAAATATCGATTATAACCTAATAATATAATATTCCACAACTATCACACAGCGCTAAAGCTGAGCATGTGCTAGATTACCCTCAGACACGAAAAGAACAAATGATCGTGGTCATCACACAAACGTTTGTCCTGGGTGGGTATCGAACCCATGACTTCCAGCTTAGCAGTCAGGGCCACTAACTACTAGACCAACAGGTCAGTCATAAATGAGTCAGAATGCCTTTTGTATATAAATAACATTATCATCATCATCATCAGCCTTTTAATGTTCCCACTGTTGGGACACATGCCTCCTTTCTAAGAGAGGGAATGGGCCGTAATCCACCACACAGGCCCAGTGCGGGTTGGTGGATATCACATATCTTCGAATTTTTGGTTCTAGGACATGCCGGTTTCCTCGCGATGTTTTCCTTCACCGTTTTGAGAGTAGTGGTGATGAAATAAATTACACAAAGTAAATTATTTTAATTTTACAATTAGATGTATATATATATATTGTTTTAAATAATGTTTGACATAAATACTTTGCTAAGTATTACATTTTGTAAACTATATTTTTTTTTCTTTTAATATTGTGAACGTGAGGACAATGTGGATTAGTTTTTATTATTATTATTTTTTCTCTTCTCTTCTCTCTTTTCTTTTCAGTATTTTTAGCATATGTCTGGCAATTTGAGTATTTTTCTGCGGCCTACCCAAATGTCCTTTCCTTGGTATTGTTCGTCAAATCGTTGAGCTCCTTAGAGTCCTGAGTTGAGCTTTGCGAATACTGACAAATGCTTGCACTGACTGGACAGGTCCACTCAAATCTGTATGGTTCTTTCTTCAAAAGGCCATTTCAGACAAATCTGCATGGTCCTCATGTGATTTGACCAATACATATTTACTGTATGGACTTTAAAAGAGACTTTGACCCCTGAGTTTGTTTCGGTGTTTCTTCTCAGGGTAGTCAGCTAGGAAACACCGGCCTCATCTAGATTAAAATGACAAAAAAAATTTGACGTGTAAAAGTGTTTTTAAAAACCTACTTACAAAATAAATATCATTTATCATTTAATGTGCCTGGCCGGGCTTGAACCCGCGACCTAATCGTAAGTCGGGGCCGTACCACTCGGCCACCACTGCTCTCAATAAATAACATCGTTGTCTTTAATTAACGAAGGAACTGGTCTGGCTTCGTTTAAGCTATTAAATATTCGCGTAGATATTACAGCTATTGTAAACCTTTGTCAGGCAATAAGTAGAACGGTGATGAAAACCGCATCAAAAGCAATCAAGTAAGTACACAGTCTTTGGCAAAGATTTCCTATATAGCTTTCCAATAGTGTCTATAGAGACGTGACTGGGTGACTTCAATTTATAATAATTGGTCTCTGAAACAATAAATAATGTCTTCTACACTATCTGCAGTAATATTATTATGATACTAGCTTGTGTTAGCAGCTGCGCTTGCAAGAACGTAGGATTCTTCATACAAACTTTAGACCTCCTTTTCATCTTTTTACCCGACTACAACAAAGCCAAAGGAGGGTTATGATTTTGACCGGTTAGATTTGAACAATTTATTGGAAATGTACAAGTAAAGTCCTCTAAAATTATACCAAACACGACGTGTTTATCTTAATTTTTTACTAACACAAAAAATTTTGTCCACTAGAGGGCGCCACATTGAATTCTGATGATATTTTTTTTTAAAGTACAAGTGAAGCCCTTTCAAATGATATCAAACACGGTGTATTTATCTTAACATTTTTTTTAAGACATGACTTTTTGTCCGCTAGAGGGCGTTAGTTTAATTTTGAATAATAATTTAGAAATCTACGAGTCAAGCCCTTCCTAATGATACCAAACACGGCATTTTTATCTTTTTCTTTCTCATTTTTATTTTTTTAACATTACTTTTTGTCCGCTAGAAGGCGCCACATCGATTTTTGTGACACGTTACGTAGCCTATGTTCAGCGGACAAATAAGACGGTTCTAACGATACCTCACAAGTCGAGTTCCGATAAGTAGATTAGGAGCTATGAGGGAACAGATGAACATACGCACATACACACAAACATACATACATACATACATACATACTCAGCCGGTCAAAATCATAACCCTCCTTTGGTTTTGCGGTGGTCGGGTAAAATGAAGCCTTGTGCAAAATTTCATGCTGCCAGTTTCATTATTTAGTTCCTATAAAATATCTTGGTTGAAATTCTGGTAATATATTGATTTTCTTTTTAAACGACTTTCGATAAATGATAATAATAAAAAAAATGAAATAAATTAAAACGTGCTAAATTAGTTACATAAAATCTTAGGAATAATTACAAAGGTATGACTATGTTATGTGCCTGTACTAGGATAAAACTGTATCACAGGCGGCAGAAGCTCTTACACTATAGTTTTGCAGGACAATAAAGTTAATAACAATATTTAACAATCAGAGTCTAGCACTTAAAAATCAAAATATAATTAAATTATTTATATATAACCTACTTTACTTAAATACTAAAGGTCACAATGTGTTATTTCGTATTTAAAACTGTTTCTTGCACTTTATTCTATAACACATGATTTTGTATCAGCAAAATTAATAAGGTTAAAGAGATTTCGAGTCAGCAGTAAGTGTCACACGGAAGTCTGGCCTTGAGTACGAGTATGAAGCTCTAGGCGCAGCCCGATATTCCGCTATTTTTCTAGCAGGACACTCAGCGTCTCCCGTTTTATGGTTGGAAGACTTTTTGAAGCGACAGCAAGTTGCACATTTCGGTGAGGTTTTCTAATAGTTGGATTTTTTAAATCACCATTTTTGTTTAATCTAAATCAGTGACATCTTCAATACTTATATAGCAAGTGATAGTGATGTCGATATTTCTAAAATTAATGTTACTTATTTAGTATTTTTTGATGTCATTTGTATTTATTTTTATGAAACGTTTCGAACGTACGAATTTATTTTAGATCGCTGAAGTATTTCAGTAAACAAAATAAATATGCAGACATTTTTTTTTACAAATCCATTCCAATCGAGCTAATCTTCAACTCTTTATTTGTTATTTGTGCTACCAATATCATGATATTACGGAAAATTCATGCTGTAGCCAGCCAAGTGTGCAAACACGGAGCTTTTCAGTGGAACCAATGAGCAGAAATGCAAAAAGAAATCCAGGAGTCAGTCAAAGAAGTGTATCCAGTCTTCAATGTAAAATGAATGTTGTAAAGTCCGGTCCTAGATCGTTGACAGTATAGGGAAAACAGCAAAAATGAAGAGTTCCTTTGACATATTTGCTTTCAAAAAGGTAGCCATCGTAAACATCGTCCGAACGTCTGATGCCATTACTTTAAGCTATGATGCTTCGCAGTTGCAAAGCAAAACAAAAACGACACATACAATCATAAACTTTAAGATAGCGTATGAAGATGAGCAGGAGAGTAATTAGAGTATTAGGAGTATTTTCACCGTTTCTTTTTTTTCAAACTGTATCTCTGTTAGTTTTCACTTAATCTTAGGGTTATGTAGGCGAAGGGTAACCAACGGAATTACGGACAGATAGTGGAGGCGGAGTATTACTTAGCCTCCACTATCTGTCGGTCTGTCTGTCTGTCAGCAGGCTATCTACCAATGTTGAAATTTTACATAGTAAGTAGATCTTTTTATTGATGATTGATATGCAACAAAAAAATAATCAAAATTTAAGAGGGCTTGCATTCATAAAATAATCATAATTTTTTCGGTTTATGGTATGGAACATTGCTTGTTTTTTTTTTTCTAATTTATTAACTTATTGAGAAAGAAAGTCCGTATATACTCGTAGGTATATATGGGTATATTATATATTTTACAAGCGACCCGCCCCGTCCTCGCACGGGTGCAATGGTGATATTAAATATAATATTGTAATCCATGTATACATATAAACCTTCTCTTGAATCACTCTATCTATTAAAAAAAAACGCATCAAAATCCGTTGCGTAGTTTTAAAAATCTAAGCATACATAGGGACAGACAGCGGGAAGCGACTTTGTTTTATGCTATGTATTGATTGAACACGTCAGTAATACATAGGTCATATAATAGGTCTTGATGTATGAAATGGAGGTTTTTTGAAATGGGTTGCGTTAAGTGTCATATCTTTTTTTTTTTTTTAAATGGGTGGAAAAAAAAAAGTGTCATATCTTTGGATTGACTTGGCATTATAAGTTCAAATAAAGTTTATATTAAAGGTACGTAAGTTTTTTAGAAATCAGGTTTTTATTGAATTCTTTGTGTTTTGTATTTTCTGTAATATCGGAGCATATTTTTTTTTTTTTGATGTATTCTAAGAATACTCTCATTATTTTGTAATATGAGATAAACCGTGAAAACAATGTATCTCAAGTGGTATGCAATATTGATGATGTATACGGACTTAAAACTGTTAATGAATTGGATGTCTATTTTTGTTTTAATCACTTACACGTGGACAATTTTATCAGGCCGGCAACAAAACAAAATTCCCCAAACGAAAGCTATTAAACCAAGGACATTGAAAATAATCTTTTGCTAGAAGAAAGTCGTAGGTAGACTTCACTGATATTGCTTGCCCTTCGAAATTCATAGGTTATTATATATTGGAACTTTTAATATATTTTTTTTATTAGCTTTGATGTATCACAAGTTCTTCGATATTACAGAAAACATAAAGAAACCAAAAAACGCCCAATTTAAAAAAAAGAATAACGAACCTTTAATATAAACCCGAATGTCACCACTGCTTAGACACAGTAGAGGTGTGCCACACGTGAGCAGAGCATCGCCGTGTCCTCGTGGGAGCAATCGGCGGCAACGACCTCTCTCGCCGAGCTCTGGTACAGGTCGCTTCCTTCTAAGAAGCAGTAATGCTAGCTAAGGCGGCGGCCAATTGCGCGAGGGAACGGCTCTGAAGCCCCAGCCACCGGGATCCCGATTCCGATTTCCAGCCACCGTAGGTGCGGACGGCGAGCAATGGGTAGCTCGCCGTCCAGCCGTCTAGTAACCGTCCGGACCGAGCCCAAGCCGTCGACGGCGCGTAGTGTTCCACGCGTGACTCAAGGAGAAGTCAGCAAACCGTAGAGGCCCAGCAGGGTCGAAGCCTACTGGGGCCATGGGTTATGTTAAAGTAAACTGCAAGGTCCTGAAACGAAGGCAAAGAAGGCACAGGAGTGGGTTTTATGTCAATAAAAGTCTAGCATCCCGCTCCGCCCAGAGCGGGCGAAGTCATTGGACGATTTCCCACCACAAAAAATCACAATTTACTTATATTGCAATCCAAAGTTAAAGCAACCCGTTTTAAAACACGGCAATTTCACAGTTAAAAAAGTCTATTATTTATTAAAAAAAAAGAACTAGTGTAATAGATAGTCCTATCGAAAACGAAAATTTATTTCATCACCACTGCTCTCAAAACGGTGAAGGAAAACATCGTGATGAAACCGGCATTTCCTAGAATCAAAACTTCAAAGGCATGTGACATCCACCAACCCGCACTAAGCCCGCGTGGTTGAATACGGCCCATTCCCTCTCCTTGAGAGGAAGCCTGAGTCCCTGCAGTGGGAACATTATAAGGCTGATGCTATGCTAGATTTAGGGCAGTAAGTGTACTACATCATAAATAAAGTGAAATACTTATTTAATACAGTATCTGTTTTAGATCATTTTTTTAAAACCATCTCCGCTTCCGAAGATATACACGACCGTTCTGTCTGATAGGTTTGTCTTTTGCCGAAACATGAAATAACAATATATTTGTTTTGAATTTAGGTGATTTAAAACCCGCATCCGTTTAATATCCGAATGGCAGAATTCTATTTCCTGGCGAGACAAGACACCATTATTATAATAATGAAATGATCGAGAGATGTATTTTGCATTCCGAGATAAATCACGAAAGCTGTCTCGAACTTGTAACAAAATAAATAACGATTGGGAATTTTTCCGCAGGAATTATAATGATTATATATTAAAGTATTATTATTATATATATATATATATTATATTATGGTACCAATATAGTAATTCATTATTTATTTTATAATAAATAAATAATAGATTGATAAATTTGGAACTAGCTTACGTACATTATTGGGTTACACATCTACATGTTTACATATACTAGTTAGTGGGTGCAGTACTGCTTTTCTAGATAGTGGCTTAATTCAATTACTATTTTTTATTAGTTTATTGTATTTTTTCATTATTTGTGGTTTCATTGCTTTCTAATATTTTTTTTTTCCTTCATTGTGCTCACATAATAGAAGCGACAATAAATTTGTAACCAAGATTATGTACCTAACTCATAATATGATTTAAAAGAGTGTCCATGGAGTTTCTTGCACGTTTTTCTCTATAGAGATCTACGCTTTGGAACGTGCAATTTAGCTTCACTTTTTTTGGACTGACCGACATTTTGACAATTCAAAAGTGCCTGTAATAATTTGTCTATTTGAAATAAACTATTCTGATTCTGATTATTCTGATTCTGTTACGAGGTTACCTGTATTTAAAAGAGTCAGCTGCGATCCCCTGTCATAGGTTGTTGTTTGAATTGTATCTAGCACGTGCATGTAGTCACAAGTATGTACATATTATTAAAAAAAAATAATGACAATATGAAAAACTAAAGTAAAAAAAAAACAAAACAAATAATAAACTAAAATTAAAGAAAAATGAGAAAAAAGAATACAAAAAAGTTTTTCCGTGTAACAGTTATTGTGTAGTGTATTTGTTGAAAGTGTGATGCGTGTTAGGTTTTTTATAAATGTGATAATCTGTTTGTCACACACACGTCAAATGAAATGACATTTCAAACATTTCACGGGTATGAAGATTTTTTTTTTTTTTTTTTGGTAGGTAAAATCATCCAATGACTAATCCCGCCCTTGGGCGGAGCGGGAAGTAGTGTCAGACTCTTACTGACTAAAAACCTACCCCGTTCCTTCGTTGCCTATAGTGAGCATTCTTTTTATTCCGGTTGCAGGTATCGACCTATAATACCGAAATAGTACATTTTCATACAAGTGGGGAAAATTTTTCATTGCAGCCGAGGCGAAATTCGTGTGTGGAGCCGAGTGCTGCAGTGACAAATCTCCACGTGTATCAAACGACGTTTTTCAATACGAAGAAATACGGTGAAAAATCCACCAATAATATATCTTCTATCGGAAAATTACGACGCATTTTGGTTCATTTTGTACTGAAGAAAATTTTGTAAAGTTGCCTTACAATTTAGTTTTGATTTGATGGCAGCAGGTTATCGTAAGTATTTTTTACCTCAATCACATAATCTGGCGGCGTAGCATCTAAAGGATTCTGATCTTCAAATGATTAAATCTTTTTCATTAGGTGTACTTTTTTCCCGCGCATAACCTTTGCAGAAGAAGCAAAGGTATCAAACCGTATACATCCTAATATTAAAAATATAAAAATTCAAATATTTTTGAATTTAGGACACAGATAATTCTTAATTTGTCTGTATTAACAAATTATTGCTTACGAAATCATGTCTATTTAATATATTTAGTTCAAAAAAACAATTTAAATTTTCATTAAATATTAAAACCTAAAAAAAAACTAATAATCATCCTTGACCGTGACGAAATAGGAATGAAAAAAGCCCTTGTTTTGATAAATTAAAAAAAAGCACGCGGGTGGTAGACATGCCATATTGAACCTAATCTAGTGCGATAACAGGCAGTTTTCGAGTAAGTGTATTCAAAAATAATTTTAGACTTAAGGTAAAGGCGCTGACAAAAGCATATTCATATTCATATCTTTATTTGCATACCATAATGTCATTATAGATGTTACATTAATTGCTTATAGCTAAGAAACAATTATGGACCCTGTAGGGCACAGCATAGCTAACAAGTAACATTATATTTATGTAAGAGAAAAGTAAATGAAAGAAACGACACGTGTTTCGGTAGGAATATTCCTCTAAGCATCAAAAGCCAAGCGGATACAGTAGGTAGGAACTTTCCAAGAATAAATAAAAATGATTATTATTGTCCTAATTAGAACAAATTGATTGATGTTGTTGGGTAGCAACGATGTACCCCTACTTAATAATACACTCGGATAACATATCTAGAATCTTTGGGCTTCCTGAATATTCCTTATTTCCAGTCTAAAAAGAGATAAATTTTCTTTTATAGTTAGGCTACCGCAAACGCAGTACCTAGATGGTTTTTAGTACTATACTTTCGGATACCCAATTTTAATTTAACTGAAACCAAACAAAACGTAGTCGCTCACAATGGGCCTCATCAGAAGACTTAAAGTCATTCAAAGGGCAATGGAAAGGGCTATGCTAGGAGTTTCCTTGTGTGATCGTATCAGAAATGAATATATCCGCAGGAAAACCAAGACTGCCGACATAGTACGAAGAATCGCCAAACTTAAGTGGTAGTAGCACATGGGCAGGGCACATTGCTCGCAGTACAGATAGCCATTGGGGCTCAAAGTTTCTGGAGTGGCGACCGCGTAGTGGAAGACCTCCTACAAGTTGGACCGATGAACTGGCAAGGGTTGCGGGAATCCGATGGATGCGAGATGCACAGGACCGTTCATTGTGGCAACACTTGAGGGAGGCATGTCCAGCAGTCGACGTCTTTTGGCTGAAGGTACATTAAAAAGCTATATGTTTGTGATTGAGCTTTGAGGCATTGAGTTACCTCTGTTGGAATGTGTTAATGAATGTAGGCATGTATGTTGGTTTTTATGGTTTTCACTAGACAATAGAATATTATTATGCTAGTTTTTGGATTATCATATTTTTGTTGTGACAGTGACAAGGTTGTCATTTAGCGACACTTGAACGCTTACAAACACAGGATGCTGTGCTTGTAAGCGTTCAAGTGTCTGTTAAGTGGTATGGTTAATGTTCATATTTAAGAATTACTACTGACTACCCGTCGTCGAAACCTGCCCCCTTAGCCAAGTTACAATCGTTTCGTTTTGCGTTAATGCTTGGAGTTGGCCACGCCCTTAACTTATTTGTTTGAACAAACGAATTAGGGCGTGGTCAACTCCAAGCGTTAACGCAAAACGAAACGATTGTAACTTGGCTAGGGAGCAGGCAGCCTATCAAAACGAAATATTTTTTTTTTATTGTCAATATTTCTGCTTCTTTGATTAGGCCAATAGCCAATGTTAGTCTAGCTTTTAAAGAAAGATTAATTAAAGATTTGAAGAAAGTAATAGCATATCGATCTGTCATTTTTGTTTCTCTTTCAAACCTCAATTTTAATTAATCAAATATAAAAAAATCGTCTTTCAATTACAATTATTATATACCAGCACTTTTCTATGAAACTTTTTCTAAGGAGCTCTGTTACTTACTAGCGTCGTATGGCTTCATTCGAATAAAAATAACTTAAACGGAGAATATTTCTATAGCGACTTAACTTCTTACATTTTTAAGTATTCATATAAAGCTGATTTTCTAGGTACTACGAAGTCGGCCCTCCGAACAATTTGTAAAACAGTTTATATAACTCAAACTTTTATTAAAAACTTGTATGGCTATATACTTCAATTATTCCAATTTGCACTCGATATTCAATTAACAATGAATGAGCACTCAAGCGTGCAATCGGACGCCATCATACACGGACACGGTTCTATTTTCATTCCACACATTTTTTGTAAAGGGTGGGTTTTGTAAGTTGACGGCTGGGCCGATTGCCGATACATATTATGGCCTATACCGATAGACGAATCGATAAATTAATTTACAGACTTACTTCAGCAAATCGATTCATCTTTCAATTTCCGTCACAACATTTAATTGGTACTGAGTGAAGATGCACAGGATGAATAAAAATCTCAATTCGACTCATTCTCTTGTACATTTTTGCATTAGGTGTTGCCCTCCGGCCAGGTTTTTGTGTAGCAAAATAAAACTACATTTTACAAGGGATCATGAGAGGTGTACAGCGAAAGAGGAATTGTGGAGAACTCATCTTTTTGTGTATGATACATACCGGATTTAATTTTATTGTAGCTTGCACGTTAATTCAATTAGCTGTTTTTAATGTTTATGGCGGATTATTTTTGTAGATTCTGCATGTTTGTTTTAACGTTCTTTTGACCGACTCATTCAGAGTTCTCTATCGTTTTATATAGACTGCAAAAACTCTGAGAAAATTTTAATATTTAAGTTACAAAATACTTAACCTTAGACCTTATCGTCCGGTAACTGACCGGACCGAGCCCAAGTCGTCGACGGCGCGTTCTGTTCCCACGCGCCTCAAGGAGCTGTCAGCAAACCTTAGAGACCCAGCCTGCTAGCTGCAGGCAGGCAGGGTCGAAGCCTGCTGGGGTCATGGGTCAGCTTCCGAAAGGAATACCCGGCCCCAGCACTATAGGCAACGAAGGAACGGGGTAGGTTTTTAGTCAGTAAGAGTCTGACACTACACACTACTTAGACCTTAGAACAATGACGCATAAGACCAACCGGTTTCTGTTTCTATGTGAATGTCTATTTCTAGATAACTAAATGTAATTAGAGCCCCATACGGCCGCGGCGCCGGGTGGCACCGTGGGTAGCTACTAAACGTCTTTACCCTCAACTACTTAATGCGTGCTTATTTTGAGGTTTCGCTCTTTGTGGTAACGACTAATGAGCGCCAATTTGGGTTCAGAAGGAGTACTATTTCGTACAGGCCTTGTAAAAAGAACTGGAGCTTAGATACTTAGATTTTTTTTTCCAAATAAAACATTTATTTTCTTAGTTTGGTTGGTGTAGTGACCTGTATAACAGTTCTTAGGTAGGTCAGACTTTTTTTGATTAAAATATTGAAACAAGTCATCAAGAGAATATTTGTCAAAATAAACCTAAGAAAAATTTCCATAATCCAGCATACTAATGAAACGGTCCAAATTTCAACATAATCTTTGCATTGTACATAAGCCTCCTCTTAGTGTTGCCATAACGAGGACTATGTGGATCACTGTTTTTATTCCGTTTCAATTATTTTGACGTATGTCTGGCACTTTGAGTATTTCTGCGGCCTACCCAAATGTCCTTCCATTGGTATTGTTCGTCAGATCGTTGAGCTCCTTAGTAGTCCTAAGTTGAGCTATACGAATACTGTCAACTGCTTGCACTGACTGGACGGGTCCACTCAAATCTGTATGGTTTTTTCCTCAAAAGACCATCTCAGACACTAATCTGCATGGTTCTTATAAGATTTTTGACCATTTTGCTGTTGCAATTTGCTGTATGGACTTTAAAAGAGTAGAGTAGTTAGCTAGGAAACCCCGGCCTCGTCTAGTTTAATCTGACAAAAAAAATTGAGGTTTAAAAGTGTTTTTGAAAAACCTATTTGCAAATAAATACCATTTATCATTATTATTTCCGCGACCCTCACCAATCCAACTTGAGGAAAATCTTCCAACGCGTCTTCAGTTACGTGGTCGCCATTCCAGAACCTTTTGTCCCCATCGACCATCTAAAATGAAGATATCCGCAAGAGAATGGATAACTCGAAGAATTGCCAAACTTAAGTGGCAGTGGCAGGACACACTGCTCGTAAAACAGATGGTCCACATTTAATAATATGCAAATAATAAATCTTATTTTGAATTTTCCTAGAAAAAAACAGTATTCTCATGAATGGTCTAGATTGGAATCACTCAGGTACACATAATACGTTGGATATTAAAACACGTGCAATGGAAGATATTGCTGTGAGTTTCTATTTTTATGTTTCAATATAGGTATGCATTCTCGGAACAATAATTACTCGCTCACGTGTGCTTCAAAGAGAAATGTGACTAAAGCATGGTGCTCATATTGTCTGTGTGTTTTCTTCCTTGTTGGTTATAATTTTAATAAATAATGGGTATTAAATGGAATCAAAGGTAAGGAAATAATGCGACTGCATTTCATAAACGAAAAACTAAATAAAGAAAACACAGTCATATTCGTAACTTCGATAAATTTCAATTAGTGTAATTGAACCAAGTAAGGTTGCTGGGTTGTCGAGTATTAAGTTACAAAATTCAATTGCAGTGTAAGAGATGGCTTCTAAGCCATAGCCAATATAACTGATTTGCTTGGATTGGATTACATTAAAGATGACCTAGTAATGGTTGCGGGAATCCCATTAAAGCAAGACGACTATGTCCAACAGTGGGTTGAAATGAGGATGCAAAAAAAACAATATCAAATTGGTATTTTCAAAAGACTGTCGTACACGATTACACAAATCAACAAGCACAAAAATCTTAAAGAACGTGAGATGTTTCGTAAATTCAGAAACAAAAATCTGGTGTCTATTACAGAAACAGCTTCCATGAACGTTTACAAGGGTTTGATAGGAACTGTAGCGCACACGAAGCGGATTCCTCTCCGGATTCCTTTCGTGATAAGTTTGCCTCGTTTCTGCACGATTTGCTACTGATTATAGTCCTGCCAAATGAATTCCGAGGGCGAAAAAAAAAAAACTTTTAAGAGCCCTACTCGGCTGTCGTGTCGCGTTTTTATCAAGTATTAGCTTTTAACCTAAGCTTCGACCGTGCGGAAATATTAATGAAGCTAGTACCATGTGTACGGATTACGCGGTACCGGATAAATTTTGTATGGTTTTAGACGTTTTAAATTGCTGATATTGAAGGAAAATGGGAATAAAAAGGCTGTACAGGGATAGTAGCGGCTGATCATCTGGACTAAGAGATTGTTCAAAAGAACTATCGTGGGCCTGAAAAACAAATGGTAACTGAAGGAATATATGTGGGTTTTAGTCAGTATTTTTGTTTGACGCTGCCCCTTGGTTCACCCAGATAAAGAATGTCATTTAAACATCTCAAAATAAAAAGAAAATAAGCGTTTGATCAACTGGACACTACTTACTTGATATTGATAGCCACTTCATAAGTTATCTAGCTGCCTGGATTTTTCTCAACTATTTTGGAGTCAGCTTCTAATATAACCGGGGAAAAGTTTTTGGCAACACTGGTATCAAAATTTCAGGCTTCAGACCAGAGGCTTAGCGTGGACTAGTTTAGACGTAGGCGAAGGTGCATCAGCGAGGCCCATTTTTTTAATAAATTTAAAAACTAGACAGTCACTGTTACAACCCAGCTTTCCACCACATCATCGCTTACCATCGGGTGAAAAAGTGGTCAAAAGAGAGCCCATCTATTATAAAAACCTCGTTCTTAAAGAAGCGAGAGGCCCCTTTGGGTGCGGCTTTTCTGACGATGGAATAACTGTCTGCAAATTTCAGCCTAGACTATGGGTGTTTTTAATATCGTACGGATTTGCTCTACATGCAAAAAAAAAGCAAAGGGAAAAAAAAACGCGCTCCGCGTGCGTATTGCTTGCATTACAATAAATACTTGTATGAAAAGGATATTTGCGGAGGTAACGCATGTTGAGTAAATCCACATGCGGAGCAAATCCGCATGCGTTACGAAATCCGCACGATATTAAAAACACCCTAACAGCTTAGGTAGAAATATATTCAAGGGCCTGACCTTGAGTCAAGGGTGTATCTAGAATCCCAGCAGTGGGAACATTATAAGGCTGATGCTATGCTATGTTATATCCAAAGGAACATACGTCCAGGATCTTGTGCGTATTGCGTGTATTCCAGAACATGATCTACCCATATATAAGTTTTAGCGATATCCGTTCATGTCGTGAAAAAATAACAAACGCACACATTCACAGTCTTTCACTTTTATAATATGAGTGTGATTTTAAAATAGGATTTTAATAAATGATGGTGGGCAAGGGACATCGCTCACAAAGCATATAGTCGATGAGGCCGAGTCGACTAGGGGGATTGCAATCAAGCACTAGTTTATAAGCAATAAAAATCTAGAGTGGTGACTGAGCACTAGAATACGCAGCGTTGGAAGGCCTCTCAAAAGGTGAACCAATGACCTGGGCCTCAAGTCTGCTATTACAATAGTGTCAGAATGGTCTATCATTGATTTCATCATTGTTGATTTTGACTTGTTCCGTAATCTACTAATATAATGACTTTCCAATGACCAATCGCTGACACTCCATAGAATCAAATGGTAATTTCGTACTTACCTACATAATGACAAGTAAATGTCTGACTTATATCATAACAAAAACCAAACACTTATACAATAACAAAAAGAAAACACTGAAAACCGCCAGCGGCCGCTCTAAATAAAAACAGTAAGCAGTAATGTCACTTTGACTTTGACAGCTAAAAGACCACTGATCGACCAATGATTGGTCATTATGATCTTTGCGGATTACGAACTGTTAGCTGGTTTTAGGAAAATTATGACAATGGAATCGTGTTGGAATGACGAATTTATAAAAATAGCAGACTTGGACCCCTGTAAGTCGCGGGAATCCAATGGATGCGAAACGCACTGTGCGTTGTGGCGACTCTTGAGGGAAGCTTATGTCTAACACTGGACGTATTTTGGCAGAAATTATGATAAGGCTAGACGTATTTTGGCAGAAATGATGATAAGGTGTATCATTATCGTTCACAATTCACATTGGCTTTTGTTTTTCTCTTTACGTAGTCTAAATATTGCTAATGGTCATTTAAAAAAATACTACTCGAAAAATCAAGGATAGCACATCAATAGAAACAATAGACTTTTTTTTTGGTGAGTAAAAATTATTGACATCTCCCACTCTTCGGCGCAGCGGGAGATAGTGTAAGACTTTTATTGAATAAAAAACCCATTCCGCTTTTTCTTTGCCTTCGTTCCAGGGCTCAGGTGCTGACTTTCACGTTAGCCAGGGCTCCAGAAGGTTTCGATCGTGCTGGGCCTCTACGATATGCTGGCTAGGGCTGTGGTATAGTTCGAAAGAGCTGCCGATGCCGTGGCCCTGGAACCTAAACGGCAATTTAAATAACACAGGTTAGTTTTAGTCAATAAAGATTTGATACTCCCATTGCTCTCCACCCAGAGCGGGAGAAATCATTTAATTCCTTTGCTCTGACCATAGTAAAAACCTCAGATCTACGAATAATCGTTTACTACGGTGTCCCTCACATCGCTCTGGGTTAAGCCATTCCTCCTTCTTTGTCCAGGCGATCTTTCTTTGGAATGCGCTCCCGTTGAACATCAGGATGGCATCCAGTCGGTTCACATTCGCAAGAAGTTGGTAGAATCATCACAGTGTTGATTAATTGGATTTGTTTCTCAGAGTAATTTTCGTTATTTATATGTATTTATGTATTTATTACTGTATTAGTTTTCTATTTGTTTTGTTTAACATTAAGTTGCACCTACTATACCTATTATGTTTCTGCACCACCCTAAGATCGACTGGTAGAAAATGCCTATCGCATTAAGTCCGCCTTTGTACAGTTTTTTTACTTGTGCAAGAAGTTTTAAATAAATAATGATATCCCATAAAAAAAATCGTCCTAATTACCAATCACATCTGCAGGATTTCACTAACAAATTTAATCAGCTTTCGTAAAAAGTATGTAAACAAACCAACGGTTACGTGACGGGACGATTAAAAATAAAAATCCCCCAGACATAGAAACCTTAGAAAAAAAACTCTTGGAAATAAAGTTCTTGCAAAATAATAATTTATTTCTGTTACCATTACCTTTCAATTCTTTCAAAGCATCGACTAAGTTTATTCCAGGTCACAATTGACGTCAGTTTTCTACTGTTCCGTTTATATCCTGAGAAAAACATTGTCCAAGAAAAAGTCGTAATAAAGCAAAGTTGAAATGTTTATTTACGATAAACTTAAGGCAAAAGTTCAAATGTTTATAAAAAATAAACACTTACAAGTGAAAAGAATACGATACTTGCCCTCACTAAAAATGTACTACTGTACGGGTTTCATTTTATAATGGCATTTGCGGTCATTACACTTTTACCCTTTTCCATTATTTTTATTGATGTACACCCAAAGCACTTAAAAAGAGAAGTATTATACAGAGAGAAGAAAGTAAAGATAAGAAAAGAAAAGAGAATAAAATGTGAAACAACAAAACACTTAAAAAAAAAAAGCAGACAAGGAAACATGTCTTACCTAACGAAACCTCCACACAATAATTTGTTATTACCAACAAATTAACATTTATCGGCGTTCTAAATTCAGAAACACTTGAATTGCTATTTTTATATAATAATATAAAATACGTTACAATTTCCAGAGAAAGTATTTCTTCGTAAGTGTATTGATTGATTTGAAAAATGTACTATTCGGAAATAGATTTTGTTTTTATTTTACATTTAATAAATTTTGAAGTGAGACTCTCGTGAAGGTGCGTTCCTTTTTCCACAATTTTCACCCAAACCAAGCAGAGCTTATACTATGAGTACTAGACAACTGATATGCATACTTATATTTTTTCTAAATACATACATGATAGTAAAGATAAATTACACCTAGACACAACAAAATGATTGTGCTCATCACAAAAACATTTGTCTTGGGTCTTGAACGTCAGGTTGTCAGAATTACTATGCACCAGACCTATAGGCTAGTCAAACTATTCTAAATGGAACTTAAGCGACAGAGCGGAGAGCGAAGCCTTTTGTATGTTAGTAGATGGAAGCGTGGGGTGAAAAGCAAGAACGTGACTAATTCAGTAATGCTTTCATAGGGGCTTGGTTCAAGCCATGCTCCGGAGCGAGGAGGAGTGGCAGGCGGTCGCCTCCTTCTGCGAAGCAGTAATGCTAGCAAAGGAGGAGGCCGACCGCATCAGGCAACGGCGCACACGCCGCCACCGCCGCCCGGATTCCGATCCCGATTTCCGGCACCGCAGGCGCGGGCTCGCGGACGGCGGGCAATGGGTAGCTCTCCGTCAGTCCGGTAATAGACCGGTCCGAGCTCAGGTCATCTACGGCGCGCACTGTTGCCGCGCGCCTCAAGGAGTTGTCAGCAAATTGTAGGAGCCCAGCTCAAGTCATCTACGGCGCACTGTTCCCGCGCGCCTCAAGGAGTTGTCAGCAAACTGTAGGGGCCCAGCAGGGCCGAAGCCTACTGGGGCCAAGGTTTATGAAAATGTTGCCCTGGGATAAAGGCAATGAATGGAACAGGGTAGGTTTTAGTCAGTAAGAGTCTGACACTATTTCCCGCCCCACCCAAGGGCGGGATTTGTCATTGGATGATTTTAGCTACCATAAAAAAAAAGTAATGCCTTCATCAATTTGAACAATTACGGCTGCTGAATAACTTAAAACTCTAACTGGTCAATTAAATGTTCCCACATAAATTAATATTAGTCTTAATAAACTATTATTAATTTATGTGGTAACATTGCGTTATATCGGTTAGTTATTGCCACTTAATTATATCCCAATTAATTATGTTTACATTTATTTGGTGGTTTATTTGCTGCCAAATAATATGTACCTATGAATTGTAACACAATAACTGTAAAGGAAAAAAACCCGTTAAATTCTAAAATAATCTTGTTGATGGGTACAACGTGAATCTGCAAAGAAAAAAAGTGTGAATAAAATGATTTTAATTTTTTGATTTGACTTTTTTTTTCTGATTGCGTCTACCTGCAGGAATCTTAAATCAGCCTAGTAAATTATCAGTCCCCTCTTTTTTGAGGAGTTTTTGGAGAACCATCCATATGACGCAACTCACTGGGCATAGAAAATTCGGAAGATCTGCCACGCTTGGGCGGAGCACTGCCATATCCTCGTGAAGACGATCGGCGGCGGTAACCTCTCGTGCCAGTTCTTGGTTCAGACCATGGCCTGGAGCGAAGGGGAATAACAGGCAGTCACCATACGAGCCCGACGAGACGGCCATTTAAGAGAATGGATTTCCTCACGCCCTAGCCATCGTGACCCCGACTCCGTCTACCAGCACGGTAGGCGCGAGCTTGCGGTTGAGCAATGGGTAGCTCACCGTCCGGCCGTCCGGTAAAATCATCATGTCGCTCATGTCAGCAAAGTATAGGGGCCCAGCAGGGCCGGTGCCCTCGAAGGCTGTGGGTATTTTCTGAAAAGGAATCCTAGAACATGTCAAATGACTACGTAAGGATCCAGCAGAAAATCAGCGTCACGTACATTTCTCTGACACATGCTGAGCTGGACTTCCATTTGGTGCACCACTGAAATGCACACGGCGCTATGGCTCTCATCTTTGTATTTTTTTATTCTCTAAGTACCTGCATTTGTTTATTATTTTTCTTTCTTGATGTTGTTTTTATTTGTATAGGTGCTTAGCTTTTATCATTTAATTGTGGCTTCGTGTATGTTTTGTGTTGTGATAGGGGGTTATCTATCTATCTAGAATGCAAAGGGCAACTAAAGGACACAGGTGTAGTTTTAGTCACAAAAAATCTGACACGCTGCCGCCTTAGAGCATGAAATGTCAAGGGATGATTTCCCAGTTTATAAAAAAGAAAAGTCTAGTAGATAATATTTCTTGACAGCTAATCCTACACTAAATAGTTGTGAAGGTCGCCCCCTAGTCATAAATTAACGCCATTTCACATGTGAGCCGAGCTATATCGGGCTATCGGGCGGGCAATTTGAGGGCGTCAAAAGTTGTCACATTTACCCACGGTCGCCTCGCCAAATTACTCAGGACGGTCAAATGCCTCTCAGATATATTTGAGGGGAAAAATCTATCTGTAATTTTCCGTATGGGGTACCCTCGTGGTTTTATGATGACCATCATCATTTGCCATCGTTTTGGTAACATTGATGTTTGTAAAAGGTTTGAATATTGCTATTAGAAGTTTGGTATTGCGGGTAGGCTGCCTTTTATGTATTGTGAAATGTTAGTAATTTTGACTTATTTTATCTTGACTACATTTTTTGTAATATACAAATTTTAATATTTAAATGGAATAATGCACACCATTATATTATATCCTAACTAGCTTCTGCCAGCGGCTTCACTCACGTGAAGGTCGGTTTTTCCTTACAAATTTCCAATCCCCGTTTTACCCCTTAGGAGTTTTTTTTTTTTTTAATGGGTTGTAGTTTCATAAAATTCATTCTTAGCGAATTTCTACACCTTATAAGGAACATATGTGCTAATTTTTAAGTTTATAGTTGTTATAGTTTCTGAGATTTTGTGATTAATCAGTGAGAGGTATTTCGCTTTTATATATTACTAGCTTTTGCCCGCGGCTTCGCTCGCGTTAAGTATTATTATTGCGGCTTTACTTTTGTTTAGCGTGTGTAAAAAAAAGGGCCTACCAAAATTTACATCCTCTATCATCAGGTTGAATTTATCAGAATCCTATTTAAGCGGACGTCTTCATCATAGTAGCTCCAATCTTTAATTTCAGTTCAATCAGTCGAAAATCTAAGAAGGTTTATACAAACTTTCATCCCCTATTTTATCCCCTTAGGGGTGGAATGTATCAAAGTCCTTTCTTAGGGGATGCCTGCGTCATAGTAGCTATATGCATGCAAAGTCTCAGCCCCATCCCTCTAGTGGGTTGGGCTGTGCGTTGATAGATCACTATGTCAGTCAGTCAGTCACCTTTGAGTTTTATATAAATTTAGATATACAGAAGATTATAAAATTAAGTTACAATTATTACATTTTAAACACTGAAATTTGGCTTAAATTATGTTTAGGGGATATTTTTTAAGGCACATAGTCCCTTGAACATCTGGCCGGAGTCAAATGCACACATACTCGTAACAGTACGAGATGTGTGCATTTAATTCCGGCCTACTGCACATGGATACAGCCCTGCTAACCTTAAAAAATATATCTAATAATAAATTCCTTTTTCTTTGCTAAATATTGATTGATTTACATATTATGCTATGTACTCGTACATTCTAAAAGACACTTAACCAGCTCTTTTTTTGTGTTAACATAATTTATAAAGATCAAAGCCGTTTCAAAGGACAAGCTACCGAATTGGATAAATATTATTTTTAGAAAAAAAAAAAATTAATTGCATGAAAGAAACATAATTATGTTGATAATGTTTCACATAACTCTATAATAAACATATATTTTTTCAAATCTATTAACCTAGCCGTTACCAAGGAGTAGGCTTCTTCCATTTTTAAAAATATCTTTAGAAGTAGACTTGACCGTTGAGCGGATAGCACGCACACACAAACGCGATATTGACATAATCAAAATTTATCGAGAATTTTGTATTAGAATATTTTATTACCTTAAATTAAGTAAATTTATAGAGACAATAAATTTACTCAGCTGTTTCATAGTTTTATATATATATATATATATATATATATATATATTTAATTCACCAATAATACTAAAATATAAAGGCTGGGCACAGTAAATGTATAAAAAATGTGGTCGACAGCTCTCTGTTTGTGATTTTCGGACCGTAGTTCATAAAGCTCTTTTCTAGACTACAAAGGTTCTCTGGCAGTTATCTTTAAAACTATTCCCCCAAAACTGAACACTGTATCTCAACCTTGATTCTATTACAGCATAGTATACCATTTTAAGGTGTTTTATGTCTATTTCATACCTTAGAATACGTACGGCATAACACGCTAAGCAAATATACGAATCAATGGCTTGCAATTTCCTTTTCCAATTCGAAAGACAACGGGCATGTACAAGAACTAAAAATTCGAAGACATGTGACATCCACCAATCCACACTGGGCCGGCATTGTGGAGTTCAGTCCTAGAGAGTAGATCTGAGTCCCAGCAGTGTGAACATTAAAATGCTGATTATGAATAGGTATGCTTATGACTGTTGAAGCCGTAATGAGAAACATTTTCTTTTTCGTTTATACCTCGACATTTATTATGATTGTGCAAAATAAATGTATATTCTTCCTAATAACCTACATTATAAACATGAGTACAAAGGGACTGCTTATTTCTATAGAAATTTCTTCAGGCAAAGGAGAGATTAAAAGAAATGAAAGACTTGATATACCAATTTATATTATATCTAATAATTGTATAAATGGTTACACCACCACCACTAGATATATTTATTTTATTTTATCGGAATCTAGCATTAATGTTACTTCATATTTTCTAGTTTTCTTAAACATTTTCATTTTATATGCATCTGCTATATCATCTCTTACCAACCCTTAGTTAATTGGAAGAGTGTACCCCAGGTATTACGTCTGGCCTAATACATGTGTGTTGCGTGAATGTCAAATAAATATAATACTCGTAATAGTTAGTTTTTTTATTTTCACGATTTCAAGTTTGGTCCCATAGTAAAAGTTGTTTGTTATCATGACTACAATCACGTGTTTAAGTATCGTTCTCTAATTACCAGTCACCCTATATATCTATATGGATATTCTATACATATTACCTGTATAAATAAATCAAATAGAAGCAACAGAAGCAAACAAAGCAACAATAGAACAGCCCCGACCTACCCCTATCTTGTTAAATGCACTACTTTCTATGCGAGAGGGGTGCCTCTTAATTTCCGTCGGGGAAAACAAATCGCTCGGAAGAACGAAAAAATTATCGCAACATTAAATCGAAAGCAAGTTTATTTATATCTTGACTTTGAAAAGTATTTGAATGTTATCAAAACGCGTTCATTTATTTATCGTCATCTATGTATAATAATGAGCTTTTTGTGAGAATGTTCGGGGTGAATTCCAAACAAATTTTTATTATTTTTATGTTTATCTTTTTGCAATTTTTCATTATCAGACTTTTTCCACAAGACTAAAGAATAAAGAAGTGTAAATTTAATTTCCGATGAAATCTATTAGAGATACATACACCGTTAAATTTTGGACCTTTTAATCTCACCGAGGGTCAATTTTTGTACCTGAAACACTATCGATTTGTAAAGAGAAAATTAAAAAATAAACTACTTTTTTTTCAAAAACTTGAATTACGCATATACGCATGGTCGAAATTAATTTCTTTAAGTCAACGAGTCAATGACCTTATAGGTAATTGTCGGTCATTGCGTACTAACTACCTACAGTTCATTGGCCTCGTTCAGCTGACGTTTACTTAAAGAAATTAATTTCGTACTTGCGTAAATAAATTCGAGTTTAAAAAAAAGTCATTATTTTTAATTTTCATTTATAAATCGATAGTATTTCATGTACCGAATCGACCCTCCACGGGATTAAAACGACCAAAATTTAACGGTGTATAAAACACGAAAAATGTTTCTGCCTGTATCCATTTATGTCCGTTATAGCATTTAAAACCATCCAACCCCAAACTGATTATATTAGAAAGATAATAATGTAAAAATGGTTTTGGCGATATGGCAAAAGCGACTGTTGCAACCAAATTCATCTAGGTACGCCATAATCTTGGTGATAAGTCCCCTCTTTGAGTAATAGCTGAAAGGACGTCACGATGTCCTCACCTTCCGCATGACGAAGTTTCTCACCGGGAGATTCCTGCACCTGATTTGTGCGGAAGAAACGCCTTGGTGACACCATTGCGAAGATGGTCTGGAGGACACGGTGGAGCTTACGGTGAAAGTGTGCCCCGCTTGAGCATCGTGGTGTCCTCGTGGGGTCGATCGGTGGCATTACATTAGGTACATTTTTATTGAGGGCAGTATCGTATTCTTTCCACTTGTAAGTGCTTATTAACAAACATTTTAACTTTTGCTTTTGTACGAGTTCTTTTGCAAAACTCTTGCATAGTGAATTGCTCAGGTTATAAACGGAACAGTAGAAAACTAACGTCAATTGTGCCTCGAAGTAACTTCGTCGATCTTTGAAAGGATTGCAAAGTTATGGTAAAAGAAATAAATTGACGCTTTTCGCTACAAAGGGCGTAAAGACCATTTTGGCCAAATTTCCTTTTTGATGCAGTCTTATTTAGTTTTTCACGCTCTTTCCATCTGTTTATTTAAAATTGCGTTACGGTGAAAAAAAATGGTTTTTACTACCCAACACTTTCTCAATGCTAAACAACTCTTTTTCAAAAACCATGTTGTAAAACACATTTCTTATTTTACCTACGAATATATACATATATATATTTTTAATTTTTAAATCTGAAAAACTAATATAATAATGTATTAGTGAATATAACAATTATGTTAGCCTGAGCCCAACTTTCTTCACGGCACCTGTAACCTTCAATTTGATAAAAATATATCTCGAGCATTGATATTACCTATTAGCAATAAATATGTTTTGATATTTTTTAAAAACTATCCGTTTATTTGACTTTTACTCAGCTTCTTACTATTTATTTTATAATCACCTACATCTCATCCCTATTAATTATATCCACCCTTGCTAATAAAATTGCCTATAGATTCGTCGCATTAGTATTAATTTCAGGGTGTATCTACATTATTTTGTAAAAAAAAAAAAACATGGTCTTTACCACTATGTAAAACGCAAAGGACTGCCAAAATTTAAGAACTTTCATCCTAGGACTCAATATTACAAGTATAAAAATAAAAAAGATATTTGAGAAATATTTTTATTTCTATTCTTTTGCTCACAGCTATAACTATGGATTTTGGATTTACGCCCTTTGTAGCGAAAAGAGTCGAAATTATTCTTTTGCAAGAGCTTTATTTCCAAGAGTTTATTTTTTCTAAGGTTTCGAACTACGTCTTGGGTAATTTTTTTAGTCCTCCAGTCTCGTAACCATTGTTTTGTTTACATGCCTAATACAAAAGTATATTAAATTTATTAGTGAATTTCTACAGATGTGATGGGTAATTATTGATCGATTAATGTATTGACGATCTTTTTATGGTTGAATATCATTAAATGACATCTTTTACCCTTGTTGGAGCGAGAGGAGTATCAGATCTTTATTGACTGTGGGGGCGATCGGCGACAACGACCTCTTGTACCCGGCCCTGTTACTAGAAATGATCCGAAGCGAGGGGATATCGGCGGCGGTCGTCGCTTTCTGCGAAGCAGTAATGCTAGCGAACGAGACGGCCCCTGTCGTGAGGGAATAGCCCCAGCCACTGAGACCCCAACACCAACTACCGGCAACGGTAGCCGTGGGCTTGCGGGCGACGAGTAATGGTTCACTCGCCGTCCGGCCGTCCGGTAACCCTCTGGACCGTGATCGTGTTTCAAGAGCCTGTAAAGGATGTCAGCAAAACCGTGGGGCCAATCAGGGCTGAAGCCTACTAGAGCCATGGATCGAATTCTGAAAGGGTTACCCGTGGTCTTTGGACGCAAAAGGCAACTGCGGGAACATACGGGAGATGTGGCATTAGTCAGTAAAAGTCTGATGTTACCTCAGGTCTTAAATTGATAGAAGTCATTAAATGATTTCCAATCAAAATAAATACCATTAAATAAAACAATGCCTTTCTTTTTTTCAACAGATAAAGAAAGTATATTTCATTTTTTAAAGTAGTAACATTTGCTGGGTATTCGTTAGTATTATAGTATAATATTCCGTTTGATTACCCGAAAGGAGTGGTGAACTTCTAATTCACAGACATTTCGCCAGTTATGATTAAATTCCAACCGGGTACATAATAGTTTTAAATAATTCTGAGAAATCGTTGCCAACGTCTCTTTAGTCTTGAGCTACAACCGCGCGGCCGTCGCGCGGCATTGCGGCTAATTTGAAGGCGCCCTTAATGTATGTACACCAAAATAGTAACAATATCACATAAACTTTAATTTACGGGTACAATCGCGGTCTTATCGCTGACAGCGTTACCTACCGGACTTATCTAGTTTAAACTTACGAAAAAAAAAAATTGACGTGTAAAAGTGTTTTTTAAAACCAATTTGCAAAATAAATATCATTTATCATTTACCAAGCAACCTTAGGATGGACTATGAAAAGTTAAATTAAAAAAGTGTCAAAACAAAAATATTAAAAAAAATTACTATTCATAGATAAAAAAATATACAAAAGATAATACATAAACTTAAATATATATATAGGTACATATATACGAGTAAATCGTCATAAAGTCGTGTTAGTTACACTATCACACGGGTACATAACGGGTGAACCGATTTGGCTGAAAATTGGTGGTAAGGTAGCTTAGAACCAGGAGACGGACATAATTATGATAATTTTTATCACGTTTAGTAAAAAAAAAAAAAAACTGATCCTGCTCATTTATTGGTATAGGGTAGAGCAGGGTAGAGTAACGTAGAGTAGGGTAAAGTAGGACAGAGCGGGAGCAAAGCCGCGGGCAAAAGCTAGTATAAATATATATATATAATCCATCATGTTATTTCAAGAACCTTTTGCGACTCTCAACGGCATTTCCAACAGTAAAACTATGATGATCGAAGAGACAAAAGGACCTGTTGCTTCAACGGTGTCATTTTCTTGTGAACACCTTTGTTCTCGTCCTTTGGGACATTTGATTTTTTTGGGCCACGACAAAAAAAGGTTATCTCTACGGCGGACAAATCGCTCTAATATGTATTAACAGAATATAAGAAGAACTCTTAATTTAAGGGTCTATTACACCACTCGATATTCCGACCGGTTTTGTCGACGTCGCGTAGTGTAATAAGGGTCAGACTGTCTTACTCGGAATGAAACTTTAAGACCGTCTGTTAAACTTGTGCGGAATATCGAGTGGTGTAATAGACGCTTTAATAAAATAAAATAAATGGGTCGATGAAACGTTAAACAGCGCTTGTCGAGATGGGACTCTATAGATGACTGACTGTACCTAATTAGATAGTCTTGGCTGTGAAATACCCTGCTGGAGTCTGCGTTTCCTAATAGTTACAACCTAGGAGTCTTTATGTTAATTGTGAAATAGATTACTTCAAGGCAACCGTGCTCCGTCGTCGACTACATCATTACTTACCTTCAATTGAGATAGTGGTCAAGCGCAAACCTATTAATAAAAATAATAATAAAAAAATCAGAAGAAAGGAAGTGTAACCAGTATATCCAAGGAGCCAGTCTTATCTTATCACTATGAAGACAAGCGAGGTAGACGCTCCAAGTAAAATATTTGTCTATAATGGGTGATTCTTTGAAACCGAGAGTACGTCTCATTTTTCTAAACTAACTTTTTTACCTATCTACTTTTTGTCGAGCCAACACCCTGAAATTATGGATTTGAATTTTTAGTCCGTTTTAAAACAATATCGTTTTGTTCGAAAGAGTCACCTTAGGTAAGTTTTAAAACACCAGAAAAAAAAAACTGCTTTACGTTGCTTATTTTCAGTTACTTCGTTTTGATGATAAATAAAAGCGGCTGGGCCGAGAGGGCCATTCCCTCGCGCGTGCGATCGCCTCCTTTGCTAGCATTACTGCTTCGCAAAATAAGGCGACTGCCTGCCATTTCTTTTTGCTGCAGGCCATGGCTTGTACCAGAGCCCGGTGCAAGAGGTCGTTGCTTCCGATCGCCCCCATGAGAACAGGTGGTGTTCTACCTAAGCGGGGTATATCTCTACCGTATGCTCAACCATGTCCTCCGGGCGGTTCACACAATGGTGACCTCCGGGCATTTCTTCCCCACGAATCAGGTGCAGGAACGTCCCGAACTTACCATATCCAGAGATGACCTGCGTTATGCGGAAGGTGTGGACGCTGTGGCGTCTTTTTTGCCATGGTGAGATGTATACGTGGTGTGACTATAACAACTTATTCAACTACATATTTGAATCGTTATAATTATCTCAAAAACGGTGCTTTTTAGGAAAATAAACTATTTAGACCTTTTTATAGATAATTATCTGATCTAAAATTTTTGTCTGAAAACTTACCGTTTTCCTGAAAATCGTGAAAAACCTGTTTTTGTGATCTTCGAGTCGATTTCTCGACTCGAAAATTTTTCTAGGTGTCGGATCGACGAGGACTTTTTGTTTCATTTATAATGGTGATTTGAACAATTCTACCAATTTTCAGCTGGGAGCGAATTATTGTAATTTCATTCCTATTTTTTCGTCTGATTTGACCGGTTGTATTTTATTTAACTTCAAGTGATTAATAAAAGGTTAGCCGTTGTATTAAAACAAATGATGTTTTCGTAACCTTTACTAAAGGAAAATTATAACAGAAAAACAATATTAAATTAGAAGACTTTGAAACTTCTCTCTTCTACGGCTTTACCTGAATGCCATTTATATAGAGAAGGCTATTAATATTTTTTCTATCAATTTTATACGCAATTACTTTTTCATAGCAATTTATTTTATAAAATTCCGTTCATCTAGAATCTAATGAAAGAAATGAAGACATACAATGTTGGTTGCTGTCAACTCTTTTAAATAATAATGAATTTCTCAAACAATAGTCTGTCTTCACAGGTATATTATGTACTTATTTTTTCTTTTCAATTGTCTACTCCATTCAAAGTTTTGAGAAAGTCGCTTGAAGATTTCATTATACGACCAACACTGGCTATTGTCTGATGGACGTTCCATTGTTTTAATAATAAAAATACACCAAAAAATTTACGGTACCGTATTTTCCAGAAAGCTTCCTCGTTGAAGTATTTATCGCATGTGCTACTGCTAAGTATTTGATCCCTTTTTTGAATTGGGAATATCATCAAAAAACTGTGAGTGGGAGAGAGTGTCAGACTTTCACAAACTAAAACCAACGTCCTTCAATTGCCCTTTGCGTTCCAGGGTCACAGGTAACTCTTTCAAGTAATCCCTCAGCTCAGCATATGTGGCCGTAGGTTTGTTTTCCGATAGACACAGCACAACCGTGGCGATAAGACTTTATTGATGTGTGACTAGAGAGTTGCCACAGCATCCTCACTTTCCACGCGATGGAAGCCCTCACTCGACACCATTGCTATGGGAGATCCCTGTTTCAGATTTGGCATGGGAATATCATCACTGTGTGCACCATAAAGTTTTTTAAGGGTAAAATTCAGGACAGATTTGCTACGATATAGCTTGTATCTGGCCACAGTCCTGTAAGTCGATGGGTCTGTAGTCGTTTGAACAGAGTAGTCTTATGGAACGACTTGTGTTGGTAGCGGTAAAATACCACAGCCTAGCTGCTTAACTTCTTCCCAACTTTAACGGTGATAGCTTCAAGTCAAGCCAGATGCAGCTAAATATTAGTATTTTACATGGAGCGACTGCGTCCTTCGCTGATCTTTACAACCCAGCTACTAGGTAACTCAATAAAACTTATTACCTCTTGGTAAGACTTGTTATTTGATCAGTGTTTGAGTATTGGTCACCAAGTGGTAAAGCCTCAATTTAAGGACGCCTTCAAATTAGCCGCAAAGAGCTCAATAAATACTACAACGTGATTTTCGTTCATGCTTAGACTTGAACAAAACCTTGTGCGTATCATCACTTGTCGACCGATGAACGGCCGCAGCGCGAAAACCGTGCAGCAGTCGCGTGAAATTGAAGGCGCCCTAAGAATTGTAGGTCATAAGTTCAAACTCAGCCACACGCATTACTTTTTTGCAATTTATTTCATCACCATTGTTCTAAATACCAACATGAACCAAAGAGTCGAAGAGATGTGTCATACCCTCTCCTAAATGGAAAGCAAAAGTGCCAGTATTGGGAACATTACAAAGCTGACTATGCTGTGCTATAACATACGTCTGGTTCCGTCTTTTGCCTATTGAAGATTTTTAAATGGAAGTCATGACCTGACCCTCTAATGAACTTATATGTTACAGTCATTTATCCACGGACCTATATTCATAAAGAAGGTAGTATGGCAAGACTTGAGAGAATTTTATTTCCTTCTGTCAACTGCAATAGGTTCATTTGATAATATTCTACCCTACTATATCCTACTCTAGAGTAGAATAGGATAGAATAGGTAAAGTAGCGTAGAGTAGGGTAGAGTAGGGACTCTACCCTACTCTGCCCTACTCTACCCTACTCTACCCTACTCTACCCTACTCTACCCTACTCTACCCTACTCTACCCTACTCTACCCTACTCTACCCTACTCTACCCTACTCTACCCTACTCTACCCTACTCTACCCTACTCTACCCTACTCTACCCTACTCTACCCTACTCTACCCTACTCTACCCTACTCTACCCTACTCTACCCTACTCTACCCTACTGTACCCTACTGTACCCTACTGTACCCTACTGTACCCTACTGTACCCTACTCTACCCTACTCTACCCTACTCTACCCTACTCTACCCTACTCTACCCTACTCTACCCTACTCTACCCTACTCTACCCTACTCTATCCTACTCTACCCTACTCTACCCTACTCTACCCTACTCTACCCTACTCTATTTAAATGACAGGCAACAGCAAGTTCAAATAAATGGTACAAATTCTCAGGGTTTGAAAGTCAAAATGGGTGTTCCACAAGGCTCAATATTGGGTCCTTTCCTCTTCTTAGTATAAATTAATGATCTACCGCACCTATTAAAAAAACAGCCGCACATTGTATTGTTTGCTGACGATACGTCGTTAATATTTAAGATCAATAGACGTTCCACAAACCTTGATGACGTAAACAACTCTCTACAGCAAGTCCACAACTGGTTCACTGTTAATAATTTAGTGTTAAATGGAAAAAAAACTAAGTGCATAAGATTTGCGTTACCTAATGTTAAAAGTAATAAATCCGACATAGTATTGAACAAGGAGAAACTTGAATTCGTCGAGAACACGGTTTTCCTGGGGATCACGCTTGACTCGAGGCTACAATGGGGTCCACATTTAGCATCTCTGGCAGGTCGGCTTAGTTCAGCAGCATATGCTGTTAGAAAAATCCGTCAATTTACAGATGTCGATACCGCGAGACTAGTCTATTTTAGTTACTTCCATAGCATAATGTCTTATGGTATTTTACTATGGGGACGGGCTGCAGATATTGAGTCTATTTTTATTCTGCAGAAAAGAGCTATCAGAGCCATATATAATCTTCGCAGGCGCGATTCTCTTAGGGAACTGTTTAAGGAAATAAACATCATGACGGTCCCTTGTCAATACATTTATGAAAACATTATGTATGTTCGGAAAAATATTCATCTTTTTACTAAGATAAGTGACAGGCACAATTTTAATACTAGGAATAGGAACCAATTAGATCAACCTCGATTCAGATTGGCTAAAGTACATAGTTCTTTTATGGGTTACTGTGTAAAGTTTTATAATAAAATCCCACCTGGAATTCAAAATCTAAATGAGTCGAAATTTAAAACATGCATTAAACGCACGCTATGTAGACAAGCATATTATAAATTGGAAGATTACATCGTTGATAAAAATGCTTGGCTAAATGCCGGTCCTGCTCCACAGCCACAGCCACATTTGCCTACAAATTAGTTTGGAAGAAATGCGGGGGCCCCTTTTTGTATTGTTGTTTTCGAAATGTTTTTTTTTTTTTTTTTATATATACTATTTTTCATTATTTTATTGATTTATTGTAATGGAGCTTGTGATCAATTACTTATTACTTTTTGTAATTGGAAACAATAAGATTGTATAATGTAGAAGCACTTTTTTTTTTTTATTTGTGAATGTGAAGTACCATGGAGCATTTTTATTTTAATAGGTTACAACTTGTTTGACATTAAAAGCATGGCAGTTGAGAGTTTGTCATGCTCACTAAAATGTCTCGCTGATGGTGGCACGTGTTATTGGGTCATTCGGTTCCCTTCAAAATGGTTGAGCTGAGTGGGGCTGAGGCACGCGTCATGCTCGTGAACGGGCGCCGTCAGTAGGGACTGGTCATCTCTTAGCTGCCAGTAGCTCAATTCAATTTCTATTTTTTTAATTAGTTCATTTTATTTTTTTATTACTTATCTGCATTGTGCTCACATAATAGAAGCGACAAGAAAAATGTAACCAAGATTTATGTAACTCATAATATGATTTTAAAAGAGTGTCCATGGAGTTTCTTGCACGTTCTTCTCCATAGAGATCTACGCTTTGGAACGTGCAATTTAGCTTCACTTTTTTTTGGACTGACCGACATTTTGACAATTCAAAAGTGCCTGTAATTGGTCTATTTGAAATAAACTATTCTGATTCTGATTCTGATTCTACCCTACTCTACCCCACTCTACCCCACTCTACCCCACTCTACCCCACTCTACCTCACTCTACCCCACTCTACCCCACTCTACCCCACTCTGCCCCACTCTACCCCACTCTACCCCACTCTACCCCACTCTACCCCACTCTACCCCACTCTACCCCACTCTACCCCACTCTACCCCACTCTACCCCACTCTACCCCACTCTACCCTACTCTACCCTACTCTACCCTACTCTACCCTACTCTACCCTACTCTACCCTACTCTACCCTACTTTTCTTTGTTATAAACCTCACGGAGCCCGAGACCTATCCAACGAATGCAAAACCGTGGAAATCGGTTCGTGCGTTCTGGAGTTATAGCGTCAGGAAGGAAAACCCGACTTATTTTTATATAGTAGATAAGAAGATTATAGATTTTTCTGAACGTGTGATTTCCTAACTCCTCCGAAACGGCTTGACCGATTTGGAAGCACGAAAGTGATTTTGCTTGTATATTTCAGTAAGTCTCAGGATATTTTGAAAATACTATTGGATGCGATAGGTGGCGCTGCAGTCGGGTTTTTAATTATCTTTTCTGACAACGTGCCAACTTTCCGGCATTACGAAATATGCCGGGACCGCTAGGTACTTATATATTTGTGGGCCTGTGGTATAGAGCTATTCTAAGCGTAGTGTAACATTAACGTATCTACGCAATATTATTTTTAGTAGTGAAACCTGAATATAGTTTGTTCAGAATCAATAACAGTAACGATTCCAATAATTTTTACACCATGTTAGATTTTTTCCCAAAACCATTTAAACTGTGAAGCCCCAAGAGGACACCACTGTCCGCCACCTATTGTCTTTCTATTGTGTCTCTAATTACGGTATTCAAAAGGTTAAGAATTACTTGTGTGCAGCCCAGCTTGGTAGTTGGTGGTGTGACACACCCATACAGCCTTTGATCCTGTGCCTAATCTCTCTTTTGTCGTGTCGGGTTGCCGTCCCAGTGACTTTGAGAGTAAAGGAACAGGGAGTGCACCTGTTTTTGCCTTATTTTATTACTTTCTTTAATCATGTTGAAGGTACTCTTCTGTTATAGGTATGTAGAACTAACGTATACAACATTTTTTGTAGTATATGCGAAGCCTGAAACACGTGACTGTTTAATATTTTTATGTAAAGCGTGCATAATTCAATACAAAATTTCATAACTTGTCATGAAAAGTCTTTTGTTATGTTACTTTGTTATATTACTTGGTTGTCCGCATAATTACATGGTTCATGGCCATCTGGCCGACTGAGGAGCTGTTCTTTTCTCGCACCCAGCTGTTTGCTACCTTTTGTTCTTTTCACGTCTTTTCCTAGTGCCGGTTATGACCTGCCGTGTACTGTGTTGTACTTAGTGTCGGTGCTGTTCAACTTGTGAACTTTTTTAACCCCTCGAAGGCCGATTGTACATACGTTTGTACAACTTGAATAAACTTGAAAATCGTTAATTATCTTACTGTTCACACAAATATATGAAATTCTTTTTTTTAAATTTTCGTTTCTATTATTTTATTTTTCCGGAAATATTTATTTTTAATTTTTTTTTATATGATTTTCTAAAAAAGAGGCTATTACGTAATAATAATACATAATAGCCCCCTTTTTGTCTATGTAATACGTAATGGCAGTCCTCGTCGCGACTGGTTCGAAGATGAAAATATCGTTGAATGAAGTAGTTGCAGAAAATGTTTGTTATCGCAACTAGTTTGAGGACGGTTTAAGAGTGGCAATAAAATATGTGCTGTATTTCATATACATGAAGTTCATTTTTAATTGCAAGAATTGGTTTTGAAACGATGACACGGCGAGTGTAATAGTTGTATTGATGCATTCTCAAACTTATTTCCTTTCGAAGACTGGTTTGTGTGACGAAAACTGTTTGGTCGCAGGAAGGAAAAACGCTTTCACCGTCGCGTCATAGAATGCTTTTGAAACAATAACGACAACGCGACGAGTTTCATAATTAAATCAATGCATTTTTAACCTTATTTCCTTAGCAGAAAGATAAAAATTCGCATAAAGTAATTCGAAGACTGGTTTGTGCAACGAAGACTGTTTGGTCGCAGGACGGAAAACGGATGTTCCGTTGCAGAACATATAATGGTCTTTGAAAACTGTTCGATGTTGAAATGCCTACCGCTAGGGCCCATGCCTGCCAGAGCTGTGGATTTTTCCAAGGAGCCTCGCAAAAACGTGGCCCTCGCAAAAAGGCAACTCAAGAACACTGTGGGTTTTAGTCGGTAGAAGTCTGACACTCTCAATCGGTTTTACGTAGTTAATTAGGTAGTAACAATATAGGTACCAGCTTGCGGGCAGTAACAATTACAAGAAGAATAATTATAGAAAAACCCAATAACACCCGAACATATCCCAAAGGTACGACACTAGTAAATAATAAACATGAGTAACCTTATGCGGTAGAAATGATAACAACAACGCAGTAAGGGCATTGGAAATGAAACAAATATTTGTTGTTGCAATCAACCTGCCCTGCACTTGCAATGTTCACAGCCCCCAGCAGGGGACAAGGGGGCTACAACAATACGTACAAACACAATACCGAATAACAAATGCTATTGATTCGCTGACCGACGCTTTAATCCCGCGAATCCCCTCGCGGGAACATATTGCTTACAGCTGAGTCTAATAAAAAATATCAAGGGGAACATGTTACCCAATCTACAAGTGTAATAAATAAAAATGACATTTATATTCGTACTATGGTATTATTAAAGGTTTAATAAAAATCTTCAAAACCACATATAATATATCAGGATTTAGATTTTCTAGGGTCTTAAATTGATTAAAAGTTTTTTTTTATTGTTATAAACTATTGCTTGATGATAGGATCGCATCCTACCTGATGGTATAAAGTAATGTAATTGTTAATAGTGAGACGCACTAGTTTATTATAAGCTCTAACTTTGGCTTTGTAGACACCTAAATTATAATCGGACGGGAAGACCGCAGCAGGCAAATTGTTCCAATCATGTGATGTACGTGGTATAAATGACGAAGAGAAACACTTAGCCTGGATCGTAGAGCGTGACCGCATTTGAATACATACATATTGTCTTTTAATCCGTCGAAGTGAAAGAAAAGAAACAATACAATACAAAGAAAAAATACAAAGGAAATTGTCAATATTTGTATGGGCGTTGGATCAAGTGCTGCCCAGAATTAAAACCTAGTGCATTTTGTTCCTCAGGTCAATAGTAATCAGTAAACTGAAGCGCTCCAAAATCTGTCCCAACTGTCTCCAAAGCCAAGAGCAAAAAAAAAGGTTTTGTTGTGAATTATTTATTTTCAAAAAGGAGCCATAATAACTGTTTTTAGCGTAATTGAGTACTGACTATAGTATATAATCAGTAAAAGCATTTCAATATACTGGACTTAGTTGCCACGCTTCCCAGCGAACTGGCAAGGTATAGCATTTTTCATATATATTTCATATATTATTATTCAATTATTTATTTTTTTGGGACTTACTTTTTTTATAGCTCGTGGACGTTATCATGATATGTCATCGTCATTTCAGTAGAAAGATGACCACTGCTGGACGCATGCTCCCCGTAGCCTCCCTGTAGTTTTATCACAATTACCAGTCTTGTGTGTACGAGTATCACATCTATCGAAATCCTACGACCCTCACTAGGTCATCGGTTCACCTTGTCGTCTGCTTTCCGGCACGCCGTTGCCACTTCAGTACCATTCAACCCCATCGACCCTCTCTTCTGCTCGGTCTTAAATTGCATGTGTGACACCTAACTAACCGTTTCTGGAAAACTTACTAACTTATTATCAAGTACTTACTTGAGTTGCATTTAATTTGTTGATGTACGGGGTTATTTGACAGAGCCACCACGGTTGTGCCGCGGCCACGCACATGCGTACTGTGACCACGAAAGGCATCAGAAGTACATCGGTGAGTTTTAGTCAAAAGTCTGATATACTCTCTCACTTCACCCATAACGGATTTTCCACGTAAAAACAAAAGAGATCGAATCTGAAGTACCTAAGGTTCCGAGCTAAAAATGGAACTTACATTTTACCTTTTTTTCCAGTGGGAAAATCATCCAATGACATTGCGGGGATTGCACATGGCGGGAGATAGAGTCAGACTTTTACTGACTAAAAACCTACTCCTGCTACTTCGTTGCCTTTTTAATCGGGGCCGAACCTTCCTTTCAGAAATCGATCCGTAGCCCCAGGTAGGCTTCGACCCTGCTGGGCCCCTACGGTTTGCTGACATCTCCTTGAGGCGCGCGTTGAATGATATGCGCCGTCGACGACTTTGGTTCGGTCCGGACGGTTACCGGACGGTTGGACGCCAAACTACCTATTGCTAGCCGTCCGCAAGCCCGCGCCTACGGTGGCCAGAAATAGGGATCTTACCTTTAAGTTGTTAAACAAAACGATATTGATTTGATTCTGCTGCCGCATCACACCGTCTTTCGTCCATCGTCATAAAGGGTACTCGTATATCAGCATTATTTGTTCATTAAAAAGCGCCTCCCCCAGCGATGTAGTAGCAATACCTACTTAATGTTTTATTTTGCAATAAAACTGGGGAATGCAGCTGCAACACATTAGTTATGCTGGTGTTTTTTTTTTGTTGTGTTGGCGTTTGTTTTTTTTTTTGGTCGAGTTTCGTACTTTTTAGGCAAGGAAAAATAGGATGTTTTTGAGAACAATTTTTATTGGCGTTTTTCAAAACATCTATGCAGCAAATGAATTGCATTATGTATTGACGTCACAATTGCTGATCGTAAATCAAATACTAAAAAAAAAAATACTTGTCTGCAGCATACGAGTATTATTTTGGTAAGGGTCATTTTTTTTTTCTTAGGCACATTTGCTTACTTAGTTTAAGACCTAACTACTACGGCAAAAAAACAATACTTTTTGCAGCACGGCTGTTTAGTGATTTACTGGAAAAATTAAACAAGCTTGATAATATTATTTTTTTAAATGTAAATTAAAAAAAAATCATGTATAGACTAGATGCCCTACCCTAGCTTCGATCGGGTGCAGTTTTTTGATACTTACTTTATTTTTATTTTGTAATATAATATCGCTAATGTTACTCAGTAAATATGTAGCTTTCAAATGTTAAAAGAATTTTTTAAATCAGCCGAGTAGATTTTGAGTTAAATCGTAACATACAAACAAACAAAAATCAAATCTTTTCTCCACCATACTAACTAATTTAGATGACATCACCAACACAGCCAGATTTGAAAATTACGATAATACAAGTTCTTTGTATTTACCGTGAACTGTTCTGAGAAATAAACTTCTTTAAACCTAAGAACAAACACAATGTTTATTCTTATGCGAAAATAAAGTAAAATTACGGTTTACGAGTGATGACATAACTGAAAACACAGTAGCTTATATAACTTTTTGTGAATGTTGTGTAGCAACACGCGTACGTAGAAAGTTTCGCTCAAAATTTGCTGCCACTAATTAAATTATTGTGTTCGTGTGTTAGTGTGTACCTTTAGTAAATTAAAGGCGAAACCTGGTAAATTAACAAGTATAAATTTTGTATGAGTTGGTTCAGATAAGGTGGTGGGCGGCTGAGGCTATGAAATATTTATTTGGTGCCTTCACGAAGTAATTAGGCCGGCAATGCCCTCTCTAGCCTTAACCTAGTTGAAATAATAATTAATTATTTATTGAATAAGAAAGTTATGGCTGGAGGAATTACTGAGATTTTATTGTTAAAATGTTTGTTTAAGGTAGTTATTTTAATAATTACAATGTTCGTTTGCTGCTAAGGAGCGTAGTACTTATTCTTGGTTTTAATCTACATTATACCACATGAGTAAATAAACCGTACAGAGATAAAGCTTCCTAAGAACGTGCAATATTATTACCTATTTTGCTAAGGTTGTCACAAACTTAATTGAAACGTAATAATTAAATATTTATTTATATATTGTACTTCTTGGGATAATTAAAGTATAATATATTTTTATTTATCTAGTATTGTACACACAGTACGATAAACTACCATTATTAATAATAAAATACCATGTTTTTATAATAAAATATTTAAACTTGTAACTAACAAAACAAACAACGTGAGTCGCGTAGACTCTAGAGATCTTCCACTGACTGTGCCCGCGTCAACTGGTTTTTATCTGCCGTATCAATTATACGGGGCACCCACCTACAAGGGCCCCAACGTATGCAAAAATAATCCACAACCGTCTCGTAGGGTAAACCAAGCATAATTTGTAAAAAAGCATATTTTTTTAACGGGGCCCCTGTTGAAATTATTATACGGGGCCCCTGTGGGACTAGCTACGCCACTGTCTCGCACACGTTCCCGCTTTGTCTCTGTACCATTTGTCTACTCATGTGATTGTACTGAGGGCGTACACGCGTACACGATGTATTAAAACGTCAGTCTTCTAAGCGGCAAAAAAGGATGGAGCTTTAAAGAGTGTACGAGTACAGCTTCATTTTTCAATTTAAATCATTTTCCTTTTGAAAAACTAATTCAAAAAGCTATAAGATTTCAAAAATATGTTCGCTTAGGGATTTGGTACGTGTGGAATCCTCGAGAGAGCTGGCCTGATGCTGCGTAAGCGAGTGTACGTGACCCACCACAGCGCCCGGCCCGCTGCTTTGATGACTACCACTTCACCGCACACATGACGTTAGAAAGTAGCTGATTCTGAACTAGGTAATTGTGCTCCATTACTCTAATTGCTGTAAGTCGTTCCGATGTGAGAATAAACAAATAAATAAATTCCACTTTCTTGCTTGAATAATTGACATTTTAACACGTCACGGTAAATTCCCTGCACTTCTAAACACAGATCGTAAACGTGACTAAGAAAATGGCATCGCTTTTTGATCTCCAGTCATGTATTGATGACAAAGCAAAATGTGTTCAGTAAGCCACGGTCACAACCACATGATAGATTAAAGAATTAAGTCTTAATTTGGAGCGAAGAGCCCGTTATGCTTTTTGGGCACTTTGCAAAACGTGCGACAACCGTGGCACCACCGCGCTGCGGCCACGCCTCCTTTATTTATATGAAATAACAAAGCAGCGTGGCGGCAGCGATGCAGCAGCTCTGCCGTCGCGCGGCACTTTGCGACTAATTTGAAGGCGCCCTTTGACCTGACGGTTAGGTTACATTAATGGGAAATGGGTTAAATATTTCTGCCATTTGCTGATCGAAGGATAGGCCCGTACAACTCAACATTGATGAGATGGTGGGACTACTAAATATTTTCTTTGGAGATCCGCAAGGAGCTGGAATCAATGGAAGGAATGGAGGGAGACTTTGGAATAGTAGGACCTTTGTTTAGCAGTGAGACAGTGAAAGTTCTAATAATGTCTTTTTTATTTTTATCTTTTCAAAAGATGATGGATAACTTTATAGAATACAGATAGTATAGGTAAAGTAGGGAAATCTATTGCTGGCATTCATGAAATTGCAAACAGATTAAAATATCAAACTATAGAACCATTAAAGTTTACTCTCCACGTAAAATAAAAATCAAGTTTTTTTCTGTCAAATAAACGAGAATTCAGGTAAGTTACAGCTAATAAGAGAACTGCGTTACAAATGTCAAAATTTTTCAGCTGATCCCAAAAGAATGAAAGCTAAACAACGACAGTATCATTCGCCTATTATCTCCAGCAAATTGTAAAAGTCAACAGAGGGAACTTCGTCTGGTACAGTCAACCGCACGAGGCTATAAAGCTTGAACTGCGACTATCGACTTTTTGGTACGACCTAAAAATAGCCATTTAAATTTGGAATACTGCTCTTTGTTTTTTATACATAAAAAATAACATTTGAAAATATTGTAATCTATGTTGACTGTACCAGAAACATTACTACCTACTATCATGTGACGTGCACGACGGCACGCATAAAATACTCGTAACCTACGCACTATATACTTACAAACGTCGTTTTGCGTGACAAGAAGGGACGAATATTTTCTAAAGCGTGTATTTTTTTAAATATTCTTCAAAAGTATTAGTTTCGAGTAATATTTTATTTCTGATAAGTTTTCATTCATCTACAGTAATTTTGGTACTAATAAAATACCTACTCCAGGAGAAATATAAAATATTATTTTTTTATACATATAAGAAAGAATTTTAAAAATATATCCATCAACAGCGAAGTTAAATAAGAAAGAGAAATCCGATGTAAACTTTGATGTCAAAATTCATCACGCCCACACGGCTGCTATAGAAAACAGTGTTTTAACGAGAAAGATAGATTTTCTACCAATCTCTTCTACCAATTTTGATATTGTTTTCACTGTTAATGTTGTATTTTATTTGTATTATATACTCGTATACACCGTTAAATATTGGTCGTTTTAATCGAGCGGAGTGTCGATTAGGTACATGAAACCCTATCGATTTGTAAATATAAAAATGAAAAAAAGTACTTTTTTTAACTCCAATTAATTTACGCATGTACGAAATTAATTTCTTTAAGTAAACCTCAGCTGATCGAGGTCAATGAACTGTAGGTAGTTAGTACGCAACGACTGACAACTACCTACAAGGTCATTGACTCGTTTACTTAAATAAATTAATTTAGAATTAATATACATGCGTATATTAATTCGAGTTTTAGAAAAAAAGGTACTTTGTTTTTTAATTATATCTTTATATATCGATAGTGTTTCTTGTATCGAATCGACCCTCCACGGGATTTAAATGACCAAAATTTAACGGTGTATGTATTTTTTTAGATTTATTGTTGTATGGCTAGATTAAAAATAAATGCAGTTATTTCCTATGGTTAACATGGACGTGCAGATGACCGTACTTATGGGCAATTGAATATAAACTTGTCATGGATTAGCCACGTTATTGTTATTTTCAATCCACGATACAATTTATTATTTGGTTTCAGTAATTTTTTTATTTTGTGATTGTAATTTTTCTGACGATATTTTTTTTTAATTCTAAGTAACCGGCCGGGGCCGCCTAAACAATGCTTCGGTAAATTTAAATATTAAGTAGATTTCGTCGATCTAAAAGAAATGGGTTGTAAATATTGTTTTTGAAGAAGGATTACCAGTAAGCTCACTAAAAGCGTATTGCTTTATTTTAGTATTTTTTGTTTATTAATTTCAGCGATTCTACTCGCGTGAAAGTAGAAAAATCATTATTAATCTTATTAATCATTTTCAATACACTTCAACATGCCGTGTATATCAACCTTGTGTTCTTTTTTTTTGTGTAATTGTATAATTATTTTATGTTTGTGTAAATTTAGATACAAATTACTTGTTTATGAATAAATGACTATGACTATGACTTATTGTAACTTTGGAAAATTTTCTTCAGTACAAATACAGAATGAACAAACAATGCGTCGTAATTTTCTTAGAAAATATTCTTCGTAAGTGTAATGAACAACGTCTTTTGATACACGTGCAAATTTTTCACTGCAGCCTTCGGATCCATAACACACTCACTTACGGCTCGTGCGAATTCCACCTCGGTTGCAATGACAAACTTTCTGCACTTATATCAAAATGGTTTATTTCTTCCCGAACACATATTAAACTTTTTGACTCGGGAATATTATCCATTGGTATCAACCAGAACATGTTCTACTTGTGTAATTTATGCCATCTAAATACATTTATTTTTTGAGCGTGTAGGAGGAACAAACAGGCAAACAAACTTTTGCCTCTACAACATTACTATTATTTTCTTCGTTACTATCTCTTAGCAGTCAGCAAGTTCGCGAAGTACCTGTACAAGATTTGTGCGGAGACGACACCCGGTTTCGCCACTGTGCGGAGCGTCCGGAGGACACGGTGGAGCATACAGTCGAGGTGCGCCCCGCTTGGGAAGAGCATCGTCGTGTCCTTGTGGGGGCGATCGGTGGCGGCGATCTCTCGCACCGGGGCTTGTTTCAAGCCATGCTCCGGAGCGAGGAGGAGTGGCAGGCGGTCGCCTCCTTTTGCGAAGCAGTAATGCTAGCAAAGGAGGAGGCCGACCGCATCAGGCAACGGCGCACACGCCGCCGCCGCCACCAGAATTCCGATCCCGATTTCCGGCCACCGGAGGCACAGGCTCGTAGACGGCGGGCAATGGGTAGCTCGCTGTCCGTCCGTCCGGTAACAGACCGGTCCGCGCGGAGCGCGGGAACAGTTCGCGCCGTAAACGACTTGAGCTCAGTCGTTTACGGCGCGAACTGTTCCCGCGCGCCTCAAGGAGTTGTCAGCAAACTGTAGGGGCCCAGCAGGGCCGAAGCCTACTGGGGCCAAAGGTTATGTGAAAATGTCACCCGGGGCCCTGGGACGAAGGCAATGAATGGAACAGGGTAGGTTTTTAGTCAGCTTACTGTCTCTTAAGTCTGACACTATTTCCCGCCCCACCCAAGGGCGGGATTTGTCATTGGATGCTTTTATCTATCATAAAAAAAAAATCTCTTAGCAGTCAAACACTGAAATATCTCTATTATTTCCTCAATTTCAGTTCACAATAATAAGCTACGTACTTAATTATCAATGTTCGTTCACTGATTCAGACTTTCAGCAAGACCGATTTCTTGATAAAGCAATTCAATATTTTCTCAGAAACATCACAAATTCACAACCGTTATAATTTCTCGCAAGTACAATAACTTTTGCTGTGTGGTTTAGTATTTTGAAGTTGTTTCTCGAAGATTCTTTTCCTGATCATGACGTTGCGTTGTCAAAAGATTCAGACTATCTCCATCATTCCAGCTGAAAGACCTCTGCTGTGAAAATAATGGCCACGAGTCCTGATTATGGATCTATCTCGTAACAATAACTGTTTAAATTAACTCAAAAATCAGGAGGGTTTTTTTTTGGTGGTGGGTAAAATCATCCATTGACATCTCCCGCCCTTGGGCGGAGCGGGAGATAGTGTCAGACTCTTACTGACCAAAAAACCCAACCCGTTCCTTCGTTGCCTTTGAGACCAGGGCCGGGCTTTCCTTTCAGAAGCAAACCCTTGGCCTCAGTAGGCTTCAACCCTGTCTGCCTGCAGCTAGCAGGCTGGGTCTCTACAGTTTGCTGTAATTCCTTGAGGCGCGCGGGAACAGTGCCCGCCGTCGAGGAAAAAAAAAAAGTCAGGAGTGGTTTGAACCCGCGACCTACTATTTGCAAGTCGGGGCAGTAACCACTAGGACACCACTACTCTCAAAATAGTAAAGGAAAATATCAAGAACAAAACCGGAATTTCCTAGAACCAAGAAGAGATGTAATATCCCTAGTGTTGTATTCAAGCCCATTCCCTATCCTAGAGAGGAGGCTTGAGTTCAGAGCGAGAACAGAGAGAAGTGTAAAGTAAAATTATAAGGCTCTATGTATGTGTATTAAGGAGGGCCTTCCCCACTCGTGTACCGGCAACGTCGAGCATGATTTAAAAGCTTGTTTCTTGATCTAACTCAATCCAACGTGATGCTTGATGAAAAAGCAACGCGATATAAGACAGTTAACGCTCTGTTTGCATTTGGTAATTTAAGAATGTATTAACTTATACTGTAAAGAATTTTGAATAAAATATTATTACTTATTAATTCCGTGCTTTACTCGAAAATTTCACAAAACTTGTTCCTGGAAATACGTGTTTTTTTTTAATCCTTAAAAGTTTTTGAGAGTAATTGACATCATTCAGAATCTCGTTTAAATGCGCAAGTCTTGTGTAGAAGTACTTTTTATATTTTTAATATATGAGTACATTATGGAAGCCCAAAGTTCGCGTAAAATTGCAGATTTTTAGAGGCCTTTACTGGATTAGTTTAACACAATTTTATGTTTTTCTTTCTATACGACCCTAGATAATATCCACAAAATATCTGTGTATCCAAAATATCTGGAGAAAGATGTGTAATAACATCATAATCACGTAAGAACGGTAGTATGAAAATGTACCTCGGGTTGGCCGCTCTTAACGGCCTTTCATAAAAACAAGCAAAAAAGAAACAGTATTCCGATAATCGTTATCCTAATACAAAATCACCGCATAACAGTATATCAGTTCCGGAATAAAAATCATACCTAGTCTAAGTACGTCATGCATCATGTTTATCAATAAGTCCCTTACTTTGTCGATCCGGCCCGGAACGGCTCCACGGGCCCCTCTTTTCACTAAGTGATATTATTTGATGCGGTAATGTAAACCTTTGTGGGTAGGGAACTCCGAGGGATGGAGCATTGTGAGCAAGTGCCGGCAGAAACGGCGATTTTTTGAGGATAATACCATTGATTCGTGAAATAACGATACAAGATATTGTGTTGAGTAAAAGTTGAGATTCTCGGGCCAGATAAAATAGGTCAAAATATTTATTTTACATTTCAACAAAGATTTAGCAGAAAAATTGCCTTAGGCATTAAATCCGCCTCTGTACTTTTGTGTGTATAAAGTATATAAATAAAAAAAATCGTTGAGTCAGGTTGGACTATAAAGGAGCCTGCTCACTATACTACTGTCCACTACACTCTACACCGTAACTTACCTCACGAATGTGTTAAAATAGAAGTATCATTCGTTCAACAAAGTGAGTCAAAAAAATTCTTATTTTCTGAACTGAATTACTTAGGGCCCTAATCTTAGAAAGCTAATGTTGATGGAAAAAGTAGACACCAAAAGATCTTGTAGTTTGCAATGTTATCCACATCGTCGAAGATAAGGAGGAGGCCAACCGCATCAGGCAACGGTGCACACGCCGCCGCCGGGATACCGATCCCGATTTCCGGCCACCGTAGGCGCGGGCTCGCGGACGGCGGGCAATGGCTCGCTGCCCGTCCGTCCGGTAACAGACCGGTCCGAGCTCAAGTCGTTTACGACGCGCACTGTTCCCGCGCGCCTCAAGGAGTTGTCAGCAAACTGTAAGGGCCCAGCAGAGCCGAAACCTACTGGGGCCAAAGGTTATGTGAAAATGTTACCCGTGGCCCTGGGACAAAGGCAATGGATGGAGCATGGTAGGTTTTTAGTCAGTAAGAGTCTGACACTATTTCCCGCCCCACCCAAGGCCGGGATTTGTCATTGGATGATTTTACTTACCATAAAAAAAAAAACATCGTCGAAGATAAGATAACATGGCGAAGTACAGCTTACGACAAAATTGTCCGTCAAGGTTCGCCGATTCAGTATTATAAAAGAAGACGCAAGAAAGAGAAGAAGGAGGTTGTTGTATATCAGTTGCAAATTAAAATACAATCAGAATCACTAATTATCTAAATCAATTAATCTTAACAATCATAATAGTCAGCCTAGTCATTTGCCTAAACCAATGACTAAACAACGTTGTCGGCCCACGTTACCTGGATGACCAGGATTGAACGATTTTGGTTTGCTTGGGTGCAAAATTTCGGAGATTTTTTCTTGTCTTAATAATTACAGAAACAGCAAAAATTAAACAGTCAGAGCGGTTAAGTTGCTCTGAACTGATACTCCGTCACACATTTAGCCTTCGGCGGATAATGATTTTAATTTGTATAAATATTAATTATTATTTATACTGATTAAATTCATCATCCACCGTCATTTTATCCGAAAGACCTCCACTGTTGGACATAGGCCTTCCTCAAGTTTCGTCATTATGACCGATCCTCTGCGTCCTGCATCCATCAGATTCCCACGAACATCTGTTCTGCGAGCAATGTGCCTAGCACACTGCCACTTAAGTTTGGCGTCTTCGGGTTATGTCGGTAACCATTGACAAATTTAATTGCATTATTTATTTTTCCCAAATATTAAAAAAAAAAAATATAATACTAAATTAAAATATTAAAAATGTGAACGATAGCCCGTGAAATTCAAATTAGTGTCAGGATTTATGTTCATTGAAGTATGATAGCGACCGTAACAAATATGACTCAAATTATGAATAAATATAAATGATCATGAATTCAGCCTTAGTCCCGGTTAGTTCATCTAACTTTATTGAATAACTTTTTCATTAAATTGGCTTTCAAAAGAGTTAGGTGAACAGACATTTGTATTGAAGATTGCAATAATTACATATTGTAAAATGCACACTATAATATATGGTCTCAAATCGTATTTTAATCAACATAAAATTTAACATCGACCTGCATGATGCAAAAAAAACTTACATTGTGGGGTACTGCATTCACCTGAACTAAAAAAACCCATGATCAAAATAAGCTAGTGCAACTAAAATACACAAGTAGGCAATACCTGGGTACAGAGGGCTCAGAATCACCTCTCAGACATGTGTTAGGGGCCCTCTATTTCTTTTTATTGGAACCAATGAAAGGGGGAAGGAAAATAACGGCTTTATACACGGGTCGTAGGGGTTGGCCACATCATATCATTTTCATTTGACGTCAGTTTTATTTTATTTTTATGCTTATTGATAATTTTATCCCTAGTTGAAGATCAAGACGATTTGGATTTTTTATTTAGATTGACAGATCATACAGGCTTCATACTTCTGAAAGTAGAAGATTATGGTATTTTCGGCAAAGTTGTTATAAATTGATTAGCACCGAGTAATCCCAAAACTTTTGTGTCATCTCATCTATTTGGTCCAAACAGTTCTAACTATGCGTACCATTTATTTTCTGTTAGCTAGCTTTCAAAAAAAGCCCAAAAAATATCTTCTTTAAATTAATTTTAGAAGACTTCGGTCTTTTAAATTTTATTCGTTCTATCAAATCAAGCATCATCATTACTATTTGACATATCTATGTTCATTATCCTGCCATTGCATAATTAGTTGTTCGGCATATACCTTGTTTCATAATTTTCTTTTAGTCTTGATCTCACTTTAGTCTTCACCAAATCATCATACTTTATAAAAATATCGATTAAGATAATTTAATTCGCTATATAGCTAAATAATAAAGCTAAAAAAATATCATATATCTGAAAGAGTTAAAAATCAATTATATAGCTGCCTTTTTTCGCAATCAAAAATAATAGATTGAAATATTTAAAAATAAATGGCAACAGTACCTCTTACTTTATTAATACGCTGAAAAGCGGAGCTGTGTGTAATATCGGATAGTGCAATTCTATTGACGGAAATTTTAGCCCTAAGCCTTAACGAAAGCGGAACGATGAGCGGACGCGGGAAATGTATAGAATATTATGAATATTTTATCCATTAATTTTTTCGTTGTTCGCACTGTCTTATAAGATAGTTGGAGACCGACTGTGCTATCTGTATTTTTGATGTTTTACATCTCTTGGTGTGTGTTGTCATTAAAACCAAATCGAAGACCGTGACAGCAAATGACATGACGATGTTATGTTGTGTTACCCTCGTCACGATATCACTGTAGACTTCCATGTGTGTGTGCGCGCGCGTATACTTACGTAGGTATGTTTCACACTTATTGGGCATATCCGAGGCCAATGCTTTTTTAATGACTAGCTTTTTGCAGGTCAGTCTATGAGGTTGTTAGCTTAGCCAGATTAGCCTGTGGGGGAATGAAATAAGAACTAAAATGTAGTAAGAAGTTTTCTTGATTTCGTAAGTACTACAAGGACTGTTGCGGAAGAAGAATAACTGGAAGGATTTGGGAAAGCCCTTTACCTAGCAGTGGGGAAAAAATCTTATTCTTACTATACTGAATTCTAATCAGTACTACACTCATAGTCACTATTTACGGGTACCTACGTATACCATCACACACAGTCATTAGACTTTCTTACCAGATCGGTCTCATCATAGCTTACCATCATGTGAGACCATAGTCAAATGCGAGCTTATCAATAATAAATAATAAATAAGATTGCAGTACTTAAGATTGTAGTTTCGGCGTCCTTTACAATGCTCAAGAATCCTATTAAAATTTAAATGACAAGATTTATAGTTTCACTATCATTTCGGTTAATAAAGAGAAGTCCCGCTACGCGTTCAGTAGAACCAAGCCTTACATGTGTAGAGTGTAATCTTAGCTGCGGGGAGTGCCCCGCAGCTAAGATCATAGATGCATTTAGAATATTAATGTTAGTACTCAACAAAATATGATACTCTTATGTCTGGGTTAAGCATACATACATGGCACCAGCTAATTAAATCTCTATTAATTTATTTATTTTACAGACTAGGAAAACGCCCTTCATTGCGGTAAAAGAATAATGCCATTAAAAATATTGACTCTTGGGTTGTGGGGTCCGTGTGCTCATATAGTTTTTAAAGATGGAAATTATTCAAAAGCTTAGTTGACAAGCAAGGCCTGGATTTTACCTGTAATAATGCCAGTTTTTATTATTAATTTGTGCTAAGTGTTACGGTTATTAATCGAAAGCATAAGATTCTCCCGTAAAACCATAAAATCCCCTAAATTGTTTTATATGAGTAGTTTAAAAAAACAAACAACAATAACCTTTTTTACTTGGGTTACTATTTGTGCTTAGTTTTAAGTTCATGGGCTAAAGGAATAAAATTTTTCATGAAAACGAATTTTCTTCTTTTCACCCCTTAAAAGTTAAATAAAAAAAAAACGCAAAAAGATGGTCATTGCAACCGAGGCGGAATTCGCACGAGCCGTAGGCGAGTGTGTTATGGAGCCGAAGACTGCCGTGGCAAATTTGCACGTGTATTAAGCGACAGTTTTAATACACTTACGAAGAAATACTTTCTCTGAAAAGTACAACGCATTTTAGTTAATTTTGTACTGAAGAAAAAAGTTTCCATACATTTTAGTTTTGATTTAGATGGCATCAGGCTATCGCGAGTATTTTTTTACCTTAATCACAATATCTGGCAGCGGCAGCATCATATAAAGTAATTTTCATTTTCTTTAACAATACATATCATATAGTCTTTTTCTTGAAATCTTAAATTCAACATTTTTTCGCAAGTAACACAAATAAAATTAGTTAATAGACTTTTTTCCGAGCTTAACCTTTGCAGGTTGAAGAAGAAGTAACGGTATCAAACCATTATACATCCTTTCTAATATTAAAAATAGAAATTCAAATATTTGTGAAATTAGAACACAAATAATTGTTAATTTGTTGGTAATGACAAATTAATGTGTATTTTTTATGATATTCTGTTCATAAATATATTTTTTAAATACCTATATATTAAAACCTTAAAAATCTGCACCTCTTTGTTTAAAATAAAAAAAAAATCATCGTTGATCGTGATGAAATGAGAATGAAAAAGCCTTTGATAAGATAAATTAAAAAAAAAAATCACGAGGTTGATATAAACCTTGCTACATATCAGTAATCTGTGATATAAAAGGCATATTGAAGCTAATCGTAGCGCGATAAGGGCCAGTTTTTGAAGAAGTTGTTAATTTAGTACCGATTTGCTCGATAGATGGCGTTAAGGTCAAATTATAATTCGAAATGGTTTCGTTACATGCGTAAGAGCACCAGATGCTATTCTAATAAAGCTTTCCACTTAGGTCAGGACACAATTGTAGTTATATTTTCAATCCTATTAGTGTTCGCAAGAGTTCAAAATTACCATCTCGGTAATAAACAAGTGTATTGAAAAAGCTTTTTGCCAAATTTTACGTTTCTAGTCCCAATAGTTTCAGTTGCGTTTCTCCTTTTATCTATACAGGGGATTGAAGATAAAGGGTAAAACTATATGCTCGCAATTTCTCTAAACTTTGTACGTTTCGCTTAGATATGGTTACAATACTTGAAAGTATGACAAATGATATTCAGTGTAATGTCGACAGACTCTTCCCTTACCCGTCAAGCCGTAAAAGGCCCTGTTTGCATTTATAGGCGAGTGGCCCCTTTACCTTGCGGCCTACTTTCTGTTAGCCTTCTTTACCGTCTGAAGCTTGCTCTTTTGTGCGTCTTTGACCTTTATTTTTGTATTATTAGCTATCATGTATTGTGTTGTTTAATCGTTCCCTTTTCTGGTCTAAAAATGTTTTTAAATACTCATTACACTACCATAATTTGTCTCTATACCATCCAAAGGGTTCACCTTTTGATGGTGCAGAGAAGCATTGAGCGTTGGATATAACGATATTTTTATTCTTTAAAAATCACTGACGCTGTTTTTATTTGGTTGAATTTTTTTTTATATATTGGCATGCTTATGTATGATATTTCATTTTTTGAAAACGTATTTCTTTGAAAACCACTAAGTTTTGAACTCAAATAAAACCGAGGCTAATGGTCCCATAGCGTTGTTGCCATAATAAAAAATGTTCGTGAAGACAAGTTCTAACAGAATATTGTATTTATTTTCTTTGACACTTTCAAATTTGGACCAAAAATTTATGGACAGTGGGTGATCTCTTTTGAAGATGTGATATGTAATTGGTAGAAGTTACAAAGTCATTAGTTATAAAGTCCCTTTTTATTTTATTATTGATAGGTTTGCGCTTGAATTCTATCTCACCTGATGGCAAGTGTTGTTATGGTCGACGGTGGAGTACACTTGCATAAAAGTAACCCATTTACTCTCGCCTTAAAGACCCTTAGGTTAGGTTAGCAGCTATTCGGAACACAGACTTTGGCAGCGGATTCCACTCCTTAGTTGTATTGTTGCTCCTTAGGATCAAAACGGTACGCAAATGCATATGAGTGGGAAAACCACCAAAATGATGCAAATCCTTGTGATGCGTCGTCAGGGCTCAAGTCTTTGAAGCTTCTACTTGACGAGCGCAACCAATAATTCTATTAGAGAGTTTAGTGCCTTTTTGTCTACGCACAGATATTTAGTTTTAATAAGTTTTGCGCACTAATGGACATCTTTTCTTTTTCTGTTATATTCTTAGATAAGTCTACCTTGTTTTCTAAATATATCTTATCTATTGAAAGTTAAGTTCAAAGTGATAAACGAATATTTTTGTGCGAGATATAAAAAATTACCCCTTGTGCCAAAACCAATGACCGAAGAAAATAATTTGTTCAAGTTCCATAATATAAATGATCAATTTACCAGTAGTAGGGACCTAATGTCAGGATTTGGATATTACCATAAAATATTAGTGCCTATTGAAAAACCAAAAAAAAGAATATGTTTAGCTATATGTGGCATGAACATAGACTTAATTGAATGTGTCTCCTGCGGCGTTAGTAAATAAAACTTTGTCATACTCGTAGGACCGTGACATGTTCCACGGCAAGCCGCAGGGGAGGTAATTCAGGTAACATTCAATATTTGTGGTCAACCATCAAACTTGCCAAGCCAAATTGTACCGCACCGTTTCAGAGATTAAGTTCATTTTAAATAAATACTCATTTTCTACAATAATAAATAATAGAAATTGTCTCAAAGCGAGTGAAAGATACTTGCTCTGAATTAAGAACATGTTTTTTAACTGTGTTTTTACGCCGTACGATGAATGTTGATGCAATTTTCTAGGTATATTTTCATTGCACCAGTTTCCCGTAATTGCTTTGCATCGTTGTTATTATTGTGGGAAATTTATAACGAGAATATTTTGTGCTATTTTTAATACAATTCTGAGCCGTATTTTCCGGTGCGTATGTTTTTGTTTTTTTAATAGAGTTAAAATCTATAGATTATAATCTTTAGATTTTCTGGGTATTAATTCTTTGTAGAAAGAAAATGTACGTTTAAAAATATATTAAGTATAACTAGTCTCTGCCGATGGCTTTGCTCATCATTATCGTCATCATTTCAGTCGAAAGACGTCCACTATAGGACACAGGCCTCCCCCAAGTGTCGATATAACGACCGGTCCTGAGCGTTTCCAGGTGAGCCTCACCAGGTCTCGTGGAAGGCCTTCCAACGCTGCGTCTTCTGGTACGTGGTCACCACTCCAGAATCATTCATCGTTGGGGATGTGGCTCCTTCCGCTTGAAAGTAAAAAAATATTCCTAGATAATATTTTTCTGGGATATGTTCACTGTGCAGGATATTGGCTACCTGCGTGCCAAATGTCATTTGTATTCATAATTATATACTTTTTCTTTTCTGTTTGGTCTATTTATTAGTTGCACCTACCATGTTTAGTTTTTCACCACCCTAAGGTCGACTGGTAGAAAATGCCTAAGGCATTAAGTCCGCCTTTGTACATTGTTATGTGCATGAAGTCTGTATAAAATAAATAAAAATATAATATATTTATTACTTATAAATAATATAGTTCCTATTATTTTACAATTTAACTGATTATATGATAATACAACCTAGTTTATAAAACCGTTAGTTTGAAAAAAAAAATATAATGGAATGTTGTGTCACAAATTTACAATAATGTCTTGCGGTGATGCAGATTTGTTGACTAAGCAAAGCATTTCTCAGAATTTGACTGAATAATGTTGTCATAAGTTATTTATTTTTAATTTAATGAATTCTAGTTTATAATTATTACTATGATTCAGCATTTAAATAAGTTACCTGCGATACAGGTTTATACCTAGTTCGGGTAGAATGCAATTTTGTACTTCTACCTCTAGTTTAAGCCCTTAATGTATAAATATTTATGTAAACCAAACAAAAAATTCAATAAACATTATTATTATTATGTGTATGTATGTATATTTCAGAACCTTGAGGTCCTGGACCTTTGGAAGGCGTATGAAGAGCCGAATCCAACTCGCAGAAGCCCTTTAGATACTTTTAATGGAACGTGATGCCAACCAACGATTATCCATGTACGTGCAATGCTAGTGCATCCAAGGACAACCCCCGGTCGGTGAGAACTATTGTGGCATATTGAAAACCACGACAATAGGGCTATGGTTTTTGGAGTTTTAAGTGGACTGGATACTTGGAACTATTTTAAAACTATGGCCCCTGCCTAAACAATGTTATTAATATCCTGTTATTATTATGTTATTGTCTATTATTATTATATTGCTCTCTCATTTCATCGTGAAGTCACAGACGCACACATTTCATTATACTAACTTTCGCTGTTATAATATTAATGTGATAAAAGTAAATGTAGCAATGAAATTGTCGACTATTTACGTTGGCTGCAGACGACTGAGTTCTGAAGTTCTTAAGGTACTTAGTCCAAAGCTTACAAGTTTAAAGTCAAGTCATATCGACTTGCCTTCAAACTTCCAAGCATCTTTGCATCTCCACCGGAGACCAATTGCATACTATACAAATACAAATACATATTATGTATTTTGACGGGTACCGTAAAGTAACAAACCAATACAGGTTCAAACTTTTGTTATCACTCTAGGCATTGGCTGCCATACCGCAGTTACATTGTGTCAGCGATTTCTGTCTATAAAATTGTGATTATTCAATTGATAAAACAGTTTTTTTATAATAAGTGGTAAATACAGTTTTTTTTTGGAATTTAATCATTAGGTACTTCGCAAATAGTTTTAAGGGCCTGTCCGCACAGCGGTATTTCACCGCGAGGTTTTTATTCGCGCGGATTTATTTCCGCACCGCATCGCTCAAATCTGCATGAAATCACAGGATTTTTTTTCGCGCGGTTTTTTTATCGCCTGTGCGGATACTTCCATAAGATTCAATGTGTTACAGAATGACGAAAAAAAAAACCTCGCGGTAAAATATCGCTGTGCGGACAGTGCCTTAATGTGACAAAAAACTACAACTATATATTTATACACAGAAATAAAATAAAATTTTCTGTTAGTCATGTGTTTTTTACTGAGCCGATTTATAAGTACTCAAAAATACATTTACAATTTTGCATGATTTAAAAAAATACCACGAGTGGATCTGGTGAGCTAACAAAGCGAGCGAGCAATGTTATGCACGCAGCTCTCTCTGGGTGTGAGCTGGGAGGGATGGCAGCCCGCCGGTGATTTCCCCAACGGCCGATTCAGGCCGTAGATCGTGAACGCCGCGTCATCCGCCCGTCGCTCATACAACGTGATCAACACTTGGAAATGTTGGCTTAATTACACCTTCTTTTTTGCCATAATAATTCGTATTTTTATGTACAATGTTCGACGAAGATGTGAGGGATGCTGAGCCAGAACGTACCTTAGCTGTAAATATGTCTTGAAATTAAAAAAAAATATATATATTGTAACTGCCTGGGACGTATGACATTGACAACTTTTTGTGTATATTTTGTTTTTCTTTCGGTGGAAAATCATCAAATGTCTTCTTTTGCTCTAGAAGAGACCAAGAGCGCGTATCAGAGTTTTACTGACTAAAACCCACCTAATGGTATGTTTTTCCGGCCACCGTAGGCGCGGGCTCGCGGACGGCGAGCAATGGTTACCTCGCTGTCCGTCCGTTCGGTGACAGTCCGGACCGAACCAAGTGATCGACGGCGCGCACTGTTCCCGCGCGCCTGAAGGAGTTGTCAGCAAACTGTGCCCAGTAGGGCCGAAGCCTACTGGGGCCTAGTGTTAGGCGAACGTGAACTCTGGGGTCCTGGAACAAAGCTAATGAAGGGACAGGGTAGGTTTTTAGTCAGTAAGAGTCTGGCACTATCTTCCGCCCCACCTAAAGGTTTTTTTTTTTTTTTGTGGTAGGTAAAATCATCCAATGACGAATCCCGCCCTTGGGTGGGGCGGGAAACAGTGTCAGACTTTTACTGACTAAAAACCTACCTTTCCATTCCTCGCCTTTGTCCCGGGGCCCGTGGTCCCCACCTAAAGGTGGGATTAGTCATTGGGTGATTTTACCTACCATAAAAAAAACCTAAATGGTATGTTCCTTTATTTTCCCATCGCATTCTAAGGCCACTCTAATACTAAACTACGTGTCAATGATCAACTCAAGTGTATATAATTATATAAGTAACATGTAGTTAGTTAAGCAGATTGAAACCAGAGGCATAACTATCACAGTATCAGCCGTATCAACGATACGGGGCCTGCGCACTACAGGGGCCCCGATGTATTCAAAAATCCGCAACATACTTATTATCCACAACCGTCTCGTAGAATAAACCAAGTATTTGGAAAAAAGAACAATTTTTTTTTAAACGAGGCCCCTGTGGGTGTGCCCCCTACTCCTCTGATTGAAACGTTGTGATCACAGAAATGTTTGTTAACAAATGACACAATGACTATTATAGGTATATCTATAGGTTTAAATCTCCTTATTAGTACAAGATATGGGCTCTGACAACTGGTTTCTTATAATAAGGGTATTATAAAGGCCCTTCAGTCGCTTCTAAAAGGCACTAAACAATTTTCAAATAAGCGACACGTAGCAACCAATCTGTCACACCCTTCGCATTATCAATGCATGTTTTGATGAGCCCTTCCGGCATATACTTACTTGCCTTTTGCTTTGAATCGTTAAGGCAAGTTAGCCAACTCGGTGGAGTATTATAAGGGTTGCCTGCCTACAAGAGCACCCCTGAGGAGATGAATGCCTTGGTACGTCTGCACTCGAATAGGGTTACCAAATGTATAACTGACAGACATCCTGATTTCAATACAAATGTGCTGACATTTTGAACGCGAGCTTTGTAATGCGTTTTGTATTAGGGTTGAAATTTAAATGATTACAGTAGTTGTAATAATTTTTTTTTAAATGATTATAATGATAAGGAATACCCAATCAACACTATAAGTTCAATTAAAAATGGGAAATCTACAGCATTTGGTTACCAGATTTAACCATCTCACAAAAATATGTTTGAGCAACGGTGGTCAGGTGGCCTCCAGAGAAATGAACCTCCAACAATACGAGCCGTGTCTAGAAGTACCGCTTAATAAATCATTTATTATCAGGCACATTGACCCATAGATACAAGTAAAGTATGGATCTATGGTGGTAAGGTATATCTTACTCACTAACATAATAGAGTAAATGTAACTTATCGTTAGTAAATAACTTTTAAGGCTTCTTCAAATTAGTCGCAAAGTGCCGCACGATGGCATTAACTTCTGGCGTGACCTGGGAACCTATCAAAGGTATCTGCTTATTTAGATAGTGGCCTGGCGAACTTCGTACTTCCGAACAGTCGATGAATGTAGTATGTCTTTCGATATGTCATCCGATTGCGATTAAACAATGCCCAAGTAGGATATCTATAATTATAGATTTGAGTGATAATGTAGATATTGATAGGGAGCGTAGGTTGCTCACTGTCCGTTGTATCATGCTGGCCCGCAGGTTTGCACGGTGTACGAAAGCAGTAAGGATCACGCTTTTTAAAGCATTTTGTCAATCTTTTTACACCTGCAGCCGGTGGGTTATATATTCGCAGCGTGCATACAGCGTGTCCAATATAACAATGCACTCAGGGTACTGTTGGGGCTGCCGTGGCGTTGCAGTGCGTCAGAGATGTTTGCTAAGGCGCGGGTTGATGGCTTTGCCGCCATAATCAGGAAGAGATGCGCCTCCCTACTCAACGAGTCAATGACCTTGTAGGTAGTCGTTGGTCGTTGCGTACTAACTACCTACAGTTCATTGACCTTGTTCAGCTGACGTTTACTTACAGAAATTAATTTCGTCCATGCGTAAATTAATTCGAGTTTAAAAAAAAGTACTTTATTTTTTAAGTTTCTCTTTACAAATCGATAGTGTTTCATGTACCGGATCGACCCTCCACGGGATTAAAACGATCAAAATTTTACGGTGTGTATGAGTATGGGTTTCCGCACTTAGTCCTATGCGGACCATTGAACGTGGGCCATGGCGGCTATAATCTTCCAACCAGCCCACCTCTCTCCAAAAACTGATTAGGCCTCTCAGGTTTGTCAGAGCGACAATAAGGGAGTTCGGGGATCCTAAGTTTCGTGTGCATGTATCAGTGACACCTATGCAGTCCAGGAGCACATACGCAATTGTCTCCTGCTCTTCCAGTACCCTGGTATGCATTTTTATATCTCCCCAGAGCCCCAGACTAGGCCTCGACCCTACTGGGCCGCTACAGTTTGCTGACGACTCCTTGAGGTGCGTGGGAACAGTGCGCGGTGTAAACGACTTGGGCGCGGTCCGGTCTGATACCGGACGAATGGACAGCGAGCTACTCATTGCCCACCATCCGCACGCCTGCGCCTACGGTGGCCGGAAATTGGGATCGGAATTACGGCGGTGGCTACGGCGTGAGAAGTAAGGGTGGCCTCTTGTCATACGTCTTGATAGAATGTCATTTTTTTCTATGCCATAGACGTTTCATAAAATCACCAAGCGTGAAAGTTATACAGTTATGCTCAGTTTCCTTGCGTGATTGGATTAGAAATGGAGATATCCGAATGATAAATAAGTTTACCGACATGACCCAAAGGGGCACCAAACATAAGCGACAGTGAACAAGACATTTTGATGGAGCTGAAAAGTTCTGGAGTGGTGACCATTCGAATACACAGCTGCAAGACTTGCAGTTGTAAGGCTTCCCTCAAAACGAACCTACCACCTGGTAAGTCGTACAGGACCGCTCATGGTAGTGACACTTGGGGGAGGCCTATGTCCAACAGTGGTCGTCTTTCAGTTGAAATGATGATAATGCTAGTGGTACTTTCCCTATAATTACATTTATTTTTGATATTACGTAATGATTGATTTGAGACTTTATGCAACTGAATGGATTGGCCTGTGGGTGTAGTGGTTAGTGGCCCTGACTGCTATGCCGGAGATCGTGGATTCGATTCCCACCCCAGGACAAATGTTTGTGTTCTGAGCACGATCATTTATTCTGTGTCTGGGTGTAATTTATCTGTTACATGTATGTATTTAGAAATGTATAAGTATGTATGTTTATCGGTTGTCTAATACTAATAACATAAGCTCTGCTTAACTTGGGACTAGACGGCGTTGTGTGATAGCTGTGGAAAAAGAATTGGACATTTAACCGATACATTACGTTTTGTTTTTACCAAATGCCTATTAGTACATTTAAATTTAGTCTTCGCCTTATACCAACCTAAGTTAACTACCCTGAAATACATATATTGGCTTATAGCTTATTCTGTAAGTTTGAACGTAAGTTTGTTTAATTTTCCTACATTATTTCATACTACAAGAAGTTATGAATATATAAGTTTGAACGTCGTCTTAGTGAACTAAGCTATGGCGATATTAACGTATGAACAAATTTAATCTACAGTTTATATATATGTAACTATAAGAGTACATGTCATAAGATTTTTTTTATGATTGAGAGTGATTAAGCCAGTGCTTAACTGCGATTTCATCTTTAATAAATAATAATAATAAATTTATTTTAACCAATACAAATTTCAAATGTTAACGTAGATACGAAAATAAACCCGTTTAAGTAGGTAATGCAACCAGCGTAGGGGCTCAGTAGGGTCGAAGCCTAATCTGGGGCTCTGGGGAGGTATGAAAATGCATACCAGCCTATCAGGGACCTGGAACGAAGGCAAAGAAGGAACGGGGTAGGTTTTTAGTCAGTAATAATCTGACACTATCTCCTGCTCCGCCCAAGGGTGGGGGATGTCATTGGATGATTTTACCTACGTTAAAAAAAACGTTACTCGATGGCACAAGCCCATATATAATAGTACATTTCAGCCTTCACCGTTGAACTACCGTACTGAGAACATATATTGTCCAAGCGCGCAACTAAATAAAATTGTAAAAGTGAACTATTCTGATTTCAAAGTGATTTTTACCTGCGGACCTTACTCATCGTTGTCTTGTGAGCATTGTGACACCTGTGATAGTGTTGAGTGTTGCGAACTTTACGAAATACTAGACAATAAATCAAAACGTAGTTTTCAAATCATAGTCAACAACCGTCATCCGAAGAATATAACGAGGTGCCTCGGCAAAACGCGTAAACGCCTTCGTATACACGGCGCTTCCGACCTTTTTCGCGCGGTAAATCACCCAGTGGCGACGCGTTCGAACACTGTGCTGCACTGTGTCCTATTGTTGGAAAGGATCGGGATCCGTGCCGTTCTGTGCCTTTGAGCTTGTTTATATTATAATCATTTAGTAGGCACGCAAAATGCCAAACGTTAAACGTACGCCCCCGTCGTCTCACAAAGGTAAACAAAAGCCTGCACAATCGAGATCGGACCCTGACTTACCTCCAGAGCCAGCGATTGAAGAAGTAGTTGAGTCGAGTGGAAACAGTACTTCCCGATACAAACGCGCGTGCGTCTTTGGTTCTCCTTCCGATAAATATGACCCCTCGAAGGCCTTTTTAATCAATTTTAAAAATGAGTTCCTTGCTATGCTTGAAGAATGGAAGCAAGAACAAAAACAAACCCTGTCTCAGTTGGTCACAGATGTCTCCCAACTGAAACAGCAGTGCTCCAGCATACAGCAGTCCAATGCTGAGTTAAAGGAGTCTGTTACGTATTTGAACAAGGGCTATGAAGACGCCATGACTAAAGTGTCTCTGCTGGAAAAAGCACAGCATGAGAACTGCGTTTGCATCAGTAGACTTGAAAAACAAATACAGGATCTTCAACAAAAGTGCCGCCCTTCAGCAATAGAAATTAGGAACGTGCCTGCGATTCCAAATGAGAAAGTAGATGACCTTCTGAGGATTGCTCTACGTTTGGGACAAGTAGCTCAGATAGAAATGTGTGCTTCTAATATTCGTGATGTTTACCGATTGCCTGCGAAACCTGGTCACACAAAATCCATATTTATTGAATTTTCAACTGTTTACTATAAAAATAGTTTTTTAACTGCTGTTCGTAACTACAATAAAAAACATTGTATCGAAGACAAATTAAACACGGAGAACTTTGGTATTGCGGGAGAACGAAAACCAGTCTACGTTGAGGAACATCTGACCCCAACATCTAAAAGGCTGTTTTACCTTGCCCGTGAGTTCGCTAAACGAAACAACTTTAAGTTTTGCTGGGTTTCGAACGGAAAAATCCTCCTCCGTAAAAACTCAGATACAAAGGAAGCTCTTGTTGTAAATTCGGAACACTTTCTGTCAGATTTAGAAGCAAAAATGTGACTTTTTTCTCATAATCTATTTGATTACTGTAGACCTTTATACAATTTGCTTAACTGTCATAACACCTTTTCTACATATTATTTTAAACTGTTTAGTAATAAGATAAAATCCTATTTGTTAAAAACTCAAGTGAACTTTAACCAATTAAACTTTAAATTGAGATTGACTTTATCTAAATTTAATAATAGTGAGAGTGAGATTACTGTGACTGACATTTCCGTGTTGATGCAACTGCAACACCAGCTTAAAGTACCTATAATATTTTTAATTAAAGTAATTTATTCTTATTCTTATTGCATAAGATTGGCTGCGTTATATTTTTACGTTTCTAAACCTATGCAAAATGCTTGATAATATAAATAATACTGCTAATGAAATTGACAGCTTTGGGGTTGCAGCCTCCCATTTTTGCACACCGGACCAATGTACTAAACTTATTGTGGATCCAAAAACTCATCTTAAAACTATACATATTAATATCAGAAGTATAAATAAAAACCTTGATCAATTTATATCTATTCTGTCTGTGATAAAATTTGAATTCGACTTAATCATTCTTTCAGAGTGCTGGTTAAAAGGATCAGGCCCACCACCCTATCTCGATAACTACACATCTTACGCTACTACAAACAACGTTACACAAAACGACGGAGTAGTAATATATGTTAGAAATGAATTAAGATGTACTGTATCTGAACCATCGTTTTTAGATGCTAACTGTCTATTATGCAAGTTAAACAATACTGCTATAATTGGATTGTATAGATCACCATCACGTTTAGACCTAACCAAATTTTATCGCAGTCTAGAAGCCCTATTGCCTACTCTAAAATCATTTAAAAATATAGCTGTAATAGGGGATCTTAATATCGATATAAAAGAGACCAACAATATCGACCGAAACTCGAATGACTTTTTACTGCTCACGGCTTCGCTAGGTCTGTTACCTGCACATGTGTTTCCTACAAGACTAGAAAATTGTCTCGATCATATTTTACTGAAAACTAACGCTATGGCAACAGCGATGGTTTTAGATACCTATATAACCGATCATTTTCCCATCATTTTATGCATAAAAGAGACCAAAGAACTACATCAGAATACCAGTAAAATCATAACTCATTTAGACTACACTTCTATTAAAAAAGACATTGACCAAAGTGACTTTAGTTCAATTTTGAACGAAAGTGACGCAAATAATGCTACTGATAATTTGATCTCAGTTATTAATGATGTAATAATGAAACACACAAATCAGAAAAAAAATAGTAGGCGAACTCGTATTTTGAAGCCATGGATCACCAAAGGATTGCTTCGCTGCATATGGAACCGTGATAGAATGCACCTTAAAGTTAAGAAAAATGCGAATCATACAATCCTCCACACCACATATAAAAGGTACCGAAATTTCTGTGATGCCTTGCTCAGAAAGCTAAAAATCCAATACGAAAAAGAACAGTTCACTAAAGCACAAAACAGTGCGAAAGCAACATGGGACGTTGTAAATTTGATTTCAGGTAGGAAGTGTCAGTCACAGCCAGCGATGGAACTACTAAAACTATCAGCTGATGCTAAACTATCAACAAATTGTGTTAACAAATATTTTGTTAACATTGGAAAAGACCTGGCTTCGAAGTTAGTTCCTCCAGATAATTCGTCTGTATCCCCCCATGCTAATGTATCTGTATCGAGAGCCAACTCTCTTGGGATACTGCCGGTGAGCCATGAAGAGGTGGCAGCAATCATTCGGTCACTTCGAAATAACTGCGCAACTGGCTGGGACAATATTCCAGCCTCGGTAATTAAGCTTTCAAAGGAAGTGTTGATACCACCTATTACGCACATCTGCAACACCTCTATTGCCACTGGTGTATTTCCCAATAGCTTCAAGAGAGCCATAGTGACTCCTGTGTATAAGGGTGGGGACAGAGAGCGACTTACGAATTATAGGCCTATTTCAGTGCTGAGTACACTATCGAAAATTCTGGAAAAGATACTTAATAACAGCTTGACCAAGTATCTCACCAAATTTAATGTAATCTCAGAAAACCAGTATGGTTTTAGATCGGGTGTGTCAACTGAAGATGCTGTTACTAACCTCAGTGCTGCAGTAGCTGATAAACTAGATAATAGCTACAAGTGTTATGGTATATTTCTAGATATATCAAAAGCTTTTGATACGGTCTCTGTCCCAATCCTTTTATCCAAATTGGAGCATATTGGCGTTCGAGGACTATCTTTAAATATTTTTAAAGATTATCTTACAAATCGAAAACAGGCAGTCAAAATTGATACTATGATGAGTGAGGATGAAAAGATCGAATATGGAGTCCCGCAAGGTAGTATTCTTGGCCCCACGCTGTTTATAATATACGTTAATGACTTGTGCAAGATGGTACTTAAAAATTGTGATATTTTTACATATGCTGATGACACAGCCATCTTAGTGTATGGGAAAAGTTGGGCAGAAGCTAAGGTACATGCCGAGAATAGTCTAAGAGCTGTTATGTTATGGCTATCTACTAATCTACTTACTTTAAATGTAGAAAAAACTAAATGTATTCGTTTTTACCTACCAAACACCTCGAGACCATCAGTAGAATCTGCAACACTTACTGCCCACAATTGTGCCAAATCATCAATTACTTGTTGTTGTATGCCACTGAAGAATGTTGGCAGTATAAGGTACCTTGGCGTATTAGTTGATGAACGATTGGATTGGCGTCCACAGGTTGAGACCCTTACAGGACGAGTCAGGAAATTACTTTACGTTTTTAAGAATCTTCGTCGTTCTGCCGATCGGTCGATACTGTACACAGTCTATCTTGCACTATGTCAATCAATATTGGGTTATTGTATTCCGGCGTGGGGTGGGACGTACAAAACTCTATTTCTGAAAATAGAGAGAGCTCAAAGGTCTATCCTCAAGGTCATACATGGTAAGCCACGTGACTATTCTACCACAGAACTTTACAAGGAGTGCAACGTATTAACTGTGCGACAGCTGTTTATTTTACGTACGATACTACGGCGGCATTCCCTACTTCCCCTAAATAAAGAGATTTTAAGAAAACGAAGTGGTGCACTTGTGTGCCCCTCTGTGCGATGTAGGACAGCGTTCGCACAGCGACAGTACAAAGCATTGAGTTCCAGGCTGTACAATGAAATTAACAAAAAGATCTCACTTTATAAGCTAAATAAGCATAACTTTAAAAATAAGTTAACTAGTTGGTTAAAGTCATTAAACTACGAGGAGTCAGAAAAAATCATCGATGTTATTAAGTGATGTAAATTTTATTATTATTATTATTTTAATTTTTTATTTTTATTTCTTTTTTACTTCTTTATTATTTATTTTGGCTTGCTTATTAAAAAAAAAAAAACATGCACAAACTTAGACAATTAGACATACAGCTAATTATTATAGTGTCACTTAAGATATGTAACTAACTTATAGTAATACATATTATGTACTAACAGAATAGGACAGGAACAATATTCTGTAACTACACTATTGTAATGGTGGACCGCCGACTACCCAAGATACGGGCTGTGCTCAGTTTGGGAGTCGTTGAGACACTTTTTGAAATAACCTGTATAATGTGATGTTATCTTGTCTTTGTGTTATGTGTGCTTTTTGGAAGAATAAAATTATTATTATTATTATTATTATTATTTAATACACTGAGGCAAAACTAGTCTTTGTTATAGTACCTATCATTCTAAATGTCTTATTCTTAAAACTTCCCAGAATAGGAATTACATTTCATTTAATAATTCATTACTATACTATGGATTATATATGTGATTATTTTTAATTTATATTGAGTATTTGGGTATGTACCTATTGATGAACTTACGAATTATATGTTATGAATCGTAAAGTGATATGTGGTGAGTTTTGGTGAAAAAAAAAAAAACAATTAGCGGGGATTATCTTCGGAAAAAAGAAAACGTTCGATATTGAAATAATTATTTGCCAAAGCTTGTCAAAAATCTGATGGTAAATGGCAATCGCTAATGTTGAAGCGCACTAGTTTAATAAAAGCCTATTCACTATCTTTAAGACACCTAAATTATAATCGAACGTTAATACTGCAGCAGGCAAAATGTTCCAGTCCTTCGATGTACGTGGTATTAGTAGATACGACGAGATTTTTCGTTTCTCGGAGCTCTCGCTCTGTCCAGATAGTAGAGGTGTTAACAAAGTAAATCGCCACCGAGAAAGGTTTTTCGAGGGACCTTTCTCTGCGGCGATCTCTCGCGCAGAGCCTAGGTACAGGCCATGGTCCAGAGCGAGGAGGAGTGGCAGGGCGGTCGCCTCCTTCTGCGAAGCAGTAATGCTAGCAAAGGAGGAGGCCGACCGCATCAAGCAACGGCGCTCACGCCGCCGCCACCCCCGAGATTCCAGTCCCGATTTCGGACCACCGTAGGCGCGGGCTTGCGAATGGAAGGCAATGGGTAGCTCGCCGTTCAATCTCGTCCGTCCAATCGGTAACAATCCGGATCGAGCCCAAGTCGTTGACGGCGCGCATTGTTCTCGCGCGCCGCAAGGAGTTGTCAGAAAACTGTAGGGGCCCAGCAAGATTGAAGCCTACTCTGGGGCCTTGGGGAAGTATGAAAATGCATAGCAGGGCCCTAGAACCAAGGCAATGAAGGAACGGAGTGAAAATGGTAATTGTTATTACGAAAACATTACATTTTTTTTATTTTATGCATAGAATATTTTTTCAGTCCTTCAGATTTCTCTCGCATCCACTTCAGTAAAATAAATCTAACAAAAGGTATAAGTACATAAAAACACAATAAAAAAATAACATTCTTTGTTAGAATATTGAGTGGGTACTTCTATTGTATGTAGGATTATATTATTTTTCTTATCATTATAAAAAATGAATACCTACTTGACGATATTTTGTTTAATATGAATTCAGACTTAAAAAATAATGATACACACAATAGAGTCTAATTTAGAATTGCGCTCTTACAGAATATTTTCTTTATAATTCGTTGAAGCAGTAGAAACCCGCGGAATTAAATCACATGGTCAATAAATACAAATTTTCGCTTGAAATATTTAGTACCTAACTATGTACCTACCCAACCTAAATGTATACTTACTACGTACTTATGAAAAACACACCCGTTTTGAAGTCCACATAGACAAAAAAATACGAGGTTAATTGATGACTTTTTTTGAAGTCAGTTTAAATCGGTGGTAGTGACTTTATTCTAGAAGAATCTTCTAGTTCTTCTAATCTACATAATCAATTTTGCGCTGAGTTTGAGTTTGAGACTTCATCTCTGACATAGAAACCATTGTGGTGCCTAGGACATGCGTCACCTGCTATGCTGTCCATTCTGCAAAACCACCTGCACTTTCACGATTTATCCCAGGCCAAAAACAGAGCTATACAAATCGCCAAATACTATTAAAATAGAATGTTTGAGTACATCAACACAAAAAACAAAAGATTAAAACATTCAGATAATTTATTTTCGCTGGTAGATTGTTTTTGAAACACAGTATCTTTAACTTAGATAATTATTATTATAACAAATGGATGTCGATGTTTGACATATTGCCATACATAATAGATAGCACCAGTACGAAGTCGGTCGCTAATTAAAATATTATTATACAATAACCATTGTTCGATAAAAATAAATAACACAGTAGCTCTTACTGTCTCTTCGAAAGTCAAAAATAAAGCAAATGTCAACCAAAAAATGTTCTTTCTTGAGCATAGAACTGATTTTTTTTTTTCGTTGTCTGTCCGTCTGCCTGGGTATTAAACATCGGATACTTTTTATATTATTTAGATGTGGAAGGAAACCATGTTACTTACCCGGCAAACTTCGTACCGCCTGAGTCTTTTGTAATTTTTTCATACTGTCTCACCTTTTGAACCTTCCCTGCACTATTACAAATATTTCAAAACCAAAATGGACCAAATCGGTAAACCCATTCTCAAGTTTTCGCGATACTATCGAACAACTCTTTACACTGACAGTATACACCAATACGTGCCGGAATTTAGTCATTGGGAATCCTTAGAGATTCCTTAGGAATTGCTTAGGCAATGTTAAATGACATTCATTTAACATTAAAGAAGTAAGTATATCAAAGAGTATCGGGATCTGTCCACAAATAATATTTGTTAATTTTCCAACACATAGTCATGACATTTTTATTTGTTTTACGACAAAGGCTTTAAGGGTATCGAGTATTGTCGATTGCAACCGCAAAGATAACTTAGTTTTTCAGCTGGCGGCTTCAGCGGTATTTAAATTTTAGTTATAAAAAACGGTAATTTAAAAAACTAAAAAACCCGACTGCTTTTCTGATCGTTCATGAAAAAGCCCTAAAACAAGAAAATCTGGCAGTTGGGACCCATTCTAGAATTGAGAGCACATACCTATATTACATTGCAGATTACTCCAATCTATTGACTAGACGGCTGACTTTCTAGAATGGGTCCCGACTGCCAGATTTTCTTGTTTTAGGGCTTTTTCATGAACGATCAGAAAACCAGTCGGGTTTTTTAGTTTTTTAAATTACCGTTTTTTATTTTTTTAGTTTTATTTTATTACGATATCACTTTCAAAGTAATTACGAATCTAAAGACACCTCTCAAACTAAAATCCATCGAGCCGTTCAGGTCGCAGAGCGTGCCAAACATTTGAATTTGGCGCTACAAATCCGCCATTTTGTTTTTTTTTATTTTGATATACCCAGTGTCACTCTCACAGTAAATACGAATCTAACGACACCTCTCAAGCTAAAATCCATCGAGCCGTTCAGGCTGCAGAGCGTGCCAAACAATTATACATACATACATACATACATACATACATACATACTCTCGAAAAACATAACCCTCCTTCTGGCGCAGTCGGGTAAAAAATTTGCAAATTCTATTTGCAGTTCACTTCACAAATAGACCCGTGGTCAGTCTTAAAGTCTAACTTAGATTATTGAAGGTTGTAAACTGGCTTTCGCATCGGTAATCTCTGATCTAATAAAGGAATAATGAAATTATAAATAAGTTCTGGTGCGTCTGGTGACCAGAGAAAGTCAAAGTGTCCAAAGTTATCTGTTTTCACCACGTGATGGATGCTCACGTCTCGTAGCATCCCTAACAAGGTTTGAATATCCGATGCACTCGCTAACCAATCTGATGGCGAGCTAAACAAGGCTATAGGTAAAGATATAGCTTTCAAGTTGTACGATGGAGGAGTATTATTCCTATATTTGATCATATTATTATCTACGTCACCGTAGTCATACATTTGAAAGTAACCACTTCTCACAAGCTGCACGTAATGCAGCACAGTCTTCACGGATCCTCCCGCAGGAACATGAGCCAGGATGTCCCGTAGTAGCTTTCGACCCCACACACCACTACCACCATTCCCAAGTAATAACAAAGAATTGAAACATGACTTGCTTTCTCCTTTGCAATATTTGTCAACAATTTGTTCGGGAAATACTTCATTCCGCATGAATTCTTTTTGTCCGAGGAAATCCAGCGAATGATATCCATTTTGTCTATAAAAATTTGACAACATCTTGATTGGACCTTGAGCATGATACATGAAAGCTATTGGGGCTAATAGAATAGCTGATCTCAATATGCTGTTATATTGCGGCATACTTGACAAAAGAACTAATAATGCCGTACCTCCCATGGAATGACCTATGAAGTGAAGTTCCGAACTTTTTGTGACTTCAGTAATATATTTAATTGTTGCTGGTAAATCGTACACGCCCATTTCATGCCAAGAAAAATCCCAAAAATTTGGCCAGTCAGGCCTTCTGTTAATATGTATTCTTGAGTATCTATTACCTCGAGCATTTAATAACCACACATCAAATCCGTTATCGATTAACATATAAGGTAAGGCTCGTGTGCCCAGAAGTAGCCAATCTTCGGAGCTACCAAGTAAGCCATGATGTAATAACGCGACTCTTTTGTTGATTGGCTCGCTATCACCCAGAACTCGATGCATTGTTAGCATATAACCATCTTCAGTTAGTACTGTGTGGGATTCTGATAGAAAACCGTGAGCTGCAATCAACTGTTCCGCACTCATTTCAGGTCGGTTCTCGTAAGTCAACGTTGGAGTATTTTGTGAAAACGGGTGATATGCTCCGCGATGTAAATCCTTTTCCAGCTCTTCCTCAATCCTCTTTTTTTTCAATATTTCGTCTAAGAAAACTGAAAACGCACTCTTAGGCTTTACCGGTTCTTCAACTTTTTTTTCTTCTTCTGGTTTTCCTTCTTCTGGTTTTCCAAGAAGTAAATGCTTAAGAGCTTTAAAAAATTTTCGAAGTGGTGCAAAAAATGAAACTCCCCTTTTTACGCGACGGAGCTCATAGTCTTCACCAGTATTCGCGTCATTTGATTTCAACATCAGATTAGTTATGAAAACGAATAAAACAACTTTTCTAAACATTTGGAAATTCTGATGTGCACTGAGAACCTTGTTAGGTGGACGCACAGATGTTTCTGACTTTCATATTACAGAAAAAGTTGCCTGAGACGAAATGTTCCAAAACAAACAATACAATTCTGGTTCTAAACAATATGTAGGTTTGTCTAGTGAGACCGAACGCATGTAAGTAAACAGAGAGCTATTGAACAATTGAAAGACCACTGCCAAAAATTATCACTGCAATAAAGATGTTTACAAAAATCACGTAAGCATGAATTCATCTAACTAATAATATATGATGTAACACCATCAAGTAATGTTGTAGTAAAGGACATCATCATCAATTAGTAAGTCGTTTTCCTTAGCGCTTCACTGTATTTGTATATGGCTGCAGCAACGAATTAGTCTAATGATTTGTGGTACTGAATACAACCGATAAACATTCAAAAAAATATATTCAGTAGTCGGAAAAAGCTATGCAGAAATCAAAGTTTTACTTGTAACCGTAAAGAAAAGATAGAGAGTAGATAGAGATATTAAAAGAAAGAAAGATAAGATAAAAATAGCAGACAATAGAGAAACATAAAATAATAACATTTCTACAAAAAAAAAATAATCTAACAAGAGGCTTTATCTTTTGAAGTAGGAAGCGTGAAATGTTCCTGCTCTAAGGTGGAGCAAAAAGACGTGTTAAACTTCTTCTTCTTATTTGCTTGTCGGTAACTGCTATTAACTTTTTTGTGACCAATATTTGTCAACCTTTACCGATCCGTCACTGGCCTCGTAAAAATCCTGTAAAGCGCAGGCTGTTGTGCAGGATGGGCAGCACAGCAGGTGATGCATGACTTGTGTAGCGGCTCCACACTGGCACTGTCTCAGAGACGGGTCGAGGAAGCCCCATTTGGCCAGATTATTTTTGCAGCCAAGTTGTGTCCGCAGTCGGTTAAGAGATTTCCAGATTGGCCACTGCAGTTTGCGTACAGGGAGAGATGTTCTGATGGGGTGATGAAGTGTGGAGGATGGAGGTGTTGGGTGTATTTGCTTCCACAGCTCACATCTCTCAAACCAGCACTGTTTTTGAACAGGTCGTAAATCGCATAAAACTTTTACGGCTCTTTAGACGTTTATGCAGAGGGTGACGGCCGTCTCGTTCCTGTTTACTTTGTGGCAAAGTTCTGGAGGAGCTATGCCACACCGGACATGTTAGACTTACTGACTGAAACCACACTTGGATATTTCAGTTGCACTTTACTTTCTAAGGCCACGGCAAGTCTTTCGAAAATTTCTGTGGCTGTAACGAGCATCGGCTCTGTTCGACCCGAAAGTTATTTTGGCAGATTTTGAATAATTCCTTAAAACCACACAAATGAAAATAAAAATATTATTTACTTACTATCTACGACTAATGATACAATCATGTTTGTAAGTACGTGAAGATAATTATTATAATACATTAGACTAAGTTATGATCAGCGGCATAGCCAGATAACCGCTATATACACATCATTATCAGCAGTCATCTAGACAAACAAACATAAATTCTGCTATCATATGAAGAGCAGCTTCGTAAGTCAAATAGGTGTATAGGTAGGTATAAACTTTAACAACTTATAATATTATTGTATATCTTGCTGTTTACGTGTTTAAAACAAAAAAAAAGACGATGCGAGTTTCTCGCCTCTAACGTACAATAATCGTAACAATTTAGAAAAAAGTTTCTTCGTCTAAACATTCATACCTAGACGGTGTGGGTTTCTTGTCTCGAACATACGATTCTCGCCAGAATGGACGAGCGAGAGGTATGACTTACCTCTCACTCGTCCACTCTGGCGAGAATGGTTTGGTTCGCTAACTACTAAAATTAGTATACTTTAACTACATTTTGTTATTTAATTATTAGGTATTAAAGTTTATAAAAACAAAACTGCGAATTCAAAGAAATTTTCTACAAAAAAAAAAAAATACAACCGACTTCAAAAAAATACCAAGGAGTGCAAAATAACTTTAATTTCGGATGTCGGTGTTTCCGTAATGAGTGAATAGGTTACTTCTAGGCAAGCGTGTTCCATCGTCGGATGATTAAACGCGAGCCTACTCATCCTTGCACACATGCACGACCTACGTGTGGAGATGCAACGCCGGGCCAAAACTCCGCTGCCACGGCAAATCGCGGCATGGAAACATTACGTTCCGTCGCACGCGAACAACATTATAGTCCAATACAAAATATTATTAAAGTGATGAATGAGAGTTTAGATGATAGATAGATATATTCTTTATTGTACGCCAAAGATAAAATTACAATAGGAACTATATACTTCTGTCGACAGTTCCTATAATGAAAAAATATTAAGGCTAAAAAAACAAACAACTAAACTCGAACATAATTTAATTGCATTGCTCATCAAAAAATCGACTCTCTTCAGAAAAAACTCAAAATACAATGTAAAGACTTGTTACAGGAAAATGAATTATACAAAAAAAAATACCCGCAGCCCAGAATTCCTTAAAAAAGACAAAACTCGTTCGTCAACGAAAAAGCAAATCAAAAACAAACAAGCGGGGACTACAGTTGAACCACTCCTTACAAGTAATTTAGATAGCATTACTGTGGCTACCAAAAAGTCAAAACATACCGTCTGTCCACGAAAGACAAGTCCATTAAAGCGAGAACTACAAATAATTAGTAACTGCAACTATAAAAGCGTCTTATAATAATATAGAAAATACTTTCAGAAAACAATTTGAATATTGCCATTATGTATCACCAGGTAGTGGATTGAGAGAAATGCTGATAAAAATCACTAATAAAATTCAAAATCTTTCAATAAACGACTACTGCTTAATTATGATCGGAGAAAAAGATTTTAAAAGCGCTGGAGACTGTAACAAACAAATTAGGGAATCGTTAAAACAAATAAATAATACAAATTAATCATTTATGTTGTCCCACGACGTGAGAGGAGCTCTAAATTATAATTATCGTATAGAAATGTTTAATAAATCGACTTCACCTGGACTTACAGCACCACAATTATGCGTTTTTCTTTGACAGGAAACCGTGACCGGCTATGGAAATGTTTTTCCCTCAAACTGGTAAAGTAAACAGACAGAGAATAAAACGTATCTTTGAAAACATTTACGATCGTCTGACTTTTGACATTAAAAATTATCCTATTGACACCGCTAATAGTGATTCGCCAGACAACAGTGATTTTTTTCGTCTTTTATAGTTTTTTTTTTATGGTAGATAAAATCATCCAACGACAAATCCCGCCCTTGGGCGGAGCGGGAAGTAGTGTCAGACTCTTACTGACTAAAAACCTACCCCGTTCCTTCGTTGCCTATAGTGCCGGGTCTGAGCCTTCCTCTCAGAAAACGGCCCTTGACCCCAGCAGGCTTCGACCCTGTCTGCCTGCAGCTAGCAGGCTGAGCCTCTACGGTTTGCTGACAGCTCCTTGAGGCGCGCGGGAACAGAACGCGCCGTCGACGAGCATACATTTTCTTAAAAGCAAGTTAAATCAAATCATGTTTAAACTTTTTGAGGTTGAGGGGTTTGAAGCTATCAGGTAATTTGTTATAAAATATAGTAGGTATGCAATATACATTATTTGAAAACAATTTAATTCTAGGCACATTAAGCAAATGCACTTTACGGCTGGGTCTGGATACAACATCATTAAACAAGTCAAATATCTGTTTGTACAAAGATAAAAATATCAATAATAGTGCTGGATGTGGCAGTATTTTATGTTTTTTATACAATGGAACACAACTGTCCAATGGGTGGATGGCGTGGACGCCGCAAACTGAACGTACACATTTTTTCTGAGCTTTAGAGCTCAGAAAAAATGTGTACCTCTTTCAAAGTCGAAAGAATTACCCCATATTATAATGTCATAACGCAGAATAGTGCCGCATTAACACTCGCCACACGTGTTAGTCTATATAAAACGAATACAAATCTATCTATCTTCTTACATAAATCATCATTATGAGATTTCCAATTACTGTTTCTGTCAATTATTATCCCCAAGAATTTTGCGTAATCAACCTCTTCTATAGTCTTGTTTCCGTATTGAATTTCAAGCCGTGGGCGCGTAATGTTATATGTCTGGAACTGTATCATTTTTGTTGTATTTATGTTACTGTGAAGATTATTGTTTCTAAGCCATATAAAAATGTTATTTAATGTCATATTTATTTGATACTCAACAATGTCGTCATTTTCGTTTATAATACTGAAGGTCGTATTGTCAGCGTCATATGCAGTTTTGGGAAGTCAAATTCTGCAAGTCTTTAATATCAATTAAAAATAAAGGTGGTCCTAGAATAAAATTATCTAAATATTTAAGGGGGCTCCAATACAACAAAACGTGGTTAACTTGCCGTTTTTTGTTACGAAGGTTACGGAACTCTTCGTGCACGAGTCTGACTTGCACTTGGTTGTTTTCTTTTTAAATATTTTCTTAAACTGTCAAGCTCCAGCGGACACCGGTGTCCGCACACCTATTGTCTTTCTATTATGTCTCTAATTACGGACTACTTACTAATTATGTTGCTGTTTTGGTTTAGCACACGATACCATACGATCATAAATATTTGCGTAATATATTTCCTCGTGCGTTTACCAAAATAGTTACCTACGTAATAAGTTTAGGAACAGCCGAGTTGGTAGGCTACTTTATTATTCATTTATGATGCTCCTAAATATTATGAATTATATACTGTGAAGACTACAAGTTTTTTTAAAAATTTCTTGTACACTTTGATCTTTGAAGTGAAACCTTTTTGCGGTTTTCTGTGAAAAAGTCACTATCAAGACTTCTACGTAGATTGGTACTGTGATGTCGAAGGAGATCGCATTAGGTAATTGCGTATTAGTTAACAAACTGGCTTGATAGATGTTTTGAAGGATTTTGGCAGTTCTAGAACAGGTTTGAAAATTTGTTAGGAAAAAATATAGTTTGCTGTTTCGGCACTCAAATTGTGACCAATATATCGATTTCTCCTAGTCCTCAATTCATTGTCTTTCATACAACGATCCCGGTACCGAGGCCTGCCAGAGTCAGGACTCGACAGTACTTAAAACAATTCCAAGATATGCTCCGTGCCTCAACTACTACGTTGTACCAAAATGTCAGCCGTGCGAGCAGTTCAGTTTAAGTCGTCGAATGGATCGTATTGAGAGTTCATGAGGGCCTCTAGTCTTTCAAATTTAAAATCACGAGTTACTTAAGTCAGCTAATATAAGAGAAGTCTTGTAAGTCAGATTGTCTAAAGGTTACTTTTAGCAAAGAGAGTAAAAGTAGAACTACATTGTGCACACTTGGGCCACATACGCTGATCTGGACGTATCGTTCTCCATACATTTTTATATGGCAACTAGAATTGTAGAGCTACATCAGATCACGCCACGTGACGTCGTTTTACGTAGAAGGCGTGGTTCACGTGTGCGTTGTTCTGATGTAGTTTTATATTTATCGATGTCGATACTACTATCATAAAAAGTAGATTAATACATGCAAGCTTCAAATGGTGTTTTTTTTTTTGTATGTTCCCTGGGCCTCAAGTCTGCTATTTCAATAGTGTCATAATGGTCTATCATTGAATTCATAATTGTTGATTTTGACAAGTTTCGTAATCTACTAATATAATGGCGTCATTTTGCCTTTCCAATGATCAATCACTGATACTAAATTGAATGAAATGGCATGAAATGGACTCTCTTACTTACCTACATAATGATAAGTGAATGTCTGACTTATATCATAACAAAACCTTAAAAAAACCAAACATTGATGCAATTACAAAAATAAAACAATGAAAAAGTCGGCCAGCGGTCGCTCTTAATAAAAACAGAGCAGTAATATCACATTGACTTTGACAGCTAAAAGACCACTGACCGACTAATGGATCGGTCATTATGATTTTTGCAGATTACGAACTTTTAGTTGCTTTAAGCAATATGACAATGGAATCGTGTTGGAATGTCGAATTTATAAAAATAAAAGGCTTGGGCAGGGGTCCAAGTCTGCAATTTGCTTTCTTTTCATTTTTGGCCTTCGTAAATATGATCACATTTCTTCCTACCGTTCTCAACTTAAAGTATCGGGCAGTTCTCATAATCATAACTTTCGAGCATTTAAAAACATGCTTCTTCATATTTCTTCTCACCGTACTGGGTTTATGGCTAATTCATTTACTGTCTCTTCTATACTCGTATAACTCTGGAATATGCTTCCCCATGACGTCTAAAATGCTGAAAGTAAAATTTTCCTTCAAGCATAAAAGCGTAACTACTACTTGAAGTCCTTTCAACTTTAGTTCGGTCTTCGTCAGAATTGACATATTTTAAGTTGTCTTAATGATTTGATATTCATCATAGTATTTATTAGTTTATAATATTAGCATATAATTATACGTATTTTATTATTATTTTAAGCAAATAATTTCAATCACCTTAAACTAGCAAAGCGCGGGAAAAAAAGTAAATTACCGTATACCGTATCGTCGCTTTCTATCAGGTGAGATAGCGGTCAAGCGCGAACCTATCACTAATAAAAGAAGAAAAAAATATTATGAGTATTTATGCTTCGATCAAAGATTCTACGTTGTTAGTTTTCAGGGAAAATATTTTTTACCGTGAAATTACTTTTCATGTTATTGTGTCTAAACAAGGAACTGTTGAATTTTGACAATATGCAACAGCAATAGTTAATCATTCAGGAAAAATAACAACTTGTTTTGTTGACCTTACCTTATCAAGCGCCTTAGTGATTATTTTGTATGTAAAATAAAATATTGAAAACTTGCAAAAAACATAAAAATTAGTGAAGAAATCAAAGGTACATTGACAGTATATAACAATGGTGTGCTTTTTTTGCACATATGAACTCGGATTACAAAGGTCGCTAGATAGACAAATTTTTCCTACTGAATTTCTCCTGTCCTGCTTAAGATTCCTAGACGTTAATAATGAATCGAGAGGTACATTGGTGCAACTTACGATCAGTATTACTTTTATGTACTTCGAGCGTAATATAACCGAGGGCCCCGCTGGATAGACAAAGCATTTAATAGTAATTTCTATGAAAATGGTTGAGGTACATTGGATTTTATCAGTAAATTCGTGAGGTACATTGAACAAGTACAGCAATGCCACTAGTTTTGTCGCTTTAACTCGAGGGGCCCCGCTGGATAGCGACACATAAAATCCAGTGACAAACGAAATATTTAAAATGAATCGTTTGTTTTGGTATGGACATGTAAAGAGAAGGAATGTAAAACATATGATTAACAGAGTGACGGTTATAACTGTTGATGGATAAATAGGGTAAAGGACAACGAATTAATGGATGGGTTGTTTTGAGGAATAACATGAAAGCAGTGAATGATAGCGTGACGGTTGACTAGGGAGAATGGAGTGATAACGCTTTCCACCGACCCCAAGTATAGTGGGACAGGGACAGAAAGATGAAGCTAGAAATAATCTAGTTGTAGTGTTTGTTCTTTGGGGCATATCACCCGTAACGAAAACTCGATGGAACGAGTGGTGGTGCAAGGGAAAGTCTCTTCAACATGGTGGTCGGACCTCATAAAATTTATAACACACTGCAGCATAAATGACAACTCCCAAGCTGCCAAACATTGAGCTACATGGCTTCGCATCGTGAAAGAGGCGATGGCGCAAGACTTGACTGAGACGTGACCACGACCACTCTGTCAAGAGTGTACGATTAAGAAGAGTGCAGATGGTCTATACCACTTGTACAACCTTTGTTTTGGTTCTAGAACATGCCGGTTTCCTCACGATGTTTTTCTTCAACGTTTTGAGAGCAGTGGTGATGAAATAAATTACACAAAGTAATACGCCTAGCTGAGTAACCGCGACCTACTACTCGTAAGTTGGGGCCATTACCACTCGGCCACCATTGCTCTCTTCGTTTACTGATTAATAACAAAAATTTAGAAATAATAACACCTACAAACACAAAATTTGGCAGGTAGGTTCCTTATAGAGACGTCCACTAATAATGGATTTTACGAAACTCCACCCCTAAGGGGGTCCACTGTGCGGAACACCCGGAGGATTAATAAATAAAAATAATAAAGAGGAACGATTTTTATATTTATATTATATTTGTAACCATTTTCTTGCATTGCATGCCCTGTAAAAACTATTAATGATAAAATAAAATAATGTACTAAGTTCTTGTAGAACACTTTAACCCCTGCAAAAAGTGTCACGACACCATATATCTAACTAACATAGTTATGTTATATTATCTGTTTAAAAATTAAAACCAAGCACCGCCCCAAAGGTTCTGAAGTGATGATCACTTATCGGAAGAGGCAGCATTGGAACGCCTCCCACAAGGTGGTTTTTTTTCTCCCGATTACCTATTGAGGGTCGCTGGATTCCGATGGATGCGAAACGCCTAGGACTGGTCGTTGTAGTGACACTTGGGAGAGGCCTATATTCAAGGGTAGACGTCTTTCAGCTGAATGATAACATATATAGAAAAATATATTCATTGCTTTTGTTCTCATGCCGTTACGCAGGTTAAGTTTTAAAATTATAAACAATAAAGTCATGGTTCCAGGAATAAAACTCTAAATTAATTACATGAAGTTTTTGATCAGCTTCCGCTTCCCACAAGATCCTGTCTGTTGAAAATTGCAAATCTTTTACTACAAAATAAACTAACGAAAAAAATTGGATATGAAAAAACGAAAAAAAAAACCCCGTGAGACCCATTTCTATTTCAAAATTTCATGGAACATTACGCTATCTCAAAGACTTTGAATCGGCATAGCTAAGATATTTGCTTATAAACTAAACTATTTGCCAGTATCATAGAAACTTTGACTAGCATATTGGTCTAGTAGTTAATTGCCCTGACTGCTGTGCCGAAGGTCACGGGTTCGATTCCCACCCAGGACAAATGTTAGTGTGATTGGCACGGTCATTTGTTCTGTGTCTGGGTGTAATTTATCTATAATATGTATGTATTGTAATGTCGGAGTAATGAGTTTGCGTGACATTATCTGCGAACTCATGCTTATGAGCTATCATACTGGTTCGTTAGTATATCGAAGGGTGTTAGTATTCTAGAAAGTATTTGAATATTTATAAGAAAAGAATATTTTATTGTTGTAGAGTCAGTACTGCGCCATTATTTGAAGTGTAATGAACTAATTTTTAATATTAAATTTAATATATAATTAATTATTGATCCCGGAAGACGAGCCCGCAAGGGTTCAACAGTATTTAGAAATATATCAGTATGTTTATCAGTTGCCTAGTAACCATAACACAAGCTCTGCTTAGCTTGGGAATAGACGACGTTGTGTGATAGTTGTGGAATATTATATTATATCATTACTTCACTCGTAATATTGCATAATATGAGTAATTACGTTCTTGAATGTTATACATAATATTTTCTCTTATACTTATTTAATTCCTCAACGTGAACTGAACAAAATGGTGTGTACCTAATGAAATAAAAAAATATCACCCAACATCCCTTTATGTTCTTTTTTATTATTTTTAATAATAATAAAAATAGATCGAAAAAATTATAAAATAATGCAGCCATCAACTTCTAACATAGCCAACTTTAGGCTTGTTTAGTAAACAATAATTTACTTTGCTTGTGTTATGATACAAAAAAAAAACAAATGATGAAAACAGACCTTACCTAGAATTATGTATTACATTTCTAACCAAAAATTCTCATCTCCCTAAATCTATAGACGTGTTTTGTCTACCCAGCCAAAGCAATCGTATTTGCAGGGACAGCTAGAAATATTTAACTCTCAGAACGGCAATATTTCCCCACCGCAGTCACCCTTATTCTATCGCAGTCTCCCTGAGCTAGCAGGGTGCAGGGTTTTAACATTCCTTATGCAGGGCGTCCACAGGCAAGTTTTATTGCCGAAGTTTTGCGTCCGCTACCGAGACTGCTGCATGCATCGCGGAAATATCCACAGTTTCATTGTAAAGGGCACTCTCATATGATGCGGTGAGTATTGTGAAATATCTCATATAAAATAGGAGGTACGGTCATGAAAAGTAATAAATGTACTCATGTAACAATTCAGACTATATCATAAAACTAAATTAAAGTGCAGTAAGGAGGTTATTAGCAGTTTAAGGATTAAATAACTATACAGAGCTCATTATGAGGAATCCGAATCTATGAGTAACTAAATTTTCCAATAATCCTTCATCCTCGCTGCTTTTTAAATAGTAGTAGTAAATGAGTGTAGAGGCCACAAAATACCTCATATTTGACTGTGCACAGTGCATTGTACCCTCATGTCGATTCTGTGCATTGTTGTTTCCTTGCGTGTGTGTCATGCGTGTTTGTGTTTTTAGGAAAACATCGTAAGGAATCCGGCATGTCCTAGAATCAATCCACCCATTCCTACAGGACCCACATGGTGGATTTTGGCCCAATCCCTCTCCTAGAGAGAAGACCTGATGCCCAGCAGTGAGAATATTTTAAAACTGATTATGCTTATAAATGCTAAACACTCCTCTCGGTCCCCAGAGATAGAGATATTATTCAATAATTTTCCACCCACAAACCCCCACACACAAATATCGAACCTATTATATAAATGAGTAAGTAAACATAATGCATTGTGAATTCATTTGTAGAGCATTAAGGCGTAAATTACATCATTATAACTTTGAATAAAGCAGCGAAACAATTGTTAAAGATAATATCATTATTCATCACTCACATACCTAATCACCTTCGTTAACCATTGTTCAAGAGATAGAATAAAACTTACTATACATACGTAAAATTTTTCTATTAACATCGGATCTACGCAGGATGGATGAAATGGCGACAGGTCACAGGAACAACTTGTGCCCCTCAAGTTGAAGAGTAAAATCTACAAGTCCATGATAAGGCCTGTCATACTCTACAGATCAGCATGTTGGGCTGTGAAAAAGATGGATGAAAAAAGATTGCATGTAGCGGAGATGAGAATGTTGAGATGGATCTGGGTGTGACGAGAATGGGTAAAGTGAGAAATGAGTATATTAGAAGTGTGAAAGTCGCGCCAGAGACAGAAAAGTTGAGTGATGGCCATGTGAAGAGGAAGGATGAAGCGCATGTTACTAAAAGAGTTTTAAGTTTACATGTAGATAGATGGATAGGAAGAGGGAGGTCAAAGAAGAGATGGATGGATTGTGTGAGGAGTGATATGAAAGAAAAGGGAGTTAGTGATAGTGTGACGGGTGACAGGAGAGTATGGAAGAAAAAGAACGTGTTGCGCTTACTCCAAGTAATATTGGACAAGAGCAAAAGAAGAAGAAGAAGATATATAATATTTCTGTACGTGTGTTTGTCACCTAACTCCTCCTAAACGTCTGGACCGATTTGGATGAATTTGAGTACCCTAGTTGGTTCGAAAATAAAATTGGACCTAGTAGATGGCTCTAAAATAGGGTTTTCAATTTTTTATTCTGATAAAATGCCAGATTTCGGACAGGACAACGTCTGCCGGGACCGCAAGTAACTACATGAAATACTATTATTGAAAATAGCTATAAAAATAAACTCTTAATAAACTAGTGCGCTTCTACTTACCATCGGGTGGGATCGCAGTCATGCTCTAGTTTATGATATTAAAAAAGTTAGGTCATCTGTCTGGCTTCACTTCGGCCTAAGAAGGCAACACATCGAATAGAGTGGAAGGCTGTGGAGGACACCTCCTCTCCTCTGTTTATTTACAAAACAATAGTGCTATTCTCTAAGAAAACAGCCTTGAGCGCAGCGCTGGCCGCAGCGACGAAATTCCAATAGGTACATTGGACTTGGTTTGATTTATGTTCGCCTAACAGGTCAAAATGTACTAAACTTGCTGATTTTGTTCACGATTTCAGGTTCGGTCCCATAATAAAATTTGTTTGTTATCATGACTACAATTACATGTTTAAGTATCGGTCACTAATTATCAGTCACCCTATATATGTTACCGGCAATTTATATAATCCTATATTCTATACAATACCTAGGCAATGTATAGAATATGGTTTAAAGTAAGACTTTTATTTTCAGGTAGTGATAAAAAAATAACCTTATCCTAACCTGCCTGCGTCGGGGTTCCCTAAAATTACGTCAACTCCTTCCTTGCTCACGTCTGTTACACTTATTACCGGCTGCGCATTTGGTATTGTATAGAATACCTGAATTATACAGATTGCCGGTAATATATAAATATATACAGATTTCTGGATCTAGTGCAGAAAAAACTAAAATGGTGGTTGTGCTAGAATCACCATTTTAAATTTTATTCACTTCTGAATTCTAGATGGCGAGGGTTGTAATACTCCAGAATTATATGGAAATAGACATGACATTTTTAAAATGGCGTACCACCGTTACAAGTCCGACGGTTCTAGTGATAAAACTTGCATATTCCCATTCAGAGATGAGTACAGTCATGTCGTTACCATGCAGTTTGTAAACAGTTTAAAATGTCGCCATCCAATCTGAGTTTAACTAGGTTTCTATGAGAAAATTAGGAAAAAGTTTGATGAGGGTAGTTAGCTGCGGTTGCACGGAAATATGCTGGCTACGAGAGCGTGTAAACTTTATCGAACACATTAATACGTGAACGGTTTATCTACATATATTATACACGATTTTGATCGTAATAATCCTGTGGAGGTTCTGTTGGGTACATGAAACACTATCGATTTGTAAAAATAAAATATAAAATAAAGTACGTTTTTTATTAAAACTCTAATTAATTTACGTAAGTACGAAATATTAAAAAGAGTTACCAAAGAGCAAAAAGTAACTGGAACAGGAACAAAAGTGGGTTTTAGTCAGAAATAGTGACACTCTCTGTTGCTCTGCCCAGAGCAAGTGGGTTGAAAATTTCCTATTAAACAAAATTTATAATGAGACTAGCTTCTGCCAGCAGCTTCGCTCGCGTGATGGTCGGTTTTCCACACAAACTTTGGACCCCTGTTTTTTACCCATATTTTGCTAAACCCTCTCTTAGTGCTCGCCTTCTGCATAAAAGGAAATTTTAAAAAAACATAACCCTCCTTCTGGCGCAGTCGGGTAAAAACGCTCCTAAGCTCAATAGTTTCGGCTGTGCGTTGATATGTCAATCAGTTTTTCCTTTTATACAACATTATTTTTTAGTATATAGGGTGACTGGTAATAAGTGAACGATACTTAAACACGTGATTGTAGTCATGATAACAAACAACTTTTACTATGGGACCAAACCTGAAATCGCGATAAAAATATCAACTGATCAGTACATTTGTGTTCGCCTAACTGGTCAAAATATTGTACTGAACTTGGCTGATTTTTTTTCACTAATTACAGGTCACCCTTTTGGTCCCATAGTAAAAGTTGTTTGTTATCATGACTACAATCATCTGTTTAAGTATCGTTCACTAATTACCAGTCACCCTATATACGGAACCCGAAACACTTGTCAAGTACTTTCATGTAAAGAATCTATATGTACAAAATTTCATCACTGTACCCTGAAAAATCACAAAGTTATAAGCATGTTATGTTACCTGGTTGGCCGCACAAATCATGATCATCAGGCCATCCGGGTGACTGAGGGGTTGTTTTGCTCCCGCACTCAGCTGTACCCTGACGCCTAATGTCTGCTATGATCTGCCGTGAAGTGCACGAGGCACTAAGTATTGCGTGCCGAGTACTTCGTATCAGTGGTGTCCAACTTGTGACCTTTTTTAAATATTTCCCGCACGTAGTTGTGCGTTGGCGTCTAGTGCCTGCTATGACCTGCCGTGACCTATGATGTACTTAACGTTGGTGATGTCAAACTTGTAACCTTTTTAAAATATTTTCGGAAAAAAATCTAACACAGTGTAAAAATTATTGGAATCGATTTAGTTACTGATTCTGAACAAACAATAACGCATGTACTAAAAATAGTGTTATAAATATAAATATGTGTATAGATAGATTAACCAAATGAATCAACTTACATCGTAATTATATTTATTTAATTGCATGTCACATGATTAAAACAGTAAAAGGCTGTTTTAAATTATAAACATAATACAAGTATGGCAGTAAAAAAATACAATAGATGACTAACCCATCCACTGTCTCATCATTTTAAAATATGCTTGTCTCACATAAATAGAACACAACAAAACAAAAAAATACTATCTTAGAGACAAAAATGAAAGATCACTAATTTCATTACTTTTAGCACCGCTAAAGGTTTTTATACCTTGGTCCAAAAAATCTAATATTTTCTTAAAAACTAACTCTTCTGCGTTAGCACCCCATACGAACTCAGTATGGCTCATATTCTTGCCTCGTATGATGTGGTGGTCTATTGGGTTGGCAATGCTGAAGTACAGTCGTAGCAAGTCAGGGATGGTGGCCAGCCAATCATCACTGGAACTAAACAACGCTATTGGCAACGTAACTGAGTTGAGTGAAAACTGATCATTAACATTGTTAAACCTATGAAATTTTCCACTTTTAACCACTTGCGCGTAGTGCAACATCGTGTCAGTAGAGCCACCAGCCGGTACGTGGTACAACAATCTAGCCAGGAAACTAACACTCCACTTATGAATATCTTGTGGTATACCACCACTGATAAAATACAATGGATTACAGCAAAACAATGGAGGTCCTTTACAATACTTCAAGGCGAGCCATTTTGGTATTTTCCGTGAAGGCACAAATTCCTTACGACCAATAAGTTTGAGGAGCTGATCGGGTGGGTTTGATGCCATTGCTGTTAGAACTTTAAATGGTCCGTCAACGTTGCTCATGAAAGCTAAAGGTGCCAACAAGACACCAATTCGTAGGTACTGGTTATAGCGAGGAGTCGTCGACAGCAGCACCAGCAGAGCCGTGGCACCCATAGAGTGTCCGACGTAGTCAATGAGATCATTACTCTTCTTTATTGCACGAATGTAATCAATAACAGCGGCCAAGTCGAATTCTCCCATTTCTTGAAAAGAGAACTTCCAGAATTCTTCGGAATCTACGGCCATTTTTATATGACCTCGTGAATAGTAATTCCCTCTCGCGTTGGGCAACCAAACGTCGTAGCCGATATCAGATAGGATGTAAGGAAGAGATTTTGTAGGTCCTAATAGTATCCAATCCGCGGAGGATCCAAGGAGTCCATGATGAAGTATGATCGTTCGGTTATTAAGTGTATTGTCCAATTTGGGTGATATTCTATGCAAAGTGAGCAGATACCCATCCTTGGTGTTGATGACGTGTGACTCCATGCGCCGGCCGTGCAGCGTCGCCAGCTGTGGCGTGGACATAAGCGCCGTCGGCTCCGACTTCAGATTGATGTATTCGGGAATGTCTGTTTCATTCTCAGCTGCTGTTTTTTCAACAAAGTCATTAAAAGTCCTTTTATAGTTGAATTCTCCATATAATCGTGTCGTTTGCTTAGTAGGTGGCGGCGCTTCCGAGGCAGACGGCGAGAATATTTGGGTTACGTGGTATTTTATATTTGAAAGGGTTTTTGTTACCGAAACAGCTATATTATTGAAATGTTCTGTTATAGCTTCAAAAAACGGATCGCACATCACTTTTTGATTGAGACATAGTAATATTACTAGGTTTATTATTAAAATTTTCATGATTACACATGCGTCGTACAGCGTGGCACTCGCGTGACTGAATATATCATCACGTAGGTAAGTATTACTATCAGCGATAGATACTCCTTCGGTATATTTACAAAATAGAACAATGGGTGAGAGGCTCATATTTTATAACACTTTTGACTCATTGATTGTATTATATTAATACGAGTAGATGTACTTAGTACAATCGAATTATGTTTTTTTATAACAGTAGATACTTGCATTGTAATTAAATATTATATAATATTATATTAAGAAAATGTTTAGTTAAATAACTACCGAGTTATTTATAAAATATCTGCTGCTTAATATAATAGTTTATTTAAATAAACCCACTTAATTAGGTTACGGTAGGTACGAGTACTCTGAATGAGATCTAACTTTTAAAGCTTAAAAGCAGGTCAAAACGGTCCTATACGATTATGCGGAAAAATTAAATACACCAACATCAGCGAGGAACTTCGCCTCTCGCCCAGTTCGGGAGAAGTTTCTTTCTTAACGACGTAAACAATTTAAATCTAATGCAATATGCAGACCGCGCCGGCGACTCCGCACCCCGACTTCCAGGCCCCCTCCTACCTGCGTCTTTATAAAAAATTCACCCTAATTTTGAGCCCAGAGCGTTCAGGAACCTTACGTCTCCAACTACTCGGGAACGGCCACTAACTCTATATTTCTTAGATTACTTCACCGTGTTATTACCACATTTATCCGTTAAGCATTAACGCCTTACTCTTTACTTTAATTTCTGCAATCTTTTCTTGAATATAAGATGTGACTCGCTTATTATAGAACCGATAAGTTGATCGTAGATACACCTTTCTTAATTATAGAAATACTCATTGTACACCAAAAATAAAATCACAATAGGACTTTAAAATGAATAATGTGTCACAACGGACAGTCTTATTGCTTATAGCGTTTTTTGCACAGAATCTTTGGAAAGATTTCACAGAGAAAGATGAAAAGATATGCAGATAGTTCGTGGTGTACTATTTTCATACATATATACAATACACATCTAATATAATATAATATAATTAAGTATAATATAAACAAAAAACTATAGTAAGCGGCAATAGGTTGAACCATTAGCAGCCTCTCACTTCGATTGTGACCCGAAAATCGATAACTGTGCGTTCAAGGTCGAGTACCATGATGGTTCAACTTGTGTGACGAGGATTATAACTGATTTTCGGGTCTTAATCGACGTGGGGTGCTGCGCATAACCATAGCTAAAGGTTCAACTTATTTATCGCGTACTAAACTGATCATTGAATTCCTTATATACGAGTATACCTGTTAGTCGTTCTTGGTATTCATTAGTAAATCAATAAATTAATTAAACTTACATTATGGCCTTCTGTGAACTCCCAAAGCAACTAAATAATAAACGGTAACTAGCTGAAATTTAAGTAATGTACTGAAACAGCTCGCCGTGCTGTTTTGTCCGTAAGTTACATTTAAGCAACTTCAAACTTCTCTAAAGACAAGAGTTTGCGTTATGTTCAGCTACGAACCATTATAAATTATTGTATAATCTAGTTGCGGGAACTATGTATAAATACTGGTTGGTCACTTTGAGGAACTTGAAAAACCAAGCTGTAACACTTAACAAAACTTAACACTGTCTTGTAACATTTATTTCTCGCTTCCAATCTCAAATATTGATTCCCAAAACAGTATAATCGGCAACAAAAGCACAACGATGTTTGTATAGATGTGCAAGCAAGGAGAGTGGAATGAGGCAGATCGAGCAACCAACATTGAACTCATGCAAAATGCAGTGGCACACCTTTCCCCTCCTATTTGGAGCGGGCCGCGTAACCTCCCCCATTTATAAATGATTCGGGGCTCAATTTCGCCCGCACTCACCCGCTGGAATATTGTTTGACTTGTGGACGTAGTGGACGCTAGGTTTTTACACGACCATTACAGTCCAACGTATTTGGCTTTTTAAATTTATAGTTTAACTTCAACTGTTCAAGTATTTTGTTGAACAACACGTTCTGTGTAAAATTTGAATTACAGGAAAAAACAAATGTGGAATGTCGGTTTTTTAGTCGAATGCGTCTAGTTGGCAAAGAGATGAGTCGTGTTGTATACAAGTAATAAAGATATCATTTTTATTTTTTCTTTAGCCTTCAGATCGTTCTGATTGCAACAATTTCCGTCCCCATCGTCTACGGAGACGAAATTGTTTATTTGGCTACGTGGATTTGTTATTGTGATTCAAAATTGAAAAGGTTTTATGCCACATAGATGGATAAAAAACTTGAGAATCTACTGCACGGTTTTAATTGTTATTTTTATGAAAAAGAAACGGTGAGAAACTCCACTTCAATGTTGGTTTTGAACTCTCTCTCCCTGTCGTTCATCTTCAAAGAAAATAACACACCTATCCAACAACATATCATCAGAATAATATTTAAACTATAGTTAGACGTATAACACATTTTAGTTAAACTGAGATAACTAACCATATAACTAGTTTATAGGTAAACTAGTTATCTGGAAATCAGGGTGGCAATATATAGGAAATTGCGTAGACATAATTATTGATGTTGAAATACCTAGTAATTTGCAATATGTAGGTCAGTTGGGTATTTTATGTAAGTATTATTTTTTTAAAGTAGAAATCATCCAATGACTTCTTACGCTCTTAGGCGGAGCGGGAGGCCTTGTCAGACTTTTACTGACTAAAACCCACTCGTGTTCCATTTTCCCTTCTTTCCGGTAGTGTTTAAGGTTCTTTCGCACAACCCATGGCCCCAGTAGGCTTAAGCTGCTGGCCTTCTACAGTTTTAACGACACCTCCATGAAGCGCGTGTGGAACAATACGCGCCGTCGACGACTCGGGCTCGGTTCCGATGGTTATCAGACGGTCGGAACCAACATGTAAGTATAGATATGTTGTGGCCAGATCATAGAAATTGATCACTTCCGATTCGCGATTAGTGATTTGATCAAAACATTCGATGATATGCTAATTCTCGTTTGGCCATTTCATGGATGTAGAATTTCGAGAATTTCTATGGTAATAAAAAGTCTAAAGAAAGTAGGCCAAACAGGAATTGAAATATCATCAAACTTAAACGTTCAAAACGATCTGGCCAGTTTTACTTGGCTATATCATGTAGTGATAAATTTCTATGATTTGGCCACGACAGATATATGCTAATTATTTGATGAACATCATATTTCATGGACAGGTAAAAATGGTCAGGGAGGGTATGGTGAGGGGTCAAAAGTATAGTTGCACTCTAACAATGCTAAACTGTCTAAAATTTTATCGTAGCAGAAGTCCAATATTCTGCAACTAGTTAATTCAATATTTTAGATTCTATGCTACAAACTAAATCGATCATGATCCATTGACCCTCTTTTGAAAAGGAAATTTACATACTTTAGTATCGGTAGAGTGCAACTGTACTTTTGAGCCCTGACTGTACTTAGATAATAATAATACAAATATTTTTGAATTTATAACACCGATAATTGTTAATTTATTAACAAATTATTGCGTAAGTAATCATGTTTATTTATTATATTCTGTTCAAGAACACAATTAAAATTTTCATTTAATATTAAAACCATAAAAATATCCGACGCCCTGCTTAAAAAAAAATCATACTTGAGGAATAAAAAAGCCCTTATTTTGATAAATTAAAAAAGAGCGCGCGGGTAATATTGGTACATGCCATGTTGGTTGAACCTAATCGTAGTGCGTTATGAGGCAGCGGTTTTTGGCGTGATTTTTTCGAGTGAAGTTCATGGGCTATATTAATTATATTTAATCAAATACTACAAAAAATTATAAAACGTTACATCCGTATTCTATTGTCACACAAAAATGACATTAACGTAAAAACTTTTCACACAAGAAAAAAAACGTCGACTAGGCAATATGATCAAAAGACCATATAGCCATAGCCTAGCGCGTGCCTATGAAAAATTATTAAATTTTTTACCGCCATGTTATGAAAAAATTTACAAGTTTTACCGTTGTAATATCAGTTAGCTAAATTATTTTTCTTCACAGGAGTATTGAAAAACGTCGTATGATACACGTGAGTAATGAATGGTTACCGTTCTTGGCTCTCTTAAGACCCTCGTCAACGCTCGGGTCTTAATATCGCCTCGACGGTAATCTCCTACATTACACGCTTATATCATAAAGTACTATTATATTCTCGCATACCTCATAAAAGAAAAACTTGTGAAAAATTTTACGTAGCAGTCGCGGTAGTATCTATTATAATATTTCGATATGTAAATTAGTTTCTCCTTTTAATTTAATTAATCTCCAAGCGTTTTTCTTCTTGCTGTGTAATACTGGGTCAGATTTCATATTCTAGACGGTAAAGGGTACTTTGTAACCATTTTGAATGCAAATTTTGAATTCATATTTTATCTCAAGAGGCAGGCTAAAATTTAATATTTGTTTTAGGTTTGGAATATGACAATTAAGTATCGGTGTGTCAATTTTAGACCGGTATGGCATCGGCCGCGACGAGACGAGGCCGGCAGGTAGAGCCGGACGTGATACCGCACGGCCTCCCACGCGCCTTTCTCATTATGATCAGTTTTGTTTCTCTATTTGGCCAGAAAACTCATGAGTTTAGAGTGAAAATGATGGAATTCATTCATGGTTATTATAGCATTTATTTGTGAAGAAAAAGAAAGATTAAGAACGTGCCTCAAGCGACCTCACGTCATCGCGGGCAGTCGCGGGCAGTACGATTGACGAGACGAGCGTGGCCATATGTTGTTTTTAAACTTTTCAAGTGATACTGGTCTTTTAAGAATGGAAATAAAGTTTAAAATTATTTCACACTGAAAGTTCTCGCTGCGTCGCTGCTGTACACTGCCATTTCGATATGAATTGGCCCTAAAAAGAAATCGACTCGCGATTGAATTGTAAAAAAAAAAATATTAGACATGCATTGATTTCAAAATTAAATCAAGTTGGATAAAAAAGATGTGTAATCCGACTAAGCTAGCCATAATTTTTTTATCATACTCGGAATATTATGAAAGAAGAATTCCCGAATAATAATAATAATCGTTTATTTCAGGCATTAAACCCATAATAACAAATAGTATTACTCGTACATCATAATATAATAAACAGATTAAAATAAATACATTGGAATTATATAAACTAAATTAAAATTAAAATAATTGATAAATTATTGAATAACATACAAAAGCAAAATAATAAAAATTCAAAGTTGATAACGTCTAAGCAGGCACAGCCCCTAGAACACTTCAGACACAATCTTATTACTACATCGCATCAGTAGAGACAAGAAAGATGCCTTGAGTCTTCTCAAGAGCCTATGAAAATCAGTAACTTTGTTCTCAGCGAACATGCTAGTCGCACTACACCGCCATGGCAGCTTAAGCAAGGCTCTAAAGGCATTATTATATTGTATACGAAGAGTGTTTTATGCAATCTTCGTGTACCTGTACCGGAGTTGACTGGTGTAGAACGACTGAAAATAAGCCTTGCACAAAGTTATTTTAACCAGTTTGGAGCAGTGAAAAAAGCGTCTAGCCAACATGTTACTCCAACACGCGATACTACACCTCTGTCGTTCCAAATCAGCATCATCTGCCAAATCATCTTTTATTATGTGGCTCAGATATTTAAACTTATTAACAATTTGTAAGGCAGGTTCACACAAATTGATCGGTAAAATATGTGCAGGACCCTTACTGTATTTAAATATCATACCCTCCGATTTTTTCACATTATACACCACTATTTTTTAATTATGGCAAATACTTAAAGGGCTTATTAGAAAAGGTCTTGTTATTATTTAAGTAAAGTCTCAATGCATAATATTCATAAACAGCAAAGTTATGAGCGTTTGTTTATATCCCAAAATCTCACTCAATTTATGGAAACATTGTACATGTTATTGTTTATGAATGAAAAAATGTCAATAAAAATGGAAAAACACTGCGCTTAGTATTTTCTAGGAGTAGTTGTTATGAATGATGATTCAATTATGAATTTACCAATAATGAAAAATTTTCGTGGACAATTTTGGGATTTCGTTTTTTGTACTTTTGACTACACAAATAAGACCTGTAACGGGTACTGATTGAGCCCCATTTTTTTTTGTGCACTAATTAAAAAATAGGGGTGTATGTGAGATAGTGCTCAGTGGCATATTTCTCGCAGATAGCCACAAGTTTCCTGAAGCCATTGGCTGAGGGACTAAGCAGCACCATGTCATCTGCATAGCTAAAATTGTTTTAATATTATATACCTAATCCTATATACCTAATGTTCTTCTAGTAAGTATACGACTAACTAATTTTAGTAAAAATAATAATATTTATGAGTGACCCAAATCGTTCAATTTAATTGACAACGCCTGTGTACGAGCAGCAATAACTGACGTCGGAGAGTCATCAATCAATCATAATTTGTGTTCACTACATTTAAAAAAAATTAGTAAGTACTATAAAATTATATACCAAATAGTAATTGATTAACAGATAAGTTTTACGGGACCGGTGGATGTGGTGACATGTGATTCGGGGGACCCTGTCTTCAGCACGATGTCTTTCGACTGATATTCAGCCACCGAAGCATGGCGGATCCTATACGTACAAAGCGTTTTGGAAATACATTCATTGTGCGTACAGTGAAGGAGTGGAATTCCCTGCCGGAGTCTGTGTTTCTTATTCCGTTATAGCGGCAATAAAAATACATCGTCTGAGAAAATTTAAACAGTCAAATTTAAACTGACAGACAGACGGAAAGCGCAGTCTTAGTAATAGAGTCACCTTTTAATATGGAACCATTAAAATGACACGTATAATGATATCAAGCTTCACCTAAATTCGGCACTACATGATAATCTAATTTCGAGGGCAGGTCGATATGCCCCACAGCGGAGAGCACTGATGTAAATTCAGTTCGGTTCCCTTTCAAGTATTCCCTGGCCGCTACATCAAAATAAACCGCCATGACAGTGATTGAAGTAGCATTATAGTGTTTCAAGCTTATGCCAGTGTTGGCATGGGTTCTAATTTGGGCTGACTTTAAGAGTATTGGCAGAGAATAACAGTACAACCAGAAAATGAACATAAAATAAACACCGTTAAATTTTGGTCGTTTTAATCCCGCGGGGGGTCGATTCGGTACATAAAATACTATCAATTTGTAAAGAGAAAATTAAAAAATAAAGTACATTTTTTTAAACTCATGCTTTACTCGGTGTAAAGAGCACAAGCAAGCATTTTTCACTGCAGCCTCCCGTAATATTAATTTCATTCTCTATTGAGCAAAATCCCTGTTTTCTGAGAATTCTAGGGGCACTCATTAGTTGAAGGAGCTTGTTCCCGTGTCTTAACTCCCTCCTATTGTAGACTTAGGATACTTTTTAAGGGTGTTGCTCTATTATTTTTAGTGTTGCTTTATATACACTAATATGCATGGTTTTTATATGATTTGACCATTTTAAAAGAGAATGCACATACTCCGTAGTATATTGTGTCACAAGTTTATACTTATGCACTTTAACAGGGTCGGTCTTTTTTACGATACGGAACCCAACCGCCTTACTACGCATTATGGTGCTATGCAAATTATAATAATTATTAAAAAATAATTGCTATTAAATATTATCAGGTGTTTTATAATTTTTTTGAATATTTACAAAACAAGTTAAATAATAGCTACTCTCGAGAATAAATTTGGTTGGTTTGACACGAGTTGGTACAGATCCACATACAAATTTGGGCATTGTTCTTTGCTTTATGGACTCCGAGTATTTATTTCGGTGTTTCTTTTCAAGGTAGTAGACTAGGAAACACTGTCCTTGTCTAGTTTAAACTCACTCTACGTGTAAATTTAATTAAACCTCTTTGCATGTGTTAAACCTATTTGTGTGTGTATTTATATCTGTTTTTTGCAAATAATATACATCATCATCATCATCATCAGCCTTTTAATGTTCCCACTGCTGGGACACAGGCCTCCTCTCTAAGAGCCACCACCCGGGCCCAGTGCGGGTTGGTAGATGTCACATGTCTTAATAATATATATATATATTAATTATATAATATTATATATATAATTTATCCTTTGGTGTTATATTATAAGCGTTTATTTTCGAAACTGGATCAACCTGATACAGATTTACTTACCTTTTATAAATATTTTATCAATGACAGAAATAAATTGACCTCTTTGGATCAGATAAGATTAGATGGGAAACAATTTAAGGGCACTTCTATTTATCAATCAACAACTAATTCGTACTAATCTGTACCCTGTATCACTTCTGAAAAGGAATTCAGAGCCAATTAAGTTCACGCCAATTATGTTTCGGGAATCATTCAAAGGCTAATTTTCGCTCCTTGAAACAATTTCTCTCTATACAACCTTATTATTAGTATTTGCGAAACCTGAAACACTTATCTAGTATTTTTATGTAAAGAATCTATGTACAAAATTTCAAAACTGTATTATAAAAAAATATAACATGGCGTAAGAATTATTGGAATCGATTCAATTAGGTACTAGTATACTGAACAAATTACAATCCGGTTTCGCATATACTCAAAATAATGTTGTAAACACCGTAAAATTTTGATCGTTTTAATCCCGAGGAGGATCGATTCGGTACATGAAACACTATCGATTTGTAAAGATAAAATTAAAAAAACAGTACTTTATTTTTTAAATTTGAATAAATTTACGTATGTACAAAATGTATAAAATTAATTTATTTAAGGAAATGTTAGCGGTAGTTAATACGCAATGACCGACAACTACCTAGAAGATCATTGACTCGTTTAATTTCATACATGCGTATAATTCGAGTTTTAGAAAAAAAGTACTGTACTTTTTAATTTCAAAACGATCGACAACATTTAAAGATGTATAAAAATTAACCCCTATTTTTCCTGGTCAAATAACTTAACTTAAGAACGGCTGGACCAATTTTAAGAATTCTTTTTTGTTTAGTTCATCAGCATACAAGGATTTAAAAGCAAAAAAGAAAGGATTTCCCGAAATTCGCCCCCTAAAGTGACGAAACGAGGACCAAATTTTGTATTGAGAAACCTACTTTCATGCGGGCGAAGCCGCTGGCTGAAGCTAGTTTATCTTTTGACCATGTCCACTTGCTTTTGTCCATTTTTTTTTTTTCTAATGTTTTTGGCTTGGATACTAAGTCCTTTAAGCCATGTCTTCGTGTAAAAACTTTGGTTTACCATTAGAATATTGATGTACACCTTCTAATGTTTTTTGTTTTGTAGTGTTTGGCAGCAAATGTATCAAGTAAACCTTCTCGGTAAACTTTGCTGAAGTAGGTAATCAATACTACAATAAAATTCTCAGCTCCATTTTAATCCTGGATAAATTGGATCGCGCCTGTTTCAATGATTCCACATATTGACCAGTTGCGTAGACACTTGAGATACAAAACTACACCAATTTTACATCACAATATCCACTAGGAATCAATTTGCAAATAATTAAAACAGCCACTGAACTTCACTTAAAGAAATCCCGCCAAAAACTCCCTTTTGTCCCATGTCCCATATACGGGTATAAATTAGTTGTGTTAACGAAGGCGTCACAGATTACCTAATAATAGCTGACAGATTACCTAATAATAGCTGAGTAACGTGTGTAAGTGAAGCTAGTTTTTATATTGAAATTAAACGGCCTCTACATACGTTGCTTATTTTCGTAGGTATAGACCGTGTTTGGATTTAATTAAAGTGCTCTTTGAGAATATTATTTAATTAGCGTAAAGTATGAGTTTACCGTTATTCTATTTAAAATCGACCTTATAACAAAGGTCGTTGGGATAATGGTTTTTGTGGTTTGCTCCTGTTCAAATCATTATTATTGTTTTGAATTTTCAGTCATTTTAGGTACATAGTTTTTTATTTTTTGAGAAGGGTAATCAAATTAACTGTCCCGCTTTGGGTGGAGCAAGAGGACATATCAGGTTTTTACTGGCTAACCCACCTGCGACCCTTCAGTTGTCTTTTGCGTACTAGGGACTCGGTGACTATTTCAAACATTTTTGGAGCCATAACAGGAACTATTATATCGGCGCTATGAGATTTTACTAGGTAACCTAATTTAAAAAAATACTTCAGCTATCAAGGGAAGATGCTCCGACCAGGTGTTATGTCTGGTGGGCTACTCGCGCAGAGAACTTTAATTGCGCGATGCAAAATCCTTTTTGACGACATAGATATCGCTACAGGTACATACATTTTTTTTAAATATGTTTTTGCAAAGGTTAATTGATATCCTTTTGCAAAAACATAATAGTCTATCTGATTGTAAACTGACCTAAAGATAACGCAAGATAACTGGTCTGTATCTCTTGTATAGAATTGAAATACGAGTAAATATGACTTTTCACGGAGGTAAAAGTGATTTTATTTCAACCACAGTTGTCACAAATACTTTAAGTGTCGCCGCATAATACGGGTCTCAAAAAAGCGCCGACACAAAAAAGGCCGCTTCAAGAATGACACTACTCACGCGCCATTAGAATGACATTTTTGCTACTAACTTCGATATATTTCACTACAGCCTTAAGTTTTATTCACTATAGCGGTACTTTGGTAAACATAAGGTTACAGCGAAATATATCGATGTTAGTATCAATATTGTCATTCTTATGGCGCGTGACAAGGAAGCCAATTTGGATGGTCTGTACCTACTTAAATGGCCATCATTTTAAGGTGCACGCGGTTTTTGGCGTGATTTTTTCGAGTAAAGTGTATGGCTATGGGCTTTATTAATTAAAAATGTTACATCCATATTCTATTGTCACTATAAAAGACACTAACGTAAAAACTTTTCACACAAGAAAACAAACGACAACTAGGCAATATGATTAAAAGACCATGTACCCATAGCCTAGCGCGTGTTTATTTTAAAACAGATTTAATTTTTTACTGCCATGTTATGAATACTTTTACTAGTTTTACCGTTGTAATATTAGTTAGCTAAATTATTTTTCTTCACAAGTGTATTAAAAAACGTCGCATGATACACGTGAGTAATGTATGGTTACCGTTCTTGGCTCTCTTAAGACCCTCGCCACGGCTCGGGTCTTAATACCTCCTCGACGGTAACCTCCTACATTACACACTTATATCATAATGTACTATTACGATGCAGGTAGGTTGATGATCACCGTATCATTACAAAATGATTAAGTACCTTACTATACAAATAAACAAATATTGTACTGGTGTGTTGTCATGATGCGTACTGAAGTAATTTTGTTTGTATCAACATTGCCTCACGTTAGTACCAAGCTAAATTATCTCGTTTCTCCTGTCTTTCTATTTCCGAAACGTGGTAGTTCTATTTCCAAAATATGGTAGTTCTATTTCCGAAACGTAGTAGTTTATTATGGGCTTCATCAGAAGGATTAAAGTCACTCAAAGGATAATGGAAAGGGCTATGATCGGAGTTTCCTTGCATGATCACATCACAATATATGATATCCACAGAAGAACCAAGGTTACCGATATAGCACGAAGAATCACCAAACATAAGTGGCACAGAGTACTACTACTACTTATAAATATATAGTCCACTGGTATCAGGAACAGGCTCCAAGCTACCGCCATTCAGGGCTCTAGAGAAAGGAACCTCCTGACTTGTTATTATTATTGATAGGCTCGCATTGACTACTATCGCGTATGAACCATTTTGGACGTGTAATAGAATACTGATAGAATAGTGCATAGGTACCTTTTTTATGGTAGGTAAAATCATCAAATGACAAATCCCGCCCTTGGGTGGGGCGGGAAATAGTGTCAGACTCTTACTGACTAAAAACCTACCCTTCCATTCATTGTCTTTGTCCCAAGGCCTGTGGTGACGTGGACAGCGAGCTACCCATTGCCCACCGTCCGCGAGCCCGCGCCTATGGTGGCCGGAAATCGGGATCAGAATCCCGGCGGCGGCGGCGGCGGCGTGTGCGCCTTTGCCTAATGCGGTCGGCCTCCTTCTTTGCTAGCATTACTGCTTCGCAAAAGGAGGCGACCGCTTGCCACTCCTCCTCGCTCCGGAGAATGGCTTGAACCAAGCCCCGGCGCGAGAGATCGTAGCCGATCGCCCCCACGAGGATACGGCGATGCTCTTCCCAAGCGGGGCACACCTCGACTGTGTGCTCTACCGTGTCCTCCGGGCGGTCCGCACAGTGGCGACACCCGGGCGAGTGCATAGGTACTGCTAATATTCATATTAATTTTCAGTCATTGAGGCTAGCTCGACTGGCAATAAGTTTGCAATGCAGTACCACTTTTATTTTTCCTTTGAATCGACTTCCATATCAACGCACAGCTAAAAATACCGTCATTAGGAGCGTGAAATTTTGCACACGGTTTTTTTATGACGTAAACGAGCACTAAGAAAATCCCTCTTTTCTAAAATTTACCTCCTAAGGGGATAAAAACCGGGGGTCCAATGGGCACGCCATAAATATGGCGGTAAGCACTCTCTTTAAGGAATGGCTGGAAAAATATCACGGCGTCCTCACCTTCCGCATGACGCAGGTTCTCACCAAACATGATCAGTTCGAGAAGTTCCTTCACTGGATTCGTGCGGAAGTAACCACTGTGTGGACCGCCTGGAGGACACGGTGGAGCATACGGTAGAGGTGTGGCCCGCTTGGGCAGAGCACTACCGTGTCTTCGTGGGGGCGATCGGTGGCAACGATTTCTCGCGCCGGGCTTTGGTACGGTCGTAATATATGGAGTAAAGCTAGCACAGGAGGAGGCCGCACGTGGATGCGCGAGGGAGCGGCCCTGATACTTTGATCCCGATCCCGATTTCCGGCCATCATAGGCGCGGGCTTGCGGACGGTGAGCAATGGGTGCCTAACTTCCGACCGTCCGGTAACTGTCCGAACCGAACCCAAGTAGTCGACGGCGCATATTGTTTCTCGCGCGTCTCAAGGAGATGTCAGCAAACCGTAGGGGCCCAGCAGGGTCGAAACCTACTGGGGCCAAGGGTCTGCTTCTGAAAGGAAGACTCGCCCCTAGTATGAAAGGCAACGAAGGAACAGGGTGGGTTTTTAGTCAGTAAGAGTCTGACACTATCTCCCGCTCCGCCCAAGGGCGGGAGATGTCATTGGATGATTCTACCCACTACAAAAAAGCCCAGATAATCTTCTGACTGGTTTCAGAATCATTACGTAGTACAAAGTCGCTTCCTGCTGTCTGTCCATACATAGGGACAAACAGTGGAAAGCGACGGCGCTTTGGATCTTTAAAACTAGGCAACGAATTTTGATGCGATTTTTTTTTAATAGATAGAGTGATTCAAGATGAAGGTTTATATGTATAAAACATACATAATATATTTAATATCACCATAGCACCCGTGCGAAGCTGGGGCGGGTCGCTAGATGAGGATATTTTGAATTTTAAACGTGCCATACCTTAGTTCAATGCTAAAAGGCAACAAAGGTACAGGAATGGGTAAAAGTCTTTAGGTCTAAAGGTAAAAGGATTATTACTCCTGTTTATAAGTGTGGGAGACGAGATGAAGTTTCTAATTATCGACCAATATCAGTCTTACCATCTCTCTCAAAGATATTAGAAAAAATACTAAATTGTAGACTAATGAAATTTCTGGAGCACAATCATATCTTATCTGATTCACAATTTGGTTTCAGGCCGGGGAAAAGCACCGAAGACGCAGTTGTTAAGTTGTCTGAATTTGTAACATCGCAGATAGAAAAAAAGCAAAAATGTGTAGGTGTTTTCCTCGACCTGGCCAAGGCTTTTGATACCGTCTCGATTCCCATCCTTGTTAAAAAACTAGAGCGCAGTGGGGTCCGTGGAAATGCGCTGAGGATCTTTGAGGACTTCCTAAATAATCGCAGCCATCGAGTCCGAATTGGTGATAGCGTCAGTTCAGATGTGCCGGTTGTCTGTGGTGTGCCCCAAGGAAGTATTCTCGGCCCAAGTCTCTTCTTGATCTATATAAATGACCTTTGCAAACTACCATTGACACAAGGAAAAGTTTTTACGTACGCCGATGACACTGCACTTATATTTCACGGAGAGACTTGGTCTGCGGTGCGTCATATTGCAGAGATGGGGCTCCACAAAGTCAACAGATGGCTTGGGGTAAATCTCTTGGCGTTGAATCTCTCTAAAACCTCGTACATACAATTCTATGTGGCCAAAACTAAGCCAGAGAATATCAACGTTAAGGTTCACTCATGCAACTATCTGAGCGGTCCTTCACCCATCTGCTCTTGCCTTGAAATAGCCAAATCGCATAATATTAAATACCTCGGGGTTACCTTGGACGATAGACTGAATTGGCACTCTCATATTACAGTCACAACAGCGCGCACTAGGAAACTAATTTGGGTCTTTAAGAAGCTGAGACATGTCGCAGATTTGGAGCTTCTGCGGAAAATTTATCACGCACTGGGTCGATCGGTACTTGGATATTGTATTAGAGCTTGGGGTGGCACTTGCAAAACATTTTTAATAGACTTGGAAAGAGCACAGAGATCTATTTTAAAAGTTATGACTTTTAGTCCATACAGATTTCCCACAGCCAAGTTGTATGAAAAGTGTCAGGTCCTTACAGTTAGGCAGCTCTATATCTATCAATTAATTATCCAACAGCATAAAATCACTCCTTACAACGCAGAAGAATACAACAAGCAGCGTGTCATAAAAAATGTTTGCCCTACCGTTGTATGTCGAACAGCCTCTGCCAGACGACAACACGGCTTTAAAGCAGTTCATTTATACAATAGAATAAATAAAATAAAAAATATACACCCTTTATCAAACCGTGAAGTTAAAATTATTATTAAAAGTTGGCTACAAGGACTAGATTATGAGCAAACGGAACTAATATTATAACAATATTTTGTGAAATATTTATTAATCCCACACTCTCACTCAGCTCTCACATACACGCACACACCCTTACACATTACCGTATACACAAAACATACTGTCTTTCACACATAACTCTAACCTCCCACTCACCATTTGATAATAACAGATGAATGATTTTCAAAAAAACACTTAAAATATTAGGATATAACAGATTAGGCAGAAAATCTGCACACTGCATTTATTTTTTTATTTACATAATTGCTTGTTACCAAAATATGAGAAAGGCCGCTGATTTCTGTAATTCAGGTCCTTGAACCTAGCTCAGGAATCAGAGACTTTAAAACTATTTGTTACACTTTTTATGTGAATAAAGATTATTATTATTATTATTATTATTATTATTATTATAAAGTCTGGCTCATCGGAATTTGCCCAAGGATGGGATAATATAAGGTTTATATGGAGAAACCTAGTTTCACGCGAACGAAGTCGTTAGCAGAAGTTAGTATTGTAACAAAGAGTCTCGACATTAAGCAACTGCTCTCCAATAAAACTTTTCTAAATTAATCAAAATAAAATCCTTACAGCTTTTGCATATTTTCTGAGTGATTGACGCTAACAACGACTCTGCCCCGAGCCTAAGTGGATCTAAAATAGCGTTCCCATTTTTTATCTCTAAATGTTATTTTTTTGTTATTGCGGCGCTGCTTTCAGTGTATAGGTAACTGTCTCAAGAAGATGTGACCAAATCCGTAGGCGAAGTCGAATCCTACTGGGGCTATGGTTTTGCTTCTGAAAGTCTGGGGTCCCGGAACGCAAGGCAAAGAAGGAACATAGGAGGGGGTTTTAGTTATTAAAAGTCTGACAGCCCTCCCACTCTACCCTAGAACGGGAGAAAACATTGGATTATTTGCTATAAACCTAAAAAAATGTATATCACTATCTCATCTGATGTTAAGTTACGATAGAACACGCTTACCTGGAAATATCCAATTTTTATTTAAAGGAACCTTAGGTTGTTGTCTTCCGTCAAAGTTGCTTAAATTAAACTTGACAGGCGGTTTGCTGAAAACTTTTCTTGCATAGGTTATTTGTGTCCAGTACTTATTATTTATCACAGAATTACCAAGTACCATTTAATAGTAATATAATGAATACTAGGTGGGTCTACACAGAGCGTACAGGCTAGCGAGGGGAACACCCAAATACTCCGAAATATTTTATTCCGCATTTCGATGTTCCGATTTTCAAAAGTCCGAATTTCATAATACCTAAGAATTATAATGACTTTTATTAAAAATCACGAAATATATTTTACCGAAAGTCGTAAATGCTATTTGTTATTTTTCCGATTTTCATACATTCGAAGAATCAAATGCTCGAAGGGTTCTCGGTCCGAAAAACGATATTCCGATTTTCAATACTTCGAATAAACTAAAAGTCAACATGTTGTGCTACAAAATTTAGTGACGGAATGAATCGCTGCAAAACCGACTTCACGCAGTCTTATCTGCCCTACCCCTAGAGTGTAATTTAAGCCCGCGTAGGCGTGTGGCGGCCCGCGAGCTGTGGAGCAGGTGGTTTGAATGCGTGCAACATGCAAGCAGGCATGCAACATGCAAGCAGGTATGCAGCATGCAAGCAGCAAGCAAGCAGGTATGCAGCAAGCATTGTTTCGGTCACGGCTCCGGCGTTGCGGGGTTTGGGCGGCCCCGCCTATTTAATAAGATAACTATTTCAATTTAATATTAAAAAGAGGCAACTACGACAGTTCTTCTAGGAGTTCCGTTCTATATCTCTGACGTTCATCATCAGAATAATACAATATTTCTAAAGGACCAATAATATTCGGTAGTATACTGTCTATAACAAACTTAAAAAAAAATAATCGGTTCGCAACTGACCGAGAACTCTGAGGACATAGAATCTCCTTTTTGAAGTCAGGTGAAAGATTGCAAATATTTCTCCAATTTCACTGGTAGATACAATTTAGGGGTATGCCGCTTGGGGGCAGCACTGATGTGCTTTCGTGGTGGTGCTCGGCTGGACCTTACGCGCCGGGCTTGGTTCCTTGGTTCACTTTATGGTCCGGAGCGAGAGAAAATGGAATGCGGACGCCTCCTTCTGCATAGCAGTAATGCTACCAAAGAAAATAACTGCAAATGTGTGGGAGCGCACGTGAAACACCACGCACACCTGAAAGAGATGTCAGCAAAATTATAGGCGCCCGCTAATCTCTAGGGCCACGGAGAATTGGTTGTCCTAGAACACAAAGAGCACCTGATGAAATATCTATGATTTCCCACCAAAAAAAGACAAAAATAGTAAACTAATTTAATTTTGTTAGCTTCATTACGGAGCAATATTCAGTCATGTATCGAGGACGCGTGATTAATGAACACATTCCAGAAAACACGACTGCCGTTATTTCGCCGGGAAATGGACAAGGAAATGAAAAATCAGGTGCTCTGCATTTCATCCGTATGAAGCAGTATGTTGTATTTCTATTAATTTTAGTGAATGCACATATAAACAAATACATAAACAATCCACAGATACACACTATTTTTATAGCTAATAAGTTGTGCGCAAATTCTGACAATTTGTACGTCAAAAAGATGGATAGAGAAATTACGAAATTACTTATAATTTACTTAGTCATAATCTGTGGTCATAAGATTGACTGACTGACTGACGGTCGGTTTCCGTCTGCGAAGAAATTCTTTTATTTTGTACTATAATTTAAAAATATATTTATATTCATTTTACTGTTTATTCTCGCTAAATACTCTCCAGCATTGGATGGAAAACCTAAATTTGATTTGAACACGAGCGATATGATAAAGGTTATGTGTGAGAATTTATCTATATTTAAGCTCACTTTTTATATACGTACATACCAAGAACTACATAATACAATTAAATAAAACAGCCAAGTAAAGCCAACTAAAGCCAACTAAAGCATACTCGCGAACTCGTAAATAAGTCGAAGCACAGTTAATTTCGAGGGAAGCAATGCGGCAAAGTTTAATCAAAAATTATTCTACGCTCATTCTAGTTTCAATCAAAGTTTTGGACGAGAAGTACTGTATTGTTGAGAGAGGCAATTATTATACGAATACTTCTACCCGGTATAAAATCAACAAAAGTTTATTTTTGAAGCAAGGTAGCGAACGGGTGAAACAGGAATTGTAAATACGCCTACTGGGGTCACGAATTGTGCAAAAGTGAAGCTCGGAGCCCTGGAGTGAAGGCAAAGAAGAAACAGGAGTAGGTTTTAGTCTGTAAAAGTCTGACACGATAAGGGCGGGAGATGTCTTTGGATGATTTCCCACCACAAAAAAGAACAGAAGAGAGATGTCAGTACAGACATCTCTCTTCTCTTTTGTCTTTGTTGGGTGCAAACTCAAAACTCAAAGTCATATATTTATTTGTGTGAAGACAAGCATAACCAGCCCTATAATGGAACTTACCTACCCTATGAAGCCTACTACTGGACCTCAGGCTTTTCCACTGCAGGAGAGGGATTGGGGCGTAAAGGATCGAATAGGACGTAAAAAATCACAAAAAAGTCGTTTAAAAAAATATGATTAAAAATAGTTTAAAAGCTGTTTTTTTAGAGTTTTGTATCCAAAAAGAAAAACGAGACCCTATTACTAAGACTTCGCTGTCTGTCCGTCTGTTTGTCACCAGACTGTATATCAAGACAAGACAGTTGAAATTTTCACAGATGATGTATTTCTGTTGCTGCTACTCGTATAACAGAAAATAATAAATATTTAATCGGGGCTCCTGTATAACAAACGTGATTGTTTGCCATTTTTTGCTACGGACGCTACAAAACTCTTCTTGCGCTTGTCCGACTCGCACTTTTTTCTTCTCAATTTTATGATTATTATTATGAGCATGTTGTGTCCAACTGTAAGTCGTCTTCTCATCTTTTCTTCTATATGTCCTTAGCTCCATCTTCATCCCTTTAGGTAGAAGTCCAACTCGTCGCGCCATTTCCTTCTGGATCTACCTTATCACCGATTTCTGTTGTTCAGGAACCCGGCAATTTTTACCTTCACCCAATTTTGTTGTGATATGTAGCAGATATGCCCTGCCCAATTCTGTTCTAGATATATATATGTATTTGTAGTACATTTTGATACAAGTGCAGAAAGTTTGTCATTGCGACCAAGGCGGAATTCTCACGAGCCGAAGTGGAGTGTGTTATGGAGCCGCGGGCTGTAGTGACAAGTTTGCACGTATATCAAACGATGTTTTTCAATACACTTACGAAGAAATACTTTCTCTGAAAATTACAACGCGTTTTTGTTAATTTTGCACTGAAGAAAATTTTTCAAAGTTGTCAGACATTTAGTTTTGATTTAGATGGCAGCAGGCTATCGCAAGTATTTTTTACATTAATCACAATATCTGGCGGTGGCGGCGTAGCATCTAAAGAATTCTCTTCAAATCTTAAATTCAACATTTTTTTCACAAATAACACAAATAAATAGGTTAGATAAAAGTATTTAATAGACATTTTTTCCGCGTTTAATCTTTACAGGCTAAAGAAGAGACAAAGGTATCAAATCGTTATACATCCTAATAATAATAAAAATAGAAATTCAAATGTCTTTGAATTTAGAACGTCGATAAGAGTTAATTTGTTCGTAATAACAAATTTTTGTGTAAGTAATCAAGTTTATTTATTATATTCTGTTCAAAAACACAATTTAAATTTTCATTAAATATTAAAACCTTAAAAATATCCGCCGCTGCTAAAACAAAAAAAAAAATCGCCCTTGACCGTCACGAAATAGGAATGAAAAAAGCACGCGGATGATAAAAATCTCGAGCCTAATTGTAGTGCGATAAGAGGCAGTTTTCGAGTAAGTGTATTAAAAAAGTATTATTTTAATGATAACAGAGACATGTTAGGTATATGTACTAATAAGCAAATAAACCAATAAATTACTTAGGGCTAATTTTTCAATATCTTTAGGTTTTATTTGAAGAATAAAATTCATCAGTTCAATCAGTTTACCTATTCCATAAGTTTCATGCAGTGCTCCAAAGCCACTAGACTAACGGGCCCATCAAATATAGCGGTTTGACAACTTTTACATGTCATTTAAATAATGCTAGGACTTATTTATTCTTTAGATAAACGATATCCACCGATTGAAAAATCAGCCCAATATCATCACGCATGCAGATTCGCTACGCAAGCAGAAAATTTCAAAAGGAAAATAAGCGCGTCCCGCGTGCTTATTGCACACATTACAGTAGACACTTGTATGAAAAGTACATTTTCAGAGGTCACGTATGCGCAGTAAATCCGCATGCTTGATGAAATCTGCACGATATTAAAAACACCCTTAATAAGTATTGTAGTGACATCTATGTCATCACGTAAGAACTAATCCTGCATCTCAAAAGTTTCTCCGCGCAATTTGAACATATAAGAACAACCCGAAATCATCTATCAGGCAGTAGCCCACCAGATATAACACCTGTCTGATCGGAGGATCCTCTCTTTTCAAGGAGGTATGTGGGACTTTACTCTCTGTTGAACTACCTCTAAAGTATAAATACAAATTGATAATAACGAGAACAAAAAGAAAATAGTCTGATAGATGTAGAAATCTTTCGCGAGATAAACTGAATCAATGAACAGGAACATTTTTGTACCTGGTCTGTACCATTCAAATTTTCATATTTACTGTTGAGACTTGAAACTGTTGCTCCACTGAGCAGAAAATTGCCACTTAATCTTTCTGAATGCACGCTGCAATAACTAGAAAGACAGGCATGCATTGCAGTGGCACTTGACAGAACAAAAATAATAATAAGTATCTCGACTTGGCTCGCGTGGTTGCCGACATGTGGTTAGTTATTTTTTTTCCGGTACGTAATAATCATCCAATGACAAATCCCGCTCTTGGACGGGGCGGCAGATAGTATCAGACTTTTACTGACTAAAAAACCCACCCCGTACCTGTGTTGCCTTGTTTTCAAGGCCCTTGTGTGCCCTTTCACATTTACCCAAGGCCCCAGATTAGGCGATCCTGCTGGGCCCCACACAGTTTGCTGTCAACTCCTTGAGGCGCGCGGGAACAGTACGCGCCGTCGACTACTTGGGACATTTGGGAAGTGGATACAGCAGTCATTGTACCGAAAGTCGTGACGGCCAATTCCTTAATTGCTAAGGGCCTCAACCAACACCAACAACCAACCACCGCCAAGTTCAGTACGTTTTGAACACAAATGTACTGATCAGCAAATGTTTTTTTCGCGATTTCAGGTTTGGTCCTATAGTAAAAGTTGTTTGTTATCATGGCTACAATCACGTGTTTAAGTATCGTTCACTAATTACCAGTCACCCTATATATGGATGGTAAAAAGAAACAAGGAAAAAAAGCCGTAGAAAAAAATTGTTGAGAGGTTTTATTTTAAAATTTATATTGAATTTTCATGGAAGCAGAAAAACAGGGAGGAGAAAAACACTTGGCCCGAATCAAGAATGGAACTGAAAACCTTGTGCTAAACTGTACAGCTGTCAACAACTAAACCAACGAAACAGTAGAAGAGAAAATTCTCAAATATATATTAAATAAACTTTGAGAGAAATACAAGCAAGTCCAGAGGTTTAATTTCCTGTCACAGTTCCACGGGCTAATGGATTCATGCACTTTGATCGTTCCAGTGCGCTAGACTATTGAAATATATTACACTTTGTTCATTATTTTACATTAACACTGTTACAGCGTAAATAATGTTCGCACCATTAACAATTTATTCAGGCGTTAAATAAAAGCTGATTTTACTAAATATCAAAGAAACTTTTTTGTCATTACAGGTAGTCTAACAAGCGACAAGTCAAGAGAAAACTCAGTAACTGGACTATTATTATTTATTTATTTATCTTAGGAACATGGAGACCTTTGTACGTCTTCTTAACGTCTTAGTCACTGAGTATTTTGTATGAACTCCGCCCGGGTCTATATCGACTTCGCGGTCCCGTAACAGCCGTTTTATGTTTTATAAAAAAAAAATAACAATAAACATTCAAGATTTTGATTTTTGCGAGGTACTTTTTAAAAAACAAACTTTATTATTTTGTGTTTAACTTTCAATTATTTTCGTGACGAATTCATTGAAGTCATAAGTTAGGGTCAGATTCGCGATTTTTTTTTTATCAAGCCAACTAATTTATATCATGTTAAGATTTTTGCCTAACGGTTGGGCATATAGTCAATTTTAATACACAAATTTTTCATGATGTGCTCTTGTTTATTTGTGGAACCTGGCACTAAATACTTTTTATGGAACGTGGTACCATCATCATTATTTCAGCAAAGAGACGTCCACTATTGAACATAGCCCTCCCGCAAGTGTACGCCACAATGAACGGTCCAATGCATCTCGCATCCACGGGACACCTTGTAGGAGGCTTTCCAACGCACCAACCGATGATTATCCCTGTACGCGTTAGGGCTTGTTTATGAAGATGCGGCGCGTTGGGCGTTCGTCGTTCATTGCAGCAGCGGGCCGCGTCATTGCACGCGCAATCACAAACATATGATATTCTACGACGGACCACCCAACGCACCGCGTCTCCGTAAACACACACTTATGCTATTGCACCTAAGGACAATCCCCGGTTAGTGAGAAACTATTGCGAAGTATGGGAAACAAAGATATAGGGATAGCCATACCATAAACCCAAAACAATAGGGTTTTGAGAGGCTTAAGTTGATTGGTTATCATAAACTATGTTATGACTATGACCCCTGTCTGTACAATGTTATTTATTTTCTTTTCTCTATTTCCCATGCATTTGATATACACTAACACCCGTATTTATAAACAAGTAAAACTAATTACTTAAGTAAAAGTAACAACTTAAGTAAAATACTTTTATTTACATTTAAAAAAATATTGAAGATTTCTAGCCCCAAGTAATGACTTAATAATAAATTACTTAGCAACAAGTAATAACTTATTTAAAAACATTACTTATTATACTCGAATTAATTTACGCATGTACGAAATTTAAGTAAACGTCAGCGGTTTGAGTTCAATTACCTGTAGGTAGTTAGTACGCATCGACCGACAACTACCTACAAGGTCATTGACTCGTTTACTTAAAGAAATTGATTTCGCACATGCGTATATTCATTCGAGTTTTAGAAAAAAAGTATTTTATTTTTTAATTTTATCTTTACAAATCAATAGTGTTTCATTTACCAAATCAACCCTCCACGGGATTAAAACGATCAGAATTTAACGGTATTTATATGGACGACAGAAAGCGAGTGTACAATATTATGCGATATGTCTGTCGCATAATATTGTACACTCCTTATTAATATCTGTTTTATTATTATTTATAGGTTTGCGTTTGACTAGATTGTCTACAGGGTGTCAAGTGTCGTTGAAGGTGGTATACCTATACGAAACTATAAGGAAGATTGACAAAAACTGAAAGGAGTTTTGAGCCAGATTTGGATGAAAGTTAAAACTGCGTTATTTGATTTTACGAGTAGAAAAATCAATATATCGAGATTTGATTTCTAACTCAGTTTTATATATTTAGGGACAACAAACGGCTAAAATACACAATGTTTAATAATAAATCACCACATAGTATAAAAAAAGTTTCTTCCTGCTGTCTGTCCCTATGTATGCCTAAAACTACGCAACGGATTTTCATGCGGTTTTTTTTTAATAGATAGAGTGATTCAATTAGAAGGTTTATATGGATAATACATGCGTAACATATTTAATATCACCACTACACCCGTGCAAAGCCAGGGCGGGCCGCTAGTTAATAATAAATCTAAGTGGTATCAATACGTATTGCGGATAATTATAATGTTATAAAAGTGTTTGATAATTTTGGCGTATTTGAATAAGAGAGAGAAAAATGAATAGGTATTATAATTGACGTTACAATAATTATTACAAAACAATTCAAAATTAAATTTATAGATTAAAATTATAAATGAGATAAAATTTTAGTTGCATAAGTTTATATTGCAACATAATTATTTTTAAATTTTGACTTAAAACTTACAAAAATATCGATATCAATAAAAGTACTATTGTAAATATCTACCATTCGACGAATAGGGCGGAACATACCTGAATTAGTCTAAAGTAGACAGCTATTTACAGCTAATAACCAGGGTTTTAAGTCTGCTATTACAATAGTGTCAGAATGGTCTATCATTGATTTCATAATAATTGTTGATTTTAACAAGTTTGGTAATCTACTAATATAATGCCATCAATAGGACCACTGTTTCAATGATCAACCACTGACATGCCATTCAAAGAAATGGCATAGCATGGTAATCTTGTACTTACTAATATAATGACAAATTAATGTCTGCGTTATATCATAACAAAAACATAACGAAAACCAAACACTAATACAATGACAACAACAAAACACCGAAAACGCGGGTCGGCGGCCGCTCTAAACAAAAACAGTAAGCAGTAATATCACTTTGACTTTGACAGCTAAAAGACCACTGACCGACCACAGATCGGTCATTATGAATTTTGCATATTACGAACTTTTAGCTACTTTTAGCAAAATGCCAATGGAATCGTGTTGGAATGATGAATTTATAAAAATAGCAGACTTGGGCCCCTACACGAATGCAACGCTTGTTAACTGCACAAAGGAATGCATTGCATAACCCACTAGTGAGACCAATCGAGTCAAAGCTCCTTTAAACAATACCTTACAGTGCAGAAGCTTCCAAGAAATTACGTCTAGATTCTTGGGTAATGAGCTTACGTTTGCACAACAATTGTTAACATTATAGCGAGTCCTGTTATGTAACACCTGTACATATAACAACATTTATTACCTAATGATGAATGTAAGAAAATGAGTATGACAAATGATATATATTTTGCAAATAGATTCTAAAAACACTTTTACACGTCAATATTTTTTTTCATCACTTTAAACTAGATGAGGCCGGTGTTTCTTAGCTGACAACCCTGAGAAGAAACATTAAACAAACTCAGGGATCACGGTCTCTATTAAAGTCCATACAGCAAAAAAGTAATGGTCAAATCACATGAGAACCATGCAGATTTGTCTGAGATAGTCTTTTGAAGAAAGAAATTTTTATCAGTATTCGCAAAGCTCAAAGTATAATAGATTTTTTGTAGTTCTTTTCTTAAATTTAGTATACGTCATTGCTTCTCAGACTTTTAGTCTATCGGATTATCATTTCAGTTGAAAGACGTCCACCGCTATACATAGGCCTTCCCCAAGCGTCGCCACGACGACCGGTTTTGATTGTTTCGCATCTATCGGATTCACGCAACCCTCACAAGGCCATCGGTCCATCTTATGGGAGGCTTTTCATCGCTGCGCTTTTCGGTATGCGGTTGCTTTCAGCCCAATCGACCATCCGTTTTGTAAGTTAGCCGTTATTCTAATTTATCGGATGAAACAGTTGTGGTCGAGTGGTAAAGACACCGACTTACGAGTTACAGGTCGCAGGTTAATTTTATTCGCAGGTAATTTATTTAATCACCACTACTCTCAAAACGGTGAAGGAAAACATCGTGAGGAAACCCGCGGTATATCTTAGGACTGAGAATTTGAAGTCGTGTGACATCCACCAACCTGTACTGGACCTGAGTGTTGAATAAAGATCTCAGGCTCATTAGAGTCACCCGTAACCAACCTCGCACCGTCTCGCTTCCTATGGCTAGTATTCTTTATATGCACTTGTATGGGTATACGCTCACTACATCAACTTACGACCGAGGCGATTCGGTGATGCTACGGAGTGGAGATACTAGCCGCAGGATGCGATTGGGTTCCGGGTGGCTCTAATGAGCTGTGAGCTTTATGGTCCTTTCCCTCTCCTAGAAAGGAGGCCTGAGTCCTAGTAGTGGGAACATTTTAAGGCTGATTATGGTTATGCGAATCGATTGGTATAATAATATAGCGTATGTTTATTTTACGGGTACACTGCATAAATACGAAAAACTTTATTCCGACAGTCACAAATACGAATTTCAAAATACCGATTTTCATAATTACGAATGGTTCAAAATTCTGAATATAGCAACTCCGACTTAAAATTTCTCCTATTTTTATAATTTCAATATTCCTAACGTTTATAATTACTATTTTCAAAATACCGAGTTTTAATAGATCGAATGATAAAAAGTCCGACTTAATGATAATTCGAAACACCAAAAATACGAATTTCGATTATTAAAAAACCGATTAATAAAATTATGAAATAAAAATTCCTTGTAAAACTGAATAGCAACACAAACAAATAAGTAAGAATACATGCAGCATGCAAAATGCAAGCAAGCATGCAGCATGCAAGCAGGCAATTAGCAAGCAAGCTGCAAGCAAGCAGGTATGCAACAAAATATACAAGAAGCATACAACAAGCAAGCAGGCAAGCAGCAAACAAGCAGGCATGTAACGTGCAAGAAGGCATGCAACATGCAAGCAGGCATGCAGCATGCAAGCGGACATGCAACATGCAGCAAGCATTGCTTCTGTCACGGCTCCGGCGCTGCAGGGTTTGGGCGGCCCCACGCGAGCTTATCGTCGCAGATGGTTTTAACGTTCCTATGCTCCGCGCCTACGCGGAAATTACACTCTAGGGGTAGGGCAGACAAGATTGCGTGAAGTCGGTTTTGCAGCGATTCGTTTCTGTCACTAAATTTTGTAGCACAACATGTTGATTTTTAGAGTATTTGAAGTATTGAAAATCGAAATGTCGCTTTTCGGACCGAAAACCCTTCGAGCATTTGATTCTTCGAACGTATGAAAATCGGAAAATTAACAAATCGCATTTACGAGTTTCGGTAAAATAAATTTCGTGATTTTTAATAATAGACATTATAATTGTTAGGTACTCGTATTATGAAATTCTGACTTTTGAGAATCGGAAGATCGAGGAATAAAATATTTCGGAGTATTTGGATGTTCCCTTATTTTACAACGATAAAAGATGAATCAACGTAAAATAAATGATGCACTCGGCAACGTACAAAAGGCTATGAAAACTTTGATTTGTCAAGATGAACGCGATTGATTGTGTGAGCGCAACTAGAAATAATAAACATTCATTTATTTTTTTATTCATAATTAGCAATGGGGTGAATACTAAAGTCAGCATAGGGATCGTTTGGCACGGCAGAACTCACATAATTGGATCAACACGACGACCCAAATAATAATTAGTTGGTGAAATATGCACAACATTATTAAAGGCCTGCTTTATTTGCTCTGCCATTATTACTATTCTTAATTATTCATAATGGTTCAAAAGGGGACAAGGTTGAGGGGAGTCATGGCAAGTTATTCTTTTTTTAGGGTTCTGTACGCAAAGGGTTAAACGGGACTCTATTAAAACTCCGCTATCCGTCCGTCTATCTGTCTGTCACCATGCTGTATCTTAAGAACTAGGTGATAGAGAGGCAGTCGAAAAGAGAATGCCCATACCCCGTACCATATTGAGTCACAAGTATTTTAATACCAAATAAGTATAATGCTTATATTTTTTTTTGTATAATTTACTGATTTTTAACGCTTTATAATAATGATTCACAATTCCTACTTCCGAAAAATAAAATAAAATAAAAAAAATCCGAAATCTTTACAATCCGATTACAGTGGTTTTTTTTTTATGGTAGGTAAAATCATCCAATGACAAATCCCGCTCTTGGGCGGAGCGGGAGATAGTGTCAGACTCTTACTGACTATAAACCTACCCTGTTCCTTCGTTGCTTATCGTGCCGGGGCCGGGCCTTCCTTTTGGAAGCTGACCCATAAATTACAGTGGTCAGTAATTTTCGTAATATGACCAAAAAGCTACTACAAATACTAATTATTAGTATTTGTAGTAATGCCATACACTATTCAGCAATAGGGCCTAAAAGGCTTACCTACATATATGTATAGTATACAAATTACAATAATCACGACGGAAAAAAATTGCTATGAAATATGATCAGGGGTTGTTTATGTATTTTTTTTAATATTTCAAAAACGTGATTAAGTATTAAGAAAAATAATTAAGTAAAATAATAACTATACTATTGAGAATAAATTTGGTTTGACACAAGTTAGTACGGATCCACATACAAATTTGGGCAATCTCTTTTTCACAGATGATGTATTTCTATTGCCGCTATAACAAATATTAAAAATAACCCTCCTTCTGGCGCAGTCGGGTAAAAACAGAATAAAATTGATATTTAAGGGGCCATACATCAAACGTGATTATTCTACTGTATTTTGCTACGGACGCCCGGTACGGTACGGAACTCTTTGTGCACCAATCCAACTCACCTTGCCCGGTTTTTTTAATCTATTACATCGCCGTCGGTAGTATGACGAATATTTTTTAATTTTCTTTTAGTACCTTTTCGCTTGATTAAGTTATCATAAAGAGTTTAGTAAAACTCTTCCTTTTTTGTATCTGTAACGTTTTTCTTTTCTAGCAAGAATCCCATGTCCCCTTAAAAAAGAATGTAATACTTACCTAAATATTGTATTTACGCTTAATTTTTTTAAGTTTTCCAATTTACTTTTAAATTAACTACATTACTAACATGAATACTACACATCATTTTGAAGGGTTTTTAAAAATGTAACTTTTTTTATTTTTTTCGTGATGTAAGTAAGTGTCGGACTTTATTCAGTATCATACTTCCATCTTCCTTTTTATAAATACTGCTCCCCTAGCCAAGTTCCGATCGTTTCGTTAAGCGTGAACGCTTAGAGTTTGCCATGCCCCCAATTCCTTTGTCCTAACCGAGCGTTGAGATGACGTTAGAACAAAGGAATTGGGGGTGTGGCCATATCCAAACGTTCACGCTAAATGAAACGATTGTAACTTGGCTAGGCTAGGCTGATCGTTTGTCCGTAAAATAAGAAAACTATCCATTAACGCGTTTTTTTTTTGCCGTTGGCATTTTAGCAATTTATACTTTTTATACAAGCGGTATGACTCGCATTTTAACTTGCTCGAACTCCATAATATCAAAAAAATTATTATTATTTACTTCAACGTATTTTATTAATTATTTGCTGCAACCCTTCCTCATATTACATCTCGGAATAAATTTTAATAACCACTAATTAGCACTCCACTTAATTAGTAAAATTTTTAATTATCAAATTTTCTCGTATATTATTAATTTTATATGAATAAAATATACTAGAATGCATATAAAACATTGTTTATAGTATATGCGAAACCTGAACATAGTTTGTTTAGAATCAGTAACTGATTCAATTCCAATATTATTTACACCTGGTTATATTTTTTCCCGAAAATATTTAAAAAAGGTCACATGTTGGAAACCTCCCTACCTAAGTACGAAACAGGCCGCGGCAGGTTACAGTGGGCATTAGGCTCCAGCGCACAGCTGAGTGTGAGAGCTAAAAAACTGTTCAGTGATTGTTCGAATGGCCCGGTGACCATGTATTTGTGCGGACAATTAGGTAAAACAAGCTTATAATTTTGTAATTTTTCATGATACAGTTATGAAATTTTGTACATAGATTCTTTACATAAAATAGTATTTTTATGTAAAGAATCTATGTACAAAATGATGACTATGACACGTGTTTCGGGTTTCGCATATACTAAAACTGATGTTGTACACATAGCCGTCCGCGGAATAATTTTCCCGCAATTGATATGGAACGGCTATCCACCTCGCTTTCGAGAAATAGGGATGGCGATCTGAGATCGATTAATCAAATAATCGATTTTATAGGTCAAGAAAATCGATTTTTGAAATCAATTTCAAATAATAGATCGATTCTATGAATCGAGCTCAGACACTATGGAATCAAGGATCGATATTTTTTTCTACGGTACGTATGCAACCATACTATTATTTAAAAACGTTTAAAGTATCTACCTATTTTCCTCTAGCGAATTATTATGTGCATGTTGCATATCCGATTACTCATGCTGTAAAATGCTTTTTAGGACTCGGTACCTACACGTTAACCAACGGATCTATCTTTAGGAAATCGATATTTTAGACCTCGTTTTTTTGTAAATCGATTGATCAGGTTACGATTCGAATAGATTTAAAACGCTATCTCTTTCGTAAAGAATCGCCATCGAGAAATAAATTGGTTGAAGTGCTTTGGCCCTAACTTCAAGGAACGAGGAACCACAATAGGATTATCAATCCGTGTATAACAAGCTCCATTAGAAACTAACAGGCAGTATGTTACTCCTCGATAGGTTTTATCACCTGAAACCAAAGCGCAGCAAAATTTTGCATGGATTATGAATAGCTGTATTATTATTTTAATGTTCTTGTTTTGTACTTTAAAGTTAGTCTTTGTTTTGTTCTGAGATGTTTGTTGTATCAGTAATATTAGAAGACCATTTTCAAAGGCACTTCTACTGTTCAAGGAGACCCTCGAGACACCCAGGTTCGAATCTTACAATCAGATATTCTTTTTTGTTTTTTTTTTCTGATTATCTGTAATTACTTTGAGCATCATCAGCATAAATGATAAGAAAATAGCATAGAAATAAAGTACTGTAAAATTAAGAACGATCTTTGCTTGGCTGGTGAGAACACCTTCAAAAACCGATGTTTATTTTTAAATAATATTGTCTCATTATTTTTCCTGACCCACCACTAAAGCGGCTGTACCATCTTTTTAGCACTTTACACACTTCTATTTTTATGTGGGAAATCATCCAGTGACTTCCCTCTCTAGGGTGGAGCGGGAGGGCGTGTTAGACTTTTAGTGACTAAACCTCACTCTTACTTTCCTTATTTGCCTTGCGTTCCACGACTTTTCCTTTAAGAAGCGAATCCATGGCCCCTGTAGGCTTCGACCCTGCAGGGCCCAAACAATTTTGCTGATATCTTGAGACGGCAGTGGAAAAGTACGCTCCGTCGACGACTCGGGCTCGCTCTGGACGGTTACCGGACGGCCCGACCGCGAGCTGCCCAGACATATGTATATGCTATTCTAGAACGTAGTCTACCTTTTGCATCTAACAATCATTCACATATGCATATAAAGTTTCCCCTTTGCTATGCCATCTTTATTACATCGCATCTCACTAGTAAGTGTGGTAATAATATTGTCCTTTTTTATAATGATGTGATGTGATGTGATAAATATGGTCAGTAAGCAAAGGCTCAGTATTTTACTCTTACTAAAGTAATTTGTGCTACCTCTTCATAGTTGCAATAGATCGAAACTTATTGGTACACCTGAGTCCCTTGAATTGAATGTATTTTTTAAACAAACCCCATGCGCCCGCTCTCTTTTCTATTGTTCGATTGCAACCCCAACCCCATTTGTTACACACGTAGTATTCACTTGAGTACCCTTGTATTATTCGTTAATCCATCCATATTATTTTAAAATGCCCTCTAATTTTTTTATACAAACACAATTTTTTTTGGTTTTGTATTAATAAAAATAAAAACGCCATATTTTTATTATTATTAAAAAAAGACGTTGCTTCGCACTAGGAATAACTTCTGAATCGTGAATGCGTTTAAAAACATGTAAACTCACGTATACAAGATTCAAAACACTTATCCTTTTTTACTGAAATTTTTTATGGCCTGCAGCCAAAAAAAAAATTGTTTCGTGCGGGAATCGAACCCAAAACTTACAGTGCAGCAGCCAATCGCCCAATTACTGCGCCAACCATGCCGTCAAAATATTACTGTCAATTTACACTTTAACAGTAACGGGTAATGTAATGCGCGATTTTAGTTTTTCGATGAAAACCCCTCGACTGTCGAAAAAAGACGAGCTTTATTTGAGGGACCATAACTTTCCTAGTCCATTACAATAATTACTAAAACAATTATAATATGTGGTGTTTCTGCGAAATAAACTGTCAATTGACTGAACACAACGTAGTTCTCCTAAACTTAGACTTTCTCGGGGTCTGATAATTTTGATGCAAACTTTAGATCGGAGGTCCCCAAATTAGAGTACTCACCTTTTGTTTTCCAGTTTTGGTGTGAAAATATCAAATGCCTTCTACCACTCTGGGTGAAGTGAGAGGGAATGTCAAACTTTTACACCCGTATTTATAAACAAGTAAATCTAATTACTTGAGTAAAAGTAACTCTTAAGTGACAATTTGTATTCTATAGTGAAGAAAAATTTATTTTTTTCTTGAAGGTTTCTGACTTCAAGTAATGACTCAATAAGAAATTAAGTACTTAGCAACAAGTACTTACTTCTTTATAAATACGGGTGTACGTTACTAAAACTCATTTGTGTCCTTCAGTTGCTCTTAGTGTTCCATAGGCGCGGTAATGCAACGCGGTCATGAGTTTCGGCCCTAAAGATGCGTTTCAATAGAAGCGCAGGTATCCGGAGAGTAAGCGTAGATGAATAGTGAAAAGTGGTTCTATCGATGTGCGTGGGGTAGTATCAAGCTACCCTCCGCTTCTTGCTTTCCATTCGAAAGCACGGCTTGCTGGACTCCACTTATTCCAGCCCCCCTAGCCAAGTTACAATCGTTTCGTTTCGCGTTAACGCTTGGAGTTGGCCACGCCCCCAACTCCTTTGTTTGAACAAACGGATTGGGGGCGTGGCCAACTCCAAGCGTTAACGCGAAACGAAACGATTGTAACTTGGCTAGGGGGGCAGTGGTGCTATTCTCTAAGAACACGCAGCGCTGCCTCAACGACGAACACCCAAATAGGATACATTGGATTGTAATCCTAATATACCTATACATTGGATTGTTAATTCAATGTATCCTATTTGGATGTTCGTCGTTGCGGCAGCGCTGCGTTTTCTTAGAGAATAGTATCACAGCTCGGGGCCGCGTGTTCATTTGTTTTATTGGGAAGTCCGCACAGCTGCACTCTGCTTCACTTACACCGTTCCCAGTTGCGGAGTTGAAATTTCGAGCACTGCGATTGGGCAATTCACAGTGCGCTCTAGCGTTTACCTAGGTTGAATGGAGAGGCCATTCCACCTAGCTCCACGTCAGTGGAATCGCAGCCCAAAGCTCTGGAGTTATCGTACGGTAACTAACTTCTTTTGTAATTTACGTGCATCCTGGCTGAATAGTTTTTTTAAAATCATAGAGATCATAGATAAAAAAAATGTAACAAAAATCAACGTCAAATAACTTAACAAACAGTGAATTATTATTATTTTCTTTATTAATATTTATAATAGAGTTGCTTAGTTTATATCTACTTAGTGTAATAAATTCGCCATGCCTATACAACCTGTCATCCGCCATATGAAGGGGTTGCCCCAGGATCTGTATTCAGCTGAAGGTCTGATGTATCAGGACTGGAACGCTATAACCCCGTGTCAACGAGCATGCACCACACGTTTTGGTTTAGAAGTGCAAAGAGAGCAAGAGGACTATATAGCTAAACATCCTGAGGTAATATAGTAGCTAACTATTGGCTCGTGATACAGTTCTACACTAGTACGAGGAGAAAGAGCGAATCACTCCATAGACAACCAAAAAACTTTAATATATTATGTCAGTTCACATTCTTTAATATAGTCAATTTCCTGCCTAAAATTTTACTGTGAAAATAGATTTAAACGATTTTTGTCTATTTTATGTACCTACCTAAGTTTTTGTATGGTTGTCTCATATTTTGTGAATAAAGTTTATTATTATTATTGGCTTATTAGGGAGCCTTCAAATTAACTGCAACGTGACGCACGCAGTGCTGCAACCGCGCTGCCGCCGCGCTGCATTTTTTTCTTATAAATCAATGACGTGAGGCTGCAGCGCGATTGTAGCGTAGCATAGCAATCGCACGTTTTTATTTATATGGAATAATAAAGCAGCGCGGCTCGTTGCGGCTAATTTGAAGGCGCGCTTAGAAGTCCATTGATTGGCTAAAAATATTGGTTGCTGAGTTGCATGTCGCGGGTCCGATTCCGAATGGAGCAAATACTTGTATGACCTTCAATAGTTGTCTCATGTTTACGAATGTATCCACGATACAAAAGCAGGTAATTCCCAGTGTGGGGTAATTTTTTTTTAGGGTTCCGTTAATCAACAGGAAAAAACGGAATTCTTAGGGAGAGAACTAACGAAGCGGTTTTCACCCGCGGCCGCCGCGGCAGATGAATCGGCTATTTTATTTCAAAACTCACGGGGCGGCTGATTCGCCGCCGCCGCGGCCGCCGCGATGGCTGCGATTTTCGACCGCAAGCCCAACGGTTGATTACCGCAAGATAAACTGTTGCAAGACGGGCTGTTAAATGCAGTGTTTCCAACTCAGCACAAAGTGCTAGATTTGGTACTATTTTCACACAGCCAGCACTCAAATAAAAACTAAAGAAATGGACATTCCTAAGAGCAAAAAAAAAAGTTTTTGTTTAAAATTACAGAAAAGAGTGAAAGAGCGATCCGAAATACAAAAAATAGTTTAGACCTGTGCTTGAAACTAACTCAAAATCAATGTGTAGGTACACTTTGTAACTGAGTGCGAAAGTATTTGAAATTAAGAAAAAGATACTTAATTTCAAATATTTTCGCGGAATAAAAAAACATGGGAATACTTAAACTATTTATCGGGTCTGGTAAAACATTCTATAGTAAAAGTTGATACTTAGGGGAAGTCCGGAAGAGTATACCCGCCGTCCAAAAAAATGCTCAAGAATCTTTCTATACTTATAAATCACTATTTTCTGTAAATTTTATCTTATGCTGCATTATTTAGCTATATTTTCTCTTAAGAAAGTTTTAAAAATCTATTTATTTATTATTCATATTACAATTTATGTACTTGTACACACATTTACTTATCCAGAAGATACATTATTATAAAAAATTGTACAAAGGTACTGCTTATTTCAAAAAGAATTTTCTTCGAGCAGAGCTGCGAAAGGAGAAATTGGAAGAAATGTAGACAATAATGTGTAGAAATATGGGATGTAGGTAGAGGAATAAGAAATTTCCGAAAATTCTAAAGTGTTTTTTGTCCAGCTAGCATATTAACAACAAATCACAGAGCGATGCCACGTGTAATGACAAAATGGCGCCAGATTTCTGTCAAACAAAATGGTGTCAGATTTTTGTAGGGGCTCTCACCTTTTTTGGATGAAAAATGAGAATTCTATTCGCATTTACTATCAATGCAGCAGGTTTTGTGAACTTTATTCCACAGTTGACTGACCTAAGTAGAACATTTTTCACGTTCTCTCAGTTATGTGCAATTACCTCAAACTACCTCACTTGATCGTAAACACTGGTGTGGTCGACGATAGAACACGCTTGCCTAGAAATAACCTATTCACTCTTGACTTCAAGATCCCCTAAGTTGTAGCTATAAGAAACGGATTCTGGCAAGGAATTCCACTCATTAGCTACACATAATTTCCTTAATCTTGGCAGGTGTGTGAGTTCCTCGCAGGATGAGCATGAGTCCAGTGAGTCACCTACCCAATCAATTGCTGAGTCCACTTTAGCAGTTGGACTACGTTATGTCTTTCCTTTTCAGTCTTCTTGAGTAACAACTGTTTTAGTGTTTGGTTTTAAACGCAGCCGCGAAATCGTTAGGGTACCTTTCCAGTCTCTTCTGGTATTTTTGTGAGTGGAAGTATATTCAATATGTATTGTGTTCTCAAAACGTTTTGTTCGCAATTTGGGATATCCACCTTGTACTCACCCTTCTACAGACCTATCTCGTTGCTTAACGTCAAAGATGTGTTATTTTTTACTCGCGATCTGAACCTACCAACCTATTAAGAGCACCAAACCTGAAATATATTTCCATACAACAGCTATTACGCAATTATGACGTTATTACTCATCTTTCTCTAGATATTTTTGGAAACAGATTTATCTTGTGGCCAGGTGTCTATTAAATTGAAAACTTTTTGTAAAACTAATCAAGTAAGACCACAGAAAATCGGCTGTTTTGTGTAAGCCTTGGCCCTTTATAATGTTCTTTTATTTTAAAAGTAAAGAAAATATATTTATAGATACGTTAATCATTTAATCGATATTCTGAATGATACCTGGAACAAATTTTGTGAAATATTCGCCTTAGTTTTAAAATTACCGAATGCCCATAGAGCGTTCAGTCGCTATTTCATTTTTTTCACGTTCCCTTTTCATCAACCTCTGGATAAATTAACAAGCTTTTGCTGCCGATAGACCGATTGCGAAGGATGTTCTTAAACAAAGCTTTTGTTTTCAGATTTTAGCAATGCTCAAAATTTTCATTGCAAAAGTGACGCGTAGAAGAAAGAGAAAGGATTTGATGACTGAAGCCGCAATTCATTTCACAAGACCTTATGAAGAACTGGACGCTGAAATCAGAACCTTCCTAGAATCACCAGACGAAGGACCTTACGTTAATCAAGTAATATTTTTAATCTGCTTACATATAGTTGCTTCCTTCACTCAATAGATATTGCTGAATTTATTTATTAAACTTTATGTTATAAAAATAACACTACAAAAGCTCATCCGCCTTTGTATTGTTACCGTATTACGTCTAATGCCATAGGTATTTTCTACTAGTTAATCTTAGGGTGGCACAGAAATACAATATGGCAGGTGTAACTTAGTAAAAAGACAAACTATAGAGAAATGGGCACAATAATATACATACTTTTTTGTGTTGAGATATCAACCTCTCTCGCCCTAGGTTGGAGTGTAAGGGAGTATTAGACTATTACTGAGTGGCATCACACTTGTATTCTTTAGCTTTTTTTTTTTTTTTTAAATTTGTTATTGACTGCGATCCCACAAAAGACCGCAGCAAGCAAATTGTTGCAAAACCTAAACATTATGATTAAATGGTCTAATTTGTTGCAGGACGATAGACAGTTCAATGACTTCGATGAATTAGAGTTCATGATTGATTTAGGAAAAATCATCATACAGCATTATCCGCCAGAGCCGTGGGTGTACCATTCTCCTGCGCCTAGCATTCCTAATACTCTGTCCTCTTCATTTATTTCTATTCAAACATCAGAATTTACTCTGCCGACCCCAGGTAACAAATCATAATATTAATGCTTAAATATCATCAACATACGATATGAAGGTGCTCAAATATCGAATTTGATAATTAAAAAAAAACTCAGATTAAGATTTATGACAAACATAAATTAATCCAATGAAGAAAAAAATGTGAGAGACGTATATTTGTCGCCATGAATATGATGCCGACATATATCTTGGTATCCACTCCTAATTATAAATACGAATATGAGTTGATTTTTTTGTTACGATTTTACACCTTCACTATTCGAACGATCATCATAATATATTTCGCCTACCCTTTTCAGAGGTATACAGAAATAATAAACTATCTAAGAACAGTCGTTACTCGTAGTCGCCAGAAATTCTGACGATTAGTCCAAGGAGTATTCTGTTATCCAGGAACTGGGTTGTGGAGGTCAGATAGGCATATACACCGTTAAATTTTGATCGTTTTAATCCCGTGGAGGATCGATCCAGTAAATGGAACACTATCTATAGTATATATAATTCTATACTTTATTTGTAAAGATAAAATAAAAATAAGGTACTTTTTTTTCTAAAACTCAAATTAATATACGCATGTACGAAATTAATTTCTTTAAGTAAACGAGTCAATGGCCATGTAGGTATAAAGAAATTAATTTCGTACATGCGTAAATTATGATAATATATTTTTGCATAGCAAGCTTTCAAAGCGCGGTATATCTACCTTCACAATTAATACTCATCAAAACCATTCCAAAAAGCTCAAACACGATAGGGTTATCTTATTGCGCTTACTACCGAGTTTCTATGGCCACCTTCAAGCTCCATCATTAGACCCTGACTACCATATAGGATCAAAGTACTCGTAAATACAAATCAAACGAGCCCAAACTAGAAAGGATTTTATTGTTTTACTACTGAATTCCTATAGCACCCCCAGCTCCATCACCAGATCAGCTCCATATTATCATAATATTGTCACGTTAACATTGTCACGCGATTTACATATACATGCAAAATTTCAGTTCAATCGGTAACCGGGAAGTGGATCAAATTTAATTTGCAAGATTTGATCACAGACAAACATCGGTCAGATGAAACTAAATAAAAGCTTGTAAAAAAAGTACTTTATTTTTTAATTTTATCTTTACAAATCGATAGTGTTTCATGTAGCGAATCGATCCTCCACGGTATTAAAGCGATCAAAATTTAACAGTGTATAGGCTATGTAAAACACAGGTATTCAGCCGAATCAGGTTACACTGGAAACCGACTTGGGTCAGCTTTTCCAGTCTGTTCAGGTAAGTTGGGAAAAAGCTAGGGGGATGTCAGATGATTTTGATGATCGAAGTACATCTAAACAAATAAAAAAATAAATTTTCACGTGGGTAAATCCAGCGGCAAAAGCTAATAAAATACGATTGTTCCTTGTAATATCTTAATGTAAACACAAGTTAATTATAAACTTCCTCTTTTAGAACCTATTCCTACACCGGAGCCAACCACGTCAGAGATATTCTACAAGCTGATCTCCAATACGGTGGACAAAGTAATTTACGTTAAAGTTGACGAGATGGCTCTCCTCTATGACACAGCCTATGTGGAACTGATGAAGGCAGTCGAGGAAGCAATGGAGATCCCGGTCCTTGACATACGAGTTGATATAGCAAATCTATTTCATGAAGCTTACCACATGTTTGAAGTTAACATCATGGAGAAAGAGGCATACGGTACTTTCTGGAGTTTATTTTTATTTAACTGTTATCATTTAGAATGCCGTCTTTGGCGATTGATTCTTAGTAGATATTGTGATGTAAAATTGGTGTAGTGTAGTTTTGTAACTCAAGTGTCTTAGCAACTGGACAATATTTAGAATCATTGAAACAGGAGCGATCTAGTTAAAATGGAGTTAACATTTTTGTAGTATTGAGTACTTCAGCGCAGCTTACCGAAATCGACTTGATATATCGCTGCCAAATACTTTAAAAACATTAGTATGTATTGCACCCGCATTCTAATGGAAAAAAACAAAATATTTTGAAGTTATTATTAAATTAATATAATTAATATTAGATAAATTAGTATAATACTATAAATTTAATTAATATGGAGTACGTTATGAGTAAGTAGATGGAATAATTGATATTATGTACATTCATTTATTTTATATTAAGCCTGCTGGTGATAGTATTAATACAGCTAATACATAAAAATCAATAGATTTTTGTTAGGCTCGCTAAAATTCGAAAACGGTTTGACCGATTACAATATTTTTTTCAGTTTTATTATGCTATATAATAGGGGTGGTTTAAAAGAAAATAATAAAATAGAGATAAACAGTTAAACACTGCACTTATGAATCACATTAGTATTTCGTATTAGTAACTTATCGAGTTCGGAGCCGCAAACTGCTAGTTATTTGATAAAATATAAAACGTTTTTAGTTTCAGTTATCAGTATTAGTAGCTAAGTACCTAGAATACACACACTGCACAGCACATGCAGGAAGAGTGTCCTGCGTGGGCCACTGAGCGACGAGTCCGGGTCACTAGAATCAGGCAGTATCTGTCTCTGCTAGTAGTAAGTAGTAAGGGCTATGCTGATGGAGCCAGAAATTTGAAGGTAAGTTGCCTCTGAGACCGTGATGGTCCAGAAGGCCGCCGAAATGTTCCGAGAGAGGGCCAATTCCATTCAGAGAAGAAGGCGTCGGGGAGGCAACTGTTTTGATGCTTTAATTGCCCAAATCCCGGTTGCTTTATAATATGTAAGTAGGAGTTTGGAAGCACGGGTGCTCAGCGTGGGACCTCTGCTCGCCCATCAACTGATTCCTGGGAGACCGTTGTACGGTCTCCTCAAGGACGTCGGTCTCCTCAAGGATGTGCCCTAATAGGTGTTACAAAATGGGTTTCCAGGGTTTTAAGAGGTAACGGCGCCCCTTCTATGTGCTGATGGTGATCACCGGGATGGTTTTCGTTCTTATTTTTCCTTTATTATTAAGAAAAAAATTCTTAATAATTTATTACAATCTACCCTAAAAGACTAATAAGCAATTTAACTCTTATTTATTATAAACGTTATAGGGTGGTTTTCCTACTAACGTCTATAATAAATAAGAATTAAATTGCTCATTGCCAAAATCTCATACTCTCCGGATTTATCACCAAGGTTCGGGCGCCTTTTGAAAATTTCCCCCGAAAAAAAAAAAAAAAAATATACTTAGAATAATAGTATTTGTTTTTAAACATTCCCTTAAAAACACTTACCTACCAAAGTAACAGATTTTTGAGTAAATTGCACTGCTTTATTGTAATGAAAACTTTTGAATGTAACATGAACAGCAAAGGCCATTCATCAGTTTCCTTTAATAGAACGGAGCAATGAAAGGACATTGAAAATAGGAGACATACATAATATATATTCCTTAACCCGTCTATATATGTACCTATTTTGCGGCGTGTGCGCTTTCTCCCACTTTCTCTGGACCTACTTTTCGATATATATAGACTACTTGAAAAAGTTTGATTATTTACGTTCTTGGATAAATTCCCTACAAATAAAACACTCAATATTTTATAAGCTAAGCCAAACGCCGGGTACCGACTGGTGTACTCATGCTAGGTATCATGAGAGGATCATTTCATATGTGTGGACGCAGCACGCGCATGAACCCATTGGACCTATATGTATTTGCGCGCGGCTTGCGCGCGAACATTGCTCAGTCTTTCGAGAGCACGTGAAGAGAATGGATCGTGACGACCAATTACTACACACAATCGACCGAAAAATGGCGGACAGTAGCGCACACGAGTTGAAATGCTCTGTTCGCGCTCATAGTGTGCTCTGTTCGTCTGCGCAAGGCGTTCACACTACGGGAATTCTGTTACCATGATACTCGTACATTGCGACAATTTGGACGGCAAAATGTTACATTGCGTGTTACGTAACAGTAGTCTGTACACGGCTTTAGGCTTGATATCATCAAAATATGACTTTTCCCGCTCTAGTCGGAGAGAGAGAGAGCGAAGCAGACTTTTAATCATGAAAGCCCACCTGAATTTTTTTAGTTGCCCTTTGCGTTTCGCGCGTCGTACACAATGCGCTGTCGACATGGAATTTGGTTCTTACCGGATGACCGGACGGTTAACAATAGGTACATCGCTCGTGGTTCGCAAGCCCGCAAGTCTTAGCCTCCATTTATTTTGTGAAATGTAATAATTTTAATTTATTTTCAGCCGCTGAGATCGCATGGGAGAAAAGAATGAGGAAGAAACTTAAGAAGACCCTGAGACGGCAGAAGAACTTCAAAGGTCTTATTTTTAATAACCAGCCTTTTTTGAACATAATTTTAATATTTATTCATGAAAAAAAAAACATACATCTGACATCTTATGTCAAATAGTTTGTCTTCTATAATCAAAATTGTGGTGTAAAAATATCTGCCGCATATTATGAAATATCTACTTATTATATTCAATCATTTGGAATATTTGCAACCATAAGTTCAGAGAAACGGCCTGGTAAGCTATGATGTAAGTTTTCATCTGAAAGTGTCCACACGATCATAGCGGAGATTAATTAAGATTCATGATATCTAAATAATATCACCATTTTGTTTGATTGTATATAATTACGTAGATAAATATGTTTGTTAGTCGTTACCTTTGATTATATACCTGTCTAGATGCCACATTGACCGTACTAAAACGGCTCAAATAAAGTCTACTAAAATTGGTAGACTCGCTTCTCCCATGCGTCAGTGTCATTTTGAATACGTAAGGATTACGTGCTCATGAAAAATAATTAATTAAGCCGGTTTGTTCTATCAGACTGTGTCGCAATTATGTGGAAAAACCGTTTAATAACACCAAGATCACTTTTCATCGGTAAGGTTTGTAATTATATGACTATTATTTAAGAAAACACGATGTTTTAATTCGTTATTTTGAAGTTTAGTCTGATTTGCCAGTGTTGTCAGTTTATTACTAGGGAAATTTGGCCAAACTATGGGAGACAAAATACAAATACCATTACATCATCTTTCGATCAAGAGAACATTATTATTTTAATAATTATAGTATTTATTTGATCAGTAAAAATCTATACCTACAAAATAAATGAAAACTATGACGTCATGCACTAAATACAGTAGAACCCGCTTAATACGATCACGTTTAATACATTTTCCGCCAGTCCACGCAACTTGAGACATGTTTCCATACATTTCTTAACGTATTTTGTCTCCCATAGTTTGGCCAAATCTCCCTAGTAATAAACTGACAACACTGGCAAATCAGACTAAACTTCAAAATAACGAATTAAAACATCGTGTTTTCTTAAATAATAGTGGTATAATTACAAACCTTACCGATGAAAAGTGATCTTGGTGTTATTAAACGTTTTTCCCACATAATTGCGACACAGTCTGATAGGACACACAAGTATAATTAATTACTATTCGTGAGCACGTTATCCTTAGGTGTTCAAAATGACACTGAAGCTTGGGAGAAGCGAGTCTACCAAATTTAGTAGACTTTATTTGAGCCGTTTCGTAGCGTCAATGTGGCATCTAGACAGGTATATACTCAAAGGTTGTTTGACTCCATAACACATAGGCAAAGAAAAGATTTTCCAAAATTTACCCCCTAAAGGGATGAACGGGATTCTTAATTTTTGTATCGAAAATTCTATTTTCACACGAGAAAAGTTTTTACGGTTGAAGTTATCACTGGTCGTAAAACTATGTAATCCTCACAATTTTTCCCTTTTTTTTCATGTTTTTTACATTAAAAAAAGAAGGAAAACATCGTGAGGAAACCGGCATGTGACATCCAGCAACCCGCGTGGTTGATTATGGCCCATTCCCTCTCCTAGAGAGGAGGCCTGAGTCCCAGCAGTGGGAATATTATAAGCCTGTTGCTATGCAATTTTAAAAATCATGAGGAAACCGGCATCATTACAAGCATTAACTTTCACTTGAGAGACAGGCATAGAGAGGAGGCTAGTCTCCCAGAAATGGAAACATTTTCAGGCAATTTTTGACTTATTCCTATTTAAGGGACTTAATGAAACTTGTGGTTACAGGATATGAAACGCCACCAACCCCTAAGAGTGAAATTTCATCCCACGAGAGCTATAAGAGGCCTCCCCCGCGGCCTTGCGAGTGTCAACCATTGGCCAACTACAATCGATATGGAAAGGTGAAGAAATTGAACTAACTCGTAGCTATTAAGCCATATCCAGATTATCGTACAAGGTACTGGAAGGTGCAACTAGTTCCAGTTTCATACTGAACGATACAGCAAGTATTCAGGTCCCAGTATGTATTTAGAGGTCATGGGACCTCTTTCCCGTCCTGATGGTGATTTTCGAGGTTGCTTTGGAGAGATGAAAATCTCACAATCTCTGACTTTTTTTCGAGTCTAGGTGCTTTAAAAAGGTATATACTGTCAGAGTTACGGTTCAAAGAAAACTTACGAGCAGCGAAGGAAGACTAACAACCTGGATAGAGAACAAAAATCATTCACTTACCTTCCACATCTCAATCTTAACCACCGGTTTCTGAATGAATGATTTGAAGTTGAGCTTTTGTGAACCAGACCTGGAAACTTTGGCATTTAACTAAGGTTTGGCGTTAAAATTTTCTGAAATGCTGTTGATTTGTCCAACCTAATTTCATATATATCTATATCCTCTTAGTTTTCCAAATGAAAACAGTAACTTTTGTGATGAGATTTCTTCTTCTTATCCCATTATTAAGTTTGATACATATACTACTCCATTCAATAGCTCCCCAAGTTTGAAATTTGCAATTAACAAATAGTGTTTAGACTATTCAAAAGTACCCACCCAGCCATAATTCAGATTAACTAAGTCATGATCTAGATAATTATCAGAAATAGAACCACATTCACCTTTTGCGACCCGACGTTTCTTTCTTCCCAGTTCTGGCAGAATCTATCAAAGTCGTGCTGACGTCTCTTACATGGCTTGCTACGATCCCGTTCCGCTATTTCATGGCACCAGCTATGTACTGTTTTGACTCACAATTGGTATAATACGGCAAGCATATCCTACTCAGTTCCAATTAAGTTAGAATTAAGAAGCTACGCGTCCGTATACCTAGTATACCTGCAGCATTATATAAACGACATTCAAGAATATGTGTATTTAATAGTACATTGCTACCCTAGGGACTAAATAAGTCTTTAACCCGAGGTAAACACTGTGATTTTCATTACGAATACCACGGAAAAAAAACCTGAGTCGTCATCAATGGTCGTCGTATGAATTTAGATATATTTATTTTGATTTAAGCGGTAAAAGGATTTCCACTACTGCTTTAGCTTCTTCTCTGAATCATACATTAAATACTTAACTGAATCTGATGAACTTAACTGAATCTCTTATAGCAAAGATTTAGTAAAGTACAAAAAAGGTCCACAATAAAATTCGAAAAAAATAGATCGGATCGCGTTTTCCCGCCTATTTTGTTTTTTTTTTTTCTATGGGCAGCCGGCTATTCGGCCAAAATTTTTAAATATCTGTAGGTAAATATTTTTCCCGAATTGTTAGTTTTAAAGAAATAGTTGAAAGTATTTATTATAATTGAATGACTTAAAAATATGTTTTTATTTCATACTTATCTATATGTTATTTTAATTGTACACTGCTCTGTAAATGAGTGACTGTATAGAAAGTTGGGACATGGTTCAACAGAAATGTGAAAATAGAATAGAACTAGTTTTTTTTTTTTAATAATTTGACAGTCTCAGTTGAAAGTGATTCAACCCTCTCCTTAGGCAACTTCAGACCTACTTCTGAGCATGAGTAATAAAAACTAATTTAAAACATTTATTTCAGGACCGCTTCGGCATTTACCTACCGCGCGGAGACAAGGTTATCAAGAAAAATGTAACCACGACCCCAGACTGTGTCTCAGAAATGGAAGAAGGAGGAAACGACGAAAAGGCGGAGACTCACAGTAACAAGACTACTACAACCAACAGAAGTACGGCTGATGAGAAATAAACAGAGAAGCGCTAAAGCACAGGGACACCCATAAAAATACAAGAAAAAATTATTAAGTACAGCTACTTTTCAATTTGTTGTTGAATTTAGACTCAAGGAAGTAAAGATGAAGTCTACGAACTCACGAAGCGGTTTTCACCCATGGCCGCAGCTTCTGTAGAATGCGGATAAACGTTTAAGTAAAAAATTAAGGCACATTTCACAATCATGTTTTACGCCGGCTTTGTGCGTGGTTGTTCACGACTCCCGTTGCACCGACAGCCAATCACGCAGGCCGCGGTCGCCCGCACGCTCGGCGGTCGGTTAGCGGGCGGGTAGAGTAGAGTGTGCATGAAATGGCGACGGCTGCGTAACCGTATAAAACTGCAGTCTCGTGAGTTAATTTCTAAATAAAACTATAAAAGCTGTTTTCTCCATTGCGGCGGACGTGGGTGAAAACCGCTTCATGAGTTCTTAGCCTAAGGGTGTTTTTAATATTCTGGGGATTTCATCACGCATGTGGGATTGCTCCGCATGCAGAGCTACTGTTTGAGACCATGGCCCGCGTCCCGCACGCATATTTCTCGCATTACAAAAAATACTTGTAAAAAAAAGACATTGGTGGAGGTAACGCGTGCGGACCAATACCGCATGCGTGATGAATTCCGCACAATATCAAAAACATCCTTAGATGGTGAAGGACACCACTTTTCTCCGATGCCAAGAACAAAATTATGATTCTTCTTTTTTACAAAATAAATATTTAAACTTACAGGTTAACCATGTTTTTCATTATTAGAGCTCGTCAAATGCACTAGCGGCTGGCCGTGCCGTAGTGTTATTGCGTAAAAAACGAGGGTGTATCTAAAATCGATGCTTCGTCGTAAAAATAAACATTGACGTTGGTTACACCCTCTTAACTGGACGGTGATGGAATGTCTAGCGAGACTGTGCTTTTTTATTAACATGCGATATATCGTATGCGGAATTGCTTCACGCCCCGCACGCGTCCTGCGAGCTTCCCCGCATTAAAATCAAATGTGGTTTCTATCCAGCGGGGCAATGGGGCCACGTTCCACTTTCAATACAACTAGTTTTGTCACTATCGAGTTAGTGACAAAACTAGTTGTATTGCCTAGCTTGTTCAATGTAGCTCACGAATTTACTGATAAAATCTAATGTGCTTCAAACATTTTGATAGAAATTAAGATTAAGCGCCTTGTCTACCCAGCGGGGCCCTCGGTTATATTACGCTCAAGTACATAACCGAGGTAAGTTGTTAAGTACATAAAAGTAATACTGAACGTAAGTTGTTCCAATGTACCACTCGATTCATGTATTAACTTCCAGGAATCAAACAGGACAGGAGAAATCTAGCAGGAAAAAATTATCTATCCAGCGGGCCTTTTGTAATCGAAGTTCATAAAACACCATTGACCAATATACATTTGCTTTCTTCACTAATATTTATGACTTGCATGTTTTCTACATTTTATTTTACATAAAAAAATTATTTTTCAAAATAATTGATAAGGCGCTTGATAATGTAAGGTCATTGAGCATTGGGTATACCGATATTTTTGTTCTCTAAAAATCTCAACAAATACAATTTTAAAAAAAGAAAACAAAATAACGCAATGAAGACAACTACAGAAGCTGAATTTTTTTGGTTTTTTTTTTAAATATTTTCATGCATATGTATGATATTTCATTTTTTGAAGATGTATTTCTTTGATAAAAAAAATTTTTTTTTGAACTCAAATAAAACCGAAGCTAATGGTCCCACAGTTCATGTTCACACTGCTGAATTTAGTTGATTTGTTAGAAATTATTCGAAATTGTTTGAAAAAGTTTGTTAATTAATAAAATTGGGTAATTTTAGTTTAAACATTAAAAACAGTAATAATTAAACTGACTTGCAGTATTATAAATAGTGAAACTTGTAGGTCATCAAATGACTGTAAACTTGTAATTGATGACAATGTGATCACTTCAGACTCACAGGTTGTCGCGGGTTTTTCAGGACTTCTTTTTAGAAATCCCCATATTAACAACAAAATCTCTGCACACTTCACCTGATGCTGCAGTTTCTGCTTAAAGAAAATGTTTGCGATTTCGATTTTAATTTTGAACATGCAACCTATGTAGATATTATAAAGACTTAACTCCTTGAATGTAAAAAAGCCTACAGATTTATATGGTGATTCTGTGGACATTGTAAAGTCTATTATCCACATTGTAGCGCGTTATGGAAAATAGTAAGATAATACCGTTATTCAAAATGGTTAGTATATCTGACCCAAATGTCCTTTCCTTGGTATTGTTCATCAAATCGTTGAACTCCTTAGTAGTCTTAAGATGAGCTATAGGAATACTGATAAATGCTTTTGCTGACTGGACAGGTTCACTCAAATCTGTGTGGGTCCTTCCTCAAAAGACCATATTAGACACACTAATCTGCATAGTTCTCATATAATTTGACCATTACACGTTTGCTGTATGGACTTTTAAAAGAGACGACTCCTGAGTTTGTTTCGGTTTTCCTTCTTAGGGTAGTCAACTAGAAAACATCGGCCTCATTTAGTACAAATAGACGTGTAAGTGTTTGTAAAAAACCTATTTGCAAAATAAACATAATTTATCATAATCATTTGTATTGATCACAGAACAGAGAATACAGGTAGAAGTGCCCCTACACTGGCTAAGCACGGGAACCAGTGTCGCCAAACTCACACAATTGCATATAAAATCTTCTATTACAAATTACGGACACCACTTAGCACGTATTTTCCCACTGCTGGGCAAAGGCCTCCTTCCACTCTTTGCGACGATCACAATTCTTTGCTTTTTCTTTTCATTTAAGGAAGACATCCACGTCGTCCCGCCATCTCCTTCGTGGTCTGCCGCAGCCCCACTTTGCTATGTCTAGACATCGATCCTTTGTTTTACGTGCCCATAGCTCATTAGGCATGCGGCAGACATATCCTGCCCACTTCCATATATGTTGGGCAGCCTTTTGAACTACATCAACGATTTGCGGTTTTGGAGCGCAGTGTAGTATTCGTTTTTACTATTGACGTATATACAAAAAATACTCAAGTATCAAAACGTTTTTGTCCTACTATATCAGTTTCAATATTTATTTGATTTGATCTCATTTTCTCTTGGCGCATTTTCATTAGACTAACTTTATAAAATATATTAAAACGTATAATAATTATTGTGATTTAATAGCATCGTGTTTTATAATAATATAAATAAAACCATTAATAATAAGGCGTCTGCACGAAATGTAGTTGCTACTTGTTACATGAAGTATTTTTGCTCGTCTAACTATTCAGGCGTGGCAAATGTCAAAAATTAAAAATTATGTTTGTAAAAAAACTAGCAAGATCTCCGTCGCCTACTGTTGATTTTTGGAGGTACTAAATCAGGTACAAAATACTAGTTTGATTGTGTGCGTGTGGTGTGAGGGCCCGGTTGTTAAAATTCTTTCAAAATATGCTTAAGATTTAGTGAACATTCCCAAAGAAATGTGAAGCTTGAAATCAGAATATGTGAAAGTCAAATAAACGAGTTATGGACTGTTAAGGCGGGCCCTCAGTCCACACATAGAGGATTGAGTGCCCACCTGTACCGGATAAACTATGGACTCCACAAAAAAACTCTTCATGCTAAAATCTAAGTAAAATGCCAAACAAAATTTGTAGAAACAACATATTTTCGCAAAACACTCTCCTAATTTATATATCCTTGATCAAAACGGGCCCTCAATTCTCACTGACGTAAATTTTTACTACGCAAATAAAATGAAACCTTTAACTTACAGCTGCTGTTTGAAGCCCTATAAGCTACTAGATAAATTGTGAAAATTTGTGAAAGCAAGATCAGGTCACATCTTCTTGTTGTTTGAAAGTTACGACCTTGACAAAATTCGGCCTCTCAGTTCTCAATTTTTTCATGTTTTCGCTATATTACGCTTAACGTATGAGAGATACGATAAACACAAAAATGTCGCTTCATGTGAAAAAAAAAAATTGAAACAAATTCGGTAGAAGAAAGAATTAAAAAACCTTTTATTGTAACAAAAAAATCGAGTTTTACTATTATTCCTCGGAATTGGGACATAGGGTGTCCACAATTTTTTTGCGATGGTGCCATATATAAAGTTTTTATTTTCAATTCATGAAATATTTATATATTAAAAAAAAATGGACAAATATGTGCAGCCGTTCTTAATTGATGCCTTTACATACACTGGGTTTAAAATATATATATGGTATACGCTTTAAATGTAGATCAACTGATGCGTGACGTCGTGGGCACTCCGATCTGTCCCCATCATTCTCAAGTTGTGCCTGCTTACTGATAATTTGGTTGTTTAATTTATAAATCCAAATCCCAAAAAATTGAAGAATTTAATTTTTAAAATGAAATTAATAATAATAATAATAAATGTATAAAATATGTATTATATAATTTAAATAAATGGAATAATAATAATAAGACGAAGTTATCATGACGAATAACTACGGGAGATTTATTGTGAAGGACGGCACGGTTGACATCTGTCGGGCGTGTCACCGTCCGGGAGAATCAATTCGTCACATTATCTCCGGTTGTTCATAAACGTCATAATGGCGGGACCAAGTCTTGTATTGGAATGATTCTACCACGTACATTTAGTACGATTTTGTACTTTTTTGTACCCGTCTTTAAACTTTTGTACCTCACACGGTTTAAACGGAATTTCATGATAACCATGGCCCCGCCATTATAACGCGTTATTATGGCGGGACCATGCTTGTACTCCAAAACTATAACGAATTTCATCATTCTGATCAAACTAGTATTATGTACCTGATTTAGTACCTCCAAAAATCAACAGTAAGTGACTGAGATGTTAGTATTTTTTTTACAAAATTAATTTTTAAAGTTTTGACATTTTCAACGCCTGAATCCTTAGACGAGCAATAATACTTTATGCAAAATTCTATAAGCAACTACTTTTCGTGCAGGCGCTTTATAATTAATTATGTTTTATATAAGGGTCAACGCTGCGGTAAACGGGCGCACGCGTGAGCGCCTGTCGCGTGACTATGCACGTGTGTCGTGTGGAATCCGGTTTACACACGACACACGCCTTAGTACCTGCGCAGTGTCGCTAGTTCTACTTTAACCGTGTGGATGTTTTTTAGTGTCGATGGAGAACTTTAATGTATTATTACACAGCAAAAGGGGCGTGGGACGCGGCTACCCGCGACCGGTATCCGGTGAGCTCGAACGGAGCACTTTTGTATGGGACCGCGCGTGCGCCCGCTAAGGGCTTGTGTACACGATGCCACCGCCGCGCCGTCACCGCGCCACTATGCTGTTATAAACAGCATAGTGGCGCGGCGGCGGCATCGTGTACACGGGCCCTAACACACTATGTTATTTAAATCATATTACATAGGCCAGATAGGATAATTATTATTATCCGTTTTAATATATTTCATAAAATTATTACATGCTATTTAGATAATCTGTACATCCGATTTTTAAACTGTTTTAAACTATAATATGTATCAAGGATCTTATATATACTAGGGATAAACTGGATTGCTTACGGAGCAATATCACATACTCATTGTACAACATATGTTTCATTGACAAGCAAATGGGGAAAACGTTCCGATGCTCCCAACGAGAAAGAGGTGGTGTGTCCCTTTCTTACCCCTATTTTAACTAGGGTAACTATAAATTTACTATTTAAGTAAATTATTGATATTTTTGTCATTGAAGAATTTTAATATTAATTGATGCTGTAGAATTCTACTTATGGATGGCAAAGTACCATTCCTAACTGTCTGTGAACCCTGAAAAAATAGTTTAATTTACTAAGAAGTCAAAAGTAATTAAATTTCATTTTTATTAAATATTTTTAGTGGATAACATTTTATTTTAGCGATAAAGAGGAAGCTTTAATTTTAGTAATCTTACTTGAGACTCCCCAGTACAAGAACATATTTTGGGACCCATGACATAAAAAAGATCACGAAAAACATGATACACATAGTAGTTTATACCGTAAACGTTTCAAGGATCAGTTTTTTAGTAAAATTAGTTCAGATTGACGAATTTTTTTAATGAAATAGCTCGACCTGTGTTCGTACAGCTACGACAAGCGCGTATTTAATTCGGTTAGAGTGCCAGACGAAGCATTTGATACTAAATCCCTGTGCGTGCGCTTATGATATTCGTATTCTTTAACCTTTCATCCAATCATTATAATCATTTCAGCCCAAAGACGTCCACTGTTGGACATAAGGCTCCCCAAATGTCGCCACAATGAACGGTTCTGTGCGTTTCGCATCCATCGGATTTCCGCAACCTTTACCAGGTCATCGGTCTACCTTGTAGGAGGCCTTCCAACGCTGCGTCTTTCGATACGCGGCAGTCACTCCCAAATCTTTCGGCCCTAACGGCCATATGTTCTGCGAGTAATGTGCCCTGCCCATTGCCATTTTAGTTTGGCGATTCTTTGTGCTATGTCAGCAGCCTTGGTTCTCCTACGGATATCTTCGTTCAATTAATATGCAGTTAAAAACAAAACACACATTTAGGTTTTTTGTCATCGTGTTGATTTGATTAATTCAACTTATATACAATAATTACAACTTGAACTTCTATAGAATAGAATTGTCCTGTAATACGAACAAGTCTGTGGACAGACTAGTAGAAAGAGATAACATAGCCTTTTGTATCGTACTCTTCGGAACGTTTGTGAGGTTGTCGTGAGCAATCTAGATAGTTTATAAAATCTTTGCTATGTATACCGTCAGTGACAGTATCAAGGGTCAGTCTGAAACATAAACACAATAATTTTTACTTATAATTGTAATATTGTATTCTAAGTCAATTAAAAAAACAATTATAAATTAATCGAACAGAGATATTTTGAGCTTCTCATTAATTTGGATGAGCAAGATGAAAAGCCATCTATAAAAATATTCAAATTTCTTTATTGGCGCGAATTATACAATCTTATGAAATAACAATTATGAGTTTTTAGCGAAATATTTTCTAGTGAAGTTCAGTGGCCGAGCCTAGTGATGTGATATAAAAATGAAGCACTTTTATATCACAAGTGTCTACACAACTTTTGACAATATAGTCCTCTTTCAATCATTTCAATTATTGTAGTATGAAAATAGTGTAGAAACAATCACTTTTTTTAAAAGAGAAACATGTAGTTTCTTGCCAGTAAGTAGGTACTTGGATTCTTGATCCGAATAATTTATGGTTAATGAATATAAAAAAAAAAATATAAGTAGTATAAGTAGTTTTATTGTAAGTAATACTGAAAGCTTACTGAAAGAATATAGGCAGACTCTCAAGGAAAAGATTCTCAAGGAGAAGATTGTCAAAAAAAAACGGCTTCAGTTTAAACTGGATGTATCTCAAATTTTATCAATTATAATAATACAATTTATAGAGCGGAGCGAGCGAGCAGTGGTGGCCGAGTGGTAACGGCCGCGACTTGCGAGTCAGGAACATTAATTTGTGTAATTTATTTCATCACCACTGCTCTTAAAACGGTGAAGGAAAACATCGTGAGGAAACCGGCATGTCCTAGAACTAAAAATTCGAAGACATGTGACATTCACCAACCCGCACTGGACCCGCGTGGTAGATTAAGGCCCATTCCCTCTCTTAGAGAGGAGGTCTGTGTCCTGAACAACTATCGGATCACGATTGTGTTCGCTATGTTCTGTCTATTGGCAGTCTATATTCAATGTCTTTGCACATTAGCTTATTGCCAAAGTACAGCTCTTGAAAATTTTAGTATACCAAACACTAGTCTAAACACGGCTCTAGAATATTTTTAATAGGAGCCGTACCTACTACTTGGATTCTTGATCAGAATAATTTATGGTTAATGAATATTAAAAAAAAAATATAAGTAGTATAAGTAGTTTTATCGTAAGTAATACTGAAAGCTTACTGAAAGAATATAGGCAGACTCTCAAGGAAAAGATTCTCAAGGAGAAGATTGTCAAAAAAAAACGGCTTCAGTTTAAACTGGATGTATCTCAAATTTTATCAATTATAATAATACAATTTATAGAGCGGAGCGAGCGAGCAGTGGTGGCCGAGTGGTAACGGCCGCGACTTGCGAGTCAGGAACATTAATTTGTGTAATTTATTTCATCACCACTGCTCTTAAAACGGTGAAGGAAAACATCGTGAGGAAACCGGCATGTCCTAGAACTAAAAATTCGAAGACATGTGACATTCACCAACCCGCACTGGACCCGCGTGGTAGATTAAGGCCCATTCCCTCTCTTAGAGAGGAGGTCTGTGTCCTGAACAACTATCGGATCACGATTGTGTTCGCTATGTTCTGTCTATTGGCAGTCTATATTCAATGTCTTTGCACATTAGCTTATTGCCAAAGTACAGCTCTTGAAAATTTTAGTATACCAAACACTAGTCTAAACACGGCTCTAGAATATTTTTAATAGGAGCCGTGTTTGGCTCTTAATAAAGATATTCCAGTTTAAAGTTGGTGGGATTACGTATATTATGTAAACAGTACTGTTGTAATATCACATCACTAGTTAGTAAAACTAATGGTCACAACCCTAGTGAGTCATATTCTTCATTGTCGGTATAGGCGTGGCGGCCTAAGCAGTGTCTGATTAATCTCAATATTATGTACTTGTTCTAAGTCTAATAAATCTAGTATTCACTATATCAAGTGTTTCAATATAAACATTACATGGTGTCAGAAGTTAAGGAATCCAAGAAACACGAAGAAAGTCGCGAAAATGCAACATTCAAAGTCAGCGTCGACGGCCGGCAGCCATGATTTTGAACGTGTCGATAGTCTGAACAATGCAATTAAAGCCTTGCAAATCACCTCAGATTCCACAAATAACAATGCGGAAGCATGGAAACGCTGGTGGCAGCAATTTGAGCTGTATTTATTAGCCACAGGTCTGGACAGGGCAGGTGAAAAACGCAAGATCGCCATTTTACTCCATCTCATTGGTGAGAACGGTTTAAATATATTTAACACTTTTAACCTCAAAATAGAAGAGACCACGCTAGTGGATGTCAAAGAAAAATTCGACCATTTTTTTGAGCCAAGGAGAAACTTGACCATGTGCCGTTATAGTTTCTTCACAAGGAGACAGCAGAAATCCGAGTCCATCGAGGGATTCCTGGCAGATTTGGAAAACAAAAGTCAAGAATGTGAATTTGGAACGCTCAGGGAATCTCTCATCAGGGATATTTTTATCGCAAATCTAAATCTAGATTTAGCACATGTCCGTCAGAGATTGCTGCAGGAACCTGATCTGACATACCAGAGGATGCGAGAACTAGCAAGGACACTCATCGTTGCTCAGCAGGATGCAGAAAAGATGCTCAATGGTTCTACAAAAGAAAATACGGAAAATGTCATGCATCTACGTCGGAGGAGCCGTAGTCGAGGGGAACGTCGACAGCGAGCTTCACCAGTCGGTCAGCAGGGATCTGGCGCAGGGAAGTCACCCAACAAGGGAAAGCAGTCTCCCAACCCTGAAAAGCGCTCGAGGACGTGTAGCCGCTGTGGGCAGTCTCACCGCTACAAGTGCCCAGCGCAAGGAGTTAAATGCAGGTCATGTAAATCTTTTGGTCATTTTGCTAAGTATTGTTTTACAAATAGAAAAGTCAGTCGCTTAGTGTCATTTAGTCATAATAATAGTCAAGATAATTTTGTTGGAATTATAAGTCATAAGTCAAGTCAATCCAACAGTCATTTAAAGTCACATAAACATGTCAAGTCAATAGGCACACCGTCACACACTGTACACCTACACCGACAATCACAGTCAGGATGGTCATATAATGGCCAGTCACAGTCTAGGAATGATTCCGATGATGAGATTGGTGTCATATCTGAGAGATCTCATGTAGACTCACATTGTCATAAAAAATATTATAAGTCATGTCTCAATGATGAAAGTGGTGAAAATGTAATATCTGAGAGGTCTAGAAATAGCCTCGGTGATGAAAGCAATCACCAGTCTGAGAGATTCAGTGTCAAGTCAAAGAAGTTAAATAAATATAGTCTAAGTCAAAGTTCATATCTCGATGATGAACACAGACACATGTCTGAGGAATCACTCACAATCACAACAAAACCATTTCATCAAAAGTCATTTGTTACACTTAAAACAAGTACGTCAATTACATCACCACGAAGTCAACAATTCAACACAGTAGATACAACACAAAACAAATACTATTCTAATCAGTCATGGAACATAAACATTTTAGTAGGTCATACACAAATTAGTTGTATCATTGATTCAGGAGCTGATCTTAACATAATGTCAAAACAAACTTTTCTTTGTTTAAAACGTCATTCTCAAATGACACTTGTCAAATGTCAGATAAATGTCACTGGATTTGGTGGCAAGTCAATACCCATAATTGGTAAAGTCAATGTCAGATGCAGCTTAACCTTGAATAACAGTACTATTATAGAAAATATAGTATTTATAGTCGCAGATTTAGTTTGTCCAAATGTCCTAGGTCTTCCCACTTGTGAGAAATTAGGTATAATTAAAAGAGTTTTTTCAGTGTCAAAACAAGATTTTTGTCAACAAATTCTTACACAATACAATGATGTATTCCAGGGTCTTGGATGTCTACCTCCTGTCTGTCACCTGAAACTCAAACCTGATGCAGTGCCATGTGTGGATCCTCCCAGGAGAGTACCGTTTGCGTTGCTCGATAAACTTCGCGAAGAGTTGGATCGCATGGAAAGAATGCAGGTGATTGAGAAAGTCACTAAGCCTACAGAATGGGTGAATAGCATAGTAATTACTGTCAAGAGTTCAGGTCAGTTGAGAATTTGTTTAGATCCTAGAAATTTAAATAAGAATATTATAAGGGAAATCTATCCACTTAAGTCAATTGATGAGATAAGATCTCAGTTAGTTGGAGCTGAATGTTTCTCTCATTTAGATGATTTTTCAGGATTCTGGATGTTAAGATTAGATGAATATAGTTCTGATTTATGTACCTTTCAAACACCTTTTGGTAGATATAAATATTTAAGATTGCCTTTTGGTATAAATGCATCATCAGAAATATTTCAGAGAGTTATGATGAATTTGTTTGGTGATTTAGAAGGAGTCTTAATATTCATCGATGACATTCTTGTCTATGGACCGAATGAGGCCATACATAATGAGAGATTACATAAAGTCATGCAAAGAGCACGTCAAGTCAATTTAAAGTTCAATAAGTCTAAATGTAAATTTCTAGTTTCTGAAGTCTGTTTTTTAGGTTATGTTTTTAGTAAACATGGTGCTAGGGTCGATCAAGAAGAAGTAAAAGCAATTGTCAATATGCCTACACCACAAAATGTCAAAGAATTGCAAAGAATTTTAGGTATGATCAACTATTTAGGTCCCTTTATTAGCAATTTGTCAGAAAAAACTCAAATTTTAAGAAATCTTTTGAAAAAAGATTCAGTCTGGACTTGGGATGAAAATCACAGTAAATGTCTTAATCTGTCCTAGCTCAGAGGACACCGGTGTCCTCTCACATCCACGCCACTATAGGCCTTAATTCCGATGTTTAGAGTCTACTTTTGTATGAATAAGTTTGGTAGTTGTGGATCTACGTGTTAAGGGTTTAATAGATGAAATCACAAAGTCACCAGTCTTAGCTCATTATAACCCCAATATTCCATTAGTCTTGTCAGTAGATTCGTCTAAGTCAGCATTGGGAGCAGTCATTTTACAAAACAATAAACCCATTGCTTATAGTTCAAAAACACTAACAGAAACTCAGTCTAGGTATGCTCAAATTGAGAAAGAATTGTTAGCAATACAATTTGGTTGTGAAAAGTTTCACCAGTATGTATATGGTCATAGGGTAACTGTCCATACTGATCAAAAACCCTTAGTCTACTTATTTGATAAACCATTACATGATGTACCAGCTAGATTACAGCGAATGATGTTAACTTTACAAAAATATGATTTGAAAGTTATACATGTCCCAGGAAAGCAGATGTATATATCAGATACATTGTCTAGAGCAGCCTTAAAAGATCATTATATACCAGAGAATGAATCTGAAATTTTTTTTTTTTTTTTTTTTTTTTATTGATTTATTCAAGACAATTTACATAAATAATGTAGACATAATCTTCTGCCAAACTGCAGCACAGTTTGTCGGCAGAGTTCTCGTGGAATCATCTTTAGTAACTAATTGACAAAGATCACATTAAACATAAAATTGTATTTTAATATTTCTTATGGGCACTCGCCCGCCAGGCCAGCACAAGCAGCATTTGTGTACAATTTAATCGTCCGACCGCCGCCGCCGCCGCACCCCACCCGCGCTTGAAGGAGACAGGCAACCCAGCGCGAGCGGGACACGGCGGCGGCGGTCCGATCGACGACAGCACGCCGCACGCGCATAGGTACTAGCCCGGCCGGCAAGCGCCTCGTATATTACATAACTGACGTTAAGGACACAGACTTAGATAATGTTTATACAGGACACTTTTTAAGGAATTTCTGGAAACGGCTTCAGTTGTGATTCGCGTCGGTAATTTATTTAATAACGTTGGAATAAGCCATTTCCGCGTCCTTTGACCAAAATAATTATGTACTTTAGATACCGAATATTTGTTCTTTTGTGTCACTTTCCGGGTTGGACGGTTATGCACTTTCTTTATTTTGTACTCGTTTTTATTGTACTGTTCTAATATAATAGTTAATTTCAATTTGTCCTCTATGGGTAATATTTTACAAATTTTGAATAATTTTTCGTATTCCTTATTAATGTTGTGTTTGGTTGCCTTATTTGATAATAATTTTAAAAACCGAATTTGTAATTTTTTTATTCTGTTTAAATGTACTGGAAACGTCAGTCCATAACCACCCAAACCGTAATTTATTGTTGTTTCTACAAGTGCATGGTAAAGAATATATAGTACTCGCTTACTAACTACATACTTTAAATTATTAAGTTTCCCTAATACGGATCGCAGTCTATTGCATACGGTGTCTATGTGAGCGTCCCACGTAAACCGTTCATCGATTGTTAATCCTAGATATTTATATTTCGTTACACGCTCAATGCACTCACACCGACAGTTTAATTTGTTATTATGAAGGCATTCATACGAGTGGCCCTTTAGCGAGATACAGACATTTTTGGCTAACTTGTTATACGGAGACGATATTAGCATACATTTGGTTTTATTTATATTAATAAGAATACCATTATCGTGCGCCCATTTAACTACATTATCCAAATCATCTTGCATTGCCGACCTAATCAGTTCACAGTCCCGACCGCTGTATACCAAGCACGTATCGTCTGCATACATGTAAGTTTTACAGTTTTTAATGACGTTCACCATACTGTTGACGTGCATGATATACCCTATCGGTCCATAAACCGACCCGGTCGGCACTCCGTACTTGACTTTCCCAAGTTCACTTTCTACTCCTTTAACCATAACTTTTAGATATCTATTTTCTAGATATTGCCTGAACCATCTGTTTACAGGCCCTCGTATTCCACACTCAGCCATAGCCTGTAGCAAGCCCTCATGGTCCAGAGTATCAAAAGCTTTTTTAAAGTCAATAAATATCAATAGAACTACCTCTTTCGAATCTAGTGAGTTGTTTATGCTATCTGAAAACTTGCCTAGTGCCGTTGCTGTGCTTCTATTTGGCCTAAAACCGTGCTGCGCATCTGTTAATATATTATTGTTTTCTAGAAAATTTGCAATTTGGCCTATAATTACTTTTTCAACAATTTTATTAATTACACTTAAAATGGCAATGGGTCTATAATTGGTGTATTCTTTATATTTCCCTCCCTTGAATATTGGTCTTATTATTGAAATCTTTAATTCATTAGGATATACTTGTCGTTCCAGACATTTATTAATGAAATGTGCAATGACTTGGCTAATTGGATATTTAATATTTTTTAAATCTTGTACTCTAATATTATCGGACCCTGGGGACTTGCGGCAGCTTAACTTATCTATTATTGTACATATATCTTTAGGGCAGACTTTTTTAAATCTAAAACTCACATCACTTTCTGTAACATATTCATTTCTGTCATAAAATAATCTGTTACACAAATGCTTCTGCTTTAATACATCAATTTCATTAGTGAATGTTTCACAAAAATTGTTACATACCACATCCAGTTTCTCATTACCTCTTATAAAATGTTTTAATATGACGTCATCAACATTTAGTTTTTTTCTGCCTAGCCACTTGTTCGCACACTCCCACACCTTTCTCATGTCTCCGTTGCAGTTTTTTAACTCTTGTCGCCTGTGTGCATTTCTAGCAACATTTACAGCTTTATTAGCTTTATTTCGACATTTTGTGTACTCTAATCGCAGTGACATATTTTTGGGATTAGCTTTCCATTTTCGGAACAATGCATCTTTATGTTCGAGTAATTTTTGCAGGTTTTTATTAACCCAGGTGTTAGATTCCCGTTGTTTACTTAGCTTTACTGTTTTCGATGTTCTGTATATGTTGCTAAAAGTGTCGCACAGTAGCCGGTACAGTTCCAAAGGGTCATCAATACACATGAAATTTTTCCATTCCACATTACACAACTTAGTTTTTACCGCTTCATTGTTAAGCGTAGTGCGAGAACATGGAGGCATCAGCTGTTTATCTATTTCAATCGAGAGACCCGTTAAGTAATGGTCGGATACTTTAGTCGTCAGTACATAGGCGTGCAGCTCGCCGGCGGGTCGCGCCATTCGCACAAAAATATGATCTATGCATGATGTCACTCGTCGCTCCGATAGAACTACCTCACGCGTAACATCTTGAATGCAACATTCCAGACCTAATTCACTCAGGGTGTCCAGATATTCATTTGCGCGTGAGTCGGTTTCTCCCTGCAGTATGTTTATGTTGCAGTCTCCCATAAACACTATGTCATTTCCATTAGGTATCTCATACAATAATTTCTTGATTTCGTTTACAAAGTGTGTTTTATTCATATTTGGAGGCCGGTAAGTACTTATTATGTCAACTTTTTTGCCTTTCGTAACTATTTGACCATGTATAAGTTCACAGTATAGGTTATGTTTTTTTATCATTTCAAACTGCAGGTGTTCCCGTATATAGATTATTATGCCACCTCCTCTTCTTTCCTCTCTAGTTAAATAATATGAACTGTAACCGTTTATTTCATAATTGTAAACTTCCTCTTCTTTAATATTTATTTCGGTTAAACATATAACTTCCAGGTTAGGCAAACAGTCTTTTATGAGTACAATAAATTCATTGAAATGCTTCTTTAACGAACAAATATTCATATGTATGATATTTAACTTATTTTTTGCTTGCGTTACATGATCTATCCATTGTTTTGTAGATTCATATTTTGAGTATGTGATATCTTGTAAGTTTTCAGTGTCCATGTTTATATTACGGGAAATTAAAACCTTTTAATTTATTTATTTAGTTTTATATTATCTGACTTGTTTTATATATGTATAAAGCAAAAGATATTTAGGTATATAATTACTCTCCGTTCTTGCTGTTAACATATAAGTATTTGTTTATATCACTATCACAATAGATATTATACACTTTCTTCTCGTTTTCACTCTTTTTAGTTAAAATCTTTCCATCTTGTATCCATATAAACTTGAAGTCGTCTTTCAGCTTCTGTTTTGTTGTCCAGAATAGTTGACGCATTTGACGCGTAAGATTTTCGTTAATATAGATGCGGGTGTCATCATTGTTGTTGTAGATTGAGTGGTTTGTCAGATGTTGTTTTCGGCTTTTTAGCCATTGCGTGCGCGTTTCTCTGTTACACATCTTTACTATAATTGGTGTACATGGTCCCTCACCTCTGACTCTCCATACCTTTTCTATGCCGTCTACTCTCAGCTTCAGTTCCTTCGCAATCTTTTCTACTACTTCTTTAATATTCTCACCATCCTGTTTTCGCACATTAATTAACTCAATATTTAATTTCAACTCCTTCTGCTCCAACCAGCCAATACGATCTTCCAATGACTTATTATATTTTTCCAAAAATATACCTCTTTGTATGAGGTCCTTCATCCTATTTTCATTTTTGAGGTTAGAATCAATCAGTTTTAGGTGCGCCTGATCTAGTTCTTTGTGTTTCCCTTCTAGGTTTTTCACAATATTTTCTGTGTCGTAGTTTTTAGTTTTTATTTCCACTACCTCCTTTTTAATCTCCGTGATGTCGGCTTGAATAGCTGTGTATTTCTCATCCTGCTGCTGTTTCATGGTGGCCAACAGGGTATGCATGGCCTTCATTTCTTCACGGAAAGCACTAATTGTTTCGTTCAGTTCACCCGTTGAGCAGCAAGGTTTGAATCTTCTACTCTCCGGCGATATTAGAGAAGTATCACTATCCGAATCCTTATCATCCCACTTTTTCTTGCTTTGCCTCGCGGTAACCCATTCCTTATCTTTTTTCGAAACTAAGTTCGGATCCGATACGGTTTTGGGTACTTTAGTTGGTGTTCTTTGCAAATTTAACATTTCGACAACGTATTACGATAAAGATAACGCGACGTCGCGGAGCGATGTAATGTGTAGTTCGCACGTCTACCCTCGAGAGTGACCCACGAGAACTGATGAAATGTCTTGTCATGTCAATTTAATGTATTCAAATTTAGCTGTCACAAAGGAATACAGTGCAAAACTGTTGCAACATACAAATAAAGATGAAACTTTGCAATTGTTAAAGAAATACTATTATGAAGGTTGGCCAAAAAATAAAAATAAAATCAGTCCATTGGCAAAACCATTTTGGAGTACACAAGCTGAAATTCATGTAGTCAAAGATTTGTTGTTTAAAGGTTCAAAATTAATAGTACCTCAGTCTATGTATAAGGAAATGTTGGCTAAAATTCACGAAGGTCACCAAGGTATAAATAAATGTTTAAAAGTAGCAAGAGATACTTTGTATTGGCCAAGCATGTCAGCAGATATTAAAAATGTGGTAGAACAGTGTCTCATATGTGCAAAATATAAACCTTGTAATCAAAAGGAACCACTACAAAATTTTGAAATAAATAAGTATCCATGGCAACAAGTTGGTATTGATTTAATGTATTTTGATAACCTTACATATTTAATTGTCACAGATTATTATTCTAAATACATAGAAATAGCTTTGTTAAATGAAAACAGTACAGCCAAAAATGTAATTACACATTTAAAGTCTATTTTTGCCCGTCATGGAATACCTTTGTCATTAGTGTCAGATGGTGGACCTCCTTTTCAGTCATTAGAATTTAAAAATTTTCTACATGAATGGGACATAGAACATAATGTAACTAGTCCATATCATTCACAGTCAAATGGTCAAGCAGAAAGTTCAGTCAAAATAGTCAAAAATATGTTAAAAAAATGTAGAGAAAATTCGTCTGACCCATATATAGCCTTATTACAATATAGAAATACACCTAAGAATAACTTACCATCTCCAGCACAATTGTTAATGTCTAGGAATTTAAGAGATAACATTCCAATGTCATACAAAAAATTAAAACCAAAAGTTGTAACATTTAAAAATTATAAAGAGTGTGTCAATAAGAATAATGAAAATAAGTCAAAGTATTATAACAAAAATACTAAGTCATTGTCAATATTATATCCCAATGATCATGTCTACTTCAAAAGAAAACCAAATTATAATTGGGAACAGGCCATTGTCAAACAAAGGTTGTCAGGTAATAGGTCATATATCATTGAGGATGTCAATGGAGTTAGGTATAGGAGAAACAGAATTCACCTAAGGCACAAATATTCTCCTATGTTATCCAACTCGTCGCAGGGGAGAGAGGAAGGTGATAGTCAGGAGTCAGCACCTCAAGAATCCTCATCTCAATCCATAGGTCAAAAGTCAACCCGTTATGGTAGAATTGTAAAGCCAACTAGAAGGCTAATTGATGAAATCAATTAAATGTACTAAAGTGTATTTTAGATTAAGTCATATTTAAGCCAAGATGTTTTGTATTGTAAAACTAAATAAGTACTTGTCAGATACTTTGTATTGTCAATTGAATTTAAGTCAAGTCCGTCCACAGCCTATGTTACATTGTTTGTTAAAGGTTAATTTGAACTTAACAAGGGGGATGTTGTAATATCACATCACTAGTTAGTAAAACTAATGGTCACAACCCTAGTGAGTCATATTCTTCATTGTCGGTATAGGCGTGGCGGCCTAAGCAGTGTCTGATTAATCTCAATCTAAGAACCTAGTTAAAGAGAAAATCTAGAGAGAGAGAGAGAATCTAGTTGTTCTAAGTCTAATAAATCTAGTATTCACTATATCAAGTGTTTCAATATAAACATTACAAGTACCTATTTATCTTGTTTTAAAGTTTAAAAATCAATAAACGCATCAATAGGCGAATGACCACGGATCTTATATATCCTAAGATATCACGTATTGTCAATGTCAATAGATACTAATGTCTATCCAAAGATTTTATAAACTATAAGATCCTTGTGTCTATCTATCTGCAATCAGAATATGCAAGATCCTTTAGCGCAATAGACTAAAGAAGATTTCTCGGATTGTTGAGTTAGTAGTATGACATTATAATTTTGACCATTATTGACGACAACTATTTATTATGTTTATAGATAATCTTGTGTGTGTTTTTACTACTAGTGCATAAAGATTTAATAAATAAATTTCTGAAAGAGCATACTTGAAGGTAGCGACAACTGTGACGCCACATAAAAACTATGAAGAAATACAAAATCCTTTACCACGCAATCAGAATTCTCCGCGCGATTTGAATATATACAACAGCCCGAAATCAACTATCAAGCAGTTGCACACCAGACATTACCCCGTCTGGTCGGAGGAGGGGATTTTACTCTCTGTTCCGCATACCTCCAAAGCGATAAAATAAATTTGGAAGCATAACTAACATTTTGTGTATTATTGACTTTTTCTCGGTCCTTTCCTGACAGAGTAGTACCGTATAATGTAATATACCAATAAATAAACCTTTACTCGTTCTTGTATTGTATTGGTTATTTTATTAGCCTTTATTTTCCCACTGCTGGGCAAAGGTCTCCCTCCACTCTTTGCGACGATCACAATTCCTTGCTTCTCATTCCAATTCTTAAGGAAGACATCCACGTCATACCGCCATATCCATCGTGATCTGCCGCAGCGCCGCGTTGGTGTATCTGGAAGCCGATCCTGTGTTTTACGTGCCCACATCTTGTTAGGCATGCGGCAGATATATCCTGCCCAGTCCCATGTACGTTGGGCAGCCTTTTGAAGTACATCAACGATTTGCGTATTGGAGCGCAGTGTAGTGTTCGTCTTCACAATGGACGCAAATTAAAAAAACAGTCAAGTATCAAAACTTTTATCTCCTACTATGTCAGTAATACCACAATCAATTTGTTTTTATTGGACCTTATTTTCTCAGACCGCACTTTCATTAGACAGACTATAACATGTATTAACTTTATGAAATATATTAAAATGGATAATAATAATTATCCTATCTGGCCTATGTAATATGATTTAAATAACATAGTGTGTTAGGGCCCATGTACACGATGCCGCCGCCGCGCCACTATGCTGTTTATAACAGCATAGTGGCGCGGTGACGGCGCGGCGGTGGCATCGTGTACACAAGCCCTTAGCGGGCGCACGCGCGGTCCCATACAAAAGTGCTCCGTTCGAGCTCACCGGATACCGGTCGCGGGTAGCCGCGTCCCACGCCCCTTTTGCTGTGTAATAATACATTAAAGTTCTCCATCGACACTAAAAAACACACACACTACACAGGTACTAATGCAGGTTGCGTGGTAACTGCGCAGGTACTAAGGCGTGTGTCGTGTGTAAACCGGATTCCACACGACACACGTGCATAGTCACGCGACAGGCGCTCACGCGTGCGCCCGTTTACCGCAGCGTTGACCCTTATATAAAACATAATTAATTATAAAGCGCCTGCACGAAAAGTAGTTGCTTATAGAATTTTGCATAAAGTATTATTGCTCGTCTAAGGATTCAGGCGTTGAAAATGTCAAAAATTAAAAATTAATTTTGTAAAAAAAATACTAACATCTCAGTCACTTACTGTTGATTTTTGGAGGTACTAAATCAGGTACATAATACTAGTTTGATCAGAATGATGAAATTCGTTATAGTTTTGGAGTACAAGCATGGTCCCGCCATTATAACGCGTTATAATGGCGGGGCCATGGTTATCATGAAATTCCGTTTAAACCGTGTGAGGTACAAAAGTTTAAAGACGGGTACAAAAAAGTACAAAATCGTACTAAATGTATGTGGTAGAATCATTCCAATACAAGACTTGGTCCCGCCATTATGACGTTTATGGTTGTTCTCGTCTGGCTAACGGCGAGTATTTGCATAGGCACGACCTTGTAGCCAAGATTATCCATCAGCAACTTGCTTTGAATCGGGATCGGAAGTGCCGTACTACAGGTATGAGCCCGACCCAGTTCTTGATAATGGTCATATCACGTTGTACTGGGATCGGTCCATCATCACTGACAGGACTATTGTAGCCAATATGCCTGATATAGTGGTGGTGGATCGAAACGAGAGGCGTGCAATGATTGTTGACATATCCGTTCCGCATGACGAGAACCTCGTGAAAGTCGAGAAAGATAATTAATCAATAACATTAATTAATCAATAACATTATTTAAAATCCCTGACTTCTAAACTAGGTTTATGTACCTGTATCTTAGAAGCCAGTGAAACCACCAGTGAAAGCCAGTAAACAAATTAAGTATATTGACTTGGCTCGCGAGGTTGTCGACATGTGGGAAGTGGATTCGGCGATCATTGTACCGATAGTCGTGTCGGGTAATGGCTTAATAGCCAAGAGCCTCGACCAACACCTTAGGAGGCTCTCGTTAGGCGGCTGGATCAAGGGCTTGATTCAGAAAGCGGTACTCCTGGACACGGCTCGTATTGTTAGGAGGTTCCTTTCTCTGGAGCCCTGACCGCCGATAGCTTGGACCCTGTTCCCGATACCGGTGGGACACTATTTTTTATATTTTTAAATGTTTTTTTTTATATGTAGATATGTTAAAAATATTTAAAAATTTAAAAAATATGTGATACAATAAATAAAGGGAATAATAATAATATTTCCACAACTATCACACAACACCGTCTAGTCCCAAGCTAAGCAGAGCTTGTGTTATGGGTACCAGACAGCTGATAAACATACTTATATATTTCTAAATACATACATATTATAGATAAATAACACCCAGACACAGAACAAATGATCGTGCTTATCACACAAACATTTGTTCTGAGTGGGAATCGAACCCACGACCTCCGGCATAGCAGTCAGGGCCACTAACCACTAGACCAACAGGCCAGTCAAAAGTATCTCTCATACGTTAAGCGTAATATAACGAAAACATGAAAAAATGGAGAACTGAGAGCCCGAATTTTGTCAAGGTCGTAACTTTCAAACAACAAGATGTGACCTGATCTTGCTTTCACAAATTTTCACAATTTATCTAGTAGCTTATAGGGCTTCAAACAGCAGCTGTAAGTTAAAGGTTTCATTTTATTTTCGTAGTAAACATTTACGTCAGTGAGAATTGAGGGCCCGTTTTGAACAAGGATATATAAATAAGGAGTGTTTTGCGAAAATATGTTGTTTCCACAAATTTTGTTTGGCATTAGCTTAGATTTTAGCATGAAGAGTTTTTTTGTGGAGTCCATAGTTTATCCGGTACAGGTGGGCCATCAATCCTCTATGTGTGGACTGAGGGCCCGCCTTAACAGTCCATAACTCGTTTATTTGACTTTCACAAATTCTGATTTCAAGCTTCACATTTATTTGGGAATGTTCACTAAATCTTAAGCATATTTTGAAAGAATTTTAACAACCGGGCCCTCACACCACACGCACACGTTTGATTAGAATGATGAAATTCGTTATAGTTTTGGAGTATAAACATGGTCCGGGCCATGGTTATAGTGAAATTACGTTTATACCGTGTGAGGTACAAAAGTTTTAGAACGGGTAGAAAATAGTACAAAAACGTACAAAATAAACGTGGTAGAATCATTCCAATACAAGACTGGTCCCGCCATTATGACGTTTATAATATATCAGAATCGCAATTTATTTGGAACGAATGTACTCCTACACATAATTCATAAAGCCGAATTTTGTAAAGAAGCATAACTGAATTAAAAAGATATAGACAACTTTAGAGGGCCGTGCTGAGCGAACTTGGAAATTGGTCATATTTTAAAATTTAGCCAGTAATATGAGAAACTAAAGCGGTACATATGTTATTTACCAAACATCAATTATTTTTTAATAGTTTTTGGCTAAGGCTGTTTTGTCTTTTTTAGATATTTTCATAAAAATGTTTTTTTCAGCACGGCCCCCTATGCATACCTATATATTATTTGTTATTACAAATTCATAATATCTATTGCGGTAAATATAACGTGTTAATAGAGTACATGCCTTGTGTTGAAGAATTTTTTTAGTACGCTTTATACTTTTCAAGTTACACGGTGTGCATCTGGATTGAGGGCCCATTTTTTAAATCCTTACGAAACGAATTAAAATTTACAGGGAATTTAGTTAAAAATTAGTAAAACGTAAAGCAATGACTCATAAATTTCTTAAACGTAAATTTAAAATGTTATGATTAAATAACGTGGGCCCTCAATCCAGACGCTTGCATAATGACGCATAGTCTAAATCTCGGAAAGTACTATGTCTGGGTAAATAATTTTTATTTAGGAATTTAGTTAAGAATTTCTTAAATATTTTAAGAAATTCTCAAATCTGTAGAATATCACATTACAGATTTATGGCGATTTATCTTGGGCCCTCAATTCAGCAATGTCATTTTTAAAGAATCTGCAAAAACTTAATTTATTTCACGAAATCCATCATACGATTTTAATAATATTTTAGTTAGATATCTCTATGAATTAGTAAAAAAGAAATAATGACCCAAAAGTTAATCGATAAAAAGTAAATGAGAGTTGAATTTTACTGAAACGTCTGAACTGAGGGCCCAAGATTTTCGGCTTTATTAACTAGACTTTACCTCATTGATTAAAGCAAAGAAGATTGAGGTTTTTAACTATTTTTTAACTAAATCCTGACGTGTCGTCCGTTTTTCTAAATGCTATATTTTAAAAGAAAACCGATTTTTAATTTTGTATGGGAGAAAATTTTGTAGGGTGTCCATACTGTTCATCATATCTATACATTTTGTAAAGCGTAGACTAAAATTCTTATATTTGCAGATAAAAGTATTCAATTTGTACGATGATCTTATTTGTTTTTGTATTGTCCTAGATGCCTAAAGCAAATAAAAAAGTTAAGAAATGTTAAATAGAAAAGTTAACGTTGCTTTATACGTTCAATACGTTCAAAAGCGGTCGAATTGATGTGATGAAAGATTTGACTCAGTCTGGTAGGCCATCAACGTCTTCAACTGCAACGAAGAAAACAGTGACTGAAAATCCTCTTTAGAATTTGAAAGAGATAGCTGCTGAACTTTCTGTGTCTCAATCGACCCGTATAGTTTGAAACAATCACATCCGGAAACATGTCGCCGGCCCAAAAGACCTAAATTTTCTCTAAAAACTTAATCGCATATGAGCCGGGCTGAGGACGATTCGATTCCAGCCTTGAAAGAGCACACTTTGAGAAGGATAAAATTCAACATTTTGTGTATTATTGACCTTTTCCCGTGATTTTCTTGAAAGAATAGTAAAATACCAATAAATAAATCTTTACTCGTTTTTCTATCGTATTGGTTATTATAGCTATCCAGTATTGTTCTACTGCTGTGCAAAAGCCATCCACTCTTTCTAATGGTCTCAGTTCCTTACTCACATTCCATTTCTTAAGAAAGACATCCAGGACGGTTGGCAAACCTTGAGTTTAGATTTTTAGATGTTAGTCAAAGACCAAGTCTGTATACAATAGGTCAAATGAGTAGAATACACGTGTCCATAAGCTTACGCTTCAGTGATTTCCTTCATAGACCAGTAACTTTTTCAGGTATTTTCTGTTCGACCCGTTATTTCTTTGTCCAATTATGTGGCCCAAAAAGGGACTACTTGGCCCAAGTAGATAATAATATATTCTGGAACGTATTGTATATTCTGTCCGCCTACGTGTACGTTCCTTTTGGAGCTGTTGGTTATGATTTTGGTACCTTCAACATGTTTATATTTAGTCCAACCAGCATTTGCTCTAGTCCTGTGGCTGTAAGAGAGAACAGCACAATATTATCAGAGAAACGCAAATTAGTTAACTTGCCGATGACAATGCCCTTCTCTTCCCATTCGACTGCTAATGTCTGAAAGAATTGGTGAATAACTTTGAGGACAATGGGACGCCCTGTTTGACTCCCCTAAGAGTTTTAAACATAGGATCTAATCTCTCTAACTTGCTGGAAGTATGTGTGGATTCTATTTTTGTGTTGGTAAGGGAATTGAATATTGCTGAGTGTGTGATGCTGTTAAAAGCGTATTGGTTGAGTATTTCTAAACATTTTTTGTTCTTCAAATTAGGAATATAGTTCGTCAAAAAAAATTATACGGTTGTCACGAATACAAAAAAATACCCAAGTATCAAAGATTTTTTTTCCTTGTATGATAGTAATACCATATTCATTATTTTTTAATTTGACTTCATTTTCTCAGGTCGCGCTTTCGTTAGACAGACGCGATAATTTTTATAATACTTGTTTATCTATTTTGACTTTTGACTATTGTGACTTAAATTCTGATTTAGACTTTAATCACAGAAGAAGTGTAACAGGTATGTAACACGTTAAGGTCCTTGCTTCCATCTAGTGCCGTAAAACAGTAACCGTTTACAATTTTATGACATTTCTTTCCCTCAGGAGCATGTTCGATACAACAATTACGATCAAACACGTTTTTTTTTATTATTTATTTATTTATTTAAACTTCATGTACAGTAGTGGTACATAGGCGGACTTAAGGCAACAAGGCATTCTCTACCAGTCAACCTTTGGGTTAAAAAAGAAAACACTGGTGTGGTGTGGTGTGGTGGGTGTGGTGTGGTGTGGTGGTGTGGTGGGTGTGGTGGTGTGTGGTGTGGTGGTGTGTGGTGTGGTGTGGTGGTGGTGTGGTTATTGATATAAACTAGTGCTTGACTGCGATCCCACCTGGTAGCAAACAGTGACGCAATCGTTGATGGTGAGGCGCACTAGTTTATTGAGAGCCTATTCACTCTAGCCTCGATTATTTCGGAAGGGAAGACCGCAGCAGGCAAATTGTAATCGGAAGGGAAGACCGCAGCAGGCAAATTGTTCCAAATCCTCGATGTACGGGGTATAAACGACGAAGCAAAACGCTTAGTCCGGACCGTAGAGGTTTCAACAACGTAAGGATGGATACTCGTCGTACGTCGAACTTAACATAATTACCGTTTTATAAATAAATCTTATAAGTTATTAAAGTATTTAATTTGACGGCGAAGAAGAATAGAAGAAGTCCAAACCACTTCAGTCATGACTCCTACAGTGACATTCTGAATCCCAATCCTCGATAAGGGCTGGGTTAATAGATTAGATTGGTTTTTATTATATATTTGATTTTTCTTTAAACTTTATTAACATTTGGTTCTACCGTATTACATACTTATACTAAAAAAATGTTTACCAACGTGATATTTTTTCGCTTGTTTTCCCTATTCCTTTCAAACGGCTTTGCTTTTAAGAAATATTTTATTTTATTTTTTTATAGGTATTTTTTTTTTTACAAAAAAAATTTTTTTTTTCGATTGTATACATTTAATTCAAATGAAAAGATTTTACTGCGATGACCTGATTTAAGGTTACATACTAATATAAGAATTTTAGTCTACGCTTTACAAAATGTATAGATATGATGAACAGTATGGACACCCTACAAAATTTTCTCCCATACAAAATTAAAAATCGGTTTTCTTTTAAAATATAGCATTTAGAAAAACGGACGACACGTCAGGATTTAGTTAAAAAATAGTTAAAAACCTCAATCTTCTTTGCTTTAATCAATGAGGTAAAGTCTAGTTAATAAAGCCGAAAATCTTGGGCCCTCAGTTCAGACGTTTCAGTAAAATTCAACTCTCATTTACTTTTTATCGATTAACTTTTGGGTCATTATTTCTTTTTTACTAATTCATAGAGATATCTAATTAAAATATTATTAAAATCGTATGATGGATTTCGTGAAATAAATTAAGTTTTTGCAGATTCTTTAAAAATGACATTGCTGAATTGAGGGCCCAAGATAAATCGCCATAAATCTGTAATGTGATATTCTACAGATTTGAGAATTTCTTAAAATATTTAAGAAATTCTTAACTAAATTCCTAAATAAAAATTATTTACCCAGACATAGTACTTTCCGAGATTTAGACTATGCGTCATTATGCAAGCGTCTGGATTGAGGGCCCACGTTATTTAATCATAACATTTTTAATTTAAGTTTAAGAAATTTATGAGTCATTGCTTTACGTTTTACTAATTTTTAACTAAATTCCCTGTAAATTTTATTTCGTTTCGTAAGGATTTAAAAAATGGGCCCTCAATCCAGATGCACACAGTTACACGGGGGCCGTGCTGAAAACCTTTGGCTGGCACGGCCCCCTTTTTTGCATATTTCTTCAAAAGTACAGAGGTACATTGAAAAAGAAAGCGGTACATATGATCATAGAAGCGAGTACATTCGATTGGTGAGCACCTGAAACGGAGATTCTGCGGGGCCTTACTGGGCAAACGCACGTGTTTATTACTAACTTTTACTAATTTTTAAATAAATTTCCTTTAAATCTTATTTTGTTTCGTTTGGATATAAAAAATGGGCCCTCAGTCTACATGTACACAAAGAATAATAAATAAAAACTATTACAAATGGACAAAAAAATTTATTAGTTAAAATAACTATCTACTAAAAGCAATAATATAATTATTATCTAATAATCATGACGTCATAATTAATTAAAAATAACAAAAAACTCGTGACATTTTTTTTGAAGGTTATAAATGTAAAAAAATCTGACAATCCACATATCGACTAAGCTCTTGATCGGACGGCACAACGCTGTGGTTGTGGTTTGCAGTTACTGTCGCAGTTTGCATCAGCGGGAAACGAGTAGGTACTCCCCGCACAGCCTTGCCTCGCGTCGTGTTTTTTCATTCGCTATGATGAAGTATGCGTCAAGGGTTGAGAAAGATTTAGATCTACTGACCACGGATGCGTAGCTTCATAGACACGTATTCGTCGTTGAATACTCCGGACTTCAAGTACGATGAAGCTTACATACAAAACTATGTATGAAACTTAGTCGACAAAGTGGCAGCTTCATACCGGTGTGTCTTTACCGCTTAGTTGACAGTTTCATAGTTTTGTACGAGTATGTACCTAAGCTTCACACAAGCGTACACCATGCGTATTTAAAATAACAAATACGCGTCTATGAAGCTGCAGGTCAATAGACAGTAGGCCTATTTGAAGATGGTTTTTAGCTATGGCAAAATCAAGTGATGATAGAGCCACTTACAGCAAAATTGTTTGCTCCAATAAAGAGACCAAAGCGCCATTAAAGACTGAGACGCATCGTCACTACTAGATAAGGTACTGACGATAATGTGATTCTATTCAGCGGGGCCCCTCGAGTTAGAGCGATAAAATTAGTAGCATTGCTTTGCTTGTTCAATGTACCTCACGAATTTATTGATAAAATCTAACCAGCGGCCCTCGGTTATCTTACGCTCGGAGTACATAAAAGTAATACTGATCGTAAGTCCCACCAATGTACCTCTCGATTCATATATTTATTATTCTAGATTTCTTTATGAGTCTAGCCAACAGATGTTGAGTGAGCGCATGCAGGAGGCTTGTGAGTTGGTGGACTTGGTGAAGTACAATGCTGAGTCTTTGACTAACCATCTCACCTGTAGTTGTGCCCACACCGCCACCTCCCATGTCTCAGCATGAAAATTCAAAGTCTTCTAAATGTGAACCTCATACTACAGAATCTATAAAATATTGTCAAAGTAACATTTTGGTGTATTCGGATAGATTAGGAACAGGTTTTGGTTCATTGCTAAATAACCATTGCAAACATAACATTGTGAATCATTGTTACCATAACTTGCATTTTAATGAGCTTGTTTATAAAATTAAAAACAGACAAATAAATGAGCAGACCACAGTGGTACTTTTGATTGTCCATCCAGGCCATGTCCATGTAGGCCTATATGAAATAAAAACATTTTGACTTTGACTTTGATATATTAACTTCTGGGAATCTTTAATAGGATAGGAGAAATTCAGCAGGAAAAATTTGTCTATCCAGCGGGACCTTTTGTAATCCGAGTTCATACGTGCAAAAAAAGCACACCATTGTTATGTACTACCAATGTACCTTTGATTTATTCATTAACATTAATGTTTTTTGCAAGTACCGAGAGCCCCGCTGGATAGACAAGGCGCTTAATTGTAATTTCTATCAAAATGGTTGAGTTACATTGGATTTTATCAGTAAATTCGTGAGGTACATTGAACAAGCAAAGCAATGCCACTAGTTTTATCGCTCTAACTCGAGGGGCCCCGCTGGATAGAAACACATTTGACGACACTCTTCATATATCCTAAGCTTGTCACTGAGTGTCACCGCTTGTGTCAAAAAAATAGGAAGCGTGCAAGAACAGCAAAGGCTAACAGAGGCGTAGCGTGGACTAATTCAGACGTAGGCAAAGACATAATATTGAGGCCTTTTTCTCTCATAATAATTCGAAAAATATAGTATGAAATGTAGCTAAACTTCGCTTTAAAAAGTCGCTTGCGCGGGAAATCTTTGAGTGCGAGGCCGTGGGCCAAGAAACGTGATGCCACTGATGGCTAATACGAAAGACTCAATGGCATATAGGTATTATAAGATTAAGTTCCGAATTTTAAACACTAGAGTAGGTATAACCCAGACTAAGCAGTGCAAGCTCCCTAACGACAGCATTTGTACTCGGCAAACATTTCACGAGTAGTAATAGCATCACCAGTCCGATATGAAGGTTTTCTGTTCCATGCTCAGGCTAATGTTACCACCATATCGCAGGCCATATATTGAACTTCTTGCATCCAGCTTCTGTCTTACTAGGTTCACCGTCAATTATAGCTTTGAAGGAAAATGGTTTAAACGGCCAACCACCGCCTTCGTAAAACTTACTCATGAATTCTACCCTGAAAACAGCAAAAAAAAAGACCTCAATCCTTGTGTGCATTTCAGAAATAATTATCACCAGACTATTCCAAACAAATATTCATTTCAAGTTTCAATTGTTAAGAATTCATGTATTATTTTTTTACATAAAAATAGTAATCAAGTTTTGAGCGAATGTGAACTAGACTAATCAGCTAATGAAAGTCAAACCTTTCTAACTAGATGGTAGTACGGTGAGTTTACCTACTTTTTAGTAAAATAGTTTAAATATTAATTAAGTACTAAACTTTTCATCTATTTTCATCTATTATTCTATATAGAATACTAGTTGCTGCCTGCGGTTACACCAGCGTGATTGTTGAAATGTATCCCAAGGGAACAGATTCTCGGGATAAATAACACCCTTTGAGCTATTCCAGGTTATGGTCTACCGCTTTACCAAGTTTCATTGAAATCCATTCAGTAGTTTTTGTGTGAAAGAGTAAAAAACATCCATATATATTTCAGCACTAGCTTTATACCAAGTATAAATATAATAAATATAAATAAGTAATAAAAATGGATAGCATTCTCATACAAAGCTCGTATTAAAAAAAATCATTAATATTAAATACAGTTCGTTCGACGGATCTTGGCACTCCTGAAGTTAGACTCTGCGAACTTTTGCGCATGTACACTCATAAAAAGAATTGTTAGTGGCATATTTTTTTTTACCGCAATACGAATAAGATTCCCAATACTTTTACTAACTCTTTAGATAGATGTACATGTTTACTCTGAGTACCTATTTATCCCTTAACTATAGCCGTGGGTCCATTACAAGTTTAAAGAAAAATCTTAATAATAAAAACAACAGTCAACGAAACAATTATTAACATGAACAATCAAATAAAAAAAATCAAATAAATACTTAAGACAGAGATAGTCGACGGGAATGCTGAAGTGTGACAGAGAACACATTATTGTACCGAGCATTGCCAAATATTCACGATGCTTTTCGAAATAACCAAAAAGGAATGTCCAATACACGTGTCTGAGGGTGTTGTTTAATCGATTTTTGTTCAAATCGATTGAAATTAAGTTATAAAAATATTTAAATATTTTATATTCAATATTCTAAGGAGGTTTAAAATATTCCCAAAAACTCGTTATTCTAGTAGCCGTGTATAGGTAACTGATATTTAACTAAATCATGTAATATAAATAAGAAAACAGAATTGCATTAGTTTTTTTTATTTATAAAGTTACAATTTTATTTACTAACAAGATAATTCACTATGTTAGCATATCTATTTCGTTCAATATCTCCTAAAAACAAAAATCGATAAAATCGATTAGGATATTTGATTCGATAAACGGTCGATTGCGTTTTCATAATGTCAATCTCGATCCAACATCTCCGCCCCGCGCACGTCGCCTCATGCCACCATTTTGTTCCTAAAAAACATTTGTGCGCAGCCTTCTGCGCAAAGTTCGGGGGTGTCAAGAACCGTCGAACGAATTGTAAATACAATAAATAAATATTAGTAGAGTAGTTACGGAGGAAGATAGTAGAACACGAGGTAGCTTTTATGTATATGCAATCTGTGTTATCCGGTATTCTATACAATACGTAAGCAATGTAAAGAATACCTAAAACTTGTAACAGCTAGTTTAAATATATGATTTTAATGTCCCTACAAATAGATCTACAATCAATTCAACTTACCAATGTAATCTAAGGCAATGAAGGAAAGCGGATAAACCTTCCATTAGCACAAGGATGGAGAGAGTGAAGAAGGCCCAGAGTGCGAAAATTGGGATCAAACGTAAAGCACCCATGTACCCATGAACTTTAAGGCTCAGTTTTGCCAGAATCATATTCCACAACATTTCGGAGAGTTCTGAAACAATATCAATGCAAGAAAAACAAACATTAGTGCCATTTTACATTAAACTTGTAAATTCGAGACGCTTTAAATAAAAATATAATTTTGGCGCCACCTCCATTACAGATGGCTCACGGTTATATTATCGGTCCTATTTACGAAGAACAATCGAATGGTGGGCTACTCTATTTAAAAATTATTAACTTTAAAAAAAAACAAATATTGGTTATTCATGCTACTAGTGATCTACTTATTCCTTAGTTCCTATTAACATAATAATTATAATATCATGAAACTATAGCTTACGATGTTCGAACTAAAAGGGCAAAAAGCCTTTGTCCTGCTAATTCATTCTATAAAACAACGTTATGAACACTACATGTGTTATTACAGCAGGCGATTCCGTGAGTGACATTGACAAGCAAAACGTCGATTTGCGGCAATTTAATTGTTCGTCCAACGTGCCTTAGTGTCAGTTTCGGGAGCTTCCTGTATTAGATGCGGCGGGAAGAAACGCCCAGGTGTTTTTTTTTTATGGTAAGTAAAATCATCCAATGACAAATCCCGCCATTGGGCGGAGCGGGAAATAGTGTCAGACTCTTACTGACTAAAAACCTACCCCGTTCCTTTGTTGCCTGGTCCTGGTTCAGTCCATGGTATGGAGGGAGAGAGAGTGTAACGCGGTCCCGGTTACGCCCCGATCCCCGCTAGAGACCCCAGACGACGGGAGAGAATGTAAGGTAGAGTAGGGCAGAGTAGGGTAGAGTAGGGCAGAGTAGGATAGGGTAGGGTAGAGTAGGGCAGAGTAGGATAGGATAGGGTAGAGTAGTCAGTTGACGAAAGCGAAGCCACGGGCCAAAAGCTAGTTTTGTATACTTAACAACAAATCTATATATAAAAGAAAGTCGAGTTAATTACACTACTCGTATTTATAACTCGAAAACGGCTAAACCAATTTGGCTGAAAAAAAGGCGGGAAGCTAGCTTAAAACCAAGAGACGTTCATAGAATAATTTTCATCTCGTTAAAAAAAAAGTCGGCTCATTTATTGGTAAGTACAGGGTAGAATAGGATTGAGTAGGGTAGAGCGAGAGCGAAGCCGCGGGCAAAAGCTAGTAACATTATTAAGAAACCTTTTTTTGAAAACAGTTTCAAAATTGGTTATCAAATTATGCAGCAATTAAAATTCCAAATAAAGTTTGAGAAAGAGTGGGAACGTGGTGGGAATATCTCGCAGTGTATTTTGATTGCCTAAATGTGGCAGTGACGTCATATTTCAGTATGTGTAAATCGTGCATCCTTATACTATTATTTGACAGTTTTCCCTACCACCAGATTTGATATTAAAGGAATTTGAAAATATATTTTCAATACAATTACTCGAAAACTGCCTCTTATCGCACTACAATTAGGTTCGACATGAAATTTTTATCACCCGCGTGCTTTTATTAAATTTATCACACCAAGGGCTGTTTTCATTCCTATTTCGTCACGGTCAAGGGTGATTATTTATTTTTTTTAAGTAAAGAGGCGAATATTTTTAAGGTTTTAATATTTAATGAAAATTTAAATTGTTTTTTTGAACAGAATATAATAAATAAACATGATTACTTACCCAATAATTTGTAATTATCAACAAAAAACATTTATCTGTGTTCTAAATTCAAAAATATTTGAATTTGCTATTTTTAATATTAGTATGTATATGGTTTTATACCTTTGCTTCTCCTTTAACCTACGAAGATTAAGCGCGGAACGTTAGAAAATTTTCTTGAGTGTAAAATTAACAAAAATGCGTCATCATTTTCAGTAAAAGTATTTTTGGCATACTTCAATGAACTGGCCATTAAATATAAGCCTAACACGCTATGGAGTATACATTCGATGTTAAAAAGCACGCTACTGCAAAAACATGGCGTGGACATCAAGGCATATTCAAACCTGAGTGTGTTTTTAAAAAGACGCTCAGTTGGTTATATTGCACAAAAATCAAAGGTATTGTCACCAAATGACGTGGAAAAGTTTTTGAAAGAGGCTCCGGATAGTAAGTATTTGATTTCGTGAAAATGCCAACAAAATCTTCTGTGTATCATATCATTTTCATAATTGCACGTACAATAATTAAGTACTTTTTCAATAATTAAATATTTAAAGTTAAAAATACTTTCGTATTATTTTTCGTCGTAAGTGTATTGAAAAACGTCGTTTAAAACACGTGCAGATTTGTCATTGCGACCGAGGCGGAATCCTCACGAGCCGAAGGCGAGTGAGTTATAGAGCCGAAGTCAGCAGTGACAAATCAGCACTTGTATCAAAATGTACTATTCTACTACTGGTTTCAGATAAGTAACATTTTAATACAATAAAAAAAATAGACCAAGTATCAAAATAATGGTATGGCATTGACTCTTTTTGTCACACAACACTATCTAATCTCAAACTAAGCAGAGCTTTATAGTATGAGTACTAGACAATTGATAATCATACTTATATATTTCTAAATACGTACATATATAGCTAAATTACACCCAGACACAGGACAAATGATCTTGCTCATCACACAAACATTTGTCCTGGGTGGGAATCGAAACCGCGACCTCGGCATAGCAGTCAGGGCCACTAACCACTAGACCAACAGGTCAGTCAATAGTCGGTAATGATGAAAATAACAATATTCTAATATACTCGGCAAGAGACCGCCATAGTACTTACGTGAATGCGCAAGTGACAGAGCCCACAGCCGGAGATAAGAAGCTGTATGTGATATGGTACTGAGAACAAACTCAATCGTGTGCACTCCTTGGTGTATCATCAACTCGGCAAACGCAACTGAATATTTGTCCACTTCTTTTGCTAGTCGAATTTCAACATTTGGATTTTGATCTGCACTCTTTTTGAAGTTTTTGTACCTTAGCTACAAGGAATGCTATTATTATTGCAAGATGACAGCAGAGTCAAACAAGCAAGTAGAACGTTTTGCGAGACGGGTAATATAATAACGTACAAAAAACCGGTCAAGTGCAAGTCGCACTTGCACAAAATTCTGTACAAAGTTACCTATATAAATAAGTCCATTCCCGAATAGAGTCTCGAAGATTTTTCCAATAGCGGAAAAGTAAATTTCTAAGACTCGAGTTTTCAAACTTTTTCCTTTATCAAAAGCAGCCGATGAGATCGAGCCGTCTGGGTCCTGAACCCAGTCTCCACTGGGCAGGACATAATAGGCTCGGAGGCTAAGGTGACGTTGATCAACCACTGCGCCATGCTCTGGAGCAACAGATCTTGAGCGGAGTCGCAGTGGTTGATGTTCACCTGGAGGAGATGTAATGGGTCCGTTATTGACATTCCATTACAGTCTCCTCCCGAACCCTCTATGAGGGCCCTGCCGCGACGGTTGAAGCGGCGATCGCGGCGACAGCCACAGAGGCGGCTGCAGCGGTGAAAACGTCCGGGAGGACATTCTTCCGGGGCTTAGGCTTACCCTTTGCCTTGGCGGGGGGTCGAAGGACCTGTTCCCAGCCTGGTGGTCGGCCGTCTTGCCTGCCGCCGCACATGCGTAGCAGTGCGGCTTTGCACGGCATTTGACGGCCCTGTGACTAGACTGACCGAACCGGAAGCAGCGGTCACTGCAGTTCACCTTCGCGGCGCAATAGGCCCCCACGTGGTGCTCCATGCGGCGGCGGTAGCACCGCAGAGGTCTGGGTTCCAGCAACGGCCTGAGTGGAAACCCAGTCCACCAAAAGCCTTCGGCCACTTCTCCAAAATCGCCGCCTAAGAGCACCAACAGCTGGTTGTGATGCTCCCGGGTAGTGCACCCCCTCTGGCAGACCGACTGGACTCCGCCCTATGTAAGTTCCTCTCGGTCTGATTTCTCCTTTGAGGCCTTCTGGCATAGCCCTCAAGATCACAGAGATACGCAAGCCTCACCACGACGACAACGAATACAGTCGGTGGGGTTTATATACTTAGGTACGGAACCCTAAAATGGGGAAATCTCAAGAAATGCTAAAATACAATTACTTTCACTAAAGTGTAGGTGTGTAACGTAATGGTAATTTTGTATAAAGAGTAAAGAACAAACCAAATATACAAAAACACTGTAAGCAAAATACGTACCAAAGCCTGTTTCTTTAGTTTTTTATTTTCGACTATTTTGTATAAAGGTGTACCAAGGAGCAAAACAGGCACACATGCTAAAGAAACGAGTACTAAAATTATTTGGACTAATCTCTGATTCTCAAACATGTATGCTTGTGTACACCCTGCGTTTGCTACCTTTGTTTGTTTAAAGAGTACCATGTCAATAAATAATATAAGAATCTGAGGAGCACAAGCAGTTCCCCTGTTGTTGTCATCTGAAAAGAGAGAACATGTTGAAATATTTTTAGCTTTTACTCTAAATGCATTCATTTCTATAAGCTTGGTTGACGACCAATTTATTGATAACAGATGCTAAAGTTACATTAATAAACAATATTCACTTTTGTTAAATCTACATGAAACACAAAGGGACAAAAGCAAATCATGGGTTTTATAGAGAAAATCTATACATATAAAAGGACAAATTGACTGACTGAAAGGGGAATTAAACTTTTGCCGTAAATTGCTGGCAAATAATTTTTGTTTTTTCTTTTCGCCAAAAGTAAAACCTAGGCTATTTCCTAAAGTACTGTATGAGAAATCAATCGCAAAAAGAATTAAGTCTACCAACGGTAACCAAACGAAGTTAGAGACTATTTAGTAGATTACTATAGGTTTTTATCACGTGTTATTTTTTATTTTTGTTTCAGTATTTATGGTGTGTACACATTAAAATTAGTGTCAAATCACTAACGCAATCCTAATGCGTATCTTTTCAATTCGTGTAACACTTATTTTTTTTACTAGTTTTAGTGATGAAAAACTGCAATTGTAATAAAATAATACAGTACTAGATATACTTAGCCTATTTTTTTTTTTTTGAAGTTTCTGTTGAACTTCCAAAATATTACGTATTACACTAGCAACGCTTCGTTCGGTTACGGTTTATGGACTTGTTTTTTTTATGCTATTGATTTCTCGTATTGTCCTCTAACATATAACCTAGGTTTCATTTCTGGCGAAAAAACAAACCTAAATCAAGCTTAAAGTTTGAATTAGATTCTGACGCAAAATTTTGCACGAAGCTTCCTTTTATAATGTAGGCAAGCAAATTTTAAATAATTTAAAATGGGGGAAATTCGTTTGTATGATAAATATACCTTGGACCCATAACATATGTTTGAAACTAAGCATATTTGTTAACGCAAATAAATAATAAACGTTATTCGTATTTCAAAACTATCTCTATAAAACGATTAAGGGTATGATAAAGGTTGTATGGGAGAATTTTATTCCTTAGGTTAAAAAACTTGACACAATCAAAGACTGTCTGTTAGTTTTTCATAACTACCAAAGAATAAGTTTTATAAAAAGCTTGAAAAACTATGAAACACTCGTCGACAAAGCGGTAAGGGCACGACGACACGGCGTTGCAGCTTCGTCAACAGAATTTCATAGTTTTGTATGTAAGCCTCACGCAGGCGAACAACTACACGAGTGTGCAGCGCGGCGACAAGCGAAACGGAGTAAAGCAAACACGACTACTTTGATATTTTTGCGCGAACTCTCAAGGTGAGGTAACTTGTATCATATAAATAGCTACCATTTAGACCAGAAGCTTACTCAGGCCGTGTTTACGGAGCCGCGGTGCGTTGCGCGGCGCGCTGGGCGGTCCGTCTTACATAGCCATATGTTTGTGTTTGCGCGAGCGATGACGCGGCCCGCTGCTGCAATGTACGACGAACGCCCAACGCGCTCCGCAACGCGTCGCGTCGCATCTCCGTAAACACGCCCTTAGCTTACTTTAGCTACCAGAAGAGACTACACGCGTCGCGTTGATTTTCAGTGCTACACATCGAATCGCTTCGCAACCGAATGACACCGCGTAAGAAAATAACTACATACTATGTATTTACTTACTAGATTTAGGAGAATACAAGAACCATTTTAAGAAAATCATGACAACCAGCCAAAAGAACATTAATGTTAGGAACAAAATTTCAGGAATAAATTGCAGAATTATAGAATAGTAACGACGGAAATACCTGAAAATAAAAAGTTAGTTTATAGTTGGATGCTAATAAACAAGTGTGTCAAGCCACACAAACTTAATTTTGAGAAAAGGGCGTCTAAAGATTTCATAATAATTTTAATTAAATTGTTATAAAAATATCTGCCCAGTTGTATTTTTTTATAGGATGTATCCTAAAAAGGGATTGAAAGTAGTTTAGCATCATAAAAAAGAAAAAAAGTTTGTAAATTGTCGTTATTGACGTTAACCGGATGATTATCTTAACCGGACTGCAAGAGGATGTTTAAACGTTGGTTAGAGTAATTTGGCAGAACTTTTGCAGGTTATATTGTTCGATTTACCAACGAAGTACCTATTTATCTTTAAAAAATAGTGGCTTTTAATTTTTCAATGAATGATGAATAAAATCTCGATGTGTCAGATTATTTGGATGAGTTAGAAAGGACGACAAAAAGACCCATCTTTCAAAATCATCATAACTATTATGAAGAATTTTCGTCAATATACTTGTACTAAAAAATCAATATCAATCTTATTATTCTTCTTCTTAACCGGGACATAAAGCGATGCGCGCACTGGTGACTTTTGTCACCGTGACTTTTTTGTCACCCTTATCAAGTCCATGGATATGTATGGAGGTGCGCGCACGTAGCGACGTGACAACTGGGTGACTTTTTTGTACGCTGACCATGGAGCGGACAAGCCCGTGACATTTTTGTCACCGCGCCGCAATCAGTGGCGTAGCATGGGTGGGGGCGGTGGGGGTCATGGCCCCAGGAGCCATACGAAAGGGGGCGGACACGCGTCGCGTTGCGCGGCGCGTCGGGCGGCCCGTCGTACATTGAAATAGGTGTGTTTGCGCGAGCGATGTCGCGGCCCGCTGCTGCAATGTACGACGAAACGCCCAACGCGCCGCCCGACGCGCCGCTTCTACGTAAACACGGCCTTAAATAAAAACATACAATGAGCGGCCTTATCGCTATCTGCGAACTCTTCCAGGCAACCTGGGATGGAAAGAGATTGCATGGACATAAAGTAGGGTTGCACTTGGAGCGTAACAAAACAAGTTAAACAAATAGGCGAAAAAACAAAGTACATACTAAAAACTTAAGGGCGGCCCCATGCTGCGAAAACGCACGCTACGCCACTGCGACACATGACGCTTCGATTTAAAAAAGTTTCGTCCAAAGATATTAGAAAGGAGAAGATACGTTACGCAGTGAAAAATGTACCGGAACACCATGTCTCCAGTTATCCCTACTATCACTGACTCTACTACATATGCAGCTATTATTACACAGTCCTGCACACACTCGCAAATTATAAATCAGACCATACTACACAGTATATTATAAACCTTATCTTCCTATACACAGCGTATATTTTTCATGCACTATATATCTGACGCACACATAAATGTCGATGTGCTGTGCAAAAGCAATTTATTTTAAATTTACGCTAGTGATTGACTAAATAGAAAAGTTATCGATTTTTTCATTTTTATAATGATATTTTTTTAGGTTCCAAAAACAAATTTTTTTTTTCACCCTTACTGTCCCACTGCTGGGCAAAGGCCTCCTCCAAGTTCTTCCAAACCTTCTTCTCCCGCGCAGTCTCAAACCAGTCCTCGCGGTTCGCGTCCAGATCATCCCGCCACCTCTTTCTAGGCCGGCCTCGACGACGCTTTCTTCCATCAGGTACCCACTGTGTGGCGAGCCTTGTCCAGCGGTCTCCGTGTATGCGACTGACATGACCCGCCCAATCCCATTTAAGCCTAGCAGCCTTTCTGCCTACGTCTATTATGCCCGTCATGGAACGCAACGTGTCATTCCGTACTCGGTCTGTTCGTTTTACGCCCAGAATGCTGCGCTCCATAGCTCTCTGGCAAACCCCAAGGCGGAACTTTTGTAGTTCTGTAAGTGACCAAGTCTGAGCACCGTAGGTTAGGATGGGCAGAATACACACGTCGATGAGTTTACGCTTCAGGGAAATCGGCAGATCACCCTTCATTAGCATCTTCATGGACCAGTAGCTTTTCCAGGCGTTCTGGATGCGTCGATCGATCTCCTTTTCCTGCTTGTTTTCGAAAGATACTAACTGGCCCAAGTAGATATACTCATCGACATAATGTATTTCCTGCGCATCTACCTCGACCCTACGTTTGATGCTGTTGGTCATCACTTTCGTTTTTGATCGGTTCATTGCGAGTCCCACCTTGACGCTAGCCGTGCTCAGTTCTTGGAGCATTGTTTGTAGCTCCTGGGCTGTAGGGGCAAAAAGGACTATGTCATTGGCAAATCGAAGATTTGTTAACCTTTTATTACCGATGTCAATGCCTTTGGTGTTCCACGAGGATGCCAGTGACTTAAATACCTCCTCCAATGTGCTTGTAAACAATTTGGGAGAGAGCGGGTCACCTTGTTTTACACCTCTTTCAATTTTGAAAGATGGTCCTGAGGTATTTAATTTAATGTTTGCAGAGCTATTCTAGTAAATTTAATAATAAAAACTAATGAAATAAAAATAAATATGTCTAGAAAATAATTAATTTTTTTAGAACAGTAAAATTTTTATAATAAAATTAAAAACTGTAATTATTATTTATTCCCATTTGTCCACCGACTTTTGACCTACTCTTTACCAACTTACTTTACGAAAGTTGCTTACGTATTTCTCTACTACTCCAAAATAAATAAAAATACATTATTTCACTTCGGATATCCAACCAATCGAAATTGTAGTCGACAGTCTATATTGGCGGATGTGTACAGGCGCATCCCTAGCTCGGCTCAACTGACTGCGGCCGTAATAAGAAATACACCGCACTGATAAAGTATCGTTATGTTATTTTTACATTACTTGTTCAGTTACTGAGCGTCAAAGTTAGGTAATGGTTAAAGAGCAATATATTTACTGTATGAGTAATAAAGTCGCTTTGATATTTGAGAACAAAAATAACGTAGTAAAAGCAAGGGATATTATAAGATTTGTTCTTTTTCTGATTTTAAAGATAAATCTACTATTAACATTATACTTATATATGGTGAGAGATTCTTTGATTGCCCAGGCTTGTCTTTTCGCTTTAGTTTTTGCATGAAACCACTGAACCCAAAGGTTGACTGGTAGAGAATGCCTTGTTGCATTAAGTCCGCCTAAGTACCACTATTGTACATGAAGACTAAATAAATAAATAATGTAACTGACGGCCGCCAAACGGCTGTTTGCCGGTATGTGCCCTTGTTGAGCAAGTACCGCGGACGCAAACACGCCCCCTTGCCACTTCTCCTATTTTTTATATTTCTGTGGTTTTGTCACTGTCACTGTCGCTCGTCGTGCGCGCACTCCACATTGGATACGTGACGTGACAGTGACAAACACTTAAAAGTCACCGTGACAAAAGTCACCGGTGCGCGCAGGGCCTAACGGAACGTTTTTGAATGAATGAGTGAGCAATGCAATACTACCAAATAAAATGTAAGGTTACATCTTGAAATATCGTTCACCCTAACAACTTTTCAATATGGCCAGATAATAGGTTATGCCATAAAATGTGAAAGTTGCTGTTCTTTGTTTTTTTGGCTTTACAAGAAACACATTTTACGTTAGATGTTTTATTAGCGCGCTCTTGTCTGTCAGTGTCGTTCATTTTGATTCTCTAGTGAAGTTTTATGGTATTTTTGTTTTAAATTTGTAATATTGAAAACAAAACGACGGATCCCAAGAACAAAAGTGTATATGTAAAAAATATCGAATTACATGCGATATATGTGTGTCATATGATGTTTTAAAGTTCTGTGTAAATAATAAGATTGATATTGAGAAGTGGTGGAGTGTTCAATTGGTTATTCCAAAAAGTAAAACGATATTAAATAAAAAATAATAGGGCCATATAGTTTTGTCTGTACAAAATGAATATGTAATAAAATACTTTTCGTCTTATTTTTCCGGAGGTTGTTTTTCTTGAGACCCGTCGAAAAGAAACAGTTTATTACAAATTTACTTATGAGAAAGCTATTAGCATAGCTTGTTATAAAGTACAAGTATATTGACGAAAATTCTTCATAATAGTTATGATGATTTTGAAAGATGGGTCTTTTTGTCGTCCTTTCTAACTCATCCAAATAATCTGACACATCGAGATTTTATTCATCATTCATTAAAAAATTAAAAGCCACTATTTTTCACAGATAAATAGGTACTTCGTTGGTAAATCGAACAATATAACCTACAAAAGTTCTGCCAAATTACTCTAACCAACGTTTAAACAACCTCTTGCAGTCCGGTTAAGATAATCATCCGGTTAACGTCAATAACCGATGTTTAGGATGTGGTGAACACGAAAAATTGCTTAAACAACCGTTTTAATATTTTAACGGTCGGTTTAGTGTTGGTGAACACCGGCCTTATTCGTTTGGTGTAATTGTAACTATTGTGGTGTTATAAATACTGCCTACAACGGTGATATACAGCGATAAGAGTAAATGAACGCTAAGTACAGCGTTAGGCTGTATTACTAATGGAATCACTCGGATTGTGTTTTTGTGAACATCAATATGGAGGAAAAAGACCGGTCAAGTGCGAGTTGGACTTCTGGAAATGTGGAATTCTGCGTGGCTCTCACAGCTGTTCTTTCTCAGTAATAAAATTACTTACACGAAAACTGACTCGCACTGATTAGGTTCAATATGCTATCTATATCATCCTCTTGAATTTTTTTTTAATTTATCACATCAAGGGTATTTTTCTTTCCTATTTCGTACGGTCGACGGTGATTATTTTTTTTTAGAACTTAGAGGGATATTTTTAAGGTTTTAACATCAGTGTTAGGAACAATTCGCATTCTTCTTCTATTTGCCAATACCTAGACACTTCACACAGTGAGGCAGAGATGAGCAAAATTGAAGAACTGGATTCGGATTCGGCGGGTCAATTAGTCCGGGACTTTTTGAATTTTGGATAAAAACTCATTTTATTTTTCAAGTCTCCTTTGAACTCTATATACACTGTCCAGCGTTTCTCCAATTTTTTTATCCCTTCCAAAAAATAGGATTTATATAGGTCGTCAAAATAACTATTTGTTTGCGTGATGACTTCACTTTTGAAGTCACGTCCTCTTACCTCCGTGCCATTTGTTTATGTTTGGAAACAAGAAGTAGTCACTAAATCATGAAAGAGCAATTTGTAATTGATGGATTTTAGCCATGGAAACTGCACATGTCTGCACCTTTGCATCGTCCTGTTAGAAAATAACTTTTTCTTGGTCAAATGCCGTTGTTTTTTCTTCAAATCTTCATCAAATTGGCCCAATAATTTGGCATAATATTGGCCATTGATTGTTTTACCCTATCGACGATAATGTGGATTATACCGCGTGCATTGCAAAAAACCATGACGCCATGACTTTATTAGCTGACAAACCCACTTTGACCTTATTTGGAGCCGATTCACCCCGAGGAACCCACTGTTTTTGCTGCTGTTGGTCTCTGATGTATTGTTGTAGATCCACATTTCATTAATGGTTATGAAACAGCGCAAAAACTCGTCCATATTACGGTGGGACAGCGCCAAACACTCCTGCGAAGTTGTCACACGATTGCGTTAGTGGTCGATTGTGAGTAAACGCGGCACCCATCTTGCGGGGAAAGCTTTCTCAAACCTAAGTGATTATTCAAAACTGAAACCACTGAGCCATGCAAGATGCCATCTCTCACACTTTCAATCTCCGATCGGCCAACACCGTATCATGAATTTTTTCGATAGTTTTGGTGTGGAGACCTCAACTGGGCGTCCAGAACGTTCGGCATCTTCCGTGCTTATACGGCCACACCGAAATTCAGTAACTACTTTTTCACTATTGGAATTGATGTTGCGGAGTCCCTATAGTATTTATTAATCTTAGCTTTGGTTAGAGTGATAGTTTTTTCTGCAAAAACTAATGCTTAATGGGCACATGATTTTCACTTTTTTCCATTTCCTACTCAAATCACGCAGTAGTCCTGCTGTGTACGTTACCCGACCGAAAAAGTGACCTACTTTTTCGGTACAATACATTTCTCTCCCCGATTAGTAGTTTTTTTTTTTTAAAAGTTAGTTTTAAATTTTCTTGCTGGGGAAATGTTACTTACTCCAGCAATAAAAATATGTAAAATAAAACTATGATTTATTTTATTTATTTTTTCTAAACGACAATACGCACTAATTTTATATGCAGCGCAAATTTACAGCAGATTGTGCACTAATTATACGTTCTACTCATATCGCTCTACGAACTATTTTCTTACTGGGGTAACGTAGGACACTAGTCTGCTATTAACTGCTGTCAAACACACTCAATGTCGCAGCATGTTCAAAATTTCACAGGAGTAAACTAATAGATGCCTTTTGATAGAACCGTGGTTGAACTTATTGATCCACCCTCGTAACAATTATTTGCGTTCTAAATTAAAAAATATTTAAATTTCTATTTTCAGTATTAAGTAGGATGTATAATGGTTTGATACCTTTCCTTCTCCTTTAACCTGCTAAAGTTAAGCGTGTGAAAAAAAAACTAATAAGTAACTTACTTATTTGTGTTACTCGTGAAAAAATTTTGAATTTAAGATTTGAAGAGATGAATAGTAAGAATTGTTTAGATGAAATGCCGCCGCCTCCAAAAAGATGTGTGATTATGGTAAAAAATATTTACGATAGCCTGCTACCATCAAATGAAAACAAATTTATGGCGACTATGGAAAAATTTGTTCAGTACAAAATGAACAAAAATACGTCATAATTTTCAGAGAAAGTATTTCTTCGTAACCATATAGGGTGGGTCACCGATGTATGGGAAAAAATAAAAGTTATTTGATCATTTTCTAATAGTGATATTATGCTGTCTTAAGACTAAACAAATAATAATTGGCTATAAAAAGTTAAATTAAGTCATATCTTTAGCCCGCGCATGGGAATCAAAGTTTCGGGAATTTTTGAAAAAACAACGTTTGGTTAAAAATATATATTTTATTAAAGAACAATTATATATTCATAGAAAATAAAGAAATAATACATAAAATGCATGAACAATCAAAAAAGTAAAAAAAAAATAGTAACGGAAAACCTTAATTAACTGTAAAAAAATAATTAAATTATAATGTTTTGACCACAAAATCTCGTTTACTCTCAAATCGCGGCATTAGTTTTCTGGATGCAAGTTTGGCTAGTATTAAACCTTCTCTTGATTTTTTATCGCATAAAGACAGATGCTTCTGTCACTACTTTCACAGAACGTTCGACTGCCTGTGTATGACATGGTAGCTTTAAAAAAATTAATTTATCGGCGCCCTGAGACTCAATAACGTCGTTTATTTCTTGATTAGCGATGTGTCGAAGAACTGGCGGATCGAAAAAGTTTTGTTGCCAATCTATGAGGTCAATATAACTATCGGCATCAAAATTAATTTGCGGCACCTCAAACATACGAGGGAGCTTTCCTGTATGAGGTGAATCTCGTGCTTTAAGGATCCTCCTGGCAGCGAGTTCTCTTACTGTTTTGTTTTCATCAGATAACATCGCCAATAGCAAATTTTCAGGATGAGCAAAATACGCATTGCGCTGAATTACGGGATCTATTATCAGTTTGAACTCTGCTGGCAGGTATCGAGAACTTTCAATTAATTTCCAAAAAATTTTAGGCCCATCCTTGCACTTTGAGTTTCTTTTTATTTCAAACCAAATTGGAGCGTATATTTTAACACAATATTCAGCTAATATTTTTAATTTATTTGATGGATTTGATGTAGAAATATATAGTCGCAATATTCTATTTGCTTTCGTTAACCAACGAGCATGGGACATCTTACCTGGGGACCTGTTAGTCAAACCATCAGAACATTTTCCACTAATTACTGACATTGTTATTTCGTACAAGTATTTTTGATCTGTACTTAGATCTTCAAAGTTAACCTCTGGAAGTTCGCTTGGTATTTTTTCATAGTTTGTTATTGCCAATTTTTCGCAATTTTCTAATGACTTGCCAATAGGACCAACATGTGTGGATGGACCAGTGGTAACACCATCTAATTTGTTAAATAGGTGTCTCAAAGGCAATTCGTTTAAATGTAGCATGCAAATAATCCACTGTAAGGGGCGTTGAAGTCTTTTCTCGAAAAGTCTAATCACGCCGTTGAATTTTCCTGTGTTAGTGATCGTACCATCGCAACCAAGAGCCATCAATTCATCAAAATTTATTTTTTTTGATAAAAGAAATGCATAAATCGATGCTTCAATACTTTTGGCAGTCCCTTGAACTGGAGTAGCGTAACCGATAAACACCGAATCTGGCTCTTTAACAATAGATATATGTTCCTCAATCACTGTTTGTCTGTACCTTTTTGCTCCTTTCTGTACAATATTTAGCGTCTTATCTTTTCGGCCATCAAAGTATAAACCAGGTAAGTGAAGATGCGTTTGTTGTTTATATATTTCATGACGTTCTTTCTTCCTTTCCCGTCGAATTTTGGATTTATCAACCACTTCAATATCCGAAGATATATCTTGCAATACCGAAGAAGCAATCGCAGCGGCTGTTCTGTCAGAAATACCATAACGATCGCAGGTTCTTGACAATGTAGGTAAACTTTTCACTAATATTTTTTTTTTTCTTTAATTGTGACGTGGAAGGCAAGTTTAGTTTATCAAGCGGAGAAGTACTGCGTTCAGACTCACTTGAAGATAACATTAACTCCTGCTGTTCAGTATTACACTTCTCTTCATTTTTGTCAATGTTCAAACTGGATTTTTTTATCTTAGAAGCTCGTATTACCTTTTTTTGTAATTTTGTTGTAAGAATGCGGTCTATGCTGCCAATTCGCATCTTCCTTCCCTGTCTTTGGTCAAGCAAAAACTCCTGCTCTTCTTTTGGTACCTTATTTTCTCTTGGACCACAACACAGTTGAATCTGTTTACATTTACAGGAACAAATGTCGAATAGAACTCTGCTATGCTGTATAAAATCATTCTTTTGATCAGCTGATAATCTTTTCAGAGATTTGATGAGGTTCTTGCACTTCAGATGGTAAGCCTTTAATTGCTGAATTACTCTTGTGTGTGATACTGTAGGAAGGGATCATTTTCTCCATACTTCTTCTACTTTTTGAGATACAAGCTCAGCAATATCTAAAAAGGATGGTTCTTTATTTTGGATAGTGTTTCTTCTAATTTTAAGTTGTGATCTATTCCACTCATAACATTTCATGACGTCTTCATAGGTCGGCAATAGATTGTCCTTAATATCTTCTACACTCCCGAATATAGGGCACTGATAACTTTTTCTTCTAGTTTCCATAATATTTATTTCCATTATTAGTTAAGTAAGAGAAAATAGTGTAATGAATGTTAAACGCGTAAACAACCGTACTCTTATAATATTTTTGTCGCACTAAAAGCAAACTGAAACAAATGAACGCGATACGCCCGCGGCCACTTTCGACTACCCTCTCAAAGTTATAAAAACAAAACTTTTATAAACAATAACGGACTTAATAACTCTCTGTCACTTAATAGCAACACAATAATATGCGTTCAGTTTACAAAATATTATTTTATAAGTGGTTTAAGACGTCGTTGTTTAACACCACTATTTTAACGTTTTTATTAAACTTGGGGATCGATGCGCGGGCTATTACACTAAAAATAAATGAATAATATTTTACAGGTATTTAATTGACCTTATAAGACAACATATTTTCACTATTACAAATGGATTTGAGAAAAAAAAATTTTTCGACTCACCCTTATAATGTAGAAGCACTTTTATCAAATTTTTGTGAATGTGAAGTCCCATGGAGCATTTTTTACTAGGTTACAATTTGTTTGACATGACATGAGCATGGCAGTTGAGAGTTTGTCATTCTCACTCAAATGTTCGCTCATGGTGGCGCGTGTTATGAGGTCATTCTGTTCCCTCCATAATGGTAGAGCAGAGTGGGGTTGAGGCACGCGTCATACTCGTGAACGGGCGCCGTCAGTTGAGACCGGTCATCTCTTTGCTGCCAGTGGCTTAATTTAATTTCTATTTTTAATTAGTTATTTTTTTCTCACTACTTTTCTAGATGGTGCTCACATAATTGTGACATTGTGACAAGAAAAATGTAACCAACATTATTGTAACACTTAAAATGATTTTAAAAGAGTGTCCATGGAGTTTCTTGCACATTCTTCTCCATAGAGATCTATGCTTTGGAACGTGCAATTTAGCTTCACTTTTTTGCAAGTGTATTGAAAAACGTCGTTTGATACATGTGGAGACTTGTCACTGCAGCACTCGGCCCCATAATATTATCATAGAATTTTGCATCGGTTGCAATGACAACTCATATCAAAATGTTCTATTTTAGGATACCTGATTAAAATCAACGTCTTCATTATTAAAGAACCCCGGGCTATTCCTATCATGGAAGCATCAACAGACAGAGAATTCCGCTACTTATAGAGTGAGGATCCGTGGCTGCCGGACTTTCGTTATTTTATAAAAGCTGATAAGTTTTTCAGTGCATGTCCCGAAACAGGTAGAATCGATGCCCTGATATGAAGTTCCAGTTAAAGTTGGATCAGACGCTTGTAAGATTACCGCCCCAACAGCGTTAAAACCTAGGTCACCCTGGTTGGAGCTCGGTTTGTATGTTTTGCTTTGTGTTGCGGCTACATAGACGTAAACCATGAGCCAACACATTCGCAAATCAGTCGCTGCTATTTGCTAATTACCTAAAAAAGCGCCTTCCTACCAAGGGCGTTGAATGTCATGTTTTATAACTGCTGTCTATACGGAGTGAAACTAACAAGGTCACCTCGGTTAGGACATTGGTTTGCAACAGTCTGGTCAACCCTTTATGGTGTCTTTGGGAGGAAACAAGTAACAAAGGTCTGCAATATGGTAACCAAGTTCATAGTGGGCATTGTTCCTACCTGTGCTGGGGGACATGCTATGACATGCTATCAGCTTTTATAAAATGACGTTAGTCTGGCTGCCACGGGCTCTTGGGCTATTAAACACATCAAAAAAAGTTTGAGATCACTTTGATAATACGAAATCGTTTTTGTTACGTTAGAATAAAACGTTTTTTTGTTATTTTTTTTAAATTCGTCATTTAAAAATCAAATCTTTTAATAACAAAAGAATTTAAAATATCAATTGTTTTTCTGTATAAAAAGAGATTAAATCCTTGTTTACACTCATTCAGAAATCTGACCAACTTGATTCAAGCGGAATTGTCTCTTCGTTGACGATTCTACAATTAGCACTCATCCAGACAACCGACGTTTTCGTGTCTGGAGAAGACGTGGGGACGCTGAAAGACAAAGAACTACCACCGGAACCATTCTGCCAGGCGGGAAAACGGTATCCTTTTAGGGTGGTATGATGATTTGTGCTAGAACGCCGTTGATCCCGTATCGTGGCTCGATGACTGCAGCTTTGTACCAAACCATTGCTATTGATGGAATTGTCAGGTCATTTAGAATAAACCATGGCCCTCGATTTGTAATGGTTGACGATAATGCACCCGCACACCGAACTCAACGAATCAACACTGTTCTGCGTGAATACAACATTACCAGGTTAGACTGGCCTGGCGGCCTGACTTAAACCCGATAAAGCATGCGTGGGATGCTGTCAAACGAGCTGTTTGGAACCGTCAGCTACATCCCCAGACAGTGCCAGAAATCAGGAAAGCCGTTATTCAAGAATGGGACAGGTTAATGCAAGAAATGCTGGATAACTCAATTCTTAGCATGCCAAGAAGAATTGCCGCATGTGTTCGAGCCAGGGGAGGAATTATCTTGTACTAAATAAAATCAATTTCATAATAAACGTTGACATATTTAGTTAAACCTCTTTATCTTGTAATTATTTATTAGTCGAAAGCAATAAGACTTTTAAATTATTTTTTTTGTTAATACTTACTTGTAATTGAACACACTGAGTATTATGCCAAACATCATATGAATGATTCCAACTATTATAGACATTTTCATTTTAAACGAATTCTCGAACATAATTTTATTTTTCGCCAACTATAATAAAAAGAGAAAACAATATTTTAACAGTCAGTCATATACAATTTGGATGTTTTGAGAATATTTTAATTCTAAAGGCTCTTATCACCGTTAAAACACCGATTAGTCACGGCGTCAATCAAGTACAAACCTGTTTGTGGAAGAATAACTAAATAAGAAACGACGGCCGTTCGACCGATTGGCGGCGGCGATTTCTTGTGCTGGGCCTTGGTACTGGCCATGGTCCAGAGCGAGGAGGATTGGCAGGTGATCGTCTCCTTCTGCGAAGCAGTAATGCTAGAGGAGGGTGACTGCAACAGGCAAAGGCAATTGCGCTCACGCCGCAGCCACCGCCGCGATTCCGATTTTCGGCCACCGTAGGCGCGTGTTTGCGGACGGCGAGCAACGTGTAGCTGGCTGTCCAACCGTCCAGAAACCGTTCGGACCGAGCCTAACTCGTCGATGGCGCGTACTGTTCCCGCGCGTCTCAAGTAGTCTATAGGGTCGAAGCCTACTCTGATGTGCTTTTGGTAAATGTGAAAGTGAACACCAAGGTCCTAGTACGAAGGCAATGAAGGAACTGGGTAGGTTTTTTAGTCAGTAATAGTCTGAAACTATCTCTAGTTCATTGGATAATTTTTACTCTCAAAATTTTTAATCATGAAAAAGAAAACCCGCAATGGGTCCTAATGGTGAATTACAGCCTATACAGCCTATACTAGCATTTCTTCTCCTATAGAGGAGGGCTGTGTCCCAGCAGTGAGAGCATTATAATTAAGGCTGATAATGCTAAATGCTTAAAAGTGACCTGGTGTAGGGCTGACGTCAACCGACTTCGACTTTGCATCACCGGTCAAGTCACAACAATGAATATAATATATGTAATTGTACGTGTAATATAATATGCATTTAGAGAGGGATCCGACGCAGAGTGTGCAAAATGACACTCTGCGTCGGATCCCAAGATTCATGCGGAAACAACGCCCCGGTGTCGCCACTGTGCGGACCGCCCGGAGGACACATATGTTTCTTTCTATCCAGCGGGGCCCCTCAAGTTAGAGCGACAAAACTACACACCATAAATTGTTATTTACTACAAAACCTTTGATTTTTTCACTAACATTAATGATTTTTTTTGCGAGTTTTCTACATTTCATGTCACATATAAAATAATCTGAATAATTAATTATTGCTATTGCGTAATTGTCAAAATTCAACAGTTCTCTCTTTAGACAATAACATGAAAAGTAATTTCACAGTAAAAAATACCTTTCCTTTTCGCTCCAGACCATGGGCTGTTCTATACCAGGGCTCGGCGCAAAATTTCGTTACCAACGATTGCCCCCACGAGGACACGGCGGTGCTCCACTCAAGTGGGGCAAACCCCTACCGCATGTTCCACCGTGTCCTCCGGGCGGTCCGCACAATGGTGACACCTGATTCTTCCATCCGAATACGGTGCAAAATCCTCTAGAACTTACGATGTCCTGTGAGGACCTGCGTTATGCGGAAAGTGAGGACACTGTGACTAGCCACTCCTCAAAGATCGCCATAATTATGGCGCCCAAAATTCTATTGTGTGTTTGTCACATATTTCCCCCCAAACGGCTTGACCGATTTAGATTTGAAAATACTATTTGACCCTGTAGGTGGTGCTGCAGTTGGGTGCTCAATTTTTTTATGACGAAAAACCAGTTTTTAGAACAAATATTGTCCTACGTCTGTCGGGTCCGCTAGTCAATATGTAACTTATTATTATGTAAATGCTTGGACATCATCATAAAAACCAACAATCTACATACAGTATATTATACATAATATGTATATACTGTATAATTCAGGTATTCTATTATAATACCTAGGCAGTATACACCTAGAATATCTGGAGCGTCCAGGCAATGTATGAAATATTATAAATATTATTATTGGTCATTACAATACTTAAAGAATACTCCATTTGTTTCGGTAATTATATGTAAACAATCTTCACATGTCTTTAAGCTAAAAATTTAGAATGTTATAAAAAATTGTTTGTAACTAGCTATTTACCTAAACCTTTTTTTTTGTTGAGTTTTATTACTACAAGACAGCATATCTTCTCTCTTTCTCTCTTTAATGTTTGTAAAAACGTTGCCGTACACCCTAGTGTACATTCTAGTGTATACTAGGAGTCATTCCTATATGACTCCATCGTGGCTGCGTTCACAAACATATAAAGTCACATACACAAGACATCCGGACCCAAAACACCTATCTGTATGTCGTACAAATATTTGTTCCTTGCGGGAATCGAAGCCGCGACGTATAGCGGTACCATATACATACAATATACATTACCGGCTGCGCATTCAGAATACCTAGGCAAAGTATAAAATAAATAATATTTCATACAATACTTAAAACGTGTGGGTAGGCATTAGGTATTAGCTTTTAGATATTCGATAAATTGACTAGGCATGGTACAAAATACCGGATTATATGGACTGCCGGTAACATATATACATTATGCCTTGGTGCAATCAAAAAGTCAAAAAAATTAAATATATTTACCCTCCATACCGGATCTTCACCATACATGTAAGGTTTTCTTGTTGGAAGAGTAGGATCTAAGTCAAAATTTTGTTCTACCGCTATTTCTCGATCACTAAAATAGTTCATCCAGTATGACTGTTGTAAAGAAAAGGCTCTTGAAAATAAGTCATTATAACAAAATCCAGTGAACATGCTAAACAATCCCATCAAAAGTATCACGTATCGACCTGAATGTAAGAAAACAGAAGCGCTATTTTAAATAGAATTATGAAAATATAAAGCAGCAAATAAGAGCTCATACATACACTCGAGTCATGTTGCCAACGGCAAAGTTAAGGCGGGCCTTCCCCGAAAGATGTATAATAACATCATAATCACGTAAGTTTGTATGAAAATGTATCTCGGGTTGGGTGCTCTTAATTGCAGCCGTCGACCCATTGACATTTGGCACAAACGACGGTTGCCGCTGATCTTCATTTGTTAGAATGTCGACAGCTGCTGTTTCAGCGTCGGTGGCTGCCGTCGACCCGTGTCCATAGCTGCAGTTATCTCTGCCATTGGCAACATACCACGTGTTTATCAGCTCTTAATCATACCTCCAAATAAAATGCCCCAGATTTCATTCGTCGACCTTTGAGCCAAGAAATATTGCTCGTTCTTAACCATCCAGGCGCCAAATAACATTAAAATGAATCCGTGGCCTAGGTCTCCGAACATCATTGCAAACAGGAACGGAAAGGTGATCAGTGTATACAGTCCTGATAATAAAAATCGTACAAAATTAAGAAATACAATTCTATGTTCCGCTGGTCTTGCAAACGGGACTTCCGAGTGCAGGATTCTTTGCCCTATACATATAGTTATAACACAGCCTATTTATTACAAGGGGTTCTGTTACGGGGTGGGATGCTGAAAACTTAAAAAAAAAAACTTTTAGACTTTCTAGAACTTTAATTAAAGAAATTATAAGACATGCTTCACGATTAGAAAGAGTGTCCACATTAAAAGCGCAAAAACCGAACTGCCCGATGCATTGCCGGAAAGGCATAAGACACTTTTCATTGACGTCATAGCCTTAGCTAGAAACCAAGTAAACAACGGGAGCTGGCTCAGCAGTTTACTTAGCCTTGGTATGGCAACATGATGCTATTATAAAAGTTCCCTATTTGACTGCGAAACTTGATGATTCGACTTTTATTATATCGACCACGGTATGTCGATAATTTAGTTTTACGATGTTTTATTCCATCGATGCTTTAATGGTGGTAACATATTTTGTGCGAAAAAATCTGTTGCGTGAAACCCTACAGCGATCGCTCATTAGTTCAATAGTAAGTCCGTTCAAAACGCCTGCTATTACTGTTTTATGTATTGAAAAAATACATAATTCCTAGTTCATAATTTACATAAAGATGCAATTTGGGTTTTCAGGGTATCAGACGATTTAATGCATTTCCTTAACGTCTATAATTCAAAATAAGTTTTAAATAAAATCCTCAACAAGGTTATTAATAAGGAACAGTAGGCGTTTTGAACTGACGTACTATCGAACTAATGAACAATCACAGTAGGGTTTTTCGCAACAGGATTTGTCGCACAAACATACACCAATATAGCATCGATGAACTAAAACATCTTACAACTGAATTATCGACAACACCGTGTTCGATAGAATAAAAATCGAATCATCAAATGCAGTCAAATAGGGAACCCAATACCAGTTGGCGCGTCGCATTGAAAAACGTTGCCATAGTGTATTGCAGCAACCGTACCTTCGGATAGATTACAATTTAGCTGAAATAAATTTGATAACCCAAGTCGTGCAAAGAGTTGTTTTTCTATGAGCTAATAACTTCTCAGTAGCAGCCCAGATTTAGGAAGATGGTGATGTGACATGCCCGTGATTTGGAAAGCACGACCACTTATCTCTTTCTATCGTGTTGGATTATTGTTTTTGCTTGACACGGACACTTGGGGCGAGGACCGCCTATACGAAGACGACGGTATTCCACAGTGAGGAAGACAAGGACGCAGGAAACGCAAAATCAGTCTTGGAATTATAAAATACTGCAGTCGTGAATTGATCAAAAATGCTACGTATTTAGTGATTTACTGGTAACTCGACATAATAACTGGTAATATTTCTGACAGTACGTGATATTGTTTATTTTGCAACAACTAGACAGTCAACGAATATCTGGTTTTTTGTTTTAAAAATTTACCAATATTGTCTAAAAAACATCAATTTCCTTTAAGACAGCTAGATTTTCTCGAAACCGGTGGAGATTTTTGGTTAGAATTTTCAGCGTGCTTAGTTGCCGAGGACACGTGGTGTCAGTGAAACTAATCATACATGAAACATAATAAGCTTCTTGAATGCTCTCAAAGTTAAAGCCTTTTATTTCAATAGTTAAACTCGAGCGCACATCACTACACAGTATAAAACAAAATCGCTTCCCGCTGTCTATTCCTATATATGCTTAGATAAACTACGCAACGGATTTGGATGCGTTTTTTTAATATATAGAGTATTTCAAGAGGAAGGTTTATTTGTATAATTCATGCATAATATATTTAATATCACCATTGCATCCGGGCAAAGCTGGGGCGGGTTGCTAGTAAATAATAAATGACGTATGAACAAGACTAACGCGCTTCTTCTGCGTTCTTGTTTCAACATGTGTGTTGATCGATATTCACAAATGCGGTAAAAAGTGTAGTAATTAAATAAGTTAATTGCGTTTGCAGCACGTTTTTTAATGCATCACGCGTCGTACGCGCGTCGATGGCACGTAAAACATCGCCGTGTCTATTTCAGCTTTTTAGTAGCACTCTCATTGATATCAGTGGCATAGCTAGATGATCAACGAAAACAAACAATACCGGCGCCCCTTTTTTACATGACAAATAATATTCAAATACCCATTTCGCTCTGAGAGAAATGGAAGAGAGTGTTTAACTTTTACAGGCAAAAATGAGTTGCCATGATTAAAGCAGTGTTGCCAATATTTTAAAATATATTTTTTCGGTAGGTCTATAAGAGGTTTGCTAATCAGATTTAGGGCCTCCCCTGAGAATGGGGCCCCGGTGCACTGCCCCGCTTAGCCCTTTTGTAGCTGGTTATATGAAAGTGAAGACAAGATTTTTGTCAATAAAATTCGGACAAGCCTCCCGCTCCGCCCAAGAGCAAGGGAAGTCATTGGATGATCTTCGACCTAAAAAAAAAGCCTTTCGGTAGCTACGCCAGTGATTGTCATTCTGTATGTGCATGCGCCAAATACAGTGTTCAGTGCTTACCTGGATTCAACTCTCTATAAGTGGAGTCACCGTAAGCATTGATAAGATTTTGAAATCCTCTCGTAAAGTTATTTGTTCGATGGAAAGTAGGGGGTCTTTCAGTTGTTTTTATCTCTGACATGAACGAAGCTACGTTGGATTCCATCTGTGCCTGAAAGAGTAGCAAAAAAAAAACATAAAAATAAATACTTAACAAATTGGCAAAGAATGAGACAAATTCGCTCATCGATGCTTATGAGTATTACCCTAGTATCAAATACATTAAATATATACTAGCAATAGACAGTTAAATCCTCATCTGGTATTTATTTACCTATTGGTCATATGTCGCTTAGTTTATGACACCCCTTCACGTCAAGTCATAGGTATTTGTATCTACTAAATAAAATCATTTCTGAAAAATATGTCGAGTTGCGCATTAAGCTATTGCAGTTATGGTAAAATGACTGGATCTAACTTCGGTTTATTTTTAACAGACTTCGAAAAACAGGAAGTTCTATATTCGGCTGTACCTATGTATTTTTTTTTATGTATGTTCACCGATATCTCGGTCAATTGTGGCCCGTTTTTAAACTTTTTTTTGATTCAAAGATTATACTGCCGAATCGGTCCTATAAAAATATTGTTTTGGTCTGATGATGAACTTCGAAGATATACCTGCTCATATTACAACGCAACTCTTCAAATCATTGAATTGAACTATCGTAACAAGTCAGATTGCTTTGTTTATACATGTAGTCGGACTGACTGAAGGAAGAAGGAGGGGATACATAAAACTGAACTGATTATGAAGCCGGAAGGTAGGTAAGAACCTAATAAATTAAGTGTATTATAGCCGCGCTTGGTTTTATTAGAATTGTCATGATAATTTGATTATGGAAGTGAATGGTGGAAGGTATCTTTTTAAGTTTGGTTGAGGGGTACTACAGCTAAAAAGTGTAAAAAAAAACTTTTTACATAAAAAATACAACCGATTGAAGTCGGTTATATTTATTTTTGTAAAAAGATTTAAAACATAATATATTAAACCAACCTTAAAAATTTAAGTTAAGTTACTCTTACTTTTAGTTCCATTTCTCACCTGGTACCTGCCCAAGGCCCGCAAAGTGGGCCTCCACAAGTATTCATTCAAAACCCATGAGACACTACTGAGAACCTAAGGTTTCGTCCATGTGAAAATAAGTTTTGGGGGCTGAGTCACCCGCATCCGTAGGAGAATACCCACAGCTAGGCCCTACACGTTGTCCCCGGGTGGTGCTAATCAGGTGACAAAAACTGGTGGTAGGATTCGACCGATGACTTGTGACCACACACTGGGCACTGGTTAGCAGCATGGGATTCCATCTCACTTCCTTCTCCTCTTATCTTCACTCTCAATATGTCAAGGTACAAAAAGAGGAACGTTAAACAACGGCTGCACTCCGTCTCACTTAAAGTGCACTTCAGCAATATTTGAGGTCTATACTCCAATCTCGCAGCAGTCCATCATCAACTGGAGAATGATAAACCATAGCCTCTTTTTTTTCGGAGACGCAGATCAAAAGTCCGTCAGATGTGTCGTACCTGTCTTACTCAGGGTTTATCCTGGAGCACAATTTTAAACCACACGCTGGTGTGTGTTTGTACGCCCGGGAACGACATCTGTTCATCATCATCGGCGTCTCTGCAACCTTGAGGAAACCAGGTTCTCAACGCTTTGGGCTCTGGTGGATACCAAAAAATTATCTATGCTTGTGTCTAACGTTCGCACAGTGGAGATCAGGAGGCGACCAGGCTCACACAATACCTTAGTGAGGCGGCGGATGCGGCTCAGCAGAAGTACCCTTCTGCACAATTGGTGTTACTGGGGGATTTTAATGCCCACTACCAGGAGTGGCTCTTCACATACCAGTGCACACATACCATGCTGGTCGTAAGATGCAAAAGCTTGCGCTAGCGTTAAATCTCACTCAAGTGGTCTAGGGAGCTACGAGGGTGCCGGATGTTGATTCGCACACGGCCAATTGCTTGGACCTTCTGCTGACAACAGATCCAGACCGCTACTCAGTGTCGATATCATCATCATCACCTGCCATATTGTCTCTCCAACACCCTAGGTTGACTGGTAGAGAATGCCTAAGGCATTAAGTCCGCCTTTGTACCTTTGGTTGCAGGAAGATTAAATAAATAAATGTCTGCACTAGTTTATTATTAAGAGCCTATTCACTCTAGCCTTGAAGACACCTAAATTATAATCGGACGGGAAGACCGCAGCAGGCAAACTGTTCCAGTCCCTGGATGTATGTATGCGGTATAAACGACGAAGCAAAATCCTTAGTACGGACCGTAGAGGTTTCAACAACATAGGGGTCTTTTTATGGTAGGTAAAATCGTCCAATGACAAATCCCGCCCTTTGGTGGGGCGGGAAATAGTGTCAGACTCTTACTTACTAAAAACCTACCCTACTCCATTCATTGCCTTTGTCCCAGGGCCCCGGGTAACATTTTCACATAACCTTTGGCCCCAGTAGTCTTCGGCCCTGCTGGGCCCCTGCAGTTTGCTGACAACTTCTTGAGGCGCGCGAGAACAGTGCGCTCGGACAGGTCTGTTACCGAACAGACAGCGAGCTACCCATTGCCCGCCGTCCGCGAGCCCGCGCCTATGGTGGCCGGAAATTGGGATCGGAATCCCAGCGGCGGCGGCGGCGTGTGCGCCGTTGCCTGATGCGGTCGGCCTCCTCCTTTGCTAGCATTACTGCTTCGCAGAAGGAGGCGACCACCTGCCACTCCTCCTCGCTCCGGAGCATGGCTTGAACCAAGCCCCGGCAATGCTCTTCCCAAAACAACATAGGGGTGGATATTCGCCGTACGTCGGGTTGTCCGATGGTTGAGAAGTTGTCTAAATAGTATAGTCCCTCTTTGAGGTGCTCGAGGTGCTTTACGCAATTACCTCATGTTCGAGACGGTGCGGAAGTAGAATGTCTGGAAGAACTTGGGTGGATCTTTACCCAACTGTGAGGCTGCAAAAGTTACATTAAAAAAAAGTACTCAAACAAAACTTACAGTAACATCGTTTATTAACTCTTCGACTTTTTTCATGTCATCGTTCGGTATCCAACACTCACCGATCAGACTTTTTTCGTATTGGAACTGATTCAGTATGTGATATATTGCCTTAGACTTCCTAACGATACCCATCCAAAGCCTATAATTTCTTGCGACCTCTCGAAGGAATCTACAGCGAATGTATTTTGACTTTTCTATAACCTAAAAATAATTGTTAAAATATTAACCTATACTCTTAGGGAGAGACCTCACGAAGCGGTTTTTTCCACGGCTGCCACGCCATAGGAAACTGCTATTTTATTTCAAAACTCACGAGGCGGTTGATTCGCTGCCGCCACCGCCGCCGTGACAGCTGCGATTTTCGAACGCAAGCTGTCGGGCGTGGTCGCCGCCAACAGTACCTCTACCATGAGTTTTAAGCAATAGTATTCGTCGCTACTCGATATCGACGCCGTAAATATTTTGTATGGCAAATTTTGGTTCTGCAAGTGACCGCTAGAGGCGCTGCAAAATTTTTCTCAACATTCATTGCACTTATTTTTTTTTTGAAATTTAAAATGAAGTCGCAATTCATGGCTTCATTTTAAATTTCCAAAAAAAAAGAAAATGAATGTTTAAAAGCCTTCCCCAAATCCCACCAGAAAAAAGTATTTATATATATATAGCATAAAGGTGCGTTACAGCTATATACATTAGTTCAAGGTATATGATATCAGACTGCGAGCGACAATGTTCAATTTAGGTGTCAAAAAATCTTGCCAAAGAGGCTCTTTATTCCCCCTTTATTTACTCTTTGAAGCAGTCACAAATTTTGTCTGAAAAATAAAAATGGCTGTTTAGAAAATATCTCAAACCTTATTTATTTTTCAGTTAAAATATCTTTACACTGAATCTATTTAGCAAGATTTTCCAAAAGTATTAAGACATGACACAAGAGAATCATCGTTTATCTTGCTGACAAAAAGTAAGTTTCAGCATGAAAAACGTTAATTCTCGGCGTTTAAGAAAAAAAAAATCTTATTTCTGATTTACGAGTATAGGCCTACATGGGCACCTAGAAAACGTCATAAGAGAGTGTGCATATTGCTAAGGCTCGTTTTAAAATTTGATATATTCATTATTTACGTTATGGTAACCGTCTAAATTACATTATATATCATCCATTCTAGGGTCTTTCTCAAATGTCAAAACGGGCCTTTTATTTTTTTTCAAGTTTTGTAGATGTATTGTTACGGATTTGGTAGAAGTCAGCCTCGTTTGGGTGGAGGACCGCCGTGTTCTCGAGTAAAAAACGCAGTGCCATGTAGAAATATTTAGAACTATTATTATTAGCATTGGACGTTCGCTTTCACAACTACCGATAAAATTATTTAACCCGCAATTTTCATTACCTGTTCCAAATCTGCGATTCTTATATCAAGCATGTACTCCAAGTCCCGTCTGTCTTTAGCAAGACTAGGACAAGGAAAGGTGCTCGCTTGAAATCCAGCACATACTTTTTGTACACGGCTCGCCAGTTGTTCACCCTGGCAGACTATTAAAAATGCCACTTTCCTTACTTCTTGGCGCTGTGAGAATAGAACACACGTTTCAGCATTTCTGATAGAGCAGAATAAGGCTGCGGTTCCATTAGCGGCGGGTGGGCTACTTAAGCTGTGAAACTAGTGCGTCAGGATTCCGGCCCCAGCTTGTAGAGTGTGAAGGATCAGAGTTTTGGGGGTATTTGGGACAGAGAGTAAAGTCCCACATACCTCCGTTGAAAAGGGAGGATCCTCCGACCAGACAGGTGTTATATCTGGTGGGCTACTGCCCGATAGATGATTTCGGGTTTGTTCTATATGTTCCAATCGCGCCGCGAATCTTACTTGCTCGATGCAGGATTAGTTCTTTTGTGACGACATGGATATGGCTACAGAGTTGTTCCCTGCACGAGGGGAACACTCTCCCTCACCCATGGCTCCGACTCCAGCGGCGTCTGACTTTGAGATAGCGGCGATTGGAGTGCAGACGGAGCGACTTGCGGCGGTCGTGATGCACCTCACCCTCCGGGTAGCGGCGGCGGAATCGCGGGCGGCCATAGCCGAGGCCGAAAAGGCAGTCGCAGAGAGATCGGGTACCGGGGTAACCCAGGGGCAGGTCGAGCGGGTTGGTCGAGGAGCCTCGCAAATGCGCTGCGGTTAGGAAAAGGCCTAGAGCCAATCCCGATAGCTCGTCCAGCTGAGCATCGGTGGCAATATACCCGGCCGAAGATCAGAGGAAGACCTTGAAGACGGCGGAGGACACGCGGCGCACGCTGTTGGGCGCAGTCGCCCTGGTAAATTGGGCCTACAAATAGCCGGAAAGCCAAAGGTCGGAAATGCAGGGGTCGTCGTCCAGACCACTTCGTCTGCCATTGCCGACACCCTCAAGAAAGAGGTTCCAGCAATACTACGCACCGCGGAGCCAGCTGAGCGACAGCCACTCATAGCGCTGACTGGTATCGATAAGGAGGCCATGCCGGACGACGTTTTGAATGAAATAAAAGAGCAAAGCATGCAAGGGGACGAGTCGTGGACGCGGGACCGCCTAATGAACGAGCTACGCGTCCTCTTTAAAAGGAACAGGCATGGTAACCGCACCAGATGGGTCTGCCAGGTGTCCCAGGATCTGCGCCGAACACTGATCACCAGGGGTAAATTATACATCGGCTAGAACGTAGTGGAGATGACGGATCATGTCCCGGTCACGTGCTGCAGCCGATGCCAGATGTAAGGGCTCCCAGAGAAGTATTGCAGGGCTAGAGCAATGGTCTGCGAAAACTGTGAAGAGGGCCACAAGAATGCGGAATGCCAGGCTGCCGCGCCGACGTGTGCCACGGGCAAACGATTCGGCAGGAAGGGTGCGCACACTCATCGCACTGCGTCTAGGGACTGCCCGCCCGTATGCATGCAGAGCAAAGAGCCGTCTCGGACATAAACTATCATAATAATGCCTAGGGTTTCTTCGTCCACTGGGGCCCACCATGGCCATTACTGAGCTGCCCAGACTGGCAGCTGACACAGACCTGGACCTCATCTTGGTCCAGGAACCTTATGTAGCAGCACAGCAACAAGCATGGATGCAGGCGTAGCTTTTACTTCCAGAAGGGCCCAGCCCCAAAGCGGGGATCTTCCTCGCCAGGACAGACCTGGCGTGCACTATATTGCGTCACCTCACCAACGTGCACTGCATCGTGTGCCACATAGAGTGCTGGGAGCTCTACGGGGACGCCGTGTGCTGCTGGGGGCGGACGTCAACGTGCACTCACCCCTCTGGCACTCAATGCCACGACAATACACCGGGCGCGGCCGTGAAGTGGCGCGTCGACGTGATGAAATGGAGGAGTTCCTGCTAGCCCATGACCTCACAGTCCACAACACGCCTGGGTAGCCCTTTACTTTCTCCACCATCAACGGGGAGTCAAATATCGACGTCACCATCTCCACCAGGAGGGTTGTTGTGGTGGATTGGCGGGTGCGTGAAAACCTTAATTGCAGGGACCATCGCCTTCTTACGTATGAGCTATGTAGTGCACGGATGCGAAAGCCAGAGCCAGTAGCGGTTGTGGAGCCGCCGGTCGCGCCGAAGAGGTTTCGGGAGCGTGGAGTGGACTTGGAGCGATTCCAATCTAGGATCCTTGAACGCATGGGTGGGTCGATTGGTCGAAGCCTGCGAGTATCGTATGCAAGGAGCTCACATGAATCATCGTGTTCCACGTTGGAGGCCTTGCGTAAACGACACAATAAGGCGAGGAAAGCTTGGCAGGATGTACGAAAGGTAGGAAGTGATCTGGAAGTGCGTGCGCGATAGGTTTTACATGAAAGCCGCAATAGCTACAGGGCGTCGATGGAGAAGGCGCAGCTCGACTTTTTCCGCAAGCTAGCTGAATCAAGGACCCATGATCCATGGGGTCAGGATCATCGCGCTGCCAGTGGCAGAGTCAGAGCCCCGCCTAACGTTATTAAAACCCAAGCTTATCGGCTCATCACTCTGTTTCCTGTCCTGGGAAAAATTTTGGAGCGAGTAATGCTGACGATGTGCGCCGTCGATCGTGCCCGGAGTGTCCTCGTGCCAGCACGGGTTTTCTCGGGGTAAGTCCACGCTGATGGCCCTTAACGAGATGCTCAGGTATGTTCAAGCCATCTTCTTGGACATATCTGGGGCGTTCGATAACGAGTGGTGGCCCATGATCCTGCAAAGAATGGGACTCGATGCTAGAGGCAAAGATTACCGGATGCTGGCAGCGTACTTCACAAAACGCCGAGTCGGTCTCTTTGCCAGGAGCAGGGTCATGTGGAAGACCTCGAGCATGGGGTGCCCGCAGGATTCCGTAGTGGGTCCACCACTATGGAACCTTCTCCTGGACGACCTGCTTCAGCTGCCGTTCCCGCACGGTGTAGGGGTGGTTGCGTACGCCGATGATATAACGATTCTCATTGAGTCGGACTCTAGAGCCGGCACAGAGGCATCTGCTTCGTGCGCCATGGCCCTGATCTGTGACTGGAGGGCTCGCAACAGACTGGCTTTCTGCCCCTCGAAATCATGTTCTATGACTCTGAGGGGGGGTATGTCTAAGCGCCCGCCCACGGTCCGGCTAGGTGGGGTCTCGATCAAGAGTGTGCCCTCCATCAGGGTGCTCTGCGTGGTGGTCGACGCGAACTTGTCGTTCGCAGAACACGCTCTGTCCATCGGCGAGCGTGCTGCTGCTGGGCTGGGCAAAATGTCGCGCATCTCCGCCTCGGCCTGGGGTTTTAAGTACAGGGCCCTTAAGGTCCTGTACAAAGGTATCTTCGTCCCCACAATCACTTACGCTGCGAGCTGTTGGTGTAGGCGCGTGGAGACGCACGTGGTCAAGTCGGCGCTGCTCAGGACGCAGAGACCAGCCCTTTTCCTTCTGACGACACCACCCGGTCCCCGACAAAAAGTCCAACTCGCCGGCGAACAAAGTAGTCCGTCAACATGTTAAAGATGTTAGGCGGACACCCTCCCCGTTTGACTTTCGACACCAGGCGTTGACAAAGGCGCCCGATATATCCAAGAATATGGCCCGCAGATACTTGTCCGGGCCGTCCCTCACGACGGCCAATATTTCATTGAGCGCCGTGACAGTCGACCTTCCAGGAGAGAATCCGTACTGAAGAGCAGAGATCTGGTTGCTGATCATTGGAGCGCATTTAAGAATACACGCTCCAAAATTTTACCCAGCACAGGGAGGAACGTGATCGGTCTGTAAGTCTTAGGAGTAAGGGGCTTACCATTACCCTTTGGCAAGACCAAAAGCTGACCCTCCTTCCACACATCCGGAAACACACAACCCGCGACACACTTGCCGTACATTGCAGTAACTTCCGCAGGTACGACAGCCGAGAAATTCTTCACTATGCCCACACTGATACCGTCCAATCCCGGCGCCATAATCTCCTGATTATGGCCCCCAAACTGTCACGTGACAGAGGACCTGACAGAGTGAGCAAGGCAGCAACCCGAATCTGCCTGTGGTAGGGCGTATCCCGCGACAGATCAACCCCACTATGGTCGCAAAGCCCTCTGCCAGCTTTGTGCCATTAATTACTCGGGAGGGAAGCTTCAGTCTGCCACTGGCAGCCCGATATACCAGCCCCCCCACGAGTCGGCATTGCCCGAGTCTGCAATGCGCTTAAAGTACTCAAGCTCCGCCTCCTCAATAGCCTTCCGGTATCTCGCTCGCAGTATATAGAATTCCGCACGCAGTTTGTTTCCTCTCGTAGCCCCTAACCTCACGCACACGTTGCCATTTACTCCTCGCCTAGTTATTTGATTTCCGGAGCTTTTCAAACTCTGGATTCCACGATTCATATCCTGCGTCCTTTGGTGACCCTTTCACTCCCAGGCACTGGCATGTTGTGTCCACAATTATCCTTGTGAACTCCTTGCAAACAAAGAAAGCTGGCCTGCTAAAGTAAAGTCTCCCCATTCGTACGTGGATGGCCTGTTGGAAGTGCGACCAGTCCACACACCGATCCCGAAAGAGCTTCGGCTCCTCGACTGGCTCAGTGCCATGGCAATTCGACACCTGTTGTCTATCCGCAACCACCTGGAAGGTGATGAGTCGGTGATTACTGCTGCTGGTGCAAGGACAGTCGTACCGGGCAGCGATCGAACTAGCGATACGCGGGATTGTGACTGTTGTTGAAAGGAGCCAGCAGTTGGAACTCGAGGTGGCGCTGCACCGGGTTCTCAATTAATGGTGGGAGGAGTTCACATCGGCGTCGGATTTACGATTAAGTACCTGGTACTCAACCTCAACAGCCAGTGAAACTTCGAGGAGTACTTCTGACATCTGACTCCCAACTGAATCGGACTGGGGCTGCCCTCAAGCGGCTCCTGCCGGAGGCTCTACCCAGGCATCGTTCGGTCCATGGTCCTTCATGGAGCATCGGTGTGCGCGCTGTTGCTGCGGAAGCAACTGGCAGCCCAACTGAACGCATGCCAGAGGGTTTTGGCCATACAGATGGTGCGGGGATACCGCACGGTTTCCCGCGAAGCGGCAAGCCTCCTTGCTGGCCTGCCATCATGGGATCTTGATGCAGGGATTTACGCGTGGAGATGCAACGCCGGGCCGAAACTGCCGCAACAGTTCCGGCGAGATCTCATAATAAAATGGCGACAGTTACTATCGCAACCCAGTGTTGGGCACGCCATAATTATGGCAGTAAGTCTCCTCTTTGAGGAGTGGCTGGAAAGACCTCACGGCGTCCTCACCTTCCACATGACGCAGGTTCTCATCGCACACGGTCATGTTCATGCATGCTCATGTTTTTCATTTCATTCCGCATTTTATTCCAATTTCAGCTGCACACACGTGGCCTACTGTCCACGGACCGCGTATGTTCATCGAGGCGTATTCGACATTATACGCTAGGTGTAGGCCTGCGTGAAACGCACTTAAAAAACTATGGCCAACTGGTTCACGAATGCGTAGCTTCATAGATGCGACAAGACGACACGATGCTGCCGCTTTGTCACAGTTTTGTATAGGTTCACGCAGGCGTATAACGAATTCGTTTTAAGAAGGTACGCGTTCGTGGACAGTAGGCCAAAGTAATTAGATGATTATCCATGTTAAAACCAAGAAAAAGATGAAGTACTCCGTACTTTGTAAAGACACATCCATAGCCACGCCACTTAGCACATTTCTAATGGAACCGTAGTCTATTAGTTAGAAACATATATATATACATACAGTTTGAGGATCTATCACGATCTTATCGTGTTCTGCCTGCCTGTAGTACAAGATGCCGCGGCAGACTCTCCACAGCATAGTCTCGAAGGCCAAGCTCCTAATGCGTCTCACCACACCAGTGGTCACAATCAGCCGACCACCACTGCCGATCGTCAGGTCAGCCATCCCCTTCTTCCTGATAACAATCCGATAATTGGCATTCCTCAACTTGAAAATACAACATTATTTTAAATGAATCGATTCCAATATTTTTTACATCCTATTATATTTTTTCACACACATATTCAAAAAAGGTCACAAGTTGGATACCACCGAGAAAGAGAAGTTAAATATAGGCCACCAGTGCACAACTGGGTGCGTGAGGAGAACAACCCCTCAGTGGCCCGGATGGCCCGGTGACTATGTATTTGTGTAGTAAGCCAGGTAACGTAACAAGCTTATAACTTTGTGATTTTTCATGATATAGTTATGAAATTTTGTACATAGATTCCTAGTATAAAAATACTCGACTCGTGTTTCAGGTTAGAATAGAATAGAATAGAATAGAATTACTTTTATTCGAGACAGACACAGCACAACGGTCACAAACATGAAATAATAATAATAGTAAAAAAAACACAAATGTACAGAGTACGCTGAGCGTGCCCGCACCGAAAGGGTGACCACCTCAGCATTTGCGGGGCGTCAGACACCCAGCGCTGGTTTTCAGTTGGCACCCCGCAGTGACGCACGGACGAGGGTAAATAAATAAATAAATACACAAATAACTATTTAATAAATAACAACATAAGATTATAAAATAAAATTTGTACCATATTAGATAAAAACTACAAAATTACCAGGTACCCACAATATTCCACTAACAAAAATAACGGCCAACGTTTTACCTACATCAGCCGATGGCGACGCGCGGCGCGCTGATCAACGCGATGACGCATAAGTAAATCTAAACACCGCTACACCGGCCCGGCAATTAGACCAAGTAAATCAAAGAGTGAGAGATATGAAGTGTTTGAGACGTTTGATAGTGATTTTTATTGCAATTGGAAAGGAGTCGGACGGAAACAAACAAGAGTGAAAGTGCAACCATGAGGTTCCTAGACACAGATGCAACGGGCTCACCGCATCAAGCCCACCTACTGGCCACCTCCGTATAGCCAAGATGAAGAAATAGATACATGACATACAGGTAAGTTATATATTACGCGATAAAATATCGATTAATTTTTTTTTATTAAAATTCATAGAATACGTCAATAGATTGGTGATTGATTAGATAAAATTAGTTGATTAAAATAAATTATTAAAAAACAAAGAAAACGTCATTAGATTGGTGAATTGATTATTATTCTATTCTTATATTCTTAAAAATGATTAATTTTAGCCTGTTATTATTGAATTATATAAACGATTTATCGACATTAACATTATTAAATTGGATTTGTGAGCTTAAAAGAAATTGCTTAAGTCTAGCCTTAAAAGTACTGAAATTTTTCAGGTCCCTAATGGGTGGAGGAATATTATTCCAACATTTGGAGGCCATGTATCGAAAACTACCTCGAAAAGCTGCAGTACGATGATGCGGAGTAGCCAGCTGTTGAGCGCAACGCCTGGCCTTGCTCTGCCGGTGACTATTTACCCACGAAAGCTTTGAGTACAGGTATGATGGACATTTAGTTTTGATGACGCCAAAAAGAAGACAAGCCAAATGCAACTTGCGACGCGACTTCATTTTTAAAATGTTATGCTTGTTTAAAAATGGTGTGATATGGCTTCTTGGGGGAACGTTAAAGCAAAATCGTGCGCAAGCATTTTGAACCCTTTGTATTAATCTTGAAGTACGTGACAGAAGTCGAGGTCCCACGACGGTATCAGCATAATTCAATTTCGATAGAACCAAACTTTCAACTAACTGCACACGCATGTCTTCACTTAGATAGGGGCGCATTTTATACAAGACTTTTAAACGGTAAAAGCAGTTTTTTACGCAGTCTGCGACATGAGACTCAAAGCGTAGGTCTTCGTCCATGATCAAACCTAGATTTCTCGCCTGATTAACGCGTTCAATAGATTGTCCCATCACGATCACGTTTGCTCGAGGAGACGTTAGAGTATTAAGTTGACTTTTTGAACCAAACAACATAAATTTTGATTTGGCTGGGTTGAGTAGTAGGGAGTTTTGTTTTGACCAGGTTACTATCCTCTCCAGATCCTCATTTAACAAATCTGCTGCAGCGTCATAGTCTTCAGGTTTAAAAGATAGGTAAAGTTGAATGTCATCTGCATAGATATGAAATTTACAATTTTTCAGGACATTAATAATGTCTGCACTATACAAAATGAACAAAGGGGGACCGAGTATAGAGCCCTGTGGAACGCCTTTTACTACAGGAGTCATATTAGATACAACACTAGAACCATTGGCATCTTGAATTTCAACCAGCTGTTTACGGTTAGTTAAATAACTCCCAAACCACGCAACCGCAGGCGCGTCAAAACCATAATACTTCATCTTAGAAAGCAAAAGAGGCAAATTAATAGCATCAAATGCGCGGGAAAAGTCCAGTAACACTACTAGAGTACAACGTCCCTCATCTTGAGCGGATATTATGTTGTCTGTAACATCTAACAGAGCTGTTGCAGTGCTACGACCCTTCCTAAAACCAGATTGCGCTTCCGGGAGAATGTTATTTTGCTCAAGAAAGGTCATTAGTTGGGCATTTACTACTTTTTCCAGCACTTTTGACAAGAAGGGTAAAATGCTTATAGGCCTTAAGTCCTTTATAGTGCTTGGATTCGTGACTTTAGGAATTGGACGCACAACTGCAATTTTCCATAGGTCAGGAAATGTGGACGTAGAAATTGAACAATTAATAATAGAAGTCAGAATAGAGGAAGAGTCAGATAAAACATATCAAGCGTAATGCGGTCAAAACCCTCTGCATTAGACTTAAATTTTGATAGAATTTTGATTATGGCAGATTGGTCTACAGGATTGATAGAAAAAATACCCTCATTAAACCTTTGAGACTCATAGTATGCTATACATGATGCTGGTGCAGTACTATCACCTGGAACATTCAAGAAGTGCGAATTAATCTCATCAGGGTCGTTAAAATGAGAGGGCAATTCCGCCACTCTTTTAAAAGGTAATAAGGTCGACTTCAGATTTTTCCATAGAGTTTTGGGATGACGAATCTTACTATTAATATTATGTTTAAAATAGGCCACTTTCTCGAGATACAAAGACTTGTTGACCAAACCCTTTAACTCCTTATAATATAATATTTTACTCTCGGAAGGTGAGTTTCGGCATCGTAAGTGGGCCTGATTGCGCAGGCTCATCATAAGTTTGATGTTATTTGTTATCCATGGGTACGACCTTTCCTTAATAATCTGAGTCTTACGTGGAGCATATTTATCAAAAAGCGTAGTAATATTATAATTTAATTCAGCCACCATAGCGTCTACGTCACTTGACACAGCTGTCGCAAGCCAATCCACCGAGACAAAGTCCTCGTTAAACTTGTCCAATGGTATACTTTTTAGATTTCGACGAGTTATTACTATAGGTGGTATTTTCTCCTTCTTGAAGTAAAAAACAGCGGTTATAAAAGCGTGCGCACCAAGAGCACTTATCCAGTCCACTCCAATGGCGCGCGCCCTAGCATCCGTGCATACTAGATCTATAAGAGTTTCGCTAGTGGAGGTAAAATGAGTAGGAGATGGCACCAGTTGGCTTAGGTTAAGACTTTGAAGAAACATATTTAATTTGTTTGTTTTGGAATCTGATTGGTTAAGAAAATTAATATTAAAGTCACCCAAGAGAACGGTGTGTTTACAAAATGTTAAGGAACTTATAGAACCAGTAATCGCATCCAAGAATAAATCTGCATTCATCCATGGCGGTCTATAACCAGTACCGACTGCAATTTTAACACCATTAGTGCTTAAAACTAGCCACATTTGTTCAACTGTTTCATGAAGAGGGTCAACCGGATGCGAATGGGTGCGCACCTTCGTCCCGCGCTTGATGTAAAACCCAATTCCACCACCGCGGCCACCGCGCACGCTCACCGACCGCGGAACATGCCGCAGCCGGTATCCGGGCACGGCGGGCGCTCGACCCTCTTCACTCTTCCTAAGCCAGGTCTCATTTATCGCCATTATGTCGACATCATGATGCTCCAATGCAGCGATGAACTCATCATGGTGAGTGCCCAGTGAGCCAGGGTTGAGAAAACCAAATTTAAGGTACTTTGAGTTCATTGCAGTGTTTCGATATCAGTACAAAGTGACATATATTCTATTAAGGTTGCGCATATTCTATTAAGGCCCGTGCCTCACCGGGACACCATGGCGGCGCAGCCAGTTCGTGCAACCAAGGAAATGCATGCAGCTCTATAGTGTGTACCTCACATGGCTACTGTTGGCCACGCAGCCAATCCATACTTTTTATTGGCGTCTTGATCTGGCTACGCCGCCATGGCGTCCCAGTGAGGCATAGCCCTAAAAATAAGGTTGTATATTCCAGGGTCCACGGTCAACATAAATAACGATCGTGTAATGTCTGTATCAAGAGCATTGTTGATCAAGTGGTAACGGCTCCGACTCAAGTTGTCGGTCGCGGGTCCAAATCCAGCAAGGCGTATTACTTCTCGTGGAGGGTGTGGTGAGCACTCTGTTCCCTACGCAAGGGGAATACACTCCCTCGCTCATGGCTCCGCCACCAGAGATATCCGACGCGGACCACGACGGCAACGACGGCGACAATGCTACAGAGGTGACCGAGGTGAAGATGAGAGTGGCGGTACGAAGGCTGAGTGCCAAAAATATCGCCCCAAGACCCGACGGCTTGCCTTAGAGTAACTCGGGTCTCGACTGAGAGGGCTCTTCAGCGCATGCATGGAGAGGGGCCAGTTCCCGCTTCACTGGAAGACGGGGAAACTGGCACTCATTGCGAAGCCGGGGCGCTCCGCGAACTCTCCGTCCGCGTATTGGCCCATTGTGCTGCTCGACGAAGTGAGCAACCTCTTTGAAAAAGTAATTGCAGATTGCCTCGTCGCGCACCTGGTACGGAAGGGGCCGAATCTTGCGAACGGCCAGTTCGGATTTCGCAGGAGGCGCTCCACTGTAGACGCCATCATGCGCGTGTGAGCCCTCACGACGAGGTATGCGGTGTCCCGGGCAAGTGTGTCTTGGACATCGCCAGCGCCTTCAATTCCCTGCCCTAGAGTTGTATTGGGAGGGCACTTCGGTATCACCGGGTGCCCGACTATCTCGTCGTGTGATCGAGGCCTACCTGTCGGACAGGTTCATAATTTACCCCGGTCATCAAGGGGAGTGGAAACGGCGAGGTGTCCCACACAGATCGTTACTAGGGCCGCCCTTTTGGAACATCGGGTACGACTACGGGCTGCGCGCCGACCTCCCTGACGGTATCAGCGTGGTCTGTTACGCAGACGACACGCTGGTTCTGGCCCGGAGACGGTCGTACCAGGTGGCGGTCGAACTAGAGACGCGCGAGGTCGCAACAGTCGTTGAGAGGATCGAGCAGTTGGGACTCGAGGTGGCACTGCACAAGTCCAAGGCCATGTCTTTTCACGACCCTCGGAACGTGCCACCTCCGAGTTCCCAATTAACCGTAGGAGGAGTTCACATCGGCGTCGGGTGGACGATGAAGTTCTTGGGACTCGTCCTCGACAGCCGGTGAAATTTCGAGGAGCACTACTGCGTTTTGGCTCCCAGATTGAATCGGACTGGGGCTGCTCTCAAGCGGCTCTTGCCGAATCTGGGGGGTCCAGATGCCTCCTACCGGAGGCTCTACGCAGGCATCATTCGGTCCATGGCCCTTTAAGGAGCACTGGTGTGGGTGCCGTCGTCGCTGCGAAAGTGACCGGCGGCCCGGCTGAACGCCTGCCAGAGGGTCATGGCCATTCGGATGATCCGGGGATACCGCACGGTGTCCTGCGACGAGCCTCCTTGCTGGCCTACAACCATGGGATGTGGAGGCAACAGTCCTTGCACACATGCACGACCTACGCGTGGAGATGCAACGCCGGGGTAAAACTCCGCTGCCACGACAAATCGCGGCATAGCGGACAAAGTTCCGGCGGGATCTCATGGTGAAATGGCGAGAGCGACTGTTGCAACCCAGTGCTAGGCACGCCACGATCGAGGCGGTAAGGTCCTTCTTTGAGGCGTGGCTGGAAAGGCGTCGTCACCTTCCGCTTGGCGCAGGTGCTAAACGAACTCGTTAAGTACCTGTACAGGATTCTAGCGGAGCCGACGCCCGGGTGTCGCCATTGTGCGGCCGTGAAGATACGGTGGAGCACATAGTCGAGGTGTGCCCCGCTTGGGAAGAGCATCGCCGTGTTCTTGTACTACCCACCCAAGGGCGGGATTTGTCATTTGATGATTTTACCTACCACAAAAAAAAATCTAGGCGTATTACTTTGTGCAATTTATTTCATCACCACTGCTCTCAAATCGGTGAAGGAAAAACAGTTCTGGATTATGGCCCATTCCCTTTCCTAGAGAGTAGGCCTGAGTCCCAGCAGTGGGAACATTATAAGGCTCCTATGCTGTATGCTATAATGTCCTGGATATTAGGTCGCTAGTAGGATACGAATGTTGCAAGAAAGTAAAAGTATGATGCCAATTTTTTTATAAAGTCTGGGCCTACCTTTCATTAATACATACATATTGTTGGATAGGTATTTTTGAGCTAATTAAAATATACCTATTATGGCACCAAGTTCCAAATCTTAGTCGGTTCGGATTTATTCTTGGTTTAACAAGTTAGTTTTGCCAATAACCAAGTATTAATACTACGCAGCATTTAAGTTGAACTAAAATGGCGGTCGATCTTCAATGCGCAGTAACAGATTTTCGGTTCTCAATCTAAGCGAGTGCTGCACGTTACTATAGCAACGACAGTCATTTTAGTTATTAACTTATTTGCCGCGTACTATCATGTTAAACCAAGAATAACTCTGAACGGACTAATATTGAAAATTTCGTGCCATAGTAACTTTTATTCAGCTTGAAAATAACTATCCAACGATATAGCATACATAGCTATTTGAGAATGAACCCAAAAATGGCATCCTACTTTCCTACAGGATTATTCGAAAGCGTTACTCTGGCCCTAGATCTCAAAAGACAAGCAAACACAGGTGGGTTCCTAGTCGGTTAAAGTCTGTCATTTCCAATTGACCACTCAGAGCAGGGAAAATTGTCATTATAATTTCCCAACTAAAACAAAAAGTTAACCGGGTCAAAAAATCCCAGAGCAAAAAATGATGATGATGATGATGAGCGAAAAAACAAAACGGTCGAAACAAGTCACTTTATGATCTAAGATCCGATAGAAGAAGTACCTTCCCTCTGTTATTTGATTAGGAATATTTATCCTAATCTATGCTAGATGATGCATTTGTTGATACATTGCGAGTAGGTTGCCTAGCTAAATCTGGTGCCATAGATGTTAAACAATTAAAGTTAATAAAATTTTTTCATCAACTACCCTGTAGGGTAATTTAAGAAAGTCGAGCATCAGCTGAAAGAATGTACTCCAAGGAACTAAAAAAATATAGGTTATTTTTTTAGTTCCTTGGAGCATATTATTATTATTATATCCTTCTGTAACGCAGTCAAATGATAAAACCAACTAAAACTTGTTTGTGCACTCGCGGTAATCTGATGATAACCTGACGTAAGATTAAAAATCTTCTCATGGAGTTCACCCAATGGACTCGAGGCTATTCACTCACTCCTGGACTCAAACTGTACCAGTTTAACACTAAGGGCGGGTTTCTGAATTGAGAATTTTGAGTTAAGAACGTCTCAAACCATACTTAAATGCCAAATTTTGACAGTTTTACAGGCTAAAGTAGAGTTTGAGTAATTCTCAACTTCAAATGCTCAAATCAGAAATCGGGGGTTATTGTGTAAGATCGCGCCCATTTCCTAGCCAAAAAAATTCCACAATCCATTGCTTGATCTACGCCATTCCTTAATCTCTCACGACAACAGCTGCTACTCCCACGCGTCCAGCAAATTCTCATAGTCATCTCCAAGTCGGCAGTCTACTTCATGGAAGGTCTTACCTTGATGATATTATTAATAATTAAGTTTCGAAATAATTACTTTGCAAATATATCTGGCTTCTTTAGTTCCACCTCTCCGAGTATTGGTCCAATATACGTCAGTACATAGTGAAACTCGGACAACTCTAAATAACCCTTCAGCATGTTCGTTTCGTTTTGGTTCATTTCTTGCAAGTCCAAGTCCCATTTATGCACCGTATTCTGCAATAATAAAGGGAAATGAACTTTTGCCATACATTGCCGGCATATATTTTTTTCTTTTCGCCAAAAATGAAACCTAGGCCATTTCATAAAGGACTGTTTGAGAATACAATAGCAAAAAGAATTATGTCTACCAATCATGACCAAATTTAGTAGATATAGGTTTTTTACTACGCGTTTATTTTTTATTTTGGTTTCGGTATTTATGATATGTACGCATTAAATAGTGTCAATCACTATGGCAACACCGTAATATTTTTTAGTTTTAGTGACGAAAAACTGCGAGTGTGAAAAAATATTATAGGACTAACCAATTTAATCTATTTTATCAAAAGAAACTTCAAAATATTACACTACAGTTCATTTTTTCATTAGAGATAATGATTTGACAATTCGAATGTTGCATATTTTTTCCATTTCATAAATAGTGAGGTGCCGCTACCGATATTGACCGAAAGATCGAAAAATATTCGTATAAATCGTAAGAATTATCATTTTAAATTTTTACGACTAATTATGGTCAGCTGGGACTCAGGCTCGAATCGAGTGTCGATTTTTTGTAATGCAGAGATTTAAATTCACAGCTTGACGACCAACGATGGTACCATCTGGTTGCGCCAATTTGCTATGATCCGCGATTTTGTTTTTTGTAATTTATTTTTTGGCCTAGCAATCCTATACCATCCGTTTCCCTTCCCGCACGACCTCTAGAAATGAATTGACATTGACGTTTGTGCATCGATTGTGAATGTGACCGCTCCGCTAACATCGCCCGCTCGAAATTACAAGAAAATTGACTATTTCGTGATCCAACCATTCAAAGACTCAACAATAGTGCAGTGTAGTGCGATACAGGACCTGGCAGTGGTTAAATGTGCGAAGTCGAGGTTCGCCGGCCGGCGCCACGTGGAACCTTCGAGGTCAAAAGGTCAGTGTTCCTCCCTAATTACATTCATCCCATTAATAAACGCCAGGCACAGTACCTGCATATTGTTAACAAACTTTAGATCGCTTTTTAAACCTACAGTCCACAGCTTAATTCGCGCAACCACCATCAATGTAGGTTTCACATTCGTACCTTTATTGCATTGTTGCTTTGAGTTATCATTTTCTGTTTCCAGTTCAATCATTTTTTGTAAGCTTTGTAAGGATTCGTCTTAGATTAGATTCGTCTTAGATTAAATCAAAACTGCGGATTCGTAAAAGTTTTGTAAAGTTGTAAATCTGGCTTCGATCTCTTTTAAGGTATGAAGTATAATGTCTTCTTGAAATGTTCGTTAGCACAACATGAAGGTTGCTCGTAATCGTTTCAGGCTCTATAGTTCAACTGACCTCCTTGTCACCAATGTTGAATAAATTATAATATGTCCATTACGCAAAAAAAAACATTCAATTAATATATTGATAGAATGACAAGTTCCAAATATCAACACCGTTGCTAGGCTACGCAAAGAGTCTTTATTCTGATTCTGAAGAGTCCGAGTAAAATGAATCATCAGAATCGCTACTTACTTCAATTGTAAAATTTTAGATAATGTTTTCGGCGATATGACCCAAGTGGTACATTTTGTCTTCCACTTTAATAACGCGTGAGATGCAGTCACTCCATCGCTGAGGGGATACTTGACGAATTTCTTCAACTATTAAACGTTGGACTTCCTTAATTTTAAATGTTTTATTATTTTTCGCTACGTACCCCTTTATTTGTGCCCACACCAACTCAATCGGGTTAAGCTCACAATGGTAAGGGGGCAAACGTAAAATTGTGACACCCGTTCAGCAGCCATATCATCAACAACATATTTTTCAAACCTCTTTCTTTCTTTTCGGGCAATCGGCTTTCAACATACATTCTTCAAATGGAATATTTTTTCTTTTCAGCCAGTCTTGAATTTGAAGTTGGTAGAAGTTCTACTTTCCTTGAATGGTAAGGAGCGTTATCGATGACCAGCACCAAGTTTTCTTTTAACTTTGGGAGAATCCCTTTTAACCATTCTTCATATCGCTCCGAGTTCATCTCTTTGTGATAATCATCGAGCCCTTTTTTAGTTTCAAATATTCATAACGCATCGTCCACAAAACCGTCGTTCTGGGTGCATATAGCATAGCATCCGCCTTATAATGTATTATTGCATCACGTGGGCCCAGTGCGGATTAGATGGATGTCACATGTCTTCGAAATTTTATTCTAAGTCATTCCGGTTTCCTCACGATGTTTTCCTTCACCGATTTGAGAGCAGTGGTGATGAAATAAATTACACAAAGTAATGCGCCTGTCTGGGTTTGAACCCGCGGCCTACGAAGCTGCAGGCCCGCAACCGCGGTGGATGTTAGTTCTTAGCCTAAGTAAAAGGCCGCGTGTAAAAAAGATAGTAATATATTTGAATATGTTTATTTTAAAATTCGTATTAGACTCTAATATAAACACTATCATATCTTGGTCCTACTTGCCTCAAAGGTTGTATTACTAAAAGAACCGGTAAAAAAAAAAAACGAATTTGGAGACATCACTATGATCAAAAAGCTGGTATCATATTTCCGAAGTTTGACATTTGCACTTGTCAAATCATTATCTCTAATGAAAAACAGAGTTTAGCAAGGCTTTTAAACGTGTCTTCGTTCGTTTACGGTTTATGGACCTATTTTTTTTTGCTATCGATTTCTCGTATTATCTTCTAACATAAAACGTTAAATTTTGATCGTTTTAATACCGTGGAGGGTCGATCCAGTACATGAAACACTACGATTTTTAAAGATTAAACTAAAAAAAAGACCTTTTTTTCAAACACTAATTAATATACGCATGTACGAAAATAATTTCGTAAACGAGTCAATGACTTTGTAGTTGTCGGTAGTTGTCGGTCGTTGCGTACTAACTACCTACAGGTCATTGAACTCGCCCAGCTGACGTTTACTTAAAGAAATTACTTTTCAACTAATTAATTTTCATTAATAACTTACTAATTTTCATTGATTCGAGTTTGGAAAAAAAGTGCTGTATTTTTTTAATTTTATGTTTACAAATCAAAAAATGCATCAAAATTTAACGGGAGGCAATAGGAATAAGGGCGCCTTCAAATAAGCCGCGAAATGCAGTGTGGTGGCTGTTTTGTTATTCATTATAAAAAAATACTCACGACTGATTCAAACGTTGACAAAAAGTTGAAAATACCTCAAATTCCTCCAACTCAGCAAGTGGTTGTGCTTTAGATGGATATTCCTGTTCAAATGGCTCTAAATCAATAAGCTCCATTTCTTTTCTCACGTTTATAAGTTTACGTTCCATATCAGAATAGCGACACACCTCCAAGACAAAACGTCTTTGGAACAATTGGAATTCGGGATACAACTGTAATTTAAAAACAACACCACCTTTTGTTAAACATCTATGAATTTTAAATAAATTGTAACAATAAATTATCAGTTTTTAATGAAAAACTGCTAAGCTTTTGGCATTTTGTAGTTCCTATGACAACCTTCCGCTATCATCATCAAACCTATCGTTACCATATCACCCTGGGCCCATATTACTTATCAAAACCAATGAGAGAGGTCAAACACGATGTGATTATCTTATTGCGCTCAAGTAGTTCCTATGGCCTCTATCCGACTTCATCTTCTGACTAGGTCCACGGTACCATATTATTGCAATATCATTCAAATTACACAGGTATACAAAATCTCACCTCAACTGGCCAGGAGCAAACTGTTTAAAAATCAATTTGCAAGATTAGCCCCAAACAAACATACATTAAAAAATTCTTCTGTAGGTACGGAGAAGAAAAGGAGGAAGTAAGTGACAAATACACAAGTATTTTACCCAAATATTTATCACCTATTTTCTCCAGCCGGCTTGACTGATTTGGATGAAATTTTGCATGTATATTTCAGTGGGGTCACTGGATGATTTGAAAATACTACACGTATTGGATCCGATAGGCGCTGATATTCAATTTTTTATTTTTTTAAAGTCAGTTTTCGAACGGGACAGCGTATGCCAGGACCACTAGTATTAGTTAAAACCTTGTAAACAGCTTTATAATTCGTTGGCTAAATATATAATATTTCATCCTGCCCAATGCTAAACATTGTGTAAATATTATACAACTATTAAGCACATACATCTATGAACTGCACACAACCCAGCTCTCCGATCCGTGAGAGGACCTCGAACGCAGTTTCCGGCTGTAGATACATACCACACTTTGTCATATAGTCACTTCGTAACATACAACCCATTTTGAATCTGAAAAGGACAAAGACTTGTTACTAAATTTTTTTTTTTTTTTTTTTGGTGGAGACATTTCAGGTGGGGCGGGAGATAGTGTCAGACTTTTACTGACTAAAAACCCACTCCTGTTCCTTCTTTGCTTTTCATACCGTGGTCGAACCTTCCTTTCAGAAATCGATCCTTGGCCCCAGTAGGCTTCGACCTTGCTGGGCCCCTACGGTATGCTGACAACTCATTCGTGTACCTCACGTGGAACACTGCGCACCGTCGACGACTTGGGATCGATCTGGACAGTTACCGGACGGTCGGATGGCGAGCTACCCATTGCTCGCCGACCGCTAGCTCGCGCCTTCGGAAATCAGGATCGGAATCCCGGCACTAAATTTTGTTATTAAGGTATTGTTTAGACAGTTTATCAGCGGTAGTCAGAAACTAACGTTTCAGCGCTTCGCAGACCACCAGTATACCTTAGCAGCATGCAGAGCAGGTGCAACGAACCTCCGTGTAGAAATATGGATCATCCGATGAGACAGATAATATGTCTGGGCCAAGCAATTAACCGAATGTTGATTTCAAGCTACTTACTGTACATATTCTAACCACACTACAGGATTTTGGATTTCAGTTCATATGTGCCATCATAGGCGTTAAAAAACCAAAATCCCACCTAAGTTTCGATACAACTTTAAGTCTTCTGCAAGCTATGCCTTTTAATGAAGAATACGCTTGCTTCTCTAGCCATCCAACATCCAACCATCCATGGTCCATCTTTACATGTAGACGGCCCGAAGACACTTCAGCTTGCTCACAAATTTCCCCGTCGGCAGTAGCAATAGTTCAGTTCCTTTAATGTCATTTCAGATCCTATCTACCAAGAGCACAGAAGCGGAAGAGGTTCTCCAAGCCCTCTTCAACCATCGTAATCGTATCTCGGCTAAGAGTTGGCCCTAATGGACATAGCCTAGCTGTTGCACTCAATACTAACCAGATGGTACCGAAGGGTTGGGCACTCCATAATCAGGGCGTTAAGTCCACTTCCCTTGAGGAGTAGCTGGAGCGGCAACACGGCGTCCTCACCTTCCGCATGACGCAGGTCCTCACCGGACATGACAAATTCGGGAGGTTCCCCTGCATCGATTCCGTGTCACCATAGTGATGACCGCACGGAGTCCCCTCAGGTGTGAGCACCACCGTGTTCTCGTGGAGGCAATCAGCAGCAGCAAACTCTGGGGCCAGACCCCGGTTCAGGCTATGGTCCGAAGCGAGTAGGAATATGGCAGGCGGTCGCCTCCTACTACGAAGCAGTAATGCTAGCGAAGGAGGAGGCCGCACGAGTGAGGGAACGAACGTCCTCACGCCCCTGTTACCGAGATTCCAACCCCAACTACCAGCCACGGTATGGCTCGCCAGCCAATGGGTAGCTCACCTTCCGACCGACTGAGCCCAGTCGTTAGCAGCGCGTAGTCATTCACGCGGTCCTCAAAGAGATGTCAACCAACTGTAAAGGTCCTGCTGGACCCCTACAGTTCGCCCGGTAGCTAGGACCGCGTGGAATTTCTGAAAAGAAAACCCATAATCCTAGCACGTAAAAGACAACTGAAGAACACAGGTGTGATATTAATCAGTACAGTACAGAAAAACAGGTCAGTTGAAAACCAGCGTCAGGCACTAGTTGTCTGGCATTCATGCTGAACTGGACCTATTTTGGTGCAGCCATGAGGCACACAATTATTTTTATTTTATTTTTTTGTTTTTGTTTTTGTTAATTTATTATTTTTTGTGTTACCAAATTGATGTGTTCATGCCTTATGCTGTACCAAATAAATTATTTTTCTTTCTTTCTTTCTTTTCTTTCTTTCAGTAAAAGTCTGACATTCCGTCCCGCTCCGCCCAGAGTGGGAGAAGTCAGTTGGATGATTTCCACCTATAATAATAAGGCTACCTAAGGGTATAAAGCTTTGGTATAAAGTGACAAGAAAGTGACACTAAATTATAAATCTCAGCCAGTGAAAAAGGAACAGCTACACTACCACCAAATACAAAAAATGGTGACTATACTTACAGCTTTTAATAATTCCTTTGATTTTCGTAAATATATCTGTATTTCTACAAAAAATTATAGTCTCATGATTTTAAACATTTCGAAAATCTGCAAAAATCTTTTTTCAACTTTGACATTGGTACAATCATTTATTAATCTTCTTTTCTTTTCGGTATGCCTTTTTTCAAATAGTAACTGCCAGTCATAAGGAGTTTTGATATAAATAATAAATCTTCTCGTCTTATCTTCTTCTATATATATAAAAGAAAGTCGTGTTAGTTCCACTATTTATAACTCAAGAACGGCTGAACCGATTTGGCTGAAAATTGGTGGGAAGGTAGCTTAGAATCAGGAGAAGGAAACAGAATATTTATTATCCCGTTAACTAATAAAAAAGAAGTCTGCTCCTTTATTGGTATATGGTAGGGTAGAGTAGGGTAGAGTAGGGTAGAGTAGGGTAGAGTAGGGTAGAGTAGGGTAGAGTAGGGTAGAGTAGGGTAGAGTAGGGTAGAGTAGGGTAGAGTAGGGTAGAGTAGGGTAGAGTAGGGTAGAGTAGGGTAGAGTAGGGTAGAGTAGGGTAGAGTAGGGTAGAGTAGGGTAGAGTAGGGTAGAGTAGGGTAGAGTAGTGTAGAGTAGGGTAGAGTAGGGTAGAGTAGGGTAGAGTAGGGTAGAGTAGGGTAGAGTAGGGTAGAGTTGGGTAGAGTTGGGTAGAGTTGGGTAGAGTAGGCTAGAGTAGGACAGAGAAGAGTTGAATAGGGTTCAGTAGGGTAGAGCGGGAGCAAAGCCGCGAGCAAAAGCTACTTTGGCTGAATACAATTTTTGATCCGTTAGTAATAAAAAAAACAAAACCTGCTCATTTACCACTTACCTGGCAGAGTAGGCTAGAATAGGGTAGGGTAGAGTAGGGTAAAGTAGACTACAGTAGGGTAGATCGGGAACAAAGCTGCGGGCAAAAGCTAGTTGATAATATAATGCTATAATGATCTCAAGCTACATTCTGAAGACTGAGCAATTCTGCCCCAACCCCAATAGCTTTAAAATTTTACTTAAAACTTGCACTTAACACCTTACCGAACCACCTATCGTCAACATGAGCATAGTGTAAAAGCCCAGATTGGTTCATCCCATCCAATCCAACGCAATGTTGGTTAAAAAGACAACATGAAAAAAAGGAGTTATAACACCTGCCCCCTAGCCAAGTTACAACGCCGACGTCATCTCAACGCTCAGTCGTGTGGTCAGAACAAAGGTTTTGGGAGCGTGGCCAACTCGAGGCGTTCGACGCAAGAGAATCGAAACGAAATGGTCGTAAATAGGCTTGGGGATGAACGCTCTGTTGATATTCGCTACTAAATTCCATCATTCAATCGAATATTTCATAAGACTTGTTTCAGGAAGCAAGTGTTATTTTTAAGATTTTTTTTTTAAATCCTCATTCAGAACCTTGATTAAGTATGCGAAATTACTATTTACAAATATATTTTTTGGACATTTTTAACTTAAGGGCAAAATAGCAAATTTTCAAAAGTCTTTAATGGATTAGTTTCGCACAAAATGTTTTGATTTTAATAGAAACTAAGATAATATCACTAGATATATTGGTTTCGAAAATATCTAAAAAAAAAGATGTGTAATTAATAAGGTAATAATCACCTAAGAGCGTGTATGGAAATATATTTCGGGTTGTGTACTCTTAATATTAAAATGGCAAAATTTTGTGAGTGTATGTTCGTTACTTTTTCTCTCTCGAAAAACATGAATGTTTTTCTCTCTATGTCTCTATGTGTTTTTCTATATTCATTATTTCTCTCTATGGACTACCCGTGTTTATACACGGGTGGTCTATAAAGAGAAAAACAACCAAAATAAAATATGTATTGTATCTTATTCCAGGATCTAAAAATTCTACTTATCTACTCAAACGACAGAAATCGCGTCGAAACGTCATCACTTTACGTGTCCGGGCACAGAAAAACTATTACTACCCACACGCCTACAGCTATATTAGTTTAAAAAATACTTACGAAAAGCTCAAAGAACCCAGAATATAGCTAAAATTAAATTGTTCAAGCTAATGATAAATGGTGAAAATAAGGCTCAAAGTCAAAGTTTTATCCATAACGGTTGAAATGAAGACTTATTGATATGTAAGTCTGGATGTAAGTATGTTTTACTAAAAGGTATAAACGAAAGACAACAAATCAGCAAGCCCAAGCTCCATCGATTACCTTCTACATTCCTACCATCTTCTGTTATTCTTCATGTCCCTTAGGAGCACCGGCTCTGGAATAATTTACTGTTACCCAACTAAGTTTTGAGGTGGGCCCGTAGCTCCCAAGGGCCAACGTGCCTATGTTCTCTTTGTACATTATAGTCAATTGCAAACATTATTTAGAATATAGAGCGTCCTAAGTACCTTTAAAGCGACAACATACGAAACTCTTTTTCCTGCATAGAAAATACTCTTTATTGATTTAGCACAAAAAACATAGTGAAAAACACTCACAAGATACTCTCTGATGTATTCAACCGAAAACCTGAATATCTCCCCTATATAATTATTATACTATTTGCTGAATATAGTTTGTTCAGAATCATACAAACCAAAAGCAAAATTTTGTGTGGCAAGTCTAGCCTTGACTATGATGCATAATTTTAGTTTTGTGCAACATGTAAAACCAAATGAATACAGTTTTGATTTAGTTGCAGATTTATTCCATGCACGCACGATGCAATTAAAGCACAGAGATATTTTTAGCCCTATACGTGTGCGCACTGTGCATTATTGTACTGAGGAAAAGTCAGGGTAATTGTGGTAAACGGCTAATAAGTTGAACCAAAATGGCCGTCCTTGCTATGGTTACCCCTCCCCCCCTACGATGGGATCCAAAAATCTGTTACTACGCATTGTTGGTCGATCACCATTTTGTTTTCAATTTATACCAATGCCGCGTTTTGCACTCGCTTACCCTACCATCTTTCCAACTAGTGATCTGTTTGCGGATGAATGGATGATGATTTTATTGGCATGTCAGAAGTACTGTGAGAGGGATTGATGTATGAGTATAACAAGACTAGTCGTTACATTTTTGTATTTTGTTATATTTTTCTTTTTGTTTAATTACTGTAATTGGTTGTAAGACCGTTGTAATTGATTAAATAAATATATCATTGACGATAATTTTCAGTAAATGTAAGAGACTTGTAAAACTGTCACATAGCCAAGTACTTCATGTCACATACCACATAGTTGTTCGGTTTGCAAAATAATGACATTTAATGATACCTAACTAGTTTCTGCCAGCGGCTTCGCCCGTGTCATAGTAGGCTTCTCCATACAAACTTTGAAACCCCATTCCAAGCCATTTTACAAAAACAAAAAACCCGTAGCGGGTGTATTTTGGAAAATTCTGTCTTAGTGCTTGCCTACGTTATAAAAGGAAATATTGTGCAAAATTTCACACTCCTAGGCTCTCTAGTTCTCATTTTATTTATACATGCATCTATATATAAATTATTACTACTTAACCTACTTAATCTAAATCTTATAATAAATAAAAATATGCCACAGTGTTTGTTACCGAACTCCTCCGGATCGGCTTGATCGTTTTTTTTTTTTTTTGTGAATGTTAATACGAACACTATCCTACCTCCACCCTTAATTTTTTCGTTGATAATTAATTTATGTGGTAGAACAATGTTTTTCGAGTCAACTATAATTCTTAAGAATCTATCTGATACCAAAATCTCTTACGGCGGTTGATCTATATGTTTATTTTGTCCCCTATCACTGGTATGCAATAGATTTGGCCAGTCAACTTGATCTACTTTAGGTACTGCAAAGAGAGTTATCTTGAAGATTTTTTTTTAATAAATTTCAATAGATGTCGTGATGTATATAGCGATACACATCAATTAATACTCAATAAGAAATCGTTCTTCTGGAATATATTTTTTTATTTTGGCTTCACACGGCTGTTGCATTTAGCCAGTCTCAAATTTAGAATTAAGTTATTTTGAGTTTTTGGCATCAAATGTACAGGGTCAGCCTTCTTGGTAAGCATCGCTATGGTAGTCAATACTACAGTAATTATTATTATCAGCTCCATTTTGCTACAGTTTGTTTTTTGCTACGGAAAGTCCATAGCAAAAAACGGCAAAAAAACACGGTTTTTGAATGCAAACCAAACTTGAATATTTATTTTATTCTGTTTTTAGTATTTGTTGTTCCTATAGGGGCAAAAGAAAACATTACGAATTATGAAAATTTCAACTGTTTAGCTATCACAGTTCAGTTGATACAGCCTGGTGACAGACAGATAGAAGGACGAACGGACAGCGAGTAATAGTGACCCGTTTTACCCTTTGGTTACAAAACCCCAAAAAATATGGTTAAGAACTGAGTGTTATGTAAATGATACTTTAAAACGCGTTCTTAATTCAAATTATTTTTTAGAGGATTTGTACCCCATGTAGGAAGACCAACTGTGTGACAACCAAGGACCTTATATATCCTAGGGACAAACTGGATTGCTTACGGAGTAATATTACACACTCTAAAGTATACTTTATTGTCTTATTAATTAGGTTCATATGTTTTACAGACAAGCAAAAGGGGAAAAAAGTTCCTAGCGAAACAACGAGAAAGAGGTGGTGTGTCCTTTTCTTACCTCTATTTTAACGTAAATTATTGATGTTTTTGTCATTGCAGCATTTTAATATTAATTGATGCTGTAGAATTCTATTGCCACTTTAGTTTAGCAATTCTTTATGCTATGTCGGCAACCTTGGGTCTCCTGCAACAAAATACACATGTGGGTATTTAGTAATAGTGTTTGATTAATTTACCTTATTTGCCGCGTACTTTATTAACATCTTGAACTTTTTTTAAATAAAAATTATCCCGTAGTACGAACTAGTCTGTGGACACACTAGTAGAAAGGAATAACACAACCTTTTGTATCGTACTCCTTGGAACGTTTTTGAGGTTGTCGTAAGCAATCTAGATAGATTATAAGATCTTTGGTAACAACTAATAAACGTCATAAATATGATTTGATTTCGCGGTTAACTTCACAACGTTTCCTGCCGCTATCCAGAATAGGTATGTGTGGGATGAGACGATGTAGGTTTCATAAAGGACAACAGGAAGTATCAGATAGATGAACATTCGAGATATTAATTATCAGCCAGCAATATCCATAAATAAGTTCTATTCTAGGAAGGTTTTATACATAATAAAAGGAGAAACTAGTTAACTGACTGACTAACTTATTGATAATGCTCAGCCGAAACTACTGGGGTTAGAAATGTAAAATTTTGCAATTAAGACTTTCTTAATTGAAAATTTAACATTAAAAAAAAATCAATCACTTTTTAGTGCTCTATGAAGTGGTCAGTTTCGTATGTTTGAAGGAGGAATTTCGTTTTGATGTTAAATCTTATTCCATGGGTCAAAATACTTGAAACTTAGCATAAATGGGTGAATTTCAACAAATGCCATTTTTTTATTATATCGGTGAACTTCTTCATTTATATTTATTTTGTAGGTTTTTCAGGTTTTATGTAATCTTTAGGATATTAAATATCCCCAAATTAAATTTCATCAACGTATCATTTACGACTAAGGAGAAAATTCAGTTTGAATTCTGTTTTCCACCGATATGACAAATCGGCACCGATTATTTTTTCTGTACACCGATATGATAAGTTTATCCACCGAAATGATATACATATCCAACGATATGATAATCTATCCACCTTTTTACATCAAAAAGGAAATAGTTAGTAGGTGCCTATATATTTTTAGAAGGGTGACTTAGAACTGTAGACCTGAACTGAGGGTCTTATATAAGTAGATCACATCCAAAGAGAACTGAGTTCTTAGAAATCTAATATTTTTTTTTTTAAATTATATACCTATTTTATTATATTTACTTTCTTCTCTTCTTTTTTACTATATTTACTATAGGTACTTAAAATTAAAAAAAAGAATATTTATTTTTATTATCATTGTTTTTATAAAAATGAAGTATAAAAAAAAACAAAAATCTTTAATAGATTAAAATTGCACAACACACATTTATTACTGTAAACGATTCAGCTAATTGTTTTGCCGTGTGTGTACTTATAACATTGTAGCCTTCTAGGTTTAAAAATTCTTATTGTTATATATCAAAAGATGGATAATGTATCATTAGGGATAGGTAAGTATGTATGTATGAATGTTTGTATGTAGGTATATATGTTTTATGTATATAATGTATGTATGTTTGTATGTTCCATTGTTTCTTTGTATACTTAACTAAATAACACGGGATCTACGGATATGATAAAACGACTCACGGAGATGATAAAATGATCTACCGATATGATAAAGCAATCCACCGATGTGATAAAAATGTGCGTTGATCATGAATAGAAACACCGATATTAGATTTAAGACATCGATTGAATTTTTCGTATCATTTCGGTGTAAATTATCACATCGGTGGTAATAAAGACCACCGATTACAGTGATATGAGAACAGCGACATGAGAAATAACACACTTTTTAGAAAATTAGAAAAAATGCGTATAATCAAGGATAAATTCAATAACAGTCAATGAAGCTAATTCACTTACTACCTCTGTTAGAACCAAACAACAATAATAAAACTACTCATTACACTAGAAAAATGCAACCAACGATAATATAAAATAATTGTCCGGGGCGAACTGAAATGGCGTACTTATGTTATTGGCGGGAATATGCGGTGATTTGAGACACATCCGTTCTGACTGCGCACTAGCACACACTCACGAGAGAAATAAAATTGACCCCACAATTTTTTTATTTTTTTTTATTCTGAACTAGTCGATGTAAAGTTAGGTGTAAATTACTTTTGTCCAGCGATATGAGAACATTTTGCAAGACAAGTACGTTTGTGCCTTTCAGTAATAATAATCGTTAATTATGTTATAAAATATGCTATATATTAATAGCAAAACTAATATTCTATGAAATAGGATAAGTTATATACTTAACTTACTTATTTTTATTAGTGTATAAGCTTTTTTGTTTGTAAAAAATGTAGAGTGACAGCAACGATTTGATAAAATAGACGTTTATGTATTTATTTATCTACCTTTGTAATAGTCCTAGGCAAATTATATTTTTGCCTCAACCCAATAACTACCTATTGAATACTAAAAAAAATAATTTAGAACAATATTGCATTTTTCAAATACTAATTTCACCGAAGACAAAAAAATAAGTCATTTGGGAAATTCACCCAAATGGTTTTTTTGTTAATGGGTTTTCTTTGCTCAATTCAATCGTCAAGACCACGGAAAAATATCTTCGATTAATGTCAAATAACAAACTATAAAGCATCGTTCACTCTCATCGTTCGGTCTCGCCCGTTTGCTCGGTACGTGTGATCAAGGCATAGTCATCAAAAACCTGAAATTCCCTCTCGAGAGGGAGTAAAAACAAAAAACAAACCATCAAAAATACATATATAAGTTAATGGCTGAGTTAACATTTTCCTATATTCAGAAGGTTAGCAAAGAAAAAATCACAGCGTTCTAAATAAAACCCCACAAATAATGGTACATTCACGAATATTTAATTTCGATAAAGACAATGTTTACAGAAAAGTGTATGTACTATATTCACATACCAGGTATACAAAAAAGGCAACTAGTTTATTAGAGCCGTCCTTTCCGGCCACAGAAAAAGATCCAGGGATCACCATTCGCTGGACTTAAATTACCTATCGTACATTTCACGGGACAGGTTTACGTAACGTGAGACTTTGTAATTAGTTCCTGTGAACGTAAGAGAAGTGAATTAATAAAATTCTCCAACCTAACGAGTTCTCATGGCGCAGAAAATAAAACGTAGGGAACCCCTAAAATATGAGCCATCTGAGAATTCACGGAGCCTACTCATTTGTTAAACGAGGAAGTTTTGAAACATAAAGGGCTTTGTTTTAATCAGAGACATTATGAGCCTGATCATTATGACCTGTGATTCTCATTGTGGCCCTCTGTTATTTATTAGAGCTTTGTGTCAGGAAACTAATTAGTCCTTGAAATAGTCAATTCAATTTTTGTTAAAATCAATTTAAGATATAAATTGATTTTAACAAACATTGGATTGTCTTGATTCAATGTTTGTAAACATTAATTTACATCTGTTTTAAAAACTATCAGCAGTTAAAAAAACTCCAATGCTTTCTCAATATACGAACAGACTGTGCGACAGAAAATGCAGAACTACTTTAATGAAAGAGTTTTATTGGGATGGCTCCGGAAATATTTAACAAAATACCCGATTGCATAATTGCCCTTATAAAATTTAAGAAAAGTCTTTATTCACTACTAGCTGCCTGCAAACTTCGTACCGCCTAATAGTCAATGAATACTCTTTTCTCACCTTTTAAACCTTCCCTGGAGTATCACGAATATTTCAAAACCAAAATTGGGCAAATCGATCTAGCCGTTCTCGAGTTTTAGCGAGACTAACGAACAGCTATTCATTTTTATATATAACTAAAAAAATGTTATTATTATGTAGAAGATTTTATAAATTATATTTTTAACATTTCATGACTATTTAATAATAAACCATTGCCATAATTTTGAACTGTAATAATTTTAGACTGATTAGGTTTTTTAAGACTGTTTTTATTTTATTTCTGTTAGTTCTTTATTTTAGATTTTATTTTTAATATTTGTACGCCTTCACGGCAAAACATAGCGCTCTTATAATAAATCTAAGACCTATATGTATTAGTATATGTAGTGTATGTGGCCTTGTGCAAAAATTCCATGCTTCTAGATGCAGTAGTTTCAGCTGTGTGTGTGTAGATAATATGGCAGTCAGTTTTTCCTTTTATATTTATGTCATAACCAGAGGTCGGAGTAGGTAGATTGATTTAAAGTCGTTGACGTCAAACGTAGAGGATAATATGGATATGCCTCCAAAATACCGGAACTTCATATTTATTGTGATATTTGTTCCGGAATTTTGAAATTAGCACGAATTTGTGTTTAAGGTGAAAAACGTATTAATAATATCAATCTACGCTGCCAGTGTTAGCTAATGGTGAAAGAAATCAGTATTTTATTTTATACAAAAATACCTTGGAATAGTTACACCGTATTTTGTCCCTTACTGTTGAATTAGAAATGACGCTTGACAGTATGACGCTTTATTTTATTTTAGTCCATAATTCCAATCCCGGAACTTTATCCGGTACTTCCCGCACATTATGGATAAAATGGCATGTCCATATTTTAATATCTTGACGCAAGTATATAAAATCAATCTACCTACTCCGACCTCTGGTCATAATAGAACAACTGCCAACAAACCATTTTACAGGTAGACAGAATTTATAGATGTAGCAAACAAGCAAAATTTTGAATAAATAAATAAAAAACAAAGTTGCTGTCCGCATCTGTCTCTCATCTGATTTTTATCTCCTAACTCATCCTAAACTTCGCAAAGGATTTTGATACGGTTTTCATTAACAGAAAGAACAATATACAAGGTAGTTTTATGTGTATAATTTACACCGGTGTAAAGTCGGGTCAGGTCACTAGTTTATCTATATACGTTAATATACGTACGTCGTTGCGTACCAACTACCTACAGGTCATTGAAGTCGCCCTGCTGACGTTTACCTACGACGGGGCCTAGAAGGAGAAACAGATTGACTGAGATATCAACGCACAACGGAAACTACAGGGACAAGGTTCGTGAAATTTTGCACGAGTCTTCCATTTGTGACGTAGGTGAGCACCAAAAATCATCCCCTAATGGGATAAAACGGGGATCTAGTTTGTATGGAGAAACCGACTTTCACGCGCACGAATCCGCTGGCAGAAGCTAGTAATATAATATTAACCAAATGGTTCCTTATACGTAAGTATATCATCGTCATCATCATCATTTCAGCCAAAAGACGTCCACTGCTGGACATAGGCCTCCTACAAGTGTCACCAAAGTAAACGGTACAGTGCGTCTCGCATCTATCGGATTGCTGCTACCTTTACCGGGTCATCGGTCCACCTAGTAGGAGGCCTTCTAACGCTGCGTCTTTTGGTACGCGGTAGCCACTCCAAAAACTTTCAGCCCCAACGGCCATCTGTTCTACAAGCAAGGTCCCCTAACCACTGCCACTTTAGTTTGGTGATTCTTCGTGCTACGTCTGCAACCTTGGTTATCTATGGATATCTTCATTCCTGATTCGATCACAAAAGGAAACTCCGAGTATAGTCCTTTCCATTATCCTTTAGGTAACTGTAAGCCTTCTGATGAGGCCCACTGTAAGCAACCACGTTTCAAAGCCACATATTATGTCATCAGTCATATCATCATAGGTCATAGGCTTTCGTATTAAGACTCTGTGGTATGTTGGATGAGAACAACGTAAGCTGTACATGTCGAAACCAAAATATCTATAGTTAAAATCTCCCTTATGAGTTTTATCCGTAAGGACCGAGCCCAAATCTTCGACGGCACGTAGTGTTCAACGCACGTCTTACAGAGATGTCAGTTTACCATAGGCGCCCAATAGGGTCGACGACCGCTAGAGCTACAGGGAATTTGACAAAAAGAAATCTTTGGTCCTCAGACGCAAAGAGCAACTAAAGGAACATAGGTCGGTTTTAATCAGTATAAGTCTGTTACGCTTTTCCACTCTACCCTAAAGCGGGAGAAGTCATCAGGTGATTGCTTAACTCACAAAAATGGTACATTATGATACATGTGTGTAATGTAGGCGGTTACCGTCGAGGCAGTAATAAGACCCGAGCCGTGGCGAGGTTCTTAAGAGAGCCAAGAACGGTAACCATACATTACTCACGTGTATCATACGACATTTTTCAATACAGTTGTGAAGAAAAATAATTTACGTTGGTCTCAGAGACCCGTTTATAAGATAACAAATTATCCGATACTTTATAAACAATATATTTTATTTGTGTTTAGTTTTTGAGGTATTTATGTAAATAAATGGAACACAAATATTATGTTTTAAGCATATTTATTAGAGCTTTAAAAAAAATTACGACAAATATCAACAAAATCTTTTTCTTCTATTCAAATGTAATTCTTTTATTAGTTAACCATCACTTTTAAGTTTTATTGGCACTTTTCTTCATCATACGTATCTGGTACAACGCAGAATCAATCGTTCTGCTTTTTCTTAATCCATTTTTAACTAAGTACCTACAAAAAACTCAAATAAAATACATAAAACTATAATATTAGCAACGTTAACTTTAATAATAATAAAAAAAACAAATATAAATGGATAAATACACGAATAATAAACCAAATAACATATTCACAAAATGGAGCGAAATTGTTACACTAACTGCGGGGATGGGTCTCACAGACCTTAAGTACATATTTCATTTTGTGCACGTGTAACTTCTACTACGGCTGTCGCAAGACTAACGGGTCACCTGCGATGCATAGAACATCTCAACAGCTCCAGCTATTGAGAAGAACGACAAAGTCGCACGTACAGTAACCGAACTAGAAGCGATATAAAATGTGACGGGTCTCACAGACCCAACCCCCATGACGCCGAGTTAAGGCGGTAAAAAATTATATCTGTTTTCATAGACACACATCAAATTTTTTTTAATTTATCGATAGCTGAAGTCTATGGCCTATATAGTGTTTTGATCAAATTGCCTAGTCGTTGTTTGTTTTCTTGCGTGAAGAGACAATAGAATACAGATATAACATTTTCTCATATTTTTGTAGTATTTGATTTTATTTAATTAATACAGCCAATGAACTTTTATTTGAACGAAAGATTTATATACCTATTAAATATTTTATTATTATATAAATCGTTTTTACAAGTTAAAATGGCCGAAATTGCATTAAATAAGTAAATAATACAAAATTTATACTATTACGAACTCAATAACCTATTATGAATTTTTTTCGTATTCAAAATTTGATTGCGAACAAAGAAGTTTAACAAAAAGGTTATAGCTACGTTATAGCACTAGTGCGTAATGGTAATCAAAATGTCTCAGTTAGGTAACAGGTGCCATTATATACCTAAGTTTAGGGTAATAAGAGCCACTTTCTAAACAATTGTATTGAAAAGGTTCTTTATAAGTGTTATGTATCTCAGTCTCAAAGCATATCTTGTATCTTTTTTTATTGTAACTCAAAATTACTTAATTAGATACAAGTAATTTTGAGTAGTCAGTCCACTTAGAATGTTGTATATTTTCAGTACAGGTAGTTAAGAGCGGTCTAACACACTAACACTAAGGTACAATTTATTCAGTTGCACATTGCCAAATAGAAATAAATTGCAATTAATTAAACACACAGATATGAAAACTAGCAAATTAATGAACGTAAAAAAAACAATAATTCTAGTCTCGGTTACGTAATTTTAAATATGAAACTATGCATCGTGCATTCGGTTTCAAGAATATTATTTTACATTCAGTTTTATTTTTCATTTTGTGGAGTTATTCATTTAAAATGTAACTCGTAGTTACTTTTATGTTGTATTTCATTTAACTGCTGGGTAAACCTTGCTTCTAAAATTTCCTGTTAGTAGTGTAATTATCTCAGATTTTATTTATTTAAATACTCGTAATATGAAAGACATAAGCCAAAACAAATAGATCAACCACACTAAATTAAACTAAAGTCATCATTTACAAATTAAAGAATAGTATTTACTAAATTCTATTGACTAGTACAGTAGCATAGAAGACACAGAGAAAGAAAAGAAAAAATAACATTTATTTGATTGCCTGTTGGTCTAGTAGTTAGTGGCCCTGACTGCTATGCCGGAGGTCGTGGGTTCGATTCCCACCCAGGACAAATGTTTGTGTGATGAGCACGATCATTTGTTCTGTGTCTGGGTGTTATTTATCTATAATATGTATGTATTTAGAAATATATAAGTACGTTTATCAGCTGTCTGGTACCCATAACACAAGCTCTGCTTAGCTTGGGACTAGACGGTGTTGTGTGATAGTTGTGGAAATATTAATTATTATTATTTTCTTTTATTATTTGTATATACATATAAATTACATTTTTAAATATTTTTTTATAGAAGGTAATACAAAAAAAAAAACATTTAAAAATATAAAAAATAGTAGCCCACCGGCATCGGGAACAGGGTCCAAGCTACCGGTGGTCAGGGCTCCTGGGAGAGAAACCTCCGGACAATACGCGCCGTGTCCAAGAGTACTGCCTTCTGAATCAGACCCTTGATCCAACTGCCTAACGAGAGCCTCCGCAGGTGTTGGTCGAGGCTCTTGGCTATTAAGCCATTGGCCGTCACGACTATCGGCACAATGACTGCTGTGTCCACTTCCCACATGTCGACAACCTCGCGAGCCAAGTCAAGATATTTAGTTTTTTTATCCTTCTCAGCTTTCACGAGGTTCTCGTCATGAGGGACCGCTATATCAATAATCATTGTGCGACGCTCTAGTCGATCTATGACCACTATATCAGGCTTATTGGCAACAATAGTCCTGTCAGTGATTATAGATCGATCCCAATACAATGAGACATTGCCATTGTCGAGAACTGGGTCGGGCACATACCTATAGTACGGTACTTCTGTTTCCACAAGATTGTATTTAAGAGCAAGTTGCTGGTGGATAATCCTGGCTACGAGGTTGTGCCTATGCAAATAGTCTCCGTTAGCTAGATGAGAACATCCAGAAATAATGTGTCGGATTGATTCCCCGGGCCGGTGGCATGCCCGACAGATGTCAACCGTACCGTCCTTCACAATATATTTCCGGTAGTTGTTCGTCATCATAACTTCGTCCATTATCGCACAGACAAAACCTTCGGTTTCCCCGAAGAGGTCACCAAAACGGAGCCAAGATACGGACGCTAATAGGTCTACAGAGGGCCCATGTAAGGCCCGGTAAAAGCGTCCGTGAAGCTCCTTGCTCTGCCATACTTGCCTGCGGTCATTAGTGTCCAGTATTATAGGTTTGCGCCAGTTCTCGTTAGCCAAGGAGAGCGGAGTGAGGCCCTTGTCCACCGCTACCACATCTCGGTGCATGCCCACGTCGGTTTCCAGGAAGTATTCCCTGAGACTGTACACCTCGCGGTTGTGTAGGGTCTTAGCATTTAAGAAGCCGCGACCCCCGCACTTCCGCGGGATGTACAGTCTCATCACCGAAGACCGTGGGTGATGCATCCGATTTGCGGTAAGCAGTGTGCGGACCCTCCTATCCAAGGCGTCAAGTTCTGTCTGAGTCCATTTGAGTATGCCGAAAGAGTACATCAACACCGGCATGACCCAACCGTTGAAAGCGCGCACCTTATTCCCGCCTGATAAAAGACTATTCAGTACTTTATTCAGGCGGCCGAAGAAGCGCTCCTTCAACGACCGTTTCACGTCATCAGCATTGATGCCTAACGCTTCCGACATACCCAAATACTTGTAAGTTTCAGTTGAGCAGAGGGATCTGAGGTGTATGGAATCCGTAAGTTGAATTCCCACGGATTCCATAATCTCTCCTCGCTTTACATGCATGACTGCACATTTGTCCACACCAAATTCCATCCTGATGGCACTACTAAAGGTTTCAGTTACCTTTAGTAGCTCCATCAGTTGCAAGTCGTTGGGGGCAAAGAGTTTCAGATCATCCATGTAAAGAAGGTGAGATATGACCTGACCACCTCTTTTCAACCGGAAGCCTAAGCCAGTACCCTCTAGCAGTGTGCTGAGAGGGTTCAAGGCTAGGCAAAACCACAGAGGACTCAGACTGTCACCCTGGAATATGCCACGCTCAATCCTTATCGGTTCACAGTTCTCCCGAATCTGTCGACATCCCGGATAGCGAAGGACTGTTCTCCACTGCCCCATACACGACATCAAGAAGGTGCGCAGAGTTGTATCAACTTTGTACAGTTCTAGCACCCTCATGAGCCATGTATGAGGAACAGAGTCATAGGCCTTCTTGTAATCTATCCAACATGCCGACAAATTCTTTCGAGACCGTCGAACCTGTTGGCTTATGGCCATATCAATGAGGAGCAGCTCCTTAGTACCGCGGGACCCGTTCCTACATCCATTCTGAGAGGCTGACATGATAGAATTTGTCTCAATATGACTATTGATTTTAGCTCTCAGAATGGATGTAAGCACTTTATAGACCGTCGGCAAACACGTGATCGGTCTATAATTTTTAGGATCCGCAGTACTACCTGATTTGTGGAGCAGGTGGGTTATTCCTGTTGTTAGGAAGGGGGGTAGCGACCCTGACTCTAAGGCAGACTGGAACTGAGATGCCAAGCGAGCATGCGACCTTTGGAACCATTTTATCCAGAAATTGTGCAGCCCATCCGGCCCAGGAGATTTCCAGTTAGGCAACGGACGGACTGCACGGGCTACATCTTGGGGGCTGATGGTAATTGCCCCCATTTCTGGTAAAAGATCACAAGTGCGCTCGACCTCTCGGATCCAATCACCCTCGATGTGACTGACAGGCGCCGACCAGATGCTGCGCCAAAATGAACACATGGCGTTATCATCCGGCAGGCGTGTATCAGTCACACCTTGTTCCGGTCGCTCCCAAGCCCTGTAAACCCACCTTTCATTACTTTGGAATGTGCGATTCTGAGTGTACCGCTCCACTCGGCGCTTATACCGACGAATACGGCTTGCCCATGCATAGATCTTCTGCTTCAGGAAGTCGATACGCTCTGTGACGCAGGGCAGATAATCTCGAGGACTAATATCAGTTCCCGAGAATGCCCGCCTCACAAAGCGCATCACTCTAGGGCGAGTATTGCCCTCCCTGAAGCAGATAAGCTTGCCGATGAGTGCTCTAGCCTCACCGATACGGCGCTCAATCCTGCACTGCCAGGCCGGCACGGTTGGTCGTGTAGCTCTGTCAAAATTGGGAAATTTACAGTGAGCTACGCGACATGCCGCTACAGCCCCACAGTACAAGATTGAGTGGGTATCAGTGAGGTCTTCGCTGCTATCAAAACAATTTGATAGCTCCGAATCTAAAGCACACACCAGCGCCCTATTTCTCTTGTGCATGGGCAAACGAGGTAGTCGAGGTCTAAGCCCCGGCGGAGTGGAGCGGTACTCCCGAAAAGCGTCCTCCAAAGCGCTCCTCAATCGTTCATTGCACTGGGTACTCACAGATATAGCCGCGTCATCATCGGCGTCACCAACGTGGTCGGGTCGCGGTGAAGCACTGGGTTGAAGTTGCTCCGCGACCGGTGGTGTAGCAGGTGAAACACGGCTACTCTGCGATTCCAGGCGCAGTCTATCAAGCACAGCATCATCCAACATACGGCTACGCTGGATGACCCGTACCTGATCCGACAGTCGTTGGGCTGTGACGTTGACAGCTGGCTCAAGCACCTGAAACAGAGAGAGCATCCGACCACGGTACGCAGTCAGGTTAGTTCCCCCCTCTGTAGCCCCAAAGTATGAGCGCATGACATTTTCATTAATGGATTGTGTCCATCTCATGCGCTGCACACTTCCACCGACAGCGGGGACCCTATCAGAGGCCGGAGGGCCTCGAGGTCCCAAGCTGGCCGGAGGTCGGCCTCTTCCCCGTCGACGCGCTGGTGGTGGTGTCGTCGGCGGCGAGAAATATTCGTCGCTCGAGCTCGACGCAACTGCAGCTACCGGAATCACTGGACTCACGGCTGGCGCTGGTCCCGGCGGGGTTGGCGTCGGTCCTGGCGGCTGCGAGGCGGAGCTGAGCGACGAATCCGATGGTGTTGGGTGTGTGTTTGTGTTTCTAGCCCGGCTTCTTGTCAGCATTTCGTTACCATAAATAGCATTATGCCATGTTGTCTGGTTAAATCATCCTGATACTATTGTATTTATTGTTACTAAAATTCTGTTTTTTTTTTTCTTGTTGATTTTGGGATAATAGACATTATTTATGGGTATATTGTAAATATATTTGTTGAAAAAAATTTATGTGAAAAAATTCGGAACTGTCAATTCGACAGCCGGGCCACAGATTATTAATTATTAATTAATTATTATTATTATTATATTATATTATTTATACCTGACATAATAATATAAAGAAGAAACGTACAAAAACGTCAATTTTGTTCCTATGGTGTATCAATCTAAATGTGACAAATATCTAAATAAAAAAATAGGCATAAGCAAAGGGAATAAAACTTTAGCCATACATTGCTGGCATATAATTTTTTTTCTTTTCGCCAAAAGTTAAACCTAGGCCATTTGTTAGAGAACTATGTAAGAAATCAATAGCAAAAAGAGTTATGTCTACCAACCGTAACCAAACGAAGTTCGACACCATTTAGCAGATTGCTATAGGTTTTTTATCACGCGTGTTTTTATTTTGATTTCGGTACTTATGGTGTGTACGTATCAAATAGTGTCAATGACTATCGCAATAGTAATGCGTATCTTTTCAATTCGTTTATCACTTATTTTTTTACTAGTAATAGTGATAAAAAACTGCAAGTGTGAAAAAATATAACAGTAACAACCAATATAATCTATTTTATCAATAGAAACGTCAAAATATTACGTATTCATCTAGCAATGCTTTTATACGTATCTTCGTTCGGTTACGGTTTAAGGACCTGAATTTTTGCTATTGTTTTCTCGTATTGTGTTCTAACATTGTATACACAATGCACGAATTCCGTCGATAGTTTGATGAGAACAATGACACATCCAAAGATGAATTTGACTTCTTGGGTGTGTAATAGCGGATAATATCTAATTTGTCAAATAGCTTAAGTAAAGCCAGGAAACTTAAAAAGTAAGTCATAAATAATTCAGTCAGACCAGCTCCATGGAAAATAATAAAAGAGCTATACAATTTCTGACAGGTAACGCACTGCCTATTCCATAAGCTTGAAACCAACATGCCCAAAGGGCATAAACAGGGGATGATAGTTCAATATTTTTGGCAACGGAAAATCACGTCAGGCACACGCTTTGTTCATACTACAATACAGATAAACCATACCCACAATTTTATACAACAAACAATAGGGATTTGGTTGGGCAGATATTAATTAACTTACTTCAAATGTCCATCTGCTAATCAGCAGCACCAATTAGCTGTATATTTGCAATATCAAATATACAGCCGTTTTTAACCGACAACTATAATATTAAATCACGTGTACAGTGCGCAAAGAGAATTATTATGCAGGTGGCTGCTGTATTGCACTTGAGATTATTACATTAGGCAAAAGCTCATAAGTAGCCGATTTTCGGGTTTCAGTCGAGGTGGTAGCTGCGCATAGCCGTGGCGGATCGTTTAACTTATTTGCCGCGTACTATAGCACTCCTTGTTTTCTAGGTGCATAGTAAACTATTTAACTGTGTATACCAAAGCCCGGGATCTGTCCAGATACATCAGATAGTTTGATGAAGCTACAATGGTGTATACTATTTCGCTCTTGTCAACCTGTCAAGTATAATTAAAAGATTTCGTGTGGCGTGAGCTTTGTTTGCAAATGTTAAATAACGATATTCGATAGTCTCGCTATTGTGACCGTACACAATGCAGGCAGACCAGGTTTTATAGAAGTTTTCAATAGTAGAAGTTTTCAATTTTATTAGTGTAAAAGCGTTTTCTTAAAACCTATTTACAATATAAATTATCTATTAATATATGTATATGTTACCAGCAATCTTTATAATCCGGTATTCTATACAATACCTAGGCAATGTATAGAATATGGTTTAAAGTAAGGCTTTTATTTTCAGGTGATAAAAAAATAACCCTAACCTAACCTGTCCGTGTTGGGGTGCCCTAAAATTACATCACTCCCTGCTCTCGTCTTTTACACACATTACCGGCTGCGCATTCGGTATTGTATAAAATACCGGATTTATACAGATTGCCGGTAACATATATACACCGTTAAATTTCGGTCGTTTTAATTCCGTGGGTCGATTAAGTACATGAAACCATACCGATTTGTAAAGATAAAAATGAAAAATAAAGTAGTTTTTTTTTAAACTCGAATGAATTTACACATGTACAAAATTGATTTCTTTAAGTAAACGTCAGCTGATCGAGGCCAATGAACTGTAGTTAGTACGCAATGACCGACAACTCCCTGCAAGGTCATTGACTCGTTTTACTTTTCATTAAAGCCCGTGTAGGGAATTAAATATTTTTGAACTTATAAAAACTCTTAACTTTTGACACAATTTACAAACCAATTTTCACAAACTATGAAACGAAAACAGACTGAAACCGCTTGAAATTGAAATGCAATTCTAATATTTCCGAAATCTGAAAATGTTAAAACTTTTGCTTCAATTCAATTTTAAAACGGGGATTGACATATCATCAAATGTTAACTTTTATACGATCTGGCCAAATTTAGTTGGCCATATTATGAAGTGATCAATTTCTATGATCAGCGGGGCTATTGCATAACTCTGTTGACAGCTCAAGTGAAGATCACTTGCTAGAATGTATATCGTATAACTGTCAAACAGCTAATTTCGTATTGCCTATCTTTAGTGACCAACTGATATGACGTCATTATCCACCGGTGCCTTTGATAACCACTGTGACACGTTTTGACAGATGTAATTGTATCTATACTTTTAAAATTGTGATTGTTAGCTTTAAGCTGAAGATGCGATATTTAACTTAGCTGTATAATAGTCGATAAAAACTAAAGCTGGGACAAAATGCACCGAAAATTTTTGTTAGTCACCACTTATCCACCGCAGTTTGTTAGCTACTTGATGTCATACGTAATACCAAAGTTATGAAATTGTTAGCTGACAACAAAGTTTAGTGTACATCAAATGCCAGTTGTCAACTGTTTTGAAAAAGTTAGCCAATAGTCCTGCTGGCCACGACATACCTACAAGCTGGTTATACACTAGCGGCATATTCTGCGTAGACAGTTAATATGATTACTTATTAGTGCACTAATCACTCTGTCTATTACCGAAAATCACGTGAAAACTCAATACAGTTTTTATATTTAACGCTTTCACATAGACAGACAGATGCAATGGGGAACTTTGTTTTATAATATACAAGAGTATATCTACACAAGTAGCTCATCAATCTTTACTGTCCCAATGCTGGGTAAGACTTCTCCCAATAGATACCTTTCCAGTGAAGATATTCTTGCCAAGCAAATCAAAGCCATGTTATTTTTTTGTAAAGCAAACTTTCAGTGAAACACTATCCTTTAACTTTACATGTACCATGCAGCAAAAAGAAAACTGCATTCACATGTCAAATTTTTCATGTTAACAATTAGTGGTAATCTTTGTAATAGGCTATTTGACTGATTTTTGTATGGTTTATTGTATGGAGTCCATAAAAAGTGTTTTATTTCAATTGTTGTAAAAGTTAACATAAAAAATATCATTTAAAGTTGTGTAAATAAGCCGCCAATATTTAACAATACGCGTCAAATTGTGTTGGCAAATGTCACATGCCAGTAAATAAACAAAATTGTATTCTAAATACTCAAAGGAATAGCAGTCAATGACAGTCATATTTACAGACTTGTGAAGTTTTAAATAAATTCAGCCAATAACGACCGTTTTCAAAAACATGGTGCTAGGTAAAATAAAATTAAGTTTATTTCGTCTTTTTAAATATATTGGTACAAATCGCTTTTAAACCAAATAATCTATACGGATGACAATAAATAGGAACTTATGTTTCCATACTGTTAAATAGCCTATTTTAAGCAATATACGCATTCGCGCACCTCTATTGCAAATTGTCAATAATTGTTCTTTGTTTTCATATTAATTTTGTTTAGTCAAGATATAGTTGACTTGACATAAATTTCATTGAACACAAAACTTCGCAAAAGTGTTTCATTCCATCGCTCAGGGGTATATTAAACATAAAAAATACTAAAACACAGTAGTTTATTAAATCTGTCCAGATCTCACGCGTGACCGCATCCAATATTTTCAATTTTACATTCCAAACATTTTGCTCGCAGCTTTATTACAGCTCCAGACGGGCTATGGTGCCTTGGTACCTGGATTTTATGGAGATATTGCGTTGTGACGGCAACCAGGAACTTATATTAAAGTTTTCAAGGTTCAAAGGAGCAGCTTCGTCTGGATCCATTTATTTAATAAACACGAGCAGTGAGTCAGTATTATTTCTAACATTTTTATTTTCTAATATGCACGTCAGTCATCGTTTGGAAGTATCTAACTGAGTGGTAGGCTATATCCGATTGCTCTAAACCATATTTTTTACTGTATACTGTATATACATGAAATATAAGTTCTGTAATAATAATATTAAAAAAAGACTCCAAAAACCATAGCCCTATTGTCTTTATTTTCCATATGTCACAATAGTTTTCACCAACCGGGGGTTGCCTTGGATGCACTAGCATTGCGTGTACAGGGACAATCGTCGATGGGTATCACGTTCTATTAAAAGTATCTAAAGGGCCTCTGCGAGTTGATTTTGGCTCCTCCTACGCCTTCCTAAGGTTCAGGACCTCAGGGTCCTGAGATAAATGAATTGATATTAAAAATATTATTATACTTCCTGCAGTTATCCGGATTTTACATTTGCAAAACAATTTATTGTTAGTACATAAGCACTAAAAATACGGCGTTGTGTACATGGTGGACATCCTACCCATACGTACAAAGTGTTTTCAAGTCTGTTTCCTGATAGTTATGACCTAGGGATCACTATGTCAAAACTGAATAGGTTACTTCTAGACAAGCGTGCTCCAACGTCGGCCATATTATCTCTTACCTTCAGGTGAGATAGTAGTCAAACGCGAGCCATATGAATAATTAAAAAAAATGAACATTAATAAAAAGTTTTTGCCTTTTGAGATACATCGGATAACTTTGTTGTCCGTCTGTCTGTCTGTCAAGTCCCTTTATCTCAGGAACCTTTAACGTGTAGAGGTATCGAGTTAAAACCAAGACCATACACTCAAGGCTGCGGTCCCTTGAATCTGTGATAACATCAAACTTCTAAGTTAACGGAAAAAATCACTCACAAGGGAATCAAAATTCATAGGGTACTTTCCGTTGACTTAGAATCCTAAAATCTATCATGAAGCTAGGTCTCATAGCATAAACTTGTAGTTACGTCAAAAATAAAAATGGTTTTGCAAATCTTCGTAACTCAGTTCGGGAATTGGAATGTTTTCATAATATGTAAGTTGGTATGGAACCCTCAGTGCGCGAGTCGGACTCGCACTTGCCCGGTTTTTTCTCACTGTGGCACCCACTGCGTGGAGTCGATTGCACAGGGGTCGTCATGCATGCAGTTGAAGTGCACGCTTAATTCAATTTGAGCCTGGCGGCTCAGCATCATGGTTATGAATTGCATGGAATTAAGAATAATAAAATCAAAAAATTCGAATTAGAAATTTTAGATCGGTATTCACCTTATACAATTTTTTTTTTTTAATAATTTAGTAAAGATTCTTAATCCGTCATAAATAACTGTTCTTAAGCCGCTGCTATAATAGTAGATTGTTACCCTAGGGGTTAAAGTAACTTATTTAGTCCCGAAAACGAGTTTGGCGTCCGAGCGTAGCGAGGTCGCTAATAGTTCGAGGGACTAAATAACTCGTTAACCCGAGGCTAACACAGTGCTTTTCATTATGAATACAAGGAAAGTAAAAATAAAATAAAAACTTGTAAAACCTGAGTCGTCGTATGATTTTAAGTATCTTTCTTCTGATTTAGCCGGTAAAAGGTTTTCCACTACTGCTTTAGTTCCTTCTCTTGTGAAAGCAGATATTATATTTGAATCTGATGAACTTATCGTGTTTAAATCTCTGCTGGACGGAAATGTAAACAATACTCTAGAACTATATAAAACCAATGAAGATCGGATTGCCGTATTTCCACTGCCCCGCTAACGTAGTTTTTTTTTTCTGTGGCCGGCCAGCTATTCAGTCGTTATTTTTAATTTTCATTATTGAAAAATTAGTTAATATTTTTTAGTTAGTATTTAAAAAAAATAGTGTCATTTAAAAAATATATTCTTTAATTAATACTTATCTTTAAGTTATTTCAATTTTACATCACACTGTAATTGACTGGCTATATAGAAAGTTAAGACATGGTTCAATATAAATGCGAAGATAGAACTAGACTTTTTTTAAATTTGACAGCTGTCAGTTGAAAGCGATTCTCCCTAGTGATGAAAAGTATTACTTTCAACCCGCTCCTCAGGCAACTAGACCTACTTTCTATGAAAAATTAAAAGTATATTATTCTATTACTTCAAATCACTCAAAAATCGTGCAGAAGCCTTGCTAGCTGAGCCTCGCGACGAAGGAGGCCGATCATTGGAAGCACACACATTAACTTTGTAAACATATCCAATCGGTAACAGTGGCGCCCAATTGTTTGTTTATTTGTTTACTCACTTTGTGTTTACGACCCCTGTTTGTATTCGGCTTTGGTTACAGGTATGAGGTTAGTGTATCACTTCAGGTCGAGTGTTTAAAAAAGATTATGTGTGTGATGGTGTTTCCTTGGTTGTGTTTGTTTTATTTTAGATAGGGGTTCTTCTTTTGTTTTTATGCCTACCCTTTTTGTTTCGGGTGGGAAATTATAAAATAATTTCTCCCGCTCTGAGTAGAGCAAGAGGGAGTGTCAGATTGTTACTGCAAATGATTGAACAATACCGCTGCTTTGGCAGGCGTCACTCAAGCTGACAGCTGTTTGAGGTGCGCGTGGCGTGGAACAACACGCCACGCGAGCGGCATGTTCCTCGATGCCTACTGTTGCATTCTAATACTGAGAATTAGGGTATAATTCACTGATATGTTCTAAGGGCAGATAAGTTACGCGCTAACATCGCAATCAGAAAACGTGGACTCGAAACTCATACATCGCAAACCTTATCACTGATAGACAAAGTATAGTCACTGATAGACAAGAACAGAGACAAGAACCGGCGCTATCCTGCGAGATAAATAGCGTCAGCCGCCAAATGTGGGTGATCATAGCGACTGATGTGAAATAGGGCCTCGGAGGCACAATTTCAGCAGTTCACGCGCTAGAGGCGAATAACTTATTTTTCGCTGTTTTGATTTAATCTAAGGTATACTTAACTCCTAATATTTTTTATTTTGTTTTTCTAGGTCCTAATTGTTACCAAAATGTAAACTAATTGTCATAGAACCAAGCAAAAATAATCCGTAGAAAAACAAGAGCATTGATTGTTACACTACAGTTATACTCGTTACATTATTAAAGACGTCAGGCTGGCTAGCCTCTCGCTATGCTCGGTGCACTTAGGTCTGGATTGAATCGGAAAACAAACGTTGTTCTGCCATACAAAATAGCAAAGCAAAAAAGAAGGAGTGTTACTAGAAGGACTAAAAAGTAAGCCACGACCTATTCCCAGACCTACCAAATACATACCTACAAAAAGTTTCATAAACATCGGTCAAGCTAATAATTTCCAATTTACATCTCGCATGGTTTATATTATACTTTATCTCTTTGCATGCGACCATATAGGCATAACATAGCGACCTATGAACTATAATTTAAGATCTGTATACTACAACCTATACCTAAACAAATAATTGATTATTGATCATTGCTGTTTCGAGGTAATTCGATAACAAATACAATGACACGAGATTTTTATATATTAGGAAATTTATGGTAAACACCATACGAACTTTTATTTTTAGCCTCAATCACACATACCCGTCATGTGATCGCAGCGCAGCTGCACCGCTGCCGTCCTGCTGCTTTGTTATTTGACCATATCAGTAAAAAACGCGCGGCCGCAGTAATCGCGCTGCCGTCACGTTTTTTAAACTTGAAGGCGCTCTTATGATTTCTGTCCTCGAATGTGATGCGAAACCTTTTGATGTTCATCCATGAAAGAGAACCTTTCGAACTAAACGCTCGAAACGCGCTCTTTCATGGCTTGTAAGTCGGTCCTCAATACATGAATTTTTGCTCGTACTCGTTCAATACATAATGCTTTGTACCGAATAGTTCCGTATCCAGGTGTTAGTGCATTAGTCCACACCAGTGAATCGAGACGCTCAAAGGTGGTATGTAATATAGGTACACAATATAAAGTTAAAAATTCGATGGAGCTAAAATTCGTAAGTACCCGCTACACTCCTAAGCTCACTGGACCGGGAATAAGTACCCACCCACCTCGGAACTTGAGACGGATAGCTTGGTTAGTTCCTAGTTCCCCGTGTATTGGATAAACCCTGCCCAAGTCTATTCATGCAGGTATAGCTCAAAGTCTCGGCTATCCTTTGTTGTGATAAACGTAAAATGAAATGGGCCTTTAGACTTTATTTTGGGTAAGTATAAATATTTTGGTTGGTGGAGGAAAGCCAAATAGTTAATTTTCTATGATGAAGTATCTGATTATTATTAATTTTTTTTTCATAAAATAAGAACATGCATTTATACACAGCAACATTTGTAGATTTACAAAAGTAACTTTGGTTTTGGAATTCAGTTGTTGTCTAATATTATTATTTAAAAAAAGGAAAGATTCGTGTATTTCTTTGTAATGGATAAGACGTTACTACGTGATGTCGAGAAATGGATATGCAATAAGGCTATTTAACTGTTTTTGGAATTGATATCATATTCTTAAGTATTGTTTATAGAGTCCAGAAAAAGTGTTTTTCAATACACTTGCTCAAAAAGTGGCACTTATTGCACTACATTTAGATATATAACGGCACCTGTTACCAAACTGTGACATTTTGATTACCGTTACGCACTATTGCTGTAATGTAGCTATAACTTTTTTGTTCAACCTCTTTGTTCGCAGAACAAATTTTGAATACGAAAAAAATTAACATTAGGTTGCGTTCGTTCAATAGTATAAATTAGTGTCTTACTAACTTATTTCGTGAAATTTCGACCATTTTAACTTGTAAAAACCTTTATATAAATCTTTTGTTCAAATAAAAATTGTTTTTGTTTTATGGTCTATGGCCGCTATTTTAAGATGCGCCAATACTACAAAAAGTTAAAAAAAACGTTACGTTCGTATTCTATTATCACTACGAATGACATTATCGGAAAAAACTTTTCATGCAAGAATACAAAAGACGACTAGGCAATATGATTAAAAGATTATATAGCCATAGTCTTAACCTATGGGTAAATTTAAAAAAAAATTAGATACACGCGCCTACAAAAACAGATTATTTTTTGCCGCCATGATATGAAAAAGTTTAGTTTTATGGTTGAAGTGTATTGAAAAACTTCGTATGATACACGTGAGTAATGAATGGTTACCGTTCTTGACTCTCTTGGCAGCGCTCGGTGGCGGCGAGTGGTAAGATCATCATCAAACGTATGAAAATGTTTGAAGCACGCCACGAGTCGTCGCGTGGCACGTCGCGGTTACTTGTGGCGTGCTACTGCTGCAGCGCTCTGGGGCGGAACGGGAAGGCGTGTTAGACTTTTACTGACTAAACCCCACTCCTATATTCCTTCGTTGCTTTGCATTCCAGAGCCCCGGGATTTCCTTTCAGAAGCAAACCAATTACCCTGAGGCTTCGACCCTTCTGGGCCGCTACGGTTTTGCTGACATCTCCTTGGGGCGCGTGTGGAACACTACGCACCGTCGACGTCTTGGACTCGGTCCGGACGGCCGGACGACCAGCTACCCATTGCTCGCCATCCGCAAGCCGAAACGTGGCTATAATATGTTTTACTTCCATGCGGACGAAACCCCTGATGAAAGCTACTATTAAACCATTTCATATCGGGCACATAGACCGTTTTTTAAGAAAAGTTTTTCTCAAAACTGTAAAAATAACGTTATTTACTTCTTGTACCCGACAAACAGGGAGAATGTTGTATGTATACCTAGGACTTAAATGTCACAGTCAGACTAGCGGCTACTTAGAGCTAGCTTTGTGTTTCTCCCGATTTTCCATTACGAAGTAAAGGGAGCTAATGGCGTTGCAAAATGCGACTTTAGATAGCAATCGAAACCGTGCTACGATACTGTATTAAGAGGATGCTCCGCGCTTCTTACCTGTATACTAATGTTATGTACTGTTATATCTTAAAGACAAAATGAATTTATTATTTTTTTTTTTTACTTTTGTTTTGTTCATACTAACTTATCCAGCTTTTAGACTCGGATCCGGATCGAATAACGTATCTTTGGTGATGTGTTGATGGCTGCGGGAGTCCACTATTGCGGGAGGTGTGGCGCTGCTTTGGTATTCCTTTGCCCAGCAACTGGCGAGTTTTGGCTGTATTGATGATTACGATGACTCTTTCAGCCGTGCTTATTTTTTCTGTTTTCTGAACTTGCAATCAGTCATTCCAGACTATAAGCAGATGTGGTGGGTGCTGCTCCCTTTTGTCGTTTAGGGTGCTGCTCCCATTAGAGCCAGCCCTTTATTCTTCATTATTTAGATTTCTGACCCTGTAATCGTCAAAAATATCATGCCGCTTTTTAAGCCGACGTATGGTCTCGGGAATAGTGAGTTGTCTTGCAGCCGTAATTATAAAGTAGAAAGGGCCAAATTCACCAAGAAACTAATCGCGATTATATAAAATAAAACGCAGTTTGAGCGCCTAATCGAGATTATAGCTTCATTTTGCGTTTCACCGCTATGAATTAAACCTAGTTTACGCTAAACTCAGTTTCAATTCTTTTGTTGTCGCCCATGTTACGACACGGTTCTTTAAACTAGATTACCCTGAGCTCAGTTTAGTTGAACTGAGTTTTTATATTGAATGGTGAAATCAGCCCTAAATCACGTCGGGGTCACCACTTTAGGGTTATTGTAATTTGGCTGGGAGAGTAAATAAAAGACGTGGATCTGTTAAGTCTCCATATTCACGACTGTCACTTAATAGATGGAAAGCAGCCATCTCTATATACACATGCATAGGTACATCATACATCTTGCATACGTCACGCGATCATTTTTCGTACCATTCAACGTGTCTCTACACTTATTGCTTAGTAATTTCTTATAAAGTCATTACTTGAGAAAAATCTTCTTTAAAAATTTCATATTTTTAAATACGTACTCAATAAGCAGTACTACGGTACAATTTACGACACAATTATTACTCCAAAAACAGTGTAGAAAACCACCTTCAGTAAACTGACCTAGAATTTAAAAATCAGGCATGTAACAACCTCCAAACTTGCATTTGGCTTTAAATGGGGGTTTATCGTTTACCGCTTATTCTTTCTTTCACGTAGGGAAAACCAGCAACGAAAACAACTTTCACATTTATAATATTACTATCCATGATCAGCAATACTATCTATTTTATTATACACCGTTAAATTTTGGTGGTTATAATCCCGTGGAGGGTCGATTCGGATTAAAACGACCAAAATTTAACAGTGTATAAAAGCGAAATACCACTCACTGAAATCATATGGAGAAACCGACTGTAACACTATCATAAATGAAATCTAAAAAGTCCTCATCGATCCGACACCTGGAAAAAAATACTCGTGGTCGAAGGTCACAAAAACGAGTTTTTCGCGATTTTCAGCAAAACGGTAAGTTTTATCATAAAATAGCCTAGACAACAATTGTAGATGGCTACGCCCCCAAGTCTTTTGTTCTGAACACGTGAGTGAGCGTTGAGATGACGTCATAATAAAGGCTTTGGGGGCGTGGCCAACTCCTAGCATTCACGCTTAACGAAACGATTGTAACTTGGCTAGGGGGCAGATAAATTATCTAAAAAAAAAATCTAAATACTCTTTTTCCTAAGAGCCACCGTTTTTGAGATATAATGATTCAAAAAGTTAAAGGAGGTAATCGTCATACCTAATATGTACACGTTTTCACGCCGCCAAACTACCTCAAAGGTAGTTTACTTAGCGCGTTCTTGGGGTTCCATACCTCAAAAGGAAAAAACGAAACCCTTATAGGATCATTTTGTTGTCCGTCTGTCTATCTGTCTGTTTGTCTGTCTATCTGCCGTATCTGTCTGTCAAGGTCCTTTATCTCGGAAACGCGTGAACGTATCGAGTTGGAATTAAAACCATAAACTTAGGTCTACGATTCCTTGAAGCTGTAAAAAAAGAAACCGGTAAGTTAACAAAAAAACGTATACTTCGACCCTCTCAAGGGAATCAAAATTCATAGGGTACTTTCCGTTGTTCTAGAATCCTGAAAGGCATGAAGCAAGGTCTCGTAGCATAACTGTAGAAAAAACTGTAAAGTAGTTACGTCACAAACAAAAATCTTTTTTGCGATTAGTAAAAAATTTAAAAAGTTTTAATTGTCATAATCGCAAAAAAGATTTTTGACATTTTTGTAGATAATTATCAGCTGATGTACAATTTTTGTCTAGGCTTTATGATAATACTTATCGTTTTGCTGAAATTCACGAAAAACTCGTTTTTGGGACCTTTGACCCCGAATGTTTTTTTTTCGAGGTGTCAGATCGACAAGGACTTTTTAGATTTCATTTATAATGGTGTTTTGAACAATCCTAACAATTTTTAGCTGGGTGGGAACTATTGTAACCTCGGATACCTTAATTGACCGGACAATAAGGACTAATGTTTATCAGTTGTCTAGTACACATAGCACAAACACTGCTCAGTTTGAGACAAGACGTTGGGTGTAAGTTGTGGAATATAATTATTATTATATTATGGAATATATACCTAGGTATGTTGCGAGCAGCGAGGAAATCGGGATGTCCTAGAACCAAAAAATCGAAGACATACGAACAACACACCAATTCAAATTGGGCTATAGAGGAGGCTTAAGTACAAGCAGTGGGAACATTATAAGGTTGATTATGAGGGCATGCTAAAGCACAGCTAAAGTTGTCGAAGAAAGCATATCTCAGCAGGAACGTTTACAGTGGAAATGACAACCCAGGATGGCTAGAAGAAGGTGCATAATTGTGTTTCTTGCCACTTCATTCAATTTTCATGCAGTCGGTAGAGTCCCGGGCAAAGGAAACAAGAATATTGTTACAATAATTCGATAATAAAATTTAAAGTGATTTTCCAAATAGCCATAACCTGAGGGTCTTTAAGTCAAGAGTGAGTTACTTCTAGGCAAGCATAGCTGGATTAGGCTATAATTATTTTGTCAAGGTAAGTAAGTAGAACCTTTGCAAAAATAAAATAAATTTTTATTAGCCTTTAGATAAGCATTAGGTAGTGAAACCTACCGCCTAATATTAACCAAGGCCACAGGGAATTTCGTAAAAGATATTTTTTTCATTCAATGATGGACATCAAAAAATTCCTCAAAAAACAAAAAAAAACTGGGTTTAATTTAAACCAAAAAATCAAACTGTTGAAAACCGTTTCATTTTTCATCTACCCAGAGATAAAGCTATTAGGAAACTGGATGCCAATTTCTGGATTTAATTTACTAGCTTCAGCCAACAGCTTCGCCCACATGAAATTAGGTGTCAACATAAAAACTTAAAAAACGCGTTTCACCTCTTTAGGGAAACCCTCTCTTAGTACTCGCCCATGTCACAAAAAACCTGTATGCATAATTTCATTTTCCTAGTCCCAGTAATTTCGGCTGTGCATTGATATGTCAGTCAGTCAGTTTCTCCTTTTATATATAGATAATTATACAACCAATTGATAGTTCACAACTTGTGTACCGTCAAGAAAATTTCCATCAAATGCTGCATTTCCTCAAGTTCAGTAACTACCAGTTACTGAACTTCAGGAATATAAATATAAATAGGCTTTACGCATTTACTTTCACAGGCCTGCCGTAATATCCGCTTTATCGGCTGTTGCAATACAGTTTATCAACAGGAAATGCTGCAGTTCGTATTTGTTGATTTGTGGAATTGAAGGCGCAGACAAGATTGCAAAGGCCCTTTTAGAAGTTTGGTTAATAAAAATACTGATAAAGAATTTAATCGGTTTTTAATCGCGCACCAAAATTATGCAGTGAATGTTTGACATTCACTGCATAATTAATAATACAGACCGAAAAAAAGAAATCAGAGCATATATTATGAAATACTATGCGTAAAATTTTTAGGAATTTTATCTAAGACCATAAATAATCAAACTTGTTCATACAAAAGTAGTCTCTAAGCATCGGAATTATGGCCTGTAGGTCACCGGTACAGGACACCGGTGTCGGCTTAGAGTTTGACCGAATGACGCAATGACTTCACGCGGGGACACCGGTGTCCGCTCGAATTTCTAAAGGTACAGGATTATTGAGAAATTGTTATATCTTTAATTAAAATTTGCTTTAATACAAAGCCTTGTAGTGTTATTTAATACTCACGTTACTTGTTCTCTGTTTTCATGCCGTTTTAACCGACTTCATAAAAAGGAGTTTTCTCAATTCAACCGTATACATGCTTTTTTATGTTTGTTCGCCGGTATCTTGGTCGTTTATGGACCGATTTGCAATTTTTTTTTTCCTTAAAGGGTACGGTTTCAAATTGGTTCAATTTTTTTTCAAAATCGAGTTTTGATGATGGGATCTATGAGGAATCGAGGGCAGGAACTCCTCAAATATTATTGGCGATTACGTAGTGATTTTGGTATTTTTTATCGAGAACTTAAGCATTTACAATCAAAAAGTAATATTTGATGAAGTGGAACTGATGAAGAAGACCAAAAATGGCCAACGGAACTTCATACTCGCATAGATATCACAATGAAGATAGTTAAGCGACTATGACAATAGAAATAAATAAATGGTTCTGAATACATAGTTATGTTAAAAATGGTATCATCACAGTGACCTGATGATGATGATGGAGCCAGAAGATAGGCAACGGAACTCCGTAATGAATCAATGTATCCTAGCCGTGTTTGGACTTGTTAGAATCGTCATGAGATGCACTTTGGCTATAAGGTACTATCAAACTGATCTGATGATGGAGCCGAAAGGTGGAAGGTAGACACGAGAACTTCATAATATCCTCTGATTATAAGTGCATCGCAACAGAAAAGAGTGAAATAAAAAACTTTTTACAAAAAAAAAAAATAGATAACCGCCTTCATTAAAAAAAAAAACACTAAAAAGATTAAAATAACTTTAATTTCGGAAGTCGGTGTTAAATAAGAAACAAAAAATACCAAGAAACATCGGCTTCCCAGGGTTCTTTAGTCCCTCCACTAACACTTAATAAACTTTAAATATACATACGTGTATATCACATATCTTATTATTTACACTCTCTTGTACTCTTATATCCTCTTCTTACCCTCTCATTAATGTCTAACACGTAACAGCCTCCAACGGCTACTGTAGCCACGAGGCTACTACGGCAGGGTGGATGGCCTAATGGTATCTCACTGAATGGCGGTACACAGACCGTCATTAAGATCAGTGGTTTATGCGTCTTTAGTTTTTATTTATTTATTTAAACATAGGCGGACTTAATGCAACAAGGCATTCTCTACCAGTCAGCCTTTAGGTTAAGAAAGATAACACTGTGGAGTGGTAGGTTTTAGTTAGTATCAACTAAATATTTTGCTCACATTTTATTCTATTATTACATTACTAGCTCGTCCGCGGCTTCGCTCACACTGTACCCTACTATACTTATCATATACTTTATAAAGAATCGTTTTCAGTTTATTTGCGACTCCCATTCGAAATCTCTTAGGTCATCAAATAGCGCATAGCTTACGACTTAAAATGCCAATGCATTCCACAACTTTCTTTGATAAATCCTTTACTGTCCAGGCTGCTCGTCTATGGAATGCATTGCCAGATGCTATAAAACGTGCTGAATCGTTGCTTACATTCAAGAAACTTGTTAAAGATCACTACCTATCTCTGTGATTATCGAAACTTGCCATTTCTTTTTATTGTATATATTTTTGTATGTATATATTTCTGTATCTATTGTATAGCATATGTATGTATCTGTGTTTCTATTATTGTATATTTTGTAATAAATGTTGGTGCTTATTGTGACAGCCCCTATCATGTCCCGAAAATTACTTTCTATTCCAGGTTGCCTGTAAGAGATCGCGGATTGCGATAAGGCCGCCCATTGTATGTGCTTTAGTAAATAGTTTTCCTTTATTTGTTATCATGTATGTACAATAAAGTATATAATAATAATAACCCCATCGCTGTATCTCTACGTTGACGTCGTGGTGGGGCTTGCGCGCTCCAATAAACTTTTGATTTTTTCTCAGCTTCAAGGTACCTACTGAAGACTAGAGTATACGATTTTAATTTCAACTCGATACCTCCACACCTTCTCAAGATCCTGACCCTCAAGATGTCTTGACAGACAGACAGATAGACGGACAACAAAGTAATCGTCTAATGGTTCCGTTTTCTCCTTTTGAGGTACGGAACCATAAAAATGGTACCTACTAGAAATGTCGTCGGCGAAAAGTCAAGCACTGTACTATGACACCAAGAACAGAAACTCGATAATTTATTTCTATAGTCTACTTGACTGCAGAATGTGGCACGACGTTGCCGAGCATTGAATCGTGGTAGCAAGTACGTTTCCATTATCCTTTATTACTTGTCTAATGTTAACTTATCACTGTTGTTTAAGCCTTACTGACAGTTTCTATGTCTCGCTGTATTTATAACTTTCTACGTTAGTTTAGAATTAAATGTTACAATAGCTAGCGTCTTACTGAAAATTCAATGGATTTTGTGGGGATGATATGAAAGAAAATGCAGTGAATGCTAGCGCTTTAAGGTCCGGTGGTAGTCACTGAGTATTTTGTATAAACTCCTCCCGGGACAATGTCGACTTCGCGGCCCCAAAAAAAAAAAAAATAATAATCATCCTTGACCGTGACGAAACATGAATGAAAAAAGCTCTTTTTTTATAAATTTAAAAAAGCACGCATGTGATAAACGTGTCATATTGAAACTTGTTGTAGAATTTTGTTTATAGGTACTTTACTAAATCTTAACTGTAAGATTTTTTTTAATTACACAATAATCAGATTTAGTTAAGGATTCAACGCCTGATTCTTAAGAGAAGAGGTTAAAGCAGTAATCGGAAACTTTTTACGGCCTAAATCAAAAGAAATTTACCTAAAATCATACGACGACCTTTGACGACGACTCAGGTTTTTATTTTTATCTTCCTTTTATTCGTAATGAAAAGCACAGTGTTTACCTCGGGTGAAAGGCTTATTTAGTCCCTCGAATATTAGCAACCTCGCTTCACTCGGACGCCAAACTTCTTCTCGGGACTAAATAAGTTATCTACTTTCACCCCTAGGGTAACAATGTACTATTTTATTTCATCTCACTTTTACCTTTTATGGTAAAGTTTACCTAAAGTAAAAACAATAGTGAAAATGACGTAGACCAGGTAAATACCTACCAGATTATTGAAAAAAATTAAAGATCATTTTTAAATCCATGTGAATAGCTTTTAAAACACTTATTACCGACATTTATCATCGTTGACGTATTTATGATTGTTACATGCTGTTTACGCGGTTCAGTCGAAATACGGCTAGTTGTAGATGTGGAACTGATCAGTCATGGGAAATATATAGATCAGAATGACAAGTCTTTTATAAAAAAGGTTTGCACAATACCTAGTTAGTTCTCGGCCCAGCTCAGAACACGCGATGGTTTTCAAGGCACAAACATGAAATTTCACACGATTTAAATTTTTATTTGCTGACGTAACATGAAGAGATGATTCAATCTGTTCATGTTGCGTCCGCCATTTTACAGGGCGCACAGCCACACACATAGAAACATTATTCCATATTCAAATACGTAGGTAGCTCAGTCCCTTTCACTCGATGGGTATGTGTAGGAAAGGGATAGATATAGGAAATGCAACATCCAGCTAAAAAAAAAACGAATCTAGCGCTTAGAAACACCGCCATATACTTACTTAACGCCGCCTCTGCCTGAGCAAATAATGTTGTTAATGAAAGCGTGTAATGCCTGAGTAATAATGTAGTTAACGAAAGCCGTGGTGCCTGAGGTTATAACCGGAATTCATTTATGTCCCTGTCCATGTCACTTGGCCTACGGCAGGCCTGGCGCACTGTCGGCGAAAATATAGATCTATACCTGCGGTGGCTGGCCCCTCTAGAGGGGTTTGTACGATAGAGTGTCGCGCGTGTTCGACCTGCCGCTTGACGCGTACCGCGCGCCGCACTAACAAAAATTATTTTCAAATTATTTATCGAACATTGTATGCAGTTTTTATTTCATATAATATTATTAATATATATTTTTTTTTAATTTTTCATACCTTTGCGACTTTTGTTGTTCAAAAAGTCAATGATTTTAAAGACCAATCAGTGTAAGTAGACCTCCACGTACTAGTGACTGCCTACTAACGCAAGGCCAACATATACTGGATTTTTGTTTTTTCTTTTTGATTTTCATTTCATGGTTTGTAACGGCCGTATTCCCACTATCATTAACGTTAAAAAATAACGGTCACGTCTTAGATTACCTACCACCTTTTAAAAATCGCGCTGCGGACACCAACAAAGTTAAACCCAAAAAGATAACACGACTTCAATTTTATTCTATTTGTTTAGACTACCTAACAAAAAGTAAACAATCTTGACGAACCTTTCGAAAAATATATTTTTAATTAATTTGAATATATTCTATGTTATAAAACGTTGCTACCCATTTTACATTTTTGAAAAACATACCGCCAAGCCCTACAACATGTCGGCAAGTTCAAAGGCGCATAACGGGCGTAATAAAAGAAACTCTCGATGCGCGGACTTAAGGTGCATTTTGATTCGCGATCGTGACTAGCTGCTGTAGGCAAATATATTCAAGGTTACGTTCGTGCCGTGCAATTTTATTATGAACATAGGAATTGTTGTTAGTAAGTTTAAATTCGCATATTTGCTTTCGCGGAGTGAAATTTCTGTACCCTGTACTACTTCTTATTCTGTGCCTGCGGTCATATTTTGATAAAAATACCGTTTACTATTTACCTAGTGTATACTGTTCAGTACAATACACGGCAGTTGAACCAAAATGGCGATCGAGCTTAAATGCGCAGAAACAGATTTTCGGGTGATACAGCTAGGGGCTGCATGTAACCAACGCGGCCATTTTAGTTCAACTTCTTTGCGACGTCTATCATACTCTGAATAGAAAGTTAATACAATAGAATTATAGAATTATGTTTTTGCTTACGTGATCTGAATGAGTACACAATAGAAAGTAATGTTATCAAAAGAGTTCTAAACATATTAAACATAAATGTACTACTAAGTTCGATAATTTTTTAGGGTTCCGTACTTCAAAAAGAAAAAACGGAACCTATATAGGATTACTTTGTTGTCCGTCTGTCTGTCAAGATCCTTTGTTTATTTATTTATTATACACTTAATTACACATTTTAAAAGGAAACTAAAACACATAGATAAAATGGGCGGCCTTATTGCGTTCCGCGATCTCTTCCAGGCAACCAGAAATGGACTGTAATTGCTTGGACAAGAGTTATGTAGATATATACATAGTCCATATACGAGTAATAGATATACATATACATACATATTGAAAACTATAAACAGAAATACAAAAGACAACAATCAAAATTCACGGTGAAAGGTCTAAAGTCTCTTTCAAAAACAGGCAACGCGTTTAATTCTGTCTGGCAATTCATTCCACAGACGAGTAGCTTGGACAGTAAATGATTTATCAAAGAAAGTCGTGTTATGGATTGGCATTATAATGCCAACATTACCACATCAACATAACATATTGGCATTGTAACTTATAAGTTGCAAGTTCTCTGATGAATTTACAGTTTCGTGTGTGAGTTACAATGAAACTCAAAACGGTTTTTCAGAGACACGTGAATGTATCGAGTTAAAATTAAAAATATATTAACTTATAAGTTGCAAGTTCTCTGATGAATTTGCAGTTTTGTGTGTGAGTTACAAAGAAACTCAAAACGATTTTTCAGGGACACGTGAATGTATCAAGTTAAAATTAAAAATATATATTTAGGTCTGTGGCCCCTTAGAGTTGTAAAAAAAATAAACTTTTAAAATAACTAAAAAAAAAGATACGGCTGTTTATGTCTCAAAAAACCTATATTTCGACACTCTCAAGAGAATCAAAATTCATAGGGTTCTTCTCGTTGACCTAGAACCCTGAAATTTGGCATGGATCAGGGTTTTATAGTACATGTATACGAATAAATATGAAAACAAAGGTTAAAAAGGTTTTCTATTGAGTTAAACCTTCGAGACTGGATTTGAGAATTGAACTATTTACATTAGTTAAGTACGGAAACCTCAGTGTGCGAGTGCAACTCGCACTTGCCCAGTTTTTCAATATATCGGATGGCCGGCGAGCTTCATTGACGGAAGACGTGAATGCTTTTAATACATTTAGTTATCGGGGAAAACTAATATGAAAGAATGACAAATTAATGTCTGACGTATACGGTAATCTGCTAAAATTTTGACAGCTCCTATGACCAGTGACCTACCATTAGAACGTCATTGTGCAATCATTGCTTTTAATTCTTACAAGACAGCTCGTACTACATTATTCTATAATGAGAACAGATTACGAAGTTTTAGCAAAATGTCAATAAGATTGTGTTGGAATGACGATATTATAAAAATAGCAGACAAGGGCTCCAGAAGGCATGACGATGTCTTAGAAGGTGCTGGTGGGTACCAGCACCTTGCTCGAGGGTGCCAGCTGGTACCCTCGAGCCATTTCATTCTAGTTACGACAAGCTGTGCCTACCAGTGTCTACCCTACGATTGCTAATGATTGATTTTTATTTTGCAAATAGATAAAAAAAAACACTATTACATTTCAATGTTTTCGTAGTTTAAACTAGATGAGGCCGGTGTTTCCTACCCTAAAAAAAACCCAATTGTCAAATATTATGATCCATGCAAATTAGTGTCTCAGGTGGTCTTTTGAGGCAAAACCATACAGCTTTGAGTGGACATGTTTAGTCAGCACAAGCTTTTGCTAGAATACGTTTAGCTCAACTCAGGGCTACTAGGGAGCTCAACGACTTGAAGAATAATACCAAGGAAAGGACTTTTGCGTAGGTTGCAGAAAATACTCAAATTGCCAGACAGACGTTAACATTACAGAAAAGAGAAAAATAATATAGAATCCACATCATCTTTACATTCAAATGATAAAAGAAAATGTATAAAACAAAGTGTACATAAATGTAATTTTTAACAAATTAAATATTTTAGGTTCATGAGTTAGAATGCACTTCATCTTTTCAAAGATATTTCTAACCGACTGATCGATACTTTGCGTGACTAGAGGCCGTAGAGCCCTAGAGGAGGAGGTCTAGAGGGGCTTGCACGTTTCCGTCGTACTCAGATGACAGTAATGTGGAGGAGTACTTCAGCGCCAGGGTATTTGTTTTTGCACTCACCTATACAAATTCGTAGCCAGGCCATAAATATTCGTAATGAAGTCATTTATGTCTATTTTTTTTGGCTATATTTTTGTTTTTTTTTTTGTTTTATTCCATGACTATCACACAACGCCGTCTAGCCCCAAGCTTGTGTTATGAGTAGTAGACAACTGATAAACATACTTATATATTTCTAAATACATACATATTCTAAATAAATTACACCCAGACACAGAACAAATAATCATGCTCATCACACAAACATTTGTCCGGGGTAGGAAACGAACCCACGACCTCCAGCATAGCAGTCAGGGCGACTAACCACTAGACCAACAGGCCAGTCATATGTTATCGGCAATCTATTTAATCCGGTATTCTATACAGTACCTAGGCAATATATATAATACTGTTTATAGTAAGGGTTTTATTTTCAGGTGGTGATCAAAAAAACAACCCTAAACTAATCTGTCCGTGTCGGGGTGCCCTAAAATTACATCACCTCCTTCCCTGTCCCGTCTTTTACACACAATACGGCTGCGCATTCGGTATTGTGGCGTCACTATACTTAACAGTCAATCACTGACACACCATTGAAAGAAATGGTAATCTCGTACGTCAGACGTATAGGGTAATCTGCAAATATTTGGACAGGTTCTTTGATTAGTGACTTACCATTAGATTTGTCTGAATACAAAAAAAGTAATCCTACCACCATTCGGTTACGAGACCAATAACCGACTAATGATCGACCATTATGATTTAGCAGATTAAGAACTTTTACCAAAACTGCAATGGGATTGTGTTGGAATGTTGAATTTACAAAAATAGCAGACTTGGGCCCCTGTTGTATCACTGTCATGTTTACCTTAATGACGTTGAGAATAAATGTCATAAAACTATTTACTGTTACTCTCTACCTTACGTTAATCTTTTTCCAAATAGACTAAAATAATCATCCCTGTTGATTTTTACGGAGCCCGAAATAAGGTAGGTTTAACGAATTGATACTGTCGAGCCCTGGCTACTGCAAGCGCGACTTCCAGGATCGAGTATGAAGAAAAAACGATAGAAGACTTTCAATCACTACTATAATAAAAATAACTTCATTACACTTCAATGGTCAACGTAGCACTGTCTAAAAAACAATATAATATTCTTTTCCTATAAATGTTCAAAAGTATTCTAGAAAATAATGCCCATATCCTTCGAAGTATTTACTCATATGTACTAGGTTGTATGTTTTGTCACACAACCAGGTTGCACAGACATCACAATACTTCACTTAATAATGAGTTTAACTAAAAATAATAAATATAATATAACAGACAATTCTTAGTAAAATTTTATCTTTTTTTTTTAAACACTGCTAGCGATGTAGTATCTTGGATATTATTTGATAGATTAATAGATTAATATATATATTTGTGCCACCTCATATTTGATAGTTTTTTTGTCGTAATTAGTTCTATGTCTTCGCAATTACAACTCGGTTAGTGTTTCTTAAACTATGATAGAATGTTTTTAGCAGGTTTTATAACAGATTTTAATTCCCAAGTTATTATCGTTCGTACCAGTACGCACATTGCACATACGGGTATTTGAGCCTTAAAGCTGGCCAAAAATCATTTTCGCGAAATCGTTGATATTAAAAAATAAAATGGGTGCTTAAATAGTTAAAGGTACTGCGCATCCCGTAGCATACTGTATTTGACTCGACTCCCGCGCCGCCGCCCGCTGGTATGAGTCGGAAGTTACCGTTCGTTTGAAGTGTGCGCGTGATTGTTCGATATTTTCCCTGTGTCATCTCTCAATAATTGTTATTATTTTGTCTTTTGAAACTGCATATAAAATATTTGTGATGGATCCGTCAAAACCAGGTATGCAGTTATATTTTAAACTATTTCTAGATAAATCTACTTTGAGTTTTAGTATTTATTGTAAAGAACAAAAGTTCATAAAAAATATGTGAATTTAGACGTTTTGAATATAATTTTTAAGAGTTTTACTTAACTTCTAAGCTTTTCTATGCAATGAAACATACATATAATTGAAGAAGACTAATTCAGTAATACGCTCAATGCAAAATTTGCCGTGGAATACCGCGGATGTATTTTTTATGTATTTTTTTTTTTTTGTAGGTAGGGTAAGTAGAGAAAAAATTAAAGTATTTTTTTTCTTTTTTTTTCTTTCACGGCCGTCTGGTGTTAAATTTTTATCCCGGAAAGACATTTATAATATGGTGGAAAGTTCTCAGGAACCAAATTTTGATAAAAAGTTGAGTTACATGGAAGAAACTGTGATCAAGTAAGTTCTGTAAAGATGAAGATCAACGAAAAGATTGGAAACAAAAATTATCATTGATAAAGCATCAGTTTAAATCCAGATGGCATGCAGCGCATAAAAAGAAAGAAGTATTTGAAAAAAAAAACGGTAATTTAAAAAACTAAAAAACCCGACTGCTTTTCTGAGTATTCATGAGAAAGCCCTAAAACAAGAAAGTCGTTGTACCCGATTCCACTAAACTATATAATATTTTAAATACAAGATAAATTGTAGCAGTCGGGACCTATTATAGAAAGTCAGCCGTCTAGTCAGTAGATTGGAGTAATCTGCAATAGGTATGTGCTCTCAATTCACTAAGCCTCCATTTGTAGAATGGGTCCCGACTGCTACAATTTATCTTGTATTTAAAATATTATATAGTTTAGTGGAATCGGGTACAACGACTTTCTTGTTTTAGGGCTTTTTCATGAATACTCAGAAAAGCAGTCGGGTTTTTTAGTTTTTTAAATTACCGTTTTTTTACTATGGTGGATGGCAAAATATGCAACGCAGCAACACAAACAACATCGACCATGAGGTGTTACATATGTTACGACTTTTTAAATAAATTTTAATTTTGGTTTATTTTTTATTTTATTTATGATGTGTGACGACATAAATGAAAATAACAATACATTCGTAATGATTGACATCTAATAGGCCCATTTAGAGACAAAAATATTTTTGGCCAGCTTTAAGGTTCAAATACCCGTATGTGCATTGTCTACCTAAATGTGTACTACATTAAAAATCTTTGTATTACGGTACAATGTACGTGACTCTGCCAGCCGGCTATACTTAAATAATGATTTTATGACTTTGATTTGTGAAATTTGTAAATCTCTAAGATTCGACTTTGCAGCTAACCGCGCTCCGCCGTATTTCAATTAAGTACCCCAGATTTGATTTTACCAGATAGTTATTTAAACTCATTCGTACTATAATTCCAAAAATATCGTGCCGTGTCACTCATTGGAAATAGTTAAAAGCGTGTATTATTCGTGAAACAATAAGGCAGACATGGCGGCATTGAAATTGGCTGCCAAATGACGCGCCATTGTGTGACGGTCATTTGTCTGTACCTGTACAAACCCCTGCAGCTAATCCCTTCGCTTCAATATGCCAACAATTGAAAAAATCGCAAAATCAGTCTTCGAACCAACATGATATTTCCTTTAATCTACTAAGGCTAGATGTGCTGATAATACGAGATCCTCTATAAGACATATACGAGTATTGCCTCATCGGTTTTTTAATGATGGAAAAGTATATAAATGTTAGATATTGAATATAAAATTGTTTCATGAAAAACGTGGTCTGTTAAACAATAAAATTACTAATGCAACCTGACACGGTTTGATTAGGAATTTAAACTTTCACTTGATACCTACCTACCTACCTAATTTGGTTAAATAGCTTATGAGGATATATTGATAACTTAGCTCTTTAGACCTGCCAACTCCATAGGAAAATCTAACCTATATTTTTCAGTTTCTTTTGGCATGTTATTTTAGCTGATGGTCGACTTTTGTACGAGTAAATAACAAATTAAGTATCATCGGCACGTGATTTAGCTAGGCAACCTGTCCGCAATGTATCAAGACAAATATTATCTGGATCATATTCCTTATCATCATCAAATAACAGATGAGGGAATATATTTAATATACCGGACCATAATCATAACAACATCCCATATATCGATAATCTCTCGATCCGCTCTCATCTACCGCATTGTCTGACGATTCCAAAGTAATTTCGTTACTTTGTTTCTGGGATATTCCAGCGCCAGACATGTCAGTGCACATTTTCTAATCCCGTTACTTTTTGAAAAATGCGTGCCGTAATAGAGGAAGCGGCTTGCCTGTCCACCATGAACAGATAAGGGGATTAAACTGCACGCAGCTTTGAAACGTGAGTTTTGATATCATTATGCATGCTGGAAACCTTATCATTACCATCGGCTCAACAATACAAATTGATGTTAAAAATACACAGATTTAACTTCCATTAAATGTCAGTAGATATGCATCTGCTACAAGAAAATGCCATCAAAAGGTCGGAGCCGTGGGCTTCATTGAATTACCCGCGAAGTAAGTCGGGGTTTCTTCCCCTATCGGCTGAGAGATCCGAGTGCGTTTTAATTTGTAGCTTAACCCATTATATTATACAGCTGATTAACTTTAGATAACTGAATGATTCACAAGTCAGTCTTGTGTAGAGTTTTTATTTATTTATTTATTTTTAGTTATCTCTCAAATGAGTGCAGTCTAGAAAGCTTTCAGAATTTTCCATGCAACTCAATAGAAATGCTTTAAAGATTGTAAACCAAACGAGTACAGTCACGAGCCATAAGATATATACTTAGACTGTCGTATTTTCTATCTATCATAACATCTGCCATTCAAGAAATAAGTTAGGTAACGAAAATTTGTTCTTTGGTGGTTGAATAATACACTTATTATCTTGAACGTTAGGATAGACAGGAAATGTGACAATGTAGATATATATTATCATCTTAGTGCTCGTAGTTACACACAGATCAGGGCACACTTGTTTACCTAGTGAATTGAAATGATAGCATTAATAAAAATGAAACAAATATGAAGATTACTTTCAAACTCTTTGTGGTTGGAATACGAAAAATACGATTTCGATGAGATCAATCGTGAGTTTTATGCGCAAACCGATAAGTTGGTTTTTACGACCCGACGAAAGACGTAAAATATTGGATATACACGTCTGAAACAAAAGCCTACCATAAAACATACCTGGCATTGTATGAGCTCGATGCCTATTATAAACACAATTACATGAAAGTACCTACCAGTACTCTATGTGTCATTACAACGTAAGCTCTTCATTACGATTTGTAATTCAAGTATTTATAGATAATCTGAGTGAGTGCCTTTTATAGAATGTTTGCTTCAATGTATATCACAGCATATATTTGGAATTTTCGAACGATATAAGCGCCAAACGTGCGAGCTGCATTACACATCCTCGGAAATCCGCGGCTCGTTCGGCTTCCTCCGTTGTTTTCCGACAAGGAAATCATTAGAACAAAAGTCAGTATATTTCTGTGAGGCTCACGGCTCACGGTTAAACATAGTCTCGCCCACGCTGCTCAGGCGCCGCGCCGCCGCCGATCGCAGCCCAGTCCTATCTTCCTTCTCGCCGCCAATACACGCTCCAGGTCAGTACACGCTTGAACATTCTCTTTCAATGCAACCTCTGCGAATTGTTCCTTTCTTTCATTTTTACATGCTGTGCGATATTTGCAATCATTGTTGTATTCCTAAAAGCAAAATTTGTTCTGTTATTTCATTTCCAAATTGTAATCTGGGATTGGTTACCGGTAATGTGCGTTCGAATTCCTATTGCGTGATTATTTTTAGCCATTCAGCGTTCAACGAGTGCATATTACAATACCTCGTGTCCGACTAAAAACCCGGTTTTCGATACTAAAAATATCCCGATATCGAATGTTTGCGAATTCTATTTTGAATTTGTTTCACTGTAGGTCGCACGCGTCGATGCTCGGGGCGGTAATCCATCAGGGGATGAGAACGAAAATGATAGATAGAAACTTACAGAGCCCCGGTCACCGTCGATACCATTACATAATTTATTGATTATGCATTCGTAGTCACCCGAGTCTGTGTAGTAAACATTTATATTGTGTTTATGTAAAAATTCATTGAAGTGAATTCTCGTTCTCGTTGATTTTTTACTATTCCATGCCAAGAATCTGGACTTGCGTATGATAACATCAAAATATATCGGTTGAACATTTGTCTTGTCAAATTAAAAGTTTCTCACTCTATTTTCGTTGGGCTGGTGAAAATAAAAAGTGTTTTATGTACGGCAACAGGATGTTACGTAGGTATTGTTGCCTTGCCGTACCGTAATTCGTGATTTTAATTATTTCGTCACATTGTTTTTACAACGAACTTGATGTGTCCGACGTGATGTTCATAAAATACACAAGCTGATATTTTTATAGTTTCACAAACAAACTGGGCGCGTGAGATTTCAGCTGAAACACGGCACGCTTACAAAACAGAAATATTTCAGTATTAACGATACTGTAAATAGGTACCTTGTAAATTTAACCAGTAATGGACACTGGTGCGAGTAAATGCAAAATAATCTTTGTTATTTGAGTGAAGGATTAATTGACTTATTATTGTAAATCTCATTTGTAATAAGACACAGGCGGCATTATTTTTTAAAATGAAGCCATTTTAAGAACGTGTTCAAAACACAAAATAAAAAATCTTGTTAATATAACAAAATATGTTTTGATAGTCACCTTTCGATGACAACAATCGCTAATTGGAATTAGTAACTCGAATTGTGATTCCATGTCAATATTTTCAGATTTTCTTTATAGATTTACGTTCTTTCTGTGTTCAAATCGAAACAGTATGTAGACTGTTAAAATCAGAATTACATTAGCAAAGTGTTTGTCTATAAAATTATAAACAGTAAACTTGATCATATTTACAAATCTCTAGTATCTGTAACGATAAATAAACATTGGTAAATCGATTAAAATAAATATTGACCTATTTCTTCTTACCACTCAAATTGCGTGTATTTCAATTGATTATTATTTGAACATAATGATAGAAAATCGAGTATTAGCTTTTAAGAGGAGCCCTGCCACTTGCCTGTCGTCAACGTCGAGCATTGATTAAAAGCTTGTTGCTTCAACTACCGCAATTCAATGCGATATTTGATGAAGAGGCAACGCGAAAAAAGAGAGAAAACGCCTGAAAACTCGATTGGCATTCGGTAATTCTGTGATTCACTCGAATATTTCACAAAACTTGTTCCAGGAAATATGTGTTTTCTTAGAACCCTTAAAAGTTTTTGAGAAATTTGGTCCTCATTCCGAATCTCGATGAAATTTACAAGGCTTCTATATATGAATAATTTATGATAAGAAAGCTATGATGGTTCACAGTAGTATAACTTTCAACGAGAGAAATACAATCTTAATTGGATCAATGCTTCCATAAGTTATCTTCGAAACAAATTTACAAACAAATTAGTTTATATTTAGATTTCTTGAGTGTCGAATGTTCGACTTCTAATAATGCACAGCGTATCTATTAGACTAAGACAAATGTTCATAATAATAGAATATTACACAACTATCACACAACGCCGTCTAATCTCAAACTAAGCAGAGCTTGTGATGTGAGTACTAGACAACTGATAAACATACTTATATATTTCAAAATACATACATATTATGGATAAATTTCACCCAGACACAGAACAAATGATCGTGCTCATCACACAAACATTTGTCCTGGATGGGAATGGAACCCACGGCCTCCGGCATAGCAGTCAGGGCCACTAACCACTAGACCCACAGGCCAGTCTAAACTTCTTTAAACTGATAATAATGATGAGGTAATTGTTTAAATCTTACTATCTTATTAGTGCGCTACTTTTCATCATCATCATCATCAGCCTTTAATGTTCCCACTGCTGGGACACAGGCCTCCTCTCTAGGAGAGGGAATGGGCCGTAATCCACCACGCGGGCCCAGTGCGGGTTGGTGAATGTCACATGTCTTCGAATTTTTGGTTCTAGGACATGCCGGTTTCCTCACAATATTTTCCTTTACAGTTTTGAGAGTAGTGATGAAGAAATAAACTACACAAAGTAAAGCGTCTGGATGGGTTTGCACCCGACCATCAACGATGAAGGAAAACCTTCATCGTTTTGAAAGCAGTGGTGATGAAATAAATTTCACAAAGTAATGCGCCTGGATGGGTTTGCACCCGCGACTTTTCATTATCATAACAAAATTTATTAACAATTTTCAAACTTACCTGTAGTAGAAATGTAGTAAGAATAAGAAGAAGAATAATTTATTATTTCAGAAAATACATTTAGAGACAAAGATTTCCTCGAACTCACGTTAGGATTCCCTGTGAAGTGAGATCCAGGCTCCTTCCATACCTTACGATATTATTCAAAAATATTCCTTAAACTAACTTAATTTTATATATAGGAATAAAAAAATACCGATGTGATGGTGTTAGTTTGGCGTAAAGAAAGTGTTTAAACTTAAGAAGACAAAGTATGAGTGTGTCTTTGCGATTGTTTGTAAGTAGTAAATCATTGATAGACATACACCGTTAAATTTCGGTCGTTTTAATCCCGTGGAGGGTCGATTCGGTACATGAAACACTATCGATTTATAAAGATAAAATTTAAAAATAAAGTACTTTTTTTCTAAAACTCGAATTAATATACGCATGTACGAAATTAATTTCTTTAAGTAAACGAATCAATGAACTTGTAGGGAGTTGTCGGTCGTTGCGTACTAACTACCTACAGTTCATTGGCCTCGATGAGCTGACGTTTACTTAAAGAAATTAATTTCGTACATGCGTAAATTGATTCGAGTTAAAAAAAGTACTTTATTTTTTATTTTTATCTTTACAAATCGGTAGGGTTTCATGTACCTAATCGACCCTCCGCGGGATTAAAACGACCAAAATTTAACGGTGTATATTACTAGCGAGCCCCAGCGTGAAGCTGGGGCTGGATAGGTGTTAAGAGTCTTTGAGATTCTTGAATTTTCAAATACATTATACTACACTCACTATACTCAGTATATCATACTCACCTAAACCTTAATCATGAGTCATTCTGTCTATAAATCAAAATCAAATGAAAATTCATTTAGTAGTTTCTATGTTTATCGCATTCATACAGACAACCTCGGTGTGAGATTTTGTTTTATAATATGAAATTTCTCAAGTTAATTGTAGAGCTTTTAAAAACAAAACATATTCGAAATGCAAAATTGATATCCATTTCAGATTGTTATGTTGGTTAGTTGCCCCGGGCAATTTCTGTACGCGTAATTGAATATCAGGTACAAATCATCAGTAGTAGAGATGCCACAAGCAATGAATCGGTTTGCCCTGCAGCGATTGTGTTTAGGATTGATGGCATGGGGTTATCATCAGCCTATAGCAGCCTACTGTTCAATATAATATATTATAAAATAATATATTCCACAACTATCACACAACACCGTCTAGCCCCAAGCTAAGCAGAGCTTGTGTTATGGGTACCACACAGCTGATAAACATACTTATATATTTCTAAATACATACATATTATAGATAAATAACACCCAGACACAGAACAAATGATCGTGTTCATCACACAAACATTTGTCCTGGGTGGGAATCGAACCCACGACCTCTGGCATAGCAGTCAGGGCCCCTAACCACTAGACCAACGGGCCAGTCAATATACCTCTCTATCAAGATTAAATAATTGGGAATTATACTTCTGCAATAGACAAAAGAGGTTCACAGAAAAAGTGGACACAACATTTACTTTTCGAGATAAATTCAAACAATTTTAATAAATAATGATTTCATATACAATTTTAACTTTACCCACTTAGATTTTGATTATTGTAAAGTAAGTATTAAATACTTTTATATAAGTAAATGCAAAGTTTTTTTTTTGATAAATATAACTTTATTTATTATTGATTTTAATGGCGTATCAACAAGTTAACTCCTTACGAAACATATGAATTGTTCACAATACAAGGCAACAATATTATTATTTAACATTCATACAAATAGAAATAACTAATATTATATAGTATAATGAAAAATGTTTCAGGTACTGAGAACCCCTGCTTGTTTTAGGTTTTTAACATGAAAACTCTTATAAATTTATTTAATTCAAAGCCTCATAAATTCAGAAGATAGGTAGTTAAATTAATTCATTTAAGTATAACAGTTGGTATATAAGTTGATTATAATAGATTCAGCATCAGTCTCAACTGTAATAAAGCACAATATACATATATTGTACTTTTATTACAAAGTGCACCCTAAAAGAAAACCTTTTTTAACTTCTGTCTAATGCTATCGCAAATAGAGTATAGGCCACTCGCAACTGGCTACAACCGTCATCGTTATGTTAACTTTAATACAAATTATTTGAGATTGATGCAATATGTCTCCTTTTACTTAATTTTCTACTAATCGTAATCTCATTATTCATCCCTTTTTAGCTTTATCATAATATGCCTAAATTTATTATCTTTCCAACTTTATCATCTTTGCAAAGATGATCGTCTTTCGAGCCTATATCTTTCACGCGGCCTATACATCATTTTGTTTTGGTCTTGCTCTTGTTTTTTTTTGTCTTTTACGTACAAAACTTTCTTCACTGAGCGGGACATGGGGCCGCTGCCAGAGAAGACGGATTTCGTTAAGAATAATATTAATTGATTGTGATCACTATACATAAAAAAAAAACGTGGGCTGAACTTTCTAGAAGAGTAGCACACAAATAGACAATAATAAATAAATAAATAAAATGTTTTATTGGCACAAACAGATCACATTATTTTGTAAATAATTATCGTGTTATATATAGGTACATTAGTTAAAACATACACCAGATGTTAAAAAAAGCAAAAACTCTTTTTAAAACTAGGTTAGGTTTTTCCGAGATACAAGCAGATCACTGAAATTTCCAGAAAAATAATTTCTAATGTTTTCTAAATAGTAGGTCAGCACAAGTAATGACCCGGATATTTCATTGTTTTTCTTTCTAGAATTTCCATTGTAACATATTTTAAAAAAGACGACAGTCTGTCAAAAGAATCACACTTTCTCACAAATGATAATAATATTAAAACTTGAAATATTTCGAAGCTCAACCCAATCAGGTTTAAATTAATAAAGCAAAAGCTGAAATATTGTGCGATCGTCTTAGCATAGAATTCTCGCAAACAATCAGACGTCTGCCATTATTTAACGAGAGAGTACCTAAGGATAATTATTGTCTGCGATTCGCGCGTCGCGGATCGAAGCGTGGCGATACCAAAGCTATTCTAAATGTCGAGATCATAGTTAATATTTCATTGTATTGAAGATTCAGTAACATCACATTGAGAGCTATCGACCGTACCTGTAGCTTGTTATAAAGTCTTCTACCCGCCATAAGGCTCCCGGCAAATAGGTGCGACGCGCTTTTACGACTTTATCAGGGGACTGACTGACATAGTACTAGTCAGTCATGCGAGGGATAGAGCGATGGAGCTAAATACTCTATATAGCTCCATCCCTTTAACAGTTCAGTTTAGGTCTAAAAATGGATTGTGTTAAGAGCTCATGGTAACACTACAGATGGTTAACGTTAAAAAAAAAAAAAAAAAAAAACAGATGGTTAACGTAAAATCAATTGATATACTTTCTATTTTGGCAATTTAGCAACAGGTAGAGCGTTGTATAAGAGTGATAATGTGGTAATGTGTTAAGCAATTGGGGTGTATGCTATAAACATTGTCAACCAAGGACAGTCTGACGATCCCGTCATTAAGTTGCGACTAGTCGCAAATCGACGCGGCCGTCTGGTGGAGGAACGCTTTTACGTGAGGAATATTTTAGCGACTGTGTCGCAGTGAGAAATTAGTTATTATTGGCAAAACAAATCGTCAACGGCACAGCTCTCTACCTTAATAAGTAGAGGACAGGTTGAAGGATTTAACTTGATCTTGACATTGGAAAAAATCAACTTGTTACGGAGTAATCCGCGATTTTTCGATTATAATTAAATAGTTTAAACCTAAAAACTAGCTTTAGTATAACATGAAATATTATATTTACAAGACCAACTACCTTCATTTACCTAAGTATTTATCAGTATCAACTTTTGAAACATCGTACCTAGTGAAAATGAAAATGAGGTACTGACGTGAAATCTGACTTTTACAGCTCAATGACTGAACAATTATACTGATAAGTTTGGATCAGTGGTCAATGTTGTTACTACCTATCCTTATAAGCATATAAGTTGAATTGACGTTGTTATTTGCATGACAACAAAGGCTTATCTTTTTCTCGATCCTTGTGCGGTCACATCTATTCACTGATCAAAGTCCCTTAAACTCGAAAATAAAAACTGCGCAACATTCTTTATTCTTTTTTGTACCAAAAAAAAATCTAACAGGACAGTTGATGTTTACAGATAGCTTAAGGCCAGGTTCTACTCATATTGAACTCTAGAAAACTACAAATAATTGAACTTAAACCTCTAGAAAACCACAAATATAAAAGAGAACACCGTGAAAAATTATTTTATTAAAATTGACTATATAACCAAGCACCGGGCAAGAATCGAAACATGATACAAATTAGTTGGCTCGATAAAAAAAATCGCGTAACTGACCCTAATTTACGATTTCAAAAGTGTATATCTATGAGATTACGTGACGGAAATATTTGAAAGTTATAAAAAAAAAACTGAAGCTTGTGTTTTTAAAAGTGCCTTGCAAAAACAAAAATCTTGAATCGTTATAGCTTTTTTTTTATATATATTTAAATAAAACCGCAGTTTCGGGGCCACAAAGTCGACCCGCAGACCGCGACGAGCCGGGCGGAGTTCATATAAAATACTGAGTGACTACAGCCGGCCCTTAAGGACGCTTTCACATTTTTCATTCGCTCAAATTTAGGTATTCTAGTCGCCACACATAAACATTAAACTCACGCACACATAGAGTCCATTGTTCGCTCAGTTTTATACTTTAACCAAACATATCTTGATACTTGAAGTTATTATTTTATTTGTTCTAGTATTGATTGAGTAAAATTAAATTAAATTGTAATTGACTGTATGGCACTGTATAATTTTAATATATGCAATTGGGAGATAATAAATCAACGTCAATTTGATACTATGCCATTGTGTCATTGTGTGTTTATATCAAAATGGTAACAGAAAAATATAGATATTTAAATGCAGAAGTGTCCTAATTTATCTTGGTACTCTATTTTATTTAGTACCATACTCGAATTACACTACGATGTTTGTCATTATAACCACTATATTCTAAGAAAAAAAAGATATTTTATAGAGTTTCAAGGTTCATGACAAAATTCAACACCCGATTGGATTATTTAGGATTGTGATCTTGATAGAGTAGTTTTTGATGAAAACAAAAACATAAGGCTGTAATCACCAAACACATGGTAGGAACCATTTTGTACACAATTAGATTTTCTTGCAGTTAACCCTAATGTGGTACAAATTTTGCACATGATGACAACTTAGAGGTCTTTAAATCAAGAGTGATAGGTTACTTAGTTCCATGGTTCCATATTATCGCTTACCGTCAGGTGAGACAGTGGTCAAACGCGAGCCTATGTATAACAAAAATTTAAAAAAAAAATAACCGCATAACTGAAAATTATAATACAACTAGATGACCGGGCAAACTACGTACCGCCTAATAATCGACTTTTTTTCGTGAACTTTTCCATATTATCTCAGCGTTTAAATTTTCCCTGGACTATTACGAATATTTCAAGACCAATATTCCGTTAAGCCGTTCTCGAGTTTTAGCGAGACTAATGATTTATTTTTAAATGCAGCTATTCATTTTTATAATTAAGAAGATTAAAACCCATTTAAAAATAAAAAATAAATAAACAAACATGTGCAGCATAAATATAGTATAGCATAATCATCCTTTTAATGTTCCCACTGCTGGGACACAGGCCTCCTCTCTAAGAGAGGGAATGGACCGTAATCCACCACGCGGGCCAAGTGCGGGTTGGTGAATGTCACATGTCTTCGAATATTTGGTTCTAGAACATGCCGGTTTCCTCACAAATTTTCCTTTACAGTTTTGAGAGTAGTGATGATGAAATAAACTACACAAAGTAAAGCGCCTGGATGGGTTTGCACCCGCGACCTACAAGTCATAAGTCCAGGGCTGTTACTACTGCGCTACCACTGATCATAAGTATAGCAAAGTATTCTGCACATAATTTGCTTCCCGTTGTCTGTCCCTATTTTTTTTTATAATAGAGTGATTCAAGAGAAAGGTTTATATGTTTAATACATGCATAATATATTTAATATCACCATTGCATCAGTGTGAAGCTGGCGCGGGTTGCTAGTACATAATTATTAAGTCTTTAACCTGATTTACTGAGTGCTCGCTAGTCTAATCTAGGATTCTACGAGTATGTATTGAGTTCTGGTACGCGTAGCATCGTCGAGCGTCCGAAGCTATTAAATTATAAACAGACCTTTTATGCGAAAGGTCATTGAAGTCTGCATAAATACTTTTACAGACTTCAATGTAACTGCATAATCCTATTTACAGGTTTCCTAGAACTCAACCCTTGAAAATTGATTTCATGTTGTTGCTCATAACGACCAAAAAGGTTTTAATAGGATAAGTAATCTTAATTAAAATATTTGAGGTAGATAGCATAAATCTGATAAAGTTTTTTTTTGGAAATGCTTTTTAAGAACAATTTTTCCTTTTACCAACTGTAAAAGGAAATATTGTATTTCCAAAATATTTTAAGGTTTTTTATTTCGATTAAAGTTTAATTCAGTAATTACGATGTTGCCCAGTAACTGAGTTGTGGAGGTCTGATAGGCATTCGTTCCATGTAAAAACACGTGTATATAGCCGTGTCCGGTTATATTGGAAGCCTAACCCTAGATAGTTGTGAAAGTGGGCTTGCTATCCGGCCGTCTGATAACCGACCAACCCTGAGTCGTTGAGGGCGATCCCCGCGCTCCTCATAGAGCTGTCACCAAAACTATAGGGGCCCATCGGGGCCGAATTTTTACAGAAGTCTACCTATGACCCCAGCAGACTTCGATATAGGTCCCTTTTACAGCGGGAGAAGATGGTTTCCCACATAAAACGTGATCGCAGTCTTCCCGTACGATTATAATTTAGGCGTCTTGAAGGCTAGAGTGAATAGGCTCTTAAAGCCCGAAACACATAACCGCGTTGCGTCGCCGCAACGCTGAAATTGACGGTGCCGTCCGACGCAACGCAGAATTTTGCGGTGGGTCATACTTGGTGGCAATGATGCAGTTTGTTTTTTGGCAATTATTTAAATCGGACAGTTATATTTTTACTATAAAAATAAGCAAACGTTGGGATAAAATTACTGAAAAAAAGATATTCCTTCCGAAATTTGAATATTGCGCTGGTTATTTGTACAATTTTAGAACGGGCAGTGTCCCATTTTCGCGTGCTTATGTTGGCTATTATTAGACCACACTGACTCCAAATATCACCCCACAATTATTTGTTGTGATATTTTTCGGGCCGTTTTCGAAACAGTAATCTAGTACATGTTTCATCGAAGATCCACTCTAAAAAAGCACGAGGAACTGGTTACACTACAGAACGCTACGCAACGCAACTTGGTTATGTGTTTCGGTTCTAATAAACTATTGCGTGTCACCATCAACGATTGCATCACTGCTTACCATTATGTAGGATAGCAGTCAAGCACTAGTTTATAACAATTAAAAAAAAGAACTGATTGGGAAAAAGCAAGAGAGATGATGAATAATTGGGAAAAAAAAATCTATACAAATAATTGCTGTAAAAGCAAGCAAGTAAAAATTCAATCTCCATTGACTTGTATTTACTGTACTCCAATTAAATACGCAACCATTTCTTTCATAATTCAAATTAATGTGATACATAAAATAAGCGCAATACGAATGTACGGAACCACCGTTGTTTCCTAAGCAAATAAAGAATACTTTATACTTACTCTAGTGATGCAATCAGTACTGCATAAAACTCTGTTACTGGAAAATACAACAGTAATATGAAAACATAATTATGTTTTAATACAATATTATTGTTTGTTGGATAAAGCTTTTTTGCTCAATAATGGTGCTCTTTTAGAACGTGAGGTCAGTCGGAAATAAGAATAAAGTGAAATAGTTTATTTAATTTTGTAGAAAATATAAATTGGATTTTAATTATGCTGATATAAATGTTAAGGGCTGGTTCGAGGTGGCCCGAGAGAAAAATACCTGTTAGGAATTGGGGGAGGCCTTTGCCCAGCAGTGGGAAAGTATAGGCTAATTAAAAAAAAAATATATATATAAATGTTGTGTTATATTATTTTCTGAATCTATTTGGTAAGTGCTCAGGATTTTACTAAAAATTTACCCAGTTTTACTTATGTAAATGCATTCAATCAAAAAAATGCAATACGACGATGAGAAAATTATAAAATTATGTGGATGCGTTCGTTTTTATAATAAGTAATAATAGAAATGTATGGTCCGTTCGCATCAAACCCTAACGTTCATTTGTACTGATATAAAAAAAGTTAAAAGGAACGCCTGAGGCATGTTCGCGGTATTTCGAATCTACTCGTACATTCCGTTTTTGCTAATAAAAACAGGATACTAAGTTTGTTTTACAAGATTGAAAAATTGAAATTAACAGCAATGTGCTGTTAATTTGTTTTTGTTTGGTATTACTGTAATATCTCCTTCAAAAATCTTTGAAATAAATCCTAAAACTTGACTGTACGAAGCAGCTGGATACAAGACGCATAGGACCAATCGATGCGGTGACAGTTAGTTTAGATCTACTTCCAGCAGTTAATTATTTTTGGCTGAAATAATGAAGTCCCAAAACAGCACCTAATTTTTCCATTTTCTTTATCCCCAGGACACAGCAAGATGAGTCGCCTAGGCCGGACCCGACGCACACGCGTCTACGACTGCAACTTCGACAAAGGCGAGAGTTACTACCGTCCGGTTCTGGACCGTTTGGACGGCAAGACGCCGGTGCCCCGGGCCACAGAGCCGGACCGCGACCGCATCCGCACCGACGTGGAGAACCGCATCAAGAGCGCTCTGGATGACGTCGAGGGAGGAGATGATCTGTTCGACTCTAGGGGAGCCAGGGCACAGAGGGGCAGGCCTCTCTCTTCTGCTTTTGATACCGAGGAGCTTTCTGACGATGTAAGTGTTTTCTTTTTTAACACATTCATATTTTAGGTTGTCCAATATAACGATAACATACGTATAAATAACTGAACTTAAATATAATCATAATCAGCTTTTTAATGTTTTCACTTCACCGGGACTCCGGCCTCCTTACTTAGGTGAGGAAATCAGGCACAATCCACCACGCGGCTCTAGTGCACGTTGGTAGATTTTTAACACATTCATATTTTAGGTTGTCCAATATAACGATAACATACGTATAAATAACTGAACTTAAATATAATCATAATCAGCTTTTTAATGTTTTCACTTCACCGGAACTCCGGCCTCCTTTCTTAGGTGAGGAAATCAGGCACAATCCACCACGCGGCTCTAGTGCACGTTGGTAGATAATCACTATATTATTAACAAACTGAAACTAATAATATGTACAAACGTCATTAATATATTTTATGGGAAGATTCGTTACGCGGTAACATCGCAATCAGAAAACCAGTACCTCTACCATGAGTTTTAAGCAATAGTATTCGTCGCTACTCGATATCGACGCCGTAAATATTTTGTATGGCAAATTTTGCAGCGCCTCTAGCGGTCACTTGCAGAACCAAAATTTGCCATACAAAATATTTACGGCGTCGATATCGAGTAGCGACGAATACTATTGCTTAAAACTCATGGTAGAGGTACTGGACTTGAAACTCACACATCTACACTACCTGTAGTCTAGTCGTATAGACAAGGACAGAAATACAGCCGCCGCTGTCGTGCGAGAAAAATAGCGTTAGCCGCCGAATGTGTGTGATCGTCGCAACCGATGTGAAATCGTGACAATTGTCACAATTTCAGCGGTCTACGCGCTAGAGGCGAGTCACCTATCTTCCGTTTTGATTTAATCTAAGACAAACGTGTTCGTGGTCAATGGGAAAAGTACTCAGATCTCTGGTAGCTTCGCCACTCCTGTCAAAGACAAGACCAGTGAAGTGAAAAGTTGACTAGCTGTTTGCTGATAACCCAAACAATCGATGAGCATCGGAACCATAGCATAAGTGTTTCAAAGCTATACGTCTCTAACAAAAACTACCAACAAAGTCGTTATATTTACGCCGTCTGTTCTCCGATTAATTTCATACCTATTATTTTTTCTGGCATAAAAAGTGACAAGCATAAAAAATGGGTATCGGTAGAAATTGTTAGCATTGGAAGCCAAAATGACGTAATGGAAAGATCAAGGTGTTATAGTGTGTTTGGTTTTTATGAAACTAGCAATAACACATCAGGCCGAATTTTAATACCCAACAGCGTACGCGGTAGTCTCGTCGCTTCGTTTACGACTTTGAAATGTCGTTTTTTTTTTAAACCTGTCAAGAAATATGGAACACGGTCCAATTTTATGACAACATACTGGCTGCCAATATTGAAAGCACATCCTGCTGATATAGAGGGTAAAAAAACAATTACAGGCCTTTATTTAGAATATTTTGAAACAATATAATGGCAAGTCCGATTAAATATTTGGGTTGGGTATACGATAATATTTGTATGAATATTTCTGTAATTCATGTATTAAAAAACTACTTATGTATACTTCTATATTAATATTATAAAGAGAAAGGATCTGTATTTTTGTCTGCAATGAATATACTCAAAAATTACTGGACCAATTTTAATGCCGTGATTATGGCGTGCGATCAGCACTCGGTTGCGACAGTCGCTGTCGCCATATAGCCAGGAGATTCCGGAACTCTGTCCGCAATACCTCGACTTGTTGCGGCAGCGGACTCTCGCCCCGACGGCGGAGTGGTCTCTCCATTCGCAAATCGTGCGTACGTGCAAGGACTGTTGCCTCCAGATCCTATGGCGGCAGGGCGGCAAAGAGGCTTGCCGCTTAGCGTGGGACTGTGCGGTATTCCCGTACCATCCGAAAGTATGGTACTCTATAAGGCATATATTTTCTACTTTTTCATGTGGGTGCCACTCGCAGGTGCTAGTTTCAGAATAAAACTAATGAAATTATAATACTTCAATTCAAAGAGCAGTGGTGGTCGAGTAGCGGCCTCAACTTACAAGTTATAGGTCCCGGTTAAAGCCCAGCCAGGCGCATTACTTTGTGTAATTTATTTCATTACCACTGCTCTCAAAACGGGGAAGGAAAACATCGTGAGGATACCGGCATGTCGTAGAATCAAAAATTCGAAGACATGTGACTTCTACCAAACCGCACTGGGCCCGCGTGGTGGATTACGGCCCATTCCCTCTCCTAGAGAGGTGGCCTGAGTCCCAGCAGTGGGAACATTATAAGGCTGATGCAATGCAATTCAAAACATCGTCTCCAGCTTCGGAGAATCCTTTAGAGTTATTAATTTATATTTCATCTCGGTACCCAATCTTCTTATCTACAAAGGCACCTTTTCTCCTGCAAGGATTCATTCAACATCAACAATTATTGTAGTTCTCAGTATTTTAGTTGAGTTAAAAGTAAATTAATTTCTTCTGTGGGTACTTACCCTCACAAGAAATTTATTACGAATTCTAAGGTAAATAATTTTCTCTTTCTATAAAAACGTTAAGAGTTGAGCAATCTTTGTAGGTTTCCCTGTTCATACAATTATTTATTAAGCAATAAAGTCGTAGTAAAAATTCTTCATATTTTTTTATGAGATACTAGCGACCCGCCCCAGCTTCGCACGGGTGCAATGGTAATATTAAATGTATTATTATGCATGTATTATACATATAAACCTTTCTTTTGAATCACTCTATCTATTCAATCTATCCAATCACACTCTAGGCGGAGCGAGAAGGCGACTTCGATTTTTACTGACTAAAATCTACCTATGCTCCTTTAGTTGCCCTTTGTGAGAGCCACGGTAACTTTTTCAAACTATTCCGCAGCGCTTGCAGGACCATGCCGGTTTGGTCCATTTGGTTGACTTAGCATAGCATAGCATTAGCCTTATAATGTTCCCACTGCTGGGACTCAGGCCTCCTCTCTAGGAGAGAGAATAGGCCGTAAACCACCACGTAGGCCCAGTGCGGGTAGGTGAATGTCACATGTCTTCGAATTTTTAGTTTTAGGTCATGCCAGTTTCTTCACGATGTTTTCCTTCACCATTTTGAGAGCAGTGGTGATGAAATAAATTACACAAAGCAATGCGCCTGGCTGGATTTGCACCCGCGACCTAGAACTCGTAAGTCGGAGCCGTTACCACTTGGCTCTCAAGTTTTGGTTGACTTACAACGAATCATGCGATAGTTCAGACCCATTCCAAATTGTCGGTTCAAGAATGTGCGCAACCTTGATTTTATTCCATATTGTAGCGTAGCAAACGCTATCCCAAAATTTTATTCTTAGCATAAGTACTTCACTCAATTGTTCATTGGCATTTTGAAAGTTTCTCCCGTTGATTTTGATTGAAGGACAACGTTTTAAATCTATATTTATTTATATTTTATGTCTAGACATAAAGTGTACCTAGTAATATATACTTTGTAGTACTACTAGTAGTGACTACAAAGTAAAATTTAGATATAGATATGTAGGTACCTAATGCAGGGAATATCACATGGTCTAAATGCTTTTTTTATAGAAATACTTAGCTCATTACTAATGAATTAACCTTTTGATCGCCAACGTTATGTATACCTGGTTACTTATCAAAACAATTTTTTTCTAGTACGCTATGTTCTCGACTACATGACAAATTAAAGAACAAAACAGTAGCTCAGCGCCGAGCGCACGGTTATATTTACAGGCCAAAATGATAAGTATTAAAATGATTGAATATGTATAATCTTTGAGAACAACCGTGGATCATAATGTATACAGTATTAAAAATCACTATTCATTCATCAAACTTAGCTTTTTTTATCTCCGTACCTTTTTCAACTAAGTTTTTTTAATTGATATAAACTAGTGCTTGACTGCGATTCCACCTGATGGTAACTAGTGCGTCTCACCATCAACAAATGCATATTGATGGTGAGACGCACTAGTTTATTAAGAGCCTAAGTCGTTTTAATTAGGTGAATATATTGGCTCTATCTTACAAACTAAATTAGTCTGCCACTAAACAACATTAGTGACAGGAATAAATTATTACAACGTGGTACCTACAGTACGCGACATATAAATTGAACCAAAATAGTAACAGATTCTTGAGTCTCAATCGAAAAGCAGCACTGCGGGTGGCTGCGTATAACCATAGCAACGAAGGTCATTTTCGTTCAACATATTTGCCGCGTACTATAACAGTATTTCGGGTCTCGATCGAAGGGTGACCATAACAAGGGGTTCAACTAATTTGCCGCGTAGGTACTATAGTAAAATCGTGAACATTTAAAATGTAACGTGACGCTACACTAGACGTCACGTAACAAAACAATACTCGTTCATTACTGAAAATACTAATTAATTAATATCGATGGGTAGTTTTGCGCATGATTAGTCAAAAATGACACCACTAAATAATTGATCAATGATGTTATTTGGCACCAAATTAGGAAGCTTTTATAAAGAGCCTGGAGTACACAGAGTTATAATAGTCGTCGATCGCTGATTTAAATATTAGTTTACTAAACTAACTGCTGCTGTGGCTTTGCCTGCATGCCTAGTAGGAAGTTATCTCAAGTGAACGATTCGTCATTGGATGATTTTACATACCCAAAAAAAAAAAAAAAAAAACCTACTCTCGGGAAAAATAATAATAATTCACAACTATCACACAACGCCATCTAGTCCCAAACTAAGCAGAGCTTTTGCTGTGAGTACTAGACAACTAATAAACATACCCATATTTTTTTTTTAATAGAGTGATTCAAGAGGAATGTTTATAATTATATGTGATCGGAGGCGGGTCGCTAGATATAGATAAATTACACCCAGACTCAAAACAAATGATTGCGCTCATCACACAAATATCGAACCAACGACCTCCGGCATAGCAGTTAAGACCGCTAGACCAACAGATCAGTCAAGGGGTAAACAGTTTACTATTGCTGTTCCAAGACTTGGTCTACCCTTGTGCCAGATTTCATCTAAATCTCTTCCGGAGTTTCAGCGTGATTGAGTAACAAACACACAAACATAATACACTCAAAAAATCGCCTTTATATTATTAGTATGTTATCTCCTAAGATATACTTTGGTTTAGGAAAAAGATAGGTAATGTCGTAATAATTCACATTAACGCAAATAATTTGCGTCAGAAACAGTGGTATTTTTTTATAGTTGATAGAATCGCGTTTGACCACTATCTCATCTGATGGGAACCGACAATCTGCCCTGCATATTGCAAATGTGGTAATAAACATTTTTGAGTTCAAAAAACTGATCACATCCGTCCAAAGACATTAAATATAGAATACTAATAGACAGGACATAGCGAACAAAAATGTCATCCGATAGTTGTTACCTAGGAGTAGTAAGTCGCTTAGTCTAGTGTAGACGACTGGACTTAACTTCAGTTTATTTTCGTAAATATTTTTCGTATTTACTCTGTAATTAATTAGAATTCAATAATTTTAGCAAATAGTTCTAGAAAATAGCGTAAAAACATATAAATTACAAATTTAATTCGCATGTTTACTATTGAAAGCTAGATGACATAGGATGACAGTTTTTCTAAGACATTTCTTCTGATGTCCGCTCTATTGTATCTCTTTAATCTCTTTGCATCCGTCACTTGAGACAAATATTATCGCACGACGGGGTCGCGACAGACCAGGAAAAGAGATGGCGGGACGACTTAGATGCCTTCAAGTGGCTCAAAGCCGAGAACACTGGAAGGAATGGAGCCGTTTCCCTGTATAGGCTAGAAATAATAATAATAATAATAACCGAAGTAGGAATAATAAGACTTACCTACATTATAAAGCCCTAGCCATTTCTTTTGACAAGCGAAATCAAACATCTTTTTTACAAAGAAAAAAAAAGAACAAAAGTAGCAACAGAAAAGAATCCTGCTGTATATGCACCTTTATGTTTAATAATTGACATGTTTATAATAGATTTCAGCGGAGTGCATAATATTTTAATGAACTAACAGTACCCATCAATTAGGCTTTGACGGGTAAACAATATTATTTTGGTTACATCAGCATCAGGTAACTACATGAATTTATTAAACCTACTATTTACCTACATATAAAAAGAAACACTACACTGACTATTAGAATATATACAACATGTTATTATAATACTGCTACCCTTATTGACCCCAATTTTACTTAAATGCACATAGAAAGTAGGATTTTTTTAAGAAATTATTTATTTATTTATTACAATAGTTAATATAATATTAAAGGGTAATGAAACTTTTGCCATACGTTGCTGGCTTAATTTTTTGGCTAAAAGTGAAACCTAGGCCATTTTTTATAGGACTGTATGAGAAATCAATAGCAAAAAGAATTATGTCTACCAACCGTAACCAAACGATGTTAGAGACTATTTATTAGATTTCTATAGGTTTTATATCGCGCATTATTTTTTATTTTGGTTTCGGTATTTATGGTGTGTTTGCATGAAATAGAGTCAATCACTATCGCAATACTAGCGCGTATCTTTTCAATCCATGTAACACTTTTTTACCGGTTTTAGTGATAAAAAACTGCAAGTGTGAAAAATTATAACAGTATTAATAAACTTAATCTATTTTATCAATAGAAACTTCAAAATATTACGTATTACACTAGGAACGCTTTTAAACGTGTTTTCGTTCGGTTACAATTTACGACCTTGTTTTTTTTGCTATTGATTTCTCGTATTGTCCTCTAACATATAACCTAGGTTTCATATATTTCTGGCTAAAAGAAAAAATAAATCATGCCAAAAGTTTGCTTTAGAAAAAAAAAAACTTATTTTTAAAAAACCTCTGAAATCGATTACTACTTTCATGATGATCACAATTTTTTGCATGTTATTTAGACTACAATACTAAAAAAACCACTAAGTAATTAAAACTAACTAAAAAACAATCTACGAGTAACATTATATGAAGTAGAAAAACTCTTCCATATTGCTGTAGACTAGTAACGTACACAAAAAATTGTATAGAAATATGCTTCATGAATAAAATGTATTCATGAAGCATATAGATCATGAAAGAAATATTTAAACCAATAGTTCTGAAAAGTAAAAGTTCCAATAAAAAAATCTCTCATTTCATAAATACTACGTCTCAGAGCTATTCAATATTCTCTTAACAAAGAAATGTTTTGAGCTTTAGAATGTATGTATTTTACGTATTGGTTATTGCAAAGTTACATATTATAGAAGTAAGACTCGAACCAGTCTGTACGGAGTCAGGTAGTTTGAAGACGGGAATTTATAAACTTGTTCAACCGGCGAACTATTCGATCCGGACTTATTGAATACTGCAAGGTAACATTCTATATTTGGTACAAGTTATGCTTGTAAGATAAAAACAAAATGTTTTTATTTATTAAATATCCTTATCCTTAAAAATGATGAGCTAATTTAACAAAATGAAAAAAAAATAACCACGGATTCAGTGTTATAAAGAAAGGTACATCTGAAACTTTTGCAAAATCTGTACGAAATTTTCAGTTCGTTTCAAAAATGGGGCTTTGATCAAACATAGGCACAACTACAAGTTCAGTCACTCCCGACTGAATATGAATACTGTAGGCATAAAAGGTGGAATTCTAAAGCGAATATTGCAGATTAGGGCCGGTTCATACTCGCCGCCGCGCTGGCAATCCCTGAGTCGGCCTGGGTGACGGGAATAAATGTGATACATTTTGCAAACAGGCCGACCAGCGTCCACCGCATGGCGACTGTGTACATAAACACGTTCAGTCGTAGCGACTGTGTTTTATTCCCTTATTGTTAGGATATGTCCTGTCCCAGTCTGTGATAATCTACGACACGGTTTTTTTTATGGTAGGTAAAATCATCCAATAACAAATCGCGCTTGGATGGGGTGGGAAATTGTGTCTGACTCTTACTGACTAAAAACCTACCCTGTTACATTCATTGCCTTTGTCCCAGGGCCCCGGGTGACATTTTCACATAACCTTAGGCCCCAGTAGGCTTGGGCCCTGCTGGGCCCCTACAGTTTGCTGACAACTCCTTTAGGCGCGCGGGAACAGTGCGCGCCGTAGACGACTTGAGCTCGGACCGGTCTGTTACCGGACGGACGGACAGCGAGCTACCCGTTGCCCGCCGTCCGCGAGCTCGCACCTATGGTGGCCGGAAATCGGGATCAGAATCCCAGCGGCGGCGTCGGCGTGTGAGCCATTGCCTGATGCGGTCGGCCTCCTCTTTTGCTAGCATTACTGCTTCGTAGAAGGAGGCGACCGCCTGCCACTCCTCCTCGCTCCGGAGCATGGCTTAACCTACGACACGGTGCGGATAGGTGTGAATCGCTTGACAGTATTTCGAAATTTAGGGTGTCTGGTTTATTAACCTAACACCCTAAGAGAGAGAACTCAAGAAGCAGTTTTCGCCCGCGGTTGACGCGGTTGCGAGCCCGCGGCTACTGTAGAAGATATATATGTACAAAATTAAAGCACATTTCACGACGCGTTTTACGCCCGCGGTGTACGCGGTAGTTTGCGGCTACCGTGGCACCGACGAGAAACTTGTAGAATCGCGCTGCCTACAGTTGCCCACCAGCTAAGCGGTTTGCGCCCGTACGCTGTCGATTGGCGGGCAACCGCGTAATGGCTGGCGACGGCTGCGTAACCGCGTAAATCTGCCGTCTCGTGAGTTTAGAAATAAAATAGCTGATTCTTTTATTTTACAGCATGTCATTAGCAAACTTAACCGTATAATGTGGCCATTGCTGGGTCTCAGGTCTCTTCTTTAGGAGAAGGAATGGGCGATGGCGAGGCTTCCCACGATGCGGGCCCAATACGGATTGATGGTAATTGTCAAATGTCTACGAATTTTAAAACAAAAATGATGAAAAAATTACACCAAGTAAAGTGCCTGCCTAAATCGATCAAGCTGTTAAGGACGAGTTAGGTGACAAACAGACGTATAGAAGAATAGATTTATAAAGATATTCCCCCGTATGTAGTTTAGAAACTAAACCTTTTTTGATTGAACAGTTTTATAAATACTGCAAAAAATAAAGGTGTACGTAAATACGTCTAGACTACATCTAGATCTCTGTACATGTATTTTCTGAGGAGCTCCTATTCCAAGGAGCGATAAAGTTCCAGAACTTTTCCATAATTTTTATAGCTATTGGAGAACTTTGAAACTTATTAACATTTCTTCTAAATATTAGGTTTCCCATTGTATCCAATATAATTTTTTTTTAAATGGTACAAACTGTGCAATGGTGAAAACTGGACACTGTGATTATTATTATTCTACGTGTATTTTTTAACAAAAAAGTATAGTAATAATTATGAACCTGTAAAAAATCTTAAAATGAAATAAAAATATCACACAGCTGAATTGAGCTCTATGAAAAAACAAATGAAATGCAGTCGAAGGACTTTTTTGTTTTTCCATAGAGTTCAACCGAACCCAAATGTGTAAACCCGTATTTTTAATCAATCCGCGATACGGATTTTTGTTACGTTACTGATAGGTGCCCATTAGGTCCCTCTTCTATTTAACAGTGAGCGGAATGCGTGGAATTTAAAAAATATTTTCATAACCTTAATAGTTTAATCCTAACGAATGCTTTCGCTTGCTGCACAAAACGTGACTGCATCCTTTTTTTCTTTTAAGATTTTTATTGACAAAATTTGCAAATTGTCAGCTGTCATCACCACAGGAGACATCCTGTCGCAGAATGACGACGAATAACGGGTAGCTCGCCATCCAGACGTCCGCCAAGGCTAAGCCCGAATCGACGGTTTTTGATTATTGCCATTAACTTACGGATTAGACATATACCACGCAAATGAATGATAGGCACACATTAATGAGTAAAACACTTAAAAAACATAACAAGACAAAAACACTAAAAAAACACATAATAATAATGAAATTAATCTTAAAAAAAAATCAAAACTTGTCAAAATAAAATTTAAAAAATAATAATGCAAATATTATCAAAAAGAAAACAAAAACTTGTCAAAGTTGATACGCCCTGTCACCCCACCATAGAGCAGTGGAAATCATTTGATGATTTTCCCTCCTAAAAAAAAGAATGTTTCAAAATATTAGGTAATATCAGACGGAGATAGTATGGAGATATTAGGTACCTACTGGCTTCAACGGGCCATTAATTCTGTCTGAGCCCTCAAACTGTTCTAGCTAGGAGGATAATAATGCAAATCATCAATACGTACTGTCCGTTCATAGAACTTACACTTAAAGCCGCTTCGTGTTCGACGCAAAGCTGATATGCCGTCTATCAAAGGTTGATTCGCGTCACTGAACTTACAAAGAAGCTTGAAACTAAACAAGACTTAAGCGCAATTTAGACGGTACGAGTTTCTCGCCTCGAACATACGATAATCGTAAGAGCATAGAAAAAATGTCATCGTCTAAACACATACCTAGGCGGTGCGAGTTTCTCGTCTCGAACGTACGATAATCGTAAGAACAAAAAAGTTTCTTCGTCTAAACAATCATACCTAGACGATTCGAGTTTCTCGACTCGAACATACGATTCTCGCTAGAGTGGACGAGCGAGAGGTATGACTTACCTCTCGCTCGTCTACTCTGGCGAGAATAAGGATAATAAATAATATCCTAGGGAAAAACTGGATTGATTCCGGAGCAAAATTACACACTCTAAAGTGTACTATATTTTCATGTACATTAGGTTCATATGTTTCATTGACAAGTAAAAGAAGAAAAAACGTTCAGAGCAAGACAATGAGAAAGAGGTGGTGTCCCTTTCTAACCTCTATTTATAACTAGGGTAATCATAAATTTACTGTATATGTAAATTATTAATATTTAAGTCATTGCAGCATTTTAATATTAGTATAGTACTCGTACCGTAAATATAGTACTCGTACCGTCTAAATTACGCTTTCAGCGTAATTTAGACGGTACTGGTTATCGTTGATGGTGAGGCGTACTAGTTTATTAAGAACCCATTCACTCTAGCCTTGAAAATATCCAAATTATAATCGGAGGGAAAGACCGCAACAGGCAAATTATTCCAGTCCTTCGATGTATGCGGTATAAACGACGAGGCGAAAATCTTAGTTCCGACAATGTAAGTATAATTCATACCAAAAACATAATGTAATTCAATAAAAAAAATCCTATTCATATGTAGGTACTTTTTATAAATTTTACTAGGATACGTAAAGTTGCTGCTCTCGGTTATCGTTCGTAAATCTTTGACAGTCGTTGCAAGTAGTCAGACGCCAAGAAGTACAATCATCAGTCTATCTAAGGAGCATCGCGTTGCCCAGTACCTAACTGGATGGTGAAAGTCTGATAGGCAGCCACTTTTTGTAAAACAAAGCCGCTTACAGCTAGACTGAAATCAAACCCCAAGCTAGTCGAAAAGAGACTAGACAAATGATGATGCTAAAATCATTGTTTTACCAAAATCTATTTCAGTAAACTTGGCTTGTTGTTTTTATATCGTAGGTGAAACTAGGTAATGTACAAAAATAAAGACCACGATTCATTGAAAGTAAAGATTCAAGAGCTGCATGTTTATAAACATAGCAATCGGGCGCATAAATTACTCGGCGTTCATTCGTCCAAAAATAACCCGCGGTACGTCATTCATTCAATGACAAATCTGGTATATTTTTAAAATCACCTAATACGTCTTGGGCCAGCAACTTTGAAAACGAAATAGCATTCTATATTTAATGCTATGATTTGTTTTGGAACAGGTGCAGAATTGCAGACTCGTGTTTCCAGACATGTCCATAGACACGTGCATAGACGTGAGCAGCTTTACAGGTTTCTCTCTCCCTCTCTCTGTTGTGTACGGACAGAGACAAGAGACAACTATCAATACCTAAATTTTTCTGTTTATATTCTTTTTATTCAGAGAATGTATAAATAATTTAATATTATAACACCTTTACAGACGCATCCAAGGCGATGACAACTGATACTTAAAGTACATAGTTATGATATTATTAAATTAATCGTGATTTTGATTTTACAAATTTCGGCAATTTTGATAGTTAAGTGTTTTTATGAATAATACAAACTTAAAAATAAAAATTACATACATACACCTACATACTTTAACTCTGTAAACCATTAATTGCGGGTGTAATCATAATATTTAATGGCACGAGTGAATGTCAAAGAAGTAATAACGGTTAATTTTTTATTACTTATGCTTAATTAAAATATATCAATAAATCATAAAAGATCAGCAAGACTTTTTTTAAATGAAACATAAATTATAATTCCAGTCATAAATATCTTTGAAATGACTTATTTACTGGTTGAAATAATTATTAATAAGTAACTATATCTAGCGTCCATATTGCATGTCACAACTCAGAATGTCGTAAAATGCTGTCGTACGAAATAAATAATACTGAGAAAATATTCTACTGACACATTTACGGTTTTAGTCCGGTTGTGAGGACAGTCGTTTGATGGACGTTTGGCAAACCTTCCCTATGCGCGCACGCAACTAAACTTCTCCGTAAATCAGAGACTAAATATTATGATGGATTTGTCTTTTTGGACCGTCTTGCGGAATATCGCTGCCGCTGTGCAGTAGTTATTGAAGCAACACTTTCCATAGATATTGATTGCATTTATCTACACGCAAAATTAAAAACCCGCGCCTACCCCTACTGATTTTTAGCTTGCAAAGCAGTGTACGCACTAGTGGGATATAGTGTAACAGCCAGCCCGCACCATAAAGTACATGGAATATTAATTCATGAGAAATTCACACAATAATTCGTTACTACATAATTAAGTTTTTGAAGTTTAAGTTTGTGTTGAAGAACCTCATTTGATATGTGTGAGCAATTATCAGTGTATTTTTAAAACGACCTCGCTCTAGACTCGGTTGTAATGAAAAATATTGGCCACTTGCATCAAAATGTACAACCTACTTCTTTATGAACTCCTGGGAAAAGGCCTGCCATTCCTTCTTCCTTCTGTGCTGTTGGCAATATATAATTATCACAATGTCACTCCTAACAGCATTCAATTTAATTATTTATTTATTTCTTTAGTCAGGAATATATTCTTATAAAGATTTTTCATCTGCCCGCTTTGGCGCTTAGTCATAGACCCCAAAAAAGTGATCGCGGGTTTTTTTGTCATTTAAATTACTCACATACTTACTCGAAAGAATACTTTTAACTTTCTTAAATGTTTTCTCATTATCACAATACTCATTACCTATTTATATTTAAATCCGCCAAGCGGAATAATCTAAATTTTAGGTTATTCCGCTTGGCGCTGTTGTGTTTTGACATCCCGTGGTTTATCTGTGGCTCAATATCCACAGATAAATAACGGGACGTCAAAACAACACAACAACAATTCGAGCAACAACAATTCGTCCTCGAAATTCTGTTCGAACAATTTCGAGGTAAAGCATTTCGGCATAGTGTTCTGTCGGGCTACTGAACGTCGCGTCGGCTTAGTGTTTGGTCGACCAGATGACTGTCGAGATAGCGTTCAGTCGAGATAAACTCCATCGACTTAGTGTTCTGTCGATCTATTGCAGGTCGGGATAGTGATCTGTCGGGATAGCGTTCGTCGGGATTTCATTTGTCGGAATAGTGTGGTACAATCAGAATGACGAAGAATAATTTTATTTCAATTCTCATTTATTGTGCTTATTTTTGTACAATATTTGGAGAAAACAACATTGGTTTACAAGTTTAGGTTATTAAATAAAGCAGAAATTAGCGTTTTACATATAGATTGACGAAGAAGTGGTCAGTGTATGCACTTTTGTACTGGTCCACAGTGAAAGGTTTCTAACTTGATTAATATTAAACAATTATGAAACTTTCTGTTAAGTAACTTTTTGATTTAAAAATTGCTGGTAGGATAATGATGCAAGGCAAATAACAATATTACGTATGTATCTTGGTAAAAAAAAGCTGTAAACGTCACAGAAAAAAAAAACATCTCTTTATTTTTATTTAGAGCTCAACTGAAAACTGATGAAACAAAAGAAATAAATAAAGAAAATCGTTTATTCGTCATCATACATACAGTAAAATAAAATAAAAATTGTAAAAGAAAAAAAAAGACGAAACGACGACAAAATGAAAAAAAAAGAGAAAACAAGATGACGTTGTAAGAAGTCTTCCATGAATTTTTATTTCACTAAACTATTCACGTTCACTCAATCAAATAAATCTGTGTTTACTATATTACTACTGAACTACTTTAAATTTATTTTATGAACTAGAATTGTGACATAAAAAGCAAAAGCAATAAAATAATTTGATATGCTAACCCACAGAGCGGTAATTTCACGCGTCATCTAAATGTCGGCACATAATCTGCCAGAAATTACATTTAGTAGAATTATTATCTTAGATTAAATCAAAACTGGAATGTAGGTGACTCGCCTCTATCACGTGGACCACTGAAATTGAGCCTATATGGCACGATTTCACATTCGTCGCGGCGATCACACACATTCGGTGGCTAACGCTATTTCGCTCGCACGACAGCGCCGGCTCTTATCTCTGTCTTTGTCTATAAGTGACTATAGGTTTGCGATTGTGATGACACTGATCATACATGTGTGGTTTTGAGTCTAGGTTTTCTGATTGCGATGTTAGTGCGTAACGTATCTTCCGTAATTATATATCAATGAATAATATACAAGTTCCTAGATATTATTACTTGCATATAATTATTTACAGAATGTTTTTGATAACACCCGAAAGTTGACTCATATTTGTTTACTATTTGATCAATTATCTAGTATATTACGTCCTCGTTTATTTTCTTTTCTTTTTCTCACTTGTGTGTTGTTGCCTCAGATAAGAATATACTACTTTATAAATCATAAAAAAAAGTTCAAATCTGGGTGATTTTAAGCCTTTTGATGAGGCCCTTTGTAAGCGACTATGTTACAGAGCTCATTGCCAATCAAACCCACATCCAGAGATAGCAAGTGTGACGCTCTTTTCTGATCTGATTTTTTAGCACATATGAAATCTACTTAACTCGACCGGGAATCAAACCACTGACGTAAATAATAAAACTTTAATACTCGTAACTATAAAATTAAAAAATTAGGAAAACCCGCGACAGTCCTTGTCATCAATATGAAATTTATAGAACTGGTCAAGATGAATCTAATGAGCCCAAACACGATGGGTTTACTAGTAGGCATTCCAAAGTTTCCCCAGCCATCTCCCAGTTCTAGCATCAGGTCGTTATCATCATGACAAATGTATAGAACTGGTCAAGACAAATCTAATGAGCCCAAACTTGATCGGTTTACTAATAAGCATTCTAAAGTTCCATCAGCCATCTCCCAGTTCCAGAATCAGGAATAGCACTGGTTAAGGCGAATCTAATGAGCCCAATCTCGATAGGTTTACTATGTTAATAAGCGATCCAAGGTTCTTTACCTTCGAGCTCCATCATCAGACCAACTCAATGGCACCACATTTGTACACGAGTTTTTCAAATATGAGGTCATACATATGTTTAAAATAAAGTAAATATGAATACCTATTAAGTGTTTAAAAACCTTACCACAGTTAACAAACAAGCTGATGACCTTGAACACCTGTACAAATCTTCATAAATTGTTGCTAAGAACTATCTAGATTAAGCCAGCTTTCAAACAAAAAAAAACCGCATCAAAATCCGCCCATTCATTTGGGCGCTACGATGCCAGGGACTGACACACAGACAGACACGTCAAACTTATAACACCTCTCTTTTCCGTCAGGGGTTAAAAACACAGCTCGCGCGGTCCTATATTTTGATATATACCTCCAGGTAGCTACGAGATGTATTTACAGGCGACGAGTATCCCCATAGGACTGTTGCCATGACTACCAATCCCTTAATCACCTCAGCCAAGCTGTGGCTCTAATTATATAGACAGAGGCATCATGGGCGCGCAATTTTTTTTTTTTCATAAACAAAGTGTAATATTTAACACCGATGTTCACAGAGTTTAATAATAAATAGCGCTTCATCAGTAGTTCATGACCTTTGTACAGTTCGTTCGACGGTTCTTGACGCGCCAGAAGTTAGACTCTGCGAACTTTAGCGCTTCAAGTGCACTCGTAAATAAATAAATAGTTTGAAAAAATAAATGCCAATAGCAGTTGTTGTTGCTGTTAACAACTGTTATTGGCATTTATTTTTATAAATCATTTTATAAATCATTTATTTGACGCGCTTATTTTGAGCGCTAAAGTTCGCAGAGTCTAACTTCAAGCGCGCCAAGAACCGACGAACGTACTGTAGATAGGCTTATTTATACGTACTACCTATATCTACTTTAATTCACATATTTGTATTTTTGCATTGAATAAATTCAAAAACAACTAGACAGATTTCGCCAGTAGAATGTAACTCTACATAATTATATTTGGTATAAAGAAGAAAGATTTGTATTTTTATATTGAACTAGCTTCTGTCAGCGGCTTCGCCCGTGTATAAGTCGGTTTACCTTCTTAGGGATGGAGTTTCGTAAAATCCGTTCAACCAAGTTCAATCGAAATCCGTTCAGCCGTTTGAGTGTGAAAAAGTAACAAACATACACAAAAACCGGCTCAACAACTTTCGCTTTTATAAAATAACTAACTTCTACCGGCATACAAACTTCCGACCCCCATTTTACCCCCACAGAAGTGGAGTTTCGTAAAATCCGTTCTTCACGGACGTCTGCACCCTATATGGAACCTACGTGCAAAATTTTTAGTTTGTAGGTGTTATAGTTTCTGAGATTTCGTGATTAATCAGTGAGTGGTATTTCGCTTTTATATATAAAGTCACAAAAACAATAGTAACAGACTTGACTTCAGAAAAAGGTTCACCTGTGAAGGCGAAAGCATTTTTAAATAAAGAAGTATACCTATTTTTTAGAATAAAGAAGAAAGATTTTTATTTTAAATAAAAGCATTCGAAATTCGAAAATTGCTCCACTAATTTTCGAATTTCGAATGCTTTCTGCAGTAGAATGTCAATTTACCACTGAGTGACATAGCATAGGATATATTTTTTACTTTTACGTGGGCGAAGGTAGTACGATAGATTTTTTTAGACCAGTTTGTTTGTTCGTTTATCATTTTTGCTAAGTACATTATTCAATTAAATATAACATTCCTGGTTGATCTAAATGATAGTGTAGTCAGAAAAAATTGTAACAACCAATCTGTAGGTACATCTCGACGCGCTCAACACAAATGAACTCCATGGATACTCGTACGAAAATAACTTACAACGGGACTGAGTTTTATATCCAACGTGTGATAAATAAAAGTGAATCTAATAAAAACTCCCGTGACTAATTATGTAAGCCGATCTGCAAGCGAACTACGGCTAACGAGTAAAATTCATTAAAAGAGTAATTTAGCATCATAATTTTTCATCGGGAGTTGCAGGGTAGCCGTGATTTTCTTGCTATCTTCATCCCTGGTTTGATCACGCAAAGAAACCCGGATCATAGTCCTTTGGGTGACTTCAATCCTTCTGATGTGGTCCATTGTGAGCGACCATGTTATAGAGTCCATTGCCAATTTCGTTTTGTCTCTGGATTTGTGTTTGATGAGAAGAGAGATCTGTCCATCGAGCTTGCGAATGGTGAACAATGGGTAGCTAGTCGTTCAGTAAGGACCAAACCCGCATCGACGTTTTTTTTTTTAATAGGAAAACATCCCATGACTTCTCCCGCCCTAGGGAGGAGCGGGAGAAGTCATGGGATATCAAACTTTTTTGACTTAAACCTTACCTGTGTAACATTACGGTTAACACAGAAGTGTTTTAGTCAGTAGGTAAATGTCTGACAATCTCGCCAATCAGAGCGGCAAAAAAAGGATCATAATTTCTTAGTAGGTAAAACTCTGACACTTTTCGCGCCACTCAGAGCGGCAAAAATAGAATCATAATTTAATAGTAGGTAAAACTCTGATACTCTCTCTCAGTACTCAGAATGGTAAAAACAGAATCATAATTTATTAGTAGGTAAAAGTCTGACACTTCCCTCGCCACTCAGAGAGCAAAAACAGGATCATAATTTCTTAGTAGGTAAAATTCTGACAGTCTCTCTCGCCACTCAGAGTAACAAAATCATAATAATTTCATAGTAGATAAAAGTCTCAGAGCTACAAATATCAGAATCATAATTTCTTAGTAGGTAAAACTCTGACACTTTCCGCGCCACTCAGAGCGGCAAAAATAGAATCATAATTTAATAGTAGGTAAAACTCTGATACTCTCTCTCAGTACTCAGAATGGTAAAAACAGAATCATAATTTATTAGTAGGTAAAAGTCTGAGACTTCCCTCGCCACTCAGAGAGCAAAAACAGGATCATAATTTCTTAGTAGATAAAATTCTGACAGTCTCTCTCGCCACACAGAGCGACAAAAAAATAATAATTTCATAGTAGATAAAAGTCTGACACTTCCTTCGCCACTCAGAGCTGCAAATATCAGAATCATAATTTCTTTGTAGGTAAAAGTCTGACACTCTCTTGCCACTCAAAGCGACAAAAACAGAATCATAATTTCTTACACCTCCTCTTAGGTAAAAGCTAATATCAAGTCTTCGTAAAACGAAGTACTTATTACAAGTAAAATATTACAAAATTAGTAAAGAAACTTTAAAAGGCATGGAAGTATTAAAGTAGATACTGAATATTTGACTACTTTGGAAGAAACTTCGTTCGTCAAGGTAATTTGACTGGCCCAGCTATGCCAGAGGTTGATTCCGACCGGTTTTGATTCCCACCTAAGACAAATATTTATAATGAGCTCGATCACTTGTTTTGTATCTGGGTGTTATTTATCTATAATAGTATGTATTTAGAAATATATAAGTATGTTTATCAGTGGTCTAATACTCATACTTAGTAAACGCTCTGCTTAAGGCCCGGTTCTACTTATTTCGAACTTTTTTAAACCTCTGGAAATCCACAAATATAGAAAAGAACACTATGAAAATTTATTTTATTAAAATTGACTATATGGCCGAGGGCTTGGCCAAAATGAAAACACGATATAAATTAGTTGGCTTGAAAAAAAAAAATAGCGAATCTGACCCTAATTTAACGTATTTATCTACAAGATTACGTTACGGAAATATTTGAAAGTTACAAAAAAATAAAATAAAGCTTTTTATTTAAAAGCGCTTCACAAAAACTAAAATCTTGAATAGTTATAGTTTATTTTTTATATAAAAATAAAACCGCTGTTTTGGGGCCGCGAAGACGACATAATCCCGAGCGAAGTTCATACAAAAAAAACAGTGACTATAACCGGCCCTTAAGGCGCCGAGCAAATTCGTGTAGTGTCGTGCGAACTCGGCTTCACACTACTCGAATTTGAGTTCGGCTCATGCTCGGCTTCTCACTTTTAGATTGGGACTTGATAGCGTTTTGTGAAAGTTGTAGAATATTATAATAATTGGGGCTCCAAACCTCCACTTCATCCCCATAGGATTTTTTTGCAGCGGCTTTGTCCGCTTGAAGTAAGATTTTCTATACAAACTTTAGAATCCCGTTTCATCACCTTAGGGGTGAATTTTGAGCTATCCACTCTTATTGGACGCCTAAGTAATACAAAGAACATACACTACAAGTTTCAGGTCTTTACGATCAACGGTTCAGGCTATGTGTTGACCCGTCAGTCATGCAAGACAAAGCATTTTATAAGTATAAGCATTCGGGGAAGTTTCAAAATATTCCTGTATATATTTTTTTTTTTTTTCGTTAGGTAAAATCATCCAATGACAAATCCCGCCCTTGGGTGGAGCGGGAAGTAGTGTCAGACTCTTACTGACTAAAAACCTACCCCGTTCCATTCTTCGCCTTGGTCCCAGGGCCCCGGCCTTGGTCCCAGGGCCCCGGATTCCAGTATATGGGGTGACTGGTAATTAGTGAACGATACTTAAACACGTGATTGTAGTCATGATACCAAACAACTTTTACTATGGGACCAAACCTGAAATCGCAAAAAATATCTGCTGGTCAGTACATTTTGTGTTTGCCTAACTGGTCAAAATATCTTGAACTTGGCTGATTTTTTCGCGATTTCAGGTTTTGTCCCATAGTAGAAGTTGTTTGTTATCATGACTACAATCATATGTTTCAGTATCGTTCACTAATTACCAGTCACCCTGTATATTTAAATTTTTAAATGTCTCCTGTCAACTTATTAAATGCACAATTCAGATTCAGAAATAGATATAACTAATTAAGTTACGTCAATGTTTCAAAACTCAGTGGAAATATCACATTCATTCACTCAAATTTATTTTGACTTAAGCGATTTTTCCTGTAAAATGAATAACTTGTCCACTCAAAGAACTGACATCAACTTTGGCTAAACCAATCATCCAGTTAGTCCTTTGTACGAGCATAAAACACTGGTAATTAGTGAACGATACTTAAACATGTGATTGTGGTCATGATAACAAACAACTTTTACTATGAGACCAAACCTGAAATCGCGAAAAAAAATCTACTGGTTAAAAATTTGTGTTCGCTTAACTGGTCAAAATGTACTGAACTTTGCTGACTTTTTTCCCGTTTTCAGGTGTGGTCCCTCAGAAAATATGCAGCATAAAATCTGGCTTGTCAATATTAAAAAATCCACGGAAAAACGCTCTCATAGACCAACCACAAGATTCGTTATTTGTTTGTGAACACAACTATGTATTAAGGAAATCGATGCAGCATACCACACGTGCGATCAGTACAAATCCTTATGTAGTCGGAGTCTCACAGTAATATGAACACATTGAAGGTGCATTCGTAACAAAACTGAATGAAGGAATTCGACATATTGGATTCCTCACCCTCGTGCCACCTGAATCTCGGAATCGCAACGTGAAGGCAAAATACCTCAAGAGAAATCAGTTTCTATAACATGGTTTTTCTATTTAGCTAGGTTTAACACGTCCAGTGCGGAATGAGGTCTAATGCGCCTCACATGCACCTTGCTGTGCAGCTAAAAAACACAGTTTTCTCTGCGGTGCGGAGACCGTAACTTCAATTTGGTTTAGCTTAGGAAAAAGAAGAATATACACGTATATTTAGGATTCACTATTTAAAAAAAAGGCAGTGATGTATCTACTTTAATATGGGGTCACTTTGACCTCGTCAAGCATTTAACAAAAAAAATATTTAAGTTTCTTAAAAGTTACGGGGTTTATTAAGCCCCTTATCGTTATAATGATAGCTTTCAAACGAGGTATACAACACCCTGCACCGCAGGAATGGAAACTATACAAATATGAGTAGCGCTGTCAACATTTTAATAATTCCACTGCTGACACTCATGCCTACTCTCTAGGAGAGGGAAGGGAGGGAATAAGCCGTAAGCCACCACGCGATCCTCGAATTTTTGGTTCTAGGACATGCCGGTTTCCTCACGATATTTTCCTTCACCGTTTTGAGAGCAGTGGTGATGAAATAAATTACACAAAGTAATGCGCCTGCCGGGGTTTGAACCCGCGACCTACAACTCGTGAGTCGGGGCCGTTATCACTCGGCCACCATGACTGCTCTAATTGAATCTTCAAGATTAAATTAGATCAGTCATTATTATTTTTAACAGAAGATTATTATTTTACTACTACTTTACGAATTCACGATTACTCTATCTGTAGGGGATTCCAATAAAAACCAGCAATCTTGATCAGTCTTGTTTATTCTTGCTTCACAAAAAAGGAGAAACTTTCAGGACCGGAGACGACCACGACCGAAAAAACCGGTTTACTATTGTACTACTAAACTTTACCTTAACGAGAACCATGATTTTTACAGGACTTTGAACAATAGTTTTTACTTTCGGTTACACAGTTTTTACAATGTTTCTTATCACTAATTACAATATTGCACCTGGATTTTACTTTAAATCGCTTCTAGAGGTCTCGAGCTATCTTAAAATATATAATTTGTACTGCTTATGTTATCAGATAAGAAGATAAGTTTGAATTTATATTTGTCCATGAACAAAGTCATTGTTACAAAAATATTTGAAAAGGCTATAAGAACGAATCTAATTAGAATTCAATTACAATTCTTATTGGTCAGTGCGTCTAATAAGCTAGCCTAATTAAACATATAAGTATTTACTTAATTAAGACAAGTAATTAGCTAATATTCACAAATTTAGGCTACCTGCGAAGTACTTACGGTAAATCACATACACTAATTGCGTGTCCGAGTCCCTACGAGCTCTATTAATTATCACTTTACTTTTTTAAAATCACTCTAATCACTTTAGTCTCTCTTAATCACTGTCACTTAATTGCACTCGTCGCCAACAGTCTCCCCCTCGGTGCGTTGCACCTCAGCCGCTCGGGGTGACGAGACAGGAACAATCACGACGAGTCGCGTCGCTGGTCGCCGTAGAACGCCCGCTGATGTCCGCACGTCGACTATCCGCGTTCTGCCGTCAGGTCCGGGGTATGTCGCGACGATCTCACCACGCGGCCAGGAACAGCGTGGCAGGGTATGGTCCACCAGTAGGACCACGTCGCCGACGGTGGGATCCCGGTAGTGGGGACCCTGGTAGTACCGGGGCGAGAGCGTAGGTAGGTACTCTCGCGTCCATCTGGCCCAAAAGTGGTCGGCCAGGCGCTGGGACGTCTTCCAGGACGGGGTGCCAATCAGCTCCCTGTCGTCGAAAGAGCCGAAAAGGTTGGCTCCGCAGGACCTCCCAATGAGAAAGTGATTGGGTGTCAGCGCTTCTTCTTCTTGTGGGTCGGTGCTCACGGAAAAGAGGGGCCGTGAGTTCACGATGTGTTCTGCCTCGAGGAGAAGGGTGTGCAGAACTTCTTCTCTGGGTCTTCTTTCGTGGAGCGTAGCTGCGAGCGCAGTTTTGACAGTGCGCACTAGTCGCTCCCAAGATCCTCCCATGTGGGGAGCTCCTGGTGGTATGAACCTCCACACTATGCCGATCTGGTTGGTGGCTGACTGGATCGCTTCTTGCAGTTCGCGATTCGCGCCGATGAAGTTGGTGCCGTTGTCACTCATCATTATCTTCGGTGAACCTCTTCTGGCGATCATTCTTCTTAAGGCCAGAATCATGGAGTCAGTGGTAAGTGACGACGCCAATTCCAGATGAATCGCTCTTGTCGTCATACAAGTGAAGAGTACTCCCCATCGCTTTTCCACGCGACGTCCAACTGTCACGAGCAGTGGTCCGAAGTAATCGACACCCACGCACGTAAAAGGAGGGTTCGTTCTGGACAGCCGCTCTTCTGGCAAGTCTCCTTGGGGTGCCAGCTGTGGTGTCCTTCTGCGTACTCTGCACCATCCACAAGTTCTCGCCGTGGTCTTGACAAGATTTCGAAGTCCAGGTATCCAGTACTTCTGCCGAAGTTCGTTCATCACGGTCTGATGGTTCCCATGGTTCAACTTTTCGTGGACGTGCTTCACCAACAACTGGGTAATCCAGTGATGTCCATCTAGAATTATGGGGTTCTTGTATGCAGCCGTCAAATATTTTGCCGCTCCAATGCGAGTCGACAGTCGTATTAGTCCATCTTCTAACTTGATGGTGAAGTTCTTGAGTTTAGAAACTTGAGAGTCTTCCTGATTTCGCAGAGTTGTGAGTTCCTCTGGATAACTATCCTCTTGGACTCGTTGCACCAATAGTCGTTCAGCCTTTTCTACATATAATGCTGATTTTTCACGAAGATTCAAGTCCTTTCTTTTTTCCTTCGTTCTGAGAGGTTTCTTCTCTTGCGGGTGCTGAATCTTCTTCTGAGCCGGATCTTGCTCCTTTCTCGTGATTCTCTTGGTGATGTTGGTCTTGTGGATCAAACTTCTCTTGAACGCGTCCACGGTTTGGAGGAATCTCGCTGTTGCGTGGAGCAATCTGGTCCATCTTGAGAATCGAGAGGGCTCTGGTACGATTATTGGCTGTATTTTCCTCACGCTGAGCGTTATGGCCGAAGGTTTTTCTTCGCCTGTGTTCGTGGCAGGTTTCTTTTCTTCTACAGGCCAATTCTTGGATTCTTCATAGAGAAATTCCGGCCCTTGGAACCATCGATGGTTCTCGTTGAAGTCCCTCGGAGCTTCTCTCGTGGCATCGTCGCAGACGTTGTGCTTCGTCGGAACCCATCGCCATTCCGTTCGCTTCGTCAGCTCTTCTATTTCGGCGAGCCTATGAGCGACAAAGGGTTTGTATCTTCTCGGGTCCGATCTGATCCATGCTAACGCAGTTCTTGAGTCGCTCCAGAAATATCTCTTCGATGCCTTTAGATCCATCTCCTGCTCAGTGCTTGTTGCGAGTCGACTTCCCAGCAGACAGGCTTGCAGCTCCAATCTCGGGATCGAGGTGGGCTTCAAGGGTGACACTCTTGCTTTCGCTGCCAGGAGCTTCACTTCCACTTGAGGGTGTTTCGAACGCCAGTACACTGCACACGCATAGGCCCTTTCGCTGGCATCGCAGAAAGTATGCAGCTCCCCCTCGTTGGTGTCTCTCGTGAGGCAGCGTGGGATGTGCAGACCTTCCAACTTCTTCAAGTCTTCGAGCCACTTCATCCATTCTTCTTGGCAGGCCGGTGGTAAGTTCTCGTCCCATTCTATGCCGGATCTCCACAGGTTCTGAAGCATCACTTTTCCTTGGATGGTGATGGGAGCGGCCAGCCCTAAGGGATCGAAGACTGTCATCACTGCACTCGTAGCCTCTCGCTTCGTGGGAGCGCGTCTGCCGTCGATGGCTTCTTTTGGAGTATTCCTTAGGGTTAACGTGAAGTGTAGACTGTCTTTCTTCACATTCCAGTTCAACCCCAGTGTCTTCTCGACTTGATCCTTTTGTTCACCCAGTCGAACAGAGTTGCTTTTGTCTTCTGAGTGGAATTCTTCAATAGCTTCGGGGTGATTGCTTGCCCAGCCTCTTAGGAAGAATCCTCCCTTCTTGTGGATCTCGTCGACTTCTTTGGCAATTCTTCTAGCCGTAGACACGTCTTCATAGCTTCCCAAGTAATCGTCCATATAATGGTTACGCTTGATTGCTGCTACTGCTTCCGGGTGACATTCTTCGAAGTCTTCTGCATTCTTATTCTTCACATAGATTGCTGCACATGGGGAACAAGCAGCTCCAAATATCAATGATGTCATCCGGTATTCCTTGTCTCGCCACAGAAATCGAAGGCTATCTCTGTCTTCTTCATTGATCTTCACGCGCAAGAACATCTCCTTGATGTCTGCAACTACTGCTACTGCACCTTGCCGGAAACGGAGCAGGACGCCAAACAGTGATTGTAGCAGGTCTGGTCCGGCCAGTAGTGCGTCGTTGAGTGATCTTCCATTTGACTTCGCTGCAGCGTCGAAGACCAGTCTCATCTTCTTTTTCTGCGGGTGTATGACAGCAAAGTGTGGCAGGTACCAAGTCCTGTTGGAAGTGGCTTCTTCTGTTACCTCTTCTGCGTAGTCACTTTTGATAAGGTTGATTACTTGTTCTTCGTATTTCTTTTCTAAGTCTTTGTCTTTCAGGAACTTCTTTTCCAGGTTCTTCAGGCGTCGAACAGCAGCTGTCTTGCTTTCAGGTAAGCTCTCGTTCTTTGTCTTCCAGATGAGCCCCGTGCTGAACCTTCCGTTGGAGAGCCTCTTCGTAGTGGAGTCCAGGACCTCGAGGGCTCGCTGATCGATGTCATTCGATGGCTTCTTAGCTGCAATTCCTAATGCCTCAATGTCGAAATGATCCTTGATCAACTTCTCCAGGTGGTCGTCTTTGGCTCTAGGCTGTGTCACGATATGGTTCACCATCTTCACTGGGGTGTTGCTGCTCGATCGGGTTCCATGTAGTACCCATCCTAGTTGGGTTCTTGATGCGACTGGTTTGCTGCGGTCGCCATGCTTCACTTCTTGGGAAACGATGAGATGCCAGTTGTCTTGTCCTATGAGCACCGTTGGCTTTGCATTGGGATACTTCAATTGATCTTCTATTTCCTTCAGGTGCTCGCATCCCATCAGGTCGTTTTCGTTAACTTCTTGAGGTGTCAAATGCAGATTCTTCACTGAATAGCCGGTCAGCTTCTCGGTGCTTCGCCCGTACATCCCGCGGATCTTCACGTCTATCTTCTTGGACTTCTGATTCATCCGGTGACCACCTACGCCTTCTATTCGTAAGTCTTCCTCCGGCCCTTGTGCTCCAATCTTCGTGACTATGTCGTCTTCTATTAGAGTTACTGTTGAGCCTTCGTCTAGTAATGCATAGGCGCAGGCGTTCGTCTCCGGTCCTATCAGTTCCACAGGAATTATCTTCAAGTATGCTCTTGAAATTGTACGAGCAGCGTTGATCGTTGAAGCTATCGTTTGTGCAGAGTCTTCTTGGGCCTTTGGCTTCGTTGCTTCTTCATAATGCAACAGCAGGTGATGTCCCTTCTTGCACTTTCCGCATGGCTTCGCTTTGCAGTTGAATCCTCGATGTCTTCTTTCTAGGCATTTGAAACAAGTCCCAGTCTTCTTGGCTTGTTCCCATTTTTCCTGAATTGATGCTTCGTTGAACTTCTTGCATTTCAGGAGCGTGTGTTCACCCTTGCATTGTGGGCAGGTGATCTTCGTACTATGTTCTGACTTGCTATCTTCTTTGCAGGAGCACACCGTAGCTGTCTTCGATTTCAAGTTCTGTTCTCCCTCTCGATCTTCCTCTTCGTCCGATGTGTATCCTTCTTCATCAGAGTTCCTCGTAGCCCGAGCTGTGTGCACGCCTCGAGAACCGGTGGGTCTTGATCTAGTGTTCATGCCTTCTCTCTTCACTTTGGATCCCATAAATTCATGCATCTCGAATTGGTCCACCATCTTGTTGAAGAAGTGCATGAGGCTGAGTAGCACTGGTTCATCTTCATCTTCTTTGGTAGCACGGTACTCGAACCACTTGAAACGTACTAGAGTACACATCTTCTCTATAATTCTGTTCGAGATGTCACTGGAGTGTAGGTAACTTTGTTTCTTCATTTGTTTCACCACGCTGACGGTGTTGGATACTGCCCCGGCGTAACGCACCAACTCTCTTGCATCTTCAGACATGGCGGGAAGCTTCTCTATGTTTTCTATTTCGCTTCGAATCAGGTAGGTAGGTCTTCCAAAGCGACGTTCCAAAGCTGTCATAACTTCTCTTGGATCTACTTGAGTGAAGAGTAGCGACTTGACTGCTTCCTTGGCCTTGCCCCTGATGGCTCTTCTTAGCCTTCCCATATTTTCTATATCGCTGAAGAGAGCTTGCGTGTCTTCATATGTAGCCTTGAAAGCCATCCAATCTCGAGGGTCTCCGTCGAATTGATGTAACTCGCTGACGTATTTTGGTGCGCGCTGCATGATTGATGACGCCTTGTTCTCTGCTGCGGACTTCACTGCTTCCATGATAGCTTCAGCCAGCTGGTTGGTGGGACTGGATGTGGCTGGTGCGGTTCCCGAGGTGTGCAGGTCGACGTTGCTTGGCTCCCCCTCGTTGCGCTCCACACTCTTCGTCTTCGACACCCATGCCGCAGTTGCCTTAGCTGCGGCCGCTTCAGCTTCAGCATCTTCCTCTTCGCTGTGGTCCGAGTTATCTTCAACGCGCGCCAGCTCCAATCTGGTGTTGGCCAGCTTCGTCTTCAATCGGATCTCCTCCAACTGTAGCTTCTCAAGTTCCAACCTAGCTTCCAATTCTTTCTTCTTACTGTTCTTGTTGGAGTTGGATCTTGTTGCCTTCTTCTTGTTTCCTTTACTTTCGATGAGTGTGACGTCAGCTTCTTCAACTACAGTCGTTTCTTCAGCAGTCGTGGTATCTTCAGTAACTGTTTCAGATGTGGTACCCGATGTCGTTCCTGTAGTCGTAGTGTCGCCACCACTGGTCTCTTCCTCGGTCACTGATCTTGAACTATCTCCCTTCCGGCTTCTCGTCATCATATCTGGGCTTCAAGAAGGGCAACACACTCAATCTTCCTAGTGCTTGCTATCTTCTCAGCATAAACTTCGTTGAAGTCTTCGAAAAGCCTCTACTTGAAGTCCAAAGTCTTGAAGTTCAATTCCCGTAGTCCTAGTCTGCTATGGAATCTTCAAGATGTCTTCAATGTTCCTTCTTCGAGTAGAAAACTTCCAGCTTCCAAGATGTAACGTCGCTTAAGTACTTCTCAGGTGGGCGCAAGTAGTGACACGGTCGAACCACCGAACCAAATATTCCCGACGTTAGTCTTGAGCATCGAATTCTTCTTCAAGTGATCTTCCTAGTCGAAGTCTTCGAAAAGCTTCTACTTGAATCCAAATCTTGAACCTAGGCTGCTACTGGGTCTTCAAGATGTCTTCAGTATTCTTTCTTCAAGTAGACGGCTCCCGGCTTCCAAGGTGCAACGTCGCTTAAGTACTTCTTGGGTGGGTGCAAGTAGTGGCAGGGTCGACCCACCGAACCAAATATTCTTGACGTTGCTCTTGAGCTTCGAGTACTTCGACACGTAGTTCTTTTCACGTTGAACGGAGTTCCTTCACGTTGATATGACGGACGAAGCTTGTGAATCGCCTTTCGTAGAATAAACCTTGCGTTCTTCACGATTTTCTATGATGAACTGTGATCCTCTTCAGATTTCAGGCTTCGGTTTCTTGAATCCGGCTCTCGAAGGACCAATATTTTGTAGGGGATTCCAATAAAAACCAGCAATCTTGATCAGTCTTGTTTATTCTTGCTTCACAAAAAAGGAGAAACTTTCAGGACCGGAGACGACCACGACCGAAAAAACCGGTTTACTATTGTACTACTAAACTTTACCTTAACGAGAACCATGATTTTTACAGGACTTTGAACAATAGTTTTTACTTTCGGTTACACAGTTTTTACAATGTTTCTTATCACTAATTACAATATTGCACCTGGATTTTACTTTAAATCGCTTCTAGAGGTCTCGAGCTATCTTAAAATATATAATTTGTACTGCTTATGTTATCAGATAAGAAGATAAGTTTGAATTTATATTTGTCCATGAACAAAGTCATTGTTACAAAAATATTTGAAAAGGCTATAAGAACGAATCTAATTAGAATTCAATTACAATTCTTATTGGTCAGTGCGTCTAATAAGCTAGCCTAATTAAACATATAAGTATTTACTTAATTAAGACAAGTAATTAGCTAATATTCACAAATTTAGGCTACCTGCGAAGTACTTACGGTAAATCACATACACTAATTGCGTGTCCGAGTCCCTACGAGCTCTATTAATTATCACTTTACTTTTTTAAAATCACTCTAATCACTTTAGTCTCTCTTAATCACTGTCACTTAATTGCACTCGTCGCCAACACTATCTATACGATATACCAATATTGGTACTACACAAACACACCAAGTTAGAATTAGTAATCTCCTCTGTAGTTTGGCTTTTGATGCTCTAAGGCCAGAGGTGGATGCTAAAGTCAACTGAAACTTCAATCACGCCACCGTTTGACAACTAATATTGTTACAAACACCAATGGGTTTTGCTGGTTTTGCAGAAAGTGGCTCCTGCTAGGTATACCTAGCTAGTGTAGAGATTGAGTGTTTGGACTCCGAAAAGCAATATTTTAAGTATTTTCGTACACTCCTCTTTCATTGTCCACCAATAACTGTCTTAAGGTGAATCTAAGTGTACACTACTTATAGTAAGAGTCATATTCGCTCAGCATTAGTTTTTGCAAACGAGATACAACAATTTTAAACAAATATGTAGATATCTATCTCTCTCGCTAAGATACCATTTTCAATGGTGGCCATATCCACGTCAAAACGTCAAAGACCATGTCAGATATCTTTTTCATACGAGTAATAGTAGCTGTGAAGCTTTATAATTTCTTTATTAACGAAAATATATTTAGGGTTCCGTACTTCAAAAGGAAAATACCGAACCCTCATTTTGATGTCCATCTATCTGTCTGTCAAGACCCTTTATCTCGGGAACGCGTGGAGGTGATATGGGAACCATATACTCAAGTCAGCGGTCCTTTGAAGCTGTGAAAAAATCTAACTTCTAAATTAACGAAAAAAAATACGGCCGTTTATGTCAGAAAAAACGAATATTTCGACACTGTCAAGGGTACTTCCCGTTGACCTAGAATCCTGAAATTTGGCATGAAGAAAATTCTTATAGCACAAATGTAGGAGAAAATCTGAAAACTGCAAATTTGTCTTTTTTTGTGATTCGGAAAAATCTTCGAGACTTGATTCGAAAATTAAATTATTTTCATAAGTAGGTTTGTACGGAACCCTCTGTGCGCGAGTCCAACTTAACCTTGCCCGGGTTTTTTATCGACATATGTTTACCAGAGCTAAACAGTACCTTAATTTTGAAAATAAAAAAAGCCTGCATTATATATAGAAATTAAACTTTATTAAAAGAGTCAGTTGAATTTAGACTGGCCTATTGGTCTAGTTAGCTAGTTAGTGGCCCTGACTGCTATGCCGGAGGTTGTGGGTTCGATTCCCACCCAGGTTAAATGTTTTTGTGATGAGCACGATCATTTATTCTGTGTCTGGGTGTAATTTATCTATAATATGTATTTATTTAGAAATATATAAGTATGTTTATCAGTTGTCTCACAAGCTCTGCTTAGTTTGGGACTAGAGGGCGTTATGTGATGGTTGTGAAATATTATATTATATTATATTTACAAACCATTTGATCTCAAAACGCAACCACTTAGTTTAGTTAACTTTAGTTAGCTAATTTTAGTTTAAATGAACATGGCCAATGTCCAGCCAATGCCATGAATAGATGTGTCGAAGTATCAACGCTAAATTGAATTGAAACTGTGATGGCCCACTGGGCCGCAGTGTTAAAGGCCAAACCGCAAATATCGATGCCGATAGGTCTAGATTTATACGCAGGACCACTCTAAACCAAAGTACCTATGTTTGCTAAAGCTTGCAATTAAAACTACGTTGTCTTCTGTGAATAATATTATGAAGAAGTCGATTATTTATCGTATTTAATTAAAACTAAATCACACTAAATCTATCTATATATATAAGCGAAATACCACTCACTGATTAATCACAAAGTCAAAGAAACTATAACACCTACAAACTTTAAATTTGGAAGACATCCGTGAAGAACGGATTTTACGAAACTTCACTTCTAAGGGAGTAAAATGGGGGTTAGAAGTTTGTATGCTGGCAGAAGCTAATTAATTTATAAAAGCGAAAGTTGTTGAGCCTTTTTTTGTGTATGTTACTTCTTCACACTTAAACGGTTGAACGGATTTCGATGAAACTTGGTCCACGGGTAGACTGTGTCATGGGGTGAGTGAAGTGAATCCGCTGGCAGCAGCTAGTTAAACGAAATCACACTAAATTATAAAGACGAAAGCTGTTAGTGTGTGAGTGTTTGTTATTTCTTCAATATCAAACAGCTAAACAGATTTCGATAAAACTTGGCACACGCGTAAACCATGTCAATTATTTGTATCATTTTTAAATAGATGTCCCGAGTTTGGATGCCTACTGTCTCTGTCTCTATTAGGGAGTTTTTAATATCATGCATGCATTTTATCTGCCCTGGCCCTGCCCTGGTGCCCACTTTTACATTAGCCATGAGCCCAGTAGGCTTCGACCCGGCTGGGCCCCTATGGTTCGCTGACAACTCTGCAACAGTACGCGCCGTCGACGACTTGGGCTCCGTAAGAGGCGACCACCTGCTAAAGGAAATGTCTACGGCTATACACAAAAATAGTAATGATGAATCAAAAAGGAATTTTAGGAGGCTTACACTATAGTTATAAGTACGTGATTAGCTGTGTTTAAAGTGTTTAGACTGCCAAGAAAGATCTTTAGTCACGGCCTTAACTCCCCAACAATATTAAAACGTGTCGACGTCACAGCATTAAAGTGGCACGCAGTAGGACAATAATTTACATCTGATGAAAATTAATTTGGTATACTGACATTTTGGTAATTTGTTTATTCTGTGTTCTGCTTTGTGAAATTTAAATTTGGAAAACATTTATAAGGAACATTTTAATATTACGCTATAACATCGATATTATATATGTACTACGTTGACAAATACAGTACCTACTGGCGCAGTAGTCAAGCGATTGGCTATACGTTAAGTGTCACATGTCGATTGACGTACGGAACAACTATTTGGAGAGCTGTGTATCTTGTGTATGTGATTTGTGAACACTCTCACAATACTGAAGTATTTCCTAGAGTGGGGCAGAGCGTTATTAAAAATATATTTTTTTCTTTTCTCAATTAGTTAAGTTGATTGAAGAATTTTATAGAACATTAGTTTTTCCGATCCAATTCCAATTATTTTACACTATGTTACATTTTGCTTTCCCAAAAATATTTAAAAACGTCACAAGTGCGATACCAAAGACACTAAGAATATTTAAAAAGGACACCACCGATACTTAGTACAATACAGGTCACGGCAGGTCAAAGTGGGCATTAGGTGCTAGCACAAAACAACTCCTCAGTCACCCGGCTCCGGACCCGACCATGTATTTGTGCGGACAACCATGTACCATAAAAAGCTTGTAACTTTCTGATACAGTTATGAAATTTTGTACATAGATTATTTACATAAAAATACTAGACACGGGTATTCGGGTTTCGTTATACTAAAAATAATGTTATATTTATATACTCCGTCTAAAAGAAAAACTGAATAACAACAACACAAACACAGCTAAAATAACAGACACTAATAGTGTGAAATTTTGCACAAGGTTTAATTTTGTGAAGTAGGCGAGCACTGAGGATAAACCAATTCACCAACTAGGAGAATGAAACGGGGCTCCACAGCTTATATGGAGAAACCTACTTACACGTAGACGAAGACGCTGGCTAAAGCTAGTGTTTTATAAACCAATAGACGCTTCACACATTCACCACAAATGGATAGGCCTCATACATTTGATTAATATTATAGACTAGCTTTTGCGTGCGGCTTCGCTCCTGCCAACCGACTACCTACCCTACGCTACCTACCTAACTACTGCCCTACCTACCCAACTACCATATCTCCTACCTATGTAAGATAGGTATGTAAGATAAGTAGGGTTACTTATCTCACATACCTACACTATCGCCTATTTTTTTTCTTTTAAATACCTTCCCTGTATACTAGAAAATAAACCAAAAAAAGAATTATTAAAATGGGTCCAACCGTTCTCGAGTATCAGTGAGACTAACAAACAGCAATTGATTTTTATATATTACGTATTAAGACATAGCTGTAGCAGATCCGGCTAACATTTGCCAAGTGTATATATGACAAATGTGTTTACCAGAGCTTGTGATTACCCACTGCCGATTCAACAAGTAGTTACACATGCACTGTTTAGTCAATATCTCTCTGTGACAAACGGTATACAGCGTGAAATGCAGCCTCTAGCAATGAGAAAATACGTAATGCATATTTGGTTGTTCTACTGGCTACATTTTTATGTACTGTGGCAGTAAACGCTAGTGCTACATCAAATCCATTAAAAATAGTGATAGAGTTTTTCAGGTGGTCGACATTATTTTCTTAATTGTACGAACATTTTTATATGCCCGTTCGAGACAACTTCTCAATCGCCCCAATCGTTCCAATGCTATTTTATTTTATAGGAATAACAAACAGCATTGGCAGTGTGATGCCTAAACTAGTCTTAAAACTGCATTTTAGAAAACCAAGTACTGAACCTGTTCATTTCAGAAAAAAAACTATTTAGCATAAAAAGCATGCCAGTATTTTTTTAATATATGAAACAATTAAGGCCACAGCTTATTAGAGCCACCCGGAACCCACCCGGTCCTGGGTGGTTCTAATGAGCTGTGACCTTTAGATACACATTTGCATATAAATACTAACTTTTAGAAACTTAAAAGGGCTTAAAAGGTATAGTCGTACACTGTTATTAAAAATACAGAGTAACGTAATTATAAAACATAGGTACATAAATTAATCTAGTTCTGCAATGCAAAAAAAATATTTTATGATATTAGAATAAACGGTGTGTTTCCTTCAAGCAGCAATAATCGCAAATGGCCTTCAAATCAAAATAATCAACCTTGAATAATAACAAGAATAAAGGCTAACACAAAAATATAAATTTTCACGATATCTACAGCATGTTTGATCATAAACTAGCTTTTACAGCAATGCAGCAATCTTTATTCGACAATAAAACATTATACAGGGTGATTCAGGTGTTGTAAATATGTCACTGTAGATAGTATATGACTTTTTTACTGTTTAATGACATGTTTTAGTGCAAATTCTGTAGCGAGATAGTGAAAAATTCTTTAATTTTCTTTGATTATACTTAGTCTTTAATTAAAAGTCTTAAAAAAGAGCTCTTTTGCCTGACATTTGAAATTTTTCTGTCTAATGTAAAAGTTCGTAGAAGTAAGTAACACAGAGTTCATAATACCACCTCTAAAATTCCATAATTATAAACAGGATTATTAAAATTCAGGATTTACGAAATTACAGATTACTTTTTGCGCTTTGAACACAGTTGAACTAAATTATAATATTAAAAAGTCTTTTTTTATTATAGATGGTCTTGCGTTCGTTCACTATCAGTCTCAAATGTTGCGTTCGTTCCCAGTATCGTCAGCATCGTCACTTACCATAAGTGATGATGTTGACGATAATGGACGATGATGATGGCCGACGATATAGTACGCTTGCCTAGAAGTAACATATTCACTCTTGACACAGACTCCCAGGTTAAAGCTATCTGGAAACACAGATTCTGACAAGGAATTCCACTCCTTAACTGCACGCACAATAAATGTGTTCCCAAAACGCTTTTTAAGGTATCCTATTACGTTACAGGTACATACTAAACCTGTTAAATTAAAGAACTTTGTTTTAATCTAAGAACGTTATGCAACTCTAAAATATAAAAAAGATGCTAATAATTTACTTCTAATTCTTAAATCGCGGGACTTAATCGTAATGTTTACGATTCCGGGATTTTAGAGGAGGTATTATCAACCCTATGTTATTTAATTCTATGAACTTTAGGTAAATATAATCTATCAGGTTTTGGCGGGATTTCTTCTAGTGGCTCTTTTAATTATTTGGAAATTGATACCTAGTGGAAATTGTGATGTAAAATTGGTGTCGTTTTATAACTCAAGTACGAGTAACTGCTCCACTGGATGTATACGTGGAATCATTGAAACAGGCGCGATCTCGGTAAAATGGAGCTAAGAATTTTATTGTACTGTTAGTCAACAGTTAGCGAAGTTTGGTTGTCTTCATATATTTGCTGCCAAATACTACAAAAACCGGTACATCCAGTTCGATCAACTGAACCGATCAACTGGTTGACCGAAATGGAACTCGATCGGATCACCTTCTTTCTGTTCACATTGGAATGTTTACATCCGTAATCTAAAGGTAAACAAATTAAAGGTTGGTAAAGACATGGCTTAAAGGACTTAGTATCCAAGACAAAAACAAACAAAACAAAAAAATACTCAATTCTGATCTCGGCTAATGACAAAGAAATATAATATGAAAATGCTAGGCGTAGCCAGTACCGCAGTACATGGCTTCGTTAGGTTCAAATAACGTTTCTGTAGTGATATTTGATATTCCGTAGCTCTTGGATGCATTTTAGTCTCAGCAATATTTTTGTGCTGTTATTTCGATCCCATTTTATATATTTTCTGTAATGGCTTTTTTTTCTTTTTTAATCTAGCGGTGTAACTCAAATCGTAATGTAAAGTAATGTAGTAATCTGTGATCATAACTGTTAATTAGTCATAACCACTTTTACTCGTTTTTTTTTTTTTTTTTAATAGCCTATACTTTCCCACTGCTGGGCAAAGGCCTCCCCCAATTCCTTCCACGTATTTTTCTCTCGGGCCACCTCGAACCAGCCCTTGTGGTAGGCGTCCAGGTCGTCTCGCCACCTCTTACCAGCAGTGCTATTCTCTAAAAGTCATTTTCATGGCTGTACCCTGTGACGAGGTCGAGGTCGAGACAGCCTTTAGATCGACCAAGTGTGCAGCCTTGATTTAAACGGTATTCACTAGCACGATTAAGATCGTCGACGAATTCTAGGCTGTAGCGTCTCGTCACTAAATCCGTAGTCGAATAGGGACTTGACACAATTTTCTTAAATCATAATCGATCAATCTCGACTTAGAGTTTTGTAGGTTTAAAATATGTAATAGAGGTTTATAATTATTATTTTAAAGAAAAAAAGTATAACTACAACAAAATCTATACATATAAAATCCTTTGTCCTGAATGACTGACTGATCAACGCACAGCCTAAACAGCTGATCGTAAAAATCTGAAACTTGGAGGATATGTTCTTTGTATAACGTAGGGATCCGATAAGAAAGGATTTTTCAAAATTACTAGAAAAATAGGATACATTGTTTTATTATAAAGTTCTCGTGTCTACCTTCCACCTTCCGGCTCCATCATCAGATCAGTTTGATAGTACCTTATAGCCAAAGTGCATCTCATGAAAATTCTAACAAGCCCTAACACGGCTAGGATACATTGATTCATTACGGAGTTCCGGTGACTATCATATGGCTCCATGCCCTTTTAGTTTGTGAATATACGAGCCTCTTTACGAGCCTTTTGTAATAAATTTTGACGCTTGCAGCTCTAGTTTTGACAGCTGAAAGCGCGGTATGTACTTAAACTTTTGAAGAAGTAAGCTTATAAACTTGGACAGCCACTTTCATTGAAAGTTGTAATATCGCAAGTCGTGATTGTTTCATGGAAATAGAAGAGCGTCACAGATGCACGACGGTCCTACAAATGGAGCTGATGGTGCAGTTTCTGGAACAGCATCAAGACCTTTCTCTTGGACGAGTTAGATCTAAAGAGGCTCGTCAAGTTGCAGCATACTTGTGGAATGAGTGATCACTTAGTTATTAATATTATATTCTTGACTATAATAAATAGAATTATATTAGGTATACCTAAATTAATTTTGTTTGGTTCTCCTGAATTTGAAATTTAGCATTAGACCCCTTAGTCTTTTCTCCATTACTTGCATCTGAATAAAACTATGTTTGGTGATGTTTATGTTTGACCATAATTATTTAATTAAAACGATGAGGCATTAAAAATACAAATAGTCTTTATTCACAAAAAGTATAAACAAATAGTATAGAATATTTATTAAGAGGAATAACATGCAAGTTTACACAATAAGTGCAGTCATATCATAAACTAGAACAATAATGGAATTCAATAATAAATAGATCTAAACTGTACCTCTACCATGAGTTTTAAGCAATAGTATTCGTCGCTACTCGATATCGACGCCGTAAATATTTTGTATGGCAAATTTTGCAGCGCCTTTAGCGGTCACTTGCAGAACCAAAATTTGCCATACAAAATATTTACGGCGTCGATATCGAGTAGCGACGAATACTATTGCTTAAAACTCATGGTAGAGGTACTGAACTAAGATAAACCTGTACTTCAGGTGTCTTAAGAGCTAAATTATTTGTGTTAATATTTGCTAATAATACTTATATAAAACACTTAAGAACTAATAAAAAACACTTTCAATGAAATAACAAGCCGTAACTTAACCATAACTTTTACGTGTCATCTTAACACAACTTTTACAACCATGTTGATATAACATTTTTACAATGCACCTTTTTAATGAATACATGGATAAAATTAGGATAGTATGAAAAGTAGAATTAATTAGGAAAAAAAAACAATTAAAAAAAGATGAAAATTTCAGATGGACATAGGCTACATAGGTATTTTTTAATTTGGAACACAAATGATTCATAATTATGTCAACTATTATAATAATGGTATGATATCCAAATCATACCTAAAGCAAGCTTTTAAAACACCTATACAGCGTTCAACAACATTTCTGGCCGTCAAGTGTAAGTCTTGGTAATATTGTTCCGGAGTATCTGGCCTTGGTTCTGAGATGGGTGTCATCATTGTTAGTCTCAAAGGGTACTCTGAATCTCCTGCAATAACCAAAAATGAATTAAAGCATCTTAAAAAAATAAGTACACAATGTATCAAGTCAGAAGATTGCAATGTAAATTATACTCAAATTAAACATACCCAAAAGACGCAAATCTTCTCCATTATTTATGTGGAGTCTGTCTATATAAACATTCAATGGATGGTTGTTGTTGATGTTTCCTCTGACATGGTTTGAATGGAAAAGCTATATATTTATTCAATATTGCTGGATTGTTCAAGGCTGTTGTTAATAGCTTTTGAAACACTGGCCTGGGAAATAAAATGGTTCCTGCTTTCTCCAACTATGGTCTGATAGGACCCAGAAGCATCAATGGCCGGGCCAATGCAACCAAAATCTAAAACAAATTGCACACACATTGAACTTTATTAGTTGTCTAATTTGTGGTTATGTTTATAGAACAAAAACTTGTTTTCAACAACCAAAGCATCACAACGTAGGACGGCATATGAGGAGTCAGCTTGGAAATTAATTCACGGGTTTCGTAAGTTTATATATCTTCATAAACTGTCGATCAATGTATGAATCACATCTAAGTCTAGCTTTTAAGTTTTTCCTTTTGGTTTCGGCTCGACTACATCGTATTCATAAGATTTCTCCAATAAGTCTATGTAGGAGTACACGGTAATGTTGTATTTTTGCAAGATTTTCACTCAAAATCACTTCACAACAAAGACATAACATTGTATCAACTTTTACGTTTGACAGTGGTTAGGTAACGTTCCAGCACCGATCGCGTTGCGACTTGCGACTCAACTTGCTGTCAAATTTATAGCGCGATACGAAACGGGCAAAAAGTTGTGATTTGGTAGCGATTTGATTGCGATTTCGTTGAAAAAAATTAGCGCGATTGCCCCCCTGGAAGTCAAGCTTTAAATAAAACAAACATTTAGTCTCTTGGTTAAACCACTGGAACGAACTCCCAAGCGCATATAGGGTGATAAATTACTTTCTAACATATCGATTAAATCTTCAGAAAGCCTGTAAATGTGGATGAAGTCAACATCACGGGATATTGACTTAAACTTTCTTAACTGCTTCGCCCGTCGAGCTTTCCTTATATCGTCACTTTTCTCAGCTTCTTTTAGCAGATAAATCTTGATCATTAACTCCACTGCCATTTCAATCAATTTATTAGTTCATTAAATTTTAAAAAGATACGGTGGATACTAACATTTTTTTAATTGCGTGTTAAATCTAAGAAGTTAACTATGAAATCCGCGTCTAAATTGTAGCTTTTAGATTTGAAAGATAGAATCGAGCCCGAGGTCGAGGCTGTTAACGTCCTCGACGCTATTTTTTCTTAGGGAATACCAATATGTATGAAGAACTGTCAAATTGCTCGCCGGTGAGTAGTTCCAACTCACAACCGTCACAGCCTTGAGCGCTAGTGTAGCTACTTACACCTTAGTGAATACCTATTTGGATTTCGTCGTTGAGGCAACGTTCCACAGCGTTGTTTTCACGGCTGTTTTTCTTAGAGAATAGCACTGCAGGTCGACCTCGGCGGCGTCGTCCATCTTCAGGTATCCATCTTGTGAAGACTCTTGCCCAACGATCAGTGTGCATACGGCTGATGTGACCCGCCCAATCCCACTTTAGTCTGTAATCTTTTACTCGTAATAACAAAAAATGGTCAGAAGTACTTTTGACCAGTTAAAATGATTAACATTTCTCAAACTTGAAACACTGTTCGTATTTTTTTTTTATAATAATAAAATGATAAAAAACATGTTGTGATCTTTTTAGGGTCCCGTAGCTAAATGGCAAAAAACGGAACACTTATGGATTCGTCAAGACTGTCTGTCTGTCTGTTCGTATGTCACAGCCACTTTTTTCTGAAACTATAAGAACTATACTGTTGAAACTTGGTAAACAGAAAAGTAAAGTAAGTAGAGAATACATATTCTGTGAACTGCATTAAGATTTTCACACAAAAATAGAAAACAAAACAATAAATTTTAGAGTTCCACATACTTAGAACTGAAATTCAAAAATGTTTTTTTCATCAAACCCATAGGTATGGGGTATTTATGGTTATTAGGTTTTCGAAAATGATAATGAGGTTTCTAATATCATTTTTTTTTCTAAACTGAACAGTTTGCGCGAGAGACACTTCTAAAGTGGTTCTTTCGAAAAGCTCTCCATTTTTAATAATCGCAATAAACAGAGGTGACAGCTGTCAAATTTCAGAGTTGCCACTTGCATGAAAAAAAAAAATTCCAATTTTGAAAAGTGCACTCTTACCGAGACACCCTTTATATTGAAGATATCGCTGTACGAGAACTTGCCTACACATTTTTCAATACATTCACATTTTTGTATGCAGTAGAAATTCTTTACCATAAATTCGTACGCAGTAAAATCGAGTTACATTCTGTTCAATACGTTACGTAGAAATAAAATCCGGACACAAAAAGCGTCCGGTACGTTTCTAGATCTACTTACAGGTACAGAAAATGAAGCCCTATAAAAACACTATTAACTAGAAGAAAGTTATTGTAAACCCCGCAGACGAGTGCATTGCCATGTTTCCTGCAAACTAGATAAAAACACATTCCATTCATTACGGAACTGTGCGTACTTTTTACTCAGAAATACATACACAGAGGTTTTCTCTTATTTTTTAATGCAGGGTAATTAACAGTGTAACTTTGAAAATTTATTTGCAAATGGAGTTAAAAAATAAACAAATGCTTATTTATCCGTTTGGTATTTTAAAATCCGAATGTATTCTGTATCTTATATTTATATCATACTAGCTGTCCCGGCAAACTTCGTACCGCTTAATAGTCAATTAAATTTTTTTTCTCCCCTTTTTTAAGCTTCCCTGGACTATCACGAATATTTCAAGACCAAAATGAACCAAATCGGTTCAGCCGTTCTCGAGTTTTAGCGAGACTAACGAACAATTATTCATTTTTATATTTATGAAGAAGAATACGTAGAGGGAGGCAAAAGAAACGATGAATGGATAGCGTGATAGATGACAAGATAGAATGAAAAAAAACGTATTGTGCCGATCCCAAATAATAAAGGACAAGAGCAGGGGGATAACTATGATCACGTATATCTTCTTCTTATATATAAAAATGAATAGCTGTTCGTTAGTCTCGCTAAAACTCGAGAACGGCTGGACCGATTTTGCTGATTTTGGTTTTGTAATATTCGTGATATTCCAGGGAAGGTTTAAAAGGTGAGAAAAAAGAATTAATCGACTATTAGGTGTACGAAGTTTGCCGGCTTAGCTATTAATTATATAAAAAATAATCCCTATTTCTCTTGGTCATTTCATAACTTGAAAACGAATTTATCGATTTCAGTCAAACTTTTATAATTTGCGGAAAACTACGACTCACGTGTTCGTACACACGAGTCGCAACGTCTGTCGTATCAGCTAGTTTACATTAAAAAAAAAAGCATTCTAGATCATTCCTATTTCACATTTGTGTTCTTCATCAAAATCTGCCAGTTTTATTTTTCACGATTCCCATTTGTTATTTCTGTAACAGTGTAAAGAGAAATGCGTTAATTTATGTTCCAATGTTAAATTTAACAATGACTAGAGACACCGTTACCTACAAGACTGCTCGCAGATAGCCAGACCAAAATAGCTCGCCGACCACTACAGATGATAGGACTGCCAAACCAAACGACATGAGCCACTTGAATCCAGAACAGATTTTTATTGCATACCGCAATCAAAATGGTTTATAATGGGATTGCGAACGGAGAAATACACTCCGCTTTGTTATTCAGAAATGAGATTAAGAATGTTTTATTCAAAGAATAATCCCGATAACCTTGGCGCGTAAATTAAAAAGAATACCAGCATTGCGTTTAAGTTCTTTTCTAGTACTTTATTGATTTCATCGTCACGTACACCGGTGTAGTACCCTAGAAACTATTACGTGATGAAACCAACTAACATCGATTGTGTTGTCATTTCAGATCACAGAGTCCCTGAAGCGTCTGCGTGCTGGCAAAAAGTCATCTCGCTTCGCCGAGGACATCGACTTCGAGACTAACGTCTCTAATCTCGAGAACCGCATGAGGATCTCCGACAAAATTCTTGAGAGTGTCGGCATCGGCTCGTCCGAAATGAGCAGCGCCCGGAGAGCGCTGCAAGAAAACGAGGAACGCACAGAGAAGCGCATCGCAAGGAGGCTAAACGACGAAAACTCACTCACAAAATGGACTGCCCTCGGCAAGGCTGACGACGAGACCGCGGCTGCCCAGAGAGCAAAGGTATCCAGAGCGCGTTTATCCGACTTGGAAGATGAGATGAACGAGCTAAGCGAAAGGACCGCCATGAGAGAAAAACGCGCCGCTCGCCTCCGAGCGCTCGTCGCCGACTCGGAAACATCCGACACCACAGTCGCCTCCTCCAAGGTCACCATCAGATCCGAGAGGGAAAAGAAGCAAGTCACTTTCTAAACAAGCATAGCTATCTTGTTACACTCTGGTCACTCTGGGCTCTAAAACAACTCGTTTTAGGTACACTAAGAGTTTTCTTCGTTTCGAGATAGATAAGTTTGCATGTGTGATCCTGCATTTGCCTATGTACAATGGTTGAAGTTGATGTCTATTTTATATTTGGATAGAATAAAATGAAATGCTATTATGTATTGCCCCGTTTTCTATTTATTGAAGAGTTAATAGAATAATTTAACATTCAAGAATTATCGTTTGATTGCCAATCTTAATCTGTGTAAAGAAATAAAAATACGCAAGCAGCTTTATAAAATGATGAATCAATATTTTTTTCTCGAAGTAAAAGTTAATCTTTCTAGACAGGCTTAATTTGTAGAGGGTAAAAAAGAGCAATTTAATTACGTTACAATATGTCATAGTATTACTCACTTTTGTCAATATTCCTGAATGTATGCACATTAGAGGAGCACTAAGCTATCCGCATTTTTATTGCTGAAGTTACAAAGATAGAACTAAACTAATCGTTACTTAACCTGAAACTGAGCGTGGAACAGAAAGAGCCAAAAAAATGTCCCAGATATATTTATTTAGGTATTTTTCAATTTATATCGGTACATGTTGACCTACTTAGCCCATCTTTTGAAGATGCCGAAACAAAACAACGTTCTAAATCAAAGATAATTTACTTTCCTCGAAGTGAACATCAAAGAGTATTGTCACAAGAATTTAATGAAAATTATATTTTAACATACATCGTTAAATTTTGGTCGTTTAAATCCCGCGGAGGCTCGAGCCGGTACATGAAACCATATCGATTTGTAAAGATAAAAATAAAAAACATAGTACTTTTTTTTTCAAACTCGAATTAATTCACGCATGTACGAAATTTAAACATCAGCTGAGCGAGGCCAATGAACTGTACGTAGTTAGTACGCAACCACCGACAATTACCTACAAGGTCATTGACTCGTTTACTTAAAGAAATTAATTTCGTACTTGCATATATTAATTCGAGTTTTAGAAAACAAAAAATAATATTTTTTATTTTTATCTATATAAATCGATAGTGTTTCATGTACCGAATCGACCCTCCACGGGATTAAAACGATCAAAATTTAACGGTGGATATAACGCATTGATATAGATTTGCCTTAGGTAGAAGTAATAAATATTTTACTCTCAGGTATATCTACGATGAAGTAATAATATAACCTATACAAAATGGAGCACAAAACCTTGTATTACTTTTTATTCAAAGCAATATTGAATGTGATATTGGTCACAGTGGGAAATATAAATGGAAATATCTTAAGCTGCGCATGTATTTTGTATGATAATATGCGTGGGTGTAGTGTCTACCTTTATAAACCCGTGGACGACACTATGCCTTCCTAATATCGTAATGGGTAAATAGAGAAATAGGCACATAAGAGGAAAGTACTTAGAAATAGAGATGCCTGCGACCAAAAAGTTTCGAGCTATGGAAATTATAAGACTAGAAGAGTTATAAATTTAAAAAATATACAATATGTCACACACTTATTGACATCAATTACAAAATTAAGTTCAAAACATAAAATTTTTAGCACTGAAGGTTTACTTAAATACACTTAGGTACTTACTTAGAGCAGTGGTGGCCGTGTGGTAACGTCCCCGACTTACGAGTTGTAGGTCACGGGTTCAAACCTAGCCAGGCACATTACTTTGAGTAATTTATTTCATCACCAATGCTCTCAAAACGCTGAAAGCTGCAGACCGCAAACGCATCGACGACTTTGTGATGCGGTACTGGAGAAAAATGCTCCGTATCCCTTGGACAGCTTTTCGAAGCAACGTATCCATATAGCGAGAACTCAAAATCTCTTTGCGGTTATTCTTCAATACTTCAGTCACATTTCGAGGAAAGACGGTGGCAACCTCGAAAACTTATCTTAGGATGGGAAAATTCCTCGTGGCCGCAGCCCAATACGTTGGCTAACCAGGTCCGCACCGCTCTTGACTCTATGGTATATAATACCCTTCTCACCGCCAGAGACAGAAATAGACGAAGGAATTTCGTGCGATTGAAAGTGATGAAGCAGGGAGTTCACGACCCTCAGCATTGAAGAATACGATGGAAGGGGGGGAGGCTCTCAAAACGGTGAAGGAAAACATCACGTGGAAACCGGCATGTCCTAGAACCTTAAATTCTAAGACCTGTGACATCCACCAAGCCCCACTGGGCCCACGAGGTGGATGACAGCCCATTCCCTTTCATAAAGAGGAGGTCTGAGTCCTGGGTCCTAGCAGTGGAAACATAATAAGCCTGATGCTATGCTATGCTACACTTAGGTAGTGTTTTGTTAAGAAATAAGCTAAGCTAATTGTAAATTTTTACATATTTAAAAAAACACTCAACTAACCTTATATAATTATGTCGCAGGGAAATGAGGATATCAGGGATTTCTCGAAATCTCTAGGGATATCAAGAAATACCGGTAGATGTCGAATATTCTTGTTTATTACGTCTTTTTACAAAAAGTATCCAGTGATATGACAAAATACTAATATAAATTCAGAGATAGGTCATTTCACTAAACTAAATGTAAAGAAATAAAGAATACTGTTGATAAATAAAGTAATAAAACAAAAATTACCAATTAACTGGTGCAGTTAATTTGTGCTAATTGGTTGTTTGTTTGGTAAAATAATAATCTGACAATGATATCAGGTATTATACCTTTTTCTAATAAGTGGATTCGTTAATTAGGTACAAAAAATAAATGTAAGAATTAATAAAAAAGGCTGCTAAAAGTATGCGAGACTCAACAATTAAGTCGACAATTTCTTTTTTGGAGGTTGCATAATCATCCAATTACATCTCCGCGCCTTTGGACGGGGCGGAAGATAGTGTCAGACTTTTGCTGACTAAAAGCCCGCTCCTGCTCCTTCCTTGCCTTTCATACCGGGGCCGAATCTTACTTTCAGAAACCGACCTTTGACCCTAGTAGGCTTCGACCTGGGTCCCTATGGTTTGCTGACAACTCCTTAGGCGCGTGTGGAACTTTACGCGCCGTCGACGACTTAGGCTCGGTCCAGACGGTTGACTGACGGTCAGACGGCAAGCTACCTATTGCTCGCCGTCCGCAAGCCCGGCGGCGGCGATTGGGGCGTGAGGGCCGTTGCCTCACGCGTGCCGCCTCGGAAAGGAATTTGCTAGCATTACTGCTTCGCACACGGAGGCAACCGCCTGCCACTCCTCCTCACTTCGGAACGTGGCCTGTACCAAGACCAGGCGTGAGATATCGCTGCCACGTGGAGACGGCGGTGCTCTTCGGCAGTATCCACTTCTCTGACATTTTACTAGATTTAGTTTAGTGAAACGACATAGCACTGACGATAAATTGGACTTTTGTCATATCACTAGTTATTTTTGGTACGAAGAAGTAATAAACAAAAATACCTATTCGACATCTACCTGGATTTCATGATTTCACTAGTGATTTCGTGAAATCCCTGATATTCTCATTTCCCTGCGACAAATAATTATATTTATGCTGTTGGCAAATTATATGGGAACCAACGTACTACCACTGGTAGCGGATAAGTATTGCTATCTACGCACACATACAGAAATACTCTAGTGATGCAATGAGGGTGTTCACGAAAATTCACACCACCAGTTGGCGCGACGTAGCCGTCAGATTTTTTCCTTTGAAAACGTATACATGACGTTGACGTCTACCATTTGACATTGACGTTGATTTTTCGTTCGTTCGTTTAAGTCATAAACATAAGCGTTTTGACAGGTGCCTGGACCTGACGCCTCAGGGCTGAAACCTGGTTCTGCAAGTGACCGCTAGAGGCGCTACAAAATTTACCATACAAAATGTTTACGGCGTCGATATCGAGTAGCGACGAATACTATTGCTTAAAACTCATGGTAGAGGTACTGAACTTACTACTTTCAAGGTGTGCGTTTATCATGTTAGATGTTGGAAAGGAGAGGATGAATGGACTGTGTGAGCAATGATATGGTTCATATGAATCGGAGAAGATAAGGGCGCTTACAAATTAGCCCAAAGTGCCGCGTGACAATAAATTTCATATAAATAAATGACGCATCGCTGCAGCGATGGATCGGAGGGGTGACCAGGATAGAGAGAATTATAATAATATTCCACAGTTATCACAAAACACCATCTAGTCTCAAATTAACTTAACTACTACACAACTGATAAACATTTATTTATCTTATTTATTTATTTCTAAATACATACTTAACATAAATAACACCCAGACACAGAACAAATAATCGTGCTCATCACTCAAACATTTGTCTTGGGTTGGAATCGAATCTACGACCTACGGTATAGTAGTCGGGGCCTCTAACCACTAGACCAACATTCCAGTTGTGCGCAATGCGCAACAAGTATCAAGTATCGCAAGGGCAGTTACCCATAATTGCCCTAGCGATACTCTCATCACAGGTAAAATAACAGAGCTTGGGCTTAGGTATATGACTGTATTAAGGCGAAGACCATGTGGTATAAATAGCCCCGCTCGCCATCGACCTGGTGGTTTAATATCGAGAGAGACCTCAAGAAAGCACAATTACTAAAATTATTAACCCAGGACAGATAGTCCTGGCGCAGTATTGTGAAAAGACCCGACCCCAGATAACGGGAGCAAAGACGGAAAGAACGTTAAAAAAAAAAACAACTTTTCCTATTATTATGAATGATTTTAGTTAATAATACTTTTAAAATCGTAGCCTCGAGCTCTTTATTTTTATAACGTACATGACCAAATAACATTTTTTTTAAAACATGATGTGATGTCAAAAATCCGCCATTTTGTTTTTTTTCGCTCTGACAACGAAGACGAATCTAACGACACTTCTCAAAAGAAATACATGTAACATATTTAAAGTACATAATAAATACATAGTACACATATTTCATGACATAGTATATACATATATATATATAAGTATATTTGTATTTATGTATGTAGGTATTAGTTTATTCGTATCATTTGTAATTTTAAAATTGTACACTGCATTCTACCCTCTATTGTAATCTTTCTCTTTATCTCTAAATCGTTTGCTGGAAGAAAGCTCAACTTTGAGTTAAGCTCGCCTATGTACATGACCTTTGTATTATCCATTTATTGTATAAGTTGTTATAGTGTACAATAAAGAATTAAAGAATAAACATACAGTGGAAAGACAAAATCCCATTGTGGTGGATTCAGAAAATAAAGTCTTTATGGGCAGAAAATTAATTAGCCGATAAGTGAAACCTTGACTCCTGAGCTAGTTTAGGTGCCTGTATTTCAAGAAATGCAGAAAAAGAACAATTAATCGGTTCGGTGTTAAAGATTACCAGTAGATAAGGATACTATACACCTTCATATAATACATCGTTTGAAGCAGGTGAACAATGTCAAATGACCAATTAGGCTGAATAAGGGAAGAAGTGAGGAGAGGGGCTGCTCTTCATTTTAGTTTATACTGAGAATCATCTTGCTTAAAGTTGTGAATGGATTAGTTATATCGCATAGAAAGAAAAGCTCTGGTCGCATTTTATTATATTTCCTCTTTATTCCACTTACAAACTTATCAATTACATATTTAAATATTTCTTAAAAAAAAAAAAAAAAAAAAAACATTTAAAAATATAAAAGATAGTAGCCCGCCGGTATCGGGAACAGCTACCGGCGGTCAGGGCTCTAGAGAAAGGAACCTCTTGACTATACGAGCCGTGTCCAGAAGTACTGCTTTCTGAATCAAGCCCTTAATCCAACCACCTAACGAGAGCCTTCTAAGGTGTTGGCCGAGGGTCTTGGCTATTAAGACATTGGCTGAAACGCAGGCAAAGACAAGGCGTAAGCAAAGATAACGTAAAATTAACATTCTGTACCTACGCTTAGTCTTGTATATTACGATCAAGCCCCCCATCAACTGGGAAAAATACCTAAAAGATTGAGTTTGTATTGAGGTTTTCCTGATTAAAAAATTTAATGATATTTTTCTGAGCATCGAACGTTTGGTAGCGAGACTCTCGTGTCCGATCTTGGTACAGAACATGGCCGTAGTGAAAAGAAATGTGAAGCGGTCCTTCTGTGATGCAGTAATGCAAACGAAAGAGATAATTGTGATTATGAGGGAATAGACATTCTCACGTTTCAGCCTCAGCCGCTGGAAACGCCCCTGGCGACGGGAGTCGTGCGATTTACGGTCACTGTAGGTGCGAGCTTGCTGACGAGGTAGGTCTACCGCCCAGCGGTCCGGTAAGGACAAAGCCCAAATCATCGACACGTAGTGTACCACGCACGCATCAAAGAGATGTCAGCAAAATTGAAAAGGCCCAGCAGGCCTAACCAAGTTACGATAGTTTCGTTCCGAATCTTTTTCGTCTTGAGTCGGCAACGCCCCCAATTCCTTTGTTCGGACCACGTGACTGAGATAACATCATTCCCATACATTTGAAGTTTTCTACTAGCGTCAATGATTGCTGATTATTAACTTGGCTAAGCCCTCAGTAGAGATGCCTGGTAGGGCTGCCTGAACATCTGAAAGAGTTACCGTTACTTAAGAAAGTAAATGACAAATAAAGGACCGTAAGTGAGTTACAAGAAAAAAAACCACACTCCTTTTCTTTCCATACTAGAGCGGAAGAAGTAATTTAAATAAACATAGTATTTTATAGCATAACACTATTTCTTAGCAGAACATTAAGCAACCTATGACCATTAATAAACCACCACCGAACGTGTGACATAGGATGATATTTTTAAGAATGGCGACCGTAGCTCCATCTATCGAAAGTAGTAACACCTAGCGTGAGTAAAGAACAAGATTATAATCTTGTAATGACGCTTTTGACGTTCTTTTTTCAAAGGAAGTGTTAGATGGCGACACTTATCTGCTAAATTATACACCCGTATTTATAAACAAGTAAAACTAAATATTTGAGTAAAAGTAGCTACTTAAGTAATAATTTGTATTCTATAGTTAAGAAAAATTTAAATTTTGAATAAAGATTTCAAATATCAAGTAATGACTTAATAAGATTTTACTTAGTAACAAGTAATTACTTCTTTATAAATACGGGTGTAAGTTTTTTTTTTTTTTTTTTTTTTTAGTGGTAGGTAAAAATCATCCAATGACGAATCCCGCCCTTGGGTGGGGCGGGAAACAGTGTCAGACTTTTACTGACTAAAAAACCTACCTTTCCATTCCTTGCCTTTATCCTGGGGCCTTTGGTGACAGTCTCACATAACCTTTGGCCCCAGTAGGCTTCGGCCCTGCTGGACCCCTACAGTATGCTGACAACTCCTTGAGGCGCGCGGGAACGGTGCGCGCCGTAGACGACCTGAGCTCGGACCGGTCTGTTACCGGACGGACGGACAGCGAGCTACCCATTGCCCACCGTCCGCGAGCCCGCGCCTACGGTGGCCGGAAATTGGGATCGGAAACCCGGCGGCGGCGGCGGCGTGTCCGCCTTTGCCTAAGGCGGTCGGCCTCCTCCTTTACTAGCATTACTGCTTCGCAGAAGGAGGCGACCGCCTGCCACTCCTCCTCGCTCCGGAGCATGGCTTGAACCAAGCCCCGGCGCGAGAGATCGCCGCCGATCGCCCCCACGAGGACACGGCGCTGCTCTTCCCAAGCGGGGCACACCTCGACTGTGTGCTCCACCGTGTCCACCGGGCGGTCCGCACAGTGGCGACACCCGGGCGTCGTCTCCGCACGGATCTTGTACAGGTACGGACCGAACTTGCCGTGTTCGGTCAGCACCTGCGCCAAACGGAAGGTGACGACGCCGTGGGGCCTTTCCAGCCACGCCTCAAAGAGGGGCCTTACCGCCTCGATCGTGGCGTGCCCAGCACGAGGTTGCGACAATCGCTCTCGCCATTTCACCATGAGATCCCGCCGGAGCTCTGTCCGCCATGCCGCGACTTGTCGCGGCAGCGGAGTTTCGCCCCGACGTTGCATCTCCACGCGTAAGTCATGCATGTGTGCAAGGACTGTTGCCTCCAAATCCCATGGTGGTAGGCCAGCAAGGAGGCTCGCCGCTTCGCAGGACACCGTACGGTATCCGCGGATCATCCGGATGGCCATGACCCTCTGGCAGGCGGTTAGCCGGGCCGCCACTCGCTTCCGTAGCGATGGCGCCCACACCGGCGCACCGTAAAGGGCCATGGACCGAACGATGCCTGCGTAGAGCCTCCGGCAGGAGGCGTCTGGACCCCCCAGGTTCGGCAGGAGCCGCTTGAGCGCAGCCCCAGTCGCATTCAATCTGGGAGCCAGACGTCGGAAATGCTCCTTGAAGTTCCACCGGCTGTCGAGGACGAGTCCCAGGTACTTCATCGTCGACCCGACGCCGATGTGAACTCCTCCTACCGTTAATTGGGAGCCCGGAGGTGGCGCGCTCCGAGGGCCGTGAAAACACATGGCCTCGGACTTGTGCAATGCCACCTCGAGTCCCAACTGCTGTATCCTCTCCACGACTGTCGCAACCCCGCGCGTCGCTAGTTCGACCGCCGCCTGGTACGACCGTCCCCGCGCCAGGACCAGCGTGTCGTCTGCGTAACAGACCACGCTGACCCCGTCGGGGAGGCCGGCGCGCAGCACGTAGTCGTACCCGATGTTCCACAAGGGCGGCCCTAGTACCGATCCCTGCGGAACACCGCACGACATCTCTCGCCGTTTCAACTCCCCCTGATGACCGGGGTAGATGATGAACCTGTCCGACAGGTAGGCCTCGATCACCCGACAGAGGTAGTCGGGCACCCGGTGGTACCGGAGTGCCCTACCAATGCAACTCCAGGGCAGGGAGTTGAAGGCGTTGGCGATGTCCAGAGACACCGCCAAGACACACCTGCCCCGGGACACCGCATCCCCCGTCGTGAGGGCTCGCACGCGCATGATGGCGTCCACAGTGGAGCGCCTCCTACGAAAACCGAACTGGCCGTCCGCAAGATCCGGCCCCTTCCGTGCCAGATGCACGACGAGGCGGTCTGCAATTACTCTTTCAAAGAGCTTGCCCACCTCGTCGAGCAGCACAATGGGCCGATACGCGGACGGAGAGTCCGCGGGGCGCCCCGGCTTCGCGATAAGGACCAGTTTCCCCGTCTTCCAGCGAAGCGGGAACTGGCCCCTCTCCATGCATGCGCTGAAGAGCCCTCTCAGTCGAGACCCGAGTTCCTCCATGGCCAGGACCCAGGCTTTTCCAGGCAAGCCATCGGGTCCTGGGGCGGTGTTCTTGGCACTCAGCCTTCGCACCGCCACTCTCATCTCCACCTCGGTCACCTCTGGAGCATTGTTGCCGTCGTTGCCGTCGTGGTCCGCATCGGACACCGCTGCTGGTGGCGGAGCCATAGGCGGGGGAGTATGCTCCCCTCGCGTAGGGAACAGAGCGCTCACCACACCCTCCACGAGCTGGGGCCGGAGACTCTGAGTCAGCGGGGGAGCCCATGGGCGGAGTTTCTCCATCACCATTTTGTATGGGCGTCCCCACGGATCGACGTTCAGAGACTCCAGCCACACGTTGCGGGCCTCGAGTTTGGCCCGCTTTATCTCCGCTCGGAGGGTGCGTTTTGCCGCCCTGTATCCCTCATACAGCTCCGCCTCCATGGCCTCCGCACCCGGTGGACGGGTGCGGCGCCTGCGGTGTCTAGTATACCGGCGTCGCGCAGCATTGCACGCATCGCGCAGTGCCGCAATCTCTGGCGACCACCAGTGTACTTGGCGCCGGGCACGTCCTGGCCGGACTCGGGGCATGGCCGCGTCGCATATTTGCGACATGGCCACCTGGAACCAGTCCGCCTCGACGTCGATGTCGACAGGCCTGTCCGGTGCTTGCACCCAGGCCTGTACTATCGCGGCTTCCTGGAGCAGGTCCCTGTCCAGCTGCCTCAGCGCCCAACGCGGACCACACGGGGTCTGTCGGACCGGCACGGTCGAGGTCTGGGCGGAGACGTCAAACCGGATGTACCGGTGGTCGGAGAACGTCTCCACCTCCTCTATGACGCGCCAGTCGACGACGCGCGGTGCCAGTGCAGGGCTGGCGAACGTAATGTCCACCACCGACTCGCCCTGCATCCGCACACACGTGGGGACAGAACCCCGGTTTTGTACGACTAGGCCCTGTTCTAGGGCCCATTCCTCCACCCTTCGACCTCGTTGGTTCGTGAACCGGGAACCCCAAGCCTCGTTCCAGGCGTTGAAGTCCCCGCAAACGACCACGGGGAGGCTGGAGTCAAACCCAGCAACGACGGCATCCAGCTCCAAAAGGGAGCTGTCTAGTTCGGCGAGAGATCTGTTCGGGGACAGGTAGACGCCTACCACCACTATGTCCCCGAACCGTGCTGCCACGCAACCCCGGCCTTTCTTGACGGCCTAGAGTGCCGGGGTACCGGCGGCGGCCGACGAAATGAGTGTCACCGAGCCGCTCAGGTCCTGAACCCAGTCGGCTCTGGGCAGGACAAAGTGCGGCTCGGAGACAACGGCGATGTTGATCGACCACTGCGCCATGCTCTGGAGCAACAGATCCTGAGCGGGGGCGCAGTGGTTGATATTCACCTGGAGGAGACGTAATGGAGCCGTTATTGGCAGTCCATTACAGTCTCCTCCCGGGCCCTCCGTGAGGGTCCCGCCGCGGTGGTAGCGGCGGCGGCGTCTGCGGAGGCGATGGCGGCGGCAGCCAACGGGGCAGCCGCGGCGGTGAGCACCTTCGCGGGGATGGGCCTTGGGACCTTGCCCTTGGCCTTGGCGGGGGGATCGCAGGTCCTGCTCCCAGCCCGGTGGTCGGCCGACTTGCCTGCCGCCGCACATGCGTAGCAGTGCGGCGCTGCACCGCAGGTATCGGCCTTGTGGCCGGGCTGACCGCACTGGAAGCAGCGGTCGCTGCGATCTTCCTCCGCTGCGCAACAGACCCCCACGTGGTGACCCACGTGGCAGCGATAGCAGCGCAGCGGTCTGGGCTCCAGCAGCTTGACTCGCGCGGAGACCCAGCCCACCAGGAGTCGCTTACCCTCCCCGGTGATGCTCCTGGCCGCTGACAGGGGGCAGTTCACTGTAACCGCCCCCATGCCAGTGCCGTCAACTCGGATGGTGCCTGCCCGGACCTGATCGGCAGGGCACCCACCCGTCCTGGCGACAGCGGCCACGACCTCCTCGACCTCGACGGAATCGTCCAGGCCCATAATGCGCATGTCGACGCATCTTGTGGGCCTGGACACCCGGGCCTCCTCCGCATTCAAGATCGCCCTGATTTTGTCAGCCAGGGCGTCTGCGGTGGGGCCGCTGTTGGCTCCGGGGACCTCCAACATCAGGGCACCAGTTGCGGTGTGCCGCATCTGGAAGCCCCCGGTGATCCCAAGGTCGGTGAGGTTCACCTCCTGCTTCGCCTTGCGGAGGACCTCGCCATAGGTCGCACCCTTTTTCAACGCTTCCGGCTGCAGCGTAATTACTACAGCCGTAGAGCGCGGGGTGCGAATCCTGGCCGCGAGGGCCGTCCGCTTCCGCAGCTTTTGCCGCTCACGCCTCCTGGCAGCCCGAGCCGCCTTGCCAGCCTGTTTTTTGGCTCCGGCCACTTGCCATCCGGCTTCGGCCGGAGGATCTGCAGGTTGGGGAGGCGGCCTCGGCCGCCTGCTTGCCGCCACAGCAGGGGCTCCCGCCGCCTTAGGGGCCGGTGCCGCCTTGCCCTTCTTTGGGGGAGCCGCAGGGGTTGGCTTCCCCTGCTGCTGTTTTCTGCCCTGCGGGGCCGCTCCGGCGGGGTTCGCAGCCGTGGCCACGCGCCTGGTCTGCCCTGACGGGCCCGCCATGGGCGCAGCCGCCGAGGCCGCGGCGGCAGCGTAGGACGCCACCCTTCGCTGGCCGGAGGCCGCTAGTGGGGGGCGCAATACGATGCCCTCCAGCAGGGACAGCTGCTGCTGGATCCGCAGCTGGAACTGCTGCTGCTGTTCCTGCAGCTGCTTCTGCAGCTGCTGCTGGAAAGCAGCCAGCTCCCGCTGCACCAGTGTCAGCAGCTGGCTTCCTGACTCGGCCTGGGGCTGGGGCTGGGGCCGAGGCTGGGGCTGAGGCTGGGGCTGGGGCCGACTCTGCCCCTGCCCTTGCTTGCACCCCCCTTCCACGGGCTTCTGGCTGCTGGCTCCATGGACCGCAGCGAGCTCGGCCTGAAGCTCGGCCCGGAGCCCGGCTCGGAGCTCGGTCTGGAGCTTGGCCACGCTCTTTCTGAGAGCGACGTCAAAGGCCTCCTGCATAGAGGCGGCATGGCGGAGGACCGTCCTCTCCTTTGACGTCCTCTCTCGCTTGCGGCCCATATCGCGCAGCGCGGCGACGACGAGCTCGCCGAAAGACCGACGCGACTCCTCGGCGGAGTCTTCTTTTTCGCTGCCAGATGGCCCCGAGGGGTCCATCGCAGCAGGGTGGCGCCCTTCCGCGGCGAGCCTCTTAGCTCGCTCAGCCGCCTCCTCCTGGGAGGTGCCTCCCCTCCCTTTTCCCGTTGCTCGGCCCGCTCCCCGCCCACTGGTGGGGATTTTTCGGGCCGAGCCCTTTTCGGCATCGGAGGACGATTTGTCCCTAGATAGGGAGCGTTTCCGGAAGGAACTTGCGTTTCTTCCGGAGTCGGCTATCGTCTCCTCCACCTCCTCAACCTCCGAGCTCTCCGAGCTCCTTCCGGATGCCGCGTCGGACTCCGACCGCGCATCGCTCTCCATGGGGTGTCTGAAAAATTTGTTTTTATCCATATCTGTTCCCACGAGTAATTATCTTTGGGTACTTGCTCAAGATCGGTGGTCCGCACTAGTGACTAATTTAGCTACCCATTAGTCAAGCTAACAACCTCCCTCACGGTGCGCCGCCGCTTGGAGGTTTGGGGTAATTTTTTATAGGGGTTGTCTTCCTCGCGGCCCGGGCGGTTAAGCCAAGACCCTCGACCCCCATCAAAAGTCAGAAACATGACCTTGGACAATCTCTGGGGCTACGAGAACAACGGTGGCAGAAGGAGGAGAAAGCCTTCCTCCTGCCTGCCCGGTGGCAGGGTGAGTGCACGCCGAGCCCGCTCTTGCTTCGCCACTGTGCCCTCTGCTAGAGCAGAGGGACACGCGTTGAAGCGCTCCTTCAGACAGAACATTCGCAGACGGCCATCGAGGCCCCTTAGGCAAGAGTGCCCAAGGGGGGTGTTGGCCGCCTCCCAGGGTGCACCGTCCCGCAGACTAGCCTTCGCTCCAGACGTATCCGCATTCAAAAAAGCACAATAAATTGCTACTGATGATTAAAATAATTTTCTGTGTCTTAAGATGCAGTAGTCAGCAGGTATGTTTGAAATCTCACACTTATTCCAATTATGTTGTACAATACACTGTTAAATTTTGGTCGTTTTAATCCCGTGCAGGATCGATTCGGTACATGAAACACTATCGATTTATAAAGATAAAATTAAAAAATAAAGTACTTTTTTTCTAAAACTCTAATTAATGTACGAAATTAATTTCTTTATGTAAACGAGTCAATGACCTTGTAGGGAGTCGTTGCATACTAACTACCTACAGTTCATTGCCCTCGATCAGCTGACGTATACTTAAAGAAATCAATTTCGTACATGCGTAAATTAATTCGAGTTTAAAAAAAAGTACTTTATTTTTCATTTTTATCTTTACAAATCGATAGGGTTTCATGTATCGAATCGATCCTCCGCGGGATAAAACGACAAATATTTAACGGTGTATACCCCGATCAGAGGCCCTACCACGAAGTCTTAACGTGATCCATTTTACGATCTAAATTGAATTGTTAAAGAGATACAGCTATATAAGTTCTATAGATCAATTTATTCTTGCTTGCTCGCACGACTGTCATTTTAAAATGCCATGGTACGGCCGTCCCTGAAGTTTCATTAATTTCTTATTTAACGTTTACTATTTAAACGTTTTACTATTCCATTTAATTTAACAGTGAAAAGTAGTAAGTAGTTTTCACATTTTTACTTCTGTTAGTTTACCTGGGGACACTTGATGTATTTTTTTACCTATAATTTACCGTTTTATCGGTCAATAGTGGACTGATTATGTTATTTTTTAGTGAAAGATTATACTCTTGAATCGGTACATACCATAGAAATATTATTATGATCTGAAGATGAACTTCAAAGATATGGAATGAAACTTCTCATAGGATCTTAGCGAACTATCGTAATTCAGTCAGTCAATTCAGTCAGTCACCGACTAAGTAAATTACTTAGTCGGTGACTGACTGAAAGAGAAGTAGCAGTGTTTAGATATTAAAAAAAAAAAAACTTTTTAAGACTAAGCAACTTTTGTCTTGTATATTTTCGGATGGTGCTATATGAATCAAAAGATCACTAAGATATGGTTAATCAAAAACACATATCTGCCTTCTTTTGCGATAGTATTATATACCCTCCTTGTGCATACTAAGAATTTAGTTTTTGTTTGTCAGTCACCTTTATTGAATACTAGCGAATACACGGCGTGTGCTATTACGCTAAAGAAAAACACTTTGTTTATTTTTTGGGAAAAAATGAATATTTTTATTTTGTAAATAATGGTCTAAGGATTTTTAGGTTTCCAGAAAAATCGCAACCTGTAATATGATCACTTTGTGGTCCGTCTGTCTGTCGGAGAACTCCCTTTGTCTCGGGAACGCGTAAAGGTCTCGAGTTGAAATCGAAACCATATATTAAGGTTTGCGATCCCTTTAACCCCCAGGTTGCGAGTCCGAGTTGCACTTGCCTAGTTTTTTTTATTTATTTCATGACCATAGACACAAAGTTCTTCAGTTGGAATAATGGAGATTAAGTTTCAAATAAAATATGGATATACAAATTCTAATGTTTTTTTTGTAGTATTTGGCAGTAAATGTCAACCTTATAGGCAATTTTTGGTGAGTTAGTCAACACTACAATAATATGCTCAGCTCCATTTTATCAAAATTGTGCCTGTTTCAATAATTTCACATAGTGTCCAGCTGCAGACACTTGAGTTAAAAAAAATACGCAAATTTTATATTCCAATATCCACTTGGAATCAATTGGTGACTAATTAAAGCAGCCAATGAACTGCCCTTGAATAAATCACGCCAAAAACTCTTAGTCCAGGACAATCTTCAAATTATTGCCTTTCTAATGAAACCAGTTCGAGTACATCGGTTGGATGGTTTCAAAGTCATGTAAGTAGAATGTAATTTCATTTTAACCTTTTGAATACCGTAATTAGAGACACAATAGAAAGGCAATAGGTGTGTGGACAGCTATGTCCTCTTGGGGCTTGACAGTTTGAATAGGTATAAAAATTAAAAACCAAAAAACACAGACCTAAGAACATAATTAAATCTAAACATTTTTTTTTTTTTATGAACTAGTACTTGGCTGCAATCCTACCTGATGGTAAGCAGTGATGCAATCGTTGATGCAATGATTTTGCGTTTATCTCAGGTACAAGGCTTTTTCACTTTTACAGGGTGTTCAATATTAAATCAAGCATGGTGCGTGCATTTTAGAAAATTGGGTAGCCAATACGGCGTCCTCCCCTACACCTATGGACGTCGATCCTCAACTAACTGGAAGTAATGGTCAGCCAGACGTGTTATAGAAAATTAACACTATTAGTAATGATGATTAGCTATTTGACATTTAAAATGCTGTGGGGGATGGAGCTATAGACCCTATATATATCTACCTCTATATCTGTTTGATAAGGATTTAGCCAAGTTATAATTGAATTGTATTGAAATATTGGCTTTTTTAGGAGTAGTGGTCACCGAGACCGGTGACTCCGCTTCTATTGACGCACTTATATCTTGATTTTACTGGACAACTGACTGCCATTAATGAGAATAAATGCAGAATGATTAAGATTTGCAAGGCCTACAAATGTAACTCTACCGTCGCGGGTAGCCAGCCGCATTACTTTATGCTATTTATTTCATCACGATTGTTTTCAAAATAGAGCAGGCAAACATCGTGAGGAAAGGCGGAAGAATGCCTGGGTGTCACCATTGCGATGACCACCCGAAGGACACGGTGGAGCATACGATGAAGGTGTGCCCCGCTTAGGCGGAGCACCGCCGTGTCCTCGTGGAGGCAATAGGCAGCAGTGTTCTCTCGCGCCAGGCCCTGGTTCAAGCCGCGGTCCGAAGTGAGGAGGAAGCCGTACGCGTAAGAGAACGAACGTCCTCACGAGTCACGACCCAACCGCCGCGATTCCGACCCTGACTACCAGCCACGGTAGACACGGGCTTGCGGACGTCAATCGATGGGTAGGTCGCCGTCCTGCCGTCCGGTAACTGACCGGACCGAGGACAGTCGTCAACAGCGCGTGCTGTTCCACGCGCTCCTCAAAGAGATGTCAGCAAACCGTAGGGGCCCAGCAGGACCGATGCCCGCTATCTAGGACCGCGGCGAATTTCTGATAAGGAAACCTGCAGTCCTAGCACGCAAAGGGCAACTGAAGGACACAGGTATGTTTCTCCATATTTAGGACATTCGATTCTCTGTTCTTAAATATCTAGGACATTCCACATTCTGTACTTCGATATTTAGGACACTCGGTACTCTACACTTTCGATATTTAGGTAATTCGATGTCACTTTTGTAGATAATTACAGATATATTAGACGTAGGTTATATAACCATTCGATTTAATTTTCGGTTTTATGGTAATTCGATATATCAATCTTCGATGTTTTGAACGTCGACATTTTACCTGTAGGTTTTTAAATGTTCGAAATTCAAATACGAGTATGTACCCGCAGATTCACATGCACGTTGCCCTGTGTAAGTTTTTTTACGCATACACAAAAAAGCGCTCATAAACATACACAAACATTAACTTGGTGCGAGAGAACAACTGTTCTCCATACTAGTACAAAAGAATAAATCTTATGCAAAACACTAAGTCGAGAATTCAAGAATATTCAACAGCAGTGCTACGCCGTAGCACGTCTCCGCAGCAGCGAGATACGGACCGCATGTTGTGTTCTACGAGAGACCACCTTGTTCGTAGCTCGTAGACCCTGCGTAGCACAGTATACACACGTTGTGTTTGTGACCGCTGTAGGCCGGTGGTACGCTAGATTTCGTTTTATCGTTAAGGCTAGTATATACAAGACTAGAGCTGTAAAATTTTATAACAATGTGTAAAATTCAGTCCTGTTGACTACTACACTACACTAGCACACTTACATCAGTACACTAGCACAATTACATCAGTTCATCATCATCATCAACAGCCTTTTGATTTTCCCACTGCTGGGACTCAGGCCTCCTCTCTAAAAGAGGGAATGGGCCATAATCCACCACGAGGGCCCAGTGCGGGTTGGTGGATGTCACATGTCTTCGAATTTTTGGTTCTAGGACATGCCGGTTCCCTCACAATGTTTTCCTTCGCCGTTTTACATCAGTTAGGTTAACAAAATATACTTATATATTTGTTTTTTACGCTGGCCCAATTATCGATAAGTAAACGTTTCATTATTAGTTTAATCTACTCGTACAAGCAGTATTCTTTGACTTCATGGTCCTGTTAACTTACGTATACGTAGGTACCAAATATAAAGTTCATCTGAGCAAAACCGTGGTCACAGCTAGTCTACACTAAAATTATAGAGCAATACTGGTTAAAACATTGTAAAGGATTTATCAGCAAATAAAAGGCTTTTTTATTTTTTTATTGATTTTTTGTTTCGTTGTGTTATGGGCTAATGAAGTCATTACCTTCTGTTATATATCATAAAAATTTATTAGTCAAGTTGCAATATCAGCAAACATAGGGAAAGGTTGCGACCACTGAGGTACATCCAAAATTGTGCATGCACCAGTCAAAACGAGTCCTTTGGGACTCGTTACATCCCTTCTATTCGTCAGTGACGCTGTGGCACCTGACCAGGAGTTATGCTTGTAGGTGTACTGTATACTCACATTGTATTTACAGTGGTCAAACCTAGTAATTTCAATTATCACAATTTATAGGACATTTTTATTATCTTTGTGGATGGATGTCCATGTCCGGTGACCACAGTTGTCAGCAAACTGTAGGGGCCCAACAGGGCCGAAGCCTACTGGGGTCAAAGGGTATGTGAAAATGGCACCCGGGGCCCTGGGACCAAGGCAAAGAATGGAACGGGGTAGGTTTTTAGTCAGTAAGAGTCTGACACTACTTCACGCTCCGGGATTTGTCATTGGATGATTTTACATACCAAAAAAAAAAAAAAATGTCCGTTGACCACCGCCTGCGATGCAAATTGAAACCAACCGGCTCAAGATTTTGAAGCTTTGACTTGACGAGTGTATAGGAACTATCCAGTCATAGAAATTATTTTTTATGTGATTAATATTAATTTGACCAATTAAAAAAACATAGGTAAACACAATATTATCATTCGGATTTCTTTCTAAAAACGTGCGACTGCCACGCTACAACCGAGCTGCGACTGCGTCTTTTATTTATTTAAAACTAGCGACCCACCCCAGCTTCGCACGAGTACAATGAGTGATATTAAATATATTATGCATGTATTATATATATAAACCTTCCTCTTGAATTGCTCTAACTATTAAAAAAAACCGCGTCAAAATCCGTTGCGTAGTTTTAAAGATCTAAGCATACATAGGGACAGACAGCGGGAGGCGATTTTGTTTTATACTATGTAGTGATAAGAAAGGAGCGCAGCGGCAGCGCTGCAGACGTGGTCTAGCTGTGTGCTGTATTTCATCCAAATCCAATCAACATAATAATTCAACCATGAAAGTTTCACCTTTACATCTATGAGATCATCAAACATCTTCCATCATATTATCCAGCGTGATAGTTACGTATGCAAATGCTACTTGCAGCTAACTTGATAGATCTAAACATCGTATCGAGAGCACCTCGTAGACTGGCATCCAAGTAGGTCAGCATATGACCGTTGATTGCAGCCAAATCATCCGTCAATATTTTATGGTGGGTGGACACATCAATCAACGTCTGTTTGTACTAAGTATATAGGAACTGGGGAATTTATCCTTTCACTGATTAACAACGTATAACAACGCAGACTTTCGATGTCGTTTGAAATACCTGGTAAATAATTTGCATAGTTTCGTATCTCAAAAGGGAAAAAACTGAACCCTTATAAGGAAAAAATGAAAAAACGGATAATGAAACGGACCCCGTTTCGTTATTCGTTTTTTTCCTTTTAAGATTTTCGAAGATATCGAAAGTCTTTGTCATTGGATGATTTTACCTACCATAAAAAACCCTTATAGGATCACTTTGTTGTCTGTCTGTCTGTCATGACCCTATATCTCAGAAACACCATGGAGGTATCGAGTTGAAATTAAAACCATATACTCAGTTCTACGGTTCCTAGAGGCTGTGAAAAATCAAACTTCTAAGTTAAAGAAATAAAAAAGATACGGCCGTTTATGTCGCAAGAACGTAGGTATATTGTCGAAATATCATCGATTTCGACACTCTCAAAGGAATCGAAATCACAGGGTACTTCCCGATGACCTAGAACCTTGAAATTTGGCATGAAGCAAAGTCTTATAGCACAAATTTAGGGATAAGTCTGAAAATAGTAAATCTGTAGTTACGTCACGAAAAAAAAAACACTTTTTGCTACTCGGGAAAATCTTCGAGACTCAATTCGGGAATTGAACAGTTTTCATAGTTAGTTTGTACGGAACTCTCAGTGCACGAGTCCAATATTCGTACTTGCCTGGTTTTTTATAATAATATTTTATAAAAAAGAAGATTATACATAATACGACTTTGAGACTAATAGAGAACTCGCAGTACGGATTTGTATGACGTTTTTCACGTGTAGTAAAAGAAGGTGCAGAGACGTCAGACTTTTACTGACTTTAAAACCTACCAGTGTTTCTTTCTTTGCTCTCAAATAGCTATCATCATCATCATTGTAGACAAAAGCAGTCTTCTATTGGACATAGGCCTCCCACAAGTATCGCCACAAGCATCGGTCATGTGCGTCTCAAAGCCATCGGATTCTCGTGACCCTCATCAGAACATCGGTCTAACTTTCAAACCTTCATCTTCCGATGCGCGGCTATCACTCCAGAACCTTTCGACCCCATGTACCAACTGTTCTGTGAGCAATGGTCTTTTTTAGGTGGGCAAATCAACCAATGACTCTCATCAAGCCTTTGGGCGGAGCGGGAGATAGTAGTCAGACATTTACCACCAGTCTCTCACATAGTTAATACCGTTTTTCGTGCTCCACTGTAAACCTAGCATTAAGTAACTTGTGAGAGAAAATAAACGATTATTATTTTTTATGATTTTTTTATCTCAGGACCCTGAGGTCCTGGACCTTTGGGAGGCGTACGAGGAGCCGAAACCAACTCGCAGAGGCCCTTTAGGTACTTTTAATGGAACGTGATGCTAACCGACGATTGTCCCTGTACGCGCAATGCTAGTGCATCCAAGGACAACCCCCGGTTGGTGAAAACTATTGTGACATATGGAAAATAAAGACAATAGGGCTATGGTTTTTGAAGTCTTAAGTGGACTGGTTACCAAGAACTATGTGAAAACTATGGCCCCTGCCTAAACAATGTTATTAATATCCATCGGTAAACAGGCAGGGGGTGACTAGCACACTCAATAAATGGGCCCCCAAAAACGGCCGCTAGCACGAAGTGACGTAGCAACAAGAGGGCAACATATCCTGAGGTGCTTGAGGAGTGGAGAGGTATACCACGGCTATCAGGACAATCCCGGAAGTGCTGTCAAGATCCCTACCAGCACCTTACTGGATTATACATCCTTCTCCCGAGCAAGATTGCTCTTGCGAATCTCCACTCAAACCAGCCAATAAAGGCAAGAGAGAGGTGGGAGCTCTGTTCCTCGTCAGTGTTCACTACTGCCGGCCAATAAAGGCAAGCCGGAGATGAAGAACGAGAATTCTCCCGGGAGATCGGGTCCGTGGGATCGCTAATGCCCAACAGTTCGCCACAAAACTGCCCTGCGGATTGTATCTCTCTTAGTCTGGCCCCTTACCCTAGGCGAGTTACAACCTAGGGTTTATTGGAGCACGCAAGCCCCATCACGACGTCAACGTAGAGATACAGCGATGGGGTTATTATTATTATTATGTATTTATTTATCTCAGGACCCTGAGGTCCTGGACCTTTGGAAGGCGTACGAGGAGCCGAAACCAACTCGCAGAGGCCCTTTAGGTACTTTTAATGGAACGTGTTGCCAACCGACGATTGTCCCTGTACGCGCGCAATGCTAGTGTATCCAAGGACAACCCCCGGTTGGTGAAAACTATTGTGACATATGGAAAATAAAGACAATAGGGCTATGGTTTTTGGAGTCTTAAGTGGACTGGTTACCAAGAACTATGTGAAAACTATGGCCCCTGCCTAAGCAATGTTATTAATATCCATCGGTAAACAGGCAGGGGGTGACTTGCACGCTCAATAAATGGGCCCCCAAAAACTGCCGCTAGCACGAAGTGACGTAGCAACAAGAGGGCAACATATCCTGAGGTGCTTGAGGAGTGGAGAGGTATACCACGGCTATCAGGACAATCCCGGAAGTGCGGTCAAGATCCCTACCAGCACCTTACTGGATTATACATCCTTCTCCCGAGCACGATTGCTCTTGCGAATCTCCACTCAAACCAGCCAATAAAGGCAAGAGAGAGGTGGGAGCTCTGTTCCTCGTCAGTGTTCACTACGGCCGGCCAATAAAGGCAAGCCGGAGATGAAGAACGAGAATTCTTCCGGGAGATCGGGTCCGTGGGGTCGCTAATGCCCAACAGTTCGCCACAAAACTGCCCTGCGGATTGTATCTCTCTTAGTCTGGCCCCTCACCCTAGGCGAGTTACAACCTAGGGTTTATTGGAGCACGCAAGCCCCATCACGACGTCAACGTAGAGATACAGCGATGGGGTTATTATTATTATTCCCTTTATTTATTGTATCACATTTTTTTTTTTAATTTTAAATATTTTTAACATACATAAAAAAAAAAAACATTTAAAAATAGTGTCCCACCGGTATCGGGAACAGGGTCCAAGCTACCGGCGGTCAGGGCTCCAGAGAAAGGAACCTCCTAACAATACGAGCCGTGTCCAGGAGTACCGCTTTCTGAATCAAGCCCTTAATCCAGCCGCCTAACGAGAGCCTCCTAAGGTATTGGTCGAGGCTCTTGGCTATTAAGCCATTACCCGACACGACTATCGGTACAATGATCGCCGAATCCACTTCCCACATGTTGTTTTTTTTTTTTTTTTTTTTTATGGTAGGTAAAATCATCCAATGACAAATCCCGCCCCTGGGCGGAGCGGGAAGTAGTGTCAGACTCTTACTGACTAAAAACCTACCCCGTTCCTTCGTAGCCTATCGTGCCGGGGTCGAGCATTCCTTTCGGAACTAACCCATGACCCCAGTAGGCTTCGACCCTGCCTGCCTGCAGTTAGCAGGCTGGGCCTCTTCGGTGTGCTGACAGCTCCTTGAGGCGCGCGGGAACAGAACGCGCCGTCGACGACTTGGGCTCGGTCCGGTCGGTTACCGGACGATCGGACAGCGTGCTACCCATTGCACGCCGTCCGCAAGCCCGCGCCTACGGTGACTTCCCACATGTCGACAACCTCGCGAGCCAAGTCAATATACTTGATTTGTTTATCTTTCTCGACTTTCACGAGGTTCTCGTCATGCGGGACGGATATGTCAACAATCATTGCATTATTATTATTATTATTATTTACTGACTAAAAACCCACTCCTGTTCTTTCTTTGCCCTGAGCCGAGTCCTCTGTTCCCTGTTGGGGCCTAGCGGTTTTCTGACATCTTCATGACGCGCGCGTGGAACAAAAGCGCTGAGCAATGGTCTACTGCTTCTCAAGTTTTTTTTTACTTTGTCGGTAACATTTATCAGGCAAGGAAACTCCAAGCAAGTCCTCTCCTTTAGAGTAACTTTAAGTTTTAAGATAAAGTCCATTGTTAGTGACCAAGTTTCTGAGCATATGTTATCACTGGGAACAAGCAGACTTTTGTCTTGAGACACTGTGGTACGTCTGATAAGAAAATACCGCGCAGCTTCCCGAATGCAGCCTAGCCGAGTTGAATTCGATGATTGACCTCTTCCTCGAAGTTAAATGCTATCTCATATACACAAAGGTACATCAAAATAAAAACAAAAGAAATTGCAATGTATGTATATAATGAGGGTCACTTTGCGTGACCAGAGGGCTGGCTCGTTCTTCGCCCAAAGAATTAGCATTGCCATTCAACGTGGCAAAGCTGCAAGTCTTCTGGGTACATTTGCGGATGACAGCGATGTGGAGGAGTACTTCGACGCCTGAGTGTACTGTGTTTTTCTATTATATGTACATAGGTAGGTTTTAGTATAAATAGTTTAGTTAATATTTAAGGTTGTGTAAAAGTGTTTAAAAAAAATGTATTTGTAAAATAAACATCACAACATAATTATATAATGAGGTGAATGGAACCGGCAGTGATTCAGAAAGCAACTAGTTAATTTGGGCACCGGGCAATGCTGGACATGCGGGCGACCAGATAAAGGACCGACCACATTACACGGCATCGTCTGTCGTTGCCGACCGCTCCTATGATGTACGCAGCGCCGATTGTGGCGACCAGAGATAGGTAACCTTATGTAAAGAAGTGCGAAATTAAAAAAAAACGTCATGGTGTTATAGCTTGCTTTACCTGTCGCCAAAAAACAACTTCTTAATTAAAATTAAAAATTTACATTGCAAAAGAAATAATTCGAATAAGACAGATTAAAAATATGTCGGTGAAGTCAATAGTATGGAAGATTGAGAGCGAAGTGTCACTGTCACTTTGACAGAATCCAGGCTGACGTTTGCATGAGGCGAAAAGATAAAGGTTCCGACCGCAAAGGTGTGGGGCCTCTTTCGACAGCCGTGTGAACATAATCTAGTCTGGGGTCTGTCTCACAATAAATCAGTTACGTGGTGTGAAATAGTTTGTGAATTGCTACTCATCTCCCACAAAATACAGACTTTCGAAAGGACTGTGATCGGCATCCTGTACTGACTAGTATATTTTAAACTAGCTTCTGCTAGTGGCTTCGCCATTTCCTTCGTGAAAGTCGGTTTACTCTCTTAGGGGCGGATTTTTGCAAAATGTATTCTTAGTGGATGTCTACACCCTATAAGGAACCTACCTGCCAAATTTTAAGTTTGTAGGTTTTGTAGTTTCTGAGATTTATTGATACAGTGAGTGGTATTTCGCTTTTATATATACCTGTTACCGGCAATCTATACAATCCGGTATTCTATACAATATCTAGGTAATGTATAGAATACGGTTTAAAGGAAGGTTTTTATTTTAAGGTGGTGATAAAAAAATAACCCTAACTCAACCTGTACGTGTCGGAGTTCCTTAAAATTACATCACCTTCTTCCCTGCTCTCGTCTTTTACACACATTATGAGCTACGCATTCGGTATTGTATAGAATACCTGAATTATACAAATTACCGGTAACATACAGACTAGCTTCTGCCAGCGGCTTGGCTCGCGTGAAAGTCGGTTTACCCCCTGAGGGGGAGTTTCGTAAAATCCGTTCTTAGCGGACGTCTACACCTTATAAGGAATCTACCTGCCAAATTTTAAGTTTGTAAGTTTTATAGTTTTTAAGATTTCTTGATTAATCAGTGAGTGGTATTTCGCTTTTATATATGTATATAGATTAAATACTCGTTCTTGACATATTTCAGAATATCTGTAAATTGACAAAAAAAAAATCGAGTCGTTATTAAAAAGTGTGATCATCAGTAATTAATATCGTTACTTTCCTACCATGCCATCAAAACTCAGTGTCTACTATACTTACCAATGGTTTTCAATCCCTGGCATGAACAGTGTACCTATCTATCTCACACCTCTGTGCCAGTTGCAGTATGCCCGTATTACTGACAGTTACATTCGTTGTGCCATTTGTCGATTTAGCTGTCGATGATCAAAAGGAATAGGCCACACGTCGACCGTGTTCACAAAGATTTAAAGACGATTATGTGTCTATATGATGGAAAGCGTCTTTCTGTTGTAAAATGGCAGTCGTATACATGGCGATGGCTGACCTGAGTGACTTTTAGCAGTTTATAATTTATGTCTTTTTTTTTTAACGTATATGTTGTGGGAAGTACAATTTAAGGCTGATAGAGTATTTCAACTCAAATTACGAGTATTTATTAATGTAGAATAATAAGTACAGGTCGTGTTATGATCTTAAATGGCAGGTATATCAAAATTAATGGCTTATAGTGTGAGATTCAGAACGTAGGTTGTTGGATGTCACATGTCTGCGAAATCCGGTTTCTCATGTGGTTTTCTTTCACCGTTTTTAAAAAAGTGGTGATGAAATAAATTACACAAAGTATAGTGCCTGCCTGGGTTTAAACCCATGATCTACAATTCGTAAGTCGGGATTGTTACCACTGGGCATGCATTGTTCCGAACTGTTTTACAAAGGGGCGTATAATACAATGAGTATGAATAAGGAATTATTAAATAAAGTTACAATAAAAAACTTAGGCCAAAAACTCACGAAGCGGTTTTCACCCGCGGCTGCCACGATTGCGGGAACGTAGCTTTTGTAAAATATCTAATGTATATATAATTATTTAAGTAAAAATATAATGCTCATTTCTCGACACATTTTACGCCCGCTGTGTGCGCGGCTTCCGTTGCACCGGTGGGGCGGCTTGCAACTGCATGTCTTGCGAAAATCATTTCATCATCATTCAAATCAATAAATCCGCCTATATACCACTACTGTACACACAGCTTTTTTTTCAAGGTGAGAAATCATCCAATGACTCCTCACGCTCTAGGGCAGAGCAGGAGGGCATGTCATCATCATCATCATCATCAGCCTTTTGATGTTCCCACGGCTGGGACACAGGCCTCCTCTCTAAAAGAGGGATTGGGCCGTAATCCACCTCGCGGGCCCAGTGCGGGTTGGGCATGACATAAATTAACTGAATAAAGCCTCACTATGTACCTACTGTGCTTTGTGTTCCAAGACCCCGGCTTTCCCTTTCGGAAATCAAACGATAGCACCAGTTGGCTTATAGGGAATGCGAAAATGAAACCCGGGGCCCTGGAACGAGGGTGGAGAGTGAATGAGAGTGGGTTTTTGGTCAGTAAAAGCGTGATATATCACCCGCCCCGCCCAAGGGCGCGGAGACGTCATTGGATGATTTTCCACCGAAAGAAAAGCCCCAGTAGGATTCAGCCCTGCTGGACCCCTACATACATACAGACATATAGGACAACGTTTGTGGGTGTGTCTATTTGTATGGAAACTGAAAGAGATTTTGATGAAATTTGGCACACAAGTAGACATCCAAGAAATAGCACATAGAATAGAACTTTTTAACCTGAGAGTATGTTCTATTGGGACAACCGCTAGTAGTTTGGCTGTGCGTTGATAATTCATCCAGTTTTGCCCTTTATAAATACAGATTAGTATAGAATGCGGCAAATAAGTTGGACCTAAATGGCCGTCTTTGCTATGGTGACGCGCAGCCTCCGCTCCGATTAAAAAACCCGAAAATCTAAATGTTACTGTGCATTGAAGGTCAATGGCCATTTTGGTTCAACTTATATTCCGCGTCAATACGCAAAATATAAGTTGAACCAAAATGGCCAATGGACATAGCAATACAATTATTGCTGAGTTAAGAAGCTCATTAGTGATAAACCGTGGTAGCATTTAATTAGCCAGTAGTACCGCTTACATTAACTTTATAATTATTATGCAGCAGAACACAGCAATGTCAATGAAAGTCTTTTATAAAACATTTAATTTTAAAGTTTGCAGTATTTACCTCTTTGGTTTTAACAACAATTTTAATCATCTCATTTTAGCCTCAAGGAAGGTAGAGAAACAAGCAAAAAGCGTTTTAATTATCTCAAACGCTTCAGCGTTTAAATAGTTGTCGTGTTTATGAAGAAAAATGGAAAATACACAGATTCGCCCCTCTTTACTTTGTCCATGAAGTGAACTGCAAAAGTATACTTTTCTCGGTAAGTATAATTACCGAGAAATAACTTCTTAGTGAAGAACTTTTTACATGGTAAGAAATTCTTGCTAATGTTGTTCAGTCTAAATTGACTCCAGAGCTATTTTTCCTTTTGTATTATTTTATCTGCACAAACAAAAGAATACTATGGCTATCACCAGCCACCTACAACAATTCAGTAGAGACCCAGCCAGCTAGCTGCAGGCGCCTCAGGGTCGAAACCTGCTGGGGTCATGGGTCAGCTTCCGAAAGGAATACCTGGCCTCGGCACGATAGGCAACGAAGGAACGGGGTGGGTTTTTAGTCAGTAAGAGTCTGACACAACTTCCCGCTCCGCCTAAGGGCGGGATTTGTCATTGGATGATTTTACCTACCATAAAGAAAAAAAAAAGAATACCTACAACAATTCAAAAGTGATTCTAGAAGATTTTCCGACCTTACAAGCAATATAAAGCCTCCCATTTATTCTGAGTACTTTAAACTTTTTAAAGATAATATAAATGTGAATCAGCCAAGTCAGGAAACCACGCTGAAAAGTGAAAAATGTATCTTAGGACACCTAAGCTTATACCAGGAGATTTGTTTGTTTTTGCCCAATAGCGTAAGCTGTAAATAGTACATTTTGATACAAGTGGGGAAAGTTTGTCGTTGCAGCCGAGGCGAAATTCACCCGAGCCGTACAGGCTTGAAAATTTTCCAAAGTTACCTTACAATTTAGTTTTGATTTGATGGCAGCAGGCTATCGCAACTATTTTTTACCAGAATCAGAATCAGAATAGTTTATTTCAAATAGAACAAATACAGGCACTTTTGAATTGTCAAAATGTCGGTCAGTCCAAAAAAAAAAGTGAAGCTAAATTGCACGTTCCAAAGCGTAGATCTCTATGGAGAAGAACGTGCAAGAAACTCCATGGACACTCTTTTAAATCATATTATGAGTTACATAATCTTGGTTACAAAATTGTCGCTTCTATTATGTGAACACAATGAAGAGAGAAAAAAAAATAGAAAGCAATTAAACCACAAATAATGAAAAAATACAATAAACTAATAAAGAAATAGTAAGTACCTCAATCATATAATCTGGCGGCGTAGCATCTAAAGGATTCTCTTAAAAAAATTTTTTCACAACTATCACAAATGTTACTTAATATTAGGTGTACTTTTTCCCGCGCAATACGTTTGCAGGTTGAAAGAGAAAGAAAGGTATCAAACCGTATACATCCGAATATCAAAAATATAAAAATTCAAATATTTTTTAATTTAGAACACAGATAATGGTTAATTTGTTGGTATTAACAAATTATTGCTTACGTATATAAATTAGAGTCTGTTCAAAAACACAATTTCAATTTTCATTAAATATTAAAACCTTCAACATATTCACCTCTTTGCTTTAAAAAATTAATAATTATAAACTTTGATCGTGACGAAATAGGAATAAAAAAAACTCTTATTTTGATAACTTAAAAAAAAGCACGTGGGTGATAAACATGCCATATTGAACCTAATTGTAGTGCAATAAAAAAGGTATTGCCAACTGTTACACAAGAGCAAAGGAGGAGGCCGCACGCGAGAGGCAACGGCCCACAAGGCCCAGCCGCCGCGGGGATTCCGATTCCGATCCTGATTTCCAGCCAACGTAGACGCGGGCTTGCGGACGGCGAGCTATGGGTAGCTCGCTGTCCGACCGTCCGGTAAACATCCGGACCAAGCCCAGGTCGTCAACGGCGCGCACTGTTCCCGCGCGCCTCAAGGAGTTGTCAGCAAACCGTAGAGACCCAGCCTGCTAGCTGCAGGCAGGCAGGGTCGAAGCCTACTGGGGCCAAGGGTTTGCTTCCGAAAGGAAAGCCCGGCCCTGGTATCTAAGGCCACGAAGGAACGGGGTGGGTTTTTAGTCAGTAAGAGTCTGACACTATCTCCCGCTAAGCCCAAGGGCGGGAGATGTCATTGGATGATTTTACCCACCACCAAAAAAAAAAAAAAAATCTGTTACACAAGAAGTCTAGATCAACAAAGACAAGTATCACAGAAATTACAAATGAAATAGATATTTGTAAGCCATGATCTATAAAAGTAAATAGAAATATTAATAGACTTTGTTTGTATAACAAATAAAACTGTTGCAAATTGGAACAAACTAAAAGTATAAAAGCAAGTTCAATTAATAACAAAAATAGGCACAAAAACATAGTTTGTATTTGCTTACATTTTTTCCAACAAATGTTTATTAATAAAAAGATTATGAATATAAAATAGTATCATATTTTTACTAGTAGCTATGCTTTCACTAAATTATACTCGCTTTACTTGCCCTTGGTCCATTTCACATGTGGAATTTTTTCTCATGGTAGGTAAAATCATCCAATGACAAATTTCGCCCTTGGGCGGAGCGGTAGATAGTGTCAGAATCGACTAAAAACCTACCCCGTTCCTTCTTAGTCTATCATACCGGGGCCGAGCCTTCCTTTCAGAAGCCTTGACCACAGTAGGCTTCGACCTTGCCTGCTTGCAGCTAGCAGGCTGGGCCTCTACGGTTTGCTGACAGCTCCTTGAGGCGCGCGGGAACAGTAAGCGCCTTCAACAACTTGGGCTCGGTCCGGTCGGTTACCGGACGGTCGGACAGCAAGCTACCCTTCCGCAAGCCCGCGCCTGCGGTTGCTACTTGTGGACGTGTACATTTCATCATGTCAACCATCACGCTATTACTGATTCCCTTTTCTTTCGTATCACTCCTCACACAATTCATCCATCCTTTCTTTCGCGCCGTACAAAACTTATGACCATAAATAGCACTCACTCATCTTTTTATATAACTTCCTAAAACAAATATAGACTGTCAACATAATAACATATGACATTACCCAATATAGCCCACTCTAAAATCAATATTATTTTGTTATGACTACTAATAACTATTAATACATGTACATCTAAAGTATATGTCCATCACGTGTGATCTACAATGTCATATCATTAATATATGAGTGAGTAAACATCATAAGATCAAAGAACATTATTGAAAGTTGTCGCGTGCTAGACAAATTTCAAATGTTAAATGTCCTGAATTTCTCAAAAGCTTAGGGTGAAGTAGCCTATTCATTGATATTAATGGCTTGAGACTTGAGAGTACGTGGCCTAAACTCGCCTGTACTTACGACACAGTTACTGCCTTATTAAGTCAGCGATGGGGCCTATAGCAAATTCTACCAAGGGGCTAGGCAAAGTATGAAGAAATATTTACTAACTCTTTCTCTAAGCTAATACCTACCGTATCCTTTACGAGTATATTTACAATTGAAAATCAATGTAACTAATATCCAGTATTAGGTATGGTATCCTATTATCAGATATCTAGGATATTCAATATTAGGAATATCTAGATTTTAACCTATTATTACATAACTTTAGTTTATTCTATATAAACTAGTGCTCGACTGCGATCCTACGTATTGGTAAGCAGAGCCTATTTACTCTAACCTTGAAGACACTTAAACTATATTGGGACGGGAAGACTGCAGCAGCAGACAAATTGAAACGACAAGGCAAAACGCTTAGTCCGTATCTCTGCATGCCTAGCCAAGTTACGACCGTTTCGTTTCGATTCTCTTGCGTCGAACATCTCGAGTTTGCCACGCCTCCAATTACTTTGTTCTGACGTCATCTCAACGCTCAATCACGTGGTTAGAACAAAGGAATTGGAGGCATGGCCGACTCGAGGCGTTCGACGCAAGAAATTCAAACGAAACGGTCGTAACTTGACTAGAGGGGGCTGGTTTAAACCCGGTGAATTCACAGCTCAGATATCAGCTTGTCAACCTACTTACCTACATGATATTATTTGAAACCTAAGGCGCTTACAGGAGACTTCGCCCTAATAAGGAAGTTGCTCAATGTATATGACTCACAGTCACATTCTATTTATAACGTCCATTATTTATTTATTGCCACATAGTAGACGTTGATTTACCTGTAGATTTATTATCTGATGCCAACGTCGTTATCAAATCAGATGACTGCTATATAATTAGATTGTTTTCATGAAGTTAGAGTGTGAAGATTGGATGAAAAATAGAGATTTTTATTTACAAATAGCTTAGCAGTAATCTTTCTTGAGCACGAGCAAGCCTACTGGGGGCCAGCCCCCAGTAGGCTTCGACCCTGCTGGTCCCCTACGGTTTGCTGACAACTACTAGAGGCGCGCGTGGAACAGTCCGCACCGTCGACGAAATGGGCTCGGTCCGGACGGTTACCAGATGGTCAGACAGCGAGCTACCCATTGCAGGCCGTCCGTAAACCCGCGCCTACGGTGGCCGGAAATCGGGACCAGTATCTCGGGGGCGGCCTGCCACTCCTCCTCGCTTTCGAGCACTGCCACTTTACATTGTGCTCCACTGTGACCTCCGGGTAGTCCACACAGTGGTGCCTCCCGGGTGTCACTTCTGCACGAATCCGGTGCACGAAACTCCCGGACTTCCCATGTCCTGTCAGAAACTGCATCATGCGGAAGGTGAGGACGCTATGAGGTCTTTCCAGTCACTCCTCAAAGAGGAGGCTTACCGTCATAATTAAGACATGTCCAGTCTTCCTTAGTGCTCGCCTGCGTCATAAAAGTAAGTCTTGGGCAAAAATTCACACTCCTAGTCCCAGTAATTTCTGCTGTGCAGTCAGTCAATTTCTCCTTTTATATGTATAGATTACACCCAACGTAGGATACTCGTAAATGATCGTACTGATCACTGAAACATATGTCTTGGGTTAATCCCACGAACTCCAGCAAAGCAGTTAGGGCCTGTAACCAATAAACTAACAGACCAGTCAGTATCAATGTACCTTAAGGCCAGCCAACCCGCAGTTCGTTTTCATATAACCGCTCTTACGCGATTATGATGTTATTACACATATTTCTTCAGATAATTTTGGATACACAAATATCTTGTGGCTATTATCTAGGCTTCTATAGAAAGCAAAACATAAATTTGTGTAAAACTAACCCTATAAAGACCTCTGAAAATCTGCTATTTTACGTGAACCTTGGTCTTCCATAATGTACTCATATATAAAAAATTACTTCTATACAGGCCTTGCACATTTAATCGAGATTTTCAGTGACGAAAATTTTTCTCAAAAACTTTTAAGAGTTTTAAAAAAGCACGTATTTCCTGGAACAAGTTTTGTGAAATATTCGTGTAAATCTCGGAATTACTGAATGCCAACAGAGTTTATAGGCGTTATCTCTCTTTTTTCGCGTTGCCTATTCATTAAACATCGTGTTGGATTGCGTTAGATAAAGCAACAAGCTTTAAATCATACTTGATATTGATGACACTTGTCACACTTGCATCAAGAATATTATGTAATCTTTAATAATATTTAATGATTTTACCACTGTTTTTTTGTGCTAGCGGTGTTAACCTATAATTAATTGTTGCGCCCGCAATTGTATCCTACTATAATTATTAAGTTGCTAGTGTACTGGTGTAAACAGTTGTTGGTTAACCTGAATAAAAAAAAAAAAAAAAAAAAAAAAAATGACTGGCGAGTCGGGAAGACCACATCAAGACTGATCTTTTAAAAACCAATTTTCGTAAACGTTACTGCCGGCGAAGGTAAAAAGAATTTTGAAACCCTGTTGTTCATAAAAACCTTTTCAACTGATTTGAGCTTACAGTTGGAAAATAGATCCACGTCAAAGGTTGCGGGTTAAACATTTTCTGTAGAAAAAATGGTGGCGACTCGATTTATTTTGCCGCAGGTTTTTATTCCAACCAATTTGGCACGGCAAATTGGGCCAAGTATTTTTTTTTTTTTTTAATCCCGTACATAAAGGTAACCAGTTCATCAGCACCATCATATTCGCCGATAGACGACTGCTGTTGAGTGCAGGGCCTCAAGTCTGCTATTAAAATAGTGTCAGAATCGTCTATCATAGATTTCGTCATGGTTGATTTTGACAAGTTTGGTAATCTACTAATATAATGGCGTTACTATGACTTTCCAACAGTCAATCACTTCATTTGAAATTAAATATGTAATAAGTAGGTATTTCTCCAACACACCATTGAAATAAATGGTAATCTCGTACAGAATGACAAATGAATTTCTGACTTATAGGGTAATCTGCAAAAAATTTGTCAGTTCCTTTGATTAGTAACTTACCATTAGATTTGTCTGAATACGACAAAGTCATTCTACCACCATTCGTTTACGAGACCAATAAACCGACCAATGATTGACCATTATGATTTAGCAGATTAAGAACTTTTACCAAAATGACAATGGGATTTGTTGGAATGCCGAATTTACAAAAATAACAGACCTCTGGACATTGGCCTCATGCAAGTATCGTTGGCGCCACAACAATCAATCCTATGCTTCCATCGGAATCCCGGAACAGTTACCAGATCATCGGTCAACCTTATGGTAGGCCACCCAATGCTGCGTCCTCTGGTATATGGACGCAGATTTGTACAAATAAATATATCATTTTCACGAGGGTGTCCTTCAATCCAAATCTATGGAACAGTCCTTCACTATTCCGCACTTCTGCAGCCATGATACGACAGTAAAATTACGTTAAGAGTTTTATAACAATACCTACTTATTACTTATTTAAATTACCATGGTCGTGAGCCTAGTAACTGCGTTTTAGAAAACGCCACTCACCTAACAACGCCATCTATCGGTTAAAAACTAAATAATTTTTCCAACACCGCATCAATCGTTATTTTCAACCATATTGTCTTTTGACCGAGACACACTACTTATATTTCATTTCATAGTCCGTAAGAGAACCAAGGTGACTGAAATAGCCCGAAGAATCGCAAAACTTAAGTGGCTGTGGGCGGGATACATTGCTCGCAGAACTGCAAGGCGATGGGGATGAAAACTTATGGAGTAGCGTGCACCTTTAGTTGGAAGGCCTTCCACAGTTGGATCGATGATCATTAATCCATTTTATATAAAGTGACTGTCTATTTCCGCCACAACCCAAAACCAGGCAGGCAGGATACGGTGAATCGACGGTATAGTGAGAGTCGCTGGAATCCAATGGATGAGAGACGCACAGGACTGGTCGTTATGGCGACACTTAAAGGATGCCTATGTCCAACAATGGAAATCTTTCGGATGAAATAATGTTATTGATGACACTATATTATCTGAGCCACGCTTGGCATCCGCCGCATTCATTGATATTAGCGCGGGCGCGAACCGTTCGGTAATCACTAATTAATCCTCATTTATTATAACAAAACACGCGGAACGGCCGCGTAATTAGCAGAACTGATTGCATCCGTGACTATTAATTTTCTCTTCTTCAAAATACGTAGACATTAAAAAAAATACTTTGAGAATAAGGTCTCCACTAACTGACCTATGAAACAAAATTAATTGTATGGATAAAACCGCTCTTTAGGCTCTTAATTAACTAGTGCGCTTCAACATCAACGATTGCATCACTGCTTACCATCAGATGGGATCGCAGTCAAGCACTTGATTATATCATTAAAAACAAATGAAACACGCTATTATACTGTAAATAATTTCCCTACAACAAAAGAATCTCTCAGAAATTCACACAAATAAATCAATGAATGGTCTTCCGGATTTATCAACAGATGTGACATCATTTGTGCTAGAGTTAGTGACAATCTGGCTCATTTCCACCCAACTCAAACACGATCTAGCGGAAATTTATATCTATGTTTTGTCTTTTCATCTGACACCCGTAACTAATGACCTCGGTACGATTAATACATTCGTGTGTAGATCACCATTATAGCAATCGCAATTTCTTATGAAAGCAATTTGTATCAGTGAGTTGATTTATTATTACAAAATACATCATTAACCATATTTATGTTCGTTAATAGTAACATCGTGAAACATAATATTATGATTCAATTAACAAACATTTAAATTATGATAAACCCTTTTCTACATCAAAAGCGGTAATGCGTCACTTGGCACACTAATTAAAAACGACTCGGAATTTGTCAATACAATGCACGGTCAGCGTATTGACAGAACATCATTGGCAGCGAATCGCACAAACATAGCGCTTGCGACAGCCAGGTGGGGTCAAAGGGAGATAAATCGGGAGGCTGCGTACGACACCGGGGGACGGAGCTGACAGTCGTAGACGAACGAGCATCCGCACCACACGTTCTCCAAACCCAGTTAGGTCTGTGAAGTAGTGTCGTGATCAGTGAAGTTCCTTTAGCGAGTGTTGACAATAACAGCGTGGTTTTTGATCGCAGAGTACCCCTTTACGAGATGTGGGACGACGCCGATATTGAAGAGACCCCTGCGCCGGCGCCTGAGCCGGAAGCGGCCGCCGCAGCCCCCGAGCCGGCCGCGGCCAAGCCCGAGGAGGCCGAACCCCCTGCATCCGATGCCACCGTCATGGGCACTGAACCTCCGAAACTAGTATTTAAGCACTGGATCAGGTGACCAACAATATTTTATCTGACTATACTAAATAAACCCAAACAACAAACAGTTCGCTTCAATTTGTAAACAACACAGTTTCTGAATTAAATATTTCCATTTGAATACTTTTAGCGGAATTGGACGTAATTATATTAACTTCGAACTCAATGTTTCGAAATATCGATAAAATATTTTCTTAATTGGCCATTACTCTGTTTGGAGTGGTTCTGAAGTAACCTGACGTGTTACGTTGCAGGCCCAGATTCCTCCAATACAACTACCTGTACGATTACCAGCACAACTACTACAACGACGTGATCAACTACCTGGACCGGCGGAACAAGGGGCTGCCGGTGGAGCGGCCGCGCGCGCAGACCTGGGGCGAGCGCGCGCTGCGCACTTATCTGTCCAAAGGCACCAGGAGCATCAAACAGACTGACTCCACTCTCCTGCGTCACATATCCACGGGCGCCCGGTTCCATCGCTACCACAGCAAGTCCCTCATCTCGAGGAAGTATTCCAGACTCGGATTTAACACAGTCTCCATCTAGCTTCGCTCTAACACCCTCGCTTGACCTCGCTTCAGCGGACCCGCTCCGGAGCTCCGGCGTGACCTTTGTGTCGATGTTACAGGATCTCGCTGGTGTAATGCAGCATCAGCGGCGCCGCGTCTCTACAAACAGTATCACTGATCGGAAGCCGTCCGCATTCCTCTTTAATATCTGTCTTATTTGTGTAAGACAATAAAACTTTAAGTTAATTTACTTCGTTTCATTTGCTTGCGAGTTCCCTGTAGGTACCTATGAACTGATATCTCTTAAGCCGTCTTAAAATCATAGAATAATTTAACATGTGTTCATGCAATGCGACAGTTACATTAATCAGCTTTGCGATATGAGTTAGGAGCTTTCCATCTAATATGCACACGAGGAGTGAGTCGGTGAAGGTATTGAACTAAATGAAAACACACATGCAGAGTTCAAAGATAACACCCTAACACGGCAACTAACACAAATATCTTCCAAGCAATGATTTACTGCGGTGTTGGTACAAGTATTAGGTACATGTGTTCAATCTGGTTTATGCATTGTAGGTGCATGTGTAGATGTATGCATGTAGCAAGTGCTTCAATTACGGAACACTCCAAATATACCGATGCACAGGGACCGACATCCACTCCACAAAAAAAACAACGCTAAAAACTGGCAACCTGCTAACTCTGAGGTGTAAGAAAAAAACATCAAATAATTTATAGTGACAGAGTCGTTTAAAAGCTTTTAAACCGTTCTCTTTATTATCACATTACATACTCAACTTATGTAGATCTAACTCATTATAAAACAACACAAATTAATACAATCACAACACAATTTTGCGACCATTTCTCGGATCTTATGAAATAATAATATTATCGCCATCGATCCCCGACAACGACTAATAAGGTAAATTAGATTAATATCCAGATAAATGGCTCCCATTAACTTCGCTTACAATAATAAATCTGTGCGATGATTTCTTAATAAAACTGATTTATGAGTGAATAATTAAATTTATTTATGGATAATACAAAATATCCCTTCAAAAATTTTAATTACTTGAAGTGAATAATTTGGCAATATAAATTCCGCTCAGTAAATTGTAATTTTCTCTATGAAATATTGTCAATACACAACAGCTAATGGAGACAGTTACAATAATAAGATAACTAATAAATAATATCAATGGTGAATGAATCGTTTGAAACATTACGCCTACGGTCATAAAGTATCTGTGTCAGTATTCCGTCGAGACGCGTGGCACCGGCAATATGGTTCTTAATACAACATGTTCAATGTCACAATCGCATGACACACGCTCTGTGGGCGCACACAAAATTTCAATGTCGAGATATCTAAAATAACTTATCTTTGACAGTTCAGTGAATGTAATCGTTTGGGCGTGCGCCAAGCGCTGGGCTACCTACCAGGTAAAGTAGGCAATCGGCCAAATTAGAGATAATTAAATGTTACAATGACCAAGGGAGCCCAGACATCGATTGGGTACTCGATGTTTATAAATAGAACGCTCAATTTGTGACATTGATGCTCTTGCAGAATTAATTAAATCCGTTTTGAGTGTACAGATAATTGTTTCCCGGAAAATTTCCTCAAACTTTGTCTTATATGCATTTTCTGTCCGGATTACAACATTTCAAATTTAAATTAAATGCTGTTCGCATTCAACCACAACTTAGTTTTGTAACGAGTTTTTGAACAGTCACTATTCTGAGTGTGAATAAATTTAATACTTTGAGATTAGTAACTAGACTCCTCAGATTTTTTTTTTTTTTTATTTGGGACGTCATCCTATGACATATCCTTGACTAAAACCACACGTTGCTCTTTGCGTTCTAGGACTTTGAGTATCCTTTTCAGAAATTCCCGCAGTCCTAGCGGGTATCAGCCCTGCTGGGCCCTTATGATTTGCTGATATCTCCTTGAGGAGAGCGGGGATAACTACCCGCTGTCGACACGTCTGGCGCTTGGTCTCTATAAACTTTTCTTTTATTTCATTCTCATAAGCAACCTTTAAGAAAGAAAGAAAGAAACATCATTTATTTGTTAAACATGCGTTTACATAAACAGATTAATCAGACATGCAAGGTATTAAATTAATAGCATATTGTGAGCGTCCATGCTTTGCCAATAACGGCGTACAAATTTTGTAGGTTTAAAAATTACATTCAAATGCACATAAAGTCATTTCAAATTTAATTACAAAATACATAAGAAATAAATAATAATTGATGTTAAAATTCACATTATTAAAATGTTATTTTTAATAATGTGAATTTTAGATTAATTGACTTGAATTTACATCTCTTTAATCATATCTGCGCCCAAATGACGTTTCTAGGAATCAAATAATATCGATCGTCAATTATTTGCGTGAGCTTTTTTGCCATCGCTAAGATACTGCATCATCCATCTGCTTCATTTCCGTAGCCAGGCTCATCAATTCATTCATAAATGACCGGGTAATTGATGGATCTGGCAGATGGGTGAATTTTAATTACTGCTCGTGTTGTTCCACCTCTCGATAAAACAGATGTAAGCGAAGTGTGTAAGTAGGTCGTTGGTTTGTGTTTGAATAAGGGTGTAATGTTTTTTACGGTTCCGTACCCAAGGGTAAAAATGGAACCCTATTTTTATTGCCGCTTCAACAATAAATACTAAAAGCAGAATAAAATAAATATGTAAAACCACTTGGCAATGTGTGGAGGGCTTCGGTCCTTGAAAAAATCAAACTTCTAAGTTAACGGGACAAAAAGATACGCCAAAAACTTATTTACAACCATTTACCTATCCTGAAATTTGGCATAAAGAAAGGTCTCATAGCACAATTATACGAAAGAACCCTGAAAACGCGTAATTTTGTAGTTACGTCACAAAAAAAAACTTTTTTTGCTGTTCGAAAATTATTTTTCTTTAGTATTTTTTTATGACGTCAGTACGAATTTTAAATTTTCAGTTTTATTCTATATACCTAGCTTCATGCCCAGGATTCTAGGTCAACAGAAAGTACCCTATGAATTTTGATTTCCTTCATAGTGTCGAAATATACGTTTTTTTGCGACATAAATGGCCGTATCTTTTATTTAAAATTAGAAGTTTGTTTTTTTTCTCATCTTCAAGGGACTGCAGACAAAGTGTACGGTTTTAATTTCAACTCGATATCTCCACGCGTTCTCGAGATAAAGGATCTTGAAAGACAAACAGACAGACGGGCAACAAAGTGATCGTATATGGGGTCCCTTTTTTCCTTTTGAGGTGAGGTACCCTAAAAATGTCAGACGAATAAAGAAAGAGATTCCGATTTCAGTGTACATTGAGTCATCGGATTGTTTTTTAATGTTATATTTTCAAAGATATTATTGTTAGTATTTATAATATAGCAAACCAGTTAATAGTGTCTTTCCGCACTTCTAAAACTACTATATACTCGTACCTACTAACATTTTCCTTTTGAACCATGTTTACCAACATAGCCCAAAGAATCGCCAAACTCAAGTGACAGTGGGGCAGGCCACATTAGGCACAGGTACGTACCAAGGTGCAGCTTTGGAAGGCCTCCCCCAAGGTAGACTGATGATCAGGTGAGGGTCACGGTCCGATGGATACGAGACTCACATGATCGCTCGTTACACAGACTTGACAGATAGACAGATAGAAAAAATTAAATGTAAAATTATGTATATGACGTGTAAGAATCCCTTACCAATAAAGTACTATGACTACTATGACTATGACTATGACCACATAGTGATCCTATAAGGTCGCCTTCAAATTAGCCGCAAACTGCCACTTTCTTAATCCATATAAATAAAAAAACGCGTGACTGCAGTGCGATAACCGCGCTGCGGCCGCGCGCTAGTTCATCGGTCGACTACTGATGTTATATAATGATACGTTCTAGAACCAAAAGTTCGAAGACACGTGACATTCACCAACCCGCACTGGGTCACGCTGGTCCTGGCGCGGGGACGGTCGTACCAGGCGGCGGTCGAACTAGCGACGCGCGGGGTTGCGACAGTCGTGGAGAGGATACAGCAGTTGGGACTCGAGGTGGCATTGCACAAGTCCGAGGCCATGTGTTTTCACGGCCCTCGGAGCGCGCCACCTCCGGGCTCCCAATTAACGGTAGGAGGAGTTCACATCGGCGTCGGGTCGACGATGAAGAACCTGGGACTCGTCCTCGACAGCCGGTGGAACTTCAAGGAGCACTTCCGACGTCTGGCTCCCAGGTTGAATGCGACTGGGGCTGCGCTCAAGCGGCTCCTGCCGAACCTAGGGGGTCCAGACGCCTCCTGCCGGAGGCTCTACGCAGGCATCGTTCGGTCCATGGCCCTTTACGGTGCGCCGGTGTGGGCGCCATCGCTACGGAAGCGAGTGGCGGCCCGGCTAACCGCCTGCCAGAGGGTCATGGCCATCCGGATGATCCGCGGATACCGTACGGTGTCCTGCGAAGCGGCGAGCCTCCTTGCTGGCCTACCACCGTGGGATTTGGAGGCAACAGTCCTTGCACACATGCATGACTTACGCGTGGAGATGCAACGTCGGGGCGAAACCCCGCTGCCGCGACAAGTCGCGGCATGGCGGACAGAGCTCCGGCGGGATCTCATGGTGAAATGGCGAGAGCGATTGTCGCAACCTCGTGCTGGGCACGCCACGAACGAGGCGGTAAGGCCCCTCTTTGAGGCGTGGCTGGAAAGGCCCCACGGCGTCGTCACCTTCCGTTTGGCGCAGGTGCTGACCGAACACGGCAAGTTCGGTCCGTACCTGTACAAGATTCGTGCGGAGACGACGCCCGGGTGTCGCCACTGTGCGGACCGCCCGGTGGACACGGTGGAGCACACAGTCGAGGTGTGCCCCGCTTGGGAAGAGCAGCGCCGTGTCCTCGTGGGGGCGATCGGCGGCGATCTCTCGCGCCGGGGCTTGGTTCAAGCCATGCTCCGGAGCGAGGAGGAGTGGCAGGCGGTCGCCTCCTTCTGCGAAGCAGTAATGCTAGTAAAGGAGGAGGCCGACCGCCTTAGGCAAAGGCGAACACGCCGCCGCCGCCGCCGGGTTTCCGATCCCAATTTCCGGCCACCGTAGGCGCGGGCTCGCGGACGGTGGGCAATGGGTAGCTCGCTGTCCGTCCGTCTGGTAACAGACCGGTCCGAGCTCAGGTCGTCTACGGCGCGCACCTTTCCCGCGCGCCTCAAGGAGTTGTCAGCAAACTGTAGGGGTCCAGCAGGGCCGAAGCCTACTGGGGCCAAAGGTTATCTGAGACTGTCACCAAAGGCCCCAGGATAAAGGCAAGGAATGGAAAGGTAGGTTTTTAGTCAGTAAAAGTCTGACACTGTTTCCCGCCCCACCCAAGGGCGGGATTCGTCATTGGATGATTTTACATACCAATAAAAAAAAAAAAAAAAAAAACCCGCACTGGGTCCGCGTGGTGAATTATGGCCCATTTCCTCTCCTAGAGAGGAGGCCTAAGTCCCAGCAGTGGGAACATTATAAGGCTGATGTTATGCTAAGCTATTTAAACTAGACACTGGCTAAATACATAAACCATGTGAAGCCAAAACAAAAAAATCCTCAATTGACTGTATATCTATCGACAGCGTTATAAGAAAAGTTTGGCATCAGTAGCTTTAGTTAATAATTAGATTGATGAAGTGACGGCCTGCCAACCCATCTTGCAACGACAAATTAATTCGTCTGGTCATGCGTGACTACACTGTATATTCAATATGAATGAATGCCTAGCACTTATTAAGACGTCGTCACCGATGTCAGTAAAAAAACATTAACGTAATTTCCTACATCAATCTTTCAATATTATCTTTCTTTCAAACAGTATGGGCCCCGCAGGGCTGATGCCTGATATGGCCATGGAAAAAATGTGCTAGAACGCAAAAGGCAACAGAAGAAAGAAAGCAGAAACTTTAATTAGTGCCTCACACAATCGTTTAAACTAAAAATATGTACCTACACAATGAATAAAAGAAAGACAACCAGTGCTAGACCTAATAGATGCCTAACTCAGCAACTGAAGGAACTTTTTTTATCACGACTATGCTAAGCAGAGCTTGTGTTATGGATACTAGACAACTGATAAACATACTTATATATTTCTGAATACATGCATATTATAGGTAAATTACACCCAGACACAGAACAAATGATCGTGCTCATCACACAAACATTTGTCCTGGGTGGGAATCGAACCCACGACTTCCGGCATAGCAGTCAGGGCCACTAACTACTAGACCAAGAGGCCAGTCAATCACTTAGGAGTGGTTTTAGTCAGTAAAAGTCTGACACGCCCTCTCGCTCTATCTAAGAGCGAGAAAAGTAATTGGATTTCGCAGGAACTACTAGTTCTCATAAACGCTTGGTTTGAATTGAAAAAAAAAAGTTATGGATAGCCCATTTATCGAATAAGGCTACCATCTACGGAAGTGGATCAATAACAAAAGACGCGGGTAAAACAATAAATATTAAATATCATAAACCCTGCAGTGTCCCAATGGAGGGCAAAGACCTGGGGATTCCAGTGGGATTCCTCTGCCCATAGTTTAAGGAAACTTTTCAGTCGTAATCGGAAACAGAAATTCGTATTATGACTAAGCTGTCATTTGTTATTGTAATAAGAACTGCAATTTGTGGAACGTTACATGTGGACGCTATATAAAGTACATTTGTACACGCTTCCGTTAATTTGTACCTCCAAATTTGATTCAGTTACGTTTTACTAGTCGTCCTGTAAATTGTACGGATCTAATATGCTTATGTCGTCTCGTAGATATTACCTGAAAATGTATTTACAACCATTCCCTTTACAGTTTCAGAACAGCTTTTGGGTAATAGACGATAGCCTTTGTTTTAAATCATTTATTAAAGAGTTAAAATTGGTTTTTTAGTTGATTGTGAAAAGCTTTTTTAAGTGAATAATCATCGAATCTCTCACTCTTGGGTGGAGCGGAAGGGCGCTGGTGTGGCAGACTTTTAGTGACTAAAACACATTCATATGTATCTTCTTTGTCTTGCGTCCCAGGATACGGGGTTTTTTTTATGGTAGGTAAAATCACCTAATGACAAATTCTGGCCTTGGGCGGAGTGGGAAGTAGTGTCAGACTCTTATTGACTAAAAACCTACCCCATTCCTTCGTTGCCTATCGTGCTGGGGCCAGGCCTTTCTTTCGGTAGCTGACCCATAATCCAAGCAGGCTTCGACCCTGCCTGCCTGCAGCTAGCAGGCTGGGCCTCTACGGTTTGCTGACAGCTCCTTGAGGCGCGTGGGAACAGTACGCGCCGTCGACGACTTGGGCTCGGTCCTATCGGTTACCGGACGATCGGACAGCCTGCTACCCATTGCACGCCGTCCGCAAGCCAGCGCCTACGGTGGCCGGAGGACACGGGGGTTACAATTTCAGGGGTAACCCCTGTAAGGTACAATACGATTTTCATGTTTGTCCACGATACAGGAGTAATTCCAAGTATGAAACCACTTTATAAAAAAGATTTTTTTTCTGCTTTTCATTTTTTTCATAAATACGTTGACCTGATAATTAGAAATATAAATGATGATGATAAATGATATTTATTTTTGCAAATAGGTTTTCAAAACACTTTTACACGCCAATATTTTTTTTTTTAACTAGATGAGGCCGGTGTTTCCTAGCTGACTACCCTGAGAAGAAACACCGAAACAAACTCAGGGGTCACAGTCTCTTTTAAAGTCCATACAGTAAATTTGTAATGGTCAAATCACATGAGAACTATGCAGATTTGTCTGAGATGGTCCTTGAAGAAAGAACCATACAGATTTGAGTGGACCTGTCCAGTCAGTGCAAGCATTTGTCAGTATTCGTGAAGCTCAACTCAGGACTACTAAGGAGCTCAACGACTTGACGAACAATACCAAAGACAGGACATTTGGCTAGGTCGCAGAAAATACTCAAATTGCCAGACATACATACATTAAAGTTACTGAAAAGAAAAGAGAAAAAAAGCAATCCACATAGTCCTCATATTCACAATAATGAATGGAAAATGTCAAACATTAATGGAAAGTAAAAAAAGGGAAAAAGAAATGTCTAGTTGTAAAATATAAATTATTTACAATGTCCAATTGTAAAATAGAAACTAATTTACAACGTCAAATGGTAAGAAAATAAATAAATAAATGAACAACCATGTCAATTTGTCAAAAAATTATAATATCAATAATAAGGAATAAAGGGAAAAAAAGAAACAATCGAAAATAAAAAATAATAGAAAAAGAAAATATATATTTTCTTTTTCCACATATATATATAGAATAACATCAGTTGTAGTGCATACTGGAGCAGGTCAATCCCAAGCCTTTTCGTCCTGAATATAGTCCTTTACAGTGTAAAAAGCCTTTTGTTGTATATGGCTTAGTTGTTGTATATGACAAGGAAGTTTATTATAGAAGTCTATACATTGGCATCTAAATCAGCCCCCTATTTTTTTAAGCCTAGTTGCAGGAACCACAAATTTGTGTTTGTTCCTAGTATTAAAATTATGAATATCACTATATTTTTTAAACATTTTTATATTTTTATGGGCATACAAAATATACTCGTAAATATACTACGAAGGTACAGTCATTATATTGATATCTTTAAATTTTTCTCTGAGGGAGAATCTGGGACTTAATATATAAATCGAAAAAAAAAAATTAATAATAAAAATATATATATACAATTGTTAATTGATTTTTATTTGTATACTTTGTCGCGAGAGGCGTCGTACTGTCAAAAGCCATTAGACTGCGACATTAAAAAGAAAAAGTACGGATAAATTACATAAAGTATCTGGTAAGGATTGACAGAAGCTAAACCGAATTTTGACAGCTAGAGGTGTGATAAAATGTCTTCTTTATTGACGGCTTAGTGTGCATTTTTTCTTTCTTCTAATGTTCTGTTAATAAGATATTTTTTAAGGCAATTTTTAAGACAAAAAAAGATCATCCAAATTAGTCATTCTGGAGTTTTGTACTTAATAATAAATTTAGCCATTCACTTTTATTTCCATTTTTATAAGGTATATATTAGCTCCTGTCGGTGGCTTTACCCCTTTAAGAGTAGTAAATGATCGCAATGGAATATAACCTCAGGATAAAAATCATACCGGCGTGCTATTTCAGGACATACTATAACCATACATGTTAAAAAATCCTTTTTTATTGTTTTATACCAGTACTTGACTGAGATCCCACACTGATGGAAAGCAGTGATGCAATCGTTGATGGTGAGGCGTACTAGCCGTTCCGTCTTTATAACGTGAAGAAATAACAAAAATGCTACCAAAATACACTCACAAACTTTCGGCTTTATAATATGTCTTAGTGTAATATTGAGATTACGGCGGCAAAAATGTTATTAAAACTAGAAATACTTTCAATTTGATGGCCGGCTCAACCGGCTGTGTATATATTGAAACATAGGCACACAATCACTAGAGCAATATAACTCACTTACAGTCGTGACCTTTGTTCTAATAATATATGTTGCATACTATGTTGGGCTGTCTACTTTATCATTGCTAACAATACGCCACTTGTTCACCTGCACTTTATCAACCGTGAATATATATTGCATTCCTGAACAAATAATTGGGATAAGCCTGTGTTTATTTTTGTTCAATATAATTTATATTAAACAACCAATAACAATAAAAATAAATCTTTTTCTGAAAATGGCACCATAGTTGGTTGTTAAATGAAGCAGTAATTAGCATTCAAAATATTGGTTTGAAGAAGAGTGGTAGGAATATATCGCTCTTTCTTTTGAGCACATTAACCTAATGGTGATGACGTCACATTTCAGTATGTGTATCCTTATACCATTATTTAACAGCTTCCCCAGATTTGAAAGGTTTCTTACTTGATTAATATTGGACGAATATGACTTTTTTTTCTGTTTGTGATTTTGGATAAATAGAATAAAGTTACTTTTTGATACAGACAATAAAAATTACAACTCATTCTCTCTCCTAGAGAGGAGGCCTAAGTCCCAGAAGTGGGAACATTATAAGGCTGAAGCAAATAATCCCTAATTAGTATACCCTAATTAGCGATACAATAAAAAGACAATAGATCTGCGTTCGCTTTTTATTTTATGGTAGGTAAAATCATCCAATGACAAATCCCGCCCTTGGGTGGGGCGAGAAATAGTGTCAGATTCTTACTGACTATAAACCTACCCTGTTCCATTCATTGCCTTTGTCCCAGGGCCCCGGGTGACATTTTCACATAACCTTGGGGCTTGAGTAATTAATAGATTTATCACGTTGTTCGTAATTCTGGCAGATTTATGGCGTTGTTCGTAATTTCTTGGATGGCTTCTATATTCATATAATGACTTCTACCCGCAATTTAACCCGCAAGACTAAGAAACTTATTACTTAAAACATTGGATACATATAAATTATCTTTTACCCGAAAATACAAATCATATTTTACCGATGTACCTACCTTATCTACAAGTTCTGAAAAAACCCATTTAATTTTTTTTTAAATCCTCTTCTAAAACAGATTATGACATTTATGTATAACCTACAGTCATTAACACCCGTATTTATAAACAAGTAAAACAACAGAGAGACAACAGTTTTTTGTTGTAAAAAAAAAAACAAAAAAACTGTTTAAGAAATAAATAAAAAAAAAAAGCCGGCGCGTCATGCGAGCGAAATTCGAAAAATAATAATATTTTTACGTAACAGCCTCGTTTATGTCTCTCGCCAATTGCGACTGATAGGCCTGATTTCAATGGTCCACGCGCTAGAGGCTAATCACCTATCTTCCGCTATTTTGATCTAATCTAAGTTTATAGGCAAAAATGTAGGTACCATCGATATACTGAGCCTTTTCTGGAAAAACATCGTAACAGACAATTTGCGGTTTTTTTTTTATAAATTGGTTTAGTCTTCCTTATTTAAAAAGTATTAATGAAAATATATTTACAACTAAAAAAGAATTTCGTACAATGACCTTTGGGCCTACTGACAGTGGTCACAAACATTTTTATATTAAGTGCGTTTTACATTAAACATTTGAAGGAGAAAAAAAAATGACTAATTTATTAAATAAATTATAAAACTTATAAATATATAACTTATTTATTTACATTTTATATTATAAAAGTTTAAAAATCGAGTTAAAATTACGAATTTGGTAGAAATATGATATTAAAATAAAAATTATCATTGTCATTCATTATTTAAATTTATGAATTTTGTCAAGGATTTTTTGTAGTGACTCAATGCTAACCAAAAAAAAACCACATTCAAAAAGAACAAAACTTAAAATAACAGTAAAAAGTTTACAATCCCTGCATCGCACAGATGCACTGCCATTGCATCTGTGCGAGCGAGACGCATTATATTTACGCAGGAGTGACAGAGACAGATAATAATAGGTCAACGTACGAAATTCTTCCTGCTTCGCGTCCGGGCTTTAGTCTATTAAATCAGTAGCTGAGAATGATAATTTATATTTTTTATAACTCTTAATTATGGAAGAGAGAAGCACAAGTCTCAAGCGTCGACGTCGAGTTGCTAGCCTGTCGGTTTTCTACCGTTTTTCAGGGGTGCATTGGATTTGCACAATTTTCGCCAAGTCCGTTCCATCATCGTACCACTAAACGTACAACGTTGCCACGGCACATGATGGACATCCCACCGATACGCATAAAACATTTTGAAAACACATTTATTGTGCATACATCTAAAGAGTGGAATTCTCTGCTGGAGTCTGTGTTTCCTAACAGCCACAACCTAGGTATCTTATGTCTCTATTCTATATATAATATATTTAATTCAAGAGAGAATAGGTTACTTCTAAACAAACAAACACCATCGTCGACCACAAGGTAGTGGTCGCTTACCATCAGCTGAGATAGTGATAAAATGCGTGCTTGCAATACGCAAACTCTCGCTTCGTTCTTCCTAAAAAAGATTGATATATCACCACATGAGAACGTATTGGTTGGTCAATCTCGAATAAAGTGCATATATTATTTATGACTTATACGCACAAACGCTGAAGACTTCAATTACGCCCCTTGCATGATATCTGACGGTCTAGTCACCACAAAGTTCACACCATTCACGGGCTTACAACTAAGCTGTGAAATCCTCTCTATTTCCAAACTATTTTGATTAGGTAAATACCACAAAGTACCGGATTAAGGCAGCTTGGGTCATCCCAGCCACTGTGATCTCGACTACTGGCCACGGTACGGACGGTTACGGACGACGAGTAATGAGTAACTCGCCGTACATCCGTCCGGTAACCGTCCCATACAAGCCAGAGTCATCGACGGCGCGTAGTGTTCACGCGCAATTATTTAATTGGATAATTTGCCACCTCCATATTTTATAAATGATAAAAAATTAAGGCCACAGTGCTCTTATGTAGCCACGGGTCCATAGGCAGTTGCCACCATTGTCTTTATGAAAAATGTAAAATTGGTTACATTTCTTAAAGCACAGGTATCTTGATAAGTTTCTGAATGTCCAAGTGGGGCCCACCACAACGCACGGGGCCCGTAGTGTCTGCTACGTACCTGATCCGGCACTGGTAGAACGCTCAGTTTAGCTATTCCACTAAATTAACTTGACAAATCAAATAGCTGAGTGAGTGAACTAACTAGACCCCGACCGTTCACAGAACAAATACACGTCACCTGAAATTTAATTAATATAACAAAGCGTTCACTCCTCGCCACCACAACTCGTCCAAATAGGGGTATATTTTAGGAATTCAGTCCGAGCATTCTACAATTAAATGCTAATATGAAGTTAAATTGAGTGTCTTTCAGTTTGTTTGAATTAACAAATTTCTAATATTATCTACCTCACCTTTTCAAGCTATTTTAGGGGTCGACTGCATCCGAATAACGGATACAGCTGAATATCAAGTAGAGTTATATTATTCCACGTAAAATACTTTTTTTATGTGGGAAATCATCTAATGATATCTCCCGCACTTGGGTGGTGCGGGAGGGCGTGTCAGATTTTTATTGACTAAATCCCACTTCTTTACCTTTCGTTCCAAGGCTCCGGGAGGTTCATTTTCACTTAACCCAATCCTTAACAGCATAAATACTACATTTGTTGAATGGGAGCCTGCTTAAATACTTATTTTATTTAGTGTTTTTTTTTTTTGGTATTTGTGGTTATAGTGACAAGAGAAATACACCGTCTGTGAAAATGTCAACTGTGTAACTAAACTATCACGGTTCATAAGACAGCCTGGGGACATACAGATGAACAGCGGGATTAGCGTACCCTTTGGATAAAAAAAACCCTAATATACAACGTTGCTGCACTTTTCCGTTCAGTATTATAAACTTTTTGACGTCATAGGATATTATCGCTAAACCACTCTAGATTGCATTCAAAACAGAGTGTTTATTTGGCTTTCATTGCACATGTGTATTCAACCTTGATCGCCACGTTCCCACACATCTGACTATGAACTCAATAAATCAATAGGATCAAACGCTATATTACAAATCATCTTAACCTTGGCCTTTGATTTCACAATAATATAATTATTGGTAGACATTAATAGGAGGTAAGTTTATGTGATGGTTTCTGAAATTCAACAATTAATGACGTGACTATAATCTATACTCGTATATATAAAAGAAAGTCGTGTTAGTTACACTTTTTATAACTCAAGAACGACTGAACCGATTTGGCTGAAAATTAGTATGGAAGGTAGCTTAGAACTAGAAGAAGGACATAGAATAAATTGTAGACAATCTTCATTTTTTTTCAACGGGATTTACCCTGTGACTTTTGATTCCCTTGAGTACGTTTATTTAATTGCGATATAAACGGCCGTATCTTTGTCCGGTAACTTAGAATTTTTATTTTATTTTCATAGCTTCAAGAGACCGCAGACTTGAGTCATGGTTTTAATTCCAACTCAATACCTCTACAAGTTCCCGAGATAAAAGGCCTTGACCGACAGGCGGAAAATAAAGTGTTTCCATGAGGGTTCCGTTATTTCCTTTAAGGTACGGAACTCTAAAATGACGAATCTAACAAGCCCAAGCTCGATGGGTGTACGCGATGTGAGCACCACGTCTTTTCCGTCGGGGATTAAAAACGGAAAACATCCACAACTTTCCCGTTAAAATTAGACTTGAAATACTTCTATGGTTTGACTTAGCTCGCTTTGTGGAAAATTAATTCTAATTTTACATTATGATTCCTCACCTCCACTACGGGAGAGTAAACTCTCGGGTCGAGTATGTCAATATCAAATAAACTTATCAATTAGATGAATCCAATTTGAGTCGAGTGTACAAAATGACTATACATATGATTTACTTCATAGTTCTCAAACTGTGAGCGTACCCTGGAATCGTTTCCCAGGTTAAGCAAAGAGTTCTTTTGGGTTGTACCATTAGAAATTACTCTATAGCAGCCTGGAGTTTGGAAGTTGGTGGTATGACACATTTTCCTCTCCCATGAGCTCTCTCCAGTTGTGTCGGATTGCCGTCCAACCGCACTATAAGAGTAAATTAGCCTAGAATGCACCTGTGTTTGCGCACACTTTTGAGCATTATAATATCTCCTGCGTACTTGGCTAATGAATTTGATGAATTTTACCACCATGATCACAATTCGATCGGGAAGATTATTATTATTAAATTCATAGCAACGAGCTGTGATTATGACATCCACCAACCCGCACTGAGCCCACGGGGTGCATTACGTCCCATTCCCTCTACTAGAGAGCAGGCCTGAGTCCCAGCAGTGTGAACATTATAAGGCTGATACTATGCTATGCTTACGAGCAGTGAGGGACTAGAAAATTGAAGAGGAATCGTTTGTCTCGGTATGGTCAAGTAAAGAGGAAGGATAAAAAGAATGTTACTAAAAAAAATATTACTACATATATGTGGATGAATAAAGAAGAAGAGGGAAGATGAATGGATTGTGTGAAGATTGATATGAAAGAATAGGGAGTTAGTAATAACATGACGACTTGAGGTCGACCGCCGCTGGACGGCGTTCGGGAAGCTGCGCGATGACTTCTCGTCTAACATACCACATTGTCTTAAGACGAAAGTCTATGCCCAGTGTTGCCAGTGATGACATATGGCTCAGAAACGTGGTTGCTCACAATGGGCGTCATCAGAAGGCTTAAAGTCATCCAAAGGGCAATGGAAAGGGCTATGCTCGCAGTTTATTTGCGAGATTGGATTAGAAATGAAGATATCCGCAGGAAAACCAAGGTTGCCGACATAGCACGATGAATCGACAAACTAAAGTGGCAATAGGCAGGGCACATTGCTCGCAGAACAGATGGCCGTTGGGGCTGAAAGGTTCTGGCCGCGTACTGGAAGGCGCAGCGTTTGAAGGCCTCCTACAAGGTGGACTGCGGTAATCCGATGGATGCGAGATGCACAGGACCGTATTTGTGGCAACATTTGGGGGAGGCCTATGTTGATTTATATATTTAAGTACATACTACACCTTCTCTACATTTTTAAACAAAGTTTAATTCCGCACTACACACTGAACCTAGTTTAAATCTTTTAAACTAAGCCACGGATTTTCATGCAGTTTTTATTTATTACTAGCTAAACTAAAGTGGCAATAGGTAGGGCACATTGCTCGCAGAACAGATGGCCGTTGGGGCTAAAAATTTCCGAAGTGGCGACCGCGTACTGAATGACACAGCGTTGGAAGACCGATGATCTGGCAAGGGTTGCAGGAATCCGATGGATGCGGGATGCACGGCACCGTTCATTGTGGCGACACTTGGGGGAGGCCTATGTCCAACAGAGGACGTCTTTTGGCTGAAATGATGAAGATGATGATGAATAGCACGATGGGTGGCAGGACCGAATAGAAGAAAAATAAACATGTTACGCCTACCTTAAGTAACTCAGGCCAAGGGCAGGAAGATACACCGAGTACACCGTCGCCATTCACCAATATGCTATATTTTAAAACTACAACAGGAAGATAGCATCTGCGATAGCTGCGCATATGATATATGCGGATGTTGATGTGTCCGTAATATTAGTCAAACTATTTTGACAAATGAGTTAGTTGACAGTTGATCTTAGTGATACTGATGGATGTGCCATACGATAGCGTTGCAACGTGTCTTGGGCTAACGTTATAAAGAGACCATTCACACTTTACCGTGTCTATCTTATTTTACTCTGGTCGCTTTACGAACAGAAACTGTAACAAACTTAAAGCTTGAAAAATTAAGAAATCACTATATTATTATACAGGTGGAAGTTTGTGAGTGTGTGTGTGTGTGTGAGGAGATATGTCTGGTTGTTAGTCTGGAATAAAACATAGGATACTTTTTGCCCGTGAGTAAGTATGTTCCTCGGGGACCATTTTCTACTTTCACATGAACAAAGCCGCTGGCTGCAGCTAGTCTTTTTATAAACCAGAGTGGACTACCGTTTTTAACATCGATACAAACATAAGTCCTATAAGGAACTAGCTTGAGCCAGCGCTTTCGCCAACGTGAAAGTAGGTTTCTCTATACAAACTTAGGCCCCAGTTTCATCCCCTTAGGAATGAATTTTGGGAAATCCTCTCTTAGTGCTCGATTATGTCATAAAAAAAAAACTTTGAGTCCAAATAATTTCGGCTGTGCGTTAATATATCAGTCAGTCATTTTCTCCTTTCATATTATAGATAATAGTAAGTGAAATACAAGAGCTTCTGTAGACATGACAATATTGTAATCTTCATTACAACAATGACACTTCAGAACGCAATACGTCCAAGTCGCTGTCTACTTTAGTGCCATGATTAATCAGATGCAAGACCTAAGATCTACAACAAAACATTATTTTATTTTTCACAAGCGATGACTAATTACATTTTAACATGCATTACGTTTAGCAGACATGTAAACTAGAAAATTCGACCTGCTAACCTTGTACCAAATGCTACCAAATAACTCACACAATGTGTTGTATAAACTTGAAAACACATGACTTATGTCACAGTCGGAGATATATTATTAACATGTTCCTTCTCTAGGCCAGTGTCTTGGTCGACTATTTTTATACAGTGCCCAGCGAAACAATTGTGTAGAACTCTTTCGCCAATTGGAAAGAGTTGGAGCCGTGACAGTTATAAATCGTTGTACATAAATATTTCCGAATGTCCCGCTCGGGCTGGGCGACAATGTCGGAATGAATCACAATAAGGAAACAAAAGATAAAGCTTTTTCTGTAAGTAAATGAACCAAATTGCAATCGCAGTCCGATATCAATGATACCTTTGCAAAGATTTATGATGATCATTTCCTATGGGATAAATCTTTCATAAATACCCAACCCACTCCTCCGCCACCTCTTCACCTCTTTCACGCACAAAACAACAAGCACAAAAACCACGTTCTGGGATAACAATTCTACCCAAAACCGTTTTGTGCAAAAGTACAACTAAGGTGTTGAATCCCCAGTCGGAGTCTATATTTCCTGATAGCTACAACCTCAAAGCCCTCAGGCTTTTAAGTCAATAGTGAATAGGTTACTTCTAGGCAAGCAAGTTATATCAACTGAAACAGTCGATGTGAAAACTATTAAATGTAACGATAAAGAATTTAAACATAAACTTATACTCGCCACATACGAAGGCACTATCGAGCCATAAATACAAATTTTGAAATAAGAAAGGTGAATAAATTTATTTGTGTAACTAGTAACTACATTTATGATGAAAGAATATCAGTATTTAAAAATGTTCACTGTTTATAGTTATTTTCAATTGATATTTGGAAAGGCAATAGACACAATAGAAGAAGCAGCTGATGAAGTCAATGACAATCTTAAAAATGCGGCTGACGGAATGGACTATATCAGCCGTGTTGCTAAAGGAGAAGGTGAGTTATATTATATTAAGTTTAACACAAATTCCACTAAGCATATATAACTACACAGTGAAACATTCATTTTAGATATCCCAGAAAGACCTGAAATATTAATGTTCACTGCTCCATATAAACTGTGTGAAGGAGGATGCAAAGAGGGTGATGATGGGAACATAGCGCTGCAGTTCCCTGTGTTTATCGGAAGGAGAGGCCAAAAAGCTTACCAACGTCTATTTAATCGAGACTTCAATGTCTTGCATGCAACAAGAGATTCAGCGCCTTTCAAGAAGCGAACGACTAAAGTTACAACAACTACTACTCCGTGTATAGTTTTGAAAGTCGTAGACACCACTACCACTTCTACCACTACTACTACTACTACTACTACTACTACTACTACTACTACTACTACTACTACTACAACTACTACTACTACTAGCACTACCACCACTACCACTACTACCACACCTTCAACCACAACTACGGAACCTACTACCTGTCCTCCAGTAATGCAGTGTCCATATTATCCACCCGATGTATGCTTGAAGAAGAAAAAAAAGAAAAAACCAACTACTGTAACACCACATACAGAAGAAAACATTAAAATTCTGGATTCTTTAAAAGATACTAAAACAATGACCATAGATGCACAAATAGAAACACCACATACAGAAGAAAACGTTAAAATTAAGGATTCTTCGGATGGTATTCAAACAGTGACCGTACATGATAAAGAGACGGCGCTAAGGATGGAAATAAATGGCATGCCATCTCTTGAAGATACTGTGGCTGACTACAATTTCTACGATTATGGTTTCCTACAACTTTACAAGAAAATGAGAGAATAAAATTTTATAGAACAAAATAATACTTTATTGTACCAAAATAGTTACACAACTCTTTTACATGTGTGGTGAATAATAACGTTATTTGAACTGATTCAAAAAATTATAGAAAATGTAAAAGTATTTTGTAAACAACAATATTTTTTCTTTTACATACCTACACAACTAACACTATCTTCATCTTCACATTAATATTTACTATATTTTACATTCAATTTCCAAAAACTGTATTGGGAATTGAATGAAAAATATTTTTGTCAGAATATGTTTTATTGTCTTTGTGGTTTTTTTTTATTTTTTCCGTTGTATCAAACGAACAACTTCTAAATATGATGTTACCATCACCATAGATAGATAGGCGGGAAACACCCTGCAACTTCCAGTGCCTAGGACCTGCCGTAGCTTGTTCCTGAGGCTTGCCTGTCTTTCATGCTGTTGGCAACCGACTTCGCTCGCTTTATAGCTTCTCACTAGGTTTATATCCATACGACGAATGATAACCTACAAATATACTACACTTTTATCTTAGCCAAAAGGCCGAGATTGAGAGGAAGGCTCAGCCCCGGCACTATAGGCAACGAAGGAACGGGGTAGGTCAGTAAGAGTCTGACACTACTTCCCGCTCCACCCAAGGGCGGGATTTGTCATTGGATGATTTTACCTACCACAAAAAAAAAACGTATAAATATAATTTATTTTTTATACATAATTCCAGGTTAAGTCTCATCAATACATTACAAAAACACATGTATTTTATTCAGCTGCTGTTTTGATACTTTATAATAATATTTCAAAGACAGCTTATGGAAACTGAATTTAGACATGCTATGTTATTTCTGTCACTTCAATATAAAATATTTTTTTCTCTTCAGACTATTTGCATCGCTTTCATTATGACATCAATGTTTTGGGAGTCGAGGCAGTCGGAGATCCCTTGGGACAAATGGTCGAGGTACATACAAGAACCTATCGGAGTCGAACACAGCTACCGAAGAAATGAATACATTCAAGTTCCTATTAAATCACCTTCTTTTATGTGCGAATGTCCTCCCCACAATGGTAATTTTAAACTACTTTTACAGACCGTCGTGCAGTGGTACCTAACCTTTTTGATCTTGTCACCCCTATGATTTGGCTACAGATACTAATTTACCCCCCCCCCCTTTTACGTTACCAAATAGACTTTATTACACATGCAATATACTTGTACAAAGTACGGCATGAATTCGAGCTAGATTTGGTGTTATTGATCCGTTAACAACCTTATTTTTATATAAATACTCATATATATGTGAAACTCGAAACACGGTTCTAGTATTTTTATGTAAAGAATCTATATTCAAAATTTCATAACTGTATCATGAAAAATCACAAAGTTATAAGCTTATTGTTCACTCAAACACATAGTCACCGTGCCATCCAGGTGATTGAGGGGTTGTTTTACTCCCGTACTCAGCTATGCACTGGCGCCTAAAGCCCGCAATGGCCAGCCGTGACTTGTTTTGTGCTTAGTATCGGTGGTGTCCAAATTGTGGACCCTTTTTAAATATGTTTGGGAAAAGATATAACTTAGCGTAAAAAATATTCAAATCTTATTACCCCCGAAGACTACCAGTTTTACCCCCGCAGGTGTAATTAGCCCCAAGTTAGGAACCATGGCTCTAGTGATACATTGGCAGCGATCTACGAGTACCTAATTATTACCTAAGAGATCTTTATTGGATGAAATACCGTCAAGCTAGGTAGGTCCCATTACCATGGCTAAGATACGTAAGAGACAACAAAGACGAATGAGACTGATTTAATAGCCGCTCGATGAAAGGAAATATGAGGCGTTAGATGAATTGTATGTCCAGCCGTAAACATTTATGATAATCATCACTCATGCAAATTTAATACAGGACGATATGCCATTAGCAAACATGATTATTATGTCAAAATCTTTTTTGCAGAATGCGTTCTCAATTTCAAAATCAACAAAGACATGGTGGAGTTTCTCAATATAAAGGGAATTATAAAAGAAGAGGAAATTAAGGATGTTCGAGAGGATCTAAAGAAAATGGAACATTCTGATGGTGTTTATGAACACAACCAAGGAAAATTTGAAGGAATCAGGAATAGACGAAGTAGTTTGAATGCTGAAGAAAAAAATTGTTGCTGTCCTCCGAAGACGATGTACATGCCTTCTTTTATAACTGAGCACAAATTCGATGAACTAGTTGATAAAATTAAGAAAGATAAAACTAAGTAATTCTTCTATCAATTAGGGTTCCTTTCTAACAAAAAATTGCGGGGTTGTGAGGTGGCGCGAGGATGCGTAGCGTAGTGTGAATATTTCGTAGTCAGATCTTAGAAATTGATACTTCATGATATGGCCAACTAAAACTGGCCAGATCGAGGAGCGGAGATTTTCTGTATTCCTATTGGCTAATATTTCTGTTTCTCCGCTCTGCTCCAGTGGACAGGCAGCCTTAGTTGGCCATATTATGAAGTTATCAATTCTAAGACACACCGATCATCGATTCACGACAAATTTCCATTAAAAATATTTGAGGTAGCAAGGATGTGTAGCGAACTCTTTTCAGCTGGGGTCCTCGTCCGCGTCCATTGCAAACACTCTTCGCACGCACCTTACACACTTGTTCCATTTTTGTTTGTAAAAAATTGCTGTTTTATAAAACCATTATAAAACCATTTCAATCATTTCATTTCAAGACATGCCAAGTCTGGCTAGGAAAATTTTTCGCTACTTCGTCCATCTTTACTTGAACCCAAACCTAAATTACGGAACTGGACTGTAGCTGTATAATTATGCAGAAAGTTATGACGTGCCAAATAGTACTATTGACATGACGTTTGTTTTTAATCTCATAAAGAAAGCATATTATCCCCGCTCATAAACTTTCGAATTTGACTAATCTTCCATGTAACGCATGCCTTACGTGACACAACTGCTTTTGTTTTCTGAATTATTTTTAGGTAATGATTTTGAAGATATGTTTACTAAAATATGCAATCAAAAATGTTAGCACAATATCGTGAATAAAATTTGACCACGTGGCTCCACAGTAGTACATGTCCGCTAAGTGCGGTCATACATACGCCCCATACAATAAATAAAAGTTTATGTATTGCATTTCCCTGTCGTTTTATTGTTTTGATATCAAAACTATATTTCACACGACATAAAATGAAAACATTCTTAGATATAACAATGCTGGCAACTATATTGATGGGGTTTTCACTTATTAACTTTTCGATCTGCCAAGAATTAAATATTGGTGGCGCCTTCAATAAAATACTTCTGAACAACACTAATAATAAAGGTACGTACTGTTCGTTTACATATAATTAATTTTAGTCGTACCTGTAGTACTGTTATGCCAACTTACCCTCTAGTTTTAGTGCTTGAGGTTATTGCTACAAGACAAACTAACACAGACATGTATATTTCTAGCTCTTCTTAAAAACATATTCCAGGAAAAAAACTTCGATTCGCATATGTTATTAGAAAATATTTGTGTAGTTTATGCAAGTAACTTAGACAACAACATGCTAACAGCAGTGATACCAAGAGATATGGAAATCAAACAGTAGCGCGCCGGTGAAGTGGGAGAAGTAGTATCAAATTGTAAGATGGACCTCAGAATATGGAGGTAGAAGCGAGATTCTATGGAAACAATCAAACAAGACCCATGACAGCCATGAACGATAGTAATTAAAATAAACCAAAGGATCGTGAAAAAAAGTGATAGAGGCCAGAAATGATGTGCGTAAAATCACGAGGAAGGGTCGTGGAAATAAATGCATTACCTACTGTGCCTTCCTTCTATTTGTGAAACAATTAATTTTTGTTTCAGCTTGTTGTCCAAAACCACCAGTAGTGATACAACCAGTCATTATAAAACTATTTAGATACCCGCACCAAAAAAATGGCTCATCAATAACCGATCAGCTGAAAAAATTGGAAATAGGAGGATTTTTCGGATAAAATAAAACCAGCAACATTTCATTACGCATTTTTATTTAATAAATCCGACATATAAACGTCTGTTAACTATTGATTCGAAAAATAATGCACCATTACATAACCTATGCAGGTGGCAACACAATAGAAAGTGACGCAGAACAAGTATCAGGAAAGATAAACAGAAATATGCGATAAGTAGGTGCCAATAGAGCGCGATCGAGAGAAGCTGACGTTTAAAACCAAACGCAAGGAAACATGTCGGTAAGTCTCTGACAGATTAGACACCGTGACCAACTAAATGATCAGATTAAGCAGAATAATATTACGTTCAAAACTACATTTATATACCTTTTTTATATTGATAGGCGATAGGCTCGCGTTTGTCGACTATTTCGGTTAATGGTAGGCGATGATGTGGTAATGAAGCACGGTTGCCTTAAACTAACGTATTCACTCTTGACTTAAAGACCCCAAGGCTGTAGCTATCAGGAAACACAGACGCACAATTCCACTCCTCAGTCGCACAATGTGTTCTCAAAACGTTCGAACAGGCTTGGTGTCATTAAATTAACTTAACGCAATAAACCGACAGGCTAGAAACTAGGCAGCAATGCTCAAGTCTTCGAAATTCTAACTCAACGAGTGCATCATTACCAATGATCCTCTTGGCCCATTTCTCATTTAGCTCAGGCGAATCATATTGGTATCTGGCAGATCCATCCAAAAGATTCGAGCTTGCACTTGATAAAGTTTGAATAACGGTTCTGTCGTGCAGTACTGTCTCCCTTCGCTTCGATTCCAAACTGTCTGGTAGCCAACTGAGCTTTTTCCTCGATATATAGCTGAATATATGTCAACGCAATACCAAAAACTTCAAGATGGTTGGTTATCAGCAGAGTTTCACCTCGGAAATTTAGAATAGGAAATTGTCTTCTCTTAGCGGAAAAGAAACACGCCTGGGTTTTTGTAGTATTGAATCTGCCATTGTACTCGGTCACTATGCCAGAACCTTATAGCCCCAACGACAATCTGTTTTGCGAGCAATATGGCCTACCCAAGTGTCCACTACCATTTAAGTTTAGCGATTCTTCGGGTTATAGTTGTACCTAACTATTGAGATATTACGTCAATAATATTATTGTTTTTGATATGGGTTATGAGTCATTACCAACAATCTAACACCAAACTCGTGTCATTACATAAGAGGAATAACACTGTTATGAGTGATGTCAAGAGTATTTACAATTTAATTGAAACTAATTTTATAAACATTGCATAAATTATAAATGACCTACGCCTACATATTGGCATGAAATTACAGCAAGTAATCCAGTTCATGAATAACGTATATTCATAATTTCTATCAGATTATGATGTAAGGCAAAACACTAATGAATAAACATCAAATAATCTATTTATATTCGCGCAGAGCTACTCTGAATGTAAGCCCATCATACTCAAACAGCCGTTATGATTTTAATCATCTATTAAAATCAGTTCCCTACCTAATGTTACTGTTATTCAAGTTACAACCTAGAATTAAAGTTCTGTTTTATTTTTTATACAGTATATTTCCCTAATGAAATTCCAAAAATAGGCATCCAATGCGGCGACAATTGGGGGAGGCCTATGTTCAACAGTGGATGTCTTTCGGCATACAAAGATCTTGAACCTTTAAATCTTTTTTCCTGACACTCTTTTTTTGCAAGAAGTCATTAAATTCGTAAAGAAAAATAAACTGATATTTTCAGCTCAAATGGATAGTTCCAGTATTAGTGCTATACGAAATCATAGTAATAACGTCGCCATCTATCACCGGGGTTACGTATATGGACCACTTCGATTTCGAAGAGAGATACAGAGACGCCAACGAATGTAATCCGCTCTATTGGCATCCATTACACTTGCCACCCTACTGCGCGGAAGTCTTTGAGAAATTAATACGAGCCAAATTAGCAACTAACACTCCTGTGAGAATCAAGAGGAAAAGGGAAAAGAAAAAACATCACTACCCATACCCAGAAGAAATCTACAACTTCCCGTACCCAGTGTATCAAATAACTAGTGAAGAATACGAAAGATATAGACAACCTATTAGCCCCTATGCTGAAGTGATAGAACTTTTGAAGAAAGACATCGAGAAAGATCCTAGTTCTCCAACTGTTACAGTGATACCGAACTTGGGTCCTGTCGCGCTATACAAACAAGGTATTTCTAGGAAAAGTGAGAATTTTATAAAAGCAATGGCAGAAGACTATGTCAAAGCTACTCAGAAGTGGTACAAAGAGTATTACAAAGCTAACGGTAACTATCCCGACGAACAAAACTTATTCATCTATGATAGTGCGAAAAATAATACTAAACCTGAAGAAACGAAAGTCAAGAACGAAAAGAAAGAAAAAAAAGAAGAAAAGAAAGTAGAAAAGCCAAAGGATAACAAAAATAAATTTCACAGAATGATGACGAAACAGGGTGATGTCGTTACCATTATAGAAACGAAGAATTTAGACATATTTAATAAAGACAAACATTTAGACATACTTAATAAAGTTAAACCTAAGCGATAAGTTTATGTGCAATAAAATCTAATAAATGTTATTAATCACTGAAACGATTTTATTTTATACCTTACCAATGCTTTCAACATTCATTTTAATCGATAAAATTTACAAAATAGAACAAAAAACTTTTCTCTGATTTACCTTTGGTGATCTCAATCAAACACCATATTATAAAAGACAATAAGTAATTTTAAGATATATTAAATGTGTTTATTAAACCTCATTGGCATTGATCATAAGTAATTTCCATAGCTTTGAGTAATAACAGAGAAGAACAGGACTTTTTTTTAAATGATAATCTTCTTCTTAGCGTGTCGATGGCGAAATTAGTTAAATTCCTTGCCTGGCCCAGCATTCGGCCACGGCAATGCCATCCACTGATTATAATTAATATTACAAAGGCGAAAAGTGTGATGGCAGACCCTCAAACAAGAATTTTGCTGGCATATTCTATTAGCGTCAGGTGTTGAAAATACACAAAAGTATATTTAGATTAATGTTTTATGCATTTCCGACGTCTGGGTCCCAGATTGAATCGGACTGGGGCTGCTCTCAAGCGGCTCCTGCCAAACCTAGGGGGTCCAGACGCCTCCTGCCGGAGGCTCTACGCAGGCATCGTTCGGTCCATGGCCCTTTACGGTGCGCCGGTGTGGGCGCCGTCGCTGCGAAAGCGAGTGGCGGCCCGGCTAACCGCCTGCCAGAGGGTCATGGCCATTCGGATGATCCGGGGATACCGTACGGTGTCCTGCAAAGCGGCGAGCCTCCTTGCTGGCCTACCACCATGGGATTTGGAGGCAACAGTCCTTGCACACATGCATGACTTACGCGTGGAGATGCAACGCCGGGGCGAAACTCGGCTACCGCGACAAATCGCGGCATGGCGGACAGAGTTCCGGCGGGATCTCATGGTGAAATGGCGAGAACGATTGTCGCAACCTCGTGCTGGGCACGCCACAATCGAAGCGGTAAGGCCCCTCTTTGAGGCGTAGCTGGAAAGGCCCCACGGCGTCGTCACCTTCCGTTTGGCGCAGGTACTAACCCAACACGGCAAGTTCGGACCGTACCTGTACAAGATTCGTGCGGAGACGACGCCCGGATGTCGCCACTGTGCGGAGCGTCCGGAGGACACGGTGGAGCACACAGTCGAGGTGTGCCCCGCTTGGGAAGAGCATCGCCGTGTCCTTGCGGGGGCGATCGGCGGCAGCTATCTGTCGCGCCGGGGTTTGGTTCAAGCCATGCTCCGGAGCGAGGAGGAGTGGCAGACGGTCGCCTCCTTCTGCGAAGCAGTAATGCTAGCAAAGGAGGAGGCCGACCGCATCAGACAACGGCGTACACGCCGCCGCCGCCGCCAGGATTCCGATCCCGATTTCCGGCCACCGTAGGCGCGGGCTCGCGGACGGCGGGCAATGGGTAGCTCGCTGTCTGTCCGTCCGGTAACAGACCGGTCCGAGCTCAGGTCGTCTACGGCGCGCACTTCCCGCGCGCCGGAGTTGTCAGCAAACTGTAGGGGCCCAACAGGGCCGAAGCCTACTGGGGTCAAAGGGTATGTGAAAATGGCACCCGGGGCCCTGGGACCAAGGCAAAGAATGGAACGGGGTAGGTTTTTAGTCAGTAAGAGTCTGACACTACTTCCCGCTCCACCCAAGGGCGGGATTTGTCATTGGATGATTTTACCTACCATAAAAAAAAAGATCAATGTTTTATACATTTTTTTCTACATTAATATTAATAGAATCCAGAAATCCCAGTTTTAAGTTGATGAGAATACTTACATTATGTCAATAATACCTCTTTATGAATTTCGAAAATCAATTAACTCATTTTTGAACGAACGACAAGATGTCATGTCTTGTTTTTATTTAGTAAATAGGCTGGATGGCAATTGAAATGTCTAATACTGGAACTACACTGCGCACACGTGTGACACACATGCCGCCGATCTGGGCGCGTCGGTCTCCATATATTTTTATAGAACTAGATTTGTAGAGCTACACTTGATCCACGCCACGCGACGCCATGCGACGTCGTTCTACGCACAAATCAGGCGTGTTACACGTGTGCCTCGGTCTAATGTAGTTCTAGCTTTAATGCCATTCTTTTTTCTGGTGACGTTGCTTTAATCAAAATACACTACGATGTCATATGTGGCATTATAACCACTATATTCTAAGCACAAAGAGTTCTTTTAACTTAGACTTTCCATTAGCTTGATTTGATAAAACTTAGTAAATTATTTCACTAGCATTAGGTATATCATAGTGACATTTAAAAATAATTCGTCAACAATTTCCTCACCGTTATGTGTGAATTCATGTTTATTACTCCTTCACTTGCCTTTCTACATTCACGCGAGAGAAGCCGCTGACAGATATTAGTGAAGTTGAAGAAAAGGCTCGTAATACATAATTTGTAACAGTGATTCTCAACTCAGTGCCTCCAACTTGAGTTTGTACAAATCCATAACGTAAGAATAAGCCGAATTCGACAGCTTAACTTTATGTTACGGTCACTCAGAAGTATTATTAAATATAATGCAGCATATATACTTTTCTTCTGAACTATTTTAATTTGTATAATATGAATAAAGAAAAATAAATACTTAACTTATAAAATCAAGCTCAAAGCGTTTATTACCCAACTACCAAAAAGGGGCTATCTTTTTCGCACGTATCTTGCACGTATATTTCTAATGTTCATAAAATTTCTTTATTGCCTCGTATTTTCTAAACAGCTGAATATCATTCACAGTTAGATTCTTCGATTCTTCTTAAAACACCAAGTGTCCTCGGATATTATGTTTAAAAATGCCGCATATCAAACCATTTTTTCTTTTTTAATTAGACTTAAATGCATTAACATCTAACAAATATTTAAATATTGTATTCCAAAAATTAACAAACTAAAACTTATAACTATCATCATCATCATCATCATCATAATTTCAGCCGAAAGACATCCACTGTTGGACATAGGCCTACGCCAGGCGTCGCCACAATGATCGCTCCTGTGCGTCTCGCATCCATCGGACTCCAGCGACCCTGACCAGGTCAGCGGTCCACCTTGTGGGAGCCCTTCCAACGCTGCGTCTTCCGGTACGCGGTCGCCACTCCAGAACCTTTCGGCTCCAACGGCCATCTGTTCTGCGTGCCATGTGCCCTGCCCATTACCATTTAAGTTTGGCGATTCTACGTGCTATGTCGGCAACCTTGGTTCTCCTGCGGATATCTTCATTTCTGATTCGGTCACGCAAGGAAACTCCGAGCATAGCCCTTTCCATTGCCTTTTGGGTGACTTCAAGTCTTCTTATGAGGCCTGTTGTAAGCACTGTAACCTAAATAAGTGTAGTGTAGTGTGTGCACTTATGAGTTCTTCTATAAATTTGAATAGGTAACAAGTGCATAACGTTGTGAGTTATACGCATACTACTAACTTTAGTTAATAATTATTAAAGTAACGTTGTGTAAATGTTTGTTTTCCCAAAGACATAAAAAGTAAAATCAAAATGGCCTAATATTGGTGCTAAATTGTAAGTAATTAATAAAAAAAACTGGGTGAGTCGGGCTCGCACACTGAGGGTTCCGTACAAACTAACTTAATTAAATTGTTTTAATTGCTGAATCGAGTCTCGACAATTTTTCCGAATCCAAAAAGTATTATAGTGACCTAACTACAAATTTACAGTTTTCAGATTTATCCCTGTAGTGGTGTTAAAGACGTATGAATTTTGATATCCTTGAGATGTCGAAACATACGTTTCTTGCGACATATTTGAAGTATCTTTTTTTTCGTTAACTTAGATTTGGAACCTAGATTTTTTCACACCTTCAAGGGACCGCAGACTTAAGTATATGATTTTAATTTCAACTCGATAATAAACGCAACCCCAAAATAAAAGGTCTTGCCAGACAGACGGACAAGAAAGTGATCCTATTAGGGTTATTTTTATGTTAGGTAAAATCATCCAATGCCATCCCCCGCCATGAGGCGGAGCGGGAGATAGTGTCAGACTATTACTAACTAAAAACCTACCGCGTTCCTTCTTTGCCTATCATACCGCGGCCGAGCCTTCCTTTCAGAAGCCGAGCCTTGGCCTCGATAGGCTTCGGCCCTGCCTGCCTGCAGCTAGCAGACTGAGCAACTTCTTCTTGTGCATATATTTTCGTAACAAATCTTTTCAACTAATTTCATACGCCTTCAATTCTGTTAACAGGGACACTTTGCTGGCTGAAGCAAAAAAAGAACTTCCAGAAATTTTCGGTTTTTTGTGGCAATGCTATAGGCACCCATCCAAATTATTATACAAAGACAAGGTTTTGGAATCTGCCGTTGGATGCCAACAAGGTGATCCTCTCGGGCCAGTCATTTTCAGCTTAGCTATCCATCCAATAATACAACAACTAAATTCCAAATTTAACCTATGGTATTTAGATGATGGAACACTGGGAGGTGATGTTGATACAGTTCTAAAAGATTTCCAATTTCTGACGGAGCAATTTCGATCCATCGGCCTCGAACTAAACTATTCGAAATGTGAAATTTTTGTTTCTGACAATACTGACAGACAATCAACTCTACAGAAATTCAATGCAATAGCCCCAAATATCAAAATTTTAGAAAAATGTTCACTGCACCTCCTAGGTTCTCCAATTTTTGAAGACAGTTTTTCCTTATTCATTGACGACAAAATAAAATCATTCAACGATATTTCGGACAGACTATCAAAAATTAACTTACATTCCGCTTTCACCCTCATTAGATATTGCTGTTTTGCACCAAACTTTATGTATTTTCTCCGCTCTTCCCCTTTATGGAAACAACCACATCTCTTAGACAAAATTGACGAAACCATTCGATACACTCTAACGTCCATCTTAAATGTGGCTTTGGATGACCGAGCATGGCTGCAAGCCACACTACCCATTCGCTTTGGTGGGCTCGGCATCCGCAAAATTTCTAGTGTCAGTCTACCGGCGTTCCTGTCTTCGGTCCACAGCACTCAACAGTTAATCGAAAGAATCTTAACTCCATCACTGGTTGACTGGGAGGTGCCGTGCTTGACCGATGCCGTGAATGTCTGGAAAGTGGCTTGCCCGGACAAGGCGTTGCCCGAAAATCCATCTTCCCAGAGACAGTGGGATGAGCCGCTCTGCAGGTTGGTACGGAATAATCTCATTAATACGTCCACCAATACTGCTGAGCGTGCCCGCCTACTGGCTGTGGGGGAATGGGAGTCGGGTCTCTGGCTACAGGCTCTACCGTCACCCAACATAGGTACCATGCTGAGTGACACCACCTTCCGGATCGCTACATGCTTGCGTTTGGGTGCTCCTAGTGGAGCTCCACATCGATGTCAATGCGGTGAAGCAGTCGACCGCCTCGGACACCATGGCCTGTCCTGCAGTAGAAGCGCTGGTCGGATAGCACGGCATGCCAGCATTAATGACATCATCCGCCGAGCTCTCGTCATCGCCGGGGTGCCAGCTGTTTTAGAACCTATCGGCTTGGCACGTGACGATGGAAAGAGGCCAGACGGGATGACCATAATGCCCTGGAAGTTAGGTAGGCCTTTGGTGTGGGATGCAACTTGTGTCGACACCCTTGCGCCATCCCATCTTCTGAGTACGGCAGGCTGTGCTGGGGCGGCTGCTGCAGGTGCAGAAAATCTCAAACGGCGTAAATATAATAACCTTATCGGTAGTTACATGTTTGAGCCGTTTGGGGTTGAAACACTAGGGCCATGGGGTCCGAGCGCTCATCGAGTTGTTCGTGACATCAGCAAACAGCTAGTCGACTCTTCGCGTGACCAGAGGGCTGGGCTTTTCTTCGGTCAACGAATCAGCATTGCCATCCAACGTGGCAATGCTGCCAGCGTTCTGGGCACTTTTCCCATTGATATCGATGTGGATGAACTTTTTGATGCCCAATAAGTTCTTTTTCTACCCGTTTGTACATAATATTAATTTTTAATTTGTATATATATCTATTAAGTTTTATATCGAACTAGAAATCCATGTATGAAATAGATTAGAGAAATTATTAACTAATTTGATTAATTATAAGTACCTAAATAAAGAAAAGAAAAAGTTCTAAGTTCTTCAATTGTTACAGTGAAAATAAACCAGCGGCCTGGCCCATATCACATTATAGCCCAGAAGACTGAGAATGTAGCCAACGCCATAGCAGAAGCTTACATCGCCATGAAGAAGTATCGGAAAAAATATGATGAATATACTGCAGCGGTTGCAGCCCATCAAAAGTATGAGAGTGAGAAGAAGAAATACGAGAATAGTCGCAACAAAACAAATGGAGTCAAAATAATAAACATGAAAAATTGGGCGCGTATTTGAATAAAAAGTTACAATGAAGCTCACTAAATGGTTATTTATTTATACAAAATACTTATAATTGACTTAAACAATACTTAACTAACTATATTACAGTAATACTAATAAAAACCAATAAATAAGCTTAACACGACTAACTAAAATATAGCGTCAAAAAACTCGTCCACATCGCTGTCAACCGGCAATATGCCCAAAAGATTGGTGGCATTGCCACGCTGTATGGCAATGCTTATCCTCTGTTCGAGGAAAGAGCCAGTTCTTGGGTCATGCGAAGTGTCAATTAGACGTTTTGACAGATCTTTATACAACTTGTGAGCACTTGAACCCCACGGTCCGAGAGTCTCAACCCCACATATTTCGTTTACCTATTTTGGTAGGTTTGCGCACGTGATAGCTTGACTTATTAATAAATAGACACGGCAATATATTTAATGAAGAATTTTGGAAAAATGTGACCTATATTAAAAAGTGGTTCAAATTCTGAACAAACTATTTTCAGGTTTTGCGCATTTAACGTTACACGTTATATAAAAAACTCGTATCATAATGTAAGCTATCGAACTCCTTCGAAACGGCTTGACCGTTTTTTTTTTTAGGTGTATTTGGTATGTTTGAGGTTAGGTCATAGGCTATTTTTTATAGCCCGTGGGATACGTCTACTGACACGAAGGCGAAGCCGCTGGTAGCAACTAGTTTAGAAATAAATTCTACTATTATTTCTTAAATCTCCTCCTATCTGACATTCTTATATGATGCCTTCCTGTGCAAGCAATTTAAAATATTCATGTACGAGTAAAGGTATAACTATACTGCGCACACGTGTTCCACAAACGTCGATCTGGGCGCGTCGGTCTCCATACATTTTATATGGAAACTAGATTTGTAGAACTACACTTGATCCACGCCACGTGACGTCTTTCTACATACATACAAATCAGGCGTGTCACACGTGTGCGTAGGTCTAATGCAGTGCTAGTTTAAGAGAAATAATGATCGTAGAATTTTATTGAACATTGTGGACAATATTCAAATGTGGAAAGTCCACATTGTCGGAATGTATCATGTAATGTAACAAAATTATGATAGAGGGCGCGCCCTACGCGTGCGAACCGTACATACTACGTAAGCGAACAGAGTATTTCAACTACGCGAGTCATTGAAATAATTAAAACAACGGAAGAAGGTGACTCGCGTCTAGCTCGTGGATCTCTGAAATCACGATAGTTTGTCCCAATTTAACATCACACACATTCGACGGCTAACGCTATTTCACTCGCATGACAGCACTGGCTCTTATCTGTTTCCTTGTCTATCAGTGATTATAGGTAGTGTAAATGTGTAAGTTTCGAGTCCAGATTTTCTGATTGGGATGTTAGCACGTCACGTAACTTCCCTTATAATATATTAATGACTAGCTGACCCGGTAGCAGAGCCGTTGGGGCCGAAAGGTTCTGGAGTGGTGGCCGCGTACCAGAAGACGCAGCGTTGGAAGGCCTCTCACAAGATGGACTGATGACCTGGTCAGGGTCGCTGGAGTCCGATGGACGCGAGACGCACAGGACCGGCCATTGTGGCGACGCTTGGGGGAGGCCTATGTTCAATAGTGGACGTCTTTTGGCTGAAATGATGATGATGATGATGTTGAGCCCGGTCAGCTAGTCATTAATACGCTTCGCTTCGGTTTTTCTCACCTTTTAAACCTTCCCTGGACTATTATGAATATTTCAAGACCAAAATGAACGATCCAGCCGTTCTCGAGTTTTAGCGAGACTAACGAACAGCTATTCATTTTTATATACACCGTTAAATTTTGGTCGTTTTAATCCCGTGGAGGCTCGATTCGGTACATGAAACACTATCGATTTGTAAAGATAAAATTAAAAAATTAAGTGCTTTTTTTACACTCGAATTAATTTACGCATGTACGAAATTAAATTCTTTAAGTAAACGTCAGCTGAGCGAGGCCATTTAACTGTAGGTAGTTAGTACGCAACGACCAACAACTACCTACAGTGTCATTGACCTGTTTACTTAAAGAAATTAATTTCGTACATGCGTATATTAACTCGAGTTTTTAAAAAAAGTACTTTATTTTTTAATTTTATCTTTATAAATCGATAGTGTTTCATGTCACGAATCGACCCTCCGCGGGATTAAAACGATCACAATTTAACGGTGTATAAGAAGATGTGAGTAGGTACATGCTGAATTCGTATGCGCGTTGCGTCCACACTTATGAAAGGCTCCCTTCATTTTACATTGCATGTTACGTTACAACAGTCGGTACCCAGCTTCAGACACTCTCAACATCTTCAAACACAGGTGCCACTTTCAGTCTAGAAATAAAAACAAATAAACTTTCCAGTATTGTAGTCTAAAATTCCTTTGTCTGCATTGAAAAAGATTCATTGTTTGATTCAAACTTGTAGGTTGTTTATAAACCAGATGTTAGAAGTAACGACTTTAGTCTCCATCTGTTAGGACGAATAACATGTTTTACGTAAAATCCATCATACAATTAAAGGTATATTATTCAAATTTTTATTGTGCAGCACACACAGTGCATTATTTTATTTTTGCAATATTTTATTTTTTACTGGACTACACTTGCTTTTTATGTTGTAGATTGGTTTCAGATATTTTAAATGAGGAACTTTAAATTAATAATTACGTCAAAAATAATTTATAAAATAATGAGTGTAATTAGAATAAATTTATAAAAGTAGACAATATACCAGTAAATTACAGGTTTTCTCAATATTAAACTAATAATAACCAACAAAATGATTAGCGCTGTGTTGACTTTTACACCTACACTGAAACAAATCAAAAGAAATAAAAATATATTTTTTAGTTACGGATGTGACCAAAATAGTCTAAAGTGCTTATTTCTTACAGTTTTTATTAATAGTGCTGTCGCTGGAAGGCATAAAATGTTCAATAGACGGTACATTTTCCGAACACCGACGGAACGTTACAAAACCTGGCGAAGATCCATGCAATCCTCTCTACTGGTACCCGCAACAAATTCCAGAATACTGTAACTTTGGAAAAATGTCTACTCCTCCAACGGCACTTTGGCCAGAACTGCCTATTCCAATACCGGTGCCTATACCTGCGCCACTGCCAATGCTCCCTCCTCCAGAGGTACCTCCTCTAATAATGCCTCCTCAAGTAACGGGCCCTTTTCCGCCAATCCCTGTTCCTCACCCAATAATGCCTCTACCAATCCCTTTACCTTTTGGGATTCCCTTAGCTCCTACAAACGCAATGGTTCCTGTAGCTGGAATACCTGTGCCACCTCCGCCACCTGCTTTCCCGATGCCAATTCCGCCCCAGTATCCGCTACCCTACCCGCCACCGTATGGGTCGCCCTATCCTCCTCCTTTCCCAGCTCCTTATCCGCCTCCTTTTCAACCCCCATATCCAGGACCATATGAACCACTATATCCTTCCCCGTACCCAATGCCACCTCGTAGCGGAATGGGTATGGTTCCTGGAATACCAGGCTTGGTTAGTCGCGATGGTGGTATTAACATAATGCCATTCTCGGATGCATACTCAGATATGTTAGAAAATCACAAGCAAAAAATGATCAGGAGACGACTACGAAAGTTTCTCAACGATTATGAAAGGCCTCCATGGAAGAGTCGAAAAAATTCAAGAAGACAGAATGACAATGTCGTTTTTCAGGAAGAGAACGTCAAAGAAAATACAATATTTAAGTGATAAAGTGCATCGCAATAATGTTAATTCGATGTGTGAGTTATATCGATTGAAAGTTTTGTATTTTTTGTAATTATTAATAAAAAATATTGAATTAAGAAGTTTTTTATACCAGACTAGCTACTGCCAGCGGCTTCGCCTAGATGGATTTAGGTTTCTCCATATAAACTTTAGATCCCCGTTTCTTCCTTTGGGAGTAAATTTTGGAAAATTCTATCTTAGTGCTCGCCTACGTCATGAAAGGAAGCTTTATGTAAAGCTTCACGTTTCTAATCCTAATATTTTAGCTATGCGTTAGTATGTCAGTCAATCAGTTTCTCCATATAGATAATATTAATAATGCTTGATCATAATTATATTTCTTTTCAAAACTATATAGAGTGACTGGTAATTAGTGAACGATACTTAAACACGTGATTGTAGTCATGATAATAAACAACTTTTACAATGGGACCAAACCTGAAATTGCGAAAAAAATCAGCCAAGTTCAGTACATTTTGACCAGTTGGGTGAACACAATGTAGATTTGCGAAAGCAGTTTTTTTTTGCGATTTCAGGTTTGGTCCCATAGTAAAATCTATTTGTTATCATGACTACAATCACGTGTTTAGGTATCGTTCAGTAATTACCAGTCACCTTATATATTTTAATCTCAAAATGGTGAACTTTATCAGACAACCTGATGAGACCTGATGTCTCTCTGTCGATCTTCTTCTGACCCTTGAGAAAATGAAATATTATCTTGTATTTCTAATATTTGTAAATAAAGTACTTATTCGTATTGTAAATTTGCGTAAATTAAATCTATGAATTTATTTAGAATACATCAGACGTAGGTACAGTTGTAACGCAAATATTCCAAAGACATTCAGCGCACCCTCTTACCGGAGGAATGTTTTATAATCCCCGCATTCATCGTATGCACATGAACTATAGTTCGCGGTGAAAACCTTTCAGGATTAAAAACACAGTTAGCAGGGTTACCTGAAATGTGTTCTAGGATATCTGCACAGGTATTCCGTTGAATTATTTAGATATTTCAAATATTGGTCACGTTTCCCGAAATAAACGAGATATGCGTTTGCACACCGCGAATTCCCACATGATGTAAATTCATGATTAAGTAATACATCTACATTATTTCAATGATACTGACCACAGTCAACAGACTATTTGAACTGTCCAAATGTTACTAACTCACCAATAGATGAAAATAACCAAATTGGCGGTATTAACCTTAATTAGATGATTAGCAGTCCATTGCTAGTCGTTGCGTTGATGCCTCAGTAAATTATTATCAACATTAATTCAAGTAAATTACACAGAATCGACTGAAACAAACTGATATTATCTTCAAACAATACAAGGAAAAACTTTTCCCTAAGGTTACAAATACCTACAATGTTTTAATGATTAACGATGCTAAGTCACGACACGGCACATTTCTCGGTAGAGACAGTTTTATTTTAGAATAGTGTACAAATACTCGTGGAAACGACAACTGTGAACTGCGCAAGAGTGATGGATCGCGCGGGTTGACGGAAGCGCGCCAAAAACGTGTAGCGGTTTTTTTTTTTCATGGTGTGCCAGTTCTTAATCACGATCTTACCCAATGGAAAGCAGTGTAGCGGCACCTGTACCACCACATATGAACTACGAATTATTCCTGACGTCACATACTACATCCCGCAAGCAAAGTTTCCCACGATTTGAAAATAAAAACACCCGACAATCATTGGCTAGTGGTCCTCCAGAACCAACGCCCGTCTGGTCGGAGGATCCACCTTTTCAATAGAGATTCCGGAACTTTTCTTCCTGTACTGTACAACCTCTATTATAGATGAGGGATACGTTAGAAATAGCGAGCCATACAACGATGTTCTGTCTTGCATTGAAATCTGCCAAGATATACGTGATAGGGAACACAGATGTTGGTAAAGAAATACATACTTAGGCCGTTGATGCACAATTGCACATAACAAACGTAAAAAAGAAGCGCTTATTACAATCGGTTGAGTTACCAACCAGAAACCCTGCAGTAGGTCTGTAACAGTTGTGAAATGGTGAACCATCCCAACCATTTTAGGCCGATCCAAGGCATAAACTGGATCTGCCTAAAATTAACTACAAAATTTTCTTTACAATTTTTTTTTCTTATACTCCGTTCAATTTTGGTCGTTTTAATCCCATGCAGGTGCGATTCGGTACATGAAACACCATCGATTTGTAAAGATAAAATAAAAAAATAAAGTACTTTTTTTCTAAAAGTCGAGGTAATTTATGCATGTACAAAATTATTATTTTTTAAGTAAACGAGTCAGTGAGTAGTGAGTGTTAGTTGTCGGTCGTTGCGTACTAACTACATACAATTCATTGGCTTCGGTCAGCTGACGTTTACTTAAAGAAATTAATTTCGTACATGCGTAAATTAATTCGAGTTTAAAAAAAAGCACTTTATTTTTTAATTTTCTTTTTACAAATCGATAATCATATACCTAATCGACCCTCCGCGGGATAGCGGGAATTGTACGGTTCGAATGATAACTTACATATCCGTTCTTTGCGAGAAGTTCAGGACCGGTCCATATACACGACTAAATTTTAAACCTTTTACCAAAAAAAAACCGCATCAAAATCGGTCCATTCGTGTAGAAGCTACGATGCCACGGCCTGACACACAGAGGTTAAAAAATCTAAACATCCAAAGTCATTAACTTTTATAAACGTGAAAGAGCATATCTAAAATTTCTCGTCGTTTGCTTGCCAATGTGTATTTACTAATATCATAAATTAGCGACCTGGATGTTATTTCACGTTTAATAAATAAAGCCATTAGATTTACATCACATCGAAATGGTCCCGATTTGTTGATTCTTATGAAGACGAGCGGGAAATATGAACCTATTGTTATTCTTTTAAAATAATGGGGCTCGCTCTCTAGTAGAAAATTGGAAGCTGCTGTTGAGGCATCAAAGATTATAAAGACACAGTCGTTTCATGTGGAGACTTAAAGACGCGTGCGGGCGGGACGGTTCCGCATGCGTGATGGAGTCCGCGTGTTAATAAGCATATTTATTTAAATTTTTTAATGTTACATGATGTGTGCGAGCTTGCTATCTCCACTTTGTCACATAAACCTTTTAAGGTTTTGGACAAGTGTTTTTTTGTTCTAACGAGTGCAAATTATAATGTATTGAACAATAAATAAAAATAAAAAAATAATAATATTTATTTTGCAAATAGGTTCTTAAAAACCCTTTTACACGTCATAAATTGTTTTTTTTTTTGTTTCGACAATTTTAACTAGATGAGGCCGGTGTTTCCTAGCTGACTACCCTGAGAAGAAACACCGAAACAAACTCAGGGTCAAAGTCTCTTTTAAGGTCCATACAGCAAACATGTAATGGTCAAAACATGTAAGAACCATCCAGATTGGAGTCTAGGATGGTCTTTTGAAGAAAGAACCACACAGTTCTGAGTGGACCTGTCCTGTCAGCGCAAGCATTTGTCAGTATTCGTATAGCTCAACACAGGACTACTAAGGAGCTCAACGACTTGACGAACAATACCAAAGAAAGGAAATTTGGATAGGCCGCAAGAAGTAGTCATAACTGTCAGACATTAAATAAAATTAGAGAAAAGGAAAAAGTAATCCACATAGTCCTCAAATTCACAATGATAAAATATACAAAAATGTGATTTTACAGAGTAAATATTGCAAATTGTAAGTGTAATACAGTTGCTTTGTATCGTAGTGACGTGGCAGAAATACTTCTGAGACGACGAAGTAAAATCTAAATGATTTAACACAACATTCATAATTCTTTATCATGTTTAGAACCTGTTGGAAATACTCCTTCCTCAAACGTTACCAGATCCATCGTCTTTTCATTCCTGTAGTGGATTCATTAGCTTCATTTTCATATACACGGCTAAGTTTTGATCGTTTTAATCCCTTGGAGGGCCGATCCTGTACATGAAACACTATCGATTTGTAAAGATAAAATTAAAAAATAATGTTTAAGAACAAGGATTTTTTTATGATTAATAGGCTCAAGTTTGACCATTAATTCACCTGATAGTAAGCGACGATATGATCAAATACTGTACGAGTACCTCTACCATGAGTTTTAAGCAATAGTATTCGTCGCTACTCGATATCGACGCCGTAAATATTTTGTATGGCAAATTTTGCAGCGCCTCTAGCGGTCACTTGCAGAAACAAAATTTGACATACAAAATATTTACGGCGTCGATATCGAGTAGCGACGAATACTATTGCTTAAAACTCATGGTAGAGGTACTGGATTGTAACAATCAGTCTCGTTTTCGATTTTAACAAAATGAAATGGGCCTTCACCCACGTCTGCACGTCAACGCCTCTGATGACCCAGCTCTTAGCACGTAATACTCGTGTTTGATTCATATCTTGGTGTAAAATCTTTTCGCGATGAGTTATAAGCTTTTTGATCCCAACAGCACCATGCTCGGGTCGATGATGCTAAATCGGACATGTTCGGTTGCAGTCGGTCAGTGACGCTGCCTCGTATTTACCTGTCCCATTAACATCTATTAAAAGTTTGAATCTCATTCAACGTCTACGCGTTTAGCTATAGGCTGGTAGGCACCCTTGAGAGCAGATTAAAACCTTAAGTAAATTACGTAACCATATAGCTGAAAACAAGAACTTAACTGTAGCACTCTAGCTCCATAATGCTAGCGAAAGATAAGAAAAAACCGCGAACATAAAGGAAAGGACCACAGGGGACGCACTGGGCATCGGGAGTTGCATGGTAATCCCCGGCCACCCCAGGCGTGGGCTTGTAGACGACAAGTAATAGGTAGCTCGCCATTCCGCGCACGCCTCAAAGATATGCCAGCAAAACCAAGTAATTTCTGAAAGGGAAGCCGTGGTCCGGATAACGGTGTGGTTTTAGTAAGTAATTGTCTGACGCGCCCTCACACTCCTCCCTAGAGCGCGAGAACTCATTGGATGATTTCCCACATCGACAACACTCGATCTTTATGGGTAGAAGAATATCATAAATCACTGCAAACGAAAATTAAAGTTCTTAATATTCATCGAAAAAGTGCTTGGCCAGCGCCCATTTTTTGTTTGCCCGTAGTAATAATTTTATGTTCCATTTTTTATTTTTCACAGTGTTTCTGTACGAGGTAAACAATTTGAAATACCAACGTGTGAATTGGAACCGCTATGAGCATTTGTGTCGCGTGCGGATTTGTATAGAAATTTTCATCGGTTTATTGTTGAACAAAGGTTCAATAGGGTGAATTTCAACAAATGCCATTTTTTTATCATATCGGTGAACTTTTTCATTTATATTTTTTTTTGTAAATTTTTCAGGTTTTATGAAATCTTTAGGATATTAAATAACCCCAAATTTAATATCATCAACGTATCATTTAAGACTAAGGAGAAAATTCAGTTTGAATTCTGTTTTCCACCGATATGACAAACTGGCACCGATTATTTTTTCTGTACACCGATATGATAAGTTTATCCACCGAAATGATATACATATCCAGCGATATGATAATCTATCCACCTTTTTACATCTAAAAGGAAATAGTTAGTAGGTGCCTATATATTTTTAGAAAGGTGACTTAGAACTGTAGGTCTGAACTGAGGGTCTTATGTAGTAGATCACATCCAAAGAGAACTGAGTTCTTAGAAATCCAATTAAAATATTTTTTTTTTTTTAATTATACACCCCTATTTTTTAATTAGTGCACAAAAAAATGGGGCTCAATCAGTACCCGTTACTGATCATACTTGTGTAGTCAAAAGTGCAAAAAACGAAATCCCAAAATTGTTCACAAAAATTTGTCATTATTTGCAAATTCATAATTGAATCATCATTCATAACAACTACTACTAAAAAATACTAAGCGCAGTGTTTTTCTATTTTTATTGACATTTTTTCATTCGTAAACAATAACCTGCACAATATTTCCATAAATTGAGTGAGATTTTGGGATATAAACAAACGCTCATAACTTTGCTGCTTATGAATATTATGCATTGAGACTTTACTTAAATAATAACAAGACCTTTTCTAATAAGCCCTTTAAGTATTTGCCATAATTTAAAAATAGTGACACACACATTTATTACTGTGAACGATCCAGCTAATTGTTTTGCCGTGTGTGCACTTATAACATTGTAGCCTTCTAGGTTTAACAATTATTATTGTTAAATATCAAAAGAAGTATAATGTATCATTAGGGGAGGCCACATCTACTACCCAGTGGTGTCGTAGTAATGATTTTGGCAATCTATATATGTAAGTATGTATGTATGAATGTAAATATATATGTTTTTACGTATATAATGTATGTATGTTCCATTGTTTCTTTGTATACTTAACGAAATGACACGGGATCTACCGATATGATAAAACGACTCACCGAGATGATAAAATGATCTACCGATATGATAAAGCAATCCACTGATGTGAAAAAACTGTGCGTTGATCATGAATCGAAACACCGATATTAGATTTAAGACACCGATTGAATTTTTCGTATCATTTCGGTGTAAATTATCACATCGGTGGTAATAAAGACCACCGATTACAGCGATATGAGAACAGCGACATGAGAAATAACACACTTTTTAGAAAATTAGAAAAAATGCATAATATCTAGGATAAATTCAATAACAGTCAATGAAGCTAATTCACTTACTACCTCTGTTAGAATCAAACAACAATAATAAAACTACTCATTACACTAGAAAAATGCAACCACCGATAATATAAAATATTTGTCCGGGGCCGACTGAAATGGCATACTTATGTTATTGGCGGGAATATGCAGCGATTTGACACACATCCGTTCTGACTGCGCACTAGCACAGACTCACGAGAGAAATAAAATTGGGGTGGGGACGCTGTCAGACTAATTGATGTAACGTTAGTTGTAAATGGATGGTATTTAAAAGTACTTCAATTTATTCCCATTTCATTTACCTAATTTTGCCTGTGTTCCACCAAATATACTGAATGTGCACCAAAATATGTCATAACGAGCATCTATTTAACAAATGTTGCAAATTTGTAAAAATAGTAATACACCTAATTTTAAAAACAAGCATTTATTTTTTTAGTTTTACTTTAGATAATGCACTGCAAAATGTATTTGAATCAAACACCAATTAATGTCCAATGTAGCTTTATTAATAAAAAATGAACACATTATAAAATGTAATGCTTGCTAAAAATGTTTTTTTTAATACTAATCAGTACGAACCATAATAATTCAAAATGTTAAACAAAGTCTTTACTCCTACAATGTTCACATTGTCAGTCCACTCAATCTCTGCAGTACTTCTTTAAATTATTGCACCAATAAAGCGCACTTTGCCTTTGTAGGACGCCCACGTTTTCGTTTTTGCCCGATGGCTATGTTTTTGGCTTCTACTGGAGGTGTTATGTATTTCAGCCTGATCGCAAGTCCAGTAACATGTTTACATTTATAATTTTTAAAAAACTCGGGGCAGTTACATTGACCCTTTACCCAGTCACTATTTTGGGAAGGCAAGACAACTGTCCAGTGAGTAAAGGCAAATTTCTGGAATTCATCGAATGTCTCCCAACTTTGCCCGTTTGGAACATTATTGGTTGCTGAACCTTCGACTAGATAAGATTTTTGTATCGCTGTTGTTGATATGGTTTTCACTTTTTTGTTCAATTTCGCCCATTGGTATGCTGATGTCCAATCAGATAGTTCTATCAAAGGTGTGCTTGAAAACGAGTCCACTTTATAATTTTCGGACCACTGCTTGACCATGTCAAGAGTAACAGCACGAAACCGGGACAGTGGAATTCGTTCTCTAAGGGTGTGGCTATCTTTTATGCTCCTATTGAAAGCCTCGAGTGCATTATTCGTAGATGGAGATCCGTCCGAAGCGCCTAGGTACCAATTCGGGTTTTGTATTACCCATTCTTCCTTGAAGTATGTAATAAAAGCCTTTTGACTTTTATATTTGTTCAAAAAAGCTGCTAAAGCGGTGTTGAACACGCCCGGTGCTGTGACAGAATGTAAAATGTCGATGCCTTGACTAGTTTAACTACTTGTTTCTGAATATTCTTTTTAGCGTGAGCCCAGCACATTCTGACTGTAGTCTCAACTCCAAATACTTCCGTAAACGCATTTTGAATACTCTTGGCTGCATCACAAATTAAAACCTTCGGCTGCATTACATGCGAATACAGAGTGTAAGCGCTATGTTTAAGCTGTTCAAATAACATTTTAAAATCTTCTTTGCGTTCTGAGCTAGAAATGGCCAAACAAAAAGGATATTTTTTTTTGGTTTTATCAGTAGTTCCCACCACTAACACGGGGAATCCTTGCCACACAATCTTATACGTAGCGTCTGCGTGTATGTTGGTTGCCACCTGTGAATAGGCGCGTCGCAAGCGCGCCAAAACCATTTTCAGTAAAATAAATATAAGTCTTAGAAGTAATGTTTTACGAAATGCATTATTTGTTCTTCAATTATAATTATTTCGGTAACATAAAAGTTGTACAAAACCGTTTTAAATGGGTATACGGCACTAGGATGCATACTAAATATTTTTTGTAACATTCAGGAATATTTGGTGCACGATCAGTATTTTTTGGGGAAGAATAAAATAGTTATTGTTACAATAGAATATTTGCAGCGCACTACAATAAAAAAGTGGGTGTTAATTTGGAATTTGCTTGATGTAACATATTTTGTTGGCCGAGTAGTTTAATTATAGTAAAACAATTAAACGGGTTTAAGATCAATATTTTAGAAATGCATACATAGACCTTTAGATTTTTGGTGAACACAAAAATATTATCCGTTGTAAATTACTTTTGTCCAGCGATATGAGGACATTTTGCAAGACATGTACGTTTGTGCCTCTCAGTAATAATAATCGTTAATTATGTTATAAAATATGCTATATATTAATAGCAAAACTAATATTCTTTGAAATAGAATAAGTTATATACTTAACTTACTTATTTTTATTAGTGTATAAGCTTTTTTGTTTGTAAAAAAAGTAGAGGGACAGCACCGATTTGATAAAATAGACGTTTATGTATTTATTTATCTACCTTTGTAATACTCTTAGGCAAATTATATTTTTGCCTCAACCCAATAACTACCTATTGAATACTAAAAAAAATAATTCAGAACAATATTCCTTTTTTCAAATACTAATTTCAACGAAGACAAAAAATAAGTCAGTTGGGAAATTCACCCAATAATAAACCGATGAAAATTCCTGCTGCCGGTGCAGTTTGGTTTACATTCGTCGGAATTCTCGGTTATGTATTAGTACCTTGTTTTACTGATGTGGGGACATACTTTTGAGTACCCTCCGTATGGGGAGAACCTTACTGTTTTTACAGTTACATAAGACGATAGATCGGAGATATGAGTGTATACGAGTGCACTCCATCTGAAATCAGCTCTATGGCTAGCGGACCGTATACGTAGCAAGCCGTATACGTAAGCGAGTACGTAGCGTATACATATAGCTTATACGTTTAGCGTATACGTAGTGAGTCGGCCTGCTGGACATAGGCCCAGCAGGACGTATGCCCAGTGGAACCTTTTCCCCGCGGGTCCGTTTTCCAGTAGCCCGTTTTGTCAGTGGACCCTTAGCGGACCACACAGCGAAATGCGGCAGATCTCACAACCACACTTTACAACATCATCTATGAGCTAATAATGGTCTCACAAGAACTTACCTGACCCGGGAATCAAATTTTATGTTCAGTAGGACTTCATATTCACTAGTATCACATGCGAATATTAGACCAAAAAGCTTGCCAAGATATTAATAAATAAAAACAAAGTATTCTTAAACATTTATTTCCAATCTGAATTTCGATTTAATCAACAAATTACAACCACAAGAATAATAATATAAATCATTGTAATAACGTGACATGGTCAGATTTTATAACATTTTGATTTTAATAGTACTTATAAGCGTTGATAATAATATAACAAAAAAAGTAAATTACTAAGAGACTACTATTAGACATTACTAGTAATTATGTATGTATAATATAATGATGTAAAATGAATATGAACAGCAAAAAAATGTACAGCGTCAAACTAAAATACCCGGCGGAACTCGCAGTTCTGCGGTCTTCCCATGACGTGTTAGGGTCGCCGCACACAGGCCACAAAAAAGCACAGTAATATTACTTTTAATCACGAGAAGAGACTCTGTTGACTGCGCGGTTATTCGCCATTAGTCCAGTAGTTACCTAGTTTGGAATTCTAAGAGAGGTCACGGCTCTTAACGTTATCTATTTGACGACCCAAATTGAACTGTTGAAGGGATGGAAATATATAGGGTGTATAGCTCCCTCCCACTTTCTCGCTCGCACGCTTGCACACCTAAACAATGACAGTTTCGTTTCAAATCTATTTCGTCGATCACCTCGAGTCGGCAACGCCCCCGATTCCTTTGTTCTGACCACATGACTGAGAGTTGAGATGACGGCCTTCCCATACATTTGAAGATTTCTAGTTGCGTTAGCAATGGTAGATTATAAACTTGGCTAAGCATTATAAGAAATTAAAGGCCTTGAATATAGTATATATATTTTACTAATGAACGGAGAACGGAAAAATTTAAAAATATCTGCCCCCTGGCCAAGTTACAATCGTCTCGTTTAGCTTGAACGCTTGGAGTTGGCCACGCCCCCAATTCCTTTTTTCTGACGTCATCTCCACGCTCAATCACGTGGTCAGAATAAAGGAATTGGGGGCGTGGCAAACTCTAAGTGCTCACGCTAAACGAAATGATTGTAACTTGGCTAGGAGGGTAAGTTTAAATAAGATATTTATATTATTTTTTGAGCGCACAAGCGATTGTCGAAAGAGGAACGTCCCATCTGTCGCTTCTACAGTGTTTTGCTAAGTTGCCTAATTCGACCCGGTACAGTTAACTACAGTGAAAAAATTCAAAAATTTATGCTATGTTCTTTCATCTTACGTATTTAATCTGTGCAAAAGCTAGCTATTGTTAAAAAAAAAAATAACCAATATAGGCAATTTTAATGTTATTTATGCTCATATTGGCTACAATTTTTTTTTAACTCATCTATAAAAATGAACAAAAACAGCCCCGACAATAATAATGTGATACTTTGACTAAATTCATTTAGCTTAAATTTTTATTACTTATAATATAAATACCAATATTCATTACATAATTTAGTGCAATACTACATTAGGTATACAATAATATCAGTTTAATTTTATAAATATTGCTATCCTATTTACTTATTCTATGTATTGGACGGAATGCCTGAGGGCCCCACATATATACAAATACCTTATATTCTAAAAAATTCTAATCTAATTTATAATTTTCCCTTATAATTATAATTGTAAGTAGTAAGGTAGTCCAATGTGTAAAAATATTTACTGCTATTTATTCTAGGTAGTTTAAAAAGGTGATACAAAGTTATATCTAGTAATACAGCTGACCAAATGGTTTCGTTGATGTGAAAAGTGCAAATATACAGTCAGAGAAATGAAATTTTCATCATCTTGAAGTCGATTGTCACTTGCGCGTTATGAAGTAACAAGTTCTTTTGGTCTATGAGACGATACCTCAAATTTCTGATTTAAGCAAACGCTTCAAATGAAGTTGAATATTTCAAAACCTCAGACTTTAACCTAAAAATATGCCCAAGTTGGTTAGAAACCTCCCGTCGCAATTAATTAAGTGATTAAGGGCGTTAATCACTTATATAATTTCGACGGATGCCAAGTTAAGAAAGTTGTCTGCAATTTTGCGATTTTATGATAGTTGCAGCAACTTACCTACTAAAAATTCATATTCTAAGACACGGTAAATCGTCTTTCAAGTGTCAAAAATTCAGACATAATAGATTTTCCTTTCAATAATATTCTAAAAAAAACTGCTTATTATTCGTTTATTATGAAATTATCAGAAAAAAAACGCAAGATTGTAGACTACTTTTTTACTTTGCATCCGAAGATTTTAACCCTAGTGAACGTTTAATTTACTGGCATTGATAGTCAAAAGTAAACTTACAATTTATTTTTCTGACTTAATTTCATTATTCTTTTTCGACCGTCTATTTCCGCTATAAGTCAAGTGCCATAAGGACCACTTAAAAATCGAGCATACAGGTGGAAACATACTTATCGACGTAAATCCGCAGTTAATTGGACGCCATTGTTAATGATCGTTCTTCCTCATCTTACCAGAATTTGAGAGCACACGCAAGTGTACTTATGAGCTTAAACATGCAAACTGATTAGCTTACAATGCATGAAGAGGCCCTTTAAATACGACAGAGTGGAGTTTCATTCTGCAATTGTTGCTAATGAAGTACGCCAATTAATTGCGGATTTATGCTCCACCGTATTTGGCAGTGGAATTCAAATTTTGAATGATCAGTTTGGAACACCAGGTGGCATTGGTTACATGTTTGGCACTTTTACAGTGAGCGATTTTTTGCAACGTCAGTGTGTTATTAAATGTATGTTTAGGTAAATGTAAGTCTACTAAATTCTATAGCTGTCGTGGGAATATGCTGACAGGAATTTTAGAATTAATCCTTAAAATTACTTACTTTAATTAAGTGCATTAATGCCGCAAGAGTTAATAGAAGTCTTAAGTAGAATTCCAGCTTTTTCTCTATCTTATTTACGTTTTTCACCATTTCTTAGACCTATACCAGATACATTAACTCGATAAAATTTAGTTTAACTAAAACTATAATTTCTACGTCTGTGATGTCCCCGAGAGTGCATTCAAAGTTACAATCGTATGCTTTGTGATTCTAAAATCACCCTGTATCTACGGGTCTAAGTACTTACATCAAACTTAACTGAAGCTAACCCTAAGTTATTCTAAAAATTGTAATCTACAAAACATGTGCAGTTTTCATCTAAATTCTAGTGGAATGTAAAGTATGGACGGTTTAAAATGACTTAATTACTTAAATTATCTAAAGATAGTCTACTGTTTTAAATACTTTTACCTTTCATTTCCTCCCTATATTTACTAATACTAAAATGTGATGCAAATCTAACTTATATCTACCAAATCTGTACGACAATTTTCAGACCTTGCGGGTGAGATGTTTTGGAAAGTTATTAATTTTACATAAATTATCTCCCAATCAGCAATCATATTAACTAAAGATTCAACCTGTCGAGTATTCAATGAAATTGTTAAGAGCATATCCCTTTTATGAAAATAGTTATTTAACTAAATCAAACTAAATAATAGGTACGTACTCCGATCGTTTGTGATACTGAGAAACACACGTACATAAGTAGCTTACGTTCTGAGAGATTAGAATGGAGCTAGGAGAGGGCACGTTTACTCGTATCTAGCTCGTGATCGAGCAAGTACTAGCTTGGAATAATCCTGTTCCCTGGTTGATGTACTTGCAGACATATATTGTAATAATGTAGCTGGCAAAAAGTAGTAAAGTGTGATTTCTGGCGTCAAAATGAGCCTCCAAGCTAGACCTGCGCTCAGAATCATAAATACGAGTAGCACTAATTCCTCTCATACGAGTACAAAAGGATAGTTTATGCACAAAGGCGAGCTTAACCCAGAATTTGGGTTTTCTTCCTACATGTACAAGGCTAACCCGCAGTGCGCCCAAACGGATTTGAAAAATATTTTCCTTAGGCTCGGTGAGTTCCTTACAAGTTTCAGTTGCAAAGCATTCCTCTGTGAAAATATTAAATAAGATAAGACACCTTTATCTATTGCCTGTCTACAATTTATTTTGTCATATTTCTTATGGAAAATAAATGGTGAAATTGTGATGTTGAATTAAATAACTTTTTTTTTCATAAGTACTTACCCACTTAAATAAATATATATCTATATACTATTCTATTGCGATTAAGTTATATTTATTTGATATTATTATTATACAAATCCCTCGTAAGTACCTACTTTGGTATTCCAAATTACATCTTAACTAATGCTACTTCCAAATCATGAAGAACCTAGTTGGCCACGTGGAAAAAAAAAAAAAAAAAAAAAAGTTTAAGCGAGATTCCTAAAGTACTATAGTATAGTCATAATTTTATCTCTTAATTCAATAGAAAATGAAAAGTCCTTATTTAAAAGCAGACGCCTCAACAATTACTGGGGGCGATTTATTTAGCAAACTACATCTGGTCCAGAATAAGGTGGGAAGACGAGGGATTAGGAGGCCAGGGGTCGCTCCAAATGTACAAGTTTGTACAAAAGAAAAAAAAACTCCACTTTCCAACACTAGTTCCTTAAAAAAACTATTTTTCTCATCTACAAATAAAATAACTACGCATTCGTGAACATCGATGACGAAGTTCCAATTTAAATAATAACTAATCATATTAACCTATAAAGCTATTTATAAGCTCTACGGACTGATCATCTACCGATATAAACAATTTAAAATTACTAAAGGACAATAACTTCGAATCTAAGATAAAAACAAAACATTATTACATCAAGAGATTACCCGATTGCTTTTAAATCCTATAACAGCACAAAAGCAAAGTATGTACAGAGACACGGATGATCAAAACTTATTAGTAAGATATGTGACCAAACTAGAAAGGGAAGACGATGGATTAGGAGGCCGAAAATCAGGTTCCTCCGACGGTGCAGTTCGGTGCAATCGTAAAATAACCTCCCCTACGCTTCCTTAAATCAATACACAAAAAAGGGACTTTAATCAAATATTAACTGTGTTCTGGTGAAAATAGTTTTGAAGACGAAGTTTAAATAATCCTTAGTTAACTATTTACAAAAAGCTAAAACCTTATTTGCAAATTAACTAAGATTTCATGAATAAATAGATGGAAAAGTCTTTCCATCTATGGTATACACGTCCTTTCTTATTTTGTAAGGTCTGACAAAGAAGGATAAAAACATTTACGAGGAATGTCGGTATGATACAATAGATAACATTCCCAAACAAACTGTAAGCATTTAAGAAGATGTTGGTGTAAATATAAAAAAAAAACTTAATGCAGGAATGTTACCAATCTGCCCCAAAGTTATTTTAAAGTAACGTACAAATATAATTAATATGCTTTCAAGACCGGGCTTACAGAGCGTTGTTAACAAAAGTCAAGCTTATATTGAATTATTTCGAAAAAGTAAGTTTAATTTCGAACACATAACCGACGTTTTATCCCTTTAAAAAGTTTCTACTATTTTTGTTAGACCTTACTTGAACTTACTATTGTTACACGAATAGAAACCGCGACAAAATTGCAACCGATCTCTAAAAATCAGAAGATGGTGATCATGATAGCACTTATAAAGAGAAGAAATTTGAAGAAACCAAAACTCTAACGAAAACCATTATTATACATATTCATAGTTGGACAAATCGACAAATACGTATTTAAGAATAACAAAAAGATGACAAGGAAATTATTACCAAATTGTTGTCACCAGAAACGGAAGAATGATACGAAAACCTAAGCTTTGATGATGCCTACATTTGTGACACCTGACTGACCGTGGACACTGTCACTATATTAAGTACGCGCTTATATTCCACGCGTTTCTGAAATTGTCTAGGATAAATTCCGATGAAAAGTGACAGATGTGGAACCACTCTAATTTAGACAGAATACTACAGTTGGTACAGACTGTAATTGTTTATTTTCCAAATTAAAAAATAAAAATAAACCAGTAGCCAGTTGTTTATGACGTAAGTTTTATTTTTGCAAAACTTACGACATGAACACCTGGCTAATCGGATAGTGACGATATGGTTATTTTTAATAACAAAATTTCTGAAGACAGTTATTTTTCGAAACCATCTTAGGGATCTTTTTGTTTATATTTTAAAGCTAATAAAACGAAAATTTAAGTAGCCAGACAAAACCAAAAGCAAGCAGTAGAAACTGTCTTGCAAAAGAACTAAAAGTACAATGGAAATAATAACCAACGGTTGTAACGGTTAGTAGATGTTAAATTTGATTCCTGAATGATCATAAAGTTAGACAAAGTTATTGTTTTATCAAATGCACTAGGGACTATCTACCCAGATCATTGAAAGAAATCATGCACCACCCAACGCTAATCTGTGACAGAATTATAGAACAATTGTTCAAGACAATAGGTAAATAAGTATCAGAATAAATAAAGACAGCAACAAGAAAATTTTGAGCCGGTTATTTCCTTGTTTGTGCCATTTGAATGTATTTCTAGCCTTGACGTGTCACTTATGGCACTGCTGCAGTAGAGTGATATGCCACAAACGTGACAAATGTAAATCAAACTTAAAACAGGTTCCAAGAGCTCTGATATTACATAAAGTAAATTTTCTTGATGATGATAATAAAGTAGTTGAAACAAGATATTAAAACAATGATTATGACGTCATTCAATTTTGTGATTTATGAAGCAAAAACAAAAAAGTCAAACTGGAAGATGAAATAACTGATCTAGATTACGACTAGTAGAATCCTGTTAGGAATTAATCCTAGCTACAAGCACAAACAGTATAATTTTTGCTTTCTTAAGAGACTATTACCGAAACCTATAAATTGAAGAACTAAGGTAGGAAGACCATGGATTCGGGGGCCATGAAGGCAATTCCCATTTCGCCAATATGTGCAAAGCTAATATCATCGTAGAATTAAGGTTATAAACACAACTACAGGGTGGGAAGACAATGGATCAGGAGGCCATGGGCTCGCTCCGACAGTGCAAGTTTGTGCAATCGTAAAATAAGCTCCAGTTCCCTTCACCATCAAATAAGAACGAGACAAAAATTAAATAACCGTGTACTTGTGAAAATTATACCGATGATGATGCACCAGCGAGGCTTAACTCAACTTACCTACTTTTTTTTGGACTTTTTTAATATTTTTTTGTTTTTCGTGCGTCATACTAATCTAAATCTATCCCAAGTGCTTTAAAATAGTGACTTAAATTTACCTTAGTTATTTAATGATACTCGTATGCTCCACTGATACATCATCAAATGATAAGGATTATATACTAAATAAAAAGATATAATTTTACTTATAAATAAATGAGTAATAAAAAAGTAGGGTCAGAAAAATTTAGTAGTTATGGTAAAAAAAAAAAAGTTGAAATGATGTGGAAAAAAGTCTTGAAGAAACCAAAAATAAATAATTAACCGTTAAAAGAACAAAATCTTATTTTTAAAGTCCAAATAGTAAAACAATAACAGAACATGATGACTACGCTACTCACATCTACGAATGTAATATTAATATAGAAGTATATTATTTCATTTAAAAGCAATCGACACAACACACAACTTAATGCCATACCTATTTATTATTTTAATATTATAATAATAATATCATAATTAATTATAGATAAGTTAAAAGTAGAGAACTCAAGGATTCGGAAGACGACGTCTTAGCTTTTTTACCGTTGAATAAATATTTAAAATAATTGTCATCTCTTGAGATTCAAATCAACGATGAAATATCAACGGAACTTTATATAAACTTATGCAATGTTAGTCAGAAACGTGTATTTTAAAAAAAAATTACAAAAAACTGTAAAAAAGTGAAATCAAGAAACAAAAATTTAAGACGTTGGTATTTTTTTTCAATACACTTACTCGAAAACTGCCTCTTATCGCACTACAATTACGTTCAACATGTATATCACCCGCGTGCTTTTTTTAAAGTTATCACACCAAGCGCATTTTTCACTCCTATTTCGTCACGGTCAAGGTGATTATATTTTTTTAAGCAAAGAGGCGGATATTTTTAAAGTTTTAATATTTAATGAAAATTTAAATTGTGTTTTTATAATATAATAAATAAACATGATTACTTACACAATAATTTATTATTACCGACAAATTAACATTTGTCGGCGTACTAAATTCAAAAATATTTGAGTTTCTATTTTTATTAATATTAAGATGTATAACGGTTTGATACCTTTGCGTCTTCTTCAACCTTCAAAGATAAAAGGCGGGAAAAAAGTTTATTAACTATTATTGTCTAACCTATTTATTTGTGTTATTTGTGAAAAAAATGTTGAATTTAAGATTTGAAGAGAATTCTTTAGATGCTACGCCGCCGCAGCCAGATATTGTGATTGAGGTAAAAAAATACTTGCGATAGCCTTTTGCCATCTAAATCAAAACTAAAATGTCTGACAACTTTGAAAAAATTTCGTTAGTAAAAAATGAACAAAAATGCTTTGTAATTTTCAGAGAAAGTATTTCTTCGTAAGTGTATTGAAAAACTTCGTTTGATACACGTGCAAATTTGTCACTGTACCCCTCGGTTCTATAACACACTTCGTGAGAATTCCGCCTCAGTCGCAATGGCAAACTTTCTGCACTTGTATCAAAATGTACTATTGTGTTTTACTCACAAACAGTTGAAAAGCCTGTTTATTTTGGGAAACGGTCTGATTCAGTAGAAAAGCACAAAGCCTCTTTACTTTTTAATACGCTTTGGCCTCTTCGCAGAATCAGGTTTAGAATAGTTTCAGGTTAAGAAATTATATAAAATCTAGAAGTAGCAGTTTCTAGGAACAGAAAAACTGGAGAACAAAACTGTTTTGCTGCTGTAGATATACCACCGAATACTGACTAACAATTCATAATACCTACCTTTTATTGTGCTGTGCACACTACCTTACATTATCCTATCCTACTTCGTGCGTAATTTTGTGACTTAAATATAACACTACCTTATCTAATTATTTTAATTCTTTATCTTAAGTTATCGACTAGTTCCCTTGATACATCACCGAAACGTTTAAGAATAAAAAAAAAACTATAATATCTATGTGCGCATAACCAGGTACCTTCATGAATTTGAAGTAGCAATACAAACTATCGAAACCTTAATATCAAATACTATCAAATCGATCCTCGAAAATGAACTTTGATCGATAAATATGGTAATTAAATTTTCAGAGAATTGTTCTTGAAACCTTATTTAACCCCTCGCCAGCAGGAGTGTATTATTATTACGTAATTGATCGCTTTTTAAAAAATCACAAAGAAAAACTTTTTCTTATTTTTTTTGTAGAAAAAACGAAGATACAGAAACGAAAATTTTAGGTTGAATGAATTTCGTAAAACCGTGTGTACAATACAAAAGTCAGCGTTTTATCAAGGTCATTCAAACGTGTTTACAATCGGCGTTCAACGGGTAAATGAGTGTTTTTTAATTAATAATATTCTAATTAGTTTTTTTTTAAGATGCTTTGGAAAATGATGGTATATCAATGTTTTTGAAAACAAAAGAAAGTTAGTCTCTTCAAGTTAAGGTCACGTCAGTAAAAATGAACGTAGGTAAATACTCAATTAGGTTATGACAGAATGCAATTCAAATATCAACATAATGTGTAGTATATTACTAAAATCTCGATGATAGAAAGCTTAACCGTTGAATATTTAATTTGCATACATATCAATATCTAAATAGATCCCAATACTTATTATTTCAAAGTAGTTTTAAGTATAGTCGATGTTAAATATTTTCTCTAATATGGTACAATATTTCCATCTAAATAATTCTCGCAACATTATCTTACCTTCAAAAATCTTTGTTGTTGGTAGAATGTAGGTACCCAAAAACTTGTTTATTACTGTCGAGTTGATGAAACATACGCTGAATGTCGTCCATTGATTGGATAAGCCTACAAAAGGACAAACTGAGCCTCTCCTGAAACTTTTGTTCTTAGGAATAGTTTGTTAAGTACTTGTCTCTTTATGAACCTACACGTATGTATTTCTATAACATAAATCTTCTATCTAAGAGCGTCTGTAGAGAGGTCTCTATTCTCACTGAAACATTTCTTTTTTGTTTTAAAATCTATGCGTAGGTACTTATTTATAAAACCATACATTGTTAAAAAAAATCAAATACAAATACGTGCCTTTCTCAGGCTTAACTAAATAAAAAGGCACAAAAGGGAATGCTTTCGTTACTAAAAATAAACTAAACTTAAAAATTTATAAAATAGTTTTTCTAAATTAATTCAAGAACTGCTGAAAATTGCCTGTCATTTCATTCTACCAATAAAAGGCACATCAAAGACTTGTCTCATTTGAGTGTTTCTAGCCTATAACAAAATTCTTATACGTACATAATTATTAAGAAATTCGTAATCTCTTTCACTTTAAACATACGTCTTTTGGTGAGCTTATATGCGTCAATTAAATACATTTAAAGCGAACAATGAAAGCAGTACATAAATTCACTTCACAATAACAATATTAGTTATGTTATTATCGAGATTCGAGCCATTGCTTTCCTGTTTTAGAGGATCAATGTGACGTGAATGTGGATGTTGTCAAACATTATTGTGTTAATTCATAGATCGAAACAGCGTATTGTTGAGAATATGGATAGAGGGAGAAACTTATACTCCATCTGTTTAAGTACTTTACTATATGTAAACAATCTTCCGTGGCTTTTGTCGAAAAATTGCCTAAAAATGTTTACATTTAGCTATTTACCGAAACCAATGTTTGGTAATTAACTAAATTTAAATAATCTTTGTATATTTTCTATAATTTTTTTTTTATTATAAGACATATATTATCAAGATTTTTTACGTTTAGTTAACTACCTAAACAGACGGCGTATAGGAAGTACACACGGGATGGTTGAGGGATAACAGTGTTGTAAGTGTAGTTAGTCGCGAGCGCTGCAGTTGTGCTGAGCGCTTACACTTGGTGTACCGGCTTAAAGTTGCCAAGCTGTTCCTTATGGGTCTAGGTAGAGCGCAGCTGACGACCATACTCAACACAACCAAGAAACAAAACATCTCAACAATAACACTTACATGCTACCATAAAGTTAATTTACTCTTTAACAAAACGCAATCCATCACCAACAATAACGTAACATACACATTTAACATAACCCATAAATAAAAAACTACCTCAGCCATGCTGAACATTTATTTAACCCGAGTCGAACTCGAAAATATACAACATAATTATATTTAAATAATAATAATAAGCATTAGGTAGGTTTCCTAACTATATACATACTTGTAAGTCAACGTAAATAATAATATACATAGAATATTATAATAATATAATGTAATACAGAGAATCGTCAAACTCAATGAAAATGTTCTTCACAAAACATTGTCACGTTTTTTTAATCTATATAATAAAAGCGAAATACCACTCTCAGATTAATCACGAAATCTCGGAAACTATAACACCTACCACCTTAAAATTTCAGGCAGGTAGGTTCCTTATAGGGTGTAGACATCTGCTAAGAACGGATCTTACGAAACGCCCCTCCAAAAAAAAAAAAAACCCCTAAGGGGGTAAAACGGGGCTTGAAAGTTTATATAGAATAAACCGACTTTCACGCGGGAGAAGTCGCTGGCTGAAGCTATTTAATTATTTACAATTAAGCCTATGTATAGTGAAATAGCCCGAAGAATCACCAAAGTTCTTAAGTGACAGTAAACAGGGCACATTGCTCGTAGAACGGTTCGTCGATGGAGGTATTGAAGTGACGATCGCGTGCGGGAAGACGCAGTGTTGGAAGGCCTCCCACAGTGAACCGAAGACATGGGTCTTGAATATCACATGCATACGAGACGCACAGGATCAGTCATTGTGGCGACACTTGGGGAGGCGTATATCTCTTATGTGTAAATGTGAAATGATGATAATGCTGATTTTTACACCGGTATGGTACTTTTTTTTGTTAATTGATATAAACTTGTGCTTGACTGCAATCCCATCTGATGGTAAACTGTGATGCAATCGTTGATGGTTAAGTGCACTACTTTATTATGAGCCTATTCACTCTACCTAAACCTCAATAGAAACAAAAACCATTTGTATTTTTTAATTTGTTTTCCTGTGAGTAACTAGTAGGTTTCAACTGAAATTTGGCGTCAGTGCAAGACAGCATTACATAACATTATCAGTTCGAAAATATATCTCCATCCCGTCGAATCTATGTATTTCACTATGTGGTATTAATCAGGCTCATCAAAGGTTTGCTTTGCAATGAGCTACATTATTCGCTACGAACTAATGTTCGTAATGGAATATTGGACATTCCTGTTTCCCAGCAATGTTTTGTGAAAATACATCAATCGAGTGTGACAGAAACCCGTTTGAATACAATCATATACACAAAATATATACGTGTGCAAAAATTATTGCTGAACGAATACACGTCTCAGATATAGTCGTAATTAATTAGGTTCTTAATTATCTTATAATTTACGGATACCCATGTGATGTCTATCAATTTTCTTTCTGTTTGTTTTTCGTGACAGAAAGATGTAACATAGTTGCGGTGAGGTTGCCAACATACGAGCCGGGTTATAAAAAATCTCATTCCTACTCATTAGAAACTGATTTTAAAGATTCTTAAAAAAAAATGTATTTTTAAATAAAACGAGTATATCATTTGAATATGTTTTAAAGATGTGTGGAAAGCAATGTTTTGTAACTTCTGGATTTATCTGTTGAGATAAGGGCCAACTTCATTTTAATTGTATGATTTGAGAGGGAAAAGTAGTTTCATGTTTTCTTTAATAAACATGAAAAATAATAACACCTGCGATACTCATCATATGGATACCTTCATACCTTCTCAGCTATTTTCTAGGTGTATAGTGATGTAAAATAGAATTTTCAAACTAATGTGAATATTGTGATGATTTTTATTACTACATACATAACATCTGATTCGACGATTATTATTTCCGTAATAAGTACCTGCAAAATATTCCATAAAATCATTTAAATACTCATGTAAACTAACACATAATTATCTTCCTACATATTTACATAATTTTAGCTGCACCTAAAGGGCCTGAGAACGTACTTCTTTCATAAGTAGTATCATTGTTAGGGTCTAGACTTGGGCTCGCGCGCTATCGCCCGCGGTGCAGCCCGACGACTGACGAAGGTAGCCGACGGCGCCCGAACAATAATTTTAATTTAAAACTATGTTGTTATCCTTACGTCATCCTTAAAGATGCTTATAATTTAATTATTGGTCTATACATATTAAACCTAATATAATATTTTAAATATTATAAGCCTTTCGTTCAAACACTTACCTAAAAAATTTATAAATCGTTGAACGTAATAGTTAAATTCGATACATCGATTTTATTTTTCTGTATAGTATCAGAAATACTCCAAAAATAAAAAATAAATGGATCGAAACTTACTCTACGTTATAAACTCGATATTCATAGGTGAAACTATTGATTTCAAATGTGCGCTTTAATAAAATTTATAATTGTCAGATATTCCCACTGCAGTAAGTATTAGATACTAGATCTAACCGAAATGTGTAACTTACTAAAATGTATGTGGAATGTGAACCACTATGAAAATCCATCAATCAAGAGTGATATGTATTTGAGATATGCTCTTTTTCCACAAGATAAAACTATGACAGTAATGCATTCTAGTCGAAATAACAAATGCATCAGCCTCCATCAAATCCTTTCCAGTTACCTGTTTGGTTATTTTATAAGTCGGAAACATTGTGATGTTGTAAAATTGTTTGGAGGAAGCCGGATGCTGTTGCAATAAAATGGCAGATTTAGCATTCTGAAGTGACAGTACTGACGTTACCGGAGACCTCTATAAACCTGATGGTTTGTCCGCCGAAGCTAACAGCCGGCCCTCAGAACTTGTGGCTCGGGGCTGGCTGTTCCGGAGGGGTTACATTCATCCCCATGTTATCGTAAGAGAAGTCTAGAGTAGTATCTTCAGCTGGGTGTCGATTGCTGAGTGCTGTGCTGATGGTCTTCGGCGTTGTCGCGCCCTGACTCTTCTCAGTCTGTGAGGTCCTGGTCTCCAGGTCTCTCGCGTTTAGGGGCTGTTGTGGTCGTTTCGCTGGTTCGGGGTTCCGTATCTCGAGTTTGAGTTCGTGCTTAGGTTTGGGCATCTCCGCGTGAGGGTTGTGATGGGTCAGGTCGTTTGGGTACTGCTTCACTCGGTTCTGGAAAGTGTTGAAGTTTTATCAATATCAATTTTATAAATATTCTTCACAGATTTACTTTTGATTCGTGTTAAAATTTAACAATTTTTTTTACCTTTTATTACAGACCTCTATATAAACTTTTATTTGATTTTGATTGAATTAAATTTACATTCAGATGTATTGTACACAATACAATGCCAATTTTTATCAATGTTTGAAAAATAGGTCCTTAACTATTTGTATTAATATTTTTTTACATATCGCTACGAATGTTACATGTTGTATGTATGTTTGTTTCATGTATACACATATATTATATTATATAAGAAAATAATGTTGAACGCATCAAGTAGGTAGGTACTTATGTGTTTACGCGTATTTTATTATGCGTAGTGTGTCTTACATTTGTGTATTTTACTGTTAAAAAAACTCACTGTGTTCCTGGAAGGCAAACAGCAACTAAAGGAACCGGTGAGTTTTAGTCAGTAAAAGTCTGGCACTCCCTCTCGCTCCACCTAGAGCGGGAGGAGTTATTTGAACCTCAAAAAAAAAATGTGTATGTTTGTTGCATTCGTGTATTACAATCACTATATTTACCTTAGCCGGCTGAAACTTTTGTTTGATGTATCGCCAAGAGAACTTTCCTCGGCAGACGACGATGAGAACTAGCACCAGGATGGCCAGGGCTACCGCGCTGATGATGAGGGCAGTCTGCGCTTGTCGCTGCACACCTTCGAAAGCATAACCTTTGTCAACCACCAATCACCAATATTTCTACAATGTAAATTAATCCGGCTCAGTGGGAGTAGATTTTTGGTTTGTAGAAACTGAAAGTTGCAATCGCGCAACGCAAGCGAATCATTCGCAGTAATTCTGCATTTATTTAGCAATGATTCTCACATAGATATTCGCTTTAAGCTTTAAATTCACCTCTCACCAGTTAGTGGAATGGTAATCATAGAAATAGAGTACGACACGTAATGCGTAACCTAGCATAAACATTGATGATGTCTAAAGCTAGAAAAATCTTTTTCAACATTCTAAAATCAATAAACAAGTGCGCTTAACAACAAAGGAAATAAGGTAAAAAATAGCACAATTCACAAGTTCACAACTAAAGCAAGGCAACATTTGCAGACAACGCTTTACGTTGTCAATGAAGAATTATTTAGGTACAGGGCACTGTGGGGACTTAGTAACCTTGCTTGCTCCAGCCATTAGACGTCTACCGTACTAAACATATAATTCATATGAAAAGTTTAAAGCAGGGACGCTATGAATAGGAAATTTCGGATCTAAATACGGATATAGAAATAATGTTATTCTGGTTTCAGATATAGTTACCTTATATTAAACTATTTTGGATTATCTCCTAGTTTCGGCTAGGCATTTCGGCATATTAAAATTATAATACTAAAATATACATAGCAAGATTTGACTTTTACGAGTATTTTTAGTCAAATTCCTATTTTGACCTGTCATTTAGACTTTAGCTTTATCCGAAGTTATCCGGAACTTTTATATCCGTTTTGGATATTTTTATTTCGGATTTCCAACAGTTCCGGATACGTTTACGAAGCTCCATAACATCCCTGGCTTGAAGCTTCAGATACCAGCTGTACCGCTATGGCAGGTGGAATAAACTGATATCAGGAACATAGTTTGTTCGCTAGCTTTCGTTGCATAGCTAGATATATTAGAGAGTTACCTTTATGCTACCGAAAGGCTAGCAAATAAAAAGTTAAACAGCAGTATATTTTTACACAAATATGTGACTTTAAAATGATAGGAGAAAATTACTTCTACGCATTGATATTTCTGGCTAGTCCAAAGTAGATACGCATATATGTTTGCGCCAGCAAAACCGTAGACTTAGCTATATTAATATTGTCAACAGCAGTTGACATCGCAGGATTATTAAGAAAGCTAATATTAACTCGAGTTTTAGGATTAAAATGTAGATCGTAAGTTTATTCAACGTTCGCAGTAAACAATTCTCCAGTCCAATTAAGGTTGAAACCCTGAATATTCGCAGCGCAATTTCTACAAGTTACAAAATCTAACAATATCTTGCAACGGATAAAGCTGTTCTAGAGACAGAATGTCAAAATAATTTTATTAAATGATAAATGACACAAATAGGTTTTACAAAAATAATTTTACAAGTCAATTTAAACTAGATGAGGCTGATGTTTACTAGTTAACTACCGAAACACCGAAACTAACTGGAAAGTCAGTCTCTTTTAAAGTCCATACAGCAAGCATGTAAGTCAAATGTTATGAGAACCATGCAGATTAGTGTGATGTTCTTTTGAGGAAAGAACCACAAAGATTTGAAAATACCTGACTATAGTTTTTTCAGTAGTACTGTCGATAGGTAGCTGGGATACTTTCCCCTTCAACCTGTCAACTAGATAGCTCGTTCAAAACAAACTCATGAACGTACTAAGAAGTCAACTGTGTTACATAATTCTTTTTAACACTTGCGCTATAAGCTTACAATGAAAAAGAATATTAACAGTACAGTGGATAGATAAATATTTTACATAAATACCAAATAATTAGGCCAACTGTACTATATGAGTTGTTCGTGAGCTCAATAGAGTGTCGACTAGGGTTGTAACGAAAGCCATCTTACCGGAGGCGGAGGTGAAATTGCATGTGGAAAAAATAGTAATTTATCGTTCATAGTAGTCAAAAAAAATTAAATACGCACTTTTGTACACAAACTTAATATCATTACAATTATTAGACAATTGATATACAAAGGCGAGCTTAACTGAACAGTGAGTTTTTTGCCAGTAAACCTTTAAGTGACAGAGAGAGATCACATTCGAGGGTAGAACCCAGTGTACAATATAATCCTACATAAATAAGTCATATATAAAAAAAAAACATATATATTCATTGTACACTTAAACATATAAGTATACTAGTTTACTGTTCAAAGATTATGACTAAAATAAAACTCCGTTATAACTCCGCATAAATTTTCGCAGTATTTCCGAAGTAACGGAAGCGAAGTTCCGTTACAACTCAAATGTCGACTTGTTACCTCTCTATTGGTCAGCAAATGAACATTCATATAATATAAACTACACACACCATTATTACAATCTTGTTCAATAAAAGAAAAAGTTTAAATGTATTGCAAGACAAATATTTATTTTTAATGCCACTAGAACTAATGTTACGTATTGATTCTAAATCTATGAGTGAGTCGACTATTTCTTTGATGCCATTTTGATTGAAGGGTAATAGGGTATTGATAACACTTCAATATATAATAAAATACTAAGTATAATTTATAGGTACTTGTATGTTGGTAGCACAACGACGTATTTAAGTAGAGGACCGGCTGCGTTGTTCGACCAGTATATCACAGTTCTGTTACCTAGAATAGATAAAAAAGTACTGCATCTGTCATTAAATGGCGTCAAACTCATTAACCCCTGTTGCCAGCTTGATAAGTTAATGAAGTAACATTAAGTACTCTTTCGTGTACTTTCATTCGATACCCATAATATTAAATCCCAGTGCATTTATTTCTTTTTCATTTTTATTAAATGATATTTATTTTGCAAGTAGGTTTTAAAAAACACTTTTACACGTCAATATTTTTTTTTTTCGTCAATTTAAACTAGATGAGGCCGGAGTTTCCTAGCTGACTACTTACCCTGAAAAGAAACACCGAAACAAACTCAGGGGTCAAAATCTCTTTTAAAGTCCATACAGTAAATAAGTATTCCATGCAGATTCGTCTGAAATGGTCTTTTGAAGATAGATCCATACAGATTTGAGTGGACCCCATGAGTGGACCTGTCCAGTGAGCGCAAGCATTTGTCAGTATTCGCAAAGCTCAACTCAGGACTAGCATAAAGCTAAACATATTAAAAAAAACAATTGTCTCAATGAGGTTTCTCTCTTTTAAAATATCTAAAGTAAAAGTCAAACATATTCGCAAGGCAAACAAAAAAGACATGGCCAACATCGCAAAAGCATAAACATCAGAACAAAGGACATCTAGAAAAAAGATAAAAAAATAAATTTACCGCTCAGATCCCCAGGAGGGTGTGTGTCTTCGGACCTTCGGAGGTACCTCAGGTCGAGGAGGTAGCCTGTAAATAAACAAACATTTCTGTAAACAAGCGATTTTAAATAAATAATTTTTTGGAGTTAAGTCATTGGCATGCATTTTAATTTGAAAAGAGAAACTGTGTAAACTAGCTTTTTCTTCACTAATAAATACGACTGATTACACTAGTCGACAATTTTTTATTTTTTTAATGTAATAGATGACCATTTTTATTTTGTTTTATCTAAAGGTTCTTTAGTTCGAATTTGACGCTATAAATATTCCATCACGTCTAGTTTTCAGTGCAGTAAAGTTTCTTGAGAAAGTAAATATCTATTACCATAAAAGTAGTACAAAAATATATAATAATGGGCTACGGATAACGTATTTTTAATGTTTATTTTCCAAGTAATGATGTAACTACGTGTAAATATTTAAACTGTGTTGTAAACTTAAAAAAAAAAATATAGTTGCTCAGAGTTCTTATCTTGACATTCAAGATATCTAAAATAGTCAATATACACTTATTTAGTTTATTTAAGTCAATTTTTAGCATGTAATACAGATGAAAACGAATCAATAACCTAAAAAAAAATGGTCTGCTGATGTATTTTAGCAACGTTTTAAGTGCATTTTTATCTTTTTTAAGGTCAAAAATCAAATCAAATCTTTAAAAAGCAAATATAAAAACTCCAGTAGACACTCTATTGCCTTTTGGCTGTAAACTAGTGTTATACCTATATTGGAACACCTAAGCCCTGACGTTTCTGTGCGTTAATAAAAATAAAATATTTTGTTTAAAAATCTGTGATAATTTAGACAGATGTTCAGGTGAATTTAAAATGCAAAAAATACAGGTGGAACAGACAAGAGGCAGACCATCACGAGACGTCAGAAAAATCTTATGTAAAGTACTCAATCATGTAAGAGAACATAATGACGACAAACTTTTGGCTCGTAGACTAATGCTGTTGGGGTGTCGAGTGATGCTGTATAAAAACTTTATTGTTTTAAAAGACGAGTATTAATTACAAATGATCAGTTGACACTTTGCCCAACACTCCGACTCCGAGCATTCTCTTTGAACTTTTCAAGGGCGCGTTTTAGGCCAAAATCTAAGTAAACTTTGCCACGCATTTTTACGTTATATGAAATCGCGTAGCGTCGCGTGGATCTAATGTAACTCTGCAAGTCTAGCTTCCATATAAAATGTATGGAAACCGACGCGCATTTGGCGCGTCGGTGTTCGTTGGCCACGTCTGCGCAATGTAATTCTACGTTTAATTATACAGAAATCTAAGGCACTGAACTCACGACGCGGTTTTCTTCCGCGGCCGCCACGTCAGAGGAAACGGCTATTTTATTTTAAAATTCACGAGACGGTAGATTCACCGCCGCCGCCGCGACGGCTGCGATTTTTGACCGCGATCGATAGGACGCGGTCACCGCCAATCGAAAGCAGAGCGTGCGGGCAAAAACCGCCGAGGCGGCGGCGGTCGACCACGGTGCCGATGAGCGGACAAGACACACACACACACACACACCGCGGCAGTAAACCGCGTCGTGAAAATTGCTATATTTTTTTACATATATATATTTGCATTCTACAGAACCTGCGGGCTCGCAACCTTGGCAGCTGCGGGAAAAAACCGCTTCGTGAGTTCTCTCCCTTAGAATATAATTTAACTACATATCTTAATATCCTACTAACATTTTAACGTGAAAGTTTCTATGTGTGGATGCTTATTATTCTTTCAGAAACAGAAACTATTGAATAAATTTCGATGAAACAGGTAGATGTACACGGGTAGAGCGTGCCCTGAAATAGCACATAGGATACTTGTTGTCCCTGGAACGTGTTCTCTTGAGATAATTCCTAGTTACTACATGAAAATCAATTATTCTATACAATTTGATAAAAGAATTCGTTTAGAGTGATTTTGATTCTCGCACTAGGCACTCAAATTAAATAATGGGTGTACTAACCACCTCTCTGCTTTCCTCTAAGACAGAAGAGGCGTCTGGTTTGTCTAACCCAAATGCCGGTGAAACTTCCAGCTCAGTATTTAAAAACTGGAGTCAAATTTCGGAGAAAATCGAAGCCTACATAGTTCACATTTCAGTTTCGAAGGTAAGAACCTAAGCGGTGTACATTATTATTATATTATATCTAGCCTATACTATCCCACAGTTGGGCAAAGGCTGCCCTCCAGCCCTTCTTTTGTTCTCGGCTCTCAGCTACTTTTTGACTATTCCTAAGGTAGACATTTAAGTCGCAGCTCCAGCACCCATTCCCAATACGACAACGCTCTAATCATACAGTATGTATTTGTAATAGGTATTAAAATTAAAAATACTTTCATGCACAAAGCATAAAAACGAGATCTCAACCATAAAACTCATTTTCAATGGTTTCACAATAGAAAGGCATTAACGGTTTCTTTGCGACCAGATAAGAAAAAATTAGGGCCGTGTATTATGTTGACACAGGCGGGGTCGGGGAAAAAATGTCCCGAGCAAACAATTAGCAGGTCGGACTGCCGACAGGTGCTTGCCCGGGCCACACACACACCACCAGACATACACACACACAAATGCAACACACTTCACAAAACTATCAACTATTAAACGCTTAGCGAATACATTGTTTCACAACTCCCTGCTCTGGGCGGGTAAACACAAACTTAGCACCCTGTACTATAATAAATACATGTTACATAAATACACACGTCAATGAAACATTTTATTTTGTCCTTCTTCCAATACAAAGTACAGAAGTAAACACCTGTGGTAAACTAAAAAGCGATTACCTTTTATTTTCCACAATACAAGTTCGTTGAAAGCGCATACTTCACTTTGTTTACAGATGAACTAATTGAAAACACGCATTTAATAGCATCGCGACATATGCGACGAAAACAGATTACACTTGTTCAGTTATAAACAAGGAGCCACCTGTATAGCTCACCGACGATACTGCACACACACAAACATGCAATTGTATATGTGTGCGCAGCTTCACATGTGTGCGACCGTACCTGTCGGAATCAACGGAGCATGACTTTTATGGGTATTGTTACACCCCTTACCAATGATCCTACAACTGCATTCTATTCAGTCCGTTATAACTCGTAATGTGCGGAGAATAACGACCCAGTCGCAAAGGATCGGAAAACTTGGTACTGGCATGCACCTGATACTTTAAAATTGTACAAATGATATAAGCAGAGCGCGAAGCGTTCTGTGAAATGCTTCTAGTGATAAAAATTTAACATCTGTTTTTTCGATAGATGCAAATTTTATCTGGTTTAAAATCCATTGTTGCAGGGAACAATGCCTTTTAAATGATGGAAGAAGACATGCTTAAGCTATAGTTAAGTTTTTTTATAGGAAGCTCTAGAACTACTAAACCGGTTTTGAACATTCTTTCACCAATAAAGAACTTAATTATAATTATCTAAGTGATTTTGATTCTAATTAATAATATTTTCTACGCCAAAAATATTTGATGCCCAGCGAAATGGATATGGGTAAGCAAATAATTTGTTCTTATATTTTTTTATATCTTTTAGTTATCTTTTAGTTGTTTTAGTTTAATATGCTTTTAGGTAGTTACCTAAAAACATTTGCTTCATCTAGCTTAATTTACAAGCTAGGTGAACCAAATGGACCTGCATATTACTTAGGAACAACTTTAGCGTAAAACTATAAGCCTTCATAGAATTTGAAGCTAGCCTAATGTAGCGGTAATAGCCAATACTTCATGTGTGAGAGCAACTATAAGTAGCAAAGTAACAGTTAAATCCTTAGTTCTAGGGAACATTAAACGTAGTACTTATTATGTATTCTGTTTTAGAGAGTGCGGTGTACTTAGGAAACAAGAGAGTTCTATATTGTAAAGCATAAAGTATACTAAGGGCTTCTGTCAAGAAGTGTAGCTTCATAGACGCGTATTCGTCATTACGACGACACAACGGCACGATGCTGCCTTGACTGACTTCTTCGTCGACAGAGTATCATAGTTTTGTATGTAAACTTCATACAAGCGTACACCAAGCGTATAATGGCGGAAGGCCTAAGGATAAATGCATGCGGATTTGCTCCGCATGAAGAAAATTTCAAAAGCCAAAAAAACGCGTCCCTCGTGCATATTGCACGCACTACAATAAATACTTTTATGAAAAGGATTTGAGAGAAATGGTGGCCGAGTGAAAGCAGTGGTGACCGAGTGGAGAGAAGTGGTGGCCGAGTGGTAACAGCCCCGACTTATGAGTTGTAGGCCACGGGTTTAAACCCAGCCAGACGCATTACTTTGTGTAATTTATTTCAACACCACTGCTCTCAAAACGGTGAAGGAAAACATCGTGAGGAAACCGGCATGCCCTAGAACTAAAAATTCGAAGGCATGTAAATCCGCCAACCCACACTGGGCCCGCGTGGTGGATTACGGCCCATTCCCTCTTCTAGAGAGAAGAGCTGAGTCCCAGCAGTAGAAACATTATAAGGCTGATGCTATGCTATGCTATGCTTCATTTGCGGAGATTACGCATGGTAAGTAAATCCGCATGGGTGATGAAATCCTCACGATATTAAAAACACCCTTAGTAAGAAATTAAATTCTGTAAAAAAAAAACGTGATCCAATCTGGATATCGTATATTTCTACAATCCAGTTATCCATCTGATCTTTTTATTCGTTTATGTATACCGATATGATAATCGCTTCAATGCTAACAGGAATACACTATATCCTGGTTTGTATTGTAAATTGAGAAGGCGGCAATAATATTTCACAATTAAGCTTTTTAATGAGTTTTACTTATTAGCGAGGGTAAAAAGAAGATCGTTATTCCTCGGCAGCTGGGGTTTATACCCAGCTCGGAGAAGCAGACTAATAAATGATAGTGGACAGGCTAGAATTGGAAGTTTTATAGCAAACTGAATAATATAGAGTTACAGAGGTTCGTGTAGGTATGCAATAAAGTAATATTATAGTGGAACTGAGAGAAATGTGAGACAGACACAGACATAATACCACTGCAATATTTGAAATGACTTTAGAAATTCATTAAAATTACTACATCTTCCTAACTTTTTCTCATCTAAGTTAGGGTTTGGTTCCACGATTCAGGCCCTGTCTAGTGTGGTTTCACTGTTATTTTTGTAAATTGTAATTTGAGTTGCTAATAAAGTTATTATTATTATAATTAAACTAGATGCAGCTGTATCTGTAACCGATGATGTGGTCAACGGTGGGTGCACGCTTGCCTAGAAGTAATCTATTCACTCCTAGATTGTACCTGACAAGAAAGACAGACTCCGGTATGGAATTCTAGTACTTAGCTGTGACGCACGATGAATATGTTTCCAAAACTTATTGTACGTATTGGTGGGATGTCAACAATCCATCCATCTTACATGGAGCAACTGTCAATTTAACCTCGAAAACCCAGTAACTGGGTGACATGACATCCTCATCAAAATTAGTGTTAGAATTACTGGGTTTTGACTGTCTGTAATGACTGTCAAGAATCTATATGACAATCGGGACCAAAAGCTTAACATGCTTTCCAAGGAATCTCGGTATGTTAAGATGGTCACCCATCCGTAGAACGACCTCGGTAAGCATTGTTTAAGCTTGTGGATCGACCCGTGAAGCAGTTATTATTTAGCCACACAACGGAAGACAAACCAACATAAAAAGCAAGGCTTATTGAAATAGATTTTCTAAGAACAACTAAGTACTTGATAATGGCGTAAAATACAGCCTTATTTTTGAGCAAAGATCTTGAAATCATGGTCTCTTTCTTATATATTCGTATAATAAACAGTACATTGGTTTAAAGTTTCGTTGTAGGCAAAGTTGTAGGTTTCCAAACAGAAACAATTTTCAAAAAAAATGCCGACTTTTATTTTAGCAACGAATATTTACAACAGCTGCCTACATTACTACTAACGAGTTGACACTATCAGTATCGCGTGTGACACCATCGTAAACAGTGTACTATGTTACGATGTCAAGACCAATCTCAACATAGATCGCAGTATCCGTAGGTACGTGTGTACTGTGTACACTTAGTTTTCTACAAGCATAGAACATCTGCACCATTACTGTGTTGCTGTATAAATGTGAAACCTCTCATAAGAGATGCTTGACCTGAAACCTACACATTCTTAACACAAGTGCAAGAGAGACAAAGCACAGCTAACCTGAGACAGCAACAACCGTAGGCGGTTTGCGGTCACGAAACCAGTTGTAAAGTTTATTGTTTAATGATAACAGACTTTATAACTAAGACGACTGAGTGAATAATCGATTGCTCACTCTTTAAGGCTTCTATTATTATTTGATCATATTAGTCATCTTTATAGCTCCAAGGATTTCCATCTGGTGGAAACGCGGCACTTTGTGAGAATGTTGGTCGTAGGCCAGATAACACGCGTTTCTACATGTCGTATGATGTATTATTATTTTGGTGTTGCCATACTCAAATTACTATAAATAGTTGGCAGTGTCACGGAAAGGCCGCTTGTAGAAAATTCACCGGGTACTGTGCAAGAATGCGTATCATACAAATTCTAACCACTTAACTGACTATAAAATTATATATACGAGTATCTACACTATTACTTTTTTAACATGACCTATTTTCATATTATATAATTCTTTCTTTTTAGAATATATATCAAACTCCATTCTCCGTGTTTCCATTAAAAAATGCGTAATCGAAAACTCTATTATTTATTCATCCCGTACATCAGGTTAACGGGCTAGTCTCCGCTAAGACTAACCCTAGTGGCAATTGTCGGAGAATCCGGTCGAAACGACTAAAGATAAATGATAATTATTTTGCAAATAGGTTTTAAAAAACACTTTTACACGTCAATTTTATCAACAATTTAAACTAGATAAGGCTGGTGTTTCCTAGCTGACTACCCTGAGAAGAAACACCGAAATAAACCCAGAGGACCAACAGACCAACCCACTAGACCAACAGGCCAGTCATTAAAAAGAAAAATACATGAAGAAAAAGAAGTCTACCTTGACACTCCTTGATGCAAAGTCCAGCATCGTAGTTATGGCTGGTCTTGTTGCAGGCGACGCTGCAGGGGGCGCAGCGGTTGGTGTCGGGCGAGCAGTACTCTTCGAGCTGGCAGGTCAGCTGGCCGCATCGGATGCCGTCCAGCGTCAGCTGCGCGGACGCGGCGCCAGCCACCGCAAGGAGGCATGCTAGTCTAGACATGGTTGATCTGCAAAGAAAGTCTCGGAGTGAGGAGTGGTTTCCTTAAAAAAAAATTGATTAGGAGCTGATTGCCAAGGTTGTAATTAATCATAACAATCATCGTAAAAAACTTAAAGGATTTGAGGAAATTGCTCTTCAGACGGTTGGACTGCTGTTATGTTTTTTATCAAATAATTATGTTAAAAAACATAAGCAGTGGGGTGAAATCTAGGTATAGTACCTGTAAATAAGTTGAACTCTTTACTATAGTTACACGAGCCCCTACTTCCATTCGGTTGACCGTCATGATGGTTAAACTCCTGTGACAAGGAAAAGTTATATTTCTTTTTCCATCTAAGGTCGACTAAAAGAAAATGCCTAAGATATTCAGTTCGCCTTTGCACAGTGATTCTTACAACTGCATAAAGTTTTAATCTATAATATGTACACCGAAAAATGTTATACTATTTATAACTCAATAACAGCTGAACCGATTTGGCTGAAAATTGATGGGAAGGTAGCTTATAACAGGAGACGGACATAGTATAATGTTTATTAAATTAATTAAAAAAGGACTACTAGAGTAGGTTAGAGTAGAATAAGTAGGGTGGAGTAGGGTAGAGCGGGAGTGAAGACGCAGCAAAAGCTAGTAAGTAAATAATAACGGCTTAATTTCAACAGAATCAACAGTCTTCAAATTAATCTATAAAGACTGTTGATTCTTTAGCACGATTTCCTTAGCAGAGAAAACGTAGAATTCTCCTCTTATATAAACTTCATTTACTTGCAGATTATATTGGCATAGTATTAGCATAAGTTATTTACCCCAGACTTGCATAGATAAGTGGGGTGGAGATGAGTCTAATGCATCTAATGCTAGAATAATAATTGGTATCGTACTACTGCTACTTCGGGCTGTGGGATTGTCCCCGTCTCTCACCCTTCTTTATAAAGAAGTAATTACTTGTTACTAAGTAATTTCTTATTTAGTCATTACTCGAAGCTAAAAATCTTCTATAAAAATATTAATTTTTCTTAAGTATAGAATACTAATTGTTACGTAAATAGTTACTTTTACTCAAGCAATTAGTTTTACTTGTTTATAAATACGTTTACGTGTTTGGCGGCTTGGGCGTTTTCATTAACGCTGCAGTGTGCCACCGATTTGATGAGGTCGGTCCAACATGTTGGAGAGCGTCCACGTGATCTCTTGCCCTCGACTTTCCCTTGCACCACCAATTGCTCCAGTGTCAGATTTACACTGGCCCAGAAATGCAAAAAGCAAAAGAACGAACACTGGTCGACTGTCCTTAGGTAAACTATCGGAAGTGAAAAAACTTAATTTACAGGAGAGCGATTTGAAATTTATTTTATGGATGCCTTTGTCATTTCGACTATTATCCTTATTTAAAGGCTACATATAATGTTGGATTTAAGAATCATTAGACAAAAATATTGTTTATCAAGCTAGCTGTAGTTTTTATTAAGCTTCAAACAGAAAAAAAAAAAACAAATTTTCAGATTCGAGAGTTTACAGTTGAGGTAGATTTGTCAGTAAATTTCTGATACTCCCTATCACACCATCTCTAGATGTTGCGATGCTCGCGAGAGGAGTTATTGAATGATTTATATAAATATATAAAAAGAGAAACTCAATAACTGACATATCAACGAACATCCGAAACTTTTTAATTTTTAATTGATTTAAACTATTGCTTGACTGCAATCCCAGGTGATGTTAATCAGTGATGCAATCGTTGATGGTGAGGCGCACTAGTTTATTAAGAGCCACTTGAGCCTTGAAGACACCTAAATTATAATCGGACGGGAAGACCGCAACAGGCAAACTGTTCCTATATTATTGTTCTATTATTGTGAAATTTTGCATAAGATTCCTTTTATAATAATAATAATAAATAATAACATTGTTTAGGCAGGTGCTATAGTTTTAACATAGTTCTTACTTAAAACTACAAAAACCATAGCCCTATTGTCTTTGTTTTCCATATGTCACAATAGCTTTCACCAACCGGGGGTTGTCCATGTATGCACTAGCATGGTGCGTACAGGGATTGTCGTTGGTATCACGTTCCATTAAAGGTATCTAAAGTGCCTCTGCGAGTTGGTTTCGGCTCCTCATACGCCTTCCAAAGGACTTCAGGGTTCCGTGGTATATTGACATGTATACAAATGATAATAATAATCATTTATTTTTAGACATCTTGACCCATAAGTATATACCTTACAGACTAAAGTAAATACAGTTTATGACGTAGTTTTACGACGCAGGCGAACACTAAGAGAGGATAAACCAAAATTAACCCCCTAAGGGGATAGAACGGGGTCCAAATTTTTTTATGGAGAAACCTACTTTCAAGCGGGCAATAAAAAAAAAATTAAAAAATCTCAATAAAAAAAACTGGCGCTATACATTTGTATTGAATTATTATTTGCAAAATCATTCAAAGATGTTTGAAGGAAAACTGTTTGTTGGCACAGTGCATTTTTCCTTCCATATCTTGTTTAGTAAACAAACTTGGTACGAAAACGATTTCTCGTTTCCAAACATACTTTAAATCGGGCTGTTGCAAACTAGGTACGTGTTTTCTACATCAAAACTGACTAAATCTCAAAATCGTCGGTATGACAGGCAAAGAAGCACCAAAGAAGGAACGGGGTAGATTTTAGTCTGTAAGAGTCTGACACTATCTCCCGCTCCGCACAAAGGCGGGATTTGTCATTGATTTTAGCTAACATAAAAAAAAAAACTACGTACAGTATTCTCTATACCATAATTGGAAATTATAAACTACAAGTTAACACTAGAAGATAAACGTGTGTAGAAAAGGGAGAGGGAAGCCTTCGCCCAGTAGTGGAACATATTAAGCTAACAACAACATGTAAAACAAAATCTTTTTTTCCTTTAATCAAAATGAAAGTAATATTATATGGTTATTAAATTAAATAGCAGCTGATAGCATTAATCTTCTTACATATAAAAATTAATAGCTGTTCGTTAGTCTCGCTAAAACTCGAGAACGGCAGAACTGATTTGGCTAATTTTGGCCTTGAAATATTCGTAATATCCCAAGAAAGGTTTAAACGGTGAGAAAAAATTAAAAATTCACGAATAAAAATCCTATTAGATGGCACGAAGTTTGCCGTATCAACTAGTTTCAAATATTTCTGTGAGGAAGAATCAGGGGTGCTGCTTTTTTTGGTGGAACGTAACCCGTCAAGTCCGTGATCTCACATTTCACCTTTTTTCTATCACTTGACAGTTTCCTCTTCTATATTTAAAAGGTTTCTAAAATTCATATCAGATTTTCAATACAATTTATTTTGTTAAACAAATAATAAGATGAGCGAAAAATCCAATTACACACTATGTAATATGTGAAGCATGTCTGTTACGTTCTCTCTCTTTCTTGAGGAAAGTGCGGAAGGGAGATAGAACACAGATTATGAAAAGTATCAAACAAAATAGAACGCGAACTGTTGGTATTCTATGCAGCCATTTCTAATACTAATTTCTACGCAGCAAGCTCAAATCAAATAATGATTTAAGTTTGTCAATATTCCAAATGAGAGAAGGGAACAGTAATAACACAATGTTTTATTTATTATTTTGAATAGTACGGCGATGGGGTAGCCTACCTAGAATCCTCCATGTCAGTAATTAAAACAACCATTGAAGCGCAGTAGGTAAATCAAATTTGCATCATGTTTACATTGCTCGGCAAGGCGGAATACACAGGGATATTTTATTCACTTTTTCGACGTTCAATCTGTGCCAAACATTCAGTTTTACAAATAAAATGACGACGCTTTTTATATGTATACATAATCTAAATAATATTCCACCACTTTCACACAACGCCATCTAGTGCCAAACTAAGCAGAGATTGTGCTCTGAGAACTAGAAAACTGAAAAACATACTTATATATTTTAAAAGGCATACGTATTATAGTTAAATTACACCCAGATACAGAACAAATAATAAAACTCACCACACAAACATTTGTCCAGGGTGAGAATCGAACACACGACTTCTAGCATAGCAGTCAGGGGCGGCCCGGCTAACCGCCTGCCAGAGGGTCATGGCCATCCGGATGATCCGCGGATACCGTACGGTGTCCTGCGAAGCGGCGAGCCTCCTTGCTGGCCTACCACCGTGGGATTTGGAGGCAACAGTCCTTGCACACATGCATGACTTACGCGTGGAGATGCAACGTCGGGGCGAAACTCCGCTGCCGCGACAAGTCGCGGCATGGCGGACAGAGCTCCGGCGGGATCTCATGGTGAAATGGCGAGAGCGACTGTCGCAACCTCGTGCTGGGCACGCCACGATCGAGGCGGTAAGGCCCCTCTTTGAGGCGTGGCTGGAAAGGCCCCACGGCGTCGTCACCTTCCGTTTGGCGCAGGTGCTGACCGAACACGGCAAGTTCGGTCCGTACCTGTACAAGATTCGTGCGGAGACGACGCCCGGGTGTCGCCACTGTGCGGACCGCCCGGTGGACACGGTGGAGCACACAGTCGAGGTGTGCCCCGCTTGGGAAGAGCAGCGCCGTGTCCTCGTGGGGGCGATCGGCGGCGATCTCTCGCGCCGGGGCTTGGTTCAAGCCATGCTCCGGAGCGAGGAGGAGTGGCAGGCGGTCGCCTCCTTCTGCGAAGCAGTAATGCTAGTAAAGGAGGAGGCCGACCGCCTTAGGCAAAGGCGGACACGCCGCCGCCGCCGCCGGGTTTCCGATCCCAATTTCCGGCCACCGTAGGCGCGGGCTCGCGGACGGTGGGCAATGGGTAGCTCGCTGTCCGTCCGTCCGGTAACAGACCGGTCCGAGCTCAGGTCGTCTACGGCGCGCACCGTTCCCGCGCGCCTCAAGGAATTGTCAGCATACTGTAGGGGTCCAGCAGGGCCGAAGCCTACTGGGGCCAAAGGTTATGTGAGACTGTCACCAAAGGCCCCAGGATAAAGGCAAGGAATGGAAAGGTAGGTTTTTTAGTCAGTAAAAGTCTGACACTGTTTCCCGCCCCACCCAAGGGCGGGATTCGTCATTGGATGATTTTTACCTACCACAAAAAAAAAAAAAAAAAAAAAAACTATAGTAGGGGAGGCAAACATGCTAAAGCAGTTCAAATAAATGTAACAAAATTCAATTATATTATTTATCGTCAGAATTCAGAGTAGTATTATGTCGAACGTATGTTCCATCTAAATAGAGATCCGTCGAACAAGTGCATATAGAAGAAGGGTTCTGTCGAAGTAGTGTTCTTTGAAGGTATGTGTTGTCCAAGATTGCTAGTCGAATGTATGTTCTGTCGAAACAATGAGTAGTCGAACTGGTAATTTTCAAAATGATAGTTTTTAGGAAAATTCCCACCACCAGTTGGCGCCACTTAGCCGAAAGACCACTTATATTAGAAAACGTCTTAATGACATAAACGTCAATTTAACTAATGTCATTAACATAAGCGTTTTGACAGGTGCCTGGACCTGACGACTCAGTGCTGCCACCTAGTGATTATCATTTTCGAAAACCCTCATTGAGACCGTGTCGAAATTCAGAATGACACTCGCTAACTTTGTTGTTGAAGTGTTTTTTTTTTTCATATTTTCATAGTTTACCAGAGCTAAAATGATTTAATTCTGCAAATAAAAAAATTGCATTCACATTCTCTATGGACAACAAGATACCTCGTGGTAATATCGGTGTCAAATTTCCTGGCTTCTTACTTGTAACAGAACAAAATATTAAAATGTTAATCTTTAAGGACCGGTTATCGATGACTCATGGAGTACCTCGCCTGTACCAGTTGTTCGAAAAACGTATTTAAATATATAGTTGGTAAAGTAATTAAAAAAAAATACTTTGGTGTAAACTGGTATTTTTACGTCGCATCAAGTCGGTTATAACCGTTAACGCAATTACGTTTTGTTTAAAAAACGTTGACTAAAACTGGTATCATTATACCTACTTATAATAATTTTCCTTCCCATTTTATTTACACACAACAAGATTAATAATGTACGCTTTAAAACAATTAAAAAACTAACTTTAAGACAAGAGTATATTTTTATTTTATGTTAGGTAAAATCATCCAATGACAAATCCCGCCCTTGGGTGGAGCGGGAAATAGTGTCAGACCCTTACTGACTAAAAACCTATCCTGTTTCATTCATTGCCTTCGTTCCAGGGCCCCGGGTGACATTTTCACATAACCTCTGGCCCCAGAAGGCTTCGGCCCTGCTGGGCCCCTACAGTTTGCTAACAACTCCTTGAGGTGCGCGGGAACAGTGCGCGCCGTAAACGACTTAAGACAAGAGTGTATGGATTCTTTCCCATAAACGTGCTCCATTGTAGACCACATCATCGCTTACCATCAGGTGAGATATTCTCCGTTCTATGGGTGAGATAGTGATCAAACGCAAACTTCTCAATAATGATAAAAAAGAATGAAAGTTTTAACCCAATTTTAATCTTTATTATTTATCATTACATAATATAAAACAAAGTCGCTTCTCGCTGTCCGTACCTATGTATGCTTAGATCTTTAAAACTACGCAACGGATTCTGATCCGGTTTTTTTTTTTTAATAGATATAGTGATTCAAGAGGATGGTTTATATTTTTTTTCCCCAATTTTATTAAAGAGATTAATGTACAAACCCATAAAAGACAGCGTTGTGGAGGAGTATTTCGACGCCTAAGTGTACTGTGTTTTTGTATTATATGTACATACATAGGAAGGTTTTATTATAAATAGTTTAGTTAATATTTAAGGTTTATATGTGTAATATACTCGTATTTAATATATCACCATTGCACTCGTGCGAAGCTGGGGTGGGTCGCTAGCTACTAATATACTGATTTACCTAATTATCCGTAATCCGCAGGCATTACGCACGTACCACGTATCGTCAACGTCTCACGCATCATAAGCTATTTTTAAATACCAGTTGGAAAATAAATGGCAGTTATCCAATACCTACGTTTAGTTAAATGCTAACACATTCAGACAGCAACAAGAAGTAACAAACAAAAAAACTTTGTGCTTCTGAAATTCTTTAATAACAACTCCATTTTTTTTTTCATGTGGGAAATCATCGAGTTTCTTCTCTATTTTGCGATTCATTTTGCCCTTAACGTTCTAGCGCCACAGTAATTCTTTCAAACTACCCCGCAATAAATTCCCGCCTTATAATAAATCAATAAATAAACCGTTGCATAAACAATTGATACAATAGTTAAAAACCGTTAAGACACCGATAGAAAAAAATATAAATACTTAAAAGGACAGCGTACTTTCGCCGCATATTAAGTACGGTGAGTCATCCTCAGCCTTATGCTAATGCTAGGTAACCGACGCAACATATTTATGACGTTTTATTTCACTATTTCGCCCACAGGTACATATAAATAGCTAGGTAGGTACCTACGTCTTTGTACTGTTGACTCTGAGAAACCCTTATTTTTTATGCTTCTGCAGTTAGGCCGACTGTTAGATATCTTAGATAAAAAGAAGAATGTTTTGTTTTTTTATTTGTTACCAGTCGGATTAGATCTTTCTTTGGGATACCAAATTCATAGGGTATAGAAAGGGATATACACCGTTAAACTTTGGTCGTTTTAATCCCGCGGAGGGTCGATTCGGTACATGAAATACTATCGATTTGTGCGGCGCGCTCGAACCAGCCGGCCACCGTAAGCGCGGGCTTGCGGACGGCGTGCAATGGGTAGCACGCTTTCCGATCGTCCGGTAACCGGCCGGACCGAGCCCAAGTCGTCGACGGCGCGTACTGTTCCCGCGCGCCTCAAGGAGCTGTCAGCGAACCTTAGAGGCCCAGCCTGCTAACTGCAGGCAGGCAGGCTCGAAGCCTGCTGGGGTCAAGGTCCGTTTTCTGAGAGGAAGGCTCAGCCGCGGTATGATAGGCAACGAAGGAACGGGGTAGGTTTTTAGTCAGTAAGAGTCTGACACTATTTCCCGCTCCGCCCAAGGGCGGGAATTGTCACTGGATGATTTTACCTACCATAAAAAAACACCCGTGAGAAGCTGAGGCGGGCTGTTATGATGATATATAGTATGTATGTAATTATAACAACGGAAAGATCTTTTGAAGGAGAATCCTTGTTACTTACTCGACTTTTGCTGGCTTTTAGTCCTTTCGGAGTTGGTGACCTAAACGGGCAACTAGCAATTGCTGTTGCGTGCAACGTAAACTACTGAATATCCAACAGTAGCGTTAGTCGTAGGCATTTGTTTTGAAAGTGGAACGTGCCAGGCGTAAGTGGACGGTAGCACTAAAGAATTGATCACGTTTGACGGTGCGACACTCGTGCCTGCCCCAGAATGTGCACCGTCAGATATCTGACACGCGACCAAACGTGACAACACGGCAATATTGAAAAAAAATAAAATCCAGAGTACCGGCTACAGTACGCGGCAAATAAGTTGAACTAAAATAGCTGTGGTGGCCGAGTGGTAACGACCCCGACTTACGAGTTATTATAGGTCACGGATTCAAACCCAGCCAGGCGCATTACTTTGTGTAATTTATTTCATCACCACTGCTTTCAAAACAGTGAAGGAAAACATCGTGAGGAAACCGGAATTTCCTAGAATCAAAAATTCGAAGTCATGTGACATCCACCAACCCGCACTGGGCTCGCGTGGTGGATTACGGCCCAATCCCTCTCCTAGAGAGAAGGCTTGAGTCCCAACAGTGGGAACATTATAAAGCTGATGCTATGCTATGCTAAAATGGCCGTCGTTGTTATGGTTACGCACACCCGAAAATCTGTTACTAAGCGTACGTAATTAGAGACAAAATAGACAGACAATAGATGTGCGGATACAGGTGTCAACTTGGGGCTTGACAGTTTAAAGGTCGATCGCCATTTTAGTTAAACTTATGTGCCGCGTATCGTAACCCCGATCTAAAAGATGAATGAAAATATTTCATACCTGGCTCTCTGTCGTGCTTGTTAAAAGCACTCTGTATTTAAAACACTGAGTTGGTTTATATAACAGACTAAAAGCAGTTTTCTCGTTGTTTTTATGTCACTTCGTATTGTCAAAGCCTTATTCTTTTTCATTTTTATTAAAAGACTTATTGCTTTAAGAATATTTTAGAATGCTTTGCATTATTGTCTGACTGAAATGTTCAAAAGAAAAGTATAAAGCTATTTGTTTACAAAGACTAATACTAGGTAAAGCCTTTGATTATATACCTGGTCTTTACCTATGAAATTGACGTTTCTTAAAACGGTTACTTACTTTGAAGTGTTTTGACAATAATGCGAGTTTTCTTAGACTGCAAACAAAAATGGTCAACGATATTACAGAAAATACAAAACACAAAGAAACCAATAAATACCTAATTTCGAATCAAGAATAATGGCACGTACCTTTAATAAATTAATATAAAGTTTATTTGAACCACAGATTTGAACTTATAATTCCAAGTCAATCAAAGATAACACTACAAAGCAAGCCGTTTCAAAAAACGGCAATTTCATAGGTAAAGACCATAGAAATAAAAAAAAATAGGTAAAATACTCGCCCAACCACAATTGTAGTGACTGACACCCGTATTTATAAACAAGTAAAACTAAATACTTGAGTAAAGTAACTACTATTTTCATTCTATAGTTAAGAAATTTTATAATTTTGAATGCAAATTTCAAACGACAAGTAATGACTAAATAAGATTTAACTTAGTAACAAGTAAATACTTCTTTATAAATACGGGTGTGAGTGTTGATATGACATCAGAACAAAGGAATTGGGGCGTGGCCAACTCCAAGCGTTCACGAAACGATTGTAACTTGGCTAGGGGGGCTGGTGTCACCACATGGTGGTAGTCTGACCCGCTTGGTTGGTACTCGTGGAAGCCATCAGTGACAGCGACCCCTCACGTCCGGCTCTGGTTTTGACCATGGTCTACAGCGAGAGAGAATGGAAAGGAATAATGCGAGCGAAGGAGATTGCCATAACCATGAAGAAACTGACGTCCTCAAGTTTCAGCTGCTGTCATAGAAGATTTCCAGAGCGACGAACAACTGTGTAGCTCACCGTCTGGTAAGGACCGAGCCCTACTACCTACTCTGACGTAATATACATAATAAATACTTCTTATGAAGCCAATCATATAATATCCATATTTAAACTGATAATAAAACTGTTTGTTTAGTTTCGGTATTATTCACGAGTATTCCACCAGAGATTGTTCTACGCAGTACAAATGATTATAAACGACCTTTAATGTATGACTCATCAAATCACATGATTTTAGGAGTCTTGCGTCGTTTATAGATTTAATTTGAACATTGAGTTGGTACAACTACCCAAATATAGAATATAGCAAGTGAATTTCCATGACACATTATGATCAATAGCAATGCAACAAAGATTTTCATTTTTTTTAATTTATCATTTATACATAGAATACAGGATTATCTATGTTAAATAGCAACCAAAAATCACAAAGGCTTAAACTTGTGCTATCATGAATCTATCTCAATATAGAAACTACAAAATGAGTTTATTAAAATTATGTGTACGTTATTACAAAAATTCATATAATGATTAGGTCTTTAAATAACTAAAAAATCATCCCTGTATAATACTTAAGTAATATTGCTTAAGTTTACACTTGATATTTTTATGTGTATTTTTTTTTAATTCTGAGGGTAAGCTATAATTGATTTTATATTATTATTTATTAGTAGATGTAATAATATAATATATTTTCATATATACATACAATTGAGAGCAGTGGTGGCCGAGTGGTAAAGGCCCCAACTTACGACTAGTAGGTCGCGGGTTCAAACCCAGGCAGGTGCTTTAAGGTGCGTTGGAGTAAGATCGACGCTGGGTTAATAACAAATAAATTAAATATCGCACATCACATATTTAGCTATATTTTTAATGCTACCTATATTGCATGCCACGTTATAATGACGTGCCACCGCACAATATAGCTTGCATTCAAAAATCTAGCCAAATAAGTGGGATATTTGATTTATATGTTCTTACCCCAGCCTCGATCTTACCCCACCACACTTTACTTTGTGTAATTTATTTTACTACCACAAAACAGTGAAGGAAAACGTCGTGAGGAAACCGGCATGTCCTAGAACCAAAACTTTGCAGATATGTGACATCCAACCAACCCGCACTGGGCCAGTGTGGTGGATTGCAGCCCATTCCCTCTCCTAAAGAGGACGTCTGAGTCCCAGCAGTGGGAACATTATAAGGCTGATGCTATGCTATGCTATATACATATTATACATACAATATTTATGTAGATTTATATTGTACACTCATGTATAGTAGGATCCCTCCTTCTCGAATGTGGTCTCTCTCTGTCACTCAAAGGTTTGCAAAGAGAGTTAAGCTCGCCTTAGTACATGAACTGTTTAATCACTGTATACTGCACAATAAATAATTAAATTAGGAAACTGGCTTATGTAAAATAAAGTAAGATGAAGTGGTTAAAAATGGCGCAACTTTTAAGTAGTAACAGGGATATTTTAGAGAAGCGAAAGAAGAAAACAATTATAAATATGATGATCTCAAATAATCATGATAAATTCGACCGATTCGATTTTTTTAATGTTTGTTCGCGGATAATTCCGTCGTTTATGGACCAATTTCCATTTTTTTTTTTAAAACCATGATCAATATTTTACCGTATCTTCTTTATAAAAAAAAGAATATCTATGCCTATCTGACTTTGTGATAATATAGCATTGTTATTGGTAAAAGATTTTTTAAGCCCAATAGTTTTTGAATTCATTCATTAGAAATAAAAAAATACAAATCCTTCCTCTTTATAATACTAATATAGATAGTATAGATAACACAAAAAGTACAAACCAAAAAGAGAAAGGACAAACAAGCCTACCTGAGAAGAAGTATGAGTCATGTCGCAAAGTGTGAACCGTTAAGTACACAATGGCTACCTGCCCCAATACAAATGTTGCCTTCGTTGCCACTATACACCACATACCACCACACACTGTCCTCAAAATAAACCTTCAGGGAGGAAACAGAGGCTCAAACATTGTACACGATTCACTCATGAGTATTAACAAACGCATTTCAGTTCTGAATCACAATTTTGTTTAGTTTCTACATGTCGTTGCTAGGCAACCGACTTCAAATAGTCGACGCTTTTTTAATCCATATTGGAAAGCAGTGTGTTGTTGATCCACTGGTGAACTGAACGTATCACTGGTGGTGGATGACTCGTATTTCGGGATTAATGCCTATCGATATTGGCCTTTTTGGTAAAACGTACGTTATGTAACTATATAGCTCCACTGTCATTTTATTACCGTACCTTTGAATACCGTAATTAGAGACACAATAGAAAGACAATAGGTGGCGGACACCGGTGTCCTCTTAGGCCTTCACAGTTTAATCTACCGTGCAGATCCAACGCTGAACAGAATACGGTTTTAGCACAATTTTGTATGCCTGAAGGATTGTAGGAATACATTGGCCTTTTTAGGAAGAACTCCGTAAGCGGCACTTGGAGTTTTTTTACAGGATTTTTTTTCTCTTCGTTCATTTCGTACATACGTATATTAAATAAGAGTTCCAGAAAAAAAAAAAATTTTTTTAATTTTATCTTTACAAATCGATACTGTTTCATGTACCGGATCGACCCTCCACGGGATTAAAACGATTAAAATTGAGCCGCGTATATTCAGTAAGTTTGTAAAATGGATTTTTTGTGGTTTTTTCTTTATCAGGTGGTCCTGTAGAATCAGCATAGAAGTTGCAGAACTAATCGAAAAGCGAAATATGTATAAAAAGAAAGCGGTGTCGTCTCCAAGACTTCCCCTTTATATATTTATACGTATTTATTATATTATTATGTAAGTTTATTTTAACTATATGTTTATATATTTTTGTCCTCATTTTTTTTTGTGCGTCTTATTCCTCCGTCGTCTTTGGTTAACTAATAGATATAGCTTAAAGCCTACCTTGATGTATCATGAAGTATAAATCGATAAATAGTTACAGCCAGCTTTAAGTACACAGACCCAGCGGTTAATTATCAGATGTCTCTAATTTCGTTATAATTTTCTTTAAATATCGTAGCATATGATGATATGCATTTTTTTTTGTGAGCCACAGAGAAAGTAACGAGAAAATCGTATGAAATAGAAACAACTCAAACTCCACTAACCGGCAGAACCTTATAGGCTTTGCACTGTTGCAAAATAAAGTGAAGTAAAACTATAAATAAGGCTGGAAGTGAACTGACAAGCCAAGCTGTTTATTATTCACGCATCAGTCGCTCAAAAGTCACAGTCGAAGACCAAACCTTACAGTTGTAAAATTGGTTCCGAGAGCAAGGCGTGCCTAAATAAGATTGATTTGAGCGCTCTTCAGCCTTCACGTTGGAATTCTTGCTGGATATCTATGTAGCACTATATGGGAATATAAATACTAGACGCGCGCTAGGCATTGAGAAGGATTAACGGACTGGATTTGAAGCATCCGCTTGCAAATTTCTCAGTTCATCCATTGCAACGTCACTTGTAAAGATGCTTGTAGAATAAGTCAAGAAATTTTATAAAGTACAGATTTTCGTTTTGGAAACACATTCTAGAGGACAAAGGTGGTCGAGTGGTAACGGGCCCGAATTACGACTTGTAAGGATGTGGGTTCAAACCCAGCTAGGTGCATAACCTTGCGTAATTTATTTCTTCAACACTGTTATCTAAAAGAAGGAAAATCTCATGAGGAAACCGGTATGTCCTAGAATAAAAAAATCGAAGGCATGTGACTCGAAGTCGTCGACGGCGCGTACTGTTCCCGCGTGCCTCAAGGACTTGTCAGCAAACTCGTTTTTTTTTTAACATAGAATACCAACAAAATGTCATAACAGAATATACTCTTGAAGAAATACATTTCTTTTTTTAAACCTAACTAAGTACACTTAAAACACTTCTACACAACACTTCTTCACAACATTTCTTAAAAGATCAAATAATGTCAAACTGTACACAAAAGTTTGGTGACATTGCCATGTTGCATACTTTTATGTTGTAGCTGATTTAAAAAAAAAAAAAGTTAGCCATTATTGAAAAGGTTGTCTGGTAGATATCGCTATCAGCAATAAGACTGCCATTGTACCCATAGATTTAAGTTTAAGTATAGATTGTGTTACTTTTTTGGTGTACAATAAAGCTGTATTCAATTCTAAATATTATTTAAACTCATAGAGAACAACGAATTTATTCAACATATCTCACCTCTAAAATCTATAAGACCTTGGGGTAAAGAAAATATAGTGAGTTTATTTACTTGTACTTCTTGGGAAGTACAAGTAAATAAACTCACTATATTTTCTTTCAGACAAAATATGCAGATTTAAACCAGCTTTGGCCACAAGCTGGCAGTATTCCTGTCCCTAATCCTTTCCTTTGAATAGCCTTTGAAATATCTATTTTGTGTTCAAAAGATCCAAGCCAGGTGCTGGCATTGCCAAGGTTTCTGGGATCTTGATAATGCTTGGACATAACTTACAATGAGATTAGCTCAAAAGTAAATATGGATTAATACATTTTCTGCCAGCGCAATATAAAAACAAAACAGAAATTCCAATAAAAATATTGAAGTAGAATATTGGTTAACTTCTACTTAAGGGGATTACATCGCCCAAATCCAAAAAAACACCTAGGTTGTTTGAAGTTTCCTTATGTACGATTACCATATAAAAAATGAAGGGGATACTTAAGGACATTACTAATAAATTGTATTGATTACGTTTCTCAAAAAAATACCCTAACTCTAGAAAAAAAATCTGGTAAATAAGCCTTTTTTGAACATTAATTCCATATTTTCTCGAAAACGGCTCTATATTTATACATTAAATTTATACCAAAATATATGTTACGATAAATTGAATAACTTGTATTGATTTTTTTTCGAATTTCATTGAATATCGATAAGTAATCAAGCAAAAACTCGAATCAGTACTAACACCCCGCGCGCAGCACCCCCTGCAATGCCTGTTTAGAGGTCAATTCTTCTCTACTAATGTAGAGGTAAATTCTTGAAGGTCATTGAGCGATGTAATACCCTTAAGTATCCTATACATCCAATACAATACATATATCAAGCATTAAACCTGTCGACTAACTGAATGTAAAGATCATGATAACACATTTCTCAGGAGACTATGTGAAAAGGAATTAAAAGTCCCCTGACTTAAGGTTACACGTTCAACATTACCCAGGGTACCCAACCTAGCCCACTCCATGTCCTAAACATAAAAAATATGCATTAGAACGTTTCTGAAACTGAAACAATCACCTCTCAACATTAGACTGAGCTAAATTGTGACATAAATAAAATACCACTCACTGATTAATCACGAAATATCAGAAACTATACTATATCACCTACAAACTTAAAATTTGGCTGGTGATGTAGTGTAGACACTATATCCATCTGTTCTGTGGTGTAGGCATCCGCTAAGAACGGATTTTACGAAACTCCACGGAAAGGTAGGTTTTTAGTCAGTAAAAGTCTGACACTATTTCCCGCCCCACCCAAGGGCGGGATTTGTCATTGGATGATTTTACCTAGCAAAAAAAAAAAAAACCCTAAGGACGGGGGTTGGAAGTTTGTATATAGAAACCGACTTTCACGAAGACGAAGCCGCTGTCAGAAAATAGTAATTACACATATTTCGTTACTTAAGAGGATAATTAGATATCTACTACTATCTTGTGTTCAGTTTTATACAGTAGCTTATAGTAAATAACACTAACAGAAAATCTGTTTGTGAAAATAGCATCAAAATTGGATATTAGATGAAGCAGCGGCTTGAAGAAGAGTGGCGAGACCATCTCTGCTGTCTCTTTTGTACTTACCTTTCCATCATATCTGAAATATCAAAAATCTCAAATGATAGAAGGGGAATAAGAATCGTACAATTCATTCTATTCGCGATTTTGAAGAAATTATGTATGTGAAATAATATTTTATAATAGTAATATAATAATAATTTTTCACAACTATCACACAACACCGTCTAGTCCCAAGCTAAGCAGAGCTTGTGTTATGGGTACCAGACAGCTGATAAACATACTTATATATTTCTAAATACATACATATTATAGATAAATAACACCCACACACAGAACAAATGATCGTGCTCATAACACAAACATTTGTCCTGGGTGGGAATCGAACCCACGACCTCCGGCATAGCAGTCAGGACCACTAACCACTAGACCAACAGGCAAGTCAAGAAATATTTGTCTTTGAGTCGCCTGACCATTAAAAATTGCCGAATATTTAAGCTAATAAATAGGCTTAGTTTTAGGCGTGTGCCTCGGTATTTGGCTAAACGTGACACGATCGGTATGCAATGATCTAAGCGCGGATCACCTTGAGCCGGAGGCACGCGCGCCGCCGTGCATCCTACCTCCCAACGGAATTACTTCGTAAATATTATTCATTTGATGAGCATATATTAATACGCTAAAGCAGTTTAGAAAACGACTGAACTTTTTTTGAATGTAACTTACTGGCTAATTAATGAAAAAACTCATACGGACTTTCAGACTCGATCTGGAAAAATTTTGATTATTATCTGAACCTCAAATCGCCATATAAATTTTTTAAAAAAAACTAAGCACGTGCAAGTTTTCGACTTGAACTGTTTGTGTTAGCCGTTTCGCAGTCAAAATACTCCGATTTTGATACTTTTTCAAGAGTATTTTATTAAACTGTCTAGTACGTAATTTAACTGGTATTTTCAGCGTTAACCGTTATCTGTCATTGACGAACAACTCCGTAGTCGCACGTTTTTATCAAACAAGGTCGAGTAACAAGGCGCCGAGTCGCCGACCGTGGGCCAAGTTGGCGTGTTGCTCGAAAGAAAGCCACCGAGCAATCCAAGACGCCACGAAACACCCACACCACCTTATTGTTTCCTCCTCATTGGTATGCAACTAATACCTCCATGAGTGTTTCAAACCCGACACTATGTATGTCTCACAAACATATAAGACCCAAAGAAAAATCGACTCTATCTACATAAAATAAGATTCTTATCTGCACAATCAGGCAGAGAAACAAAAAGTGCAGTTGAGATTAGAGGACACTTGTACGTTATATAAGTACCTAGTAGGTATCGTTGAAACAAAGACGAGGTTATTGTTAGAATAAGGGATATGTATCGGTGATATATTATTCAAAAGATGCATGTGTTATCGATCTACGGTTTTCCCAAGACCTATGCATTTTATATTACCTTTACACAGCCTTAATTTTCTTCGCGGCCTCGGCCACTCATGGCATATTAGATTCATTTAAAATGCAATCAATACTCTGCGATAGTGTATGGTGTTTGAATAGGTAATGTCTTTCGGCAATATGTGTTTCTAACCTTGTCTGTATTGTAGATGCCTTATTCTCTTTACTTATTTTGTAGGAGAATGTTCTTTTCCCGGACGGGGTGTTAGGATCCAAAAACATAACTGCGATGCGACATCATATCGTAAAAATCTTCGCGGTTGCACGACGCATCGCAAGAACTTGCGAATTGATTCTCATTGCACATTGTAAGGTCACCCGAGGTCTTACCATGACGTGTTAAAATGTCAGTCATGCAAGCAAGAAAGAAGGATGGAGCTACTCTAATAGCTCCCATCCCTTTAACAGTTCAATTAAGGTTGTCAGATGGATCGTGGTGGGGCCTCTGAACCGATGCTTTGTCACACGAAATCGCATCGCAGCAATATGCATCGCAGGTTGTTGCGATTAGGCGTCGTATCGTATCGCATCACATTTTTATGTGATTACCCTTAGATAATAAACATGAGAGTTATAGTTTAATGGTTAGATGATGATGGTGAAATCTTGGGAGTTATCAGTTGTTGCGTACTATCTACAGCTCATTGTCCTCGATCAGATGACGTTTACCAAAAGAAATCAATTTCGTACATGCGTAAATTAATTCGAGTTAAAAAAATGTACTTTATTTTTCATTTTTATCTTTACAAATAGGGTTTCATGTACCAAATCGACCCTCCGCGGGATTAATACGACCAAAATTTAACTGTGTATACTCGTATCGAAAAAAGCGACACCACTCACTGATTAATCACGAAATTGCAGAAACTATAACACCTACAAACTTAAAAGGCAGGTAGATTTTTTAGAGTGTCTCATCTGCTAAGTATTTTTCCGCGGATTTTACGGAACTCCAACCTCTAAAGGGGTAAAACGGAGGTTGGAAGTTTGTATGGAAAAACCAAATTTCACACGGGCGAAGCCACTGGCAGAAGCTAGTATTACAATAAATCTATACTACTATTATAAACTAGCTGTGCCCGCAACTTCGTTCGCATGAACGACGAAACTTATCAATGAGTTTTTTGTGGAAAGTGCTATTTGTGTAGAACGTTATCTATCGAGCATACTTACCGGTATTAATACGAGTATTTCTGTCTCGGCGCGGGCCCTTTGTGGCTAATTACAATAGAAACGGGTGACGTAACCTGCGACAAACTTATTATTTGCGGTTGGTACAGTAATCGGGCTTAGGGATCGAGTTTGTTTTTTTATTGTATATACTTTTCCGAGATAAAAAGTACCCAGTGTGGTGCCCAGGATATTAAAGAATAATTATACCAAGTTTCATCGTAATCGAACTGGTAGTTTTTGCGTGATCCCTGAACAAACAGACAGACAGACAAACATTTCTTTAATCACATTTTTGGGTTCGGTGTCGGTCTAGTAACACCCCCTGCCATTTATTTTTTTGATATTTTCAATGTACAGAATTTTTAGTTCTACAGATTTATTATAACTATATTGTAGATAGAAAATATTCGTATTTGTAACGAAGAAACTCAACATCTACTAGTCCGAAATAAACAGTTCTTTCACCAGTAGAATTCTACTTGTTCTCGCGTGCAAAGCCGCTGATAGAAGCTAGTGAGGGATATTCTTTAAGGGAGCATAGAACCTATTTGCGTAACAAAAATCAACCTTTCTTATGCGACCGATTCTGATATCAGGGCTATCTGTTTTCTGAGTGGTTCGTTTCAGTGTTCCCGGTAGGGACGTGCCATCCGTCACCCGTGTTCACACGTCTCAGGGAAATCGGAATCAGTGTCAAAATGTTTAAACTTACCATCACACTTTAACTCTTTTGCTATTTTATACCATATTATATTTTTATTCTTAGAATTCAAATAATGTGGATTAGAAAGATGGTAAAGTATATTATTCTGACGTACAAGTTCTATCAACCTTTCTGTGTTCATGTTGTCGTCAACGTACCTAGATAAAAATCGGATAGCACGATCGGTGCGTCCGTGCCTCCGAGCGCGCTCCGGGACACTGACGATCCGGATGCCCCTGACACAAAGCTATATGAACGAGTTCGTCCCAGACGGAACACGGCCGGGCCGGGTACCCGTAAATGTGTGGATAGCGCTAAGCAAAAAATCTGCTTTTCCCTACATTTTAATCGCGTATGTTCCGTATATTTAAATCGAGTACTTAGTTTTTATATAAATATAGATTTCACCATCATCATCTAACCATTAAACTATAACTCTCATGTTTATTATCTAAGGGTAATCACATAAAAATGTGATGCGATACGATACGACGCCTAATCGCAACAACCTGCGATGCATATTGCTGCGATGCGATTTCGTGTGACAAAGCATCGGTTCAGAGGCCCCACCACGATCCATCTGACAATCTTAATTGAACTGTTAAAGGGATGGGAGCTATTAGAGTAGCTCCATCCTTCTTTCTTGCTTGCATGACTGACATTTTAACACGTCATGGTAAGACCTCGGGTGACCTTACAATGTGCAATGAGAATCAATTCGCAAGTTCTTGCGATGCGTCGTGCGACCGCGAAGTTTTTTACGATATGATGTCGCATCGCAGTTATGTGTTTGGATCCTAACACCCCGTCCAGGAAAAGAACATTCTCCTACAAAATAAGCAAAAAGAATAAGGCATCCACAATACAGACAAGGTTACAAAACACATATTGCCGAAAGGCATTACCTATTCAAACACCATACACTATCGCAGAGTATTGATTGCATTTTAAATGAATCTAATATGCCATGAGTGGCCGAGGCCGCGAAGAAAATTAAGGCTGTGTAAAGGTAATATAAAATGCACAGGTCTTGGGAAAACCGTAGATCGATAACACATGCATCTTTTGAATAATATATCACCGATACATATCCCTTATTCTAACAATAACCTCGTCTTTGTTTCAACGATACCTTCTAGGTACTTATATAACGTACAAGTGTCCTCTAATCTCAACTGCACTTTTTGTTTCTCTGCATGATTGCGCAGATAAGAATCTTATTTTATGTAGGTAGAGTCGATTTTTGTTTGAGTCTTATAGGTATGTTTGTGAGACATACATAGTGTCGGGTTTTGGAATTAATTTACGCATGTACGAAATTGATTTCTTTTGGTAAACGTCATCTGATCGAGGACAATGAGCTGTAGATAGTACGCAACAACTGATAACTCCCAACAAGTTCATTGACTCGTTTAGTTAAAGAAATTAGTTTCGAATATGCATATATTAATTCGAGTTTTAGAAACAAAAGTACGTTATTTTTTAATTTTATCTTTATAAATCGATAGTGTTTCATGTACTGAATCGATCCTCCACGGGATTAAAACGTCTAAAATTTATCGGTGTATACACCGATAAATTTTAGACGTTTTAATCTTCTATACATAGAAGATTCTGTTTTTAAGTCAAAAAACGCAATAAAAAGCTAAACACATTTCTGAACTGTACTGAAATGCCTAACAAATTGAATGCTGCAATATGTCATCGCCAACGAGGATGGAGGCCGGATTTGATTGGGACATACAGTTCTGGCCCGGAAATTACGCCGAGCTGTCTCAAATACCTACAATGTGCTGTTTGCTCACCTGCCGGGATAACCGGCGCTCACAAGGCTTTTATACAAAACTTCATTTACGTCACTATTGATTAAACGACACAGAGCAATGTTTGATATACTTTTTTTACTATTTAAACGCTCTCACGTTGAATAGGTAGCGCAGAAAATTCATTTTAACGTTCAAAACGTGATGTATTGCAATATTATGAGTTGACCAGCATTCAAGCTAAACAATATCTATCTTCTGGGCATAGTCTCTCCCTATTATCATCACATGGCTTATCTTATTGCTCTATATAAACATAATTGCAGCACTAATATGCTGTCAATTTTTTTTATATCTTGCTGGAAGTAAATTTAAAAAAAAATATATAATAATAATAATAAAAAATATTTAATCCAGTTGTCAATAAAAACTGGGCAAGTTCTTGTACAAGTCGAGCTCCAACATTGAAGATTCCGTACAAACTAACTTATGTAAATATGTCGTTAAATTCCCGAATTGTCTCTTTTTTGTGACGTTATTTCAAATTTACAGTTTTCAGACTTTTTTTCTAAACTTATGCTATTAGACGTTGCTTCATGCCCAATTACAAGATTATAGGTCAACGGGAAGTACTCTATGAATTTTGATTCCCTTGAGTGTGTAGTAGGTTTTTTGCGACACAGAAATCAACAAATAACCTCTTTACTCTTTACGTTCACAACTAGCTGCTGCACAATTTTATACAAAATATATTATAATCATTTTATAGTCATTATAGTGACCAAGCTCCCTAATTCAGATTTAAAAAAAAGAACTAGCTGCTGCCCGCGTGCTAATAGAAAATTATTTCAAGAAAAGTATCCGTCTACTCGTGTACCAAGTTTTATCGAAATCCGTTCAAAAGTTCGAGCGTGAAAAAGTAACAACCATCCACACTCACCAACTTTTGCCATTATAATGTTGGTCTGATTTGTTTGCATATCAGTTCTGCTATTAAATTGAAGTATAGTACGCGGCAAATAAGTTAAACTCTTTGCTATGGTTACGCACAGCCCCCTGCTTCGATTGAGACTCGAAAATCTGTTATAGTACGCGGCAAATAAGTTGAACTAAAATGGCCGTCATTGCTATGGTTACGCTGAACCCCCGCTATGCCGCACTTCGATTGTGTTTCTTTAGGCATCACGTGAACACCCAAGGCATATTACCGTTTCTGCGTCTTACTTTAGGTGTCAAATCACTATCACTAAAGTGATCACAAAAAAACAAATTCGTACATGCGTAAATTAATTCGAATTTAAAAAAAAAGTACTTTATTTTTCATTTTTATCGTTACAAATCAATATGGTTTCATGTACCGAATCGAACCTCCGCGGGATTAAAACGACCAAAATTAAACGGTGTATATCTATTTGGATATAAAAGCGAAATTCAAATTCGTCAAAAGAAGATAAGAGGAATACTCTATAAGTACCCTCCGAACCTACCGCAATCTGGCAAGGATCTTATCTTGAACGAAGTTAAAAACACAGTACAAAGTAAAACAAAAAGAAAAATCCGCGAAAATTTTAAAAAAAAATACTTACCTATTAAGTTCCCCAATCCAGAGTAAGCAGTAAACACAAGACAATATAAGTTATCGATACAACAAATGATGGTTAAAAATTTCAATTAATTTTAATTAACTAGTAGAAAAATTAACTAATGAATCTAATGATCCGGAACTAAACCGATAAGGCAGGAAATTCACATACCTTACATGTAAGTATCAAGTTACTTTGACTCATAAGTGATATCATTACCTGTGTCACGATTTTATTATGAGAAATTATTTACTTAAACTCATTAATTACACTTACGAACCTACTAAGCAAATCTTCATCTCGTGCCCAACCTGCCTCTTCCGATATTTGTAAGTCTTCCATAAATGCATCTTCAGCAAAATGATATATTTTGCTCTAAATTAATTTTAAATGAATTAAACTGGTAATTAATCCGTTTAATTCAATTAATCTGTTTTGGACTTTAATAAATTTTGTGTAAAGAATATTTTACATTTAATTTAAAATAAAATGGCGACGTCCGTCCTCTTCGCCAGGTCCTGCACTTTATGTTTGGAGTAAGTAACAGTTGTAGGTGACGTTGCCCGGCTACCAGGTTGGTAACAATAAGTATGGATAGTCTAGAGACCATCGATTATTTATTATTAGACAAATCAATACCATGCACCAGCTCACACTGCCGTAGTATCAATTATAAAGAATTTATTACAGAATATTTGTATGCGCGAACGTTACTAAAATGATTTTCATATCAGTCTACAGACGATATATACCTATGTCCGGATCATCACGGCTTTCTTTTATATATATCTATATATATATATATACTAGTTTACATACTGCAATCCCACCTATGGTAAGTAGTGATGCAATCGTTGATGGTGAGGCGCACTAGTTTATTATGAGCTTATTCATTCTACCCTTGAAGACACCTAAATTAGTAACATAATAGGCAAAAATACTTTTGCCTAAGCAGTATTATGTTGTAATAATAGTCGAATGTCATAATGTAGATGTAATGCCCCCTCTGATACGAGACATGGTATTATCTCACTTGGGAACGTGGGGGCTGCAATGCGAGCTTGAAGTCCCGCCTTCAATTCCCACGAGCCACACTAAACGTTTTAGTTTTATATTTTTCTTAGTATTTCTCTTTATATCCAGTAATAGATAGACAGGTCCACGTAATGGGATTTTAATTTTTCAGGTTAATTTATGGGATTTAAATGGGTGAAATGCAATCGTTATTGGCAGGTAATATAATTATCGTTAAAATAATTATGATCGTTATGTGATGATTTTGTCAAAACTTAAAATTCAATTACACTTGTTCTTGGAATTTAATTAGGAATATTTTGGGAAATAATTTGTAGCTACTAATGAGTAACAAGAAAGTTTTGAAAGACTTCAACACAGGTAAGCAATCAACACCAACTGCTTAGTTCACAAACAACACCAGGGTTTTTTTGTTAGGAAATACCCATTTACAAAGGGGCTACTTCGTATTCACGAGAAACCTATTACTAGGGGTGGATTGCCTAAGGTTTATAAATATTAGAGTAACATGGAAAGGTCAATCTTGCCTGTCTAATACTTACTCCATCGGGAATAACGTGATTGTTAGGTACCTAGGTGTCTATCTACTGAATTACACGTATCTGATTTAACTACATCTTTAGATATCTAATTAAGTGATGGGCAATTGTTTTATAACGATAGATATCATGTAGCTACTCGTATCTTAATCAAGATCCGATATACACCGTTAAGTTTTGGTCGTGTTAATCTCGCGGAGGGTCGATTCGGTACATGAAACCCTATCGTTTTGTAAAGATAAAAATGAAAAATAAAGTACTTTTTTTAAACTCGAATTAATGATAATATTTACACGTTTACCCAAAGTAACTTATTCCATTCTTAACTTAAATAACCTCAGGTGGTGACTGTCCACACCTTAGCTTCACTTAGGTACAATACGGTCAAAATATGTTGACAACTTTGAAGTTGGTGTTCTGAACTCTCGCGCGTACCTTCTCAAAAAAAATATGCTATACGCTTTTGCCACTTAATGCTTAAAAAAAAAACTTATTTTGAAAAAACTGAAAAGTTTAACATTTTCAATAAACTACCTAACTAAAAATTATTCCTTCTAAAATCACCAGCGTATATTATCTACCTAAATATAAGAGAACAGACAGTCTTTCAACATAAACACAGACACGGAGTCCTCGCTCCTCACTTATTTATATACATAGAACATAAAAGCGAAGCATTTCCCATTGAACTAACGCAAACTTTTAACCAAGAGCCCAAGACAGACTCAGAAAATAGCCCAGACGCTAACAATAAAGAAAAAGAGTGATCAGGATAAGTAAACAGAAGTGAAGCCTTAAAAAGGCTGGTTATGAAAAGTTTTGCTACGTCTTCAAAAAATTAAAATACCACACAATGGAGGACCGTTATAGACTTCTATGAAGAGGGAGTTGTATTTTCTATGAAGAATCGATAGCTTTCGTAATAATTATACTTGTTACAAGAAGAAGCGATCAATATTGAACCATTTGTTTAAGAATAATGAATAAATACTCGCATTGTAAGGAAAGATACAAAGTACTCCTAGACCAATTACTAGAGATCGGAATAAAGTATATTTACCCAAAATTCATGGAAGTAAGTAACATAGAGTTGATCTCCTCTTAAATTCCAGAATTTAGGAGGGGAGGGAGAGAGGGAGCTGTACAGGGCTAAATTTGGACAAATACCTACAGGTCATTGGACTCGCTCAGCTGTTGTTTACTTAAAGAAATTAATTTCGTACATGTAAATTAATTCGAGTTTAAAAAAACGTACTTTGTTTTTTAATTTTATCTATATTAATCGATAGTGTTTCATACACCAGATCGACCCTCCACGGGATTAAAACGATCAAAATTTAGGCGTGTATAGAGTGTAAAGCTCTATTCCTTTTCCTCGGTCGCATGCCTGACATTTTAACACGTCATTGTAAGAACCCCGGTATTGTGCATGTGCAAACCTTGCTTTTAATAGACGAGTCGTTCCGACCTATTTTTCCTACGACTTGGGACTCTACCATGACATCGTCAAACCATCATAAATCCGCAGTGAGAGAGAGACAGAGCTACACAGGCCGTACAGCACTATCGCTTTCTTACATTAGATGCATGATGATTTTTAGAGGTCATGTATCGTATAGTCCTTGGTCAATACCAGCCTGCAACAGCCAAATTTCAAATACTTTGCAATCTTTCGCCTGAAACGACGTACAGCGAGTATCCACCCATAATACGTTGTTGAAACCTCTGCCTAACATTTCTCTGTCTCCGCTTGACTATGATGCAACGTAACAAATCAAAATTCATTTGAACCGATATTCCAAATGTTCCCTTTGTATTTTTGAGCCGATGTTTCAAATGATATATATCACTGTTCCGAAACAGATCAAACACCGCAAATGGAATTGGGTCAGCCACACGCTCCGAAGGGATCCTGATTATATACCAAGACAAGCCCTAGACTGAAATCCCCAAAGAAAGCGAAAACGTGGTCGCCAGACCTGGCGACGAACGGTCATCGCAGAGGCGAAGAACTTAGAGAAACCTGGAGCGAAATAAAACGCGAAGCTCAAGACCGAACGGGATGGCGGCGCACTGTGAACGCTCTCTGCCCCATCTAGGGGACACAGGAACTTAAGAAAAGAACATTTCAGTGATGACACACTTTGCCCACGCCTACTGCTTACCATCAGGTGGAATTGCAGTCAAGTACTAGTTTATATCAAATAAAAAAAAACTATTTTTTATTCAATTATTCTTCCTGAGAACCCAGGTCACTTACAATCTATATACGTAAAAGAAAGTCGTGTTAGTTACACTATAACTTAAGAAGGGCTGAACCGATTTGGCTGAAAATTGGTGGGAAGGTAGCTTAGAACCGGGAGACGGACATAGGATAAGTTTTTATCCCGTCAAATAAAAAGAAAAAAAGAAAATCCAAAACGTGCTCATTTATTGGTATAGCTTAAAGTAGGGTAGAGTAGGGTAGAGTGGGTAGAGTAGGATAGAGTAGGGTAGAGTAGGATAGAGTAGGGTAGAGTAGGGTAGAGTAGGGTAGAGTAGGATAGAGTAGGGTAGAGTAAGGTAGAGTAGGGCAGAGCAGGGTAAAGCAGGAGCGAAGCGGCGGGCAAAAATTTAAATTACATTCAGCCCATTTATCTTATATGTATTATTAATATCTGGACCATTAGCTAAACCATTATCATTAGCCGTGGAACACTACCTCATAACTGTATCCTGTGTGTACAACAGAGTTCCTGCATATGATCTAAGCACATTCACATAATTTGAATTCATATTGAGTCTGAATGTATACTCGAAGCAAATGTTCTTCCTTGAGACACGATAACTGCTGCTTGTAATATAAGGGCTCACACGACTCAGAAGTTAGCTTATCAGGGTTCTGTACCCAAAGGGCAAAAACGGGACCCTATTTCTAAGACTCGATTGTCCGTCTGTCTATCACAAGACTGTGTCTCACGAACCATGATAGTTTTGTAATGATAGTTGAAATTTTCACAGATAATGAATTTCTGTTGTCGCTAAGACAACAAATACTGAAAACAGAATAAAATCATTTGTGTAAATGGAGTTGTATAGATAACGGTACATAACCTTTCGCGCGCGAATCCAACTCGCACCTACTTTGCCCTTTTTTTTTTAATAAGAGACTAAATTACTTAAGTATACCTTTATAGTCTCGGTTACCTTAAAGGTAAGTACTGGTAGATATGGCAATAAGTTGTATTAAGTCTATCGAGGTACCACTACAGTTTTGTTCATAAGAATAACTCCTGTGCCGTACCTGCTTTCACTAACATATAAACTCACATACTCGTATACAATACACTGACACCCGAAGTTATAAAGAATAATTACTTGTTGCTAAGTAATTACTTGAGATAAGAAAACTTCATGAAAAAAAACAATTTTTCTTAACTATAGAATACAAATTATTACTTAAATAGTTACTTTTACTCAAGTAATTAGTTTTACTTGTTTATAAATATGGGTGTCAGACCCGGAACACCAAGAATATTCTAATATGTGTAGACCATACAGATATTAGATCTGTATATTGTACATATAGTTTTAAAAAATACCCAAATTATTTTATAAATATACCTAGCTTATAACAACGGATTCGCCGGCGTAAAAATAGGTTTCATCAACATTGGACCCCCGTAAGCCGTCTGGGTGAACTATGGAAAATTCTTTCTCAGTGCATACTTAAGTCATGATAACTATCTGCTTAAAAAAATCAGATCAATCCGTTCAGGAGTTTGAGCTGCGTGATAAATCAATCATTTATAAATAAATAAATAATAATAATATGTAATATAAAATTTGGCGCCGGTAACTTGGACCCTGTTCCCGATACCGGTGGGACACTATCTTTTATATTTTAAAGATTTTAGTTTTATACTTTATTAAAATATTTTAGAATATAAATTTGAATATCTAATTGTGTAGATTATAGGGCTTTTTTATATTATACGAGTATGTTTGAGGGTAAGATCCATTATGTTCTACTTGGCTCTCATATGCTTTTAAAATAAACGTAGTTAAAAATAGTCTTACTAACATTATTGAATGTTAACTACATTAATTGTCTTTCAAGAGCCTGTAACAGACTCTCTTTTGTAATACGAGAAACCTCTTAACTAGGGGACGACGCTAGGGTTACGCTCCCGTTTCCTGAATATCTAATCTAATGTAATCTTCATACAAAGCAAACTGCGGCAGGAGACTGGTATAACTAACATACTCGTAATACATAACGTTCTAATCAAGGTAGTTAAACAGATAAAGTGTTACACACCCGTCCCCTAGACTAAGTGATTAGTTTGAAATCATTGTCCCAAGTCCACTGGGTGGTCTTCTATGGTATCTACATTCAAAATTTACTAACTTGACTAGTAATAATCTTGTTGGCTTGGCAGTTATATTTTCGAGATGCCTAGGGTTTAAACTTTAGAATTCTAATGTAGTGGGTACGCAATAAAAAAAGTTGAAACCATTTGCTATGGTTACGCGCAGTTACTGCGCATTCAAGGGCGACCGCCATGATGGTCCAACTTGTGTGACAAGGATTATAACCGATTTTCGGTTCACAATCAAAGTGGGGGGCTGTGCGTAACCATGTCAAATGGTTCAACTTATTTTCCGCGTACTATAAACGTGTTTTTAGCTTGGACAGAGGATAACTAGGTAAGTGTTACCGTACAACATTGGTGCGATGGTACTATTATTTTAGGAAAATTAATAACGATGCGGAGAAGTTTCTTAAAGCCATAGTTGATTTGGTTAGTTATTCTGCTATAGTTGTTAAAAAGGGCAAAACTAACTTTATTTACGAAATCAGAAAATAAACTCCAAAAATGTAAAATCGAAAAAAAATCAGTTGTGCCATTTTTAATAACTTCTGCAGTATTTAGTTTAAGTCTGTTTTTGGTTTTAGTGTATACCTACAGAGTAAGTACTAAGTAGCAATTGTTAAATAAAATTTTATTTAATTAAGATTATATTGGGTAGTAATGATTATTTCAAGTTGATGAAGACATTAAAAGGTTTTTCAAAATACAGATTTGTATTTGAAAACGCTATACAACGTGTAACATTAAATGCGCAAAACCTCAGACACCCTAAATGATTTCTAATTCAGTTGACCTAATCATTTCTTGCGTCTGCGACGACCGATTGATTTGTTTACTACAAATTGTCTTATTCATGGCACTTGATGCAAGATTCGTATGCGCATTGAAATAAGAACTATTTATTATCCCGCGAATGAGATTTAAATTGGACGACAACCTTTTGAGTTCGTTTACCTATTTTGGCAAGTTTGCGCACATGATAGATTGACTTATTAATAAAGACAAGGCAATAATTTTAATGAAGAATTTTGAAAAAATGTGACCTATATTAAAAAGTGGTTCAATTGATTCTGCTCATTACTCTGAGCAAACTATTTTCAGGTTTTGCGCATTTAACGTTACACGTTGTATTTATTTTAAAATTATTTTTAGTTGATTTTCTCGTGGATTTTACTTTAAAGCTATTTTAGAACTCAATTCAATCCGATAAATAAATTCTAGCAGACTGCCATAGAAGAGGCACCTACTATAGAATGCTTTGACTACATCATAAGAAGACGAGAAGACATAAAAGGGAATGTACTGAATAAAGCATGAACAAGTCCTAGGAATTGAACAGATGGTAAAGTCAACCGTGATGGAAACCGAAATGATTAACGCCAAGCAAAAGGAGACTTCTCTCTCACTTCTCTTCGTAAATAAAAAATAAATCATCGCTAGTGTCCATTGACTCAGCAAATTAATAACAAGTCAAGTCGCAAACCATAAAAGTAAACCTTGACAATGCTGTGATGTCACGGTTTTTAACCAAGCCTCTGCAAAAACTGCACCAAGAACTTACTGTTAAGGATTTTTTTCGCAGAATTTTATGTATTAGTCATCGAGTAAAACAATCATTATGGATCGTGAAGCGCCAAGATCATTCTCTAAATAGCCGTAGCACGTAGTTTCTTAACTAAATAAGTAACCCGAAAAATTAAAAAATCATACAATTGAGAGCAAACCAGTTCAAAACTGAATTCCAAAATCGAAAAAACGACTTTTCGCTAGTGACCATCAGGTACGCATATACGTAATTAATACATAGCCTATAGCCACCATATGTATCTAACAAAGTACGAACCTGGTAAAAGGCTAAGTGAGAAAACGAATAAACTGTTACCTTCGCAATGTTATCAAGTAGCTGCACTTAAATTAATTATAAACTTGGATCTCACCTTACAATACTGCCGACATTATTCCTCGTTCCAAACCAATCACAAACACTGAGCTAAACTTTCTAAATATAAAAATTTGAAACGCTGTTCGAAGCCTTTGCAGGCTCGCCGGCCAATCGCGGAGGTGGGTGACGGAATGCGACTCTTGCGCAGGTAGAGCCGCGCGTGTTCGTGGAGCTATGCCTGTGTGCGTGACTGTAGCTACAGTGTAGCGATATGGCTATCGTAATGTGTGTGACGTAGCAAAACATTAAACTCGGATGTTTTAAAAACTTCCGAGTCGCTTGGATAGCTCCCATCGAGCTATGAAGCTGAATGATGTGTTTTTTGTAAATAAATAACAGTGCGTTTTGCACATTAGCTGTGTGAATTTTTCACGCGGATGTTTGTCAACAACGGCATAAGTAAGGCGTAAGTAACTTACAAGTGGACTTAGTCAATAAATGGATGAAAAGTATTCCTTTAGAATTCACTATTGAACAGTCATCTGTCCTAAACCTACATGGTTGAAAGTGCCAGAACCAGATCCATGGTGGGATTTTGCTTGAAAATATTTAATTTCTAGGACATATTTAAAAAACCGGTCAAGGACGAGTCGATTCCTTACGAAGGGTTCCATTCCGTCCATAACAAAAAAGCGGCAAAAAAAATTACGCCTGTTGTGGCCCACTTAAATATCAATTTTATTCTATTTTTTTAGTTTTTGTTGTTATAGCGGCGACAGAAATTCTAATACAATCTGATGACGGATAGATGAACTGTGGAGTCTTTGCAATAGGATCCCGTTTTTCCCTTTGGGTACGGAACCAGAACCTTAAAAACATTTCAGGATGTCGCAACAAAATTTGATGACCCTGGTTGAATACCAAACAAAAAGTACTGGCGACGCAGTAGGCCCACAAAGAGATAGTATGACGAATTGAACTCCTACCTAAAGTGTAGGCCAGACGTAGCAAAGACAAACAAAAGTGGAAGAATGGTAAGGAGGCCTTTGCCCTATAGTTGACACTACAAGCTTATAATAAAAATTAAAAACACGTTTGTTCTCCAGACAGCTAAGTTTACGATTGCATCACTGCTTACCATCAGATGGGCAGAAGTAAATTATCTTCTAATTTACCTTATTTTAAAAAAAGGCTTTAATAATGTTAAAGGGTACGATGGGGTCATATCTGGTCAGATAAAAACCCCAAAATAAATAAAGAAAAGAAAAAAAAGGCTTGGGTTGACATTAAATTCTTACCCGACTGCCCAATAAAAAGTGTGTATTTAAAGATTTTATGCATATTTAAACATATCTAGCTGTTAGAAAAAACATTTCCATTTATACAATATTTTCAACGTTTGTTATCTCGACAGCGGAACCCTAGGAGGCGATGCAGATATAGTTTTAAATGATTTACATTTCTTAAAAAATGAACTCCACTCAGTAGGACTTGATCAGAATGATCTAAACCTTTCAAAATGTCATCATCATCATCATATCAGCTGAAAGACGTCCACTGTTGGACATAGGCCTCCCCCAAGTGTCACCACAATGAACGGTCCTGTACATCTCGCATCCATCGGATTCCCGCAACTTTTGCCAGGTCTGACTTCCAACACTGCGTCTTCCGGTACGCGGTCGCCATTCCAGAACCTTTCGGCCCCAACGGCCACGTCCACATTGCATTGCACATTGCTCGCAGAACAGTCCGTTCTACGAGCAATGTGCCCTGCCCACTGCCACTTAAGTTTGGCGATTCTTCGCGGTATGTCGGCAACAAAGTGCTGCTGCAGCAGCACTAGATGAGGATAAGCATAGCCATACAGAGGATAAGCATGGCCATACAGCTGCAGCGTAGCAATGCCGCCAGTCTTTTGGGCACATTAACAGTCTGTCATTAAGAGTTTTCTGACGCCATAAATTAATTTGATTTTAATTAGTCGTAGTTTGGTTTTATTATTATTTTTATTTTACTGTAGTATTGTTAGTTTGTGATTAAAAATAAAATGGTCAACAAATATAATCTGGATAATTACAAACTCTTTATGTATGTGAGTTTAAAAATCAAATCAAAGCATTTACTTCCAATTTATATCAAGTAATCCGTCAATCAGAAAAAAAAAGATGATACCTACTAATTGCACATTCCATTGCATAGATCTCCATGGAGAAGAATGTGCAAGAAAGTCCATTTATAAGTACCTAACTGTTTTAAATCTTAGGTACTAGCACTTGTCAGCGACTTCGTCCGCGAAAATTTTTTATAAAGCTAAAAGGCTGTTTTTAATATCATGCGGATATTATCACGCATACAGATTTGCTCCGCATGCACAAAATTTCAAAATCAAAAAAACGCGACACTCGTGCGTATTGCACGCATTAATTAAAATCAATGGTACAATAAATCCTTGTACTAATGAAAAGGACATTTGCGGGGGCTACGCATGCGGAGTAATTCCGCATGCGTGATGAAATCTGCACGATATTAAAAACAACCTTACACCCCTGAAACCTTGTTTTGAGAGCAGTTTTGAAAAACGAATGATACGAGTAACAGCCTTTTTTATTGATTAGAACCTGGTAGTGCCTCATAAGGCTCTCCCATACAATACAATCGTTAACATCCTCTAAATCCTTTTATAGGGTTTTTACAAAATGAATGGTGAAAACCCTTTTTATTTACCTACTCGAGTTAGTGATTATGCTAAGTTTCAAGTTTATGGGATGAAGGAATAAAATTTTACATAGGTACAAATGAATTTTCCCGTTTTCGTCCCCAAGATGAATATTTAAAAATCCCTTCATAGTTACCGTTCTTGGCTCTCTTAAGACCCTCGCCACGGCTCCGGTCTTAATACCGCCTCGACGGTAACCTTCTACATTACACACTTATATCATAATGTATTATAGCTAACTTTTATTACAATAGCAAAACTAGTAAAATTTAAGTTAAAAAGTTTTTACGATAATGCCATTTTTAGTGACAATAGAATACAGATGTAACTTTCTATAAGTTGCGCATCTTAAAATGGCGGCCATAGACCACAAAGAAAAAAAATATATTTGAACGAACCATTTATATATTAAATGTTTTGCTATTAAAAAATCGTTTTTACAAGTTAAAATGGCTGAAATTGCATGAAATAAGTAAGACAGTAATATATATATACCTACTATTGATTGAACGCAATAACCTAATATGAATATTAAGGTTACGCCCTTCGAACGTCCTTCTGATGGATACGAATATCCTACTTACTGGACTCGCATCCGTAAGGAGAAGGACACGCGCGCATCAGAATTCAGATGCAATAAAGATTCCGCAAAAAGAGAAGTGAACCCATTTGTTCACTTTCTTCTCAACGGTGGCTTTAAGAAGTGGTGAAACCTACACCAGAAGATCGATTCAACCGACTTAGTCATCGACTAAAACGTTTTGCTACCTGCTGGAAATGAAGCAAGTTTGTTCCTAACTCAGCTAATATGAACAAGCCACCCAAGCAGCACGCAAGCGTATCAAACATCAATAAAGCAGCCGATATACAGCTTAGAGCTGTATAAGGGCTGTACAAGGGTGTAAAACACAGCTTTAGGCTGCATAAAGGTATCCGCGTACGCTTATGGTTCTATATCAGAGTATTTTTACTCAATTAAACAGCTTTAAGAGTTTTTTGACACTTAAGGCTGCGTTTTACACTTAAAGCTGTATATAGGCTGTATATTGCACGTCACCACTTCCTTTATACAGGTCTAAGTGTTATATTAGTGTAAAATGATACTTATTGCTGTATATTGGTGTAAACGAACTCCATTATACCTCTTATTCGTTTGGTGTAATTGTACACTCTTATAACTATTGTGGTGTTATAACTACTGCCTACAAGGGTGATATACAGCTATAAGAGTAAATGAACGCTATAGTACAGCGTTAGGCTGTATTACTAATGGAATCACTCGGATTGTGTTTTTGTGAACATCAATATGGAGGAAAAGACCGGTCAAGTGCGAGTTGGACTCGCGCATCAAGGATTCCGTAAAAACTTACTCGCACCGTGTCCGTTCTATGGGCCCAATGATTAAAAAAAAGAAATTCAATTATCTCGAAAACGGTGCGTCCTAGGTCAAAAATAACCAAAATTTTAACCCCCCTGTGAGACTCCCGTGCAAGTACCAATAGAATACAAAAACGTAAAAAAAAAAAATTTTTTTTTCGTGATCGAATCATTGCAAGAATTCATTCCAGAAAAAAAAAATATCCGAGCAATTGGTGAATATTTTAATATAAAATAAAACTAAAGGCACATAACTCATAAGGCCATGAAACTTGGAACCTAAATAGTTTCTATGGTTGAGGTTAACCCAAAACTACAAAAAACAAAATGCTGTAGGTATTCTGTACCAATCAACTAAGGGTGGTGAAAAGAAAACATTGAATTAAGAGGAAGGTTAAAAGGAAATATTTAAATATTACAAATACAGATAATTTATTTAAATACAACAGACAGTAGAGATAGTAAAGTATAATTTATTGGAGAAGATAAAGTAATAGATCACAATCTGCTTCTTCAATGATGATAATAATAGACTTTATACGCAGCATTTTGATGTAATCCCACGATGATCTGGAGGGTTAGAACTGTCATCCTTCACCAATGCGTCCGACGTCTAATCACTCGCTTAGTAATTTTAGATCGCCTTCTGATTCTCGTGACCTTGATATTAGACCAAGTCAAAGGCCTTATTGTACCTTTTCTGAAAAATAGATGAAAGATCGGTTACAAATCTTACTCACTACTTCACAATAAGTATATAAATTGTTAAATTGTATTCGGACATATGAGATTTAGTCGTAGGTAGCTGAAGTTTTTTTATTCCTTATACGTATCTCTAAAGATGGTTAGAAATGTACGTACTTGTTATGAACAATTACACAGATTATGGAGTAAAAATACTCTATTATACAGCCTAAGTCGTAAAAATACTCTATTATACAGCCTAAGTCGTAAAAATACTCTATTATACAGCCTAGGTCGTAAAAATACTCTATTATGCAAGCTGTCGCCATTTTGCAATGTACATAATGATTTTATAAACATAATAAAAGGCTTATTTGGCAAAAGCCTAAAGTCATATCATGATTATCAGTTTGAATTACGGTTGATTTGTATTTATACCTATTATTTCAACATATTTTTTTAATATAACCTAAAAAAATAATAACATTACTTACCGTATTTACTATTTTCCTTGATGTTAAAATTGATTATTTCGCTGGCGCGTTAATATTTTCACCGAAAATATACACACTTTTACGATGAAATTAAATCGGCACTATAAATTCACCATATTACTAAGGTCAACAAGTCCAATTTAACATATTATATTTAAAATTAAATGTATATGGCGTAGTCGCCATTAGTAAAATATTATAAAAAATAATCTTTAAGTTTGGATTCTTTCGTATTCTTACACCAATTAACAGCTTTTTGCTGTATATGATAGTTATAATTGAATATCTGTAGAGTTAAAGTGTAATTGTACACCGATATACAGCTTAGGGTGTACAAAAACGCCTTTATACAGCCGATATACAGCCAACACGCAGCCAATATACAGCTTTTATTCTCCACTTACACTTAACGCTGTATATAGGCTGTATATGTGGGCCCTTTTTGGAGTTACAAGGGCTGTATATAGGCTTATACAGCCTATATACAGCTTACTATACAGCTTAGAGTGTAAACCTGAACCTATATACAGCCCTTGTACAGCCTTTTGTGCTGCTTGGGCAGTCACCTTCATATTTGATTGTTTAAAATTTTTGTGTTAAGTTATACAATTAGGTTCGATATGCCATCTACGAGGGGCATTCAATAAGTACCTAGCCTCATCGCCAGAGGGCGCTGTAGTTTCAAAAGAGTTTTACCACAGTGTAGCACATTCTTTTTTAATTCTTTTTTCAAATTTTCATTCCAATCCCTTCATTTGTTTTAATTTGACAACTTAAGGAAGCGAACGTGTCGATCGGTTTTACAAAAATGGAAAAAGAGCAATATCGTTCGGTAATTCGATTTCTATTTTTGGAAGGGAAAACGCGCATCGAAATCAAAGAGCGCTTGGATGCTGTGTACGGTGACTCTTCTCCATCGATGGCCACCGTCAAGAATTGGTTCAACGAGTTTGCACGTGGCCGTACGTCGGTTTTTGATGAACCACGTCCAGGTGCACCGAAAACAGCTGCTACGGAGGAAAACATTAAAAAAATCCATGATCTCGTATTGGCAGATCGCCGATTGAAGGTTCGGGAGCTAGCTGAGACTGTAGGCATTTCAGAAGGAACAGTGCATCATATTCTTCACGAGGAACTCGGCATGAGAAAGCTGTCGGCGCGATGGGTGCCGCGTTTACTCACACCGGAAAACAAGCGCAACCGTGAGACCACATCGGAGACGTGTTTGGCTCTGTTTAAGCGGAATCCAGCGGAGTTTTTGCGTCGTTTTGTGACCGTCGATGAAACTTGGATCCACTGGTACACACCAGAGACCAAGGAGCAATCAAAACAATGGATCCAGACCGGGGAACGTGCTCCAAAGAAGGCGAAAACTGTAAAATCTGCCGGAAAAGTTATGGCCACCGTTTTCTGGGATTCACAAGGTGTGATCTACATCGATTACCTCGAGAAGGGTAAAACAATTACAGGGCTTTACTATGCCGATTTATTGGGCCGATTCGACGCCGAATTAAAGAAAAAACGACCCCATCTGGCGAAGAAAAAAGTGCTGTTTCACCACGACAACGCACCGGTTCACACGTCTGCCGTTGCCATGGCCAAATTGGTCGAATTACGCTACGAATTGCTGCCCCATCCACCGTATTCTCCAGATTTGGCCCCTTGTGACTTCTTTCTGTTTCCTAATCTGAAAAAATCACTCGCCGGGAATAGATATGGATCAAATGAGGAGGTCATCGCCGCCACGGAGGCCTATTTTGCAGAGTTTGACAAAAACTATTTTTCGGACGGGTTAAAAAAGTTGGAGCATCGCTGGGCTAAGTGTATCGAACTAAAAGGAGACTATGTTGAAAAATAAATTGCCACTTTTCCAAAATTTTCGTTTACTTTTTGTAGGCTAAGTATTTATTGAATGACCCTCGTATGTATATCACCTAACATGGATTTTTTTTTTATTTATCATATCAAGGGCTTTTTCTTTACCATTTCGCCACGGTCAAAGGTGATATAGGTATATATTTTTTATAAGCGGCGCAAGTTTTTAAGATTTTATTATATGTATAAGTAAATTGTGTTTATGAACAGAATATGATAACGAAATATGGTTATTTAGACAAAAATTTGCTATTGTCAACAAATTAACAATTATATGCGTTCTAGATTTAAAAATATTTTAATTTTACCTACGTGCAATGCTATTGAATCCAAGGACAACAACCCCCGGTTGGTGAAAACTATTGTAACATATGGAAAACAAAGAATAGGGCTATGGTTTTTGGAGTCATATGTGGACTGGCTACTAGGAACTATGTTTAAACTTTGGCCCATATTATTTTTATTATTCCATTTATTTACATTATACATACATATTTCATACATTATTAAATATTTCTTTACAAAAACATTATAAAAAAACATTTAAAAATATAAAAATAGTAGCCCACCCGCATCGGGAACAGATTATTATTATCATTCATCAATATATCACAGGACCCTGGTCCGGACTAGGCATTTCGCCTCGTCGTTCATACCGCGTACGTCGAGGGACTGGAACAATTTGCCTGCTGCGGTCTTCCCATCCGATTATAATTTGGGTGTCTTCATAGCTAGAGTGAATAGGCTCTTAATAAACTAGTGCGACTCACCATCAACGATTGCATCACTGCTTACCATCAGGTGGGATTGCAATCAAGCACTAGTTTATAACCAAATAATAAAAAATAAAACTAAAGTTCCTGGTCCTTTGGAAGGCGTACGAGGAGCCGTAACCAACTCACAGAGGCCCTTTAGATAAATGGGCCCACAAAAACGGCCGCTAGCACGAAGTGATATAGCAACAAGAGGGCAACTTATCCTGAGGTGCTTGAGGAGTGGAAAGGTATACCACGGTTTTAAATATTTTTAACACACATATAAAAAAAAAACATTAAAAAATATAAAAAATAGTAGCCTACCGGCATCGGGAACAGGGTCCAAGCTTCCGGTGGTCAGGGCTCCTGAGAGAGGAACCTCCGGACAATACGCGCCGTGTCCAGGAGTAGGTACTGCTTTCTGAATCAGGCCTTTGATCCAACTGCCTAACGAGAGCCTCCTCAGATGTTGGTCGAGGCTCTTGGCTATTAAGCCATTGGCCGTCACGACTATCGGCACAATGACTGCTGTGTCCACTTCCCACATGTCGACAACCTCGCGAGCTAAGTCAAGATACTTACGAGTAGTTTGTTTATCCTTCTCAGCTTTCACGAGGTTTTCGTCATGAGGGACTGCCATATCAACAATCATTGTGCGACGCTCTAGTCGATCTTTCACCACTATGTCAGGTTTATTGGCAACAATAGTCCTGTCAGTGATGATAGATCGGTCCCAATACAACGTGATGCTGCCATTCTCGAGAACTGGGTCGGGAACAAACCTATAGTACGGTACTTCTGATTCCACAAGATTGTATTTAAGAGCTAGTTGCTGGTGGATCGTGGGAACACCCAGAAATAATGTGTCGGATTGATTCCCCGGGCCGGTGGCATGCCCGACAGATGTCAACCGTACCGTCCTTCACAATGTATTTCCGGTCGTTGTTTGTCATCATAACTTCGTCCATAATCGCAAGACAAAACCTTCGGTTTCTCCAAAAAAAGCGCAGCCAAGATACGGAAGCTAAAAGATCTACATCGGGTCCGTGTAAAGCCCGGTAATAGCGCCCGTGAATTTCCTTGCTCTACCATACTTCCGTGCGGTCATTAGTATCCCAGTACTATAGGCTTGCGCCAGTTCTCGTTAGCCAAGAATAGCGAGGTAAGGCCTTTGTCCACCGCCACCACATCTTGATGCATCCCCACGTCGGTTTTCAGGAAGTATTCTCTGAGGCTGCATACCACACGGTTGTGCAATCTTAGCATTTAAGAAGCCACGACCCCCGCACTTCCGCGAGATATACCATCACCGATGATCGTGAGTGATGCATCCGATTTGAGGTAAGCAGTTTGCGGACTTTCCTATCCAAGGTGTCGAGTTCCGTCTGAGTCCATTTGAGTATGCCGAAAGAGTACAGCAATACTGGCATGACCCAACCGTTGAAGGCACGCACCTTGTTCCCGCCTGATAAAAGACTATTCAGTACTTTATTCAGGCGGCCAAAAAAGCGCTCCCTCAACGATTGTTTCACGTCAGTAGCATTGATGCCTAACGCTTCCGACATACCCAAATACTTGTAAGTTTTGGTTGAGCAAAGGGATCTGAGGTGTATGAAATCCGAGAGTTGGGTTCCCAGGGATTCCACAATCTCCCCTCGCTTTACATGCATGACTGTGCAGTATCATACTATCAGTATCAGTGCCATCACGATGGAATTTGGTGTGGACAAATGCACATTTGTCCACACCAAATTCCATCCTGATGGCACTACTGAAGGTTTCAGTTACCTTCAGTAACGCCATCAGTTGCAAGTTGTTGGGGGCAAAGAGTTTCAGATCGTCCATGTAAAGAAGGTGAGATATGACCTGGCCCCCTCTTCTCAACCGGTAGCCCAAGCCCGAGCCCTCCAGTAGTGTGCTGAGAGGATTCAAGGCTAGGCAAAATTAGAGTGGACTCAGACTGTCACCCTCGAATATGCCACGCTCGATCCTTATTGGTTCACTGTCTTCCTGGATTTGCCGACATCCTGGATAGTGAAGAACCGTCCTCCACTGCCCCATACACGACATCAGGAAGGTGCGCAGAGTTGCATCAACTTTATACAATTCCAGCACCCTCATGAGCCATGTATGCGGGTCATAGGCCTTCTTATAATCTATACAACATGTCGACAGATCTCTTCGAGAACGACGAACCTGTTGGCTAATGGCAACATCAATGAGGAGCAGCACCTTAGTACCACGGGACCCGTTCCTACATCTATTCTGAGAAGCAGACATGATGGAGTTTGTCTCAATATGACTATTGAGTTGGTCTCTCCGGATGGATGTAAGAACTTTATAGTGTCTGTAAACATGTGATCGGTCTATAATTTTTAGGTTCCGCAGTACTACCTGACTTATGGAGCAGGTGGGTTATTCGTGTCGTTAGGAACTGGGGCAGCGACCCTGACTCTAGGGCAGACTGGAATTGAGATGCCAAGCGAGCATGCGACATTTGGAACCATTTGATCCAAAAGTTGTGTAGCCCGTCCGGCAATGGAGATTTCCAGTTGGGCAATGGACGAACTGCATGAGCCACATCTTGGGGGCTGATGATAATTGGCCCCATTTCTGGTAAAAGATCGCATGCGTGCTCGACCTCTCGAATCCAATCACCCTCGATGTGACTGACAGGCGTCGACCAGATGCTGCGCCAAAATGAACACATGGCGTCATCATCCGGCAGGCGCGTATCAGTCACACCTTGGTCCGATCGCTCCCAAGCCCTGTAAACCCACCTTTCATTGCTTTGGAATGTACGATTCTGAGTGTACCGCTCCACTCGGCGCTTGTACCGACGAATACGGTTTGGCTATGCATAGATCTTCTGCTTCAGGAAGTCGATACGCTCTGTGACGCAGGGCAGATAATCTCGAGGATTAATATCAGTCCCCGAGAATGCCTGCCTGACAAAGCGCATCACTCTCACATCCCTGAAGCAGTTAAGCTTGCCGATGAGTGCTCTAGCCTCACCGATACGGCGCTCAATCCAGCATTGCCAGGCCGGCATGGTTGGTCGTGTAGCTCTGTCAGAATTAAGAAATTTACAGTAAGCTAAGCTACGCGACATGCCGCTACAGCCCCACAGTACAAGATTGAGTGAGTATCAGTGAGGTCTTCCCTGCTATCAAAACAATTTGATAGCTGCGAATCTAGAGCACACACCAGAGCCCTATTTCTCTTGTGCATGGGCAAACGAGGTAGACGAGGTCTGAGCCCCAGCGGAGTGGAGCGGTACTCCCGAAAAGCGTCCTCCAAAGCGCTCCTCAATCGTTCATTGCACTGGGTACTCACAGATATAGCCGCGTCATCATCGGCATCACCAACGTGGTCTAGTCGCGGTGAAGCAATGGGTTGATGTTGCTCCGCGACCGGTGGTGTAGCAGGTGAAACACTCTCTCTCAACTCTGCGATTCCAGGCGCAGTCTATCAAGCACGGCGTCATCCAACATACGGTTATGCTGGATAACCCGTACCTGATCCGACAGTCGTTGGGCCAAAACGTTGACAGCCGGCTCAAGCATCTGAAACAGAGAGAGCATCCGACCACGGTACGCAGTCAGGTTAGTTCCCCCCTCTGTAGCCCCAAAGTATGAGCGCATGACATTTTCATTAATGGATTGTGTCCATCTCATGCGCTGCACACTTCCACCGGCAGCGGGGACCCTATCAGAAGCCGGAGGGTCTCGAGGTCCCAAGCTGGCCGGAGGTCGGTCAGCTTGGCGCGTCGACGGGGAAGACCCCATCGACGCGCTGGTGGTGGTGTCGTCGGCGGCGAAAAATATTCGTCGCTTGAGCTCGACGCAACTGCAGCAATCGGAATCTCTGGACTCACGGCTGGCGCTGGTCCCGGCGGCTGCTAGGCGGAGCTGAGCGACAAACCCGAAGATTTTGGGTAACTGGTAATAAGTGAACGACACTTAAACACGTGATTATAGTCATGATAATCAACAACTTTTACTATGGGACCAAAGATGAAATTGCGAAATAAATCTGCCAAGTTCAGTACATTTTGACCAGTTAGGCGAACATAAATGTACTGACCAGTCGATTGTTTATCGCGATTTCAGGTTTAGTCCCATAGTAAAAGCTGTTTTTATCATGACTACAATCACGTGTTTAAGTATCGTTCACTTATTACCAGTCACCCTATAGATGTTTCGCCCGGCTTCTAGTCGGCATTCTCTCAGCATATCAGTCCGTTATTATTGCGTTGCCATGTTGTATAAGTATAATATAGTAGGTATCCGGTAATTTCACAAATTATCTTTCTTTTTTCTTAATGTTTTTGGGTGGGTGGACATTGTAGTTAGGTAATTAAGAATAAATTTATCGCAAAATATTTCAGACTTTCAGAGAAAAAATTTCTTGTCAATCGACTTGACAGCCGGGCCACAGATTATTATTATTATTGTATACTTTATTGCACACCTTAATTTTTAACATAGTACTAATATTTATAAAGTGTACAAAAGGCGGTCATATCTCACAAGGCAATAAGAAATTACCAACCCAAACAACAGACCACCCTAACAACCTTTGGATGGAAAGGAAAAGATCGGAGATCCTTGTAGGTAACTATTTTATTAGCAGTACTACATCGTTATATAGAAAGCTATTAACAACGCCCTCTGTGGCAGCTGACGCAATTTACATTTGTGTCCCCTTCCCTCGGCACGGCAGCGACTGCAACGTGTAGTCCACACTGTAACTCACCGATATCAGATGTCGCTAAAAACGGCCACGCACTCTGTTTTTTCAGCTTAGTCAAGTTGGCAAACGCGCCCCCTGCCCACTGATGGTTCACATCACACACCGACGATTTAATAATTACACACGCATGGCAAACAAGTTCCTCTTTCCCACATTTATTTCTCTGCAGCATCTACAATGTATTACGTTTTTTGTAGAGCAGTTTGCCTAGGGAACCAAGGGCTACCTTCAGTAAAACAATGCAATCACTTTCCAATCATTTATTTCACAGAAATGTCATAATATCGGCGAAATTATGTTTAGATTTACTTTTATAATATTTAATTACTTTAGAACAAAATGCGAAATTAACATAATACAAACCATGAGCAAAAGGTCATGATCATCAAAGTTATTTAACCAACATTATTTTAATTCCTTTATACTATAGAAAATTGTAATTTTCCCTCAGACCCTCATATATCTCTGACGAATTAAACTTAACAGAAGACTTTTTTAAAGGTGGTAGACTCATTAAAACATAATTAGACTGATCTAAGATTGATCATTTTACTTAAATAAATACGCTTTTAGAACTAGCGGATTATAAACTCAGAATGTAACACTAAACTATCATGAACTGGGATGAAATAAGTTCACGCAATTATTCTAATTTACATTTCAACCAATAATAAACCTTTTGCTATGCACACGAAAACAACCAAATTGCAACTATCCACACATTTCAAATTAAACAGTAATGTATAACTGATATGTTGTGGTAATTTCAACATGGTTTATGATTGAACTTTTTGTATGGCTAAGTTGAGCAGATTGGCAATCATTTTAAATTCTAACTGAATTCAACACCAGCTTGTTATCATTGGTGAAAAAAAAAAGAAATCTTTCTATTGTATTTACCTTATAACTAATAACACTTAATTACTTATTAACTAAGGCTAAAGTAATATTTCAAATATTACTTTCTGTTCGCATCTATACTTAACATAGGAATGAAATAGTAGTAAGACATGAAATATCTTCTATATTAACATGGTTAGTAACCTCGGCACTTAACCACTGCCGTAATATTATAAATTCTTTGGAATCATAATAATCCACCTAATAAACATTTACCAACTTAATCAATTAATTACAATTGTATTACCTATATGTGAACAGAATACTTTGTATGCCTTAGATAAAAATCTAACTAGGAATATCGAAAAAAAAAAACAAAGCTTATTTTCTGCATTATTGATCGTCTTTGATACATTCATAATATTCTTTAATCTTGAGTTCTAAGGCACCTGTTTTACACATAAAGGATTTATTTATATTAAGTTTTTTATGTCAATTTTAGGCTTTATTTTAATATAATGTAATAAAATATAATTATTTATTCAAGGCATATTTCTCTTTAGGACTTGTGAGCTTAAATATACGTAAAAAATAAACACTCAAAAACGCAAAAATTACTGATACCTCAACAAAATACTTATTGAGTAACAATTTAGAGTTTATTCAGATCTCCGACATATCCCTTTCATATTCACACATACGTTAATATCAGTCAAACTATTGACAAGTACAAATGAACAAAAAGGAAATGGCACATCTAACATAGCAATGTCTTGCGTTATCGAGTAAATACAAATAACATGTGATAAACACATTCAATTATACATAAATATCTTCTTCTAAATATATCTCTGAAACTATAAGTTTATGGTAATTCTGATTCTTTTTAATACTTTACCCTGTTTTTTAATCAATACTTTGAACTTCTTTTGTGAGCTCTGTGGAGAATGTTAAGAGTACTTTCAAGGAAACATTAACTATCTGATTGTAAACTATTATTATATTTGTGTCTTGTGTACATCATGTTTCTGTCACGGTTAATAGACGGAATGTAGACGCACGCGTAATAATGGTTAGGAATTTTGTTCTGTTTTCAGAACCCACTAAAGCTTCTGGTAATTCAAAAACACTTTAAATCAACCTTTTGCTAGTTTAACCAATTAGCTGTTAAAAATAATTGTAAAAGTTGGTGTATTATCCGTAACAAGAACACTGCAGATCACAACTAAAATTAAGATCAATGACAAAATTAAATTTGCATATTCTTAACATTCCCAAAGTCAAACTCGTTAATCGTAATATAGATAATATAATTCGAATATCTTCTCTAACATATAAATAAAAAAATAAACAACAAAATGTCATCCTTATACATATTTCTTATTAATTAAACTTATTACGTCTCTACAGTGACTATTATTTGGCGCTAATGACGGTCCGCACGAATCAACAACGCAACGGAGACGAACTTATCTGAAGAGTTTAACTCTGACCACACATCTGTTCCATCCAAGTCTAGTCGAGAACCAAATGAGATCTTGATCTGTAGAAAACACGCGCACGAGATCTTCATTATTTATATTTCAAAGGTCCATCCATACTTTCTGTCACTTATATATCTATGTTACGTACATAATGAAGACTAGTCATCAGGATTTTCGTGCGTTTACCATAAAGGCTTAAATGCAATATTATTGTGCATTGTTGCAACTTCTGACGATGGTGACGGTAACATTGCAACTAGACCTAACAGTTTGATGAAGAAGAGGGCAACGCTTCTGCGGCGTCATCGGACGGCGGGGGCAGCGGGGCATCCTCTTCATAAATCATCACTAGTTTGCTGTATTCTCGTTTCCTGCGAGACGTCTGCAAAATAAACAAGCCCAATAAAATATCCACCATATAAATACGTATTTGATGCATATTTATAACACTCGAAACACAGTCTTACATAAAATCACACACTTGTCCAGTTGTGTGTGATCGTATCCCCTTTAAAAGATATGAGCAATTCAAATACAACATTTAATTTTCTACACATTCATCTATACAACGTTTAAAGCCAACAGAAGTCTTTAAACTTCAACATTTACTGAATAACTGAAGTTCCTAACTTCAGGATTTTAACTGGGGTCGTCTTAGGGGCGCCTCAGGTAGGCAATTGCAGGGACAGACCGGTGGACTAGGTAAAGTATAAACTTTCCTTGCTGTTTTACCCGAAAGAACCCTAAATAGAATAGCATGAATAAAATAAATTTCTTTTTACTGTCACTGAGTAATTTTGGAACCCTAAAAGAGTATCATTTAAAATTTTCCTTGACTTTCCAGGTGGTCCCTCAATTTTACTAACTTTCCTCGATCACCTTAGCTTCCTTGATTTTTCGGTGACTTTCCCTGACTTTCCAGAAAGTGGATATGCTGGTCTGAATAAGTTTCATAAAACAATAATTTGTGTTGGTAAACCTATTGTTAAGAAGTTATTTAAAATATGGTATCGAATATTAATATATATTTTTGATCATCATCATTTCAGCTAAAGACGAAAAAGAAGCAAACAAAGCAGACGGAATCAAACAGTTTCTGAAGGGCATTAATCCTTAACGGGTTTCCCACCCGCCTTCAGGAGTTCGACCGTAATTCCGTCACCACCCGGCGCCCTGTTATTATTAAGTTGCTTCAATGCCATCCTAATCCAATATTATATAGCCAATCAATTAAAATAATATGTTGAATTGTCCTAACTGTCAAAGATTTCCAGTGATATAAAATATGATAGGTGATTTAGGTGCAGTAATGTAGCTACCAAAGACTCAAGCAGTGAACAATATGATTCGTGATTTTTCAAGCTAATGCTACATAATAATGTGCTAATAAGCTACACCGTTAAATTTTAGTCGTTTTAATCCCGAGGAGGGTCGATTCGATACATAAAATACTATCGATTTGTAAAGAAAAAAATAAAAAATAAAGTACTTTTTCAAAAACTCGAATTAATATAATTAGACATATACGAAATTCATTTCTTTAAGCAAACGAGTCAATGTTGATTGTTTAACCTTGTAGGTAGTTGTCAGTTGTTGCGTACTAACTATCTACAGTTCATTGGCCTCGCTCAGCTGACGTTTACTTAAAGAAATTGATTTCGTACATGCCTAGTTTAAAAAAAAAGTACTTTTTTGATTTTCTCTTTACAAATCGATAGTATTTCATGTACCGAATCAACCCTCCGCGAGATTAAATCGACCAAAATTTTACGGTGTTTAAAACATAAAACAAAGAGATTAAAGAGATACAATAGAGCGGACATCAGAAGAAATGTCTTAGAAAAACTGTCATCCTGTCAGCTAGCTTTCTTCAGTAGTAAACAGGCTGATTAAATTTGTAATTTATATGTTTTTACCGAAGGTTTTTACGCTATTTTCTAGAAATATTTGCGAAAATTATTGAATTCTAATTAATTTCAGAGTAAATACGAAAAATCTTCACGAAAATAAGCTGAAGATAGGTCCAGTCGTCCACACTTGACTGAGCGACTTCCTAGGTAACAACTATCGGATTACGATTTTGTTCGCTATGTCCTGTCTATTGGTAGTCTATATATAATGTCTTTGACATAAAATAACGATTCCGCTCTACTGACAATGATTTCATAGAATTCGTGGTCTTGAATTTCTCACTCAACGCTGATGTTTATTTATATACAATTATTATAATACGATAGGTGCAAATGATTCCTCAGTACTTTGATTTTCAAAAGATTTCACTTTACCTATAGTCTGACATTTAATTATAGTCCTAATAGGACTTGAAAGTTTTATAAATAATTTATTTGACAGCGAATCTTTATTATTCGGTCAAGCTGTGTATGTAGAAATGAGTTTCTATATAATATATTGATATATTGATCCATTCTAGGTGCTAGCAATCGTGCAACGGTTAAATAATCATTTAATAATAACAATCATGTATTGAACATACTTTCGATACAAAAATCAGTGTTGCTCTAGTACCTGGAGATCCTGTATCATAAAAGCGAGAATAGCCAGCAATTCATCTGAGTAATCTGATTTTGATCTTACAAAATATGATAGAAGACCAATAATTTTTTTACTTATTTAAAGTTGACTACTCCGAAGTAACAATATTAGATTAGAAGTAACGTCATTTAAAAATAACGTATATACAAAACTTCAACGTTTTCCAAATATTCACAGCCAGAGAAATTATTTTTACTCCAATGTTTTCTTCATTGTAGCACCTATTGTTGAACTAGTAATAAAAGGTCCTAACCCTGTTTCTTTCTGCACGAATCCTAGCGTTGGTGGAAGCTCTTTCATAAGGGATCTAGCCAAAAGAAAACAAGCGTTAAACTGTCTGTTAAGATATAACCACCACATAGAATTGTTCTTCCTGCAAATCAAGTCATTTAACAGTTAGTGTTTCACTTGCGAAAATAACTGCAGATGAAATTAGATTCAGGTTTCAGACTTGCGTTCCTCTCTTTTAAAGTGTATGACGTTTTTAGCATTCTCTTAACGAATCATTTTTAATCCGTAAAGGCCCGATGGCTCGTAAATTTGGCTATGATGGAACGACTTAAATTGTGACAAAGCTCCTTAACAAAAGCAAAAAAATGGGTCGATGTCGTTATAGAACAATATTACTATCAATATGTGTTGTTTTCCCCAGGCACATTGTCTACTACACTGACTAATTGAACATTCATGCAGTCTCATATTGAAATGATATCAACACAATAATAGTATTTAACAGTGTTATTGAACCGATTAGATTTTCTACTGAGCATTTACAAATACTGGCACTAATTCAATGACATATAGTATTTACTATATAGTAAACATTATTTACCGTAACATTGGTAGTGGTTTCTTCACCGGAGCTACTAGAACTGGTAATACCTTCTTCTAAGGTAAGCCTTGCAGCCACACCCTCTAACTGGAGGTCTAGGTACAACTGGCTCAGCTGGTCGTTGACCAAGGAAGGCTGGAAATTATCAAGGTCAATTAGAAATGGTCGAAGATCAGCCAATGCGAGAGACTCTTCTGTAATACATACAAAAATATTTTGTAGAGAAACGAGATTTCGTCTAAAACCCCTGCTAATTTTGGATAATACCTACCAGGATTTTAAATGCTGTAAATTCGATATATGCAAGCAGATAGGTTTTAAAGTGTCATCACACAAAAACTTTAGGAAGAGAGAGCAATCAGATTAAAAATTTTACTTTCATGAGATATGCAATATTACCTTTTACTGTATTATACGGAAATATATGTAGACTGTAGAATAAGAAGTAAATTATCATGACCAACCTGTTCCAAAGTCTTCATTTTCTCTTGGTCGGCCGTAAGAGTTTCTTCCAAAGACTTGGTTTGGATTTGGTACTTGTAGACCAACTCTGAAGTCACGCACACCTGTAAGACCAAAAATACTATCAGTATTATCTGTTATTGGACCAAGGCACATATAGCCAAGTCAAAAAAAAATCATCTTTCTCTAAGGATCTTCTCAAAAAAGATCTCCCGCTGTGGCTGAAGGTATTATGTATTCTAATACATAATATCTATATTATGGTGGTAAGCACATTGTGCATACTCACTTTACTCATGTATGGATAACCAAACCTGGTCTTTGACACCCCAGCTGGGGTCCAGGCTCGAGATTTTCGTACCATGTAAGGAACACAACACCGCTCCAAAACTAAGATCAAACATGTGGGTAACAGTTTCCTGTTACCCACATGTTCGAATATTCTTATTCCATATAAGTCTACGGAATGTCAGATGAGCTGCGAGCTAAAAGAGTCACTTATTGGATCCTATTAAAAGTAAGGTGACATCTCGGCAGATCAAGTCGAAGATGGAGAGATGAACTTGACTCTTACTGGAGGGACTAGCCCACAATGGCCGATGATAGACATGTGTAGAAAGACCTTCGCCAAGCATTGGGATACTAGGTCAATTAGAATTCTCTAAATCATGGTAAAAACTGCATAAGAAGTATACTACAGACAGATACGAATAAGGGACTTTATCCTACTGAGTTTAGCTAGATATATTATTTAAGTAATAATTCGTTTAAAAAAAAAGCTATTTTCTTTCTTATTGCCATTATTAGGAACAATACGCCTTCTTTTTCCATTTACCACTACGTAAGACACTTCACACAGTGGTGCAGAGATTAGCAAAATTGAGGAACTTTTTCGTTCATGATTCGTGAATAAATATTTTTTTTTAAATCTTGTTTGCTCGCCCTACCCAATTTTTCGATTTGACAGTTGTGACGTCACAATATGGCGTAAAAATCGATACTATCCTTATTTGGAACGCATTGTAGTTCCTAAGATTAACGCATTCAACCAAACAAATAAACTCTTCAGTTTTATAATATTAGTAATATAAATAAATAAATAATTAATTTTGACACACACCTGTTCCAGCCATGGTGGTTCCATCTTCCTCCGGGCTGCGAGTTTCTTCACGGGCTGAGGTACACGGTTTAATGGGCTCTGAAATCATACTTCTTTTTATTGTCTGACGAAACAAAAAAAAAGAGCAAAGAAAATATATTTTGAGTATATTATGTACATAAATAAAATATTAATATCTGAAGTACCAATATGAAAAAGATTTAAAAACATACCTTGTCTAGAGCTTTATTTTGTCCATTTCGATAAAAATAATTTTGTAGACATATTCGAACTATCAACCTACTTGATTTATATGAATGGTAACCTACCTCCATCTGCTTTGCCCACGAAGTAAACGACGACTAGCGTTTTACAAACAAGAGAGGGCAACCAATCCACTTGCTCAAAGTCTGAAGATGAAGGTGATATGAATTCGGAAGATCTATGGCCATGTGTGACTTAAGGTGTTAATCTTCCGAAGCTAGATGATACGGAGCCTGAACTGCATAAAACTGAAACAAGCTCTAGACAAACACTTCCGACCTTGTGACATACACAGGCCATTGAATCCTGTGTGGGAAAGTCCAAGGTCCAGCGAAGAACTCGTTGCCGCTGATGAATTAAAATGCTGATATTTACCCTAACTGGGGGCTTGTTGCCATTCTTGCCATCACCACTGTCCTCGGCACTGCCGGACTCAGTCTTAAAGAATGAAGAGTAGAAAGATGAGTAGCTAGACTCTCCATCTGTCTTGTCGGGAGTTTCTTCACTGTTCCCAAGTCGGTTCAGCTTGCTGAGACGACTCTCCCTTGGAGGTGGAGTGTTCGTCGCAGCCTCTGTGCTCTGAAGCGAGAATAAATCGTGAAGAATTGCATAATGATCATTTTACTTTGAGGTCGGAAGTCAAAACAGAACCTGTTATATACACTATTTTTAAATTTATGCGGGTTCTAGTTGTCACGATTGCTAGATTTATGTATATATATTTTATATTAACTTATGGCAAAAACGAATCGTCTAATACTAATTTTGCTGTGTGGACTTAAACGTTATTGTGCCTTTTACTGATTAAAAATAAATCTCACAATAATTTGTAATCAAAAGTATCCACCTTTTAAATCAAAATTGAAAACTAAGAGTTAAAACGTCTCAATAAAGCATCGAAGCAGTAATGCTAGCAAAAGAGGCCGACCGCATTAGGCAACGGCGCTCACGCCCCAGACTCTGCCGGGATTCCGATCCCGATTTCCAGCCACCGTAAGCGCAGGCTTGCGGACGGCGAGCAATGGGTAGCTCGCTGTCCAACCGTCCGGTAACCGTCCGGACCGAGCCCAAGTCGTCGACGCCGCGCACTGTTCCCGCGCGCCTCAAGGAGTTGTCAGCAAACCGTAGGGGCCCGAAGCCTACAGGGGCCACGGGGGCCATGGACCGATTTTTTTATATATATTTTTTTAATCTATATAAACTAGTGCTGGACTGCGATCGCACCTGATGGTAAGCAGTGATGCAATCGTTGATGGTGAGGCACACTAGTTTATTAACCGTTTTCCGAAAGGAAAGTCCGGCCCCAGGATGAAGGGCTAAGAAGGAACGTGGTGGGTTTTTAGTTAGTAAGAGTCTGACACTATCTTCTGCTTCACCCAAAGGCGGGAGATGTCATTGGATGATTTTACCCACCATAAAAAAGGTCTGATTTTATAAGCACATACCTACATATTTAGGTACTTACTTATACAAAAAAAACTACAAGTGGGTACCTGGGTACCTACCTACTGCAAACTACTTACCTACTATTATATAATAGGTAGGTATACATTCATTGTCCTTACGTCAAAATGATCTTCACAACAATATACTGTGCTGTTAGCTCCATATGGATCCAACCTCTTCATAGCTATTATCCATTTATTTCCATTTTAACGTCTTTTGGAACTACAAAAAATAACTTATCCGGCGCATTGGTGGTTGTTTGTGCTTTTACATTTTGGCACAACACATGACTTTCTTGTTTTTGGGTTTGATATTTCACCAAATAATATTTGCGTAATCTCGGTAACGTACCGGAGCGCGCAACGTACTGCGCGACCGTTGTTGTACAATGACGTCACACGGACCGAGCGCCGGCCGGTCAACACTCGCGCTTTGCGCCTATGTTTAAAGTTCCATATCTCGTGACCTAATTGACGTATCGAAATAATTCTGCACACGATTTTTTATTTTTTTATAAAGAATATGAGAAGCTAATATAAAATATAAATGAGTGAACATTCTTCATTTCCATATTATTTATTATGTTTATAAGTACTTCGGTTATAGTAACTGATTTCTTTCGTGTTAAATATTAAAAATAGTGTATTGACCCATTGTTCTGAATTATTTTAATCGACCTGATTCTTTTATTTACACAATATACAAATTATAATTGTAAGGGTATCTTAACATTTAAATAAAACCTGATGAAAAGGTGGTCGGATAGATTGAAAATGAAATATTAGATTTCTTAATGTAAGCAAAGCCCCGAAAGTTCAAGGGCTCTTTTGAATGCCCGAAAAATCAATCAGGTTTTGCTCCTTCAGACATATTTATCAAAGTATAGATATTTATAAAAACATGGTATAAATTAAAGATAAAATAATAAAATGTTAAATTTACAAGAAAAATTGCAAATATGAGCCACAATTAGTGCAGCCCTAACCTTATGACTTAAACTGTTGGAAGACTGGATGTCTGTCGAGTATATCGTCGAATCCTCGTTCCCATTGTGACTTTTGTGCGGCCCCGACACCTATAGAAGCATTGAAAAAGTGCAAAAGAAAAATCTACATATACCAACAAAAATAAATAAAAAGCAAAACATGCTATTGAAAAATGAAGCAGAGGAAATTTATTTAGGTACTGAAAGAAATAAAATTGAAATCGAATTGTCAGTATTGTTATATAAAAATTCGTGTAATGAATTTCAACAACAACCAGTATGGTAGTAGATGATACGGGACGTAAAAATGATATTTTGGTAATAAAATTACAAAACTGATCTCTTTTTTGAAATTTACCTGTGATATTACAATGCGACTAAGTAACAAGAATGACGAGAAATCAAAATGAACAAGAAATGAATCATTCTAAGAGTGATGCAGCATGTGAAAAATCGTGTCAATCTCAATTTTGTGATTATGAGCTCATAGAATTTTCATAGCCATACCCGGTTCAACGCATTTGATGAGAGACTATCTGCGGTGCCGTTGTCAGTTTTTGAAGAAGCCGCTCTTTTCTTGTCGCGCCACGCGCTGCCTTGCACCTTGCTTGTCCTCAATGTTAAACTGGGCTTACAAGCCTGTGCAGGTTGACAACAAACGTCAGTTTATGGCTTTCGACAACGAATTCATTTATTTACTTTCAAAGTAAATGCTAAACTAAAACGAATATATAAATAAAAGAACAAACTAATAGTCCTAGTGTGTGACATAAATTTATCTTTAAAAAAATAAATAAAATTGTTTCGGAAAATGTTAATTTGTTCTTTTATTAACTATAAATTCAGTCATTGAGTATTATTTACTAAGCCAAAATGTTATTATAGCTTTATCTTTCTTACCTCTTACAGTAAAACTGTAACTTACTTTCAAAGAAAGTCTAGTCTAGTAGTAGTATTTGCTTGCGATTTGTTTAGTAAAATGTTACTGGTCACGTAGTCATCACTTTCAGATGAACTGAAGCCGGTGCTGAACAAATCTATCTAGCGAATCAAGCTCTCAAAGAACGACTAGCGAGTGTCAGTGCATAGTATGTGTTAGTGATATCGGCATAAAACATCGAGCGGCGCTCGATTAAATCGAATTTATCCCATATTTGTTTGGGAGCTACATCTATCTAACGAAAGCACTTTGCGTGTAAACATTCAAAAACATTAATTTACAATAAATAGAAATGGTGTCCATTCTAAATTCTGTATAGCGATAAAAGTGTGAAATAAATGCGGTTAACGGGTGACATACCTCTTCATAGTTGCTGCTGGTTAGACCCAAGGGGTTCATTGTATTGGAATATTGTTGCATGGACTGTGCCATCATATGAGATTGTTGCATGGGGTATGATATCTGCTGGGGCACTGGCGAGTACATAAGGGGTTGCCCGTACATCGTGTGGCCGTACATCATAACTGTAATAAAAATATTCATCATTTAATTTTTACAATTTCAAATCATAATATTTAAAACACGGTCTTCTACTGTCACGAATGCTAAAGAAAGGTTATTTAAACTTAAACTTACTTGGTGGTTGGAACTGGTGTTGCTGGCTAGTAGAAGGTCCGTAGTGATGAGCTGAAGTCGTGGGCATCGGCTGCGGAGGGGCCTGCGCATAGTACATCGGGTACATGCCTGTAACCCGAGCGAAAAGTTCAGTTTTTTTACTATAGTCTATAGACATTCAAACTTATGAATCTCGTGTGTGATGTGTGCACTTTCTTGTTCTAAAGCTTTGTTACCGGATATGTTCTGTATTTTTATTGGAAAGGATTTTTGCAGTAATTTATGACATAACAGATCATCTTTATTTTCTTTAATATACGGGAAAACTTTATAGCCAGTGTGTAATCTTATTAAAATTGTAGCAACTAGATCAGTAGGTATTCAGATTATATTTTACAAACATATTAACTATCAGTTTTTTTTTTTTAATATAGATATAAAATATTGAGTATCCTGAAAGATTTATCAGTTTATAGTTTGTAAATTGATAAATATGTAAGTTATAGATTTTTTAAATATTTACAACTTTTACATCGAAATGTTTTCGATGAGAGGTGTTGTGTAGTCAAAAATCGTAAAATCATTATTCACCCCACAAAACGATGACCGTAATTTATTCTAAATTGGCTTACCAACCACATGCCAATGAGAATTCCTCTTCAATTGAATGAGTTTGTAAAATCGATATCTAACCAGGGTTTTAGTATATTTAGTGTGACAAGCTAAGGTATTAGAAATGATAGGTTACCTGGCACTGCCGGCATGGTGTGCATGGGCAACATGGCATGGGGCATAGGGCTCATGATAGACATCTGCTGAGGAATGCCGACGCCCAAGATGTATGTGTTCATGTTGTTTGCAGGCGGGCTAGGCCAAGGATTGGATGCTGTAATCACAACACGCCGTTAGTTGTTTCAAATTGAGTTTTAGAAATTATGTTTCTACAATATTGTAACATAATAATGGCATACCTAATTTAGAAAACTAAGGAGTTTCTGAATTGAGTAGAACGTCTCAAACTTTAATTTTTATTTTTTTTTATGAGTATCGCGAGTAAGTTTTTTACAAGTTCGTAAAATTTTTACGATATTTCTTCAAGCTAAAGCAGAGTTTGAGAAATACTCAATTTCAAATGCTTAAATTTAAAATCGGGGGTTAGCACAGCATAGCATCAGTCTTATAATGTTTCTACTGCTAGGAGTCAGGCCTCCTTTCTAGGAGAGGGAATGGGCCGTAACCATCACGCGGGCCCAGTGCGGTTTGGTAAAAATCGGGGGTGGTCGCGTACTATACGAGGTGGTATGTTTAAATAAAACACACCACCTCGATTTAGACCCGAAAATCGGTTACTACACATTCAAGGTCGACCGCCATGATGGTTCAACATGTGTGGCGAAAATTGTACTATTACTATTTTGTCCAAACTATTAAATAATATTTATTATTTTTTATTTTTATTTTTTTATTTGAAAATTGTTTATATTTATATTATTGATTTTAAACAATAATAAACTAATTCATATTTTGACAAATCGAGAAAATATTCTACCAAACATTCATCTCCCTGTTTTGATAACTCGTTGATAAGAATCGATACAATAATCCTCAATTATCTTTGGGTTGATAATGATGAGCAGTGGTGGCCGTGTGATAACGGCCCCGACTTACTAGTTGTAGGTCGCGGGTTCTAACCCAGCCAGGCGCTAAACTTTGTGTAATTTATTTCATCACCACTACTCTCAAAACGGTGAAGGAAAACATCGTGAGGCACTAGGCCTGCGTGTGGGATTACGGCCCATTCCCTCTCCTAGAGGAGACCTCGAGTCCCTGCAGTAGGAACATTATAAGGCTGATGCAATGGAATTCAATGATAATGATCACACTAAAATACATGTGTGCTAAAGTGTATGGAAAAGGTTGATTAGCATGAACATAATTATTGAATAAATAGGTGGCTTGAGGGGGCTAAGGGTATTGCAATATGCACAAGATTAATCTGACCCTTTCCGTTAGTAATTCTGTTAAAATTTCATACTACTCAGTTTTCTTCTTAGTATCGTATGTTATCCCATTATAGTGTTGAAGATATTTTGAATAAAATAAATACCGCGTCTATGGGACAGAAGTCTGCATGACTTTGATATTTATAATCATTGCAATATTTTTCTTAATTAGAACTGATAACAAGTTTATTGTAAGAGAATAAAAATGCTGAAACCAACGGGCCATGGGTCAGTTTTCAATATTGTCGACTGATCATGCATTTCTATTTCGCAACACAAAAATACTACAATTCAAAATGCAACAAATTCGATGATGATAGAGCCAGGTAAATAATCAGAATTCAGGATCTGAGATAACTACCAAGTTTAGACATTTTAATATAACACTACGTTTACAAATTTTTGTTTAAATTTTAACTCAAATATCAACATAGAATACGCGTAGCCAAATAGATAGATAAATATGGAAAGAAAATTATCAGAGATTCTGAGCTCCAGTAAAAGTATAAAGTAGCCTGCTTCGTCCTTCGTGCCAGGGCATGCCTCTAATATACCTGTAGTCAACTGACCGACTGTGGTGGTTACGGCTTCTGAGGGCTGGGCGAAGGTCGCATTACCCGATACCGTTCGCTTGTTGCGCCGCGCCTGACGTGGTGACGGGCAGTGGTGCTTGTGCGCAGTTATATCGGGATCGGTCATCACCGATGGGCGTTTCAGCCCATGTGGCTGCTGTAGGTACAAAATAAAATAAATGGTCACCTAGTTACTATAGTTTCACCTATAAGCCTTTATTTCATTATACTATAATACTCCACAACTATAACACCACAACATCTAGCCCCAAACATATTTATATATTTCTAAATACATACATACAGAGTGGCGCAAAGTAATGTTATAATTCGAATTGGCTTCCATTAATAAAAAAAAATGAATTTTGTTTTCATGAAATAAAAAAATGAATTTTGTTTTCATGAAATAAAAAAATGAATTTTGTTTTCATGAAAAGTTTACTTGAAAATGAATTAGATGTTATTAATTGGAAGAAAATATAGTGCGCAAATAGCCACCTCCCGAGTTGTTGCACGGCGCTCGTTTTACGTCAGTTTGAATTGTTGCTCGCAATACTCGCTTCTACACATAACACAATAGCACCAATAACAACACGTTACATTTACACTCTCACAATTCACTTCCATACACAATTACACAACCCTCCCTCTTAAATTTCATTCCCATACGAAGGGGAATGCATGTTTTATAATATAAAAAAAAAAAAAACTATATGAATAAAATGTTAATTATTGCGTGTGACTACTGTGTTTTTTGTAATTACTGTGTAACTACGTAACTGCTATTTGAGGGGAATGCCTCTGGTAGCCGAAATACATACTTTGCTTAGTCTGGCGACAAATACTACTATAATTTTTATGTAATTACTTGCCGAAGCACCATACATATGTATAAACTACTGTAAACAATTTTTTTTGGCAAATAAAAATAAATAAACAAACATTAATACATCCAAATTGATGATTTCGTCTTCAATATTAACTTTCAAGACTTACAAGGTTCATGGTTTTTTGTGGTAAACAGGAGGTTACAAAAAGCTTTAAAGGAAGAAAAATTCTGGCGCCGTTAGATCTGGCGATCTGGATGTTAAATTCAACTCTTAAAACAACAGATTGAAAATTTATCAAATTAGCAATTACAATAATTCCACGTTTTTGAGGTGTGTATCGCTCTGTGGCATATGGGTAACTAATTCAATAAATATTTCTACAATATGAACGTTAAAGCACAGTGAAATTTGGCGGCATTTATAAAAATTAAAGCGCATTCACATTGTGACGTTACTTTTGCGCCACCCTTTACTTTATAGTTCAATTACACTCAGACACAGAACAAATAATCGTGTTCGTCATACAATCACACACAGATTTTCCTTTTATATCTATAGATAAATAAACGTAATTATTTTTGTTCTTGTAAAAAAAAAACAATAAAATAAAATTCTAACCGGTATTTCAGTAGCCCCAGCACTGGTAGGATGGTAGGACGCATTACAACGAGCCAAATGCTCTTTCTTCTTCTTCCTTGTCTCATTTGACTTCTTCTCCCTGAACTCTTTACTGCTAGAACGAGTGTCTCTGTGCTTCTTCAGTAATTCCTTTTCCATCGATTCATTGTGCCTATTAAAGTTAAATAATGTTTATGGCAAGTTTTTGTTATAGATACACTTTCTTTGCATAAATATATTAATCTAGCACGGTATTATAGCCAGTACATAATAATTATATTACAATGCATGAATTTATTTAAATATATATTTTATATACATATATTTATATATATAATTTTTAATACGCGTACAGTTAAGAGTAAAGCAATAAACAACAATATTCTGTACGAATTATTTTGTATTTATCATCAAAAATCTATACTAACTTGTTAAGCAATGTCTCAGTGAGCCTGATAGGCTGATAGTCCCCGACCGGCATCGGGCTGTTAGAGATCATGATCATCCCATTAGAATCAGACGAACAAGTAATATCTCCTGAATCTCTTGAATGTTGCGCCATCGGCGATAGGCAAGGCCTGAAATAAAATAAAACTGTGAATTTGAAGGTTTATCCAGTTCCAGTTAGATTCTAACTCCAAATTCTATCTTTGTAATGAAGGTTTTTGAACAAAAATCTGGAACTGTTCTATAGTGCTAACAAAAATGCTGAAAACCTAAGTGTGCTACCAGACTGTTGTTGACCAACTTTAGACGTTAAGACCGTACGTTTCCCCAAAATAATACTAAGTCATATCATATTATACCAATCAAGTCTTTCAAGAGGACTTCAGGCGGTGAGTTGCACCCTGATAGGTTGTCACGTTCATCAGCGGTACGGAAGAGTTGGTCCACCAGCAACTTTCAGTTTAAATCGCATATACATTGTGTGTTTGACATCGACGCATAAACGAATACCACGAATCCAGTACATGATTCTGAATCCCCCAGTAGTGGAACTTTTCCTTATTTTTTTTAATCTATACTATTTGAAATTTAAACTGTATAAAATCGTTATTCTAATCAACCCCATTAGCAATTTCCGATGGCATTTTATGTTAAAAAATAATTAATGAACTAAGTAAGTACTTTATCATTTTTCGTTCATCTTGACAACGGAGGTGATGCAAACAGTTTTAAATGATTTACAATTCTTAAAAAAACAACACCACTCGATAGGACTTGATCTCGACCTTTCAAGCGATGCGCGCACTGGTGACTTTTGTCACCGTGACTTTTTTGTCACCCTTATCAGTCCATGGATGAAAAAAGCTCTCTTTGTCTCCTTGGGTCTCCTATTTTCGAGGATTCCTTTCCCAATTTTATTGAAGAAAATATTCAAAATTTTAATGATTTTTCGAAAAGATTGATCCAAATGAACATGCATTCAACCATCACCTTAACAGCCGAAACAGCAATAACGCTGTTTCGGCCTTAAATTAACGCATTTCCTCCGTGCTTCTCATTTGTGGAAACACACTTTTGGAAAAAATGGACCAAATTATCCGACATAATCTTTCATCAATTTTAAATGTGGCCCTGGACGACCGAGCTTAAGCTCAAGCTTCCCTCCCAATCCGTATGGGAGGTTCGGCGTCCGTAAAATTACCAGTTTTAGTTTACCGGCTTTTAAAATCTCGGTTCACGGCACTGAAAAATTTAATCAGGAATATCCTATCTTCCTGACTGATTAATTTTGATGCTTCATCTAGGCTTGGAGACACGCTTGCCCGAATTCCAAACAGCCTGATGTTGTTTCTTCCCAAAGGAGAAGAGCTAGCTTGGGGAGTGGGTGTCGGGTTTCTGGCTTCATGTACTGCCGTCGTCAAAAATGGGCCCCTTGTTCAAAGATACTACCTTCCGCCTTTCCTTTCTGCTTCTCGTTGTGTAGGCGCTCTTTGTTGCTCTCCTCATCGCTGCCACTGTGGGGAAGTGGTCAACCACCTCGCACACTACGGTCTGACATGCAGCCGTAGTGCGAGTCGCATAACGCGGCACATGAATATCAACGACATCATCCGACGCGCTCTTGTCAACCGTCAGCGTTCCGGCTGTATTGGAACCTCTTGACGAAACTGGACGATGTCTTTATTTCCATGGAAGATGAGTAGGCCTTTAGTGTGGGACGCTACTTATGTCGATACAGGGAAGATTTGTTTTTTTTTTGTTTGTAATGAACTCGGAAACTAGTGAACCAACTTTTAGAATTTTTTCACTAGTAAAATGCTACTTTATCACTAATTTAGAATTTAATAATAATTAAGTAAATCTCTCAAAACGGTAAAGGAAAACATCGTGAGAAAACTAAAAATTCGAGGACATGTGACATCCACAAACGATTACGGTCCATTCCCTCTCCTAGGGAAAGGCCTGAGTCCCAGCAGCGGGAACATAAGGCTGATGCTATGCTATGCTATAAGTAAATCTCTAGGGAACTACGCGATCTACCAGGGGCAGGAATGATCGTACATCGAACACAAAATCACACAGTACAAAACTCAACAACTGTTAACATCGATTACAAAAAAGCACACTTACGCGTACTTGGAAGATCTCTCTTTCAGTCCGAAAATATCTTCGCCGGTGACCGTACCGTAGGTATCGTATGAGATAGGTTGGTGACTATCGAAATACCTGAACACAGATGTAAAAACAATAATGTTACAGTTTTGGGAAGCTCTTAATCGTTCTGAGGGTAATTATGATTCGTTTTACATACTGACTTTTAGGTCACGAACCACGATCCAAGTTTAGTTAGTTTAGCTTAGCTCGCACAGCTGTGGTAACTGTTTATACTTGTGCGCAAAATGCAAACTGATGAATATGCCGTGAGGAAAGTTTTGATATGAGTGAGTGTCTATAAAAGTCGAGAAGGATCAAGAAACCCAAGACCACGAAAAAGGGTAGATTGGGTAAAAGACGATGTAGCCGAGAGCAGTAGTGGACCAGAGGTAATGGCTCTGACTTACAGGTTGTACGTCATAGTTTCAAACCCAGGCAAACACTTTGTGTAATTTATCTTCTGCTCTCAAAATGTTGAAGGAATACATCGTAAGAGCTAGAGGTATCCTATAGTGCCACTTGATACACACGACATTTTTTCATTTGTTGGAATGTGTTTGTTGACAAGCCGACGGCTCCAGTTACCTCTGCAATCGGCAACATGCCGCTCCACGTATGTTTGAGCTCTTAGAAATCAGGCATGTGCTAGAACTATGAATTCAATGACAAACATGTCCATGCCTTGCGCCCGTGTGATGGTCCAGCCCAATCTCTCTCCTTAAGAGGAGGCTTAAGTTACATCAGTGGCATCTTTATAAGACTGGTCATACTTACATTTATATTGTAATAAACGTGTATGAAAGAAGATCTATTTCGATCAGCCCATATGACAACGGTAAGGATGTAGAAAAAAACTTAGCTGTGTAAAATGTATGTAAAATTACTTTAGCTATGCGAGCCAAGCTATGCTTACTTAGTTCTTAGAGGAAAATATAACATACCGTTGCAATGTTTCATTGTAGTTAAGCTGGTTGTAACTCAGCGGCGTTTCGGTGCTTGACTTGCTGTCATAATAATCATGATGCGGTGAAATGCCACCTAGCATTACCGAATCTCTTTCCTGTAGAAGATAAAACATAACACTTTCACGATGTTACCTATGACATAATATCTTACATAATTATACTTGCATTTGCCAAGGCATTTTATGGTTTAGGCTTCAAGCTTCCCGTTCTGATTCCAGGGGCCTTACAATGAGGGTGTGTGTGAGATAGAGGAATGGATCTATACACCCTGTATAGATTCATATCGTTAACAGTTCAGTTTAGGTCGTCAAATTGATCGCGAAGCCCTACCTCAGATCTCATAGCTGGACAGGTAATAACTCAATTTCCAGCCTAAGGAATTGAAATAAAAAATTGAAGAAAATATGAAACAAGATTTTCAGGATGCTAAAATAAACAAGGTTACTGGAGAAACAAGAACAGAACAAAAAGAAAAGACGTCGTCTGTATCCTGAAAATCTTGTTTCATACTTTGTAATGATGTTTTTTCTCCGTAGTAGGGTTTCAGTATTTTACTTTTTAATCTTTAAATTATTTCTTTGTTAAATCACTGTGCTTCTACATTATTTATGACATCGAATTGTTTGATCGCTTGAGAACACTACATTGAATTATGATGATAATATTTTTGATAAGTACAAGTGAAGCCCTTTCAAAAGATACCAAACTCGACGTATTTATATCTTATGTTTTTTATCACAATACTTTTTGTCCGCTAGAGGGGAGGGGAGAATCGTGTGTAATGTAGTTTTTCACGCTTTCCGAAGCACGGGCTGTCTGTATTTCAGTAATCATCTAGATCAGGGGTGACCGGTCGATCACGATCAAGCAGTCGATCTCAGCTGTCAAATTTGGCAAGCAGAAATATATTTACTTTTAGGCTAAGAAGACTATACCGCGGGGCATCTCGAATAGGCCCCCTCACTATCACCTCGTAACTTTTTGCTTTTCAAAAGAAAATCGAGACAAGTTTGGGCTTGCTTCGCTCTTTCTTTCTTTGTTTACCATTACCCGATTTTGATTTTTCAGCATAATTCGACGGTTTTTTTTTACCATATATATGGAGGTTTATCGTATTGAATTGAACCTCTTAGAAGTTTGTGCAAAAATATTTGAACTTGCTCGCTATTTCCTTTTTATTGCTAACTAGCTGCCCCGGCAAACTTAGTACCGCCCAATACTCTTTTTTTCTTTTCAACCTTCCCTGGACTATTACGAATATTTCAAGACCAAAATGAACCAAATCGGTCCAGCCGTTCTCGAGTTATAGGGAGACTAACGAACAACTATTCATTTTTATATATAAGAAGACTAGCTGATCGGCAAACTTCGCACCGCCTAATTGTCGATTTTTTTTCGTGACTTTTTCCATATTTTGTCACCGTTTAAACCTTCCCTGGAGTATCACGGATATTTCTAGAAAATTGGCTAAATCGGTCCAGCCGATCTCGAGTTTTAGCGAGACTAACGAACAGCTATTTATTTTTATATATAAGAAGATTTATTTATTGAAACTTGGTAGATTTTGCAGAGACTAGTTAGTAAACAGTAGACCGTGTAACGAATCAAGTTGGCCACCCCTGTCCTAGATAAACTAAGAAAAGTACATATGAATTATAAAAAGTCACATTGGTACTTGTCCAGTTTCGAACTCATCCAGATAATTATTTTTTTTAGTATTTATGATAATATTATTGTAAAAAAAATACCTATTCATATAACTAAATAAACAAACTTTTTTCCTACAAAAAGCGCAAATTGTCGCATACAATGTTCCTTTTGAAAAGGCTCGATATAACTCCGAGTTCGTTATGAACATCACGTGTTTTCTACACCCACACGATCGAGCACCTGTTAGACGGAGACTGTTAGAAGGTACTCAACAAGTCACGTGGCATCTACGCAACATGGATGGCAATGACAAAGATTTTGATTTGTTATTTTATCACGTGTTTTAGAAACCTTCTTACTTTTAACGTGAATTTTCCTTGGCTATGATTCATATGTACCTACGTATTGTTAATCAAGTGATAAATTAATTTCAGTTTTCTTGTCATAGCAAATCAAAGTCTTAACAAAAATACTGTAAATAAAAAATAAATACTACAAATTAAACTTTAAAATGTTATTGCTTTTATTGTACAGCTCATTACATAATGCTCTAGATAATAATAGACTCGAGCAGAAAATCGATGGTAATCGTTGCATCACAACATCGTTATAACGTGATGGCTCCACGTTACGCACTAAAATCGCAATCAGAAAACTAGGACTCGAAACTCACACATCTGCACTACTGTAGTCACTGATAGACAAGGACAGAGATAAAAGTCGGCCCTGTCGTGCGAGTGAAATAGCATTAGAACGTACGAACGTATTCTCTTATTAAACCTAAGCGGTATCACGCGACACACAGAATAACTTAAAATTATGCAGACTTCTCTTTCGAAAATTAAAATTATTTTTCAAAAGAGAAGTCTGCAAATTTACTTAGCATTTTCTTTTTACCCCATTGCGCTTGTATTGTTTTAGTACCATGTAAAAAGAGGAGAGAATAATACTACCAACCTGGTACACACAACAAATTCACTCCTGGTTGCTACTGAGCACTTCCAGGAAGACAAACCAATAAAACAGCCCAGTCTAGGGAAAAATAACCGAAACCTCATGCACAGCAGTAGCTCTTTTTAACAGACTTTCAAAAAAGATCCGTAAGTCGACTGAATGTTTTTTTTTATCTTATTCAGTCAAAATTTTATTTTATATTTTTAGGGCGCATTTGTTTTTTTTTTAGCCTAGATGTTGATCTCGAACAAACTATTGTGGCCCTGAAACACAAAGGGCAACTAAAGGAACACATGCAGGCTTCTAGTCTAGTCAATAACAAAAATATGCGAAAAGGCAAACCTACTAAATCTCACACAACTTACCAATATTACACCTGCATTCTCACACGAATTCCATAAAATCAAACCACTCAACTACATGAAAGACAGTAACGTACAACAGTAGAAGTAAAAACAAATTTCAACTTACAACTGCACTCGCTCGAGCCAACTACGGCAAAAAACAATATTGGTTGAAGGAGCACTGCTATTTAAGTCTATTTACCGGAAGAATTGAAGTGCAGTATCAATATGCTTAAATCTCTAAACTTACAAAAAACATGTTGCACCCCGTGGTACAAATAGCCCATCAATTCCCAGTGTCACAGAATTTTATTTAGAATTCTACAATTGCTTTGTAGCAAAGATTAACACTTTTTTATTTATTATTTTGATGTCATAAATCAAACATAATCTTTTGTTTATTTTATTCGTTTGTTTCACGCCTAATTGGATCAGTGTGAATCTGTGTGATTTCTTCGATATAATGTGAAATAAAAATGTCCAATGTAAGTATGGTTTTGTATTACATTTTATAAATAAATATATACCGTACAAATGTATTTTACAACAAAAATACTTTATGGAAACCATTGCTACAACTATGTAGGTATGCCATTTCACCTGTGGGTGACACTGGGCAATATAATATCTCCACTGCACTAAATTCATTTCAAGATATTGAATAGGCATGTTGTTTATAACAACCTATGAAATTGCGGTTTTTTATAACGGGTTGCTTTAACGTAATCTATGGTTTGACTTGGATAAGTTCAAATAAACTTTTCATCCCCCCATCTCGGCAATACTACTTTTGGTCTTCGATAACTCAATCAAACTATTAACATAGCCTCAAATATTGAAAGCATATCGATTAACATCAAACTAACTTAAGTGCAAAAACCGTTTTTATCCGCTAGAGGATAAAGTAAATTGAATTAAGAACATGGTGTGCACTAAGGTTGTGAATTCAAAATATAATTAAACTTGTCCCTAGGATATATAAGATCCTTGCATTAAACCTATTAACTCGTAAAAACATAAAGGGTTTAAAAAAATAAATGCCAATAACAGCTGTTAACAGCAATAACATCTTTATTTTTTTACGAGCGCACAAGCGCTAAAGTTCGCAGAGCTTAACTTCAGACTCGCCAAGTTAGAACGGCCATACTGTTTTAATACCTAAACTGAAATAAAAGTAACTTGTTATTGTATTTTTTTTTTGCATTTAGTCATATCCTCGCTGAGGTGGGATGAAATGTTACGTGTTGCACTCGAGTGCAAAGATTTTTCAGCTCGAGCTCTTTTGATTTAACGCTCGCTTGCTCGGTCATCAAAATTGAGCAAGCAGTTAAAAAGTAACCATGCACTCTTGTATATCAAAAATAACTATTGTATTAAAGGTACGTTCTTTATCGCAGTACTTACATATAACCATGAAAGCTAACACAACGTTTTTTCATATTGTTTCAACGTAGAAAGAAAACATTTCAAAGAGCAAGCCATATCAATGACTTAAAGCTACAACTTTCTTCTAACAAAGAACTCTGTGTTCTTGGTTTACAAGGCCATGACTTTTGTCGTTTGAAGAAAAAAACCCGACTAAAACCTTATAGTACTTTTTAACTTTTGATTGTTTTTCAAAGTCACCACGTTGCTTAATTGTTTATTTACAAGGCCATGCCTTTTGTCGTTTGAAGAAAAAAACACGACTAAAACCTTATAGTACTTTTTAACTTTTGATTGTTTTTCAAAGTCACCACGTTGCTTAATACACTTTTCCATTCGCTCAAACCAGTTATTATAACATTTATTCCACTCTAAAGTGGGGGTGTTCAAAATGGCTGACTTGAAAGCGTCGACTGCTTCTTCACCGGACTCGAACCTTTGACCACGAAGACTTTTCTTAATTTTAGGAAATGTAAAGAAGTCGTTAGGGCTTAGGTCAGGACTGTATGGAGGATGGTCAAGCATTTCTTTCTTTTTCCTGCTTCAAATACTCAATCGTTTGACGAGCGCTGTGTGAGCTTGCGTTGTCGTGGTGCAGGATGATGCGTCGCTTTGATTTAGATTTTCGAAGTTCGGCGATGACTTGTGGTAAACAAACTGTGGTATACCGCTCTGCGTTAACCGTTCTACAATCTTCAAGTGCAATACTCGCAACATGGCCGGTTTTTCCAACGAACGTGGCCACCAACTTCTTAGAAATGCTTCGAGAACGAACAACTTTAGTCGGCTTTGGCTCGTCTTGAAAGACCCAGATTGTAGATTGTTGTTTGGAATCAGGATCGTAGGCATAGATCCAAGATTCGTCACCACTGATGATGTCGTAGACGTGATTTGACTCTGCTCGGTTGAACCTTTGCAGAGTTTTCTTACACCATCTGACGCGGGCCGCCTTGTGATCGTCGGAAAGCAGATGCGGTATCCAACGGCAAACTATCTTTCTCACACCAAGCGCTTCATGCTAGATCTTATGAATGGTTGTCCCTGAGATTCCTAATAGAGTCTCTATCTCTCGATACGTCACATGACGATCTTCTAATTAGTTGTCTCACAGCAATGATGTTATCTTCAGTGAAGGTCGATTTTGGGCGTCCTACGCGAGATTTGTCACTAACACTAGTATGTTCACACTAGAATTCTAAATACCAGCGTTCGACAGTCCGCAGACATGAGCCTTCATCACTGAACACAGATGTTAGCTCTTCAAAACACTGAAGCCGTGTCAGGCCTCTTCTAAAGTTGTAGAAAATTATTGCACGAACATTTTCCTTAGAAAGATTCATTTTCGTACGTAACCTGACAGATTCCAATCGACGCTGTGACTAAACAATAGCATTAATCCTAATACTTTCAACTGTATTAAGATTCAAAATTTAAATACATTCGAATATAGAACTTAAAAGGCATGCCTCGTAAACATATTATTATGGTTATCACAATGGAAATCTACTCGGCACGCACTGAATTTTTGCAAGATTTTGACATAACTAACACTATTCTTTTCAATAGATGTACCTCATAATGTAGTTATCTTCAAATTCGAATAAGAACAGTTCCAAATTCAAAATTGCCGGGAAATATGGAAACGACAGAACTTAAAAGGCATGCCTCGTAATAGCTTACGCTTTGGAAATTTTTGCTTGTACTCCTGAGAAGAAGTTATTCATGAGATAAAATTTCCCACGGAAAAGTGATTGAAACAAAAATAGACATCTCCTTCATTAGCAGTCCTATACAAACATTACTATACTTCATCAATATTGCATACCGGTTCAGACACATTGTACCACGGTAGAACTCATTTTACAAAATAATGAAATAAATTTTCCATAAAAAAACTGCTATAAATACAGTGATTTTACGGAAAATACATAACACAAGATACCGATAAATACCTTATTTCGAAAAAGAACGCACCTTTAAGGTAAAGTTTACAAAGCTTTTAGTTTTGCACTTTCTAATTCCAAGTCAATCCAAAGATATAACACTTTCATAGGTAAAGACCTATTATTTGGGCACTATGTGTTGATGTTGTGGTTGATGTCATTTATGTTTTTGGTTGATGTCTGATGAATTTGCTGAGAAGTAGGACGGGAAATACCCAGGTGTCATTATTTTATTTCGTCCTGTCCTGTGACTGTATGGTCACGGATAGATAGTTCGGTTACGACTGTAGTCAACCGCTAATTAATATTTAGCAAATCTTGAGCTTTATCAGGGCGCGTCTGAACTTGGCTTTAAAATGAAACCCGACTTGGGACTAGTTGCTACTGTTATTTTAAAGTTCCATCCAAGATTACTAAAAGCGTTAAGACCAAACAACTTACACTTCGAAGAAAATGAAATGATTGCAGCTAAATTGTATGACGACTGTATCACCACCACAGCATGTTGGCACGGATTACATCGTATCACAAAAGTGGAATGAATTGGATTTGTGCACAAACAAAAAACAGGAAAAAATCGAAATGAGGTTGTTGTTATAAATCTTAATAACAGCAGTGTACTCGTAGTTAGGGTTGCCAACCGTACTATAATATATAGTATTGTACTATATTATGGGTCTGTGTACAGGTGTACTAAGTACTGTTGGTAAAATGTACAGTACATTTGAAATGTATTTCTATCCAGCGGGGCCCTTCGAGTTAGAGCGACCAAAATAGTGGCATTGCTTTGCTTGTTCAATGTACCTCACGAATTTTCTTATAAAATCCAGTGTACCTCGACCTCAAGGAGCTGTCAGCACACCGAACAGGCCCAGCCTGCTAACTGCAGACAGGCAGGGTCGAAGCCTACTGGGGTCATGGGTTTATTTCCGAAAGGAGTGCTCGGCCCCGGCTCGATAGGCTACGAAGGAACGGGGTAGGTTTTTAGTCAGTAAGAGTCTGACACTACTTCCCGCTCCGCCCAAGGGCGGGATTTGTCATTGGATGATTTTACCTACCATAAAAAAAAAAAAATGTACCTCGACCATTTTGATAGAAATTACGATTAAGCGCCTTGTCTATCCAGCGGGGCTCTCGGTTATATTACGCTCGGAGTACATAAAAGTAATACTGATCGTAAGTTGCACCAATGTACCTCTAGATTCATGTATTACCATTCAGGAATCTTTATCAGAACAGGAGAAATTCAGCAGGAAAAATTTGTCTATCCAGCAGGGCCCTTTGTAATCCGAGTTCATACGTGCAAAAAAGCACACCATGGCTATGTACTACCAATGTAACTTTGATTTCTTCACTAATATTTATGTTTTTTTTGCGAGTTTTCTACATTTTATTTACATAAAAAATATTCACTAAGGCGCTTGATAAGGTAAGGTCAACATAACAAGTAAATATTTGTCCCGAATAATTGTAAATAAATAACTTGCGTATGCTATGTCTCTGCCTATGTGAACTGTTTTGTGCATATATATGTGAGCTATTTTCTGTGTAATCTGTGACTCTATACGAACTGTGACTCTGATTATCGTTAATATTATTTGTGTATGTGAACTCTTAATGAACTTTAAATTGACTGTAAATAAATCTGATCTTATTGTAATTAGTGATTAAATCGTAGAAGACTGTAGGAAATAAACCTGTGATTATTATATTAGACTAAATCAAGACGTTCACACCCTACAATTTTTATTTAAAAATTAAAAGATTTTTACTTATTTTAACATGGAAATTGAAGAGATATTATGATATCTACTTATGCATTGTGTTGTTTTTGATATTCCATAACTCAAGGTTTATCTTCTATAAGGAAAAAAAATACTAAAACTCCTAGAATATGAGGTCCAAAAATACATGGTTTCGAAGATATCATCAATCATAATTAATTTAGGTCAAAAATTGTCATAACAAGTATAATGTCAATGTAACCCGTATAACAAATCTTTACTTTTGCAACGTTGCCAGACATCGATGAAATCTAAAATAGTTTGCAAATACACAAATGACATTACATAATACGCTGTCATATCACACGTAAAGGTTTTTTACTTAATAATCATGAATTTTTTCGAATTATTTTGTATGAAAAATGAAAACAGAAAAAAAAAAAGATTGAAAAATAATTCATAATTATGCCAGTTGATTCTTTGTTATGGTCTCATTAATACCCTAGAGTTTTGGGATACCAAAATACGTATAATTACTCTTTCCTCTTCTATCTTTGTATCTCATTTTAAGTAAACAGTATTTAATCATATAATGAATAAAGTTCTTTAAATACTTAAAAATTTGCTCTCTCGCACCACCCAAAACGGAAAAACTTGCTTAATTTCCCACCCCACAAAAAAGGACCAAAGTCTAGATTGAACAGTAATCTACTCACATAGTAACTGTGGTCCGGATATTGGATCTCCAACCGCAGTTCAACATCAGTCTTGGCCGGTTCTTCCATTAGACTCTCCATGAAGGACGCCAGGTCCTGGCAACGTTGGCTCATCTGTTGCTTTGCTATTTCCGCTGGTTTAGTAAGAACCTGTCAAATGAAACTAAAATTATAGTTTTTGTACAACATTTTACACATAGGGTCTACTATGTAAATACATAATGTGTTATATTACTAACTACATAACAAGCTATATTATGTAGGTGAGGTCTAAGACAAGCATGTCTTAAACCAGATATAAGCAGACACCATAATTGTGTACATACATAGTTCAATAATTACGTTTATCTGTTCAATTCAAGATATGGCGAAAGAATTTTCTTAAAAATACTTGATACTGTAACACACTAGTTTTGTTTTTTTTTACAGTTAAACGTAATTAAATACACAGACACAACATAAAAGCTAAACATCAATTTGTAGATGTAGATACAAAGGTTTACCACCCAAAAGCTGAGAGAATCCTTTAGTGCTATTCTGAAAAAGATCTCATCGTGAAAACTTAGGAGAATTGAGTCATCATTTTCACGGTGAGATGTTTACAGAATAGACCGGCTGTTATAAGAAAGAGCAGTGACGTGAAAAAAAATTAGCTATATTAATAATGTTTGATAGTTCGTAAGTTGAAATGTGCAGACGCTCGACCGGCACAAAGAACCATCCTGAGGATAACTCATAAACATTCTGCGATGCAGGCGAATTAGTGATCACAATAATAAAACCAACTTCAGCTGCCTCTCGATGACCGCTACAGAGTTTGGTAAAAGAGGTGTGTAGTCAATATAATTGCAGACAGATTGGTAATGAAGGTATGAAGTTATCACGACCACTTTGTCCACCCACAGTTTAAAGTATAATTACCGATTAAATGTGAGTTTCAGTTTATGAACTATCTCCCAGTAAAGGGCTCGTTAAACTATCAAATATACTTGCTTGTATAGTAACGTTTTTAATTAAATATTCCGAAGTAAAAGGTAAATTAAATTGCTCTAATGCCAACAATGGCTACCCCAAAACTGCTGAAAACGACAAAGTGCTGTTTTTTTCTAGTCTCAATGTTTTTGGTCATAAAACTTTGCTTACCTCATTCATTGTCCGAATAATATTTTCTCTTAGTATTTTTGCTTTGTTTTTTTCTTCCTCGGACACTTTTGTTGACTTTTCCTGGTCAGGAGACGCAAAAACGTCCGGATTGACGGGGCCCTGAAAAAAAATCATAATGATATTACACAATTTCCACACAACGTAGTCCCAAACTAAGCAGACGTTGTGCTATGAGAACTTGACAACTGATAAACATTATATTTCTAAATAAATACATATTATAAATACTTTATTAGTAGCGACCCATCCCAAAAGGGTGTCAAAAACTTTAAATTTCTCGGTTTTTTCTACTATTGAATACCTGAGAGACGTTTATAATACGAATATATAAAAAGGCGTCGCCAAGGGGGACAGGGTGGGGACCAGCCCCCCCCCCCCCCCCCCTAGAGGATAGAGAAAAAATAAGTCTTTATTTTTTTATTTAATCTGCCCCATTCGTAACATATTTTGTATACCACTTGTAAACTTGTCATTTATAAAAACTTGATTAATTAAAAGGAACATTTGAACACATAAAACGCGCCTCCAAGGGGGCCACTTTGGTTTTGGTGGCTTGGACCTTTCATGGGCCAGAACTAAGGAAAGTGGGGGCAGGCAATATGGCGCCACGCACTTCGTTTGGTGTTGCAAACTCAGTACTTTCAGTGCTAGATTTAGCAAAAGAAGAAGAAAAAGAAGAAGAAGAAAAAGAAGGAGAAGAAGAGTTTTGTGGTGACTACAGTGCCCTTGGACATTTTAGTGGGTTCTCCACCAACTTTAGCACTAAAATAATGAAGTTTTCACTTGCTATTCCAGCTTCAAAAGCTCTCGACTTTAACTACAATTCATACTTTTGCGACGGTGACTGGAAATACAGGCCTTGACCCTAGTTTAGGCACCAGTCTCACAAAATATAATGGCCATCCTATATTTTACCGTAGAAATAAGGCTAGCGAGCAATTAAAAGTTATATTGTGGAGAAAATAAACTTTTATTATTATTCTCTATACTTCCAATTACTCCCCCCCCCCCCATCATCAGCTGGCAACGCCCTTGATATGTAACGATTTATTGATATACAATACCTCTAGAATGTGATGTTTTCCAATAACAAACTCCAATTTCTTTGACCACGGGTTTATAAACGATGACCACTCTGACTCCAGCCGAATATAATCACCATTTTGTGTAATCATCCTGTAAAAATAGAATTATCAAGATTGCTCCCATATAATATGGATCAATTTCAATCAAACCTTGGAATAGAATAAAATATCATATCAGTATGTTTTCGACATTCGAACTCCATCCGGGTTAATTTTGCTCAAATTCAATTAATAAAGAGTTTTCGAATATAGAAATCTGGAGATTCGGAACAACGAAACAGAACAGCCGTGTCTGACAAATTACGAGTGCAGGATTTTAAGTTGGCAACACTCTTTAGAGATGTAAACAGTATTGCCAACGTAATATCTTTCTATATGCCTATAAATTAAAAGCGATGTCGTTTCCGAATCACTCCTGTCATATTTCGACGTTTAGATTTCAGCACAGCTTTACCATTAGCATACTTATAACAAGGACCCGTTTCTCGATGTCCATCGTTAATTTTTTCCTTCGATAACAGTTTCAGCAAAACTTTTATTATGACAATTTTCTCTAGTCTCCGAGAAGCGAGTCCCTGGTATCGTCAATACTAACCTATAGGACTTAGATCTCGGCAGGCCTCCTTCTTTGACTATAGTGTCGTACACCGTACGCAAGTACAGCAAATCATCAGGGTGGTAGAGCAACAATGCGTCCGTGTCGGCAAGGTCTTGGGGTAGATAACCGAGATACGGTACAGATTCAGGATCCACATACTCAATGTGACCGTTGGCCGCATGTCTTATCACAAACGGTATCGCCTTTGTCACCACTTCATTTGGCACTTTAGGAATAATTTTGCAACATTAGTAACTTGAATTTTAAAGGTGAACCTTCTTGGAAACAGCTTTAGAAGAAATGAGTTTAAATATGAGCAATATTTGTGCGAAATAAATAGAAGTAGGTATTTTTGTGTAAAGTATATATTGCACGGTAACTTAAGTAACTTTTTTTTCGGCATTAATCCGTAACTACGTTTCTGAACTTTTACTAACCCTGTTTAGTGATGTAAGCTTATATCTTTTCAATTTCACTATAAAAAAACAGAGGACTATACAATGTTATTTAATGCTCAAAAAATCAAGATAATGGCGCTGGTTCAGCCTGTATAAGTCAGATTGCTGTTCATTTTTTTAAATATTTTTAGCACAAGCTTTATATTTATTCAATTAAATTAAATTGTATTGTCTATAGCTTGCTGTTCCGGTCCTGAACGCACCTACGATATAGTAATCTTTACAGTGGGGCAACATTTAAAACAAAAATTAATCATTAATGAATTAATTAATCGCAAAGATAAACGCTATCAAAGGATAATTCACATAAAATCACATGAATCACCTTTTAGACCATTCCTCAATTTAATTTGAAACTTACTGACTGACTTATGTGAGGAACTATGGTTAAGTTATTTAGAACACAAATGTAGACGACGCTACAATTTGTCAAGTCGGATACTGAACGTTTATAAATGTTATTCAATACCTCAGAAGTTTACCTCACGTGTGTCAAAAATTATACAAAATATCGGTTATAAAAAAATGAAAAAAAAAAACACTTACTTTTAAAGGCTGAGAAAAAAGGTGTAGCCTGTATAACCAAGTAGGTCACTTTACCCTCTTCATCGCTTATATTTTTGAAGGTCAGTTTCAGCAAGAATGGCATAAAGCCCACCACTCTCTCTTTGACGCCGAAGCCGCTCGTAAGACCTCTGTAGCGACGAACACGACATACCATGGTCGCTACTGAATTAGCTGGGGATTCAACTGAAGACAAAAAAGCCATTTTATACTGAAATTGGATTACTAACAATAATATAATGCCATTGTTCTATACACAGGAGCCTAGATTCCACGTCCAAAAAAAAAACAAAATTCGATTAATTATATGCCTATCACATCTTTTAGCAAGCACGGTGGTGTTTTTGATATACCGTATATAGATTACAGATTAAATTCACATGAAAAGTGACTGTAAGTTGATTATACCCCTGTTACAAGCATACAATTCACTCGAAGGAGCGCATAAAAGTTTGTGCTCCGAATGAACATGTTTTTACGTTAACGCGTTGGAGACGTTTACCACGTTTGGCTCTGATTGGTTAGCTTGGAGCGACCCAATCGGAGCTCCAAACGTCATAACCATTTTACTCAATAAAAGCAAGTTAATGATGAGGAATAAAGACTCCTCCTGAAAAACTCGTATATTATTATATGAATATAATATAATGTGTTGACGTTTTTAACAAATTCGGTGACAACATATCATTATTATTACAGACTTTTTCACTTTCCCCAAAAATTATACTTTCAGTTTTTAAAAGCACCCATAATTTAGGTATGTGTTTTGAGATTAGACAAACGGAAAAGGGCAACAGCGATATTTAGATTTTTTAAATCGTATTTTTTTTTATGTATACTTTTATCTCAATATCAATATGAAGAGACACACTTAGCTATATTTATCAAACAGAGCAAAGAGAGCAAAATACGTCTCAAGCACACATATTTCTAATATCAAAGATTGCAAACGAAAACAGAAAAGCGTAAAACCAATATTCTTGGTTATTTAATTGTTAAAAAAAATAAAAACTATAACATATCGAAAAAGAAATTTTAAAACCAATAATTATCGATTTGGAATTTCAATTACACCGTGGCTGTGAACGCTGGCTGATAAAAATAAATAACAAACGCGGGTGTTATATAAAGTTATACACAGTTTCAATAATAACTCCTTCTAGATCCCTACTCCTGTGATGATTTCCATGCAAATTTTTCTCGAAGGTGTACCGTGGGAAAAGAGCAATTTAGGGAAAATTTTAGGGAAAAGGGCAATGTTTCTTAAATTAACGTAAACTTTATATAATCTTTGCTATTTTTACTTGCCTTTGTCTCATGCATTTTGGGGCTACCAAGAAAGTTGAAGTGACATTTAGCCCATTCTTCACGCAATCATTCAAACTTATACTTACATAGGCTTCCTCTCGCTCTCAGTTCATTAACAGTAGTATTAATCATTGTTTTGATACACGCATTTTATTTCACTTCAACAATTCAACTATTGCAATTATTTAATTAGTTAAAATCTGGGCATCAATTAAAGTTTATTATTATTAAATTTCGTCGCTTAAATTCAAACAACACGTAAGTCAAAATCGAGAACTTTTCAGGAGAACAAACAAACAGTTTAGTAGCACGTAATTCGTTCTAAACAATAGCACGTAAGTCGGTTTAAAAAAAAACACTGACTTATGCATCGTTGCTATAGAGCATGACAGCGGTTTTTTTTTTTAGACGGGCTATCATCCAACTTCTGCCGCTCGGCTTTTCTGTCCAAAACTGACATACGAATTGTTTTTGATGTTAAATGATGCGTCAACATTGGTTGAAATCCTCACGTCCCTCGAAAGCTGCCTTGTTCGATTTACTATCTAATGACATACGAGTATTTTCGTTATATTGTCTTACGAGGTGTTAAAACTTATACAACTAATTACAACCTTTTTATTTTATTTAATAGAACTAACGCCCCATTTGTGTGTGTGAACCTTTTAATTAACAATACCTAATCCCTTGTAACCGGTTTAGTTATTAAAAATATAGTTTGTATTAGGAGATATTAGTTAAAACTGATACTTATAACATACATTTTACTTGTAAATTATTTTGAATGGAAACGTTGCCGCCAGCATTCACTTTTTCCATCCATGTGCCAATCAATCAATTGAATATCCAGGAACATAAATATGTGATAAACTAAATCAAATATTTAAAAACAAATCCAAAAGCATAAATAAAAAAAACTACCAGCAATGACATCACTAAACATTTATGTAGGGAAAAAGGTATAGAAGTGTGAATACCGTAATCCCTAATAAACGTAAAAAAATATACACCATTAAATTTTGGTCGTTTTAATCCCATGAAGGGTCGATTCGGTACATGAAACACTATAGATTTATAAAGATATAATTAAAAAATAAAGTACTTTTTTTCTAAAACTCGAATTGTCGAAGTTATCACCTCGATCAGCTGACGTTTACTTAAAGAAATTAATTTCGTACATGCGTAAATTAATTCGAATAAAAAAAAAGTAGTTTATTTTTCATTTTTATCTATACAAATCGATAGGGTTTCACGAATCGACCCTCCGCGGGATTAAAACGACCAAAATTTAACGGTGTATATTGTAAATGATGGTTAAAAAAAAATACAGTGAATTGGCACAATGGATTCAGTAAGATCGATTTACCTTTTTCTTGCGTACCATTAGCATTTTTCGGGACTGCCAAACCATTCGTAATTTGAGACGCAAACGTATTGCGGTCCTGTGAAAGATATTATTTGCTTTTGCTAATATTTTCAATTTAATTTATTTATCATGAATAAACTCGTAGGTACAATCTAATAGTTTCAATAACAATTCATAACACGAATACTCGAAGTCTACTTCATGATGCTAAGTATATTATTTATTGCAAGAAGTTTTTTTACTTCTTCAATTTAAAAAGATAAGCTCAGAAACAAAGCTCTTAATACTTTAACACTTATAGAACTTACCCTTGGGTGTACGAAGTCGATGAAGGACCTTCCAATCCACATATCTTTAGGGTATCCAAGAGTGGCTGTCAAAGTAGATGTGGCATACATGACGACGCCATCATGCATCGAGATCACGCAAGAGAATCCATCCTGCAAACGAATAATCACGATTAACTCCCCGATGTAATTCAATGTATCTGTGCAAGCAAGTTATATCTAAAAATATTGAACCTATATTCAAATTGCGCGTAGTAGAGGATATGAGGTTTGAGGTTGATGCGAGTTGCCGCAAGTCGAGATAAATATTGTGCGATTAAAAGGGGATATATATCATCAGCAATGGATTGCTGAGGGCTGACGGTGATAATGACTCATGCTTCATTTTCATGATTTACGATTAGTATAGGTAGGTACACTAAAATAGAACTTTTCATCCCACCCATACGAAAAGGACGATTTGGTTCGCTTTTAAATGCACCCAAAGGTGGTGTTTTCTTAAGCTGGCAGTAATGAGTCTTTAATCTTCTTTCTAAGTGCGCCGCAATTATCTTTGCCCATGGACCTAGAAAAACCTTTTTTTTTTCTAGGTCCATGTCTTGGCCTCGCACTTTTTGAATTTGGAACATCTTAGTGTTCAACGCCAAAGAAATCGAACGCAAATATTGTTTGAATAAAGACTGGCTGGTACGACGGCCCATTGTCGCGCCGCCTGCTAAATACAAAAAAAAAAAGAAATCAAATTAAAAACGCGCGATCTACAGCCCGCGTTTTCGTAATTTTTCACGGATTGTTAGAAATTCATGGTGTGTAAATGAAAAGCTTTTTTATTATTAGATACTATTTCATTTCATTTTAGTTGTTACTCTATGTTTTAATAAATAATAATATTACAATAACTGCAGTGGCTAATCTGGAAATCTCTGAACCGACTGCGGGCTCAGGTCGGCTGCTGCAGAGATAATCTGGCCAAATGGGGTTTCCTTGACCCATTCCAAATACAGTGCCAGTGTGGGGGCCCTTTCACAAGATATGCGTCACCTCCTTTCCTGCCCAGCGTGTACTACCACCTGCACCTTCCATGACTTGTACGAGGCCAACGTCAGGGCTGTCCAGGTGGCTAAATATTGGTCGGTCAAGATATGAGTCAGTTCGACACGAAAAGAAGAAGATAATATTACAATAAAATATGAGGCACCCTTTATTTTCTCATACTGGGTGATGAAAAGTAGAGTGTATCACTCGGGCGCAAATATATTTTTGACTATGGCGACGTACTTTGAATCCTCTAGAATCCCTCACTTAGCTCTGGATTCCAAAAAGCGCCCTCGCCGTAAAAGTATTATTTTGCTCCCTTATAAGTAATACAATCTACTATTAAGTACCTTGTACTCTTACCCGGTACCGAATCGAAAGTTCGCCACTCCATTCCAATCCCAACAAAAGCTTTCTAAACAATAAAGAAAACCTATGCTTGTGTCGTCAGTAGGTAGGTACCTACTAGTCTGTGCAGAAAGAGAACTTTCGTAAGATAAGAGGGCGCTACTGTATATAAATAAAAATCGTTTTGTACGTAACTATCGTTTTTGTTATGTCAACTACACCGTTACGTCATTCTGATCACTCAAACCCCAGCCAATGCGCGTCACTTCGCGCCATTCGGTTAAACACCAAGCGAACGCCGGCATTATAAAATATGTATTACGTGTTCTATTTGTAGGAAATTTATCCAAGAACGTAAATAATCAAAGTTCTTCAAGTAGTCTGTAAATATCGAAAATAAGGTCCACAGTGGGAGAAAGCGCACGCCGCCAAATAGGTATATCTCTTATTCTATAAAAAGTTAAATCAAAGTTAGATGTAAAGAATATGACTAAAAATTCAATTGAAAATAATAGAATACATATATAAAATGATAAACTGACTGACTGAAATATCAACGTGCAGTCGAAACTAATAGGAAATTTCGCACAAGGTTTATCCAAAATTCACCCACTAAAGGGATGAAACAGGGGTCCAAATTTGTATGGAAAACCTAAGTATACGCGGGCGAAGCCGCTGGCAGAAGCTAGTTATGAATATTTATGGTATAAATGTGTAAGTGCTCTAAGCATCTGAATAATTTGTATTTGTTTTTAAAAATTCTTTAAAATCATAAAGAAATTTCAACCAAATTGGTCTGGCAGTGTAAAACTTTCCAATGAATACAGTGCGTAAAACGATAGACGCGTGGAGGCAATCGAATATTCAAATTATTCGAATACTCTTTCCAAATTTATATTCGAATAGTAAATTATTCTATTCTATTTTTTGTTAATGGCAAATGAGCCGATGTCGACTATTCTGCCAATGTCGGGAGTAAATTGGAGAAGCAAGTAATGTATAAAAAAAATGTGTTTAAAAAAGAAAAAAAAATTATAATAGTAATAAAAGGACTTGTGACTGGAGATTAAAATCCTTCGAGTGGTACAAAATAGTAAATTATATTACCAAAAAAATTATTAGTCTAAACTTGACTTGACGCCATTTTGTCACTTACAGTATACATTGTTATTTATTGCCAAAGTAGCGATGGCCTATCGCTACTTTGCAAATAAATACTCTCTCTTTTTTAATGGCATTTTTGACATCTCAATTTAATCGAATTAGAATGGCAACTGATTCGAATTACGATTCGAATCAACTCTTTCCGCTGAGTCAACTCTGTCGACTCGACTCACCGATTCAACTCGTTGCGTCGATTCAACTCGTTCCGCCGAGTCAACTCAGTCCACCAAGTCAGTTCGATAACTAGTTAATGAGCATTAATCAAACACTGGTTGAATCAGACTAACTGTACTTAGGAACTTAAAGTACATTAAATTTGTTTGGCAATGACTACTTCTGCACATGTGGCTTCCCTGGCAGCTCATTAATTGCATTATTGTATTCTTATCTATTAACTGCTCCATCATTTTTTTAATTTCATAATGTATACTGATACTTTTTTTCTTCTCTTCCTCTCCTGTGACATTTTTTTGCAATGTTTTTTTTTTACATTGTTTAAAACAGCCACTTCAAATTCAATATTCATTTATTATTGTTTACATATATAATTTATTGACAGGTTTATTTTTATTTTTGTATAGCTTCTCTTAGTATTGTGAATTTGAGAACACTACTCCGCAAATTCAAGGATTATAATATTTATTGTGCTTTTGGGTATAAAGCTGACCGGTCTACATTGTCCTTTCATATCTATAAATACTGTAATATGGAAATATTGTAGAAACAATCACTTTTTTAAAAGAGTAACCATGGAGATTCTTGCCGGTTCTTCTCCATAGGAAATGACCAATTGGAACCGTGCGTTAGCTTTTGACGTTTTATAAATGCCCATGTAGGCCTATGTGGATTTTTTTTTTTTAATTGAGTTAACGTTTTTGATTTGTAAGACTACTAAGTTTTTGCTTTCAATCGTTTTATGTTAAACTACGAGTGGTACTTTGCCTGCTATTTTGTTCACACTAATTTCAAATGGTTTATTTATTTAGTTAGATATTAATGTCAAATTTATAAATACAAGTAAAAAGATTCATCATATCTTCCTGCTCTTGTCCCGTTTTATTTGGGGTCGGCGCAATACATTTTTTCTTCCATTCTGTCATGTCATCCGTCACGCTATCACTAACTCCTTTTTCTTTCATATCACTTCTCACATAATCCATCCGTATGTATACTCTATGTATACTCTCTATCCATATGTATACTCATAACTATTCTAGTAACATGTTTATCCCTTCTCTTTATATGGCCACACCAACCACCATTCAGCTTGTGGGACATCCGTGGGTAACGAGTTGTGTCAGTGACCTGTCACCATTTCATCCATCCTGAGTTGATCCGATGTGCCACGTCTCGGTGTACCTCGCCATCTCCTTGCATAAGTGACCCGAGGTACCGACGTCGGAACTTGGTATAGGCGTTCCGGTGGGAGCTATGGGTACAGGACTGGAGAGACCGCCAAAATCGCAGGACAGGTACTCCGATTTAGTTTTGCTCAATTTTAGGCCAACACTCTCCAGTTTTTGCCACCACACCTCCAATATGCTCTGAAACTCTGTGTCACTCTCGAAAACCAGCACAATGTCATCGGCAAACAGCATACACCAGGAAGCCTCTTCCTGGATGTCCAAAGTCAGAGCATCCATTATCATCAGGAAGAGGTAAGGACTAAGACCAACCCTAGATGTAAGCCGACAGCCACATTGAAGCTGCTGGTGGTGCCCATAGTAGACCGGACTTGGATACTGCAGCGAATATAAATCGCTCGATTAATTGCATATACTTCCCAGGCAAACCTATCTCCAAGGGCCCACCACAGAAATAAAAAGAATCTCAAATACAAGTAACAAGGTTATTTTATTAAAATTTTACTTTCCCTATATAATTCCCGTTTGATAAGGTTAGCGTCGCGAATTTGCGATTCGCATCGTCGAGTCAAATCGAGTCCTATAGACTTGATTGATTCTTGCGGAGCGTCGCGACTCGCGTCACGTTATCGTCGTTTTGCGAATCAATTCGAATTGAAGAAGGCAAAGAGTTGATTCGAGCGGGGTTTTTTTTGCGGGGGGGTCGCAATTCGCGACGCGTCCGCGCGTCGACTTGCGAATCAATTCAAATTGAAGGAAAAAACAATTCTAATTGATTCGTTAGTTTTTTGATTCGAGTAACTCAATTAATACAAGTTGACTCGCCCATCGCTATTGCAAAACGGTACATTTTGACTTTTGTGGAGTGATTTTATGCTGGTGTTATATACAAAAGTGTTCAAGAATTGTTTTATGTCAATTTTGAGTACTAGCTTTTCCCGCAGTTTCAACCGCGGCTTTAGTTACTGCTCCGCTCCTGTGGGTTGTTGCGTAATGTTTGTTACATATATCCTTTGTCGATAAATGGGCTTTCGAACACATTTTTGAGTTTTCACTAACAATTTTTTGTTTATTTTTGATATCAGTAATACTTTTTTAAAAGACGAACTTTAAGACTTCTTAATTTGTATAAGAATTTTATAATTATTTTGATTTTTTTTTTAATAAGTAAATAACTATTGTGCTAGGTTTACTTACCTGCACAAAAATATAGTTCCCAAAGCAATAAAAGCTGATATTTTAAGTGTTTTTTTTTTTCGAATAATTTTCGAATATTCAAATAATATTCGAATAGCACTGAAAAAATATTCGAATATCAAAACTATCGAATATTTGCAAGCTCTTAATGCGACACAAATGTAAAGATTGTGCTTTACATTTGTGTATTTTCCATTGGACACTGACCGTCTTCTAGAAAATTGTACGTTATAAAGTTAAAACCGTCTAGTTTAAGTATTTGCATAAACATAAAAGATCCATACCTTACAACGCAACTGTTCTGAGCTCTCACATCGCATCTCGTAGCGGCCAATCACTTGGTAACGTTTACTTTGTTGTACCTTAGAATAAATAGAAAAATAAGCTGTACTGTGTATTTGCGCATTAAACATGACTAGAACGTACTTCTGTAGCTTATTTTGGCGGAAAATAAACGTTTTTATCTATACTCATACAGTTTAGTGGTAATTATGAAATAAAACTTCTTTTTTTGAGTCTTTAATGACCTGGTTACTGAGGCCATCTTTGGTTTTTTTTTTTAAACATTCACTTACTTCCTTATTTTAAAAAAAAAATGTTTCGCATTTCAATACCTTCTACAACACATTCTAATGTTTTTTTTTACTATCTAACATAATTAGCCATAAATTTGCGAACAGTTTCTATGATATAATATATATAATATAACGTTGTGGTTAGTGGTGTTTGTCGAGTTAATTGGCCATAAATAACACTATCATAATTACTTAGTTTTAATTTTCGTTTTTTGAGTCCGGTTCTACGTTTTGAGTGCATGCAGAGCACATAACCTAACGAAGAAATACTGTATTACGGAGCCTTATTTACGATATTTTTAAATTTTGTTCCTGAACTAATATGTGAAATTGTACATAATTAGGTATCAAAACACTATATTAATTGACAGTAATTTTTCATTTTTCAATAGTTTGTGACAGTATCATAAACTACATACAATTTACTCAAATAAAAAAAAAATGGCATGATAAAATTATGCTTAACAATTTGACGGTGTTGAAAATTTAAAGACACTTACAGAGCAGTAAGAAGCTTGAAGGGGGCGACCGGTCACAAAGCTGGAGGCGGGGATAACCTGAGATAAAGCACCAGAAACCACCTAAATAAAATACTAGTATCAGAGACATTTATTATTAAGTTGCTCTTCTGTCAGGTCGATCAAGTCAGAATATTCAACACTAACAAACTAATTATAACACTCCATTTTTTTTTAATTGTCCCAAAGCTAATAAAAACGGTCGTACCAGAGGAAACCCTTTTATTAGTCAAACCCTAACCATATTGCTTGCCGCCCTTCACTCAAATTATATTGAGATCTAACTCGATGCTGTGATTATTGGCAAACGAGTAGGTATGTAGTCAATGGCAAAGGACGTCAGCAGTCGCATCGTTCGACCGTTGCCCGCTTTGTTCGAGCCGCAGTAATGCGTAACGACGCGTGAGCGCTCAGCGCAGACGACCGGCCGACGTCACGTTGCCGAACATGCACCGACTATTACTCATGTAGACTTGAATCAATTATCATGCCAAGATCTTGTATGACGGGGATTTAGTTTACAAGTAACACTCACCTCTTCCTGCAAAGTTGTCAACTCAGGAACACATACGTCCATGTTCTCAACCACCTTTTCTGTCTGAGCGTGCACAGGTGGCTGCGCCGGGATAACTGCACAACAAAAAATCAGACGTAAGATAAAAACGCACAAGCTTACGTGTTTAAAACATTTTAATTGAATCTGAAAAAAGACAATGAAATCACATCAACAGTCTGGAATAATACTCACATAAAATGAATAAATTGTACATGTACATACCATGCAATCCTGGTATCGGAATATCCCCTGAATTTATACTTTACCTCACATTAACACACATGGTCAACAATCCTGATCGCTGCAGTACCTAAATATTTATTGGGGCAAAATGCATTAAACAACTGACACGAAGATTGGAATAGCCCATCGCCTTGACCTTCTGTAACGATAATTAATAAATCGATTTAATCAACTTCCGAGCCAACAACTAGATACAACCTGCATTACATTTTAAAATTTGTTAGTCACTACATATTAAGTAAATTAGAAAGAAAAAAAATGAAGACCACGGCGATTTCTATTTGATCGCGAATGACTAACTTTGCGAAGTTGTTCTTTATGTTTTGTAAAACTTAATTGCAACTTGATCAATTTATTTCGAACTTGAACTTGATTAAATTAACTTTATTTTTTATTTTACTTCACCGTATCGGTTTCCATTGGTAATGACCAGCATTGCAGCTTTGCCCAGCGGGGCCCCTCGAATTACAGCGACAAAACTAGTGGCATTGCTTTGTTTGTTCAATGTACCTCACGAATTTACTGATAAAATACAATTTACCTCAACCAGTTTGATAGAAATGACGATTAAGCGCCTTATCTATCCAGCGGGGCCTTCGGTTATAATCCGCTCGGAATACATAAAAGTAATACTGATCGTAAGTTGCACCAATGTACCTCTCGATTTATGTATTAACTTCTAGGAATCTTTAAACGGACAGGAGAAAATCAGCAGGAAAAATTTGTCTATCCATTGGTGCAACTTACGATCAGTATTACTTTTATGTACTCCAAACGTAACATAACCGAGGACCCCGCTGGATAGACAAGGCGCTTAATAGTAATTTCTATCAAAATGGTTGAGGTACATTGTATTTTATCAGTATGTGAGGTACATTGAACTAGCTAAGCAATGCCACTAGTTTTGTCACTCTAACTCGAGGGGCCCCGCTGGATAGAAACACATGGTACATTATTAAGACGGGCACGTGAGGGATGCACCTTTATTTTATTACAATATCTTATTGCCTTAAAAAATGCACCAAGACACGGTCTTTCAAGAATGTGCCCAAAAGCACTCTTTTTATCATCACTGTAATTTGTTGATGTGTTTATTTGTTATCACGTCATTCATTTAGCAAAGCTTTATAGCACGTGCAGTAACACGATGGGTAAATTAAACTCGCGCGCGGTGACAGATCGCGTTGCGTAACAAATCTACGTCATCAGAAATCCAAAAATTAAACCAATCCACGAAAGGTGGCCGAATTATATCTTGTATTATATTATTTTGTGTTTGTTACATATACATAATAATATATTATACACTTATACAAGGTTAAATTATATGAGCTAGAGTAACGTAATGAGTATCGATACAAAAACAAAAAAAAATATACTCGTTTTTTAAATTGCAGTCAACTACCGAGACTACGGATTTCGATAACGATAATTCAAGACGTTCACAGAGTCTCGTTACCTACCTTATTTAATTTGAGTGTGTTTTACGTAATAAATGGTTAAAGACGCCAGAAAGCTAAACACGTTACATGATAACAAGTTCTATCAAAACAATTTTTTTTTCAACGAAGCAGCAAATGCACATGTGCATTAAAAAAATCATAATTTATAGCCCGATGATACTTTTAGAAACCATACCAACTGATAAAATTTATAGATTACCTTATTATATACAAATATGATGGCACACAAGCCATCAACACAATTTGTCACGTTTAAACCTCTTTGGTGCGAAATCCTTCTAATGATGATATATCAAAAATCAATGAATATAGGAAAGAAACAATCAAATTCTAAAAATATCAGTAACAGAACTAAATAAACTATAATACAGGTCATACTAATTCCAAAACACAGACTCAATGTACAGAGTGGGAATTTGAAATAAAGAAAAGCAAGTTACCTTAAACTTTATACCTACAATAAAACGTTCTTATGAGACTATACCAAATATTTTAAGTTATCTGTATTTGAATTCAGAGATTATTTAATTTTTTTTTTTTAAAAAGACCTGACTCACTAACTTTTCAACGCCCAACTTTAAGCCCTTGGGACTTAGAAAGTTGACTTTATCACTGGTGTTGTTTTAGAAAAAAGCCAAAAGGATCAGTAGTAACGAAGCATTCGTCGAATTGAAGCAAAGCTTTATCATCGAAGCCGAATTACTAACCTATCGGTTTTCTACCGATTGCATATCAGGAAGTGCGCTTCGAAATTGCACAACTTAATTCCGCCAAGTCCGTTCTATCATGGGACCAACAGACGTACTTCGATGCGCCACCGGCACAAAATGGACATCCCATCCATATGCACAAAACGTTTTGAGAACACATTCCTTATGCGCACAGCTAATGAGTGGGATAGCTACAACCTGGGGATCTTTATGACAAGAGTGAACAGGTTACTTCTCGCCAAGTGAGTTCAGTCGTCGCTTTTTATCAGGTGAGGTAGTGATCAAGCGCGACCTTTTCAACAATAAAAAAAGTTAAGAATAGATTTCTTGTTTGTGGATTTAACGAAGTTTTTCTTTTTTAAAACCTGTTCACAGACTAAACGATAGATATGGTCTCATAAAATCATTCTCTTGCAGCTTAAATTTGTAGGAGCAGCTCTTAATCATCGCGTCAAATTATCACTCTGTATTGGAAAGGAACTTGCAAAGATACCGATTGCGAGGAATCCTCTTTGTTGTAATAGAAGTAACGAGCTCTACAATAATGTAAAAACATTTATCGAGTAGACTGAAGCCGCTAGAGTAAAAATCTAAAAGAGAAACGAATAAAAACTGTTTAAAAATCTCAGTAGAAGCGGTACCCACCATCGAGCTGTTCTTCTTTAGGGGCATCAAAAGTGGGAGCTGGCTCGGGAGCCCTCACTTCTTCCACCACTACATCAGGGACCAAAGTCTCAATCTGGGGTAGCTTCTTTTTCTTTGGTTCCTTCTCTTTTTTGGGCGGTAGCAAGTTGTCACTAAGAGAAACATATACAAAAATAATCATTGCAGACAAAAAAAGGCGAATACTTAATAGTGATCAAAGGGACAAATTCCCATAATTTTAAGTAATATCCGTATTCTAATCTCAGCTTCAATATTTCAAAAACACCACTAATTTCCCTATACTGCTTTGCGATCCTTAATTTTTTCCACATCAAGTTGAATATAGGATTTACAGATTTCGTCTAGTTTTTTTGCTAAAATTCATGTAAAGTAAATATATTATGGTGACTAGTAATTAATGAACGATACTTAAACATGTGATTGTAGTCATGATAACAAACAACTTTTACTATGGGACCAAACCTGAAATCGCGAAAAAAATCTACTGGTCAGTACACTTATGTTCGCCTAACTGGCCAAAATGTACTGAATTTGGCTGATTTTTTTCGCGATTTCAGGTTTGGTTCCATAGTAAAAGTTGTTTGTTATCATGACTACAATCACGTGTTTAAGTATCGTTCACTAATTACCAGTCACCCTATATAGGGTGACTTAAGTCATGAGTTGTCATTTCAAGACTGTTAATACTTATGAAATGTACAACTTTCACTGTGCGATGAACTCTAAAATTATGAAAACAGTTTGGTGTTCCTACATTTTGTCAAGTTATGTGAACTAAAATGGACTAAAAATCTGTTTTTTATTTTTAAGTCACTTAAATTGTGAGTTTGCTTGATACGTAATAACAGAAAAGGTTGTGGAGGGTAATACAAAAACAGGCAGCATTTATTTATTTATTTATATATGCTTTATTGTACACCAAGATAGGAAAAAATACAATTAGAGCCTTAAATTTAAGAATATACAATTAACGGCCTTATCGCATTCTGCGATCTCTTCCAGGCAACCTGGTATGGACAGAGATAGTCTTGACATGTAACGGGGTTGTACTTGGTGCATTAAAAACAAGTTAAACATAGGTGAAAACATAAAGTACATAACACTAGATAAATACTTAAATACATACATACATATAAGCATCATCTATGTAAGAAAACTATCGCGATTGTTTAGTAAAACTAAGCAGAGCTGCTTGGTCAATGATGCTTAAAGCAAACCTTAGACGATAGTATAATTATATGTTAGATTCTGTTTTAAATTAAGGTCAGGCCACAAAGAAATAAAAAAAAATGTATATATGATAACTATTAAAAAAAAAGATATCTCCATCCAGGGAAGTGGAAGACAATTATGTAAAAAAAAAAACTTAAAAACTACTGTACTAACTAGACGTGTAGGTATAGCTAGACATTATCTATACTTAAAAATACTAACCTGCTTCCAGAAGTTGAGGGTTTTCCGCCATAGCCACTGCTCCCACTAGAATTACTCCCAGAGTGCGTTGATTTGGAACTATGACTGCAAATATATTTAAAATGTTTACAACATTTATTATACGGGTGCAAAAACATGTTTAATTTTCAAATTTAAGAAATGGATATGCTCTGAACCGCTGCGGTCCGCTCCCAAACGAGACCAGCGGAGTAATGAATACAAGTGAACCACTAATTTTTAAGAAAGGTTTGAGAAATCGTGCGGCTTTCGTCAAATATTTTTTACTTCCTTGATGGAAAGTAGTAACAAAAGCTCGAAACTCAAAAGTTTCCTATTCAAAAATTTGCCTGGTAAGGTTTACCAGGAAACACAAACAAAGAAATTTGAATTTCATTGTTTATTTTTATGGCTTACATTTCTTTACCTTGAGAGAAATGTTGGGCAATTTCAGAAAGAGATGGAAACCGTTTGGTTGCGCAAGCAACTCGTGTTTATGTTTTATTTACAATTCAGTCTTACGTAAAACTAAAAAGACCTATCCACCCCTTGTAAGAAAAATATAAGATATGGTCGATCCCGATACTCTTCCAAATCGTCTTACGTAATAAATGAATGGAACCCAACGGTCTGATGGCCAGACTTCGACGACAGATCGAAGCTGTCATTGAGCGGTTGAATCAAGGGTCTGAGGCAGGCAGTCCTCCGCGATACGGCTCGCATTGTGAGGTTCCCGTCTCTTTTTCACGTTCGAACGGCTGAACGGATTTCGATGACACTTGGCACGCGGGTATACCATATCGTGGAATAGCACATCGGATACTTTTATCCAGGGAGGATGTTCCCTTGTAATAATTACTATCACGCGGGCTTATATAGGTACCTCACTAGCAACTCGGCATAATTCCCCGTTATAATATAAGACCATGAAATGCACCGATTTAAATCTGTAACTACTTTTCCACTGGAAAATGTTGATTTAGTCTACCGTTTCTTTAGGTCAACATTCCCATTGATAAGCGTCATGTACGAGTAAACTGTTTTGTTGATTCTTTTAAATCCGTTTTCCATTCTAACTCACTTTTAGACTAGATAGAGTCTAAAAGTGAGTTTTTTTATCAATCTTATTAATTGCTCATTGATCTCAATTTATTCTGGATGCGGTTAGGCATTATAACTAAGATAAGACTTATACTGAGAATGCCATAAACTTAAATAAACGTGGTAACATCAAGCGCGTGTAGTTGACTGACCAAATAAACATTTGTACAAGTTTTTCTAATTTTTTACCAGAAGACTACATCAAAAATATTATAGACAATTCAGTAATTTATTTTTTATTAGTGTGTATTTTGTCGTTCTGCTGGATAAAGGCCTCCCACTTCCTTCAAATTTTTCTTTCTTTGGCGATCCCTGGCCAAGTTTGCTTCGCTAACATAGTCAGAGTGTCACACCACCTTGATGTCGATCGATCTCAATGGTGCTGCGTCGTCCGTCGTCTTCCTTAATCGTGTAAAATCTAATATCATCATAATCTTCGTGCCTCTATCACTTGGGGACGACGTAACACTTTTTTTTTACTTCATTGATTTTACACGATTTCATCGATTGATTCGATGCTGAATTTCTCCTGTCCTATTAAAGATTCCTAGAAGTTAATACATGAATCGAGAGGTACATTGGTGGGACTTACGATCAGTATTACTTTTATGTACTCCGAGCGTAAGATAACCGAGAGCCTCGCTGGATAGACAAGGCGCTTAATCGTAATTTCTAACAAAATGGTTGAGGTACATTGGATTTTATCAGTAAATTCGTGAGGTACATTGAACAAGCAAAGCAATATAATATAATATAATATAATAATATTCCACAACTATCACACAACGTCGTCTAGTCCCAAGCTAAGCCACTAGTTTTGTCGCCCTAACTCGAGGGGCCCCGCTGGATAGAAATACATAATGTAATCTAATTACTGACAAATATAAGTAAGTACTAGCTGTTCGCCGCGGTTTCACCTGAGTATTGACTTGCTTCTACGCTCCCGTGGGTAGTTGTGTAATGTTATTGAACCAGTATTTCCTGAGATTAGCGGAACAAACTCTTGACCTTTATAATACTTATAAGTACCTACTGTCTTAGTCACTGTAACCGGTCATAACCAGTGAAAAACATTTTATTTTAGTGATGAAAAGGAAGCTTTACTTTTATCGACCCGTCTGTCCTCGTTCGTATATAAAATAACGTTTACGAACGCTGTATCTTGAATTTATAATTCAAGATACAGCGCTAACAAAGGAGTATGATATGTAATGCGTTTTGTATAATTTAGTTTATTAATCAAATTTCGTTACCGAAATCATAACATAAAATAGGTTAAACTACTCGTACATAGACTGACTGACTGGCCTGTTGGTCTAGTGATTAGTGGCCCTGACTGCTATGCCGGAGGTCGTGGGTTCGATTCCCACCCAGGACAAATGTTTGTGTGATGAGCACGATCATTTGTTCTGTGTCTGGGTGTTATTTATCTATAATATGTATGTACTTAGAAATATATAAGTATGTTTATCAGCTGTCTGGTACCCATAACACAAGCTCTGCTTAGCTTGGGACTAGACGGTGTTGTGTGATAGTTGTGGAATATATTATATATTATTATATTATATTATAGAAGTTTCTCCCTAGTTCCCGTGAATTTCGCAAATAATATGAAAAAAAAATCACTATTATAAATACAACATTATAAATATTAAAACCCCGATAACCGAATTAAGTATTCAAAGCCAAACCCCATCCTGAAAACCCGTTATGGAACTCTTTATAATAAAATAAATAATATAATTCTTTATTAGCACAATACTGGGTTGAAAAGAAGTGAAATCCTGACTCCTAAGCTAGGTGGAAGAATAATGAAAAATTTAATTACATATTAAAAAGTAAAATTAGGAAAAAAACTAAAGTCATTGCGCTAGTTATCATCCAGTTTTCGGAGTGGCCAGCTTTGTGATGCGAAATAAATATCTCGAAGTACCTTTAGATATATGAATAGGATTTACTTCTATTGCTTATATAGCGATACATTACTTCAACGGTTTTTATTTTTAATCTTTTTTGCTAAATTAGGGTTTTCGTTAGTTTTTGTCCAAAAAATGTAGTGTTCGTCCGAGTGTGAGCTAGTTTTCGACCACAGTCTAGAAAAAAAGCTGTGTAGGTGATATACAAAGTAAAAAATATCTTGAAGTACCTTTAGATATATGAATAGGATTTACTTCTATTGCTTATATAGCGATACATTACTTTAACGGGTTTTTTTTAAATCTTTTTTGCTAAATTAGGGTTTTCGTTAGTTTTTGTCCAAAAAATGTAGTGTTCGTCCGAGTGTGAGCTAGTTTTCGACCACAGTCTAGAAAAAAAGCTGTGTAGGTGATATACAAAGTAAAATATATGTTATTGTTTAAATATGTACTTTTATTTAAACAATAACATATATAATATTTAATAGTAGCTTCTGAGTATTTTCTCTCTACGTTTTAGGTAGTATTTCTTTTATTAGCTATAACTAACCGTCCCCCGCGGTTTCGCTGGCGTCTTTGGTTACTGCTCCGCTTCTGTGGGTCGTAGTGTGATGTATAGCCTATACTATTCGTCACGACACTGGCTATTGCATACAGAAAGATTTTTGCCAATCCGGCTGATATTTCCAGAGAACAGCACGTTTAAACAAAAATAAAACTCCCTCGCTTTATTGTATATGAAAGAAATTGACAAAAAAAAATAGTCAGAAATATATGTCACATTGTGTCGTTATCTTTAATTATTTCTTTTAAGATTTCAAAAGAATAACGATTTCTTAATTTTCATCCTCCTCAGTATTCATTTATGGACGAAAAATAAAACACTTTTTAAATTATTCTTTTTTCGTCCACATACTTTAAAAAAAAAAAATTGTACAATATTAAAGGAGTGGACGGATTCTAAAGTGTCTAATCTAATAGCAATAAAGATTATATTGAGAGAAAATATTCAGTATTTTAGTGAATTAATTCGAGTTTGAAAAAAAATGTACTTTATATTTCATTTTTATCTTTACAAGTCGATAGTGTACCGAATCGACCCTCCGCGGGATCAAAACGACCAAAATTTAACGGTGTATAAAAAAATATTAACAATATTACAAAGATAAAATTTAAAAACAAAGCTGGGATTAATTGATTAAAATTAATTTAGACAAATAAATAAAAGGACAAATTTAGATTAAATCAAGTAAACCAAAGGTAAAAACTTGAATAAATATTAAAATAATAAAATGAAATGCATTCAGAATATTATGATATTAATGTTTCTTGCTTTTATATTGCCATTTAGAGAATGCCATACTCTCTAAAATCTGACCATAAAAAATCATAAACCAGCGGATTAAAATCGGGACTAGATGACGACCTCTTCAGGTCATAGAGAATCGAAACGTTTGTTAACACCCTTCGTCCTTCCTCTTCGTTTCTAAACCAACACTATCTAAAAATAAGGCCATTTATGCTCCGTTGAGGGGAAAAAAACCTATAGGGTACTTCCTGTTGAATAGAATCCGGCATAGAGTAATGTCTCATAGCACAAGTATAGGAAGAAATCTGAAAACTAAATAGTTACGTCACTAAAATGAGAACTTACTAATTAGAAATAAAATGAATTTATTTTTACAGCAAAAGGCACAATAGCACATTATGATATAAGTGTGTAATGAAGGAGGTTACCGTCGAGGTGGTATTAAGAACCGAGTCATGGCGAGGGTCTTAAGAGAGCCAAGTACGGTAACCATTCATTATTTATAGAAGTTTTTCAATACACTTGTGAAGAAAAATAATTCAGCTAACTAATATTACAACGGTAGAACTAGTAAAATGTTTCATAACATGGCGGTAAAAAAATTAAATATTTTTTCATAGGCACGCGATAGGCTATGGCTTTTATGGTCTTTTGATCATATTGGCTAGTCGTCGTTTGTTTTCTTGTGTAAAAAGTTTTTACGTTGTGGTCTATGGTCGTCATTTTAAGATGCGCGCGGTTTTTGGCGTAATTTTTTCGAGTGAAATTCATGGTCTGTATTAATAAAATAAAATCAAAAATTACATTTTAAAATGTTACATCCATATTCAATTGTCACTACGAATGACATTAACGTAAAAACTTTTCACACAAGAAAACCAACGTCGACTAGGCAATATGATCAAAAGACCATAAAAGCCATAGCCTATCGCGTGCCTATGAAAAAATATTTAATTTTTTTACCGCCATGTTATGAAACATTTTACTAGTTCTACCGTTGTAATATTAGTTCGCCTCTTACGCCCTCGGGTCTTAATACCGCCTCGACGGTAACCTTCTACATTACACACTTGTATCATAATGTACTATTAAGTACTTCTTTCGTACACGTAAATAATACGTGTATATTATCACGATTTTTAGAAAAAAAGTAGGAGTTGAGGAACGAGAATCCTCCCGGGAGATCGGGTCCGCGGGGTCGCTAATGGCCAACAGTTCGCCACAAAACTGCCCTGCGGATTGTATCTCTCTTAGTCTGGCCCCTCACCCTAGGCATGTTACTATTATTATTATTATTAATTATCCGTGTTTTCGCAATATCCGAATTATCAAATTACCCTGTCATAAGAAAATACCGATATTGATATCGATATTTAGGACATTCAATACCCTGTATTTTGTACTTCAATATTTAGGTATTTCCATGTCACTTTTGTAGGTAATTAGATTTGAGATATATTGGACGTCGGTTATCTAAACATTCTACTTTATAAACTTTCATTATTTTAATTTTCGGTTATATGGTCAACTTCAACTCCAACTCTTGATTGAAGAAAGTAGAGTATGAATAACACGTACGAACTGTTAATATACCATCAAACGCTGGAGAGTATTTAGCGAGAATTAATAGTAAAATGAATATAAATATATTTTTAAATTAAAGTACAAAATAAAAGAATTTCTTCGCAGACGGAAACCGTCAGTCAGTCAATTTGATGATCACAGATTATGACTAAGTAAATTATAAACAAGACAGAAACTCGAAAGACTGAAAAAAAAAAGTATTTACAATAGTTACAATTTAATTTTGTTAACTTCAATGAATTTACATAGTTTAAATATAAAAAGGAAGACGATATTTAAATTTTTGATGTTTTAAACATTGACATTTTACGATAGGTATTTTAATGTTCGACATTCAAATATGTATGCACTATTTAAAAGACTATTTTTTTGTAATGTTTTGACATACTTCTCTTTGTGGCGCCACCTGCCATTTTTTTTTTAAATGCTTGGTAAATAAACATTTTTATGTCGATGGCCATTTTTTGTACCTTTGTATTAATCATTATCAAAATAAATTATTTCATAATTGAGTTTGCTTCAGTGCCTGTATATTACTTTTAGAAATTCCATACGAGAAATATCATCATTTTAAAAATGTATTAGAAATAAATAAAATCATAGAATGATGTTTAAGCGATCATATTGTCAACAATTTGTTAATCCTTATAAAAATAAGCAAGTTTCCTGGCACAATTTCAACTATATGTTTTTTGCTCTTTACTACAAAAGGCCGTTAAATTTTGGTCGTTTTAATCCCACGGAGGGACGATTCGGTACATGAAGCCCTTTTGATTTGTAAACATAAAAATGAAAAATAAAGTACTGTTTTTAAACTCGAATTAATTTACGCATTTACGAAATTAATTTCTTCAAGTAAACGTCAGCTGAGCGAAGTCAATGAACTGTAGGTAGTTAATACGCAACGACCGACAGCTACCTACAAGGTCATTGACTCGTTTACTTAATGAAATTAATTTCGTACATACGTATATGAATTCGAATTTTAGAAAAAAATACTTTATTTTTTAACCTGTCCTATTTCAAGACCTCTCCGTTCTACCCGTGTTGGACCAAATTTCATTGAAATCCATTCAACCGTTCGGGCGTGAAGAAGTGACAAACATACAAACACAATTGGCTGTATGATTAGTGTGATAAGGTAGAAGTTATTAATCTGCTCTACTTATTTGTACAATTTATCGGTCATCATGCATCACAAAAATGGTTGTCATGATGACCGCAAAAGGCGCGGCACTTTTTAAAATCGATTGCTGTACATAATAAATTGTAAAAATAATTTCCAATAATAGCTGTTTATCGAATTATATCGATATAATTCTGTGTTTGTTGATTAATCTACTCGAATATATATAAGAAAGTCGTGTTAGTTACACTATTTATAATTCAAGAACGGCAGAACCGATTTGTCTGAAAATTGGTGGGAAGGTAGCTTAGAAGTTTTTATCCCATTAAATAAATAAAAAAAAATATTAGAGAGTAGGGTAGAGTAGGATAGTGTAGGGTAGAGTAGGATAGCGTAGGGTAGAGTAGGTTAGAGTATGGTAGAGTAGGGTAGAGTAGGGAAAAGTAGGGAAGTAGGAAGTAGATTAGTGTAAGAGCGGGGGCGAAGCCGCTGGCAAAAGCTAGTTTGTTATAATTCTGTATTATTTATTTTCATTTCATACTCGTAACACCCAAAACAAAGCAATAGTAACACCCGAAACTGGTAGTTTTATTCATTCAAATGAATGGAATGTCAATTACTGTTTTTTTTTTTTAAATGTTTAGGTGCGCTACTAATCTAGTTTGACTTGTTATAATTTAAACTTGAGATTATTAAATTCGCTGAATTATGCATGTTTAGTTAGATGGACAGAAGGTAGAGGCAATTTCGTGTAACACCTGAAACAACTCCTTATTCGTAATTTTCTCTTTATTTCTCAAATATTTATAAATGTGACTTTAGAAAAAGAAAATATGTCCGTCCGGTAACAGACCGGTCCGAGCTCAAGTCGTTTACGGCGCGCACTGTTCCCGCGCGCCTCAAGGAGTTGTCAGCAAACTGTAGGGGCCCAGCAGGGCCGAAGCCTACAGGGGTCAAAGGGTATGTGAAAATGGCACCCGGGGCCCTGGGACCAAGGCGAGGAATAGAACGTACCGAAAAAAAAAAAAAACCTAAATAGTAGGTGATTCAATGCTAATAAGTACTACTTTAATAAAAACGTATTTTAATGAGTTTTTTTTTATAGTAGGTAAAATCATCCAATGACAAATCCCGCCCTTGGGCGGAGCGGGAAGTAGTGTCAGACTCTTACTGACTAAAAACCTACCCCGTTCCGTATTTTAATAAGTTCAAGTGTAACACCCGAAAAGATGGAATGACCCAAATAATTTCCCCTTTCCCTCCACGCGTTCCCAAGATAAAGGGTGTTGACATGCAGACAGACAGACAGAAGGACAATAAAGTGATCCTATAAGGGTTTCGATTTTTTCTTTTGTGGTATGGAACCCTATAAAAGTTTATTGATTCAGAAAAATCTTTGAGACTTTTTATAACAATATTATAACATAAGTCTGTCTGTATGGAACCCTCAGTGTGCAAGTCCGAATTTTTCCATTCCTCTTTTGTTATGCATTCTTGTTCTAATGTCCAAAATTTAAATTTATTTCCTTAATAGTATAGGCTGCAGTTCATAAACATAGAGTAAAAGATTTATAATTGTGTTGTCTTTATAAATGGTTCAGGAAAGGTGACTATAGGTCTGTATGGTAGCCATAAAGTTGTAGTTCTAGTTACTATTTGTTTACAGTTTTTATTCACTTCAGACATGTTTATAATTTCTGCTTACCTCCTCCTGGACTGACTGTTGCTGCAGCTGTTTGAGTAAGCAGAATCTGAAATCTTCGCATTGTTCTCTGAATCGTCTAAGTTGTCCATGTTGCATTTGTGTCAAAACTGTTAAAAAGAAAAAAAGGTCAATGAGATATCCACCATATGAAACCCTTTATAATCTGAAAATGCAAGGCCATTTCATCTTGAGTTTCATTGAATAATTTACTTAATCCTCATGCATTAATATAACATTCGCAGTGCGGCTCTGCTATTCAACATTGACACAGTACTGTTTAACATTTGCGCTGGCCACATATTTATGCAGCATTTTTGCCATACTACCTTTAAGAGTCTATTTAAATAATACAGTTATTATAAGTAACTGGTTATGATCAAGTCATTTGTCCCACCTGTATGCAAAATAGTTATGTCTTTAGATGTGGAGCTGCGGACACCACCCCAATGTACATCACAATACCTGACCAGGTTTAGTTTTGATGATAAACTGATTCAATATATTCTCTTAAAAGTAGTATTATATAAAGTTTTTACAACAAAAACATAGATTTAGGTATATCAGTACTTGAAAAAGAAAAGCAATTAAAGTATCAATTTTATTTATGTCTACAATCTTTTCCCAGAAACCATTTTGATGTGAGGACCAACAATTACTAGACAAAAAAAAAAAATTGTAAATTGTATAGTAATGTTGTTCGAATCTCAATGTTTGATTCAAGATTATTGATCACAATTACAACCTCACTAATATTAATTACTTGTGCGCCAAACGGACAATGGTGTCGTGTGGACACCATTGTCCGCTTGGTGTCCGGAATTGAAGAAAGTCAATAGTTTCGTGCTTAACGCCTCAAATGACGCATGATAGTGCTTTGCTTCATAAGAGACAATACTCAAAATGTCAGCCGAACAATCTTAGGTTCTATAGCAGTTTGATTCAAAACACCTTGGCTTTTTGTGTTGGCTTATACTGATAAGGGGATAGATGTTCAAGGGCTTATATAATAATATTGTTGTTTAAAATAATTGAAATATAGCAGCATAGCAGGGCCAGGCATTTATTACACATACATTAATTCGCTCCACTATGCCCAGAAAGGTGAAACAGAAGTATCTTTACTGATTGATCCTTACATATCATAGAAGGTAACAATATTTATCTTTAGTGCATTTCAAATAAAAAACCACATAATACATATATATATGAATGTGAATAATTTACTTTAAAATTCATTATCATCTATATGACAAAGGGTATACTTTATTATAGGTACACCAAAATTGGGGCACAACTCTTGAATCGCAAGCAAGTTTTAAGCTAGTAATCTTGTTAATACTCAAGCCCCAAGAGAACGCCGGCATTCGCACACCTATTGCTTTTCTATTGTCTCTCTAATTACGGTATTCAAAAGATTAACTGTGATGAAATAGATATTATCAGGCATACAACTAAATGCCTGTTCTGACGCTCTACCTCCAGCTCTTAACTTGATCTGTTTGACAACATTAACTGAATTGTTAAAGGAATGGAGCTATATAGTGTGTATAACTCCATTATCCATACCCATATCTCACTTGCACACTTCACATTTTGACACATCATGGCAGTGACCTCAATCTATATTAATCTTTACCAATGTTCCTGTAGTGCCTGGACTTGCTGACATTACAAAGGTACAATTGTACAACCAATATTTTTGTTGCAAAAAGTTTTTAATGTACCTAATGAGATGAGCAGTTTTATACATGTTTTATATAGGCTGTCACCAATTGTTTCAGCCTTGTTTAAAATATTTATGGTCCATAATTTCATTTAAAACAAAGATACAATGCTTACTTGTGATGTTACAAACAAAAGTAGGTTACCATTACCTAAAGTAGATAGAGATAATATAATTGGTAATGGCTGTTTAATACTTAATTGAGGTTAACATGTTATAATACAATAAGGAATTAATTTATTTGTATTTCTTTTTTGCTAACTTGGTACCTACATTTGCTTTAGCACTAGAAAGTGCTTAGGAAGGTATTAAAAGGTACAATAGACAAAAGACAGCAGATGTTTGTGTTGTATTATTTCAAAAGCAAATTGATTACAAATAGAAGAAACTGTACAACTGCTGTCACAAACTTTTGTATATGGGTTCACATACCATTAAAATTCACGAAATCGTCGCAGTTAGTTCCAAGGTCTCAAAGTATTCATAATCAAAGAACAATTTTTGCATTAACACATCCATTGGTATATTCTACCCCCCCAAGAGTTCAGTATGTAATAATTAAACATGGAAGGTATCTTATAATCATCTTACAATTTTCTAGTGCAAGTTGATTAAGTAAATTAGATACAAATAATTAATAATCAATTTAGAATTTCGAACTTACCAATCAACACCAAGGCAAGTCCGATCCTTTTTCAAAGGTTTTTTCTCGTAGCCTTTCGCTCTTTTAAAGTTAGTAGGTACCTCTTAACTTTTGAAGTCTTAATAAAGTTTCATGTTCACTCTTCATTAATTAAATTTCAAATACGTTGATAGATTATCGTAAAAACACACAGCGCACTTTTAATTTTTTTTAACAATACAGTAACGATTGACCAACAAGTTTTACAGCAACACTAGAATAAAGAAAGACGAATGAATTACGACTTACTTCTCGGTTCTCGAAAAACGTTTCCAGCCGTACACGTTCGTAGTGATGCGCAACTCGAAACGTGAGGTAATTTAGGTATGAATAACTAACTATAATCGAACAAAGTCAATATTAACAAGGTAATTCGAATTATCAAAATAGTTTCACACTATTTTGATAACTCGTTCTCGAAATACGATCTTAAATATTTTAACGAAAATAAATATTGCGAAATCTGTGTAGGAATTTATTTTAACTAAAAGTAAATTCTTTGTGATTCACATAAGAATAGGGTGTAAGGGGATAAAGGTACTACTATCTCAACTGGCCCAAGTCAAACTCACCTGCACGCACTGGATGGTGGTGGCAAGCAAGCACCACGGTAATTGGTGCTCCCTGCTAGATAACTAATGAGGCAATGGCGACCGAGCAATGGCGGTATAACCATACACCCAGCTAGGTTACTAGTTGGAAGAGGCTAAAGCGAGCCTTGGGGCCTAAATAGCCCCTAAAATGTCTCAAGCTGTAGATGGTGATAGTTAAAAATGGAAGTGAAGTTAAAAAGTAAACTACCCCAGGAGGGTACCGGGAAAACCGGAGAAGCCCTCCCCTAGTCTAACTCGGGCAGCCCTGTTGTATCTGGGGGGGGCTTAATTTCGAAAACATTAGAAAGAAAGACGGATGATACGAACCCTTCGACTATGAACAGTACTTTTTCACTTAGCGGTGGCAAAGTGCTAGTTCAGCAAGCTCGTCATCCTGGCTTATTCCTTACGAGGCCCAGGTCAGCATCAGTGGGTTGTAGCCTGACTCATGCAGTGAGTGAGGAAACATACAAAGAGGCTACAAGTCCCTCTGCTTCGCACAATGTACCGTGTCCTCCACCATGGCAAAGACTACCGAACAACAGAAACAAGAAGAGAAAACTCTCAGCTAGCAGCCCACCTGTTCAGAGCATGACAACATCGAATCGCTTCACCGGACTCACAATCGATCTAACTGTTAACGCAGATACATCTACAAGACCTAGCAAACCACCCCCAATCATTCTCTATGGTGTAGAGGATATTAATATATTAACGGAGCTCTTGAAACTAGAGTAGAACAAAAACAGTTTACATACAAAATAGTCAACAAAAAGCAATTAAGGATTAGCACCGCTGACACCTTCAACAGGAAAGATAACAGAGACCTCAGGATCTTCATTAAAAATTTACATCCATCAACACCCTTGAATGTAATCAAACAGGAAATTGAGGCAACAGGAAACATAGTTACAGGCGAGATAATTAACGCCAAATATAGCCCTGAAAAGAAGCCCACATCAACATTCTTCTTTAATCTTGCTGCTGGACCTAACAGTAAGGCTATTCTTGACCTAAAATATATTTACCATCAAGCAGTAACCATTGAGAAACCGAAGAAAAGGAAAATGATTGTTAATGCCAACGCTGCCAACAGTATGGGCATACTAAAAACTACTGTGTGCGTCCTTTCAGAAGTGTAAAATGTGGTCAGTCACATAAAACTGCCAAATGTCATTTAAAACGTAACCGCAACACTCCTGCACTGTGCGCACTGTGCAATGATCCTCATCCTGCTAACTATAAGGGTTGCGAGGTTTATAGAGAAATTCTTGCTAGAAAAAATAATAGAAACACATTAAATGTTAAACAACAACTAACACCTAACGTTGTCAAAAACAATGAAGGTACTATAAACAAAAACCCATTGAAACACGACCAGCAATTATCATATGCAGAAGTTCTAAAACAGGCACCACCAAACAACTACTCAACCCAAAGCAGTTCAAATACTCACCGCCCAGGTCAAATAAGTCAGTCACTAGAAGAAATACTTATAATAAACAATGAAAAATTTGACCTCATCCTTCAACAAATGAGTACATGAGTCTCATAGCAAAACTAGTTGACAAGCTAACATAATGTCTGCACTTCGGATAGCCACCTGGAACATCAATAGGCTAACTCCAAATAACATGAAGTAGAGTTACTTATCATCCAACATAAACTAGACATCCTCCTTAAATCTGAGGCCCACTGTACCGGTAAATCATTGATAAAATTCTCGGACTATTCATGCTATTTTACAAACCACTTCGATGGAACTGGTCACGGTGGAACGGTGGTGATCATTAAAAAGACGATAAAGCATCATCTAATACCATGCTACAAAACAAATCACATCCAAGCTACTACCATTGCAGTGCAGGATAAAACTAGAGATTTTAATGTGTCTGCAGTGTACTGCCCACCTAAACATAAGATCAGTAAATCCATGTTTTCTGACTTCCTCGACACTCTTGGCCATCGTTTTATTGCAGGAGGGGACTGGAATGCCAAGAATGTATCCAGAATAACGACTACTAGAGGAAGCCAATAAAAAATAAGCGTAGACAAACATCATCTACAGACAACTTCCTCTTGTGAACCGACCTACTGGCCAGCCAATCTTAGTAAAATTCCCGATCTTCAATACTTTTTTGTTATGAAAGCATTTTATTAAAACTAAATACTGCTACGATAGCTCGTCCGACCACACTTCTGTAATTCTAACTGTCAGCACTATGCTAGTTGAGACCTCAAACTCAGAAAAGCTCTATAATAAACATACAGACTGGATATCGTTTCGGGAATTCGCCAATCGGGAATGCCATCATTTAGGGAACTGATCGCTTATCCGAATGTTTGACCTCCTCAATATTAATGATAATGAAAAATAAATTGATACTCAAGCTCTTTTTTATTTCAGTAAAAATTTATTCGATACACAAATAATCGTAATAAAGATTAATTTGTATTTGTATCACCTCCCTTTGCTCATATAAGAATAGTGCCCGCATCACCATTAGTGATTGGGTCTATAGAAAAGTAATCGATAGAAAGCTATCGGTATTAACTTTGATTCAGAGAAAATTCGTTGATTTATATATAACTGACATTTAGTGGATACTTAAATGTAATTAACAAATAGCTATATTGGTATAGCGAGGCGGTAGCTAATTTACGTCAGCTGTTATTTAAACTGCTATTAGATAATAAATGAAACAAACAAATTTACAAAAATCTACTTGTTCCAAAATCAATAGCTTGTATTTAGTAGTAGCTGTAGGTATGTTACTATCGATATAATCCCAAGTAAATAAAGAAAGAACATCACTAAGATTCACGCTCAAAAACACGTGAGCAATCTATGATAGAGTAGGATAGAAGTTCTCATTCTAGGATTATTCCAAACCGCACGTGGCCGACGAGCGAGACAGCAATATTCCCGAACGTATCTGAGTCGATGTCGCGTGGCCATGACGCACTTAACAAGTTTGCAGCACTCGACTCTCTCAAATTATTTTAAGTGTGATTCGCCTGACAACCTTTTAACTTCTTTTTAATTTTTTTTTGTTAGTTTTCTTTAAATTTTTTTTTAAATATTATGTTTCTTTATGTAGTTTCAGCATTGTGTGTTTCTATGCCGCATAAAATATTTTTCTTTTTTTCTTATCCTTTTCTAAGTACTTATTGTGTAAAAATAAAATTCATCCATGTTTTTATAAAATTAACTTCCTATCAACTTAATAATAATAATGATTTATTAAAGAAAAATAGGGTTACAGGTGGTTACAGGGTGTGAGTAATGCTAAAACATTTTGTTTTCATTAATTATTTGACATAAAACCTTTCCGAAGACTTCCTGCACTAGGCGAGGCCTGTCGGCTGTCCCGCAGGAAGCTTACAAGTATTCTTTGGAGTTACAAATTATAGCATACTTATAATTTGTAACTCCAAAGAATACTTGTAAGCTTAATAACAAAAGGAAATAAAAATCTAATGTCTAGGTATTATATCTAACATTGCAAATATAGGTACTATTTAAGGTCTAATTAAATTGTTAAAATATAAGCTAAGAGGACTATATACCTACTTACATTACAAATTACTATTATTATAGAATACAGATGACGGAAACTTAGAACTAAGTGCATTAAATGCCTGGGGCTGCGCGTAACCGTAGCAAATGGTTCAACTTCTTTGCCGCGTAATATAGGTACCTACTCAGATTTTTTCCATGCTACTCAGTAAATAATCTACGGTGCATTTATACCGCAAAAAGAGCTATGTGTTTAAGTACCTAGCTCTTTTTGCTCCTAGAATGACCAATGACCACCTTTTCACATTCAGTCTCATTAGAGAAATGAGACTGAATGTGAAAAGGTGGTCATTGGTGATGATCCAAATCATGCAGGTACTTATATGGCTACATAGATTACCTACCTAGGTGCTTATGCTTAGGCTTACACAATCAGTATAAGTAGTGGTTTTACCTAATTATACGGCTGTCCCATTTCAAAACCTAGTAAGGGACATTTTTTACAAAAACCGTTTTTTTTACATAATCTTGCTTATCTAATAATTTTCTATCATATACAAAAACCCCAGCTTTTTAAACATTCATTTAGGCAGATATATTTGAGCATCGATACCTAGTAAGTACACCATTCATTCCCTCATTACCACATTATATTAATATATTATTAACTTAATCAAAACCTAGCAAGTCCCATAGGGGAACACGAACACCCAAATACTCCGAAATATTTTATTCCGAATTTCGATATTCCGATTTTCAAAAGTCCGAATTTCATAAATTCCTAAGAATTATATCTGTAGTCTATTATTAAAAATCACGAAATTTATTTTACCGAAAGTCGTAAATGCGATTTGTTAGTTTTTCTTTTTATTTATTTTTAGTTAGTTTTCCGATTTTCATACGTTCGAAGAATCAAATGCTCGAAGGGTGTTCGGTCCGAAAAACGACATTCCGATTTTTAATACTTCGAATAAACTAAAAGTCAACATTTCGTGCTAAGTGACCAAAACGAATCGCTGCAAAACCGACTTCACGCAGTCTTGTCAGCCCTACCCTTAGAGTGTAATTTAAGTCCGCGTAGGCGCGGAGGGGTGGGGCGGCCCGCGAGCTGAGGACCAGGTGGTGAGCGTTAAAACCGTTGTTTTACCATTAATTGACTATGCTGATGTTTGTTACTCTGATCTATCCCAGGAACTTCTAAATAAATTGGATCGTCTTGTAAACAACTGTATTCGGTTCATATTTGGCCTTCGTAAATATGATCACATTTCTTCCTTCCGTTCTCAGCTTAAATGGCTGCCTATCCGCCACAGAAGATCCCTCAGATCTCTCTGCACGCTCTTCACTATAATGAACGATCCTTGTGCTCCTGATTATTTAAAACAATATTTTAAAGTATTGGGCAGTTCTCATAATCTCAACCTTCGAGCTTCCAAATTATGCTTCTTCAAATTCCTTCTCACCGTACTGGGTTTATGGCTAATTCTTACACTGTCTCTACCATTAAACTCTGGAATGTGCTTCCCCTTGACATCAAAAAATCTGTGAGTAAATTTTCCTTTAAAATTCGGAACTACTGCTTAAAGTCCTCTCAACCTTAGCTTCAGTCTTCGTCATAATTATCATATTTTAAGTTTTCTTATTCGTAATAATTTTATATTTATCATAGTATTTATTAGTTTATAATATTACCTTATATAAGTATTTTATTATTATATGGTACTTAATTTATTTCACATTATATTTTGAAATATTTGTTATTTATTTATTGTGCAAACCTACCACAGTATTTTCTTTTTTAACCCAAAGTTTGACTGGTAGAGAATGCCTTGTTGCATTAAGTCCGCCTATGTACCACTACTGTGCATGAAGTTTAAATATATAAATAAATAAATAAAACCATCTGCGACGATAGGCTCGCGTGGAGCCGTCCAAACCCTGCAGCGCCGGAGCCGTGACAGAAACAATGTTTGCTGCATGTTGCATGACTGCTTGCATGTTGCATACTGCATGCCTGCTTGCATGTTGCATGCCTGCTTGCATGTTGCATGTATGCTTGCACACTTATGTGTTTGTCTAGTTTGTTCTATTCAGTTTTACAAGAGTTTTTATTTCGGAATTATATTAATCGGTATTTTAATAATCGGAATTCGTATTTTTGATGTTTCGAATTATTATTATGTCGTTTTTTTGTTATTCGATCTATTGAAACTCGGTATTTTGAGAATAGTAATTATAAACGTTAGGAACATTGAAATTTAGGAATTATAAAAATAGGAGTAATAATAAGTCGGAGTTGTTATATTCGGAATTTTGAATCATTCGGAATTATGAAAATCGGTATTTTGAAATTTGTATTTGTGACTGTCTGAATAAAGTTTTTCGTATCTATGTAGTGTAACCAGTCCCAGAGACTTACTAGATTTTTAAATGGTCGATGCACCTTACTAGGTTTTTGAAATCAAGACCTTGAAATACGCAAGAAGAGAGGGGATACAGTAAGTCACAATACTTGCGCTTACGCGCGAACGAAATAAGTTCTGTGTGACATTTACGGTTCAAAAAAGGTTGTGGCTGCAGCTACCATAAACAACATAAAATCTGATTTAAAGATTCAAAGCATTTATTTCAAATAAACCATTAACTTTAGAAAAGTCAAGAAGTCAGTCTGTCAGAAAAAAAAAAATGATGCTTGCACATTCCAAAGCGTAGATCTCTTTGGAGAAGAATGTGCAGGACACTCTTTTCAAACAAGTTATGTATTGTAATACTTAATATCTCGGTTACATGTTTCTTGTCGCTGCTAATAAGTGAGAACAATGTCGATAAAATAAAGAGGAAAAAAAGGCATTCTAAATAATATATATTAAAATAAACCACGAGCAGCCCAGTCTCAACTGACAGCGCCCGTTCACGGACATAACGCGTATATCAGCACCACTCATCTCAACCAATTTGAAGGGAACCGAATGATCCAACACGCGCCACCATCAGTGAGACATTTGAGTGAGCATGACAAACTCTGAACTGCCATGCTCATTTATGTCAAACAAGTTCATGCTCCATGGTACTCACATTTACAAACTTTGAAAAAAATTATGCTTCTGCATTATACAATACTATAAAAATATCAAATTTAAAAAAAAAGGAAGTATTTTCCAAAATAATCAATTGGTGTAGTGGTAGTGGAGCTGGATCAGCATAGAGCCAAGCATTTCTCTCTTGAATATAATCCTCCAACTTATAATATGCTTGTCTACATAGTGTGCGTTTAACACAAGATTTCAATTTGGTTTCATTGAGTTCTAATATGTGGGAAGGTATTTTATTATAACATTTTAAACAGTACTTAGGTACCCCATGAAAAAAGAGGTCACTTTAGAGACAGAAAAGCGGTAAGTTCATTAATGTTTCTTGGCTCATAATCACTTTGATTTGATTTTTACCCGACTGCGCCAGGAGGAGGGTTATGTTTTTCGAGAGTATGTATGTATGTATAATTGTTTGGCACGCTCTGCAGCCTGAACGGCTCGATGGATTTTAGCTTGAGAGGTGTCATTAGATTCGTATTTACTGTGAGAGTGACACTGGGTATATCAAAATAAAAAAACAATATGGCGGATTTTTAGCGCCAAATTCAAATGTTTGGCACGCTCTGCGACCTGAACGGCTCGACGGATTTTAGTTTGAGAGGTGTCTTTAGATTCGTAATTACTTTGAAATTGATATCGTAATAAAATAAAACTAAAAAAATAAAAAACGGTAATTTAAAAAACTAAAAAACCCGACTGCTTTTCTGAGCATTCATGAAAAAGCCCTAAAACAAGAAAGTCGTAGTACCCGATTGGACTTAACTATATAATAATAATAATAAATTTATTGAACCATTGTTACAAAAGTTGCCTTATATCAAATTATCGTAACTTAATGTAGGGCTGTAACTGTTGACAAGCTTCATTGTGTAGTCTATACGGTGGTCCCCAAACTCGGCCGAGCCTGTATCTTGGGGGCCAGGGTTGAGTTATGAGTAAATTTTCTTTTGCCACTGCAGTTAATGTTACAAAATGTAAGTTACTATAAAAATAAAGGTATAAAAGTAGAATCTATTAAATTATAATAACTGGAGATCAAGTTGTCTTAACTAGCTGTTGCCTATTTTCTTTTTTTTTTAATATTTTAAATACTGGCAGTCGGAACCCATTATAGAAATTCAGCCGTCTAGTCAATAGATTGGAGTAATCTGCAATGTAATATAGGTAGGTATGTGCTCTCAATTCTAGAATGGGTCCCGACTGCCAGTATTTAAAATATTATATAGTTAAGTGCAATCGGGTACAACGACTTTCTTGTTTTAGGGCTTTTTCATGAATGCTCAGAAAAGCAGTCGGGTTTTTAGCTTTTTAAATTATCTACCTTTTTTTTTAATAAAAATTTTGATTGTATTGTCCTACGTACAACTATTGACATCCAAGGGGAATAAAAAAAAAAAAGAAGACATTATTAAAAGCTTGGTATGCTTGATGCCTGAAACGAGAAAGGCATTTTGGTATAATTTGCCTATTAATGACTCTCGTCAGTGGATTTGACAAATGATGGGCAAATGTCTGCAATGGAATAGATGCTACTGCCGACATAAGCCCATCATTTTATTTTTAAATAATTAAATTAATCATTATTTTATTTACACACTCTATACAGTTACTAGAATTTAACAATCAGATATGCTATGCAAAAACCATATCAAAACCTTGCAAGTGCTCTTACTATGTTTTGAAACTAATGGCTATATAAATTTAACTATCTCGTGTCCATTTTCAAAGTTAGTAAGGGCCTTAAAATATGCAATATACAATTTATTAATAGTACATTATGATACAAGTGTGTAATGTTGATGATTACCGCTGAGGTGATATTGAGATCTGAGGTGATATTGAGATCCGAGCCGAAGGCGACATCTTAAGGGAGCCAAAGACGGTAATCACCAATACTCACGTGTATCATACGACGTTTTTCGACACACTTGTGAAGAAAAATAAATGAAAAATCAGCGTTATTCAGTATATACAGAGTTTATTTAGAGAAACAATTAGTAAATGTGCAGTTAGTAAAATTATAATTAACTATTTTTGACGGTATAGCGGTCCCATGAGATAGATTTTCTAGTGTAATATTTTCATTTTCTATTGTTATTTGAGACGATTCATTAACCGTGTAGGTGGGTGAAACCCAATCATTCGATGAACTCTGTGCTTCAGTACTAGGAGGCGTCTCAGATTCTAGTCGTATTCTTTTTGTAATTTTGGCGCAAATTTCGTTCTTATTTTGTATGGAATTTTCAACATATGATTCTGCTACATTACTAGATCGCCACCCACCATGACGCTTTAAAGTCAGTATATCAGCTCCTGCATCAGCCAACAATGTGGCTGAAGTCCTTTTGAAACTATGCCCTGTGTAAGTTTCAGCTTCTGCTAAACCTAGAAACTTGGCAATTTCCTTAGGCATAGAACCAAACTTGTTTACACCTATAGGCTGACAGGTAAGTACATTTACCATTTTGATAATTTAGAAAGAAACGATTAGCTTTTGCTTTTGGAGAACGCAAACTTTCTTACTTCTTAACAATTTTATAGAATGGACCATGTATGGTGAACGATTTCGGGATTTTATTTTTTGTGTTCTGTATCTTCACTAAAAGCATCTGGCCTTGATTCTCTATATCATTTACAGTTACATTTGATAATTCCTGCCTTCTACATGCACCAGTTACACCAAATATTAAAGCAACCTGAAAAAAAGAAACAATAATAAAATTAAGTTTTATAACACACAATACAACGCAGGCTGGAGTCGTGTAGAATACTTATAGAATATAACTAAGTAATTTAACTAACCTTAGTAGCCAAATATTGGCTATCTGGAGCTTCCTTTATGAATTTTTCAATATCCTCGTCTTCGATTTCTTGCTTCGAAATCCATCGGATAGTTTATATTTCTTATAGGCAGTCAAATTAGAGTAGGTTTTTAGATCCACTCCATTCTTTGTTCGAATTGTACTTTTCAACATTGAGTAAATACCCCATAAAGCTAGGTTTGTATTTGGAAGATAATTCTTTAAAGTACGCCATGAACACATTTTCTAAAAAAGACTGCGTCTTTTTGTTGATTTTCCATTGTAGGAAATTTAGGTACGATATCAGATATTTTCCTTTGAGATTTCTGGTAGTAAACTTTCCATAACGTTAAGAGCTTCACATCTTATATCGGGAGGTGTACTACTATTTTCCTCGTAAATAGTAGCTGAAGACATTTTTATAATGTAAAATAATTAAACCGTAAAACTGAACTTTTTTGTATTATGGCGGCAAAAAAAAATTAATGTGCGCGTATTTTTTTTGTTAATATTTTTGACTTGGATACCAAATCTTTTAAGCTATGTCTTTGTATGAATAGATAGTTCATTAGTACCATTAGAATGCGGATGCAACACATTCTATTTTTTTTTCTGCGCGCTCGTCTAAAATGGCGGCCATAGACTAACAACTCCAGCTCTTGCTTTAAAAAGATAGGAATGAGGTTACTTTCAAACAAAGTAAAACCAATAATAATTTATTGAATGAAAGATTTATTTTTAGAACTTAAAATAGTTTATTTAAACACGAAATTGCGTGAAATAAATGAGACTTATTTAGGCTATTAAACGCAACTACCTAATGTTATATTTTTTATATTAATTACTCAAGCCCCAAGCGCACACCGGTGTCCGCACACCTATTGTCTTTTTATTGTGTCTATGCGTATTAAAAGGGTTAAAACTATTTTTGAGAACAAAGAGGTTTTAACTACATTACCGCACTAGTGCGTAATGGTAATCAAAATGTCACAGTTTGGTTATGAACCCCATTATATAGGTACCTAAGTGCAGTGCAATTACAGCCACTTTCTGAGCAAGTATGTCAAAAAATGTTTTTAGTAGGGGAGACCAGGGATGAACGTAACAATTTTCAGTTTTGAGTTCATATCTTTGGTGTGTTTTTAGTTAGGTAAAATAATACAATTCTTGAAGACGGATATATCCTTACTTCATAATTTGACGTAAAAAGTTTTGTTAAAAATATTGTGGTTTTCGATTAAAACCAAATGATTTAAGAGTCGGAGGTTTGTTGCATTCATCCCTACCGCAGGGATAGATGTAACAAGCAAGAGGGATGGTTGTAACATAGGAAATAAACGTGATTTACGAAACATTTATTTATTAGCAGGCCTTATTTAAATTTAAGAATACATATTAATATAATAAAATTTAAGAATACAGCAATACTCGTCGCTTGCGGAGTTCTCAAAGACAATCGTGGATTACGAATCATAAAAAGACTTAGCCAATCTTGACGTGCATTTTCATTTGATATCCAGGAACTGGGAATTGTTTTACCATATCTTATTGCCAGCTCGTAGGCAAATTTTCGTGCGAGTTTTGTAGGTAACCCATAATTTACGGCTGAAGAATTCAATAAATAGTCACAGAGAATTTTTTCTTCTTCATCATTGAATACTCTTTTAGGTGAGACATAGCCCACTTTTGGAAGATCAGAGGTACCTGCTTCCATCATATCTTTTTTTTTAACATACCTATAAAGAGTAACGTGAGACAGCTGATACGAAGCAGCAGCTTCTCTGTATGGCACATTTTGAAGTAGAACTTCTTCAGCCGCTAGTTCTAACATCTCTGGGGTGGCTAAGCCTCTATCGGTGGTTCTCTTGTGTACGTTAGGCATTCTGAAATAAATATAGTAAATATTATTCACAAATTAAACACTATAATTACATAAAATTGATACGAAAAGTATCAGATGTTATAAGGGATGAAAGTAACGACATATTACTTTTACCCCTTATTCGAAAATTCCCACAATCTGACAAATATAATTTTTTACTGAGAATACCGATCAAGAACTACAACTTTTGATAATGAAATATTGTAGATAGATAATCAACCAACAATATTAGCGGTCAAGACTAAAACATATACATTTAATAAAAGAAATACACAAGAATAATAAAAACATCAAAAACTTACTTTTGACGTAAATTTCTGGCACCTACGAATTACACACACAACCGGTCGTCGCAGCCGTCCAGACGCCACTGAGGCGGGAGGGGAGGTGAAATAGCTACACTAACATGGCGGACAGGATTATAAAAGTCGATTCGTTCACTCGTAAGGTCATTTGTAACTTTCAACCCGCGTTACTTTCATCCCTGGTCTCCCCTACTATGTGTTCATTATTTAGTATTCTTTACAATCAATAGCATTTTTTTACATAACTTATATTCTTTTCAAAGGCTGAACTATTTTACGTTTTTGCGCTCTCCTGTAAAATTTAGTTTTTTGCACTTAAGTACTAGGTTTTGAAATGGGGCAGCCGTATATAACAAGCCGAGATTCAAGGCACGTTGTAACGTCGTCGCTCGTTACATTACCCAATAGCCAGCAGAATTGGAAAGGGGAAACAGGAACTAAACAACCGTCATCAGTCACGTTGCGACCTCGCTACCCTCTGACGCCAAACTCCATGTCGTAACTACATAAGTCTTTAACCATATAAAAACATTGTGCTATTCATTACAATTGCAAGGAAAGTAAAAATAAAAACCTGGGTCGTCTTTTTTTTTTAGGTATCTTTCTTTTGATTTATGCGGTAAAAGGATTTCCACTACCTACTGCTAAGGCATTTTCTTTTATGCATGTCTAAATCTAATGAACTTAACACACATTATTCCAAAACGCGATCTAAAATAGTTCCGGGACTATTACTAGGTTTAATCCCAATTAAACGCTGTTTACATAATAGTTTTCGGGATTATAACTAAATTGAATATCAATTAAAAGCGATCTAAATGTATTTCCGGGAATATTATTAGGTTTAACGCCAATTAAAACTAGTAGTAGTCCCGGAACTATTTTAGATCGCGTTTTGGAATAAGGCAGTAGGTAAGTGTTAAACACAAGCCTCCTAACAAACTTGTATTGTTAAATTTCTACCAGTATACAAGTGAATTGGGGTTGTTTTTGAATTAAAAGAAGACCAGATAGTATAGTTATAATTTATATTTTAGGTTTAGTATTTTTTTTATAAAGTTTTTTGTGTTATTATTCAATATATAATGAACGATGTAGCTGACTTTAATGATAGCTTTTTCTCGTGCTCTTCTACTGATAGTTTTGCTAGTGCGGATAGTGACCCTTCCTTTCCACTATCTTTACGTAATAAAATCTCCTCTCTTTTCTGTAATGATCATAAAAACTACACAATGTCTCTAAGCATGGTCAACCTACAGCCTCTTTCTCTTATCATTACCTAATTTATTTATCATATCCCATCCGTGTTAACTTCTAAGCATAAGTCCCGGTTCCTTTATCTCCGTAATTTCAAGAGCATAGACCTGAAGGCATTGTAGCGTGATTCCGGTGATCTTAACTGGACCCCTCTGGTTAAAATCGATATCGATGACATCGATGGAAAGGTTAATTGCTTTAACACGACCGTTCTCGACTTGTTTGACCAGCATTCCTTTACGACGTATCAAAATAAAATATAACCCTGCACCATGGATAACGCCTCAAATTAAACGCAACATATTGATTGCAACAATCGGGACTCATATTGGATGGAATGATTTTAGTCTAGATTATTATTTGAGGCTCGCAAGGATACAGCTAAGAGTGCGAGAACGCAGATCTTCCGAGTTGAATCTCTCTTATTTCATATCGTTACGTAATTGCTGCAGGCGTCTGTGACAAGCAAGATGCTAAGAGACGCTATTTCCACGAACAACTTTATAATCGCAGTTCTTCGGGTGTTTGGAATTTTTTTAAGTCCGTTGGTAAAGGTAAATCATCGATCAACCAGTGTAAGGATGTGAACCTCAATGATCTGGATAAGCATTTCTCTCACCTTCCCTTTTTCTTGATTCTTATATCAAAGCTGCGACACTGGAGAATCTTTCTAGTTTGCCGTTGCCACAATATCCTCACTTTATCTTAAGTGACATTACTGTGGATGACGTTAAGAAATCTGCTCTCGCGATTACGTCTTCTGCAGTTGGTCATGATAAGCTGTGCTCTAGAATGATTACTCTCATCCTTCCTTCTTTACTCCCTGTTCTCACTCACATTTTTAGTCACTCTTTTACCTCTTGTTCCTTTCCATCTGCCTAGAAACGGGCTCATATTATCCCTTTACCTAAAATTAACAATCCAACTTTATTAACTCACTTTAGACCTATTCCTATTCTCCCATTTCCGCGTGTCCGCCTTGAAGAGTCGTTCTCTGATTGGTGTAGTCTCACTAAGGGCGTTCCCCAAGGTGGCGTTCTCTCTCCTCTTCTTTTTTCTATTTTTATTAACTTTATTACCAGAGTAATATCGTCTAGTTTTCATTTTTACGCGGATGACTTGCAGCTTTACCGACATTTTACTGTTGCTGACGCAAACTCTGCTATTGCTGCTATGAATCATGGACTTGTGTCAGCGCTTGGGCTAATTCATTTGGTTTGCAGATCATCCCAACAAAATCACAGGCCATGATCATAGGCAGTAGATTCGTTCGCAATGCGGCTGTAGTTTCTTCTCTACCGCCTTTATTTCTCGATGGCGTTTGTATTGACTACACCGAAACTGCAAAAGATTTGGGTGTTATTATTGACTCCAATCTTTCGTGGCGTGCGCAGGTTTACGAGGTCAGTTGAAAAGCAAGTTTTTCTTTTCATTCGCTTAAGTGCCTCCATTGATAAATGATATTTATTTTGCAAGTAGGTTTTTAAAAACACTTTTACACGTCAATTTTTTTTTCCTTCAGTGTTAACTAGATGAGGCCGGTGTTTCCTAGCTGACTACCCCGAGAAGAAACACCGAAACAAACTCAGGGGTCAAAGTCTCTTATAAAGGCCACACAACAAACATGTAATGGTCAAAACATTTGAGAAGGTCAAATAGGATTCATTGGATTGTCAACCTAATTAACCTATACATTGGATTATTAATTCAATATATCCGGCAGCGCTGCGTTTTCTTAGAGAATAGCACCAAAGATTGGAGTCTGAGATGGTCTTTTGAAGAAAGAACCACACAGTTCTGAGTGGACCTGTCTAGTCAGTGCAAACGTTTGTCAATATTCGTAAAGTTCAACTTAGGACTACTAAGGAGCTCAAAGAATTGACGAAAAAAAACCAAAGAAAGGACATTTGGGTAGGCCGCAAAAAGTACTCATAATTGTCAAACATTAATTAAAATTAAAGAAAAGGAAAAAGTAATTCACATAGTCCCCAAATTCACAATAATAAAATATATAAAAATGTTATTTTACAGATCTAAAATTGCAAATTGTAAAAAGTAATTATTAATGTCAAATTGTAAAAATAAACAATGTCATAATTGTAAAAATAATAATAAAAAATAAACAATGTCATAATAGTAAAATAATAATAATCGTCAATTAAAAAAAAATTAAACAAAATAATAAAGAATAATAAAGAAGAAAAGGGCAATTTAGAAAATGAGTTTAGTTGCAGGAACCACTAATTTGTGTTTATTCCCTAGTATTCATGTTATGAATATCACTGTATTTTTTAAACAAGGTTTTATTTTTCACAGTCAATATATTGCACAGTCAAAATATTAATAATTTTAAATTTATCTCTAAGGGAGCATCTAGTACTTAATTTATGAATTGAACAAATAGCCCTTTCCTGTAAAACAAAAATCGTCTGAATATCGGCATTACCTCACAATAAAATGCCGTACAACATGACACTGGAAATAAGTGAAATAAACTAAACGGGCTGTTTCTAAATCAGTTAGATTTCGAATTTGTTTAAGATCTTATGCTGCAGAGCTAAATTTTTTGGCAACTTATCAATGTGTGGGCCCCACTGAAGCTTAGCACCAAGAGTTATGCCCAAGAACACTCTAATACCTTCAGTACTCAATTCTTTACCTTTTATTAGCACGCTAGTTTCCACTAGTCTAACATTAGGCATCGTAAACTTAACAAATTTAGTTTCTTTTTTCATAAAGAAGTAAGTTATTAACATTAAACCAGTGTACTATTTTTGAAAGGGGGATATTTATACCGTCAGTAACCAGCTGCTGACGTTTAAGTTTAAACAAAAGCGAAGTGTCGTCTGCAATCAACACTATATCATGGTTATACTTTATGTGGTAAGGCAAGTCATTTATATAAATAAGAAATAAAAAGGCCAAGAATTGAGCCTTGGGGGAGCCATTGACACTACAGACCCGGGTGATCTTTTTCCGTTTACGTCAACTCTCTGAATCCTATCACTCAAGTATGAAGTAAGAACATCCAGGGAGGAGTTCTAAATTCCGTAATGGTGTAGTTTCCTGATTAATGTTTCATGGAGAACGCAATCAAAGGCCTTGGACAAATCACAAAAAATGTCTAGGACATCGCATTTGTCTTCCCATGCATTATAAATATTTCCTAAAAGTTCAACACTCTCTGACTCACTCTCTGTTTCATCTGTTGTTGAACGACCCCTTGTAAAACCAAACTGTTTAGTCTGTAACAATTTATGTCTATTAAAAAATCTTTGTAATTGCTGTAAAATTAGCTTTTGAGTTTTCTCAAAACAAATTGCCTTTGAAAACAAAAATCAATTTAGCTCAGACGATTATAGATTATGGGCGAGTTTCTGAATTGAGTATTTTGAGTTAAGAATGTCTGAAACCACGTACGTCTCAATCAGTAAGACAAAATAAGACAGGCTTACAGGCTACAGTAGAGTTTGAATAATTCTCAACTTCAAATACTTAAATCAGAAATCGGGGGTAAGTCGACGCCTGCTACTGGATGTTACTGAGGAGCTATTAAACAAGCTTGAGCAACTACAAAATTTATATAATCGGTTTGTTTTTGAATTACGAAAATATGATCACGTTTCTCACTTTCACGTGACTGTTTTTCTTATGTATGCCTAGTTTGCACGTGGGGCCAACCTCGGTCAATCGCCATTGTATGAATGGGGTTTCCCCGATTACACAATGACTGCAGCCATGGGCGTCGCCAAGGGGGGGCAGGGGGGGCTACGCCCCCCCCCCGCCTATAGGCTTGCTTTACAGCTTCAGAGCCTAATTTAGGCACCAGTCTCCCACAATATAATGCCCATCCTATATGTTACCGTAGATATGAGGCTAGCAATTAGGAGTTATATTGCGGAGAAAAAAAAACTTTTATTATTATTTAAAAAAAAAACTTTTTATTATTCTCTATACTTCCAATAGCCCCCCCTTGATCATCGGCTGGCGACGCCCTTGGCTGCAGGCTACACAAAAGCGATTGGCCGAGGCTGGGCCCACATGTAAACTAAGCATTACGCTCGTCCTTGTGACGCGCCGTGCAGATCACCCTCAGATCCTTTTTAAAATCCCCTCCTCCAATTGAGGCAGGCCGTCGCCGCGCCGTCTCGTTCTTTGGTTAATCCTTAGATTTTCCTTTCGTTACTTCTGATTACTCGTATAGAAGTTATACTGTAGTGATCAATAGAACCGTAAGGGACACACGAAGCGGTTTTTTCCCGCGGCCACCACGGCAGAGGAAATGGCTATTTTATTTAAAAACTCACGAAGCGGTTGATTCGCCGCCGTCGCCGCCGCCACGACGGCTGCGATTTTCGACTGCAAACCGCCGGCCGGTAGGAGGGCGCGGTCGCCCGCCGCCTACCGACCGCAGAGCGTGCGGGCGCAAACCGCCGAGGCGGCGGCGGGCGACCGCGGCGCCGGTGAGCGGCATCCGCGAACAACCGCGCACACCGAGGCCATAAACCACTTCGTGAAAATTGAATTAATTTCTTACATATATATGTTACAGTAAAAACCACTTTTGACTAAAAACGATTTTTCAAAATTAGTCAAAGTACTTTTGACCGATGCCCTTAGTTAAAAACATTTTTGACTGATTTTCGCTGTCAAAAGTGGTTTTGCCTGATTTAAAATTTAGATTGTCAGCCAAACCTCATAAAAAGTTGAGGTGGTTAGTGAAAATTACACGAAAACCTTCTAAATAGTGTTATGAAACAATTTTAAAGTTTACGTGCTTTGAAATTCCATCAGCATTTTACGTGACCTGGGAATTGCAAATACTCAATAATCTAAAATTTAAAATTTAAAAAGCCATCGACAGTCCTTTTCATCAATATGAAATGTATAGGACTGGTCAAAATGAATCTAATGAGCCCACACTCGATAGGTTTACTAGTAGGCATACCAAAGTTCCATCAGCCACCTCCAAGTTCTAGCATCAGGTCCTTGTCATCATGAGAAGTGCCCAAGGGTGGTATTTGCCATTGGATGGTTTTTTTTTATTTTTTAATGCTAGGTAAAATTACCTACCATTAAAAAATAAAAAAAACTTTCTACGGGATTGAAACGACCAAAATTGGGAAAAAAATGGTGCATACCTATGAGTAGTGCAATAATAGCCACTTTCTGAGCAAGTGTATTGAAATAGTACATTGTTACCCTAGGGGTGAAAGTAACTTATTTAGTCCCGAGAAGAAGTTTGGCGTCCGAGCGAAGCGAGGTCACTAATATTCGAGGGACTAAATAAGCCTTTCACCCGAGGTAAACACTGTGCTTTTCATTACGAATAAAAGGAAAATAAAAATAAAAACCTGAATCGTCGTCAAAGGTCGTCGTATGATTTTAGGTATGTTTCTTTTGATTTAGGCCGTAAAAAGTTTCCGACTACTGCTTTAACCTCTTCTCTTAAGAATAGGGCGAATCCTTAACTGAATCTGATTATTGTGTAATTAAAAAAATTCTTACAGCAAAGATTTAGTAAAGTACCTATAAACAAAATTCTACAACAAGTTTCCCGCCATTTTGTTTTTTTTTGTGGTCAATCGGCTATTCAGCCATCATTTTTCATTTTTATCAGTGTAAAATGGTAACTATTTCTCATATATCTGTTAGTTTTAAAGAATTAATTGAAAGTAAATTATAAATAATTATGTAATTTAAAATAGTACATTGTTACCCTAGGGGTGAAAGTAACTTATTTAGTCCCGAGAAGAAGTTTGGCGTCCGAGCGAAGCGAGATCGCTAATATTCGAGGGACTAAATAAGCCTTTCACCCGAGGTAAACACTGTGCTTTTCATTACGAATAAAAAAAAAAAAAAAAACCTGAGTCGTCGTCAAAGGTCGTCGTATGATTTTAGGTATGTTACTTTTGATTTAGGCCGTAAAAAGTTTCCGACTACTGCTTTAACCTCTTCTCTTATGAATCAGGTGTTGAATCCTTAACTGAATCTGATTATTGTGTAATTAAAAAAATTCTTACAGCAAAGATTTAGTAAAGTACCAATAAACAAAATTCTACATCAAGTTTCCCGCCATTTTTTTTTTTTTGTTGTAAATCGGCTATTCAGCCATCATTTTTCATTTTTATCAATGAAAAATGGTAACTATTTCTCGTATCTATGTTAGTTTTAAAGAACTAAAGAATTTATTGAAAGTAAATTATAAATAATTATGTACTTAATTAAAAAAATATATATAGATACTTATCTCTTATTTCAATTTTACATCGCGCTGTAAATGACTAGCTGTATAGAAGGTTGAGACATAGATCAACAGAAATGGGAAGATAGAACTAGTTTTTTTTTTTATAATTTGTTGGCTGTCAGTTGAAAGTGATTCTCCCTAGGGACGAAAAGTATTACTTTCAACCCGCTCCTCAGGCAACTTTAGACCTACTTTCAGCGTATGAGTAATGAAAAGAGAATTTTCAATACACTTGCTCAGAAAGTGGCTGGAAAATGTGGGTCGCTTGAGACACTGCCGACCAAAATAATTCAAAACGGTCGTCAGTCTATGTGATATAATCAATACTATTAATAATAGATTGTTTCTGTGGGGCCCATTTATTAAGTATGCTAGTCACTCCCCCCCTTCTTTGTTATCGATGGAAATTAATAACATTGTTCAGGCAGGGGCCATGGCAACCCCAAAAACCATAGTCATATACCTTAGTTTTCCATATGTCGCAATAGTTTCCCATCAACCGGGGTTTGTCTTTGGATGCATTAGCGCTGCACATCAGGGATAATCACCGGTTGATACCACTCTCCATTAAAAGCATAAAAGAGGTCTCTGCGAGTTGGTCGCGACTCCTCGTACGCCTTCCAAGGGTCCAGGACCAGGGTTCTAAGATATAATAACCCGTCTAATAATAATAATAACCCCATTGCCGTATCTCTACATTGAGGTCGTGGTGGGGCTTGTGCGCTCCAATAAACCCTAGTTCTATATCGGTAGCGTTTGCTTTGCCGTAATATGCCTAGGTTGAGGGGTCAGACTAAGAGAGATACAATCCGCAGGGAAGTTTTTTGGCGAACTGTTGGGCATTAGCGGCCCCACGGACTCGATTTCCCGGGAGAATTCTTGTTCTTCATCTCCGGCTTGCCTTTATTGACCGGTCGTAGTGAGCACCGACGAGGAACAGAGCTTCCACCTCTCTCTTGCCTTTATTTACTGGCTTAATTGGAGATTCGCAATAGCAAATGCGCTCGGGAGATGGATGTATAATTCAGTAAGGTGCTGGTAGGGATCTTGACCGTACTTCCGGGATTGTCTTGATAGCCGTGGTATACCTCTCCACTCCTCAAGCGCCTCAGGATATGTTGCCCTATTGTTGCTATGTCACTTTGTGCTAGCGGCTGTTTTTGGGAGCCCATTTATTGAGTGCGCAAGTCACCCTCGGCCTTATATTATTATATTTTATCGATTTTTATTAATAACATTGTTCAGGCAGAGGCCATATTCTTAACATAGTTCCCGGTAACAAGTCCACTTAAGATTCCAAAAAACATAGCCCTGTTATCTTTGTTTTCCATATGTCGCAATAGATTTCCACCAACCGGGGGTTACCCTTGGGTGTACTAGCGCGTACATGTTTCATCACAGACTAGCGCACAGTGCGCTATGTATAGAGGGATAATCGTCGGTACCACGTTCTATTAAAATTGTCTAAAAGGCCTTTGCGAGTTGGTTTCGGCTCCTCGTACTCCTTCCAAAGGTCCAGGACCTCACGGATCTGAGATATATGGACAAATAATAATTTAAAAAAAATCTTAAAATACGATGCGTTAGCGTTTAGTTGTATTTTGACACTAAACTGTTGAATTTTTTCACGAGTTATGTTTATTTTAATCTTTAATGACCGTACACTACTACATTGTAACATTTTTACATTTTCAAAATGTTGCCTGAATTTTTTATTATTAATTTTTTTGCTGTAATTTTTTTTTCGAATTGTTAGATTAACAATACCCCTCCATATAATTATCAGATTATCATTTAGAACGACAAAGACATCAAGTTGAACCCTGTGTATAAAAATCTGACGCGCTCGAGTATCTCAAAGTCACATTTTTTTTTGCATTTTCAAAAACCCGTCATGACTTTTGGCCACGTCCAAATCGTCAGTCATTTAAATAAGACACTTTTCTAAGTTCACTTAACAATCACTTTGAACATGTATTCGAATAACTTTTTCTTTGCATTTTTATCCCTTTTTACGGCCACCCCCCACTTGTTAATTGTCAGATTAATACCTATCGATTATCAGAAAGACAAAGCGCGTATACACTATGAATATCTGACGCGCTCGAGTATTACCATGTGATTATTTTTTATCCGACTGCGCCAGAAGGAGGGTTATGTTTTTCGAGAGTATGTATGTATGTATGTACAATTGTTTGGCACGCTCTGCTGCCTGAACGGCTCAATGGATTTTAGCTTGAGAGGTGTCGTTAGATTCGTATTTATTTTGAGAGTGACATTGGGTATATAAAAATAAAATAACCCTCCTTCTGGCGCAGTCGGGTAAAAAATAAAATGGTGGATTTTTGGCGCCAAATTCAAATATTTGGCACGCTCTGCGGCCTGAACGGCTCAATGGATTTTAGTTTGCGAGGTGTCGTTAGAATCATAATTACTGTGAAAGTGATATCGAAATAAAATAAATAGAAATGGAGGCTTAGTGAATTAAGAGCACATACCTATATTACATTGCAGATTACTCAAATCTACTGACTAGACGGCTGACTTTCTAGAATGGGTCCCGACTGGTACAATTTATCTTGTATTTAAAATATTATATAGTTAAATGCAATCGGGTACAACGACTTTCTTGTTTTAGGGCTTCTAAAGCAATCAAGTTTTTTAGTTTTTTAAATTACCATTTCTTTTCCTCTACTGTGTGCTTCACCGAGTCCTCCGGGCGTCACTTCCGCACGAATCATATGCAGGAAACTCCCGAACTGACCATGTTCGGTGAAAACCTGCGTCATGCGGAAGGTGAGGATGCCTTGAGGTTTTTCCAGCCACTCCTCAAAGAAGGGACTTACCACCATAATTATAGCGTGCCCAGCACTGGGTTGCGACAGTCGCTGTCGATATTTCACCATGAGATTCTACCGGAACTCTGTCCGCCAGCGCAACGGAGTTTCATATCCACATGCGTGCAAGGCCTGTTCGATTGTTGCCTCCAGATCCCTTAATGGCGCTTCGCTGGATACTGTACGCCTGTACGGTATCCCCGCACCAACCGTAAGGCAAAGTAGATATAGAATGCATTTTATTTCATACATGGCCACGCATTATACCTATACGTAAAATATATAGGTACCTACCTAAAAAGTTAGGTATTTTATAAAATGCCTAGGTAGGTATTGTATACGATAACGATACCTGATTAAATAGATCCTGAAAAAAACCTCACCATAACTTTTAGTAGGTAATAAACTTTATTAAAATGTTTCAAGCATAAATATACCAAAAATACAACATTAGAGAAATCAGTCAGAATGCTTTACCACATTAAAAATATAATTTCAATTTAATTTTCTCGTTTATACAGGCATACATTACATACTTAAGTAAATTCATGATGTACAAGGTAAAATATCTAGATAAATGTCTAAGTATAGGTAACTAATATTAGATACGTTCTGGTCAGAGTCCGTGCATGCGCATTATCAGTAATTGCGTAATCCATTGAACTACTGCTGACGTTTGTTACACAAATATCTAATATTCTAGGCATTTATGTAGGTACTGTTAGCAACGAAAGTCCATTATCACTGTTTTCAGTCATGCGTTATTATGCCAAGGTTATGGTAAAAAAAAATTTACCAAAATTTTTTTTATCACAATTCAGTTCTTAAATTTTTCTCATCTCAGCGTCACTGTGTGAAGTGTCTGATTATTGGCAAATGGAAGAAGAAGGCGAATTGTTCCTAACAATGGAAATAAGAAAGAAAATAGTTTTTATTTTTAACTAATTATGACTTAAAATTAGCTAATTTATATTAAACAATAACGTTTTTACTTCACCTAGACTTAACTAAGACTACGTAATACAAAGCAAAAAAAAAACAATTTATTGATACGCAAATAAGATTTTTTTGCAAACCGTACTTTTCACTCAACATTTGACAGATCGAGGTTATTGGCTTTCCTATTCTTATTTGGAACGCATAGGTAGTAGATAACTTGGAGTAACATTTAGTTTTTGTTTTATTGCAATCGGTTCAGTCTATCAAAAGATATTTGAATTTAAAGTTTTCCAGAAGTAAAATTAGGGTTATGATGTGCGACAGCAACGTAGAATCAGATAACTTTTATACACAAGGATTGAGCGTAACTTGAAGTAACATTTAGTTTTTGTTTTATTGCAATCGGTTCAGGCTATCAAAAGATATTTGAATTTAAAGTTTTCCAGAAGTAAAATTAGGGTTATGTGCTTCACGTAACTTTTATACATAACGATAAACTGTGCGTAAATTGTAGTAATATCGCTAGTAATATATATGTCAATGAGTAATTATTAAGTTTTTTGTTTCATCGTAATCAGTTCAATACCATATAATAAAAAAATGTAAATTTATAAAATTATAATTATATTATTATTGTCTTTCCGAAGTAAAATATTGAACTTAGACTGGACTATACCTAGAGATCAACTGCGTGCAGTATTCGATTTATGGCGTTGGCGTGTGACGTTGAAAGGTTTGGTCTTGATTTGAAAACATCGTCGTAAATCGTTCGCTTATTCGTTTTACTACGTTACTAGATAAAAAGGTTTTGGCTGGATTTGACCTAAATATTGAAGCGCAAAGTAAATTGTATCTTGCAATTTGAGCCAAGTTGATTTATTTAGGTACTTCATCACAGATATCTGTGTACTTCATAGTTTGATATTTTGTTGGTCTCCAACTTCATTCTCATTTTCAAAGTTTATGTTGTTTTGAATTGTTGAATTTATTTGGTTCAATATTATATTAGTTTGGTTTTGGTTCAGTTTTTTTTAAAATGCCTTCTAGAAAAAAAACAAGCCTTTCGCAGCGTAGCCGAGATGCGAAAAGGGTGAGACTAAGTAGGTCCCAAGAATCAGAAGAAGATCGTGAAAAGAGGCTAACAGCGATTCGAGCAAGGCAAGTCAGAACTCTTGCGTCAGAAACGCCTACCCAACGTGAGTCTCGACTTAGTATACAGCGATCTCTTACGGCAGCTTCTCGATCGCAGGAGAGTTTGGAGGAACGCGAAGCGCGTTTATCGGCTGACGCAAATTCTACCGGGTAGTGCGTGATCTTCTTCCATAACTGTATTTATAGAGGTGTATTCTCTACTATTCCCGGACACATAATCCAATATTTTTTAATTAATTGCCGCAGCTTGGTCATTGCGTTGCGGGGAGTCAAAATAGCTCGCTGACATAGCTGTACACGCTCCAGATGGTTCCACAGCTAATGTTGTTTATAGAGAAGGACTAGAATAAATAAATAATATTTGTATCACATACCTACATATAACAGCGCTGCGCACTAAAAAATACATTGTTAAGTTCCGACTTCCACGCGAACGAAGTCGCGGGCACAGCTAGTTTGAAATAAAATGCTTTGAATCATTGAATCTTTGATACTATAACAAAAACAAAACACTGAAAACACTGAAGGCCGCTCTAAAATAAGCAGTAGGTTGTACTTGTAATGTCATTTTGACAGCTAAAAGACCACTGAACGACTAATGACCGGTCATTATGAATTTTGCAGATTTCGAAATTTTACTAAAATAACAATGATGTTGTGTTGGAATGACAAATTTATAAAAATAACAGACTTGGGCCTCAGGGCCCTGGTACGAAGGCTACATAGGAACGGGGTGCGTTTTTTAGTCAGTAAAAGTCTGACACTATCTCCCGCTCCGCCAAGATGTCATTGGATGAATTTTACCATCAGAAAAAAAAGAAATGCCCAGGTTTCTGGGACAACGAAAAATGCCCTATGAATTTTGATACTCATGAGTGTCGAAATATAGGTACGTTTTTTAAGCTATCGCTGTTTTTAACCGACTTCAAAAAAAGGAGGTTCTGTTTGACCTGTATGTATGTTTAAAAAAAAATCGTTAGTTGTAAAATCGGTTCAGCCACCGCGATTTCCTCGCGTGTGGCTGAATCGATTTTTAATATTAGGATGTAAGAACGGTTTGATAATATTGCTTCTCCTTCAACCTGCAAAGGTTAAAGGCGGGCTTAAAGTAAATACTTCTACGAGTAACTTATTAATTTGTCTTAGTTGTGAAAAAATTTAGAATGAAAGATTTGAGATTTCTTTAGATGCTACGCTATACTTGCGATAGCCTGTTGCCATCTAAATCAAAACTAAAATGTATGGCAACTTTGGAAAATTTTCTTCAGTACAAAATGAACAAAAATGCGTCGTTATTTTCAGAGGCTAGTTGTTGTTTAGTCGGTGTTTCTATAATAGGTTGGTCTGTACGTTATTTAACACCGACTTCCAAAATTAAAGTTATTTGGCACATTTCCGTTTTTTTTTATTGTCGGTTGTATTTTTTTGCAAAAAGTTATTGATTTCACACTTTTTAGTTGGAGTACCCCTCAGCCAAACTTGAAAATGATTATATAGATAAATATTAAAAATAGTAAATAAGCTCCAATGTTGCTGGAGGACCGGTCGACGGTGCTCCGCCGGGTTTCTACATACGGATGGTTTTAAAAAAAATAACCACGAAGGGGACTTTTTTTTTTGTGGTGGGTAAAATCATCCAATGACATCTGCCCTTGGGCGGAGCGGGAGATAGTGTCAGACTCTTACTGACTAAAAACCCACCCCGTTCCTTCATGGCCTTAGATACCAGGGCCGGGCTTTCCTTTCGGAAGCAAACCCTTGGCCCCAGTAGGCTTCGACACGGCCTGCCTGCAGCTAGCAGGCTGGGTCTCTACAGTTTGCTGACAACTCCGGCGGGGTCTCACTGAATCACTGTGTTCGCTCACTCACTAGACCACGCATTCCACTTTTAACCTAATCTGCCCGAGTCGTGGCTCCTGGTGCTCAAAGTCTCGAAGTGACTAAATTGTGGCGAACGCTTCGGCGATTAATGACAACTACGAGGGTGGGGTGAAAAGTTCTCGGCCTGATAGTAAAAGACTACAAACAGTTATAAAATGATTTTATTTTTCTACATAATCTCTCTTATTTTCAATAAATTTGGTCCAGCGTTTCTCCAACGTCACTATATTCCTTCTTAGAAGTGTGAGTCTGGAAGACCAAGAAAATAGTCATTTACGGCCCTCTCAAATTTTTCATTCGGTGTGAAGCGCTTCCCAGGAAGAAATTTCTTTAAGTTTAGGAACAGATAAAAAAGTTTGATGATGCCAAATAGAGAGAATATGGGTGGCCAAGCAAATTGTACCTCAAATCCAGCAGTTTTACCCATTGCCAACGCTCCGTTGCGCACAGGTGCGCTGTCAGTGTGAAAGATTGAAGCGAAAATCGTTTTCGCATTTGTTTTTGGTCAGCTTTCAGCAAATGCGGCACCCATTTTGCGCAAAGGTTTCGCATCCCTATGTCTTTTTGCAAAATATTTCGCACCCATTCCTCCGAGATCCCCACACTCTCAACTATCTCACTCACCTTCATTTGTCTGTCATCCAACACGACATGATGCACTTTGTCGATAGTTTCCGGTGTGGCAGCAGTTTTCGTCCTTCCTTCACAAGGGTTTTCTTAGAAACGTGGCCGTTTATATTCAGCTGACCACTTTTTGACGGTTGACATAGAAAGAACAGAGTCCCCGTAAACTTGTGTCAACTTTTGATACATTTCGGTTGGGGTTAAAACTCGTACATCCCAAACGAAAGATTTTATTACCGCACGATGTTCAAGTTTATTCATTTTGACAAATAACACCCAAGACCTTTACTATAAACATTCCTGCACACAAACTACTTGAGAAAACAAGTTGATACTTCTCATGTAAACAAGTTGAAAGTATACCCAGACAGGAACTACTTTTTTCCGATTGGAGTACTATTTCTGGTTCAGGCCGAGAACTTTTCACCGGGTTGCGGGGAGATGAAATAAAGGGAAACGATTGTAATTTTAGTTTGACAATAATATATTTTGAATTCAGGTTGTATAATTTGATTACATTAAAGCTATTTAGAACTGTCATCTTCGGTATTAATGTTAATAGTTCAGGGAAACAAGGTTTGATGAGCATTTGTCCATTTTGGTAGGCATTAAGAATATAAATACAACACGTACAATTGTTCTGATGAGTGTATAGAGTCGGTATAGAGTTTATTTTATTTGAAGTTAACAAATTTTACTTAGTACTTAGTCTTAGGGTCTAAAAATTACTTAGGTGAGCACTTAATTGTACCTACCCTTTTTAGGGTTCCGTAGTCAACAAGTCCGTCCGTCCGCAGATAATCTGTGGCAGTTAGCATTAGAAACCTTAAATTTGGTACCAATATGAATATCAATCACGCAGACAATAAAATAAAAAAAATGTTTTATTAGGGTACACGTAAAGTCGGGAGTGATTTTTTTTTCATTTCAACCCTAACGTGTGATATATTGTTAGATAGGTATTTAAAAATGAATAGGGGTTTACTGAAATAATTTTTTTGGTAATGTTAATATTTTCGGAAATAATCGCTCTAAAAGTAAAAAAAAAAAATATCCCCCCCTCTAATTTTTGAACCATAAGTTTAGAAAATATGAAAAAAATGTCAAAAGTAGAACTATATAAAAACTTTCTAGGAAAATTATTTTGAACTTGATGGGTTGAACAGTTTTTGAAAAGTTGTACAAAATAACTTCTGAACTAAGTTTATAATTTAACCGTATATGCAAGATTTTTTTAACTTGGTTTACATATTTTATTATCCTGAACGAACCTTCTTTCAAATAAAAAAAGAATTATTAAAATCAGTTCACCCAATCCAAAATTACCACCGAAAACCCAACACACATACTTGTCTAGTTTGTAACCCAATTTCCCGAGAGATGGTGCTGTAGTTTGGGCTTGTTTAATTAGTTCTTAATTTGTTCGATAGATGGCGTTGTGCAATTAGGCACATCATCTTTCTAGAAGTCAATACTCTTAGCTTTCATGACCCTCCGTGATATGACCGTTAATTTCTTTAACTTGTACGGGAAAACAATTGGTTGATAGTCGTCGTAGTTTAAGGGTTCTGTTACAGTGTGAGAAGTTGGGTTTAATTAAATTACTTTGTGGCCTTGTGGGTAAAATTTAACTTCTTGGGGATGTTGTTCATATTAATTTGTACAACTACTAGCTAATTACGATTTGAAGTAGGCAAGTTTGTTAGAATACATAGTGTTGCCTGTACAGTATATAGTTACATTGAACACTTGTGTAGTATTGTCCGGTATTTTACTTTTAAGTGGGGACACTTATTGTGACGGACGGGAAACTACGGAACCCTACACTGAGCGTGGCCCGACACGCTCTTGGCCGGTTTTTTCATTACAGTTAAGAGCTTCAGACTATTTTTTTTTTTGTGAATACATAAATTAAACAAATGTAACACCTACCTTAGCTTGTATTACTTTGATATGCGAAGTAAATTAAAAAAACAGCTAAGTTAGGTATCATGCATTTGTTTAATTTAGCAGGAGCGGATATGTAGACTCGAATAAACACTTAAAGGCATTTTTTGTAAAGTATTTCACTAAAAATACAACTAACCTTGAAAAAAAAAACCACAAATAACAAAAATAAACACAACTCATAGACTAACTTTGAAAAGAATATAAAATTGCAAAATGACTCTCAATTTCTGAATGTAGAAATGAGCGTATATATACTCCTAAAAACTACAAATTAAAAAAGACCTACTTTTTGAGGAAGTGTTCAAAATATAGAATGTTGGTTATTGTGGACGCGAAATTGCAGTCGAAGATGGATAAAAAATAATTCAAGATTCCTTCGTACCAAATTAGTTTAACCGCGAAAGCAAGGTGAAAGCGTAACAGACTGGCAGGAAGAAAGACAGACAGAGTAGTTTTACATTTATAAATATAGTATGGAGGAGTGGTATATATTTACATTTTAACTTCTGTATCCTTCGGGTATTCATTTGTATTTAAATAAAACTGATATAATTAAAAACGCTGTAAAATGTCCAAACCTATACGCTACGAAATCAGATCTGCTGCATATTCGATACAGCCATTAATAACAACAACACAGTCTCATAATTGAGTCTTCTGCATGCTGTGATTCGGATTACAGCTGACCAGTGGACCCAAATGACTTTTATAATTCGCACACAAGGATACAAAGTATAATTAGTAGTACTGGTGATATTATAGTAGGTCTTTACCTATGAAATTGCAGTTTTTTAAAACGAAAAACTTTCAACTGTAATATCTTCGGATCGCCTTAGAAAAATAAGTTCAAATAAACTTGGTACGTTATTCTTTCTTTATAATTGTTACAGAAAACGCAAAACATAAACAACCCAATAAATAACGAAAAAAGGCTTATAAAAAATAATTTAAAATTTTTGTTTCAAGTCATTCTGAAGATATCACAGTGGAAAGCAGCCTGTTTAAAAAAATAAATAAATGCCAATGTCATATTATTTGTTACGATATAAACAATTTAATAATTTTTAGTTTTGTTCTGAAAGTCATGTTTTATTTGACTTTTTCCGTTTGAGGGTACACTTTTAGTGGTGGTTAAGTGAAAGTACAATGAACAACTATTGCTCTGGAATCAACACTGAAATATGAAGAAAAAATAAGAATAGTTGCGGGACTCGACAAAATGTAGGCAATTTTAGGTATATCATTAAGTGTTGACACAAGGAAGTTGATCATTATGAGTACTTTCATGCCCAAAAAAGACAACGTTAACCTATATGTTACTGTAAAGGCTTGAAATAAGGTAAATCCGTGGATTTACCAGGTGGGGCAACCTATCTTCATATACATGATGAAGTCTCCGTATACGACAAGACTCGCACTGCTCTTGCAATACAGGTTAGGTTAGGTCAAATGGCAATCTTATTTGGCCTTTGGCGGCGTTAAACGCTCTCGCGCCTGACTGGTGCATTTAATACAGTCTACGAAAGACGAAAAACTACTTGACAAAAATAATCCTCTGTGTTTGCTGATAAAAATAAATCAATGTAATAAATCCATTATTGGTAAAATTACCGACCTACCTGAGAAGCATGATTAGTCAAAAAAGACTAAGGCGGTGTTTACTGAGACGCGGCGCGTTGGGCCTTCGTCGTACATTGCATCAGCGGGCCGCGTCATCGCTCACGCAAACACAAACATATGGCAATGAACGACGGACCGCCTAACGCACCCGCATCTCCGTAAACAAGCCTTAAGGACGTATACAAATTAGCCGCAAAGTGCTGCGCGAAGGCAGCGCGACTTAACCGCTGCTTGGAATAACATACATATTGGAATACCATATAAATAAAAAACGCGCAGCCGCAGCGCCGATGTAGCGCAGTAGTCGCGCTGCAGTAATTTGAAGATAACTACATTATGAGGTACATCTATTGAAAGGAATAGTGTTAGTTATGTCAAAATCTTGCAAAAATTCAGTGCGTGCCGAGTAGATTTCCATTGTGATAACCATAATAATATGTTTACGAGGCATGCCTTTTAAGTTCTATATTCGAATGTATTTAAATTTTGAAAGGTTAATACAGTTGAAAGTATTAGGATTAATGCTATTGTTTAGTCACAGCGTCGATTGGAAATTGGTCAGGTTACGTACGAAAATGAATCTTTCTAAGAAAAATGTTCGTGCAATAATTTTCTACAACTTTAGAAGAGGCCTGACACGGCTTCAGTGTTTTGAAGAGCTAACATCTGTATTCAGTGATGAAGCCTCATGTCTGCGGATTGTCGAACGCTGGTATTTAGAATTCCAGCGTGGACATACTAGTGTTAGTGACAAATCTCGCGAAGGACGCCCAAAATCGGCCTTCACTGAAGATAACATCATTGCTGTGAGACAACTAATTAGAAGATCGTCATGTGACGTAACGAGAGATAGAGACTCTATTAGGAATCTCAGGGACAACCATTCATAAGATCTAGCATGAAGCGCTTGGTGTGAGAAAGATAGTTTGCCGTTGGATACCGCATCTGCTTTCTGACGATCACAAGGTGGCCCACGTCAGATGGTGTAAGAAAACTCTGCAAAGGTTCAACCGAGCAGAGTCAAATCACGTCTACGACATCATCAGTGGTGACGAATCTTGGATCTATGCCTACGATCCTGATTCCAAACAACAATCTACAATCTGGGTCTTTCAAGACGAGCCAAAGCCGATTAAAGTTGTTCGTTGTCGAAGCACATCAAAGAAGATGGTGGCCATTCCACGATTGTAGAACGGTTAACGCAGAGTGGTATACCACAGTTTGTTTACCACAAGTCATCGCCGAACTTCGAAAATCTAAATCAAAGCGACGCATCGTCCTGCACCACAACAACGCAAGCTCACACAGCGCTCGTCAAACGATTGAGTATTTGAAGCAGGAAAAAGAAAGAAATGCTTGACCATCCTCCATACAGTCCTGACCTAAGCCCTAACGACTTCTTTACATTTCCTAAAATTAAGAAAAGTCTTCGTGGTCAAAGGTTCGAGTCCGGTGAAGAAGCAGTCGACGCTTTCAAGTCAGCCATTTTGAACACCCCCACTTTAGAGTGGAATAAATGTTATAATAACTGGTTTGAGCGAATGGAAAAGTGTATTAAGCTACACGTAGCTTATACACCGCGTGTACCATGTTTTTCAATGTATTCACCACGGTGAATACTTTGAAAAACAATAAAAAGTACTATAAGGTTCTAGTTGTGTTTTTTTTTCTTCAAACGACAAAACTCAAAAAGCATGCCTCGTAATTTTATCATCACTGGATTAGAAACAACACTCGCTTTAAGTAAGACTTAGAATTTACTGACATATCTTAGGATTTACAGTAATTCAGGCTTTTGTGTAACATATATGTACTCATGTATATAATTTATGTATATTGTTATAAGTATTTTATTTGAGAAAGGCACGAGTTATAGGTAAAACAGACAAATAGACTGGGTAAGATTGATCTAAAAGAACCATATGTAATGGTTGGTTGGTATGGTTATTATATTCTAGTAGAAGTTTTACTAATTCTTGCCCCAATTTTTGAGGAAATAGATATGCTTAATGTATATATTAAAACCCAGTGACTATTTAAAAATAAAATATGATAAATAGGTTTAGTTTACGGCCGCCAATATTAAAAGGGCTATGTCTTCTTGGGGAGAGCGAGCAACCAGTTGCATGGTGATAGCGCCTCCGGCAGCCACAAGCCTGGCTCGGAACAGCACTGGCGTAGCAGCGCGCCAAATGCCACCACCACGGACTTCTTTCACTGCATCTCCTGTGATGGCTGCTTTTGGCAATCCTAAGCATTCACACACAGCTTTAGCAGCCTCTCCTATGTCTGTTTGCGACAATCTAAATGTGTCTGTAACTTCCGCGGCAGCAGCAGCTCTTTCCCAAGTGGCTTCCCAGTCATCAGATGCAGCACGTGATCTGAATTGTTCAGCACAGCTAACATCGAATTCTTCTAATGGATAATTATCGGCGTAACCTTCTCCTGAATCTGGTAGGCCTGTTGTGGGATCACAGTCACGAACCACAAACTCCAGTGTCGCTCCAAAAGTTGCTAGCGTGTCAAGCGGGACTCCCGGGAACTCAAGAAGGCAAAACACACTGCCCTGTTTATCATACGCAAGTTGCACGCATGGGACTTCGGTTATTATTTTATAACCTGGAGCAGCGTCTAATCGTATATGAACATCTTCAAGAAGTTGGTCACTGAGAGTGTTCAAACATTCAAACTGCAAGATCAAATGACGTGCAAAAATATGTTTGACGCATTGCACGCGATACTCGGTCTCAGGTTCGGTCAAATCAACAGACTCGCATGTTTTGAAAATTGGCCCAAGTTTTTCAATGCCGGGTACGATTTTCAACTGTTCAGCATATTGTTCCTCACGAGAAACAGTCGGCGCTCGTGTTTCAATTTCAACTTGAGCTTCTTTTGGCTCAGGCGACTCTTCTTCTATTGTAGGAACAGTAGCAATATTAAAAGGCTCTGTCGATGCTTCATCAGAGGTCAGGTAATGGTGCAGTGCCCTCTCTAAAAGTACAGGGTTAGGAATCGGAACGTTGATTATATAGTCATTGATGAGTTGCGCATCACCAGAATCCAAAATTGCACTATAATAAATGGCGCGATCGCGCACTTCATCATCTTCATCTAACTGGCACCTGGATAAAAGAACTCTTATATTTGGCAGTAATTCGGGTCTAGCTGCTCCAAAACGAGCAACGGCAGAAACAGCAGCCGCCCGCACTGGCCCGGACTCCAGAATAACTCTGTTGTATATGTACCGAATGTACCTGGATGGCTGACGAGCCTTCGGTCCTTCACGGCCCAGGACATATAATATGCGAACAGCTAGTGACGCATGTTCACAGTCTTCAATAAATTCACAAAGATGGGCCAAACCTGCTTCTTTAGCATCTGGGTTTTCTTCCACAAGAGCAATAATGGCATCAGCAATGGCTGTCTTGTACTGCAAGCCACCTTCGTCGCGGAGCATACCTGCCAAGAATGAAGCCAGTGATTGATGCTTACGTGGATACTTAGAACATAAGCGCCTGATCGCACGTACTACAACAATTTTGAATTCATCCGAAATTTCTGACATGAAGCTGGAAATTTGTTTCATTAAACGATCAATTGAGCTTTCTGCGCCAGTAGCTAGAAGAGTTGTAACTGCCAATGTGGCTACGGAGCGATTTGGATCAGATATAAGATTTTCCAGATCAACAGCGCAGGCTGCTACAGCATTAGGATGTTTTGCTGTCAGTTTTGCTAATGTGCGGGCGCCTGCCAGTCGCAAAGTAGCCTTGGAGGAGCCACAAAATATTTGGAGCACAGAGACAGCTTGGGCAAGATCACGAGCAGATTTTCTTAAATTCACAATTGCATGAGCGGCTTCATAGACCACGATCTCAGATTTGTGACGCAAGCAGGATTCTATGAATTCAACATATGGTTCTGAAGCATCACTTTGTTCTTCTTCAGCTAATTTGGCTGCATGACGAATTAGGAGGCAGAGTGCGTACGGTGACCTTAGCGGAGTCCGGGCAAGTTTCGTAACCAGTTTAACTGTGGAAAGGCGATCATTGCGCCGAGCTCCAGCAACCACAGCTAAAGCATGATACGATACCATGGCGTTATCCGATGTGATGACTCCCTGGAATAGAGAAAGAGCATACATTAAAATTTTATTAGTTAGGGAACTTAAACTTAAAAATAGCTTTATTTATTGACATTGTAGAACATTGAGGCCACACATTTATTGTGTGTACAGTTAAGGGCGCCTCTAAATTAGCTGTAACATAACGCGTGACGGCAGCACGGTTGCAGCACTGCCGCGCTACAACCGCGCTGTGGCCGCGCGTCATTTATTTATATGAAAAAAAGAAAAATAGCGCAGCGACCGCGCTACCGTCGCGCGGCATTTTGCGGCTAAGGCTAAGGCCGTGTTTACGGAGACGCGCCGCGTTGGGCGGTCCGTCGTGCATTGCCATATGTTTGTCGTTACGCTTGTGATGACGCGGCCCGCTGCTGCAATGTACGACGAACGCCCAACGCGCAGCGTCTTCGTAAACACGGCCTAGAAACTTACGAAGCGGTTTTCACCCGCGCCCGCCGCGGTAGAGGAAACAACTAATTTATTTTAAAACTCACGAGACCGCATATTTAAGCGTTTACGCAGCCGCCGCAGCAGCCGCCGCAGTTGACCACAAACCTGGCGGTAAATTTATCGCAAGACATGTGGTTACAAGACGGGCAGTAAAAATGGTCGGAGCCCGGTCGCCCGCTAATCGACCGCAGAGCGTGCGTGTGAGCTGTGAGCGACTGGAACCCGTGAGGTTCTACTAGTTGCTCGCCGGTAAAACGTGTCGTGAGATGTGCTTCAAATTTTTACATGTATATTTGCATTCTACAGAAACTGCGGGCCCGCAACCGCGGCGGCCGCGGTTTAAAACCGCTTCGTGATTCTTAGCCTAATTTGAAGGCAACCTAAAAAGTGGAATTCAATACCCGAGTCTGTTTCCACATAAATGTAGCATAAGCCTGAGGGTGTTGCAGTCAAGATTGAGGTTCCTTTAAAGTAAGAGTGCTCCATCGTCGATCACATTGTCACTTTCCATCAGGTGAGATAGTGGTCAAGCGCGAGCCTATCACTCTGATACTATTAAGGCGAAAGTTTATGAGTGAATGTGTGTAAGTTTGTTACTTTTTCACGCTCAAATGGCTGAACAGATTTCGATGAAACTTAGTACACAAGTCGATAATGTTCTGGAATAGCACATAAGATACTTTTTATTCCGGTAGTATTTCTATTTGGATAATTTTCTACTAAAATGCGAGCAAACCGGTACTGCCAGCGGTTATTTATCTCTATCTATATCCTAATCAATAATAATAAAATAAAAAATTTACACTTGGTGGCACTCTTACCTACTTGCATACATACTTAAGTATCTACCTACATGCCTCGGTCTTGTTGAAATATTACTGATTCGCAGTACACCTACATACTGTGATTTATTGAATTGAGTCATGCAGCCCACTTATGATTTTATTCATTATTTAGATTATATTCATATATGCCAAAAGTAAATAAAAATATTAAGTCGCTAGTGCAAAGATGACCTAGAAAAAGTAACTGGATTATTTGTTTAGATGACTGTAAAAGGTCAGGGGTAGAACAGAACATCAGATAAAACCAATTATTGTAGAAAGTTACATTTTATCAGGTGTATAGGTTATGTTTTATCTTATGTACAAGAAATTATTATATGAAAGAAGTTGCAGGCAGAAGCAAGTCATGATCAAGAACACAAGCAATGCAGAAGTGGCTGTGTAAATATTGAACTGTAGATGTGTATTAAAAGAGTATAAAACATAGTTAGCATTGCATGTAGATTTGTGTATTTCGGTTTTAGATTTTGGGCAAAGTAGAAACTAGTAAATAAACACTTGGGTAGAAAAGAATTTTAACACTAAGCATTTGAGAAGAACAACTATACTATTTCAACAATAAAATTGTAGTATAAGATAAAATGTTTTTCCTCATTCATATCTGTCATGACTATAGTATGTTTAAGCATTTTACAGATATATACAGATTCTAATCTTATTAGTTTAAATCTATGAATAGTTGACCCATACATGTAGATGAATGATGACAGACAGATAATTAACACATCTAATAACATCATGTACATGACCAGCATAAGCATTAGGAACAAGTTTAATGAGAAGCACAGCAGATCATAGTCAATTATAGCAGATTATAGTCAATAATTACCTGAGCTTCCATTACCCAACGACGAACTAGATCTGGAACGGTAGCTGACAGATGGAGAGCAGAAACAAGAGCCGCAGAACTAACTGCAGGGTTTTTATCCACAATTGCTTGTTTCATGTAACGCTCAATTGCTTGCAACATTGTACTATCAGTAATGGTGCATAGAGCTCGAATGGCAGCAGCTCTATACAAGTCTTCCTTGCCCGTCATATCTTTGGTGAGCGAAGAAGTTACTATAATTACATCTTGCGCCATAGTACTTAACTCTTTAATGGTCAGGTACACCAGCCGGCGTAAGACTACGTCCTTCGATTGAAACAACTTTGTAGTAGCGAAAAAGATATCTGTAGCTTCTTGTGTAGTCAATTTCTCCCCTTGATTCAGCAAATACAGGATTTTCGTAAGGATATGTATGCATTTTTTAGGATTCACTGGTGTCGAGTTAAAATATCTCGCCTCTTGTAAGAGGGTGGTCTTATCCAGATTTTGAAAGGTACTCCCAGTGTCCTCGTCTTCCTTTTTTTCACGGCGACTCATTGTAGAATAATTGATTTTTACTAATTAATCACAATTCACAATTCTCTTACAACAACGGGAAGCAGAATAGCTATTAGCAACTATTCAAAGAGAATATAACTATTTAATTGCTATCTAATCTGCCTGTGTGCAAAGAAAATGTATCAATTAGAGTTGTGACTGATATATTAGTATTCGCTACGATATTAGTGATTTTCAATGGATTCATGTATTAGTAATCCGACTAACTCTGATATGCTAATATTTCATATTCACATATGTAAGGACCATTCAACACAGGTCGAATATTATAATGAAAAAGTACTCTGTGAATATAATATCACTCGGGATTCATTCGATTACAGCGGATCATATTCACTAATTACTATAGCAATATCAAATAGTATCTAAATACCATCTCAGAAGTAATATCTGTTTATTGAATACAAATACAGCAGTGATATCTATGTATTACTTCATATTCAGATATCAAATATTACTAATACTCAAATATTAGTTTAAATATTACGATATTACTAGACGAATATATTCATATTAGCTAATACTGACAAATATCGGTATTAACCCATCTTTGGTATCAATGTAAGCACTACGTTTACTGTGTGTGTGTCACGTCACAGCAAAGAGCAATGAGTTTTTTTGTTAATATTTTTGGCTTGGATAATAAGTCCTTTAAGCCATGTCTTCGTGTAAAAACTTTGGTAAACTTTGGTTTACCATTAGAATATGGATGTACACATACTTGTGTTTTTTTTGTTTTGTAGTAGTCGTCACCTCACACCACTTTAAGTATCTCACACGAGGATGAATAACATAATTGGTCTAGGTATAGACGCCAGCACATCAACCTACCTCAATCTGTCTGATAGGCAACGAAGGAACGGGGTAGGTTTTTAGTCAGTAAGAGTCTAACACTACTTCCCGCTCCACCCAAGGGCGGGACTTGTCATTGGATGATTTTACCTACCATAAAAAAAAACTCAATCTGTCAAATTTCTTTAATAGATTTTCAACCTTATCCCAATAATGGAAGGTTAATGTTCGATTGGTAAAATTTGACAGATTGGGGTAGATTGATGTGCTGGCGTCTGTACAACAAACATGGATGTTAGAATGCATCACATACCTGCCGATCTGAACTGCCAATCTTCGTAATAGATTTCTTTCTCTTATATTTCATCTGCTTCGCTTATGACTGAACTTCTACCATCTGAAAAATTTAAAGCTACCTGAACATGAATATATCAACGCATTTAACCCTAAACTTATCATGTAAGCAATATACCAACAATAACATCTGAAGAACATCATTTCAACAGTGTATAATCAATAGCTGTACCAGGATGAATATGACATAATAACAGCTTGATTACAAATCATTAAACTTGAGGTTAGATAAATCTTAGAGCCCGAACTCCCTCGGAACTCCTCCCCCAGGATCAGGTCCTGGGGGGACCAGCTGGCTCAGATTGGTGTATAACACACCCATATAACATCGGAACCTGGAGGAAACCACCTCTCCAGGACTCAGCTCACACCCCATCATACTAGAGGTAGCCTATCCGTTAAAACGTACATGTCGGAATCCTGGAGACTAACTCTCCAGGCCTCAGCTACTTTCGCCTCTCCGCCCAGAAGTAATTTACTCCGCTAACCTTCTTCAGGCCTCAGCATACCCACGCCTCTCCCCCCAGAGGTATCTTACTCCGAGCGAATTTAGCGAATTTATCATACCTCATACAGTTAGGCTTTCACCTTTAACATTAACATATATAGGAATCAATTGCCATTTGCCACCAAATAACCACACGTAATACTAAGCTTTCATGACTTCGAAGTCTGGATACATGTCCCTCTTTCAGACACGGCACGAAAAGTCTACCCACCACATTTTACGCAAATAAATGATATTATTATTATTCTCTTTATTCATTAATAAACTTATAAATTATATTTTTAAATATTTCTTTAAAAAAAACACATTAAAAAAAAACATTTAAAAATATAAAAAATAGTGTCCCACCGGTATCGGGAACAGGGCTCTAGTGCTGTGGCTGTTATTGGTAAGGAGTATTTCTTTAACCTTATTAATGAAAAAGAGAGTAAACTGTTATTGTTAAAATCCTCAAAAAGGCGTTTTCTTTATTATTTACCACACCCCCACCCCCACCTTTGGAACCTCACAATTTACCTGTGAATTTACGTTGACGCAAATAAGGGTAAGCCTCATTTGCGCCAACGTAAATTCGCAGGTTACACTTGGTTTAATTTTTTCATATGAAATATTCCACTTTTCCGTTTAACTGGTGAATAACGTTGGCTTAATTTAGACCCAAAAAAAAGGGCCTACATTTTTTTTATATAAATATCGACTATCGATAAAAAATTACTATGAGCACCTAGATACACCACTATTTCGGTTGTTATGTTGGCAGCCCTCATACGTCAAGTATTTGGTCATGTACGATCTCTCTGTAATCTGTGCATGTACGTAAAAATTTGGTAGGTATTGAATCCTAGCGCAAACTCCATACTGAGCGTTTTTTTCTATGGGAGTGTAGTGCTTATATTCTCTTTGGTGTCAAGTAAACAACAACATTGGATTTGGATTGCGATTTTTAGGACTAAAAACGCTCTCAACTAAGTTGTTTTGTGCTGTGAGTGTCAACGGTTAAATTGAAGACTGCTTTGTAAAAACATTCAGTGCATATTCCTTTGTAACAATATTGTTGGTATACAAATATTTGAAACAAGAAGGTAAATGTTAATTTTACTTTAGGTTCCTTCTTGAGATATTAGAATCTACCATTTATTATGATGCTACATAGGCACTTCGTCAGGTTTTACGATCAAATCTTAGGTCTAAAAGAAAACGACTTGCTATTTTAATTTTTTTAATTGTTTACCGATCTACAAATACATTTGTACATGGGTATTTTGAAACATTTTGTGGCGAATTTTTGCCCTAACACTCATTATACATATCAATTTATTTTAATACTACTGTCTTCATAATATCATTGAAAGAAAGAAGTTGTTACACTATCCACAAAGTTATCTAAATTATATTTTTGGTATCAAATACCTATGAATTAAATTAAAATAAATTCTATATTGATTTAATAACAACAACAAATTAGAAATAAATAACAATTCCCAAAATTTATTGAAGTAATTTAGAGGGCTGGTGCAGTGAATTCAACAAGAAGAATACCCATTCATCGCTTAGCATACAACACTGCTCAACAACAACCACGTTAAATAGAGCTTATTGAGGGTCGTACCATGTTTCATGTAAGTTGTAAGCACTTCGAATGAACAACCATACAGGCCAGTAATCAAATAATTTATATTATACCACCCAAATTGGTTGTAATCACAATTACTTGTGCATTGTTGTTTGCTAAGCAACATATATAATTAAAAGAATTCTGAACCATATAAAATTGTCAAATTCTGCTATTAAAATCATCATCCTATTTTTTTTTTTAACTAGTTGAATAATAAATATGAAACAGCATAAATATCTCATAATTAATTAGGTTTTTTACTTGTATCTTAATGACAACTACTATAGGTATTAGTGTAGAAATAATAATCCACATACATAAGTACATATTCACAACACACCAAAAAGGTTTGCTAAAATATTGATGACCAGTTTATTATAGAAAAATGCTCAATTTAAGCTTCAAAGACAATACTATAATTTTTTATATCAACAACAAATATTAAAGAATTAAAACACTAGATTTGGTATATTTTATTATTGGTGTATCAGCTTATGATTGATTGACAATATGGTATCCAGTCATGTCTTAGTAACCTTTTCACATCTATTTAGCTCAAGTTTCTTCACAATCCTGGACTAGAAGGTGCATTCAAATACTTTTATTAGTATCTGATTTGCATATTTATAAAAAGTAATGCCCACATATTACTATGTTACATATACCTATCTATACTGTGTAAAGTTATATAAAAAATCAATAAATTTGCACAAGTTTGCACATGGAATAATATTTTGGGAATCTCATGTGATCACAATTTCTGCCTCAGGCATGTGTAATGTGCGTTTTATTTAGTACATGTACCTTGTTGGTTTATCAAGGAAATACTTTAAGAATTTCATCAACAGAGTTTAACTATTCTGACTACACTTTTTGAAAGTTACATTTTTAAATGGATTTCGTCCATTTACTACTTTTTAACCGCAGTAACATTTAACATCACAAGAGCTCCAATTGTTCAATAAATAATTATTCTTCCCCATTAAGTAGGAAAGTCTTCTGTATTATTATATTAAAATTTTGCACATGATATAAACTTTTGAGTTACCTACTATTTTTATTATTCTGATAAAATAAAGAACTTACATAGGTACTTATACAATTACTACTTAGAACATCGTTTTTTTTCTTATGCAGGTAAACCTCACATACGTATATCTCACATTTGTGTATGGTATTGACAAATGATGTATGAGCAGAGCGCAGCGCCAGGCGTCTGTCTATGGTTCACTATTTATTTAATAATATATGTACCTACTATTCCTTTTAAAAATTTATTTAATTATCCATGACACGCTTTTTCGCTTTTTATCAATGTTTTTATTATTTACTGTGATTATTATTTTGTTTCGATACCTATTTTATTTTACCTCTGTAGTGTGAACGTGGCATCACTGCGGGCCCTAACAGAATACCAGCGCTGTGATATTTTTCTTTAGAAGTATCGCAGCATATTCCGAGTTAGGCGCCTTTTTGGCCTTGCACAGATTTTAATGCTATTTCTGTTTTATTGTATGTGTAAGGTATGAATAAACGTTTTTTCTTTCTTTCTTACATAATTTAAAGTTGCCCCAGCATGTAAGCAAAACTGATACTGCAGTTTAACAATTTTGGCATCAGAATGGCAAACAGGGTCAGAAAATAACACTACCCTGCGCAAAGAATCTGTAGATTGTTGCCAGAGGACCATTATCAATAGCTCTATTTAAATATTAAGGTAATACAGGTTAAAAAGAAAATATTCTATCCTATTTTTGGTACAAGAACATAGTATTAGTTATGGTTATGCATGAAAAGTGCTTGGGACAAAGATCCTATGTTTGAGTAACATATTTACTTATCTGCCTTATACATATTTATGTAGTTTTGCTTGTTAAAGCACCCTACTTCTCATTGGCGTATTAGTTAGGTTGATCCAAAAGTATGATAATCAGTATATATATATATATATTTAAGATGGACTTATATGTTGTCGATCCAACGCAGGTAGTTAGGTTAGGTTAATTTTATTTATATTTCACTAACAAAATCTTCACTAGAAATAATTTAATGTCAAAACAAAATTTGCTTGATCAGCTAGTATTTATATATATATTTTCAAGATGAATCTTTCCATCATGTACAGTCAAACCTGAGTCAGTGAGAACTGGATAAGCGAAAAAACTCTAATAATTAGAGTATTTACCTGGTCCCATCACTTTTCCCTCCTAAAACTCCTCTTTAAGTGAGTAACATAAACCTGCATAAGTGACACTAATTTTTCGCGCGTGAAACTCAAGTGAGATTGCTACTTGCCTATACCTCTATAAGTGACAGTATACCTATTTAACATTTGCTATTTTTGACTCATCATTAAATTTTGAGAAACTTTTATTCTATTCGTATTACCAAATGTGCGTCTGGTTTTGTTTTCTATAGTTTATAGAACTTGCATTCTGTTCGAACGACCGAATCTACGTCTATTATTGTTTTATTATAAGTTCAAAAAACTTAAGTATATTCAATAAAAAAACCCAAATGTGCGTACCGACTTATTTGTTGGGCTTACTGTAGTCAGTTCATAAGCAGCAGTTCCGAAGAAAGTTCCTATACTCTCTCATTATGTCTAAACGAAAACTCAATGTGTTGTCTTTAAGTGATGAACACAAAATTGTAAATGCTTTTGAATCTAGAAATTTAAGTAATCAAATACAGAGTGAGTTTGTTTTTTTTTTCTTTTAAAATTAAAAGAATTAATTAAGTCTCAGTGCTCTGAGGGCCACGGAAATATCAAGAGAAGCCGGCTTTCTGAGTTTTCCGGACATGTTAGCCGTATTTCTAATGACCTCTATGAGTGAGATAGATCCCTCATGTAACTCTGTAAACTAGAAACTCGTGTTAATGAGAAACCTATAAAAGAGAAAAAGAGATCGCAGTCCCTTGAGCTCTCACATAGTCAGGTTTGACTGTACTTAACTAAAAACTGGCTATGCAAAAAAATCTTTTTACACCATCTGTTTCATAATACCCTTTTTTATGTCATACAACCATCACTTAAGTGGTTGATCGACGTACGAGCTAATACCGCGTTTTTAAAGATCGGCGGTTTTACTCGCGGCTAATCGATTAGCGAGTAAAACAGTTTTGAACTACAAGCCGAGTAGAAAATAAATCAAACACAACGAGTCGCGAGCCAGGCTCGTCGTTCGTATTGCAATGATATCCCGGCGAGATTTACCGACGAGCCATAAGGCCGTGGTTTTACTCGCCCGTCGATCAGGGCCTTTAAAGCAAGACATTCAGTATCTAGGAAGATAATGTAGTATGGCCAATCCTAAGGAATAATAATGAGATTTGAATTTGGAATGACAAAAACCACTATTTGGAAAAAAACATAGCATTCGGTCAATTTAAATGTACGTGCAACAAACAAGTTTATTCAAAAATCAAACTGGGCACAAACCTAAAAAAAAGATTTTATTCCTCTATTGTTTAATAGTTTTTTAGTAAATTGTCCTTTATCTCACAGATGGTGTAAAAAGTAGAGTATCCAACAATAGTAACGGGAATAAAGCCGCCTTTATCTTGGGCGGCTTGAATTCACTTCACTCAGGTTTCTATATTAACTCCCTCGCAATGCTCGGGTGAAAATTATGTATATCCCTTACTATCGTTCGGGATTAAAACTTAGCAACCTTCGTTTCATTCGGAATTTAACATGCTACTCGCGACTAATGACGGTGCTTTATCCCCTAGTCACATAATCTATCTACTAGTATTCCTTACTACATAGTAATAATATATATATAGTCCCAGCATAGTAATAATTCATTTTTTTGCTGTACCCGATCATCGTTACTTTTGGATCATCAAGCATTATTCATAGCAATTAAAAAGTATGTCATATCTCACATGTGGGTACTTAACATGGAAAGTTATAGCATCTACCTATATTAAGAGATTTTTTTGTAATTTAATGCTAAGATATTTTACTAAACATAATAAAACTATTTGGTCACGAGTTTGACTAGCTTGGCGAATATAAACGATTTTATGTCTTGAGACAAGCCTGCATAACATTTAAACATAATTTATATAAGCAGGGAATCGTCCACAATGTGCCATCGCTTTCCAGTAGGATTAAAACCGTTATAATAAATAAACTGCCAAGCAGCAAAACAATATTATCACAAGGTCGGAAAACGAAAACCTATATTAAATTAATGTATAAATATCTTATTAAATATATTTTAAATTTAGTATTTTTTATGATGACTGCTTTTGGAACGTAAACTGAAATGATCAATTTTGTGTAGCCAACTTACATGTTCACCTTTACAACATATTTCGATCCAGGTGTATCTAATACATAGGTATTAGAAACACCTGCATTTGTTCTGGCAAATAATAGTATTTTAATGAACCGCAATAGTTTAAATTAATCTTAAGTATACCTATATGTACCTATTGTTGAATTCGTGAATCTACATGGACATTTATATCTACACCAGTCAAATGAAGTTAATACTAATGGTATTGGTGATGATTTCACTAACAAAGTACCCTATCATAAAATGGGTAATTACCTATGTCAATCGAATTGAAACATTTTAATTTCTACGCTACAAATTTGGCTTCACATTAATTTATTTTTTAAATATTTACATTGCATTCTTTTACAAAATAGGTTACTCTCATTCTCCGGTAACACGAATTTTCGCTACTTTAATAACACGTTTTTTTTTAATTCTATAGCTTTTTACAGTAACTTCGTTCCAAATATCAACTGAAATTCTCTTAATAGGATTTGTTTAGCTATTAATAAAATTCCAGTTGTTTGCTAATTTCTTACCTCAATATTTATCTTATGACTAGCTTATTAATTCTTGCCTCCGGGTATGTAACTGTGTTGCTTATAGAGATCATTTTTATGTTTATTTATTTTACAAAAAATACTACGATGCGATTCAAATAAGATTAGGAACGTCAATCACCTACCTAACCGATTCAATTTGATAGCTATGATGTTACAACTTGGCGCTAATTCTTATTTGAATCGTAAACGACCGTGTCCTTCTGACAACAATTTACATTGTTGATTGAAGGCTGTGCTTATGTAACGTCGCTGGAATCAGTAACTACATTTATTGAGAAAGATGTGTTTTGTGACTCGTTTTTGAGAATATTAATATTAAAAACAATTTGAGACTGGCGGTTCGCCAATGAGTTATTTCTCATATTGTAATCAGAAGCCCGACTAATAAACTAGTTAAGGTAATATGTCCAACATACATATATAACGATCTTAAATATTATTATCTCTACATACTTATAGAGATGACACTAAATTGGTGTAAGTTTTAGCATGATACCAGTGCCGATGTCTCAAAAATATTTTCTTTGTATTTTCAGAGGAATGAGGTTGAATTTTGGTCTCCCTTTTTGGTCTAGCAGTTGTGCGACTTCGTTTCAAATTTTCTATTGTAATTATTAACAGATTTTTGCCTTCTCTAGGCACTTCTAATCAATAGTAATTAAGCTGAAGTTATACTTAATAATTTACAGAGTACACACATGAAAGCCGATCTTATGTTTACATAAAAATATCGACTGTTCAAATAACCGATCTGTCAGTTAAAATATTTTAGCAAAGCTGTCTTAACATGAACATAACTTTTACTGTCTTAAAGTATACTAAATAATACATCATATTACTGTAATCATAAGGTAAATATAAACTATATCATCTCATGAAAATCGAGGTGTCCTTCCCTTAGTCCAGTCAACCGATATTATTTTTATGGTTCCGTGTTTTTGTTTAGCTTTGATTTTACCATTCACAGATACCTATAATCAAGACCTAAAGTAACTTACCTAATGGATTCTAGGCCGGCTGTAGGAAATATAAACGGTAATTTCGTAGATATTTACAAGTAACACAGTTTTTGTTCCAAATACTAAGTTGCTAATACTTATTTTGGCACTCGTTTTTGGATATTTGCTTAGTGACAAATGGTCCTTTGATTCGTCATACTTAAAGAACTTAGTTCCATGTGTAAAAATCAGTTCACAGGACAATAAATTGTTAGAAACTAGTTTACAAATGTCGCTACCGTTGCGAATGAAACCTTAAAGTGAAGTAGGAAATTCTTGCTTTTTTCTTTAATAATAACAAATGAACGACGTGTGAACAGGTTGGAAAGTTTTGCGAAGGTACCTCAAAATCTCTTGTCTTCTGTACATATATAAAAGCCCTGTCTTAATCACTGACTCATCAACGCCCAGTACAAGCTCTTGGACCTAGAACGCTGAAATTTAGTACAGCGGTAGCTTTTTTTATGTATACAAAGAATAAGAAAGGACTTTCTTCAAAATTCATCCCGTAAGGGGATGAAACGGGGGTCCAAAGTTTGTATGGAGAAAACTACATTTACACTGGCAGAAGCTAGGTTTAAAAATATTTACATAACTGGTAGGCCCCAATAAGGCCTTCTCACGGGCAACAACAATGAGATCAAACTTATTCTATATTATACATACTCATTATAAAATGTTCCAAAATGGGTTCACATCAATGTAGAACAATATTAACCTTCATCATAACATGTAGGTAATTACTGTTAATGAAGAAAAAATCCTGAATATCCTACAACTTATTTATGTTCTTAAAAACATAAACACTTACTTGACGTAGATTTACGTCACCAGCTTGCTTTTGATCGTTGCATGAATTCGAAACAGGTAACTAGGATTTATTTTATTCTTACTGTATATATATATTTTTCATCTAGGCCTTGTAATTTTACAGGTTGTATAGTTGTGTTACTTTCCTCGATAGGTGAACAGGTTTGATTCTTTAACCATGCTCAAATATGAAACGCTTCATAATCCAACAACAATTGCAAATAATATCTTTCTAAGATTAAACTAACACATCTTTGACGAATAATTATATTATTTAATATTAATGACACTTGATTTAAGCTAAAACAACATTTACGCTGCACGTTACGGAGTGCTGCGCGTATTTCACAATAATTATCTTAACAAAAATGTATTCTATGTTGGATTAAAGGTATGGTTATTAACATAGGTACAGTTTTTTTTTTATTGAACAAGTACCTATACAAAACATTAATTTTAACAGTAGTTACCTAACTACTTAATGTTTTACGCACTTTGGCATTGTTTGGTTTAGTACTATTTCTTTGGTTTTTCGAATAAGATACATAATAACGAGCACTTCTATAAACTAATTAAATATTTTAGAAAACTTAATGACAAACAAAGACAAGTGAAAAAAAAATCGCCAATAAATTATATTGCTTATATCTTGAACACAAGACTTACACATAATTTCACCAAGAAGACGTTACAGTGATATTGCTGCACCGGTCCCAAAAACGAGGTCCAAGCTCCGCAGATTTGCTTGTTTTCACTGTCATAAAAATACATTTCTTCTATTCCACATTGATACCTACATTAGTTAAAACACGCAACATGCAAGCATTTTGGAGAGCAGAGACCTAATAGGGACCTTGTATCTAACTCCAGTTCGTGCGGGGTCGGACAAACAACAACTATTACTTTTTCTTAGTGGGTTCGGCTGGATTCGTTGGCGGCTGAATACTGACACGGACCTCTCCTGTGGGGCCCACCACGATTCTCACCTGAAAGAACAACACATTGATCCTTTTATTTACAATCACTTGATAAAAATGGTCGCTATTTATGAGTTTTGTGTAGAATATCTGAAAGGCTTACAAGAAACAAAATTGCGTAGATGAAACTGAGTGGCTCGTATTTGGAACAATTTTACAAAATTGTGTCTAATATGATAGTTATGGCGATGGTAAGGGTGACTTTAAGGCAGTAACAGCTTATCATGTTATGGATTTTGGTTCCTAATCTGAATATAGTAGAACTGAACAAATATAAAAGCCTTTAAAAAACAGCAAAGCTGTTACCTAGTCCCCCCGTCAGACATTCATTGCATAGTAGACGGGGTTCGGGGGTGGCGCCATTGGTGACGTAGCTTGCTGCGCTGACACCCCCGAGGGGGCACCCTCCGGCGCTCCCCTAGCAGCCCTGGATGGAGACCCAGGTGCCGGCTGGTACATGGGAGCTGCCACCTGTAAATTTACAAAATTATTAAGGTTTTAAAAAATATCAGATAAATATTTAATATTAAACGAAGTTTTTGTGAATGTTAAACCTGGTACTTTATCGAGTCTTATACCATCAAAGAGATGTTCAAGCGCGCTACAATAAAATCAAGACGCTGTATAATTCTTTCTTAAACCGAAACATATTAAACATAATTACTTATATATTAGTTTATGAGTTTAGCCAATCTATTTTAGGAAGCATATACCGACTTCATTTAAAAAGATTATATGAAAAGGAAAGGGGATAAAGTTTTCTTAGGGTCTTCGAAGCGCCCGTGTGCAATCAATACCTTAAATTGGCGCCCTCTATTAGGCATGCGGACCAAATGGTATATCAACTTACAGTTGCTCTACCCAACTAGGCCAGTAGGATTATGTTTTTTCGAGTAATAGGTACTGTGTGTATAATGTATATAAATATATTTCCTTGGCACGCCCTAGAGCTTAAATGTTTATTTGCAATTTAGCTTGAGAGGTGTCGTTACATTCGTCATTCGCCCAGAAAAGGCACAACTTTGTAGTTATTTGACTGTCGCGAGCGGCGCTCGGCGCCCCCTCTAAGACCGCAGGGTCTTAGTGCAGTGTGTGCGGTGTACACGGGCGCAGGCCCAGGTGGACCGCACACACTGCACTGTGGGTAAAGCCGGCTCTGACAGCAAACCTGTAAATTTTTAATTGGTGCAAATACTTAAAGGGCTTATTAGAAAATGTCTTGTTATTATTTAAGTAAAGTCCCAATGAATAATATTCATAAACAGCAAAGTTATGAGCATTTGTTTATATCCCAAAATCTCACTCAATTTATGGAATCATTGTACAGTTTATTGTTTATGAATGAAAGAATTTCAATAAAAATGGAAAAACACTGCGCTTAGTATTTTCTAGTAGTAGTTGTTATGAATTATGATTCAATTATGAGTTTACTAATAATGACAAATTTTCTTGGACAATTTTGGGATTTCGTTTTTTTACTTTTGACTACACAAATATTATCAGTAAAGGGTACTGATTGAGCCCCATCTTTTTGTTCACTAATTAAAAAATAGGGGTGTATACTAGTTTAGTACAGACACCCAGTTCATGCCTTGTAGGGCGGTTTTCATGAACATTCAAGAGGGTAGTTTTTGGAGGCTGGTTGGATATTTTTTTAATCGACATTGGGGTTTATAGCCCGAGTCGTTGACGGCGTGTTCATGACTCACAGAGATGTCGGTAAAACCGTACGGACTTAGTAGGTACGGTATCTGCTAGGGCCGCGCGAATTTTTGAAAGATTTACTATTATTTTGGAACGCAACGCCATGCAGGTGGGTTTCAATCAGTAAATTCCCTCTCACCATCAATCATCAACTGACTTCTACCGCTCTAGGGTGGACCCTAGAGCGGTAGAAGTCAGTTGATGATTTTTCACCTCAAATAATATTAGTAAATTAGAAGGGGTGCTTACTTTCTCAGAGTAGCAGATCATCTGTTTTCCTCCGCCAGGCTGAGGGGCTGGCACGGGCCGGTACCGAGCCGGTGCTGGGCACAGAGTCTGAAAACAGAGAAGAAATTCATATAAACGGCATTGTTATTAAGCCCTTATACTCGTATTAACGATATAATACGTGTTTCTATTCTTCAGGGTTTGGTTTTCTATGTTGGATACTTTTTCTTCGGTGGTTTGACATGTTTTCCATACAAAAGATTTAATAATAATAATAACTTCATTGAAACAATTACCTTATTCACAAAGTTAAGACTTACATACATAGGTACATTAAATTTTGAAGGTATCTTCTAATGATAGGACCCTGCCTCCTAAAATACTTAAGTGAGACCAGCGACTTAGGAGTCAGTGTTCCATTTTGATATGTTTACTGTAGGTAGGCTGTAAGTCTAGCCTTAAATATTATAAGTTTCTACTTTATAATAAAACAAAAGATAATAAAATAAAAACGGTGTAAAGTGTGATGGTGTGTGTGGGTAAGTGTGTGTTGTCTGGGTGTGATGGTGTGAGTGTGGGTATGTTTGTGGGTATGTTAAAAACAAAAAATACAAAATTCGACTTCAAAAAAACGAAAACTAGGTAACAATTGTAAAATAATTTTCGAAAGTTGATGTTAAAAAACGGAAAAGCAAATCTAGAAGCACCGACTTTCAGACTTAACGTTATTTTGCAATTTTTGTTTGTTTTAATAGGTATAACAATTTAGCGTTGAATACAGCTCAATTTCAGGAATCTGCTTTATCAATGTCATAATTGAACTTCTGTTCAAAACTGTGATCACGGCATTGATACGGGTATTCATGAAGCTGTTTTGGGGGGTAATAAAAATACAACCGAATTGATTACCTCCTCCTTTTTTTTTTGAAGTCGGTTAATACCGAAAACTGAAGTTTACTGCTCAGATATTCCCTAACAACAGTATCTATTCTATGATTAAATACAATTATCAGAGGAATCCGGGAGGAATCTATTAACTAATATATTCGGAAAAGTTTATCCTACTCATTGCATTACGTTTATTAAAACTTGGCAACTAGCAACTTATATTTCTACAACTTGTGTTCTAGCTAACTTTATCACGATCTATGAGCTGAGTCGAGCAGTAGATACATACAAGACATTTCTGCACCTATTTACTGTTCTGTGATGCAGATATGAGCGCAATTTAATAAATAAATTCTGATTTAAAACTCTTCATGTTCATGTGTTCAATAGTATAAATTAGTATCTTACTTATTTATTTCATGCAATTTCGGCCATTTTAACTTGTAATAATAATTTATTTAATTTAAAAAAAAACATTTAATTATATTCGAGTATATCGTTCGTTCGTTCAAATAAAAATTGTTTTTTCTTTGTGGTCTATGGCCGCCATTTTAAGTTTCTCGCGGATATTGGCGTGATTTTTTCGAGTGATGTTCATTGGGTGTATTAATAAAATAAAAATCCACTATTAAAAAGACATTAGAAAATGTTACATCCGTATTCTACTGTCACTACGAATGACATTGTCATAAAAACTTTACACGCAAGAAAACAAACGGCGACTAGGCAATATGTCGAAATGAACTGTGGTTATTTTTTTAATTAAAGCAGAGGCTTAAGATTAAATTATTAATTTACCTTAAACTATAGGCATTTAAAGGCTACGATTGTAATATAATATTTCAAAAATAACATACAGTACATACAGGTACATACAATTGTATATTTTTTCTATCGTCTTCTACAAAATCTTTAAAAAAATATACTTTGTAACTTGTAACTTTCTTCTACGATTATTTAATAACTTTAATGGTATCTACACAATATTTTTGTGGACCTTAATGGGCCGGATGATTTACCTGAAGCTGAAGGGCATGCGTGTAGTGCGCACGCTGCGGCTGCGCAGCTGCCGGCTGCGGGGTGCTCGCGCCACTACGGACCTGCTGCTGGTAGTACGTGTGCATGCGATTGTCTGAAATACCAGACCACCATGTTGTAGTTAATAATGTATAAAAAACCTAAACGAATTTATACTTGATTCTATTCCTTGAAAGACTAATGTTACAATGACCTTGCACAGTTTTAAAATAGAAGCAGTTTCAAATGGGCGAAAGTAGTACCTTCTTAGGCAGTGGCGTAGATAGGAGACTTCGTTGGTCTCCTACGCCTAGAGGTAAAACAATTTGGGGTCCTTTTTTATGTCGGAAATCATCAAATGACTTCTCCAGCGCAGAGCGCGAGAGAGTGCTAGACTTTTACTGACTAAAACGTGTTGCCATGATTTAAGAACCTTGTAACGTATTTTATTTAGATTTTGGTAGGAGAAGTTTTGCTACTTCAAAAAGAGGTTTGCTAATCAGTTTTTGGTGGCCTCCGAACCTGGAGGCCCCGGAGTGCAGCCCAGCCTAGATTTTCAGTAGCTACGCCAGTGTACTTAGGTAGATTATATAGGTACTGAGGTACTAAAACCTGCTTCACTGCTCTCCTGCTTCCCTGCTCTTGTAGAGTAGTGGAGTAGAGTAGAGATTCGGTGGCCTGATCTGAACGATTGTTTTTTGATAGGTAGGTAGGCACCCTATGTATTGTTCATACAATACACGTACGGTTTCAAGTAAAGAAACATCTGCTCAGTAAGTAAGTTAAAAGTAATGTAGGGCTGGCCATTTTCTGAATTGCGAATTTGAGGTTATGAACTTGTCGACGGGTTTTCAGGAAAAATCTAGGGTGTGACAAGATGATTAGGTGGGTTCGGTGATTAGTCAAATAGAAATGGTTAACTCACAATCATTGGCCTGCTGCCACTGCTGCTGCTGCGCCCCGTAGTCAGCATGGTGCTGGTAGTGATAGTGCGTGCTATACGGCAGGTACAGCAGCTGATGGTGGTTCCTGATTGGTGGAGGCGATTCAGGGCGGCGGCAGCGCGGGACTGCACGTACCGGCGACGTCTGCTCCGAGCTTGTCTGGGAGCTGTACAGCTCCTGACTACTGTCTGAGCACCTGTAATGGGTAAGTCGAAGATGCGTTGGTGTTGTGTTTTAGAATAAGATAAGAATCACGAGGACGATAGGATAAGAGTTATTGACTGTGTGATGAGTGCTGCGGTGTCTAGTCGGCACTCAGTCGAAGGATATTCTAAATAGTTTAACTTAATGAGCTACAGAAAAAACGGGAAGTAAAACAATAATTCGCTAGTGCTTCATAATATTAGGTACGTTTTAATTTTTATCTTTATGTATAATGTTTTGCAAGAAAAGTGTAAATTGAAATTATTCATAAAGATGGACCAATTACCTCCACTACAAGTGCTATAGGATGGTGCGGGTGACAGCTGTAGGATTCATACAGTGTAGCCTATCTTTTTCTCTTATTTAATGATGCCTATTATCGTCCTGCTGTTATCCTATCCATGGTATGTAAAAAATACCTTAGTCGGCCAATTGAGATCCGACCGGTCGTCTATTTGGCACATCTCTTATTATGACTACTGTCTTATATACCTAGTTAGTCTTACCCGATATTAGCATAAAGAGAGCAGTTCCTATACATGGTCTCTTGTTGCTGCCGCTGTTGCTGATAATGTGCATACGTTGCCATGTTCTGCGCATGCGCATAACACGCATCCGAGTGCTGCTGGGGTACGGGGGTGCTCTGGCACGGTCGCGCCGTCATATAGTCGGATGACTTCGACCTGATAATCGGAAAATTGCTTTTTTATCTGTAAACTTTAACATCTTCATAAAAAATCCGGTGGTGATTTAATAGTTCCGTTATGAGCAGTCGCAATATACTACGCGCGAGCATAAACATTCCATATCGCAATCCAAAATCGAACTCTTGATCAAGCAGCCAGCAATACAGTAGGTTGTAGCTTTAAATCTAGGAAGATACTAAACGTAAACTCTAGCGCATCTTACCAGTTAGAATTAGCACTGGCTCTGCTTTGTGGCCTTGAGTTAAGATTGGCTTCAGAGTAATATGGCCAAGAATAGTTAGAGTTTGTGCGTTGGCATGCGTGTGACGGCATTTGTTGAGGAGTGGTGCCCGGGGATGGTTGCAGCTCGTTCTGCATCTGTTGAAGTATCTCATCGGAAGCCCCGAGTTGCTGCTTTATTGCAATACCACGAACCGCTGGCCGACGATGAAAACCTAAAATACATAATAATAATAATATTACATAATGTCATCTAGTGCCCCAAATTAGTGCTTGAAGGTACTATGAGTACCTACGTACCTACTAGACTATTAATAAACTTATCTACTGATATATTTCTAAATACATACCTACATATTAGGTAGGTATAGATAAGTTAGACCCAGACACAGAACAAACGATTGTACTAATCACATAAACATTTGGGTGGTTATCGAACCCACGGACGCCGGCATAGCAGTCAGACATAAAACCAACAGGCCAGTCATAATCCACTTCAGTAGATATTTATTTCAAATTCCAAAAGCAAAAAAAAAATGAGATATTTATAAGTAGGCACAAGTATAAAGTTTGCAATGAAAAATTTTTTTTTTATAAGGAGATTCTTTAGAGCGGTTTATCAAAACGATTTCAAAGACTTTTAACACGATGGGGTTATCTTCTTATGCTGAGTAGTTCCTATGGCCACAATCCGACTCCATCATCAGATCATCTGCCGGAGTCTGTGTTTCCTGATGACTACAACCCGGGAATCTTTAAGTCAAGAGTGAATAGGTTTCTTCTAGTTAAGCGCGCTTCATCGTCGACCGTATCGTCGCTTTCCATCAGGTGACATAGCGGTCAAGCGCGAACCTATCAATAATAATAAAAAAAATGCATAGGTCCAAGTTAGGCATAGATACCTATACCAAATTTCATCTCAATCAGTTTGGGGTAACAGTTTTAAAATCCGTTTTTGTAAGTGCAGTGGCCTGCTAACATAATTTATTAATAATTACACACAATCATTTATAGTTGATTGTACTTAGATAACTAAAACATAAACGATTGTGAAAACCACTACACGTAGGTAATTTTTGAAATAACCTATTTATAAACTCACAATTCCACGAACGAAAGAATTTTTCCGCTTACACTCGCAATAAAATATCAGTACATACCTAAGTTAAAATGCAATCAAGCGAAACATTCCTACGATTGAAGTTTAAAAGCTAGAAAGTCGGCTTAAGGTATTCCCGTGAGACTTATTATTCAAATCTCGACTTTGGACGGGTTTGGTTTATCTAGCTTACGAGGATCTAGATGAATTAAGTAGATCTCGCCATTTTAATTATTTAAATAAATAAGCTTAATACTTTCATTGACTGTAGTGTAAACTATACTATTATATACTTAACCCGCACTGGAGCCGCGTGGTGGATTACGACCCATTCCCTCTCTTAGAGGAGGCCTGTGTCCCAGCAGTGGGAACATTAAAAAAGCTGATGATGATGATGAAACTATATTACTAAGGTAAACCGCTTAGGAGTCCGTCTCGTGCCCCACTTGCAAATCTAAGACTCGCTTTTATAACGTTCTATAGTTTACATCGCCGTCATACTTATTTACTAGCCACATCGGCTCAAATAAACACCAAATTTTAAATACGTGTCTTAGTTTTGCAACTGGGGCAAGTTACCGACTGGGGCGCGTATGCCTGGTTTACCATTTAGGTTACATCAGGGATTTTAATTAGATAGACCAAATTGATAACAGTGGACAATGCCCAGCTCGATCAGACAAATCCCCACTCAGCAGCATTAAATACCCACGCAGCATTAAATACCCACTCATTTTTATTAAACATCAATGCGTTATTAAAAATTATTAAGTATACTTATAGGTAGGTAGCAAAGTGAAAATCGTAATAAAAGTTTTTATTCTGTTCACTCCTTTTCCAGATAGATACATGAGAAATTAAATTTAAACGTGACTGACAAAATGTACATATATAGGTTGGTATATGGATGCCACACCTATGCCTAAACCTTGGGAAAATACAGACATGATTTTAAACACTTAAAATTATATAAATTTACCGTAATCATCATGCTCATCATCGCTGCTAACCGGTTGTGACTCCTGACCGTAGCGCTGTCTTAATCGTTCAGTCCTTGGAGCTGTGGCTCTAGCAAAAGCAGCCAGGCCATCATCACCTTCACCAGCCCCTACATTCACAAATAAACATCTTAGCTGCTGACATCTGGTAAAAAAAGTATAACTTGTAAAAAATCTGGTAAAAAAAAGTATAAATTTTCATCCACCGTACTCACTCAAGTATTCACTTCAGTGTCAAGTCGGTATGTCAAGTTGATTTTTATGTGACTACTGACTGACTTAGTTACCTAGTCAAGAGTGAATAGGTTATTTCTAGGCAAGCGTGATCTATCGTCGGCCACATCATCGCTTACCATCTGCAGTGCTATTTTCTAAGAAAATAGCACTGCAGATGGTAAGCGATGATGCGTCCCCAAGTCATTTGTTCGAACAAAGAAGTTGGAGGTGTGGTCAACTCCAAGCCTTAACACAAAACGAAACGATTGTACCTTGGCTAGGGGGGCAGCCTTGAGCGCAGCGCTGGCTCAGCGACGAAATTCAAATCACATACAAATCCAATGTACCTATTTGGATTTCGTCGCTGAGCGCCGCGCTTAAGGCTGTTTTCTTAAAGAATAGCACCCTAGGTGAGATAACAGTCAAACACGATCTATCCAGTTAAAAAAAACATACCACCGGGTACGCAATCCTAAAAAATACAACAGAGTTCCAAATAAAAAAGCTGAAAAGTGCAAAATAACTTTAATTTCTGAAGTCTGTGTTAAAATAACGAAAGAACAAAACCAGTAGATATGACCGACTTTTTTTATTTGAGACTTGGTTTTATATTTTTATACTTAAAAGTGTTTTTATAGGGTTGGAATTTCATTTTATGAAGTTTTCTGGGATGACCTTCAAGGTACCTATTATACCAACCAATAAAGAAATAATGATCAAAGTAGGTCTATACTTTAGGTACCTACTTGCCTAACTAAAAATTTATTCGCTGAAGGATTGGTGGACAAGTAGGTAAAAAATTATATTATATTATTATATAAAAAATTATATATTATTATTTACTACCTTTTGGGTCGAATTTCATTTAGGTATAAGTTCTATAAGGCCACTTAATGTGTGTAAAGCATAGTGTAATGTCTACTTAGAAAACAATTACACACGTTGACTTGAGAATCTTATCATTATTTTTTTCCCGGTTAAAAAAAAATACTTAGCTAAGTCACAGAATAAGTAATAGTAAAGTGCAAGACTTAGTAAACCTACCTAAGTTACTACATTCAAATGGGGTGAATAGAAACGAAACTTTAAAGGATATTTTCACGATATTTGAATATTTTTTGCTGCATTTAACTATATCAATTTATTAAATTTATTATTCTAAAAAGTTGATGTTCTGTTAGAAACCGATAATATGGTATCAAAGTGAAAAACCAAACCAGAGATTTGTTTCTAATCACCCCTGCGTTTCTATTCACCCCCTTTGTTGGATAGTATCATAGTAGTTGGTTTATTGTTTTCTCTTGACTCGCCGATTGTTCTTAGAATAGTGAGTAAACGAACTATTTAGTTTAAATATACATAGATCGTGTCATCACTAGCAAATAAATTTCAGATAGGTATAGAGCGACCAATGGCGGTCCATCAGTTTCGAATAATCCTCAGCACACAAGTTGAACCATCATGTCGGTCGACCTTGACTGCGCAGTAACCGATTTTCGAAGTGGGGCAGCAGATCAGCGTAACCATAGCAACAGGTCTAATTAATTTGCCGCTTACTATACAGTATACACCCATGTGCTGTAAAACTAGACGCTCTTACGCGACTGTGTTGTATAGGACTTATAGTAATAAGTGTTATATATACGTCCTATTTTGCTGTATTGATTGGTGGTCACTGTGACATTTACACCTACACGAGATGAATTTTACAGATAATTACTAAACTCGTTAAAAAATAAAGGGCCCGATTTGACATTTGAGAAAGACCCTAGAATGTAACTTGGAACGAAACTGAAAGAAACAATAAAATAATAATTAATTACATAATGGTTACAGAATGTTGACGGTTGCATAACCTAAATAATACAATCATCAAAAGTCATAACAGGCCTTTTATTTTTTTGGCAACTTTACAGATATTTGAATGGGTAGGGTAGGGATTCAAATATTTTGGCTGCAGGAATTTAATGTTTGAAAGATTTTCCGCGACCTTGGAACGAAAAGGGCAACTGAAGTAACAAAGGAGGGTTTTAGCCAGTAGTCTTACTCGTTCCTGCTCCACACAGAGCGCGGGAGCAGTTATTTGATGATTTACCATCTTAAAAAAAGATGCAACTATTTGCTGGGTAGGTAGAGGTTTTTGTAGAAGATATTACTAATATTCTAAAAGTAATTGCAGTTGATATAGATCATATTTACGATTCAAACAAGCAACTCTTTAACCCATAACTTCTATATATCGCACTAGATTAGGTAATTCAAATTCAATCTCACGATACGTAAGTAGATTGGAAGGTATTAACAATAACTGTGTAAACTTGAAGAAACTACGGAGCAAGTTCGCTTGTACGGGGAGTTCACAAATATCAACGGCACTGCAGATAGCTACATGAATAATAAATTGATGCTGTTTCATTTCGGGTTTATCCCGCCAATGTTACATAACTGGCGGTATTAAAACTTGAGCTTAAAAATAAAAATATTTTTTGAGCGTCCGCTTTTCAAATAAATACGATATGAATTTTAACCGCGCTTCTTTTGATTTTTAATCCTTAACCATTTGTCGATATTTGTACGAATGTTTAACATTTAAATTTATCAATTAGTAAAAACTGTTACTAGCAAAAGGCTCTTCTTTTTCTTCCTGTCCTTATACCATATTACACGCTTTTTTCTTCCACTCTGTCCTGTCACCCGTCACACTATCACTAACTTCCTTTTCTTTCATATCACTTCTCACACAATACATCCATCTCTTCTTTGGCCTCCCTCTTCCTCTCCATCCATCTACTTGTAAACTCAAAACTCTTTTAGTAACATGCGTCTCATCCCTCCCCTTCACATAACCATACCAAGAAACGAATTCCTTTCAACTTTTCCGTCACTGGCGCTAATTTCAAACCTCCTCTAATATATTCCATTATTTTTGTTGATAAGTGAGAAAAATGCCTCCTGTTTTTTCCCTGTAGAGCGAAAATTACCTAATTAGGTACCTAAGTTAGTTCCTATTACAAGCTAAATAGCTACGGCCGTTCTGCGATCCGTACATGCCTACGCATATTAATTACTAAGTTACCCTTCCTTATCAACTTACCTCTGCTTAACAACTAAAATAGTTACACTGATAGAAAATAAGACAAAAACAGCTCCATGTAGGTAAGATTTTCTTTATGGCTCTGTCAGAGAGAACGCGTGATGACAAGATAGAGGAAGGGCCGGTTAGGTGGTCACAGACTCACAGTTTATCGAGAGTTGTTGTTACGGGTGTTACCATGTGGCAAAACAAAAAACTGTCGCTTTTTGTCTTTAAAAAACATTACTTCAACCTAGAAATTACTCCTGTTAACTCCTGTATCGTGATATATTCACAGATCATTAACAGCCATCTGTACCTAGGCCTTTAAAATATTGGTTTAGTGCGGGAATCAAACACGCACCACATCTGCCACTGCATTGTGCTGTCGGTCGCTTGTTAGCAATGCTGCTTAGAAACCGCCGCAGTTTTATACATCGAACCTACCTTAGTACCTGCGGAAAATCCACACTCGGTTCGAGGCCTTAGATCTAAATCAGTTTAGCTGGTCTAACTACTCTTATTTAAAATTACCAGGTGATCAATTTCTTAATTTCCAAAATGAAAAGCAACCTAAAAATAAGTGTACTACGCAATTTAAATAACAGTAGGATTGGCTTAGCGCCGTGTTGTGACGTCATAGCTATCAAATCGAGTATAAGATATTTTTAAAATTTAATTTATTTACGAATCATGAACCAATATTTTTTTTTCAGAATCTAGTTCTTCAATTCAATCTCTGAATCACTGTGTGAAGTATCTGAGTAGTGGCGAATGAAAACAGAAGGTGAATTGGTGTCAACAATGAAAATATTAAAGAATTTTTTTTTATACTAATTATAAATAATATATTTAACTAATTTTGACGAAACACTTTACTTAGATTTGACTAAAACTAGGCAAAACAAAGCAAAAATCGTTATTTACGTAAGTAAATAATTTTTCTTTGCAAATCGTACTTTTCAAGTTACATTTGACCACATAAATCTTAATAATAAAGGCAGTAAGATTTCTGTGCATTTGGCAAAAAATAAAAGGCCGTTTTTGACATTTGATATTCTTATTATTTACATTATACTTAACCGTTTTAAATATTACGAGTAGATACATTATGTAAACATTTTGTAATTACATTAAAAAAATATTTTATTGTTCTTTCAGTTTCATTCCAAGTTACCTATATTCAAGGGTCTTTTTCAAATGTCAAAACGGGCCCTTTATTTTTTAACGAGTTTAGAAGTCGTTGACGTTCCTATTCTTATTTGAGTTTCATTGTAAGTTCTGTTGACTGTTAGGCGACTTACAGACCTGACCGCTTACCCGGTGTTCCTGCGACTACGTCCGGTGCGGGCGCATCGTTGTGCTCCTGTAGGTCCAGGTTAGTGGCCGAGGATGCTGAGGTGCGGTCTCCAGGGGGAACATAGTAGAAACCTTCGTGGTGTGCGGCGCTTCCCACGCAGGCTGTCAATGGCGCTAGAGTTGACAAGAACTGCCGTCTAGGCTCCGATTTCGGCTGTGGTAATAATGATAATAATATTTATCCTTTAATTGACTAACTTTTAATATACATTTTTATACCTATTATAGGTCTTTTTATACAATTTATGAAAACTTCGTGTAACACAAAGGTATAAAGGTGAACTTAATACTTAAGAAAAAATATTATTTAGGAAACACAGAGCACCTTCAAAATGAGATACAACATTAGTTTTAGTATATATACGAAATCCGAAACACGGATCTAGTGTTTTAATGGAAAAAAGCTATGTACAAAATTTCATAACTATCTTGAAAAATCAAAAAGTTATAAGCTTGTTATGTTACTAGTTGACTCGCAAAAACACATGGTCACCGGGCCATCCGGGTGACTGAGTTGTTGTTTCTGTCCCGAACCCAGCTATACGCTGGCGCCGAATGCCCGCTATGACCTGCCGTGACCTGTGTTGTACTTAGTGTCGATGATGTCTAACTTGTGACTTTTCAAAAATATTTTTAGGAAGAAATATAACGTGGTGAAAAATTTATTGGAATCGATTCATTTACTGATTCTGGCCAAATTATATTTAGGTTTCGCATTTATACTAAAAATAATGTTGTATATTAAAGTTCCTTTACAGTAGTTATCAGTTGGCGGATTTAATGCTACAAGGCATTCATTAAAGGCATTCTTTTTCATTAATACGTTTTTACGTTTTCTTTTTATATGTTTATTTAATTGATATCAATTGGCGTTCAAGCGTAGCTATGTTATTTTAATTATAAACAGACGAAACATGCGATAAAAATACAATATGTGTAAAAGAACAAAATGTTAAAAACCATCGCACACTTACAAGCGCGTAATAGGGTCGGGAGTTGGGGTGATGGCGTTACAACGCGGGTGCTCAGAGTGGAGACTGCCCGCCCATAAAGCGACTCCAAGAAGGATGCTGGTCTCATATATTATGACCACTTTTAATAGGACATGGGTTATTTTTGAAAAAGATTGCAAGGTGGTCATAGAGAGTTAAAAATCCAACTCTCAAAAGCCAAGTTGCCTTCTGAAGGTTTACGTGCGATAACAAAAAAAAAGGGTCTCATGTTTAAGCTTGCGCGTATACGTAAAAATTTATTGAAGTATTCCTTCCTTTCTGTGTTGCACTCTTCGTTTCACAATATAAAACCGCTAGAATTTTCAGAATAGGTAGGGTGCTATAATATTTTCAAAGTAGCTAACGCGCAAACAGGTTGATCAAATCTTTTCCCAGGACCCGCTCCCGTGCCTGGCGCTTTGAAAATATTTCTGATGTATTTGTATGGCATCGCATAAGACATCGTGAGAAATGGAGAGGCAGGAAAAGTTTGAAATTGCCACAGCTTCAACCAAATTAGGCCAAGGTCGGAAAAGAAACTGGCTTATTCCACTCTGCGTATACTACCAGCATATTAGTACAAACCCACACAACTCTCAAGGCTCCTTAGAAAAGAAGTTCCTTTAAAAACATTTTAAGTATATCAACTTTGAAAATAAAATGTAGTTGAATAAATAACCCTAAAAATACATCAGTCAAACCGTTTTTTCATCAGCATAGTAGTTACGTTTATAATATATGGAACAAGAACATAAAACTATTAGTATTTACCGTGGAATACACAAACAAATTTTCTAGAGTTGAGCAAACGGCTTACAAAATTAAAAAAAATAAAACACTTGGCATTCCAGCTCGCTAGTTCTTTGAATTGGATTGCTTAGAGGGACTTAGCACTCCAATTCAGAGAACTTGACCCTTCGAGTGAAGTTTTACCCGTCTGTTAAGTTATGCAATGGCAACGGAAAATAAAGTGCAACGACTTCACTACAGTGGTCTAAAAAATTATTAAATATCGTTCCATTCACGAGGATTGGGCTATCAAAAGCAAAAAGAAGGTTTCAACTCCGTCTAATACTTCCAGCGATTAGCGCGTTCATGAAACCAACTCAACTCTCACTCCAGCGTTTGTTTAAAACAGTATAGATTTTAATGCGATTTTCATTAAGTAGTTAGTAACTTATACCTCGATATATTCGCTTAAACATGAGATCGTCTGCGTATAGGTAATGTGTGTTTAACGGTACAGGTTTCTCATTAACAACTTTCAACCCAGCTTTAAAACTATCCACGTTGAAACCTGTTTGAGTTCGTTATTTCACTATGGAAGTCAGCATGTTTGTAAGCTCAACTCTAAGTTTGTGTATTCCACGGTAAAAACTAATAATTTTATGTTCTTGTTCCATATATTATAAACGTTACTACTATGCTGATCATTAGTCTCGCTAATTTTTAAAAACGGCTTGACTGATGTATTTTTAGGGTTCCGTATCTCAAAAGGTAAAACGGAACCCATATAGAAACACTTTGTCGTCCGTCTGTCTGTCAAGGCCCTTTATCTCGGGAAAGTCGGTATGCATTTAAGCGGAAGTTGCGGAATTATTTTCTCCACTAATAGCAGAATCGTCTCAATAACTTCTTTCGTTACTTTATATTTATATATTTATGTATATATATATTTATTATGTATTAATTATATATGTATGTTTATTTGAACTTTAAGTATCTATACTTTGTACTCATGTTTTCTAAAGACATGTTCCTTGTTATGCACCTACCATATTGTCTCTTCACCACCCTAGGTTGACTGGTAGAGAATGCCTAAGGCATTAAGTCCGCCTTTGTACTTTGTGTTGCATGAAGATTAAATAAATAAATAAAGCGTAGAGGATTGAGTTTAAATTACTCAAGTCAGCGGCCACTTGAAGCTGTGAAAATTTCAATCTTCTAAATTAACTAGAAAAAAGATACGGTCGTTTATATCGCAAAAAACGTATATTTTGACACTCTCAAGGAAATCGAAATTCATAGGGTACTTCTCGTTAATCTAGAATCCTGAAATTTGACATGGAGCAAGATCATAAGCAAAAATATAGGAAAAAATCTGAAAAGTGCAAAAAAAAACCTTTTTTTTTTGATTCGGAAAAATCTTCGAGACTCGATTAGGGAATTGAACTGTTTTTATACTTTTCAAAGGCAAGTTTGTGCGGAATCCTCAGTGCGCGAGTTCGACTCGCGCTTAACCATTTTTTCTAGTTTTGTTGAAATACAGGAAGTGAGGCTTTAAAAGAAAAAAATAATATTAAAATCCCATAAAAACAGTTGATTTCAAACTTTGGTAATTTTGTATGGGATACAACTTTGGTACTTAGATCAATTTTCACCTATAGTAATTATATGAGGCTCGTTTTGTAATATATATTTACATATAATGTGTCGAACAATCCGGTGATATCTGCCTAATATCTTAGTAGTGCGTGAGATATGAAATTATAATCGAATACCTATCATTTATTCATTTTGGAGCAGTGGTGGTCGCGTGGTAACGACCCCGACTTACGAGTTCTAGGTCGCGGGTTCAAACCCAGCCAGGCGCATTACTTTGTGTAATTTATTTCATCACCACTGCTCTCAAAACGGTGAAGGAAAACATCGTGAGGAAACCGGCATGTCCTAGAACTAAAAATTCGAAGACATGTGACATCCATCAGCCCGCACAGGGCCTGCGTGGCGGATTACGGCCCATTCCCTCTCCTAGAGAGGAGGCCTGAGTCCTAGCAGTGGGAACATTCTATGCTACCTATCATTTATACCCTTGGTTGATTTATTTATATTAATCCAGCCATCCGATGCAATAGGCTGTTGATTGGCGAATTCAGTTGGTTGGCTTCGGCTGGCCAACAATCATATCATGCAGTACAATTCACAGATACAACTAACCAGTAACGAGGTAACTGACTGGATGCTAGATCGTTTAGCTCAACTAACTCAAGTGATAACAGTTATCGCTTCAGCTGGCACATTGTTGTCTGTAACACAATAAGGTAGATCTCGTGTTATACGGAACCATGCAATTATATTTAGGTGTTCTATTGTGGCTTGTCAATCGACCACAGAAATAGATACATATATCTGGGTTGTTACTCTTCGACGATCGCTTGTATGTATATATCGTACTTATGTTAACTTTCTCAATATTCTTTTCTCTTAAGTTTATTAGTAAAATACATACTAAAACTATTTATTCACGGGTTTTAAATTGGGTGGTAAAAAACGAAAAAACGGAATCCTTATGGGATCACTTTGTTGTCCGTCTGTCTGTCTATCAGTCAAGACTCTTGATCTCGCGAACGCGTGGAGGTATCCAGTTGAAATTAAAACCATATATTCAAGTCTGCGGTCCCTGTAGGCTGTGAAAAAATCAAACTTCTAAGGTAACGAAAAAAAAAGATACTGCCGTTTACGTCGCAAAAAATGTATGTTTCGACACTTTCAAGTGAATTTAAAATTTATTGGGCACTTCTCGTCTACCTAGTACCCTGAAATTTTGCATGAAGCAAGCACTTATAGCACAAATATAGGAATAAATCTGAAAACTGAAAATTTGTAGCAGTTGCAGTGTTTTTTATTTGCTTGATACAGTGGACAGAATACGCCTACGTTTTTTGTACTGATCAATGGTCGGTAGCTCGAAGAATCGCCAAACTTAAATGGCAGTGACAAGGGCATATTGATCGCAGAAGAGACGGCTGATGGGGCCGAATCGTACTGAAGCGGTGGATGACATGGTGAGGGAATCCGATGGATACGATACTCATAAGACCGTTCGTTGTGGCGACACTTGGGGGAGGTCTATGTCCAACAGTGGACGTTTTTCAGCTTAAATGATGATGATCGGTAGAAAAGAATTAGTGCCTATCAGCTGTAGTCTTTACGGTTTCGAAGCCTGTTCATACTTAGGTGAGAATGAGAAGCACATTAGTGTATAAATTACTTTCTGGAGTTCTAGACTAACCTTCTGTGGTTCCTGATGTACGTCACCGAGGTCGGGAGGCAGCTGTCGTGTGGGTAGTGGCACTGATATCGTTGAGGACGACGAGCTTGACGATGCACTGCCGAACGCTTTCTCGCTATTCTTGTCGATACTGATGCTATTATACGACTTGTCACTGGATTTGTCGCTGCTACTCGACATCTTGTCGGCGCTGGCCCCGGCTGGCGACGACCTCTGATCCTCCGCCTCATCTTCCACATCGCAAGTCAGCAAACGAATCCGTTCAGCGAGCGATGTCGTTTCCTGCTGCAAAGAGGGTGTATTGTAAGTCGACAATTCTAAGCAAATTGTTTCATCGACTAAGACAATGGCAACAACAGACGTTTACAGTCACACGTTCTATGGATTGCAAATGACAAAGGCTCTCACTGAGTTGGGAATTTGCTGGGAATGGATACCTACTAGATGAATAGCTACAATAGTTTCCAGTTAAGACTGCTGTTGTTGAAAGTTATGTTTGTCTGGATAGCGACTATGTCATCGATTGTGTCGAAAAGTGATGTTTTCTATATCAAAGAAATGATGAAATCATTTATTATTACTAGTTAGCTATCTATTCCCTATAAAATTGAAAGCTGAATTATTTTAATATCTTAATGTGGGTCAAATTTAGGTTTAGGGTGTTTTTAATATCGTGCGGATTTCATCACGCATGCGGATTTGCTCCGCATAAGTAACCTCCGCTAATGTCCTTTTCATACAAGTATTTATTGTAATGCGTGCATTACGCACGCGAGACGCGTTTTTTTTTGCCTTTTTCAAATTTTCTGCATGCGTGACGAAATCCGCATGATATTAAAATCACCCATAGAGATGAATGGTCGGTCAGCTCTCAACGTGTTGACTGTACTCATATTTTTGTTATACGATACAGTTTGGTTTTTTTTTTTTAGAATTGGTGTATGGCTCTAGTTGCACCAAACATTTTTGCCAGATCCTTTTAAAAAACAATCTTTATTTTTTTATGAAACCTTCAAAGGATTCGTGTGTTTTTTTATTGAGCCAGCTAATTTATATCATGTTTGAATTTTTACCCAGCGGTTGGTCATAAATGAACAATTTTAATAAAATAGTTTTTCACTTTCTTCTCTTTTATATTTGTAGATTTCCAGAGGTTCAAACAAGTTCAAAATTAGTGCAAACTCGCCTTAACGCTCGGTCGGGACAGTTCCGTTAAAACTCAAGAAAAACAGACTCTTACCGCCTTGTTCCTAAACGCGATCTAAAATAGTTCCGGGACTATTACTATTATTATTCTTGTCTAATGCCCTCAATAATATATTATAAGACTTGCCGTCTACTACTTCGTTGAGTCTATGAGTAATTTAGTATGTGCCCTCTTCTTGGAAACTTAGTTATAAGCATTTCTAAATAAAGTTTACACGACTAACCTCTTAACGTTATATTCGGCATTTTTTCAATAAATGTTATATTCAGTTTCTTACAGTTCCATAATAAGATTTAACTTTTTTCGGGCTCCTGTGAAAAGTTTACGAGTTTTTCGATGAAAACCTCTCGTAAGATATTTAAGAGCGTCCTTTCCGAGGTACATTTTCATACAACCGCTTTTACGTGATTATGACGTTAAGTATCACACATCTTTCTCTAAATATTTTGGAAACACAAAGATCTTGTGGAATTTTTATGTATCTAGCAATCTAGGTTTGGAAGATCAGAGTATACAGTTTTACAAGACTAAACCAGTAAGACCTTTGAAAATCTGCTATTTTGCGTAAACTTTGGGCCTTCGTAATCTATATATATAAAAGCGAAATACATTTCGCTGATTAATCATGAAATCTCAGAAACTATAATACCTACCGACAAGCTTAAAATTTGGCAGGTAGGTTACTTATATAGTGTAGACATTCGCTAAGAACGGATTTTACGAAGCTCTACCCATAAGGGAGTGAAACGGGGTTTAGAAGTTTGAATGGAGAAACTCGGACGGAGAGTGTAATGCTGATGTGTGCAGTCTTTGCAGGAATTTGGAAGAATTGTAATTGCTTGTGAGTGATGTGTTTAACCGCGCTAATCGCTGGCACCACCAGTCGGCTTGGCAAAAATCTTTGTGTGAATGGTATCCTGAGTATTCATAAGGAATAGTATATAAACGGCTGCAACATCAAGCTACGACTCATTGAACCGGAGAGTAACTTAAAAATGCGGGTGAAACAGCAGGGGATAGCTAGACAATTATATGTGACCTATTTTTTATGCTTTCTGGTTTGAAATAAACCTCTCATAGTGCCCAATATTTTAATATGGAAAGAAGTGTATTTTTTTGGTGGGAGAAAAGTCATCCAATGACATCTCTGCGCCCTTGACGGGGCGGGCGATAGTGTCAGACTTTTACTGACTGAAAAGAAGAGATTTAAGAAGAGATTGCGTATTAAATATGGGTTCCGCATCATTCTTAATTTGGAGCAACCGCGCGGTGCAGACGTGTGCCGGGTTTTACGCCTATTTACTGGTTTAGTACCAGTGTGTTAAACATTATATACAAAACAATTCGGATACAACAATAACTAAAAGTGGTTTCCAAGATAAAAAAACAAGGCAACGTAGAAATTGAAATAGTATAATGGGTCAACAACACGGAAGAATTTCTTAGGGCCCCGTTTTCGTATTAATTCCAGTACCTCTACCATGAGTTTTAAGCAATAGTATTCGTCGCTACTCGATATCGACGCCGTAATTATTTTGTATGGCAAATTTTGGTTCTGCAAGTTACCGCTAGAGGCGCTGCATAATTTGCCATACAAAATATTTACGGCGTCGATATCGAGTAGCGACGAATACTATTGCTTAAAACTCATGGTAGAGGTACTGAGGTGATTTGTATTTTTATTTATTTAAAACTTTATGCACTAATTACACATTGTACAAAGGCGGACTTAATGCCTTAGACTTTTTCTACCAGTCGACCTTGCCTTAGGCATTTTCTACGTGATTTTTGTGATATCGTGAAATTTGGTTCCCTCTTTTATTGTGTAAATACGTTAATTTATGCTGATTGCGTTTGATATTCAAATAAATTAATTAATATATATATATATATACCTAGGTTACCTATTTATTTACAGAATCTAGTACTTTACACTGTTTGTTGTTCCTTCCCCCATTTGAGACTGGATGAGACTCGACTCCCCCCTAAATGATTAACGTAAGTAATATTCGGCCCCATACGAATCGGTTTATCGTACTTAGTTTTTTATAGGAAAGTTGTAAGAGCTTTCCGTTCTCATGACCTGTCCCAAAGGAATGGGGCTTTTTCCAGCGATATAAGCCCATGGCACGCAGCGGCGGTGTGGTTTTCTGTTAGTGAGAGAGTTTTAGTGATTGGGTTTTTTCCTGTATTTACTTTATAAGTACCTACTAACTAATACAGATAGGTGGGTTTACATGTTTGTGAACGTGACTACGATACAGGAGTAATTCCTAGTGTGTGGCAGTCTTATTGAAAAAAAAACCGGGCAAGTGCGAGTGGGACTCGCGCACTGAGGGCTTAGTACAAACCTACCTATGAAAATAATTCAATCCTCGAATCGAGTCTCGGAAGATTTTCCCAATCACAAAAAAAGTTTTTTATTTTGGTGAGTTTTCAGTTTTTCAAGATCTTGCTTGATGCCAAATTTCAGGATTCTTGGTCAACGGGAAGTATCCTATGAATTTTGATTCCCTTGAGAGTGTCGAAATGTACGTTTTTTTGCGACAAAAACGACCGTATCTTTTTTTTCGTTAACTTCGGACCGCAGACCTAAATTTAATTTCAACTCGATACCTCTACTTATTCCCGAGATAAAGGGTCTTGACAGACAGACAGAACACAAAACAACACAGACGGACAAAACAAAGATGATCCTATAAGGGTTCCGTTTTTTTCCTCTTGAAGTACGGAACCACAATTATGTCAACAACCGAATTCGAACAGTATTTCCAGAAAATATCATCAACAAACGATCTATTTGAGCCTTGATAATATCGGATTAGTCCTTTTGAGGGTAATCGAAAACAATTCTACTTGATTTAACGAGCACTTGACTCAATATTCAAACGGTGGGTATATACCTACAGAAGTGGGATGGATATAAACTATTTAATTTACTGAAACCAGCTTTAACAGGTAGGCTTGCCTACTAGCTTCCTTCTTTTTTTTTTATTGCGTATAAACTAGTGCTTGATTGCAATCCCACCTGATAATCTTTTAACTATTACTGACTGATAACTGATAACACTGGTCAACAAGGTTTTTTTTGTAACAGGGATTTTGTACTTTCTTACTTAGCTACCCACCCTGATCACAAAACACAAACATACTTTGTTTCTATCACGTACAGTTTTTCTGTGACAGCCACTTAAAATTTTACTGAATTTTCCGCTATGTTCGGTCCAATTGAAACAAGTTTTCTAGCTGCACCAATTGGGTAACCCTCTCAAAGTCAAAATAAAATATTCTAGAAAAGGAAGCAACTAGTTTATAACATTGTACGAAGTACGTACGAACTACGAAGTCAGAATATATAATCTATAGTCAAGAGCTCCAAATTAGCAATACTTTGTCAATTGATTGACATTATAATAGCTACTTGGATAAAAATAGATTGTTTTTTAATAATAACCTACAATATTTCTATGACCCTGTTAGTTTAGGTATTCTGGCCAGCCATCACCGCGGCCGTTCACGTCATTCGTCGACCTCATTGTCTGTACATTACAGATTACATCGGAAACACGCGAACTGAGTTGGGATTTACAAATAAAATACTATCGACGTATATACGTAGGTACCTATAATATCTCTCACGTCTTTTTCCTATGGGGGTAGGCAGAACCTATAGATTGCCACTAGCTACAATTCTTATATATTTCTGTTCAAGTATCTGGTCATTCACGCACGGTTGCGAGTACTTTGTATCTGGCCTTTCAGCAGGACAGCGCACATAAGACTTTTCTTTATTTTACCTTTTTTTTTAAAGTGGGAACTTTTTACGTAATGCGAGAAGAAATGGCTTCAAACGCGGCAGTTATGTAAATTACATTTAGTATCACACACAAAATAGATAATGTTAATTTTTTTCCCTTCATTCCTTTGATATACGTACTGATTGACGCACTTACTAGCTGCTAAGATGTTATTCAGGCTGTTCTTATTTTTAATGTTATAATACTATGAACCCGTCGTATTTTTTTAGATTTATTAGACAGTTCATCAGAAGATTATTCGTATTGTGATTTTGATGCGCGTATTGCCTGGATTGAAGATCATTTAAAGTATAAGGAAAATTTCGGAGAGCTTAAATTATAATGACGGAAAAATTTGTGATTATTACCGGGAGTCAAGGTCAATGTTTTCCGAACTTCATGATGTAAATAAAGAAGATTTTATGGAAATAATAGGTATACATAAGTACATGTTTCTTCCGACGAACTTTTTGAACATCCTTTTTGAAGAGAGATATATGGAAATATATTAATAAGTAACAATATCATTTATTTATGTAAGATGTAGTGAGATACAAAAGATGTACCTCAGGATGCGGACGAATGTCGTGGGCTTCAATGCCGACAAAACACAAGCGTGTTTTTTTACTGCCAAAAGGAGCCCGTTCACCTTAGCTCTTGCTTTTCAGAATATATCCTTGGAGTGCACTGACCGCCTTCAGTTCTTGGCAGTTGAAATTTCCTCAAACCTCACTTTGGTCGGTTAATTGAGTCCATCTATCATTACGTTGTTGAAATTTCTACGGTCCAGACTAAGCGTTTTACCGCGTCGTTTGTACCGCGTACATCGACCGTCCCATTATAATTTAGGCGTCTTCGAGGCAAGAGTGAATAGGCTTTGATTAAACTAAGTGCGCCTCACCATCAACGATTACATTACTACCATAGATGATCACTACTTACCATCAGGTGGGATCGCAGTCACGCACTAGCTTGTACCAATTTAAAAAAAAAAATTAAGAACAAGATGTCATGGTCGCATTCATTTATACAAAAGCAATTAAGTTGAATAGAAGGGTACTCGGGTACCTGGTATGCTTACAATTGAACGCTGGCATTTATTAATGTAACATTTTTTTAACTCTCTTTTTAGATGACAATTTAATCTTGAATAAAGTAAAGCGCAAATTCTTCCTGGAAGCATTCTAGATCCAGGAATTGAAAACAGATTAATTTAATTCATGAAAATAACTTACATCAAAACTGTAAATACAAAGCTAATTTCGTAAACTGGAATTCTACTCGAGTATTTGGATAACAATAAAAGTTAACTATTTCATTTCGAACGTCAAATCTTGTGGGGGATATCTACTAAGTTTCTTTCTGGCTTGTAGAAAAATAGAATTATGCAAAAACCGGAGATTACTAAATAAAATTTTATTTGCCGTGTTTCGCCACACGTTAGAAATCATTAGAAATCGTGTGAGCATTGGCGTCGGCAAGGGGGGGCAGTGGGGGCTACGGCCCCCCCTAGAGGCTTGCTTTACAGCTTCAGAACCTAGTTTAGGCATCAGTCTCCCACAATATAATGTCCCATCCTACATGTTTCCGTAAATATAAGGCTAGCAATTAGGAGTTATATTGTGGAGAAAATAAAGTTTTATTATTATTAAAAAAAAAACTTTTTTATTTTTCTCTATACTTCCAATAGCCATCCCTTTTCAGCTTTCCCTTGATCATCGGCTGGCGACGCCCTTACGTGTGAGCGTTCAATATTGGAAATTCACGCTCCCCTTGTTGAATCCGGATAGTCACTGTCGTTCGATATAGATCAGACGGAATCCAATTTTCCAATTAGGTAACAACGAATCACGTTGACCTCTGTGGTATTTATACGTTTCCACTGCTGAGCGTGTCTTCAATGGATATAAAATGAATGGATATAAAACGTCAATAAACTACGGCGAGCTTTCTCCAATATAGGGGCTGTAATACCCTGTCAGTGCCTCAATCCGATTATTTTCTGTTAAATAAAATGTCATTGACTTTAATCCAATGAAATGAATTTTTATGCGCGTATTGACATCACTTCTGAATTTTGCAGTCTCTTTTTAGGGTTCCATACCTCAAAATGAAAAAAAAAAAACGGATACCCATATAGGATCACTTTGTTGTCCATCTGTCAGTCAACAGTCAAGACCCTTTATCTCGATAACGCGTGAAGCTATCGAGTTGAAATTACGATATACTCAAGTCTGTGGTCCCTCCAAGGGAAAAAATAAAACCTCTACTTTAACAAAAAAAAAAGATACGGTCGTTTATATCGCAAAAAACGTATATTTAGACACTCTCAAGGGTATCAAAATTCATAGGTTACTTCCCGTTGATCTAGAATCCTGAAATTTGGCATGAAGCAAGGTCTTATAGCACAGATAAGACCTGAAAATATTTTTTTTTTTGTTACGTCACGAAAAAAAGCACTTTATTTACGAGTCGGAAAAATCTTTGAGACTCAATTGGGGAATTGACAAAACATACGAATATGTTTTTTTTTTTTTGGGTAGGTAAAATCATCCAATGACAAATCCCGCCCTTGGGTGGGGTGGGAAATAGTGTCAGACTTTTACTGACTAAAAACCTACCTTTCCGTTCCTTGCCTTTGTCCCGGGGCCCGTGGTGACATTTTCGCATAACCTTTGGCCCCAGTAGGCTTCGGCCCTGCTGGACCCCTACAGTTTGCTGACAACTCCTTGAGGCGCGCGGGAACAGTGCGCGCCGTAGACGACCTGAGCTCGGACCGGTCTGTTACCGGACGGACGGACAGCGAGCTACCCATTGCCCACCGTCCGCGAATACGAGTATGTAGGTAAGTTTGTACGGAACCGGTTTGTCCGATTCGCACTTGCCCAGTTTTTTATTTACTTAGGTTTTCTTTTTTTCTCTATGCTCGCCTTGTTCATAAAAAGAAGCTTATAGCAAAATTTCACGTTTTTAGGTCTTGCCTATTTCTCCTTTTATTTAATAGATTTATACCTATCATTTCTTACCACTTGACACAATTTATTTTTAAATCAAATTGGCATGAATTCTAAATTTGAATTTAGAATTTTTCAACTCTACAACATGATACTAGCAGAACACCGACTCCTAAGTCACAGGTCTCACCTGGTTTAGGAGGCAGGGTCCTAATATTAGAAAATACCTTCCGAATTTAATTAAATGTACCTATGTATATAAGTCTTTGTGTATAAGGTAAAATTGTTTCAATAAAGTTTATTATTATTAATATTACTTTCAAAGCAGCCAGAATTATTTTCTGTCAGCCTGCATTCGACCTCCACAGTGCTCACAGTACCTTCTATTAAATAGCCATAGACAATACTAATACGAGCTTTCACATCACAACAGAAATGAATTATGCAGGCCTCTGACATGTGCGTCAAGACAAATTGATGGGCATTTGTCATAATCAATCCAGTAGTTTGAGCGTTACGACGTACATACATTTCCATTCTGTTAGTGACCGATTTCCATGCGTTTACCAGCTATCATACATAGACATACTACTGTTACGTAGATACACGCTATAGGTGGAAACGAATAGCAGTTACCTATTCCTAGATGAGTACTTGGGATTGTTCAAAAGATTTACCATGTGGATTATACGTATTATACAGGTGGATTTTAGTCACTAAAAGTCTTATACTCCTCGTGGTTCTGGCAGGTATATTTGACATCTTAAATACTACAGTAATAAAGTATTCTTATAGCAGGAGAAAATCAATTGCAATATTCGAAAACCGCCTTGCTATATACAACAATTCCTGTTTTTTTTCGTGTGTTTTGCGTGTTTTTTGATGGATAGCAAACTAAGAAACGATTTAAAATAACAGATCGTATACCCAATCTAATGAGGGAAAAAAGTTCGATGCTGAAACTGTGGAATTACGTATTGATCCAATTATATCAAATGGATGATGATTATGATTTATGCTGGTAGAAAGCTACTCTACTATGTCATGGGCCATGACACAGTAGAGCATAAAGCTTTATTCTGGAAACATACGGTACGAGTGGGTTTAAAAAAGTTAAGCAGAGGGGAAATCTCGCTGTTTTTACCGCCTTAATTCATTGAGTATGATAACAGTACATGCGTCATTATTTCCTGTTCAGTATGCACAACCACTTGCACCATTCAGAACTAAACGAAACCAGCGACAGAGCTATCCAGATGGCTACAAATTTGGTAAGACAATATTTGAATTGACTTGCGACGAGTCCAGTACTTTATAGTGAGTGAGCAGTATCATGATCATGTCAGTCGAAAGATAGAGTGTTGGAAGTAGGCCTCCTCCAAGCGTCCCCATAATGAGCGGCCCTGTGCGTCTGTTATTCATAGAAAAGACAGATAAAGAAAGAAATGATGACTTTCTCCAGGTCATCGGTCCACTTTGTGGAAGGGATTTTCCAATGCTGCGTTTACTTTTACGTGGTCGGCACTCAAAGATTGAAAGATTCAAAGCATTTTATTTCAAAAAAACCATTTACAGGCACTTTTGAAAAGTCAAGAAGTCGGTCTGTCAGAAAAAATGATGCTAATTGCACATTCCATAGCGTAGATCTTTATGGAGAAGAATGTGCAAGAAACTCCATGGACACTCCAGAATCTTTCGGCTCCACCACCTGTTCTGCGAGCAATGTGCCCTTCACAATGCCACTTCAGTTTGGCGATTCTTCAAGCTATGGCGGTTAGCACAGTTCTATTCTTGATTCGAGCACGCAAGGCATATAGTTCTCTATTGCTTTTTGATGACTTTTAGTCTTCTGATGAGGCTCTTTGTGAGTGACCACGTTTCAGAGCTATATATTATCATCACTGGCCACAAGTACTTTCTTTTTGAGACAGTGTGCGGTATGTCGGACGAAAAAATACCACGCCGCTTCCCGAGTCCTGCCCAGCCGAGTCGTTTTCGACGATTGACCTCTTTCTTTAAGTTAGACGTGCCTGAATGGACCGTTTCTCAGGTAAATGTAATAGGCTATAACTGCGTGTGTATCTAGAGTTTCTGATCATGATAGGAGTGGGTGCTGAGCATGTATGAGCATGAGCGGTGTATCCTTAAATAAAGTTTATCTAACTAGTATTACTAGATTACTTTGTAAATAAGCAAGTATTGTTGGTTAGTCGGCTTATTTTGCTGAAAACATTCGGCATGTAATTCAGTAATTAAGAGGCGTATTAATACGAAGGTAGTGTAAGAGTCAAAGCGAAACTGAAAGCTCTTAAAATGGATCCAGGTCAGGTACCTACCTACACATAGCGGCGGGTAACGAATCACTGAATGAACTCTGTATTAGGTAGGTATATGATGGAACGCAGGTGGATTTAAAGTAAAGTTTGACCGACGTTTTTTTTTAAATTGATATAAACTAGTGCTTGACTGTGATCCCACTTTTACCATCAAGTGGGATCACAGTGTTGCAATCGTTGACGGTGAGGCGCACTAGTTTATTAAGAGCCTTAGATTCACCCTAGTCTTGAAGACACCTAAATTATAATCGGACGGGAAGACCGTATCAGTCAAATTGTTCGGTTTTATACCGTGTACACGACGAGGCAAAACACAAAGTCCGTAGAGTTTTCAACAACGTAAGAATGGATTGAATACTCGCCGTATGTCGGCTTGTCCGATGCTAGAAATGAGATGGAATCAAGACATGCAATTCCCGCGCATACTCTCTAAAATGCATCCTGTAAAATACCGAAAGGCTGGCTAATCTACACCTCTGCTCAAAGCTTAGTAGATTGGTCTTAACCAATTTGGATCAAGAATTAACCTCTTCGCACGCCTTCCATTTTATTTAAGTTCAGTTCCCATTTCATTTGTGGGTTGATATATCAGTTTCTCCTTTTATAAATATAGATTTCTTTCAACCGAGCTGTTAATAGCAGAGCTCTTCAAGTGGCCGGAAAGATCGATAAATTAAAATTTTATTAGTTGGGAAACATCCCGGTTTTTCCTTAACGACGTTCCGGTAATGACTAGCAGATGCGAACCCCGCACCTACCGTTCCTCACACTTTTTGCATCGTGTAGGTACATACCTAATATAGAATCTTATGGAAACGGTTTGGGGAGGAGGACGAATATTGGAACTTTTTTCTTAAGATAGATACCTACTTATTTAAAGGGAACTGTGGCCGGGTTTGAGAGAATTGCGTGTTTTGAGCTAAGAAGGTCTTAGACCCTACTTAAATTTTGACAGGTTTTCAGGCTAAACTTCAAATGCTTAAATCAGAAATCGGGTGTTTAGCTCTATCTGCTTCTGGAAGGCAATACCGAAATATTGTTAATGTCAGAAAAAGAATAGGTAGGTTAATCTTCGTAGATATGAGAAGTATATACATAATAATTATAAAATTTAAAAATAAAAAAAACCCCGACAGTCCTTGTCATCAATATGAAATGTATAGAACTGGTCAAGACGAATCTAATGAGCCCAAACTCGATGGGTTAACTAGTAGGCGTTCCGAAGTTCCATCAGCCAGCTCCCAGATCTAGTATCAGGCCCTTGTCATCATGAGAAATGTATAGAACTGGTCAAGACGAATCTAATGAGCTCAAAATTAATGGGTTTACTAATAGGCATTCCAAAGTTCCATCAACCAGCTCCTAATTCTAGCATCAGGTCCTTGTTATCATAAGAAATGTATAGCACTAGTTAAGGGGAATGTAATGAGCCTAAATTAGGTAGGTTTACTATATTAGTCAGCTTTCCACGGTTCTTATATTCAAGCTCCATCATCAGACCAGCTCAATGCAACCAGATTGTACACGAGTATTTCTTTCAAATATTAGGTCACACATATTATGTTTAAAATAAAGTAAATACCCATTAAATGTTTAATAACCCTACCGCAGTTAACAAACGAGCTGATGACCTTGAACACCTGCAGTGATCTTCATAAATTGTAGCTTTACTTGTTAAGGAACAGGTTCAGCATAAGAAGCGTGAGTCCAACGAAAACAATTTAAGCACCACAATCAGTATGAGTCGTACGCCGTAGCGCCATTTGTACATGGTGGATATCCCACTCTTACCTGTGCCCATACGTACAAAGCATTTTAGGAACACATTACTTATGCGTAAAGCTAAGGAGTTGAATTCCCTGCCGGCGTCTATGTTTCCTGATACCTAGCTATAACCTAGGGGGTCTAGAGGATAGGCTACTTCTAGGCAAGCGTGCTCCATCGTCGACCACATCATCGCTTACCATCAGGTAAGATGGTGGTCAAACGCGAGCTTATAAATAAAGGAAAATTAAACGCGTAATAAGCGTTTTGACTTGCGAACATAGCTCATTAATGGCCTCTTGTTTCCGTGCAATCATTGCAATTCACCCGGCTTTAGTTACAAATGTATTCATACTCATGTCATTTAGTAATTTTGAGTTTATTTAACGTAAAGTCAGTTTCGAGAATTCATCCAATTTCCAATTTACCGAAACTCGTGCACGAATATTTTTTTACCGACATCAAAATATTTTGTGTGAAATACTCGTAAATACCGAAATTCTGAAACTTCTTCGCATTTAATTAATTAGTTTTCTGTTTTATTTACATTTTACACTTTCTGTGAAAGCTGCCCATTAAATATATTGAATTTCTTTATTTGGAAACAGTAAATTACTGATTTATAACAGCTTATTTGTGAATATGTGCACATTGGTTTTAATAATAAAAAAATGTTTTTAAGAATACCTTTAAGCTTGTTTTAATAAACGCACTCAACATTTTTTTTTAAACTCGATTTACTTAAAAATTAACTTCTGTACAAATTAACATGTAAACTCCACATACTATAAAACAAAGTCTTCATCGCTTATGTTTCGCTAGTTTTAAAATATAGTTCTGTTTTAAATACAATTGGACAGTAGAAGTATAGGTAACTCCGCTACCACTCACTGATTAATCACGAAATCTCAGAAACTATAACACCTACAAACTTAAGACAGGTTCTTTATAGGGTGTAGACATGCGCTAAGAACGGGTTTAAGCGTGTAAAACGAGGGTTGGAAGATTGTATGTAGAAACCGACTTTTCACGCGGGAAAAGCTACAGGCAGAAGCTAGTCATCTATATAGGTACATAAAAGGAGAAACTGACTGGCTGACATATTTTATATTTATTTTATTTATTTGGGAAAACAAACGGTGATACATTATAATTCACAGTATAAGGTACAATTAATGAAATAAAATAAATGTAAAATCGACCGCATTTTCAACATCATATTTATAAGAATACATTAAAATTATACTTATGAAAATTAAAATATAATCAAACTAACAGTAATATAAAATTAATTCGATAATTATAAAATCATAATCAAACCCAAACCAAACCAAAATCTATTCAAACTCAAATTAAAATGAAATAAAAATCAAATCAAAAATCAAATCTAAATTAAACAAAACAATTAAGATTAAAATCAATAAGTACAATAAACACTGAATCATTATAATAATAACATATTAGGTATAATAATAATCATGTATTTGGTATTTTATCATGGATTGCTTGTTTAAAATGTCGAGTAGATAAACCAAAGATTCAACACATAACAACGCACAACACCAAAGAATTCAACACATAACAACACACAACACCAAAGAATTCAACATATCAACGCACAGCCTAAAATACTTGGCCTAGGAAAGGAAGGTGAAATTTGGACAAGGTTTCCTTTTATGACGTAGGCGAGGATTTTTTTAAATCCACCCATCCCTATGGGGATGAAATGGAAGTCCAAAGTTAGTATTAAGAAACCTACTGTCACGCGGGCGAAGCTGCTAGCAGAACCTACTTGTAGTTCGCAATAGGATTAGATATGTAAACAAACCTTTTTTACAATCCTTTCAACCGATTTTATCTAGAAAACAGTATCTACTACTGACTACCTTTATATCTTTAGGTAATGATATATATAAAAATTTACCTGTAAAAATGAGATATTGATTTTGAAAAAAAAAATTGTATGTACAATAGTTCGATTTGTATCTCAGGAACTATTGATTCGAATTGAAAAATCTTTTAGTTTTGGATAGCCTATTTATCGAGGAAGGCTACAAGATAAATAACATCACGCTGCAACGAATAGTAAACAAATACGCCAGTGAAACCGAGGGTGACAGCAAGTAATACAAATCGTCGTGGTAGAGCGAGAATTCATTAAGTGACATTTTTGGCCAAAATTAGTTAGTGATGCCAAAACATCTTTAAGTACGTTATCTAACCTATGAACGAGTTCATAGAGGCATTTTTTCATTTATGTTATCTGCCCTTGTCCCGTTTTATTTGTTGTGTATTTTTTAAAATTGATACTTAAACGTAACACTAAGAGGTGTACGAAACGCTTAGTCGAAACGTTTCATGCTGCGCTAATATTTGCCTGGAAGTTGAGATCGTTTATTACGAACTCACTATTACAGTGAGTTGCGAGTAGAGCAAAACTAGATAAACACTAACACTGTACAGAACTCGTCGTCTTGTTAGTGTTACTAACAACTAATCTGAGCTGATGCCACTCAGAACCTGCCATCAGAAGGTAAACAGTTAATCACATCGGGATTATGTAACCAATGTGTTTAGGTACTATTACTGATACATCGCAAACTATAATAGTTTACGTAAGAGCTGTGTTCAAAGTTAGGTTTGCATATGAAGTTTGTTCTAACCTCCCTGTTAAACATTAATTAAAAGTTCCGAGGTGTATTTTAATGGTTAAATCTGCTGCTAGAGATCTGTGAATAGAGTAAAGCCTATTGTCCACAGATGCGTAGCTTCATAGACGAATATTTGTCAATATACGCTTGGTGTACGCCTGCGTGGAGCTTACATAGAAAAGTCTCAAAACACGACGTTGCAGCTTCGTCGACATTTTCATAGTTTTATATGTAAGTTTCACGCCAGCGTACACTAAGCGTATAATGACGAATAAGTACGCGTTTATGAAGCTACGGGTCCGTGGACTGTAGGCCTATAACTACAAAGTAGTGCTTACTTTTGGTTGTTGCTTTTTTCTGGCTTCACTCCGCAGCAGTGAGCACCGCAACGCGTTTCTCTCGGCCACGCGGCGCACCGCGGCCTCCTCTGTCTTGGGCCTCACCCCCGCGTCCCAGGCCCTGAGTAAAATAACACACAACACTCCTTAATAATGCATCCACCAAAAAATAACAATTAGACAAGCAACGAACTGCAATAGAAAGCGCTAGGTCAGCAGTGTCAAAACAAGAATAATAAATAGGAGGAAACATAAAGAAGGCTGAAGATAATAGCAAAATAAATGAAGCCTTCATACCTCAGCGTTTCAGAAGTGACTAACTGTGGTTCTATGGCGGGCGGAGGCGGCCTGCCGCTGTTGAACAGCTGCTGGACCGCCGAGTTGGCTTTCGGTGCGTTGATCGTGAGAATGAGAGGGGTCTCCAGTCTATTAAAGATATTAAGCATTAGATTCATGAGATAGAGAAGCTTACGAACATGTGAATCCCGTGTAGGGTGCTCGATGAGACCAACTTCATGTATGCGACTCTTATCACGCGGACCTTGTCTTCATTCTCATGCTTAATCTAATGTATAAGGGGCCATTCATTTCCTACTTAAGACGATTTAGGGGGGAGGGGGCTGATCAAGTTTTATTTTTTCTGGGGGTGGGAGGGAGTCTTGTCTTAAGCAGCTATTACACCACTCGATATTCCGCACAAGTTACAGACTTTAAGACAAGTTTACTCTCGAGTAAGACAGCCTGAGCCTTATTACACTACGATACGTCGACAAAACCGGTCGTTTTATCGAGTGGTGTAATAGATCCTTTACGTAAGATCACAAAAATACGCAAAGTTAAGATTTACGAATACAACGGAGGTTCACGAAGTACTTGGGGTACAAGTTCAAATCCCTTTATTATATGAGTTGATATGAACGATGCACTCGATTCCACTTGCTGCCTCTTGTAACTCGCAGGAATAGAATAAATATCCGATATTCGTTTTTTAATCAAAATGGCACGCTCTGTGATAGATTGTGCTGAACTATTGTCGAAGCTATTTCAACGTCCCCTCCCGGGCATGGTCGAATTAGGAATCTTCTTCACGGTCCTCATTCACGCACGATCTACCGTAGTACTACATTTTTCTGTGGTAGTAACTCTTTATTCGTATAGTCAAAGAATATACCTCAATTGATTTCTTTACAAGGAGGTTGGCATCCATAAATATTGTAATATCCAAAACAAAAGCAATGTTTTTTAACTGCATTACATTATTTTCATTTATGTTATCTGCCTGCCAAACTTTGTAAGTATAATTAGGTACTTCTTTAACTGACACTTACTCTTATAATATATGTGGAGGCTTGTAAATGGCTCATCATGAACTACTAAAATGTTATATTCTGTATTGTTAGCCACAATAACAAAATAAAATATACAAAATAAAATTTGAAAAAAAAGGCACGGGTAACCACGCAGATGTTGATGTACGCTCGAATGCGTACAGGTAAACTACGAATATTTCTATAGCAATTTCATTGCGCCTGTGGCCCAATTGCAAACTAGACGTTATTTGTTTGCTTATTCTTATATTAATCAGGGGGAGAGATCGCCCTATTCTTACTTTTTTTTAAATTTGGGTTTAGTTTGGGTTTAAAAACTAAACTAGTAAAAAATATCAAAATGAAGTACCACTTATACATTTCTGGCGATCCTAATGATTAAGACGTTCGAATTAGACGTTGAAATAAAATTAAAACCAGTTTACAATAATAAGTCTTCAGAGAAAAACATTAAACACAAAAACAAAGTCAAATAAATAATTTATGTTCTTCATAGAAGTGGGTACTTGGCTGTAACTTCTTAGGTATAATAAATCTGATTTTTGTTCAAGTTCCAAGAAGAAGAAAAAAGTAAGTCATTTACTGACTGCCATTTAATTTGAAATGTTTGTATTACTTAGTAGGTAAGTACTGTTAAGTATTTTGGAAAATAATTTCTTGTGCTCAAAGCTGATATAAGCTATTGTAAACGTAACTAACGTCAAAATAAAACACACATAACAAAAACTGCTAAAATTATTATTAGAGGTTATTTCCCAGATATTTGTACAAAATAGTGTTTTTTGCAAATTGAAGATACATCCTTCCTACGTTTGTCCCATGTTATCTTTTTAGGGTTCTTTACCTCAAAAAGAAAGAACGGAACCCTTATAGGGTCACTTTGTTGTCTGTCTGTTAAGACCTAAAGGGTCTATAGGGGTGGATACGAACAATGAGATATTTATACATTTTCACATTTTCTATCTTACTTTCTGCCAATTAACAAATTTATTCATAATTATTATCCGAATGATGAAATTTACTTAACCATCAAAAAGGTAAATAGAACAAATTTTTGTACGCTTATTTCTTCAGAAATGTAGAAAGGAGAATGAAATTTTTGCCATACATTGCTGGCATATATTTTTTTGTTTTCGCCATAAGTGAAACCTAGGCCATATCTTAAAGGACTGTATGAGAAATCAATAGCAAAAAGAATTATGTCTACCAACCGTAACCAAATGAAGTTAGAGACTATTTAGTAGATTGCTACAGTTTTGTTTAAAAGGCGTTATTTTTGTTAGTTAAAAATGCTCTGTCTGATATCATAAGTTGCCCATTGTTAAATATAGTTTTGGTTTCGGTTTTTATTGTGTGTTCACATTGAATAGTATCAATCCTTATCGCAACACTAACGCACATCTTTTAGATTCATGTATCACTTATATTTTTTAATAGTTCTAGTGATGAAAAACTGCGACTGTGAATAAAAATATAATTTCATTTCATTCATCATTCATCACATTTCCATTTCAATAAAGTATAAAGAAAATAGGTAACGCCTGACAAAAATATACTAGCTATGTAGATGTCTATAGATATCTTCATTCGGTTACTGTTTAAAGATCTGGTTTTTTTGCTATTGTTTCCGCGTATAACCTAGGTTTCATTTCTGACAAAAAGAAAAAAGTGCCAATAGTTTGCATTGGCTTTCGGGAACCAGTCACGTTATCGAATTTTTTTGGTCGAATTTCATTTTACCGAAAGCCACTGGACGACATCTATAATTATACTTATTAATTGACAAAAGAAACTTAAATATTTACTAAGTATTTATACTGAACCTATGTACATAAAAACTAAACTAAGAATATATACTAGACCTAACTATGTACAAATATAATACAAACCACCAAATACACTCAGGCGTCGAAGTAATATTGTAAGTAGTATTAATTGACATATATTTACATCATCGAAGTATCATGTGTTTTAATCCCGTCTTAGCCTGCGTGGTTATTTTTATAACAACCTAGTAATAGGAGCCTTACTTTTAACCCGCAGACAGAGATAAGAGGCCTATTACCACCGCTGTCAATAACTATCGATATAAAATGTGTGCCAAATGAAGATTCTCACTGTGAATTTTCTGCTATATGATGGTACAGCTTTATATAATGAATGTTCGGAAATACTTCGAACAGATGTTATTTTAGCTAAGTGTAAAGTCGGTAAAAAGTTTGTCGACCAAAAGAAACGTACGACTAACAAAAAAAATCGAATTAATGATAAACCGACTGATAAGTGGCAGACGTGACTTCGATGAAGTAAAAAATAGTTGAAAGGTCCTTTTTAGTTGTAGGCCCTGCCGGAGTCTGTTTCCTGAGAGATATAACCCAGGGGCATCTAAGTCAAACGTGAATAGGTTACTTTTAGGCAAGCGTGCTCCATAGTCAGCCACATCATCGCTTACCATTAGGTGTGATAGTAATCAAACGCAAGCCGGAAAAGAAAAGGTGAATTGAAATTCGGGACAAAATTATTTCGATCCCAGAAGTTGATCCCAGAAATAAGAAATGTATAGATCCTTTTACTCGTTACTGTATAATTTATTCCCACTTAGATTAACTTGTCACCTCAATTTCAAATTAGCTTTCTGAAGTACAGTTGCATATTTGAGTGTAGCGATTCAAATTGAATTTGTACCTAATGATTTTCCTGTTAGTAACTAACAGCAAATAATTGGAGCTACTTGACTGTGCGGCGGCCAGCAAATTGCTGCCGGTTCCAGCAAAATTACAGTGTCAGGCAAATTATATACAACACGTTTAGCGTTAATTTAGGTACCGGCAATCACCAACTAGATTGGTTGTCAATTGATAGTATGAGTATTAACTGAGAATTTAGTTTGAGTTTCAATTTTGTGAAAACATGAATTAAATATTTAATAACCTATGACTTACAGATTATTAAGCCGTACTTTTCTTACATATTGACCATATTTGTGCATATTTAGGTAAAACTATTACTAGAATATCAGCTTTTAAATAAAAAAGCCGCGCCGTTCAAGGCGATTCATCTGTTTAGAAGCTACGTTGCTACATACAGGCACACACAGCGATTAAATAACACCACAACTGTAGTTAATCAAATAGTGTTGGCATTGTGATATTTTTTGCTGCTCGGAAAAGTGAATGTGCTTGTATCAATTTTTGCCTTAATTATGGTATTTTTTACATCGCGCATTTGGTAGAAAAAGGCAACATTTACCAAAGAAATTAAAAATGACCTATGTAAGACGCCAAACTGGTATAAAAATGTTTTTAACTAAATATTGTGGGTAGTTTGTGAGAAAGGAAAACTTTAGAACAATAAAATGCAGAGCAAGATCATTCTGAATGCAAAAAGAATTTTAAAATTGTTTGCCTGTACAGTTGCAATAATTGGAATGATGCCTTTAAAAGCAAGATAATAAACTTAATGTATAAATTCTAGACACCAAATCATTCAAACTTTGTAGATTTTGAAGTAATTCTGAAGAGTTGCCAAGTAAATATAAAGAAAACCTTTTTGATTATACTTTGCTGACACATAAATGCAAATGAACATTGCATTGCATTGGTCAGAATCTGGTGTATTTATCACTGCCCGCCGTAGGCATTCAAATGGCGCCAATCGAATTAATTTATTAAACTCACAAAGGGATGAAATAATTGTGGCGAGTTACTCTGCTAAATGCATAACAAGCTGCGCCAGCATGATAATTCAAACTACAAAATTTATATTACGGTGGCGATATTAGAGGAGGCCTGGATGGTAAAGCAGTTACTAAAGCGTCATGGCGACTTATTGGATTATAAAGATTAGGTTCTAAAGTGATAAAAAGTCTATGACAATATGAGATCGTGTAAGAATTTTCAAAAATGTAAAAAAAAAAAAACAGTCACATTGAAATTACTCGACCGCGTCAGACATTCACAGTGTTTATGCGCTCTGTCTTTCTGATAACCGATAGGTATTAATTTGACAATGGGTATAATTTAGATGGTCACCAAAAATATTTTTAAGACTCTAAGCCTAGGCACCAAATAAAATAAACAACTCCAAAAAAAAATCAATTGACCTTATTAAAAGGGCCCTAAAGCATATAATATTATGATCCAAAATAAATGAAATAACATCAGAAAAATCGCAAGTCTTGCACAAATATTATTTTTGGGTCCTAAAATGGATTAACGGTCGCCAAATTCTGTCTAACTCAAATATTAATATTACTACCAAAAATCTTACTCCAAAATAGTTTGACGTCACCCAAAATACATTATTTGATCCCAGACTACTTTAATGTAAGACTAAAATTACAATTGCTTCCCTTTATTTCTTAACCCCGCACTCCGCACCCCGCACCCTGCAGAACCGCCACCGGTGCGTGAGCTACAGGCCAATATTTAGTTAACATCATACAACAATAAGGGTGGACGTATGCTGAGAGGCAGGCGACGCAGGCCGCGCAGCGCAGACCGCACAGCGCAGAGCAGGGCACTTGCTGTGCACATCTGAGCCACACGTGCCTGCGCTGCAGCATACGTAGCTGAATGATGTTCCATGCTTTACAAAATCTGCTCTGCTCTGCGCTTCGCGGCCTTCGCCTGCCTTTCAGCATACGCCTAGCCTAGACAAGTGACCTTTGTTTGGGAACCCCTATATATTTAGTGAATTTCATAGAACAATAAATAAGCGACATTTGTTTGAGAACCCCAGTATATTAATTGGTATTTGAGAAATATTCTAGCGATCGTTAGCTTATTTAGCCTAGCAAAAATTACCCAATTAGAACTCATGGTATAACATAATTGGTAACATCTAAGTAGTGACAATATACAATATTTAGTCTAAAGTGTATTTTAAAGGCAGTCAATAACACAAAAAATGGATTTATTTCATAATATTTTAGGAAACGTAATTTGGTGACCATTTATCCATTTTGGTAACCGTTTAGAATTTTTTTGGTAGTAAAATAGGTACTTTTTTGGGCGGTGTTTAAACACAAGCCTTTGACAATCAACTAGTGGGGGTGGCCGTAAAAAGGGGTAAAAGATACACGCTTGAATAAAAAAAAAATATTCAAGCGTGTCAGATATTCAGAGTGAATATTAAGTGAACTCAAAAAGTTTTCTATTTAAATGACTGACGATTTGGACGTGACCAACAGTTGACTGATTTTTGAAAATGCAATGTGAAAAAATGTGACCTTGAGATATTCGAGCGCGTCACAATTTTATACAGAGGGTTCAACTTGATTTTTGTCGACCTAAATGATATTCTGATAATTTCATGGCGGGGTATTGGTAGTCTGGTAGTTTGAATAAAAAAAGTAAGTAAAGCAAAACATTATTAATAAAATAACCATTTCGAAAATGTAAAAAATGGTACATTATAGTATAGTCATTAAAGATTAGTATAAATAGAAGTTGTGAAAAAATTTAACAGTTTGCTATCAAAGTTTAACTAAATTCAATTATTTTGGTCGGCAGAGACCGACCCATATTTCCATGGTAGGACGGTGCGAGAGAGTGAGGGTACACTGTTCTCAGCATCTGTAACTTTCATCCTTTATCGATGGTTTTGACTACATCACCCCATGAAAAGCGTCAGATTATAGGTTTTTCGTAATTCTGATAGGATTTCCTTCAAAATAAAAACAATATAATATAATATAATATAATGATATAAACCGTTTTCTTTTCTCTGAGGGTCTCAGAGCGGGAGCAAGGAAAAACCACAGGGAAAAACCCGAGTAGAAAACACCTTTTCAAAAACAATAATAATATAATATTCCACAAATATCACACAACGCCGTCTAGTCCCAAGCTAAGCAGAGCTTGTGTTATGGGTACCAGACAGTTGATAAACATACTTATAAATTTCTAAATACATACATGTTATAGATAAATAACACCCAGATCAAATCAGTTGCGCTCGAGTATTTCAAGTTTATGTTTTTTTTACAACTTCGTGACACGCTCGTATCTTTATGCCACACTCAAATGGTCAGATTATTGAAATATACACTTTGCTGCATGTATTTAACTTACCTTGTCTTAATCTGACGCGGTCGGGTTTTTCTGAGGATCGATTTTTTTTTTTACTAATCTGATGGGCTGCCCTCAACGCACCCCACTATATTAGGAGTTCTAATGTGGTAGGGGTACATTTCAGGGTGCAAGGTTTCTCCCCATGTGATTTTCTGACGCGCTCGAATAACGCAAAAAATCACGAGTACTTCACAAGAATATTGCAGCTTTTGTACTGATTTTGAACTTTCCATTCAAAAATAAAAAAAATCAAAATATTTTTATTTTACATAGGCCTACATGGGCACTTATAAAACGTCAGAAGCTAGTGCACGTACATTAATGTCGATTCGAGAGGTAGCGATCAATACAGGTTAAATTCGGCTAACGAGATTGAACGCTTCCAAATATCCGACGCATTTATCGTATTAAGCAATCAACGAACGCTTTGTGCGACTGAAATTCCTGTACCTGTGACTTGTACTTGTGGTGTTATACTCTTTTTGTGTTGGGATCTCGCTGTCTGCAGCTTGGTGCTGTACTGGCTCTGGTTCTTTCTTCGGAACCTCTTCTTCTGAATCTTTGGGTCGCTCCAAGAACCGTACCGACCTGGGTGTGATAGAGCCATCTTCATCGCTGGCGGTAGTTGTTGATCGTTGGTCGTCATTCTGTCACATAAATAAAAGTGGTTATCACTAATGTCATTTACGATTTAAGTCGTATGACTTATTTAGAGTTTTAGAGTCCTACTTTCTCAGAACCTAAAACTGGAACGGTACTTTGGGATACATGTATATTATAAAAAAATAAAATTAATCGCCGAACGTTATGTTGCTAAGCGCAAATCTCGACAACGGCTGGATCGCTTTCGCTAATTCTTTTTTGTTGTATTTGTTATTGTTAGGTTGGGTAGAGTATGGTAGAGTAGGGTAGAATATGGTAGAGCAGGGGATAGTAAGGTATAGTAGGGTAGAGTAGGGTAAAGTAGGGTAGAGTAGGGTAGAGTAGAGTAGAGGAGAGAAGAGTAAGGTAAAGCGGGAGAGCAGCCGCGAGCAAAAGCTAGTTTTTCATAAAACACTTTCAGAAACAATTAAAACAAATAAATTCGGCCTATTCAACTTTGCTAGCATTTAATTTCATTATTTGACGGCAGGTAGGTAATTTAGGCTACCAGGAAGTTTGATAATTACTTTTGCGTGCCTAGCTGAAATTGTTTCCGTTAAATGAAGCTGAACAAACATTTATATACGTATACGCTTGTTCTTTATAGCATAAGTATACGCTTGTTGTTTATTGCATAATATAGATTAATAAATGTTTGTACCTGTTCGTTCATATCCTTGTCGGTGTCCAATGATTTCCACAGCCGGCCCCCTTTTAATATGCCACCCCGACGTTGCGGCAATGGTGAGCTCTCGGAAGACAGTCTGCCATCGGTATCCGCTGTGTCGCTGTCTTCGCCTGTTACAGAGAAAATTATCATTTTCCCGCAGCCTTAACGCTCTGCTATAACAAACTTTAGGGCCCTACTATGTCTCTTTTCAAAAATTTTCTTTTCAGACTAGTTTACGTAAAGAATTCTTTTGACCCATTTTAAGTTTGTTGTCTTATAGTTATTTCCTACATTTAAGTATTTAGGACTATTCTGCAAGCCGTGTACACATTACCTATTAAAATATTATTAATACCTTTGTTATTAGTATTCAATTTTATTCAATTATGTATATTTAAGCAATAAATATAAAACAAAGTTGCTGTGTGTACACTCATACTTCTTCAAAGCATGCATGATTATGATGCGGTTTTCACTAATATACAGAGCCAATTCACGAGGAAAGTTCAGCTTCAGAAATATAATTTGCAATTGTGAGTTAGCGGTTAAACAGACAGACGTGGAAAGGGACTTTGTTTTAAAGAAATAAATAAAGAAAGAAAGAAGGATGACTCGCACAAAATCAACAACAAAAAAACGTAAACATTTTTTTTTTGTTTTAAGCATCGCCGTGTCCTCGTGGCGGCGATCGGCGGCAGCGATCTCTCTCGCCGGGCCTTGGTTCAGGCCATGGTCCGGAGAGTCCGGACTTCTTCTGCGAAGCAGTAATGCTAGCAAAGGAGGAGGCCGACCGCATCAGGCAACGGCGCACACGCAGCCGCCGCCGCCATGATTCCGATTCCGATTTCCGGTCACCGTAGGCGCGGGCTCGCCAACGGGGCAATGGGAAGCTCGCTGTCCGTCCGTCCGGTAACAGTCCGGTCTGAGCTCAAGTCGTTTACGGTGCGCACTGTTCCCGCGCGCCTCAAGGAGTTGTCAGCAAACTGTAGCGGCTTAACAGGACCGAAGCCTACTGGGGCCAAAGGTTATGTGAAAATGAAACCCGGGGCCCTGGGACGAAGGCAAAGCAGGGTAGGTTTTTAGTCCGTAAGAGTCTGACACTATCTCCCGCCCCAAATCATAAAAAAAAGAAAGACGAAAGATTGATCGATGAAATAATTAAGTGGTTAGCCAGAAATAACTTACTCTGGCTAAAGACCTTTAATGTAAGTTAAAGGATCAATCTAATCTGGTATTAAGAGCGACCAACCCGAGGTACATTTTGACTCAACCGCTCTTACGTGATAATGATGTTATTACACATCTTTCTCCAGATATTTTGGATACACAGATATTTAGTGGAAATTATATGTTATTACTTCTGTTTATATAATATCCACAAAATATCTATCAAGTCTATGATTTCTATATACTTCTATAGGAGACCTCTAAAAATTGTTATTTTACGTGAACTTTGGCCCTTCATAATGCTCATATCTCCTCCCTGCCCTTGTCCCATATTACTTGGGGTCGGCGCAACACGTTTTTTTCATAATGCTCATATATTAAAAATTTAAAAAAGTACATCTACCGAAGCCTTGCACATTTAATCGAGATTTTATGACAATTTTTCTCTAAAACTTTTAAGATCTTTAAAAAAACACTTATTTCCTGGAACAAGTTTTGTGAAATATTCGAGTAAATCACAGAATTACCGAATGCTAAAACAAAGTTTTCAGGCGTTATCTCTCTTTTTCGCGTTGCCTTTTCATCAAGCATCGTGTTGGATTGCGTTAGATGAAGTAACAAGCTTTTAAACCATGCTCGACATTGACGATAGCCGAGTGGAGAAGGGCCCTCGGCTCTAAGGGATATTGTGGATAGTGTGAATTTCAGTGTAGTTTTAATTGGGCATACTTAAGAGCCGGTTCTAGTCACTGTTTTTTTTTGTATGAACTTCGCTCGGGATTATGTCGTCTTCGCGGCCCCAAAACAGCGGTTTTATTTCTATATAAAAAAAAAACAACGACTATTCAAGATTTTTGTTCTTGCGAAGCGCTTTTAAATAACGAGCTTTATTTTTTTTTTGTAACTTTCAAATAGTTCCGTAACGTAATCTCGTAGATAAATACGTTTGAAATCGTAAATTAGGGTCAGATTCGCGATTTTTTTTCCGAGCCAACTAATTTATATAGCCCTTGGCCATATAGTCAATTTAAAAAAAAAAAATTTTTCATGGTGTTCTGCGTTCTTTTATATTTGTGCGTTTCCATAGGTTTAAAAAAGGTCAAAATGAGTAGAACCGGGCCTTAATGAATTAACGTAATAATGCTGAGTTAGGTCTACTGTCCACGGATGCGTATTCGTCATTACATCTTGGTGTGCGCCTGCGTGAAGTTTACATACACTATGAAACTGTGTCCACGAACCAGCTGACGACACGAGTACACAACGTCACCGTAGGCTGTAGTGAGCTCAATATTAATTTGTTAATTGATTAATTACTTTCATCTTTGAAAACCAATTTAGGGCGCCTTCAAATTAGCCGCACAATGCCGTGCGACGGAATAATTAAGCATCGCGGTTGCAGCGCTGCCGTCGCGCTGCTTAGCTATTCCATATAAATAAAAAGGTGCAACTGCTGCGCTACAATCATGCTGAGTAGTGATGTGCCTGATGGCAATATTCCCACTGCCGGCAATATTGCCAAAGTTGCCACTGCCGGTAAAATACCAGTAATCATCTTTCATCGATAATCATGGGAAACTGTGCAAGAAGAAGCTTAAAACACCTTAACGAGTATGAAGCGATGGCTGGACTACAATCTACTACTTCTAAACATAGATAAAACTAATTACCTATGCTTTCACAAAAGCCAGTCATCAGCTACTAAATGCCCTATTAGCATTAATATACATTTAGCAACATGCAACCCTGGATGTGATTTATTATCTAGGGGTATTAAAAATACCTTACATCAGGTTTACGCGGCATTGTGTGAGTCGGTTCTCTGCTACTGTCAGTATAACAGTATAACAGTGTTTAGATCATAGTAAAGATTCCAAGCTCACCCGCTTGGAATCTTTACTATGATCTAAATCGAACGAGCTCAACGTCCTGTATTGAAAGTTGCGGCAACATTGGCAATATTGCCTGTAAAATACCGGGAAAAAAAAAACGAAACGATAATGGTTGAAAAGTTTTAGGTGAAAAGAAATATGGTCAAACGTTTTTCGAACTTGTGATAGGTAACCAGTATTTTATTCAAAAATTTTATTCGCAAGATTGGTGTCAGATTTCTTAGGTTCTGACTATCCGTAACGACTTTCAAAGATCTACAAATGACAACTATCTTCTTTCGGGGTCTTTATATCTATACCGAGATATCTATGGGTATGTTAGGGCCAGTAGCGTAACTATAGGGTGGCAAGGCTGGCTAAATGCCACGGGCCCCTGACCTGGTGGGGAACCCGGTCCAAGAGGCTTTGAGTTTAGAAGTAAATATACAAATTCAAGTAAACCACATCATATATACTTGTACGCTACTACCGATTTATTAATAATTAAGAGTATTTTAGATAGATAGATATATTCTTTATTATACTGTACCAGACACCTACAGACAGCATGAACGAGCGCGCGCGGAGCGCGCTCATAGATCACTAAGGCGCGCGCGCCGGCGCGTATATATATGTATATGTAGTTACAAATCAACGTACCGAGTAAACCGAAGAGGCGACAGCAGCGACACATTTTGATAGGACGGCGAATCCGCGCACTAGCTCGTTTGCGATTGGTCCGCTATTATTTTAGGGGTTTTGTATGAATTCAAAATTGTATATATAGGCTAAGCAAATCTCCAAATAAACATTGTGTTTCGAGCTCCCACTCGTGTTTTAATTAATTACCTACCTACGGTAAAATACAACAAAAGTAAAATTACAATGGGATATTTTATGTAGGTACTTCAGTGATTAATTCAAATGAAATTACATAGTTGACGATTTGCCTGGGGCTCCATTCAATGATTTTGGCACGGGCCTCAAATGGTATAGTTACGCCACTGGTTAGGGTCAAAACTGCGTTAAACGCACTGGGAATCATCGCGGGCAGCCGCGCCCGGTGCCCTTTTTGCTACGTAAAAATACATTAAAGTTCTCCATCGACACGACTACATGCACACCGTTATAGTTGAACTAGCGACACTGAGCAGGTAATAATCCGGTTTCCGCTAAAAGGAGCCGAGCACACGATACACGTGCATAGTCACGCGGCGGGTAACCGCTAACTCGCATAAAAATAAAAGAAAACCAAATTACCTAAAAGATTAAAAAGACCTTTGCGAGGCCAAATGGCAAATCTCAGCATATGCTGCGATATTTTAACAAAAAAAGCAAAATAACACAGCGCTGATATTCTGTTAGGGCCTGGTGATGCCGCCCCATACATACTCACGGAACACAGAGATAGTCACCCATCTATAGACGGACCTCAGCAAGCGTTAGCAACTTAGAAAATCGACCTGTGTGGCTTTTATTTTTATTACTTTAGCCACGACCTGCTGATAAATGTTCGACCAGAGCAACATCGTAATTAGCATGCTACAATCCCTCGCTAATTGCACTACAAATTCCCTTGTTTGCCAATTAAATAAAACTTTCAACCTTCTTAATTGGTAGAAGTATCAGGAGCAAATCATTTGTGTAGAGGACGAGGCAGACTACCCTTTTCTCAACCAGGGTAATGAGTTAACAGTGGGTAGAGTCGAGCTATAAAAGATGATAATGTTTTTGGAGGTTGTAAGGTTATCAAAAAATCTTATTACGTAAAATGAAGATACCCGATGGAATGATGCCACGTACCATCAGAGAAGACTTAGTTACTGTTGTCAAAGATTGTTCGTTGCGCTGATGGGAATCATACGGATATACTTTTTACCAATGAAAAAATTAAAAAAAAAGAAAAATTATGTGCATGTATGCTCGTAGTCCCAAAGAAGCCTCTCCACTGGTCGGCCATGTTTTTTGTTGTCATCATGCGGTCCCAGCGAGGACGGTAAGCGGAAACAAGGCGGCCAGTTCCTCAGGTATCAGGACGTACAGAAAATACATATGAAGAAATGCAATATTGACCCCTCTCACTGGGAGGAAACGTCTCCATCTAAGTCTATCAAGGATAGACTTGGTTGGAGACGTTTAATTAAACTAAATGACTGAAGACCAACGTAAGACAGATCTCGACGTCAAGTATCATAAAAGTAAGCCGCCCTCCAACATCCAATACCTATACAACAATGATATATTAACGTGTCCACACTGCGCACGCACCTTTGCTGCACAGATAGGCTATATTAGCACATGATCACAACCCGTAGTTGTGAAACCAGAATCAGAAACTAGTAACCGTAGCCGAAATCGGCTAGATTAGGTCATAGCATATACAAAGTGTAACGCTAAATGTATAATAAGCAAAAGCTGAAAATAATTTGCTAAGAATAACGAGCAGAATCAACTAAACCACTTTTTAAAATAGGTTAAAAAAAAAATTGGTCAAATTTTTTCAAAAATGTGGCTCTATTTATTTATTAATAAGTCAAGCTATCACGTGCGCAAACCTGCCAAAATAGGTAAACGAACTCAAAAGGTTGTCGTCCAATTTAAATTTTCTCATACGCGGGATAATAATAATTCTTATTTCAATGAGCATACGAATCTAGCATTTGGTAGCATGAATAAGACAATAAGAAGTAAACAAATGCTATATATAAAACAATGCTATCTATCTTTTTTTACCTTATACGTAACTAACCTATGAGCCAATACATTGTATATAACATTGAGCCAATTACAGGTTCTCATGGATAGAAACCGAAAAGTAGTAGAAAACTTAGGATCACTAACAAGCAAGATAAAAAAGAAGAAGAAGAAGAATATAATAAAATAACACTTAGTACAATCAGCACTATGCACTTTTGAAAAAGTCCGCATTCAGCCGAGTGCGTGCAGAATATGTTTTAGTGGTAAATGGGTCAAATGAAAACTCTTTATAAAGAACATTAAAGTCTTTACTCGCTCGCACCATGTAAGAGTTTCGCCTGTAGTTAGAAGAGGAAGAAGGAATGGAGATAGGTGGATTAAATCTAACCGATCTCTGGGGGACATTAAGGCGTAGTTTATGTAGGAGATCAGGACAGTCAATCTCAATCGATATAATTTTTAGCAGGAAAGTGCAATCTGCCAGTCGACGTCGATTTATAAGTGGTTGTAAATGAAATTTCTTGCAAAGATTTATGTATTTATCAGAATGGTATGGTATATGCAGTCGAAAACGAAGAAAACGAATAAATCTTTTTTGCACATTCTCAATACAATAAATGTATTTGCCATAACCAGGGTTCCAAAGTGACGCATATTCAAGATTTCATTTTTGTAGAGATAAACAAGCAGCTCCATCGAGACTTGGCTAGTTTTTTTTTACAGAATGTTTTTGGTGGGATTTGACTTCTTTTTGTAGAAACGTGGGCGGGATATTGATTTATTTTATTAGATTTTCTTATTTGACACAATTTTTCTCTTTTTACGAGTAGTGTTTTCTAATCAGGATCACCGGGTACTCCAGATCTTCGATTATCCTAGTTTTTATAGTTTTCCCTTTAAGTGGCTATTGAACCCTAACTCTGTACCAAACAGCTCTCTGAGTTTATGGGAAGTACTAGTTCTATTCTAATGATCGTGAGTGAGTGTCATAAATGCGAAACTTTGCTTTCGCTTAACTTCGTAACTAAATGACCTACAGACTTGAAATTTTGGTTTTTAAGTATATGATTATAGTTTACTTGATGACGAAAATTTCTGCGTTCTGGTCTTATCCAGAGGTTCTCAAATGGGGGTCTGAAAATGCGGCGAAATGGTTCCAGTAAAGGATGGTATGGCAGTGTTTGCTTCGCGCTCGACTTGGTGGGGCACTACCGTGCCCCCCGATAACAATAATTAGGTAATGTCAGCGCACCACAGTGGCCGGTGCTTTAAGTACATAATTTCGACTGGTAGAAAATGCCTAAGGCATTAAGCCCGTCTTTGTACAGTGTATAAAGTTTTTAAAATAAATAAATAAATAATTATCGACTCCTCCCGACATAGCGTCGTCGCAGACGCAAGAAATGATCAGAATTGCCAGTAAAACTAAAACAGCACATAAAACCATAAAACTTTTGCATTTTTTTTAAAGACCTTTTTTTCTCGGAATTAGGTCAATTGAGTTAAAAATCATTTGGGATGTGTGAGGCTTTGCATGATTAAAGTTACACGTTGTATATATACTATGACCTTATAAGGTTTGCAAATTTATTAATTAATTTTAGAATTTCTTCTGACAAACCAAAAAAAAAATGATTTAATCAAGGTTAAATTCACATTAAAGATAGTATGTCATAGGTAAAATAAAAAAAATCAGATAGAAGAATTTATTGATGAGATTGGTAGTCAATAGAGAATACATATAATCCTGAAATTTTGGCCACATTAGTCCGTCATAATAAAGAGGGCTCTGTACGCCAGTTTGCAAATGCAAGTAAAGAATACATGAAGATACAGCTAGAACGCATTGCCTTCTTCACCTGAACGCAGCTATTGCTTTAGCACAAATGATGGCTTGAAGAAGCAATCGCGTACATACCGATTTCGATATTTCATGGATGGCTGATTTAGATATGAATATATGTCACGGTTCCCTAAGGAACAACTGAAGCGAGAATTTAGTTTAGTAATATTACCTTCTAGTTTTAGCCTTACTGGGGAGCTTGTTAGTAACTACCATACTATGTATGGTTAGTGATATATATTCCCCTAACCTGATAATTTTTCTTACAAGAACACAAAATATTTTCTACTTGCAAGAAAAATTATGGATGTTGTCTAGCGTTTCTATTGAAATCATAAATTTGTTTAAGACTATTACAGTAAGGACCCCTGAAAATTAAATCTCTATTTTGCTTGAAGTTTGACCCCGGACGTGGCGCATATATACTTTTTTTTTCCAAAATGTTTGTGATCTCGATCGATAAATTATGTTAGTATTTTTTTATTATAAAACGGCTCGCGTTTAACCATTATCTCACCTGATGGTAAGCGATAATATAGCCGACGATGGAACATGCTTGCCTTGAAGTAACTTACTTACTCTTGACTTAAAGACCCCTAAGTTGTAGCTATCAGAAAACACAGACTCCGACAGGGGATTACATTCCTTAACTGTATGCTCAGTAAATGTATTCCCAAAACGCTTTGTACTTGTACGTATCGCTGTTCGTCTGGTGGTCCGATGATGGAACGGACTTGGCGGAATTATATTGTGCAATTCCAGTGCACATTCCCCAAAATATAAACGATAGAAAACCGACAGGATAGCAACTCGGCGTCGATACAACTTGGAGTTTCGAGTCAACTAGTGCATCATTACAGCTGATCTTCTTAGCTCGATTTTCAATCGACTCTGGTGCATAAAGCTGGTATTTGGCAGACCTATCCCAAAGATGAGAGCAAGTACTCCATACACGATCGAATTTGCGCTTTATACAGTTGAACAGCTATTCCGTGAAGTACCGTCTCACCATTGCTAAGATCCTCAATTTTTTTGCAGCCAGGTGGGCCTTTCCCTCCATGTATGAAATTGAGGGTAGACGACAACGATACTCCAATAAGTTCAGGGTGGTCGGTTATTGGCACGATTACACCTCGAAAAGATGGAGCAGGATAGGATTGACTCCGTTTGACGGAAAACAGACTCACCTGGGTTTTAGTAGCATTGAACTTGACCAGATTGGCTTCGCCTCAATCGGAGATCGCCTTTAAGGACGAGTTATGGGTAGGTAAGGTATGGGCCAGCGACCCATCGGGTTTCAGCAGTGGCGGAAGTGAGGCACAGCAGTAGTTCGTTTCAACCGACTTAGCCAGGAACCAATAAGCTTTATTACCAGCGGGGTATGAAGCAAGTTTGTTCCCGATTCGGCTGATGTGGTCAAACCGAGACCTCCGCATCACCTTCTTGCAGGACTTAGCAGCCCTGATAAAGGCCTTCTTCTTAAGTGTCACGTCGCTTGCTTTGCATATACGAGCATCGGCCCAAGCTCGATATGCCACGTGCGACTGCGCGATCACACTCGGCGCCAAACCATGGATGAGCTTGGCTAGACATTGTAACGTCAGAGAATGGAATGTAGTACCCCATACCCTGTCGCAACACTACCGTCACGGCATCTGCGCACGAAAAGGCATCTTCCTAAAAAAAGCAAGTGGTCTGCCAAGTATAGCAAGCAACCTATATTGCTAAACCGCCCGGGTGCCTCTGGGGCTGGGATCGGGCGGGGAGTAGACAGAAACAGACTTAACCAGACAGTGGTCGGAATTACCGAACATAAGGAAGAAGGCGAACATATCGACATAGAGTGGCGGTCTAGATCTGTTGTCAACAAAAGGTCCAAGCAATTGGCGTGTGCAAGTCCACATCCGGCACCCTCGTGGGCAACGAGGGTGCCGGATATGGACCTGAACTGGGTGAGATCTGATGTTAGCGCTATCTTTCGCATTTTTCGACCAGCGTGGTCTGTGCACTGGGACGGGAAAAACCCGCCTTGGTGGTGGGCATTAAAGTCCCCCAGTACCTAACACTAATTCGGCGAAAGGGTACCGCTGTTGAGCCGCATCCGCCGCCTTACTCAGATGCTGAGTGAGCCCGGATGTCTCCCGATCTCCGCTGTGCAAGCGGTAAACACAAGCGCTGCTCTTAAGTATGTGTCTATTCCGGCTAATAAAATGTTTTTCTTTCATTCCGTTTTTTTCTATTATTGATAGGCTCACGCTTGACCAGTATCTCACCTGGTGAAAAGAGACGAAGTGGTCGACGATGGAGCATGATTGCCTAGAAATAACATAATCTCTTGACTTAAAGTTCCCCGGGTGCAGCTAGCAGGAAACCCAGACTCCAGTATGGAATTTCATTCCTTAGCTGTAGGTGTACCACCTACACAGCCCGACCTCGAACCTAGGAGATCGGCTCATGTGGTTGATATTATTTTTAGATACCCTCAAGTTTTGAGAGAGATTTTGAGCTCCTCAAGAAGAATAATAATTTATTCTTTATGATGTTACGAAAAATATCAGGCCAACTCTAACAGTTTTTATGTTCATACGTTGTATTTCTTTGTCCCGAGAACAATGGCATATATGAGCGTACAAAATGAAAGGCTGACATGGAATGGATTAAAAAAAGAGTTATTGTTACGTTTTCACATCGTAGTAAATCAGTCATATCATCGTGTATTAATGAGGATCGTTAGCCTAGCTATTGTATTGTAGGCGGATACCTCTTTCTACGAAACAGTGATGAATTAAAAGAACCTATAAATATTAAAGATGAGCGTCACTGAGTAGGGGGACCACTAAGGAACCTAGGTAGGCATATAGATTGATATGTAAAATAAAATAAGTACCGCATATTTGAAACTATTAGGTATTTTCTATTTGTTAAAGCTAAATAAACTTCTTCATATTGCGGTCCCCCAACTCAGTGACGCTTATCTTTAAAATATTTATAGGTTCTTTTAATTAAGTTAAAAGGCTGAAAGAGTAATAAATTAATTTATTATTTTACTTTTTACAGCTTTTTCTTGCGTCGGGGATTTTTAAAAATCTTATTTTTATTTGCTATTAAAGTCACTAGGTACCTTTAGAACTTTGGTCGGTTTTGTTGAACCGATTTTATAGTTTTATTTTTATTTTATATAAACTAGTACTTGACTGCGAACCCACCTGATGGGAAGCAGTGATACAATCGTTTATGGTGAGGTGCACTCATTTTATTAAGAGCCTCTCTAGCCTTGCAATTTAGGTGTCGTACCTAAATTATAATCGGACGGGAAGACCTCAGCGGGCAAACTAAACTGACTCATACTAAAGAACTACTTGAATTGCACTTAATGGTAAAATATCGTTAACTTCCCAAGCTTATTAACTTGTTAGTTTATTATTACGACCTATAAAGCTGACCTAACTCCTGGTAATTATTTTAAGTGGCCTAGATACGCTGATCTCATGTTTTGGTCGATTTCTTTTTAGTACCTATACCTATATTAAACAGAAATATAGGTAATAATTTGCTACACTTTTATGTTGCTTTGCTTAATCTGATTTTCTTTGCAATAAGAGCCAATTTCTGAGCAAGTGTATTGAAATATTACATTTTGATACAAGTGCAGAAAGTTTGTCATTGCGACCTAGGCGCAATTCTCACGAGCCGAAGGCGAGTGTTATGGAGCAGAGGGCTCCAGTGACAAATTTGCACGTGTACCAAACGAAGTTTTTCAATACACTAAGGCCGTGTTTACGTTTGTACGATGGACCGCCCAACGCGCCGTGCAACGCGCCGCGTCTCCGTAAACAAACCCTTACGATGAAATACTTTCTCTAAAAATTACAACGCATTTTTGTTCATATTTTGTACAGAAGAAAATTTTTCAAAGTTGTCAGACATTTTAGTTTTGATTTAGATGGCAGCAGGCTATCACAAGTATTTCACAATATCTGGCGGCGGCGTAGCATCTAAAGAATTCTGTTCCAATCACAATTATATAGGTTAGATAATAGTATTCAATAGACTTTTTTTCCCGCGTTTAATCTTTGCAGGATGAAGAAGAGGCAAAGGTATCAAACCGTTATACATCCTAATATAAATAAAAATAGAAATTCAAATATTTTTGAATTTAGAACGCCGATAAATGTTAATTTATTGGTAATAACAAATTATTCATCTCGCGATGATGATGATGTACAAATTATTGTGTCAGTAATCATATTTATTTATTATATTCTGTTCAAAAATACAATTTAATTTTTCATTAAATATTAAAACCTTAAAAACATCCGCCTCTTTGCTTTAAAAAATAATTAATAATCACCCTTGACCGTGACGAAATAGGAATGAAAAAAGCCCTTGGTGTGATAAATTTAAAAAAGCACGCAGGTGATATACATTGCATGTCGAACCTAATTGTAGTGCGATAAGAGGGAGTTTTCGAGTAATACACTTACTCGAAAATTCCCTCTTATTGCACTACTAACAAAAAAAGAATATTAACATACAAGATACGCAGGAAAAACGAGAGCAATATTTTATTTACATAAAATGGTTTCAGTTTTGTTGATGTGAAAAGAGTGTATTGGCTTTCATGTCAAATAAATTCATCAAGCAATGCACGGAGCAATTTAAATTTGATCGGAGCGCCTCGTGCCAATCGGCTGCTCAATGTACTTTTTTTATTGTTGATAGGTTCGTGCTTGACCGCTGTCTCACCTGACGGAAAGCGACGTTGCGGCCGACGATGGAGCGCGCTTACCTAGAAGTAACCTATTCATTCTTGACTTAAAGATTCCTGGGTTGTAGCCATCAGGAAACACAGACTCCGACAGGGAATTTCACACTGGGATGTCCACCACGTACCGGTGGCGCTATTTTACGTTTTCTGTGTGAAAGTTCGAGTTTCAAAGATACTAATTGACACGCATAACATGTCAATTAGGTACCGAAAACGAAAATTTTAAAATTAGAATTGATGAGTATTTCAAGATTATGTATGTGCATTTTCACCAGCATCACATAGGAAATTGTGTTATTCAGTTAACGGACTTCCGTTAACTGAATAACACAATTTCATATTGTTAGGAATTGATACAAAATCAGATTATTGAGTCTGTTTTTTATTTATTAAAAATATTGAGCAGTTTTATTACACTATGTGATGACAAAAGAAACATTCTTATGTTTCTTTAGCTGAGTAATCATTCCGGCCACCGTAGGCGCGGGTTTGCGGATGGCGAGCAATGAGTAGTTCGCGTCCGACTGTTCGGACCGGGCCCAAGTCGTCGACGGCGCGTATTATTCCAGGCGCGCCTCAAGGAGATGTCAGCAAACTATAGGTGCCCAGCAGGGTTAAAGCCTACTGGGCCAAGGGTCTGCTTCTGAAAGGAAGATTCGGCACTGGTATGAAAGGCAACGAAGGAACAGGAGTGGGTTTTTAGTCAGTAAAAGTCTGACATTATCTCCCGCTCCGCCCAAGGACGGGATATATCATTGGATGATTTTCCCACCTAAAAAAGCTGGGAAATCACCAAATAACTCTGTTTGGGTGGATCGAGTAGGAGAGCCAGACTTTTTCTGACTAAAATCAACATGTGTTCCTTCAATTGATCTTTTCGTTCCAGAGCCGCGGTAACTTTTTGAATTTTTTTATGCAGCTCGTTTAGTGTGGTCGTGGCTCGGTCGAGGCAAGTGTGGTTTTTTTTTAGGCCTTGGCCGAGACACGTCCACACTAACCGAGCTGCTTCGCGTAGCAAATGCCTAGCGAGCCTGCTCGTTCTGTGTGGACCCGACTTAGTGAAGCTCAACTTTAAAATACTTATAGGTTCTTTTAATGAATTTATTACCGGAAACCATTGTTGTGATAACCACTGAAATAAAATTGTCTTAAATGTTACAAGCTTGCGGTTTACCCAAAATTAGGCGGGGAGCAAATCATATACCTACCTATATATAATATTATACAAACACACCACCTCTTTGTTCTAGCATCAGGTCTTCGTCATTAGGTTCTCATTATCATAAGAAATGAACAGAACTACGGAAGACGAATCTAGAGAATCCAAACTTGATGGGTTTACTAGTAGGCATTCCAGGGTTCCATCTGCTACCTCCCAGTTTTAGCATCAGAGCCTTGTCATCATGAGAAACGTGTAGAACTGATCATGAAGAATCTACTGAGCTAAAACTAGATGGCTTTACTACACAGACAAACAGACAGGCAGACAAGTCAAAATTATAACACCCCTCTTTTCCGTCGGGGGTTAATAAAAGCGAGATACCACTCACTGATTAATCACGAAATCTTAGAAACTATAATACCTACAAACTTAAAATTTGGCAGGTAGGTTACTTATACAGGGTTCAGACTGGCTAAAGTAGCGTCTTCTTTCATGGGGTACTGTTTAAAATGTTACAATAAAATACCTCCTCACATATTAGAACTCAATGAAACAAAATTTAAATCTTGTATTAAACGCACACTATGTACACGGGCATATTATAGCTTGGAGGATTATATTCAAGATAAAAATGCTTGGGTTAATGCTGGTCCAGCTCCACTACCAGCAGGGCGTACAAATTGATTAGTTTGAAAAATCCTTTTTTATCTTTTTATTTAATATTAAATTATTATTCTATAATGTAGAAGCATTTATTTTCAAAGTTTGTAAATGTGAGTACCATGGAGCAATTTACGGTATTTGGAAATTGGACTTGTTTGACATAAATGAGCATGGTGGTTGAGAGTTTGTCATGCTCACTCAAATGTCTCACTGATGGTGGCGCGTGTGTTGGATCATTCGGTTCCCTTCAAAATGGTTGAGCTGAGTGGTGCTGATATACGCGTCATGTTCGTGAACGGGCGCTGTCAGTTGAGACTGGTCATCTCTTAGCTGCCAGTGGTTTATTTTAATATCTTTATTTAGAATTCCTTTTTTTTTCGTGTTTACTTTATTTTATTGACATTGTTCTCACATAGTAGCAGCGACAAGAAACATGTAACAGAGATATTTGTTATACATAAAATGATTGAAAGAGTGTCCATGGAGTTTCTTGCACATTCTTCTCCATAGAGATCTACGCTTTGGAATGTGCAATTAGCATCATTTTTTTTCTGACAGACTGACATCTTGACCTTTCAAAAGTGCCTGTAAATGGTTTATTTGAAATAAATGCTTTTGAATCTTTTGAATCTTTATAGGGTGTAGACATTCGCTTTACGAAACTTCAAGGTTATGTGAGAATGTCACCACGGGCCCCGGGAGAAAGGCAATGAATGGAAGGGTAGGTTTTTATTCAGTAAGAGTCTGACACTATTTCCCGCCCCACCTAAGGGCGGAATTTGTCAATGGATGATTTTACCTATAATTAAAAAAAACGGATTTTATTTTATGGTAGGTAAAATCATTCAATGACAGATCCCGCCCTTGGGTGGAGCGGGAAATAGCGTCAGACTTACTGACTGTTACTGACTAAAAACCTACCCCGTTCCTTCATTGCCTATCATACCGGGGCTGAGCCTTCCTCTCAGAAAACGGCTCTTGACCTCAGCAGGCTTCACCCCTGCCTGCTTGCAGCTGTGGTAATGATTTTTACGCGGGCGAAGCCGCTGTCAGAATCTAGTGTTGTGTAATTCAGATTACAATGTAACTGGTGGCAGTCTGTTACGTACAGTTCGTTCGACGGTTCTTGGCGCGCCTGAAGTTAGGCTCTGCGAAGTTTAGCGCTTGTGCACTCGTAAAAAAATAAATGGTTTTGAAAAAATAAATGCGAATAGCAGTTGTTATTGCTGTTAACAACTGTTATTGGCATTTATTTTATTAAAGTTCGCAGAGCCTAACTTCAGGCGCGCCAAGAACCGTCGAACGTACTGTAGGTAGGAGTAACGTGACGTCATAGTGGTCGGTGTGTGATAACCAGTGACAGATTGTCGCTCCGCCTCACTGAAATACGATCGTTTCCGACGGGTATCCGGTTGGCGTTAGTGTCAGGTTTCGCACGTAAATGGATCAATAGTAAGGGAAAAATGATTCATTTTTTTGTACTACAACCTAGATTTTTCCACGATAGGGTTTTTTTTAATATCCTGCGGATTTGCCCCCATGCAGAAAATTTCAAATAGCAATAAAATACGTCCCGCGTGCGTCATACAAGTATATTATAATGCACGCATTATAATATATTTGTATGAATGAAATTGAGGAGGTTACGCATGCAGAGCAAATCCGCATACGTGATGAAATCTGCACGATTTTAAAAACACCCTTACACAACATAATTTATATTCAATCCTTTAAAATTGTAATCAGTAGTTTTTTGGGTTAGTTCTGGAAATGAGCCTTCAAAACAAAAATACTAAAGTTTTGAGTAGTAGACAGCTTTTTATAGAGAGAGCTTTTTGAAGTAGAAAGTTTGAGAAGTAGATTTTTTATAGATATACGGTGTAGTCGTTTTGAGCGGATACATGGAACAGGACAGACATGTAACTGATGTGCAATATTAGATAAAAGGCTGGCTAGAGTAATCACATTTGAGGCATGGATATAATAAAAGAGAGAAAGCCTTTGAAGCCCATTTTATTGTCAACTCTTTTTTAGAGCGGCCAACCCAAGATACATTTCCATACAACCGCTCTTACGTGATTATGACGTTATTATTACACATCTTTCTCCAGATATTTGGAATCACAGATATCTTGTGGCTATTATCTAGGCTTATATTGAAATCAAAACATAAATTTGCATCTTAATCCAGAAAAGACCTCTGAAAATTTGGCCCTTCTTATATGAACTTTTACATTATAAATATAAAAAAATATTTCTATAGAATTTTGGAAAATTTGATGGAGACTCTGATTTATGAAAATTTTATTTAAAAACTTTTAAGGTTTTCTAAAAAAAACTCGTATTTCCTGGAACAAGCTTTGTAAAATATTCAAGTAAATGATGCAATTTCCGAATGCCAACAGAGTTTTCAGGTGTTATCTCTCTTTTTTACGTTGCCTCTACAGCAAACATTGCGCTGGATTGCATTAGATGCAGCAACAAGCTTTTTAAACTATGCTTACGTTGATGACAGACGAGTGGAGATGAGCCACCTTAATCAATTTTGTCAACTCCAAGGGATTTATGTCGCCGGGGCTTGGTTCAAGCCATGCTCCGGAGCGAGGAGGAGTGGCAGGCGGTCGCCTCCTTCTGCGAAGCAGTAATGCTAGCAAAGGAGGAGGCCGACCGCATCAGGCAACGGTGCACACGCCGCCGCCGCCGCCGGGATTCCGATCCGGATTTCCGGCCACCGCAGGCGTAGGCTCGCGGATGGCGGGCAATGGGTAGCTCGCTGTCCGTCTGTCCAGTAACAGACCGGTCCGAGCTCAAGTTGTTTACGGCGCACACTGTTCTCGCGCGCCTCAAGGAGGTTGTCAGCAAATTGTAGGGGCCCAGCAGGGCCGAAGCCTACTGGGGCCAAAGGTTATGTGAAAATGTCACCCGGGGTCCTGGGACATAGGCAATGAATGGAACACGGTAGGTTTTTAGTCAGTAAGAGTCTTGACACTATTTCCCGCCCCACCCAAGGGCAGGATTTGTCATTGGATGATTTTACCTACCATAAAAAAGGGAGTTATGTTTTAAAGGTATAAATTATATCTAACTAGTTGTTCGCTGCGGTTTCATTCACGTCTTTCGTTACTGCACTGCTTATATTGGTCGTAGCATGATGTTATATAGCCTAGTAATTTTTGGTAACGAGTTCGTTTGCGATAATATCGACTACAGCGGACGCGAGTGGAAGTCGAAGCCAGATAAAAAGTAGCCTATCTCTCTTGGGGTTGAAGCTTACTTCGTATTAAATTGCACTAAAATCAATTCAGTAATTTAACCGTGAATGTGTAACAGACAGATAGTTACTGTCACTACAATAAGGTATGGATTTCTTAGGAACTATTGATAGCCACGGTGATCAAATGGATTTTCATGATTTGGTAAATAGTATCTTGGCTGTGATAGGAAAAACTTTAAAACGCGGCTAGGATAAATCCGATAGAGCAACATGCAATGTAACAAGCAATTTGTCGTCCACATTATCGCAATGTATGTATCATAAATTGTAACAGAATTCTCATAGTTTGGAACGCCTTGCGCGCACGAATCGTGCACACTATGTGAACGAACAGAGCATTTCAACTATGTGAGTAGGTATAGTATGCGGCAAATAAGTTGAACCCATTGCTATGATTATGCGCAGATCCACACTTCGATTAAAACCTGAAGATCGGTTACTGCATTTTCAAGGTTGACCGATGTTTCAACTTGTGCGCTGAGGAAAGATTACACATGCTCAGTTCATGCAGGCGCTGCATGCACACTTATGAAATGCTCCTTTTATGTAATATTGCATATTATGTTACAACACTCTCTACTCGACTTAAGGTATGCGGAGAACCAGATTATAAACAGAGTAAATTTCCTATAGGTTGAGTTAACCGATTGAATCAAACAGACGATGGCCTATCGTCATCCGTAGGACTCAATAATGTTAATAATGTATATTTTCTATTGTTAGTCTCGTACGACAGCAGACAGTTTCTAACACTAAGGGTCTGTGCACACCAAGCTTTTTAAACGAGTCATTGACGAGCGTTTTAGAAACGTGCGGCGAAGCCGCGCTTTTATCCTATAGAAGGTCTGACTTGCGTGCATTTTGCGTTTGTATCGCAACAAACGCGCGTCAACAGCGTGTTTAAAAAATGTGGTGTGCACAGGCCCTAAATTTACAATCAAGGTTCTAGATATGAATTATTTAAAACAATATTTTAATGAAAGCAGTTCTCAGACTCTCAATTGATATTCCTTTTGACCGCACTGGGTTTACGTCTAATTCTTACGCTGTCTCTTCCATTAATGGTAGAGACAGCGTGGATTGAATTTCCCCTTGACAGCAAAAGGGCCGAGATCCTTGAAGCGTAAAATTCGGAACTACTGCTTAAAGTTCTCTCAAACTTAGTCTGGCCTTCGTCAAAATTATTATTATACGAATATATTTAAGTTCTTTGTTGAAGTATTTATGTTATAAATAGGAAATTTCAGATCTTCGTACCCGTATGACACGGATATATGAATCTATACCTATATACGTTGGATACTCAGAAAGTTTTGAGAAACTAAACAACTGACTATTAAATCTTTTCAAAGTCTCCACCATGTAACTTTGTATAGAGGCCTATACAAGCCAATACAGCTTCATGCGTCTGAATCAATTTTCGAAACATTTTCCCAGTCCGCCGCAGACACCTCTTCCACGGCCTTCTCGAACGCTGCTAGCGCGTCTTCCGGCGATGAAAACTGTACCCTTTTCAGCAGATTTTTTATTTTAGAGAAAACACACGGTGCCAGATCAGGAGTATAAGGAGGTTGGCCCAAGATTGACCGGTGTGGTGTCTAGGAAGTCCCTCGTTTTGAGCGCTGAAAGCGCGGGCGCGTTGTCATGGTGAAGCAGTACCCCGCGGAGTCCGGTGTTCGGTCGCTTGCTGCTCATTGCAGACAAAACTTCTGACAGGCATTTTGTGGTATAACATTCGGCGTTAATGCTGCTTTGGTCTCGTCAAAATTTTCCCTGCGCTTCTTGATAGCTTCACTTTCGTAGTCGTTGGTCCTTTTTGAAACAGCTAAACTGTCGATTGACGCTTTGTTTCTGGATCGTATTGATAAATCCAGGATTCGTCACCTGTCAATATCGTAAACGCGCTAAGACCAGCCTAATTCAAATTTTTGAATTATATCACGGCACCACTCCACATGGGCCTGTTTCTGAGCTTCGGTGAGTTTATGCGGCACTCAGCGGCAAACTATCGTTCTCGCGCGAAGGTGCTCGTGTAGAATCTTGTGAACGCTTCCCGAACCAATCTGCAGTGTAAGCTGAATCTCTTCGTATGTAATTCGCCTGTTTCCTTGATTTTTTTTTACTGCCGGCACTGTTTCTTCCGTGACAGCCGTTGTTGGACGACCACTCCTTTGTTCATCCTCTAAAGTAAGACGACTGTGCTTGAACTCGCTATACCAGAGGTAGATGGTAGCTTTTGAAGGTCCTTTATCCATAAAAGCAATTTGAAGTCGATCAAATGACTCATCAGGTTTAAGGCCACATTTAAAATCGTAGAAAATCCTCACACGAAAATTTTCTCGATGCAGATCCATTTTTAAATGAGACACGATAATTTGATTTCAAAATTCAAACAATAGCATTTTTACTTTTAAATAACCAAAGTTTTCAAATTAATTATAAGCGGCCAGTACTTCATACATAAAAACTTTTGTTCGCAAAATTTTCTGAGTGACCTGGGCCTCAAGTCTCCTATTACAATAGTGTCAGAAAGGTCTATCATTGATTTCATAATTGTTGATTTTAACAAGTTTAGTAATCTACTAATAAATGGCGACTCCAATGATCAACCACCGACACTCCATTGAGAGAAATGGCATAGAATGGTAATCTCGTACTTACCTACATAATGACAAATGAATGTCTGCCTTATATCATAACGGGGTGGGTTTTTAGTCAGTAAGAGTCTGACACTATCTCCCGCTCCGCCCAAGGGCGGGAAATGTCATTGGATGATTTTACCCACCTAAAAAAGCTGGGAAATCACCAAATAACTCTGTTTGGGTGGTGGATCGAGTAGGAGAGCCAGACTTTTTCTGACTAAAATCAACATGTGTTCCTTCAATTGATCTTTTCGTTCCAGAACCGCGGTAACTTTTTGAATTTTTTTATGCAGCTCGTTCGTTCAAATATCATAACAAAAACGTAACAAAAATCAAACACTGATCCTACATTAACAACAACAAAACACTGAAAACGACGGGCGGCGGCTGCTCTAAATAAACAGTAAGCAGTAATGTCACTTTGACTTTTACAGCTAAAAGACCACAGACCGACCAATGATCAATTTTGCAGATTACGGACTTTTAGCAAAATGACAATGGAATCGTGTTGGAATAATGAATTAATAAAAATAGCAGATTTGGGCCCCTGGTATAAAAGTGAATTACCACTCACTGATTAATCACGAAATATCAGAAACTATAACACCTACAAACTTAAAATTTGGCAGGTAGGTTCCTTATGGGATATAGACATAGCGGATGTCTATACCCTTTGGAAGGGATTTTACGAAACTGGGCGGAGTTTCAATCTCTAAGAGGTAAAATTGGGGTTGGAAGTTTGTATGGAGAAACCGACTTTCATGCGGGCGAAGCCGCTGGCAGAAGCTATACTATGTTTTTTTATTAGATGAAGTAAAGTACAGCTATAACAATGGTTGTTTGACAGTTGGGCATTGTTATTTGACAGTTGGGCATTGTCCACTGCTGTCACTTTACTTCATCTAATAAAAAATCATAGTATAGTTATAATATCCTGTTACGGAAATCATTTTTTTTCGGTATATTCGATAGTTTCGGTTACGGATATTAGAATCTAAAATTATTAAAATAAAATTCAAATAGAAAAAAATAAAATAAATAATAAATTCAATACTCGACTTTTATTCCTAGTTCAGATTTATCATTTTGTTCGGTCGGGCAAAACAAACAGACACGAGTAATCTACGGTTACTGGTTTTTTTTTTATTTTATATATCCGATACGGAGATTCATAACATTCCTGGTATTCATTAGTTTATCATGTTGGAAAAGTTTTAAAAGCGTTCCATAGGTTCCATAGGTACTTAAGTTGTTTTTAATATCTTCCGGTATTTATTGATCACGCATGAGGCATTGCCTCGCACCCGTAACCCCCGAAAATTTCCTTTCGTACAAGTATTTATTGTAATGCGTGGAATAAGCATGCGGGACGCGGGGCGTGATCCCGGGCAGCAGCCCCGCATGGCCGCATGCGGGGCAATCCCGCATTCAAATATTTTTGAATTTAGAACACAGATGATTGTTAATTTTTTGATAATAATAAATTATTGTGTGAAAAATCATATTGATTTATCATATTCTGTTCATAAACACAATTAAAATTTTCATTAAATATTAAAAGCCTTAAAAATCTTACGCCTCTGATAAAAAAAGCTAACATCTTTGTCCATCCTGCACAACAGCCTGCACTTTACAGGATTTGTACGAGGCCAATGACGCAGCAGGTTGCGAAATATTGGTCAGAAAAAAAATTGTTTGAGTTCATCGACACGCAAAGAAGAAGAAGACCGTGATGAAATGGGAAAGAAAGAAAAAAGCCCTTGTTGTGATAATTTTCTCATATGAAATTAAATCAACAAATTAACAATCATCTGTGTTCTAAATTCAAAAATATTTGAATTTCTATTAATTTCTAATATTAAATAGGATGTATAACGGTTTGATTCCTTTTCTTTTCCTTCAACCTGCAAGGGTTAAGCACGGACAAGACAAAAAGTCTATTAAATACTACGAGTACTAATTAACTTATTTATTTGTGAAAAAAAAGTTGAATTTAAGAATTGAATAGAATTATCTGAATAGTACGCCACCGCTGCCAAATATTGTGATTAAGGCAGTCAAACCTGTCCTTCGCAAGGAGAAGGCTGGCTTTCGGCCAATCGATGGTGTGCGGCCTTTAATTCTCTGCCCTGGAGTAGCATTCCCTGTTTGTCACTGCCACACTGTTTGTCATCAAACTCCTCCGAAATACCTTGACCGATTTTAACGATATTTTTTATTTATATATTTTATTTATTTAACATTTTCATGTACACACAAATATTGTGTATATTTGATAGGTCTAAGAATAGGTCCTAAGGCTTAGAACAAAACCCCACCGACATTTATTTCTATGATTATAGCAGTACAATGTTTGCTGAGCGGCACCTTTCTGTATACCTATGTATACATAACTTGTGGAATGCAGACAGACTTAGGATTGTGATCCGATCTACAAACGTTTATGCTTCCCTTTGATTGACGACGGGTGTTGATTGGGTAATATTGCTTAATCCTAAGACAGTGGCTTACAGGCACACATATTAATTAACTGCAATCAAGCGTTAGCTTATCATTAATTAGTGACAGGTTTAATACACTTGACTTCAATTTGATTACAGGGATTAGTTTTCCTGGAATTACGTTATATTTACTCTTATATTAGATTGTAAGAGATAGAAGTTGTAAGACAAAAATAATGCTTTACAACTGCTTGGTTCGAAGCGTGTTGGAGTATTGTAACGTGGTTTGGCGACCGCACTACGCTTAACATTAATTGCGTCTAGAACGTGTTCAGAAATGTTTTCTGTGGCATCTGGCGTTTTCTAGTGGCTTAGCTAAAAACATTCGATCTTATAATAACAGACTGAGACACTTCAAAATGATTTCCCTAGACAAGCGCCGACGTTTAAATGACGCGATGTTTGTGTGCAAAGTTATGGCTCATAAGATTGACTGTCCACAAGAGCTGTCAGCAAACCGTAGAGGCCCAACCTGCTAGCTGCAGGCAGGCAGGGGCGAAGTCTGCTGGGGTCATGGGTCAGCTTCCGAAAGGAATACCCGGCCCCGGCACTATAGGCAACGAAGGAACGGGGTAGGTTTTTAGTCAGCAAGAGTCCCGCCCTTGGGCGGAGCGGGAAGTAGTGTCAGCACTACTTCCCGCTCCGCCCAAGTGCGGGATTTGTCATTGGATGATTTTATCTAACATTAAAAAAAAACACTTTCAGTTTCCGCGCACCCTCAAGAATTCCCCGCAGTCAGATAAGGGTATTACATTGCTCAATGACCTTGAAGAATTTACCTCTACACTAGTAGAGAAGAATTGACCTCTACACAGGCATTGCAGGGGGTGCTGCGCGCGGGGTGTTAGTACTGATTCGATTTTTTCTTGATTACTTATCGATATTCAATGCAATTAGAAAAAAAATCAATACAAGTTATTCAATTTATCGTAACACATATTTTGGTATAAATTCAATGTATAAATATAGAGCCGTTTTCGAGAAAATATGGAATTAATGTTCAAATAAGGCCTATTTACCAGATTTTTTTCTAGAGTTAGGGTATTTTTTTGAGAAACGTAATCAATACAATTTATTAGTAATATTCTTAAGTATCCCCTTAATTTTTTATATAGTAAACGTACATAAGGAATAATCTATAAACTTCAATCAACCTAGGTGTTTTTTTGGATTTGGGCGATGTAATCCCCACCACTGCAGAGGAGAACGGTTTTAGGCTCCAATTCTCATTACGCGAGATTTTGCAAGGTAGTTATCTAATAGTTGTAGCGATACAATCGATCTGCACTTTAATTCTTTAACTAACATTTATATTCTTCTCGATTTGGATTAGACATAATGTATGTATAATGGCGCGTGGTTTAAATAATAATTTTAGGTTAGTTAAGTTAAGTTTGCTTTTTTTATATACAACTATTCCTGCATGTGGAGGTTTACCTTTAAGTGATTGTTATACTATTTTACTTAATATATTGCATATTACCTTTAGCATAATACCAGTGTAAATAATTGTTGGTGAATCAATAAATAAATAAATATTGATTATTCTGGTATATCCGGAATGACGTCTCGTCACCGATTTTTTCGGCACCAAAAGTTTCGGCACCCAAGCTATTCCTCTTTCGGCATCAAAAGGTATTTTTGGTATGTTGTTTCCAAATTCGGCACCAAGCTAACATACCTATTGGTGCGGAAAGAAGAATAGCTTGGGTGCCGAAAGTTTTGGTGCGGAAAAAATTGGTGCCGAAACAGGAATACTTCGGTTTTAGTCAATAAAAGTCAGAGCAGAGGAGTTATTTGATGATTTCCCACCGCAATAAAAAGGTAATAATATAGTGCTGTATAATAATACAGCACTATACAATCTAAAGAACGATCTATTCCACCTGTTTTCACAAATCTGAAACGAAGTAAGAGTGTACACACGGAGAACATCGACGTAACAGATGTACAACTTTCAAACTAAGGTCAGGAAAGTGGGGCCAAGTGCATGTTGACCGCGTTGTAGTTGATGGTTCCGTAGGTTCGGCTTCATATTGTGTTTGGAGCATTGCAACACAGATTATAATCTGAGAGCTTAAAATGAATATTTATTTTTTCTCTTTAATTAGTTGTTGTAGAGAGTGCCTAATTGCGTTAAGTCCACCTATGTACCACTACTGTACATGATGTTTTAAATAAATAAATAAATTTTCATGTAAACAAATTCGTTTTTAAAATTTTCTATTTATGTTTGTGTTTTAGATAAGGCTTTGAATGCATCTAGTAGTGGGTTAAAAATTTCGCTGAGGGGCCTGTTTTTGCCATATCGATGATCTGGTAAGGGTCCTGGGAGTCCGATGGATGCAAGACGCACATAAGAGGTCGATGTGGTGACACTTGGGAAGGTCTATATCTAAGGGCGCCTTCTTATAAATAAATGATGCGCGGCCGCACTGCGGCCGTAGAGCTGCAGTCGCACGTTTTTATTTTTATGAAATAACAAAGCAGCGCGGCGGCAGCGCTGCAGTCGCGCTGCCGTCGCGCGGCAGTTTGCGATTAATTTCAAGGTTTTTTACTAACATGAACGTTTTTTGCAAGTCAATGTTTTGGTATTGACGTCTTTTTTTTAAATGATATAGTCTAGTGCTTTTTTTTGTGGTGGGTAAAATCATCCAATGACATCTCCCGCCCTTGGGCGGAGCGGGAGATAGTGTCAGACTCTTACTGACTAAAAACCCACCCCGTTCCTTCGTGGCCTTAGATACCAGGGCCGGGCTTACCTTTCGGAAACAAACCCTTGGCCCCAGTAGGCTTCGACCCTGCCTGCCTGCAGTTAGCAGGCTGGGTCTCTACGGTTTGCTGACAACTCTTTGAGGCGCGCGGGAACAGTGCGCGCCGTTGACGACCTGGGCTTGGTCCGGATGGTTACCGGACGGTCAGATAGCGAGCTACCCATAACTCGCCGTCTGCAAGCCCGCGCCTACGTTGGCTGGAAATCAGGATCGGAATCGGAACCCCCGCGGCGGCTGGGCCGTGAGGGCCGTTGCCTCTCGCGTGCGGCCTCCATCTTTGCTAGCATTACTACTTCGCAGAAGGAGGCGACCGCCTGCCATCCCTCCTCGCTCCGGACCATGGCCCGTACCAGGGCCTGGCGCGAGAGATCGCCGCTGCCGATCGCCCTCACGAGAACACGGCGGCCCAAGCGGGGCACACTTCGACCGTGTGCTCCACCGTGTCCTCCGGGATAGTCTAGTGCTTAGCTGCGATCCCACTTGACGGCTTACCGTCACTTGACTGCTTACAGGGATGCAATCGTTGATGGTGAAGCGCACTACTACAGACAGAGCTTATTCACTTTAGCCTTGAAGACACATAAATTATAAACGGACGGGAAGACAGCAGCTGGCAAATTGTTCTAGTCCTTCAAAGTGTGCGGTATGACGGGCAATTCGCAAATATAAGGTTTTTACACTACGGAATCCTAAAACAACAACAGATTCTGAGAATAGACGAGCGCTACACTATCGAGATTTGAACGAGTGTTGTGTGGTTTCAATTGGAGTAAAGTTTCACTTTGTTCTTAAACGGAATTGTAGGATGCACTAACGGTGATAAACTGGATTCGTGCTTTTGTGTTTTTTTTTTTAAGTTGTGATTGACTTACTTGTAAGTGGCGCTGCCGGCATTTCTGGTTTTAACTCTTCTGGACAAAGATCTGGAGCACATTCTGAAAAAAAAATAGATACATTGATAGATTTACTACTTATTGTACACCAAAAATAAAATTACAATAGGAACTTAAAATTAATAGGATGTCACAATGGACGGTCTTATCGCTAAAAGGTATCAGACAACCTTTGGATGGATTAAACAAAAAATGAGAAAAAGATGCCCACGAAGATTATTTCAATCGATCGTTCCGTATCATATTATATTACATTCGGACTTTGCTTCGCTCTGTTCTGTGTTCATATCAGCGTTGCCAGATTTTTTATTTTGGCAGGTCGGGATTTTAAAACTTTTTAGTGAAATAATCGTGATTTTTTCGTCGAAAGCGGGACATAGTAAAAAAACGTATATTATCGTAAGTTTTTAAATATATTTTTTTTTGTCTAAATTTTAATTTACGTGTTACATTATATAGCAAAAGTAACCATAGAAAATTTATTTGAATAAAAATATGATAAGTATTATAAATCAGATTTACTTTATCGGCGGGCAGCCAGTTCATATTGTCTTGGCCACCAGGCCGTGCCTCCTCAGCGCGCTGCATGCACGGTCAAGCTATCCTCGAAAAGCGGGACTTAGCGTGTCCCGCGCGGGAATTTAATTTTGATTCAAAAATCGGGACGTCCCGCCAAAATCGGGACGTCTGGCAACGCTGGTTCATATATAGCATAAAACATTCTGATATATAAGAAAAATAGGTAGGCAGCTATTGTAGCTAACTGGATTGGGATGTCAAATAAATTGTTTGGAAGATTTGTGGTTCGTTATTTATTTGGTTTTTCGCTCATTTTTGCATGTCATCATTTTCAGCAGATAGCTCAACTGATTTTTGAGGTGAGATAATTATCATCAAATAACTCCTCGCGCTCCGAATGGAGCGAGATGGTGGACAGACTTTATTTGGCTGATTCTCATCTGTGTTCCTTCAGTTGCCCTTTGCGTTCCACGGCCGCAGTATACAATCTTATTTTTAGTAGGTATATGCGAAACTCGAAACACGGGTCTAGTATATTTATGTAAAGAATCTACACCGCTAAATATTAGTCGTTTTAATCTCGCGTAGGGTCGATTCGGTACATGAAACACTATCCACTACTATTTTACGATATGATAATAATTTTTCTTATGTTTATAGATAATCTTGAAGATATTCAAGGACTGCGTGAAATAAATAAAAAAAAACATTGAATCATTAAAGAATTTGGAGAAAAAACCTTTACACTTAAAACTAAGCTTTAAGAAGAAATATCTTCACTATCGCAGTTTATACGTTCAAAAGCGGTCGAATTGATGTGATGAAATGGCATACTTTGAGGATGATAAAATTCAACATTTTGTGTTATTCACCTTTTCCCGTGATTTTCTTGATACAATAGTAATATACCAATAAATAAATCTTTACTCGTTTTTGTATTATATTGGTTATTATAGCTATCCAGTATTGTTCTACTGCTGTGCAAAAGCCATCCACTCTTTCTAATGGTCTCAGTCCCTTACTCACATTCCATTTCTTAAGAAAGACATCCAGGTCGGTTGGCAAACCTTGAGTTTAGACTTTTGGATGTTAGTCAAAGACCAAGTCTGTATACACCATAGGTCAAATGAGGAGATTACACATGTCCATAAGCTTACGCTTTAGTGATATGGGCAAAGTGCCCTTAAATAGTTCCTTGATGGACCAGTAACTTTTTCAGGTATTTTCTGTTCGACATGTTATTTCTTTGTCTTACCTGGCCAAGAAAGAGACTACTTGGCCCAAGTAGACAATAATATATTTTAAGACGTATTGTATATTCTGTCCGCCTACGTGTACGATCCTTTTGGAGCTGCTGGTTATGATTTTGGTCTTCAACATTTTTATATGTAGACCAACCAGCATTTGCTCTAGTCCTGTGGCTGTAGGAGAGAACGGGACAATATTATCAGAGAAACGCAAATTACTTAGCTTAGCTGATGACAATGCCCTTCTCTTCCCATTCGACTGCTAATGTCTGAAAGAAGTGGTGAATAACTTTGGGGACAACGGGACGCCCTGTTTGACTCATTTCTGTTTGAAACATAGGATCTAATCTCTCTAACTTGCTGGAAGAAGTATGTGTGGATTCTATTTTTTGCTTTGTAAGGGAATTGAATATTTCTGAGTGTGTGATGCTGTTAAAAGCGTATTGGTTGAGTATATTTATTTCTAAACATTTTGTGTACCTCATATTAGGAATATAGTTCGTCAAAAAGAATTATACGATTGTCGCAAATACAAAAAAAATACTCAAGTATCAAAAAAATTTTCTCCTAGTATGACAGTAATACCATATTCAATATTTTTTGATTTGACCTCATTTTCTCAGGTCGCGCTTTCGTTAGACAGACTCTAGTTGTCGGTCGTTGCGTACTAATTACCTACAGTTCATTGAATTCGCTCATTCACCAAGTGGTTTTCCTGGCTAGTGTATCACGTAAACTACGCACGTGCGTGTGTGTGTGACCAGTACTTCTACCATGAGTTTTAAGCAATAGTATTCGTCGCTACTCGATATCCACGCCTTAAATATTTATATATATTTTATTATATTTAAAAAATAAATAAAAAATACTCTACTAAACAGTTCCATCATAATAAAACCGCTGTCCAAATAAACAAGTTAAGTACTCCAAATTCAAAGCCGTTTAATGTTGTCCATTCGCAAGAACGGGACGTTTCAACGAGTTATACAATACAGCATGTGTTCAAAGAAAATGGAGGAAGAAATTGTGACCGGGTGGCTTGCAAACTCGCCACACGAGGGCGCCACTCGCTTTGGCGCTTCGCTGCACTCTAGATTTGCAAATGCATGAAGCTGCTCTCATGCCGTTCCGGCATCGAATTTGACTGCGCTACATAAAAAAGAGTTTTTGTTAATTCAGTTTACGTTTCGTTAAGTTTTTAAATTATATTATTTATGAATATTGAAAATTTTAATGTAGTTTACAAGAGGCTAAATACAAGCATATTAAAATGTCTTCGGTATTTTTAACCTACTTCAAAAAAGGCGGAGGTTTTTCAATTTTTTTTATGTTTGTTCGCGGATAACTCCGTCGTTTATTGACCGATTTGCAATTTTGTTTTCCCTTAAAGGGTATGCTTCCAGATTGGTCCTATTTTTCAAAATCCAGTTCTGATGATGGGATCCATGAGGGAACTCCTCAAATATTATAGGCAACCAAGGCTGTTAGAAATCTTTGAAATTCACGGCTTCTTTCTACTAAAATATACATGTATAATACACCTAAACCTTCCTCAAGAATCATTCAATCTATATTTATTGGTAAAAACTGCATGAAAATCTGTTCGGTAGTTTTTGATTTTATTGCGATCATACGGACAGATAGACGGTCGAACTTACGGATAAGACGGACATAACCGACTGTGGTAAAAAAGACAGTATTCTATCTTTTTTACCACAGTCGGTCTGTGCTACTTACTAAAAAAAAATATCAACCGAAACCGAAAGTTTTAGAAATAACTATCCCTGGTGGAGCACTAACACATAAAGTACACCAAAAGTTGATTTTTAATTTATTGCACTAGCTGTTTGTTTTCGGTCTGTTAAGTTTTCTCAACTTAATTGTTTGGCGGGATTTCTTTAAGTGAAGTGGCTATTTTAATTATTCGCAAATTGATTTGATATTGTGATGTAAAATCAGGGACTGCATACCGAAAAAATATCGGTTATAAGGGTTAACGGTATGACGTCATACCTTTTTATTTCAATACCTTAAAATAACGGTACCGTTATTATTCACTACCGAAAAATAACGGTACTGTTATTTTTTACAGTACCTAAACCTCTAACATTAAGGTATCCTTTGAAACCCCTACTCCCGCGCTTTTTCGTCGTGCCAATCGCAATACACTGGTCGCGATAGCTGGAAATGTCACATTTATCATAGGTACTCGCACGAAAAAATAATTTCGGTACCGGAATTATTTCGGTTGAGTAAAGGTTAAATAAAGGTATAGCGGTACCTAAAAAAAACAGCGCTATCGTTATTTTATACCGGTAGCGTAACCGCAAATCTACCTAAGCTACCTGAGCCAAGTTTGCCGAAAGGGTTGACTTGATATATATTTGCTGTTCTACAAGCACATTAAAATTTGTAAATCCATATTATAATAGTAAACAAATGATATTATTTATTCGAACATATAACTAAATGGACTTAGTATCCGAGCCAAAAATAAATGTTGTTCTGAATAATTTGAATTTAGAACTAATTGATGGAATTGACGAACGAGTAAACTAATTTGAAACGTTGTTTCCTACAGGATTAGTAGGGACTAGTAGACTAGTGGGGATTTCCAGAAATCCGCACTATGGGGGATTGTAATTAATTCTTCCGGAATTCCCCCCTAGCAAAATAAAATCAGCTCAAGGGGAATTTCCGGAAAAAAAGTACCTATGTATTCCCACCAGATATATTGTTGTTTCCAAATTATTTAACAAATAATGTGTTAAGTAATCAATTCAATCAATGCAATCGTCTACTGAGCGTAATATGTGGGGATTTCTGGATTAAACCGTTATTCTCAATACTCAATATTTTATTGCACTCCATATGTGTACATAGATGGAGTTGGTCATAGAGCAATATGGACCCTTTCGGGCACAGTACAATTAGGAGAGAGGAGGAGAGCTAAGTAGTAATTCATGGAATTCAACAGTATTGTAGATCTAATATGATGCGTTTAATTGGGTGTATAATAATATGTATTGCAGTGTTGCATAGGTCTTCTTTTTTAAAAAGAACTGTTTATTTATTTTCTATTTGAATAAAAGGAGAAACTGACTGACTAACTTACTAACGCAACTACTGTCGAAGGACTATTAGCTTTCTTTTAAGACGTGGCTAAGCACTAACAGAGAATTTTCAAAATTCACCTTTAAGTGGGTTTTTAAAATCATGCGGATTTTAATAGGCATCATGAGGAATTGTTTTGCATGCGGGCCTGCTGCCCGGTATCACGCCCCGCGTCCCGCGTGCGTATTCCCCTCATTACAATAAATACTTGTATGCAAAGAACATTTGTGGGGTTACGTGTGCGGAGCAATCCCGCATGAGTGGTGAAATCCACACGATATTAAAAACACCCTAATATGACGAAACAAAACACGAAAGTTTGCACAGAGAAACCCACATTGACACGGGCACAGCTGACAGAATGTCACGTTTTTATAAACGTGTTGAAAACGTCTATATTTCCTCATCGCTCGTGAAATAAAAAAAAAAATCTGGGCAAGGGCGAGTTGGACACGCGCACTGATTTTACGTTCTGTACAAAGTTACCTATTTATTATATTATTACTGTTCCTTGAATTAGTTCAATGAATTTCGAAGATTTTGCCAAATCCCTTTTTCGAACCAGGAAATATTTTTTTTTTTGCGTAACAGAATTACGTAACAAAAAAATTCTATTTCCTGATTTATTCCAACACTTGTGCTATAAAATCTTGCTTCATGACAAATTTCAGGATTCTGGGTCAACGGGAAGTGCTCTATGAATTTTGATTACCTTGAGAGCCTTATCTTTTTCCGCTAACTTAGAAGTTTTATTTTTTCACAGCTTCAAGGGACTGGAGAATTGAATATATGGTTTTAATTTCATCTCGATACTTCCACGCGTTACCTGGATAAAGTTTCTTGACAAACAGACTGACAGACAGACAACAAAGTGATCCTATAAAAACAATATTCGGAACTATGCGTTTTATAAACCTAAGATGCGTTAGGCATCTATTTTATAAAATATCTTCAAAGTGTGAAACAATAAAAATGCAATGCAAAATAAATTGTTAATTTTCCTTCACAATAAAAATCCTTTTAACACGTTATCGGTGGTCAGTGATCGAGTTACCGGAGTGTATCGATAACACTCAACACAACGCCACGGCTCATTAAGGCGAAGTGCCTCAGAAAGCCTGGCCATAAATATTTTTCGTATTTCTCGCAATTACTTGTATTATTATAGCCTCAAATTGCGAGTCGCCCAAGCCCCAAAAGGAAACCTGTGTCCGCACACCTATTGTCTTTCTATTGTCTCTAATTACGGTATTCAAAAGGTTAATGTATTTTATTTTTGAATAACTTATTTATGCTGTACCTTTAAGCTGATTAATATCCTATTTTGTTTTCTGTTGGGGTGAAATTTTTACTTTACAAGTCATGAAGAAGGTACTAAGTGTAGTACTTAACCCCTCGGTTTCATTGCATCCTTGTTTACTTCTGTGGTTCTGTATCGTTCCGGTCGTAGCGGTGATTTTATAGCTTTTCTCGAAGAAAGGCTATCGAAAACCAAAAGATTTTTTATTCAAATAAGTAGTTCCTTTCTATAATAAGTAGTGTAATAAGTAGTTCCCTCAATTATAGAGGTGGCCTGAGTTCCAGCAGTGGGAACATTACAAGGCTGATGCTATGCTATGCTAAGTAGTTCCTACTTCCTGAGATTATTGCGTGCAAACAAATAAACAACAATGAGTGAATTTTACTGTATCAGATGCGACCTATGTCTTGTATTCATAGAACGTGGCGAACTATGTTATTTCAATGACCAGCTATATTTTAAATAAGTAAAAAAATGTTGGTCGATGAATGCTCTTGACTATTAAGCCATTGGCCGTAACAACTATCGGCACAATGATTGCTGTATCCGCTTCCCACATGTCGACAACCTCGCGAGCTAAGTCAAGATACTTAGTTTACTTATCTTTCTTAGCTCTCACGAGATTCTCGTCATGCGGAACGGATATGTCAACAATCATTTCGGTCTACCATAACTATATCAGGCTTATTGGCTACAATAGTCCTGTCAGTGATCTGTCAGGCCGATCCTAGTACAATATAATATGACCATTATCAAGAACTGGGTCGGGCTCATACCTTTAGTACGGCACTTCCGATTCCAGTAGAGAGTATTTCAGAGGAGGCTGATGTATCCATTATTATTATTATGGTTTATGAGTTAAAATTTCTTAGGCTAGCACCTGGTGTTCTCTTAGAATCTCACCGGTGCGCGGTGTGTACCAAGGTGAGATCCTAGTGGTGTATGTACTGCATTTAAATTATTACCTATGTCCAGTTGTAAAAAAATTCTATCTATAATTCTATCTATACGGCAAGTGTTCAAAATTGCAGCTTTTTGTAGTGTTAGATATGTGTATTTCGATAAATTGAGAACATTAAAACTATTGAGTATTTGTTTTGGGATAACACCTGTTGTTGATATTACTATTGGGATATATATTATTATTATATATTCTTCTAAAGTAGGTTATTTAAAATAATCTTGTATGGAAGTTAGATTTATGTCCCGAATACGACTCAATTTCCTCATAGTGCTGTGCCACCGCCAGCGTGTCGCGCCACCCGACACGCTGCAGCCATTATTACATTTATCTTGGTTTATCTAATTAACTATTACGTCAATACTGGAAGGAACAATTTCCTTGAACGATTAGTAGTAGCCGTTGTGATGTCGAAATTGTTTTCTATAATTTTGTTTGTCGCTAGTAAAATGTCATTTGATAATATTTTGAATTTTATAAAGTCTTGCTTGCTGATTCCAAGTGATTTTGTCTAGCACTGAAGTAAGGCTGCAAATGACGGATCTCGACAAAAATTTGAATATTTACAGACAAGTGGACATGTAAATAATTCAATTGAATATAAACTTAAATAACTTTTATAAATAAACGCTTTTGTAAAGAAGATTGCTTTTAATAGCAAATTATAACGTTACCACCTTTTGCTGTGAAGATAGGGCATGGCTGGTATTTCACACTTTTCTAGAGCATTTTATCTGTCCTTGCCCAGTCGGCCCGAGCTCTCACGAAATGCTCTAAAATATTATGCAAAACTCATTGTTGAGTCGAGATTACACAATATACTCTGGATTTGTATAAATTAATATACAGAACCCAATGTGAAGCGTGTCTAGGAATATCCCGGCTTGAGAGTAAGACAGACGTACGTAATTTCGAAAACGCGAAATTCTATTTCACGCCCGCAAATTGAGTTTCAGATACTTCCATCATGGGCCGTATGTATAATCATAATATAAAATGGCGATGCCTTTCGGAAAATAAAGCACGAACCAAATTGATAAAGGTGTAAGAACTGAACTTCAAATTAATTTTCTTAGTAGGTACTAAGAGGCTAGAACCAGGGTCTATTTAATAAAATAATTATTTCACGCTCGTTCGTGCTGACCTCATTTTGTTAAAAAGCAGTGAAACAATTATCTACGATCTGTTTCAAGACGATAAAAGCTAACTTTTTTTGAAAATTTTTACGTCCTGTTCAAAAAAAAGTAATCACTAAAACCTTACTTTTTCATCGTGAACTCCTCATATACATAGAAATGAAATGTTTGCTACCCCGTTTGTGACTGGAAACTGAAAATCACCAGCATGAAAAAACACGATGTCTAAACAAGACATTAAGAGTATGACTTTCAAAACGATTTAACAAAATTTGTATAGCTATCAATTCGGTATTAGCGGTGGAATATTCTGACGCGCCTACAATTGCCCGTTAGATGAGAGGAACAAAGGTTATAGTTCGAGTGTTGGCAGCTGCTATGTTATAGCGGTAGTTTGTAGCGTAACCTGGTAATTGTATTAGACCGTTTCATGCAATCAAAATTTAACGCAAGTATTTATAGCACACGTGTGCCTGCCGCGCGACCTTCTCCGACCATGTAGGGTGTGGGTGTATTTGTATTGAGAGAATTATTCAAATTAGAGCCCCTGCTAACGCCGCGTTCCGTTTTAAATTTGGGCTTGTGGCTGTGATTAAAATTTTAACTTATTTTAGGCCTTAGTAGCTCATATGACGTCGATTTCGTAGATTAACACCCAAAAAAGTATCCGTAAAAGTAACTACTTAAGAAAGAACTTGTATGTAAAGAAATTTATTTTTTTTAGAAGAAATCTTCAATATCAACTCAGACTCTCAACAATATTTTAACCTAATAAGAAATTACTTAGCAACAAGTTATTACTTCTTTATAAATACAGGTGTAAGATCAATAAGCTTGTAGTGATTGGTAAGATTTAATATTTATAAACCACTAATCATTTCTAGGAATTAAAATTTGGTACATTGTTGTTCCTAGAAATTAGCAGTACTTATCTAATTAAAAAAAAAAAAACTCCATATTGTGGAATCGTTGTTTACAATGAAATATTGGTGTAAGAGTTTCAACATTGCCTTGAAACGTTTACTAAACAACATTGAATGTAACCTTGAAATATGGTTCGTGTTAAATGCTTTATTGAGTCTGACAGTCGAGCCAGATCATAAGTCTTTGTCACCAAAATACGAGCCAAACAGCAAATGATGCTGATTTGATGAGAAAATTATGAATACAACACTAATAGGCAGTGTAAATTATTAATGTACAAAATCAAACGAACAGTAATTGGACACTAATTAGCTAAAATGTTTGGTGTTCGTTAAGTGGCTACAATAATACGTAAAATATCAGTCTTGAATATGCTCTTCTATATAAATTATATCAGTCAAACCATTTCATTTGAGTTAGGTGACAAACACACGCACAGAAGAATTATAGTATGTATTAATATGTAGGTCGTATACGTGGGACACTCAGAAAGTTTTGGAGAAACTAAAAAAATAACATCTACGGATAAAATGTTTTTATTATTATTTTTCAAAGAACTCTTCACCAGCTTTTATACAAAGTTTCATGCATCAACCAATTTTCGAAACATTTTTTCCAGTCTGCCGCAGACACCTCTTTCACGGCCTTCTCGAACGCTGCTAGCGCGTCTTCCAGCGATGAAAACTGTAGCGCTTTCAAAATTCAAAATTAAAAATTCATTTTCAGCCGATTTTTTATTTTAGAGAAACCACACGGTGCCAGATCAGGACTATAAGGAAGGTGCCCCAAGACTGAGCGGTGTGGTGTCCAGGAAGTCCCTCATTTTGAGCGCTAAGTGCGTGGGCGCGTTATCATAGTGAAGCAGTACCCCACTGAGCCCCGGTTCGGTCTCTTGTAGCTTTTTAGCCACAAAACATCTGGCAGTATTTTGTGGTATACCATTCAGCGTTGATGCTGCTTTGGTCTCGTAATGGAATTGAAATCAGATACCCCGTCACTTTATCGTACTATCGTAGATGGGCCGGAACGAGCCTGCTTTATTTTTTCTCATATCACGGCACCACTCCACACTCCACTTTTGAGCTTCGGTGAGTTTGTGCGGCACCAACCAATCTGCAGTGTATGCTGAACCTCTTCGTGTGTAATTCCAATTTTTTTTAAATGATTTTCTTTACTACCAGCACGCTTTCTTCCGTGATACCCGTAGTAGGACGAACACTCCTTTGTTCATTCCCCAAAGTAAGGCGACTGTGCTTAAACTCGCCTTACGTCCTTCATCCATAAGAGCAATTTGAAGTCAATCAAATGACTCATCAGGTTTTAGGCCACATTTAAAATCGTAGAAAATCATCGCACGAAAATGTTCTCGATGCAGACATTTTTAAATGAGACACGATAATTTGATTTGGATCTCATAAAAATGTAGAGAGAAATTCAAAATTCGAACAATAGTATTTTTACTTTTAAAAAACCAAAGTTTTCAAAATAATTACAAGTGGCCAGTGCCTTATACATAAAAACTTTTTTTCGCAAAATTTTCTGAGTGACCGGGTATAACTCGGTGAAACTTGCACTATTAAAAACACCCTTACTGCTATACAAAATGCGCCGTCGGATATCTTTTTAACCACCAATGGGTCAGTGAGTACACAACTAAAGGCGATAAATAATAGTACATTGTGATACAAATGTGTAATGTAGGTGGTTACCGTCGAGGTGGTATTAAGACCCGAGCTGTGGCGAGGGTCTTAAGAGAGCCAAGAACGGTAGCCATAAATTATTCACTGTATTATACGACGTTTTTCAATACACTTGTGATGAAAAATAATTTAGCTAACCATTATTAGAACAGCACAACTAGTAAAATTTTTGATAATATGGCGGTAAAAAATTAAATCTGATTTCAAAGGCGCATTAAATTTTTGTTTAATTTACCCGTAGCTGAAATCTATGGCTATATAGTCTTTTGATTAAATTGCCAAGTCGTTGTTTGTTTTCTAGCGTGATTTTTTTTTACACTAAAGTCATTTTTAGTGATAATAGAATACGTATATGTAACATTTTTTAATGTTTTTTGTAATATTCAATTAATACAGCCAAAGAACTTCCCTCGAAAAAATCACAGTAAAAACCACGCGCATCTTAAAATGGCGGCGATAAGTCAAAAAGAAAAAAAAAATTTGAACGAACGATATATTAAATGTTTTGTTATTAAATAAATTGTTTTTCCAACAGGTTAATAAATAAGCAAATGTGATCTCTCCGCTCTCTTCTGTTAAAGCGAATCATTTAACGTGTGCCCCGTCGTGTATCGCCGTTAAGCACCAAGTTTAAACTGTAAAGAACTAAAAGGAAACCAGTGTCCGCACACCTATTGTCTTTCTATTGTGTCTCTAATTACAGCATTCATAAGGTTAAGGCCTTCTTTGAAGATACGCGACAGCGTTCTAGCGGGTGTCTTCGTTCCATGAGATAAGAAAACACAAAGTTCTGTTTAATTCTGACCCTGACAGCGTTCACTGCCTGTTGAGTCTTTATAACACAGCCGGCCTGATCTTTTATGATCGTCAAGAGTATAAATGTTGGTATATCTATGATACATTAAAAAAATATACAACTGATACCTATCAAGCTTCAACAGCGTTTTAAAAATTGTTGCAGGTTCCATTCTCACTTTATCCGAGAAATCAAAGCATTATTTATTAGAAATGGTGGGCAAAAACTACACAGGAGAACGTCAAAACTATACAATATTTGATTGAATTGAAAAAAAAATCGAGGCTATTGTTCCAAATTTAAATTTGTAAAGAAAATTATTTTCTAAATGGCCAGATTAGGTTGATTAAACAATAAATCTAATACAATAATTAAGATAAATAAATACACTGACGATGATTCATAGTAAATAACGCAAAGGTATCTTCTACAAGTCTGATCATTGGAACTTTAATTCAGATATTTTCCCTTTAGTCACGTTCGACAGCTTTCAGTATAAACTGCAAGTAAATTGTGCTGGTTAAACAAACGAACTCACACCCATACTTATAGTACGTAATTTCTTCCACTTCTCTCAATTTCGACTAAGTTTCCGTCAATAAAATTGGTAGTAACTTGATATCATTTTCGACTCGACTTTTAATTGAAGATGTTTTCTTCAAAAGAATATTGGCATTAGGTATAAATGAGGGTTTTCGAAAATGACATTCACCAGGTGGCAGGACTGAGTCGTCAGGTCCAGGCACCTGCCAAAACGCTTATGTTAATGACATTAGTTAAATTGACGTCTATGTCATTCAGACGTTTTCTAATGTAAGTGGCCTTTCGGCTAAGTGGCGCCAATTGGTGGTACGAATTTTCCTAAAAACCCACATTGTAATTGGATTTTTCTTGATTTAGATCAGGCACTTGGGGGTGGCCTTTGTCCTTCAGTGGACGTCCTTCGGCTGAAATGATGATGATGATGATGATGCATTCAAGCAGAAAATCGTATGCTAATTCCAGTTTGTCAACGTGAACTTACCGTTGCCGCACTGGTTCATACTTGTTGGCGGAAAAATTAGATAAGTTTTTACATATCAACTCCATTCTCACCTCCGACTTCGAATTAAGCATTTGAAGCTAAGTAGGTACTTTAAATGCTTTAGCCTGGAAACAGCTACTTTTGACAGGAATCAGACATACATATATATTATACTAGCTTTTGCCCACGGCTTCCCGCTTTAACCTGCTCTACCCTACTCTACCCTGCTATACCTTACTTTACCCTACTCTACCCTAATCTACCCAACTCTACCCTGCTATACCTTACTTTACCCTACTCTACCCTAATCTACCCAACTCTACCCTACTCTACTCTACCCTACTCTACCCTATTCTACCCTACCCTACCCTACCTTACTCTATCCTACTCTACCTTACTCTACCCTTCTCTACCTCACTCTACCCTTCTCTACTCTACTCTACTCTATCTCACCCTACCTAAGAACCTTCTCCAGACAATAACGAATACAAAAAAAAAAGATATAGCGAAATCGGTCCAGCTGTTCTCGAGATTTGCGCTTAGCGACACATTCAGCGACTCATTTTTATATTATAGAAGTTTTTTCATCCGAAGGTAAGAGGCTCGATAAGAATAAGTACACTTGTAAGTGTCAATTGGCTACATATAACGGTCTTGAGGTAACACGGAGTTGGTTACTCTTGGACCTATTGTGTGAATGGAGAATTCTCAGAATTCCTCTTTGAGAACTGCTTATAGTTGTTAGTATGCTAGTGTATCAAACAGTTTACTCACTCGAACGTAAGCGTTTGTTTCAGGAAATATTCGATCTAGGTGAAACTAAAGCATTTAAGACCTTATTAAGTATTCCATTGTTCCTGGTGCGGATTTCGTACGCTCCATTTCGGAGTCCAGATCAATGTTTATTTGTATCTCCGTTCCCAATGTGTTAGTATAGTAAGTATCTAAGTTAGAACACAGAATAAGTAGTAGTACAAAGTACTAATAACAATAAGTCAACTAAATAATACGTATAGCTATTCTAAAACGGTTATCATACAACACACTAATACTATAGAACCAAAAATTTGTACCTATATGTTTGTTACTCCCTCGCGATCAAACTTCTGTAGAGGATTGTGACGAAAGGTACTAGGACTGCTTATAATATAATAATGATAATAATAAATAAATAAGTCATAATTAAAAAAATATCAAATTCGCAGTGGTTACGGCCCCGATATAAGAGTTATAAATCATCACAATCATTTATTTTGTAAGCATGGTATAGTACATAGATGTTTTTTTATTACATAGAAGTTTTTATATGTCGTGGGTTTGCTCAGATAAGTGCTTTGTAATTTATTTCATCATTACTGCTCTCAAAACGCTGACAGAAAATATCGTGAGGAAACCTGCGTGTCTTAGAATCAAAACTTTGAAGACATGTGACCGTGTGATCCACCGATCCGCACTGAGCCCGCTTAGATGAAAAATAAGAAAGTAATTCTGGTTGTCTGTTATTATTTTTATGTGAAAGTAATTCTATCTGTATGTTACACTTTCACAGTTAAACTACCGAATCGAATTTGGTAAGAAGGAAGTTTGAACCTCAAAGAAGGGTATTGGCATTTTTTTCTAGCTTCAATTTCAGCTATATGGCCGTAATAAACGACATTTACGCGGACGAAGACGCGGATAAAAGCTAGTATTAATTAAAATTAAGCTTCATTTAAATAGCATCGACTTTATACAAACCCATTAGTCAATTATCGTTCAGCTGATTATAAAATACGTTGAATTAAATTATTAACACTTCGGGTCAAATATTGAAAACTACGTCAATTAGTAAAATTGGTTTTGAATAGAGCATGTTTGAAGTAGCGATAAATATTCCGTATTTGAATTAAATTCTATGTTCCATGTTTGAATCTGAATCAAATTCTATATGGATTGGTTTTATTCGGCGAGCGTAGCGGGTCCGGCCATTGGCGGACGACAGCAGTATTTTCGAATTTCCGTATTTGACCCGCACGTCGCGTCGCCACACAAGGGCGACACGGTCGGAAGGTGAGATTGGCAAGCCGCCAACTCCGCTTCGTTCCCAATGTAATATCAGTGTTGTGGCCCTGTTTGTTAACTTTTGTGCAAATGTTAAGGGTTACTATACTACTGAATACGGACATTATTTATTTGTTATGGTCGTCGCGTCGTTCTCTTTTTGACAGCAAATATTCCATTCTGTCTTCATGTTTATTAACGAATGTCTTTTTGCAACTCTGCAATTATGCAGGTAATGTTGCACGAACTCATCATATTTTGAATATTTTCAGTTTAACAATTCAGAGCTGAGCACATGATTAATTTTCAAGATATTATTGAACGTGATTGCTCAAGGGCGTCGCCAAGGGGGGCACAGGCTTACGGCCCCCCTAGAGGCTTGCTTTACAGCTTCAGTGCCTAGTTTAGGCACCAGTCTCCCACAATATAATGCCCATCCTATATGTTACCGCAGATATAAGGCTAGCAATTAGGAGTTATATTGTTTAGAAAAAAAAAACTTTTATTATTATTCTCTACACTTCCAATAGCCCGATCAGCCTTGATCATCGGCTGGCGACGCCCTTGTAATTGCTGAACCTTGACAAATAATTTCTTTCACCAAAATTAATACGCGTACATAAAGTACGGTCGACGGATCTTGGCGCGTCTGAAGTTAGGCTCTGCGAACTTTAGCACTTGTGCACTCGTAAAAAAATAAATGGTTTGAAAAAATAAATGCCAATAGCAGTTGTTATTGCTGATAACAACTGTTATTGACATTTATTTTTCGTCGGCCGTACTACTTACTGTACATGACATACGAAACATACTTACACTATTCTTAAATATTTTGGGCACTCAAGAATGATAGCTCTGCGCATTTGTAACTTACTGAATGATTCCATCTTGCGTGGATATTAGTTAGTAAAAATCTGACACGTCCTCCCGCTCCACCTAAGAGCGGGAAAAGTAATTAGATGATATTCCACCTATAAATTAAAAATTGTTAGACGCAAACCGGTTAGAAAGACGGCGATGCAAGTTTGTTTTTAAGAAATAACTCACTTAATTTTGGGCGTTATACATTTTAAAAAACAAATCAAAATTTTAAATGAATTTTAAGAGATTTAAAATGTTTTTTTTGGAATTTCGCTAGAAGTTGGTAACCAAATACCTGTTACTGAAAGCAAAACACATTCAAAGTAAACTTTTGATCCCTTGATTTTAAATGAAAACAAGATCTTTATTTCAACGATTTCATTTTGTGTTGCCGACTCGCTTCAGTATTTATAGCTTTGTGTACTGAAAAGCCTTAAAGTGCTCCAAAACAGTTATGTACTTTAGAATCTCTTGAGAATCGTCACTCGAATAACTTCTTATAAAATGGAACGTTGCGGTAAAACTCTTAAAATGGACCCCATTTTTTCGCAGAACAGTTATATTTGAACAACTTGTTTCAAGTTTTTCTCATCCTTACTTGAGCTTTTGTATCTTTTCTGTTTTCAATGGTAATAGTTTACTCGCGTTTGACCACTATTTCACTTGATGGTAAGCTATGATATTTTTTATGTGGGAAATCATCTAATGACTTTTCCCGCTCTGGGCGGAGCGCGAGGGCGTGTCAGACTTTAACTGACTAAAACTTACTCCTGTTCCTTCTTTGCCTTCGTTCTAGGGCCCCGGGGTATACTTTCTCATAACCCATGGCCCCAGTAGGCTTCGACCCTGCTGGGCCCCTACGATTTGCTGTGATCTTCTTGAGGCGCGCATGGCTTGGTCCAGACGGCGGACGGCCTAAAGGCAAGCTACCCATTGCTCGTCGTCCGGAAGCCCGCGCCCACGGTGTACATCGCGTGCGGCTGCCTCCTTCGCTAGCATTACTGCTTCGCAGAAGGAAGCGACCGCCTGCCACTCCTCCTCGCTCCAAACCATGACCATTGGTGCTATTCTCTAAGAAAACGCAACGCTTCCACAACGACGAACATCCAAATAGGATACATTAAATTAACAATGCAATGTATAGGTACATTAGGTTGACAATCCAATGTATTTGGGTGTTCGTCGTTGAGGCAGCGCTGCGTTTTCTTAGAGAATAGCACCACTGTACTGTACTGTACAGAGACAGGCGCGAGAGGTGGTTGCCGCCGATCGCCGCTGCGAGGACATGGCGGTGTACGAGTATGGTAAGCCATGCTGTGATCGACGATAGAGCACGGCTGTTTACATGGGTTTAAACAAGAACTTAAAGTTGTTGTGCAAAAAAAATGTTATTATAGTTTAAATGACTATTTGAATAATATTTTAACACCATGTGGCACCATGTTAAATAAAGAATAACTTTGAATGGACTAATATTTGGAACTTAGTGCCATGTAACTTTTATTCAGCTCAACATTATCTATCTAATGATATAATACATATAGCTATTGGAAGGTGGGCCCAGATTTTATAAAAATCCTTTTGTCAGCCAGTTGTTTTAAAACGGTAAGTCAAAAAATATTTTATGAAAAAACGTCTTCATATCATATTGTTACATTTACACTACCGTACATTTCCTTTCTGCGGGAACATTTCATCATACGAGTCACGGTGAGATGCTACGCGTCGCGGTTTTTCTACCTTTGTTCGATTTTTGAGTGCAACGCCAGCTCGGAGATCATCCCTTTTTTTTTCATTACCTTTGGCAAGCGTACTTTTTGACTCACTGCAACGCTTTTGCGCAAATGTAGCTACCTACAGATGTGGTATGGATAATACTAATTTCGTGATATATCTCGGCTGGGCAGGCTACCACTCTGACCAAATAGAACTGAATGCCAGTATTTTACATTTATTTGGAGCGACTGCCTCTTTTACCTTCCATAGGGACTGCCCCGCACGCGTAGCCCCCGCAAATGTCCTTTTCATACAATTATTTATTGTAATGCGTGGAATACGCATGCGGGACGCGGGGCGTGATTCCGGGCAGCAGCTCCGCATCCCCATATGCGTGTTGAAATCCGCACGATATTAAAAACACCCCCAGCTTTAGCAACAATTACGCACATCAAGGGGATTGGTTACCATAATCTGATCCTATTAACTCGCAGATCTTGATGACAATTCTTCCGACAATACCGTTTACCATCATACACTTTGTTATATAGTTGAAAGGGCATTGAAAGGACATGGACCAAAAAATACATTCCATGTACACATAATTTTTAATATGAAACGAAATTTTCCCCCTGTGCAAGGGCGTCGCCAGCCGATGATCAAGGGGGTGAATAATAAAAAGTTTTTTTTTTAATAATAATAAAAGTTTATTTTCTCCGCAATACAATTCCTAATTGCTAGCCTTCTATCTATGGTAACATATAGGATGGGCATTATATTGTGGGAGACTGGTGCCTAAACTAGGCGACGCCCATGCCCCTGTGTTTGTGTTTTTGCAATTATTTTTAAATATTTTTGACCACTTGATTACCTTGCTATTAACTCGACTCGGATTTATTTTGTAGAACTTTATTAAGTGCATCAACTGCGGAATAGTCATGATTTGGTTTTATAAGCATTTCATTTCTTCGTTTTCTGCACACCTTCAAATAAAACTTCGCGTCGGATAACTAGTGCTTTTTTTTTTGGTGGTTGGTAAAATCATCCAATGACATCTCCCGCCCTTGGGCGGAGCGGGAGATAATGTCAGACTCTTACTGATTAAAAACCCACCCCGTTCCTTCATTGCCTTAGATACCAGGGCCGAGCCTTCCTTTCAGAAGCAGACCCTTGGCCCCAGTAGGCTTCGACCCAGCCTGCCTGCAGCTAGCAGGTTGGGTCTCTACTGTTTGCTGACAACTCCTTGAGGCGCGCGGGGCGGATAACTAGTGCTCAGGTGTGAAGTTCGAATAGAAAAACTTCAATTTAAACTCCTTACAATCTAAGAAGTACCATTTGACACTTTGACAGTTCTGATAGATAGAAGACTAGGCAACCCTAGTCTTCAGTCTTGGTCAAAGAAATCGATTACTATAATTTCCGATTCTTAAAGATAATAATTTCATTTCTTTGTATTTACTAATCGATTACAGATTTATATATCCATTATTAGTATATTATTATCTTAGATTTTACTAGTAAATTAGAATGTAGCAATGTGTGTACGTAAATGTCAGAATAATTTAAGTGATAATTTTTTCGGCTTTTCAGTACCATCTTAATCTAACCGACATTGTAAATTATAGATGTTGTGTTTCGTAGTTTAAGCAGAAGTGGCATATTTTAATTTGACGGAAATCATTATATTTCTTAAAGTCTTATGTTGAAAACTTACGATTTTACTTACAAAAATGAATTGGAAATAACAATAATTTACATAAATATGTTTAATTTTAATCAATGCGTTTTTGTTTACTGCTGAATGCTAGCTGAAAATTAAATGATGTTCAATACTAAAAAACGCTTGTATAGAAAACAGCTCGTTATTAATAGTCCGAGAGCAGTGGTGGCCGAGTGGTAACGGCCCCGACTTACGAGTTGTAGGTCGCGGGTTCAAACCCAGCCAGGCGCATTAATTTGTGTAATTTATTTCATCACCACTGCTCTCAAAACGGTGAAGGAAAACATCGTGAGGAAACCAGCATGTCCTAGAACTAAATATTCGAAGATATGTGACATCCACCAACCCGCACTGGGCCCGCGTGGTGGATTACGGCCCATTCCCTCTCCTAGAGAGGAGGCCTGTGTCCCAGCAGTGGGAACATTAAAAAAGGATGATGATGATGATGATGATTAATAGTCCGATTAGTCAGACATTTTTAACAATTATTCGTATACAAGCGAATTTGAAGACTCGTAAGTCTCTATGTTACGGTAAAGGACCTTACTACGTGACTTTAACGAAGTCTAGGAAAAAGTTATCTCTTGTAATATATTAGTAAAGTTATTTTGCTTTATTTGAATAAATAATTATTTTTCGTTGATTAAAAATTAAATATCCTTTAATAAAATAAAAATAGCTTCATAATTTAATGGTTTACGTAAAAATTAATTGAAATTTTGTGTGTTACGCATATACTCGTACGTACAAAGGGGAATGAAACTTTTGCCATACATTGATGGCATATATTTTTTTTCTTTTCGCCACAAGTGAAACCTAAGCCATTTCTTAAAGGACTGTTTGAGAAATCAATAACAATAAGAATTATGTGTACCAGCCGTAACCAAACGAAGTTAGAGACTATTTAGTATATTGCTGTAGGTTTTTTATCACGCATTATTTTTTATTTTGGTTTCGGTATGGTGTGTACGCATTAGATAGTGTCAATTCACGTTTAACACTCATTTTTTTACTAGTTTTAATGATGAAAAACTGTGAGTGTGAAAATATATAGCAGTACTAAATCTATTTTATCAATAGAAACTTCAATACATTACATATTACACTAGCAACACTTTCAAACGTATCTTCGTTCGGTTAAGGTTTATGGACCTAGTTTTTTGCTATTGACTTCTTGTATTGTGCCCTAACATATAACCTAGGTTTCATTTCTGGCGAAATGAAATAAGAAAACTTGCATTGGCTTTTATTCGCCTTAAAAAGTATAAAACGTCAAACGGCCTTTTCAACTTTGATGGCCAGTAATTAATTTTTGTATTTATGATGGTATGCGATATTAACTTAAAGTGCATCTTATTTTCGGCCGCCTTTGTGTACATTTATCTGTCATACATACATTATGGTGAACATTAAGTTAAGGACTCCTGCGTTGTTGACCGAAGCCAATTTCTGCATGACTCGTGATGAAACAAGCACTAAATGTCTATTTGTTAGCTTCCAACATATATTTTGGTCACCTGACACACAGGCTTTATAAAGAGCTTAGTTCAAGCACCAGTTTTCCACAAATTAATTTTAGTAGGTATTATGTTTGTATCAGTCTACAAACACAATACGTAATTGTTTATTCTGTAATTCGTGGAAAGACAATAAATAAATTATTATTTACGTATGACGAACAGAGTTGATGACAAATACAAATAAAGCTTAATGTTTATATCAATTTAATTAACAGGGGTATTTTTTGTAAGCCATATTTACATTTTCTAGTTGTATTTGTAGTTGTATAATGTCATTGTATTGTGAGCAGTAAGTGCCTAATTATGTTAAAGATGGAAAAAATACGCAAAGGTAAAACAAAGTACAATCATATATATAATACTAGCCATCGCCCTCGGCTTCGCCCACGTGGAAGAAGGATAACGAAATGATTTCAGAAAAAAATATTTCGTAATATGCTTGTTGGTTTAGTGGTTAGTGACCTTGACTGCTATGCTCAAAGACTTGGGTTCGATTCCCACTCAGGACAAATGTTTGGTCTTGAAATATTCGTGATACTTCAGGGAAGGTTTAAACGGTAGCGCCGCGTGTGAAAAAATAAAAATAAAAAGTTTGTGAAAATTAAAAAAAAAATATTTAACTGATTTTATTTCCACAAAAAAATGTATTTTTTCTTTACCGAATAATTAGTTAAAAAGCTCATTACATGAAGAATAAAATCCATTACTCCATTTATTTAATTTCATCTTCCCTAAGCTGGGTATTGACATTCGAAGTAGCGCATACCTGAGAGTTCGTCAAATCTTCAAAGCCTTATAAAATCATACGAAACACGATAAAAATTTTATGTACATATATCGAGAACATAGACATAGACATGGATAACATACTCAAATATTACTAAAATACACTGGCTTACCATCAGGTTTTTTTTTTTTTTTTTTTGGGTAGGTAAAATCATCCAATGACAAATCCCGCCCTTGGGTGGGGCGGGAAATAGTGTCAGACTTTTACTGACTAAAAACCTACCTTTCCATTCCTTGCCTTTATCCCGGGGCCCGTGGTGACAGTCTCACATAACCTTTGGCCCCAGTAGGCTTCGGCCCTGATGGACCCCTACAGTTTGCTGACAACTCCTTGAGGCGCGCGGGAACGGTGCGCGCCGTAGACGACCTGAGCTCGGACCGGTCTGTTACCGGACGGACGGACAGCGAGCTACCCATTGCCCACCGTCCGCGAGCCCGCGCCTACGGTGGCCGGAAATCGGGATCGGAAACCCGGCGGCGGCGGCGGCGTGTGCGCCTTTGCCTAATGCGGTCGTCCTCCTCCTTTGCTAGCATTACTGCTTCGCAAAAGGAGGCGACCGCCTGCCACTCCTCCTCGCTCCGGAGCATGGCTTGAACCAAGCCCCGGCGCGAGAGATCGCCGCCGATCGCCCCCACGAGGACATGGCGATGCTCTTCCCAAGCGGGGCACACCTCGACTGTGTGCTCCACCGTGTGGCTTACCATCAGGTGGGATTGCAGTCAAGCACTAGTATAAAAAAAAAAATCGGAAACATCGAAATTGTTTTAGTTGTCCGCTTCACGTGGAATTATCCTTTGATTACTTTTTTCATATTTTTGAGAATATTACTTAATTTATTACGAGTAAATGTTTATTAATACGAAGTTAAAAATTGTTAATTCAGGTGAATTACTAGTTATTTTATTCTGTAATTTCTTAATAGTTATTTTATTCTGTATTTTTACTTATTGTTATCGATTTGATCGACGGTTTATTTATACTTTTCACGCCTACTTTGTGTAATGACAAGTTCTTTGAGTTTTTTATTTATAGCAATTTAATGTGCCAATATTCACGAATATATAACACATGGGAATGTTACATAGGTGATTGTTTCAGGCTATTGCACTTATCCAGGATTTCTGTCCTATGATAGGCTTATAACGAATATACGGAGGTAAATATTCGATTCACATATTTCAGAGAGAAATTCTCCCGAACATTGAAGCCTTTGATATCGAGAAGAGGGCCCAATCATGTGAAGCCCAGCTTTGTAGCAGTTTCGAGTAGGACCGAGGCTCGCTAGTCCTGATTTTGGAAGGATTACCGTTGCCCTGCAACGCAAATGGCAACTGAAGGACCCAAGAGGGTTTTAACATTTTGAATACCGTAATTAGAGACACAATAGAAAGACAATAGGTGTGCAGACACCGGTGTCCTCTCGGGGCTTGACAGTTTAAACTGTAAAAGTTTAACACGTCCTTTCTCTCCACCCTAGTGTGGGAGATTTAATTTGATTTTACACTTGAAAGGAAAAGCGTTGATATAGTTTCTAACCTGTAAATAATTGAATATCCAATTAACAACAACATTTTATTTATGTACCATGAGATAGTTTAAAAACACTAACATAATTTACTGAAAATTTTTATATCTGCTTACTAAATTGTCTTCATGTTACGCTAGTTGAAATGTATTTATTATATTCTACTTGATTCTAATTGTATCTATAGTTAATGATCAACAAGCCCCCGTTGAAGGGAAGCAGTGATAAAATAAATTTTAATGCAATTACGCTCGACTCTGCACGAGCCACTCCACAATGGTTGATAGCACTGCCTTTTTTTTAAAGTAGGTAAAATCATCCAATGACATCCCCCTCCCTCGGGCGGAACGGGAGATGGTGTCAGACTCTTACTGACTAAAAACCTACTCCGTTCCTCCTTTGCCTTGGTTTCAGGGCCCTGGTATGCATTTTCATCGCTCCCCAGAGCTCCAGATTAGGCTTCCACCCTACTGGGCCCCTACAGTTTGACTCCTTGAGGCGCGCGGGACCAGTGCGCGCCGTAAACGACTTGGGCTCGGTCCGGTCTGTTACCGGACGGACGGACAGCGAGCTACCCTTTAAAATTCGAAGTATAAAAATAGAGCAAATTTTTAAAATTCATCTGATTTGGACGCCATTTTATTCCTGGATCGCTGATCCTCGTAAGGTTATCGGCGGCAGCGACCTCTTGCACTGAGCTGGACATAGGCAATGGTCCGGAGCGACTAGGAATGGCAGGCGGTCGCACGCGGTACGCAGTCGTCCTGACCGAGTCGTCGATAGCGCGTAGTGCAACAACTCGTTCATTCAGTAGTAGGGACAACCAATATCCGGCAGCATGGACGTGTGAAAATGCACTTACGATCCGATCTATGACTGACTTGGTGATTAAATATGCGCTGGTCGGCTGCGTTCCATTAGAATTGAGCCCCTTTTATCGACTCCACAATTCAAAGCAAAGAGACTGGCTGTGTTTCGGAACTCCCGCCGGCAAATCATATTGGTTACTAATTTCAGCGCTACTTACACCCGTATTTATAAACAAGTAAAACTAAATACTTGAGTAAAAGTAACTACTTAAGTAACAATTTCTATTCTATAGTTAAGAAAAATTTAAATTTTGAATGAAGATTTCAAACGTCAAGTAGTGACTTAATAAGATTTTACTTAGTAACAAGTAATTACTTCTTTATTAATACGGGTGTTACTAAACTGGGACATTTTGCAGCGCGATTATTATCCAACAGTCAGTAAACGAGTCAATATAGGTATATCTAGCCATATCCGTGTTTAACTTGCTTCAATACAGCACGTGTCTATATGTGCTGCAGAGATCTTCTTAGGTCCTCAGTTAAAAGTAATGCGGCATCATACAAATAATAAATTATATCAATGTAACAGTTGAGAGAGCCGCCGTAACATTCGGTTCTATTTAATAATAAGCGTTTATATGTACGATTTTTTTATTATTGATAGGTTCGCGTTTGACCACTGTCTAACCTAGGCGGTCGCCTCCTTCTGCGAAGCAGTGATGCTAGCAAAGGAAGAGGCCGACCGCATCAGGCAGAGGCAAAGGGATGCTCGCCCCAGCCGCCGCCGGGATTCCTAACCCGATTTCCGGCCACCGAAGGCGCGGACGGCGTGCGATGGTTAGCACGCTGTCCAATCTTCCGGTAACCGACCGGACCGAGCCCAAGTCGTTGACGGCGCGTACTGTTCCCGCGCGCCTCAAGGAGCTGTCAGCAAAACGTAGAGGCCCAGCCTGCTAGCTGCAGGCAGGCAGGGTCGAAGCCTACTGGGGTCATGGGTCAGCTTCCGAAAGGAATACCTCGGCACGATAGGCATCGAATGAACGGGCTAGGTTTTTAGTCAGTAAGAGTCTGACACTACTTCCCGCTCCGCCCAAGGGCGGGATTTATCATTGGATGATTTTACCTACCATAAAAAAAAACCACTGTCTAACCTGATAGTAAATGATGATCTGGCCGACGATGGAGCACGCTTGCATAAAGTAACCTATTCACTCTTGACTTAAATACCACTAGGTTGTAGCTATCAGGACTCCGGCAGAGAATTCCACTACTTAGCTGTACGCATGGTGAATGTGTTCTCAAAACGCTTTGTACGTATGGTGGTATGTCCACCGTGTACCGGCAAACGCCGTACGTTTAGTATTGGACCACTAAACATACGGCGTTTGCCGGTACACTTGGAATGGACTTGGTGGAATTGAATTGTACAATTCCAACGCACTCTCCCTAAAATGTAAACGATAGAAAACCGACAGACTAGCAACTCGGTGTCGATGCTGAAGACTTTGGAGTTTTGACTTGACAAGTGCATCATCAATGAGGTTGTCGACATGCTTGTAAGTGTTCAGAGGCAACTGTTAGGTAATAAGGTACCTGGCGATTGTTCCAAAAATTTATCGTGCCACTGAAAGGCTAATGGTAAACGAAGGAAGATACATGGAACGAGCTAGAGGGATCTCTAGCTTCACCCAGAGCGGAGAGAGTTATTTCATGATTTAACATGAAAATAAACAAAAAAAGGTATAAGACGCCTAAATCATCACCATCATCATCATTTCAGCCGCAGGAAGTCCACTGGTGGCGGCACTTGAAGCGACCTGTGCCCAAAGGTCGCCTCAAGTGTTGCCACTTCGACTGGTCCTGTGCGTTTTCATCCATTGCTTTCCTGCTATCCTCACGAGGACATCGGTCCACCTTGAGCGAGGTCTATCATCGCTTCATCTTCCAGTACGTGGTTGCCACTCAAGAAGCTTTTGGCTACATCGACCATCATTCTGTTAGCAAATGCGCCCTGCCTACTACCACTTAAGTTTACTGATTCTTCGTGCCATGTTAGTAACTTTGGTTTTAAGTACTAAAATATGTTTATACATTAGCGAAATATCACTCACTGATTAAATCTCAGAAACTATAATATAACACCTACAATTTGGCAGGTAAGTAGGTTCCTTATAGGGTGTAGACATAAATTTTATTATTGGTTTAAAGATAAAATGAATCGGTTCATATTTTATTTAAAATTCACTTCATATACTTATCACGGATTCGAACTTTTATAAAAATTAAAAAAAAAAAAAAACGGAAAAAATATTATCAAACAAGAAATATTACCGACTAATCAAACCATAACTTGTTAAGCCGCGTATTATTGCTGACAGTCACAATAAACAACCGAAAGCATTTACGTAAGGCCACTGACAAAGAAATCAGAAAAAAAACTGTGACAAGGGTTTAGTGGCACGGTTCTAATGAAGAAAACAACAGGCTGAATAAAGCAGTGCTCATCCAACCACACGTGAGCTCTGTGTTCATATTAACACTGTCCGCGTTTCCCGCGTTCGCGTATATTTGTGCGGGGCCCTGAGTGTCAAGATAATCTGGCGGCTTACAATTCGAGATAGTAACTTGGCGTCGCTCCAACTCCTTGCCATGTCTGTCTTTGCATGCGAATGAGTATGCCTTTAAGGAAATCGTAATTATAAAACATCATTTTTTTTTTTAATTATAGCAAATGACAAAGTATATGACGGGATATTTTTTGATTTCTCGACATCTGAAGTAGATGAATTATAATTGTAGATTTTTTTCCAAATCGAATGAAGCGTTTTTTTTTTAATCCATGCATCACAGTACTGCTATCATCAATAGGGCGCATAATTATCCGGCCCATTTTACGGATTCAGATATTCCAGAATAGAATAGAATATAATAAACTTTATTGTACATCAAAATAGTAACAAAAAAAAAAAAAAAAACTTGAATCTATGGGTACAATGGCGGTCTTATCGCTAACAGATCGATCAATCGACAGATCGATAGAATCAAGGTTGTCTGGTAGGTATCGCTACCAGACAACCTTGATTCTAGCTATTTTAAAAATATTGCAATTTTATTTTTTTTTGTTTTCAAACAAGTAGAACAAACGAGCACAAGTTTAATTAATGTGCTTATAAGATAATCTGTAATAAGCCTGTTCTGCCCCACTCCTGGGCAATATTGTTGATTTAAAAAAATTACAAATAGAGAATTCGTCGAAACTAGGTGCGATCCCAGGGTGCGATCCCAAACCTCCATTAATACGATCGAAGTTCCAAAAGGATATATTATGATAATGTATATTTATAATCTAGTATTTGTTATGATTATCATTTTTATGCATTATTATAGAGTTTGTTATAGTTTTTTAGGGTTCCGTACCAAAAGGGTAAAAACAGGACTCTATTACTTAAGAGTTCGCCATCTGGCCGTCTGTCTGTCACCGGGCTGTATTTCAAGAACCGCGATAGCTACACAGTTGAAATTAAAAAAAAATGTATTTCTGTTGCCGCTATAACAACAAATACTAAAAACAAAATAAAATTAATATTTAAGGGGGCTCCCATACAACAAACTTTTTTCTCATACAATTTTTTTTTTACCCTTTTTTGCTCGATATCAGTAATGGCAACAGACAACTTTAATAATAAATAATATGTTTGAAATAAAATAAATATTTAAGAGGGACTCCCGTACAAAAAACGACATTTTTTTGCCTATTTTTGCTCGACATCAATAAATGGTAACAGGTAGGCTCTTGAAATATTCACAAAACACTTAATTGTATTTTTACTTTAATAATAAATATAAAATAAAAAAAAGTATTCAGCTCTCATACAACAAAAGTGATTTTTTCTAGTCAATGATACGGAACCCTTCGTGCGCGAGTCCGACTCGCACTTGACCGGTTTTTATTGATTGACTTTATATCCGTGATACGTGTTTCATACAGTTTACTATCACCCACTCTCAAACAGTTTAATAGGTACTTACATATTATTCGTATTAGAGTCTGTCTAACGAAAGCGCGACCTGGAGTTTTTTTTTTAAATTTAATTGGCAACATTATTTACCGTCAAAAGCACGTCAAAGTCTGTGATTGCAAATGTCAGTATTTTGTAACAAAGATTAATTTTAAAAATATACTCGTAATTGCTTATCATGGGTAAAACAATAAAAAGTTATGTAGGAAAGCTGTGAAATACTGTGATCAGTAAGTTTAACGAAAAACAAGAAGAGAAAGTAGTTGTTTTTGATCTCGGGTTTTAAGTTAGTATGACATTATAATCTTGATCATTGTTGACTGACTATTAGATATATTTTACGATATGATAATAATTTTTCTTATGTTTCTAGATAATCTGGAAGATATTCAAGGACTGCGCGAAATAAATAAAAAAACATTGAATCGTTAAGGAATTTGGAGAAAAAACCTTTACACTTAAAACTAAGCTTTAAGAAGAAATATCTTCACTACCGCACTTTATACGTTCAAAAGCGGTCGAATTGATGTGATGAAATAACATACTTTGAGGATGATAAAATTCAACATTTTGTGTTATTCACCTTTTCCCGTGACTTTCTTGATAGAATAGTAATATACCAATAAATAAATCTTTACTCGTTTTTGTATTGTATTGGTTATTATAGCTATCCAGTATTGTTCTACTGCTGTGCAAAAGCCATCCACTCTTTCTAATGGTCTCAGTCCCTTACTCACATTCCATTTCTTAAGAAAGACTTCCAGGTCGGTTGGCAAACCTTGAGTTTAGACTTTTGGGTGTAAACCAAAAAACCAAAGACCAAGTCTGTATACACCAAAGGTCAAATGAGGAGATTACACATGTCCATAAGCTTACGCTTTAGTGATATGGGCAAAGTGCCCTTAAATAGTTCCTTGATGGACCAGTAACTTTTTCAGGTATTTTCTGTTCGACACGTTATTTCTTTGTCTTACCTGGCCCAGAAAGAGACTACTTGGCCCACGTAGACAATAAAATATTTTAAGACGTATTGTATATTCTGTCCGCCTACGTGTACGTTCCTTTTGGAGCTGCTGGTTATGATTTTGGTCTTCAATATTTTTATATGTAGACCAACCAGCATTTGCTCTAGTCCTGTGGCTGTAGGAGAGAACTGGACAATATTATCAGAGAAACGCAAATTACTTAACTTAGTTTCGCTGATGACAATGCCCTTCTCTTCCCATTCGACTGCTAATGTCTGAAAGAAGTGGTGAATAACTTTGGGGACAACGGGACGCTCTGTTTGACTTATTTCTGTTTGAAACATAGGATCTAATCTCTCTAACTTGCTGGAAGAAGTATGTGTGGATTCTATTTTTTGTTTTGTAAGGGAACTTAATATTTCTGAGTGTGTGATGCTGTTAAAAGCGTGTTGGTTGAGTATATTTATGTCTAAACATTTTGTGTTCCTCATATTAGGAATATAGTTCGTCAAAAAGAATTATACGATTGTCGCAAATACAAAAAAAATACTCAAGTATCAAAAATTTTTTCTCCTAGTATGACAGTAATACCATATTCAATATTTTTTGATTTGACCTCATTTTCTCAGGTCGCGCTTTCGTTAGATCTCTATCCGAAAAGAAGCAGATATGCAAGATATCCGGATTATATTTTTGACGAATCTGGGTTGCTTGCCTATCACAAAAGAATAACAGGAAAGTTACTGGGCCCGCGTGGTAGATTTGGAGAGGCGGTATGAGTCCCGACATTGGGAACATTATAGGCTGATTATGCTTATGCTCATTCATGTACATCCATTGTAGTGTAAAATAAAAAATGGTCCCAAAACAAAAAAAAAAGAACAAAATAAATAATGAACGTAAGGTAAATGAATCGTAAAACCATAGCGTTCGCAACTGCATTTAATGTAAGCTGCTCACCCGCGCCACGGTCATCGCAGAAATGTAAATGTATTAAATAAATTTTACGTGAAATGAGCATCGGATATGCAATTAGTGTGAACCAAATGCACTAAGTTTGTTGTAATTAAAATACGTGGATGTTCATTTAAATGTTCCAAATTAAGGTTTGTTTACTTACTACTAAAATAAAGTTTCAGATTACTATCTACCATGTTTTGGCTTACCGAAATTTCGATGATATGCATTCTGGCGATCTTAAAAATGGCTGTATGATTTTATTCTAAAGCTACTATGGCTTTGGAGGGTGTGCCACTAAAAACAAGACAAAACAATTTGGTCATGACGTTCCGCCAAACAATTTTTACTTTTTTATTTAATAAACAAAAAAATAAACTAACGATATGGTGTTAATTCTTAACTAGCAACCCGACTTTCGTATATCGTAAAGTACAGTTTGTTTTGTTTTTCTAATGAATTAATTACAGTCATGAGAAAAGAGTGACATCTGAGTGATTTTCAAATTACTTTGGTGCTAAACATTTTACACTGGCGTGCGCGAATTATTTTTTCGCGTGCTACCTTTGGCACGCGTGTCATTAGCTCACCATCCCTGTACTATCGGTACTGTGACGACTAAGCAGTACCTCTACCATGAGTTTTAAGCAATAGTATTCGTCGCTACTCGATATCGACGCCGTAAATATTTTGTATGGCAAATTTTGCAGCGCCTCTAGCGGTCACTTGCAGAACCAAAATTTGCCATACAAAATATTTACGGCGTCGATATCGAGTAGCGACGAATACTATAGCTTAAAACTCATGGTAGAGGTACTGGTCCTATGTAACGTGCAAACTGGCACGTAGTAATAACTTTAAAGGTTTAAGATAATAAGAAGTTAGAACAGACATAGGGTTTTGAGATACAGACTATCAATGAGAAAAAATAGGAATAATCTAATTTAATGTTTTTTATATTAATATAAGTGAGCTTCAATTAACAATATAATAGTAAATAGCATTGAAGCCTTTATTACGCCTCCACCTACCACAGTACCTACTCTCTCTATAGTAATCTTAATCTAAAATGCAAATCAAAAAATCTTTTTCAACATTAAAAGCACTAAATAGTAAATATATAAAATAAATAAAAATAAAAAGCCTTTTTTATATCGTATTTTATATCGTCTTACCCCTCTTTCATGCAAAAAGTAACTGTAGGTACAATTATTGAATCTTCAAATTTCTCACATCGACATAAAATAAAAATATAAGTAGTGATGATTTGGTTGATAAAATCTAAAACATACATAATTTTGGCAATAATTATTTGAATTTTATAACCAGTTAATTATATAGCAAATTCGTACATTACTAGCCTACGTTGTCCTAGCTAAGTCAAAAAAGGGGGTATTTCTAAATTGAATCATATTTTTAAAGATTCAACTACCTTTTTTTTGAGTTTGGTCTCTTTTCTAATTAGCATGCCTTTAACACAGATATAAGAAAGATTTATCTTCTTGGTCCTGTCTATCAATTTTTCATTCTAAATGGGGCCCAAACCACCAATGTGCATTTGATCAGAATCACTAGAGTGTCTGTGGCTTGACATGTAGAGTAACTTCTGTACATATCTCTCTGTTGTGGCATGACTAACTGATACTATTGGGGATTACATTCAGTTCCCAGAACTGTCCCACTACACACTAATCGTCAAACGGATTTGTTTGTTAGATCATCATGGTCACTAGATTCCATCGTGTTTGTCACAGCTAGAGCGTCGTATTTAATTAGGAATAGGCCTAACGATATTTGGTTGCTAAAAGCAAACGTATTTGCTTGTTGACGTATATCAAGGCAAATATGTAGTTTGCATTAATGTTGGATATCTAACACACGTCTATTTGTATAAAAGGAGAAACTGACAAACATTTCAACGGACAGCCAAAACTACAGGGCCTAGAAGCGTGAATTTTGGCTCATTTTCACAAGGTTTTTATAACTTAGGCGAGCGATAAGAGAGGATTTCCCAAAATTCTCCCCCTACAAGGATGAAACAAAGTTTCAAAGTTTAATTATGGAGAAATCTACCTTCACGCGGGCGAACCTAAGCGACATAAGCTAGTCTGCTAATTGCGTGCCAGAGGGTCATGGCAATACGCATGGTGCGAGGGTACCGAACGATCTCCCGCGAGGCGGCGACCCTCCTTGCTGGCCAACCGCCGTGGGATCTGGAGGCAACAGTCCTTGCACACATGCACGACAAGCGCATGGAGATGCAACGCCGGGGCGAAATTCCGTTGCCACGACAAGTCGAGGCATGGCGGACAGAGCTCCGGCGGGATCTCATGGCGAAATGGCGTCAACGACTATCGCAACCTCGTTCGGGGCGCGCCACAATTGGGGCGATAAGGCCCATCCTTGGGGCGTGGCTGGAAAGACCTCACGGCGTTCTCAACTTCCGCACGACGCAGGTGCTTACCGAACACGGAAAGTTCGCTAAGTACCTGTTCCGGATTCGTGCGGAGGATTCGCCCGGGTGTCGCCACTGTGCGGAACATCCGGAGGACACGGTGGAGCACACTGTAGAGGTGTGCCCCGCCTGGGCGGAGCATCGCCGTGTCCTCGTGGGGGCGATCGGCGGCAGCGATCTCTCTCGCCGGGCCTTGGTTCAGGCCATGGTCCGTAGTGAGGAGGGATGGCAGGCGGTCGCCTCCTTCTGCGAAGCAGTAATGCTAGCAAAGGAGGAGGCCGACCGCATCAGGCAGAGGCAACGGGGCGCTCGCCCCAGCCGCCGCCGGGATTCCGATCCCGATTTCCGGCCACCGTAGGCGCGGGCTTGCGGACGGCGTGCAATGGGTAGCACGCTGTCCGATCGTCCGGTAACCGACCGGACCGAGCCCAAGTCGTCGACGGCGCGTTCTGTTCCCGCGCGCCTCAAGGAGCTGTCAGCACACCGAAGAGGCCCAGCCTGCTAACTGCAGGCAGGCAGGGTCGAAGCCTACTGGGGTCATGGGTTAGTTCCGAAAGGAATGCTCGACCCCGGCACGATAGGCTACGAAGGAACGGGGTAGGTTTTTAGTCAGTAAGAGTCTGACACTACTTCCCGCTCCGCCCAAGGGCGGGATTTGTCATTGGATGATTTTACCTACCATAAAAAAAAATAAAAAAAAAAAGCTAGTCTGCTAATATTCGGAAATAAAACGTAGTACAAAATAATATTAATGGAAATACCGCAGTGAAAGATAAAATAGAAAGACAAAAAGTTAAGATACTGAAGTTTACAATAAAATCAACACTTACACTTATTTGCCCGGACGGAGCCTTTGACAACGAACTCTTCAGTGCATTTTAAAATGTGGCTGATAAAGTAATTGAGCTGAGCGACAGGTTTGTCGTCAGGCGAGGTAGGCGCCTTTGTCGGTCCTCCGCAGCGGTAATAGCTCCTTTCAACAGACATTTTATAAGTTATGGAACGATAAGAGCTTCAAGCTTTATTTGTCTTCTATTTTACAGCGTCTTTCCCTTGTATTTCCTTGTAAAATAGCAAGTCTGTTCAACCCCAAGAAAACTACTGTTATTTTGCTCTTAAGAAACTAGAGATTTTAAAAAGAAGGTACATAGCACGAACTGACAAAGTTTCTGCCTTGAATTTTTCCATTTTAATGCATTTTGATAAAAACTTAGCTCACGCCAACATGACAGTATCTCTGGACATAAATTCGATACGTTTCTAGAAAATAGTAATATAAAATTTTCAGGTAGGTAAATAGCAAAACTTTGCTACGAGTTTTGATAGCAAAAAAATAAAAAATAATATTATACGGTTTTGCAGGTTTTATCTGTATCTTAACAATATAATTTATTACATAAATAAAATACATAAATAACTATTTAAATTATACCTACACATGTACAAAAACTTAAATATTAACTAAATTATTTTAACTAAAACCTACCTATATACATATAATACAAAAACACAGTACACTTAGGCGTCGAAGCACTCCTCCACATCGCTGTAATCGGGAACTGTACCCAGAAGACTGGCATCATTGCCACGTTGAATGGCAATGCTAATTCTTTGGGGGAAGAACGAGCCAGCCCTCTGGTCACGCAAAGTGTCGATCAGACGGCATGAAATTTCCTTGAAAAGGAGACGCACACTCGGAACTGTAATTACCAATTAGGTTACAGTATTTGCGCCGTTTATGGGTCTCAGCAGCCGCAGCGGCAGCGCCGGCACAGCCTGCCGAAATCTTACCTATCTACAAATTGGGTCTTATTAGGAGTTCAAAAACCAGATATCAGCATGGTAAGGCAACGGAGCGACGATTTATGCCACGTGCTCTAAATTCATTTGACAACCGTTTTTCTTATAAATTGCAAATTGAAGACACAATTTATTGTTCAATCAAGTTAATCGGCCCAGTTTTATTTGTTTCGAACTTAATTTTCTAGTAAACAGTATCTTACGACTTTTAACGTGTACCTTTTACATTTTTCAATGAATTCAATCGGTTTTTAGGGTTCTGTACCTCAAAAGAAAAAAGCAGAACCCTTTTAAGATCACTTTGTCAAAACCGTGTATTTCGAGAACGGGTGAAGGTGCCAATTTGAAATTAAAGTCATATACTGAGGTCTGTGGTCCCTTGAAGCTGTGAAAAATGTAACTTCTGAGTTAATGAAAAAAAAATTACGGCCGTTTATGTCGCAAAACACAAATATTTCGACACTCTCAAGGGAATCAAACTTCATACGGTACTTCCCAATGACCTAGAGTCTTGAATTGTGACATCGTCGCAACGTCTCATTCTCATAGTAAAAGTATAGGAAAAAATATAATAACAGTAAAGTAGTTACGTCAGAAAAAAAAAAAACTGTTTTTTGCGATTCGAAAAATTCTTCAAGTCTCCATTCGGGAATTGAATTATTTATATATCTTCTTCTTCTTCTTCTCTTTCTCTAATTTTTTTTTAAATATTTTTTCTCTAATTCTTAGGTAATTTTGTACGAAACCCTAAGTGCACGAATCCGACTCGCACTTGCCCAGTTTTTTTTTTATCATCCAATGACTTCTCACGGGGTGGAGTGGGAGGGTGTGTTGGACTTTTACTGTCCATACTTGTGTCCTTCAGTTGCCTTTTGCGTTCTAGGATTACGAGTTTCTTTCTCAGAAAATCCACGCGGCTTATCAACGATGTTGACATCGGGTTACAGTATAACGGAATGCAACTGAGTACCCAGTTTTTTTTTGAAATATTAGACTTTAGGTTCAACCACCTTAACTGTGATTTATTTTTGTTAACATCTCATTTATTGTTAGATTTGTTTGTTTTTGTGTTTATAAAGCCTCTTTCTTATCAAGTGTGAATCTGCGAACTTTCCGCGGATTCATTACTTTCAACTACTACTTTTTTTATTATTTACATTGTCCTTTCATACCTATCAATATTGTAATATGGAAATATTGTAAAATAAATATATTTTTTAAAAGAGTAACCATGGAGTTTCTTGCTGGTTCTTTTATTTTTTTTATGTAACTTTGAAATATTTCCGAGCCGTAACCTCGTAGATAACACTTTGATATCATAAGTTAGGTTTATATTCGTATTTTTTTTATTGTTCTAACTAATTTGTATCATGTTTTGATTTTTATCTAGTGGTTTGTCATATGGTCAATGTAAATAAAATATTTTTCATGGGGTTATCTTTTATATTTCTGTATTTCCAGAGGTTTAAAAAAGTTCAAGGGTTGTTTGAACAATCAAATAACATCAATCAACAATCGCATAGGAACCTACAAAGGTTCTTATGCAATTAGTGTTGGATTCTTCTGAGCATACCATAAACGTAATCAAGTAAGAGCAGTCTTTTAATATGTTTGTGTTAGATGGCAACTAAGAACAAATTCTTTTGCAATAAGTAGGTACTCGGTTCACCGTTGCTCGGTACTCCGTTGGCGCGATGGTTGAGCAATCGCCTGCTGTTTTGAGTGTCGCGGGTTCGATTACCGTACGGGAGAAGTACGTGAGTGTATCTGAGTTTACATATTTGTGAACGCACCCCCTCACAAGAGTAATTTCTAGTGCAGGACAAAGTAAAAAAAAAAATCACGTTTAAATGTTGCATGTTCCTTGAACTATAGACAAAGTCAAATTCTATAAACAATTCCGATTCTCTATAGCTCATTGCTCAGCTGTGGGACAGTAAAGGTAAGAAAAAAAAATAATTCTTTTTGAAACACATAATAATATTGTTTATTCCAGAAATCCCTACCAATAAATCCCCAATAGTGGGGATTGCTATTCTTTTCCGAAAGCCCTTACTAGTTATACAATATCAGTCTCGTGGGGATTATTGGAAAAATAAGTAACAATCTTCACCAGATGTAGTTCTTTCTAAATTATAATAAAAAAAATGAGTAAATCTACTTATTTAAAAAATGAAAAAAAAAATATATATAAAAACGAAAATCACTATAAAAATAAAAACTACTTAGTTTAAAATAAAGTCTCTTCCCGCTGTCTGTCCTTATGTATGCTTAGATCTTTAAAACTACGCAACGGATTTTGATGCGTTTTTTTTTTAATAGACAGAGTGATTCAAGGGGAAGGGTTATATGTATAATACATGCATAATATATTTAATACGTATCACTATTGCGAAGCTGGGGCGGGTCGCTAGTTAATTATAATCTATATAATTAGTATAAGAGGAGAAACTGACTGACATATCAACGCACAGCTGGAACAACTGGGACTACGAGGGTTAAATTTTGCACGCGCTCTAAGACTATGAAACAGGAGTCAAAAGTTAGTACAACATATGGTGGGGATTGTTACTTATTTTTCCAAAAATCCCCACTAGGTTGATATTAATGTTCCCGCTGCTGGGACTCAGGCCTCCTCTCGAGGAGAGGGAATGGGCCATAATCTACCACACGGGCCCAGTGCGGGTTGGTGAATGACACATGTCGAATTGTTTGTTCTAAGACATGCCGGTTTCATCACGATGTTTTCCTTCACCGTTTTGAGAGCAGTGGTGATGAAAACAATTACACAAAGTAATACGCGTGCTGGGTTTGAACCCGCGACCTACAACTCGTAAGTCGGGGCCGTGACCACTCGGCCACCACTGTTCTATTGGCACTGCGATATTGTTTAACTAATGGGGATTTCAGGAAAAAAGTTACAATCCCCACTGGTAGGGATTTTTCGGTGAGAATTCTAGAATAAACCAATTTCATAACCAATGAGAAGATCCATGCCTTGGTTCAGGCCATGGTCCGGAGTGAGGAGGGATGGCAGGCGGTCGCCTCCTTCTGCGAAGCAGTAATGTTAGCAAAGGAGGAGGTCGACCGCATCAGGCAGAGGCAACTGGGCGCTCGCCCCAGCCACCGCCGGGATTTCTATCCCGATTTTCGGCAACCGTAGGCGCGGGCTTGCGGACGGCGTGCAATGGGTAGCACGCTGTCCGATCGTCCGGTAACCGACCGGACCGAGCCCAAGTCGTCAACGGCGCGTACTATTCCCGCGCGCCTCAAGGAGCTGTCAGCAAAGCATAGAGGCCCAGCCTGCTAGCTGCGGGCAGGCAGGGTCGAAGCCTGCTTGGGTCATGGGTCAGCTTCTGTAAGGAAGGCCCGGCCCCGGGACGATAGACAACGAAGGAACAGGGTAGGTTTTTAGTCAGTAAAAGTCTGACACTATGTCCCGCTCCGCCCAAGGGCGGGATTTGTCATTGGATGATTTTACCTACCATAAAAAAAATCCATGAGAAGACAATTACAGAATTTTCAATACAATAACTTAATTACAAGCGGTGTATGGCTTTCTGTTTCACGTTACGTCATCATACGAGTACAAATTCTGTCCGATTTAAATATCTGCAAGCATTTTTTTTTAATTTGCTCTGTCGCGGCATCGACAGTTGCAGGGCGATCCCCGGTCAAGGAAAGCACGGGCTTGCGGACGACGAGTAATCGGTAGCTTGCCGTCCGGCTGTCCGGTAAGCCAGGGTCGTCGACGGTGCGTAGTGTTCCACACGCGTCTCAAAGAGAGGTCAACAAATTTGTGATAATAAGAAAGAAATAAAGGCTCAGTAATAGCAGTAGAAATAAAGAAAGTAAGTAGCAGTTATTTCATTTAATAAACCTATGTGCTACTCTCGTGAGGCTAGATGAGAAAACTTTAATTCACTTGCGTGGTTTCCTTGTTTATCACTTTGTTGCATCAATAACGTACTTAAGATTCATTTTATAAAGTTAAGCACACGCCATATTGAATTTCGAATGACGTCATATGACCTAGGAAACTAGATCATAGTAACTTAGTTAAATTGGTTCAGCGGCAGCGTGGGAGGCGCTTGATTTAATGAACTATTCATTTATTTAAATTCCAATATCCTTGTAATTTGTGCCAGTTACCGCAACTATAGGATATTAAAGCTTCTTCAAGATAAAGAATATATTGCATTGCATTGCATCAGCCTTTTTAATTTTCCCACTGCTGAGACTTAGGGACTTAGGCCTCCTCTCTAGGAGAGGGAATGGGCCGTAATCCACCACGCGGGCCCAGTGCGGATTGGTGGTTACATGTCTTTGAATTTTTCGTTCTAGGACATGCCGGTTTGCTCACGATGTTTTCCTTCACCGTTTTTGAGAGCAGTGGTGATGAAATAAATTACACAAAGTAATGCGCTGGGCTGGGTTTGAAACCGCGACCTAGAACTCGTAAGTCGGGACCGTTATCACTTGGTCACCACTGCAAAGAATAAATACTCGTATATAAAAGGACAATCGGACTATGTGCCGAAACTACCGGGACTAGAAACATGAAATTTTACACAAGGCTTCCTTCTATGACGTATTATAGGCGAGCCCTAAGAGGCAGTTTCTGGAAATTCAACCTTGGATAGGGTAAATGGGGGGATTTTGTTTGTATTCAAAATCTTTTTCCGTGTACATACCTGCTTGACTGTTAGCAGAAATAGTAAAATAAGTAAATAGTTGTCATTATTCGTTATTAGAACTAATAATAAAAATTAAGCAACTTTGGGAATATTTAAGATTCTCGTTTCCTAAATTTCACTCTGGGTCACTTTCGGTCACTCTGGGTTACTTTGGGTCACTTTGGTTCACATAAGGTCACTTTAGGTCACTTTGGGACATTTTAGGTCACATTAGTGTCTTTGGGTTTAGTCAGTTAAGGTCTGACTTCCTCTCACTCCACCCAGAGCGGGAGAGTAAATTGATGATTCATCATCATCATCATATCAGCCGAAAGACTTCCACTGTTGGACATACACTTTCCCCAAGTGTCGCCACAATGAACGATCCTGTGCATCTCGCATCCATCGCATTCCCGCAACTCTTGCCAGGTCATCGGTCTACTTTGTGGAGGCCTTTAAACACTGCGTCCTCTGTTACGCGGTCGCCACTCCAGAACCTTGTGGCCCCAACGGCCATTCGTCACACGCACCGCTATGGCCCTACCTATCGAAATAGTTATAAAATAGTTGGTATAAAACTACAACTCTAGTCACATTTTTTCTTCTAGCTATGCCAAGTCAGGTGAAAAGAAACTGAAACGCAAATTTAATCGTTGACAATGAACAAAGCTTACGCTTAGCTTAATTTGACTTCCAACCGGTTTCTCTCGGAATAAAATAATTCGATACACTAACGTCACGAACTTGTTTTGGTATAATAAAGTGAGGAATATGCATGCAATTGTTTTATTTTCTAAATTAAGTAATTTTTAGCTCTAGTTAACAAATCTTAAAAATGAATCGCTGAATGTGTTCCTAGGAGCAAATCTCGAGAACAGTTCGACCGACAGATTTCGCTAATTCTTTATTTGTTGTGTTTGTTATTGTCATGGAGTAGGGTAGAGTAGGGTAGAGTAGGGTAGAGTAGGGTAGAGTAGGGTAGAGTAGGGTAGAGTAGGGTAGAGTAGGGTAGAGTAGGGTAGAGTAGGGTAGAGTAGGGTAGAGTAGGGTAGAGTAGGGTAGAGTAGGGTAGAGTAGGGTAGAGTAGGGTAGAGTAGGGTAGAGTAGGGTAGAGTAGGGTAGAGTAGGGTAGAGTAGGGTAGAGTAGGGTAGAGTAGGGTAGAGTAGGGTAGAGTAGGGTAGAGTAGGGTAGAGTAGGGTAGAGTAGGGTAGAGTAGGGTAGAGTAGGGTAGAGTAGGGAAGAGTAGGGTAGAGTAGGGTAGAGTAGGGTAGAGTAGGGTAGAGTAGGGTAGAGTAGGGTAGAGTAGGGTAGAGTAGGGTAGAGTAGGGTAGAGTAAGGTAGAGTAGGGTAGAGTAGGGTAGATTAGGGTAGATTAGGGTAGAGTAGGGTAGAGTAGGGTAGAGTAGGGTAGATTAGGGTAGATTAGGGTAGAGTAGGGTAGAATAGGGTAGAGTAGGGTAGAGTAGGGTAGATTAGGGTAGATTAGGGTAGAGTAGGGTAGAGTAGGGTAGAGTAGGGTAGAGTAGGGTAGAGTAGGGTAGAGTAGGGTGGAGTAGGGTGGAGTAGGGTGGAGTAGGGTGGAGTAGGGTAGAGTAGGGAGACGTAGGGTCGAGTAGAGTAGAATTTGCAGTTGATGGGAACGAAGCCGCAGTCAAAAGCTGGTATCAAATAATAATATAAAACTATTTTATATCTCCAGCGATGTTATAAAACTTCACAGCTGCGAATAAGAAAAAAAAGTCCGACGTGACGTTGCGTCATGGCCAAAGTTCGACACTTTTGTTTAATTGCTTTATCTCGTTTACTTTTCTACCAATTTTGATATTGTTTTAGAAATTAGTATTCTATTTTTGTAAATATATTGATAAACTAGTTGGATAACAAAAATTTCCCTTGCCCTTCCCTATCAGATATATGTTCCAGGTATTTGGTACTTCAGGCGTTATCCTACCGATACAATCAAACTGACAGTAATTATTCGGTTGTTATTATATTCATATTTATCGAGCGTTTATCCGATGAGATTAGTCGATTGGGTTGAGGTGTAGCCTTCAGAAACACATGACGATATCCTAAGCCTTTTTGAAGAAAACTCTAGAAAAAATATACTTCGTAGTAAAGAAAAGATGAACTTTTTCTAAAACTGACTACTGTCAAGAAGGTAATCCAAATAATATATGGTTCATGTATCCGCAAGGGCGTCGCCAGCCGATGATCAAGGGGGGCTATTGGAAGTATAGAGAATAATAAAAAAAGCTTCTTTTTTAAATAATAATAAAAGTTTATTTTCTCGACAATATAACTCCTAATTGCTAGCCTTATATCTACGGTAACAAATAGGATGGGCATTATATTGTGGGAGACTGGTGCCTAAACTAGGCTCTGAAGCCGTAAAGCCTCTAGGGGGGGGGGGGCTGTAGCCCCCTCCTGCCCCCCCTTGGCGTCGCCCATGTGTGTCCGGAATGTGCTTGTATTAGCAACTCTAGCCAAACATTTATGTACTATGTAATGTAACATAATACAGATCCATATCTCATATAAAGTCTCATCTCGTGACCACAGCGCAGTATCCCGAGGAGGCTACAGCCGCGGGCTCGACTTGAATACACTTCCCAACTCTTTGAGGTTTTATAAAAGCCCGAAAAAACACGAAGTAATTATGCCTTGTTTTGTAAGAATACATTTTAGCGAAAACTCTTTTTCCATTTCAGCCCGTTCATGGAAAGATCATATACATCACTATACTAGGGCCTAAAAGGTCACCTGAGCAATTCATCTAGAGCAAATCATATTCCGAATTCCTAGCAGATTATAAGTATCTCTTAAAAATAAAATGGTTGCACAAATTAGTCGAATCATACTCAATTCACTGCATATCAGAATCATATTCCTTGTAAATATAGCCGTATAAAAAAAAATATGATTCATATTATGATTCTACAAAAGCGGCCTTTTTAGACCTGCAGAACTATAACCTATTTAGTTGATTCTAATTAAAGACGTTGTATAAATTGCCGACTTTTCAAAGGTGTTTGAAAAGTCAGTTTCAAGGGTAAAGAAAAGTGGGTAGGTGCGAATTGGACTCGTACACTGAGGGTTCCGTATAATCTTATTTAAATTTAAAAAGTTAAATTCTCGAAAGGACCTTCGAAATTTTTTCTGAATGGATTTTTTTTGGTGATGACACGTTCGTTAGATTTATTCCTATACCTGTGCTAAAAGACCTTACTTTATGATAAATTTCAGAATTCTGGGTCAACGGGAGAATGTCGAAATCTACCTACATTTTTGGCGACATAATCGACTGTACCTTTGGTTAGATCTCAATTCGATCAAACGTCGCGACCGCAGATAGAACTGACCATTTGCAGTGGATTCTAGTGTTTAAGATGGATCTATGCTAGAGAAATAATTTTAGCTCGATTCGTGCTCGGGTAACAGCGGAGTACAAGCCGAGCTCAAATTCGTGTAGTGCCGGACTTGCTCGGCTCTCTGAGAGTCGGTCCACACTGTACGACTTTGAGCTCGGCTCCTCTAGAGTCGGTTCACACAATACGAATTTGAGCTGGGCTCGTGCTCGACTCGTGATCTGTCTCTGTTTTTAAAACCTAGATGCGGTTGTGGTCAAAACACCGCACGCCCGATTCGTGGAAACAGGGTTGGTGGTGGCCCGGACTAGCATTTGTAATTATTGGTTTGATTATGTTTTTCAACGAAATTGAGACCCAAATTAACTTTTAATTAAGCCACCGCTAGTTGCTATTTTACAGCGAATTATTATCGTTCATTTATTAATTTTCCGTGATTATTTTTTTTATCTACAGTGCTTTATGAATGTTACTTGAATTTTTGTATTAAGAGCGTCCTTCCCGAGATATGTTTTCACACAACCGCTCTTACCTGATTATGACGTTATTGCACATGTTTCTGTAAATATTTTGGAAACACAGATATGTTGTGGATCGGTTTCTATAGATCTCGGTTATATATTCTATAGATATCGGGATATAGATCTCGGTTTCTATAAAGATCAAATTATAATTTTTTCTAAGAAAATCGTTGCAAATTAAATTAAAATTATGAATGATGATTTTGTTTTTTCGATAATGTTTTTAAATGGAATAAGTTTTTTGAATATTCGAGTGAATGGCGGATTTACCGAATGCCAACAGAGTTTTCCGGCGTTATTTCTCTTTAATTCATTATTTCTCAAGAGGACGCCGGCGTCCGCACACCTATTGTCTTTCTATTGTGTCTCTAATTACGGTATTCAACAGGTTAATCCAATTCATCAGACAATAAGCTGGATGAAACCACAATTCCTCTTCACGCAATTAAACTGTCATTATAAGTTAGCATTATTTTGTGATTAAGCAGTACTTATTGATTTGTGAATGTGAGTACCAATATAAACACTATTCTGGTTAAATGGTACAATAAGAAACCAAAAGGGTAAAAAGACTAAGTTACACCGATAAATTGTAATCGTTTTAATCACGTGGAGGGTCGATTCGGTATATGAAACACTATCGATTTTTAAAGACAACATCAGCTTTCTTTAACTAAACGTCAGCTGGGCGAGTTCAATGACCTGTAGGTAGTTAGTAGGCAACGACCGACAACTACCTACAAGGTCATTGACTCAGTTACTTAAAGAAATTAATTTCGTACATGCGTAGGTATATTAATTCGAGTTTTAGAAAAAAGTACTTTATTTTTTTATTTTATCTTTACAATTCGATAGTGTTCCATGTACCGGATCGACCCTTCAGGGGATTAAAACGATCAAAATTTAACAGTGTATTTATGGAGGAATTTAACACTAAAATATTGCTGGTTCTAGGTGAAAATAAGAGGGTGCTTTCTGGTTCCTGAACCCTTTAAATAGATACGTGCACTTTATACATCTTTTTTCTTTTTGTTGGTTGTTAAAATAGGTTTATAGTAAGCTTGAATCTCAAGAATCGGGCAAGTGCGAGTCGGACTCACGCACTGAAGGTTCCGTAAAAACTACGAGTACATATGAAATCAGTTCAATTCCCGAATTGAGTTACGAAGGTTTAAAAAGGGTTTTTCCGAATCGCAAAAAATGTTCGTCACAAAAAAATAAATAAAAAATTGTTAATCATAACTTGTGCTATGAGACCTTGTTGCATGCCAAATTTCAGGATTGTAGGTCAACGGATTGGCCCTATGAATTTTGATTCTCTCGGGAGTATAGAAATATAAGTTTTTTTGCCATATTAAACGCTGCAAAAAACCTTTTTTCCGTTAACTCTATAGTGAACTCAGAAGTTTGATTTTTCAAATCTTTAAGGGATCGCAGATCTGTGTATATGGTTTAAATTTCAACTCGATACCTCTACGCGTTCTCGACACAAAGTGTCTTGACAGACAGACAGAAAAGCGGACAACAAAGTGTACCTAAAAGTGTGTGTAAATCGAAGTGGAAACCAAACAAAAAGTAGTGTATGTTATTTTTATGGTTCCGTATCTCAAAAGGAAAAAAAAACGGAACGCAATTACATATGCCCCAGCGGACACCGGTGTCCGCACGCCTATTGTCTTTCTATTGTGTCTCTAATTACGGTATTCAAAGGATTACAAGAAAATAGGCTACTTTTTATCTGGTATCAACATTTACACAGACGAATCCGCTGGCAGAAGCTAGTCAGCCATAAAATATACTTAGACCACCAAGTTTACGATGTCAGTCGAAATCAACCAATGAACTTATTGAGCGGGAAGGAGTCGTTAAACTGAAGGGTAGGAATTTGTATTGGTGGTTTTCCACAACCCTCCCCCCGCTCCGATGGAACGTGAGCTTTACGGTGACTTATTAGTTTACTGAAGTTCTAATCTTATATACTGCTACTGTGATTAATTCCGAATATTAAAAAAGTTTTAACAACAGTTTCTGCGAGTGCTCGATTGATTACGGGAATTCATATAAGTCGCTATAATTGTTCAGTTTCAGAATGTGACTTAAACTAAATTAAAATAATTATGAATGAACCATATTTCTTTATGTTATCGAAATGATAGCCGCAGGATAAACAATAAATAAAGAACTAGCTCCTGCTAAACTCGAATCGATCGGCAAGTCTTTCAAGCTTAAAAAATGATAAAAGCTATGAATCCGAGGGTGAGTATATTCTCGCTAGTAGAGAGCGCTGAACTCAGCAGCATTTTTAGTTTATATTTGCTAAAATGGGACTTCCAATCTATTGATTTTAGTCAAATTATTGACTCAAAATCCACCTAATTTTGAATGTCCTTGAACTATATAGCGTTAACTTAAGCACTAAATTTAATAGTCATAGACAGTCAGAAATAGGTCTATTTTGAGGAATTTGGCCCACAGTATTCACTTAAGATTAAGTTTTTAACGGAGAAAGCGAAGTTTCATGTTTAAGGCAGTCACAAGTTTAATACCTGGTAGTATAGGTACCCAGAAGTATAGATAGATCAATATAATATTATCTTTTCAAAAGTTTTTGGAATGAAGTCCTTTCGCACTTGAAGCCAGGCAGTAAAAAAGTGCACCCAACATTAATGGTAAACGACGAGCTTAAAATAATTAAGCTCTGAGCGCTACCACGAGCTCTTAACGCGTTCCATTTGACGACCTAAACTGAACTGTTAAAGGGATCGAATAATACAGGATATACATCGTTAAACTTTCGTCGTTTTAATCCCGTGGAGGGTCGATTCGATAGGTTTTCATGTACCGAATCGACCCTCCGCGGGATTAAAAAGACCAAAACTTAACGGTGTGTAGCTGCATCCCTCTTCCTCACTATTAAGGGGATTACATCGCCCAAATCCAAAATACACCTAGGTTGATTGAAGTTTATAGATTATTCCTTATGTACGATTACCATACAAAAAATGAAAGATACTTAAGGACATTACTAATAAATTCTATTGATTACGTTTCTCAAAAAAATACCCTAACTCTAGAAAAAAAAATCTGGTAAATAGGCCTTTTCTGAACATTAATTCCACATTTTCTCGAAAATGGCTCTATATTTACACATTGAATTTATACCAAAATATATGTTATGATAAATTGAATAACTTGTATTGATTTCTTTTTCTAATTTCATTGAATATCGATAAGTAATCAAGAAAAAATCGAATCAGTATTAACACCCCGCGCGCAGCACCCCCTGCAATGCCTGTGTAGAGGTCAATTCTTCTCTACTAGTGTAGAGATAAATTCTTCAAGGTCATTGTGCAATGTAATACCCTTAAGACTAAAATTTTAACACGTAAGTAACACGTAAGGCCCCTGTACTTCATATTCACTATACTTCATCTATTTAGGTGATTAACTAAAGGTAAACAATCTTCACATGTATTTTATCTAAAAATTGTCTAAAAATGCTATCTAAAAATGTTTACAATTACCTATTTACCTAAAACGATGTTAGGTAATAATTAATCTAATTTAAATAATCTTCATTTTTTTAATAAAAAGACTGAGAGAATCAAGGTTGTTTAAGTTTAGTTAACTACCTAAACCGACGGAGTATAGGTGCCTAGAGTATTCGTAGGTACAAACCGCATGGCGGCCGGTCGCATCATGTCGTTTATTTTCCGGGCCGTGTCAACAGTGTTATCGGAGCTTGTCCGGAATCACGCCGCCGCTTAGGCCAACACATGGCAGCAGCCAATAGATTCTATAATCCCACCAAAGCCATACGTAAACCACAAACTTTTTTTTTAATCTATTGCAATCTATTTTTATACTGGTATGTTTTCGAGAACTAATTAAAATTTGACTTGTTGTTAGGTTGGAATTGACGTGTCGTGTGAAAAAAGACTGACTCGTTCTTTAAGAGTGTTTTTAATATCGTTTGGATTTAATCATCATCATCATCATCTGCCTTTTAATGTTCCTACTGCTGGGAAACAGGCTCTAAGAGAGGGAATGGGCCGTAATCCACCTCGGGAGCTCACTGCGGGTTGGTGAATGTGTTGTCGATTTTTTGGTTTTAGAACATGCCGGTTTCCTTACGATGTTTTCCTTCACCGTTTTGAATGCAGAGGTTATGAAATAAATTACATGAAGTAATGCACCTGGCCAGGTGCGAACCCGTGACCTACAACTCGTAAGTCGGGGCCGTTACGACTCGGCCACCACTGCTCTCAATTGGATTTCATCACGCATGAGGAATTGCTCCGCATGCTGCTGCTACCCGATATCACGACCCGCATCCCACGTGCGTATTCTAGGCATTACAATAAATACTTGTATTTAAAGGACATTTGCGGGGGCTACGCGTGCGAAGCAATCACGCATGTGTGACGAAAATCGCACGATATTAAAAACACCCTTACATGTTCTGTGCGGAACGGGGTCTAATAAGCCTCGTACGTGTATTTCTTGCGGTGTGGCTAAGAAAAACATAGTCTTCTTTGCCGTGCGGAGGCCGTAACTTCAATTTGGTTTAGTTTAGAATAGATTAGAATAGAACATATACCTAGGATGTCCTATTAAAACAGAATGCAATGGTGTATTAATTGTGATACGGGGTCACAATTATTAAAGAAATTAATTTCGTATAAGCATTATATTAATTCGAGTTTTAGAAGAAAAAGTACTTTATTTTAAATTTTATCTTTATAAATCGATAGTGCTTCATGTACCGAATCGATTCTCCACGGGATTAAAACGCCCAAAATTTAACGACATAGGTATTTTTTACTATAGCGTGGCCAAAGCCACTGACAGAAGCTAGTGTTTTATAATACTCACGAATGCAATATGAAAACTATGATTCACATTGAATACATTTGAAAATGTTAGCGTTGGAAATAGAAAATTTAAACCTGCTTAAACTGAAATAACGTTTTATTATAAGCGTCTAGAGTTGCGCAGTTGTGTTAAAAAATAAAGGCTCTCCAGCCGAGTGCATGCGAGGTACCTTGTTTGTTGTTTTACAACCGTTTTCTTCCACATTTTTGTGACGGTAATCTATAAGAAAATCTCTAGCATTTTTCCTAGCGCCATTTTTAACGTTGTTTTTCTCACTGGATTCTTCCTACATTTTGCAAGATAAAAAATAACAACTAAACGGTGTACTTTATTCAAATAAATAATCTATTATTTTTATTATTATTTATTTACTGGAAATTTAAACTTAATTAAATAATTCTTAAAAAATAATAATAATAAAAACATTTAAAATTATTATTATAACAGTAAACTTGTTACGCAACATCTTCAAAAAGCGGCAAACATATTTTTTCGTTGACAATGTATTTGTGGTGTGAGTTTCTTATATTTCGGAACGTTAGGCACGCCCCAGATCTTGCAGGTCAAGGGCGCTGCTCGCTCCTCCACGCCGGCAGCCGCCTACTGTCAAGCTTCCACACCTTAAATCGAGCGTGAATTATTACTGAATTTTATGAGACGACTGCCTGAGATTGTGCCCGTATCGGAAATTAGAGATAAGTAACTGCTGCCTAGTTAGTCTCTCTGTCTAGTTTTCAAAAATAGCTCGTAAAATATGTGTTATGTATGTACTTGTCTTTTGATATATATATATATTAATAAATATAAAAATTAATCCCTATTTCTCTTGGTGCGGCTGGATAAATGTCGCTAATTCATTTTTTGTTGTTTGTTATTGACAGGTGCGAGTGAGTCGGACTCGCACACTGAGGGTTCCGTACAAACTTATCTGTCGGACAGCGAGCTGCCCAATGCACGCCGTCCACAAGCCCGCGCCTACGGTGGCCGGAAATCAGGATAGGAATCCTGGCGGCGGCTGGGGCGAGCGCCCCGTTGCCATTGCCTAATGGGGTCGGCCTTCTCCTTTCCTAGCATTACTGCTTCGCAGAAGGAGGCGACCGCCTGCCATTCCTCCTCACTCAGGACCATGGCCTGAACACAGGCCCGGCGAGAGAGATCGCTGTCGCAGATCGCCCCCACAAGGACACGGCGATGCCCTAGTCCTATAAGGGTTCCGTTTTTTTCTTTTGTGGTACGGAACCCTAAAAATAAAGAACGTTGTGTAGAAAATTGGTAAATATCATAAAACTATGCGCGTTTGACAGTTCATAGCTAAGACAGTTCAACGTCTGTCGGGTCAGCTAGTAATATATAAAAATAAATATCTATTTTCTTTAGTCACACCATAACTTGAGAACGACTGTATCGACGTTTTCACACTTAGTTCTTCCAAAAAGAAACATAAAGAAAAATGCAAAAGAAAATTATAAAATTTCTTAAACTAAGACGATTTACAATTCGTTCATCACATGAGCAAAACCACCAAAAAATCCAAATAAAATATCATAACAGAAGTGCGGATACTTATGTTATGTTATTTTATTTGGATTTATACAGCCATATTATATTTCGGAATACAAAAAAGACAAAAATAAAGCATTATATTTTTCATTCAATCGAAAGACAATACGATGTCCTATGAGTGATTGTTTTTGTTATTTTACATCTTATTTATTATATTTATATTAATAAATTCTTCGAATTTTATTGATACAAGAAGAACAGTGCCGTTTACGTACATTTAAGGAACATATGGATTCGCAGTTGCAGTCTGTCCACAGACAACACACTACTGAGCAACACACACATCATCTGTGCACATCACAAATATTTTGTAAGTGGGTGATCGACGTACGAGCCTATACTGGTTTTAAAAAACGTCGGTTTTGCTCTCGGCTTGTTGGTGCTGGTCGACTAGCGAGTAAAACAGTTTTGTACGACGATCGGAGTAGAAAATGAAGAAAACAAGCCGCGAGCCAGGCTGGTCGTTCATATTACAATGATACACCGGCGAGCTTTACCGACGAGCCATAAGATGCTTTACGAGGAAGTCGCATAAAATGTGGACGACGAGTAGCGGTCAATCCGAAGTATGTAGTGGCATTGAAAAGCATATTTTCAATGTAGATTCCGTTTTCTATCCGCCTTCAACTGACGTAATTCCTGGATCCGCTCGACCGGCCGGTGTTGCGCGACATTCATGGATAGGAACACGAATAGCTCCATTTCCCTCTCTACAGTATGTTTTCGTATGCATTTTTAAATTCATTCACGTAAACATAATACATACACCTGCTATTGTATACATAAGTACGGTCATTATACTTTGTTGCTTCATGTTTATCTGATGTTCTGAAATCTTGATGAAAAACCTGTTTTGAAGTTTGTGATCCGTAACTCCTCCCTGGATCTTCTCACGTCTTATCTGAATGAAAGAATTCAGAGAGTTGACCCAAACGGAAAAAGATCTCCCGGGTCTATAGTAAAAATGGGTGTCCCACAGGGCTCAATTCTTGGTCTCTTTTTGTTTCTTAGTTATATAAACGATTTGCCTTACCTCATAAAGGATAACCATAATATAGTGTTGTTTGCAGACGACACTTCACATTTGTTTAAACTTAAACGTCAGCAGCAGGTTACTGACGATATAAATATCGCACTTTCAAAAATAGTACGCTGGTTCAATGTAAATAACCTGCTACTTAATGAAAAAAAAAACTAAATTTATTAAGTTTACCATGCCTAATATTAGACAAGTAGAAATTAGTGTGTTAATAAAAGGTAAAGAGTTGAGTCCTGAAGATAATACAGTAGTTTTGGGCATACCTTTAGATGCTAAACTTCAATGGGGCCCACATATAGACAAATTATCGAAAAAACTTAGCTCTGCTGCATACGCTGTTAGAAAAATTCGAAATCTAACTGACTTAGAGACAGCCCGTTTAGTTTACTATAGTTATTTTCATAGTGTCATGTTATACGGTATTTTAATATGGGGATTCTATTCGTTCTATTTATAAATTAGGTCCCAGATACTCCCTCAGAGATAAATTTAAGGACATTAATATAATGACTGTACCTTCTCAGTATATAAATACGAGAATATATGGTATGCCCCTAAAAATAAAAACATGTTCAAGAAATACAGTGATATTCATAATTTTAATACTATCTAGGAAGAAACATAAATTTGTAGTTCCTGCTAAGTTTTCGCTTTACAAATGATTCACATTTCATTTCATTATCATTCGCTTTACAGATGAAAGGTCCATTCAGAACTGTATGGTTCTTTCTTCAAAAGACCATCCCAGACACCAATCTTGAATATATACATATATTCTCATATGATTTGACCATTACATGTTTGCTGTATGGACTTTTAAAAGAGACTTTGACCCCTGAGTTTGTTTCGGTGTGTGAACAACTTTTTTTAACTTCTACCTAATGCTATCGCGAATAGAGCATAGGTATTGTTAAAGGATCGATCGTGCATAACGTTATTAGTGACCGTATTTAGGTTAGTGGGCAGACTCCTCGGATGAGTACGATTTTGCTGTTCGTTGGAAATTTTCGTACTTACCTAAAGGTTTCTTCAGTTATACGGCCCCGGCTAACATTAAAGCAGCGAAAAGTGGCAAGTGTTTATTGAACCGGAGCGGGGTTAAGTGGATTTGAGTTACATTCTGAGTTATGCTCTCCTCTCGGTACCCGACTCTGTTTTGTTCGACTTGATGCCGCGTATTCATTTCTTTTATTTTATATTACACTCAGCTTTACTCCACTCCACTTACACTGTTTCTACTGATGAAGAGTGGAGCTTGCTAGCTATGATTGTCCTATTCACGGGCAGGTCCTCTCCACACCGCCTAACTCCGCGTCAGAGGAAATTCACCCTTATTTTCTTTACGTCTACCATCCCTATCCTATTCCATGGGTAGACCCGATGTTCATGTTGACCTCTATAATTTTATTAAAGTAAAGATAGATAAAATAAGATTTATTACTTTTTTTATACCCCTGGTCTACCCCTTCCAATCAGTTGAATAACTCAGATAATCATGGAGTGTTTTATTGTTCGGCCTCCTTTTCTTCTTCCGTTATTTTGGTTAATATTTTTGTTTACTGGGTACTTAATGGTTTTGTTGTCTTTTATTAATTGCTGTTTGAAATTTAAGTTTCAGGAGGAATCGTGTATTTTACAAGATTTTAATTAGTTTCACCTGACTGATGTATGTCTGTGACCAAATCTTGCAAATTTTTGATCCACTTCCCGGTTAATGATTGAGGTGAAATTTTGTAGGCATGTGTATATCGCGTGACAATGCAATATTATGATGATACGGAGCTGGAAGGTGGCCATAGGTGTTGTGTGATAGTTGTGGAATATTATTATTATTATTATAGGAACTCGGTCGTAAACGACACAACCCCTAAGAGTTTGGGCTCGTTGAATTTGTATTGACGAGTATTTAGGTGCTAGATGGTAACCAGAGTCTGATGATGGAACTGGAAGATAGCCATAGAAACTCGGTAATAAGCCACATTGTGTTTGAACTTTTTGGAGTGGTCTTGATGAGTATTACTTAAACATCGTTAAATTTTGGTCGTTTTAAACCCGCGAAGGGTCGATTCGGTACATGAAACACAATCGATTTGTAAAGATAAAAATGAAAAATGAAGTACTTTTTTTGAACTCGCATTAATTTACGCATGTACGAAATTGATTTCTTTAAGTAAACGTCAGCTGATCGAAGACAATGAACTGTATGTAGTTAGTACGCAACGACCGACAACTCCCTATAAGGTCATTGACTTGTTTACTTAAAAAAAATAATTTCGTAGATGCGTATATTAATTCGAGTTTTAGAAAAAAAGTACTTTTTTTTTAATTTTACCTTTACAAATCTATAGTGTTTCATAAACCGAATCGACCCTCCACGGGATATAAATATATACCGCGCTATAAAAGCTTGCTATGAAAAAAATATTTTCATTGTAAACTTGTTCATATCACAGCCAATAGGTACTACAGAAAACGGTTTTCAGTACGGAGTTCGGTACATGTAATATCAAGTGAGGGATCTTGTCGCCGTAAGTTATCCATTGTATGTCGTCGTCTGCAGATGATATATATTAAGCGTTCACCCTCCGACCTCCGACCTCCGAACCTAATCTGTACCTAGAACTTTACAAATGTTTGTGAGAGCATATTTTTCTCTAAGTAAATTGACGGCATTATGCGCATGGTGTAGCTTTGTTTTATCAAATGGGAGATTATTATTCTTTGTCGCATATCAAAACTTTCTCTTATAGACACATTGATTGCGTCCTACCAAGGTAAGTTTTCTCAAACAATTCACATGTTTAATCATTTGAATACCGTAATTAGAGACACAATAGAAAGACAATAGGTGTGTGAACGCCGGTGTTCGCTTGGGGCTTGAGTAATTAACCTTTTGAATACCGTAATTAGAGACACAATAGAAAGACAATAGGTGGCAGACACCGGTGTCCTCTTGGGGCTTCACAGTTTAATATATTATATGAAAATCGTCATCGTAAGTCGGTATTTCTATAATGTTTTGTCACTTCGTTATTTAACACCGACTTCAGAAATTTAAAGTTATCTTGCATTTTATACTGATTATTTTTGGAAAAAGTTTTTTATTTTATACTTTTTAGTTGTATATATACCACACAACTAAAAAGTACTCCACAGCCAATCTGAAATAGTCCCAAACATGTTTAGGTTACATTGATTTATTACAGAATTCCGGTGCCTACCTTCCGGCTTCATCATCAGATCTGTTCGACATATTCCCTCCCCCCCTTTTTTCAGTCATTCATCGACTACGCGTATAAACAAAGCAATTTTACTTGTTACGACAGTTCTGCTGTGATCCTATGAGGAATTACGTTCCATATTTTCGGAAGTCTATTCTCAGATCAAAACAATATTTCTATGGGATCAACTCGAAATCAGTTCATAATTGACTGAGAAATCGGTGAACATATAACGGCTGTATATCTATAGCCGAACATAGAACCTCCTTCTTTTTGAAGTCGGTTAAAAATGAATTCAGGTACCACAATCCAGCGACCATTATCACAATAAGTGGTCGATGCCCTCTAATAAATATGTAAGTTATGTATATTTAAAGCACGACGATGGCCGAACTATTTGGAATATTTACTAAGCAGCCAACAATACACAAAGGGATGCCTATATCAGGCTATTAGCTGCTGGCTTAGTGCCGCGCGTCGGTCAGGCAAACTAGTCACGGTGTTCTCGTGTTATTCATTCCTAAAAACCGGTATACGTATACCCTATAGTTGGAATGGCGAACCTTTTATTGAACGTTGTGCCACAAAATACAAGAAAATGTGATCATGACGCGACGCCAAAGAAGTAATTAAATACATGAGGAAAGAATGATAACGGCTGTTTAAAATTACGTAAATGCTAAACATTTTTCACTGGCGTGCTCGAATTATTTTGCCACATGCCACCACTGGTATGCGTGCCATAGGTTAGCCATTCCTGCCCTATAGGGTACGCAAAGACTTATAGGTGCCTGTGTGAGTATTTATTGCTCGACGTGGCGACGCAGAGTCGACGATGCGCAGTGAGCCCGCGTCGCTTCGCTCGTAAAACCTTTCATAAAAGCAAATCGACGATCCTCCATTCACTTTTTTTAGCTAGCGGTGAAAAATTTGATCAAATTATTACTGTGAAGGATTCTTTTTAACGTGAACATGTTTATGAATTATGAATGTCATTCCTATTGCCATTGTTGCCAATTCATTCAAATTGAAATTGATTACGTAGTATAATTCACTTAGTATGACATCAGCTGCCTTTAAAAGCTTTTAATAATTAGTCTTATTTATAACGTTTTGTACAGACGGTAATCTGTGTGAACATGTTTTTGTTGTTACGTGTCATGTTACGGATTTTTAACATGCGTTGATGTGTCGATACACATTACAAAAAAACCCGGGCAAATGCAAGTCGGATTCGCGCACTGCGGGTTCGTTTATTTACCTGTGAAAACAGTTTAATTCCTGAATCGAGTTTCGAAGATTTTTCCGATACACAAAAAAATATGCTATGAGAGCATGCTTCATACCAAATTCCGAGATTCCAGTTTTAGGTCAACAGGAATTACCCTATGAAGTTTTGATTCCTTTGAGGGGTCGAAATATACGTTTTTTGCGACATGAACGGCCGTATCTTTTTTTTTCGTTAACTTAGTTGATTGATTTTTTGACAGCCGATTGCAGACCGGAGTATATGGTTTAAATTTCAACCTTATACTTCCACGCGTTCCCGAGATAAAGGGTCTTGACAAACAAAAAGACAAACGAACTTAACCCTTATGAGAGCAATTTGTTATTGCTCTCATAAGGGTTCGTTTTTTCTTTTTGTGTTACGAATCTTTAAGAAGATAAAACATAAAAAAAGCATTTTTAAAAAGACATTTTTTATAGTAGTTTTATAATTGTTTATTACAATGCCAAACACTACACCAATTTAAATGTCCTGAATTTCCGTACAGAAGTTAGCAAGAATATAATGTTTTTTCTCTTAATCTTGAATTTGGACGACGCGCGACTTCGGTACCTACTTGTCAAAGGCAGCCGGCGCTGACCCCGTCAGAAATGGAGGGAACAATATTTTTATCCTCCCCTTGGACAAAGGCCGGGACACGTGCCAAAACGCGAGAAACGACCTTAAAGAATCCTTTGATAAAACATGTGATGAATATTATCAGTACGAGTATACTATTTTGCATATGGCCTCCTGTCATACCTCCCTTTGACGTTGTCTATGGATAGAAAAATTCTTTAGTGCATATTTAACACGCTCTAGTGGTCTGTATGTCTTTGTTTGTTTATGAGATAATCCACAGTCTATCCTTTTGTGGGATTGTGCAAAAGAGTTACTGCGGTTCTGGAATAAAGAAAGGCAACTGAAGGAATACAGGTAGACTTTTCTGACACTTTCTTGTCCCTACAAGAGAGAGAGAGAGAGTACCCTTACTCAACACAGAGGGAAGAGTTGAAAATTTGAAAGTTCCTCGGCTTGTTTATTCAGTATGTTGTAGCCTAAAGAAACACCTTATATAGTTATTTACAGTATATACAGTAGTACATAGGCGTACTTAATACAAAAAATGGGTCCAAAAAGATGTGATAGGGCAGATGCAGATTTATAAGTAAAAAATTAAAGCACATTTCACGACGCGTTAAACGCCCGCGGTGTGCACGGTTGTTCGCGGCTTCCGCTGTACCGCGGCGGGCAACTTGTAGAATCGCGCTGACCGCGGTTGCCCGCCACCTCAGCGGGTTCCGCCCGCACGCTCCGCGGTCGGTTGGCGGACGATCGCGCAGTGGCTGGCGATAATCGGTCGCAAGGCTTGGGGTCGCGACGGCTGCGTAACCACGTAAATCTGCCGTCTCACACGCACGCCTCAAAGAGATGGCAGCAAAACTAAAAGGGCCCAGCGTGGTTAAAGCCTACTGGGTCCAAGAATTGAAGGAACATAGATGTGGTTTTAGTCAGTAAAAGTCTGCGTAAAGCGAGTGAAGTCATCAATGACTTTAAAAAAAGCACACTTCTTTTATCCGCTAGTATTCGATAAATTACCTTTTATAAACTAACAGTTGTTTTAAACAAGCATCCACAAGTCCACGGTTTTCAGAATCAGAGACCCGACCACGAGCTCTCAACGCGATCCATTTGCCGACCTAAACTGAACTGCTAAACTGAGCTGAAAGGGATAGAGTTATACAGGATGTATAGCTGCACCCCTCTTTCTCACAATTACGACTAACATTTTAACACGTCAGAGTAAGGCCCCTGATAGGACTCACACACCGAGAGTTCCGTACAAACTAACTATGTAAATAGTTCATTTCCCGAACCGAAACTCGAAATTAATTCCGAATCGATTTTTTTTGTCTCCACTACAAATTTACAGTTTTCAGATTTATTCCTATACTTGTGCTATGAGACCTTGCTTCATGCCAAATTTCAGGGTTTTAGGTCAACGGGAAGTACCCTATGAATTTTGATACCTACCCTTGAGTTTCGAAATGCACGTTAATTGCGACATAAACGGCCTTATCTATTTTTGTTGTTAACTTTGAAGTTGGTTTTTTTAACTGCTTCTAGGTACCGCAGAGTAGGTATATGGTTTTAATTTAAACTCGATACCTCTACGAGTTCCCGAGGTAAATTACCCTGTACAATAAGACCACCTATTGTACACTTATTTTTTTTTATAAATGTTTGTCCTTTAATAAGGTAAGGTGTGCAATAACGAAATAAAGGGTCTTGACAGACAGACAGACGGACAACAAAATGATCCTATAAGGGTCCCGTTTTTTCCTTTGAGGTACGTAACCCTAAAAGTACCGATTAAATCTGTGAATATTGAAAGCTGTCGGCAGGTGGCTTGTAAACTCAATAATGTACATGACAAGGCTGATTAATCCTATCAAGTTCGGTTAGGAACATTTTTAAAGACCTTAAAAGGCGTTAAAATTGAATTCACTTATTCTCTTAATTAGTTATTTACCCGCCATAGTGTATCGGAAAAGAGAGCTGTATTTTTTTGTCCGTTAGCGGCTCGACCCTGGAGGGAGTTCGGCTTAATAAATGTTACTGGGAAACAAGAATAGTAATGATGCACATTAATGTGATAGATGATGCACATTAATGAAATATAAAAGAGTTAAGCCACAACCATTATTTACTTACATACATCGATTTGATTAATGTTGTCTTGAGCATTCTTCATTTCTGGGAATTTTATTAATTTTAATAACATTTTTTTTATTAGTTTTGTATTTATTTTATAATTGTCACTTTATTTTTCATTTTATTATTGCCTTTTAATTTAAGCTGACATATTATAATCTACCACATTTATTATTGTGGGCACGTGAGTCTTTATTTTGGTTTTGTTTTGTAATTAAATGTTGTTTTAGACATGTATAGATTTTTTTTATGATTTTGAACTTCTGGTATTTGTGGTGTGCAAGATAAAATCATTGTCAGGCTCTTATGGTAAATTCTTTATACTTTTTTTTTTCAAACTTAATCAATAGTCTTCAGTAGTTCACGAGAAAATAACGCTCACAGTCAAAGGCAACTTGAAAGTAGGTACTAAAGCCATAAAAACAAACGAGGTAACATTCGTACTATTACATCACTCAAAGAGTAATTAATGCAGGCTGTTCAGAAAATGAATAACTTAATAATACTAGGTACACGTGTTGGGGTTACTTTGACCGCAGCAGAAGCGCATTGCGACGGATTACTAACCGGAATTAAATTGACGCAAAAAACTTCGTTTGTACGTACCGTAATATTACCTTTTACGGTTTGTCGGTTGGTTTTACTTATTATAGATAAAAAACTGGAGTTTATGGCTGATTTTTTTTACGGACGGGTCAACAAAGGGAGGACTTTGCGGGCACTTACTGCAGATAAGAACGGACCCTCATTTGTTTTGAGCTCACTGTAGGTACTGCCGGCGCTTTGGATTTGGTACCACATCGACATTTTTGTTAAGGTGTGTCAGACTTTTACTGATTAAATTCACACCTGTGTCTTTCAGTTGCCTTTTTCGTTCTAGGACTACGGGTTTCTTTTTCAGAAAATTCCCGCGGTCCTAGCGGGCATCGGCCTTGCTAGGCCCCTACGGTTTGCTGACATTTCTTTGAGGAACGTGTGGATCATTACGCGTTGTTGATGACTGGGGCTCGGTCCGGTCGATTACTGTGATGGCGAGTGACCCATTGCTTCGAAATCCGCAAGCCCGCGTTGACAATTAGGCAGGAGCCGCTTGAGGAGGCAGACCCGGTCCGATCCAGTCTAGCAGCCAAATACTTAGCGAAAGTGCTTCCAAATTCTACTGGCTGTCGAGGACGCGTGCATTAATAAACGTATCGATACTTACGTTTATGAAGGCACTATTGTCATGAGTTTGTAACCTAACTGATAAATTTCACACTATTATAAAAAAGGAAAGGAAAGAAATTTTTTAACGAACGATTGTTCTCTTTGTTACTTTTTATTGCTTGAACGCCTGACCGGATTTGGGTGGGTACAAAAGAGCGTGCTACGCCAGGACACGGTCTAGGTAGACTGTGTCCTGAAATTGCACATTGGATACTTTTTATTCAAGGAATTCTACTTTTAAGGAGGCGAAGCCGCTGGCAGATATTATTTTAATATAGTCAGTAGAAAATCATCAAATGACTAGCTTTATTTATTTATTTATGTACACACAAACACTTAACAACAAGAAGAACAAATACAGATAGAACAAGTACAAAGGTACTGCTTATTTCTAATGAAATTTCTTCCAGCAGACCTGCGACAGGAGAGTTGGATGAGAGATGTAGACGCAGTGTGTAAAAATTCAGTGTGTAGGAAAAACAAAAATAGACTATGTTATGTTATGTGTTGTGTTAGCTTTCGGTGGAATGAGGAGGAGTGTCAGACATTTACTGACTAAAACTCACCTAGGTAACTGTGACCACACGTAGAACACAACGCATTGTCAATCGAGGCTCGGCCGATCGGACCACGGTCCGATCGCATGCGAACATTATTATTATTTAGAAAATGCGGTTGCGGTTGCGTCAACCTCATGATTCAAATAACCTTTGATGATGTTCTTCTTCTTCCTACCTTTGTCGCGTGTTATTTGGGGTCTTGACCAGTGGGACCCATCATGCTATCACTAACTAAATAACCTTTGATGATCATGAATGTTTAAAAGTCAAGGTTAAATAAGCAAATCCAAGTTAAAACAAATCTCAAGATTAACACAACAGCTTTTCTCGCTACGCAATTAAGGATACTTTACATTACATAGAACAAGGGCTTTTTAACTAGGGAGGAAACAAGTTTACAAAGTTTCTAGTGCCTAGACTAGGAGCAAACACGAAGTTATCCAAAATTAGTTAGTAACAAATTAGTTTCGACTTATAAGAGTAAATTACTGATGTGCTAAACTAAATACAGTCTTAATTGGATGAGAGACGAAATCACCAAGTTTATTATTATTAAGAAGAATTACGTATAAGTTTATTATATGTGTGGTCTTAAACACGCGAGCCTCAGCCGCCGAGACCCTAACAGCGACTACTAGCCACCGTAGGCGTGGGTTGGCGGACGACAAGCAAAGGGTAGCTCGCCGTCCGACCATCCAGTAACCGTCTGAACTGAGCCCGAGTCGTCGACGGCGCATAGTGTACCACGCGCACCTCAAAGAGATGTCAGCAAAATCATAGAAGCCCAGCAGGGCTTTTGAAAAGGCTACTCATGATCCTGGGACACAACGGCCGGCTGATGGAACAAAGGAATGGTTTTAGTCAGTAAAAGTCTGACCACGCCCCCCGCTCCACCTTAGAGTGGCAGAAGTCCTGAGAAGATATTCCACCAAAAAACTAGAGCAGAACCTGTATGTACTCAGGTGTAATAAAAATTAATGATGTCATTATTTACGTTCATTTTTTATAAGAAGATTTAAATCTTTTATATTTATATCTATAATATAAAAAAATGAATCGCTGAATTTTTTGCTAAGCGCTAATCTCGAGAACGGCTGGACCGATTTCGCTAAATCTTTTTTTTTTTGTTGTGTTTGTTATTATCAGGAGAAGGTTCTAAGGGTAGGGTAGCATAGGGTAGAGTAGGGTAGAGTAGGGTAGAGTAGGGTAGAGTAGGGTAGAGTAGGGTAGAGTAGGGTAGAGTAGGGTAGAGTAGGGTAGAGTAGGGTAGAGTAGGGTAGAGTAGGGTAGAGTAGGGTAGAGTAGGGTAGAGTAGGGTAGAGTAGGGTAGAGTAGGGTAGAGTAGGGTAGAGTAGGGTAGAGTAGGGTAGAGTAGGGTAGAGTAGGGTAGAGTAGGGTAGAGTAGGGTAGAGTAGGGTAGAGTAGGGTAGAGTAGGGTAGAGTTGGGTAGAGTAGGGTAGAGTAGGGTAGAGTAGGGTAGAGTAGGGTAGAGTAGGGTAGAGTAGGGTAGAGTAGGGTAGAGTAGGGTAGAGTAGGGTAGAGTAGGGTAGAGTAGGGTAGAGTAGGGTAGAGTAGGGTAGAGTAGGGTAGAGTAGGGTAGAGTAGGGTAGAGTAGGGTAGAGTAGGGTAGAGTAGGGTAGAGTAGGGTAGAGTAGGGTAGAGTAGGGTAGAGTAGGGTAGAGTAGGGTAGAGTAGGGTAGAGTAGGGTAGAGTAGGGTAGAGCAGGGTAGAGTAGGGTAGAGCAGGGTAGAGTAGGGTAGAGCAGGGTAGAGTAGGGTAGAGTAGGGTAGTTGCACTGAGGAAAAGTAGGAAACTTATATTTTTCCAGTTCTTTAGTGTACATTCTTTCAGCTGATGCTCCACTTTCTTAAACACCAACTCAGGGAAGTTGATAAAAAATAATTAATAACAAATTTTATTGTTTTACATCATTGGTATGTGATTTAGCTAAGCAATCTACTCAAGATTATATCGATATAGGCTTTATCTGGCGTATAATCTTATTATCATTTAACTAATTTAATTGTTTCACATCTTTGGCACCAGATTTAGATAGGTAACCTACTTGCAATGTAACAATAAAAGCATCATCTAGCATATAATATTTATCCTAATCAAATAACCGATGAGGGAAGGTACTTCTTCTATTGGATCTTAGATCATAACAGTATAAAATACAATACAGCTTATTGCACTGAACATTTTTCCTTCAGCCGCGAGCCTGTTTAAACTGGAAAAAGCGGATTATTTCACAACCTGTACGACCTTTTACAGCAAAGAAAATAAACATCAACAGTAGTTACGCTTAATCGGTTTTCAGTTTTAGAGTTTCAGTTTGTTTAATGGATTTTCAGAATACTTTATGCCAATAGTCCGACATACTATAGTTTCAAGATTAAAGTGCGTTTTTGATGGAATAAAACACGGGTTTGTAAGACTATATAAAATATTTATTACGAGTAAAATATAACACAGCACATCAAATTGAAATGAACGGTTAGACGTAAGGGGGTGAGCACCACATGCGATTCGTTCCATATTAATATTTCTATCTTCAACAGCCTCTCCTGAACGCGAATGTATTAAACCCATCGCATTAGTGAATTCTTCGTGTTTTAGTTTATGCAGCCCTTTTGTAAAAACATCTGCAACCATATCTTGAGTGCATTATTTCGACAAAACACAATTAGCAGCAGCTTTCTTTCGTACAAAATTGTAACAAACTTCGTTGTGCTTAGTGCAAGCCTGGTTATCTTTTTCATAACTCTGAGGATCACTGTTTAGCATAGTACTTTCATGTTTTTTTGCTTGTTGTGATCTCATTGCTCGATTGAACTGAAGTATTGAATCTACAATTTCATCTGGTAAGTATGCATCATTATTGTCATCTTCATATGACAGTGATACATCTGAGCGATCAGTATTTATGTTAAGTATGTTATGTTCTCTTCTCCATTTTTCAACGGATTTTTATTCTACGGTTTCTCTATTCGTCTTATATACTTTTCCCTTTTCAGGCTTATTAATTCCCTTTTTAGGATTTTCATTACCTACTTTTTCATAAGTATTTCATTTGTATTTATCATTCAACAAACTTACCTTTGCTACTATAATTGTCGTTCTGATTATATATCTGACAGCCTGTCTTGTTGAATGTCACTTTGCAGCTCCTTTTTATTATCTTACTGACTGCCAGTAAATTATTTGACAACTCTGTTACATAAAAAACATTTTTGACCTGTATTTTTTCCATAGCCATAATTTCAATCGATACATTGCCACAACATTCAACTTTTTATACTTTTCTGTCGGAAATTCGTACATTTTGAATAGGTGCAGAGGTAACATCGCTAAGCCAATCCCGGTGCATGGTCATATGTATGGAGGCGCCAGAGTCGACATACCAGCGATTTGAGTCATTTTTTATAGATGCGAAAAAGCTACAACTAAATCAGCTTTATTATCATCATTTTTTGTCCTTTTAAAACCAACAATTTTTCCTAAGATGCCCATACTTTTTCCAATTAAAACATCTTGGACCTTTTTTGTTTGGTACTTACTGTGGCTGTATTTTCTTTGAGTTTGTGGAGTTTGTTTAAAGAGCTGTAGTGTCTGGAGTTTTAACTTCTTGTAATAATTTATTTTTAACCAGATGCGCCGGCTCCGCAGTTCCTTATACCTGAACTCTCTAAGCCCATGATCATTGGCCAATAAATGTCCGGCAGGCCCGTCAGCATCAGAGTACCTAGCCACCCATCGTCTTCATTAAATTTTATATTTCGTAGTTTATGTGCCGTTGTCATAATTTTATTAACGTAATCCTCAACGGATTGACTATTTTTCAGGTTGGTATTTACTAAATCTCGTAACAGTCCAACTTTCCTGGTCAGTCCACTGTCTTCAAATGCCCGTTCTAAGTTGTCCCAAACCTCTTTAACATTTCGTGCATCTTGAGTATGAACAAACAATATTGGATCAACCAATAATATTAATTTAGACTTAGCTTTGACGTCTTTCGTCAGCTTTTCTGTGTCGGTAGATAATGGCGTCGACTGAATGCAATCATACAAGAAGCTCTTTGGTTGAAACAATTGGAAGAAGCCCAACCAACCTATTGTGCTTTACTGCGATAATCAAAGTGCCATTAGTCTTTCAGGTAATGCCATGTACCAGGCTCGCAGTAAGCACATCGATGTACGTTACCACTTTGTACGAGAGAATATTGCTGCCAATGAAGTTTTGAATTGTAACTTATTTTTTATATTTGAGTTGTATATCGTTTATACACATAGTGTTGTATATACCTAGACTCCTAAAAACATTACTCTTCCTGTCATCTTTACCGTAGTCGGGTAAAAATGCACCCACCGGGTGCTGAATGGAAAACTTTCACGCTACGAATATTTTCCCTCCTTTGTAAGCGCCTTCATGTATTATTCATAAGATGATTCTTACTTAATTGTTACTGTAGGTATTTGAATAGGATTAACAGAACATAATATTATTTTAATATAATAATTCAATATCAAATATAAAAAAAAATACAAAAAACGCAGGTATATTTAGAAGCTAGAAGTAACTGTATTTGGACGCAATGAGCGCAAAAACTGACATCATGTATTATTATTTTTTTATATTATTTTCACAACTATCACACAACACCGTCTAGTCCCAAGCTAAGCAACCATGGAACCAGACGGCGTTGTGTGATAGTTGTGAAATATTATTATTATCAATTGACTTTCCTGATTAATTCTCATTGCCTCAATTTATAACTCAGGTTTACATAAAACAAGTTCCCATTTTAAATAAATATTGAGAGTGAAAACCAATAAGTATCGTTTATCGAAAAACCGAAAACAAAATTTACTACTGAGAAGATTTTCACAAATGCGTTAAAATTTCTTTTATAAAATGCCAGATGTTTTACCTCCACCATAGTAATTGTTTCATCAATTTGTATTAAAATTTCCTTTTTATTCAGGGATTTTAGCATCCAGTAGAGATGGAACGACAAGCCACGTAGGACGACTACCCGTCATCATTTATTGTAAGCTACTAGTTGGCAATTGATGAGTTAAGCAGGATAAGAGTAAAATCTACTTTTTATGCGTTTTACAATACACCTATATGCATGAAACAAAGTCGTGTTAGTTACATAATTTATAACTCAAGAACGGCTGCACCAATTTATATGATCTTTGCTTTATTAGATTTGTCTCCGCCCCGAATAGCAGAATAACTATTAATATATCGGAAAAAAATAACTAGGAAAATATCCAAATATATTGAAAAATGCCAGCAACTAAGAAATAGGTCTCAATCATTCATTACATTAATTGACTGTTAGGTGGTACGAAGTTTGACGGGTCAGTTCAGTTTTATTCAATTTCCATAATAAAACTAATTCAAAAGCTGGATAATATCATTTATCAGGTCCACCGTGCTAGACAGGCAGAATCGTACCTACATAAATTACGTAATAAGTATATTATAGGAGTGTGTTCTCAAAGTAGAGAAAATTCCAGTTTTGATTATCTTTTCAATAATAAGTACCAAATGAAATTATAATTATTCCGTCAGCCTACAATTAAGTTATGGAAAAAACTTCATTAATACTCGTGCCTCGCGTGCTTTAATCCTACTGGTTCCATGATACTCGAATTATGCTCCACTGTTTTTGTCTGGCTGGGTGCTTTTGATAATTCACTCTCATTCACCATTGCACCTCAGGGGTCTAGTGTAGGTAGAAGCCAGGTTTCAAGTATTGAAAATAAGTTACAAGATCATTTTTTTTAAAACATCAACATTCTCACCATTATCGGCAGTTGAGCAGGAAAGTGACGAATATTTTTTTTGTGGAATTGGAGTGTCATGAAACATGTTCATTTGGACATGTGGTGGTGGCAGCGGCGGTGGTGGATGCGTTATTTTTAAATAATATGAAAATCAGGAGCAGTGGTGGCCTAGTGGTAACGGCCACGACTTACGAGTTGTAGGTCGCGGGTTCAATCCCAACCAGGCGCATTACTTTGTGTAATTTATTTTCATCACCACTGCTCACAAAACGGTGAAGGAAAACATCGTGAGGAAACCGGCATGTCCTAGAACCATAAATTCGAAGACATGTGATATTCACCAAGCCGCACTGGGCTCGCGTGGTGAATTACGGCCCATTCCCTCTCTTAGAGAGGAGGCCTGTGTCTCAGCAGTGGGAACATTAAATGGCTGATGATGATGATGATGACGATGAAAATCTGGCTAGAACAGTGCGTACTTACTACAAAACCATTTATTAATTACAAAATGTTACTATACTTATAGTTTACACCAGATCAATTAATCAACGAAACTTTAACATTAACAAACTAATTTAATAGACAATGGGCCGACTAGGCTATAAATCTCTTTACTCGGCGTCGTTTCTAGTTGTCTAGAAGCGCCAACTAGTTGTCTAGTCGGCCAAGGCAAAAGGTTCATCTCTATTTACCCGTCATATTTGCGAACGTGTTCATGTCATTCTGTCTACGTTCCTGCGGCTGACTACAGCGCGGGTATAATGCAAGTTGCCTATCAACCTTGCCCCAGTTCTCGATGTGGATTTAGATATCACATCAGATCATAAAGGACAATTGTTCGACGTGGCTCTGATGCGTACAAAGGCGAGGAGTTTCGCCTACTGCTCTTTTCATTTATTGTCCTTCTTCTTATCGTACCTTTTTTTTGTTTTACTGTCCCAAAGAAAAATTCACCTTTCATTACTTTTTATGAATATCCTTTTTATAAAACTATAAATAGAATAAAAGGAGAAATTGAGTGATATGTCAGTGCACAGGTGAAACTACTGAGACAAGTTTGCGAAGGTTTCCGTTTATGATATGGTTGAGCAATAAAAAGGGTTTTTGAAAATTCAACAAGGGGTGAAAAGAGGGTTGGTATGCAAAATTTAATTCCTTAGGCCAATATGAAACTTAACATAAATACTCGTAGTAACATAAAAAAGGGTTTTTGTGGAAAATTCTTTGGGTATAAACTTGAAACATGGCACAAATATTTATCAAAATAAATAAAAAAGATGTAACACTCAAAAACGGTTTAAAGGTCGTTAATATTAAATTGCGATCGAAGCCGCGGGCTAAGTGCTGGTGTCATATATTCCCGAAAACCTCATAGCAGCCATTTCGAGTAACTAAAACGTACATAATAATACTAATATTTTAAAAATTTATGAAATAAGTAAAGAAATAAATAAAGGAAAAATAATAATAATGGCTTAATAGCCAAGGGCCTCGACCAACACCTTAGGAGGCTCTCGTTAGGTGGCTGGATCAAGGGCTTGATTCAGATAGCAGTACAACTGGACACGGCTCGTATTGTTAAGAAGTTCCTTTCTCTGGATCCCTGGCGCCGGTAGCCTGGACCCTGTTCCCGATACCGGTGGGACACTATTTTTTATATTTTTTAATGTTTGTTGTATTTTTTAAATTTAAAAAAATGTAATTTATATGTTTATACTATGAAAATAATAATAAGTACACCTCCTAAAGGTCCATAGCCTCAGTGTCCGAAGATAAATAAATTCACGAAAATAATAACTTTATTCAGTTCATTTCGGCCAGTACAAAGATATAATTAGATGATGTTATAATGATACGTCTTCTTTCTTATATATAAAATCAATTTCTGTTCTTTGGTCTCGCTAAAACTCAAAAACGGCTTGAACGGTTTTAATCATATTTTTTTTTATTCGCTTTAATATATGGATAGTTTATAAAAGGAGGAAAAAGACAGCTGAAAAATTTCAAATAGGTTGAAAGGAGGGAAGTAATTTCATGAGGGCCGAGCCGCGGGAGTAGCTGGTTTTAACATAAACTTGAGTTTGACAATAAAGGTAATTCTCGGGGTTCTTCTAAATATTATCGTTACATCAAAGTCTGCCTCAATTCTTTTATTTTTGCTCCCATCTTTATAAATCGAATATTAAACTGAATTGGAGCAAAAATAAAAGAATTTTTAAAAGAATTCTCTTGCTCGACGAAAATAGTTAAAACAAATAACGTAGGCCAACGCTCGTCGAAGATTACCGAGCAATAGCTTATCTGGAGAAAAATAAAGTAATATTGTATTGTATAACAACATTTTGGGAAACATCGAGTATTCAATATTCAGCGACTAAAATTTGTTTTTATGTTGTTGCTGGTAGAAGCTAATTGACGTATAAAAGCGTTAATTATGACCTTCTAGCTTTGCCCAGCATCTTCGCCCACCTTAAAGGTGAAAATTATCCCATGGGATGGCTGCTCCTATGTGAAGACATAGGAGCATAGGGGAAGCCCGCGACCACGGGAATGTCCGAAAGAGTCATCGTGGCCCTAAAACGCGAAGAGCAAATGATAGAACACAGGTGGGTTTTAATCAGTAAAACTCAGACACGCCCTTAAAATCCGCTTGTATCAATTTTCATCCCAATTCGTTAAGATGTAAAGAAATAACAGGCGAACAGTTGTGGACTTTCGCATTTCTATTATAAGTATGGATGTGTAAAATAAATATCATTAATAATTTTTCCCCACCGCTGGGATTCAGGCCCCCTAGCGCGGGTTTGTGAATGTCAAATGTCTTCGATTTTTTGATTTTAGAACACGCCGGTTTCCTTACGGCGTGTCTGTTTATTGTTTTGAGAACAGTCGTGATGAAATAAAATACACAAGTGTGCCAAACTGGTTTTAATTTGAACTCAAGACAAAACAACTCTTAAGTTATGGTTAATTTTTTTTTTTGATTAATCTAGTGCGTGACTGCGATCCCACCTAAAGGTAAGCAGTGATGCAATCGCTCTCTATTCGTTCCAACCTAGAAGACTCCTAAATTATAATCAGACGAGAAGACTGCAACAGTCAAATTGGTCCAGTCCTTGGATGTATGTCGTATAAATGATGAGGCGAAACGCTTAATCCGGACAGTAGTGGTTTCAACTACCTTACGTACTTAGAGACACAATAGAAAGACAATAGGTGTACGGACACCGGTGTTCTCTTGGTGCTTAACAGTTTAAGTCATGCAATTTCTTCAAAATGCATCCTGTACAATACCGTACCATTCCGCACCGTGCCATTATTCCACTATTGCTCAAAGTTACTAGTACTTATTATTACGTCTGTTTCTATACGAACATTAATAAGAACTTCACTCGGAAAAATATCTACCAACTTTTTCTCAAGAAATAAGAAATGAATAGAATTTTTATACGGCGCATATACTCTCGGTTTGAGTTAGTAATTTAGCGATCTTACCCTGCGAGTCGGGGCGCAGGGAGTCCCGGGAAGCCACGTCGGCGACCCACGTTCCTGGCAACCCACTATACCGCCGGCACGGGACTAATATGCGGGAAACTTGCTTTGGAAAATCCACATATTATCTCTATTTTCTTATGACAGTTTTATATTCGGTTTTTAGAACACTCTCGACGTTTAAATTTAGATTTCGATTTTATTTATTTTTATTTTAAAAGCGCATGATATAATTTATTTTATAGTCTGCTGTTGAGGAGTTGAAATTATCTTGTCGGTTTTTATGAGTCGGTTGCAGTCACAGAGCATTTTGTAGGTACTGGCTGGGTCTATGTGGACTTTGGGGCCCCGTAGCGTTTTTATTTTTATTAAAAAGAAACGTAGTAACTATTTAAGATTGGTTTTTGACAGACCTTTTAAAAACAAGCTTTATTATTTTATGTAACTTTCAAATATTACTGTGATATCATCTCATAAATATTCACGTTTGTAATCGTAAGTTAGAGTCCGATTCGAGATATTTTTTATCAAGCCAACTAATTTATATCATGTTTTATTTTTTACCCAGCAGTTGTTTATATGGTCAATTTTAATAAAATATTTTTTCGTGGTGGATTTCCAGAGGTTAAAAAAAGTTCAAAATTATTGCCACCTCGCCCTAATTTGTTTGTAAAGATAGCATCGAATTAGATTATACGGAGTTCATACCATTGTCTACTATCAATGTAATGATACAAGAAAAGCTCTTTATTTATCATTGTAATGTTTTTCCTTAAATGCCTTTTTTATGGTAGGTAAAATCATCCAATGACAAATACCGCCCTTGGGCGGAGCGGGAAGTAGTGTCAGACTCTTACTGACTAAAAACCTACCCTGTTCCTTCGTAGCCTATCGTGCCGGGGCCGAGCATTCCTTTCGGAAGTTAACCCATGACCCCAGTAGGCTTCGACCCTACCTGCCTGCAGTTAGCAGGCTGGGCCTCTTCGGTGTGCTGACAGCTCCTTGAGGCGCGCGGGAACAGAACGCGCCGTCGACGACTTGGGCTCGGTCCGGTCGGTTACCGGACGATCGGACAGCGTGCTACCCATTGCACGCCGTCTGCAAGACCGCGCCTACGGTGGCCGGAAATCGGGATCGGAATCCCGGCGGCGGCTGGGGCGAGCGCCCCGTTGCCTCTGCCTGATGCGGTCGGCCTCCTCCTTTGCTAGCATTACTGCTTCGCAGCATGTTAAAGCAAAAAGTACGGTGAGATTTTGGCTCTTGCTACGCGCCCGTTACTCACCGCGTAGCCGACCTACGTACGCTACGGCTATGCTACGAACTGCTACGGCGTAGCGTTCTATGATGGAACCGCGAAAACACTCAAAAATATTTCTTTGCGAGCTAAACTACCAGAATGAAGGTATTCTGTCATTTTTTACAAGTAACTAGCTGTTGCCAGCGGCTACGCCCGCGTGTTAGTACATTTCTCAAGGGGTATAAAAAATGGCCTGCGACCTATTCTCAGAATTACCAAAAAAAAACCAAGTAAATAAAAAATATTAAAAATTGGTCAAGCCGTTCCAGAGTAATTAGATGACAAACACCGTGACACGAGATTTTTATATATTAGAAGAAAAAATAAAAAAAATACAACAGAAATATTCAGTCTCAAAAAACTGCTCCACATCGCTAAGGTCTGGTAATGAACCCAAAAGACCCAAAAGACATTGCCACGCTGTATGACAATGCTGATAAATCCTCTGTCCAAGATAAAAACCAGCCCATGTGTCATGGGAAGTGTCAACATTTCGAAAGATCTTTATACAATTTGTGAGCACGCGGACTCCAACAAGGATATTATATTTCCGCCGTTTGAGGTTCTCTGCTGCCGCAGCTGCAGCACCAGCACAACACAAAAATAATTGTTTTAGCCTCAGAGTCATCACAAAAGCCAAATATATAGTTAAATAATTATATGTATAAAAGAGATAAATAAATCTGTGGAAATTAATGTGATGGGATATGGTTTAATCAGACGAAGGAATGAATCAAGAGGGCTCTGCTCACGCAGTTCATAATACCCTAACAGAATGCATATTATGAAATAAGTAAAAGTTGTTTTTTTTTGTGTGTTATTTTAGGTCAAAACTAAAAATAAATAAACGTCATAATCCATTTTAAACTGTCAAACTTAACTCCAAGAACCGTTTGAATCACACCGCGCCAAGTTCAATAAAAAAAAGTTAAAGTTAATATCGACATTTTAATTTCAAGGAAACTAAATGTTCCGTCCATAATTCTTTTGAAAGCGAAGTTTAAAACTAAAAGGTTTTTGGTTTTTTAAGAGAAATAATAGACAAAAGTTTCGTCCATTTTCTGTATTATCTAAGTGTTGAATGATTGATTCGTTTTTTAAAGGTCATAAGTTATAACAAATACAGTAAAAAAAAAGATCTTATACTAAAATGGTCTTTACCTATTAGTGGAGTGCGTGGAGTGTCAAAATCTTTGTAACTCAATGCGGGAATTAAATTGTTTTCATTATCTTTGAAAACAGTTCAAAGTTTGTACGGTACCATCAGTGCGCGAGTCCGATTCGCACTTGCCCGGTTTTCACTTTCTTTTCTTTCTAGAAACTGATCGTATTGTGTAAGATTTACAGCCCGACATTTTGAAAATGGTTTTTTATATATAATTATATTATAAAAATGACATGAATGAACGATGAATGATTATTTCATGAATGACATGATTGAATGATTATTATTATAATATTAAATTATATATTACTTAAACTAATTTCTTTAAGTAAATGTCAGCCGGGCGAGTTCAATGACCTGTAGGTGGTTGGTACGCAACGACCGACAACTACTTACAAGGTCATTGACTCGTTTACTTAAAGAAAATAATTTAGTACATGCGTATATTCATTCGAGTTTAAAAAAGTGTACTTTATTTTTTAATTTTGTCTTTACAAATCGATTATGTTTCATGTACCGGATCGACCCTCCACGGGATTAAAACGATAAAAATTTAATGGTGTATAGTTATAGTATAAAATAAAGAAAGGGCTACTTTAACACACAGTCTACTTAGTAACTAGTGTATGAGTAGTCAAGCTGGTAGTAAGGTTGTAACTGAACTGACGTTAATCCAATATGTAATAGTGATTAGGTAGTTGTACTTATTGTAAGTACTGCTGTAAGGTAATTAAGGTAGAACTATATTGGGAACACGTAAGCCACGTGTCGGTCTCCATTCATTTTATATAGCAACAAGAATTTTAGAGCTACATTAGATGCACACCACGTGTCGCGACTCTACGTGCAGATCAGGCAAGGCCCACGTGTACGTCGGTCTAATGTAATTCCCACTTTACAATGACATACAGGTGATATACGTGTGTATTTTTGTATTGGCACCACAATTTCTTCGCGGTGTCCTTGTGGGGGCGATCGGCGGCGGCGCTTTCTCACGTCGGGCCTTGGTACAGGCCATGGTCCGGAGCGACGAGGAGTGGCAGACGGTCGCCTCCTTCTGCGAAGTAGTTATGCTAGTAAAAGAGGAGGCCGACCGCATCAGGCAACGGCGCACACGCCGCCGCCGCCGCCGGGATTCCGATTTCGATTTTCGGCCACCGTAAGCACAGTCGGCGGGCAATGGGCAGTTCGCTGTCCGGTGACAGTCCAGACCGAGCCCAAGTCGTTGACAGCGCGCACTGTTCCCGGACGCCTCAAGGAGTTGTCAGCAAACTGTAGGGGCCCAGTAGGGTCAAAGCCTACTGGGGCCAAGGTGAACCCCGGGGCCCTGGTACGAAGGCAATGAAGGAACAGGGTAGGTTTTTAGTCAGTAAGAGTCTGGCACTATGTCCCGCCCCGCCCAAGGGTGGGATTTGTCGTTGGATGATTATAGCTATCTTGAAAAAAAAAAACCACAGTTTCTAGCGTTTCGCGTTCTGTGGTATGGTAAAAAATGGTAAAAGCGTTATTAAGGATTTTGCGAGCTACTGATGGACCGAAATAGCACAAAATGGATAAGCTTTGAACCAAAAGGCTTATCTATTTAGTTGCTTTGTTATAACATGACAGTATAATGGCGGTCAGCGCTCTTTTCTTAAAATCCTGTTAGTACTACCTAACTGCTACGTATTACTAAGTGCTGAACATCAAGTTAAATATCGATAAGGGACGGCTTTGTATCTTAATTTAGGTTTTCTTTATTAAGGTTGTTAGTAAATGTCGGTTAATGGCCGCTATTGTCAATTTAAGGCGAGGTTGAATTAATTTTGAACTTTATTGAACCTCTGAAAGTCCACAAATATAAAAGAGAACACCATGAATAATTATTTTATTAAAATTGACCATATGACCAACTACTGGGTAAAAATCAATATACTCGTATGATTATAAATTAGTTGGCTCGATAAAAAAATTTCAAATCTGACTTTGTGACTAACTTACGATTTCAAACGTAGGTTATGACACGGGAATATTTGAATGTTGATATTTTTAAGTGTTTTTTTTTTAAAAGGCCACGAAATCAACCTATACCTGGGTCAGTATCTACAAAATAGTCTATGACTGCAACTGGTTCTTAAAACGCAATATATACAGGGTGTGTTTTTCAAGTTGACAAGCATGGCCACATCCGAAACAATGATGAATAACGGAAAATCCTCAAAAGTGAGGTTCGATTTTGATGATGAAAACTTAAATCACTGTATTTTGGAAAAATCAACATTTAGCCAGGACTCGAATCCGTAAAATCAAAGAAGTGCCTAAAGACTTATACAGCTGACACGCATAGCCGAAACTAAAGGACCTAGGAGGGTAAAATTTTGCACCAGGTTTCCTTTAATGATGTAGCTAAAGATTTTAACACTTTTTTCACATCCTATGGGGATACGATTGAGGCGGTAAGACCCCTATTTCAGGCGTGGCTGGAAAGACCTCATGGCGTCATCACCTTCCGCATGGCGCAGGTCCTCACCGAACATGTCAAGTTCGGGAAGTACCTGTATAAGATTAGTGCGGAGGTGACACCGGGGTGCCGCCACTGTGCGGACCACCCCGAGGACATGGTGAAGCACACGGTAGAGGTGTGCTCCGCTTGGGAAGAGCATCGCCGTGTCCTTGTGGGGGCGATCGGCAGCGGCAATCTCTCGCGCCGGGCCTTGGTACAGGTCATGCTCCTGAGCGAGGAGGAGTGGCAGGCGGTCGCCTCCTTCTGCGAAGCAGTAATGCTAGCAAAGGAGGAGGCCGACCGCATCAGGCAACGGCGCACTCGCCGATTCCGATCCCGATTTCCGGCCACCGTAGGCGCAGGCTTGCGGATGGCGGGCAATGGCTAGCTCGCTGTCCGTCCATCCGGTGACAGTCCGGACCGAGCTCAAGTCGTCGAGGGTGCCCACTGTTCCCGCGTGCCTCAGGGAGTTGTCAGCAAACTTTAGGGGACTAGCAGGACCGAAGCCTACTTACTGGGGCCTAGGGTTAGGCGAAAGTGATCCCCGGGACCATAGAACAAAGGCAATGAAGGAACAGGGTAGGTTTTTAGTCAGTAAGAGTCTGACACTATGTTCCACCCCGCCAAAGGGTTGTTTTGTCATTGGGTGATTATACCTACCATAAAAAAAAACCTTCTATGGGGATAAAACGGAGTCCAAAGTTTAGCAGAACCTAGTTCCTTAATAAATGTCCCATTATACTAAGCAGCAAATTGCCAAACAAAGTTAATTAAATAAATAAAGTGAAACAAAAAGGGAAATGACAAATGGTTTATGCAAAATAAGGGTCTTAATGCCCGATATCGTTAAGACGGAATTCTAAAAAAAAAGAAAGCATTGTTTTCGTGAAAGGGTGCTAAAATGGAGGTGAGAATCGTGAGCAGTTAGCTGAAATATGAGTATATCTCACGTTCTGACCTTTAAATCTCTTTTCTTTAAAATGTATTTACACCTTTTGAAGTGTTAGATTTTATACATAACTAGCTTTTGCCCGCGGCTTCACTCCCGCCCTACCCTATAAATGAGCAGGTTTTGGTTTTTATTTATCTATGGGGATAAAAAAATGTCCATCTCCTGGTTCTAAGCTACCTTCCTACCAATTTTCAACCAAATCTGTTCAGCCGTTCTTGAGTTATAAATCGTGTAACAAACACGACTTTATTTTTTATATATAGATTTAGGAGTGCTAAAATGAGGAGAACAATACAAAAAAACTAATATTAATTACCAGTAGACAGCGATGTGGAAGAGTTTTGTAAAGCCATTTTGTTTTTAGTTAGCTGTAATTAGTTTAGGGTTTTTAGTTTATTCTACTGTAATTAAAGTTACGTATTTTTTTAATATAAAACAAACATGGTAGTTTATTCTCTTATTAAAATGTTTGAACTGTAACAATGTCGAGAAAACAGCTCAAATGATGTGTGATTATCTTTTCTCCATTTTCCTTCCCGCTTTACGACGTTTCTTCTTCTACGCTGTCTCCTTAGTTTTTGTGTATATGTAGTTTTAATAAGTGTTTTATATAATGTATATTATTATGTAATGTAACTTAAATTAAAGTAACTTTTCCATATTGCTTTCCACTATTAGATATATTGAATCCCGACCTGCCTCAGCTTATTAGTTTTAATAAGTGTTTTATATAATGTATATTATTGTGTAATGTAACTTAAATTAAAGTAACTTTTACATATTGCTTTCCACTATCAGATATATTGAATCCCGACCTGCCTCAGCTTATTTTATTACAGACGTTACAATAGGGAAAATACACGAAAAAAAAATAACAAATTTTATATCTCAAAATTTTAAATGGAAATTTAAGTTTATGAACTGGAATCTCGTTTTGCTGCTCAATTAATATTATTACTGCAGATATATATTTTCATTTCCGATGATGATGTTAATTAAAAGGCTATCCAATATTACAAATGGCACCACCTTTTTAATATTTTTACCGACCACTAGAATCTGGTAATTTCTCTCTTTTTGCTGACAAAATATATTTTTTTATTGACGACATCTTATTGTTTTTAACTAAAAAGCTTAATATAGCCTTATTTTAATAAGACAGTGACGACCTATGGTAGGCGTAATATCTCTGCGTAAAGAGTGTAGGTACCCTGCCTAGAGGAGACCGATATAGTCTATTCTGGGATATGAAAAAAAAAAACAGAGCATTAAAAACGTCAAAATATGTACAAATGTTTTGCAGATTTCGAATTAATTAATGAACATGCGTCAGTTCGATGTTCAAACCACTCCCAACGTGCGGCTTTGCACCGAGTCCGGTCGGAATTAAAGATATCCCTTTCGAAACAGACATGGCAGGGTCGAAGCCTACTGGGGTCATGGGTTAACTTCCGAAAGGAATACCCGGCCCCGGAACGATAGGCTACTAAGGAACGGGGTAGATTTTTAGTCAGTAAGAGTCTGACACTACTTCCCGCTCCGCCCAAGGGCGGGATTTGTCATTGGATGATTTTAAAAACTATAACAAAAAAAAAACACCGTAGTGAATGTTGGAGAGGTTATGTGGTGCGTCGGATCCAATTTCAAATGCATAGGAAGTCACTTTGAACTTTCCCGGCTTGTATTCAATAATTGTATTCGGTCGGTCGTATAGAGGATAAGTGCTAGGGTTCAGTATATGGTTTACGTAGATTATGTCGCACATTTTGCTTGCTTATGTACCAAATCTCGTATACACAGTGTACGACGCTCCACCATGATGCTTAGGTAGACCGTGCCATATAAACTGTTGGATAATCGACTTTTTTAATTTTTTAATTTCAATAAAATTAGTCTTCATTAGAATATCTGTTCGTTAGTCTCGTTAAAACTCGACAACGGCTGGACCGATTTGGCTAATTTTGGTCTTGAAATATTCACGATAGTCCAGAAAAGTATTGAACGGCCAGAAAATTTGGAAAACTTTACAAAAAAAAATCCGATATCCCAAAATTCATAGACTAGGCGGGACGAAGTACGCCGGGTCAGCTAGTTGTTTCATTTAAACCAAAATAAACTCGGGGAAGACACTGTAAACTTACTCACTTACGAGTATGTGTCCACCTCATAACCAAACCTAAAAAAATACTGCACTTACCTCTTCCCTAAAACCACAAAAAACTGTAATTACCATTAAGAACCAGCGGGTCTAAATTCGAATCTTCCTATTCTATTTCCTTCCTTCCAGTAATAAAGGAAAATACTTCATTAACAGTCTAGATAGATGCTCTTTGTGGAGCTTGTTAGAAAAGAATAATTAAAAAAAGCGTTAATGTTATTCTCTTTGTTGGTTTGGTAGGCTAGGGCGCTAAATAGACATCTAGGTACTATCTGTTACTGAAACCCACGTTCTTTTAAAGAAAAAAAAAAATCTCTACTTCGCTCATCTTTCTCCGCTGATTCTCCTAAGCCCGTTCTCTTGGCTGTGGTTTCGCTAGATAGGGACAGTGGGGATCTCGTTAATGGCATTGCTAAAACGACAAAAAAAAAATCGAATTGAGGACGTAAGATAATGGAAAATAACAAATTAAAACAAAGTAACAGGTAGGTAGCGGTAGGTGATGGTAGGTAAGGTTTATGGTTAACTGTTAGAAAATGCCTAAGACATTAATTCTGCTCTGTAGTTTTATTATTATTTCTTTATTGTTCAGGCAACTAAGGCCCATAGATAAAATACATACCAAACTAATACATATAAAAAATAACACAAACAATAAAATCATAATTATACACATAACATCGGCGTCGTGTATGTGTGCATAAAGCATTTAATAAATAAATATAATAACTGTTTTCTCAATTTTATTAAGGGAAGCAAGGTTAATTCTAGTGGAGAAAATCACATAGAGTAGGATTCCTGCAAAACATCGGTTAATGTACTAGATTATAGAGATCACAATTTGCGCTGATTTGTGGTTTTAGCAGCATTAAAAGACATCGTCTGCTGGATAAATACTTTATTTGTTCTAAAGATGGCCAACGAATAAAATAATATTATTTTAAGCCATTTCTTTGGGGGTGGGAAATCGTCCAATAACTCATCCTGCTGTAGAAAGAGTGAGACGGAGTGTTAGAATTTACTGAATAAATCCCACCTGTATTTTTTCAATTGCCCATTTGCATTACAGGTCTATCTTTATATCGTTATCTTTTTTTAATGGTATAAGCTAGTGCTTGACTGCGATCCTACATCTGTGAGTAGGTTTAGGTACACGTTGTATTTTTTTTTAATTGTTTAAGTACATACAACCATTTAAAAGCGGAGAGGAATAGATACAGATAGAAAAGCACAAAGGTGCTGCTTATTTAAAAAGACATTTCGTCCAGCAGATCTGCGATAGGAGATTTTTTGTGTGCGCAAGTTAATTTCTATGACACCAAAAGTTCGTAGCTTTTTATCTGTGTGCGTAAAGACGTCCTTACGCACACAGATAAAAAGCCTGTACGTGCACAACCAAAGCTTGTAAAAGAATAACTATACATATATTTGCGGCCTTGGTGTAAAAAAATACAACACATATTTTTTTATATATAGGCCCAAGCCTACACAGGTGAGATAGTGGTTATACCAAAGTTTAAACACTATCTCACCTGATGGTAAGCGATGTTGTGATCGACGATGGAAGTCGCTTGCCTAGAAGTAACCTATTTACTCTATGTTATAGCTATCAAGAAACACTAACATGCATATTGTATCTAAATCATACTTCTCCAAGGATTTCTCGGCGCTTGAAAGACATGAATAGGGGTACTACGAACGTTGTTGGTAAACACTTTGCAGACAGAGATATGAATGAACTCACTCAGAATACCAGTATAGATTTCCTGGAACAACTGTAAATATTCGAATGAGTGACGGCTGTTATCGAATGCCAACTGAGCGTTCAGACGATTTTTTTTTACGTTACCTCTTTATCAGACATTGCATTGTTCGAAGAATCCCATGTTCGCGTTGATGGGAAAGGCCCTCTTAAATTGGCCCTTCCTCACTCGCCTACCATCAACGTCGAGCATTGTTTAAAAGCTTGTTGCTTTAGTTTTTTAAACTGTCATCATTTAGAATTTCGATTAAATGTGCAAGGCTTCTATAGAAGTACTTTTTTATATTTTTAATAGATGAGTACATTATAGACGGCCAAAATATACGTAAACTGTACTGCCCCCCTAGCCAAGTTACAATCGTTTCGCTTTGCGTTAACGCTTGGAGTTAGCCACGCCCCGAAATCCTTTGTTCGAACAAACAAATTGGGGGCGTGGCCAACACCAAGCGTTAACTCAAAACGAAACGATTGTAACTTGGCTAGGGGGGCTGGATTGGTTTGAAACAAATGTAAGTTTTGATTTATACAGAAGCCTAGATAATTTATTTATTGGAACAAAAACAAGTTTTACAACATATAGTGCTCGTTAACAGCTACATTAGTTTAGAAATAAAACTGTGTTGCAGCCATTAGCGCCCACCTCCTAGAGAGACCTCGGTGTTCCACCATAATAAATTAATAGAAGTTATACAAAGAAAAAAAGAAAGAATAAAAAGTATAATATCCACAAGGTATCTGTGTATCCAAAAAGATACACTGATATTTTGTGATATATGTTTATTCAGAATGTAGAAGTCGACCCTAGACCCCAGTAGGCTTCGGTCCTGCCTGCTAGCAGACTGACTCGGTCCGGTCGTTTACCGGACGGTCGGTCAGTGAGCTACCCATTATATTATCTAGGCTTATTATCGATATTCTTATCTTAAGAAAGATGTGTAATAACATTATAATTACATAAGAGCGGTTGTATGAAAATGTACCGCGGGTTGGCTGCTAAAGTCTAAAAAAACTAAGTAAGTGAAAAAACTAATTCTTTTTAAAATTATATTGTGAAACAAAAAATAATAAAAGCTTATGGAGAAAATATCCACATTCAGTAATCCAGAATAAGCTCCTAAGTAACAGTGCAGCAACAGTTACAAATGTGTTTCCGTAATACAATAAGTTAGTGATGTACTTAGACATTGACTGGCAGAAAGTTGTAACCCAGTTCAGAGTTTTTTTTTTTTTTTTTTTTTTTTTTGTGGTAGGTAAAAATCATCCAATGACGAATCCCGCCCTTGGGTGGGGCGGGAAACAGTGTCAGACTTTTACTGACTAAAAAACCTACCTTTCCATTCCTTGCCTTTATCCTGGGGCCTTTGGTGACAGTCTCACATAACCTTTGGCCCCAGTAGGCTTCGGCCCTGCTGGACCCCTACAGTATGCTGACAACTCCTTGAGGCGCGCGGGAACGGTGCGCGCCGTAGACGACCTGAGCTCGGACCGGTCTGTTACCGGACGGACGGACAGCGAGCTACCCATTGCCCACCGTCCGCGAGCCCGCGCCTACGGTGGCCGGAAATTGGGATCGGAAACCCGGCGGCGGCGGCGGCGTGTCCGCCTTTGCCTAAGGCGGTCGGCCTCCTCCTTTACTAGCATTACTGCTTCGCAGAAGGAGGCGACCGCCTGCCACTCCTCCTCGCTCCGGAGCATGGCTTGAACCAAGCCCCGGCGCGAGAGATCGCCGCCGATCGCCCCCACGAGGACACGGCGCTGCTCTTCCCAAGCGGGGCACACCTCGACTGTGTGCTCCACCGTGTCCACCGGGCGGTCCGCACAGTGGCGACACCCGGGCGTCGTCTCCGCACGAATCTTGTACAGGTACGGACCGAACTTGCCGTGCTCGGTCAGCACCTGCGCCAAACGGAAGGTGACGACGCCGTGGGGAACCCAGTTCAGAGTAGATTTGCAACAAACTACTTAGTCTTGATTTCTAACTTATCGTGATGGAAAACGGCTATAAATTACTGGTTACTTTATCATTACCAGAATTTTAGGAAAAAAGACGTTTAACGAAGCAAAAATATTCCTATGACCTGTGAACTCAGCCTAATGCAGACAATTTACCAGACTTTTAGTTACTTAAAGAAATGAATTTCGTACATCCGTAAATTAATTCGAGTTAAAAGAAAAAGTATTTTATTTCTTAATTTTATCTTTACAAATCGATAGTGTTTTGTGTACCGGATCGACCCTCCACGTGATTAAAACGATCTCGACAAAATTTAACGGTGCATAAAGATAACGTGTACTTCAAACAAGGTCTTAACATTAGCACCTATGACACATTACTAAGCAGTAGACTTAAAAATACACTACGCAATAAAACATCCCACACTGCAGTATATAGCAATAGTATTTTTTGCATGGGTATAAAAATATATAATAAGTTACCCACAGACATTAAGAACCTACAGCCTATTAGTATTTTTAAAAGAAAGCTAAAAGATTTTTTGATAAAGAAAGCATATTATTCTGTCAAAGAATTCCTTGAACAAATATAACTATTTCAACATATTTATTAAAATGATTGTAATACGTAATATAATGTGATAAATATAAATGTATTGTAAATGGGATATAAATTATAATTAACAAGGATAGTATAGTAATTATCATTATTCATAAAATGTATGAATAATGATAATTAATATTATAACATGTATGAATAATGACGATAATTAATTTAATATTAAAATGTATGAGTAATGATAATAATTAATATAATAGGTAGGAAATGTAAACTGTTGAACAACAACAACAACAACAACTGTTGTTGTTGGTTGTTGTTGTTTGCTGCTGTTGTTGTTGTTGTCAACTGTTGTTGTAACTGTTGTACTGTTGTTGCTGTTGTGTAACTGTTGTTGTGTTGTTGTTGTTGCTGTTGTTGTTGATTTAGTGTGTATATCTTTTTTCCTTTTTTAAAGTATTTGTAAGTAATTTAATAAATTATATTGCAATGCCTTAACAGGCAACTAAGTCCTAAGAACTTAGCACCTACTGTAAACATCTCCAAACCCTACACTTAGTTCGCAATAAAGAATTTGAATTTGAATTTGAATTTGAATTTGAATTTGAATATGTTCACATTGTTCTTACACTTACTTATATAACTAATATGTATACACCGATAAATTATAGTGGTTTTAATCCCGCGGAGGGTTGATTCGGTACATGAAATACTATCGATTTGTAAAGAAAAAATTAAAAAATAAAGTACTTTTTTCAAAAACTCGAATTAATATACTTAGGGCCGATTTTTCAATAGCCGGATAACTTTTATCTAAAGAATATGTTTGACGTTTTGACAGCTTTTGTATAGAAAATATGTCAAACCGCCATATTTATTCCTCAGGTAGAAGTTAACTGATGATTGAAAAATCGGCCCTTAGTAAATTAATTTCTTTAAGGAAACAAGTCAATGACATTGTAGGTTACTTGGATTTGTCGGTCGTTGTGTACTAACTATCTACAGTTCATTGACCTCGATCAGCTGACGTTTACTTGAAGAAATTAATTTCATACATGCGTAAATTAAATCGAGTTTTAAAAAAAGTACTTTATTTTTAATTTTTATCTTTACAAATTGATAGGGTTTCATGTACCGAATCGACCATCCGTGGGATTAAAACGACTAAAATTTAATGATGTTTATACAATGAATGGATGCTCGCACGACACTGTGAACGCAACGCAGCGGTTGGCTGCTTAACTGTGGGTCGTCTTCGATTACCGCACGGAACAAATATATGTGACTACAGATAAATGTTCTAGGGATGAATATTTTGTACATAAGAGCTTAATGTGTTTGAACGTACCCACTACCCACGATACACGAACTTAATTTTTAGTCTGGGGGCAACGGTTTCCAAAAGACGAAAAAGAAGGTGGCGAAGCCGAGAATCATTAGTTCTTCCCCTTATTGTAATCATTTTGTTGTGTACTAAGCCGAATAACCTTTTGATTAAAAGTATAGTAGTAGTAGTTATTGAAGTAAAAGTTCCAAAGTTTTTTGATGTTTTTACTAAAGCACTATTGAATTATTACAAATTGTAGCCCAACTTCAAATATTCCCACGATCGCTATTTTTGGGGTAACTAAGCTAACTAACTGTGACACCTATGTTCGAAGGAAAACAGGTGGGTTTTAGACAGTTACCCCAACCCAGGAATGCAAGGAAAAACTCGAAAACAACTTGAAATTGAAAATAAAAATGTTCTCAGCAAACTTTAAATTGACTGACATAACAAGTATTCAATGAAAATATTTTTTTCATATCAAGCTTTTGTAGCGCGGTATATACTTATATAATTAATACTCATCAAGCAAAAAGTTCAAACACGATGTGGTTATCTTATTGCGCTAATTACCGAGTTCCTAAGGCCAACTTCTAATTCCATCATCAGACCCTGGTTACCATCTAGCACCTAAATACTCGTCAAGACAAATCACACGAGCCCAAACTCGATGGGGTTGGATCGTTTACGACCGAGTTCCTACGTCCACCTTCCGGCTGCATTATCAGATCAGCTCCGTGTCATCATAATATTGCATTGTCACGCGATTTACATCTGTATGCAAAATTTCAGCTCAATCGGTAATTGGGAAGTGAATCAAATTTAATATGCAAGATTTGATGACAGACGAACATCGGTCAGGTGAAACTAAATAAAAGCTTGCAAAAAATAAATGATGTTAAGAGCGCTTTTACAAAATCGCTGACTACAGTTGAATACCGCGCGTCACTGGATTCATATTCATTTTTTGACTTGCGTACTACAATTATTTAAAAACATTATTTTACTTTTGATTAAACTAACTTTTTTTTTTGAAGCTTCGTAACAATGTCAATTTAATTATTAAATATTTATTATTTGTATTTGGATTATATATTCATAGATAAAAAATATACTTTCATACGGAAAATTATCAATAACTCTCGGTTTTACAGAATTATTTTTGGTGTTTTACTGTATGAAACTATACATTTGAACCATGGACGTTTTTATAAATGACTAAATTATTGTATCTTCGGTGTACCAAAGCATCAAAGATCCCCTAAAGTGAAATTTTATGAAACTTCCTTTACTTATGTACGTGAACAAATTGAAATATTTATTTAAAACACTCCCAAGATAAATTGCCATACTTTCTCAGGCATTTTTTGTTTTTTTTTTTTGGGTCTATATCTTAAGCCTAATTGGTTGCGCCAATTTGCTATGATCCGCGACTTTGTTTTTTGTAATTTATTTTTTTGGCCTAGCAATCCTATACCATCCGTTTCCCTTCCCGCACGACCTCTAGAAAATGAAATGACATTGACGTTTGTGCATCGATTGTGAATGTGACCGCACCGCTAACAACGCCCGCTCGAAATTACAAGAAAATTGACTATTTCGTGATCCAACCATTCAAAAACTCAACAACAGTGCAGTGTAGTGCAATACAAGACCTGGCAGTGGTTAAATGTGCGAAGTCGAGGTTCGCCGGCCGGCGCCACGTGGAACCTTCGAGGTCCAAAGGTCAGTGTTCCTTCCTAATACATTTATCCCATTAATAAACGCTAGGCGCAGTACCTGCATATTGTTAACAAACCTTAGTTCGCTTTTTAAACCTACAGTCCACAGCAAATTCGCGCAACCATTACTTTTTGGTCCTACGAGCAGGATCGTGAATTATTTTCTTGTAATTTCGCAATATAGTATTTGTTCCATAGGGAATAAACGCAACGCGCCTGTTTACCTAGATATAATAGTAGAAAACCCGCATCTAGGCATTTAGGCAACTATACGTTATTTCGCTCGTATAGTTAAAGAGCCATTGATAATTACGGTACCTACGCCGTCAACCGCACCGCATAATTATAGTTAGCTACGTAAATATCAGCGTAGATATAAATCGATCGCATTCTTTTTCTTGACAAAATTCATTCGGAAGTCCTACAAATTGCATGTAGGTAGACGCATTTCAAAAATACCCGTTCATTGTTGAGTGAATATTTGTAGGAAACGGATAAACCATAGATTATATACGCATATGAACGACGCCGTTCACTTTGTTGTTTACAATATTACCATATTGTTATCTGATAATTATCGCTTACTTAATAATTCGTTAAGTGTTTGTTTGAGTGTATAGTGTGAATATATCAAAACAAGATGTCTCTTAAGGGAACCAAGGTTAGTACTGATTTAAAGGTTCAGTTAAAGCTTTTATACGCCGAAAGGGACTCACAGTTTTCACGTGTTCAATCAATTTGTGATAAATCTTTGCAAATCTCGGATCTGATGATTAGAGATGCTTTCTTGTGTTCGTTGGAAACTTTAGATAGTTTGCGCGCGGAGTTTAAATCTACAATTAAGGATATAAACATTTTAGAGTTGGAGTTAAATCCTGATTACTGTGTGAGTTATCAGGCATTGTCGTCCTTTGATGACTTGTATTGTCGTATCAAACGTATTGCTAGGAGTTTAGAGACCCCCCCCCCCCCGCGAGTGGTTTATCCAACCCTCCTCGCGAACGCCCACGATTGCCGCCAATTCAAATACCTGAATTTAATGGTGACATTCGAAATTGGAATTTATTTATAGATAGTTTCGAAAATATAATACATAGGAACACATCGCTGACAGATCACGAGAGATTGCATTATCTCGTAGAAAAATTGACCGGTAAGGCAAAGGCTGTCTGTGCTGGAATTACGTTTAGCGCTGAAAATTACACTTTAGTTTTGGACACTTTAAAAACAAAATACGAAGATAAGCGATTAGTAGCCACCGCATATTTAGATCAATTATTCGATTTGAAAAGTTTTTCCGTTTGTAACGATCATAATTTAGAGAAGTTTTTAAATATTTTCGCATCATCTGTTCGTGCAGTAAAGAACCTAAAGGTTAATGACCTCTGTGATTTTTTGTTTTTGTATATCGGTTTAAAGAAATTAGATCCTGAAACTGTTCGTCTGTTTGAAACGACTCGGCGCGGTAACGAAATACCTAAGTTCGAAGATTTAGAATCTTTTATTCGCGACCATATTAAGGTATTGCAGCGCACGTCGGCACGTCATGAAGTCACGAATAGGACAGGTTCCGATCGCCGTATAGACGCGTCATCGAAGTCAGTCAAGACTGCACATACGCTAGTTAATACCGCCTCAACACCTGACTGTTCTCTGTGTAAGGGTAGCCATACACAGCTGTACAAGTGTTCGGGATTTCAGAAATTATCGCCTAGTGATCGTTACAAGTTTGTCCGCACTAATAATTTGTGTTTTAATTGTCTAAGTGACAAACATCTGGTTACGTCATGTAACAGTGGTGTTAGCTGTCGTAAATGTCTAGCTAGACATCATACCTTCTTACATTTTGAGAGTAGTAAGCTGCCATCGCAGCAGCAGCCTGCGCAGACGCGCGACGCTTGTGACGCGCGGCCTGCTGCAAGTGCAAACGACGTAACATTGTGTTCGCTTTCCGCCGCTGGTACTCAAATCACTACCGTTTTACTTGCGACCGCGCAAGTTGTCATTGTAGATGCCTTTGGCAAACCGCACACCGTTCGAGCGCTACTAGATGGCGCTTCCCAGAGTAATTTTATTACTCGGGATTGTTGTCAACGCCTTGGTTTTAGTTTTAATAATTGGTCATCCCGCTCAGAAGTGAAAGGTTTTGGAGGTTTAAAGGCAACCATTCACGGTTCCATTAAAATAATATTTAGTTCACGTTTTAATCGTAATATTTCGTTTGAAATGGATTCGCTAGTCGCAGATAAGATTACGGAACGGTTGCCCACGGTACCGGTTGACACGTCCATGCTGACGGAGTTTAAGAACTTGCAGTTAGCCGACGGAAATTACGCTTTCCCTGGAGATATCGATCTATTGATCGGTGCTTCGATTCTCCCGCATCTCCAGTTATCACGTAAAATTCAAGGTCTTCCGATGTACCCCGCTCCGCACGCACTGGAAACAGTTCTCGGGTTTGTTATAGTTGGTTCCGCACCCGCTTGTTTAGTTAGTTACTCGACTGTGTCGCACTGTTGCACCGTCGAGCCGCCGCTTGAGTCTACCATCCGCAAGTTCTGGGAGATTGAAGAGGTCAATGTCCCGCCTATTCTCAGCCCTGAGGATCAGGTCACTGAGGAGATTTATACCCGCACGACTACTCGTGATGGGGATGGTTGTTATGTTGTCGCGCTCCCTTTCAAGGGTGATATTTTTTCGCTCGGTGGCTCCCGTGCCTCCGCAGAAAACCCAGCTGATTGTCTCTCACGTGGTTTGCTTCCTGCGCAAATTTTAAATCATCCGCTTTGGTTTTGTGGCCCTCCCTGGCTTCATACCACTCCTAACGAGTGGCCAAGTGTTCCGTTTAACCCCGCTACTGTTTCAGAGCCACCCGAGGAGAAGAAACATACGCTTGTAGTATCAGTTCCGCGTGAAGAGTCAGTTGTTTTGTTGTTGTCTAATCGAGTCTCGTCTTGGTCGAGACTATTACGCTGTGTAGTTTACGTCCTAAGATTTTTGAGATTATTACCATCGCGTGGTTCTATAATCGCAGCTGATTTGGATAGAGCTGAATCAGTTGTACTTCGAGAGTTGCAGAAATTTTATTTTTCAATAGAATTTCGTAGTTTAGAATCACAAAAACCTTGTAGTCGCGCACTTCAACATTTGAAACCATTTTTGCAAGACGGACTCATTCGTGTCGGTGGCCGTCTGCGAAATGCTAAGTTAGAGTTTGAACAAATGCATCCAGTAGTTCTACCACGCAGGGATCACGTTTTGGATTTGTTGGTGGATTATCACCATAAGGTGAATTGTCACGCTGGTCCCGATTTATTAATGTCCATTCTTCGACAGAAGTACTGGATACTTTCCGCTCGCAATTTGATACGCGCTAGAGTGCACAGATGTGTGCCCTGCTTTAAGCTCCGCCCGCGTTTCAACGCGCCGGAAATGGCCGACCATCGTTCTTGTCGTGTTGTACAGACGGTGAAACCTTTCATACATACTGGGACGGACTATGCTGGACCGTTTAAAGTCACTATTGCCCGTGGTCGTGGTATACGTTCCACAAAGGCATACATTTGCCTATTCGTTTGTATGACAACTCGTGCAGTTCACATAGAGTTAACCAGTGATTTGAGTACGCAGGGTTTTATGTCTGCATTTAAACGATTTTTATCTCGCCGTGGTCTCGTTAAGCGCTTATACTCTGACAACGGCACAAATTATGTTGGAGCGCGACGCAATATTTCGGAATTACATACATTCTTACGCTCCAAGTACTACCAAAGTGAATTCGCCCATGTCTTAGCTGAGAATCGCATTGATTGGTGTTTTAATACGCCAGCGGCTAGTCATTTTGGTGGCAATTGGGAGGCGAATATTAAAAGCCTTAAGTCGCACCTGTTTCGGGTCATAGGCGAACAGATTCTCTCGTACGAGGAGTTGAGCACCGTACTCGCTCAGGTAGAGGCGTTGATGAATACGCGTCCGTTGTGTCGGACTTTGTCTAGTGATCCATCGGAGCCACTAGCGTTGACGCCGGCTCACTTCTTGACGACGACTCCTCTTAAATATTTGCCCGCTTTAGATGTCGAGACTGACAAACTGCAGCTTCACCCGCGTCACGCTCTGCTAGATAGCTTAGTTCAGTCCTTTTGGAAGCGATGGAGGACAGATTATCTGCATACGCTGCAGTCGCGTCAAAAGTGGAACACTCCTTCAGATCCAGTCACAGTCGGTACTGTGGTGATACTGAAGACTGAGAGTGCGCCTCCTCTGCACTGGCCTCTTGGTGTAGTGGAAGAAGTTTTTCCGGGTTCGAACGGAATAACGCGAGTCGTAAAGGTTAAAACCGCAACTGGATCGTACCTGCGTCCGGTTATTCGCCTCTGCCCTCTGCCTAATCAGTAGTAGTGGCATAGTTAGTTATAAGTTGTTTCGCTACCTAGTATTGATAGTTTAGATTAGTAATAGGGTTTAGTTTCGCTTTTGTTTTTTTTCTTTTCTTTGAAGGTAACCCTTCAAACCCGGGGGGAATGGTTGCGCCAATTTGCTATGATCCGCGACTTTGTTTTTTGTAATTTATTTTTTTGGCCTAGCAATCCTATACCATCCGTTTCCCTTCCCGCACGACCTCTAGAAAATGAAATGACATTGACGTTTGTGCATCGATTGTGAATGTGACCGCACCGCTAACAACGCCCGCTCGAAATTACAAGAAAATTGACTATTTCGTGATCCAACCATTCAAAAACTCAACAACAGTGCAGTGTAGTGCAATACAAGACCTGGCAGTGGTTAAATGTGCGAAGTCGAGGTTCGCCGGCCGGCGCCACGTGGAACCTTCGAGGTCCAAAGGTCAGTGTTCCTTCCTAATACATTTATCCCATTAATAAACGCTAGGCGCAGTACCTGCATATTGTTAACAAACCTTAGTTCGCTTTTTAAACCTACAGTCCACAGCAAATTCGCGCAACCACTAATCATACATCAAAGATCGCTTAAATTCAAGAAAAATTGTGATAGCCCTCTTATGAAACCCTGGCAAATCAACAAAACCCATTATCGGGTTCAAGTAAATATTATTGCTATCGAGCTGATAATACTTCATTTAGGTTGCGAACGTATTATGTTAAAACGAACAACGCCCAATTAGGGTCGGTAACGTTGCCAAAATATATAAAACCTCCAAACAATAAGGCCTCTATTGCTAGTTCGGAATAATCGTCATTCAAAAACTGCTAATAAATGTATTGGTCCTCTCCGTATGCCTGAGGATAAAGGTAAATGTTAACTGTAACCGAGTAATGTTGACTGTAGCCGCCCTGGGCTTCCCCAGTTCCGTTACAAATATAGGGACATTTTTATTTATTTTTTTACGTGGCTTCGTTTACGGGAATCGCTGCGCAATAAATTGCTCTAGTTAATTGATTTTATTAAACAAACAGCGACCCGCCCCATGTTCACAGGGCGTTACAAAAAAATTGAAATTCATGCCTTTTGTCTTTAAATATACATATATTAAAGGAGGAACTGACTGATATATCAACGCAAACTCGAAACTATTGGGAACAGATACGTGATTTTTTTCCCCAAAGTTTTATTTATGACGTAGGCAAGCACTAAGATATTTTACAAAATTCATCCAAAGTATGTATGAAAAACCCTAGTTTCTCGCGAGCGAAGCCGATGTCGGAAGCTAGTCTACTTATAATATATGTATTTTACACCTAAACTTTTCTAATGAATTACTATGTGTATAGGTTGAAAACCCGATCAATATTTTTTTGAGTTTAACGCGTTCATACAGGCAGACAGGTGCAGTTGGGGACTTTGTTTTATAATATGGAAAGATAGATAAATCATGAGACCATTTTAATACTAATTCAACTGATGTGCAAATATTTAATCAAGTTTCAAGGCTTAAAATAATGGGTTGCTGGATTGTTCGAGAGTTTAAACGTGTTCAAGGCTAGTGAAAAGGCTCTTAGGTGTGTGCAGTTCATCATCAGTGATTGTACAGTACGGCCGGCGTATCTTGGCGCGTCTGAATTTAGGCTCTGCGGGCTTTAGCGCTTGTGCACTCGTAAAAAAATAAATGATTTGAAAAAATAAATGCCAATAGCAGTTGTTATTGCTGTTAACAACTTCCAAGATCCGTTTACCGTACTGTATCTCTGCTTACCATCGTTGTGATATAACACAGCAGCGCGGCGGCAGCTATTGTAGCTATTGATCTACCTATATTAAATATCAAATGATTTCCATTTCAGAGTATAATCTTTATTGGCACGGTACAGCCGAAAAATTCAAAGAAACATGAAACGTTATAAGACCTACATAGCGTAATTATTTTTTCACTCTAATTCCTATGCTCAAAGAGAATGGAGTACTCAAAGATAGGTAGATAATTTGATCAGGGAACGAGAAAATATTCTAAAATAGATTAACATTGCCAGCAATGTGTAAAAACGAAGGAATTGAGGAAATGTTCATAAATTTGTAACGCGGATACGATATTTTTTTAAGTAAAATAAGTGGTAATGTAACCGTTTATCTTTTAGAGCTCGATTACTGAGAAGCGGCGCGTTGCGCGGCACGTCGGGCGGTCCGTCGTACATTGCCATATGTTTGTGTTTGCGCGAGCGATGACTCGGCCCGCTGCTGCAATGTACGACGAAACGCCCAACGCGCCGCGTCTCCGTAAACACGGCTTTAGGGATTATCTACTAGTCGACTTTAGGGTGGTGCAGAAACTTAACATGGTAGGTGCAACAAATAAATAGACAAACAGAAAAGAAACAAAATATACAATAATAAATACGTACTAAGATACATACATTTAATTAAGCAATGTTACTCGTATTGTGAAAAATAAATCTAACCAATCAGTGCTGTGATTATTCTGCCAACCTCTTGCGAATCAATATCATGCGCGTTTCGACGCAAGCCTTTTGATAAAAACATAAGGACTACAGAGATGAATAGAAATATCACGAAGCGAAATCAATTTGATCTACATAAGTTTCATTTTGTAATAATGTAACAGTCACCAATATGTTCTTTCGTTTAGAGACCAAGTCTATATTAGTCGAAGCTTGACCTAAAACTGCTATCTAGGTTTAGATACTGTGGCAGACAGCATTACATTGTACTTGATAAATACTCGTAATAAAAAAGGCTAGGTAAACACGTGGGAGTCAGTGCATTATCGTCGAGAAAAATTTCATACTTCTCGACATAAAGGTTTGTTGTAAACATAGGGTTTTAAAACAAGATTGTTGGAAGCTTTGTTGATATTTTTCCTGTTTATTAAATTTAAGTTTCAGCTGTCTTGAGAATTTATCTTCTTCTTTACTCGTGTACTCTTTACAGAGTGGTTGTGGTCATGTCTCGGTTCTTAATCTGGCGCCATCGCTTCTCTCGTAATGCAACAGGCAGCTCAGATTGATGGCATCGAAGTTGTCATGAACGCTGCAGTGTCTCACAGATTTGATGAGGTCCATCAACCGTGTTAGATCGTGTTTACGGAAACGCGGCGCGTTGGGCAATCCGTCGTATATAGCCATAAATGTTTGTGTTTGCGCGAGCGATGACGCGGCCCGCTGCTGTGATGTACGAAGAACGCCCAACGCGCCGCATCTGCGTAAACACGGCCTTAGAAAGTACCCCCGAGATTTTTTTGCCCTTTACTTTCCTTTGCACCACCAATCGTTCCATCGACTCTTTAATATTGAGTTTTTTCGGGATCGATGAATTGATTCGGCAAATAAGCATACGTCTCTAGTACTGCGTTTTCAGTACCTACGTTATTTTTGCGACAATTCTCTTCCGATATTGCGAGGAATATATAAGTATAAATTCTCGATATGCGAGTATTATTAACCTATTTTATTATTTACAGTACATAAAGTCGGGTTACTTTGCTCTAGGGTATAAACTTTGGCCCAAGCTTTTTAACCGATACGAACATGGGACGATGTCTTTTCTGTATTTGAGTTGGGTGGTAATGATATATGTATTCGTACATCAGGTCAAAAGTTACTCAACTTTACGGTATTTAATTAATTACAAAATAATCACGAACTCATTTTCTGTTGATTCTAAATTATGTACATAGTTATTTTAGCATTAGAATATTGGATAGCCAAAAATAGCTCCTGACTGCATATGTATATAGCTTTTACATTTCAAAACCTCAAACTAAAAACTATATGACGCAATGAAACAACACCACAAGCTCTCAACTCTCTAATAGCTTGCGGTTAGTTTCATCACGCACAGCGCTTCGAAACTCAATATTGTTAGGGGTTAATCCTGATTGATACACTGTCTAACCTCCTTTCCGCCCCTTCTGTCTTTAACACACATGCTATCGGCTCATGTCTGAGACAGACTAGGCTCGACCAGACCGACGGTCATCCACGACACATTTCTCAAACTTGTGTGATTGCTTGTAGTGTTCGATTTTGACAGCGCTTTCGCCCTTATGAATCAACGCCAGTCAATCTGATCACGCTCAATCCATTTAATTCATTATTTCCCAAGAGGACGCTGGCGTCCGCACACCTATTGTCTTTCTATTGTGTCTCTAATTACGGTATTCAACAGGTTAATTACAATTACGTGCTTCGATGTTGCACGTTGGTAATACAATGAAACTGTTAATGTAACACTCTATGGCTCATTGGAAGCTAACCGATCGCATAATGCACATGTCATCTCTTTGCTTTCGCTAGGAGAACGTCAAAAAGAAAAACAGTTTATTTGAGGAGACGAAGGTAAGAGTAAATAAAATTGAAATCTGTTTATAAATTTATCTTCTGTTTTAAATAAACGCTTATGAAAGTATTTTCGATATTTAAAATAAAAATGCAATCCTAAAAATCTCTGTCAGCTCCGGTTAATATTCAAAAAGGCTGGCCTGATTTTGACTTGACTTTCACATGTAGATAGCTGCCAAAGGTTATATGAAACCCGTTAAATGTCACCCGGGGCCCTGGAACGAAGGCAATGAATGGAACAGGTTACGTTTTTAGTCAGTAAGAGTCTGATACTATTTCCCGCCCCACCCAAGGGCGGGATTTGTCATTGGACGATTTTACCTACCATTAAAAAAAAAATTGTAGATAGCTGATATTGTAAGAAATTTGAAATAATTGAGGTTCAGTGCATTAAAAATAAAATTTCTTGAAATTGTGACCAAATGGCATTGTGTTGTTTTAGGAGTTTGACATGGGCGAAGTCGCGGTCACCAACTAGTATATGTATTTCACCAGCTATTGTCGGCTTCGCCCGTGTACATAAATTGTACCAGAGGTCTCTCGGTAATAAAGCAGTTTTCTATCTGTAACAACATTTTAGCAATCTCCTACAAATAAAAAATCAAACTTTACCTCTTTATAATAATACGTATAATTAGTGTAGATCTCATCTTGTTGGGGGTAATTACAAAAATAATCTACGCTAGAATAAAAATGCATAAAGCCTAGATAGATTTTGTGCATTTTTTTTAAAGTCTGAGCTAGTGCGGTAATAAGAGGCCGGATAAGGTTACCCGGCCTCTTTTCACGCAATAGCCCTGACGACTTTTCTACTTTTGAAATTGAATGAAGCCAAGTAGTTGATGGGCGTGTTCTACTTGACCTGATACACTCTGATGCACAATCTTATTTGATTTATTGGATTGCGCAGGAATTCATATTGGATTCGTTCTCTATAAGATGATATGAAAAACTTCTTAGAATCTGGATTTACTATAGAAATGTCTACTTGAGTTTGTTCGCTTGATTTATTGTTCGTTGTTCGTTATGTGTTAGTTCGTTTATTGCAATATGAAACCGTAGTGAGTAGGTAAAACCCAAGACTGAATAAGTTATTGCTTTTGTCATTATCTTTGATATAAAGACTACGTAGTCTGCAAGTAGGTTGTCCCTTAACATATCCTGTATGTGCGCGATAAATTCAAACACTTACTGGATTTTCATGCTGTTTCTTCAATTGGCAGGCAGAGTTATAAATGATAAATTATATTTATTTTGCAAATAGGTTTTAAAAAACACTTTTACACGTCAATTTTTTTTTCGTCAGTTTATTCTAGATGAGGCTGGTCAGTTTAAGCTCAGTTTAAACTAGATGAGTGATTCATGAAGAAGGTTTTATGAATAAAAGGTGAACCTGACTGGCTGACATATCAACGCACAGCCGAAACTACTGACACTTAAGAGTTTCCTTTTATGACGTAGGCGAGCACTAACACCCGTATTTATAAAAAAGTAATTACTTGTTACTAAGTAAAATCTTATTAAGTCTGTACTTGACGTCTGAAATCTGCATTCAAAATTTAAATTTAAATTATTACGTTAATAGTTGAATTTTGCCTCTTCGTTTATACCGCGTACATCGAGGGACTGGAACAATGTGCCTGCTGCGTTTTTCCCGTCCAATTATAATTTAGGCGTCTTCAAGGCTAGAGTGAATAGGCTCTTAATAAACTAGTGCGCTTTACCATCAACGATTGCATCATTGCTTACCATCAGGTAGGATTGCAGTCAAGTACGAGTTTACAAAAATTAAAAAAAAAATACTTTTACTCAAGTATTTAGTTTTACTTGTTTATAAATACGGGTGTAAGACGGATTTTAGAAAATTCATCTTTTAAGGGAGTGGAAAAGGGGTATTTGTTTGCATCAAAAATCTCATTCCGTGTACCAACATAATTGAAAGTTAACACAAATAGTAATCTAAGTCAATAATATAGATTGTTATTATTTATTTTCAAAACTTTCTTCAAATAGAACAACTTGAGGGTCTTAAAGATTGTAAGGGGTTTTTTTATTTGTTAGGTTAGGTTGAAACTTGCAGCAAGGCACAAATTCTAATCAAAATAAATCATCGAGACTGTAATTATTAGTTTTTCAAAATTATTCAACATACGGTTTAAAGAGAGTCAAAGTCTTTACGAAAACATTTCTCGCGAACGAGGTCCGCTGGCAAAGTGCTAGCACATGCATATTATGGTACAGACAAGCTATAAATTTCAAAGATTTGTATCACCCATTCAGGGCGGGTCGCAAACAATATTGTAGAAATGCAAATGTGTGTTTCTTCGCAACGCCTTCGCTACACGACCGGTCATCACGCATAGGTACACATTGTCAGAGGTGCAGAAAAGGTCATAGGGAAACTGTAATCTAGAAAAAAAAGTACTCTTCCCGAGAGAGATCTAAGCTTTTATTTGATTTTTGGTTTGTTTCTTTGTATGCATGTCAATGCGATTTAACTTAAAAACAACTTTACCTATTTTATAAATTGTTTCACCATTAGAAAGCTATATCTTCATTGAGTAACACAGGCGACTTTTTCCCTCTGTAGGAGCCCACTGCGTGACGACTGTCGGTGAGCAGTCGTGTCCTGCCCAATACCATTTTAGCCTGGAAGATATTTTGCCCAAGTCTATTATGGACATAATAGACACATTTATATTTACTACTAAATAGAGATCTTGTTTAAAAATAAATTAAGATCCTTACCTAAAGTGGAACCTAAAGAGTACAAAGTTTGTACATGTTTTTTTTTTTTTTTTTTTTACGGTAGGTAAAATCATCCAATGACAAATCCCGCCCTTGGGCGGAGCGGGAAATAGTGTCAGACTCTTACTGACTAAAAACCTACCCTGTTCCTTCCCTGCCTTGGTTCCAGGGCCCTGGTATGCATTTTCATACCTTCCCAGAGCCCCAGACTAGGCCTCGACCCTACTGGGCCCCTACAGTTTGCTGACAACTCCTTGAGGCGCACGGGAACAGTGCGCGCCGTAAACGACTTGGGCTTGGTCCGGTCTGTTACCGGACAAACGGACAGCGAGCTACCCATTGCCCGCCGTCCGCAAGCCCGCGTCTACGGTGGCCGGAAATTTGGATCGGAATTACGGCGGCGGCTGCGGCGAGAGCGCCGTTGCCTGATACGGTCAGCCTCCTCCTTTGCTAGCATTACTGCTTCGCAGAAGGAGGCGACCGCCTGCCACTCCTCCTCGCTCCGGAGCATGGCTTGAACCAAGCCCCGGCGCGAGAGATCGCCGCCGATCGCCCCCACGAGGACACGGCGATGCTCTTCCCAAGCGAGGCACACCTCTACCGTGTGCTCCACCGTGTCCACCGGGCGTTCCGCACAGTGACGACACCCGGGCGTCACCTCCGCACGGATCTTGTACAGGTACGGCCCGAACTTGCCATGTTCGGTTAGTACCTGCGCCATGCGGAAGGTTACGACGCCGTGAGGCCTTTCCAGCCACGCCTCAAAGAGGGGCCTTACCGCCTCAATCGTGGCGTGCCCAGCACAGGGTTGCGACAGTCGTTCTCGCCATTTCACCATGAGATCTCGCCGGAACTCTGTCCGCCAAGCCGCGACTTGTCGCGGCAGCGGGGATTCGCCCCGGCGTTGCATCTCCACGCGCAGATCGTGCATGCGTGCAAGGACTGTTGCCTCCAGATCCCATGGTGGCAGGCCAGCAAGGAGGCTCGCCGCTTCGCGGGATACCGTGCGGTATCCCCGAATCATCCGTATGGCCATGACCCTCTGGCAGGCGTTCAGCAGGGCCGCCGGTCGCCTTCGCAACGTCGGCGCCCACACCGGCGCCCCGTAAAGGGCCATGGACCGAACGATGCCAGCGTAGAGCCTCCGGCAGGAGGCGTCTGGACCCCCCAGGTTCGGCAGGAGCCGCTTGAGTGCAGCCGAAGTCCGATTAAGTTGGGGAGCCAAACGTCGGAAGTGCGCCTCGAAGTTCCACCGGCTGTCGAGGACGAGTCCCAGGTACTTCATCGTCGACCCGACGCCGATGTGAACTCCTCCTACCGTTAATTGGGAACCCGGTGGTGGCGCGTACCGAGGGCCGTGAAAGCACATGGCCTCGGACTTGTGCAATGCCACCTCGAGTCCCAACTGCTGGATCCTCTCCACGACTGTCGCAACCCCGCGCGTCGCTAGTTCGACCGCCGCCTGGTACGACCGTCCCCGCGCCAGGACCAGCGTGTCGTCCGCGTAGCAGACCACGCTGACCCCGTCGGGGAGGTCGGCGCGCAGCACGTAGTCGTACCCGATGTTCCACAAGGGCGGCCCTAGTACCGATCCCTGTGGGACACCGCACGACATCTCTCGCCGATTCCATTCTCCCTGATGACCGGGGTAGATAATATACCTGCTCGACAGGTAGGCCTCGATCACACGACAGAGGTAGTCGGGCACCCGGTGGTACCGGAGTGCGCTCCTAATGCTACTCCAGGGCAGGGAGTTGAAGGCGTTGGCGATATCCAAAGACACCGCCAAGACACACCTGCCCCGGGACACTGCATTCCCCGTCGTGAGGGCTCGCACGCGCATGATAGCGTCCACCGTTGAGCGCATCCTGCGGAAGCCGAACTGGTCATCCGACAGGTTCGGCCCCACCCGTGCTAGGTGCGCGACGAGGCGGTTTGCAACTACTCTTTCAAAGAGCTTGCCCACCTCGTCGAGCAGCACAATGGGCCGATACGCGGACGGAGAGTCCGCAGGTCGCCCTGGCTTCGCGATTAGGACCAGTTTCCCCGTCTTCCAACGAAGCGGGAACTGGCCCCTCTCCATACATGCGCTGAGGAGCCCTCTGAGTCGAGGCCCGAGAGCCTCCATGGCCAGGACCCAGGCTTTTCCAGGCAAGCCGTCGGGTCCCGGGGCGGTATTTTTGGCATTCAGCCTTTGTACCGCCACTCTCATCTCTACCTCGGTCACCTCTGGAGCAATATGGTCACCGTCGTCGCCATTGTGGTCCACGTCGGACACCGCAGGTGGCGGAGCCATAGGCGGGGGGGTGTGTTCCCCCCGCGTAGGGAACAGAGAGTTGGATAACAGCTAGTTTCTGATAATTTTATGAACTAGTGGTTTGAACTTGAAACAAAAGGTATCGTGTGGTATCTAGAAGAAAAATCCAGAAGCAAGGAATTGATTCTGCGTTGTGAAGGTCAGATAGACAATCGTTCCATGTGAAATACTGGTACTTATCTATATATCTAAAAGGATTAATCATGAAAACTCAGGAAAAAATCTTAAAATTTGGCAGGTAGGTTCTTTATAGGGTGTAGACATCCGCTAAGAACGAATTTTACAAAACTCCGTCCCTAAGGGGGTAAAACGGGGGTTGGAATTTTGTACGGAGAAATAGACTTTTACGCGAGTGAAGCCGCTGGCAGAAGCTAGTTATTTATACAGCAATAAATGCCGACCCCGACAAAGTTGGGAAATGGTTAGGCAGTTTGTATCAATCTTTTTTTATTATTGTAGCTCCTAGCCATTATTGTCCCTGTTGTTTCTGAGCAAAGACCTTTTCCGAAGCCTTTCAAGACATTTTTCTCATTTTTTTTTTTTTTTTTTTTTGTCCAACTTGTGTCATTGTACGCATCTATATCATCTTACCACCTTTTTTGAGCCGACCTCGACGGCCTTTTTCCTATGTAGGAGCCCACTGCCTGGCGACTCTTGGCGAGCAGTCGTGACCTGTCCAAAATCCCATTTGAACCTGGCAGATATTTTGCCCAAGCCTATTATGTCCTTTTGAAAATAGAGATCTTATTTTATTTTATAAAAAAAGGAGCAACAGACAGTTACATTATAAAATCTTACAACTAATTAAATTTAACACAGGTTAATTTTGGCAATAATGCAACCCACAACGTTGCCCACGAGTAGACATAAATTTTTATAAATACGATTATTATCGCTAGGGGTGTTAGTAAATAGTACAATTCAGTTAGCAATAAAGTTATAGAGTAAAGAGTCAAGAAAAAATCACTAAGGAAACATACAATAATAAAAAAAAAAACAGGTTCATTACTTGGACAGAGAGCTACAGATGAGTCTTTTAAATATACCCATGCTATGGTTTTTTTTTTTTTTTTTTTTTTGGGTAGGTAAAATCATCCAATGACGAATCCCGCCCTTGGGTGGGGCGGGAAACAGTGTCAGACTTTAACTGACTAAAAACCTACCTTTCCATTCCTTGCCTTTATCCTGGGGCCTTTGGTGACAGTCTCACATAACCTTTGGCCCCAGTAGGCTTCGGCCCTGCTGGACCCCTACAGTTTGCTGACAACTCCTTGAGGCGCGCGGGAACGGTGCGCGTCGTAGACGACCTGAGCTCGGACCGGTCTGTTACCGGACGGACGGACAGCGAGCTACCCATTGCCCACCGTCCGCGAGCCTGCGCCTACGGTGGCCGGAAATTGGGATCGGAAACCCGGCGGCGGCGGCGGCGTGTCCGCCTTTGCCTAAGGCGGTCGGCCTCCTCCTTTACTAGCATTACTGCTTCGCAGAAGGAGGCGACCGCCTGCCACTCCTCCTCGCTCCGGAGCATGGCTTGAACCAAGCCCCGGCGCGAGAGATCGCCGCCGATCGCCCCCACGAGGACACGGCGCTGCTCTTCCCAAGCGGGGCACACCTCGACTGTGTGCTCCACCGTGTCCACCGGGCGGTCCGCACAGTGGCGACACCCGGGCGTCGTCTCCGCACGAATCTTGTACAGGTACGGACCGAACTTGCCGTGCTCGGTCAGCACCTGCGCCAAACGGAAGGTGACGACGCCGTGGGGCCTTTCCAGCCACGCCTCAAAGAGGGGCCTTACCGCCTCGATCGTGGCGTGCCCAGCACGAGGTTGCGACAATCGCTCTCGCCATTTCACCATGAACCCATGCTATGGTACAATGAAGATATCAACATTAGAAAAGTCTTTACTGTAAGAATCAACCATACGGCGGAAATTATGAAATAAAGGAAAAGCTTGTATTTTCAATTTCTCAGTAGGGTTAGTTGACTTTTGAGTAAACTAACCCCTACCGAGACTACTTACTACCTAAGTACTTGCCTACTTGGGTACTTTTGTACCTACCACGTTATTTCTAGGTCCAATACCAAGATATTTGTACAGGCTATATTTCACCTAGATGCACCAGAAGATATGGAGATTAAATCGAAGGCAAAACGGCGATCTAACACTATCCCTATTGTACACTAATCTGCGAATCCATCGACCATGACCTGGAAAGCCGAACGTTGGGTGGCCGACCATAGATTTTCAACGATGTGGAATTAATGGAGAAAGTCTTTATTCAATCTTTCTTTTATAAACATTTATGACAAAAATACTTCATACAATGCGTTCCAAATGAGAATAGGATCGATTGCCATGTTGTGACGTCACGATTTACTGTCAAATCGAGCAAATAAATTTTTAAAGTTTAATTTATTTACGAAAAATTTAATTTACTTACGAACTGTGAACGAAAAAAGTTTTCAGAATCCAGTTCAATTTTACTCGTCTCTGAGTTCTTTAATTTTGCTAAAATTTCTTTGATTTGACAGTACGGCATGACGTCATAACATGGCAATCGATCCTATTCTCCTTTGGAACGCATAGTACATACAATTGTGTGTGTTAAAAGCTTGAGGCGTAGAGGTACGTATTACACTATCTAAAGAATAAGCCTCAAGCTCTTAAGAATAGGTACGAGTATATTAAGTAAGTAAGTTAAGTATATGAAAATATTCACGTATTTTAATTTAAGTACTTTGTTCTTTCTATCAATAACGTGATTGTTTGACTATTCGAAAGTTGAGCCTTCATGTAATATCATTGTGAAAATTCAATGAATGTTTGGTCGCGAACTAAATTGGAGACAGACGTAAGTTTATAAATAAAACTAGCAGGTGCCAGCGGTTTTACCCACATGAAAGTAGAAAATTGCCCCAAGGAAAGATACCGTCACGCCTCGGGATAAAAACTACTACTACTATTCCAGGGTATGGTCTACCAGTGTGCCAATTTTCACAACAACCACCACGCAAACTCACAAACTTTCGCTTATATAATATTAGTGTCATTGTAAACAAAGGTGATTTTCTTACAACTGAATTGTTCTCTTTATATCTGTGTTTGACATCTTACTCGACATATAGGGCCTAGTGAAACTTACGTGCAACGTTTATTAATTAATTCTCCTTTTACAAATATAATCGAATAAAAAGAAAAATCGCAGAAAGATCGCAAAAAAGAAAACAGAAAAAGAAAAAAATGCAGACAGCTTTTTACTTTCACATAATGCACCAATTACCCTAACCTTTTTGATCATTTCTTTTAAACTGTAATTTAAGTCAAAACCTGTTTCTGTACGCTACCAATAATGTCAGTAAATTAGTTTTAATATTTCTCATGAAAGTGAAAGAAAACAGAAACTTCAAAACAGATTTTTCATCAAGATTTCAGAACATCAGCTAAACATGGAGCAACAAAATATAAAGACCGTTGTTTACGCCTGCGTTAATATGAAGAAGTGCAGTGTACGTGTTGTGTTGCTATTCTAAAGCGCAAGGCGCTCGCGCAGTACTAAATGTGATTTATTAATTTTCGTCCACCTACATTTTATCTTCTGTGTGTCAAAATTTGTCATCCTTGCAACTATCTCGCGCTCCGTTTATAAAATTGTAGTTCAGTGTAAAAACCCATGTAAAACCCAATTATATTACCATACCTCGATTCGGGAGTTTCATTGAAGCCCCAACATCTGGCGACCGTGACAGGACCTGCAATTTTATCGGAAACAAGTTCGCGACAACGCAACCACGCGCTGCCGGTATAGTCAATACACCGCAGCCACCTTTCATCCTAATCGAGAATCATACCTGGATTCCCTGGAGGTGCACGAGCCATTGCAGCCACCGCCGGTCAGCGATCAGCATTCAGCATCGTACCGCAGCCTCGGCCAATGCAGCTAAGTGCCCATTTTTCCTTGTGATTTCCCTATTACCTACCTACCTATTACCTTACCTTTATACCCTTATCCTTAATAAATCTATCTTATACCTATTTAAAATAGCTTTCTATGAGTGCATAGGTGTCCGTAGTCATTGTAGTGTCTCGAAATATTACAGGATTATACCCTACGCAGTTCACGAAAGTAAATTCATATCATCATTGGAAAAATATTTAACCATTACCATATAGGCTGTTTTCCTATGATATATTCATAGTCTCTTATTTGTATTTCCTCATAGGCTTATCGCTGTTATTATAGGCATATAGTTCACCAATATCGCCGAACATTCCAGGTCCATCTTTCCGTGTAACGCAACTGCTAACTAACGCAACCCGTCTGCCGCGTCGCCGTGTGTCAACGGGACGCAACGGGAGCCCTACTGCTGCACAGAGCCGGCCTCAGGTGACGTTAGGCGAGGAGCGTGAGCTAAGTTTTTGGTTTTTTTTTACCTTTACATTACAGAGGACTAGTTTGTGTCTGTATATTTCCATAATCAAACAATTCATTTATTACATTTACAATATTGCCAAGGTGTAAATTTACAATGGGCAAGGATTATGGAAGTGAAGCTAGCACAAACGATCCTCGTGAACTACAGGATCTTTTAGTGAAACGTAGTTCCATAAAAGGTCAAATAACTAAATTTAGAAATTTTTTGTCCAACATTACCGCTAAAGAAACGCTTACTCAGATTGAGTTAGCTGAGTTAACATTAAAATTAAACAAATTTGAATCTATATACAGCCGTTTTGACGACTTGCAGAATCAGATAGAAGTATTGCACTCTGAAAATTTATCTAGTGAGATTGATGAACGTGATACCATCGAACAACTATTTATATCCAGTATTGCAATTGCTCAAAGTATTACACAAAAACATAACTCGAACCGTCATGAAGAAAGTAATTACAAGGATTTAAATTCAAGTCAGATAACTGTAGGTCCGTGTAACCATGATTATCACGATATAGGTTTTAAATTACCCCAAATTCAAGTTACTAAGTTCGACGGGTCTAGTTTTCGTTGGCTTGAGTTTCGTGACACATACCTATCTATAGTACATAATAATGACCGCATCGCTCCCATTCACAAATTTCATTATCTTATTTCGTACTTGACTGGCGATGCAGCGCGCATTATTGCCAACTTGGAGGTATCAAGCGCAAATTATGCGTGTGCTTGGAACTTATTATGTGACAGATATGACAATACTCGCCAATTAGTAACTCATCATATAAATTCATTACTACATATAAAACCAATCGCAAGTGAGTCTGATAAATCATTAAGATTTTTTGTGGATCATGTTAATAAAAATTTACGTGCTTTAACTAGTCTCGGCATCTGTTCACGTGATTGGGATATTTTACTAATTCATATAATGAGCCCTAAGCTTGATAGCTGCACCAAAGCCAAGTGGGAAGAGTACCGGGGCACATTGGGTACCAATGTGCCTAATTTGCAACATTTTTTCAAGTTTCTTATTGATCGTGCTGATATACTTGAGTCAATAAATAGCAGTCCCTCATATTCTAAACCTAAGGCTCAAGCAATATCGAAGCTTACAGATACTAACAATAAAATAAAATCTCATCATTTATATATTTCTAAAACTGAAGACAATAACATTTCTGATATGTCATGCAGCGTTTGTAATAGTAATCACCGTCTTTATGATTGTCCCACTTTTTGGCAATGAGCGTGGATGACCGTATCACCGAAGTAAGCAGATTAAAGCTGTGCCATAACTGCTTAAGGTCTGGCCATTCAGCACGCAATTGCCGCATGCATCCATGTCGCATGTGCAATGCTAGGCACAACAGGCTCTTGCATAAACTGCCTAGTACCAAGAATATTTCTAGTGTTGTCACTATTTCACCCGACACCACTGACGATACTATCGTTAATTTTGCAAATCAGAATACCCATCAAGTTTTACTGTCTACTGCTTATATTGAGGTAGCTAATCCTACGACCAATCAAACACTGAAGGTTCGTGCTCTGTTGGATTGCGGTAGTCAGTCATCATTTATCACTCAATCTCTTAAAACAAAACTACGTTTAGAACCGACTACCACGTTACATGTCAACATAATTGGCATAGGCAACAAAACTACCACTCAGGCTACAGAAACTTGTGTAGTTCAATTAAAATCCTTGATGAAACATTTTACCATCACTTCTTCCTTTCTGGTATTGCCCGTATTAACCGGTAATATACCGAGAATACCCGTTGACGTGAAACAGCTTCATATACCAAATGAGCACTTTTTAGCAGACCCTCACTTCCACCAACCAGCACCGGTTGATGTTGTTATTGGTGCCGATATTTTCTGGGACATTATTGGCCGCGATCAATTGTCTCTCGGTCTTAACTCACCTGTATTGAGAAGTTCCCATTTTGGTTGGCTTATAACAGGTCCTATGTATTTTAATTTACCTAAAAATAATAAATTAAAGGAAGTTTCTATAGATTCTAATCAATCAATCGTTTCTTATGTGTCATCTGTTGACAAAATACATCAAGAACTCACAAAGTTCTGGGACTTAGAAGATATTCCCCAAACTCAACCACTTATGAGTCATAGCGAGAAGGCATGCGAAAAGCATTTCTTATCGCACACCTTCCGTCTAGAAAGTGGTAGATTCTCAGTGAGTCTACCCTTAAGTGATACACCTGATTGTCTAGGTGAATCTTATTCCCTTGCTAAAAAACGTTTATTAAATTTAGAAAGGCGATTTCGCAAACAACCGAATGTGAAATCGCAATATTTAGAATTTATGCGTGAATACGCAGACTTAGGTCACCTTTCAGAAGCCGCTGTACCTATACCGTCCACATCTTACTTCCTCTGCCATCACGCTGTATTTAAAGACAGTAGTGAGTCCACGAAGATTAGAGTCGTATTCGACGGTTCAGCTCCTACTTCATCAGGTCAGTCTATAAATGATATACTCATGGTTGGGCCTAATATGCAAGACTCATTGTTCTCAATATTAATAAGAGCTCGACAACACAAGTTTCTCTTCACGGGAGACGTCGAGAAAATGTACCGACAGGTCCATGGATGGAACCCATCAACTGATCAATTGCATTTCTCTATAAAGTTTCCACTTTCTACTCATAATAATTTAACTAAAAGATCTTTTTTATCATCTCTTTTTAAAATATTTGATCCTTTGGGGCTGATAAGTCCATGTGTAATAAAAATGAAAATATTATTACAGCAACTATGGCTGCATAATCTGCCTTGGGACTCTCCAGTCCCACCTGAAATTCAAAGAGACTGGAACCACTTCATGCAGTCTTTACCTTCCCTATTAAGTCTAGAAGTTCCGCGTCGTGTACTTTGTAATGAACCCGTATATGTAGAATTACATTCTTTCAGTGATTCATCTCAACATGCATATGGCGCTTGCATTTATTTACGTTCTGTTAATGCTGCGAACGAGGTCACAGTCAAACTACTTTGTTCAAAGTCCAAAGTAGCTCCAATTAAAGGTACAACTATTCCTCGTTTAGAATTGTGTGCAGCCCTACTGGCAGCAAGGTTATGCAAAGCTGTCAGGGAGGCACTACGATATGAATTTCAGCATCAAGTACATTGGTGCGATTCATCAATAGTGCTTGCCTGGCTTCACACTAGTTTTATAAATTTAAAAACATTTGTTGCCAATAGAATTACGGAAATTTGTGAGCTAACCGACGCCTCCTCGTGGCGCTATGTGCCCACCTCTGTTAATCCCGCGGACCTCATATCTAGAGGAGTCAGCCCAGAGAAGCTCAGCGATACCAATCTATGGTGGTCCGGCCCATCATTTCTCATGGAGCCTGAATGTAATTGGCCTATCTTAAACCCCAATAAACCTAGTATTAATGATTTACCGGAAATTAAATCCAATTGTACTGCCTCCCATGTTGTTTCTGAAAATGAGCCTATAATAAATTTTAAGAACTTTTCTAGTTTAACTAAAATAAAACGGTCTTTCGCTTACGTGCTTAGATTTATAAATAATTTAAAAACTAATAAAAATAAGATGTTTGGTAATTTAACGGTTGATGAATTAAATAATTCATTTCTTCATTTATGTCGTTTCGCACAGCAAGAATCATTTCTCTGTGAATATAATTTGCTATATAACAACAAGGCTTTAGGTACTAAATCAAGTATCTTATCATTAACTCCATTTTTAAGCGATGACAAGGTCATGCGAGTTGGTGGCCGACTAGGTTCATCTGACTATAATTACAATAAAAAACACCCGGTTCTCCTGCATGCTTCGCATCATTTTACAAAATTGATTTTCGAATACGAACATAAACGCGGATTACATGGTGGTCCACAATTATTGTTGGCTATTGTTAGAGAATACGTTTGGCCAATTAACGGTAGAAATTTGGCTAGGCGCATTTTTCATAACTGTCCCAGATGCAGACGCTTGCAGGGCAAGACTATTGCGCCACTTATGGGGCATTTGCCCTCCCAACGTGTCACGCCAGATTTTCCATTTCGAACAGTAGGAATTGATTTTGCTGGCCCATTCTTAATTGTAAACAAAAGAGGGCGTGGTGCTTCGTTAGTCAAGTGCTATCTTTGCTTTTTTATTTGCCTTCGATATAAAATCTCGCACCTTGAAGCCGTGAGTGATCTATCAAAGGACGCATTTATCATGACTTTCCGAAGGTTTGTGTCACGAAGAGGCAGGCCAGCGGAGTTTTTTTGCGACAATGGACGCAACTTTGTCGCAGGAGCTAAGGAAATTAATGATTTTTTTTAGATTTACCAAAGCGATTTATCTGATTTTGCATGTTCGGAAGGCATCCAGTTTAATTTTTCACCCGCTTACGCTCCTCATTTTGGCGGCATTTTCGAGGCCGGCATCCGTTCAGCAAAATATCATATTAGGCGAGTAATGGGTAATTCCCACCTAAGTTACGAAGAACTTCAGACTCTTTTCGCTCAGGTGGAAGCTGTTTTAAATAGTAGACCTCTCTATCCCTTATCCGCCTCTCCTGACGATCTCCAGTGCCTTACTCCTGGGCATTTTCTCATTGGTCGGGCTCTCACCGCTTTGCCTGAACCAGCTTTGGCAGACTGCCACTCAACAAATTTGCAGCGCTACGCCAGATTGCAGCAAATATACCAACACTTTTGGCAACGCTGGCAACGAGAATATATTGCTGAGTTGCAACTGCGACGAAAATGGAAGACCAACACCGCCTCAGTCAAGATCGGAGACCTGGTTCTTCTACAAGAAGATGGCGTTCCACCCCTATGTTGGAGACTTGGGCGCATTGTAAAATTCTTCCCAGGACCAGATGGTGTTTCACGAGTGGCTGACATCAAGACGATTAGAGGAATTATTCGGCGCCCTCTAGTTCGCATCTGCCCCTTACCAACCGAAGAGGATTTTCTGAAGGGTTGAAACTTCTGAAGTTTCAACGGGGGGAGGATGTTTACGCCTGCGTTAATATGAAGAAGTGCAGTGTACGTGTTGTGTTGCTATTCTAAAGCGCAAGGCGCTCGCGCAGTACTAAATGTGATTTATTAATTTTCGTCCACCTACATTTTATCTTCTGTGTGTCAAAATTTGTCATCCTTGCAACTATCTCGCGCTCCGTTTATAAAATTGTAGTTCAGTGTAAAAACCCATGTAAAACCCAATTATATTACCATACCTCGATTCGGGAGTTTCATTGAAGCCCCAACAACCGTACTTATGTATACAATAACAGGCTTATGTACTATGTTTACGTGAATGAATTTAAAAATGCATACGAAAACTTACTGTAGCGAGGGAAATGGAGCTATTCGTGTTCCTATCAATGAATGTCGCGCAACACCGCCCGGCGGTCGAGCGGATCCAGGAACTAGTGAAAATATGCTTTTCAATGGTACTACATACTTCGGATTGACCGCCCACTCCTCGTCCACATTTTATGCGAATTCCTCGTAAAGCAATATTGCATTTATGTTAAGCAAAAATACAATATCAGATAGAAATGATGACTTCATATTTATATCGTTAAAGCGATTCTGAAATTGTCAACGTGTCGGTATTCAATTTAAAATGGTTTTTATTTCACACAGGCTTACATGGGCACTTATATAAAGTCAGAAGCCAGTGCGCGGTCCCAATTGGTCGTTTCCTATGAAGAACAGGGAAGAAACTCCATGGTTATTTAAAAAATGATTGGTTTTGTAATGTAGGTACATTCTCTACCTGTGGTAGTGGTTGACGGCTGTCTGTCAGTCCGCAATAAACCATTTAATAAATGCCCGTTTTTCTTTGTATCTCCAATTATTTACAAACATCACAGTGGCGACGAGGGTTAATTACCTTTGTGAATATCGGACGCGTAACCTATAAGAAAAATAGTCGAAATGTCGATTGGGAAGTTGAGTGAATTTGAGGTGAAAACGGGGCAGTGGTCATCATACAAAGATAATAATTTATTGGTAATAACAAACTAATGTGTAAATTATCATATTTATTTATAATGATATTCTGTTCATGAAACACAATTTGAATTTTCATTAAATAGTAAAAAGCAAAGAGGCGCAGTTTAAGGTATGGTCTTTGCTTTAAAAAAAAATAATCAGCGTTGACCGTAACGAAATCGGAAAGAAAAAAAAGCCTTGTGCTGATAAATAAAAAAAAAACACGTCGTTGGTATACCTACATAGCATGTTGAACCCAATTGCGATAAGAGTCAGTTTTCGAGGAAGTGTATCGAAAACTTTTTTGCATTTGGACACGCACACTGACACACATGCATAAAGTTCCAGAGCACCCGCATACAATATTGGCTCTCGTTACGTAGCCACTTCAGTACTTGTGCACAGTTCCAATTGAGCACACACCTGGAATTCCATTCAACTAACCTATTCAGTTTCATTATTAGAGTCTATTGACACGGCACGGAGATAGCTTTGCTTCGTTCCCCGTTCTCCAGCTCCAACAGAGATATGTCTACTGATATGGAGCGAACAGTTCTGTTAGACTAGTGCTCCGGTTGTTGCTTACACCGGGCGGATATTTGAGAGCAGTCACGGCAAAGGTCAAGCGAGCGGTGCTACCCGGGTAGCGCAAGCCATTGAATCGGAATGCGGCTTTGTGCTCGTGTAGGTATTGTGCTGCCTTTGTGATCAAAACAGCACTCGAAGTTGACGCATTCAATGGAGATCGATTGTTCTGTACATTTGTAATTGCATGACAAGTGATTTTGTCAAACGCTTGTGCCTTTCAAATAACAATAGGATAGACCAAGCGCCATATTGTGACGTCATAGCTGTCAAATTAAATCAGGTGGGGTGAGCAAAACAAGATATATTTCGGCTCAATTGCCATAATTAAAAAAAAAGATAATATCTTTTAAGTTTGCTTTAGTTACGGATCATGGACGAAAAAAGTTTAATCAAAGTCTAGTTCTTCAATTTCGCTCATCTCTGCATAACTTTGTGAAGTATCTGAGTAGTGGCGAATTAAAGAAGGTGAAGCGAAGAGGGAAGGGGGTGTGCGGTGCAGTCGCGCGACTTCCGAACTACAACCGTGCTGCGGCTGCGCTTACTTTTCAAGTAACATTTGACAGATAGGGTCATTGACGTTCCTATTCTTATTTGAATCGCATTGTACGTGACAGTCATCTGAATGATTTTTTTAAACCCATTAACGCTGTGTTCTCCAATGTGGTTTATTGTTCACTGTGACGTCACAAGCGCTAAATATTTAATGCATTCTTTTGTTTCTTTGTTATCAAAGAGCTACTCGTAGCTTTTTCATTATCACAAGTGATGATAATTAATTTCCTTTTCTGTTGACATGTATCGTAGTTTCATAATTAATTAAAATAGATATCATACAATAAAGTGAGCGCTCGCTTTCGCGTGATTACTTTTTAACCCCCGACGGAAAAGAGGAGTGTTATAAGTTTGACGTGTCTGTCTGTCTGTCTGTCTGTGTGTCTGTCCGTGGCACCGTAGTTCCTACACGAATGGACCGATTTTGATGCGGTCTTTTTGTTTGAAAGCTGACCTAATCGAGATGGCTTACCTACACTTTATGCAGATCTGTGCAGGTGTTCAAGGTCATCAGCACGTTTGTTAACTGCGGTAGGGTTTTTAAACACTTAATGCGTATTTACTTTATTTTAAACATATGTGTGACCTAATCTTTGAAATACTCGTGTACGATCTGGTGCCATTGAGCTGGTCTGATGATGGAGCTCAAAGATAAGAACCCTGGATTGCTTATTAACATAGTAAACCTATCGAGTTTGGGCTCATTAGGTTCGCCTTAACCAGTGCTATACGTTTCTCATGATGACAAGGATCTGATGCTAGAACTGGGAGGTGGCTGATGTAACTTGGGAATGCCTATTAGTAAACTCATCGAGTTTGGGCTCATTAGATTCGTCTTGACCCAGTTCTATACATTTCATATTGATGACAAGAACTGTCGGGGGTCTTTTAAAATGTTTATTTTAATATTTATTCTCTTTGCTTTATAGTAAGTTTTTGAATGAACAGGTTTAATATTATAAGCTCGTATGTCAAGTTCTTATAAGAAACGGTATTCTAGTGGTATTGAAGTATTTCTCTTAGAATTATTGTCAAATATTATGGTATGATAAAATAACTTATTATCACACTCGTATTTATAAAGAAGTAATTACTTCTTGCTAAGTAATTTCCGGTCCTGATCAAAAGGTCTAAGTAGCTAAACGTCCAACAGTGCGAATCGTCTAATGAGCAGTAAGTCTAATTAGCAAATTGCCCATGTAGCAAAACGCCCAACTAGCAGATGGTCTTTATAGCAAATCGTCATTTTTAAAATGTGTACACTCATGATAAAAAGTAAAAGTCATTTGTAAATTACATTAAATTTATTTTAATAAAAATAATAAAGGTTAAAAAGCTAGTTTTCTCTTAAATATTATTAGGATATTAGGCGCACAAATTTTCCAGCATTTATTCACCTAATATCCTTTTGATATGGCCAAGGTTTATCAAAAATACAAAGGGGCTAATGTTTCGGCCCTCGAGTTTTTGCAGCTCTCTTTTGTATTTGCCATTAAACATTATATCGATCATTCTTCTCTTATTTCCTTCAAATAACACATTTCTTATTAAGTCATTACTTGAGAGTAGAAATCTTCATTCAAAATTTCGATTTTTCTTAGCTATAGAATACATATTGCTACTTAAGTAGTTACTTTTACTCAAGTAATTAGTTTTACTTGTTTATAAATACGGGAGTAATACCAATAAGATTTTATGAACACATGGTTTGTTCCCTAAAATGACAAACATAAGTACTCGTAATAAGCAGTAACTTTATACATTTTTTATATTTTTTTTAACTGTATCTCCTTACTGTCTATGTGTGAAAATAAAATATAAAATAAATAAATAAGCAGGCATACTTACCATGACGTATTATAATGTCCAGCTAGCGAGCGGGAAAGAGGGATGGAGCTATAAACCCTATATTAAACCCCCCTTGAAACCCCTACCCTTTTAACAATTTAGTTTAGGTCGTAAAATGAATCTCGTTAAGACCTCGTGGTCTTTGCAATTTCCATGTCAATAATATTTATACAAAAAACAATATATAAGTTGTTTTTTTTTATGGTAGGTAAAATCATCCAATGACAAATACCGCCCTTGGGTGGAGCAGGAAGTAGTGTCAAACTGTTACTGACTAAAAACCTACCCCGTTCCTTCGTTGCCTATCGTGCCGGGGCCGAGTATTTCTTTCGGAAGCTGATCCATGACCCCAGCAGGCTTCGACCCAGCCTGCCTGCAGCTAGAAGGCTGGGCCTCTACGGTGTCCTGACAGCTCCTTGAGGCGCGCGGGAACAGAACGCGCCGTCGACGACTTGGGCTCGGTCCGGTCGGTTACCGGACGATCGGATATAAGATGTTGAAGAATAAAGCTAAGGACTATTAATTTTCTCTGTGTATGTACTTTTCGTATAAAAATCACTCCGGATCGCTACAGTTTATATTCCATTCTCTTTTTCTCAGACTAATTGTTTGTGTGTATAAGGCACTTACTTAGCGACTGCAAACAAACTCAGTAAATATTATGTAGCAGTAGTAGGTACCCGGCTGCCAAAATGACATATCGACCTTTAGAAGACGTGTACGACTGACAAAGTTGACGCTCTTCGAAATAGAACGTTTCCCTCAATAAGTTCCTTCTCTGGCCCCCGTAGGCACGGGCTTCTAGACAGCGAGCAATGGGTAGCTTGCCGTCCGACTGTCCGGTAACCGTCCGGCTGAGCCCAAGTCGTTGACGGCGCGTATCACGCGCCTCAAGGAGTTGTCAGCAAACCATAGGGGGCCAGCAGGCTCGAAGAATACTGGGGCCAAGGATCGGTTTCTGAAAGGAAGGTACGGCCCCGGTATGAAAGGCAACGAAGAACCAGGAGTGGGTTTTTAGTCATTATAAGTCTGACAGTATCTACCGCCCCGCCCAAGAGCGTGGAGATGTCATTAGATGATTTTTCCACTTACTAAAAATAAGAGGTTTCTTCCCGATCCGTTTAACGTCAACATGAGCATGGTTCAAAAGCTTGTTGTTTCATCCAACGCAATGTGTGTTATAGAGGTAACGCGAAAAATAGAGATAATGCTTGAACGCTCTGTTAGCATTCAGTTAATTTCCGTCACTCATTCAAATATTTCACAGAAAATTATTCCGTCTTTTGTTTAAAAGCATTAAAAGTTTTTGAAAAAAAATCTTCTTCATTCAAAGTCTTGATTAAATGGACAATATTTATAAAAATTGAGTCTAACTTTTTTAATTTATGAGCACTTTATAAAGGGCCAATGTTCACGCAAAATATCAGATTTTCAGAGATCTTTAATGGATTAGTTTTACATAAATTCATGTTTTATTTTTAATAGAAACCTAGATAATAATCACATCTCAGTTTCCAAAATATGTGGAGAGCGATGACGTCACAATCACTTGCGAGCGGTTGTATGGGAAACGTATCACGGGTTTGGCGCTCTTGAACTCTCTCTTCTTTAACCTGTTCAAGAAAGAAAGTGTGTATAAGAACTAACTTAGTATTACCGTGCATGACACTTCGATTGTGTTGCAAAGTTCCTACTTTGCCTCACGGTAAAGTTTATCAATTATTCACGCCAAAGGAGCGTCTTGGGCCACCCGTTTCTAACTCTTGACTTTTATTTTTGGGAAATCCTCATGGATGCCCTCGCCTGGGGAGAGCGAGGGGTTATTTCTGCTTCCTACCGATTAAACCCTCTCAGTATCTATAGCTACTACGAGTGAAGAACCTGGTATATAAATAAATTTATCTCACCCCTATTTGACTCATCTTTTTTGCCGCTACAGCAAATAGGTCGTGGGTCCACATGCCTAAAACTCTAAACCATATTGAAGTCCTTGAGTGGACATAAGATACTATATTCTGGGGCATAATCCTAATTTGACTAGCTACATTTTAGCACCACATAATACCAAGATTTCGTGGAGTGGCCCAAATGATACGACAGTGAAGTAGTACGTGCCAAATCGACTAATAGCCAGGCTTTACGCTTAATGGAAATCATGAACCTATGTTAATTTACTCGCTTCAGCTTTGCAAATTTGATTTCTGTTGAATGAGGGTAGATTATTAATATAGGCTCGTCAGTCGTACTATGAATTTCATGAGGCTAGTGTTGAAGCTTGGATAGCAAGCAACATTACCGCAAAACGTCCAGGGGCACCGGGAGTCATAGAGCGTGTCCCATTCATCATAGGCTCGGGCCTGCGAACGGCGAGCAATAGGTGGCTCGCCGTCCTGTAACGACTTTAGCCCGGTTTAGTGGCCTGTTATGTTCCACATGCACCTCAAAAAGATTTCTGCAAGATTGACGAGGGCAGCTAAGCCCGATACCTGCTATGACGACGGATTTGTTCGAAAGATTTACCGTGGCCATTGCAAAGGGAAATTCACGGTACACCGTCGGTTTTAGTCGGTAGAAGTGCAAGCAAGTAATATCCTGTCATAAGAAATATTGTACGGAATTCTTCCATTTACACTGAAAAGAAAAATCATCGACAAGTGCGAAGTCAGTCACCTACTGAAGGATTTACTTGCCAACGAGTGAAATGGAGCGTAATAAGATCGTGGCAAATCACAAATTATTGCTAATGCGGACTAAGGCCGCTTGGATAGCCACTTACTAGAATAAGGATAGTCATGTATAGACGAGGCAAGAATGAAAGTAGCTTACTAACATAATCTCACTAAACCAGCATAAGCATGATGAGCCTTATAATGATCCCACTACTGGGACTCAGGCTTCCTCCCTAGGTGAGGGAATGGGCCGTAATCCACCACGCGCGGGCTCAGTGCGGATTAGTTGATATGACATGTTGTCCTAGAAGCTGTGAAAAAATCAAACTTCAAAGTTGACAATATAAATAGATATGTCCGTTTATGTCGCAAAAAACGTACATTTTGACACTCTTAAGGGAATCAAAATTCATGAAGTACTTCCCGTTTACCTAGAATTCTGAAATTTGGCATGAAACAAGGTCTCATAACACAAAAAATATAGGAATAAACCTGAAAACTGTAAATTTGTTGTTACGTCACAAAACAATAACTTTTTTGCGATTCGTAACAATCTTCGAGACTCGATTCGTGAACTGAACGGAATCCAACTGTTCCATATATTTCTTATCAACTATACATATATAGAGGACATCCTGTGTTGAAATCAAAGATTGTAATGCACTTGCTCGGTTTTGCTCACACTTGCTCGGTTTTATTACGTGGCGTGGGTAAAAGTGGCTTCTCTACTCCCAGAGTTTGAGTAGTGGAAGAAACGTCAGGATTTTACTGGCAGAAGATGTGGGCGCGTCGATCTCCCTACATTTTATATGGCAACTAGATTTATAGATCTCCAGTAGATCTACACTACGCCACCAACTCAACGTACAAATCTGGTGTTACGTGTGCAGGATTTGAAATAATAACGCAAGTGCAGGTTGAGTATGGAATGAAATATATTTCGGAAAGCTTGCCCCTTTTATACAAAATTCAGTTTTTAATAATAGCCTAATGTGGGTACATTTATAATATTCATTCGAACACTAAGGGCCATACGTAGGTAGATGGTAAAGATGACATTCCGCTACATTGGCATGGCCCACGTTTACGTCGGTCGGTCTAATATAGTTCCCGCTTTAGACTTATTTAATGTAAATCCAAATCTAATGCACAAAGAAAAAAACATAATGCACAAACTGCATGGACATCCTTAATTCTTTCCTAAGTTTTTAACAAACAACTTCTTATAAAAACCCGACTCATTTGAAAACGTAACATTTATTAAATTTAGCTATTTTCACAAACAAGATTATTTTATTTAAAATCTAAAATGTACATAAACGTTTGCATTGTTTTTAGAAAATAAAACTGACAGTCGCTTGCAGTTTTGTATAAGTTTTCAACGGGATACCTCGAACCTCGCTGTGGCGCTAAATTCTGTAAAAATTTTGCGTTAATTGTATTTTTAACTTTATATATTCGGTGAAAAATTGTAAATCTCATTCAGCTTACTACAGAGTCTACTTAGTTGCTGTTTCGAATGTACTTGTATTTTTAAAACTTAGTTATTCACAGTTGATGTGCTTTTTCTATTGTTCGTTGTTTTTTTTTTTTTAACGAAGGTAAAATCATCCAATGACAAATCCCGCCCTTGGGTGGGGCGGGAAATAGTGTCAGACTTTTACTGACTAAAAACCTACCTTTCCGTTCCTTGCCTTTATCCTGGGGCCCGTGGTGACAGTCTCTCATAACCTTTGGCCCCAGTAGGCTTCGGCCCTGCTGGACCCCTACAGATTGTTCGTTGTGTTGGATTTCATATAAAGGATGTGAGATGGTTATTTTTTTTAATTAATTACAATGGTTGGACAACTAATAACAGTACTAAACAAAAAAAATATTGTATTGTAACAATTAAAAACAAACAGTATTAACAGAGAATAAAAATAAAGTGAATTGCAATAACAGAGCAATATGACACAATAATACATCATGCATTGCAAAATAAAAGTTAGTTAGGTTTTCGGTCTCGGTTGCGGGCGCCATATTGTACTCAAATAACTTTTAATATTTTTTTTAAATGACAAAGATCGCTCATAATCTCATTTCGAAGAATCCCAAATTGTTCATAGCAAAATTAAGCTCCACTTTTTCGTTTGAATTATAATACAAATTGTTTTAAGTTACAAGGAAATCGATCAGTACAAAAAGTGTCCTGAAATAAAAAAAAGATAAGTATGTATTAATAAACAAATTGAAGATCTTTAATAACATATTATTCGAAATATTGACAGAGAAAAAGAATTAAGAAACTAAAAATTTCATGCGTAAATATACGATATCTTCTTCTTACATATAAAAATGAATAGCTGTTCGTTAGTCTCGCTAAAACTCGAGATCGGCTGGACTGATTTGGCTTATTTTGATCTCGAAATATGTATGATGCTCCAGGGAAGTTTTAAATGGAGAGAAAATATGAAAAAAATCCGACTATTGGGCGGTACGAAGTTTGCCGATTCAGCTAGTCTTCTCCTTATATATAACAATGAATATCTGTTCGTTAGTCTCGCTAAAACTCGAGAACGACTACACCATTGTTGATCTTGAATTATTCGTAATACTCCAGGGAAGTTTTAAATGGTAAGAAAATATGGAAAACTTACGACAAAAAATCCTTTATCACAATATTCATAGACTATTAGGCGAATTAAGAATTTCGCCGGGTCAGCTATTTTATATACTAGCGATCCGCCCCAGCTTTACACTGATCTTACTAAATATATTATGCATTATCACTACTTAGTATAAAACAAAGTCGCTTCCCGCTGTCAACCGCATCAAAATCCGATGCGTAGTTCAAGATCCAAGCGTACATAGGGACAGACAGCGGTAAGCGGCTTTGTTTTATACTATTGTAGTGATCGTTGAACAAAAGAATGTTGATAAAACGGTAAACACGTTTCAATCGTAAAGCAGCAGTATTAAAGTGAAATTATACCGCATCTCAAAATCTATAAAGAACAATATTCTTTGTCAGAAGAAATTTCTTTAGAAATAAACACCTTTGTAATAATGTCTTTTACGTATTAAATCTTTTTGTGTGTGTACTTACTATTTATGATCGTAGCTTATACTTACGATGTTTTATAAGAATCATTCACGCTCCGAGACAAGTATCTATCGTGTTATTTAATTACGACAGTAAATCTATATAGATCAATACATTCAACATCACCAACTAATGAATAAACTAATTTTGAATGGCGAGCTTGTCCCCTTCAGATGTCACTAAGTTCGAGCTCTAATGAAAAATGCGGTCAATGTTGTATCGGCTCGAGGTCCTCACCCGTTTGTTATGCATGGCCGCAGAGCAACTCCCCCGCCCCCCGAGCCAGATCGCGTTTTCATTCATTTTAAATGCATTAACTGAAATACAACACAATTTCAGTAATACATTTCATTTGGTGAGTGAATGTCTTAAATACTTCAAAATATTTATTAATGAAATAATATCACTTTTTAGGGTTCCGTATCTCAAAAGGAAGAAACGGAACCTATGTGGGATCACTTTTTTGTTCGTCTGTCTGTCTGTCAAGACCTTTTATCTCGGGAACGTGTGAAGGTATCGAATTGAAACTAAAACTATAATTTTCAAGTGTGCGGTCCGATGAAGCTGTGAAAAATTTAAACTTCTAAGTTATCGGAAAAAAAAGATATGTCAGTTTATGTCGTAAAAAACGTATATTTCGACACATTCAAGGGAATCAAAATTCATAGGGTACTTCCCGTTGACCTAGAATTTTTCAATTTGTTATGAAGCAAATTAAAAAAATCTGAAAACTGTAAATCTATAATTACGACACAAAAAAAAAACTTTTTTGCGATTCGGACAAATCTTCGAGTCTCGATTCGTGAAATGAACTGTTTTCATAGAAAAGTTTGTACGGAACCCTCAGTGCGCGAGTTGACCGGTTTTTATCATGTCAATGCTAGTTTTCAGCTCAGTCGAAACTCCAATAAATTATAAAACATAATATTATGTTTCGTAGGATTTTAATTGACTGGATTAGAAAATGTAAAATGTTGAAACGACCTTGTTGGTGGTCATTTCAGAACGTTTTTCTTTTAGAGCTGTATTACGTTACCTTCTATTATTCAGTAATTAGTGACAGATGAATGCTTAATTTTCTTGCAATGTCTTTGCATTATTATTTTAGAAACATTGCACGTAATCAATTTACCACATCGCTCGCGAGACGTGAAAGATTATGGAAATTATTTTTTTGCTAGACCGAGACAAAAGTTTAATAACTGCAGTACCATGGAGTTACAACCCGCACGTGACGTCATAAGTAATTGCATTCCAGTGACGAAGCGTTCGCCCGAAGTCAGGGCAAACATTCAATCAGAGTAATGCAATTACTGCATGGCGCCGCCGGCATAACAAAACGTTGGCCCAATTAACTGACTCTTTTTACTATGATCTCTCATGTGATTACAACTATTTGTATTCCAGAATAAAAGTAAAAACTCGGCAGTTTTATGAATTCATGCTTTTGGACATCAATATTTGAATTGGAATTTGATCGGAGGACACGGTGGAGCATACTGCAGAGGTGTGCCCCGCCTGGGCGGAGCATCGCCATGTCCTCGTGGGAGCAATCGGCGGCAGCGATCTCTCTCGCCGGGCCTTGGTTCAGGCCATGGTCCGGAGTGAGGAGGAATGGCAGGCGGTCGCCTCCTTCTGCGAAGCAGTAATGCTAGTAAAGGAGGAGGCCGACCGCATCAGGCAGAGGCAACGGGGCGCTCGCCCCAGCCGCCGCCGGGATTCCGATCCCGATTTCCGGCCACCGTAGGCGCGGGCTTGCAGACGGCGTGCAGTAGGTAGCACGCTGTCCGATCGTCCGGTAACATACCGGACCGAGCCCAAGTCGTCGACGGCGCGTTCTGTTCCCGCGCGCCTCAAGGAGCTGTCAGCAAACCGTAGAGGCCCAGCCTGCTAGCTGCAGGCAGGCAGGTCGAAACCTGCTGGGGTTAAGGGCCGTTTTCTGAGAGGAAGCCTCAACCCCGGCATGATAGGCAACGAAGGAACGGGGTAGGTTTTTAGTCAGTAAGAGTCTGGCACTACTTCCCGCTCCACCCAAGGGCGGGACTTGTCATTGGATGATTTTACCTACCATAAAAAACGGGTATTTTGAAGTGTTATAGGTATCTTTGGATTGACTCGGAATTATAGGTTCAAATAGACTTTATATTAAACCTAACATAAAAAAAAAAAAAAAAATTGAATTTGATCAGAAATAGATTATTTGAATTACGTATCGGATCAACGAACGCAAACACCGTTTGCCATTAAATTGGTAACTACATAAATACCTACAATAACCACCAGTCGTTCAGCCATAGTTTATTCGACCATTCTCAAGACTTGTGAATCGTTTTGGCTAACCATATTCACAAGTTCATAGAAATATTTACTGACAATTAATCATATAAATATAATATATTAATATAGAGCTATTTAAAAATGTGTGGTTATTATGTATGATAGTACAGTACATAATAATTATGTATAATCATCACATCACTCTTACATTTGCCTAATAACATAAAGAATAATAAACAATTAATAATAATAAAATATAAAGGTGCTTCCTCACCGGAAGGAAGCATTCGCTTGTGATGTAATGTAAGGTTACAGATTTGAGCATTACATCAGTAAAGGAGGAGAACCGAGCATTACAATGCACACCTTGTAATCACCACGTGGTTGTCGCCTTGTTGTACACGCGAATGCTCGTCAGTCAGGGAGGTAGTATTGTATTTTAATGCTCAAAGTCGAATCTATAATGTTCCAGTACATATGAATGCTCCCGGTGATCCCAGCACCTTAAAAATGATTAATAATAGAATGGAACAGATAAAAAAAGAAATTCAAAAGGCAATAAATTTTATCAACTTGCGAGTCGGTGCAAAAGATATTTTACTTTTAAAGAAATTTATTTCTCATAGAAGTCAGTCACTTGAATGAAAAGCATGGTATTACAATAGCGCTTAGGAATTCCGTCGTCCATTTTTTTTTTTGTTGTTGTTCTTTGTTTAAGTAAGTATTTCTACAATGCTTTCAACGATAGTTGGCTGATATTTTTGCTATTGCACTAAGAGCATTTAGTTGGCGTTAAAAAATTACGAATAAGTTTATTATCTCATTTTCCTATTACTTAGTTATAAAACGAGAAGTTTGAGCACGTAGGCAATAAAGAAATGTGTGGTTTGACTCATAATTTCTCAATATTTTTTCGACTATGTCTACGAGTGTGTTGTAAGACTGGTCGGTCTCAGTCAGAAAATTGGATTTGGTCAAACTTTCATACAGCATCAACCTGTATAAAGGCAGTCTTGATAGACTCAAATCTGCGCACAGCCTTATTTGAGTGATACCAATAAATGATTGTCACCTTTAACAAGCGACAAAGCTGTAAACAAAATGGGCTTTCCTCTTTTCTTTTATCTATGACTTTCCGTCACTGATAACGAGTGTCAAAGAGTTCAAAAGCCAATCCGTGCTCCAATGTTGTGTCTATGCAAATAGCCTCCGCTAGGCGAGAATAATCAAAACTACGAAAGGTCACGTAATCAAACCTTTTTTTAAGGTGTGTTTAATAATTAAATAACTTCTACCTTTAGATTAAATCAAAACAGCGGCACAGTGACTCGCTTCTAGCGTGGACCGCTAAAATTGTGCCTCTGAGGCACGATTTTACATCGGTCGCGACGATTACATACATTTGGCGGCTAACGCTATTTTGGTCGCACGACAGCTCTTATCTCTGTCCTTGTCTATCAGCGATGTATGAGTTTCGAGTCCAGGTTTTCTGATTGCGATGTTAGCGCGTAACGTATCTTCCCTTATAATATATCAATGCTTCTACCGCTCTGGACGAAGCGGCAATTCCATTTTAGTTGTTCTTTTTTTGCGAGAGCTACGGTAACTCGTCCGAATAATCGCTCGGGCAGGAGTCGGTCCTAACTAACCCCGTTAATTTTGCTAACATCTTTTCTTTCTCTTTGTGATGCACGGGGAACACAACGCGCCCTCGACCCGGGCTTGATAACGAGCGTGGGTCGACGACGCGTCGGCTACCGGACGGCCGGAAGACAGCTCGCCTGCCAGTCGTAGGTTGCTCGCCGATCGCTAAAAAACGGCTATCATTTCTATTGCTAAAAATGCCGGCTCACAGCAGATTCTACTTGCATATTCTATCTAGTCTATGATTCTTTTCTGGATCATCTCAATCAGAACACTACTAAAGTAACATCCACACTACCACACATGAACCACGAAATAGACCTGACGTCACGCAAACCTTATATCGTGGTATCTGTAAGCGATCTTATCTATACTTATATAGGGTGACTGGTAATTAGTGAATGATACTTAAACACGTGATTGTAGTCATGATAACAAACAACTTTTACTAAGGGACCAAACATGAAATAGCAAAAAAAAATCTGCTGGTCAGTACATTTGTGTTCGCCTAAATGGCCAAAATTTACTGAACTTGGGATTTTTTTTTTTCGCGATTTCGTGTGTCTCCCTGCAGCGACACCCAAGCTAACCCAAGTTTCATGCTGCGCTAGTGATATCTAGCGTGTAGTCGCTTAGTTTTAAGTTAAAAGTCCTGGCTGGAGGCTTTAACTTATTAAGACAACCTCATTGGTTGACCTGCTAGAGGCCACTGACAAAAACGTCATCGCGTTATTTTTTTAAGGTTCCTCGCAATGAAAAATGCGGAACCCTAATAGGATAACTGTGTTGTTCGTCTGTCTGTCTGTTAAAACCCTTTTTCTTGGAATAGCGTAAAGATATCGAGCTGAAATTTAAACCATATACTCAGGTTAACGATCCGTTGAAACTGTGAAAAAATAGAAGTTTGTCTAAGTTAACGAAAAAAAGACACGGTCGTTATTTCGCAAAAAAACGTATGTTTCGACACTCTCAAAGGAATCGAAATTCATCGGGTACTTCCCGTTGATCTAGAACCCTGAAATTTGGCATAAATCTGAAAACTGAAAATTTGTGATTACGACACAAATAAAAATACTTTTTCGATTCGGAAAAATCTTCAAGACTCAATTCTGGAATTTGATTATTTACTTAAGTTGTTTGGTACGGAACCTTCAGTGTGAAAATCCGACTCGCACTTTTATCTCTATTTAAAGAGTTTTTTCGCTAGTACAATTATGATAATCTGTAGGTATACGAAAGATAATGTAGGGAAAATTCTATTGTGGGGAAATGCCGTCGATATTCAGACAATCTTTGTTTTGCAGGAAATGGCTATTTGTTCAATGTATAAATTAAGTCCCAGATACTCCCTCAGAGATAAATTTAAAAATATTAATATATTGACTGTACCTTCTCATTATACCTTTGATAATATTTTATACGTTCATAAAAACAAAAACATGATTAAAAAATACAGTGACATCGATAACGTCAATATTAGGAACAAAGATAACTTTGTGGTCAAATACTTCCAAAAAATAAAATTCCCCTCCCTACTAACTTCCATTCCCTATTGTCTAATTTCTCTCCTAAACATGCCCAACTTCTATCCAAATTTCTTAATGATAATAATATTAATCTGTAGTCTGCCAGCCACTAACACGATAGATTTAACACAAAGTGCAAAGTTCGACGACTCACGCTGGCAGAATAGTCGACACCGGCTCAGTTGCCAAAAAGGAAAAAAAAGACACATTGTGGTCCCTGCAAACAGGCTCAAAAAAGTAGGGGCTCATTTAGATGCCAATGTATACACTTTTATAATAAACTTCCCAGTCACATTCAAGAACTTGCCCTAAATAAATTCAAATTATTTGTGAAGCGAAAACTTTGCCAGAAGACTTTTTTATACTGTAAAGTAGTATCTTGAAGACAAAACGGATTGGTATTGACCTGCTCCAGTACTGACTATAATTGTAGTAATATGTAATATTTTTTGTCAAATTCTCCTTTTTTTTTCTTTGTTTCTCGAATTTGTCATTGATGATTATTTTTATTTTATTTTTGACTTTGATTTTTTTTCATCCCTTTATTTTATTTGACAATTTAACTTAGAACTTAGATGGTTCTTTAATGTATTTTACCATTTGACATTGATATTTTTTATTTATTTATATTTTACGGCTTGCAATAAGCTGCTTAATAAAGCGTTACATGTTTGTAAATTCTATTTTATTATTGTGAATATGGGGGCTATGTGGATTACTTTTCTTTTCTGTAATTTTTAACATGATGTCTGGCCGTTTTGAGTATTTTATGCGGCCTACCCAAATGTCCTTTCTTTGATATTGTTCTTCAAGTCGTTGAACTCCTTAGTAGTCCTAAGTTTTAGCTACACGAATACTGACAAATACTTGCACTGACTGGACAGGTCTACTCAAATCTGTGTAGTTCTTTCTTCAGAAGACCATCTCAGACACTAATCTGCATGGTCCTCATATCATTTGACCATTACATATTAACTGTATGGACTTTAAAAGAGACTTTGACCCCTGAGTTTGTTTCGGTGTTTCTTCTCAGGGTAGTTAGCTAGGAAACACCGGGCCCATCTAGTATAATCTGACGAAAAAAAAATTACGTATAAAAGTGTTTTTTTTTTTAAACCTGTTTGCAAAATAAATATCATTTATAATGAAATAAAAATAAGTGTTAAATTACAGCTTGGCTCTGGGTCGGTTTTTCAGAGCGAACTTAACCGTATTTATTACTGGGATTATTTTAACTGATATAGGGTTTAATAAGTTAATGTTATACGCGCCAATTTGTGTTCTGAACGAATGATTCCGGACACACCCCATTAAAGTATGATATGTGTCCTCATTTTCGTTACATGCACTGCAAACAGGTTTCATCATAAGGTTGAGAATCATCAGAAGTTGTTAACATGTGTTCGTTGCTAGGATCGTCTTTTCAATTGAGGATAGCATGACTGCACACGCAGTACTGCAGGTCTCTGTAGCTGTTTCTGTTGGGCCTATTGGCTGCTGATCATTTTTCATGTATGGTACAGGGTACTTACCATCGGTCGGCGTGGTCTGCTGGCTAGAGTTGATTCGGGGACGCTCCTCACCGGCGGCGATGTGCTTGGCGGTGCGCCTCGCCACCGGCCGCAAGTCAGCCTCTACATCGCTCGCCTCTTCCTCTTCGTAGCTGTATTCCATTTCTGTAACACAGTGCCCTGTTAGTACCATACTATAGAATCTGTTTTTTTTTTTTTTTTTGCGGAATTTAATTTAGAAACTATTGAAATCTTTTTCGCACGGTTCAAAATTGCAAGTGCTAAATTCGCAGTGACGTTTTTTGCTGTAAAAAAATAACATGTTTTTCTTTATTTTTTATTTTCGGTACCTTTATATTTGACTAGTGACAGGATCATGTTAACTATGGAAACTAATCTCAATACTTCAGCTATTTATATTTCGACACCTTTGGATCATCGATTGAAAAAATTAGTTACGAGTAACACTGGCACCTTAACCATTTTACTCGTTTTTTCGTGAAGGAAAATGATCAAATGTCGTTTACCACTTTAGGGTGGTTAAAATACATCTACATTATGTTACTATACTCTTTATTGTTCCAGGGCCAAGGTACCTCTTTCAAACAATTTCGCAGACCTAGTTTGGCACTATAATATTAATACCTAATTGCCAGCTAGTTCCTCGTTTGACACTTGAGAGCAGGCAGACTTACAACAATGGCTGCAGTATTGTGTCGCTGCTGCCAAGACATAGTCGGATCGGCCGACGCATAAAACCTTGACACAAACCCGCTGATGGATTAGTTTGTCACCCTACGTCATAAAATCAAGAGAAAAGATAGTGCTATTGGTTGTCTATAGCTCCATATCTGTGTGTGCCTATGCTGCGGTTTTTATTTTATCGCTTCAATTCATTTACATTGCAGAATTTGCACTCATTATTCGCAGATAATTAGTGTTTTAGCGAATTCTACACAATAACATCTTATTTGTTAATTGTGTAGAACTTGGCTTAATGAAATACTCTACAATATCAATATATTGTAGAGTATTTCATTAGGACCTCTCCAAGTAGTTTAAAACTCATCGCACATTGTAATTAAGACATAAACAATAATTAAAACTATGGAAACAAATACTTATGTTAGATGAGAATTGAGAGGCCTGACAGGCCAATAAGCGCGAATGATTTTTTTATAATAATGTAAAAGAAAAATTTCGTAAGTATAGAAATAAGTCATTCTAATGTCAGCAATTTTACATTGACATATAGAGGGGATTATTTTATTATTTTCAGTTCAAACGCATAATTTTTTCACACGTTAATAAATTTATCGAAACACAAGTGTAAGTACTCGTACCCTTTTGTTACTTATTATTAGAAGCGTAACAAAGAAGAAGAAAAATATATGACTATCAAATACATTTATATGGGTCGATTTCTTGGAACTCACACTACAAGTCGGTATCGTGAAATCCAGCTTCTGCGTTACATTTAGTGCTATAATAGGACCACAAAAAGAAACAGTAATAAGTAATCTGCTGTGTGTGTGTGAGTGTGTGCTTACATACACAGGACTATGTATGTTATGATGGGCTTGATTAAAATAAAGACATTTGGTGTTTTAAACATGTATCGCTATGTTGCAATGAGTGTATAAAATGCTCGTATGTATTATGTACGTATGACTTATTAATTTATAGGTACGAGTACTTCAAGTATATTTACTTAAATAAATAATGAAAGCACGATTTTATTTTTATTTAATCCCAAAAGTTACTGAAACTGGTTTATACGCAAAATTCTAATTAATAGATAGATTAAAAATTAATCAAGATCTTCAGATAACATTAACGCTGTAGTGATCACTGATATTTATACTATTAGAATACGACAAACGTAGTGAAAGGAAAATAAGTGGTAAAGAATGAAGGAATCTGCTAATGTTTTTATTATATTATTAGCGGTCGTGAGAACCGTAAGTAAACAAAGCGTGGCTGGGGCCAGTAATACTTAGCCATAAGGGTAAAATCAGAATAGATGGCCTAAGGGTGTAGGTGCCTCTGTTGTAATTAATCCAGTTCCTTGGCTGCTTGCTATTTTATTTATCTATCGTGAAACTCTTGAACTAAAAATATGCCTGCTAGATTCAAAAGTAATTTATTTTTATTTTTGAATCTAGCAGGCATATATTTTGCTTTTTCTACCGAGATATATAAAGTGGTTTCAAAAACTGTGGTACCTAGAAAAAATGGGCATTGAAAATACGCTCGAAAATAAGTCTACCCCACCGTATTCTTAGATGTTGTGCAAAGCTTTTGACAAAGTTTGGCACGAGAACTGAATCTTCAAACTCAAAAGTTTGTTGCCTCCAGAACTTGCAGATATTCTAGACTAGTATTTAATTAATAAAACTTCTAGAATAAGGCAAGAAGTTGGATAATTATTCCAAGCTAAAAACTATAAAGGCTGGGGTATCTCAAGGAAGTGTGGTAGGCCCAATCCTATACATGTTGTACACAATTACACAGGTGCCATCCCAAAGCTAGATGTAATCATTTATGTAAATAAGTTTTGTTGTGCATGATTGTATATCCTCAAATGTAAGGTTATTTCTCATTTTTCTTTTATGTATTCGGTTTGCTGGTAGAAAACCCAATTATGGGTTAAGCTCGCCTCTGTACATCCACTGACCTTTTATTGTTTTTTTGAAACTGTATGTATGTACAATAAAGAATAAAGAAAAAATAAAGCTAAACAAAAACACCATTGCGACCTTTGTCGATGTCACTGATATTATAGTTACCAGGTCAAATCACAGAGAATCAGTAAAAAAAGTTCAACTAGGTGTGAACAAAGTTTATGATAAGACATAAAAATGGAAGATCAAGCTGATTAAGTCTAAATCATTTTACGTTGACTTTACAAATAAACACTGCGACTACCAACCAATCTACATCAAAGGTACGCAAGTGCCTTATGCCAATACAGCCAAATACATTGGCATAACTCTCGACGCCAGTTGCGATGGAAAGCTCATGTCAAACAGACAAGACACTCGACTCACGTTATAAAAGTATGTATTGACTACTCGGAAGGAAATTCTGTTTATCAATACATAATTAGGTAATTTATTATACAAGCTTATTATGACATCAAACAATTTGGACTTATAGTATCCAACTTTGAAGCTGTATTTAGTACGGAGCAATATCAAAATAATGCAACAATTTCAAATTTTCTATCTATCATATAAAAAATTTCACGAACACAGATTACACATTGACATAAATAAGTGAACGTTGAGGCAATCCAGCTCTTATACTAAATTGGACTGAATTTTTTTACGAAATGTTCTTAATAAATAGTACAAAAATAAAATGTATCCTGGTCTTTCTGTTTTCCTTCCTCGTGAAATGAAATTGTGAAAATTCAACAAAATCTCTTTGCCTCAACTTTAAAAGTACAATGCGTTCGCTTTCCTCGTTCCTTAACTTCTAAAGATCTCCGAACAGTTACCTCAAACCCTACATCACTAAAAGTGCTTTGTAAAATATTTAACCTCCTATTTTCATATTTTCTTGTAGTATAATTCTGTTACCAACGTACTGCTATGGGGTATATACTAAAATATTAATAATAATAGTCCATCAGCTTCAGGAACAGAATTGGACCACTGATAGGTGGTCAGGGCTCCTAAGTTAGGAATGTCCTAACATTTCGCGCCAGATTATTGCATTCTGAATCAAGCTCTTGATTTGTCTATCTAACGAGTGCTTACGCGGATGTTCATTGAGGCTCCTGGCTGTTAGTCATTGACTGCGGTATTAACTTTCCGCATATCGACAACGTTAGGAGGCAAATTAAGATACTTTCTTTATTTACCCTTCTCGGCTTTCACGTCATGACGGACCGTGATATCAAAATGCGATGCTCCAGTTGTTTTATCGCCAGTATATTAGGCTTACAAGCAACAACAGTCCTGTCAGTGGTGAATTTGATGATAGGCCGATCTCAATATTACGTGATATTGACATTGTCGAATTTATGATTATTTATTTGTTCAATCGCTTTGTTTGTTCGTTATAGCCCCTGTCGTCTCCTTCATATTAGGTTCCACTAGACCACTAGAGCTTGAAATAGGCGCCTCACACAGTAGGGCTCCACCGCTTTATCTTTCTTACGACTGACGTAAGTATATTGCTGGCTAAACGTAAAACAAAATTATTTTCCGACTGTCTGATTATCTGGGTTAGGAGTAATTAAATGTTATCGATCCGAATCATTTGCCTAGCTGTTTGATTGATTGGGTGAAGTCATTTGGATGGATACTTAATGCCGCCGTTTAGTAATAAATCTAGTCTGTTAACTGAACGGCGAATTAAGTTTGTTGGCTACGATATATATACATATTTTAGGTATTTTTTTAATTTATTTATTTAACATTTCATGTACACACATATTAAGATAAAAGAAAAGAAGAAGGAAACAGAAAAATAGGTAGATAGGTAATGCTTATTTCTACAGAAATCTCTTCCAGCATACCTGCGAAAGGAGAGTTGGAAAATAAAGAGATGATGACACTGTGTATAAGAGTAATAAGAAAAAAATTAATATATAATAAGAAATTAAAATATACAATATAAAGATATATAAAGATACGTTATTCGTTTTAGAAACAATCATAAGGTCCAAAAGAGAAGGGGAGCAGTTAGGAAAATGATTAGTAGCAGAAAGAGGCAGAATACTGAGGTTAAAAGAAGGGAAAAGTGAACCGTTAAAAGAGAAGCTTAGATATTATTATGAAGCAAAGTGTCACTCATCCTTTTACTGGATTTTTCAGAAATAAAAAAGCAAGACTTTTCTCCTCATAAAAGTTTCGTGACAAATACCAGTGACTTGAAGTGACATAGCGTTTTACAGACAAAAGACTTGAACTCAGAGAAATCCTTAGAAAGAGCTGCAGCTCTCTGCAACTTATCTTCATACTCACTCATGTGGGAGCTAATGAACTTTTCTAGTTACGCCATGCTGTGCACAAGCTTGATGTCCATAGTTATAGAAATTGAAGTGTTGTGATATAAAGTTGTAGGATAGTATAATATAAAGCAAAAGTGGGTTTACAAGCACTTCTAGCACATATATACTGTTAAATATATCAAATAACTATTTTTATTAAATATTTAAAAACAGAGCTATAAAAACATGTTTGCTTGTCAAGCCTACCCACGTATGAAAAAGAAAGTTATCTACATTGAACTTTGTGAAAACGCATTAATTATATTTACGATATTGCAACTTCGCTTTTTTTATGGTGATAAATAACATTATTTTCTTGGTTTAATTTTTTTATGTAAATAATATACATACAAGGTATCAATTCGATTCAGTGAACGGTAACTAAAGCGAGAAATCACATTGAATGCTCGACACAAAGCAGACGTATCACTTCTGAGAATTATTATTCCTACTAAAGGAATAAAAATATTCTGCTCAGCTTCGTCTATTTTGAGTAACATCAACGAAGTAACCGCCTCTATGAAAATATAAGATGCCTCAAGTTACAATTTCTGCGCCGAGAAACCTATTTTCCGATACTTGCTGTGTTTGATTCTGAGAATCAAGCGGTGGATGCAATATTGTGCACTATTGGATTACCTAGCTCAATTGAATAATGTAAATCAGAGGTCGGATAAATTTTCCATCTTGTTTTCCGGACAACTATTGAGATAATATTTGATTTTATTGTATCTTGTATTCTATTTACAAAACGTGAATATTTTTTCCGTATAGGACAGAAGCGCTTAGTGAACCAAAACTATTTTTGTGCTCAAATATAAAAGTTTATTAAGACTAATATATCATTGAGACTCAAAATTATTTTGGTTCATGGAACGCTTGATTTTCGTTAACCTCCCTATACTTGCGCCTTTTTTTTTTTGAAACCTATACTCACGCACGGTCTCGCAGACCGATATTGCATATCCCTATAATTTTCTTTTTTCTGTGAAGCACAAAAAATATTATTATTATTAATTCAAAGTTTAGGATGTAATGTAGTGAAGCGAAGTAGTACTTAATTTATTAATTATTTTACTGACTTTTTTTCAAATTGAAACCTAGTACCTACTTCTTTTAAAAAACAAAATAAACTTCTAAGTAGTAATAGACAACATATCAAAGGACATATTTATCTGTATTTGGTTTAGTTTTGACTCTCACCCTATCAATACTTAGGTACTACATTATTCGTGAAGTAAAGTTCAAAAAAAAAATACATATCTGTAACTATACAAATGCGTAGTTGTGGCCGAGTGGTAACGGCCCCGACTTAAGAGTTCTAGGTCGTGGGTTCCCAAACCCAGCCAGGCGCATTACTTTGTGTTATTTATTTCATCACCACAGCTCTCATAAACGGCGAAGGAAAACATCAATCAGGAAACCGGTATGTCTTATAACCAAAAATTCGAAGACATGTGACATCCACCAATCCGCACTGAGCCCGCGTGGTGGATTACGGCCCATAACCTCTCCTAGAGAAGAGGCCTGAGTCCCAGCAGTGGGAACATAATAAGGCTGATGCCATACAAATGCATTTAAAAATGGTCGGAAACAGTATGACAAGACTACCAAAGTTTTGTTCCTCTATATTTTGTATTTTTTGAGGCTTATGGCTTTGCGCGTTGTTCGGCTGCGGACAGATAGGTATAAGTCTGTGTTTTATTTCGTTTTGATGGTTTACGTCTGTTCCGTGTGTTTCCTATAGCTCTCAGCACTGGCTTTGTTTAACGAGTGAATTCTTGCTGTGGTTGTTTTTGTTAATATGACGAGGCTAAGCTACCAGTTCGTAGGGATATCTTTGTACATGTTACTGTGGCACTAATCTTTGTCTACTACATTATTTTAAACCAATACTTTGCAAACATGTTACAGCGTATTCACGACTTAGCGGAGAGCGGAGAGCGGGGCATTATCGGTAGGCGATTTGTCGAGCACGCACCACTATGGCCGCCATGAGCGGCGTCGAGCAATCGCCTACCGGTATGGCCCCGCTCACCGCGCCTTTCGCTGCTAAGACCGAAGTCGTGAATGGGCCCTTATGTTAGTTTATTTGTTTTACTGTAACAAAAACCGGCTATCTGCCAATTACATTGCTAAAAGAAGATTAACAAAATTCACACACTAATCTCACAGAACTCCAGACAAACTGACGTGATCGTCTTCCATTCGTCTGCGAACATATTTCGCAGCCAGAGCTAACAAGCTAAAAAAAGTACCTCAATTCAATCTTAAGATTTAAGAAGAAAACAAGTTTTCAATGAAAATCATTTTTTATAGCTAGCTTTTATAACGCGGTATACACCGTTAAATCGATTCGGTACATGAATCACTATCGATTTGTAAAGATAAGATTAAAAAATAAAGTACTTTTTTTTCAAAAAATCGAGGTAATATACGCATGTAGGAAATTATTTTTTTAAATAAACGAGGCAATGGCCTTGTAGGGAGTTGTCGGTCGTTGCGTAATAACTACCTACAGTTCATTGGCCTCGCTCAGCTGACGTTTACTTAAAGAAATTAATTTCGTACAGCCGTAAATTAATTCGAGTTTAAAAAAAAGTACTTTATTTTTTAACTCTCGCTTTAAAAATCGATATTGTTTCATGTACCTAATCGACCCTCCGAGGGATTAAAACGACCAGCATCTAACGGTATATGTATACATATATATATATATACACTGTTAAATTTTGGTAAAGTTTAGTTTTATGTATTCCCTTAATGTCTATAATGCAAAATAAGATCTAAATAAAAGGTATAATTAAAAACAGAAAATATGAATATTGGGCACTAATATGTACCAAATATTCATATTTTCTATTTTTAAGATAAGCTTTTATTAGTGATAGTAGGTATGTTCGTATTGGTTTAAACCGACCACATTTAGATTTAGCTAAAAAACCGCTGTAGGAAGTGAGTTAACGATTTACAAAACTGTCTTCGCCCAAACCTTATTTATTAGTTAATTTCACTAACACATTTCATAAATCACTTTGATAATTTTTATAAACGTTACATTACCAATTCAAAGTTCATCTTATCTAAAATGATAGGGTTCAGTAAATTGCATGTTCGTGACAAACTGAAATAAAATTAACGTTTCTATTTCCTACAGCTACTTATTCATATTTATTGTTTTTGGTCCGCTAACCCATATTAGAGTAGTATAGTATAAAGAGGTACTTACAGCACGCAAACTAATATATATAATTCATGATATCCGTTCCCCAATTCACTTTCACTCACAAGCCTGTGGGAGGCGGGCGGAATCAGGGGTGGACAAACGATGAAAATCGATCACGACTCTAACACCGTTGCTTCGGGATCTTGGAGCTAGACATTGTAAACCACATTACCATCTCGAGGACGAATAGAAACATGAGGTGCATGAACCAAGCTAAAATTGACCGCTATGTTTTTTTGTTATTATTACAAGTTTTAATTAATATCATCATGTCAAAAACAATAATATTGATAAAGTTATATTAATTAAATGTAAATTAAGCAAATACTCGTAGATTATATTTAAACTGAATTGAGTAGATTTCAATTATAAAAAAAAAAAACAAATTAAATGAATTTTATTGAATTGAATTAAATTAAATTGAATTGTTTGGAATTTAATTGAATTAGAAAATAAAAAAATATTGATTTAAATTAAATGGAATTAATAATAATAGAATTGAATTATATTACATATAACATTAATTAGGAAACAAATTATTTTGTAATACAAAAAGCTTTCGCAGAAGGCAATGTTTTCTGTTAACTCTTACCACACTCCTTCACTTCTCTTATTTTTAAGTTAATACGTGGACATTGGAGTGGGTTACATGTTTGTGCATCTAGTTTTAAGGATTTTCTTGTATTTTCTCTAGCATGTAACTGTTTTTTGTCCCTAATAAAAAAAAAAAAAAAAAAAAAAAATGTCATGTTTGCTATGGGAAAATCTTCCTTCATAATAATATTCAGTTTAAAAAACACCTATATTAATTGTAATATATTACAATACATATAAATACCAAACAATGTACACAATAGAAACAAATGGCGACTATCGACATCACAGACGATTGAGCGTGGTTTATCTGGATCTCGTAATGCATTTCACAGACGAGTAGCCTGGGATAATTTTATGCTTTGACACGGATGAAGCCACTATCAAAAGACCTCACTTCGGACCATGGCCTGAACCAAGGCCCGGAGAGAGATCGCTGCCGCCGATCGCCCCCACGAAAAAGGAGGTTCTATGTTCGGCTGTATGTATTTTTTTTTTAATGTATGTTGTGAACCGATTTTGAAAATTTTGTTTTGATTGAAAGATTATACCTACTCCCGAATAGGTTCCATCGAAATATTGTTTTGATCTGATGATGAACTTCGAAGATATATAACGGAACTCTTCAAAAAATCATAGCAAAACTGTCGTAATAAGTAAAATTGCTTTGTAGTCAGTTACTAACTCAAGAGAGAAAGGGATATAACTGTGTTGATGATGAAACCGGAAGGTAGTTAAGAACCGGAATTGTAATAAATCAGAATATCCTACCCGTGTAATATCAATATTATTAGAATTGTCATGATAATTTGATGAATAAATAACATTTAACCGAATGGCGGAAGGTATTTATTTAAATTTGGCTGAAGGGTACTGCAGCTAAAAACTGTGAAAAAAAGACTTTTTATAATAAAATACAACCAACTTGAGCAAAAAGTGCAGAATAATTTTAATTTCGGAAGTCGGTGTTAAATATCGAAGAGACCGAATAATTATAGAAACACCGACTTCCGAAATCCTATCATATAATGTCACATTATATGTATTTAGATACTGACTTTTATAAAACTGATGTTTACTAATAAACATGTTAAGCTGTAATATTTAGATTAGATCATTAGAAGTATACATCGTTAAATTTTGGTCGTTTTAATCCCGTAGAGGATCGATTCAGTACCTACATGAAACACTATCGATATATAAAGATAAAATTAAAAAATAAAGTACTTTTTTTCTAAAACTCGAATTAATATATTTATATATATATATATATTCTTTATTGTACACCGCATAAACAACAAATATAGGACATATTATTATTAATAAGGGTACAATGGGCGGTCTTATCGCACAGGGCAATTTCTTACAGACAACCTTTGGATGGACTGAGTGAAAGGAAATAGATTTAGGGTTGTCAATATACTCGTGTACGAAATTAATTTCTTGCAATCTGAATATGAGTTAGTTCTGTTTTCTGTTAAACATGCGATATGATAACTAAAGTCCTTGGATGTATACCCGTTGGAATTGTATCTATAAATATCTAGGTCTGTCGAGGCTCAGGTAGGCAGGGCCAAATGACCGTCGCTCGGGACTCATTTGGCTTCTCCTAGGCTAGGCAATTTAACATCATGACTGAGGTCACGCGTATTCACTTAGTCTGAGACTCTGAGACAGTATTTGGTCACGAATAAATCTGCCTGAGTGGTCGATTACGGAGACGCGGCGCGTTGCGCGGCGCGTCGGGCCGTCCATCGTACATTACCATATGTTTGTGTTTACGAGCGATGACGCGGCCCGCTGCTGCAATGTACGACGAAACGCCCAACGCGCCGCGTCTCCGTAAACACGGCCTCAAGTTTACTGCAAACTCAGACTATAGGTGGGTGCCTATAGTCCGAATACACAACGCTCAAGTCTTTGTGGATGGATTGAAATTACTCCGAATTATGAATTCGAGAAAATAAAGAAAGAAAACACGTTTATTTGGCACGCAGGTGCGCACAATGGAGTAAAAATCGTTTAGAAACTTATATAATTAAACTTAAATACATCAACATTGTAGTAGAGTATCTACTCTACTAATAACTAACGAAAACATTGTCGCGAACGATGTCGCATGCAAAGCGGTGGTATAGGTATAATAAGAATTCGCGTGATGCCGAAGCGAGTCGCTCGTATATCCAATCTAAATAATCGCAAATCATGAGATGCCGATAATGCGTGCTGGTTTCATGAACATTCTATTGGCCAAAATTACCCAAATCAAACAACTATTCCAGTATTCTCCTCTATAGCTTGTGGTATTTTGTAATTCGAGAAGTTAGGATCGCGGTTTAATACCGACTATAAATGGAGAGTTGAACTTGTCTAACGAATCTGTTGCGTCATGTCGAACGCATGATTTGCGACTATTTAGATTCGGTATACGAGCGAGGCATCGCTCCGGTATCACACGAATGCATATTAAACCTATACCACCACTTTGCATGCGACATCTTTCGCGACAATGTTTTCTTTATTTATTTATTTAATTTATTATTAGTAGTTAGTTATTAGTAGTAGATTTGATACTCTAATACAATGTTGATGTATTTAAGTTTAAATTTCTAAACATATGTTACTCCATTGGCACGCAGGTGTGCCAAATGTGTTTTCTTTATTTATTTATTTAATTTATTATTAGTAGTTAGTTATTAGTAGTAGATTTGATACTCTAATACAATGTTGATGTATTTAAGTTTAAATTTCTAAACATATGTTACTCCATTGGCACGCAGGTGTGCCAAATGTGTTTTCTTTCTTTATTTCATCCACAAACGACTTGAGCGTTGTGTATAGTTTTTAAGTTACTACCATTTTTTTATTTAATAAATAATTGTGTGTTAATGATGGTAAGCAGTGATGCAATCATTTCTATTCAAAACCGGCTAAGTGCGAGTCCGACTCGCGCATGAGGAGTAACATGACTGGCCTGTTGGTCTAGTAGTTAGTGACCCTGACTGCTATGCCGGAGGTCGTGGGTTCGATTCCCACCCAGGACAAATGTTTGTGTGATGAGCACGATCATTTGTTCTGTGTCTGGGTGTTATTTATCTATAACATGTATGTATTTAGAAATATATAAGTATGTTTATCAGCTGTCTGGTACCCATAACACAAGCTCTGCTTAGCTTGGGACTAGATGGCGTTGTGTGATAGTTGTGGAATATTATATTGTTGTTGTTATATTATATTATAACATACCGTCTGTAACAAAAAATGTCAAAAAATTTACGTTTTTATTGCTGTCTCATATAAATATTTATTTAATTCTCTTTTTATTATTCGTTGTTACAGCGGCAACAGAAATACACTATCTGTGAAAATTTCTAGCTAGAGATTCATGAGATGCAGTTTGGTGATAGACAGATCGACAGCGGAGGACAGACGGACAGCGTAATCTTAGCAATAGGGTCCCGTTTTTAGGTCCTTTTATTTTTTTTTAGGTTTTTCTGTCCCACTTTTGGGCAAAGGCCTCCCCCAAGTCCTTCCAAGCCTTCTTCTGCCGCCGCCTTTATTTAAGAATTAAAAACTTTTGTTACAATTTAATTTAAACTTTGTCATACCTACATGATATAGAGTTTATTATTTTATAATTATCATTATCTTCCTGTCCTTGTCCCGTTTTATTTGGGATCGGCGCAACACGTTTTTTTCTTCCATTCTGTCCTGTCACTTGTCACGCTATCACTAACCCCTTTTCTTTCATATCACTTCTCACACAATCCATCCATCTTTTCTTTGGCCCCCCTCTTCCTCTCCCTCCATCCACATGTAAACTCATAACTCTTTTAGTGACATGCGTTTCATCCCTCCTCTTCACATAACCGATTATTTCATAATAATTGATAATTACCTATATCAAATTCTGAATTTGATCGTGCGAATCACGCTTGAAAAAAGATTTATAGAAATTTTCATATGCTTTAGCATCCTCCTACAAGCAATCAAGCAAGTAACGATAAAGGGATATATATCGGAGGTAAGTTTCATATCCAGTGAGTAAATGTGCCTAAAGCGGTTACAAAAAAAAAAAGAAATGTTAACGCCTTTTACACATTCTCTCTGATAAAATAGATCGGTGTACTACTAATACATACAAAGGCACTGAACATACGAGTATAAAAAAGTTTTCTATACACGTAAATCTTCTTTTTATTAAAGAAACAAGATTTGTGACGTAGGCCCCAGTACCCAAGCCCTAAAGGAACATCTTTGTGTATAAACAAAATATTGTAGTCGCTAGATATCAAATTAATGTATTGCCGTCCAAATTGGACAACTTTACAAAGTTTCAACTTAATAGACAAAGGCAAAATTGACCAAGATAAGTTTCCGAGAATCCATCTTAACGTAATAACAAGTGAAGCTAAATAAAAGCTTGAAAATATAGCAAGGCGAGCGCGCGGCGGCTACGCGGTAAGCGGACTGAATCGTTGCAAAAGCGTAGCGTAACCGCACCGTACTCGCTACGTGGCTCTCAACTTTTTGCCTATGAATGCTCGGAGTATAATGCCTGTAAATCACAAAAAGTAAAAAAGAGACAATGAGAACCATGAAACTTGGAGCAATCTTGCGAAATGTGGAGAGTAGGAAATTTCATGTAATAAAGCTCTGTACTGCAATCGACTTCAGTGTTATGATGTTCATGGATGAAGGGTTTTTTTTATGGTAGGTAAAATCATCGAGTGACAAATCCCATCCTTGGGCGTAGCGGGAAATAGTGTCAGACTCTTGCTGACTAAAAACCTACCCCGTTCCTTCGTTGCCTATCGTGCCGGGGCTGAGCCTACCTCTCAGAAAACGGCCCTTGACCCCAGCTGGCTTCGACCCTGCCTGCCTGCAGCTAGCAGGCTGGACCTCTACGGTTTGCTGACAGCTCCTTGAGGCGCGCAGGAACAGTACGCGCCGTCGACGACTTGGGCTCGGTCCGATCGGTTACCGGACGATCGGACAGCGTGCTACCCATTGCACGCCGTCCGCAAGCCCGCGCCTACGGTGACCGGAAGTCGGGATCGGAACCCTGGCGGTGGCTGGGGTGAGCGCCCTGTTGCCTTTGCCTGATGCGGTCGGCCTCCTCCTTTGCTAGCATTACTACTTCGCAGAAGGAGGCGTCCGCCTGCCATCCCTCCTCACTCTGGACCATGGCTTGAACCAAGGCCCAGCGAGAGAGATCGCTGCCGCCGATCACCCCCACGAGGACACGGCGATGCTCCGCCCTCACAGGGGCACACCTCAACAGTATGCTCCACCGTGTCCTCCGGATGGATAAAGGGTGGCGTTTTAAGGTTCAATCAAACAGGAGTATTTTTCTTTTTTTTTCTCCCTAACTAAAGTTGGCAATAAACACCGGTCTGGCATGCAAGTGTTTTAGTGTTCCGTGTCCAATGAGTAAAACAGGACCGTACGTACCTAAGACTATGCTGTCCATCCGTCTGTCCCCAGGCTGTATCTCATGACACGGTTGGCAATAGTTTGACGATTATTTGTTGCCCTACCTGTCGCTTCCTCTGTACCAAATCAAAATCGGTATAGTAGTACACGTGAAAGCGTAACCGACAGACGAGACAGAGTTCCTTTCACATTTTATAATATTAAGTATGGATGTAGATGATTGAAACTTTACGTTAGGTTCGTCTTTTGTCTTCTAGCACTTTTAATCACCCTCTAGACTGATTACTACTATTCCGACTAGACCGCCTTGCTCGGCTACAAACAAATGATGAGAAACGAGAGTTTTTCTCCTTAATGCGGTCAATGCATTCATATCACAGCAATGAGGAAATTGTGATTAACCTGAGATGTAGATAATATGTGCTGGTTTTATGAACATTCTATTGGCCAAAATTACCCAAATCAAACAACTATTCCAGTACTCTCCGCTATAGTTTGTGGTATTTTGTAATACGGGAATATTAATAACGCAGTTGTAAACCGAAATATCAAAAAAATCTAATCAAATCCGAACCTGCTGCGTTATGTCGAACACATTTTGAGACAACTTAGATACGATATACGAGCATATTATAATTAATAATAATAATAATTTTTATTTGCCTCAGATACGAAATAATCCATATACACCCCTATTTTTTAATTAGTGCACAAAAAAATGGGGCTCAATCAGTATCCGTTACTGATCATATTTATGTAGTCAAAAGTACAAAAAACTAAATCCTAAAATTCTTCTCGAAAATTTGTCATTATTGGTAAATTCATAATTAAATCATCATTCCTAAGAACTACTACTAGAAAATACTAAGCGCAGTGTTTTCCCATTTTTATTGACATTCTTTCATTCATAAACAATAACCTGTACAATTTTTCCATAAATTGAGTGAGATTTTGGGATATAAACAAACGCTCATAACTTTGCTGTTTATGAATATTATTTATTGAGACTTTACTTAAATAATAACAAGACCTTTTCTAATAAGCCCTTTAAGTATTTGCACTGATTAAAAAATAGTGGTGTATACCTATACCATCAGTATACCTACACCATCATTATACCTATACCACCACTTTGCATGCGTTAATACTTTAACACCCTTTAAACTTTCTTTTGATTGTGTGTTTACGGAGACGCGGCGCGTTGCGCGGTGTGTTGGGCGGTCCGCCGTACATTGCCAAAAGTTTGTGTTTGCGCGAGCGATGACGCGACCCGCTGCTGCAATGTACGACGAACGCCCAATGCGCTGCGTCTCCGTAAACAAGGCTTGAGAGTAGTTTTATAAAACTGCGCAAGTGCGAGTGGAACTCGCTCATTGAAGGTTCAGTACTTATGTAAATAGTTCAATTCTCGAATCTAGCTTAGATTTTTACAAATCGGAAAAAGTTTTTTTTTTGTGACGTAATTACAAATTTGCAGTTTTCAGATTATACCTATCTAATGCTTTAAGACCTTGCTGCATGCCAAATTTAAGGATTTTAAGTCATCGGGAAGTACCCTATGAATTTTGATTCCCTTGAGAGTGTCGAAATATACGTTCTTTGCGACATAAACGGCTGTATCCTTTTTTCCGTTGACTTTTAAGTTTGATTTTTTCACCGATTCAAGGGACCGCAGACCTGAGTATAATTATGGTTTTAATTTTAAGTCCACGCGTTTTCAAGATAAAGGGCAGACAGACAGACAGAAGGACAACAGAGTGATCCTATAAGGGTTCCGTTTTTTCCTTATGAGGTACGGAACCCTAAAAAGTAGTAATGCCAGTATGTATAATTTATTTTGATTAAAATTTGCTCCAAGTTTCAAGTTTATCAACCCAAGGAATAAGATTGTCTGTGGATTCTCTCATACAACCTATAGCACCCTCTAAATCGTTTAATGGTAGTAGTTTTGAAAATCGAATAATCTAGAACGTTTTTATTTATTTGGTATTACTATAGAAGCAAAATTACAAGTACATGGGCCCCTGGTCGCGCCACAATTGAGGCGATAAGTTCCTTCTTTGAGGCGTGGCTGGAGAGACCTCACGGCGTTCTCAACTACCCCACGAAACAGGTCCTTACCGCACACGGCAAGTTCGGTAAGTTTCTGTTCCGGATTCGTGCGGAGGAGTCACCCGGGTGTCGCCACTGTGCGAAACACCCGGAGGATACAGTGGAGCACACTGTAGAGGTGTGCCCCGCCTGGGCAGAGCATCGCCGTGTCCTCGTGGGGGCAAACTGTGGCAGCGATCTCTCTCGCCAGGCTCTGATTCAGGCCATGGTTCGGAGTGAGGAGGGATGGCAGGCGATCGCCTCCTTCTGCGAAGCAGTAATACTAGCAAAGGAGGAGGCCGACCGCATCAGGCAAAGGCAACGGGGCGCACGCCCCAGCCACCGCCGGGGTTCCGATCCCGATTTCCGGTCACCGTAGGCACGGGCTTGCGGACGGCGAGCAATGGGTAACTCGCTGTCCGATCGTCCGGTAACCGACCGGACCGAGTCTAAGTAGTCGACGGCGCGTACTGTTCCCGTGCGCCTCAACGAGCTGTCAGCAAACCGTAGAGGCCCAGCCTGCTAGCTGCAGGCAGGCAGGGTCGAAGCCTGCTGAGGTCAGCTTCTGAAAGGAAGACTCGGCCCCGGCACGATAGCGGTGTAGGTTTTTAGTCAGTAAGAGTCTGACACTATTTCCCGCACAGCCCAAGGGCGGGATTTGTCATGATGATTTTACCTCTTTCTTTCTTCTTTCTTCTTCTTCAGTTTTTAGTGAAATTTGGCTTGGTCTCAATATTGCAGAACTAGCTTTTACAAAATACTCTAAAGTATGAAAATGTAATAGAAAATAGTTCGGAGTATCATATAGTACGCGGAAACTATGAAGTTTCCGTGGCGTGATATTTTATGAAGTTGCAGTTTGTTGGTTTCCTCAAAGAAACTTTAGTGTGAGTCGGGTTTGTCGCTTCAAGTTTTGCGTGCAATGCACATAACTTTCTGAATCGGAAAGATGTAGTTTGGCTACTGATATCTATATTTACACATTGTTATGTTATACTTGATATTACAGTAATAATTTAATAATAATATAAGTAGGCTTGTACTTCTATGTGTAGGCATGTTCATATGGCCACGAACGTGAGTAATTAAATACCGGTTTATCTACTAGAAGAGAACTTTAATAGCCACAAACAATAAGAAATCGTTCCGATCAACTTGGTTCAAAACACGATTGTTAATACTAGAGTTCCGTTTCCGTATCGCTTGGGTCGTCAGATAGAATCACTAATCACTTCACATAAGTACTCGTAGATCACACCGGTCCGGTCGGGGGCGCGTATTTATACTCAGAGCCAGGAAAATTCTAGATAAAGACTTTTCAAGGTCATTCCAGAACAATAGAGTCGCATCGCGCGGCGAAATTATTTTTATTACAAACATGGTAATAATAACATGCAAATTTTGACTCTATCATATAAGGCGGGAGGTACAAATTCCTTTATCAACTACCTAAAAAACTCTTTAAAAAATAATAGGGTACCTACTACTTTATGGCGGACTTTTCTAGAATTGGCCAGGCCCTGGTACGTACCTCCATTCTGGAAGTTTCGCACAGCAATGCGTTTTTTATTTTTCGATACTAGCTTTGACTTGACTTGACTTTATCGAAGATACGGCTTGTTCAAGTTTCGCGGCGTAACAATATATTATTTAATTTGTAATTTTACGTAAAATTGTTCACTAGATCACTCAATGATTTGCACACTCAACTTTGAGTTAAACACATCTATCTAAAAAAAAAAAAAAAATCTATGTACGATGAACTCTATTATGCACTTATATTATAAATATAAATTGTTATGGTGTACAAATAGAATTAAAGAATAGTTTAAAGCTAAGGGTGTTTTTAATATCGCGCGGATTTCATCCCGAATGAGGGATTACTCCGCACGCGTAGCCCCTGCAAATGTCCTAAGCATACAAGTATTTATTACAGTGCGCGGAATACGCACGCGGGATGTGGGCGTAATAACGGGCAACAGGCCCGCATGCGGAGCCCCCCCGCACGATATAAAAAACATCCTTAAGCATAATTATTGCAGTGGTTCCATTATGGCTGACTATCTTGGCATAGATTGATTCCTCCATATCATGGAAAGCACGTTTAAAGACAAATTCCTCGACCACGTTGTCCGTCTGTATGAACGTGACAAACTTAATGACTACTGAACGGGTTTTCATGCAGTTTTTACAAATAGATAGAATGACTCATGAGCTAGCTATCTACATAAGACATGCAGGTTGAGGTAAAGAAAAGTCAAACATTTCGAAGATTTATAACATTCGTACGAAGCTGATTCGCTAGTTTTAAATATCTTTCAGTTTTTGATAGCTACTTTCAAAGCCGTTCTAACCTGGCTTTTTTCTAACAAAGCTTACAAATACTTTTTATAAAAATGCATATTCCAAAGACGAATCGTTCACACACTTTTCGCTTATTATATTTACCTACAGACTTCATATCTATCACTATCATCACTACATAGTATAAAATTTGTATGCTTAGATCTTTAAACAGCAGATTTTGATGAGGTTTTTTAACAGATAGAGTGATTCAAGAGAAAGGTTTATATGTAGGGTAAAACCCGGATAGTCGCCCCGGGGGAATAGTTGCCTTGACTGCAATTACTCTAGTTTCGCAAATGAAACATATGTTATTTTATTTGTCTATAGAGAGACTCTGTAACTACAACTAAGTTTACCGTGTTGCATGTCTCTGTGCGATTTCATGGGACGGCTAGGTATGATTAATGTTTTTGCGGGATAAATGTCCACTTCCTCGACGTGTCATCTAACTTAAATGTAATTTACATGGATTAGACAACTATCCTCTATATGATATAGTTATCCTAAAATTTAGAGATCCGCAAAAATCGCCTATACTCTGGACATATCAAAGATAATGTTCATTCCTTTCATGTATATGAAGATAATAAACCAAAGTACCTAACCATTTTACAAATAATGAATCTTGTTTTTTGTACAAAGAGATATATAAAGCAATTTCAAAAAGTGGGGCAGCTGTGCGAAGCTGCGGCGGGACGCTAGTATAATATAAACGAAGAAACTAACTGACTGATAAATCAACGCACATCTGAAACTACTGAGTCTAAGAACGTGAAATTATACACAAAGCTTCCTTTTATAATAGCATAGCATAGCATCAGCCTTATAATGTTCCCACTACTAGGACTCAGGCCTCCTCTGTAGAAGAGGGAATGGGCCGTAATCCACAATGCGGGCCCAGTGCGGGTTGGTGGATGTCACATGTCTTCTAATATTTGGTTCTAGGACATGCCGGTTTCCTCACGATGTTTTCCTTCACCGTTTATTTTTATTTTATTTATTTATTTATATATGCTTTATTGTACACCAAGATAGGAAAAAATACAATTAGAACCTTAAATTTAAGAATATACAATTGGCGGTCTTATCGCATTCACCGTTTTGAGGGCAGTGGTGATGAAATAAATTACGCAAAGTAATTTCGTCTGGCTGGGTTTGAACCCGCGACCTACAGCTCGTAAGTCGCCGTTACCACTAGGCTACCTCTGCTTTCCTGTCCTTTTATAATCTAGACAAGTAAGAAGACGGGGTTTTTGAAAAATCAATTTTAAAGTTGGTGAAAAAGGGAAATCCTTTTGTTTGCAAAATTGTATGCCTTGGGCCCATATATAATTGAAACTTAACTTAGATAGTAAGTAAGTAAAGCAAATAAAAAAGGTTTTTATTATTTGTCTTTAAAAATTAGGATTAGGTTAGGTTGAGGGATGTTAAAGGTTGTATGGGAGAATATTATTCCTTGGGTTAATAAACTTGAAACTTGGCACAAATTCTATTAAAATTAACAATAATAGACTGTCTTTATTAATTTTTCGAAACTATCCTTAAAATACGGGTTAAGGGGTATCAAAGTTTTTTTGTTAAATTCTTGCGAACGAAATCGCTAGCATGGTGCTAGTTTATACACAAATAGCTTTTGCCCGCGGCTTTGCTCCCGCTCTACCCTAGTCTACACTCCTCTACCCTTCTCTACCCTACTCTATATGGTGCCATTGAGCTGGTCTCATGACGGAGCTCGAAAGTCGAGGACCCTGGAGTGCTTATTAACATAGTAAACCTATCGAGTTTGGGCTCATTAGATTCAAATTAACCAGTGCTATACATTTCTCATGATGACAAGGACCTGATGCTAGAACTGGGAGGTGGCTTATGGAACTTTGGAATACCTATTAGTAAACCCATCAAGTTTGGGCTCGTTAGATTCATCTTGACCTGTTCTATATATTGATGGCAAGAACTGTTTTAAGAATTTTTTTTATTTTATCTACTATATAAAAATAAGTCGGGTTTTCCTTCCTGACGCTATAACTCCAGAACGCACGAACTGATTTCCACGGTTTTGCATTCGTTAGAAAGGTCTTAGGCTCCGTGAGGTTTATAGCAAAGAAAAGTAGGGTAGAGGTAGGGTAGAGTAGAGTAGAGTAGGGTAGAGTAGGGTAGAGTAGGGTAGAGTAGGGTAGAGTAGGGTAGAGTAGGGTAGAGTAGGGTAGAGTAGGGTAGAGTAGGGTAGAGTAGGGTAGAGTAGGGTAGAGTAGGGTAGAGTAGGGTAGAGTAGGGTAGAGTAGGGTAGAGTAGGGTAGAGTAGGGTAGAGTAGGGTAGAGTAGGGTAGAGTAGGGTAGAGTAGGGTAGAGTAGGGTAGAGTAGGGTAGAGTAGGGTAGAGTAGGGTGGAGTAGGGTAGAGTAGGGTGGAGTAGGGTAGAGTAGGGTAGAGTAGGGTAGAGTAGGGTAGAGTAGGGTAGAGTAGGGTAGAGTAGGGTAGAGTAGGATAGAGTAGGGTAGAGTAGGGTAGAGTAGGGTAGAGTAGGGTAGAGTAGGGTAGAGTAGGGTAGAGTAGGGTAGAGTAGGGTAGAGTAGGGTAGAGTAGGGTAGAGTAGGGTAGAGTAGGGTAGAGTAGGGTAGAGTAGGGTAGAGTAGGGTAGAGTAGGGTAGAGTAGGGTAGAGTAGGGTAGAGTAGGGTAGAGTAGGGTAGAGTAGGGTAGAGTAGGGTAGAGTAGGGTAGAGTAGGGTAGAGTAGGGTAGAGTAGGGTAGAGTAGGGTAGAGTAGGGTAGAGTAGGGTAGAGTAGGGTAGAGTAGGGTAGAGTAGGGTAGAGTAGGGTAGAGTAGGGTCGAGTAGGGTAGAGTAGGGGTAGAGCGGGAGCGAAGCAGCGGGCAAAAGCTAGTAGTTATATATATTATAGATTAAGTAACATACTTCATTAGACCCTATCCGGTCTTGGCTTATTACAACCAATTAAATAGATATACGGAAAAATATCCATTTTTAGATTTTATACCAAAATAGTATCAAAGGATCGTTCGGGACCGTTGTCCGTCCATCCGTTTGTAAGTCATGGTCAATTATGTCAGCTATATTTATAGCAGTCACCTCGAAAATTAGCACAAGTTCATAATTTTAATGGCGATGCCAATTACGAACTATGAACTAAAATTGAACTCGTGCTCGTAAAAGTTATAGAACTCTCGTTATATCGTAGAAGGGTTTCTACTAATATTGTAGTTGTGAAACTTTGTACCTACTTAAGTTTGTATGTTTTTGTTCAATCACGTCTCAACGACTACACTAATGTGGAAACGATAAGACAAAGGGCGCTTTCAATTTATACATTTTTACTGCGTACGAACGATCGTATTTTTCATAAAAAGCGCGCGGAGAGACAACCGGTCGAGGTCACGTCTAGAAGTTGCAATCGAATATTCGAATTCACTTTCCAAATTAATATTCGAATAGTTAATTAATATATATTCGAATATTACTAAAAAAAATACTAATCTAAAGTCTAGACTTGACTTGCCGCCATTTGGTCACTTAAAAAACGCTTAAGCTTAAAAGTCATGTAATCGTCGACTTGCGAATCAATTCGAATTGAAGGAAAAAGCACCTCGAATTCATTCGTTTGTTGTTTGATTCGCATAACTCGATTTATATAAGTCGACTTGCCCATCGCTATCGAGATGCGGTGTATTTTGTTTTTTGTGAATTGATTTTACTCTGGTGTTTTCTATAAAAGTGTTGAAGAATAATAAAAACAACTAATTTAAAGAACATATACAAAAGTAAAGGCAATTTTTCTTAGCTTAATATGGCGTAAAAAAACTCCTCCTCCTCATCGCTGTCGACTAAAAGTGTGCCGAAAAGGTTGGTAGCATTGCCACGTTGTATGGCAATGCTTAATCTCTGACCGAGGTAGAAGCCAGCCTTTGGGTCACGCGAAGAGTCAACTAAGCGTTTGGATAATTCTTTAAAAAGCTTATGAGTATTTGGACCCCACGGTCCAAGAGTTTCAACCCCAAACGACGAGGTTGTTATATTTTCGCCACTTGAGATTTTCCGCAGCCGCTGCGGAAGCACCAGCATAGCACGATGAGCTAGGAAGATGGGATGGCGAAAGAGTGTCGACACGGGTAGTGTCGACACAGGTAGCGTCCCACACTAAAGGCCTACCCATCTTCCAAGGAAATAAAGACATACCGTCCAGTCTTTTATCATTATCGCGTGCCAGGCCATGACGTTCAAAAACAGCCGGAACGCGACGGTGGTGACAAGGGCTCGTTGAATGATGTCGCAAATGTTCGCGTGCTGCGCTATGCGTCCCGCACTTCGACTGCATGACAGGCCGTGGTAACTGAGGCTTTTGACAACTTCGCCACAGTAGCACCTAAGCCTATGGCAACAACTAAATGGAAAGTAGTATCGTTAAACAGGGTGCCAATATTCGACGACGGCAGTGCGTGAAGCCAAAGGCCTGACTCCCAATTTCCCACAGCCAGCAGGCGCGCACGCTCCACAGTAGTAGCAGATGTTACGATTAGGTTTCCCTGGACTACTTTACAGAGCGGCTTATCGCACCTTCTCTGGGAATATGGGTGGATTTATATTCGGGCAAGCGAGTCTCCAGGCATCCATAGCCTCGGTGGAACACGGCACTTCTAAAGGAATCAGTGTGGAAGTTGAATGTTCCTGACTAATTTATCAATGCTGTTGCCTGACCGAAGATATGAATGTCGGTAATACTGGTAATTTTGCGGAAGAAGAAGAAGATTGTTTTTATGTAAATATTGAGTACTAACTGTACCTCGCGGTTTCACCTGCGGCTTTAGTTACTGCTTCGATCCCGTGGGTTGTTGCGTAATGTCTTTGTCGATATATAAATATGCGGCAACACTAAGGTCTGTAAAAGTATCCCTTTTGTCCACAATCGTGGGTAACACCAAATCTGTTTAAAAATCTGTGTAAAAGACAAAGTGCTGACTAACTCGCTGACTCATCAACGCGCAGCCCAAACCCTGTGACCTAGAAACCTGAAATTCTCCAGATTGGTTTATTTTATGATGTACTTGCTTTTGCCCGCGGCTTTGCTCCCGCTCTATCCTACTCCACCCTACTCAACCCTGCTCTACCCTACCAACCTTCTCCTGAAAATAATAGACACAATAAAAAAAAGAATAAGCAAAATTGGTCCAACTGTTCTTGCGCTTAGCAAACACATTCAGCCATTCATTTTTATATTATAAGTAGATATGTCGTAGCCAGATCATAGATCATTACTTCATGATATTTCCAACTATGATCTGGCCACGACATAATTATATGTATTACGCGGGCAAATTCGGTAGCCGAAACTAGTATTCAATATTCATGTTAGTAATAATGAAATGTCCATGTTTTTACCCGACTACGGCAAAGCCAAAGGAGGGTTATGATTTTGACAGCCTATGTATGTATGTATGTTCATCTGTTCCCTCATAGCTCCTAATCTATTTATCGGAACTCAACATATGAGGTATCGTTAGAACCGTCTTAATTGTCCGCTGAACATAGGTTACGTGAAGTGTCACAACACTCGATAAAGCGCCCTCTAGCGGACAAAATAAAGTAATGTGTTAAAAAATATAAATGAGAATAATACGCCGTGTTTGGTATCATTTGAAAGGGTTTTACTTGTACATTTTCAAAATATTATTCAAATTTAAAGTTATGCCCTCTAGCGGACATAAAGTAATGTTTAAAAATAAAAATGAGATAAATAAGCCGTGTTTGGTATCATTTTAAAGGGATTCACTTGTACATTTCCAAAATATTGATCAAATTTAAAGTTACGCCCTCTAGCGGACAAAAAGTAATGTGTTAAAAAAGGGATTTAACACCAAAATTGTTTAAATAAAAGATAAAGTAGAAAAACCAAAACCCGACTGAAAATCTTGTTTCATACTTTTTCAGCGTCGTTTGTTTTTTATCATAGACGGGTTTTAGTTTTTTTATTTGTTTGGCTACAATTCGAAAGCTTTTATGTAGGTATTAAATATTGACGTGATGGATGTAAATTTTGCCAGTTTTTAAATCCCATGAATTGTAAATAGCCCATCGATTTAATAACCGCATGTATGTACTGAAATGAAATCGTATTTTAAAATATCACAGCAAGCACGAACTAGAAAAGTTTGATTTCTCAGCATACTGCGGAATGATGCCATAATTAACAGGAAAATATTGAACAATTTTATTTGAATTAAATGTCAGTTTTGATATCGTGAAGAAAGTTTTGAGTGATGTTTACAAAAGAAAAGGAAGATCAAAGAAGGATTGATCGACTGTATAAAAGATGATACGTCTACAAAGGGATTACTTGGTACTAACTGGCTCCAAGGCTTCTCTAATATTTTCTTTAACTTAGGTGTGTAATAGAGAAAGGATGAAGAAAAGCAATGCCACAGACCTGCTAAAAAATCTGGCCAAATGCGGGTCGGACTCGTACACGATAAGTTCCGTACTACAATATTAAAATCGAGCAAAAAACGCCGACAACATCGTTTTTCTAAATTGAAGAAAAAATTGACGTGTAAAGTGACCTATTTTTTTTTAAACCTGTTTGCACAATAAATATCATTTATCATTTCTTATAAACCCTCTTTAATTTTTATTTTATTACCAGCTGACCCGGCAAATTTCGGACCACAAACCGCGAATTTTTTTCGTGACTTTTTTATTTTCTCTCTGTTCAAACTTTTCCTGGAGTATCACGAATATCTCATGACCAAAATTAGCTGAATCGGTCCAGCCGTTCTCGAGTTTTAGCGAGTTTTTAACTCTCTTTCTCTTAGGGTTTATGAGATACAGGCCGGACAAACAGACGGACGAAAAGTGGAGACCCCGTTTGGCCTTCGAGTACGGAACCCTTAAAATTAATGAGGACAATGATATTGATATTAAAAATTCAAATGAAATTGGTTTTTAGTATATTATGAAGCTTTAGTAGACAGAAAACAAGGATTGTATTTTTTTTTTGGGTGGGAAATCGTTAAGTGACTTCTCCGGCTCTAGGGTGGAGCGACAGTGGCGTGTCAGACTTGCCGACTACCTAAAAACCATGACATTACCAACTCTTTTCTCATCCCTCGGGGTGCACCACCACCGGGTTCCCAGCTAACGGTAGGAGGGGTTCACATCAGCGTTGGGTCGACGATGAAGTACCTGGGACTCGTCCTCGACAGCTGGTGGAACTTCAAGGAGCACTTCCGACGTCTGGCTCCCAAACTGAATCGGACTGGGGCTGCTCTCGGGCGGCTCCTGCCCAATCTCAGGGGACCAGACGCCTCCTGCCGGAAGCTCTACGCGGGAATCGTTCGGTCCATGGCCCTCTACGGGGCCCCGGTGTGGGCACCGACGTTGACACAGCAACCGAGGGCCCAGCTGAATGCGTGCCAGAGGGTCATGGCAATACGCATGGTGCGAGGGTACCGAACGACTTCCCGCGAGGCGGCAACCCTCCTTGCTGGCCAACCGCCATGGGATCTGGAGGCAACAGTCCTTGCACACATGCACGACAAGCGCATGGAGATGCAACGCCGGGGCGAAATTCCGCTGCCGCGACAAGTCGAGGCTTGGCGGACAGAGCTTCGGCGGGATCTCATGGCGAAATGGCGTCAGCGACTATCGCAACCTCGTTCGGGGCGCGCCACAATCGAGGCGATAAGGCCCATCCTTGAGGAGTGGCTGGAAAGACCTCACGGCGTTCTAAACTTCCGCACGACGCAGGTTCTTACCGAACACGGCAAGTTCGCTAAGTTCCTGTTCCGGATTCGTGCGGAGGATTCACCCGGGTGTCGTCACTGTGCGGAACACCCGGAGGACACGGTGGAGCATACTGTTGAGGTGTGCCCTGCCTGGGCGGAGCATCGCCGTGTCCTCGTGGGGGCGATCGGCGGCAGCGATCTCTCTCGCCGGGCCTTGGTTCAGGCCATGGTCCGTAGCGAGGAGGGATGGCAGGCGGTCGCCTCCTTCTGCGAAGCAGTAATGCTAGCAAAGGAGGAGGCCGACCGCATCAGGCAGAGGCAACGGGGCGCTCGCCCCAGCCGCCGCCGGGATTCCGATCCCGATTTCCGGCCACCGTAGGCGCGGGCTTTCGGACGGCGTGCAATGGGTAGCACGCTGTCCGATCGTCCGGTAACCGACCGGACCGAGCCCAAGTTGTCGACGGCGCGTTCTGTTCCCGCGCGCCTCAAGGAGCTGTCAGCAAACCGTAGAGGCCCAGCCTGCTAGCTGCAGGCAGGCAGGGCCGAAGCCTGCTGGGGCCAAGGGCCGTTTTCTGAGAGGAAGGCTCAGCCCCGGCACTATAGGCAACGAAGGAACGGGGTAGGTTTTTAGTCAGTAAGAGTCTGACACTACTTCCCGCTCCGCCCAAGGGCGGGATTTGTCATTGGATGATTTTACCTACCAAAAAAAAAAAAAAAAACTCTTTTCTCATAAAGATTATATATGACAAACACTCTCCAAATAAACAATCACAATAAAAATAGTAGGTAAAATTAATAAAGTTTTTTCTTAAAATACGAGTAGATATAATGTATATTCCTATCATTTCACTTTCTGATCTTAAACCTTACTTGAGGTCATTGCAACACGTTTTTTTCTTCCATTCTGTCTAACTATCACGCTATCATTGACATCTCCGCCGTGTTTTAATATCACTGCTCACACAATCCACTTATCTTTTTAGCCTTCATTCTGCCTTTCATCACATTTATATTAGCAATGATTTGTAGTACACGAAACTGAGTAATACTCGTATAATAATATTTCACAAGTATCACACAACACCGTCTAGTCCCAAGCTAAGCAGAGCTTGTGTTATGGGTACCAGACAGCTGATAAACATACTTATATATTTCTAAATACATACATATTATAGATAAATTACACCCAGACAAAACGCACAAACACAAAAGATCGTGCTCATCACACAAACATTTGTCCTGGGTGGGAATCGAACCCACGACCTTCGGCATAGCAGTCAGGTCCACTAACCACTAGACCAACAGGCCAGTCAAATGAATGTTCCTATTATTATCATAGCGATCCCTCCACACTTTTAGGTATTTAGATTATACATATATTCCACCGTTTCAAACGTGGGTTCCACACATTTCTCCACACGAGTTAATAACTCTATTAAAACTCCTATTAGGATTAAGAAAATGAACCTTGCCTCCAATTTCCACTTCGTTGGAAAAGATGATTTCAACGTTTTGATGGAAATTTGCTCGGCAAACGAAACAACGCGTATTTGAATTATAAACACGTATAATTTTCTAGATTAGACAAAACAAAAACACTTTCTAATATGATAATTTGCTAGGATGGACGTGTAATGAAACTTTTCACTAACACAGCTTGAACACCGGGGACGCAAGGCAAAGAAGGAACATAGGTGTGGGTTTTAGTCAGCAAAAGTCTGTTACGCCCTCCCGCTTCGCCCTAGAACGGGAGAAGTCATCGGATAATTTCACACCCAAAAAAGACACTGCTACGTTTTTTACAATCAAAATGACGTACTGGATATAATTTATGCCGGAGGGAAAGTACTGATTAGAGGCGAGCTAAGCCGCTGGCTGAAGTTGGTATCTATAGTGGAAAGGGAAGTTAAATAATATGAAGTTCATAGGGATGTCGAAATGCCTTGACCTTCCTTCAAGAGGAGAAAAATCATTCAATCACTTAAGGCGGCCTTAAAACGCGCCGCAGGAGTGATTCCTCGGAAAAAAAGCATTTTCCGCGAAGCCTCACTTTAAAGCCAGACACCACGTGGCGTCTAGTATATGGATATAGATTCCACCTTTGCTTTTAATATCCACCCACACACTGATCATGTTGCAAGTTATGAGCATCAGATAATTAATTAACCCGTAATTAGCGGTTCAGTATATAATGTATCATATAGAGCAGTTAATCACCCCGGAAAATTGAACGCTGATCGGTAATTATATTTATCGGGACACAATTTTCGTATTTACTAGTTAAAGGTTTTCATACGTTCTGATAACCTTACAACACTCACGAGTTTGTGATTGGGCCCTGTTTGCGGCAGGTCTATCCGACCACATAAGTAAACTATCGAGAAAATAACATAATAATGAAACTAGACTTCAATTCATTTATTCATTATATTCATGAAATGTCTCTATTGACCAACAGAAAACAAAGCTGTCAAGAAGGCCGCCCTAATAAAAAAAAAAAAAACTAGCTACTATTTGAAAAAGCCTTACCTGGAGCTTAAATGAAATTGCATTGCCTCAAGCAATTAATCAATTAATACAGGGACAATGCATTTCAGGATATTCATGCAAATGTGTTTCCACTGCGCGGTTAAATGCGGCTCGGCTGGCGGCCACCTTTGTTCGGAATTAGCGCCGTATTTCCAAGCAGAGACCGTTTATGAATATGTAAAAGTGTTGTGGTGCATGAAAATGGAAAATGATTCCTCTATGTGCTCGTATGTTTGTTTGAACTTTTGTTGTTTTGACTTTGGAGAAAACAAACAGATAAATAATAATTTATCATCATTATCGTCAATGTTATGAGCAATCCGCCGCTACTGAGCAATTGTTGGACAGTTGTGTATTTTATTTTATTTGTTTATATTATGGCACTCCAATGACTTATTCACTAATCACATATTACAAAAAATAAATTATATCTGTCTATTATTATGATGAACCTGTAACATAAAGAAGTATAAAGCTTAAATATAAATAAAAAAAAATACATTCAATTTATGAGATCTATCTCTAGGTGTTTTAACAAAAATAAAACACTATAGGTGTTTTTAAAAATAAAATAATTATATGTAACAATAAATAATATTAAAAAATAAAAAATACTTTACCATTTGGAATTAATATAAAAAAATACAACTTTAGAATAATTAAATACTCAGTTTAATTAAGACGAGATTATAATACGTGAAACGATTCAATAAACGTGATCAAAATGTTATGGATTTTTTTTTATGGTAGATAAAATCATCCAATGACAAATCCCGCCCTTGGGCGGAGCGGGAAGTAGTGTCAGACTCTTACCGACTAAAAACCTACCCCGTTCCTTCGTAGCCTATCGTTAAGATTCTTACGAAACTGATAAAAATGTGTCCGCAAAGATAGGAATGTTGCTGCTATTGTAGATTATATTATATAATAATAATATTTCCACAATTCACTACTACTACACTACCACACAACACCGTCTAGTCCCAAGCTAAGCAGAGCTTGTGTTATGAGTACCAGACAGCTGATAAACGTACTTATATAATATGATAACATATTATAATTAGCCATACATCGGTATTATCAGATACCGTTGGAAATTATACTTAGTATTTAAGATTAACAGTCTACTTAAAGCTGCTTATCTTAACTCGCATAGCTGAGGTATTTTTTTTATCATTTGTGTGCAAACAGCACAGCTAGCTAGCTGTTAGCTGTGTAAATGAAAAATTTCTTCTGCTACGCGAGCTTATCTAAACTAACTTAGCATCGTGCTGGGTTTGCAAACAAAGTATTATTTTAAACAAATCAGGAAACAGAATTTCAAAAAGGAAAGGTTTTTATTGTCATCGACATTTATTTACATCAATAAAATTTTATTTTGTTTGCAGGTCGTGACTTTTTGCGACAAACGAACATTAAAAGCCGGAACCAAGCTGTCAGTCAGTGTGAAAGTTACACACGCCCACGGGAAATTTACTGTATGAATTTACTTATTTACTTTGTTTAATTGTCGAATGTAATTCCGAGTAGTTGAACTTTTGGGAGCGTTATTTACTATCTATACACCGTTAAATTTTGGCCGTTTTAATCCCCCGGAGGGTTGATTCTAAACATTACATGAAACCCTGTCGATTTGTAAAGAGAAAATTAAAAAATAAAGTACTTTTTTTAAACTCGAATTAATTTACCCATCTACGAAATTAATTTCTTCAAGTAAACGTCAGCTGAGCGAGACCAATGAACTGTAGGTAGTTAGTACGCAACGACCGACAACTACCTACAAGGTCATTGACTCGTTTACTTAAAAAAAAAATCGTACATGCTTATATTACCTTGACTTTTAGAAAATATGTATTTTATTTTTAATTTTCTCGAATCGACCCTCCACGAGATTAAAACGACCAAAATTTAACGGTGTATAAACTCCAAATGAAAACTTTTGCAATTCAGTTAGTGAGTAGGTCTGAGCACCGTAGGATAGGGACCATCCTATCTCGCCCACGAGCTACATGTTAATAATTTTACGGTATAAGGAGATACGCAGATCACCCTTCATTAGCGTCTTTATGGACCAGTAGCTTTTTGGATACGGTGATCGATTTTCCCTTTCTTGTCTTCAAGTAGTAGGTAGTAAATGAATTAAATAAATTAAATAATCTCTTTAAATCTCTTTGAGAGAAACCGACTTTTACTTGGGCGAAGCCGCATGCAAAAGCTAGTGGCTTCATTAATTGTTTTTCAAGGCAAACCTTTTGGAATTCATCGTCAGCTATATTAATGACCTGCAGTCGCACGTCTTTAGTACATAATTTTACTCATCGACATAATGTATTTCCTGTCCAACTACCTGGACCCTGCAATGGTAAGTACCTATTTTTTAAATTTAATTAGAAGTCATAAATAAAATAAAAAAAAGTATCCAAATTTTCTAATATTGTATTACAACTTACTTCAAATTACGAATAAACGAGCTGTAGGGATAATTTCAGTCTTCAGTGACACCAAATCAGTAACAGGCTTGTTTTGTTAAAAATACTCGTACGATACCTACTTGTTATCAAATTAGTCTAGAACAACTATCCCTCCCACTAGGTCCTATAATATATTTATAGGCATGGAGAATTTCTCCATGGTCCTAGGAGTCGGGCGTTGGTAGCCGCGCCACAGTTTGAATTCTTGGTTACGGAGACGCGGCGCGTTGGTCGGTCCGTCGTACATTGCCATGTTTGTGTTCAAGCGTGCGATGACGCGGCCCGCTGCTGCAACGTGCGACGATCGTCCAATTTGCCGCGTCTCCGTAAACACGACTTTAAACTTTTGCAACTACTCGTAACATCGTTCAACACTGTTCCATTCTTCCATTCCTTTTTCTATCTGTATTTTGTTTTCGTTCCTAATAAACGATTTATTAGCTAAAGAAACAAACATGAATGGTAAACTATTTAGTGTATAAAAAATCACCACTTAGTAAAATTATATTTTTCATACGCATTGGTAAGAATTGGTGGTTGGGTACTCGATTCCAAATTCGGAACAGTTAGAAACGCGTTTTATCCTCGTTTGCCCTCTGTTTATTATGTGTTACACAATAACGTATATTATAAACAGATAAATCAACCAAAAGGTAATTTAAGAATGAAACGTTATTCATTGTAATAGGGGCCGAAATGGGGGTTTGAAAATTTAAATCGGGAAAAGTAGGTCAAATGGGGCTGATGTAGGTAAAGGTTCAGCTAGTACGTTAAAACTACTCAATCCCACAAATTTTGTTACAAAGAACATAAATTAATATTTCATGGAGCGCTGGTAATTTGCTTTGTATAAAAACGTACGTAGTATTTTGAAAAAACTTGATAAATGTTACAATAAATACTGTTTTTGCAGTTCCGTACCTCAAATGGAAAAAACGGAATCCTCTTAGAATCACTTTGTGGTCAATCTGTCTGCATGTCTGTCTGTGAAGAACCTTTATCTTGGAAATGCGTGGAGATATCGAGTTGAAATTAAAACCATATACGAACTTCTGAGTTTACAAAGAAAAATATATACCTACGGCCATTTATGTCACAAAGAACGTATATTTTGACACTCAAGGGAATCAAAATTCTAAATCCATACTTCCCGTTAACCCATAATCCTGAAATTTTGCATAAAGCAAGGTCGTATAGCTCAAATATAGATAAAATAGTTTTGTGGCTACGTCACAAAAAAAAAATGCATTTCTAAAAACACTTGTAGACTCCATTCGGAAATTCAACTATTTACATAGTTAAATTTGTACGGAACCCTCAGTGCGCGACTTCGACTCGTACTTCCCGGGTTATTTTTTTCTTATAGTTTACCTATTTAAATTTATAGATTTCCTATCTAATCCAAATTAATAAAAGTCCTACTTCAAACTATCTATTTTATTGGATGCCAGGATCGAATGGTAGCGTTCGGCAAAGTTCTCATGAACTTTAACTTTGTAATAAACGCAGACAGACACTTCTAGAACTAGTCTAGACTGAAATTCTTGTACTGCTCCTCTTATAGTTTAATTTGAGAAATTCCACGAAGTTGGTTGATCGATTCACTGTTTTCCCTCAAACACCGATGTTTCACCTCATCTTCAATCCATCCAAAAAGCGATTCGTCGAGCTATGTCGGTAAACTTTGTTCTCCTGTGGATATCTTCATTTCTGTTGCGAGCTTTGCCCTTTCCATTACCTTTGGGTGACTTTAAGCCTTGAAGCCAACGTTGCTTAGAAATAATTAATTGATGTTAATTGGGAATCTCAATGTAACTGAGTTGTTTATATTATAGCTACCTCTCTACTAAGATTTTAAGCTTAATTACTTCTTTACTTAGATCTGCTATAAATTATGACTTAAAGCGCAACAACCTATTACAATTTCTCAGGAAAATGTTGTTCTTCCAATTTATTTTAAACCCATAAACGCTCTCTGCGTTAATTTTCATCTACTCTGTTTTATTTACTCATTCACTAAATGCATTTAGTGTTTAACAATTTCAACAACGTGAGAGAGCATTTAAATACGTTAGTAATTTAGCAGTGAATACATTCACGGATTTGTGGTGCAAGTAAGTTTACACTTCCTCTCCTCACCTCTCATTTCGTGTCCGCAAGCCTGTACTCAATTTGCGATAGCATTAGACAGAAGTTAAAAAAGGTGTTTTTAGGATACTCTTTGTAATAAAAGTAAAATATATGTATATTGTGCTTTATTACAAGTAAGATTGATGCTGAATATATTATATAATCAACTTATAAACCTACTGTTATACATTTTTTTTTTTAGAAATGACACCAAAATATTTAATAAACTATCTAAATCTATAACAACTTTAAAAGATACTTTAAAAATATACGCCCCAATAACTCCTACAAAAAGCATATTATAGTATTAATGAATATTTATAGAACAAATGACAAACTTCCTAACTCAATATTATCAGTTTTATTTAGTAGCAGCCTATTTCAGTCACTAAAAATTGTGAAAAGCGACGTATTTTTGTTTTTATTTTAAAATTTTATTGAAGTGTTATATTTTAAAACTATAAATTTAATTAGTAATGTAAGGATATATTTAACTACTTAGTAATAATTCAAACTGTACCAACACAGTCTATAACTTGGTAAGCTACTCGTATATTTGTATGTCCAGTAAGGCAACACAAAGTGAAACAATATTTTGTAACTAACACGTACCCTAACATTATACCTGTGTAACAAATAAACATATTTGATTTCATTTAAATGAATTAATTTGAACTATCCGTCTTCTGAATTTATGAAACTTTACATACAATATTTAAATTCGTCATGGACTAAGTGTGTAAATAAAGTCCAGAAAGCGCGTCAAGTTTCAACGTTTCGCTCGTTTCGCATAATATACCAGTAATTCAGTAAGAAATCGTTTAGCATAGAAAACATTTATTACTTAAAAGTAGTTCCAAAAAAAGTAGATTCCTTATATCAACTCCAAGTCATTCTGTTTTCAACGATATTTAATATTGGCATACGCATTCGACAGGTCGTGGAATAAATTATTTGAGATAAAATTATTAATTTAGTAGTGAGTGAGTAAAACTTTGTCAGAAGTTTTTGTATATAAAAAAGGTTATCTCGAGGATAAAATGGCTTGGGACCTACTCCAGTACTCACTGTAATTATTGTCATTCCATTTCTTCTTTTCTAAATCTCCCCTTTTCATTATATTTTAAAGTAACGATTTATTGTTATTTTACAATTAAATATTATGGCATTGTTTATGTTTTACAATTTTATATTGTCATTAATGTATAAACAACATTACTTTTAGTATATGCGAATATTATACATAATTTTTACACCATGTTATATTTTTTCCCAAAAATATTTAAAAAAGGTCACAAATTGGATACCACCGAAACTAAGTACAACACAGATCACGGCAGTTCACAGCGGGCATTAGGCGCCAGCGCACAGCTGGGTACGGGAGCAAAACAAAGCCCCGCAGTCGTCCGGATGGCCCGGTGACAATGTGTTTGTGTGAACAACCAGGTAACTTTAACTTTGTGATTTTTCATGATACAGTTATAAATATTTTTTACATACACCGTTAAGTTTTGTTCGTTTTAATCCCGCGGAGGGTCGATTCGGTACATGAAATCCTATCGATTTGTAAAGATAAAAATGAAACATAAAGTACTCTTTTTAAACTCGAATTAATTTACGCATGGACGAAATTAATTTATTTAAGTAAACGTCAGCTGATGGAGGACAATGAACTGTAGGTAGTTAGTACGCAACGACCGACAACTACCTACAAGGTCATTGACTCGTTTACTTAAAGAATTTAATTTCGTACATGCGTATATTAATCCGAGTTTTAGAAAAAAAGTGCTGTATTTTTTGATTTTATCTTTATAGTGATAGTGTTTTATGTACCATTTTGGTCGTTTTAATCCTATGGAGGGTCGACTCCCTCCATAGGATTAAAACGACCAAAATTTAACGGTGTAGATTCTTTACATTTAATTACTACACACGTGTTTCGGGTTTCGCATATTTTTAAAATGAGGTTGTTTAAAACATATTACAATTTTCAATATTTACTCTGTAAAATTACACTTTTGTATCTTTTATTATTGTGAATGTAGGGACTATGTGAATTACTTTTTCCTTTTTTTTTAATTTTAACATAATGTCTGGCAGCTATGATTACTTTTTGCGGCCTACCCAAATGTTCTTTTTTTGGTATTGTTCGTCAAGTCGTTGAGCTCCTTAGTAGTTCTGAGTTGAGCTATACGAATACTGACACAATGCTTGCACTGAGTGGACAGGCCCACTCGAAACTGTGTGATTCTACCATCTCAGACTCCAATCTGTATGGTTCTCATATGATTTGACCATTATATTTTTGCTGTATGGACTATAGAAGAGACTTTGACCCTTGAGTTTGTTTCGGTGTTCCTTCTCAGGGTAGTCAGCTTGGAAACACCAGCTTCATCTAGTTTAAATTGTCAAAAAAATTGACGTGTAAAAGTGTTTTTTAAAACCTATTTGCAAAATAAATATCATTTATCATTTAAAGATATTTCTAAACTTTGGTTTTTTAGGGTTGCCTTGTTTATAGTGCGTTTCATAATTTTGCAATCCAACGAACGAACCTAGATACTCGTAACAAACGTTTTTATTTAAAGTGATATTTTGCGAAATCAATGTATCATTTCAAAATTTCCAATAATCGTGATACGTAATTATATATTCCACATAATATATATATATATATATTCCACAACTATCACACAACACCGTCTAGTCTCAAGCTAAGCAGAGCTTGTGTTATGAGTACTAGACAACTGATAAACATACTTATATATTTCTAAATAAATACATATTATAGATAAATTACACCCAGACACAGAACAAATGATCGTGCTCATCACACAAACACACAATCGATCCCACGACCTCCGGCATAGCAGTCAGGGTCACTAACCACTAGGCCAGTCAACTTACTAAAATTACTTAAGGAAAATGGAGAAGCCTTCGTGGTGTCACGAAATTTTGCAACTACGAGTATTAATATAGCTCTCGAAACAGCACAGTCATATTTCAGATGAAATTTCGCGAAATCTGTGTACATTATTCCATAATTTCCAATAATAGTATAGTAATAATAGATAGGTAATTATGTCATGAAAATGGAGAAGCCTTCGAGAAATTGAAGAGCTTTGCAACTGTTAGCTACGAGTACAATAGCGCTCGAAACAGCACAAAGCGAAATTTCTGTTATCGGGCAACTACAATAAATAAAATACCAAGAACTACAATTTTAGTACATAGTTGATAGGACCAAAGAAAAGCAAGTTTATAACGTAGTATTTTTGATTAGATATTTTTGAGTATTTGTACTTTCTTTTAGTTAAATATAGGTTTTTTTAAGCCTGTAGGCTTTATTACATCTTATTTTTATAACCGAACTTTTATAATTAAAAAAATTATTACCACTGAACCAAAATTTAAGGTAAATTATTCAAGTATTGGTTGATTGCAAATATCTTCAGACATCATAGAATAGTTTTTAATGTGTAAAACCATGTTTTTATTAAAACTTTCACATGTTTACGCACTTACCCCATTCTACTGGGGCACAAACTTACCTATAATATAAAAATGAATCGCTGAATGTGTTGCTAACCCCAAATCTCGAGAACGGCTGGACCGATTTCGCTAGGGTAGAGTAGGGTAGAGTAGCTTAGAGTAGGGTAGAGTGGGGTAGAATAGGGTAGAGTAGGGTAGAGTAGGGTAGAGTAGGGTAGAGTAGGGTAGAGTAGGGTAGAGTAGGGTAGAGTAGGGTAAAGTAGGGTAGAGTAGCGTAGAGCGGGCGCAAAGCCGCGGGCAAAAGCTAGTTAAAATATAAACAACATGCATTAAACAACTTTTTTATGCAGAATAAATCCATATAACCAAATTAATACATCATATACATACATACAAATGTTTATTTTTATAAGGCAGGCAAGTACACATGTTTATAAAATATTGATTCACTTGAAGAACTGTATGCAAATGCGTCTTTGCCCCATCTGACCTTACTTATTACACGCAGGCGGAACCGCGTGCGAGGGCTTTGTTTATGCTTGTTGTTGAGCGCGAGTTTTAGCTGTCACAAGCATAGTCCGAAAACAATTGCCACGGGCTGTCAGTCTGTCTACGGGTAAACGATAACAATCACTGACACGTTTGGTTTGTGTGGAAACTAGTGTTCAAACGAAGCTTCGTTTTCAGCCAGTCATTATCTCTCTAGCTTTTAGGCCAACCAGCTTTTTCTTTTTATAAATGATAAAATCTTTATTGCTGACATAATTTATCCATATTAGTTGACAGGCTTGTTGGTTTAGTTAGTGGCCCAGACTGCTATGCCAAAGGTCGTGGGTTCGATTCCCACCCAGGACAAATGTTTGTGTGATGAGCACGATCATTTGTTCTGTGTCTGGGTGTTATTTATCTATAATATGTATATATTTAGAAATATATAAGTATGTTTATCAGCTGTCTGGTACCCATAACACAAGCTCTGCTTAGCTTGGGACTAGACGGTGTTGTGTGATAGTTGTGATTATTTTTTATTTTTTTTATTAATTACACATCTAAATAGTTTGGGCACGAATATGGGTTTTCAGGATGGTGGGTTAATCTGGGTAATCATCCTATGACTTCTCACGCTCTAGGGCGGAGTGAAAATCCAGACTTTTACTCACTTATGCCACAACTATGTTTCTTTTTGTCTTGTGTTCCACCACGCAGGGTTTCCCTTTCGGAAATCGAAGGCCCCTGTAAACTTCGGCCCTGCAAGGCCCCTACAGTTTTGTTGGCATCTCTTTGAAGAGTGTGACTCGGGCTCGGTCTGGACGGTTACCAGATGACCGGTCCGCGAGCTGCCTATTGCTCAAAATCGTCGTGATCTATGGCCTGTACCAGGGACCAGGGCAAGAGCGCCCATACGGAGCACACCTCCACTTCCCAACTAACTTGAGATATGCTTTCAGTCTAAGCGGATGTGGCTGAATATTTATGTTTTACAAGGAGCGACTGCCTATCCGACATCCACAATTCAGTTACTGGGCAACATGACAGTCCTTGGGTAGGCACATAGTCAGACTTTCTTCCATCTGACTGTCTGTCACGACTGTAAAAGAACTACGAGTGACAACCGGGACCAACGGGTTTACGTGCTTTCCGAGACACAGTGTGTCAGTAATGTCCAATATAAACTAAGAAAAATTCACATGAACCCGCAATATCATGCTTGAGAGTCGGGAGCCTTTACCTCTGAACCATTACGATGGTTTTGGCCAGTATCGCTATAAAATCTGCTGTCAGTTTAAATTCCGGGTTCGACCTCCAAAGTGGCTTTAATTTTAGCTCGATCGAAACTAGCGTCTGTGAACTGAAGGTTGTGTTGGAAACCTGAGAGCTGACTGTCTCGTTCGTCTATTTGTGTAATCCTCGATTTATAAATTGCTAGCGACCCACCTCAACTTCTCAGAGTTGGGGAATTCTTAGGTGACTCTTTGAGGCCGAAAGACTGTCTCATTCGTCTGACCTAGTTTTTCTTTACAATTTCATATTTTTATATTAGTTTTCCCCGATCACTAAACGTATCAAAAACACTCAATTGTTTCTAGTACCAAACGACACATTTTGTACCGTAAGCCACTGGAAACTACAATAGTCAATTCTGACTAATAAAATATAACTTTGTAATAGTTACCTGAATAACAAATTTAAAAATCAGACTTGTAAAAATAAGTAAAGTTTATTTATTTTTTTGAGCTTTAAAGTATGTACTTTATAAGGACCAAAACTTCATTCAAATACTGAAGTTTTTTTCCATGGAAAGTGTCTGACACTTGTGAGTTTTAGAAAAAAAGTACCTACTTTATTTTTTTATTTAACTTTACAAATCGATAGTGTTTCATGTACCGGACCGACCCTCCACGGGATTAAAACGATCAAAATTAAACGGTGTATAAATAGACAGAAAATAGAACTCTTAATATCTTTTTTATAAGACGTTGTTGAATAGAAGACCTAGTAGTGAAAGAAAGTTAATTTAATAGTTTGTATACACGTCTAGGGTGAGATGAAAACAAAAAAGTTCTGTGAAAACCAAAAAAGGAAAAAAATAACAAGTATCACTTTCATTTAGAAAACCTATTATCAGTAAGTGAAGAATAATCAGAAGTAAAATTCACTCACAAACTTGAATAAAAAGTAGGTACCTAGTTACTATACAAGAAAAAAATATTTCATTTCATAGACAAGTGGAACATAAATTCAAACTTTAAATTAATTATCCCTATTACTTTTTTGACTGGCCTGTTGGTCTAGTGGTTAGTGGCCCTGACTGCTATGCCGGAGGTCGTGGGTTCGATTCCCACCCAGGATAAATGTTTGTGTGATGAGCACGATCATTTGTTCTGTGTCTGGGTGTTATTTATCTATAATATATGTGTTTTTAGAAATATATAAGTATGTATATCAGCTGTCTGGTACCCATAACACAAGCTCTGCTTAGCTTGGGACTAGACAGTGTTGTGTGATAGTTGTGGAATATATATATTATTATATACTTAGTATACTACCACACGTCGTCACAGTAAAGTCAATCAGCGAACGAAAAAAAAAAACTGGGCAAGGTTTTTTTTATGGTAGGTAAAATCATTAAATGACAAATCCCGCCCATGGGTGGGGCGGAGATAGTGTTCTGACCCTTACTGACTAAAAACCTAAGGTGCGATTCGGACTCGCGAACTAAGGATTCCGTACAAACTTATATATGTAAATAGATTAATTCCCGAATGGAGTCTCGAAGATTTTGCCGGATTTTTTTTTTTGCGACGTAATAATAAATTTACTGTTTTCAGATTTATTCCTATACCATTGCTATAAGTCCTTGCTCTAAGTCAAATTTCAGAATTCTGGGTCAACGGGAAGTACCCTAAAAATTTTAATTCCCTTGAGAGTGTCGAAATATACGTTTTTTGCAACATAAACGGCTATATGCTTTTGTCGTTAACTTAGAAGTTTAATATTTTTTTCACATCTTCAAGGGACGGCAGACCTGAGTATATGGTTTCAATATAATGATTCAAGCTTGATACCTCCACACGCTCCCAAGATAAAGGGTCTTGACAGACAGACGTATAACAAAGTGATCTTATAAGGGTTCCGCTTTTTCCTTTTGAGGTACGGAACCCTAAAGTCAAATGTCGTTGCCACCGCGTTGAGCGTGCAAAGAACGCACGTCAATAGAGCGGGTTGGAGTAAGTCAGTTCGGCACCATCAGCAGCCGAGGCGGCGGCCTCGGCTGCTGGCATGCCCGTCCGGCACATTTTTATTAAGGTGGCAAAATTTTCCAAAAACATCTCCCGCCCTTGGGTGGAACGGGAGGGTGTGTCAGATTTTTACTGAGTAAAAACCCACTCCTGTTCCTTCTTTGCCTTCGTTCCAGGGCCTCGAGGTTCACTTTCGTATAACCTGTGGCCTCAGTAGGCTTCGACCTTGCTGGGCTCCTACGGATAGCTGACAACTTTGAGGCTCGCGTGGAACAATACGCGCCGTCGACGACTTGGGCTCGGTCCGGACGGTAACCGGGCGGTTGCTTCCCGCTGTCTGTCCCTATGTATGCTTAGATCTTTAAAACTACGCTACGGATTGTGATGCAGTTTTGCTTAATACATGCAAAATATATATAATATCAGCATTGCACTCGTGCGAAGCTGGGGTGGGTCGCTAGTCTTGTATATACATCGTTAAATTTTGTTCGTTTTAATCCCGCGGAGGGTCGATTCGGTACATGAAACCCTATCGATTTGTAAAGATAAAAATGAAAAATAAAGTACTTTTTTTTAAACTCGAATTAATTTACGCATGTATGAAATTGATTCCTTAAAGTAAGCGGTTTTTGGCATGATTCTTTCGAATGAAATTCATGGGCTGTATTAATTAAATTAAATACTACAAAAACATTATAAAATGTTACATCCATAATTATTCTATTGTCACTACGAATGACATTAACGTAAAAACTTTTCACACAAGAAAACCAGCAACGACTAGGCAATATGATCAAAAGACCGTATAGCCATAGCCTAGCGCGTGCTTATAAAAACAGATTTAATTTTTTACCGCCATGTTATGAAAAATTTTATTACGAGTAGTTTTACCGTTGTAAAATTAGGTAGCTAAATTAGTTTTTCTTCACAAGTGTATTAAAAAACGTCGTATGATACACGTGAGTAATGAGTGATAACCGTTCTTGGCTCTCTTAAGACCCTCGCCAACTTCTCGATATTACACACTTATATCATAATGTACTATTTCAATACACTTACTCGAAAACTGCCTCTTATCGCACTACAATTAGTTTCGACATGGCATGTCTAACACCCGCGTGCTTTTTTTAAAATTTTGATAAATTGGCACCAAAGGCTTTTTTCATTCCTATTTCGTCACGATCAAGAGAAATTCTTTTTCTTTAAATCTATGAGGCGGATATTTTTACTTGGTTTTTAATGAAAATTTAAATTGTGTTTTTTAACAGAATATAATAAATAAACATGATTACTTACACAATAATTTGTTATTACCAACAAATTAACATTTATCGGCGTTCTAAATTCAAAAATATTTAATTTTTTATTAATATTAAGATGAATAATGGTTTGATACCTTTGCCTCTTCTTCAACCTGCAAAGATTAAACGCGGGATAAATGTCTATTAAATACTTTTAGATATCTAACCTACTTATTTGTGTAATTTGTAAAAAAAAAGTTGAATTTAAGATTTGAAGAGAATTCTTTAGATGCTACGCCGCTGCCGCCAGATATTGTGATTGAGGTAAAAAAAATACTTGTGGTAACCTGCTGCCATTTAAATCAAAACTAAATGTCTGTCAACTTTAAAAAAAAATCTTCATTACAAAATGAATGCGTTGTAATTTTCAGAGAAAGTATTTATTCGTAAGTGTATTGAAAAACGTCGTTTGATTTAGCTTAAGTTACTTTATTTTTGTTTTTCTTGGTGAACCCAAATAATGCTGTACTTGTCAGCTTAATTTTGTATGCAAATAATTACTGGGAGGTTTGGCGCTGTATACCGAGATACAAGTTTTTACCTAGTTCGATTACAGATGCACCTATTATACTGTATTGTATTTATAATAAGCTTACTAAATTTTAAGTTGCTTTTGTATTTTTTTTTTATTTGGGCAAATTTAAAATAATATTATTATTATTATACACGTGCAAATTTATCACTCCAGTCGCCTTCGGCTCGTGAGAATTCCGCCTCGGTCGCAATGGCAAACTTTCTGCACTTGTATCAAAATGTACTATTTTTGACTAGTTTTTTGAAGACAGATATATTTTTAAAGTTACTGCAGCTATACTACACGGTAAGAGAAGGGGTAGGAACATGAGAAATTTATGCATTTATGGCAGGATCTATATGGAGCATCGGCATGGTAAGTGAACAAAAACGGTCGCGCAGGTAACCAAGGAAAGTAAGATTAAAAAAGATGTTATATAGAAGATATATTATAATATACCACAGGGCGATTAGGTTATCACATTAATTGAAACCACGTACTCTCTATTAGGTATTTTATCATATACGGTTAAAATAATTTAATAATAAACAATATTATAGTCGTAGCAGATTTTTTTCCATTTTAATATTTCACAACATCATGTATTGCACAAACTTATCAGCTGATCAATAAAAGTAGGTCAAAGACCCGTAGTTGGTGAAGATACCGAAAAATACCTAAGCTATCATTTTACAAACTGTTTACGTTAGAATTGTTTACGTTACTTGTAATTAGAACTGGAAACGTAAACAATCATACAAAAAATGTCCTTGTGGCTAATTGTTTAGTCGTTATTTGTGCGCCAATTTAAAAGATAAAAAAGACCGCATGGGAGGTGTGAAAAAAATATGCACCAATTTTCTTAAAGTTGGTGACTTAAGGTATAAATCTCTATGCGCAAAATGCTACCGGTGTACTTAGAAGCATAATTCTGAGGTATATCATAACTTTTAACCCACGGATACCCCTCAAGTTGAAGGGTAAAATCTACAAGTCCGTGATAAAACCTGTCGTACTGTATGGATCAGAATGTTGGACTGTGAAAAAAACGGATGAAAATTGATTTCATGTAGCGGAGATAAGAATGTTGAGATGGATGTACCACACATCCATCTCAACATTCTTATCTATCTGACAGAAAAGGATAAAGTGTTGAATGAGTCTATTAGAGAAAATTTGAAAGTGGTGCCAGTGACAGAAAAGTTGAAGGGGAATCGTTTGTCTTGGTATGGTCATGTAAAGAGGAGGGATGAAACACATGTTACTAAAAGGGTTATGAGTATACATGTGGGGAGAGGAAAAGAAAAGATGGATGGATTGCGTGAAGAGTGATATGAAAGAGAAGGAAGGGCAGGGCAGAATGGAAAAAGAAAACGTGTTGGACCGACCCCAAATACCATATTAAAAGGGCAGGAAGATGATAATGATGATGATAAAATATCTGAATATTCTTACGAAGATGGATAGGGAGTCACATTGACCCTTCCCGTATTAGAAAACTGGATGTGATTTTCTCAAGCCCAAAATAAAAACCAATGCACAGGGTTTGCAAGTGCTTTCAGTTTATGTAAAAGTTTCACCTTAGCTTTCAGATAGAAGTCATCGGCATAATCGATGATTAGCTAAATAAATTTTGTTTTTGAATAGGAAAAGATTTTGAAGGGATTGACTTGCGCTTACTAGTAGAAGTATTAAGTGCAATGCGATAACATCGACTACCTTTAATTATAGGACTAAGAAGGTTTAACTGTTACGGCGCCTTCATTTTAGCTGCGAAGTTTCGCATCCATACAATAATTAAATAAAATGTAAATTAATAATTTGAAAGCACCCTTAAACCCTGTTGGCTTGGCCCACTGATTAAGACTCTACAAGTCACAATTCATGACATAAATCGCTGAGTCTGCGTCAGCCAATAAGAAGTAACGATAAAGATGCATATCGTCTCCGTAAAGCTGGAACTTGAAGGTATTTATAAAAATAATGAAAAGAAAACGACACCCAGAGGAACACCAGCCCCCCTTAGCCAGTAGAGGTGTGCCCCGCCTGGGCGGAGCATCGCCGTGTCCTCGTGGGGGCGATCGGCGGCAGCGATCTCTCTCGCCGGGCCTTGGTTCAGGCCATGGTCCGTAGTGAGGAGGGATGGCAGGCGGTCGCCTCCTTCTGCGAAGCAGTAATGCTAGCAAAGGAGGAGGCCGACCGCATCAGGCAGAGGCAACGGGGCGCTCGCCCCAGCCGCCGCCGGGATTCTGATCCCGATTTCCGGCCACCGTAGGCGCGGGCTTGCGGACGGCGTGCAATGGGTAGCACGCTCTCCGATCGTCCGGTAACCGACCGGACCGAGCCCAAGTCGTCGACGGCGCGTTCTGTTCCTGCGCGCCTCAAGGAGTTGTCAGCACACCGAAGAGGCCCAGCCTGCTAACTGCAGGCAGGCAGGGTCGAAGCCTACTGGGGTCATGGGTTAGTTCCGAAAGGAATGCTCGACCCCGGCACGATAGGCTACGAAGGAACGGGGTAGGTTTTTAGTCAGTAAGAGTCTGACACTACTTTCCGCTCCGCCCAAGGGCGGGATTTGTCATTGGATGATTTTACCTACCATAAAAAAAAAAAAGCCCCCTTAGCCAAGTTACAGTCGTTTCGTTTTGCGTTAACGCTTGGAGTAGGCCACGCCCCCAATTCGTTTGTTCGAACAAAGGAGTTGGGAGCGTGACTTCTGAGACGAGAACTTAGTGAAATCACATCGATCAATCTTAATCTCTCAGATTATTTAGTTTTATTTTAAACAAGTTTTACTAGTAAAGAAGTAAAATAAAGCAACATTTATAAGTAACTTTCGTCTCAAAACGTGTGAAACTAACCCTAGAGCAATTAACGAGGAACGTTCTAGAAACAAATTAATTTCAAAGAAAAGTTTAACCTATTTGAAAGATTTGTGTAGATTGGTTCGCTGCTTCGGTGCTATCGAATTTGGTAGAGATTTATTAAACGGTGAATTTCACTAACCAAAGTAACTTTGGATAGCAAAGTGGCAGCCTCAGGTGCTAATCGTGATAGCGACGTCAAATTGAAACGGTTTTACTAAAAATTAAGACGTGGTTAGTAAAAATTTGATACCGTGGCTTCAAACCATCAAAATGAATATTTACTTTTTAACCCCCGACGGAAAAGAGAGGTGTTTTATGTTTGACGTGTCTGTCTGTCTATCCGTTGCGCCGTAGCTCGTACACGAATGGCCCGATTTTGATTCGTTTTTTTTTTTTGCTTGAAAGTTGACGTAACCGAAATGGTTACAATTTATGAAGATCTGCGCAGGTGTTCAAGGTCATCAGCTCGTTTGTTAACTACGGTAAGGTTTTTAAACACTTAATGGGTATTTACTTTATTTTAAACATGTGTGTGACCTAATATTTGAAATACTTGTGTACAATCTGGTGCCATTGAGCTGGTCTGATGATGGTGCTCGAAGTTAAGAGCCCTGGATTTCTGATTAACATAGTAAACCTATCGAGTTTGGGCTCATTAGATTCGCCTTAACCAGTGCTATACATTTCTCATGATGACAAGGACTGTCGGGGGTTTTTTTTATTCTTAATTTTATATTTATTGACTCAGCATTACACTTTGTAGTTCATATTAAAAGGTTGTTATGGTGGATGAAGAATATTTCCGCATAGTACTCGTTCATTATTCGACAACATATCTGCACTTTGCAATTTGTCCGCTTCAAATACGATTTCAAATAAAAACTTTTGAAAACGTAAACGTGTACAAATTGAAACAAGTCAGAACTACTCGCCGTAAGAGGTGTGTTTAGTATGTTTTACAGTAGCTGCGCCAGTGTAGGTAAACTTTTTTGTGTTGGCAGCATTCAAAGACACAGAGAGCGAGTTTCTATTTGAGTATAAAAGCAAAAGGGTTGCAACGCAGAGATGTTTTAATTACTAACGCTTGTATGACAGACACACTGCAACATTATTTAATGTGACAAATTTACTCTATATTTCGGAATTACTCAATGGGTAAATGAAACCATTTTCAAATAGCTTTAACTATTGCGTATATTCTAATTATAATGTAAAATCAAGCGCTGTTTGTTAGCCTCGATAAAACTCGAGAATGGCTGAACCGATTTTAATAATTCTTTTTTGGTTTTGTTCACCATTAGCAGAGGTCGGAGTAGGTAGATTGATTTAAGGTCGTTGACGTCAAACGTAGAGGATAATATGGATATGCCTCCAAAATACCGGAACTTCATATTTATTGTGATATTTTTTTATATTTATTGGAATTTTGAAATTAGCACAAATTTGTGTTTAAGGTGAAAAACGTATTAATAATATCAATCTACGCTGCCAGTGTTAGCTAATGGTGAAAGAAATCAGTATTTTATTTTATAAAGTTATATTCTATTCTATTCTATTCTATTCTATTCTTGGAATAGTTACACCGTATTTGGTCCCTTACTGTTGAATTAGAAATGACGCTTGACAGTATGACGCTTTATTTTATTTTAGTCCATAATTCCAATCCCGGAACTTTTTCCGGTACTTCCCGCACATTATGGATAAAAAGGATGTCCATATTAAAATATCTTGACGCAAGTATATAAAATCAATCTACCTACTCCGACCTCTGACCATTAGTTAAAGTATTGAGATTTAGGCATAGTTATACTGAATGTTTCGGGATTAAATATCGTCCTAGTGAATTTTTCGCAATCAAGATAGTATAGTAGTGAATTTTTTTACGATTAGATATCTGTTATTGTAGTAGTAATGTTTCGAAATTCAGGTATTATAGTAGTGAATATTTCGAGAATATATCGTAGTGCTGAATATTTTGCAATTAAGATTACTTAATAGTGAATGTATCGGCATTAGGATATCGTGTTCATGAATGTTTTTGGATGAAAATGTCGTAGTAATTAGTAGTTTCAAATCACAATAATATTATAAAGGTGAAAGTTTATGTATATATTTGTTACTTCTTAACGCTCAAACGGCTGTATAGTTTTGGATGAAATTTGGCCACGTAGGTAGGCCATGTCTTAAATAGCACATGTGACCAAGGGCGTTGCCAGCCAATGATCAAGGGGAAGGAAGTATAGAGAATAATAAAAAAGTTAATTTTTATTTGCATGTGATACTTTTTAAGCTGGGAGTGTGCTCCCTTTAGATATTTTTCTACTTCCACGCTCGCGATGCTGAGGGTAGTAACAAGTTATAATATATATACTCAATAAAGTACATGGAAAATAAATTTTCTTCTGTAAACACTCCAATTTCGCTACAAAATAACAAATTAATAATAATAATATTCCACAATTTACCCACAATGCCATCTAGTCCCCAACTAAGCAGAGCTTGTGGTATGAGTACTAGACAACTGATAAACATACTTAAATATTTCTAAATTCATACATTCTATAGATAAATTATACCCAGACACAGAACAAATGATCGTGCTCATCACACAAACATTTTCCTGGGTGGGAATCGAACCCACGACCTCCAGCATAGCAGTCAGGGCCACTAACCACTAGACCAAGATGTCTGTCAAAATTGTGCTACCCAAGCAGATTACGACTGAATAACGAGAATCATGCTAAGTGATACATAGGTAGGAAAGAACATATTCACAAATAAAAATGATAGCCGTCTAAAAATAAATTTAGTTGGCAATGTAAGTAATAAATGAACATCAATTACTGCCACACTAAGTGGCACGATGAACCCGAAATTCGTCTGAAGGTTAAGCGTACAGCGGCCTCACAGCGCATATCTATCAGTTATAATAAAACATTTGACTTCGTCACCGATTCCTTTGCTCAAAAACTTAACTACATAATTATATAAAATTAGAGTACTGACTCTGTCAAACATGTCAAGCGACCAATAAATAACACGTCGAAGTTCAACCCAAAAAGTTTTCTTAATTGATCTGCCAGTAAGTGACGTCAAATGGTTACATTGTAAAGTTGATTGTATTGAAGTTTCAATTAAGTGGGTGATCGACATTCGAACCACCACCGTGGTTTTATAGAACTTCGGTTTTACTCGCGGCTCGTCGGTGCTGATCGACTAGCGAGTAAAACAATTTTGAACGATGAGCCGAATACAAAATGAAGCAAACACGACGAGCCGCGAGCCAGGCTCGTCGTTCCTATAGCAATGATACACCGGCGAGCTTTACCGACGAGCCATAAGACCGCGGTTTTACTCGCCAGTTGATCAGGGCCTTAAAACAAAACTTGACAGCTCAATATATTATTTGTATTGTTCGAGCCTTTCTTGTTTTATAACAGAGAAAACGATGGAAATAGTCTGTAAATACTTTGTAATTTGTGGTCTAGGGAATCAGTTGCATTGTCAATCTCTTGCCAGTACAACAATTTATTTGAAACCAGTGCACCATTTGTTCTCCCATACGTCTCATCTTAGTCTTCATTCTATTAGTTTCTTTTTCATAAGTCCTATTTAATTTTCACGTAGTCCATCGATTCACCTTTCTATTCGAATTTAAAATACACGAATTGATTCCAGGTTACAAGGTGCTCGCAAATTAAGAGTTGACTCTCCTTTGAATATTTCAAACAGATCCCGCGGTATTGCCATAAACCGTAAACTAGTAAGGGAGGCAACGATTTATCTAAAAGGTCTTTAGTCTAATTTAAACCTCTTTACGCACAGGCCAATCTTTTGCAATTTTCCACACAGAGCTGAGTACTTCTGAAAAGGAGTAATATATATTAACAATACAGTATAATCTTATTGCATCGCACAGCAATTTATACTGAAGTGCGACGCTTACTAGTATAGCCTCAGCGAGAACATAAAAGTGTAACAAAGGTTGATGACACTTTCCTAAAGAAATGGTTAAGTAGATTATGTCGAGAGAGTAATGGACGAATTGAACAATGTTTTTGTAACATGATAAATATGATAATATAAGGATAGCTCAGGTTTGTTAATGTTCAAATAATCTGGCCGGAAGGGACATCCTTAACCCTATTGATTCCTTCATCCCAAATACAGGGCCGCTGTAAGTGGTAGCCAAGGAGATGACACACCTATGAAGTCCTCACCTCCTTGGCTATTTGTGCACAAACACCTTCGTATAAAATTTAAACGAGGTCAATGATACATCTGTACAGATTAGCTAAAAATAATTTTAAGCTAATCGACTCAAAAGAAGAAGATTGATTAGTTTCCATCAATACGCACAATTTAATTTACATTGATGACATGTAACTTTAGACGCAAAAGGCGGCCATTGTGTTGGCATAGCATGAGCGTTCCGTTCCGGTCCGCATTGAATATGAGGGCAGCAACGCATGCGTGATACGCTCGGAGACGAACAATTAGATGATTCACACGGCGAATACTGTGGACGAAAAGCGAACAAGCGAGCTAGACACGACAAAATACAAATTTAGTTACAAATTTTAATTTATGTTTATTTAATTTCTGTACGCTGCCGCGCTGTGTGTCGTGGTTTCCATTCCCGCACGGGACAAATATTTATACGGCCTACAGATAAGTGTTCCGGCTATAAAATAAAATGAAATATATTTATTTTTATTATTAACTAGCTTTTTCCCGCGGCTTTGCTTCCGCTCTACCCTAATCTACCATACCTACTCTACCCTGCTCTACTCTACTCTACCCTACTCTACCCTACTCTACCCTACTCTACCCTACTCTACCCTACTCTACCCTACCCTACCCTACCCTACCCTACTCTACCCTACTCTACCCTACTCTACCCTACTCTACCCTACTCTACCCTACTCTACCCTACTCTACCCTACTCTACCCTACTCTACCCTACTCTACCCTACTCTACCCTACTCTACCCTACTCTACCCTACTCTACCCTACTCTACCCTACTCTACCCTACTCTACCCTACTCTACCCTACTCTACCCTACTCTACCCTACTCTACCCTACTCTACCCTACTCTACCCTACTCTACCCTACTCTACCCTACTCTACCCTACTCTACCCTACTCTACCCTACTCTACCCTACTCTACCCTACTCTACCCTACTCTACTCTACTCTACCCTACTCTACTCTACTCTACCCTACTCTACCCTACTCTACCCTACTCTACCCTACTCTACCCTTCTCTAACCTACCCTACTCTACTCTACCCATGAGCAGGTTTCGGTATTTTTTATTATTATTTAGCGGGATAAAAATTATCATATGTCCGTTTCCTGGTTCTAAGCTACCTTTACACCTATTTTTTTTTTCAGCCGAATCTGTTCAGCCATTCTTGAGTTATAATAAGTGTTACTAACACGATTTTCTTTTAAATATATAGATGTTAACTAGACATTAATGAATGGTTAGTGTTATTTTGAACTTTGTTTTTTAAGTTATTTTCTATTTAAACTACGACCGAAACTTCAAAAGGACTCAAGTACCTATTTGAAAACTAACGAACGTGTACAGGAACGACGATACTGTAGACGGTTTTATTAAACTCTGAGAACGATTTCAACTATATGAAACTTCACAAACGTGCAAAGAGTAGAAATTAATAATATCGATGAAAAATTGTGGAGCTTATTGTAGAGGACATTCTGTCGTAGTCGCGCACTACGGGCTCGGCGTAGTACGACGGGCATGTCGTACGCTCGTCGTGGGCTTACGGCGGTATTTACGGTACGGCGGCTTATAGAATGGCGTATTTATAGAATGCGAATTTGCACCTAGAGTTTGTAGTCGTCTGACTCGTCGTCTCCGTTGCCTTTCCAAACAATTCTTGGTACATATACTTACTTACTGAGCCACTTAATGGCAGGTTCTTCGATTGTCGTGGAACTCTGCTAAAGCAATTCAAAATATTTTGTCTTTAGTAAGAAACCACTGTCTAGATTTAATGAATCAATAAGTTTCTATGTAAATATGACAATTTATGTGATTAACAGAAAGGATTCCGTAAAAACAAAGTTATAAATATTGCTATTTATGACTTTCTTAGTAATATAATGGGGAACGTCGATAAAAGACTACCGATTTTTGCAATCCTTACAGATATGACAAAGGCTTTCGACTGTGTTCATCACAACACCCTAATCGCTAAGCTGAACCTGTATGGAATAAGAGGAAATGTACTTGATCTTCTTAAATCATATCTAAGTGACCGTAAACAATACACAGAAATTTCAAAAATTTTGCACTTACACGAGACGTGAAATAACATATGTATCCGAAGCAAGAATTATAAAATATGGTGTGCCTCAGGGTGGAGTTCTTAGCTCACTCTTATTCTTGCTATATATAAATGACTTACCCCATCATATTGAACACCCCATGGTCTTATTCGTCGATGACAGTACTGCTCTAATAAAAGGTACAAACTTAGATAAATATGAACAAGACATAAATACTACACTTAAAGATATTGTGACGAAAATAATTTAGTAATAAACCTGCAAAAAACCAAGGTAATGCACTTTTATCAACGCACTTCAATCCCGAATATAGTGATAGAATATAATAACTGTACTATAGACCAAGTAAAAGTTGCAAAATTTCTAGGTATACTATTAGATAGCCAGTTGACGTGGAAACCTCAAGCAGAAACAGTCTGCAAAAAACTAAGTGCTTAGTGTACGTCCTTTATAATTTAGTGAAAAATATCAACACCGCCACAACAGTATTTGCATACCATGGTCTGGTCGCATCCATATTGAGATATGGAATAATCTTTTGGGGAAATTGTACTCTACGAGAACAAGTGTTCAAGGCCCAAAAGCGGTGCATAAGGGCAATACTTAATATGAAAGTCACGGATAGTTGCGTTCCTGTGTTTAAGTCTCTCAAACTTTTAACTTTACCATGCATGTTTATTTTAGAAGTCACAATTTTCGTTAAAAGTAATATGAACCTTTTCGGTACTATGTCTGAAACTAGGAAAAGACCTATAAGAAGTCAGTATAGATACTCGTACTTACTACATGTCGAGAGTTGTAATACCTACTGCTATATTCAAAAAAAGTGTTATTAATATGGGCCCCATAATCTACACTAAAATACCCATTAAAAATGACACATCTCAAAACTTTAAAAGAAGACTGACTTTATTATTGATTGAAACATGTTATTATTCTGTAATTGATTTTTTAAATGACGCTGTCATATGAATTGTGCAATTTAATGTAACTAATTAATTGACACACACAATGATATTTTTTTTCTTCGACATATCTAATGTTTTTTTTTTCTCTTTGACATACCTGATAATTTTTTTATTTTTATTCCTTGACCTACCCAATGTTTATTTTTATTCTTTGACATCCAATTTTTTATTTTTTCTATTTTGATTTATTTTAATTTGTCTGATTATTTATAGCAATTACATTTAGTTGATAGTAAAGTTATATAAGATTGTTTAAAACCTTAAACCGTTATTTTATAGATTTATATTTAAAAACCATACAAATGTTTGCATGCCTAATTTATGGTAGATTGTACAAGGCTCACCCAATTATTGTTACATCTTATATTATGTACCTACAATCTATGCAAATAAATTTTTTACTTTACTTTACATTGTTCGTTGCTTTACTTGCATTTCCAAACGTATATTCTCATTGTTCACGACGCACGCTAGTTGGCGGGGGGAAAGTGCAAGATGGAGTTTCACCAGTTAGCACTAATTACTTTTAACAAACACCTCGATTGAGTGTTCTCAATGTTCGAAACTTTAAAGTTCCGCTGCTAGTTTATTATAATGAACTAGTTCTTAAATTTCAACGAATACTTTATTTTTGCAGTTTGAAGTAGCTAACATTGCATATTTTCCGAGAAAAAAATATCTGTTCTGATATACTTAAATTTTTTTTCGGAAGCAACTCTATATCGAACAAAGTACCACGGGAAAATTCTGAAAGGGAAACTCTGGTACTAGAACAAAAAAGGCAACCGCAGGACTCGTCTCACACGTCCTCCTGCTCCACCCTAAAGCGGTCAACCATTGAATGATTTCCCGCGTCAAAAAAGTTGGTACATAATAACGGCTAGACAACTTCAGTCAGCATTGGCGACTTTAAACGCTATAGAAGCAGCAAGACAGTAGTCACTGGCAATTTCGTAAAAGAAGAGTCAACTCAATGTTTGCCCGTGTAAAGAGGCGTCCTTGGCTCCAGTAGGGCAACAACTCACGTATAACCTTGGTGTATGCGCACGTTATCTTTAGGTCGTTAAGCATTGTTCACGCTCCGGGGTTAGGGAGACAATGGCGCCTATGGAATGGTTTAATGTCATTTATGCACTCGAGATGGAAATTACGAAGTGTGACAGGGACCCGCGTGCGTTGGCACTGAGTATTCTGCGGGCCGGGTTAGCAAGGCCGTCCGGCGCCTGCCGCCACGGTCACCTTAAGCCGTGGTTCAACAACACCGTACAAGTCAGGGCGAGTCAACGACCGCAGGGACTCTGAAACTTTACAAGTACACCCACTGACCTTTATTTTAAACTCGAAAACATTAGATTCACTTGAGGCACATTCTGGTATGCCATCAATAAGAACTGCCAGTTCTTATTGATGGCATTTTTTTCTTCGTATTAGAGTAGATTAAAAACTTGATAATTCTAGAAAAAATCATGAGATTCTGAAATCAAGAGGAAAATACTTAAGAAAATTAATTTCGTACATGCGTAAATTAATTCGAGTTTTAGAAAAAAAGTACTTTATTCTTTAATATTATCTTTATAAATTGATAGTGTTCCATGTCCCGAATCGAGCCTCGGGATTGAAACGACCAAAATTTAACGGTGTATAAGTATCTTCAAGTACCTATCTAACACGTAATACTTATCAGTATTACTTGTATACACACTCATTATTCACAGTGGATCCGCCCCTACGCCTGACCAAACAAACTCGCCAGGCTCAACTGATAAAGTGTCACGCTCGTAATTTAATTTTCAATACACTTACACGAAAACTGGCTCTTATCGCACTACGATTAGGTTCGATATGGCATGTTTATTTCCTGCGTGCTTTTTTTAAATTGATCAAAACAAGGGCTGTTTTCATTCCTATTTCGACACGGTCAAGGGTGATTATTATTATTTTTTAAAGCAAAGAGGCGGATATTTTTAAGGTTTTAATATTTAATAAAAATTTAAATTATGTTTTTGAACAGAATATAATAAATAGACATGATTACGTAAGCATTAGGTAATTTGTTAATACCAACAAATTAACAATTATCTGTTCTGTTCTAAATTCAAAAATATTTGAGTTTTTAATATTAGGATGTATACGGTGTTATTCCTTTGCTTCTCCTTCAACCTGCAAAGGTTATGCGCGGGAAAAAAGTGCACCTAATATTAACTAACTTGTTCATTTGTGATATGTAGTTGTGAAAAAGAAGATTTGAAGAGAATCCTTTATATGCTACGCCACCAGAGTATTTGATTGAGGTAAAAAATACTTGCGATAGCCTGCAGCGATCATATCAAAACTAAATTGTAAGGCAACTTTGGAAAATTTTCTTCAGTACAAAATGAACAAAAATGCGTCGTAATTTTCCGATAGAAGATAGATAATTGGTGGATTTTTCATCCTATTTCTTCGTAAGTGTATTGAAAAACGTCGTTTGATACATGTTAAGATATGTCACTGCAGCACTCGGCTCCATAACACCCTCGCCTGTACGACTCGGGTGAATTTCGCCTCGGCTGCAATGACAAACTTTCCCCACTTGTATCAAAATATACTATTTCCATTTACCTACACACAGGCAGTATATCGATGCCCAAAATGCTTTAAGCTGGTGTAAGCTTTGCATCCAACAACATCTTATGTTCGAATAACTAAACAATAGCTGTATAAATTTCTATGTAGCATAATAGCCCTCGGAAACTGACGGTGAGCTCATCCACACAGCATACAATGCGCGTATTTACATGACCTGAAACCCCCACTAATTGTTTGACCTTAATAACCAATTTTTACGGTATTCTAATGATTCAGCAACTTACTATACGTAGATATAACTTACGTATATTTGCAAGAAATCTCCTCATGGTGGTGGCGACCATTGTCCGGTCCAGGCCATGATTGAGCGGTAAGAATTTCCAAAAGAGTTTACAGTGTGTCCTAGTAAAGGAGACAGACATTTTTTTTTTTAAATGTGTACGTCTTCTCGCTGAAGCGAATGACCCTGAAGCAGGAGAAATCATTTGATGATTTGTGAATTTGTTTATTAAAAGCACTGACTAAAATAGTGTTAAACTAAAATTAAACTAGTTTTAGCTATCAGATGGTTACCTACGAGCATGTTCACAAAATCGTGTTCTTAGTAACTCGTTATATAGATTGCGACCGCTCGCACTGGGCCCTAGTTCAGACCAAGGTTCGAAGCGAGAAATAATGGCAAGCGAAACAATAATGCTTGCGAAGGAGACAGCCGCACGCGTGGACGAACGGACAACCACTGTAGGCGCGGGCTTGCGGGCGACGAGCAATGAATAGCTCGCCGTAACCGAGCCTAAGTAGTCTAGTAACCTAGTAGTACTAGTAGCCTAGTATTCTACATACTCCTCAAACAGCCTAATAGCCGGGGCCCTGGAACGAAAACAAAGAAGGAACAGAGGAGTGAGTTTTAGTCAGTAAAATGCTGATACACCCTCCCAAGACGTCATTGGATGTTTGCCAATTTTTCATAAAATGTAAAGGGTAACTGAAGGTCACAGGTGTGATTTTAGTCAGTAAAAGTTTAGCAAGCTCTTCTGCTCAGAAACCTCACGTTACACATTATAAACAAGGTTAAATTCCAAACAATACAAACGTAGAAGACAAGCAAACCTGTGATTGCTAATTGAATCAATTGCGAGTGAAATTGATGCCGCAGCGGTCAATTACTCGAGTTATAGGTTTGAACTGACCGTATTACCTCACGTGAGATACTGGACTCCGGATCACTGAGTAACTAGGTTTACAACAAGTTAAACCCTGATCAATGCGGTCGGCGACTGTCTCATGGAAACAGTGTACATTCCTGATGTTTTAGTCTTGGAATTATTTATTGTTCCTCATGGAATTTATGTTAAACTGGCTTCTGCCCGTGACATAGTCTGTGTGGACAGCAGGATTGTAGTTATGGATTATGGATTTCCCTATTTATTTATTTTTTTGCTTTAAATCTATTTCCGGCCACCGTAGGCGCGGGCTCGCGGACGGTGGGCAATGGGTAGCTCGCTGTCCGTCCGTCCGGTAACAGACCGGTCCGAGCTCAGGTCGTCTACGGCGCGCACCATTCCTGCGCGCCTCAAGGAGTTGTCAGCAAACTGTCCAGAGGTCCAGCAGGGCCGAAGCCTACTGGGGCCAAAGGTTATGCGAGAGCGTCACCACGGGCCCCGGGACAAAGGCAAGGAATGGAAAGGTAGGTTTTTAGTCAGTAAAAGTCTGACAGTATTTCCCGCCCCACCCAAGGGCGGGATTTGTCATTGGATGATTTTACCTACCAAAAAAAAAAAAAACCTTTGTATAACAGTGAACAAAACAAATAATTTTTGAGTTTTTATCTATCTAATATATAAAAATCTATATAAAAATCTCAAGTCACAGTATTTGTTATCAAACTCCACCGAAGCGGGTCGACCGATTTTTATTATTTTTTTTGTGTATATTTGGTATTCTTCTTAGTCGGTATCACTCTTGACAGAGTGGTCGTGGTCATCACTTCAGGTGTTAGTGGCAAGCTTCACAAGACGCCGCCACTCTTCTCTGATGGCCGTCTTCCTCGTGCATTCATGCTGTGATAATGTTCCATTTACTGCCGCTCTTATCTGGTCAGTCCACCTCATAGGCGACCTTCCTCGTGGCCTGGTACCTTCAAACTTTCCCTGGACCACAAGTCGCTCAATAGCCACTTTCCCTCGGCGGCATACGTGACCAAAAAAGGTGAGGATACGAGATTGTACCATAGATGATAAAAGCTGCTTGATGCCGAGTTCTCGAAGTATAGACTCGTTGGTACCTACGGAATTCAGTACACGATACTCTGAGCATTTTCCTCCAGCACCACATTTCTAGAGCGTCGTATCTTCTTCTTCTCTACTTTCCGCGGGGTCCACGTTTCTGTTTTCATATTTGGTAGGTCTGAGAATAAATCGTAGTTAACCTATGGCTTATTTTTACCCCCTCTAACCCCATCCCCCAATTTTTAGGGGTCCGTAGCTCCAAAGGAAAAAACAGATCCCTTATAGGATTACTTTATATAACAAGACAAAGTGATCCTATAAGGGTTCCTGTATCGAATCGAAATTAAAAACATATAGTCAAGTCTGCGGTCCCTTGAAGCTGTGCGAAATTAAACTTCTAAGTTAATAACAAAATAAGATACGGGCTTTTATGTCTCAATAATCGTACATTTCGATACTCTCATAGGAAACACCCGTTGACCTAAAATCCTGAAATTTGGCATAAAGAAAGGTCTCATAGCACAAGTATAGGAATAAATATGAAAACGGTAATTTTGTAGTTGAATCACAAAAAAAAATAGTTTTTTCGATTCGAAAAAATCTTCGGGACTCGATTCGGGAATTGAATTATTATTTACATAAGTTAGTTTGTACGGAACTCGATGTGCTTGTCCGACTCGCACTTGCGCAGTTTTTCTTTAATAATATAATTTGTGTGTTAGAATAACGTTTGCCGGCTAAGTTTGTCACATAAATATCATAAAAATCTCGTTGACAAAATTTTTGCTATCGAACTCCTCCGAACGACTTGCCGAGTTTCTTAAAAAATAAGTGTATATTGAGTAGATCTGAGAATAGAAAAAAGAAATGAAAAAAACGTTTATTCGTACCTCACACATACATTAGAAATAAAATAGATAAAAGAGAAATAACATTAAAATCTGTGCAAGGCCAAAAAGGCGCCTAACTCAGCATATGTTGCGATACTTATAAAGATAACACGTAGACTATTCTTTACCCTCCCACATCCTCCTCCCATTTTTTCTTTTGTAATTTATATATCAGGCCAACATTTGCCAGGTCAACTAGAATGTATATAGAAGTTGCATATTTTGGATTTTTCGGTAATGTAATGCCCATTTTTGCTAAGTTTCCTTAAGATAATTTTAAACTTTTCTACATTTAAGTCTTTATCTTCCCAGCTTCTCCACACCAAACGCGACCTTAACACAAGTTCAAGCGCACTTGTGGTTAACTTTAGATTGTTTGAACTGTACTGGAAATCGATCAAACAATTTATGAACTTTGAACAGTGTCTATAATCTGTACATAATAGGCCAGTACTGTAAAGTGTAACTACTTTATACAGTAGCTTAATAGATAGGTAATCAATCCTAGGCATTATTGGCGTATTATCCTGTTTATTTTTGTATTTTTTTTTTATAAAAACAACATAAAAAGAAATCTCAAAACTGTTTACCAATTTTGCTGTTTCTCAGAAACAGCAACATTGGTTATTCCAGTACTGTAAAGTGTGACTACTTTATACACTGGCTTAATAGATAGGTAATCAAGCCTAGGGATTATTGGCGTATTATCCCGTTTATTTTTGTACAATATTTTATAGAACAACACTAAAAAGAAATCTTAAAACTGTTTACCAATTTTGCTTTTTCTCTAAACAGCAAAATTGGTTATTAAATGAAGCAGAAACTGATTAACATTTTCATTATTATGATGAGGAAGTGTGGGGGCTTGGTGAGAGCATCTCGCTCTTTTGAGCACACGTAACCTAATGGCGGTAATGTATGTTTGTTATTTTAGTTTCCCCTTCCACGCTTAAAGTTTCTATATAACTTATTTTATTCGATTTTGAAAAATTCTTCCTATTTTCTGTTTGGGAGGGTAAGTTTAAAAAAAATTGTCTTTTTTATTACACTTTGACTAGCTTAATGTGAGATTAGACGAAACTTCTGGAATAGCTGGTTCTGTGGTAAAGCAAAGCTAATTGTTGTGGACACTTTTTTGCATTACTTATAACCAATTTTATATATTTCTAGTCCTTCTAACAAGTGTAGACACTTGTTAGAAGGACTGCAGTATTTATTTGAATATGTAACATTTGTTTAGTAGGACAATAAAACTTCACTCCATAAAATCCTGATCGAGAATATGCTTCTGCTCCGAACAGTTATGCGGCTGCGTGAGACATACGAGCATAAAAAAAAAATAGCTCAAACCTGCATCAAAGCGTCAGTCGGAGTTCCGTGAGTTTTTGAATTTCTAACTATTAACCATGTTATCTAGAATCGTTTGACGCACATATCGTTCTAAGTACGCCCCGTTATATATCAAACGCAATAAAACGTTTAGTTAGAAGTCAGTCTGGATAAAACTTTGGTAGTCGTTTTCTATTGATGTTCTATTGACTTTCTATCAATACATAGTTCAACTGCGGAGTAGCAAGCAAAAGTGAGATTTTTTTGTTTAGTAACTACTTCTGACATTAGTTACATAACAGTACTTGTACCTCATACCAGTTTTTGACCGAACGGGCTCCGCTAAAACATGTATGAAGGTTTCCTATTGTAATGTTCAGCTCAACGCTCAATGTTGAATTTCAAATATCATAACATAACGTATATATACATACATACGTATATACAATAAGGAAATATACGCAGCTTATACTCTTTTTGACGACGCGTTCGAGTATTTGAGTAACATTATACTCGGACCCGAACATTACTCGTAAGTGGCTAAGCTCGTATCGATCTCTACGCGTAGCAATTTTCGTAGCCGCGTAGCGCTACGTGGCTACAAAGGCTACGTTCGGGTTTCAATGATGCGTATGCTTTCTACGCCATACCATACCTCGAGTAGCCACGCCATGGCGGGTCCCGCTACGCTTTTGCTAGGACCACGTTGTTAATTTACATGGTTACGCTTGCCCCCAAAGTTCGTGTGCATAATAAAATTTATACAACAGTTAACAATTATAGCCTTAATATTTACCAATGCCTAAGTGTTAGTGTGAGTACTCCGTGAGGCATTTGTTTAAATTGGTTAAAATAATTTTTTGATTAAAATTGTCGCAATTCATATATATTCTTCAAAAACAATTGTTTGTAATTCATAAACAGCCATAATTTTATCACAATACTAAAACAGTGTATTTGGTTTCATAAAAACAATGTTATTTAAGTGTAAACACAGTAACAATCGTTTACATGAGATGGTAATGTACAGAAATTTTATGCATTTTATTGCAGTACAATTGATTAAAATGATAATGTTATTAAAGTTGTTATTCTTTCGGAAAAATTACTAATAACGTATGTAATTTGGTGGCATTATTTTGCTGATGAACGTTACTGAGAAGACACAAGGTACTCCTCAAACTGTTAGATATGTTATTTCAAGATTAAAACTTTAGTTACAGTTGGGGCTGAATACTGTGACGAGCAAGCAGGTCATATGCCAGGGTAACGTGCAAACTGGCACGTAGTATTAACTTTGAAGGTTTACGTTAAATAGAAGTTAGGTTTGGATAGGGAGATTTGTCAATGAGAAAAAATAGAAAAACATATTTATTATAAGGAATGTAATATAATTGCTTGTAATAACAATATAATATTTTAATAAGTATAGAAGCTCTTAAATTTACGCCTCCACCTGCCACAATACTTTGTCTGTGGAGATAATTGATTAGTTTATTGATCAAAAAGCTATCGGCTTATTGATTTTTTTATTATTGCAATAGCTTCTTCTTCTTAAAATTATCCCAAAGGAACATACTCCTGTCATAAAAAATCCTATAACCCATTCCACTACTTGGTCTAACCGAGTGCCAATTTCATCCAAATCTGATCAGCTGTTAGATCGTGAAGGAGTAATAAACAAACACACACATACACACATACATTCCTACAAACTTTTGCCTTTATAATATTAAAGCGATAGCTTTCGTTCTCATAAAAAAAAAAATACCTTACCAATTGATTATATATTTGGAAAAAAATGGAGTTCTGCATAGTTATTTGTATACTAAGTTTAGCTCGAAGACTGGCTTCCGTTATGAGAATTTGAAATTTTCTGTAAGAAAATTATATCAAATCCTACTCATATCTTCCTACCCTTTTCCCATGTTATTTGGTATCACCGTCACCCGTCATGCTATCACTAACTTTCATTTCTTTCATATCACTCTTCACACAAACCATCCATCTTTTCTTTGGCCTCCCTCTCCCTCTCCATCGATCCACCATGTACCTATACTCATAACCCAAATCCTACTATAATGTTAAACCTGTCAGGTTTTCAAGGTAAACTAGAGCTTTATAAGTGCTCAATATCGAAATCATAAAACAGAAACTGTCCCGCGCGTCTCAAGGAGTTGTCAGTAAACCGTAGAGGCCCAGCCTGCTCACCAGACAGGCAAGATGCCTACAGGGGCCAAGGGTCTGCTTCTGAAAGGAAGGCTCGGCCCTGGTATGAAAGACAACGATGGAACGGGGTGGGTTTTTAGTCAGTAAGAGTCTGACACTATGACATTGGATGATTTTACCCATCAACCAAAAAAAAAATCTTATATCTTATATTATATTGTTTACTAATAATGTAATGTTTGATTAATTTGTGAGCGAGTACACCGCAGACTGATCTTTATATTTGATATCTGAAGATCCCTCCAAAGGTTGTCTGGCAGATATCGTTGTCAACGATGAATCAGCCATTGCACCCATAAATTTAAGTTTACTAGCTGACCCAGCGAAATTCGTACCGGTACCGCCTAATAATCTATGAATATTGTGATAAGGGATTTTTCAATATTTTCTCACCGTTTAAACCTTACCTAGAATATCACGAATATTTGAAGACAAACAACTATTTATTTTTATATTTAAGAATAACATGTTACTAAAGTTATGATAATAATTCGGTGAACAATAAAATTTATTTTTATTGGTACTTTTCGAAAACATCTTAAATCTGGAGCTGGGCCTGAAGTCTGCTATTACAATAGTGTCAGAATCGTCTATCATTGATTTCATCATGGTTAATTTTGACAAGTTTGGTAATATACTAATATAACGATCACGAACGGTCACTATGACTTTCCAACAATCAATCACTGATACACCATTGAAAGAAATGGTAATCTCGTACATAATGACAAATTAAATTCTGACTTATGAGGTAATCAGCTAAAATTTTATCAGTTCCTTTGATTAGTGACTTTCATGTTTATACTTTGGATGATTTTTTAAATTTTTATCTATTATAATTTTTGACATAAACATCCATAGGTAAACTTAATGACTTAGGCATTTTCTACCAGTCAACTTAGGGTGGTGATGAAATACTACTCAGAAAAGTGAAACAATTATAAATGGTATTATAATTATAAAATTACTAATTAGTGAAGTATACTAATCAATGTTGACTGATTTGTTAGTTGCCACCACCAGTGCCTAGCCTATAATGATGAGGCATCTAATTCTTTATTGTACAATAAAATTATTCATGTACAAAGGCAAGCTTAACTGAACAATTAGTTTACTCCCAGAAAAGCCTTGAGTGACAAAGAAAGATCACGTTCGAGGTTAGGATCCAGTAAACAATATAAACCTACATAAGCAAGTCTCCTATTTAAAAATACTAGCTTAGCTGGCAAACGTTGTTCTGCTATATAAATTATTATAGAAATATTGCAATTATAAATGGGAGGAGGGGGAACTCACAAAAAATTTCATAAAATAAGTCAAGCCGTTTTAGAAGTTTGATAAAAACACGAGATTTTTTTATATTATAGATATTTTTTAGTATATATTAATAAATACCAAAGTATACTAATATATAGAGCAGTGGTGGCCGAGTGGTAACGGCCCCGACTTACATCACCACTACTTTCAAAACGGTGAAGGAAAACATCGTGAGGAAACCGGCATATCCTAGAACCAAAAATGCGAAGACGTGTGACCTTCATCAAACCGCACTGGGCCCGCGTGGTGGATTACGTCTCATTCCCTCTCCTAGAAAGGAGGCCTGAGACCCAACAGTGGGAATATTGAAAAGCTGATAATGCTAAATTATACTAATGTTATTTCAATTATGGAAAAAAAATGAAACGAAATGCTTTTCAATTTTCGTCTTGGCGAGGTCTAGAAGGTTTGTCGCAAAGAAGGTGTTCCTATAGGTACTGTTACGTCTGAGTAATGAGTTTACATAAGATTATATGCAGACTCATGCGTATACTCATAAGTTAGCATACTGGTTGAATAATAGTTCGAAGGATGTTAGTATGTTCTAGAATTTATTTGAATATTTATAAGAATAGAATATTTGATTGTTTTATAGTCAGTGCTATGTAGTCGTTCGAAGTGGAAGGAAGTATTTTTTTTAATATATCGACATAGAAAGTCCGAGTGGTTTCATTTTATAGATAGTCGATCCCGATAATCGAGCCTGCAGCAGCCAGGGTTCGACAGTACCTACCTGTTTTACGAGTATCGTATAAAGATTATGAGATCATAGATTAGGCAAAAGATTTTTCATCTAAAGCTTGAAGATGAGTCAAAAAAAATATAGTAAGATAAGTATTCCACTCCCGCCGCAGTCGTTCACTAAATACAATTAAACAAGCTTTATTTTGTTAGTTAGATGAATTTGTACTTAAGCTGTCAGTAGCACCGGTAAATCAGTCTGCTACATGCACTTCATTTGCTTTTGTTAAACTCTGTTCGTGTTGCAAACAATGTTTTTGTTAATTTAGTCGCGGACAATGCAATTTGTTTACTATTAGCGATATTTAATTACAACATTACTATGTAGGTACCTATATATACACAAACACTCAGGCGTCAAAGTACTCCCCATATTGTTGTCATACATACATTAATTGACTGGCCTGTTAGTCTAGTGGTTAGTGGCCCTGACTGCTATGCCGGAGGTCGTGGGTTCGATTCCCACCCAGGACAAATGTTTGTGTGATGAGCACGATCATTTGTTCTGTGTCTGGGTGTTATTTATCTATAATATGTATGTATTTAGAAATATATAAGTATGTTTATCAGCTGTCTGGTACCCATAACACAAGCTCTGCTTAGCTTGGAACTAGACGGTGTTGTGTGATAGTTATGGAAATATTATATTATATTATATATATGAATGACAATGCTTATTTTTGGGCAAAGAGCGAGCCAGCCCTCTCCGGTCACATAATTCAGTCAGTCGGTGTTAAATTTCTTTGAAAAGGAGACTTGAACTCGGAACCTATGCTTCTTAGTTATGTTTAGTTTTCATTTATAATCATAATTACAATATTTACCGATTTTATCATACTTACAATGTAGTTTCTTAAATATATATCTGCGAGCTCAACGCTCAGACCGTCAATACAGGAAGAGACGAAATCGAATAGACAAATCTGTTAATATGGTGTTATTTCTAAAATAGTTTCATTCGCTATAAGTTCACGCAGTGGTCGCATTCATTACACTGTATGAATGACGGGGAAATTTTTTTACTTAAAACTAGTTGGTTGGTGGGTTTGTTCGATAGAGTTACCGAGGTGTTGGACCACAAAGGGCAATTGAAGAGACACATGTGGGGTCCTAATAAAAGTCTGACATACAACTGTCCGAAAACAACCCCTACCGGAGTCTGTGTTTCTTGATAGCTAGCAACCTAGGGGCTTCAACGGGTACTTCCAGGCAAGCGTGCCATCGTCAACCACACCGTCGCTTTAGATAGTGGTACCCAGAATTTCTGAGTTATTTGACGTTCCTATTTACCACTGGAAAAAAATCTAACTGTCATTGTAGACAAAATGAAATGCTATCGATGATAGCAAATGTCGAAATTCCATAATGTAAAAGTTTCATAACCTATTGTTAGCGCTTTTCAGCCAATATATTTATTTTTCTTATTTTGCTTCGTACGGATTGTTTTATTTATTTAGTTATCTTATTTAGGTGTCTAATTAAGAAAGTATTTGATTTTTAATACAAGTATTCTGTAAGATACAGAATCCGTCACACGCTACACGCACAGATACGTCACTTTGATTTTTATAATAATGCAAATGAAACGCATTCTGCGATAAAAATCTTGCTGCATTTTATCAAGACCGCGGCTATTTGAGTGATTCCACATATTGTACAGTTGGGTAGAAGCATGAGATACAAAAGTACGCCAATTTCACTTCATAATATTCACAACGAATTAATTTGCGAATGATTAAAATATCCATTGAGCTTACTTATTAAGTGTTTCGCCTCGGCTTTAAGTAAGCTTGCTGAGGTCTATAGATATAAGAATTTTATAAAAATAAAAATATTTTTATATAATTCTTATATTCTTATATAGACATAAGAATATAAGAATTTTATATTTCTATGGCCTTTCCCGCCCAATTAGAACTTAGATATCTTCAAGGCTAGAATGAATAAGCTCTTAATAAACTAGTGCGCCTTAACAACAACGATTTTATCACTGCTCATCATTAGCTGGTATCGCAGTCAAGCACAACTTTATATTATCTATAAAAAAAATAACAGTAAAAAACTGTGAGTAACTTACTTTAGACGCGTCTTCATTCGTTATCGTCGGTAAATGTCACTTTGTGTCAGTCTCAAGATGATAATTCACGTACCTTTTCCATGTTGTTGATACACAGACATATCGCACATCCTCTAAAAAAATGCTACATCACGAAAAGACGGATGTTGAGAAAAACGTGTCGTATTGTTTTACCTTTTCGTTAATGTTCCTGTTAACTTAATAATTTCACGCCATTGTATGACAATCACACTATAGTTATGTCGTTTTTTGATCGGCAAAGATTCGAAATCCGAGTTAAGCTCCATATTTATCTAATATCGGCTGTCTGTCCAGCGGAGCGAAGCGAGGCAGCGAAGCGGAGCAAAGGAGTAATACGGAGCGGAGTTGCGGACTATGTCTCTCTACCAGAGCGGAGCGAGACTGCGGCAGTGAGAAAGTAATGCAGAGCAGAGTTGCAGACTATTTTAGCTTTAGTTTTATTATAACGCCTGGACTTCTTTCTCCTCTCCGCTTCCCCTCTAAGCGTTCCCGCTTCGTTTACCCGCTCCGTTGCCCAGTTTAGTATATTTTTTTAAACTAGTTCGAACTTTATATCCACTGAAAAAAGTGAAGATTTTGTACAATCCTATTGGTTAATATTTTTCAGTTTCTCCGCTCCGGTGGACAGCCTCAAGGTGTGTTCCCACTGAATCGAAACTGGGCGAAGTGAAGCGGAGAAGAGCATTAAAAAGTGGCCAGTGTTTCCATTGATGCGAAGCTGGCCGGAGTGGAGTTGAGCTCGGAGGTTAGCTCAACTCCACTTCATGCTCTTTGCTCGACTCTGTCCGGTTCGGGGTCGCGTGTTAATTGGTTTTATTGGGAAAGTCGCTTTCACTTTTTCCATTGATACTAGGTGAAGATTTCGAGCACTGTGATTGACCAATTTATAATCGACTCCTCCCCACTCAGCCAAGCTTCACGTCATGCGCACCCCTAGAGGATGTTTGGCACGCCGTAATTGTGGCGGTAAGGACCCTCTTCGAGGCGTGGCTGGAAAGACCTCACGACCTCCACACCTTCCGTATGAGGCATGTTCTCACAAAAAAAAAAAAATCAAAACTGTAATCCGTCAATGGACGTCTGGATCAACATAATGTAATCCAAATTGTTACAAAATTCTCGTTTGGCATTATCTGAATTATAAATTCATAATTTTAATAAGCTTTTAAACTGATAAGCCCCAAGAGGACACCAGTGCCCGCATACCTATTGTCTTTCAATTTGTCTCTAATTACGGTATTCAAAAGGTTAAGTGGGTATCATGATATCAGATATCAGAATACATTCAATAATTATAATTAATCGGACAGCAGGAAATTCTCAGAAAGTTATCGACGTCTATGTCCAATTTTATTTTACGTTTTAATTTTCTGATAGTAATTATTAAAAAGCGGCCTACCGTTCATTATATTAAAAATTATTCTAAAATGTTTTCATTAAGTTGTAATTGACTACTACATACTTTAAGATATGGAAGAGTTTAATAGGGTTAGATTGACATTTTAGGGGTTTGATTGTTTTGGTTTGCAAGAGTAAATAAAAACAAGTACCTAAGCCCCGTCAATTTTCCCCTACGTTAACCCAAATTTTACATAAATTTTAATTTGTTTGCCGCCAACCAAATTTCAGTTTGATGAAACTTGATAATATGTACGTACAATGTAACTTAACGGGGTCTTTAATTGACTGATTTTCCTGAACCCTAAAAAAAGGCAACTACAATAAAACGAAAGGCTTTACAGTGTTGCGAAAGAATTAAACGCTTTAATCGTTTTACTAATAACAAAAGAGTGCAGATCAGCCGCCTACATAGTTGCAAATGAAATAAAGGAAACTCAATTAAACTGCTACCTGTTATTCAGTCATAAAACGTTTTACAGTTCTTGTTTCACCTTCTGTGCATGATTGCTTTATAGGGTTTATAGGGTTTTCCGATAAACTGCAGCCAGAACGTCGACTCTTTCTGATTGACTCAGGCAAGCTGTTCACGAAATCAAACATTATTTATTCTTTGACGGTTCTATATGAATGCTTTCATATTCAGAAAATATATAAATTCAACACCAAATTATTTTTGTGCTCTGAAATACACAGATTCTGCCAACAAGCCCACAAAAAAAAGTTGCATGAATTTAATCATTAACTATTTGCAACAGAAATGGTTCACTCTAGTCCTGTGTTTATCTCTATTGTAACATTCCATTGCACAGTCGTAGCCGGCGCAGTCGGAACAAAAGATAAAACTTTAAAATACAGGTATTTTTAAACTTTATCTTTTATATACCAATTTCCATTCAATTTTGTGTTGCGAATACGTTGCAGATTGTTACGAGCGAGCTGTCTGAAACTCTGATAGTATGATAATCCGGTCTTATTTCAGGTTGTTGACTATGCTTCGGTAATTGGAGCGGAAGTTAGATGGTTGTTCGGCACTCGCTCAATGTTTAGCTAGCTGATGTACTGTATAGAAACTACAATCCAACCTAAACCTAATTGTGAAAATTTAAGTAATGTACTTACGTTACTTAAATTTTAATTTTAAAATAATTTAACTGCTGTAACCAAAGTTACTTAACTTTGGTTACAGCAGTTAAATTATTTTTATTATATATTCTTTATTGTACAGCGCATATTGGTCAAATATTATTATAAAATTGAGATAAAAAATATTCTGGGAACAGAAATCGTTCCAAGAATCCGTTATTGTCCTAACTATCTTATTACATCGAGGAATATTTCTTTGATAAAAATAAAGTTTCATTTTATTATTGGAAACATCTCGTCGAGGGAAAATATCTTAGTACTCGTAAGTATTGGCTCGTTGAGTTAAATTAAAGGGCTTAATTTAGAAGCTTAAGCTTATCTTAGTTCAGTTCCTGTACCTCTGCAGACTGATGCTGTTCATGAGTATATGTCAGTATCTCTGACTCACAACCAGGGCGAAACTTTACCGAGCAGTGGTGACTGAGTGGTAACGGCCCCGACTTACGAGTTGTATATCCCGGGTTCGAACCCAGCCAGGCTCATTAAGACTCAAACGCTAAACGGTAAAGGAAAACATCGTGAGGATATGTCCTAGAACCAAAAATTCGTAGACACGTGAAATTCACCAACCCGGACTGGGCCTTCGTGGTGGATTACCTTACCTCTCTTAGAGAGGAGGCCTGAGAGAGAGATTATGCTATTATCCTAAACAACATTACCTTTTATCTTAGGTTTAAGTTTAGAATTTAAGAGTTATTGTTATTGATAGATTTCACGCTTAACCATTATCTTACAGGATGGTTAGCGATGATGTGGTCGACGATGGAGCACGCTTGCCTAGTAACCTGTTCACTCTTGGCATAAAGACCACCAGATTATAATTATCAAGAAACACAGACTCCGGCAGGGAATTTCGCTCCTCAGCTGCGTCATAAATGATTGGTTTTGAACTTGAGTAAATTGTTATGAGACTTATTTATTAGTTAGTTTATGTTTGCATTTATCTCGTGAGTTGCATATCATAGCTGTAATTAGGTTAAGTGGTCAAGGTGCACATGCAGTGATCGACTGGCCAGCTCTAGTTACTTGTTTTTTAACGTGAAAACATATTTTTCTATCTAACTATGTCTAATTAGTATGTTTATTAAGAAATCAAATGGTATTAGAGCCACTGGCTAAAACCAAAACTATAATCGAACGTAGTTTTGGTGTTGGCCCAACAAATTGGTTTCAGCTTGAGTTGCAGTTTCAACAGAATAGTGACTGAATATTCGGGTTGACTGAAACCACAGCTATTTTTCTTTTTTGGGCCTAAGGCCACGTACTGCGATTAAACGCAAGCGGTTTAGGAATAGCTGAAAACGCAAAACCGCGTGTCAACGCACTGCGGCTTAAAATTAGTCACTGAAAAAGATCGCTAATGCGTGCACATGTATAGAAAGCCATGTGTTACATTTCTTTGTGGTTAAAAACCTGTGGTAAGACGCGGGCGTTTAATCGCAGTGCGTGCTAAGCCTAAGTTGTAGCTATCAGGAAACACAAACTCCGGCAGGGAATTTCACGCCTTAGCTGTACGCACAATAAATGTGTTCCCAAAACCATGTACCGGTGGCGCATCGCCTTACGTCTAGTAATCCGATGATGGAACAGAATTGGCGGTATTAAATTGTGCAGTTCCAATGCAGCGTGCATTGTAAGCGATAAACCCCGAAACGTCGATGCCCAAGATGTGTGTTGTCGTGTGAGTGTGTGTCGACTCAACAAGTTCTCTTCCTTACATATAGAGTGACTGGTAATTATTGAACGATACTTAAACACGTCATTACTCATTGTAGTCATGATAACAAACAACTTTTACTATGGGACCAAACCTGAAATCGCGAAAAAAATCTGCCAAATTCAGTACATTTATGTTCGCCTAACTGGTCAAAATGTACTGAACTTGGCAGATGTTTTTCGATAGCGGTATAGGTTATTTTAATATCTGTTTTTTTTAGGTAATTTGATAGATTTAACTTGGTAGGGTACAATGTAAAGTAGTAGCTCATGTACCTACCTGACGGTTGATATATATATGTACCTTTATTCATCATTGTCTAGTAGCACAAAATATTGTGGAATATTATATGTATTTTATAGGTAACTGGTCTCAAAGCGCTGAAGAAAAATATCTTAACGCACAGTTGTGAGGAAACCAGCGTGTCCTACAACCAAAACTAAATCGAATACATCTGACATGGTAATTTGCGGCTCTTTTATCGGGACTCCTGGTGATAAGACCTGAGTTCAAGCTGTGGTAAGATTATAAGGCTGACCATGCTTATGTATACTGTAATTACTCGTATAATGACATTTAGTCCGGAAAGTGCCATTGTATTGTATACATATTGTATTATATCATCAACGTTGGGCATGGTTTAAAAGCTTCATGTAAAACAAAGCATCGCGAAAAAAAAAGATAACGCCTGAAAACTCTGTTGGAATTACCATTCCGTGATTTACTCGAATATTTCACAAAACTTGTTTTAGAAAACACGTCTTTTTTTACTCTTAAATGTTTTTGAAAAAGATTGTTGTCATTGAGAATCTCGATTAAATGTGCAAGGCTTCTATAGATGTACTTTTTCATAATATATGAGTTCATTTAGGGCCAAATGTTACGTAAAATAGCAGAATTTTCAGAGATCTTTATTGGATTAGTTTTACACAAATTTATGTTTTAATTTTACAGAAGCCTAGATAATATCCACAAGATATTGTGTATTCAAAATATCTGAAGAAAGATGTGTAATAACATCATAATCACGTAAGAGTGGTTGTATGAAAATGTGCCTCGGGTTGGTCGCTCTTTACAATTCACTACCCTGTACCAGTGACTTCAGCCGAGTGTAATCAGAAAATTATCTAAAGAAAACATACTCCCGTTTTAATAAGTATTCTAAGTGCATGACCTACCTGTACGCCAAATAACGGACATACACATATGCTATACAATCTTTCGCCTTATAATATTAGTATGATATATAGACATACCTAGACAAATAAAATAGTAATTGTTCAAGCGAATATGATGCTCAGGTATTCAGTAAACATTCGAATGTTATTTTGAGATAATACTTCTTCGTGTAGCATACACGAAGAAGTGTTTAATGACAACACAATGTTGATATTAATTACTATCAATAACACCGTCGATGCCACATTTACAAACATTGAATCTAAATGAAAATTACTTATGAGTGTGGCATGTCTTTTTTGACTGTTGCCTGTGAGTGTTTGATATACTCCGAACACTGTCATACTCCGTTACGTTTGATCGGAAACTTAAAGGTGCCATTCGAACCTCGGCTGCAGGCTGCGGGTGCAAGTAACACACGCATGACACGCAGCCGTTGTCTGCATCCACAGCTGGTATTGATTCCGAGGCTGGCTGCACGTGCTGTCAGTCGCAAATCTACGATTCGATCCAATATGAGCGCTATCGGATCCGAGCAGCGATTATTTCGGGACTTGTCTAAAACAGGTTGGAGTGTCGTTACCACGTGCGCATCGATTTGCGGCCGCAGCATTAGTAGTAGTAGTAGCCAAAATTCGGCAGTTTGGAATGGTTTTCACAAAAGTCCATACTACTACATAAAAAACAAGTCGTGCAGCTGCTGCCAGCATCGTACTGCCGCCGCATGCGCTGCCTGCATCCGCAGCCTGCCGCCAAGGTTCGAATTGTACCTTAACTGAAAATTAGTTTGAGCGTGTCACATAGATACAACATACTGACAACATTCAAGTAAACCAAGGAGAAAGTCCCGGTGGTCATTCGTAGATTTTTGACGGTTTTTACAGGTAGTCAGACGCCAGAAAGTCAATCCAAAGAGTATCGTTTTGCCCAGTGACTGGGTTGTGCAGGTGATCTGATAGGCAGGTGCTCCATGTAAAACGCAGGTATTCAGCTGCATTCGGTTAGATAGGACCCGACCCTAATCCCGAGCTTGTTGGGATGATGATCTCTGTACTTTAATTGTTTTTTTTTTTTTTTTTGAAATTTGATTTGTAATTTAATTTATCGGAATGCATTGTACAATGTGGGTATATAGGTAGTGATTTGTTTTTGATAGTATCAGAAAAGTTGAAAGTTTGGGCACGTGACAAGGAGCGATGAAGTGCATGTAAATGCTAGATGACTGAATGACAATGCTAATTCTTTGGCCCAAAAACGAGTTAGACCCTCTGGTCACGCAATACGTCAAATGCACCCAGAAATATCTATGAATAGGAGATGCTCACTCGGACCCCATAAGCCAAGCATTTCGGTCTCAAATGACTTTTGTGAAGTATATCATCTTGTATTTAATTCAGTTAGAAGTTTGATAGCAACACATCTGGGAGTAAACGCAAACTCGGAAGAAAATAAAATTGTATTTTTGTTTTTGATTAGACAGGCTTTTATTAATACATTTTTTGTTTTACTCGTACTGTGTTAGGTAGCATCATGCATAGTTTGTTTAAAGTTACATCGAAGAAGAAAAGTAAATGAGAAAATATAATATGGCTAATAAGAGTCCTATGGATGAACCAGTCATTGACTTCAAAGTAAACATAAGATATAATAATCTAGATTATTACAATAATCTTCAAGAAAAAACTTTTATTTATTATATAATGCCTTATGCACACAAAAGTACTCGCAGGCTTCAGGCCGTTTAATGTTTGAACATTTCATTTTGAAATGCTCAATTTCTCATAGGCCGGAATATTTGCGTCATTTGCTGATTTTCAAGCTATGAAAGCAGGATTTAATTTTAGATACACTAAAATATATATACGTCTAAACGGAAAACGATTTTATGATGAAAATACAGCCATAATTAACTTGCAATCAGTTAAAACGGTTGCAGTTAAATACAACCATGCGTCAAGAATTAATTTATGAAGATAACATATTTAAGTTAGACGTTTCTGTCTCATAAAGGAAACCGTTAAAATGGAAAAAGATTTTGGTATCAAAATGTAGTTAATTTGCGATCAGTGAAGATATTTGATCTGCGAAAAACATATTTTTAGTGATTTTCGTATCCCTCTCGAAATTTTATAGCTTGTTCGTGGTTTCGCTGGTGATAAATTCATGATTATGTGCTCATAATGACTAAAAACTCGCCAAACAAACTCAGCAGGTAAAATAACAAAGAACCGCAGACTGCCTACGCAAGCCGGTTTACAATAATGGTCTTATTTAGATAGGCAGGCAAAGGTTTGACAAAAGATATGCCATATTTAATATAACATCGTTTAATTATAAACTCATGTTAACCTGAGATTGAGAGACATATTTAGACATGCCATTTCAAAACTCATAGGAATCAAATGTTAATTAAACTTGAAAATTACTTATTTATTGACTGCTCATTGGATTTTCGTCATGTCGTGTTTATCTGTACTGCTCTTTAAACTTTTTTAGAAAATGCTTAGGCTTTTGTTTTAGGTTCTAATGGATTGAAATCTGGTATTCTATGGTACAAATCTGTGTTGTTATTTCGCTATGATGGTAGTTATGTTATGATTACTAGCAATTTAGATATCTACTAGTAATAGTAGTAGATATATTTCTATATCTTGTATGCTAATAATAATAGGTTTCGCGTAAATATGACGATACTAATTAAAACATTTTCGGTACGATAATTTTATAATGACAAATTAGTTTACTCATGTGTAACTAATGATATTTAAACATTTGGGACCGTATTTAAATGGTCATGGAAATCAAATGTCAAATGTAGTTCTTAATTACCAGATGGAAATAACACAGGCTTTTGATTTTCATTTATGATATAAATGTGTATATTTATTGCTTTTTAACTGGTTTTGTTTGGCAGCCCCTTTCAGGTGTTATCAATGTTCTTGCCATAGGTTCTATTTTGAAACATTAGTATGGAAAATAAGTAAAGATACCTAGAAGAAATCGTATTCGTGACTTAATTACCTATGGTAATTACTTACATTTTTCTTAGCAATTTTAGCTATAAATTATAAAGTTATAAATTATAAGTTAATTTTAAGAGAGAGTTTACATCAATAATAATTTGTTATTTCAACAATTGCGGTTTAAATTATGATGCCTAAATTAATTTTCACAACTGTTTTAGTCAGTTGAATGGAAGTTATCGTCTATTAGGTAGAATGCTGTAAACAGCAAAGTGATGACAACATGAGGCACGTTAAGATATTACGGTACTTAGCTCATATTCTTAATATTTTTTGGGTAGTAGCCAAATTATTTGTCATTATAGGATCGAATGAGATTGAATGACTAAAGTGATTTCCTTTTACAGTTGGTATGCGGAACTGTTTGCTGCTATCTCGGGCAATTTTGATAGATGTTTTACTAATTTCGTTATTGTAAATTGATTGTCAAAGCGGTGGCTTTCTAAATAATCAATAAATGTTCGGTGGACACGTCGCGAGTCTGTGGTCGACCGTGAACGTTTTACAAGGCGGTGCAATGAGTGCTCTTACTTTAGGTGAGAACAATAGACTCTCGGTTGTTTTGAAACCTGACACCAGTTACGTCACTTGTTCTAATAACGATCTGACACGAACTAAATTGTTGTCAATTCAGTTTAAGCGCTTCATTGTTATATAACAAGTACTCAGTTCGCTCTAGCTACTGTGCAATTAAAATTATAATTGTTTTATCATCCTAATCACCCAGTCGACATTGTAATTTCGCATGGCAGTAAAAACAATCGCAAGTTCAGAATAAATATACTAGTAGTAGTAATGTTGTCGGAATTTGGTAACAAGTCGAATTAGAAAAGCCTGAAACAAAGAAAACTGAAAAAAAGTATAGCCATTGTACGCTAGAAACGTCGATAGTCGTAAGGTTTCACATGTTTATCGGTCATGATGGCAGAACGTGTACATCAGTGAGTATGAGGGTATTGCCGTCGCTCAGCCGGTTCCCGAGACTAGACAGTCGAAATGAGTTCGTCCTTGACAAGGACACGAAGAGGTCGGACCGTGGAGTGCGGTGCTTGACTCACCGAGAGGCTGGTGCAGCGCGGCGTGCGCGTCGCAGTCGGCACAGATGGTGGAGCGCAGCATCCGCTCGCGCTGCAGGCGGCGCAGCAGCTGCAGGTGCTGCGGCGTGAACACCGTGCCCGAGCGTTCGCCCACCAGCAGCACGTCGCCGGCCTCCCACCAGGCCTGCTCGCGCAGCGTGCCATCGCGGTTGAACAGCCCCAAGTCCTTATAGCCTTCCGGCGGGCTCAGCGCGCCCGCTTCCGCCTCCTGGTAGCGCTCGCAAGCGCCGCATCCCGAGCACTCTTCGCCAGAGCCCTCATCAGAGTAACCGCACTCGTCGCGCACCACGATAATATAATCGGCCTCAAAAAATTCGTTAGCGCTCTCATCGAAGATAACCCGATGCTTTTTGGTTTTGCTTCCCTTTTTCAGTGAAGACTTTAAGTTATCGTGATCCTTATTGTGGCGCGTGTCGCGCGCGGCGCGGTCGCCGCGCATCGTCGCGAGTTGTCGCGACGCGAGCGGTCGCTAAAGTGTCGGAACGCTGGGTCGGAGCGGCGCGGCGCTCGGGGCGCTCGGCAGGCGTGAGACGCTCGCCGACTGCAGCGCCGCGCCCGCTATCGATCGCTGGGCCGCCATCGTCGCCGCCGCGCTGTGCCGCCAGCACCGACCGGCCTTACGCCGTCGAGACGATTTCCCACTTGCCATGCCATAAACATTGAGCACCGCGCGCGCTCATTAATTGGACTCATAAATAAAAATTAAGTGCAATTTTTTTTTCTTAATTTATTATCAAACGAGATTTCAATCCGAGATTAGAAACTAGGTACATACTTAACATTTAAATAATGTTGTTTCTAGTTAATGTTTCCTCTTTGTGGTAGGGAAGACAATGAAACCAGTATAGTGTCAGGGTTTATGAGCAAGTAAACAATAAGCCTCTCATGTGAATGAGTGCAGTAAAGAAATACTCTTAGTGCTCGCTTGTGGAGTGCGGCGCGGCGTGTTTACAGATGCTTGTCAACATTGAAAGAGAAAGCGAGCGGGGCTCGGTGCGAGGTTTAGTTGGCTACTGAACTGTGGGGCGTGGGTTCGACTCCAGCGCGGGTATTTGTATGACTTAAAACTATGGCTGCTGCCCCGTTCCAGCCTATGACTGATTTGTAATTATAAACCACTTATAAACACACTCGTACGGTGAAATACTAGAAAGATTATTCATATGGTTTCTTCAAGTAACAAATGAGGAATCTGTGTATTAATTAAATTAGTATTACCTAAGCCTAATAGCTCGTAGAAATGTGCGTTTTTACAGAAATAAACCTTTACGTTTCCTTTACCTTTTTTTTTTAATTACTGAGGGATGGAGTTCAATCTCATCCGTTGCGACAGCTTTACAAAGTTAAATTTTGTTTTTGTTAACAGGTAATGGCGTCAGCTGGGACGTGGAAAATAAAAGGCCTATCAGGGAACATACAAAAGGAATTAGTACTGTGTACCTACCTAACATAATTTCCTGTCACAAGCCTACACGTAGGACGTCAAATAATATTCCTGAACATTCAGAAGACAGACATCAAACGGATCTAGTTAATTTCCTTTAGAAAATTATATTAAATGAATACTCATTGATATGAAGTTTCATTCGCCATATTTGATTGAAGGCACCACTGGGCCGCAAAAACTCGTTTAGATTTGCGGAACATCTATCACTAGCTGTCGCCGACGGCTTCGTCCATGTGAAAGTATCTATATTTCTGGAATAAAGATTTTATGTGCCAATACATATCATGTATGTAACAAACAATACACACTTTGCCTTTGTAATATTAGTACGGTATATTAAATGTACGATAATGAAAGCCAGACCTGCAACGTTCTTCAGTATCTAACTGTCGATTGCCGGATCATTGTAATACGTAGGCTTTTGAAGAGTTTCAGAAGGGACAACCAAAGATTTTAGCAAGAATCATGGCATTCTTAATTCAATTGTGTGGCCCTGGAACGCAAAGAGCAACTGAAAAAACAAAGGTGGGTTTTAGTTGGTAAAAGTGTGGCAATGCCTCTCGCACCACTAAGATCAGAACAAGTTATTTGATGTTGTATCTCCCATTTCATAAAAAAAGTAGTTAATGTAATGGAATTATTTAGACATTTAAATTTCCCTTTCATCCTGAAATTAATTTCCCAGAGTTTTACAGTCTAAAAAATATTAATTGGTAGGCAATCAATTAATCTAAATTACAATATTCCATAGTAATTATTGTAGCAGGTCGCGTATTGTAGTTTCATCTTACCCGCATGGGAAAAAGGCGTAAATTTATACACGTATACAAACCACCATATATTGGCATACTATATTAACAAAAAACCTATAATGTAAATAATAAACTCGCTTCATCTCTATAAAGACGTATTCTCACTTACAAGCTGCAGCGAGTTTAAACATAAAATAGTAATTCGCCGACTGCGCTCAAATGCACCCCACGATCACAGCGGCCGCGCGACTAGCGGGGAATCACGAGCGATGGAGCACAATTCTACGAAAACATGCTAAATGTTTTCGTAGAATTTTGCAGTTGTAAACTGATGACGAGTTATTATAAATGTAAAAGTTGGCTGGACACCATTGACGATTCGGATACAATATTTGCACAATATGTGTGTGTGTAATATGTGTGTGTGTGTGTGTGTGTGTTTTTGGCAAATAAACTCTTTTTCTTTCTTTATTTCTTTCTTTCACACAGTATTCGAACATAGTATTCGAATTGGCACATTTAAAACTGTACTAAACAGCTTTAATTTTATATTAAGCTTCCCAGTCCTATTTAGGAACTTAGCCTTATTAAATTCAAATAATTAATAAAACGCAATTAACTGCACGCGTGAGGCAACGGCGCTCACGCCTCAGCCGCCGCCGCAATCCGATCCCGATTTCCGGTCACCGTAGGCGCGGGCTTGCGGTCGGCGAGCAATGGGTAGCTCACCATCCGTCCGTCCGGTAATCCGTCCGTCGGGACCAAGCCCAAGTCGTCGACGGCGCGTACTGTTCCACGCACGCCTCAAGGAGTTGTCACTAAACCGTAGGGGCCCAGCAGGGTCAAAGCCTATTTTGGTCATGGGTATGTGTGTAAAACCCCGCGGCCCTGAAACCAAGGCAACGAAGAAACGGGAATAGGTTTTTAGTCAGTAAAAGTCTGACACACCCGTCCGCTCCTCTACGCTAGATCGGGAGATGTCATTGGATTATATTACAACCGAAAAAAAAAATCCTATTAAATTAAAATTACCATTTATTTTAATTTAAAAATAAAGAAAACTCTAAATTAAATTAATGTGTTATTTCATATCAACTGATGTTAGAAACTGTAATGTTGTGCGTGTGAATTGATCGATTGATTACGAATCATTGACAAAATCCTCTGAACAAAACATTTTTATGGGAAATGGATACAAAAAGCTGCATTCGAATGTTTTACAAATGAATCAATTTTTAACATTTTGCCTTTTTATACATCGACGCAGATTACGTGGTGTTTTCGCGTTTTGTTTTTCGAATTAAGTACAAAAGCCTCGTTTTGTTGGAAAACCAGAATTATTAAAATGGGTCTGTATAAACAGACTTTTATTGTAAAACTGTTTAACAAAATTGGGATGTTTTTTTAGTTTCGGAAATCATTCAAAGACCTCTCTCTAGGGCCCATCAAGCTTTTAATGCGGCGGACAACGGACCATTGACGACACAAGCCATTGCAAGCCGACGGCGGGCAGTATCCACGCTCGCCTCAAAGGCATTTTTTTTTCTTTTTGTTGGGAAATCATCCAACGTGACATCTCCCGCCCTTGGACGGGGCGGGAGGGCGTGTCAGCCTTACTGACTAAAATCCACTCCCAGTTCCTTCGTTGCCTTTCATACCAAGGCCATGTTTTCCGTTTAGAAGCGTATCCATGGCCCCAGTAAGCTTCGACTCTGCTGGGCCCCTATGGTTTGCTGACATTTCCTTGAGGCGCGCGTGGAACAATACGCGCCGTCGACGACTTGGGCTCGGTCCGGAAAGTTACCGGACGGGGCCCAGTAAGGCTGACACCTGCTAGGGCTATGAAAACGTTTGAAACAGGGACCGAGACTTTAGACTACAAAGAGCAACTAATAGACACAGGTGTGTTTTAGTCGATATAATATATCTGACATGCTCTCACGCTCCTCCCTCGAGCGGAGGAATCCATAGAATATTTTTAAATGTATTTTTTATGATTTTTTGAAAAAAATAAAATAAAAAATATAACTTATATGTACATTCAGTGAAAAAAGAAAATAATAATAATCTTAATGCTAATGAAGCCCTGACTCCAGAGCTAGGTATCAATAACTATATTTTACTAGTCAGTTTCTTCTCCCTAAAATCATGGTGCGATATAGTAATTAAAACAGTAAGATTATTGGAACAAAATAAATTGACAATGAAATTATAATTAAAATGATCAAATAATGAGTACAGTTTCTCGAATTAAAATAAGTACAGTAAGTGCTTGGTAATCCGGCACCCATATTTTTTCGCCGATGCCGATTATCAGAACTGCCGGATTATCGGATTTGTATGGGAAGTAAAAGCTTTATACATAAAATGTAAAATAAATTCATGCGTTCATTATAGAGCGGGCTACCTGAGTCCCAAAGTACTACTGAACGTGCCGGATTGGCGAGCGCCGGATTATCGAGCGCCTACTGTATGTCAATTTTAGATTTCAATTTTAAATACTAAATAAATTAATTAAATATTAAAAATTTAAATCAGAATTTATTTTTAAAAAAATTGCATAAAATAAATATAGGGGACATTTTGATTATACTTAGCTTACCTATACATAATACATACATTTACAAGATCTTACAAATTACACAATTGTAGATCAAAAATATAAAACCTAAAACGATATTACAGAGAGATTTGAGAAACAAGGAAATAAAGCGTGGACTGCGAAAGAACTGTGGGGGTGTGTGAGGTTGGGAGGGTGTGTTTTTGTGTGGTTTAGAGTGTATAATTTTGAAGAGATATACCATAACATGCTTCACATCCGATGTAACAACGATTCGGTTTTTTCGTAATCATGAGTAAACAACCAGTCTTTTACAATGCGTCTAGCTTCGTGAGTTGTAAGGGGATAAATACTTAACATTATGTTTAATTTATTATACAAGTAGGTGGCCTGATGTGCTCGCTGCCGCCTGGCAGACGCCGTATGACATCGCAAGGGTACACAGACGTCAGGTAAGGTTCGCCTATTTTTGTGTTTATCGCTATAGAGTGTGATACTGTGTTGTTTAGTAACTATTTGCAGAATATAAGCCTGTCTTACGGTGAGTACATTACACATCTCATATGATGGCACAGTGAGGAATAACCTTTAGCAGGGATCTCTGGGCTCTTTCTAAGTGAATCATAAAAGTTTTACAAGCACCACCCAAACAGCAATATAGTAGGTCAGCACTGAATCCGCTAGGGCAAAGTAGACTCTGCGTAATAATTCTAAATCCGCCACATGCCTCAGATTTTTGAAAGCCCATATTAATTTACGAATACGTGTAGAAGTGCGATCGATATGTTGTCGCCAGCTAAGCTTCTCATCTACCACAATGCCTAGATGTTTGACCTGCGTAACTTTGTGTAAAAACAGACATGAGCAGTCTTTGTTTATGAGGGGTGAGTGGCATGTATTTAGTTTAATATTTATGTCTGGAGGTTGTGTTTTTGAGAAATGAAATTGAAAATATGTTGTTTTTGAGATTTTCAGAGTTAAAATGTTAGCTGTAAGCCAATTTCCAACTTTGTGCAAGCCTAATTCAGCAAGGTGTCGAACGTCATCCCAAGTGTACCCATGAAATATTAATACCGTGTCATCAGCATAGGTGAAAACTTTACCATTCTTAAGGGATAGCTGGCACAAGCCATTTATATAAATGAACAAAAGACTGGGCCCGAGTGTACCGCCTTGTGGGACGCCGTAGGCTACCTTGGCTACAGATCTTGTGAGTTCTTTTATTTCAACTTTCTGCTTACAGTCATAAAGAAAGTCTTTAAAAATATGTAAGGCTTTTCCACGAATACCAACCCTATCTAACTTATCCAAAAGAGCAGAAAAGTATTTGGTAGCATTCCATAAAATTAATAAATCTACTGTTTAGCGCCTTTACCAAAATTTTTGACATAGTTGTTAGAACCGAAATGGGACGATAGTTTCGAACATTGCCGAAGAAGAGATGGATGGATTGTGTGAGGAGTGATATGAAAGAAAAGGAAGTTAGTGATAGTGTGACGGCTGACAGGATAGAGTGGAAGAAAAAATCGTGTTGCGCCGACCCCAAGTAATATGGGACAAGGGCAGGAAGAAGAAGAGTTTCGAACATTGTCTTTCACCCCAACCTTGTGGACAGGAGTAATAATAGATTTCTTAAAAACTTTTGGGAAGACATCTTGTTTAAAACATTACTCAATAAGCTTTGATAATTGGGGGATTATAATATGCTTAGCCAATTTGAGAAATGCTGAAACAAAATCCCATCCAACGGCGCAATCATTTTTTAAGTTCATTATCAGTGTCTCGACTTCAGCGTCATCGGGGGGGAGTAGAACGATAGAGTTGAGAGTGGACGGCATACTAAAATTATATATATATATATATTTTTTATTTTTTTTTTATTATATATCGGCGGCGATCTCTCGCGCCGGGGCTTGGTTCAAGCCATGCTCCGGAGCGAGGAGGAGTGGCAGGCGGTCGCCTCCTTTTGCGAAGCAGTAATGCTAGCAAAGGAGGAGGCCGACCGCATTAGGCAAAGGCGCACACGCCGCCGCCGCCGGGTTTCTGATCCCGATTTCCGGCCACCGTAGGCGCGGGCTCGCGGACGGTGGGCAATGGGTAGCTCGCTGTCCGTCCGTCCGGTAACAGACCGGTCCGAGCTCAGGTCGTCTACGGCGCGCACTGTTCCCGCGCGCCTCAAGGAGTTGTCAGCAAACTGTAGGGGTCCAGCAGGGCCGAAGCCTACCGGGGCCAAAGGTTATGCGAGAGTGTCACCACGGGCCCCGGGACAAAGGCAAGGAACGGAAAGGTAGGTTTTTAGTCAGTAAAAGTCTGACACTATTTCCCGCCCCACCCAAGGGCGGGATTTGTCATTGGATGATTTTATCTCCAAAAAAAAAAAAAAAATACTAAAATTATATGATGATGTAGTTTGCACATTATTGTCATCTACGAGCTGTTTACCTATGTTAGCGAAATAGTGATTTACCTCATCTACTGCCATTTGTTCACATTTAGATGGGTATCAGTTATAGATTTGATAGCATTCCATTTATTCCTTGTTGCTTTTAGCATTCTCTAGTAACGACTTTTCATAGCTCCTTTTTAATTTTTTGAGTAAAGCTTGGCAGAAATTGCGTTATCTCTTATAAGTAGTTTCCAGAATTTCATTTTGTGGCTGTTCAGAAAATTTTCTGTATAGTCTATCTCTGTGGCGGATACAACGCAACATGCCAGGGGTAAGCCAAGGCTTAAGAAGTCTTTTTCGACTAGGTCTAGCGAGCAACTTTGAATGCTGTTACACCGCTTCAGAGATTGTCTCAACGAAAAGCGTAGCTGCTTTGTTAGCATCAGCGTCATTGTTCAGCCTCGTTATCTATGCTATTGTAGGGGTTCTTAGTGTTAATTCGCTGATTAAAGCAATGCATACACAGAAATACAGAGTCGTGGTCGATCTTTGCAGAATGTAATACAAAAACTTTGGCAGGATAACATGAATTTAACATGACATAATCCAAACAGTTTTGTAGCCTAGTTGGATATATATGTGCTGGTAAGAGTCCCAGTTCCGCTGTCATATTTAAAGAAGACGCACTGTTTCTGTCTGTATTGCTTGTTTTTATATAAATGTTAACGTCGCCAGCAATAACAATATTTTTTGTTTTTAATGGTCGAATGATACTATCGAGAGAGGCCATAAAATCATTTGTGCAGTATATGGATGGAGACCTATAGACAGCAAGTATGTTAATGTCGTGTATGTATGTATGCAATAGGTTTTTAAAAACTCTTTTACACGTCAATTTAAGCTGGATGAGGCTGGTGTTTTCTAGCTAACTATCCTGAGAAGAAACACTGAAACAAACTCAGAGGTCAAAGTATTTTTTAAAGTCCAAACAGTAAATATGTAATGGTCAAATCATATGAGAACCATGCAGATTTGTCTCAGATAGTCTTTTGAAGAAAGAACCAGACAAATTTGAGTGGACCTGTCAGTAAAGCAACAAGCATTTGTCAGTATTCGCAAAGCTCAACTGAGAACTACTAAGGAGCTCAATGACTTGACTAAAATTATCAAGGAAAGGGCATTTGGGTACGCCGCAGAAAATACTGAAATTGCCAGACGTACGTACGTTAAAATTACTGAAAAGCAGAGGTAAAAAAGGCAATTCCCATAGTCCAAACATTCACAATAATAAAAAGAAAATGTCAAACATTAATTAAAAGAAAAGAAATGTCCCAATTGTAAAATAAAAATAACCTACAATGTCAAATTACAAAAAAAAAAATAGACAACAATGTGTAATTGTAAAAAAAAAATATAATAAAAAGCACAATTGAAAATAAAAACAAAAGAAATAATGACAACAGTTTTAATGCGTACAGGAGCAGGTCTATCCCAAGCCTTTTTGTCTTCAACATAGCACTTTACAGAGTAAAAAGTCCATGTCTAGTACCAAAACTAACTTAAGTCTTATTCGTGAAAACGCTATACTTATTTATTTTTAGAAATAAAACTGTTATTATTAACTGGCTTGTTGTTTTAGTGGTTAGTGGTCCAGGTTGCTATGCAATTGATTGGATTGGAGGTCGTGGCTTTGATTGCCATGACAAATGTTTGTGTGATGAACACAATCATTTGTTCTGGGTCTGGGTGTAAGTTATCTATAATAGGTATGTTTGTATTTAGAAATATATACTTAAGTATGTTTATCAGTTGTCTAGTACTCATAGTACGAGCTCTGCTTAGTTTGGAACTAAATGACGTGTCAAAGTTGTGGAATGTTATATATATACAACTTGTTCGGTTTTCTTAGATTCCTACATGGCCTTGCCATCATATTCTTCTTATTGCTTGCCATCATATATTCTCACCAAAATCTTATTCCTAAAAATTCAGCATTGGAAACGCCCTACTTATTATGATTTCGCATCACTGCGGTTCTAACCCTGCACTCCGAAGTGCAAATAAAAAATCCATTTCAATTCTTTTAGACGCCAACAATTCGTGATCGGAAGGATTCTTTGGAATAAAAAAAAAAGTGATTCAGTTATGCTAACAGCCAGGCCATCTAGTCAAAGGCATAATAAACCAGCGATAAAACGAACTCATTCTGTTGGTACAATATTATATACAACTTTGAGCTACAAATAAAAACGGAATACTCTTTCGAACATTCCCGAAACCCAAGCTAACCCACCATAAGCTGATTTATCAACAGATTTACACAACACAATATAATTAGGTCGAATTTCGCCAAAGCATATATTTCCTTAACAACAAACTTCTTATAAATTTTATTAGACCGTGACAACTAAGTACTTGGGTCCTTTTTCTGACACAAACACGAAGTAATTTTTTTGATGTTTTATTTTTATCATGTTTATTTTATTGCTTTTTTATCTATAATATATAGGTAAATTTCATCAATTTAGAAATATATAAGTAGGTATGTTTATCAGTTGTTTAGCACTCATAGACAAGGATCTTATATATCCTAGGGGCAAACCATGTTAATGACATTAGTTAAATTGACGTCAACGTTATGTATAGATTATACGTTTTCAAAAGTAGATCTAGTAGATTTAAGTTGGCTAAGTTTGGCCAACTGGTAGTGTGATTTTTTTTAAAACCCTGCTAAGCACACCCTCTATAATTTTTGTTCCTCAGGTCTGTTGTCAACTGCGCTCCAACGTTGCTCTGAAAAAGATGGCGAACCACGCCATATTCTTGTTTGTTCTTTTGACATTTATGCTATCAAATAGTTTACAAAATTCAAAATCATCATGGAGCAGCAAAAACTATTCGTTGATGCCAAAGACATTAAATATAGACTACCAATAGACAGGTCATAGAGAACAAAATCGTGATCCGATAGTTGTTACCTAGGAGTAATAAGTCGCTCAGTCTAGTGTGGACGACTGGACCTCAGGCAATTTCAGACCTACTTTCTGACCATGAGTAATGAAAAGTGTACATTTGGAATGCCGGTAACGGAACTAAGATAATTTAATTATCCTAGATTTTGATTTCTCAATACGTAAACGTATGATAAAGAAACTTTATGATTATTAAAGCTTTGGCCCACATAGGCCTGATGGCAAATTTCTCTAACAAATTAACATATTTGACTTTGACTTACTTTGGACTTATGTGCCAATGCAATTTATTTTTGTATTGTGAATTAGTAATTCTTTTTCATCCCTAGAGGCCATCACTTTCAACTGACAGCTGTCAAATTATTAAAAAAAGAAGTAGTTCTATTTTCACATTTCTATTGAACCATGTCGTAACTTTCTCTACAACCACTCAATTACAGTGCGATGTACAACTGAAATAACATAAAGATAAGTACATGTTTTTTTTTTATTATAATTTACTTTCAATTATTTCTTTAAAACTAAAATAGATTTAAGAAATATATTCACCATTTTTCACTGATAAAAATGAAAATTGATGGCTGAATAGCCAGTTAACCACAGAAAAAAAAAATAGACGGGGAAATGGTGATCTGATCTTTACTGTTGTTTTTTTTTTTTGAGTTTTTGAGTTTTGATAATACTTTACTAAATCTCTGCCATAATAAGAGATTTTGTAAACATAAGATAAGTTCATCAGATTTAGATAAGGATTTAACACCTGATTCTTAAGAGAAGAGGTTAAAGCAGTAGTGGAAAATCTTTTACCGCCTAAATCAAAAGAAACATACCTAAAATCATAAGACGACTTTTAACGATAACTCAGATTTTTATTTTCCTTTTATTCGTAATGAAAAGCACAGTGTTTACCTCGGGTTAAAGACTTATTTAGTCCCTCGAACTATTAGCTACCTCGCTACGCTCGGACACCAAACTCCTTCTCGGGACTAAATAAGTTACTTTCACCCCTAGGGTAACAATGTACTATATTATTACTTATGCTCAGACAGTAGGTCTGAAGTTGCCTGAGGAGTGGGTTGAAAATAAAACTTTTCATCCCATGGGACTGGATTCCACTTTCAACTGACATCTGGCAAATTAAAAAAAGAAATCTAGTCCTATTTCCACATTTCTATTGAACCATGTCATAACCTTCTGTAGAGCCACTAAATTACAGTGTGATGTACAGAAACATAAAGATAAGTACATATTTTGTTAAATGACTTAAGTAATTATAATTTACTTTCAATAATTTCTTTAAAAGTAACGTAGGTACTCGTAGATTTGAGAAAAATATTCACCATTTTTTCACTGGTTAAAATGAAAAATGTTGGCTGAATATCCGGTTGACCACAGAAAAAAAAACAAGATCGCGGGAAAACGGCGATCCGATCTCTATTGGCTTTTTCGAGTTGTAGAATTTTGTTTATAATTTAATAAATCTCTGCTGTAAGAGATTTTGTAATTACACAATAAGTTTATCAAATTCAGTTTAGGATGGAGGTAGCAGTAGTCGGAAACCTTTTACGGCCTAAATCAAAAGAAACATATTCTTACGATGACTTTGAGGACGACTCAATTATTTATTTTTATTTTCCTTCTAATCGTAATGAAAAACATAGTGCATACCTCGGGTTGAAAACTTATTTAGTCCCGATAAGAAGTTTTTTTTAAATATTATTTATGATATTAATTTATTTATTACGAACACCAATGACATAAATTTACAGGAGATTTTACATTTCGATTATTGTAAAGAAGTTTAGTTCTGCAAAAGTATGTCAATTACAGGTGTAGGTACATAGCTTGTACAATTTGACATTATTAATGATGGATATAAATTACATAAAGATTCTAGAAATACAATACTTAGTTGGTTTAAAAGTATATAGTTTAAATGAAATTAGATTAAATTAAATTTATTAGAACTTAAAACTATTATAATATGTTTGTATTTAGAAATATATACCTACCAGTTGTCTGGTACACATAGCACAAGCACTGCTTAGTTTGGGACTGGATTTTTTAGATTATTATAATTAAATTATCATTAAATAATTAGAGTAATTGCCTATGCAGTCTGCTTTTACGTGTTGAGTAGGTATAAAAAAACCACGATGTAATAGACATAGATGTGCCCTGATACCATAATTAAGCAAAACAAGGCCTAACGTGTTTAATTACTTCTAAAACAGGGTAGTTCTCATTTCTCATTACTCCGTAGTTCTGATTCCTCCGTGTTCCCTTTTCTAAATGTTTTTGCCGCAACGGCGGCGTGTTTAACGTGTTTAGCAAAAAGCCTTTATAAATACCTACCTAACTTCAAAATACAGTTGAACACTGATTCACCTTTTTATGGCGCCTACACACTACAATAATATTGTACAATATATCTGATTGTACGATTTTATTCAACGTGTAGGGTAGTACTGAAACAATTGCGAAATGATTTTACAAAAGTTTAAGTGAACTTCAATTTTATTGTGCAATATTATTTTAGGTGTATAGGGCGCCTTATATGTAGAATCACTATTTGTCTCTCTGTCTGACCGTCTGTCTGTCCATATCAGACGGTTATTTGGCTCCGAATTCATATGCATTGAATGGAACTTACCATGACGTGTTAAATGTCTGTCATGCGATGAGAAACATGGAAGGAGCTTGTTACCTATTTCTTTAACTGTTCAGTTTAGGTCGAAAAATGGATCGTGTTAGGAGCTCGTGGTAGCACTGCTGCTACACATATTAATTTCTTTATGCGTTTGGGTAACATTTATTTATTTTCATTTCGCATCCTTCGAAACGAAAATAAGTAGGTAGTAAATTTTGAATATAGAGTAACTTTTGGTGGCAAATTGCATTCACTTGGACTTTTTCAAAATATCTTACCCAATTTCAAAAGTTGTATTTAAGTAGAATTTATTTCAATTAAAAAACTCAAAATCCTGAATAAGAGTGTTAATGAAATAAATCGCACAAAGCAAAAGTTAGAAACCACATTTCTCTCAGGGGGCGTTACCGCTGGGCCACCACTCTGGGCTCTCTGTTTTTTATCACAGGTGTTTTTTATCATAGGTAGGTAATAAACGAGAATTACTTTGACTCAGAATAATGTGGTTAATGCAGTTGTTATTTCGTGAACTAGGTCAGCAAGCAATATCTACGGCATGAAACACAATATTGTATTTAAATACATATCTGAATTTGAGTATAAGTAAATTGAACATTACGGTTTGGTAAGAGAGCAGTGGTGGCCGAGTGGTAATGGCCCCGACTTACGAGTTGTAGGTCGCAGGTTCAAACCCGGCTAGGCGCATTACTTTGTGTAATTTATTTCATCACCACTGCTCTCAAAACGGTGAAGGAAAACATCGTGAGGAAACCAAAAAAATCGAAGACATGTGACATCCACCGATCCGCACTGGGCCCGCGTGGTGGATCACGGCCCATTCCCTCTCTTAGAGAGGAGGCCTGTGTCCCAACAGTGGGGAACATTAAAAGGCTGATGATTAAGTAGTAGGTTTGTACCGTGTAGTATTTTGTGAATTGACAATGACAATCTGATTGGTAATAAAATGTAAAGTATTTAGGGTAGGTACCCTGCAAATATAGTGCAACTCATTTAAGTATTTGGAGTACCTAGATACCTACAATAGGCCCCGTACAATGGGCGTCGATAATGACGATCTGTTTATAGGTTTTTTCACTACACTTGCTCAGAAAGTGGCTCTCTTATTGCCCTACACTTAGGTATATAATGGCACCTGTTACCAAACTGTGACATTTTGATTACCATTACGCACTAGTGCTGTAATGTAGCTATAACCTTTTTGTTCAACCTCTTTGTTCGCAAATCAAATTTTGAATACGAAAAAAAAACATATTTATTTATTAGGTTATTGCGTTCGTTCAATAGTATAAATTAGTGTCTTATTACTTATTTCATGCAATTTCAACTATTTTAACTTATAAAAACGATTTATTTAATAATAAAACAAATAATATATAAATAGTTCGTTCAAATACCTATATATATTTTTTGTGATCTATGGCCGCGATGCGCGCGGTTTTTGGTGTGATTTTTTCGAGTGAAGTTCATTGGCTGTATTAATTAAATAAAATCAAATCTACAAAAACATTAGAAAATGTTATATCCGTATTCTATTGTCACTAAAAATGACATTATCGTCGAAACTTTTTACGCAAAAAACAAACAACGACTTTGATCAAAAGACTATATAGCCATAGCCTTCAGCTATGGGTAAATTTAAAAAAAAATTAGATACGTTAATGAAAACAGATTTTTTTTATGGTAGGTAAAATCATCCAATGACAAATCCCGCCCTTGGGCGGAGCGGGAATTAGTGTCAGACTCTTACTGACTAAAAACCTACCCTGTTCCTAATGAAAACAGATTTAATTTTTATCGCCATATTATGAAGAATTTTATTCGTTTTTCTGTTGTAATAATACTCGTAGCTAGCTAAATTAGTTTTTCTTCACAAGTGTATTGAAAAACGTCGTATGATACACATGAATGATGTATGGTTACCGTTCTTGGCTCTCTTAAGACCCTCGCCATGGCTTGGGTCTTAATACCGCCTCACTCAACGGTAACCACTTAGATTACACACTTGTATCACAATGTACTATTATAGCTTTACAACTACCAGGGGTCGAGATACGACAAGGAGACATTGCCATGGGGTATATAGCAATCGCCAGAAAGAATACTAGACTCACACAATGGCAGCTTTATTGATGTAATTATTGTCGTGATCGAAACATTCCCCTTTTCGTTTCTTTCATTAATGGTCAATAGAAATTAATATTTCCCAATCCAGTAGTAAGTGCCAGGCGCGCATAAAAAGCTGGTACATTAGTGGTGACGTCACCATCAAGGGCAGAACTACTGTCGACTAAAGATGTTGGCGCGTGTACCGTATGTCCTTCGCTAGGGGGAAGAGAGTTACTTGAGCGACGCACCACTATTAATTCCGACAAAGGAAGACAAGCGCAGAAAAACGGACCTAGAAAATAAAGGTTGCTTTTTTAATAAATGCACTCCCATTTTTCACCCGATTTTTTTTTACTTCAATATTTCACTATTAATTTTAAAATATTAAAATGCTGTGTGGATTTATGAAATGTGTGCTCGTCACTGTGGTCGGAAGGGAAAGCTGTTTTATAGAATTTTTCAATAACTTTAATGGTATTTATTGCCAGAATTGTTTTTCTTTTTCATTTTTAGGGTTCCGTACCTTATAGGAACACTTTGTTGTACGTCTGTTTATGTCTGTCTGTCAAGACCCTTTATCTCGAAAACGCGTGGAGTTATCAAGTTCAAGGGAATTAAAATTCATAGGGTACTTCCCGTTGACCTAGAATCCTGAAATTTGGCATGAAGCAAGGTCTCGTAGCAGAATTATAAGAAAAAGTCTGAAAACTGATTTGTAGTTACGTCACAAAAACCTTTTTTGCATTCGGTTCGTCAATTGAACTGTTTTCATAGGTAAGTTTGTACGGAGCCCTCAGTGCGCGAGTTCGACACGCACTTGCCCGGTTTTTTAACATACATTCGATGACATTTTGTGTGGAATATAATTTCGAGCAAAAGGCAGCTCAGGTCCGCTGTAATCACGTAATGGTAAAATTTTGCTTGACATCTTTTAGTACAAAATGAGCCCAATTTCTTGCAAAATGCAAATTATTTTAGCTTTTAAGGCAGCAATCTTCTGAGATCTTATCATTACACTTTGGTTCCCTCACTCAGTCCTCAATTGTACGTGGTTGTCTGAGATCGCAACAGACCAGGGATTATGGAAGTTTTCGTAACCTTACATACCTAACGTAAAGTGAAATTAGGCGATTCTTCGGGCTAAGTACGGACACAGCCCGAAAAACCAACTAACTCAGTAGTGTAGTGTATAGTAGTGGTAGTGATCAGGACTGATGGTCGATGGCGCCGAAAGATCCTGAAGTCGCAACCACGTACGGGAAGATGCAGCATTGGGAGGCCTCCCCCAAGGCAGACCAACAACTTCGTGAGGGTCGCGGGAATTCGATGGTTGTGCGACACTTAAATTTCACGTAGTACCGCAGAAAAGCCCACACTCGTCATACGATGCTGATAGACAGTGAATAAAGACATAATAGTACATTTTGATACAAATGCAGAATGTTTGTAATTGCGACCGAGGTGGAATTAGGCGAGTGTGTTATGGAGCCGAGTGCTGTAGTGATGAATTTGCACGTGTATCAATCGACGGTTTTTTAATACACTTACGACTCGTAGTGGTTGACGCGCGCCTCATGGGGGTCGACGTACGCTTAGCCTGATACGATAAATGTAACAAAATCGTGGTGGGGTGAGCACGGGCACTTTTTTACACTAGTAGATACGGAAAACAGTCCATTGCGTACCTAAAAGTGGTAGAATAAGAGCGGGTTTTCGAGTAAATATAAAGGAATTTAACATAGCATATGAAAGGCTATTCGAACAGGAAATGATATTCACACTGATTTTGGAACTAATTTTTATCAATTCAATACGTTGTGTTGTGGAAACACCACGTTCAAATAAGCATAAAGGCTAAGAACTCACGAAACGGTATTCATCGGCGGCCACCGCAGTTTTTTTTATGGTAGTGAAATCATCCAATGGCAAATCCCGCTCTTGGGCGGAGCGGGAAATAGTGTCAGACTTTTACTGACTAAAAACCTACCCCGTTCCTTCCTCTCAGAAAACAGCCCTTGACGACTTCGACCCTGCCTGCTTGCAGCTAGCAGGCTGGGCCTCTACGGTTTGCTGACAGCTCCTTGAGGCGCGCGGGAACAGTACGCGCCGCCGACGACTTGGGCTCGGTACAGTCGGTTACCTGACGATCGGACAGCGTGCTACCCATTGCACGCCGTCCGCAAGCCCGCGCCTGCGGTGGCCGGAAATCGGGATCGGAATCCCGGCGGCGGGCGAGCACCCCGTTGCCTTTGCTTGATGCAGTCGGCCTCCTCCTTTGCTAGCATTACTGCTTCGCAGAAGGAGGCGACCGCCTGCCATCCCTCCTCACTCCAGACCATGACCTGAACCAAGGCCACGAGGACATGGCGATGCTCCGCCCAGGCGGGGCATACATCAACAGTATGTCCGTGGACCGTGGACCGTGTCCTCCGGGTGTTCCGCACAGTGGCGACACCCGGGCGAATCCTCCGCACGACGAGGAACTTAGCGAACTTGCCGTGTTCGGTAAGGACCTGCGTCGTGCGGAAGTTGAGAACGCCGTGAGGTCTTTCCAGCCACTCCTCAAGGATGGGCCTTATCGCCTCAATTGTGGCACGCCCAGAACGAGGTTGCGATAGTCGCTGACGCCATTTCGGTCGTCGCCATGAGATCCCGCTGGAGCTCTGTCCGCCATGCCTCTCGACTTGTCGCGGCAGCGGAATTTCGCCCGGGCATTGCATCTCCATGCGCTTATCGTGCATGTGTGCAAGAACTGTTGCCTCCAGATGCGGCCACCGCAGTTGCGGCTTCTGAGGAATACGAGTAAAATTATAGCACTTCTCATGATGACGCTTCGCTGCGGTCAGACGCAAGCGAGCAGCATCATTCGGTCATTGCTAATAAACTAGAAAGTCTTATTATCTGGTTCTTAAGCCAGCTACATTTCCTGCAAACACTATCTACTACTTGTTAAGTTTTTTTGTGTTACTCACACCTTGGAATTTGTATTTGCTCGCCTCATTATTAAGTAACCCATACCAGACCTTACTACCTTAAAGAATAATTCTATTGAAATAAAATTATATGTTCTCTACTTCAGTAACAGAAACTGAGTGTTTATATTATTTCAGAAAAAAAAAAAAAAAAAATCAACTAACAATTGCAGGGCAGTGTTTATGTTTGCGATGTTTTACAGCCAATACTAGAAAAATAAAAGGTTCCTTTCCATTTTTTTTGTCATCAACTGCATGAAAATTGTAAAGGAACAGTTTTTTTGTTCACACTAATTGCAAAAGTGTTTTTTTTTATGGTAGGTAAAATCCAATGGCATCAACCGCCCTTGGGCGGAGCGGGAGGTAGTGTCAGACTCTTACTAACTAAAAACCTACCCCGTTCCTTCGTTGCCTTTCATAACGAGGCCGAGCCTTTTTATCAGAAGCCGATCCTTGACCTTAGTAGGCTTCGGCCCTGCCTGGCTGCTAGCAGGCTGGGCCTCTACGGTATGCTGACAGCTCCTTGAGCTGCGCGGGAAGATTACGCGCTGTCGACGACTTGGGCTCGGTCCGGTCGGTTACCGGACGGTCGGACAGCGAGCTACCCATTGCTCGCCGTCCGCAAGTCTGCGCCTACGGTGGCCAGAAATCGGGATCGGAATCCCGGTGGCAGCTGGAGCGTGAGTCCTGTTGTCCTTGCCTGATGCGGTCGGCCTCCTCCTTTGCTAGCATTACTGCTTCACAGAAGGACCGCCTAACACTCCTCCTCGCTCCGGACCATGGCCTGTACCAAGGCCCGGCGCGAGAGATCGCCGCCGCCGATCACCCCCACAAAGGCACGGCGATGCTCTACCCAGGCGGGGCACACCTAATTGCAACAGTCAGTAATAACATATAACAACATCACGCGATACTTCTGCCTACTTTTTGTTATTATTTTATTTCCCTGAAACAATATCTAGTTAAAATTACAAAACGCAATGGGAACTCGCACGGGAAAGTTTCACTTTATTAAATCTGAGATAATATTGTACTGAGGTATAATATAATTGTTTGTTAGCTTTTATTATTTTTTAATTCTCCTAGCTTTCTTTAAAATTATAACCTGTTTTTTTTTTATCTGTGATTAATAATACGCATGTACGAAATTAATTTCTTTGCCTTTAACGTCAGCTGGGCGAGTTCAATGAACGTGTGTCGGTCGTTGCGTACTAACTACCTACAGCTAGTTAATACGCAACGACCGACAACTAGGCTACCTACAAGGTCATTGACTCGTTTAATTATAGAAATTAATTTCGTATATGCGTATAATAATTCGAATTTTTGAAAAAAAGTATTTTATTTTTTAATTTTCTCTTTACAAATCGATGGTGTTTCATGTACCGAATCGACCCTACGCGGGATTAAAACGACTAAAATTAAAAGTTCTATAAGAGCATGTTTTTAAGGCCTTAATATTTAATTAATTTGTTAATTGTTTTATGAACGGATTATAATAAATAAACACGATTATTTATAAAACAGTTTGGCTTTGTTGACAAAAGCAATATTTATCTGTGTTCTCAATTCAAAAATACACGAATTTCTTATATTTAATATTAGGATTTAGGATGTAAAGCGGTTGCTTAGTGGTTGATACACGTGGAAATTTGTTACTGCAGCACTCGGCCATAACACCCTCACCTGCGGCTCACAAGTTTCTCCTACTTGTATCAAAATATACTTAGCTCCATCTTCAGGACAACCGACTTTATCCCCATTGGTCAGTCTCAAGACGGAATTATAACAAAGATCATGATATTTAGCCTCAACAACAACTGAATCATATTCAAACTCAATTCAAGCGAAAACCGCTTTAGCTACAAAATCAGAACGAGTCTGAGCGACTTTCAGAATACTACATAGGTACTTTAAATAGGAAAAGCAAATATCTACTTTCAAAGTAGGTTTTAATTTTTTAGTAGGGGTTGTAGGTTTTATTTTTAGATTTCACGTTTAATATAAAGTAAATACCCATGAAGTGTTTAAAAACCCTACCGCAGTTAACAAACGAGCTGATGACCTTGAACACCTGCACAGATCTTTATAAATTGTAAGCTAAGAACCATCTCGATTACGTCAGCTTAGAAACAAAAAAAACCGCATAAATATTGGTCCATTCGCGTAGGCGCTATGGTGCCACGGATAGACACACAGACAGACACGTCAAACTTATAACACCCCTGTTTTCCATCGGAGGTTAAAAAAAATATTTCACTTGCGTGGTAACAAAGAGGACTTAATATTATGTAGGTTTCTTGATGTTTTTAGTTGCAGTAAAAAAAAACTCTGGAGTGTAGTTTTTACGACATTGCACATGAATTTTGATTTCGGTTTCAGCCGAGTTTCGGCAAAAAACGAGTTTCGGTTTAGTTTATATTTTGGTAGCAATCCTGCCGAAACTATGACCAAAACCGAAACTGCATTCGGGAATTCTCGCGTTGTGATCGGTCATGTTCGGCACATTAAATTCCATCCAAGCGAGTAAGCGACGAAGGAAACTCCACGTACCTAACAATGTCGTGAATGCTTGTGTTTGCAGTTCGTTTTGTTTATTGTGAGTTACCGTGCATTTCTTTTTTTGTATTCCGTAAGTTTTATTATGTTATAGAGATAAGAGTACTTAGGTAGTATACATAAAAATAATTCATCATAACAAACTAAAACTAAGCCATGTGATTTAAAGTAAAAAATAAAATAAAGACTGACTGATTATAATGTTTTCTTTATTTTTTCCTCGAAAAATGATCCTAGTGAGGAAATTTCGTTTTCGCTTTCGGCCGAAACTGACACTTGCCAAAATTTCAAAAGCCACCAAAACCAAACCAGTACCAAAGGTCCGAATTTGGTAGCTAGAGTTATTTATGTACTTACAGTAGGTAACATACAGCGAAAGAAGAAAGTGGATATGCCTCAAACCCCGAGATTAATTTTAAAGTGCAGAATAGAACTGGTCAAGACGAATCTAATGAGCCCAAACTTGATGACCAATTTACTACTAGGCTTTCCAAAGTTCCATCAGCCACCTCCCAGTTCTAGCATCAGGTCGTTGTCATCATGAGAAATGTACAGCACTAATTAAGGCGAATCTAATGAGCCCAAACTCGATAGGTTTACTACGATAATAAGCAATCCAGGGTCCTTACCTTCGAGCTCCATCATCAGACCAGGTCAATGGCACTAGATTGCATACGAATATTTCATATATTAGATCACGCATATGTTTAAAATAAAGTAAATACCCATTAAGTTTTATAAACCCTACCGCAGTTAACAAACGAGTTGTTGACCTTAAACACCTGGACAGATCTTCATAAATTGTAGCTAAGAACCATCTCTATTAAGTCAGTTTTCAAACAAACAAAAAAACCAAGCGGTTTTTTTTGTCAAATCGATCCATTCGTTTGGGCGCTACGATGCCGCAGACAGACAGGTCAAACTTATAACACCCCTCTTTTTCGTCGGGGGTTAAAAAAGGTAAAGGTTATAGGTATTTATATACTTCAATTATCAGAAAAGTTATACAGTAATGTCGGAGCGAACACTTCAAATCTTAGTGGTACCTACCTACTTTGAAGGAACTGGATAAGGAAAATGATTCTGATGAACAGTTTTAATAAGCAAAACCTTACAAGTCTAGGCTAAAAGCAAAAGTATTTGCTCGTATTTATAAAAAGGCGAAGTGTAAGTCTTGTATCAGAATTAGCATGGGACTAAATAATGCTCTCCTAAGCTAAAAACAAAATAAACTTAAATGTAGTATTCAGCGCCATCTAGCGAGAACATGGCCATGCTCGGGCTCGTAGTTTTCATAATAATCATAACTAATAGAGGTAAGTCATAAGACGGAGGTATATGAGCCATAACTTATAAACTTAAATGTAGTATTCAGCGCCATCTAGCGAGAACATGGCCATGCTCGGGCTCGTAGTTTTCATAATAATCATAACTATTATAGGTAAGTCATAAGTCGGCGGTATATGAGCCATAACTTAGATCACAGCTTCTTTTGTTTATTTTTAGATTGTTTTTTGGGTTTGGTTCCCGTTCTAGGTTGTATCGTTCAGTTGCACTTTGCGTTCTAGGACCACGGCCCACGGGTTTCCTTTTCAGAAAATCCTTGCGGCCCTCCCGCAAGCATCGCCCCTGCTGAACCGTAGAGGCCGCCTACGGTTTGCTGACATCTCTATGAGGAATGCGTAGAACGCTGCGCACTGCCGACAACCTGGGTTCAGTCTGGACATTTACCGGACAGCCGAAAGGCGAGCTACTCATTGCTCATCATCGGGGTCGCGGCGGCTAGGGCATGAGAATGTCTGTGTTCTCTCACGGGAGCGTTACTGCTTCGCAGAAGAAGGCGCCCGCCTGCCATTCCAACTCGCTTTAGACCATGACCTTAACCAAGGCCCGGCGCGATAGGTCAACACCACCGATCGAGGATACAGCGGTGCTCAGTCTAAGCACAACACCGATGGTATGCTCCATACAGCAGTGACACCAGGACATTTCTTCAGCATGGTGAGGACCTGTGTCATACGGAAGATGAGGATGCCCTGACGCTGCTCCAACCAAAAACTTCAACCTCTAAAAAAAGAATAACAAGTTACATCCTGATACTCGTCATTAGGATACCCACCTTCTTATGTATATGTCTTTTAATACGCCGTTATTGCTTGTGTACTTTTGCACTGGGACTTGGTGATTTAAAAAACGGCATTTTTATTTATTTGATTTACGACATTTATTTTTCACAACAGAATACATTTTCACTTACATGACATACATTAACTGCGAAATAATAAATTTATTCACTTAAAACACATATTAATTAAATTAAATAAAAATCTTTGACTATAAAAATTATACAATTAAAAAAGTATTAGCCCACCAGTATCGAGAACAGGGTCCAAGCTACTGGTTCTTACTACCTACGGTCCTTATCCAGAATTACCGTTTTCTTGGCCTTGCTCTAGCCGCCTAACGAGAACCCCGATGTTCGTCGAACACTAAAATGAACACAGGCTGAGGAAATGAAAGGATCAATAGCTTTTTTTAATACACTGCATTATACAGAGTTAATTAAAAAAGAAAATATAAATTAAATATATAAATTACAACATTCAATGTCATTTATTAATTCCAAAAAGTTTGATATTCAGACGAGCTTATTACTAAATGATTATATGTTGTAATGTATCGTAAGCCTCATTATCAGAAACTCCGCTAAAATAATATATTTATTAGTATTGGATGATGCCATCGACTAGATAATGTGAAATCAAAACTCATCCCACGTTATTCCGAGGTATTATTTTCTTGTTTTTGAACAATCGTAGAATGATTGAATTTCGGCTACGACCCCGGTTTGCAATATAAAAACCGAGCCGCTCATTTAATGCCGAAGTTCGTTATCAAATAGACAAATAAAAAAAAATAACAAATAGTTGAGCCGGCAACTTTGTTAACTGACCTATTTATATGACAAATCCATTGGCAGATTGCGGTCTTTATTTTTATTTTTTTTATACTACTTTATTCAGTATTTTCTTAAAAATTTGCTTTGATATTGTTACGAATTCTGATAATGAGGTCAAGGATATTACTATACTAATGAATATTTGAAATCCATTTAATTTTACTTTGATGGTTACAGACAGCAATACTACTTATTTGATATTTAGTTACCACACATCTCAGATTTTATATGATTACTCTTATATAATAATTCATTTAAAGTAGGTCCTATTGACTGCATTATACTAAAATACACAAAAAACATAGAAACGACAACCAAAGACAACCCGACATTAAAAAATCTGCACTAAACTAAACGGAGAACTATATTTGGATCATTTATGTGATTTTAACCCACACAAAAATTTCGGTGCAGATATTACTCATTTCTATGTGCCAAGAAAATGAAAGGATCAATCGCTTTTACATTATACTGCATTATGAGTTGATTTGGGGAGAAAATATAAATAAAATTATTTCATATTTCTCCATAATTTTATACGAACTTATTACTTAATTATTCCTATACCTATACGAAATATTTTGAGAGTTACTGAGAGTATAATTATTTCATAAAAGAGAATAATAAATTTATTATGATTACGTTCACTTATTTTATGGGATTACGTCCTATTGACTGCATTACATTGAAATACATAGAAAACATCGACACAATATCTAAACACATAGAGATATTAGAAAATCTATACTTTATATTAAAAAGAGGATATTATCTACGTTTCGTATCGTAAAGTTCTAATTACGAAATCGCATATACATATTTTCTTTAGGGGATTATGTCCTATCGACTGCATTACATTGTCAAAATACACTGAAAACATCGATTCGATATTTAAACAGATCCAGATCTTAGAAAATCTATACTTTATATTAAAATGATATTATTTACGCTCAAATCGTAAAGTTCCAATCATGAACTCACCATGGAAGTTTGTAAAAAAAAAATTACTCCATTACATTCAACTGTTTTTAGGTGATAATATTAGGGGTTAGCTGTCAATCCTGTTCATCATCAACACTGATTTTTATTATGTTAGAATAGCACAAATTTAGGCATTACAACAATCCTGTGACACTATTATAGATTATCGTTTTTTCGCCCATTATTTATTATCGTTAGTATACTTTTCAATATTTATAACCTATGGCAAAACTGTTTTGATCGATCTTATATACAAATAAAAAAAATCGTCGATGTAACTTAAAATACACACAGCACCAACACAAAGACCATCACAGCACATTTTCTTACACATTCAGTCAATGACTAAACCAGTCTCCATAAGCATTTGATGCTTCATCATGTTACACACAATTGTCTACATACTGTGCCATTCTAGCAACAGTCTTCGAACTGATGCGCTAAAGGCCAGACAACATTATACAGAAACGAAGAAATAGGAAGAGAGAAACCTATTCATGAGATATACTCATACAGATAAGACAAATTTAGGGCTGGGTTTGATCAAAAGAGCTACCGCGGCCCTGGAACGCAAAGAGCTACTTAGGGTGTCTTTAATATCATGAGATTACATCTCGCATGCGTGATGTAATCTGCTAGCTGCTGCCCGGAATCACGCCCTGCGTCCCGCGTGCGTGTTCCGCGCAGTACAATAAATACTTGTATGAAAAGGATATTTGCGGGGGTTACGCATGCGGAGCTATCCCGCATGGGTGATCAATACCGCACGATATTAAAAACACGGGTGGATTTTAATCAGTAAAAATCTGACACTCCCTCTCCTTAAACGGTTCAAAAAACGGTTGTAATTACTTTGACGTGACAGTATCATTAACAATTCATAATACTTAGGCGATTGATATAATATCTAACAAGAATATTTGACGATTTTAAATAATAAGAATATTTGACGATGATCCTTAAAACTAGTGACTTTTTGTACACATTCAGTCAATTACTAAACCAGTCCGTATACGCATTTGATGCTTCAAAATGTGAAATTGGTTATTTAGTGTGCAATTCTAGTATTGAGGCATCGAACTGATGCGATAGAGCAAAATAGCGCTATACACAAGCGGGTACGAAAGAGATCGACCTACTCACGAGGTTCTGTCCTTGCCTCAATATACTTGAGTTGGCGCAACACGCTTTTATTATTTTTGTTTCTATTTTTTTACGCTATCACAGACTCCCTTTTCTTGTCTTTACAATCTACACGCAATCCATCCATCTTTTCACTGACCTACCTTTCTTTCCATCCATCCACAATTCAATTCATAAAAAACTATTAATGATTCACAGAGATATACAACAAACCCGTAAAAGGGTGCGCCTTCATTTGTATCCCTTTCTATCAAGTAGACGTCAAATTCACTAAAACAAGAAACCTACTGACACTTAAAAGTGCTTTCTAAAAATATATATATAAATTATAAACAATTCATTAAAACAATTTGTTATTACAGAAAAAAATATGACCTGCGAGTGCACTTCTCGCCCGGACGAATGACATTTTTATAAGTGACAAAAAAAAATGTAGATCTAAGTAAGTTAATTTGGATTACTATTACATGTACTTAGACCTGCTAATTGTTTAAGTATTCTTTCATTTCATTAACAAAATTAAAATAAAAAAATTACGTGTAAAAGATTATTTCCTGCTGCGTGATCAAGTAACCTGGTAATTTAATATAACTTCTTTTTGCTGCAAATAAAGTCACAAAGAGGGTATTTGAATCTGAAAACTTAACTTTAAAAAAAGAGGTTCCATTTTCAAATTCTGTTGCTCAGTGTAAGTTGACAGCTAAGATATCAACCTTACTAATCATCATCCGACTCCGACTGCTTACATTTCTCCTTCAACTTCTCATACTCATTTCTCCTGATAAAATCCTCTTTAGTTTTCTGCATATCGGTTAGAAGGCTGGTTACTTGAACGTGTTTCAATTTATCGTTGATTGTTGACGAGTCGCTGTCTAGACCAGAGTCAGCGTTAGCCTTTTTCGGGATAATGATTTCGTCGTCTGACACTGCAGGGCTGGAATCGTCGGAGCTGTCCTCCGGATTGTCCAGACGGTATGCTTTGGGGATTTTGTCGTCAATTATTTTGCATTGTCGTGCCGCTGCGGCGTCTTGTGGGCTGTTCCGCCCGTCGCCGCCCTTTTTCTTCAGCCGCAAGCTGTTGGCGATGACTCGCTTCTGGTGGTCCAGTTGGGGGAACAGTTCTGTGGAGAGCATATTTGAAACGTTTAGTCTCGATACTTTACCCATTTTTGTTATTGCAATTATTCTTGAAATAATTTGAAAGCTTGTTTGCCATTATATTATCACAAGACTATTTGCAAGTAAAATATTAGGATACATCACATTTTTTACGGTGTACAAGTCGGAGCCATTTGCTTAAATTAGCTAGTTAAACAAGACAAAAAAAAAATAGCACGCGTATGCCATTTATTAAACGCCAGCGTCGAATGGGATGCCTAGGTTGATAATTAATAGAACTAGAATCACTCAACGTCTAACAGCTTGAAGTATTGAAAAGTGAAAGTCAGCACTTTATAGATCAAGACTCAGCCGAGCGGCTAAGGCAGCCAGTTGGCCGGCTAAGTTAAACAGATGCCTGTAAAGACTTTAGAAAAGTGCTAGTCCACAGCGTTTTTTTAATGTGTCCAAAGCTTTAAATTTTAGTTAAATAAATAAATGAGTTTAATTTCTGTGACTAGCCTGTTGGTCTAGTTGTTAGTGACCCTGACTGCTAAGCCGGAGGTCATGGGTTCGATTCCCACCCAGGACAAATGTTTGTGTGATGAACACGATATTTGATCTGTGTCTGGTTGTAATTTATCTATAATATGTATGTATTTAGTAATATTTATGTATGTTTATCAGTTTTCTAGTACTCATAACACAAGCTCTGCTCAGTTTGAGACTAGATGGCGTTGTGTGAGATGTGGAATATTAAAAAAAAAAACCTATAAATTCTTATGCACACTGCCTGCTAAGTTATCATGCTTTAATTAGTTTCTATTGTTGTCAATTTAGGAATGTTGACATATAGTACGAGATCCAATAGAAGAAGCACCTTCCCTCATCGGTTATTTGATTAGGATAAATATTATATGCTAGATGATGCTTTTATTGATAAATTGCGAGTAGGTTGCCTATCTAAATCTGGTGCCAAAGATGTGAAACAATTAAATTAGTTAATAATTTTTTTTCATCAACTACCCTGATTGGTTATTTAAGAAAGACGAGCATCAGCTGAAAGAATGCGCTCTGAGGAACTCAAAAAGTATAAGTTGCCTAATTTTCCTTGGGGCAAACATAGGAGTTGCCTCGTTTGAAGAGGTAGATAAATGGTGGTAATATACTCTCATCTGTTATTTAATCGAATTATATATCAAATGAAAGGTAATTTTATTCCTAATCCAACCGTATTAGGTTGCCTTCCCAAAAATGGTGTGAATGAATAGTTGCCTACATTTAAGATTTAAAATTTTCTGGACTAGTTCTGGTATTAAAAATATATTTCCTCATCTGTAATTAAATGACAGTAAAATTATATGCTAGATAATATATATATATATACATCGCGAATAGATTGCTTAGCTAAATCAGATGCCAATGATGTTAAACAATAAAATTTGTAATTAATTATTTTTTATCAACTTCCCTGACGTGTGGTTTAAGAAAGTCGTGCATCAGCTAAAAGAATGTGCTCTAAATAACTGGAAAAATATAAGTTGCCTACTTTTCCTCGGTGCAATTATGGGGGTTGCCTCGTATAAATAAGTAAATAAAGGTTCACATGATACTCTCATCTGTTATTTCATTGAATCGAGTATCAAATGAAAGGCTATTTTATTCCTAACCCAGCCCCATTAAGTTGCCTCACCAAAAATGGTGTAAACTTATGGTTATATATATATTATCTAGCATATAATTTTACTGTCATTTAATTACAGATGAGGGAATGTATTTCTATGACCAGAACTAGTCCAGAAAATTTTAAATCTTAAATGTAGGCAACTATTCATTCACACCATTTTTGGGAAGGCAACCTAATACGGTTGGATTAGGAATAAAATTACCTTTCATTTGATATATAATTCGATTAAATAACAGATGAGAGTATATTACCACCATTTATCTACCTCTTCAAACGAGGCAACTCCTATGTTTGCCCCAAGGAAAATTAGGCAACTTATACTTTTTGAGTTCCTCAGAGCGCATTCTTTCAGCTGATGCTCGTCTTTCTTAAATAACCAATCAGGGTAGTTGATGAAAAAAATTATTAACTAATTTAATTGTTTCACATCTTTGGCACCAGATTTAGATAGGCAACCTACTCGCAATGTATCAATAAAAGCATCATCTAGCATATAATATTTATCCTAATCAAATAACCGATGAGGGAAGGTACTTCTTCTATCGGATCTTAGATCAATATTACATTCGATCGCAAACGACGTGCATGACCAGATAGTTATATGAACATTTAGGTTATGGATCATAGCTTCCGTTTCGTTACTCTATATTTGAATAACGATTTAGAAATAAACACCCATTTTTGGAACAGCCAACTTTATGCCGTACAAGATAAAGTTCAAAAGCCAATGCAAACTGTTGGCATGATTTATTTTTTTCTTTTCGCCAGAAGTGAAGCCTAGGTTATAAGTTAGAAGAAAATACCAGAAAAAAAAAATCCTTTAACTGTAATCGAACGAAGATACTCACAGAAGCATTGCTAGTGTGATATGTTTGATGTTTCTATTGATAAAATAGATTAAGTTGGTTATAAAATATAAGTGATAAACGAATCTAAAAGATACGCAGTAGTGTTGCCGTAGTAATAATGACTGACTCTATTAAATGCATGCACACCATAAATACCGAAATCAAAATCACAAATAATTCCTGATAAAAATACCTATAGCAATCTACTAAATTGTCTCTAACTTTGATTACGGTTGGTAGACCTAATTATTTTTGCTATTGATTATTCATACAGTCCTTTAAGAAATGGCCTATACTCCATTTGTTTAGGTACTTAACTAAATGTAAACAATCTTTCTAAAAACTTTTATATATAAATGTTTACAATAAGTTATTTACCTAAACCACTGTTAGGTAATCAAATAAATTTAAATAATCTTAGTATGTCTTTTATACGATTTTTTTTTAAATTAAAAGACATCAAGATTGTTTACTTTTTGTTAAGTACCTAAACAGATGGAGGTTTCACTTTTGGCAAAAAGAAAAAAAAATACTATAATATTATATATTATTGGCAAACCACACATTTGTACTAACCACACTTATTAATACAAATAGTAATTTAAAAATCAACTTAAAACATTGGACATTTTATCAAGTATTTTATTCAAATAATCAAATAAATGATGACACATACCATATGCACAACTCAATGCTTTCTCCGCGGCGTTCATCTCAGCTTCTTGTATGGAGTGTCCGCGCGCCTCTGCCAGCCTCTGACCTCGGAAATACACACCCACTGTGTATACACGCGTGTTTGTTGGGCCTAAGCACTCGATCACCCTAGAAAGATATATCACGTGTTAGCTACTTTAGAAATTTGGGTCCAGTAACATCTCGCCAAAACGAAGGCCGTACTTCTCCAGGCACTGAGTTCATGTGTTAAGTAACCCTATTATCCTTAATAAATAAACATACTTGTAGACTGGTATATCGGGCTCCCCGCCTTCCATGGAGCGCAGCGTGAGGCAGCACTGCTGCAGCTTGGACTTGGGATCGTTCCAGTCCTGGTTCATGATGAACTCCTGTAACCGCGGGAACAGGCACGCGTTGCAGAACACTTGGCAATACAGGAGATTCTGGAAGAATGTAACATTAACAATTTATTACAAGACTATTTTTTTTTTTACTCGTTATGTAATAGTTGTGGATTACAATTTTTTATATATCAAAACAGCAAATAGAAAAAAATGTTTTTCATTCGTTCAATATTAATCAAGTTACAACCTTTCAAATCGGGTGAAAGGGGAATTTGGGAATTTGTCAAATTACAGTATAAAGGCCCCGATCGACGGGCGAGTAAAACCGTGTCCTTATGGCTCGTCGGTAAAGCTCGCGGGTGTATCTTTGCAATATGAACTACGAGTTTGGCTCGTGAATCGTCGGGTTTACTTCATTTTCTACTCGGCTCGTCGTTCAAAACAGTTTTACTCGCCAGTCGATCAGCACCAACGAGTAAAACCGACGTTTTTTAAAACCGCGGTACAGGCTCGTACGTCGATCCACCACGACCACGACCCTCTTAAGAATGCACATGGCGAAATGTGACGTCACCATCGCCGACGTCGCGTGCTCAAAAGAGATAGCGATTCCCACCACACCCCCACTTAAACCAATATTTGGAATGCTAATTGCAGCTTTTTAACAAATTTTGATACTATTTTCAGAAATATATTTCGTTTTAGTGTTTTTTTTTTTTTTTTGTTTAAAATATTGTACAAAAATAAGCACAGGGTATTTAACCCAATTACCAACACTATTTCTAGGTAACAATGAAGGATTGTAAACAGGAATCGTGGAGTTACTTGCTGATACTTTATTATACGAATTTACGCTTTGGAACAGTAAAAATATTGTAATTATATAGTATTGTGTTATTATCATATCATATCATATCATTTATCATTTATATCTATGCTTTATTTGTTACAGGCCTCGATCTAAAACACAACAGGCAACTGAATGACAAATATGGGTTTTAGTCATTAAAAGTCTTACAAAGTCGCTCCAACGAAGCGGAAGAAGTCATAGAATGAGTTCCCACATCAAAAAACTAGTGCCACCTTGTACACGTCATTTAGAAAACTGTTACTAATGAGCAAACCTATCGTGTTACTTACCTTATCAATATAAAGTGCGCCAAGGAACGCTTCAAGCAGATCCGCCTTATGTTTCTTAGTGGTGGGCTTCGCTTTAGGGTTGTTGTATATCGCGTATCTAGACATGTCGAGGTCGTCGCACACCATTGATTGGGTCCGGTTGTTGACTAGAGATGAACGGAGTAGCTGTGAACGACAAATAAAATTAAAGGAGGATACAAATCCTGGGCTCACCTTCCAATGGCTATGTATGTTACATCGTTAAAGAGGTATTTTTCAGCTGCATAAAAGCAAAGCCTAACCAACGACACAATTTATAACTGTAGGTTAGTATCTGCACACTAGGTGTATAAATCACATAAATACAATATATTAATATGCAGTATAAAACTAACATGTTAAACAAATAATAACTTTCAAGGTACTATGATTTTGGAACTTAGTGCCATAGTAACTTTTATTCAGCTCAAAATTACCTATCCAAAGATGTAACACACGTACCTATTGGAAGGTGTGCAGAGATTTCATAGAAACACCGATATTGTTCTTTGAGCGTATAAATTATATTAAATACATAATAAAAACCACAATAAAACACAATATTATGTACATCAACCGACTTGGACACTAAAAAAACTTTAATCTCTGGCCCCCACACTAGTGTAGTCTGTCCCTTCCATAAGTTTAAAAATTAATAAAATAATGCAGGTTTTGTATATATTCTTACTATTGTTATTAACCAAATAAAATTAGCAAATAGTAAAAACAAAAAAAAAAAAAAACCATGAGGCAATTGATGAGATATTACGCATGTATAGTGTAACTCCTCCCTAGTTACATACATGCGTAATCTTTGTCCCACGTTACCAAATTGTGTAAGAACTGCATGTAAGGGATCCCTAAGCTAAGGGTTGCGTTAGATTAAAATTCAGAGATGGTTGGTGAAAACTGGCATTAGTTGGTGAATAAGATTAATGTACTTACAGAAAGATGCCCCTCGTGATGATCGGGGAAGTGTCGGTACAGTCTGTCGGACACGACCAACTGTAGCACCGTGTCGCCGAGGAACTCCAGACGTTGGTTGGAGCCGAGTGTCAAGTGTGTGAAGCCCACGGAACGATCAGTGAACGCGCGAGCTAACAGGCGAATGTGTTTGAACTGAACGCCTGAGGAAAAACATCAAAATGTCTTGATTTGAAATCGTGTTCACAAGAGCAGAAAATGTTCGACGAAAAATTGGATTCAGGGAAGGATCTGTAAAAATAGGACAGGAATGATGTATATCTTTTTTTAAAATAAAACCTTTATCACAATTCGGAACATTTCAAATCAAAATGCATTTGACAAATGACAACATACCGATGGAATTTTCAAACTGTACGAGTTTCTGCAGAAATTCGAAGTCCTTGATATATTTCCTGTCGCCGAGAGGCTCTTGTTCCTGCAGCGGGTGCGCTCGTTCCTTCATCCATACTTCTAGTAAATCTGGCTGATTGTGCCACAGCGCCAGAGCGAATACGCGGTCTGCGACCTATAGATACAGAGAAATTCTTTATTTTCAGGCAACTTAGGCCCAGAGACACTACAAACTATAAACAATAATAAACTAATACATGTTAATGACATTACAACTAATATATTTACACCAAACTTCTCAAGGTACTGCCATTTAGAATGACAATACTTTGACCATATCAAAGATATATATATATATATATTTTAATTCTCCACATACTTCTATCCCAGCATCCAAGAACAGTGATCCCATGAGCGCTTCGAAGCAGTTGGCCATAGCGTGTCTCATCACCACCTCGCGACAGAGATCTGAACCATGTGCGTAGAGCATATACTGCTGTAATTCTATGTTCTGTAACAAGTATATTTTATTTTCATAACACGGATCATAAGGAATCACTCTACCTACGTTCTACAGTAGCGTGTCATTAAACAGGCACAAATGCGAATTTTTGGCTGTTAAATAAAAGTTGTCTGAAACATTTATTACCATTTATTTGACCGACAAATGGTTGTTTTATGTATTTTTTGTTGTAGACTAATATCGGGCTCAAAAGACGAGCAATAAAGTCACGATTCAAGACGATGCTTAAAGGGGTCCTGCTGATGTATGTTCATGGGTCAAGAGTGCAGTCGTACTTCACCAAAACGAAAGCTTTTTGTAGAACAAAATTCCCTAATTCTATATAAACTTTAAAGACTATGCTGTATGCAAAGCTAGTTGAAGACCATTGACCTTTTCTTGCAAAATGCTGCACTTATTTTTAGTGAAGTGCGACTGCAATTTTGAACCCTGACTGTACCTGCAGCCTTATTTTTCGTTAATGTTACCTTAGCCAGCAACGCCAGATGCTGGTTCTGCACTATGGAAGCTCTGTAGGTGGCCAGCCCACCCTCCGCCAGGCCGGGGAACATGCGGAACAGATGGATAGACGACAGGAACTCCACCACCGCGTCGCCGAGGAACTCCAGCCGCTCATTGTGCTTTATGTCGGACTCTGTCTCGCTGTGCTTTCCGAAGCGAGACATTATGTTTATCAAGGTTACGATGCCTGTGGAAGAGAGAACAACATTTGATCAAATTCGTTGCTGATAAAACCCAGACGTGTCTCTTCCGTGTTAAACAGAGCCAATTCCATCAAACTCTGCCACTCCGAGGTGTAGCCGTGCCGATAATCGACCGTCAACGTTAACATTTACTCTCAATTTTGAAGGCAAAGTCTCAATTAGCAAGCTGGAAATCCTAGCAAAGGTGAGACAGTACTGCATGCCGGGACCGAGACTCAACCTTTATCAATTGCAAGTTCAATCGTGTGCGAATTGCTGCTCTCATATTTGGGACGGATTTGCCAATCAATTTTGTTTCAATAAAAAAGACGTTTTCAATACAGTTGTATTTATAAACCGATTGTGATTTTTATTTTTTTATGTGTTGTAAATTTTCTATCTCCACACATATAATATTTACTATCGTAAATTTCTTGAAAAACTGACTAGTTTATATTTTTTTTTTTTCATTTTTTAATGAATTTAGAAAAAAGGAATTTGCTTGGAAAAAAACTAAATTGGAGTAATATAAACCGATGAAAGCGGCTCAAGACGGTGACAGAGTACTAGTTGGCTATGACGATTTACTCTTTTAGTTCACCGAACAAAGAGTATAGCATAAGCATAGCATAATCAACCTTACATTATTCTCACTACTGGGACTCAAGTTTTAGGAGAGGGGCCAGCAAATATTTATAAATTATTCATAATTTTTAACGACTCGTTAACACATGGTTAAGCGGGCGCTAGGGCGGTCCCATACAAAAGTTCTCTACCGCAGGCAGCCGCGCCCCGCGCCCCTTTTGCTACGTAATAATACATTAAAGTTTTCCATCGACACAACTAAGGGCCAAATTCACAAAAAAAACTAATCGCAATTATTTACAACAAAACTCAGTCAGAGCGTCTAATCGCGATTATAGCTTCATTTTGCGTTTCACCGCTATGAATTGAATCTAGTTTACGCTAAACTCAGTTTCAATTCTCTTGTTTTCGTATGTTTTCGACACGGGTCTATAAACTAGATTACGCTGAGCTCAGTTTAGTTGAACTAAGTTTTTATAGTGCCCTAAATGCACACCGTTAAAGTTAAACTAGCGACAATGCGCAGGTAATAATAACTGCCGCACACGACGCACTTCACGGAGCGTTGGCCCTTAAAGTGAAAGCTACGGGCTCGAGCGTTTTTGTAGAATATCACTATCACTATATAGTATAAAACAAAGTCTCTTCCCGCTGTCTGTCCCTATGTACGCTTAGATCTTTAAAACTACGCAACGGATTTTAGTGCGGTTTTTTTAATAAATAGAGTGATTCAAGAGGAAGGTTTATATGTATAGTACATGCATAATATATTTAATAACACCATTGCACCCGGTCGAAGCTGAGGTGGATCGCTAGTTCTAAACACCAAATAAATAACACTAAAAAAAAAATCCTGGATATAGGATCAAAATTTAGACTTAATAATGTTCCCCCAAAACCAAAATAAACTAAACCTGCTAGCCAAGCTCGGACCCGTAGCTTTCACCTTAATCACAATCCTCAGTTAACAACGATTGTCGCACTACAAAAATAATAACAATAACACAGCTCACCCTTCTTCCTGGTGTAGTGTATCCTCCTATCTCCATATTCAGGCTGCCGTATCCCACAGTTGGTCAAACTATTCCTAGCATGATCAGGGTTCGTTCCAAAGTTCTCCCTGTACGATGGGTGGGTCAGAGCCGTTTGTAACAGTGCCCGTTGTTTGAACACGTAGCCTATCTTCTTCTCCAGACTGTCCAGGGACTTGTGGAAGCGGAGGTGCCTAACCAGAACCGGTATAAGCATGGCGTGCTGAAAATAAAAGTAGCTGTGGTAAGGATTTAAAGCGTCTTTGAAATTTGTTGTTTTGGACTTCTCTCTTATTTGAGCATTGTGGGAATATTTTTAATGAATTACTTATAGGTGTTTTTATACGCTCGAATATGAGTATTTGCACAGAATAAGTAATAGTACAAGTACAAAAGATTTAATCCGCGAAAGCAAACATGCGATTTTAAACTTACTAACAAGGCTCTTAATGTTCATAATACATTGCACGGCACGAACGTGACCTTCAAAATATTTTCCTACAGGAGCGAGTCGCGCTCGTAACGAACCAAAATGTTAAGTCTGCGGTGCGAGAGTTTCTTCTACTACGACCAGTATGCGCTTTTGAACTGGCCGTTCATGAGTCATGTGTTTGGAGTTGTGTGTTTTTGAATAATGTAAAATAGGTACCTACGTTTTATATCATAAAATACATTTAGATTTTCTAAAATTACATGGTGGATAATAATTGATTTGAATTTAAGTAATTATATCCACACTTAAAAATGTATGTATGTGTTCGAAAGGTTTTGTCAAGATTGTTTACATTTTGTCAGATAGTTAAGTAGATATCTTAACAAATAGAATAAAAGTAAAGTCAAGTGTTACGTACTCGGGTATAACTTTATTGGTTTTCACAGCGCGTATTTTAAAAGATGGTATGTAATTTAAGACGTGACCGTTATTTTCAACGATTAATAATAGTGGTAATACCACCAATACAAACCACGAAATAAAAATATCGAAAGTAAAAAAATATTTGTAAAAATGTTTCGGAAAAAAACACGAATCGTCCTCATGCCAATAAGCTGCCATCATAACCTAGGTACCTATTATACATAATAATTAACATTTTGTAAGATGTAACGTCGTGATGAAATCCAGTATAATTATGTTGGCCTTGCATAAGTAGACAGTACACTGAATGATCTCTAAGGTCATTGACTTTTTGCGCGAAAAATGTCGCAAATATATGAAAATATATATGAAAAAATTTATATATAAAATAAAAACTCGATACGATGTTCGATGAAGAATTCGAAAATAATTTACATTCGCGCGCGTTAAGCGGCAGGTTGAAAACGCGTGTGACACTCAATTGAAATAGCCTTGCAAGGAAGGCCGTGCAGCGTAGGCACAGTTTTATACCTAAAGTGACTAGTGCGCCAGGCCTGAGCTTTCAACATTTCGCTGCCAAAGACTATTAAATCTAGACATTAGCTTAAACGGCGCTTAGCTTTAATTAAACGGCACTGTTCATCTAGCTGAGAGTGACCCGTTCTAGTAAACTAACTTCATTGGTTAAGCCTTCATGTAACCGCAGGCAAGTTAGGAATGCTGATTTCACCTCGTTACGAAGTCATCCTAAGAACTATGAAATTACTAGCATCGCCTTAACGGCTTTACACACGAGAATGTAAAATAAAATCATTTTCTAAAAAAACAAGCTCCGGGGATAAATAGTTTTATATGTGCTATTTCAAAATCACGCATGCAGCAAACATCCAAAACCGTACTGCCGTTTGAGCGAGAAAGAGTAACAAACATTTCTTTTTTTCTTTGTTGATAGGTTTGCGCTTGACCGCTATCTAACCTGAAAGCGCGGTCGACGATGGAGCACAAACATACAATACAATAACATACTCACAGAGACACAAACTTCGCCTTTATAATATGAATATGATCGACACTAACCTGCACAACATCACACATAAGTCCTGTAGTATGAAATCCTTCAGATGAGATGGCAACAGTGACGTCTCTCTTCATCTTACTCTGAGTCCTCATCTCTTGCAACTTTCCCTCTTTGGCGGCTAGCTTCTGACGTTCCTTGAACGATGGCTTGGCCATGTTGGCGATCAGGTGTCTGTACTTTACGTAATAACGCCACGCTTTCTGGTATCTGGAAGTTTAGGAAGTACCGTAAAGTCGCGTTACTTTGTCCCTTAGGCATAACTTTGTCCCAAGCTTGTTCACTAATAAAAACACAGTAAACAAACGGGTTCCGTGTTCCCACCGGTTAATAAGCTTGGCCCAAAGTTACTCCATTACATAGGGCCGAAGTATTCCGACTTTACTGTATTTATAGGTACGAATCCAGATTTGAAAAACCCATTTGACACTTGCTTTGTTTTTCTAATGCTCAAACCTAAGTTGGCCGTAAAGATTTTTTTGGTCTTAATTAAAAACGTTTTTTTTTAATTTATTTTTTTATTAAATCATGGGCTAACCTGACCTTACTGTCTCATCTTAAATATTCAGCTGTATAATAAAGTGGATCTCTCTAAAGTTCACGATGTTGTTTGGATATATACTTTATTTTCGTTTAATGTTTGATTTCTATAAATTAATATAGATAATAATTAGTATATATTAATCTTGGTTCACTTACTCTGGATTCCCAGCATAACTGAGTTGTGGTGGTCGTATGCCAAAGTGTACGATCTCAGGACAGTAATTTTTTAAATCCGTAGAGGTCCCAGGCTGGCTAGGAGGACTGCGGTCCAACTGATCTACCCTCACGGAACACGGTTTCTTACCAGGGTATGTTACTATCATACCTAAAAAATAGAATCAGTGTGAAACATAAACCTGGTGTTTATCGAAATTGAACTTTGTGGCATAGGCGTAAGGTCTACATTACCAACGCCCCGCAGAATTTTTCAGAGCTTGTCAATAAAATCATTTTGTATTTTTTTTTATTGCTGTGTATCCTGATCAGTGGCGGTCTTAGTGGGTGACGACCAGGCCAATCTCCTGAGGCATCGCTCTTGTAGCGGCCTCACGCAACAACGCCATTAAAAAAAATAAGCTGCTAATATTTGATTTTTCTTAAAATTAGCCGCATTTTGCGCCTTCAAATTAGCCGCAACGAGCCGCTCGACGGCAGCGCGTCTGCAGCGCTGCATTATGCCGTTAATTTGATGGCGCTCTAATATATACGTAACTAATTTCTCAAATTCGTTTGGAATGGATTTCATCTCTTGCTATTCTTTACGTAAAAATGATATAAGTAGCTAATTTATTGGATTATTGAAAAACGTTAAACATAATTTTCAAATCCAGGTATATCTCTGGCATTTAGTACCTAGATTTATTATTGTTGTCGTATTTATGATCGTTCATTTTCAACCTGATATTCATGTAGTACCTTTATGTAAATTTTGCATTTCTCACTAATCGTAAGGAAACTTAGTTTTGATTCATATACTTTGCAAAAAAAACATGGGCCTCACAAATATCAGCCGCCCGTGGCCTTATAACGGTTACGGCCGCCCCTAATCCTGATGTATTCATAAAACTGTTTAGGAAATATAATATTAATAACCCACCTTTAATCCTATCAACGAACTTCTGCCAGGTATAATGGTCCATAGCATGAACATCTTTCAATGTTCCCGGTGCTATCAATGGTCCACTCTCCGCGATCAAATACTTCAGTACTTCGCACATTGATAAAACCTGAAACCAAAAGTAAATATCATAATTATTTCTCATTGTACTAAAAATTGGAAAATTAACCTGTTGGATAAAAATTATGATAACAATAATCTGTCTTCTATTTATCCTTACTAGAGATGCGCCGAATAGTGGTTTCACCGAATAATCGAATACTGAATAATATTCAGTTAAGTTCTTAGCCAACCGAATATACAGCCGGATAATTCGGTTCCCCATCAGTTCTTAGTTTTCCCGCGCAAACAACGTTTGTTTGCCGAGTATTTTAGTAGGAATAGGCTCTATGAGGCAAAAGACAGAGCTGAAAGCTTGGTCTTGCATCGTAGTCTAATATTATTGATTTATCTATGTTCAAATTAATTAGAATCATAGTTGAGAAAACCACATAGTTTATTAATTATGCTTAAGTAAACTTTTCTTGTTACAACATGATTTTTCGAATATGGGATTCCTTTAATTTATATTGTCCTAAAGGTTGATTTGCAATGATCCTTTAAACCAAATACATTCGGCATTTTAACCAAATCATTCGGCCGAATACGAATACTTCAAAATTCTTCCGAATACGCCGAATATAAAACGAACATTCGGTGCATCTCTAATCTTTACACATCATAAAACAAAGTCCCCTATAGAATCTTTCTGTCTATATTTTCACGATAAATTAAAAGCTACTGAACGGACTTTTATGCTCTTTTCAGTAATAAGCAGATTAATTCATGAGGAAGGTTTAGGTGTATAATGCATTCACAAGGGCGTCGCCAGCCGATGATCAAGGGCTTTTTTTAAATAATAATAAAAGTTTCTTTTCTCCACAAAATAACTGCTAATTGCTAGCCTTATATCTATGGTAACATATAGGATGGGCATTATATTGTGGGATACTGGTGCCTAAACTAGGCTCTGAAACTGCAAAGCAAGCCTCTAGGGGGAGGGGCCGTAGCCCCCCCCCCCCTTGGCGACACCCTTGTGCATTCATATTATAGTAGAGAAAAATTAAGAATTTCAAAGACTACTAACACCCGTGCGAAGCTGGAACGGGTCGCGAGTATACACCGCTATTTTTTAATTACGGTAAATACTTAAAGGGCTTATTAGAAAAGGTCTTGTTATTATTTAAGTAAAGTCTCAATGCATAATATTCATAACCAGCAAAGTTATGAGCATTTGTTTATATCCCAAAATCTCACTCAATTTATGGAAATATTGTGCAGGTTATGGTTTATGAATTAAAAAATGTCAATAAAAATGGAAAAACACTGGGCTTAGTATTTTCTAGTAGTAGTTGTTATGAATGATGATTCAATTATGAATTTACCAATAATGACAAATTTTCGTAGACAATTTTGGGATTTCGTTTTGTGTACTTTTGACTACACAAATATGATCAGTAACGGGTACTGATTGAGCCCCATTTTTTTGTGCACTAATTAAAAAATAGGGGTGTATAATCTTACTTCTGCCAGCGGTTTCGCCCGCGTGAGAAACCGGAGAAACCTACTGTCTCTCCATACAAACTTTAGGTCCCCGTTTTATCCCCTTAGGGGGGACTTTTGGAAAATCTGCTCTTAGTACACGCCTACGTCATAAAAGAAACTCTTATGCAAAATATTACGTTCCTAGTCACTGTTGTTTCGGCTGTGCGTTGATATGTCAGTCAGTTAGTTCCTCCATTTATATATAGGGTGACTGGTAATTAGTGAACGATACTTAAACACGTGATTGTAGTCATGATAACAAACAATTTTTACTATGGGACCAAACCTGATATCGCGAAAAAAAATCTGCTGGTCAGTATATTTGTGTTCGCCTAACTGGTCAAAATGTACTGAACTTGGCTGATTTTTTTCGCGATTTCAGGTTTGGTCCCATAGTAAAAGTTGTTTGTTATCATGACTACAATCACGTGTTGTAAGTATCGTTCACTAATTACCAGTCACCCTAATATATATAGATATGTAAAAATCAATTGCTCAGCTACTTAGTAGTCTCGCTAAAACTTAAAAAAGGCTCAAAATTAATAACTTTTATTTTAGTTTAGTTCGCTCTGATACAGGTGTTTAAAAGAAATAGGGAAACCCACAAAGAGTTGAAATATTGAAAATAGATAATTTTCTATGGGAATCGCCTTTTAAAGGTGGGAAGTACTAATTTCACAGCGGCGACGCCGCGGTCTGCAGCTAGCACTCATTAAAATGTACTCATAATAATATTGGAATTAATACGCTATCGTAATCTAAAGGGCGTAAAAATATATAATTAAGGATAGCCATTATAACAAATACACTGACCTTATACGCCTGACCAAACACGACCAGAGAGCATGAATGAAAATATTGATAAATGTAGAAGAAGCAAAGTTGGTAACCCTACGTCCTATGTGAGCGACAAGAAGGGTTTTTGGCGGGATTTCATTAAATGAAGTTCAGTGGCAGTTTTAATTATTCGCAAATTGATTCCTAGTGGATATTGTGATGTAAAATTGGTGTAGTTTTGTATCTCAAGTGTCTGCGCAACTGGACAATATGTGTAATCATTGACACAGGCGCGATCTCGGTAAAATAGAGCTGAGAATTTTATTGTAGTGTTGATTACCTATTTCAGCGAAGTTTACCGAGAAGGTTTACTTGATACATTTGCTGACAAACACTACAAAATAAAAAACTTTAGAATGTGTAAATCCATATTCTAATGGTAAACCAAAGTTTTTACACAAAGACATGGCTTAAAGGACTTAGTATCCAAGCCAAAAATATTAGCAAAAAAAAAAAAGAGCGACAAGAACTGTGTTGCAGATATAATATTTCACCAAGCCGGGTTGGCCTTTGATGTCAGTGCAGATGGGAGACGACAGGAATTACTCTAATAGGTGAATAAATAGCAGTCTTCGATGTAAGGTGAAAACTATGGGCCCTATTGACCTGTTGGTCTAGTGGTTAGTGGCCCTGACTGCTATACCGGAGGTCGTGGGTTCTATTCCCACCCAGGACAAATGTTTGTGTGATGAACACGATCATTTGTTCTGTGTCTGGGTGTTGTTTATCTACAATATGTATGTATTTAGAAATATATAGGTATGTTTATCAGCTGTCTGGTACCCATAACACAAGCTCTGCTTAGCTTGGGACTAGATGGTGTTGTGTGATAGTTGTGAAATATATTATATTATTATTATTATTTTCATGAACTATTTTATTTATGGGTGCATATTTATGTCAAGGAAACCGTATTTGCTCAAATCTGACACATAGTGCTTAGGAGGGCCCTTCCCCACTCGGCTATCGTTAACGTCGAGCATGGTTTAAAAGCTTGTTGCTTCATCCAACGCGATGCTTGATGAAAAGGCATCGCGAAAAGAGAGATAACGCCTAAAAACTCTGTTGGCATTCGCTAATTCCATGATTTACTCGAACATTTCACAACACTTGTTTCAGGAAATACGTGTGTTTTTTAAAACTTTTTGAAAGAAATTGTGATCATTCAGAATCTCGATTCGATTCCTCGTTCGATTTGTTTGATAGGTGTACATTTTGACCAAAGTTCACGTAAAATAGCAGATTTTCAGAGGTATTTTACTTATGTTTTGATTTCTGTTGAGGCTAGATAATATCCACAAGGAGAAAGATGTATAACAACATTATAATCACGTAAGAGCGGTTGTATGAAAATTTACCTCGGGTTGGCCGCTTTTAAGTACAGCAATTAATTGTAGAATACAACGATCGCATATCCGCGTGATGACCGTGATATTAGAACGAGGACTATAAGTTTTAAGAACGTGTCTGTGCTGAAGTAATTGCCAACTTGCGATTTAATATGTATAAGGTTATGAATATTTTTTTTATTGCCAACTTCAAATTAATAACTAGAAATTGTTTAAATCATTATGTCGCGCACTTAGAACGTAGGAAAAGTTTGTTGTCCTATCAACAAAATTAAAAGCTGACCCTGTCAGTTAAAACATCGTTTGAAATAGTCAAAATAGGATGTTTTCTTTTAATTATTGTGCATACTGGGCTTAAGATCTTTTGAATGTCATGAATATCGTATTTAAACGGCAGAAGTAAGGGTAACATTGATATTTAAGGCTTAAGCAGTGCAGTTTAAATTGGAAAAAGTAGCTTTTTGATAAATCACGAGCTGTTTTCCATTTAGAACCAAGAAATATAAACATTTTTAATGTATGTAAAAGTTCGATTAATATAATGTCTGTGGACAAATTTGCTCATAGGTCAGCTTTCACTATTTGTCGAGTGTAGGTACATAAATATAATACTAATTTTCTTTACAAATTCTTTCTATTTTTTAGTATTTTTATTGAACGAAATGAATGATGTAATAAGAAATTTCAGGCCATATTTATAAATAAATCTGTGAGTTGTGTAGCAACTGATTAGCTAATTGTAATGTTCTCTAAAGAATTTATCAAAGAAGTATTAACATAAAGAAGTAGTGTATATACCTCACATCCGCCTTCTGGTAGGTATCTTACGAATCTGGGCATGAAGTGGAACTGCGAGCATGTTGTGTCAGTACCCTTTCCCAAATCTAGATCGACTAGCTCCAGCAGTTCGTAGAATAGAAATTCCTCTGAAAAATAATTTAGTGAAACAGATGCAAATGGCTGACATGAAGTATAATGTACCTAATTATTATAATATAAATGTCGCATCGTGCAGCTTTAATATATAGATATAAGTCTGTCTACATCTGAGCTTACATTACTCGCATTGCGACACCGGATAAACAATAATTCGCTAGCGACTCTACTACACACAGTCCTGGTGAACAAACAGTAGAACCATATTATATGATTGGAGCTTATCAGTCACCCGGCTTTTACCATAACCTAATTTCCGGTATTAACAACATATTAGATAAGAGTTGCCTTTAAGCACATTAAATTTTAGTTTAAGCCGTAGAAAAACAAAAACTTACCAAACAAGTCCAATTCCTTGATAGTAAAGTTCTGCGGGGCTGGCTCTTCTATGTACAGAATCGTATATTCAATATTGAACCGTATAACTTTGCAAGTCGGCAACTTCGCAAGTTTGTAGTGAGAGAACATCGAGAAGCCCGAGAATAGGAACTCATGCTCATCGTGAGCTATTATAGTAGGAGATTTTATCAAAAAGTTTGTTGGTGGCGACACTGTTATTCTGGAAAGAAGAGAGATGTGCCATTATTGAAATGCTTTTTGTGCGACTAGTTGACAAACTGGCTGACACCCCAGCGGACTTAGATAAATGACTTTTCTGCTAGCATTCCCACCAAACACTAAGTGCAAAAAAATAAAATAAAAAAAATATTTAAAAAAAAAGTGCAAAATGGATAACATTAACATTATCTGCGACGTGACAAGTATTTTGTAGTAGTAGGTCGTTGTCGAATTGTTCTTGTGACGACTAAAACGGTTGCAAGAAACGATCGTCATCGCGACTAGTTTAAAAACGAAACTATCGTTGCGTGAAGTAGTTGCAGTTTCTTTGTCGCTACTAGTTTGTGGACGGGTTAAGGGGCAGACTTGTGATGACTTTAAATCCATCACGTCTAAACGTCTAAACCGTATATTTTGAAAAAAATAGGTTAACTATTTGCCCAATAATTTCGAATATTTATATTTTTTTTATAGAACTTGGTGTAATTTATTTTCAAAGCTATGTCAAACACATACAAAAAAACCAAGATCAGGCAAAAACCATTAGGTGTATTTTTATGAGACTTACACAAACTAAAAGATAATTTAATTACCAATCTTTTGATAGACGGCTTTTATTCATATTGTGTTTAATAAATGAAGGACATATTATTGTTCGAAAGATCTTGATGCGCGGGGAGCGGCGCTAGCTCCTCTTTTGAGAGAGAAACTATCATACAGAAAAGTCATTTGTCTTAGCCTGCAGATGTAACGTAAAGTGTTAACTACACAACAAATATTATAAATAAATAAATAATTATTTCCTTGCCTCTAAATTCAAATGCTGTATTTAGTTATGTGAATTATTTTAAAATCAGACAAACATACGTTCTCCACGTTCTTATGGCGGTTTTTCTTTCATTTTTAGGACAGATTATGGAAAATGCACGTTAATAGTTGATCGAAGAATTAAACAAGAAGTTTACTTCTAAACTTTAATCACCTGTAATGATACAGCTTGTCGATGTTGCTCTGTGTCGGTATACACTTGGGGAAGACCTCCTCGCTCGCATACACCCCGTGGCGCATTCCCTGACGACGAGCGCGCGCACTGCACCGGCACAGAGGACCGCCGTTCATTTCGCCAGTGTTGTTGAACCTTTAGGAGTTAGTATAGTTTAGGGACTATATCATTATCAGTAAGTACAATGAAAATCTATACTTATAAAATGCTTTATCCTGAATGACTGACGGATTAACGCACAGCCTAAACCGCTGATCGTAAAAACCTGTAACTTGCTGGGTAATCTGATAAGAAAGGAATTTCCAAAATTCACTCCCTAATGGGATAAAACCGGGATCCAACGTCTGTATGGAGAAACTTGATTTCACGCGGGTGAAACCGCGGCCAGTAACAAGTAATTATTAAAAAACGGTAAGCAATCCAAGTATCAAATCATACTTTTTTATTTATACTGGGAAATTTCCCGCTCTATGATGGAGCGGGAGGGTATAGCGGGCATTGGCCCTGCTGGCTGGCCATTCAGTTTGCTGACATCTCATAGAGTAGCGCGTGGAACACTACGCGAATATATGGGTCAGATTTCCTGAGACCTTCTGTAATATGGTACGAAAATACCATGTGCTTTGGCGCAAAGCTAAAGTTAATACTTACTCGAGATGATGACGATATATTTGTACTTTTAGTTTCCTATTATTTTAAATGATGCAAGAAATATTTTATTTTACATTCTACAGTGTTTTGTATTAGGTACTTACCACATCTCAGGATGAAGTCTCCTTGGATGGCTTTGCTTCCTCTGCAACTCCAGCATTATCCTATCTGTGTAACCTTGCAGACCATCTTCATCCAAACATTCGTCTTCACTCTCTGATGAAGAGCACCCGTCATCGGCTAAAAAAGAATTATGAAAGCAAATATAAATCTGTAGATATTGAAGTTAAACGAGCTCTCAGCAAATCTTTTGCCAAAGTAAAGGAAGAAAGAATGTTTCTTTAATAATAATAGAATGTTAAACTAATGTTGCTGTGCTGTCAGTAGAACATAGCACTCAATGTTACACCAAACTAGTACATTAATCCATGAACAAATCCTTTCTATGATCCTTATGTTTGAGTATGGTTTCCACACTTAGTCCTGTGAGGACCATGGCGGCCAAAACCTTTGGTGGGCTTAATCCAACCAGTCCACCTCTCTCCAAAAACAGATTAGGCCTCTCAGATTTTACAAGGTGCCTGTGAGGGAATTTGGGGATCTCTTATGATCCATTTTGATCATCGAAATATTTTTGTAACGTCGACCTAAGGTAAAACTTACGGCCAGCCTTATTTTAAAGCTGTGAAAAAGAAATGTCTATTAGAAACGAAACTTACATTTATGTTTACACTTGGCACCTTTAGAGGGTTTTAAAGGCGGCAGTTCATCCACTTCAGGCCTGGCCTTGCGCCCCCTTTCAATAAGTTCCTTGAAGAACACATCGCAAATGTTCTCCAGCTTGCTGGTTTGTTGTACCGAGGATCCATTTTCTACTTGCTTGTAGTATAATTCTGCTGGGGAGCTTCTGTACCACATTTTTGATGCCTGAAAATTATTACATTGGATTTTTAGTGTCCATTTTATCTCTTACCCTAGCCCCAGCTTCATATTGGGGTCAACCGAATCTCGCTCGAAATAGACGAGATTGGGCCGGCAGTAGTCCTCAATACTTTTTTTACTACATTTTTTATTTTGAAGAAGCTATTTCCAAAATTCTAGTTTTGGATATAAGTTATTAAAATAAAAAGAGAAATTAACTGACATGCCAACGCACTAAATCACTAGTTTCCATTATTTTAACTATCGGAATTTAATCAAATCAAATCAAAACAGTAGAGTTATTTAGTTATTAATTACTAACTTAGTGATTTGAGAACATACTAACAATTTTCTTGTAATGAATGGACCAGTGAGAGGTCTGATTAAATAAATTAATTATTTGATAGTTCTATATTTGTTTGCAATTCGCAAACTATGTAAGCTATAGAAACTTTAAGACTTTGCAAGATAATTGCAATTAGGGATTTGTAGTGCAAGCCAGCTTTTCCATTTTAATGTCTAAACCAGAAATCTACTAACTACAAAAACCGATTAGGATTGACTTACCTCCTCCTCTTCTGAATTGTACTCCTTCGACCACTGCTCCATTTTTTCTATCAAGTCCTCAGAAGTTTTACAATAGTTTTTCCTGCAAATAAAAAATAATGTTTTTTCTTTCTGATAAAGAACAGTAATACAATAACTAAAAAAGGCTTTACACACATATTAAATCGGTAGAGGAGACAAGCCATTTTTGTATGTCTATTTATATACACCGTTAAATTTTAGTTGTTTTAATCCCGCGGAGGGTAGATTCGGTACATGAAACCCTATCGATTTGTAAAGATAAAAATGAAAAATAAAGCACTTTTTTTAAACTCGAATTAATTTACGCATATACGAAATTGATTTCTTTAAGTAAACGTCAGCTGATCGAGGTCAATGAACTGTAGTCGTTTACTTAAAGAAATTAATTTCGTATATGTGCGTATATTAAATCGAGTTTTTGAAAAAAGTACCGTATTTTTTAATTTTGCCTTTACAAATCGATAGTATTTCATGTAACGAATCGACCCTCCGCGGGATTAAAACGACGTGCAGACCGCCCGGAGGACACGGTGGAGTACACAGTCTAGGTGTGCCCTGCTTGAGAAGAGCGTCGCCGTATCCTTGTGGAGCGATCAGTGGCGGCGATCTCTCGCGCCGAGCCTTGATGCCTACTGGAGCCAAGATGAGAATGAACACCGGGGCCCTGGATCGAAGGCAATGAATGGAACAGGGTAGATTTATAGTCAGTAAGAGTCTGAAACTATCTCCCGCTCCACCCATGGGGCGGGATTTGTCATTTGATGATTTTACCTACCATAAAAAAAAAAACACGTATGGGGTTAAAACGGGGGTTGGAAATTTGTATTGAGAAACTGACTTTCACGCGAGCGAAGCCGCTGGCAGAAACTAGTTAAAAATAATTTAAAAGAAATAACCAGAGTTTTAAAGGATAACCTTAAATTCACCCTTTTCGTTTTATTAGTATAAATATTCTGGCCAACATACAGAGTATAAACCAAAATAACTAAAATTTATATTTTAGTTATTTTTCCTATTTTTTCAGTTTCCAGGGATTTTTTTATAAAAAGCCACAAAATTTCAATATTGTAAATATAATATAGATGCGTTACTGTAACTGTAGAAATGATTATGAAAATAACTAAAAAAATTTGTTGTTCTCAAATCTATATATATATATAAATGAATCCCTATTTCCCTTAGTCACACCATCATGCATGAACAGCTGGACCGATTTTGCTAATTCTTATTTTGTTGTGTTGTCAGGAGAAGGCTCTTATGAAAGAAAAAATTAGGGTAGAGGAAGGTAGAGTATTTTAGAGTAAGGTAGAGTAGGGTAGTGTAGGGTAAAGTAGAGTGGAGTAAAGTAGAATAGGGTAGAGTAGGGTGGAGTATAGTAGGGAGTAGTCAGTTGACGGGAGTGAATCTGCAGGCAAAAACTTGTGAATCATAATTATCATAATTTTTCTGCCTCACCTTACATAACACAAGGATTATTATGTGAACATTTTTTCTTCTTTTCTGTCAATCATCATGCTATCACTCACTGACTCCCTTTTCTTTCATATGACTTCAAAGTAGCTCAGATTACAGTATGCCTACAGTCAAACCATTTATGTTAAGTCATGTATTCAAACTCAGCTAAGTGCAAAACTTTGAGTAATTTATTTAATCACTACTGTTCTTAAAACGGTTAAGGAAACCAATGCCTTAGAACCAAGAATTTGAAGACATGTGACATTCACCAAACCACACTGTAGTGTGCCCATGTATTGGATTAGGTCCCATTCCCTCGCCTGGAGAGGAAGCTTGAGCACTAGGATCATTATAAGGCTCATTTTGATATGCTATGCAGTCAAATTTTATTTTTGAAAAAGGCTATATCAGATTAATATCAATCAGTAATGAAATATTTTGCCTTCATTTTGCTATGTTTACAGTTACACAGGTTGCAGCTAAACAACTGTATTTGTCATGGAGCAACTGCCATAATGACTTCTGCAACCCAGTCATTAATGAGTAATTTGACAAATGCTGCTGCACAATTTATAAATACAGTAAAGACATGTAATTAACTGAGTTTATAAATTGTGCAGCAGAATGGTATCCCTTTGTAAGTTGGATTTAAAAAATTTCCACATGTTATGACGCATAACAAACATCTAAGATCCATGATTGACAACTTACTATCATTTTCTCAAAAGGTTTTGATTTGTAAATTTGGTTACTCATCCATGGACTAATTTTGGTAAGGGTTAGAAACTCTCGATTTTAGCAGTATAATGGTTATTACAATACCAAGAATTCATTTACAGTGGACAATTATCTGTAGGTAATTAGTATAACTAGCCATTTGCAAAACACATGCTTTGAATGCAGAGTTACAGACAGACAGCCCAACCATACATATAGCTAGTATAAAAGTAAATATTGATATCTTTTTCTAGCGACCGCCCCAGCTTCACACAGGTGCAATGGTGATTAGTGGTTGTTAATATAGCATATAGCAAAATAAAGCACCGTGCTTTTCATACATATCAAAAAGCAAATGCTATCATGGCTCTCACTTCTTGCTATTTGCTTAATGCTTTTTTACATCGCACTCTCTGTCTTTGTCAGTCGCACATCACAAAATCGCAAATCGCAAAGCATGAAAGCAATATCAGCGCGGCGCGCGCGGTGTGGCGGGGCGGCCAATCGTCGCATGCTAGAGATTGCTTTCGGTCGCGATTAATCGTCTTACACACCGCTTGCGATTTGGCTAACCCGTGATCTCGGACGGCTCACGTAATATAATATACGTAAATATTATTTTACTTCGTGCTTTTTAGTGTAAATAAAAAGTAAAAAATTGACAATACGTACTTTGTAAGTAGTTGATTTTTGTAAATACAATCAATGAACTTTTAAGTATGCCTGTAATTGCATTAATTAAATACTAATATACTTCTTTATTTCATCATAACACTTAATCAATTATAGACAGTCCTAAGCCTGGAAAGTATGAAGGAAAGTTCATTGTTTTTTACTGTTCCGTTTTATTGTAATAAATAAATTCATAAACGCGATGCACCGCGGTTGCTACCTATAGTCGCTCCCACCCGTTTGGCGCCCGTAGAAGTAGGTACCTACGCACGGTCGCACGTACGCACTTACGCAGTCGCAGTACGCTTATAAAAAAAGCATGCTTATAATAAAGCATATAAAATAGCTTGCTTAAAATATAAAGCATATAGCATTAAGCAAGTGATTGCCATATAGCAACTTTGAACACTACTAATGGTGATACTAAAAATATTATGCATGTATTAAACATATAAACCTACCTCTTGAATCACTCTATCTATTAAAAAAATGCAAATCTGTTGCATATTTTTAAAGAACTAAGCATACAGCAGAAAGCGACTTTGTTTTATACTATGTAGTGATTACCATGATGTGGATGATTGCTGTTAATGGTATTCTATTAGTTAAGAGAATTATCTACTAACCTGTATTCTTCTAAAATTTTTTCACGGTCAGACATTGGTTTAGCAGATTCTTGTCTTGAACGTCTTGATACATGTGACAACTCCCTTGTTCGGCTATGAAGACGAGAGTCTCTGGTGGGTGAATGCTCACTTCGTCTGTCTCTGTGTCGCTCGCTCAGTCTTCCAGGAGACCGAAAAGACCTTCTAGAATCACGAGACTCAGCTCGACTGTGACTTCGGTGAACCCTACTTTGAGACATGCTGTGATGTCTTTCATATTCACATCTTTTTCGCTCATACTCTCGTCTTTCATCAAATCTTTGCCTGTAAGACTTTTCTCTGTCTCTATGGCTGATATGAGATGGACTGCGACTGGGCGGCCTGTCACGACTGTGACTGCGACGCCTATCAGATCTATGACGACTTGGGCTGATGCTGCGGCGCCTGTCGTATCTATGACGACTTGGACTACAACTGCGCTGCCTGTCGTGCCTATGGCGACTAGGGCTACGGCACTGCCTTTCGTGCCTGTGGCGACTTGGACTGCGACTGTGCCTTTCGTGCCGGTGGCGACTTGGACTGCGACTGTATCTATGTTCACGGTACTTTTTTTCTCTTTCATGTTCTCTATCATAACTTTTCTCACGACTAGGAGAATAAATTCGCTTTGATGATTGACTTCGAGAGTATTCATCAATTGAATCCCTTCCACAGAGGAATCCTGATGATTTTGAATTTTCAGAACATAAACTTATTGAAAGAGGGTCGTTAAAGTCTTGTGAGCTGCTTGCTGTTGGTATCACGCTGGAATAATTATGAGGCGCTGCGAAAAATGGTGGCGGAACTGAGTGTAAATCTATTGGCACCACAGAATAAGGTGTGGTGGGTGGAGGTACATTCATAGGAGGTAAGGTTGCCATGGAGCAGTAAGGCGGCGGCGCGTAAGGTGGTGGTAGGCTGAATATCTGTGGAGGAGGCACACTCGGAGGTATTGGTACCGGCGGTGGCATGTTCAGCTGCGGCGGTGGAACATTATAACTAACTGGTGGCACGGACATTTTCGTTATCAAATTAACAACTATTTGAGTCGAACGTGTTTAATTTCAACCACTATGCAAAGAATTTATTTTCAACCACTATGCAAAGAATATAGTAAATAAGCCACTATGGCCCCTATTTTGTTTCTGAAAACTAAACTACCAGAAGTGAAGAGTTTCATATTTTGATTACAAAGCAAGAAAGCTGATACAAATTCGTTTATGAGTAAATAAGATGACACGAACTAGAATGCTAAAAATACTAAATTATCATAAACTGTATTTTTTTCTTTGACATTGACGTTAATCAATACTTATATTTTTAAAGTAATGTTTTTGATATAGTTACCAAGTTTTTTAAGCCATGATAACATATTAATAGTTTATCGGTTGAGAAATAGCAGATAGAGTCTGTGCGGTAAATGATCGTGGCGTACAATGAAAACACAAAGATTTTATAACTAGATTGTTCACGACAACCTCAAAAACGTCCCGAAGAGTACGATACAAAAGGGTATGCACAGATTACAGAGAGATACTACGTATCAGATGGGTAACTTGGAACAAAATTTTTGGACCGTAGCGGCGCTGGCCATAGACAACTGACGAGGACTCGAATAGAACTTGACGTTTGTTTTTTTCTTAAATGCGGCCGCGAATACTGGCAAAGGAATACAGCATGAAATGCCGTATTTTTAACCGACCTCAAAAAAAGGAGGTTCTCATTTCAGTTTTTTTTTTTTTACTTTTATTAATTTTCTGATCTGATTGCAGGAAAATAATTAAAACACAACATTTATTTATTTATACATTTATTTATTGCATACACACATTATTGCAACTCAACCAATTTTAAAAATTCTTGCACCATTAGAAAACTACATTTTTACTGAATGATATTTTCAAAAAATTGTACATATACAAGTTACTTTTAAATTAACAGGTATAATAATTATATTACAGTAAGAGGAAAGATTACAGTTGTGTGTTTGTTACGATTTAATTCAAACTACTCAAAGGATTTTAAAAATTCTTTCACCATTAGAAAGCTACATTTTACTGAGTTACATAGGCTAGAATTATATTTTCAAAAAATTGTACACATACAATTTACTTTTAAATTAACAGGTATAATAATTATATTACAGAAAAAGGAAAGATTACAGTTGTTTGTATGTTACGATTTAACTCAAACTACTTGACCGACTAAAAATTCTTTCACCATTAGAAAGCTACATCTTTACTGAATAAATCAAAGTATTTAAAATTCAATTAAGACTTTGCATACATTAATCAATTATTATGCTGAAAAATTGAAAAATAAATCATTTAATAAGGACTCAGCCTTATTTATTAAATGATTTATTTTTCAATTTCTTTTTATATTTTTCAAACGCTTTTAGTTGCATCGGCGGTAAATTACGTGTACGTAACCTATGAATATCCGTGCCCTTCAAAATTTTATTTATAACATTGCACCAATTAACTATTGTAAACCTCACAGTTAATGAAATTAAATGATTGAGGATTATCGCCTTGTGTTCGGTACAGTTAATAAAGTCAAATGAATACTTAGACAAAATTACATCTTTTACATGTAACGCTACATTATTTTGATGGGCATTGCTTTCCAAGTACTCATTTGTTTCAGTTATTACTGTACCAAAACACCTTACTACAGCTTCGGATGGATAGTTCAAGCTTTTTTTTGCCACTGTGTATTCGCGGTGGTTTATCCAGTCATGGATAGTACTTTGGTCACTTTTAAGACTATTTCTACAGGCGTTACATTTAAGTTTCAATTTATCAAAAATTTTGCGTACTACCCATCCCGCTGTGTAAGCACGCGAATGGACATTCAGTCGTTCACGTCGAGCCTGCTCTACAATCATTTCAACATTTCGACCTGTAACCGAATGACCTGGCTCGACAATTTCTTTAATTTCTTCAGTAAACAATGGCTGTAAATTTATAATTTGGTCTGCCGGATCATCCTCACAATTGAAAGTTTGATTGTGGAACTTTATAACTCTAGTTATCAATAATGATTTAAAGGTACAGTTGAAGCTGTGGCAAGTTGGGTCATTGTTGCGGTAGTTATATGCCCTTACCTGACCAAAAAAGTTTTCAATTGGATCTGAATTAAAATATCTGGGTCTCATTATTTTTAAATTATGTTTTTTAAAAATCTGCCACAACCTCATGTAGCTTTTTAGTGTAACAATAAAATTTAGTAAAGAAGGCACTGACTTTTCCTTTCCATTCGAATCCACATATTTAATTTTTTGTAATTTATTAATTGCCTCTTTCCAAAACTGATGATGAGCTGATTTTTCTACCACCGCTGTTCTTAAAATTTTTCCCTTGCTTCTTTTAGAGAATATTGCAGATCCATTAACGCTGTCGAATAATTGGTCAAAAAATAGAACGATCTCTGCTGTATTTGGCAATGTGCTACTGACCGGTCTTCCATCAGCATAATGGGCTGAAATAAATAATTTATTTATATAAACTTTATTGTTCATGTTTCTTTTACTATGTGTTTAATAATAATACCAGTGCTTAATTCTACTGATACAATTGAGTAGTTACTTTATTTTTGTGGTAAAATATACCACAAAAATAAAATAACTACTACTACTACTATAACTAGGAATCGAACTTGTTCAAACATGCAAAACATTATTTTCATATGATGTTACTTACAAAATTTTGCTGTATATGATAAGGCTGCAGATACAGTCGCGCTGAAGACCTTCACACAATTTTTAACCTGAAAATTAAAAATACAATTTTGAAGTACTTTTATTTTTTAACCTAAAACTCAGAATGGACAAACATTTCAACAAAGCTGTCATAGTAAATGTTGTTCCAGTTAAAAAGACCTATCCAACGACATATATGTCTTTGGTATTGATGGGGTGTATCAATTAGTACCTAACCTAACCTAACTTTTTTTTAACCTAAAACTCAGAACGGACAAACCTTTCAACAAAGCTGTCATAGTAAATGTTGTTCCTGTTAAAAAGACCTATCCATCGACATATATATCTTAGCTATTGGTGGGGTATACCAATTACCTTGTTTTTAACATCTAACCTAACCTTTGTTTTTCACCTAAAACTCAGAACGGACCAGCCTTTCAAAAAACCTGTCATAGTAAATATTGTTCCAGTTAAAAAGACCTATCCAACGACATATATGTCTTTGCTATTGGTTGGTTGTACTAATTAGTACGTAACCTAACCTAACTTTTGTTTTTAACCTAAAACTCAGAACGGACAAACATTTCAACAAAGCTGTCATAGTAAATGTTGTTCCAGTTAAAAAGACCTATCTAACGATATATATCACATTGCTATTGGAGGGGTGTACCAGCTTCCATACATTTTTGCCCATTGTCCTTTAGGCTCAATTTACTCTTAATGTAGCAAATTTTAAAATAGTATAATAAATGTAGACCAAAGTATTTTAAAATTCAAAAAGAACGGCCATTATTGCAACAAAATGATGTTATACGCTAATTACGGTATTCAAAAGGTTAATGTCCTTTGTCTGACAAATGGATGCAAGATGCACAGAACGTCTATTGGCTGAAATGATGATGATGATGACAATACAAATAATCATGCTTATCACATAAACATTTGTCCTAGATGGGAAAATGAACCCACAACCTCCGGCTTAACACTCAGGGCCAATAACAACTAGACTAACAGGCCAGTTAGATGTTAGTATATCTGTAACCGGCAATCTGTATAATTTAGGTATTCTACTCAAAGAATACCGGATTATACAGATTGCCCGTAACATATCTATTGATTCTAGCACAATCTTCAAGTTATGCTAATAACAGAGTAGAACAATTCTGATAAAGTAAAAATGTACTTATTTAGATGTAGATTGGGAAGGCTTTACCTGAGCTTTGATTAGTTGATGAATTTTATTAAACTTGTGGTAAAGTTTGGAAGTCACGAGAGCTCGAAGCAGTGACATCTGAAATTGACAAAAATAAATTTATGAAAGATGATACATCACTACATAGCATAAAACAAAGTCGCTTTCCACTGTCTGTCCCTATGTTTGCTTAGACCTTTTAAACTAAGCAATGGATTTTGATGCGGTTTTTTAAATAGATTAGTTCAAGAGTAAGGTTTATTTGCATAATATATTTAATATCAGCACGCATGCGAAGCTGGTACACAGAATAATACTATAAATAGTATCAAGACAAAAATTTACTATTAACAAACCTTTCAGTGGTTCAGGAGTCTGAATATTCCTTTTGAAGAAACCCATTTTCTGAAATAAGAGAAACAAATCAATTTCAGTATCCATATCACAGATTTCAATCTGAGAAGGTATTTTATAGAAGGAAATACTTGAGGTTATAATTACATTTTTACCAAACATTAATCTAGTAGTTGTTAAGCTTTTTGTAGTTTATCAGTAGCGTTAAATTACTGTGACTGTAACTTGAACCAATTTTTGCATTCTACACTCAAAAGTATCAGGATAATTTCACCGAAGTTTACAGCTAAAATAAGGATTTTATCCATGGAATAAAATTGATGCCTAATAATTTCAATACAGTAAATCTAAAAAAAATAACAAAATAAATAGGTAGGTTACTTATTTATTTTGTTATTACTCGTAAAAGTTTGGCGAAACTTGCCCAAATTTACATTGAAATGTTTTTGATGTGGATTGTTGTTGAGATGACATCATGAAAGAAGGCTTTTACCCAGCAGTGGGACAATTTGGACTAAATTAGTTAAAGTGACCTTCAGATCAAAGACCATTGAGGTTAGCTTCGTCACTTATTCACATGCTAATAAAAGTACTTACCGGGTCTTAATTTCCTGGAGTTTGTTCACCTGCAATATTTTTTATTGATTTTAAAGTAAACTTTAGAATCCAGGACTAGAGAAGCTGATTTTCAAACTTACTAGTTTGAAAATCAGCCAAGCAAGAAGTAATAATCACGAAGATTTACAAACACAGCGCAGTCATCACAGAGTACTTTGTAATATACTGAAAGCCATATTATATTATCACGTAGCAAAAGTTATTGCAGAGAAACTTTTAATAAATACAATAGAAAATAAAATAAATGAAAATAAAATGGCGGTTCAGAAACCCACAGACGTACTGTCTGTGTGACGTCACGTCGCAGAAGCAAATAAATATATCATTCATTCATTCATTCAACGTCGTGTAATGTTAGTGTAAAAATGGCCGCTACGAGTCGTAGCGGCCATATCATATCTTCATACAAAAAACGTGGGTCGTAGCCTACGACCCACGTTTTTTGTATGAAGATTACCGGCCGTGAGGGTATGTCAACCCTTTCTACTAGTGTGTCTACAGACTAGTTCGTACCAAGGGACAATTCTATTCTAAAGAAGTTCAAGATGTTATTATAGTACACGGCAAATAAGTCGAATTAAATAAATAACACAATTACTTAATAGCTACATGTGTTTTTTTTTTGTTTTTAACTGCACATTAATTGAACAAAGATATCCACAAGAGAACTAAGGTTGCCAGAATAGCACAAAGAATCGGTAAAGTGGCAATGGGCAGGTCACATTGCTTGCAGAACAGATGGTTGTTGGGCAGTGGCGTAGCTAGTGCTGCAGGGATCCCGTATCAAAATTCCCACAGGGGCTCCGTACCAAAAATCCCACTGGGACCCCGTATAAAACCAAATAATGGTGCTTTTTAACAAATGCTTAGTTTACCCTATGAGACGGTTGTGGATAATAGGTTCCGAATTTTTCCGAATTTGTTTACATATTCATACTTGCTTATTTATGTTTTTATAATTTGGAACACTAGTTCGTGCGCCTGGACCACATGACTAGTAGCTGAGAATCATTACAGCCTGCATCATGTGGTGAAGATAAGGTAAAGAAAAGTAACAATGTGAGAATGGGAAAACTCTATTTCTGAAAAGTCTTCAAGATCAAGCAGCCAATCGTCATGAAATAGAACGTACCACTATCCTGCACGCTGAAAACGCCTGTGGCTGCAGTTACGTCGATATATTCGTACATCGTACAATAGGTCGATGTTTTCTAAAATATGCAAAAGACGGCATAACCAAAATTTTGCTCTTTTTGTTAGAACTATTTTATAATATATGTAGTTTTAATTTAGATCATGTCTCTTCCATAAAACAAGGTAGGGACAACGAGTCTGTAGCATTGGCACAATTGAGTCAACAAGAAAATATTATTATAGAAAACTGTGGTCTATTCATTGACCCAGAGCATTGTTATTTGGGGGCTTCAGCTGATGGTCTATACAATGACGGTCTTATTGAAATTAAGTCTTAATAATGTTATAAAATTAAATTAAATCTTAATTAATTAAGGAAAATATTTTTTTTTAAATACTGAAAGAGATGCTGTTACGCTTTTTGTATTGTTATTTTCGAGACGGTTTTTTTATTAATTTGTTTATTTTAATGAAGCTTTTGATAATTGATTACTTCTTGCATTTGGAACCAATAGCGTTGTATAATGTAGAAGCAGTTTATCAAATTTTGTGAATATGAAGTACCATGGAGCATTTTTATTTTTATTAGGTTACAAATATGTTTGCATTTACGAGCATGGCAGTTGAGAGTCATGCTCACTCAAATGTCTCGCTGATGGTGGCACGTGTAATTGGGTCATTCAGTTCCCTTTAAAATGGTTGAGGTGAGTGGGGCTGATGCACGCGTCATGCTCGTGAACGGGCGTCGTCAGATGAGACTGGTCCTCTCTTAGCTGCCAGTGGCTTATTTCTATTTTATTTTTTTCAATTATTATTTTCTTTCATTATCTATTTTCATTGTACTCACATAATAAAAGTGACATGAAATATGTAACCAAGATTTATGTAACTCTTAATATGATTTAAAAGAGTGTCCATGGAGTTTCTTGCCCGTTCTTCTCCATAGAGATCTACGCTTTGAAACGTGCAATTTAGCTTCACTTTTTTTTTTGGACTGACCAACATTTTGATAATTCAAAAGTGTCTGTAATTTGTCTATTTGAAATAAACGCTTCTGATTTCTGATTTCTTCTTGTAAAAACTATAAAAATCTACAATGACGACGAACTTGGTCGTTTGACATGTTACCCAAATTAAAAGCTTATTATGAAACATGTGTAAAGTTATCAACCCTAGAAAAGCTCAATGAATGCCTTTGCGGAGAATATTTTTTCTGATAGAAAACTATAATGTTTGACTGTACCAAATAATAAAATAAATAAGACATTTGGTTGTTTCATTTAAATGGACTAGATTTCAACCATACTACTATATACTAATGCTAGAGTGGACAGGCACTAAATAAACTATTTCATCAACGATTGCACTATTGCTTAACATCAGGTGGGATCGCAGTCAAGCACTAGTTTGTATCACTTAAAAAAAAAACTACTGGTATACAAATACAACTATGCTATGAACAGTAGATATTATAATCGACTACTGCATAACAATTAAAATATTTAAATGAACATATTTCAACAGTAAAGTTCATAACTAATGAAAAATGTAACAAATTGATTAATCAAAAAATTTCAACGTCTATCTGAAAAATTTAATTTCGGAAGTTCAAGATCGCTTAGTCGTCGTATTCGCAATATCATAGTACGAGCGTGGCTGCAAGAAGCATCAATGAAAATATCGCTCACGTAGTTCGCCACCCGCTCGATGCGTAAAATACCTAAATTTGCGTAATGCCGAAATGTGAAAGGGCTCTTAACTGGGGAGTATCAAGTAAGATTACTAGAGTCTGTCTAACGAAAGCGCGACCTGAGAAAATGAGGTCAAATCAAAAAATATTGAATATGGTATTACTGTCATACTAGGAGAAAAAAATTTTGATACTTGAGTATTTTTTTATATTTGCGACAATCGTATAATTCTTTTTGACGAACTTTATTCATAATATGAGGAACACAAAATGTTTAGAAATAAATATACTCAACCAATACGCTTTTAACAGCATCACACACTCAGAAATATTCAATTCCTTTACAAAACAAAAAATAGAATCCACACATACTTCTTCCAGCAAGTTAGAGAGATTAGATCCTATGTTTCAAACAGAAATGAGTCAAACAGGGCGTCCCGTTGTCCCCAAAGTTATTCACCACTTCTTTCAGACATTAGCAGTCGAATGGGAAGAGAAGGGCATTGTCATCAGCGAAGCTAAGTTAAGTAATTTGCGTTTCTCTGATAATATTGTCCTGTTCTCTCCTACAGCCACAGGACTAGAGCAAATGCTGGTTGGTCTACATATAAAAATGTTGAAGACCAAAATCATAACCAGCAGCTCCAAAAGGAACGTACACGTAGGCGGACAGAATATACAATACGTTCCAGAATATATTATTATCTACTTGGGCCAAGTAGTCTCTTTCTGGGCCAGATAAGACAAAGAAATAACGTGTCGAACAGAAAATACCTGAAAAAGTTACTGGTCCATCAAGGAACTATTTAAGCTTTGCCCGTATCACTAAAGCAAACTTATGGACATATGTAATCTCCTCATTTGACCTATGGTGTATACAGACTTGGTCTTTGACTAACATCCAAAAGTCTAAACTCAAGGTTTGCCAACCGACCTGGATGTCTTTCTTAAGAAATGGAATGTGAGTAAGGGACTGATACCATTAGAAAGAGTGGATGGCTTTTGCACAGCAGTAGAACAATACTGGATAGCTATAATAACCAATACAATACAAAAACGAGTAAAGATTTATTTATTGGTATATTACTATTCTATCAAGAAAGTCACGGGAAAAGGTGAATAACACAAAATGTTGTATTTTATCATCCTCAAAGTATGCTATGTCATCTTTTGAACGTATAAAGTGCGGTAGTGAAGATATTTCTTCTTAAAGCTTAGTGTTAAGTGTAAAGGTTTTTTCTCCAAATTCCTTAACGATTCAATGTTTTTTTATTTATTTCGCGCAGTCCTTAAATATCTTGAAGATTATCTATAAATATAAGAAAAAATATTATCATATCGTAAAATATATCTAATAGTCAGTCAACAATGATCAAGATTATAATGTCATACTAACTTAAAAACTCGAGATCAAAAACAACTACTTTCTCTTCTTGTTTTTCTTTAAACTTACTGATCATAGTATTTCACAGCTTTCCTACATAACTTTTTATTGTTTTACCCATGATAAGCAATTACATTTTTAAAATCAATCTTTGTTACAAAATACTGACAATTGCATCATTGACTTTGACGTGATTTTGACGGTAACATTATGTTGCCAATTTAATTTAAAAAAAAAACTCCAGGTCGCGCTTTCGTTAGACAGACTCTATGATTATTACAAACCTTGTAGAACAACACAAACGCAAATAATAGTTTCGATTGAACTTCACACTGATATTAATCACTTAAATCGAAAAAAAAAGTAAAACAAATAAAAGCAGGTGCTTGACCTTCACCACTACCAAACAAAGTCGTACACTCGCATTTTTGAACGCGAACGTAAAGTTCTTCAACAGTCAATGTCAAACAGTGTCATTAAGGCGTACAGTACGGCCGACGGATCTTGGCGCGTCTGAAGTTAGGCTCTGCGAACTTTAGCGCTCAAAATAAGCAAACCAAATAAATCTACGAGTATATATACTCGTATAAAAGAAAGTCGTGTTAGTTACACTATTTATAACTCAAGAACGGCTGCATCGATTTTGCTGAAAATTTGTGGAGAGGTAGCTTAAAACCAGGTGAAGGACATAGGATATATTTTTATTCCGTTAAAGGAAAAAAAATCTGCTCATTTATTGGTACATGGTAGAGTAGTGTAGAGTAGGGTAGAGCAGGGTAGAGCGGGAGCGAAGCCGCGGGCAAAAGCTAGTTATTTATAAAATTAAATGCCAATAACCGTTTTTAACAGCAATAACAACTGCTATTGGCATTTATTTTTTCATACCATTTATTATTTTACGAGTGCACAAGCGCTAAAGTTCGCAGAGCCTAACTTCAGACGCTCCAAGATTCGTCGGCTGTACTGTACCCTGCTCGGTGTTACAGCGTATTCACGACTTCGGTCTTAGTGGCGAGCGGGCAAATCAGTAGGCGATTGGTCGATGCCACTCATAGCGGCCAGCGCAGCGAGCGCTCGACCACTCGCCAACCAATAGTACCTTAGTTGGGTTAACCAAAGAGTATGTAAGCACTACGTTTAGGGTTAACTCTAGAGGCTACTCTTGACTATAAACGTAGTGCTTATTTTCTTTTTGCTTGACTAATCCACTGAGAGAATGTAGTTCTTTTATAAATCGAGTAGCTATACTACTCAAAAGTATCACTAGTCGAGTTATAAAAGAACGACCCTGGGTTGCGATTGCAAATCAAGGCATTTTTGAACGGTTGTAGTCGCTACTGCAACCGTTCGAAAATGCCTTGATAGAGTCGCTACTCTACCCTAAACTGGTGGTTTTGGAACGCAGGGCTGTGGGCGAAGCACTGACGTTGACATGGTTGACATTTCGATAAAAGTTTTAATTTTATTCGCTTCGTCGCTCGCTCGGATATTTATTGTAACGTGTTGTGTTGTGTTGACGTCTGCCAACTGTCTAACGTTTTGAGGAATTGTTTACAAAAATAAAGTTTAACATTACTTTTAATGCGTGAAAAATTATTGATATGTAATTTAATTTGTTTTTTTTCCTGTATATACTATCCTGTATTAGCAGTTCTGAAAACTGGCAATGACCTAACACCGTGGTAAGTTTTTTTTTCTAAAAATTAGAACAGATGGTGAAAATGATTGTTGATAGCATTGCACTTTGTTGTTACTTTAATGTATTGAAATTGTTATGTTTACGATGCTGTTAATTGGTAAAAACATGTATGTAATTTTAAAGAGCTTGTGTAGGTAGGTTAGTGCATGCGTGCCCTGTGCTTTGCTCGTCTTTTTTATCATTTCCCTTAAGATTTGATTACATATACAATAGTTATATGCATATTTATAGGTGTTTTGATTGGTGATACCTACTGAAAGTGACTTTGGGTAGTAATGCCACTATATGTCTGTAATGGTATAGGTATGTTGTTGGCCCAGGATAAAAAATTTTAAAAGTTTATTTATTATTGAATCTTGATATAGATTTCTTATATTACTATGTCAGTTTCAAGTAGTTTGGAGAGCTATTTTGCATGTTGCACTAATATATGTTTCTAATTTAGTGCACTCACTTATTTTTTAGTTTAGCTGGTGGTGTATGGTCCTTAAGCTATAATGCCGTTATCTGAAAAAATCATATGAGTCTCGCACAAAAAAAACCGTGTAGAATCACATATTAATCAGGGGAACTTATGGCGGTTTTATTAATTTATCTCGGTACAACTATTAGGTACTCGGTTTAACAATTGATATTAGAATAAGTTACTTAATAAATTACTCTTACAGCCTTATAATTTCTTTAAAAAAACCTATAAATATTTTAAAGAAGAGGGTCACTGAGTCGGGGAATATGCAGAATTTTATTTAGCTTTAACAAATTAGATTCCTAATAGTTTCTAATGTTTTTTTTTTGTATATTTTTTTGGTAGGTAAAATCTTCCAAAGACATCCCCCAACCTTGGGCGGAGCGGGAGATAGTGTCAGACTCTTACTGACTAAAAAGCTACCCCATTCCTTCTTTGCCTTGGTTCCAGGGCCCTGGTATGCATTTTCATACCTCCTCAGAGCCCCAGATTAGGCTTCGAACCTGCTGGGCCCCTACAGCTTGTTGAACGCGGGAACAGTGCGCGCCGTAAACGACTTGGGCTAGGACCGTCTGTTACCAGACGGACGGGCAGCGAGCTAGCCCTTGTCCGCCGTAATTACGGTGGAATTACGAATTACGACGGCGGCTGCGGCGTGAGCGCCGTTGCCCGATGCGGTTAGCCTCCTCCTATGCTAGCATTACAGCTTTGCAGAAGAAGGCGACCCCCTGCCACTCCTCCTCGCTCTGGACCATGGCCTGTACCAAGGCCTGGCGCGACAGATTGCCGCCGCCAATCGCCCCCACAAGGACACGGCGATGCTCTTCCCTAGCGGGACACACCTCGATTGTGTGCTCCACCGTGTCTTCCTGGCGGTCCACACTGTGGCGACACCCGAGCGTCACCTGCCCTCGAATCTTGTACAGGTACTTCCCGAACTTGTCATGTTCAGTTAGTAACGGCGCCATGCAGAAGGTTATGACGCCGTGACGTCTTTCTAACCACGCCTCAAAAAGGGGACTTACCACCTCAATCGTGGCGTACCCAGCACAAGGTTGCGACAGTCGCTCTTGCCATTTCATCATGAGATCCCGCTGGAACTCTGCCCGCCATGCCGCGACTTGTCGCGGCAGCGGAGTTTCGTCCCGGCGTTGCATCTCCACGCGCAGATCGTGCATGTGTGCAAGGACTGTTGCCTCTAGATCCCATGTAGGCAGGCCAGCAGCGTCGGGGGTAGAGATGGGCATATTTCTTTTTTTATTTCAATGAAAAGAAAATTACTCGTATGTGAAAAATATGAAAATTATCATTTGATCGTAAAAATTATCAAACTGAGTGTAAAATATTTTTTTCTATCAAATTTCGAGCTTAGGTGTGATTTTATGCATAATTAAAATAGCATTCATCATTTTATTCAAGTGTCATGTAAATAAATGATTTAATTTTTGGTACTCTATTTTATAAAAAATAGAATATTTGGAAAATATTGTGATTTTTTTATTCAGCCTTTTTTACTGCTAACCAAAGCGCCACTGGCTTGCAGTAGAGGTGTGGTGGTGCTCTTCTTTAGGAAGGGCGACAATGCCATGCCTTAAGAATTACTTGCCCATCTCACTTCTGAGCCAAGTCTCTACAAGCTGTTTTCCAAAGTCATCACGAAGCGTCTCGAACACAGGTTTGACGACAGCCACTCTCGCGAGCAAGCCAGATTCCGAAAAGGCATCAGTACCGTAGACCACACACATACTTTGAGGCAGGTTATACAGAAGATCGACAAGTATAACCTGCCTCTCTTCTTAGGGCGTGTACTACGAGAGAGCCTATGGTCTCTCCATCTTGACTATCTATACATCAGAGCGCTAAAATTTTTGTACAAAACCACTACCATGTCAGACCTGCTTCAGGACTAGACCTCGAAATGGTTCAAGGTCGTAATGAAGGATGTCTAAGGTTCTGGTCTGGAGAGGGCTAGGTATTAATATCAATGGTGAGTAGGCACTTGCCTTCGATTACCGATGATATAGTATGACTGAAACTATGAAGGAGCTTAGTACAATGTTCAATGACTTCAGTACAATGCTCGACTTCCGAAAGAATGAGTTTTATGATGAACATGGATGAAGCCTAAGTCATAGTAAACAACCATTCACGTAGAACCCACTCCTATCAAGATTGGAGACTCTACGCTTGAAGTTGTGGACGTTCATCTAGGATAGACGATCCAGTTAAGTAGGTCTTACTTTGTCGGTTAATGGTCGAACCCGACTCAGCTGAGCAGCGGCACCGTTTGGAAAGCTACGCAGTATTTTCTCGTCCAACATATCACATTGTTTCAAGACGAAAATCTAACTATGACCATTGCATGTTGCCATAATGACATAATAGTTCTGCAATGTGGCCGCTTACACTGGCTTCAAGGGCAATGGAAAGGGCTATGCTGTGTGATCGAATCAGGAATGAAGATATCAACAGTAGTATCTACTAAAAGCACCGACATAGCCCGAAGAATTGCCAAACTTAAGTAGCAGTGGGCAGGGAACATTGCTCGCAGAACAGATGGTCGAAAAGGGCCGAAAGGTTCTGGAGTAGCAACCGTGTACCTAAATCGCAGCGTTGAAAGGCTTTGCACGATATAGACCGATTACCGATAGATGAGACTCGCACAGGACTGATTGTTGCGGACACTTGAGAGAGGCCTATGTCCAACAGCTGACGTCTTTTGATCGAAATAATGAGTGATGATTCTGGGCAAAGGCCTCACCCAAATTCTTCTAAGTATTCCTTTCTCGAGTCACCTCGAACCAGCCCTTGCAGTAGACGTCTAGATCGTCCCGCACCCTTCTTCCCAGGTCGATTTCGCCGTTGTCGTCCATTCCTTCGCAGAAGGAGGCGACCGCCTGCCACTCCTCCTCGGACCATGGCCTGAACCAAGGTGGCAGAAGGACTTTCTAACTATATCCTTTTGTACCAATCTTCCCTTAGATTTAAAATTGATGCAGTAGGACTTTATCGTTCTCATAACTTTTTGCGCCCTGTTTCTCATAACGTTTTTCCATTAAGCGTGGGTTGACAGTCGGCACTGTGGGTTGATCCCAAACGTCCACGAGTCCATTGTTCTCGAAAATTGAAAGTTCGAACATTAGTTCCCAATGAAGCCACGCCATTTTAAAATATTAAATATTTTCTTTCCCTACAAGTCCATGAGAATGTTTGGTAAAGTAAGCAGTAAAAGCTTTGATAAGGGATAAATGTTTATTATTTCTATGAATTTTTATTTCATATAGTAAAGTACTTATGAAACGGTAAGCATTACATGCATGTCTTCAAAAAAGTGAATAGTCTTAATCGTGAAAAAAATAAACAGTTGTAGTTATCTGTAACTTTTAATCTTACACTAAAATAGACTTAATTAAAAATTATAAATCACAGTTTCAAAATTATCAAAGTAAATCAAAATAATCGTAGTTAGCTACTATTTATTCTTCAGGCTTATGAACTGATAAGTCGAACAAGAAATTGTTCTTATTGAGTGTATTTTGGACAAATCTAGTGGACCCGTTGGGAATTAATGTAGGAACATTTAAAACTACCTACTATAGATTTTTTTTTTACATGGTGTCGGTGGGAAATTAAAAACAATAGAATCATGGACCTCAGGGGCCAACCCGGCACTGTATGTGCTGCTTAGTTTCTTTCGTGGCGATGGTGATTTTGTACGGCGGTATACCTTAAACCGCAGCACAATGTGTTACCTCTTATAGTGACAGTAAGTCCCCCACGTGCTTACCTACGGCATGACACAGTTCTTCATCGAACGTGAAACGTCCTTAAAAAAGAAATGAACAAATACAGACAGAAGAGTAGGAGCTATTTTTTTTTTTTTAATGAAAACATTCTTGCAAGTCGCTGAAAAAGTGCTAGTTCTCTTAAAATTATGATTTACCAAATCGTACAAACTATAATACCTAATGGTTATTTTTATCGATGACAGTATCGTTACTATTCCCTCAAAAAGTATGAACTCATATAAGAACGAAATAAGTAATGCCTACTGGTTGCGCAAATAAGCTGTGGACTGTAGATTTAAAAAGCGATCTAAGGTTTGTTAACAATATGCAGATACTGTGCCTGGATGGGACGGAAACTAGGGAGGAACACTGACCTTTTGACCTCGAAGGTTCCACGTGGCGCCGGCCGGCGAACCCCGACTTCGTACTTTCAAATCACTGCCAGGTCCTGAATTGCACTACACTGCACTATTGTTGAGTCTTTGAATGGTTGGATCACGAAATAGTCAATTTTCTTGTAATTTCGAGCGGGCGATGTTAGCGGAGCGGTCACATTCACAATCGATGCACAAACGTCAATGTCAATGTCATTCCAATTCTTGAGGTCGTGCGGGGGAAGGGAAACGGAAGGGATAGGATTGCTAGGCCAAAAAATAAATTACAAAAAACAAAGTCGCGGATCATAGCAAATTGGCGCAACCATTCCCCCCGGGTTTGAAGGGTTACCTTCAAAGAAAAAGAAAAAAAAAACAAAAGCGAAACTAAACCCTATTACTATATCTAAACTATCAATACTAGGTAGCGAAACAACTTATAACTAACTATGCCACTACTACTGATTAGGCAGAGGGCAGAGGCGAATAACCGGACGCAGGTACGATCCAGTTGCGGTTTTAACCTTTACGACTCGCGTTATTCCGTTCGAACCCGGAAAAACTTCTTCCACTACACCAAGAGGCCAGTGCAGAGGAGGCGCACTCTCAGTCTTCAGTATCACCACAGTACCGACTGTGACTGGATCTGAAGGAGTGTTCCACCTTTGACGCGACTGCAGCGTATGCAGATAATCTGTCCTCCATCGCTTCCAAAAGGACTGAACTAAGCTATCTAGCAGAGCGTGACGCGGGTGAAGCTGCAGTTTGTCAGTCTCGACATCTAAAGCGGGCAAATATTTAAGAGGAGTCGTCGTCAAGAAGTGAGCCGGCGTCAACGCTAGTGGCTCCGATGGATCACTAGACAAAGTCCGACACAACGGACGCGTATTCATCAACGCCTCTACCTGAGCGAGTACGGTGCTCAACTCCTCGTACGAGAGAATCTGTTCGCCTATGACCCGAAACAGGTGCGACTTAAGGCTTTTAATATTCGCCTCCCAATTGCCACCAAAATGACTAGCCGCTGGCGTATTAAAACACCAATCAATGCGATTCTCAGCTAAGACATGGGCGAATTCACTTTGGTAGTACTTGGAGCGTAAGAATGTGTGTAATTCCGAAATATTGCGTCGCGCTCCAACATAATTTGTGCCGTTGTCAGAGTATAAGCGCTTAACGGGACCACGGCGAGATAAAAATCGTTTAAATGCAGACATAAAACCCTGCGTACTCAAATCACTGGTTAACTCTATGTGAACTGCACGAGTTGTCATACAAACGAATAGGCAAATGTATGCCTTTGTGGAACGTATACCACGACCACGGGCAATAGTGACTTTAAACGGTCCAGCATAGTCCGTCCCAGTATGTATGAAAGGTTTTACCGTCTGTACAACACGACAAGAACGATGGTCGGCCATTTCCGGCGCGTTGAAACGCGGGCGGAGCTTAAAGCAGGGCACACATCTGTGCACTCTAGCGCGTATCAAATTGCGAGCGGAAAGTATCCAGTACTTCTGTCGAAGAATGGACATTAATAAATCGGGACCAGCGTGACAATTCACCTTATGGTGATAATCCACCAACAAATCCAAAACGTGATCCTTGCGTGGTAGAACTACTGGATGCATTTGTTCAAACTCTAACTTAGCATTTCGCAGACGGCCACCGACACGAATGAGTCCGTCTTGCAAAAATGGTTTCAAATGTTGAAGTGCGCGACTACAAGGTTTATGTGATTCTAAACTACGAAATTCTATTGAAAAATAAAATTTCTGCAACTCTCGAAGTACAACTGATTCAGCTCTATCCAAATCAGCTGCGATTATAGAACCACGCGATGGTAATAATCTCAAAAATCTTAGGACGTAAACTACACAGCGTAATAGTCTCGACCAAGACGAGACTCGATTAGACAACAACAAAACAACTGACTCTTCACGCGGAACTGATACTACAAGCGTATGTTTCTTCTCCTCGGGTGGCTCTGAAACAGTAGCGGGGTTAAACGGAGCACTTGGCCACTCGTTAGGAGTGGTATGAAGCCAGGGAGGGCCACAAAACCAAAGCGGATGATTTAAAATTTGCGCAGGAAGCAAACCACGTGAGAGACAATCAGCTGGGTTTTCTGTTCCAGCGACATGGAATATATTTTCCGGTGACAATTCAGCTTGAATCTTAGCCACCCTATTTGCGACAAACGTGCCCCATCGATGGGGTGAAGAGTGGGCCCAACATAGAGCAACGGTTGAGTCTGAAAACGCTACAATTCTCTCTATATTAATGCGAGGACGACAAGTTTTGACTATAGATGTAATCAATTGAACCAACATAAGAATAGCGCAGAGTTCGAGACGAGCAAGAGAGACAACCTTACGAGGAGATACCTTTGATTTTGCGCTAATGAGGAAAACTGAAATGTTATCGCCATTTTGGACCTGAAAGTAAACCACTCCCCCGTAAGCCCTCTCACTGGCGTCTGCGAAACCTACCACATTAACAACAGTGTCTGGTACTATACCAACATGGCGAGGAATCTGTATCTGATCGAGCATTGGAAGCTCTTTCCTATAGCGAGCCCACAACTTAGCAACACTGTCAGGAGCGGTGTCGTCCCAATCACAGTTGGAAAGCCAAAGCTCTTTTATAAGCAGCTTTGCATACAAAACGACAGGAGCTACAAAACCCATTATATCCCATATCCGAGCTACACATGCTAGGATAACGCGTTTGGTACAAGTTGGCGGAGTCGAGCTAATTTTAAGACTGAACATATCAGTTGCGGGTGACCAACTTAAACCAAGGATCTTATGCGAATCACTATCATCGAATTCCTTTACCGAAGTCAACCGGTGTGACGGTGGAATCGACTCTAATGTAGCTTGCGAGTTGCTTGTCCATTTCACCAGATCAAATTGACCGGACTTCATGAGGCTGATTACTTGAGCAGCGGTCTCTATAGCCTCTGCTTCACTAGGTACACTGTACACAAAATCGTCCATGTACAATCCGGTTTCAATAGTGGCCCTTGCTTTCGGGTATGTATCACCCTCGTCAGCGGCCAACTGCTTGATAGTGCGAAGAGCGTGAAAGGGACTAGACTTAAGCCCAAAACAAACACGATTGAATTCGTAAACCTTCAAAGGTTCCTGCGGAGAAAATCTATACAAAAAGCGTTGGAATCTACGGTCACATTCTCTGATTCCAATACTAAGAAACATTTGCCGAATATCAGCAGAGAGCGCAATAGCAAACAAGCGAAAATTTACTATTATTTCAAATAAGTTACCCTGGAGGATCTGACCACAATACAAGATATCGTTAAGCGATATGCCAGTACTAGTTTTAGCGCTACCATCCATAACCACACGCAGTTTAGTTGTAAGCTTGTCTTCTCTAACAACTCCATGGTGCGGGATGATGTAAAACGGGTAATCACGTGTCTCCTCAGTCTCGGCAGGCGCTGATGAGATATAACCTTTATCTAAATATTCGATCAGCACATCATCATAGGCTTGCTTCAACTTAGGAGACGCCTGCATCTTACGTTCCAAGCATAGAAAGCGTTTTTCTGCGGAGGCACGGGAGCCACCGAGCGAAAAAATATCACCCTTGAAAGGGAGCGCGACAACATAACGACCATCTTTATCACGAGTAGTCGTGCGGGTATAAATCTCCTCAGTGACCTGATCCTCAGGGCTGAGAATAGGCGGGACATTGACCTCTTCAATCTCCCAGAACTTGCGGATGGTAGACTCAAGCGGCGGCTCGACGGTGCAACAGTGCGACACAGTCGAGTAACTATCTAAACAAGCGGGTGCGGAACCAACTATAACAAACCCGAGAACTGTTTCCAGTGCGTGCGGAGCGGGGTACATCGGAAGACCTTGAATTTTACGTGATAACTGGAGATGCGGGAGAATCGAAGCACCGATCAATAGATCGATATCTCCAGGGAAAGCGTAATTTCCGTCGGCTAACTGCAAGTTCTTAAACTCCGTCAGCATGGACGTGTCAACCGGTACCGTGGGCAACCGTTCCGTAATCTTATCTGCGACTAGCGAATCCATTTCAAACGAAATATTACGATTAAAACGTGAACTAAATATTATTTTAATGGAACCGTGAATGGTTGCCTTTAAACCTCCAAAACCTTTCACTTCTGAGCGGGATGACCAATTATTAAAACTAAAACCAAGGCGTTGACAATAATCCCGAGTAATAAAATTACTCTGGGAAGCGCCATCTAGTAGCGCTCGAACGGTGTGCGGTTTGCCAAAGGCATCTACAATGACAACTTGCGCGGTCGCAAGTAAAACGGTAGTGATTTGAGTACCAGCGGCGGAAAGCGAACACAATGTTACGTCGTTTGCACTTGCAGCAGGCCGCGCGTCACAAGCGTCGCGCGTCCGCGCAGGCCGCGGCCGCGATGGCAGCTTACTACTCTCAAAATTTAAGAAGGTATGATGTCTAGCTAGACATTTACGACAGCTAACACCACTGTTACATGACGTAACCAGATGTTTGTCACTTAGACAATTAAAACACAAATTATTAGTGCGGACAAACTTGTAACGATCACTAGGCGATAATCTCTGAAATTCCGAACACTTGTACAACTGTGTATGGCTACCCTTACACAGAGAACAGTCAGGTGTTGAGGCGGTATTAACTAGCGTATGTGCAGTCTTGACTGACTTCGATGACGCGTCTATACGGCGATCGGAACCTGTCCTATTCGTGACCTCATGACGTGCCGACGTGCGCTGCAATACCTTAATATGGTCGCGAATAAAAGATTCTAAATCTTCGAACTTAGGTATTTCGTTACCGCGCCGAGTCGTTTCAAACAGACGAACAGTTTCAGGATCTAATTTCTTTAAACCGATATACAAAAACAAAAAGTCACAGAGGTCATTGACCTTTAGGTTCTTTACTGCACGAACAGATGATGCGAAAATATTTAAAAACTTCTCTAAATTATGATCGTTACAAACGGAAAAACTTTTCAAATCGAATAATTGATCTAAATATGCGGTGGCTACTAATCGCTTATCTTCGTATTTTGTTTTTAAAGTGTTCAAAACTAAATTGTAATTTTCAGCGCTAAACGTAATTCCAGCACAGACAGCCTTTGCCTTACCGGTCAATTTTTCTACGAGATAATGCAATCTCTCGTGATCTGTCAGCGATGTGTTCCTATGTATTATATTTTCGAAACTATCTATAAATAAATTCCAATTTCGAATGTCACCATTAAATTCAGGTATTTGAATTGGCGGCAATCGTGGGCGTTCGCGAGGAGGGTTGGATAAACCACTCGCGGGGGGGGGAGTCTCTAAACTCCTAGCAATACGTTTGATACGACAATACAAGTCATCAAAGGACGACAATGCCTGATAACTCACACAGTAATCAGGATTTAACTCCAACTCTAAAATGTTTATATTCTTAATTGTAGATTTAAAATCCGCGCGCAAACTATCTAAAGTTTCCAACGAACACAAGAAAGCATCTCTAATCGTCAGATCCGAGATTTGCAAAGATTTATCACAAATTGATTGAACACGTGAAAACTGTGAGTCCCTTTCAGCGTATAAAAGCTTTAACTGAACCTTTAAATCAGTACTAACCTTGGTTCCCTTAAGAGACATCTTGTTTTGATATATTCACACTATACACTCAAACAAACACTTAACGAATTATTAAGTAAGCGATAATTATCAGATAACAATATGGTAATATTGTAAACAACAAAGTGAACGGCGAACGAACGGAATAACCTGAATCAATGAGTGAATATTACCCAATTTCTCGATTAAATCATTCACGTCGTTCATATACGTATATAATCTATGGTTTATCCGTTTCCTACAAATATTCACTCAACAATGAACGGGTATTTTTGAAATGCGTCTACCTACATGCAATTTGTAGGACTTCCGAATGAATTTTGTCAAGAAAAAGAATGCGATCGATTTATATCTACGCTGATATTTACGTAGCTAACTATAATTATGCGGTGCGGTTGACGGCGTAGGTACCGTAATTATCAATGGCTCTTTAACTATACGAGCGAAATAACGTTTAGTTGCCTAAATGCCTAGATGCGGGTTTTCTACTATTATATCTAGGTAAACAGGCGCGTTGCGTTTATTCCCTATGGAACAAATACTATATTGCGAAATTACAAGAAAATGATTCACGATCCGGCTCGAAGGACCAAAAAGTAATGGTTGCGCAAATAAGCTGTGGACTGTAGATTTAAAAAGCGATCTAAGGTTTGTTAACAATATGCAGATACTGTGCCTGGATGGGACGGAAACTAGGGAGGAACACTGACCTTTTGACCTCGAAGGTTCCACGTGGCGCCGGCCGGCGAACCCCGACTTCGTACTTTCAAATCACTGCCAGGTCCTGAATTGCACTACACTGCACTATTGTTGAGTCTTTGAATGGTTGGATCACGAAATAGTCAATTTTCTTGTAATTTCGAGCGGGCGATGTTAGCGGAGCGGTCACATTCACAATCGATGCACAAACGTCAATGTCAATGTCATTCCAATTCTTGAGGTCGTGCGGGGGAAGGGAAACGGAAGGGATAGGATTGCTAGGCCAAAAAATAAATTACAAAAAACAAAGTCGCGGATCATAGCAAACGGTAACGAACCTATCAAAGCTGCTTATGAAATATCTAATATTGATTTTTTATAAGACTAGTTTTACCCCCTCGGCTTCGCTCCCGCTTTACCCTATTCCACCCTACTCTACTCTATTTTACCCTACTCAAACCTACCCTACCCTCCTCTACCCTACCGTACTTAAGAACTTTTCCTGACAATAAGAAAACCACAAAGAAAGAATTAGCCAAATCGGTCCAGCCGTTCTCGAGATTTGCGCTTAGCAACACATTCAGCGATTCATTTTTATATTATAGACTTAACAGAGGCCCCAGCTTCGCACGGGTTGCAAGTGTGAAATTAAATATATTATGCATGTATTGTACATATAAAGCTTCCTCTTGAATCACTGTATCTATTAAAAAAAATCACATCAAAATCCCTTGCGTAATTTTAAAGATCTAAGCATACACATGGACAGACAGCGAGAAGCGACTTTGTTTTATATGATGGCCTTTTAAGTACTTAACACCTTAAATTCAAGCATTTCAATCGCGTATTTTTACTCTTTTTAATAAAATGTGTAGAAATGTTTTTTTTTTAAATATTAGTGCCTATTTAGGAAACATGTTAGGAAGTTTCTTTTATGTCACCATGCTTTGCAAACTCTGTATTTGTACTGTTTACCAGTGTTTTGAAAAATAAATCTTTACCTTTATTGTCGCGGAACAGCAAGGAACTTAAAGTCACATGGCTGACTGCATAGCTTATAGCCACTCCGAACTCTTCTCTCTACAAACATTCACTGTTATTTGCCTATGAAAGTAACCTTATGTCTACGAAAATAAAGCTCACTAAAATAATTTATCTGACACGTGTTATTCAAAGCTCTGCGCAATAGAATAAATCATGTAAATTATGCGGCTGTCCTATATAAGAATAATACAGTAAGCGAAGTGTATACCTACCTACGTAGTCTTATAAAAGGTCAATTCCATCAAATTTAAAAAATATATACTAATAAAAAGTCTTGAAAATATGAACGGCCGGGTGGGCCGGGTGTCAACATTATGCGGATCGCTTGTCTTTGGCGCTTCCGGAGGAAGTTTTTGTCCGCTTAGGTTGAGCACTGCCGTGTCCTCATGGAGGCGATCGGCGCCGTAGCGGTCCAGGCCATGGTCCGAAGCAAAGCAAATGAGAAGCGGGCAATCTACTTTTGCGAAACAATAACGCAAGCGAAGTAGACGGCCGCAACCGTACGGAAATCCCCACGCTACCACCACGACACACCACGACACCACGGGCGTTGGGAGTTGCAGGGCCATTCCCGACCACAATGGGTAGCTCGCCGTCCGGCCGTCCCGTTTGGACGAGCCCAAGTCGACAGCGCGTAGTGTTCCATCCAAGTACGCTACAGAGAGATATTAATAAAACCTTACAGGGCCCCCTGTAGGGCCGATTCCCGCAAAAGCTGCCGGAACTTTTGAAAGTTTCCGTGGTCCCGGAACGCAAAGGGCAATTACTGAAGGACACAAGTGAGTTTTAGTCCCCGGGTGTCCAAGTTGTCGACGGCACATAATATAGTTCCGCGCGCGCCTCGAGGAGTTGTCAGCAAATCGTTGGGACCCAGTAGGGTCGAACCCTACTGTGGCCAAGGGTGTCGGTTTCTGAAAAGAGGATTCGGCCCCGATACGAAAAGCAACGAAGGAACAGGACTAGGTTTTTAGTCAGTAAAAGCCTGACACTATCGCCCGCCTCGCCCAAGGGAGCGGAGATGTCATTCGATGATTTTCCCACCTAAAAAATAAAAGTGAGTTTTAGTCAGTTAAAATCTCACACTCAGGAGAGAACTCACGAAGCGGTTTTTTTCCATGGCCGCCGTGGCAGAGGAAACGGCTATTTTATTTCAAAACTCACGAGGCGGTTGATTCGCCGCCGCCACTGCCGTGACGGCTGCGATTTTCGACCGCAAGCCGTCGGCCGGTAGGCGTGGTCGCCGCCAACCGACCGCAGAGCGTGCGGGCGCAAATCGCCGAGGTGGCGGCGGGCGACCGCGGCGCTTGTGAGCAGCAGCCGCGAACAACCGCGCACACCGCCGCCGTATAACGCGTCGTGAAAACTGATTTAATTTTTACATAATATATAATCGCATTCTACAGAAGCTGCGGGCCCGCTACCGTGGTGGCAGCGGGAGAAAACCGCTTTGTGAGATCTCTCCCTAATTCGCCTTCTCGCTCCACCCAATAGCGAAAGAAATAATTTTATATATTCCACAACAAAAAAAAAGGAGAGATGTTACGAGTATGAGTGTTACTAGGCTTATGAAGCTATTTGCAGACATCGAGACAAGTTGTGAGCGTAAATTGCAAATTAGGTATTGGCAAGTTAATAATTTAGGTTCGCCATCATTTTCATTAGCGCTATTATTTTTTATTATTAAATTAATATTTTTGACTAAAGGAACCAATATTTATTCATGTATCTTGTAGGCACATTTTGATATGTCATAATAATTGAAAATTATCGCATTAGTACCAATAAAAATAGATGAAATTAGAAGGAACTCGGTACGAAAATATTGAAATTTTGAACCCCCCAAAGACAACGCGATTTTGAGCTTTGCGCTGCGGCGCCGCGCCGCTAAAATCGGCAGTGCTGCCCGCCGCTATTTTTCTCGTCGCCGCAACGCTACTTTCAGCATTTTGTCGTATCCTACAGGGATAACCAGTATCTAGAGATTTTTGTGTATGTATAGAATTTTCTCTGCCATGGATCGTAATAAACTTATGCTTATTTGTTATTAAGAAGACATTACCTACTCTATTTTAAATAAACGACAAAGATACTCGTTATATCCATTCGTGCCGCGGTGCACACCGTAAAATTCTGCGTTGCGTCGGGTGGCACTGCCGATTTTAGCGTTGCGGCGACGCAATGCGGTTGTGTTTCGGCCCTAAATATAGGTTATTATGTATGGGTAGTCGTGTAGTGATATCACATATCGCCATCTATCTGAATAATAAATATAGTTTAAAAACAAATAAACAGGGCCCAAAAAAAACAACCTCTCTAATTAAATTAGTCTAGTTTGTCTATTACGCTTATACAGTTAAACTACTAAACTGATTTTGATGAAATTTGGTACGGAGTTACTTTGAACCCTAAGGAAAGAAATACTTTTTATCTGGCTTCGTCATCGTGTCCGCATCCGCATTAACCGATATTCACGAAGACAAAGTCGCGGGATAAAGTAGAGTACCACAATAAATGAAAACACTGGCCGTACACATCATGATGAACAACTTTTACTAAGGAATCGACCCAGAAATAGCGAAATAAAAGTCAGCTAGTACGTTAAGTAATTTTACAAAGTAAACATTGCAAATTAAAAATGTATTATAAAAGTAATCGTCAATGTCAAATTGTAAAAATAAAAAATGACATGATTGTAAAAACAAAAAATAATGTCAATTGTAAAATAACATTAATCGTCAATTTAAAAATAAATAAAAGCTACTGCTATTTCAGGACATGATCTACCACTGTGCCAAACATCCAAGTCGGTTCAGCCGTTCGAACGTGAATAAATAACTAACATGCACATTCACAAAGGCGAAAGCTTGTATGTATAATATTAGTGTGATCAATGAATGAGGTTGTAATTTTAGCTAGGTTAAAACTTGACATACGATGGATGAGCATGATGAAAATATGCGAAGGTCAAAGTAAGAACCAGAACACACCATTGATTGCGTCTGATTGCACTCTGGAAGCGTACCATATCGATTTTGGTACTGAATACTGGGTATGGAGAAACTCCAGTTATTTTTTGCGCTTCTGCCCATTCTAGTCTATTTTCTCATATCAAAAAGATACAAATGACAGTGGACCTCTCTTAGCCACTCTTTAAAGTGGATGCCGTTAAGCGTCGGTTCCGTTTAGACTTCTGATGGATTTATTATCTTGATTAGTTGTGGATATGCGCCTATCAGGCCTTTTTCTATCTTCATTTTTCCCAGGTTTTTGGTTCAGTAGCAAATGTGCTTTACAAGAAATACCGAGTCTTCTGCTTAATGCAATTTAAAGATCACTTTCTCCTTCCTTACATCGAGTAAAAATTTTGATACAAGTGCAGAATTTTGTCATTACGACCGAGGTGGAATTCGTACGAGCGGCAGGCAAGTGTTTTATGGAACCAAGAGCTACAGTGACAAAATTGCACGTGTATCAAACGATGTTTATCAATACACCTACCACTTGTATCAAATTACTATAAGCGCAAGTTTCGAATATAGGTAATGTTATTGTCATAAAGTTCGCGTGACGATGCTCAAATGTGACCTAATAGAATAAAAAATAACATAAACAAAATAAAATGGCAATTTTTTCATTTCGTCAAAAAGAAAGAAAGGGAGGTACTTTATTTTTTAATTTTCTCTTTACAAATCGATAGTATTTCATGTATCGAATCGACCCTCCGCGGGATTAAAACAAACAAAATTTAACGGTGTATAAGATGAATAAATGAAATAATAATAATAATTTTTATTTCATAGACAACATGGGTCCAATGGTTAGTAAACAAAACTTATCAACTAAAAGGGTTAATGAATTAATACAAATAATTTTAAAAGTACTAGTTTTAAGTTTCTTAGCCTGTTTCAGTGCAATTATTGGTTTGACCTGTGTGTTGATAGGCCAGTCAATAATGATTGCATATAGATAGATTAGCTGGCTACATATGTGGTCCTGTTCACTAAGTTCATTTTTGCATTTCATTGCATCAGCCTTATAATATTCTCACTGCTGGGACTCAGGCCTCCTCTCTAGGAGGGAACTAAGTTCATACACAAACTTTATAAAAAAATACGCTAGTTTTTTCGAATATCAGATTATTTTTCCATTTTTTTTCATAATACATGCTTAATATATTTAATGTCACCATTGCACCCGTGCGAAGCTGGGGCGGGTTTCTAGTCTGTAATATATTAATACGATAATAATAATACTACAACAAACTATTTTTAATATGTATATAAACTAGTTATATTTTTTAATGCTTTTTTTAATGTGTTGTTTTTAAAGAAATATTTTAAAATAAGTTAAAAAAATAAATGAATGGAATAATAGTTATATAAAAAAACTTACTGCTTTTTCGGTCTTTACCTCTGAAATTGCTGTTTTTTAAAATGGGTTGCTTTGAAGTGTTATTTCTTTGGATTGACTTAAAATTATAAGTTCAAATAAACTTTGTAGTACGTTATTTTTTTTTTCGAAAATTGGTATTTATTGGTTTCTTTGTGTTTTACCATTGCAGATTTACAGTATTATTTGCCTTTAAATTCTATATCAGAATGATATAAATAAGGACGAAAATAAATCCCTTTTCCTTTTCGCATTTGCAGAAATTGACGAAACCAACATCTGCAGAATTCCGGATGCATTCAAAGAATTTATCGATTATATATTTTTTATTTGCGATTTATCTATAGGCTCGAAAAAATTGCTTATAAGCAAGCAGATTGCTTTTTCGTTTGCTGAAAAATAAGTCTTTTACATTCCCTGACAAACAAAGTACCCAACACCTCTAAAATAAGAGTAACCTTCCAACTTTCGCGTTGTTGCACTCAAAAGTCTATCAGGTTATTAATTTTAAACTTTGTGTCAAGTAAGACATGGTTGATATTCGGTATTATGTGACAAAAGGGCGGCCGCTGGCTTTGTATGCGCCGAACCTACGTACTGGGCTCGAAACGGAGTACGGTGGACGGGCATGGGGGAGGGGCGCGCCATAGACGGGCACGTTTAGGTTTATATCGCTAGTGCTGTAGTATTAGCTGTAGTGTCCTCGGCGTCAGACGTTTTGCCACGGACGATGGTTTCGTGACCGCTCACCGACGCTTATTTCAATAATTCACATTAAAAGACACCAGCATAGAATCAAACATACAAACATCGAAGAAAAATCTTTTTATAACCGGTAAGTGCTTAGTTTCTGAATAGAAATATTTTAGGCTCAACAGGCGGCTTTATTGCGAAAAATCACCTTTGTTAATGCCTTGTTACTACGAAAATTACTCCACCGAAATAACAATAAAAACATCCCTACATTTATATAGGTAATGTAAACGGGCGTTACAATTTAGTATTATTTACAGATCATGGGTGCTTGCTGCAGCAAGAACCTAGCGGGGCCATCAGATGCCTACGGACCATCAACGGCAGCCGTCAATTCCACCACCACCGACACGCGAGGATCTATAAGTAAAGATGTGGATCCTCGCGTGATCGACAGTCTTGTACTTGAATTATTGAACCTGATAGCGTCCTTCGTTGACAAGTAAGTGTACTGATTTTGATAAACTGTAGGTCCCCGGAGGTACACATCGGAACCACGGATGTCTTGAAGCGTTGCTCCTAAAGGTAGGTACACGATTTTTATATACTCGTATTGTGTACTTTTTAGAACAAAGTGATGGAGAAGGAGAACCTTGAGTTTTGGCGCAACTTAAAATGTCTAGTACCTTGTAGATTAAGCGGTGGTAGGTGTGACTGCTAGGAACGAGTTTAGGGTTTGATTCCCGAGTCGGCAAGGTGTTTATAGCGTTTTACATCTGAAATATCCCAATAGCAACACCGGCCTGAAAAATTCGAAGACATGTGACATCCACCAATCCGCACCGGGTCCGCGTGGTGGATTACGGCCCATTCCCTCTCCTAGTGAGGAGGCCTTGTTTTCCAGCAGTGGGAACATTAAAAGGCTGATGATGATGAACTTCTTCAACAACTTCAGGAGTTCTGCCAGATTGATAGCAATAGGTTCGCCATCTATTATCATTATGATGGATCTTATTTGTAATTTGCGAAATAAGGGTGCACGCCGTGTACGGCACTATTCTTTATGAATACCGGCGAGATACGTGACGTATAAACTGACTATTTATTTTTTACTTAAAACGTGACATGGTTTAATAAAATTTGGGTTCATTACAATTATATTCAATATATTCATATTGATTATAATAGTTTTTATAAATAAAAAATTGTAGATAATAAAAAAAATCTTTAGTACATACGAGTATCTAACAACTTAACAAAAATCGTTTAAATAACAGTTGCCCTAGTTTAGTCTAACTAGGATTTTAGCTTGACAGAACTGATTCACCCGTACTCGTATAAATATAAACTGTATGGTTTTTTTTTTTTTTTTTTTTTTATGGTAGGTAAAATCATCCAATGACAAATCCCGCCCTTGGGCGGAGCGGGAAGTAGTGTCAGACTCTTACTGACTAAAAACCTACCCCGTTCCTACGTAGCCTATCGTGCCGGGGCCGAGCATTCCTTTCGGAACTAACCCATGACCCCAGTAGGCTTCGACCCTGCCTGCCTGCAGTTAGCAGGCTGGGCCTCTTCGGTGTGCTGACAGCTCCTTGAGGCGCGCGGGAACAGAACGCGCCGTCGACGACTTGGGCTCGGTCCGGTCGGTTACCGGACGATCGGACAGCGTGCTACCCATTGCACGCCGTCCGCAAGCCCGCGCCTACGGTGGCCGGAAATCGGGATCGGAATCCCGGCGGCGGCTGGGGCGAGCGCCCCGTTGCCTCTGCCTGATGCGGTCGGCCTCCTCCTTTGCTAGCATTACTGCTTCGCAGAAGGAGGCGACCGCCTGCCATCCCTCCTCACTACGGACCATGGCCTGAACCAAGGCCCGGCGAGAGAGATCGCTCCCGCCGATCGCCCCCACGAGGACACGGCGATGCTCCGCCCAGGCGGGGCACACCTCTACAGTGTGCTCCACCGTGTCCTCCGGATGTTCCGCACAGTGGCGACACCCGGGCGAATCCTCCGCACGAATCCGGAACAGGTACTTAGCGAACTTTCCGTGTTCGGTAAGCACCTGCGTCGTGCGGAAGTTGAGAACGCCGTGAGGTCTTTCCAGATAAACTGTATGGTGGTGAAACTGTTTTCATCGGTCCCGGTCACAGATATGTCAAACAGGTCGTGGTATAGGTTAGATACATTATAGTCAATTTAGAATCCTAGATTAGAATAATTAGCACCCAGCTGAAAATTGGTAGGATTGTTCTAAACACCATCATAAATGAAATCTAAAAAGTCCTCATCGATCCGACACCTGGAAAATAAAAATACTCGGGGTCAAAGGTCACAAAAACAAGTTTTTCGCGATTTTCAGCAAAACGGTAAGTTATATAATAAAATAGTCTTGACAAAAATAGATCAGATAATTAATTATTATCTACAAAAATGTTTCAATACATTTTTTTTGCTAAGAGCCACCGTTTTTTAAGTTATAATGATTCAAAAAGTTAAAAGAGTTAATCGTTTTAATCTTTTGAATAGGTACCGTAATTAGAGACACAATAGAAAGACAATAGGTGTGCGGACGCCGGCGTTCGCTTGGGGCTTGAGTAAATAATACGCACAGGTTTTCACGCCACCGTGTACTTAGCACGTTTTTAAGGTTTCGTACCTCAAAAGGAAAAAACTGAAACCCTCATAGGATCACTTTACTGTCCGTCTGTGTGTCTGTCTGTCTGTTTATCTGTCTGTCTGTCCCTTTATCTCGAGAACGCGCGAAGATATCGAGTTGAAATTAAAAGTATATACTCAGGTCGGCATTTTCTTTAAGCTGTGAAAAATCAAACTTTTAAGTTAACGAAAAAAAAAAAAAAAAATATAGTTACGGCCGAATTTCCCTCCAGGTTCATTTCAACTTTGCACCAATTTCAAAAAGTCGTGACGGGCGAATTCGGATGGATTCGGGCAACTTCATTCGTATTTGAGCAGAGTGCGTGGTATATAATACCGGTCAACTTTAAAAATAAAACTGTAAATATTAAACGATTTAATTTCGGAAGTTGCTGTTCCTGGTTTTGTTTCTTATTTTTTTACAATTGGTTTTATTTGGCATTTTGTAATTGTGGCACTCCTCAAACAAACCTGTCATGTCTGATGTCAAAATGCTTATATTGAGTAAATCCACACATTAATCTGGAATTGGCATTTCCTTGACTAAATCTCAATCGTATATAGGTATATTATTTCCTGTTCAAATTAGTTATGTAAGAGAAATTTAGGCAATGGTTTGGTTAATTTGTAACTTCGTAGTAGTACCACGAAGTTATAAGTTAACCCAACACAGTAAGAATCATCAAGATCGATTCACAAAAAAGTAATACTGAATTGATAAGCCGAATAAATCATAATTGGCGAAATCGTCATTTGGCAAATTATGTTCAAATTCTATACCAGGCAGAATTTTACGCGTCTGCGATCTCAGAGCTTACTGGCGTGTTGTTATTTTATATAAATAAACAGACATGCCATTAAATCTTTCGATACTGTTTTCCTACGAATTGCTATTTCTGAGAGAGATATCACGATTTGAAATGTTGGACAGGTCCTGTCAATCTTTCATCTCTCTGGTACAGGTAGGCTGAACTTTGCTAAAATATTTCTTGGAAAGACTGACAAGCTAATCAAGCATTAGAAACCTGTATCCTTCGATAAAACAATGTTTGATCGAAGCCTGTATCTATCGAATTTTAATTCGATTTATGGTAGATATGAAAGAAAGAAAATAAAAATGTTCCTCACACAACTTATAGAAAATAAAAATAAGTACATGTTATAAAAAAAGCCTAAAATAAAAATCTGCACAAGGCAAAATGGCGCCTAAGCAGCGCTGGTATTGTGTTTAACGAACGAAAAGTATAAAACCTTTTTATTAGTATATCGATAGATAATCATCGACTTACATTCTAAGAGATAGACAAGCTCGTTCATGGAAATTATTTGTCACAATACTGAAACGTTAAAACAAAAGTTCGCTGCAGCGCTAAATTGTCATTATGACGTCTAACAAAACTTTTAAAACTTACAGCGCTTTTAAACTGCAAAACTGCACTAATGTCATCAAGTCAAGTTGTACGGCATGCAATACATGTAAGTCAAGCAAAGTGATTGTACGGCATGCCTAATCTAGTGCGTAGTACATATATATCGATGTAGATAATATTAATGTATATGTTCGTCTATCTATATTTGTATATCTTCTTCTTGCATTTTGCTTCTTCTTAAATTTAAAAGAAAATTGCTGTTCGTTAGTCTCGCTAAAACTGCAATGTTCTATTTATTAGAGGTATCGTTGTAAAGAAAAATATGATTTGAAAAATTTAAAATTGAATCCAAAGTGGAAAATAATTTCAAAGGCCAGAGTCGCGGACGCCAACTAGTTTAATTTTTTTTTCTTTTTTTTAATTATTGTATAATGATCAATAACTGTTGAATAGTCTCGCTATAACTCAACAATGGCTTGAGTCATTTAAATAGTTTGAATTTCGTTTTGTTCGTTCCGTACAGAGGTGGTTTAAAAGAAAATTAGGTTATTCCGTAAAACCATTGGTATTTTTTAGCGGGATGTACTTTCTAATTTCACGGGGGCAGAGCCACAGGCGGCAGCTAGTTTGTAATAAATTTACGCTGATAGCATTAATCGAGTCATCTCTAGCTCCTCTATCTCCTCCTACTTTGTTTGGAGCAACAAGTCTTCTACCTTACTTATCTATTATTCGTCGTTCCAGAAGTAACCCCCTTTCTATACACGTCGTCTTTTACAGTCTGTTGATCGTATCTTCCCTCATGACATTTTCCTCATTGGCGCATAAATTATGTCATACATTAAGGAAACTTGAGTGAGTCGACAAAGTGTGACATTGTTTAGGGATCATAAGTTTCGTGACGTCACATTCCAAAATCTATTGTATGGTTTTTGGGGTAGGAAATCATCAAAGAAAATAAATAACTGGGCAAGTGCGAGACGGACTCGCACACTGAGGTTTCCGTACAGACTAACTTATGTAACTACTAGGTTTCTACATAAAACCTTTAGACCCCGTCTTTTACCCTTAGGGGCTTTTTTTTTAAAGTAGTTAAAATCATCCAATGGCATTTGGCCCTTGGGCGGAGCGGGAGATAGTGTCAGACTCTTACTGACTAAAAACCTACCCTGTTCCTCCTTTGCCTTGTTTCCAGGGCCCTGGTATGCATTTTCATACCTCCCAAGGGCCCCAGATTAGGCTTCGACCCTACTGGGCCCCTACAGTTTGCTGACGACTCCTTGAGGCGCGCGGGAACAGTGCGCGCCGTAAACGACTCGGGCTCGGTCCGATCTGTTACCGGACAGACGTATAACGAGCTACCCATTGCCCGCCGTCCGCAAACCCGCGCCTACGGTGGCCGAAAATTGGGATCGGAATTACGGTGGCGGCTGCGGCGTGAGCGCCGTTGTCTGATGCGGTCGGCCTCCTCCTTTACTAGCATTACTGCTTCGCAGAAGGAGGCGAGCGCCTGCCACTCCTTCTCGCTCCGGACCATGGCCTGAACCAAGGCCCGGCGCGAGAGATCATCGCTACCGATCGCCCCCACGAAGACACGGCGATGCTCTTCCTGAATTCCGGAAAATCCTGTCTTAGTGCTCGCCTACGTTATAAAAGAAAACCTCGTGCAAAATGTCACGGTCCTACACCTTGTAGTTTTGGCTGCACGTTGATATGTCAGTCAGTTAGTTCTTCTTCTATATACATGTTAAATTTTGGTCGTTTTAATCCCGCGGAGGGTCGATTCGGTACATCAAATATTATCGATTTGTAAAGATAAAATTAAAAAATAAAGTACTTTTTTTTACACTCGGCTTAATTTACGCATGTACGAAATTAATTTCTTTAAGTAAACGTCAGCTGATCGAGGCCAATGAACTGTAGGTAGTTAGTACGCAACGACCGACAACTTCCTACAAGGTCATTGACTCATGTACTTAAAGAAATTAATTTTGTACATGCGCATATCGATTCGAATTTTAGAAAAAAAATACTTTATTTTTTAATTTTATCTTTATAAATCGATAGTATTTCATGTACCGAATCAACCCTTTACGGCATTAAAACGACCAAAATTTAACGGTGTATACACGTTAAATTTTGGTCGTTTTAATCCCGCGGAGGGTCGATTCGGTACATGAAATACTGTCGAAATACATGATGAAATCTATATATATATAATTATCATCATCATCAGCCTTTTAATGTTCACACTGCTGGGACACAGGCCTCTCTCTAAGAGAGGGAATGGGCCGTAATCCACTACGCGGGCCAAGTGCGCGTTGGTGAATGTCACATGTCTTCGAATTTTTTATTTTAGGACATGCCGGTTTCCTCACGATGTTTTCCTTCACCGTTTTGAGAGCAGTGGTGATGAAATAAATTACACACACAGGCGCATTGGCACAGCACAGACTGGGTTTGAACCTGCGAACTACAACTCGTAAGTCGGGGCCGTTTCCATGCGGCCACCACTGGTCTTTAAATATTAATAAATATATATATAGAAAAAACAATTGTTTGTGACTTAACTACACAGTTTTCAGATTTATTCCTACATTTGTGCTATAATACCTTGCTTCATGCCAAATTTCAGGGTTTTAGTCAATGGGAATGGCCTTATGAATTTTTTATTCCCTTGAGAGTGTCGAAATTTACGATTTTTTGCGACATAAACGGCCGTATTTTTTTTGTCGATTGCTTAGAAGTTTGATTTTTTCACATCTTCAAGGGACCGCAGACCTGAATACCTATTTGGTTAATTTCAACTCGATACTTCCACGCTTTCCCGAGATAAAGGGCCTTGACAGACAGACGGACAAAAAAGTGATCCTATGAGGGTTCCGTTTTTCCCTTTTCAGGTAAGGTAGCCTAAAAAAATTAAGGAAAACTCGACCCTCTAATTTCCATTTTTGAGTGCATTATATTATATAAAACTAAATTGCAGGTTCTCTTTCCCTACTATTTCGAAGAATGGTTGCATCCATTACAGAAGCCTGCCACTCCCACAACTTAGTATAATTAATTAGTACAGGGTAGGAAATTAACATACTCTCTCATCTTCTCACCATTTTTTTCCTTTTGATGCAATTTGCTTTTGTTTTTTTTTTTCAATAATTAAACACTTGTCTATCTCATTTACATTGTCGGTACAGATTTTTAAATAAAAGTGGTTCCTACTAAGGTACAAATAAAGTTTTCACGGATGTTTGAATGTTAAACTGAACATGGACTCTTAGAAATATCATTATCTACCTACTCGTGTGCAATTCCTGATACTGACTTGACTGAGCGGGAAGCATATTGTTATTCAATTGTTGAGTTGTAACCTACAGCAATAATTTATAATATCAAAGTGCAAGATGTTATTCGTCAATTGATAGTGTGTTGTTTTGAAAGTTTGCCGAGGCGCATTCTTAGTTTCAGTTAACAAGAACAATTTCATTTGGGCTAGGGGCTTGTGTTATTACGTAGGCGATTTAACGCAAACGCGATCGCAAAGGGTTCCGACTAAAATTTAACGGTGTATAAAAAGCACCTATTTCAAAATTTCTCTTTGTTAATTTTAGACACAATATTATTATTACCTACTAACCTACCTAACTAAATACGTTAGCTATAACATCACAAGAAGAGATGGGGTTTCTTTGCAGTGCATCCAAGGACAACCGTATGGTGGAAAAATGTTGCTATTGCTTTGGTTTTTAGAGGCTTAAGTATACTAGTTACTAAGAAATATATAAAGATTATGACCCTTGAATTAACAGTTATTAATAAATTAATTATGGTAAAAAGTACTATTACATTTATTATAAAAATAGTAAGCTTTAATCTATCTGTAGGTACTGCGTAATAAATGATAAGGACTTAGAAAAAACAGCCTTTTATGTTCCTGGACGAGGAACTTTTATGTTTAAGGTCACAGCTTTTGGACTTACCAAATAAAACTAATGGTTTACAATATGCTACTCGATATCGACGCCGTAAATATTTTGTATGGCAAATTTTTGTTCTGCAAGTGACCGCTAGAGGCGCTGCAAAATTTGCCATACAAAATATTTACGGCGTCGATATCGAGTAGCGACGAATACTATTGCTTAAAACTCATGGTAGAGGTACAGACCTCGTCGCTGGGACGAAAGGGAACGGGCTGGATTGAACAAGAATTAATTATTATTATTTAGGGAATTTAAGACAGTAGTCAGAGCCTGTAGGCTCAACGGCGCGGGCTTGGTCGAGCAAGTGCCAGGGCCAAGAATATAGAAAGAAACTCGCAAGTATGTCACTGACAAAGAAAACTCCTTCATATTCTAAGCGAGCACTTCCCTGACCACTCCTTTACTTAGAAACGTACACCCTGTTGTGTCAAAGTATTTCAATAGCCATTTAATGCAGCTCATCACGTCATCACCATTATAATGCCCCACCTACGCTAAAAGCTTAAACTGAATATGTCCTTTGTTCCCTCGCCTCGGCTTAACAAATCTAGGTAATGGAAAACAACAAAAATATCAAGTTTCCATCAGAAGCGATCAATACAGTGCAACCTCGCTGAATCCCATAAAGATTAACGTATTTCGTGAAACAAGTCATTTTACAGAACACTTTAACATGAATTTTATATCTATTAAAACTGGAGTTTTCACAGAAATTAAAATATGCCATTTTAATTGAAATATTTGCTCATTCATTCGCATACTGGAATAAAATAACGAACCAACGAGAATTCGTGGCTATTTTATTTGTAACTTTGCAGCGCCTCTAGCGGTCACTTGCAGAACAAAAATTTGCCATACAAAATATTTACGGCGTCGATATCGAGCAGCGACGAATACTATTGCTTAAAACTCATGGTAGAGGTACTGTACTCCACAGCAGTGCCCTTAGCGCGTAGTCACATATTTTTAGGTGTTTGTAGCTGGCTAGAGGCTTCAATTTATTAAGGCCGCAACGGCATAGGTTCTCGAGAATTGAAAATTATCTAGTCGAAATCGTATCACTAGGTGAAATACACAATTAAAATATCGTATCGAAGTTAATCCTGTTCTAATGTCTGAATTCATAGTAAAATCGTATTAGTTTTTATTGAAAAGAGGAGGGTTATAAGTTTGACGTATATGTCTGTTTGTGTGTCTGTCCGTTGCACCGTAGCTCCTACACGAATGGACCGATTTTGATGCGGCTTTTTTTTTGTTTGAAAGCTGATTTAATCGAGATGGTTCTTAGCTACAATTTTTGAAGATATGTTCAGGTGTTTAAGGTCATCAGCTTGTTTGTTAACTACGGTAGGTTTTCAAACACTTAATGGGTATTTACTTTATTTTAAACATATGTGTGACCTAATATTTAAAATACTCGTATACAATCTGGTCTGATGATGGAGCTCGAAGGTAAGAACCCTGGATTGCTTATTAACATTGTAAACCTATCGAGTTTGGGCTTATTAGATTCGCTTTAACCAGTGCTATATATTTATCGTGATGACAAGGACCTGATGCTAGAACTGGGAAGTGACTGATGGAACTTTGGAATGCCTATTAGTAAACCCGTCATGTTTGGGCTCATTAGGTTCGTCTTAACTAGTTCTAAACATTTCATATTGACGACAAGGACTGTCAGGGGTTTTTTTATTTATAATTTTATACAGAAAAAAGCTCTATTACATTTCTCCAATTCACAAGCTTCTATTTAACTTTGCAATTTTTGTATGGTTTGTATGTATGTTTTGGTCAAATCTTGCAAATGAATTTTAAAACAGTTGTTCCTTTGGATTGGACCGACATTTTGCAAACATGTTTTTTTGGATGACAATGCGTGCTTAGCTAAGTGACGTCATTCCAAATCAAATATGGCGGGTTCCTGAAGACGGCTGACTAGTTATTTTTGCATACATTCTCTTGCTATGGGTATCAGTTAAAAGAGTTTATTGAGAAGAACACCAAAACAGCTACGGCACAATAAAACCAATATAACAGACAAACGTTTAAATGTTTGATTTTAAAAATGTTTTCTTTTTTTACTTTTTGTTTAATTTTTGAACAAAAATATTTGTTCAGATTACTACGACGGCTTTACAGACTGATATGGATATATCAGTCCATTTCAAGCGCTTACAATATTTATTTTCAATATTACTTTGGAAAAATGTCATTGTACCGTGAACTATTGTCCACGCATAACAAATATGTAAGTTGCGGTACAGTGAAGACCAGAAAGTTAAAATTTATAGTTCACACTCACCATGCGGTTACTTCTTCTAAATATTAACTCCTCTTTGTTGCAGTGAAGAAGAGTCGCCCGTTTCTTTAGTGAAACTTCACGTTATCGCAGAAAAGGAGGAAGGATGGTTCCAGGTCGTTACCTCAATGATTAAAATAATACCGCTGGACAACCCCTTGGGACCGTCCGCTATCTCTATTGTATTTGACGACTGCCCACTACCGTCTAAGGAGCAAGTCATCAAGGTAGGTTTTGGTTAAAGCTTTGCAGATTCGCCGGACACTCTTTGAAAAAAGAGAAGAAGTACAGTTCTCGATACATAGGGCGCCTTCAAATTAGCCGCAATGTGCAGCGTGACCGCTGCACTAGAACCGCTATGTTCAAGCGTCATAGTGTTGTAAATTTAGTTTCTTGATTAGAACGATACTATTAAACCGAAAAAAGATTTTGTAAATGAAAATATTGCCGTTATTTGGTGTATGCGAATTTCATAAAGTAATAAAAAAAACGGTAATTTAAAATACTAAAAAACCCGACTGCTTTTCTGAGCATTCATGAAAAAGCCCTAAAACAAGAAATTCGTTGTACCCGATTGCACTTATCTATATAATATTTTAAATACTGGCAGTCGGGACCCATTCTCAAGAGCCTTACCGTCTTATTACAAAAAAAATGCTTTAGCACTGGTTTGATCCAAGACCAACAAGACTAAACAACTGTAGTTCGGGTTTATTACCATGAATAAAGAAAACGTTATTATAAAATGAAGTTTATCACTATTTTCTGAGCCATCTACATTACTGAAGTTAAACCGCCGAAGCCCCTAGTTTAACTATTGTACCAACTTCGATATTAATCTTATTTGGAAAAATGAGTAGCTGTTTATTAGTCTTGCTAAAACTCGAGATCGGCTGAACCGATTTGGCTAATTTTGGTCTTGAATTTTTTTCGATTCGTTATAGTCCTAGGGGTACTTGGGGTTTTGGCGGTCTAAGATAGTTCAGAAACTAGTGATAATTTTCATTTTATAAAAATATTTTCATTAGTCATGGTATTAAACCCAGTAGTAGTACCGGAACTACGCCCTTTGTCAATTTATGTAGGATCGTACAGGGCACACCGAGTCAAATTCAAAAATTTATGACAGTACGATGTTATGAGTATATTTAAGGTATTTAAACACTTGGGTTAGGTTAGGTTAGATTACAATAAAATGTCTTATAAAATCTAAACCCCGTACTTTTCAGGTAACTCGCCTTAATAAAAAGAACTCTAGTTAACTAGATGCTTCGAATGACACCTGTTTCAAATCTGTTGGTAACCACCAAGATACTTAAAACGGGTGTTATTTTTTGGGACAGTTTAACGCAATGCCCTTTGTCAAATATTTATATAGGATCATATAGGGCTCGCCGAGCTAAATTAAAAAATGTATGGTAGTACTATGTTATGAGTATATTTAAGGTACTCGTATTTAAACACTTGGGTTAGGTTAGGTTAGGTTATAATATAATGTCTTATAAAATCTAAACCCACCATTTCAGGTATGTCGCCTTAGTAAAAAAACTCTATTCAACTAGACGCTCGAATAACACCTGTTTCAAATCTGTTGGTGGTTGGGGACAGTGGCCATACAAAAACTGGCATCCCCCTTTCAAAAGCAAAATAGCAAAGGCTTTATTTAGATAAAGCCTTTGCTATTTTGCACGGCGTTGGTGATGCACTTTCGAACATTCCCCGCCGTATTGCAATAAAATAATTCAAAAAATGCAGGAGCGCCAAGTTGCCATCATTTCCTTGAAACTCTAATAGTGTTCTGAAAAATGTCGCTTCTTATTTCCACCCCACTTTACGACGGCTAAACAAAATATTGCATTTGAAGTTTACGTGGCAGTGGCAACCTTCACAAATGCGTTTAATAAAAATGCCTAGGCACTTACATTTTCAAACATTCTAGATATTTATTTTTATGAAGCCCTTTAATTTTAAATTACATGATATCTAATCACCTAGGCATCATGACATTTGACAAGGTCGATTTTTTATTTGATTGGTGCTTGTGCGAAATTGACGTTCATGCTTGATCTTGTTCACGTCGTTTGTTTATGTTTTTTTTTTTTTAAATCAAGTACTAAGTAGTAGTTACATTGAGACCAGCACTAGCAGCACACTAATTGCGTAACATACCTACTAGTTATTCGGTCCATTGTTAGATAGTAAGCGCGGTCCACCAAAGTGTTATTGGATGTTCTTGAGGATATTTTTCAGTACCGTCAGAATAATGATGAATACCACAGAACAGGGAATACTACTTTTTTTATTCCGTGGTGAATACGAACGCCGATGTGAATAGAAACAAAAGTTGGGATCTTTCTCGTTATTAGGAAATTTTGTTGCTACAACCGGTACCTCCCAAATACGGAATAGTCCGTGATTGGATTAATCATGCTGGATTGGAAATAAAAATGAGCTCACATAACGCACCGTTATGATTATTTATTAGACCCAGCACGACCTCACTAATAAGTAATTAAACAACTTTTCATGGAAGTCGTGACTATTCTATAGAATTTGTATGGAAAATAATTTTGATTTTCAGTTTTTAACCTTGCGACGAAATAAATTTTTAAACCAATAACAATGTTCAATTGATAACACAGATCTAAAAAATGAACCGTTTAATATTTCCTTAAATTAAGCTGATTACACTATGCAACAAAATAGAAAAAATACAAATTCACTGGGTTCACTGTACGTAATTACGATTCCCCACCCTAGGCCTAATTGAAATATATAAATATTTTTTTTACATCACATCAAGTTTAGTAGTGAAAGGCATTTAGTAATTTTACTTAAAATTATAAAAAGTAGGAACATAAATTGTTATTCTACATGAAAAAAACCTTTTTTTTTGAACGATTGGCTTTCCTCTTATAGTCATTAGTGGCAGTGTCCCTCTGAAGGATCCTACGGTAGTCCACAAGCATGGCTGGCAACCATCTACCTTGATAACGCTTTTTATACCCTGTAATTTTTTGCTGAAATCTTTCACCGTGTTCATCACTTATTACACCCATGTATACGGAAAGAAACTTAAACGGGAGTGTAAGAAACGGATTTTCAAAGACATTTTGCATCTTCGCTTATGATACACATTTGAAAACATGTTAAGTTTTTCATAGAAATCTCGTAACTTGTGATTCCCAAGGATTTTATTTGTAATGTCAACCAATTAAACTGACCATGCATTTTTTCAATGGGACTGAGGCTATCATCGATATATATGTACTACGGAGGCTATATAATAAAGTGGAATCTTTGATTAGTGCTCATATGCCAGGAGCAAAGAAATTGTCATTGGTTTTTGCCCCACTTAGTGTTTGAGAAATAAAAATTCAGATCCACCTTTGAAGAGTGCTTTTACAATTTTTTTTTTTTTTTTATCAAGCCAACCTAGGTGTCTGGAGAATTATCTTCATTGCCACTGATGACATATTAGCATACTTCACTGAAAGTTTCGAGTTTTTGAAAAACCTTTCACAGTGGTTGTGCAGTTATAGACGCCAACATGATTTTTAGGTTTACAGCACTGCATTAGTCCACCAAATAGTATCTGGTTTTTTAAATTTCACCTATAGGACAACTCGTCAAATATGTATACCATTTTAAACAACATATTATTAACCCACAATTAGTGCTAGATTTTAAATTTCAATTTTAGTTTAAAATTAGTAATACTCTCAAACTAAAGCGAAAATGGCACTATTGGTGAATGGTTATTTATACCTACTTAATGACGCTTATTATGAGTCATAAATTACTAATATGCATTGATTTAATTGCATTGATTTGCAATTTTTTTTTTGTAAATCAATCTAATATGTAATAACTATTTCTTTTTTTTTTCAAATTATTTTTATTAAGTAGTATTCTATAAAATACGGTCTAAAAAAACATCACAATCCCGCAAATGACTTCAATCCTGCAAGGCTGCGGGATCGCGATTTTGCTTTAAATACTGAATGCAATCGCGCGAGGTCGAGGCTCAGGCGAGATCTTGCGCGTTTATGTATAACAATTCAATTAATACCGCGAGATCTTGCTAATTTCGATATATCGCGAGAGCAGGCAGTTTTGTGTGTGTTTATTCTTATTCGTAAAAAGGGCCGAGTTCTCGCGAAAACGAGATATCAAGAACGAGTTTTAATTCTCTTTTGCTGCGGTTGTGACGGACGAAGTTCGGATGTTGTACGCAAATGTATTTTTCCACCAACAATTCGATGCTCAGCACGGATATCTATGGTGCTCAGTCATCTCTGAATTATCAGGCGAGTTATAATGTGAGTACTGTATGATGGTTCCAGTTACAGCAGATGTATGGATTGTCGGCGTCGCGCGCGCTGTCGGGCGACATCAACGTACAGGTGGAACGCAACATCTGCGTTGTGCTGGGTTGCGTGGCCGACAAACTGGCTGGCCCCAACAGCGTCGCCGTGCTCACCGAGGAGACCCTCGACTATATGCTCTCCTTCTTGGTAAGTAAAGACAAGAATAAGATATACATATTTGAAAATAAAAAATAGGTGTTGTTTATTATCCTACTATTCCTCGCTACATATGAACATTTTACCAACTTTATAAACAGCATTTCATCCACGTTTTCAGAGAACTGGGCGGAATACTACTAGAAATGTTACAGCAACGTAGTTCCGTAGTTGAATTTATTTTATTGTACCAGTTCAACTTTAATTCGAATGGTGTCGGTGTCATACTCGTATAATTTTAAAACGAAAAATTAGATAGATTTTTTCCCTTTAAAGCAGTGGTTCCCAACCTTGTTTTAACCCGGGACCACTTTGGTTTCTTTGTTGATTGCAGGGACCAGAAGTCCAGAACAAAACTTATGTCATAAATATTATACTTGGAGCACGGTTGTTCTTTAAAATCAAAAGTAACGAGCGTTGTCATAGCAAACACAATAGAGACTTAAAATCAGTTCGTATTCAGTTGGATGATGCTGCGATTTTTTAGACTTTTCGCGGACCATATTTTGGCTTTTGTGGACCACCAGTGGACCGCGAAAATTTACTGTGTAAATAACAACATGCGGTTGACCTTAGAAGAGCTTTTTGAAAAATAGTTGAAGATAATTTTGCTCGCTCGTATTAATCTCGGAAAGCATTGAACCAACTTTGATCCGAACGAACTTACTTATCTTTCAACAGGCACATATTGCCCACTAAAGTTCTTGAATTCATAGGAATTACGAAGACTAAAAACAAAGCTAAAGAACGGAATCGAATGACACTTAACAAACTTGTAATGGAAATCCGACTCTATTACAAATATGCATAATATGGTTTCAAACGTTAATACAGTTTAACGCGCACTAAGTAAAATACTTTAATTTAATAGCACACAAACTTAAGGAATCAAATATTTATTCAATCCTTGACCAGTTGCTGCCTCACAAACGGTTCCACCAGCGTGTATGCAGTTTGTAATAAATTCATAAGATAATTGGATAGGATCGATGCAATTGCATAAATAACTTTGAGGCCGTCTGTACGTGTACATACGTGAAGCTATCATTGTTCCGCTTCGATCACCGTATTCGTGACATTTTATGATCGTTAGTGTAGGTAGACGGATATGCAGTCATGATACTTGGTCTTGTTACGCCGCTTTGTTGCAATAGCTACGCAATATGGGCCGTCCAAATTGGGTTAGTTTTCGTAATTATAATTGGGAAAAAAGTTATAATGGGAGTGTGTATTCGTGGTTGTACAAGTTTCTTACTGCTCATAGCACCGTTTTAACTTTCTTAAGTGATGTTGTATGAGATAGCATGCATTTTAAACTCGCCCCTCAACGAGTTCGAGCCACCAAGTAGTGCACCTTTAAACTTGGTGTTCCAAGACATGATCCTTGGATGATTTTACCATCCATAAAAAAAAAAGACATGATCCTTTGTACAGGAAAGTACTACAACTACGCGGACAAAGTTTCGGGCAAAGAGCTAGTAGATGTATAATTGAATATATGTTTATAAATATCTTCCATTTTAAGACTTTATAATGCGACAATCGAGGTTAGTTGGTGAAAAATAACTTTTTCACCAACTAACCTCGATCGAATCGCCTTAATTATTACACATCATCATCAACATTTCAGCCGAAAAATGTCCTCTGCTTTTCATAGACCTCCCCCAAGTATCACCACAACAAACGATTCTGTGCGTCTCGCATTCTTCGGATTCCCGCTACTGCTACTAGGTCATCGATCCACCTTGTGGAAGGCATTTCAACGCCGTGTTTTCAAACTCCCCGAAATGCTACCGGTAGCAAACCGACAGGCTAGCAACTCGATGCTCAAGACTTTGAAGCCTCGTTCTCGACGAATGCATCATTGCTAATGATCCTCCTGGCTCGCTTCTAAACTGTCTGAAGCGAATCAAGCTGTTATCGGGCAGATCCGTCCCAAACTGACTTCAAATTTTTTGCTGAAACTATAAAAGTCATCGATCCTTCAAATGAATTGAAGAGAAATTTTAGTGTAGGTCAGTCATCGTTAGTAAAAAATATAGAAATATAAATTGTTCTTTGGCTTTCTCTTGTAGAGTTGTCGAGGCCATTCCGGGTTTTGCAATGTGTCCATTTTGATTCATGCTTAACTGATTAAATTACGAAGACTTTTTTTTATCACGGCGGAGACTTTATTAGAACAACATCGCTAGCGGGCCCTTTTCTTCCCTTGCATTACCAAATGATCCAATACTTCCAATCCTTCTCGGTTGGCATTTTCGAAGAACTTTAATTATTAGCGAGGAGAATAGTAGTTGTAGTAGGTATTTGTTTATGAAAGAGCTCGTATGGAGCGTTCTCCGTACGAACAAAATAATATAAGGCTACCTGCCTCCAAAATGCCTTACTTTTCCCCACCTGCGTTAAGACCAGCAATCTAACCGGACGTAGCTGAATACCAGTATTTTGCTTGAACTGCCTATGCCTTACTTCTACAACAGCTTTTGGGTAACGCGATACCCCTTAGCTGGAGTAGGGTCCGATTTTTTGGCTTCTATTGTCTCGATAAATTTTATGCATATCAATTTCTGCTGGCAAGCACTGGTTGTGCTATGTTGGAGAAAAGCCATGTTTTTTTTTTGCAATTCGATAACATAACACATATGCCATTTACCAGACGGGCCGCCGCGAGCCTCGCATCGTTCTTTTCGCTCTGATCGCTCTGGAGAAGTTCGCTCATACCACCGAGAACAAGCTGACCATCAAAGCTCGGCTGGATAAGGAACAAGATAATCCGCTCCTCTTGCTGGAGAAGTTCGCCAACAGCCAGGATTACACCTGGCGCCAGGTCGGCTTCTGCGCCAAATGGGCCCTCGATAACCTCTGTAAGTACACGTTACCAATTAAAATAAGTTTTTAAACTAAAACACGCACTGTTACACGACTACACTTTACCTTGCCGATTCCAAAAACACAAGAATTCAAAACAGAATGAGGAAAGTAGCGGACACAAAAAGTAAATAATGATACAACCAGAGTTTTTTACTGTCGGCAGTTATTTGGTTTTTGCTAGTGGTGTTATAATAAATACTGTGTACTGCTATTGGGTACATGACTATTTTTTTTTTTTTGTTTTTGGGTCAAAAAGTAAATTAAAATCGCAAATGGTATTTTTCTTTTCAAATCTCTTCTAAATTAAGTAAGGTCGAACCTTCGAAGACCTTTAAAGTCTGGTGACAGGGAAACTGTCAAATAATTGAAAACAGATTCTATACACATGAAAGCAATATGATGAATGTGCGTAAAATTTGAAGGAATGTGCTTTTATAAAACTAAAGTTATTAAAAAAAAAATTGTTAGCCGCCAGCCAGATATACGGGTATATTTTTGATCTGAGCAAATTACTTACTTACTTTTTTTTGTTCTCGCATAATAGTAGCTTGGTTTTGGTTCTGCAAGTGACCGCTAGAGGCGCTGCAAAATTTGCCATACAAAATATTTACGGCGTCGATATCGAGTAGCAACGAATACTATTGCTTAAAACTCATGGTAGAGGTACAGACCTACAACAGGATGTCTTTGCCAAAATAGTTTTGTAGCATTAATATAAAGAAAAAATCACCTGACACAGGGTCTTAAAGGATTCCAAAGTCATGAATAATAATTAATATTCTTTGCAACTTACTTAGCTATCAATTTAAGTCTACTTTAATTATTGAATTACAAAAAGTTATAAATATTTTTATTTTGCAATAGAATTTGAACTTCATTTTGTATGTCGTTGAGTTTATTTTGTACTAAGTGTAAGTTTTAGGAGATAGAGGGAGAATATGCCAAAAAAGATGGATGAAATGTGTGACAAGTGATATGACAGAAAAGGAAGTCGGTCATACAATAGCAGTAGATATAACAGAATGGAAGTTAAACCAGTTTCGCCGAGCCCAAGTATTATGGGAAAAGGCAAGACTTGAAATCTTTACGTTATAGATTGAGTTTAAATCTTCCTCAAACTACTTTTCTTTCCATTCATCATCCAGACACGCCCGCTGAGCTACCAGTGGTGCTATTCTCTAAGAAAACGCAGCGCTGCCGCAACGACGAACATAGAAATAGGATACATTGAATTAACAATCCAATGAATAGGAAGATTAGGTTGACAATCCAATGTATCCTATTTGGTTGTTCGTCGTTGAGGCAGCGCTGTGTTTTCTTAGAGAATAGCACCACAGGTCGTGAACATAGTGAACAGTAAATTGATACTCAATAAACTTTAGTTGCAATGGAATTTGAACTCTGTCAAATAAGACATAGAGTTTATTATTAATAACCGTTTGAATTCAAGTTTTAGATCGAGCTTAAAACCTTCTTTAACTGCTTCGCTTTCCAGTCACCGTACCGACGCGTTTGCTGAGCTACCTGGTCGTGGACATGAGGGAAATCAACGCCATCTTGAACTCGCAAGATGTGAGCGAGTACCTCAAGATGTCGTGCGACGGGCTAGAGGCGCGCTGCGACTCCTACTCCTTCGAGAGCGTACGATGCACCTTTTCGGTAATCCCCTTGCTTTCTCTTTTCAATTACTTATTTGTATGTACTTAATTGTACACCAAGATAATAAATAGTATGATTTGATCCTTAAATTTAAAAATTTACATTTGGCGGCCTTATCACATTCCGCGATCTCCTCTAGCCAACCTGAAATGGATAGAGATTGCCTGAAAATAAAACTGGGGTTGCACTGGCTTTAAAACAAGTTAAACAATTGTTGGAAAAATAAAGTACATACTTAACCCTAAAATAGATTCATAAATGCTGTACAATATGTACTATTAATATATAGGCAAGAAAATAACTGATAGCTGTAGGATTGTTTGAAAGAATTACTTTGGCCCTAGAAAGTAAAAGGCAACTGAATGAACACAGGTGAGTTTTAGTCAGCAAAGGTCTGACACGACCTTTTGCTCCGCCCAGAACCATAGACGCTATTTGATGATTTTGCACCTCAAAGAAAGGGTTTTTGACTGGATTTTTATTACATTTCTCACAATCTTTAGAACAGGACATGAAAAACATTTTTTTGAAATTTCACAAGATGACGCAATAGGATGCGCCGATCGTTTCAAAATCTGGCAAAAATTACGTAGGTATCCAAAATTGTACTTCTCTATTATTCCGCCGATTTATTTATATATAAATTCATACATTTATATTAAAACAAATCTATCCTATGTCTTATCTCGGTAATCCATTTATTCTGGCTCATCTCCTAGGTTTGATTAATACGGGACTTTATTGGTAGGCTGATGTTATAAGGAGTAACTTAGACTTTTATTTTTTTTAAACAATAATTTGTTAATTTTTTAATACAATTATCTATTATATTATTAAATTACAATGTCAAATTAAAAATTATCGATTTATAAAGAGACAAATTAAATAAAACGTCAATAAATAAAAATTAAAAAAAAAAATCTAAAAATAAATTAGGGATCCACGCAAAAAAAGAAAATGAAATTATAACCAAATAACATTGTAAATTTTACGAGTCTGAAACGGAAAAAATCACGAGCCGTAACCTTTTAAAAATAAGTGTTAAATCATGTAGATTTTTGATAGTATTCAGAGACTCAGTAGCGACTTAATACTATTTTGTACGCCAGGGAGTATATCGCTGGTCGACGTCTACGAAGGTGGTGTCACGATCTGATATATAATTTTTGCGAGTCAAACTTAACTAGAGATCGCTCAAGACAGAGAGCTTTGAAAAGAGAAAGAGAACGCCTTTACCCAGGAAAAGAATACAATGAGAGCTAATTTAAAAAGAAAAAAATTGCTTTTATGCCCTAGAACGACGTTCGTTCCATAGGTTATCTGATAATATCACTGCTATGAAACTGCAATTGTACAATTCTCATAATAGAAACCACCCACATGATTCTAAATGTTTGTTTAATAAATCCGCAAAACATCTTACCCGAGTCTTCGCAAAACATCTTAGAAACTAACTTGACGTCGTAACAAAGTGAAAAATAAAAAAAAGTGAATAAAATAATTTTGATTCCAGGTGAACGACGGCGCATGGTACTACGAATGCACGATCATCACTCCGGGGGTGATGCAGATTGGCTGGGCTACAAAAAGCAGTCATTTCCTCAATCATGTTAGTCGTCGCTATTTCATCATAATCTTCATATTTTGTATACCACCACCACCTTTATATAAAACGATGACTGTACTTAGAGCCTTGTCATATTATACTATTAATATAGAAACTAGTAACGAGTTGTGTGACAAAGTTCCTAGGTGATCATTCGGTTTTGTAAAGGTGATTGTACAGAAGCCAGCACATCAACCTACCTCAATCTATAAAATTTCTTTATTAGATTTTCAACCTTATCACAATAATGGAAGGTCAATGTTTGATTGGTAAAATTTGACAGATTTGGATAGATTGACGTGCTGGCGCCTGTACTAGCGAAACTATCGCGGCGCGTCACTGTTTTTCTTTATCAACGCGTAACGCACTGCTATTCAATGCCTAAGTTACAGTTATACTAACTGAACTAACAAATGGAGACTATGGGCTTATTATTTTGTTTAAAGATTCATTTAATGGAGCACCCACTTAAACGATTTATTAATTATTTTAGATCAAAATATACAAAAATTTGTGGTGTTTGTGTCAATGTTCGTGACTTCTTCACGCTGAAACTATTGAAGGACAAAAATAAAAACTAGTAAAAAAATAATAATGAAAATTAGCACATGGTTAGACCCTGTTTTGGACAGTGTTTTGCAAAATTTAGTTTGATGGATGATGGATGACATATTCAATCATGACTAATGACTAAAAAATTCAATCATTAGTCTTGATTGATGATTGATTAGTCTTAATCATTAGTTTCACGACTAATTTTATGTTTGCTTACCGTTAAAAAAATAAACCAAAATAATACAAAAAAAAAAAGTTTACAATCAAAATCTCAAACACGAACAAATAGCGATCTGAAAAGTATGAAACAAGAAGATATCCTTGATGTTCAAAATCAATCATGACTAAATTAGTCATGACTAATCAATTGATTGAAATAATAGTTTATTGACCTAACACTGGACCTGGAATAGCACATTACATACTTTTTATCTCAACAGTATGTTTCCTTGGGATAATTTTCTATTATCACTCGGGTGATGACATTGGCATTACTTAGTAAAAATTACAAGGTTAGTCTGTAAACAAATTATAGTTAAAGATTTACAGTTAACATTAAAACTCACAAAGAAACCTTAATACAAAATTAAATAAAGTTGAATCCAAGATTTTAAAAAAATTGTTCAAGTGACAGTTGATACTTTAACGTATACTCTTTAAAAAGTGTTATTGTTTCTTTGACATGTTTCCACATGTTAGAAAGAGATCTTCTCAAACTAATACGCTACTAGGTACGTTTAGCGCTGATTCTGTCCTACAAATATCTTTTACGCTCTAGAGAAGGAAGACTGAGTGACAGAAAGGCATAGAAATTGGACATAATTCAGCCCTAAGCTCGTCACGGCACAGTCAAGAACATGTGTCCAATCAAAAACTAACACTTACACACGTGTTTTAGGGGCCATTCACATATTACTTAAGCACTACAGGGAGTTGGGGGGTCTTTGCTTTGCTTATTTTTTATGACATGGGGGATGGGGGTCTGGATGGTAATTACGTCAACAGTTAATTTTTTAAGAGAAAAACCTCGATGGTCCAAAAACACATGAAGCACATGAAACACATGAAGTGTGTGTCTACTCATTACCCACCCCACCATACCACAGAGCTTGCGACGCGCCGCGCTGCCTAGCTTAGCATAGAGAAATATAGGTTGACACCTCGGTTGACTCCACGGTTGACACTCTCTATTTTTAAATTAAGATAGTTTAAAAAAAATCTATTTAAGCTATGGTTTTCAAACTGGCCACACAGTTTCTACTTTAAAACGTTGCGTTGGTATCCAATCTGTACTCACATTAGACATGCACTGTCTGTATATAATTTCTCTTTCTTTTTAGCGTATGCATTTGGTAGGCAATGACTGGGGCGCAAGGATTCCTTTGTAAAGTTTTATCCGACTATATTAGAAACTACTGTTACGCAAGCGTTACGAGATAATTTACAAGACAAAGACTTAAAAAAAAACAAAGACCAAAGACTTTCGCTGTCATCTATTTTCTATCTACATCGATAGTAAAAAAGAATACTGACTGGCTTCACCTCTTTACTTCAATAACATGATAAGTATCCGCTATAACTATTGGTTATAAGGATATGAAATTCATCCTACGGGCCTATATGTTTGCGTTTGCGCGTGCGATGGCGCGGCCCGCTTCTGCAATGCACGACGAATGCCCAACGCGCCGCATCTTCGTAAACAAGCACTTAAGGCCTGAAAAGTGGCGTTTCGTTTGTATGGAAAATCTTATTCCTGGCGCCGAAATACTTGAAACTTACTAGAAATGTTAACATTAATATACGTATGTAAAAGGAGAGACTGACTGACTGTCATATCAATGCACAGCCGACACTACAGGGCCTAGAAGCGTGACATTTTGCACAAGGTTTCCTTTTACGACTTAGGCGAGCTTAGACGCTTATAGACTTAGGGAAAAACGGGGTTCTAAAGTTTGTATGGAGGAACATAATTTCACGTGGGCGAGGACGCTGGCAGAAGCTAGTTGAACATTAAAGGTTCTTAGTAGGTATTGATTTTTCAAAACTACCTAACCTAAATCCTTGTATACGACGATTTAGGGGATGTTAAAGTTTGTATGGAAGAATATATTGAGTTATAAGTTGACAGCTAATCAATATACCAATCCAAAACTGTATCTATGATCTACCTACATACGTAAATAAACACGTTTCAAAAATATGATACTGTTTGTGGCCAGTTCAATGACATCTAGCAGAAGTTGTACAGCCAAGGAGGATGACACAACTAAGATTTATTTTTCAAAAATCATTAAAATTTGTAGTCGACCAGTGACATTTTTTTCGCCGATATTAGTTGTAGAGCTAGTGGTTTTGAGATGTCATTATGGGGAAAATGGTCACAAAGCTAAAATAACTTGTCTCGTGCTAGTCTTTACGTGTCTTCTCCTTGTGCTGTTGTACAAATAATTGTTCAATATTGTTATCGTCTTATTCTCCACTTTATGAAGCCACTTGTAAATAACACGTCCATTTATTTTATTTTTCGAAGTCTACGTCTTCCAAATGATTTCTCTGATCCCGTTTCTGCTCACAAATTCTTTTTGAATCTTCTTTCCTCGTCCTCTTTGTGACGATTTCCAATTATTATTTCCACATTTCGACGGCTGCTAGAGCGTTTAAGTGCCTACAAACAATTTTACAGAATATTTTCTCATCACTATTTATTCGATATAAAATTAGATGTGGCTTCAACGAAATTAATAAGTTTGTGAGCACTTTAAACCATAGCTTTCACAAGTGTGAATGACACGGTTTTTTTCATCATAAAGCGATTGTATTTTTTGAAATATTGGTTGCTTAATAAAAAACTTGTAACGCTCTCCGCTTGAGACTTGAATTAACAAAAGAAAAAAAGGGTAACATGGCGGGAATCACAGCAGCCCGCCTAACAAGCTTTCTTGCCTATCAAGTAAATAAGCAGCATTGAGCATAATAATTTAATATTTTAATTTTCTGCGATATATTTTTACTTTTAATAGCCGTGTCATTAATACTTACTAATTTAAGGCATTGAGAGTCACGCAGGTATATTGCTGTCAAGCGAACGGTTTTAAAGTCTTCAAAATGATTGCTCTTGTGTAACTGTTTTCAGAGTGTGTGGTTGCTGTGTGTCGACGGCAATCTGCTTGACAACACCCAAACTAGTCTTTGATTTCAGTACTTAAGCATTCTAGGAAGGACAAAACCACAATCAGGGTGATATGTCCGCTCTTTGAGAAGTCGCTAGACAGGCGCCACGGTGTCCTCACTTTGCGTCTGATGCCGTACCACATCAGACATCGCCAGTTCTGGAGGTTTAACCATTATCCAGACCGCCTGGAGGTCATGGTGGTGTGTACGGTGGAAGTCTGCCCCGCTTGGTTGAAGCACCCCGTGTCCTCTTGGAGGCGATCGGATGCAGTGACCTCTCGCGACAAGCCTTGATTCAGGCCATGGTCCTCAGCGTGAGGGAATGGGAAGCGGTCGTCTCCTGTGGCTTTACTGCTTAGTAATGCAAGCAAAATAGACGGCTGCAACCGTGAAAGAACGGACATCCTTACGCCACAGCTGCCGCCGCAGGAGACGCACTGTGCGTCAGGAATTAATTGCAGGTTGATTCCTGACGCTACCGTAGATGCGGGCTTACGGACGACAAGCAATACGTAGCTCACCTTCCGGCCGTCTGGTAATGTTCGAGTCCGAGTCGATGTTGCGTAGTGTACCACGCTCGCCTCACAGAGATTCTTAAGAAGAAAAAAAATAATTCCAAAGCGAGTTTTTATTTTTTCAAATTTGATATGGTCATTTTACTTTGTTCGGAATACAAAGTAAAAACAAATTATTTATGCGCCTTGGGTTATGGGGCTTTTTGATAATTTTTTTATTAATGCAATATTATTTTTTTCAGCATGTGCGAATGTTATAAGTTATATTTAGAATTAGATAGAGAATAGTAAAAATAATTAATTGGGTGTTGTCGCGGAGGCATAATATTAACAACGATTGTAATTTTTATGATTTATCTTTAGCACATTTACTAACAGGCATACAAAAACCACCACGCATTTTATATAAAAAAATAAATAAATAATAATAGGTTTTTTTTAATAATAATAGGTACGAGTGCCAGTCAGGAGATGCGTTAATGATTATTATTTATCATAGCAGTGAATCTCAAATGAAAATGGTGAAGACCCCTACTTATTTATATTAAGTGCACTTAACAATATGAGTCGAATGTGACTTCAATAAAGATGCCACTATATTGAGAAACATTGCATTTAACTACGGAATAGTCTCCGGACGCTTGCATTTGGACGGCAATTCACTGACATAGTAACTATACTTATTTCTATTTTAGTCATTGACTACCGTCGTCAGTCATTTCATGTACGATTTCTTGCAATGTATTGACGGAAATAGAAGCGATTTTCAAAGTGTAAAGATGTAGTAAAATTGACTCGTTTGGATCTGCACATGCGCCGCGGTAGTCGATCTTCGTCCATTCAAATATGACATTTAACTCTTTTAGCATAGCATAGCATCAGCCTTATAAAGTTCCCACTGCTGGGACTCAAGCCTCCTCTCTAGGGAGAGGGAATGGGCCCTAATCCACCACGCGGGCCCAGTGCGGGTTGGTGGATGTCACATGTCTTCGAATTTTTGGTTCTAGAACATTTTTTTAAACGTTTCCTTACGATGTTTTCCTTCACCGATTTGAGAGCAGTGGTGATGAAATAAATTACACAAAGTAATGTGCCTGTCTGGGTTTGAACTCGCGACCTACAACTCGTAAGTCGGGGCCGTTACCACTCGGCCACCACTGCTCTCAACTCTTTTATAGTCGCTTAAATTCCCTTTGACATTGCAAAATGGCGCGGCCAGTTCAATGGAAATGGTACATTATTGTCATCGTCGATAGTCAAAAGCTATAGGACTCGACATCGACCTGTACCTATGCTACCAGTGAACTGCCTTCCGTTTTAGTGCCCTTTTTAACTAGTTACATCTGCTTTCTTAGCTCCCGATGATTTTGCTCGGCAGAGTTCATATCTATGAATTTTTAATGCTCTTCATTCCATCGCATACAAACACATACACCACACATTAAATTCTTCTAGTTTACAAAAACACGTTTTCTCTTCTTCATCATCACCTTTCTCATTTTTTCATCGCTTTTGTACAAAGTTAAATGATTGAGTCTTAGTATGAATTTTGCTGTTTTTTTTATTTTTACTTTAACAATACAATATATACAAATTCTATCAGCAATCTGTATAATTCAGGTATTCCATGTAACAATACCTAGGCAATTTATAGAATTCCTATATCTAGTAGGTCCCTCCTTGCGTTGTATTCCTCAATGCTGAGGGTCGTGACCTCCATGCTTCATCACTTTCATTCGCACGACATTTCTCCATCTGTTTCTGTCTCTGGCGGTGGCTAGTAGGTAATGTATGTAATATCATAACTAAATCAAATCCATTATCTAATATAAATATCATTATCGTCATTTTCCTGCCTTTGTCAATTTTATTTGGGGTCGGCGCAGCACGTTTTTACTTCCATTTAGTTCTGTCACCAGTCACGCTATCACTAACTCCCTTTTCTTTCATATCTTTCTTTGGCCTCCTTCTTCCTTTTCGTTTTTCCGCTTGTATACTCATGATTCTTTTAATATCATGCGTTTCATTCCTCTTCTTTACAGCCATAATATAGAGATGATAGATATTAAGTTTAGTAATTAAATAACAAAAGTATACCAAAACCTATATATTGTGCTGTGTATAATATCTTTCTCAAAGTGAGAGGATAATAAGAAAAAGGTTTATCTTACTCCCTTTAAAAATGTCTTCTAATTAAAACAAAACTTGTTATTTTAAACAGCAATTTCGTACTAAACTCGTGTACTTCTATGTTAGTTTTGCTGTTTATGCTAATGTCCGTTTCCTATATTAAAGATTAAATCTTGGGCCAACGAATGTGACTGAATATTTCAACCGTCAGACAATACATAATCGCCGAGCCCGAATCTTTAACCTCGACTCCTTTCACGCAATAGAATGACAAAAATTGCTGATATGATATGGGAACCGAGCAGGAAGGACTAAACTTATTTATATACGGATTTCCTCTGCAATTTATTCTTAATTCAACCTAAAATATCTTGTAAACGTAATCTGTCTTTGAAGTCCGTGAAAATGAGTTTAGAACCCAACACTTTTCTTATTTATTTTAGTAGTGCGTGTTGCGAACGCAATGCAATTATTTAATCCCTCGAAGGCCGATTCTATATTGGAGCCATGTATTGTAGCCATCTTTTCTACATTGGAGCCATGTAATTTGCAAATATCGCTCATGTTTTGTTATTTGAAACAAAGTTTTACTTATACGGTTAGGGGTATATATAGAAGTATATTTCTAACACAGATTTTTAGACTTCTTTCATAGTAATATAGACAGTAATTTGTATCAAAGCTTTACAATAAAAAGTGTATCCACCAATTTTATGTAGGACTGCCATGACAGTTTTAAAGTTTACAGTCAGTCTCATTGCTAAAGCTTACGCATTACGCACTATTAATACTACACTGGTCTTGATCTCTGTGTTTGTATATGAAGTCTGTTCCTTCATAAAGTAGTAAAATTAATTGCTGTAAGTTATGAGGATAAATAGGCTTTCCTATAGAACCTTCATTTCCAACTTTTGCGAATACTATAAAAGTAACTCATTCTGTTCAAATCTCATTACATTATTTTGACAATATAAGTAATTTAGAAACAAACGCCACTCATAAATTTCCCTTTATAGCAAATCTGGAAGTGAAATTTTTAAGACTAAAATGTTGATGATTAATGACTGATGGCTGATTGAATTGTGCTTCTGCGAAAATAATTAGAATGGCTAGTTAATTAAAGCATGCTGACCAGTGTCATATCTAAACTTGTTGTGCATTAATGTTGATCACCATTTTATTTTATTTCTTCATTTAATCATACCATGGTTTTGAAATAGGAGGGATACGGAATTGGGGATGACCTGTATTCCCTGTCATATGATGGGTGCCGTAAGCTGCTGTGGCACGAAGCTAAACCATCGCCGGTGTATGAAGTAGATGGATGGAAACCGGGTGATATCGTTGGCTGCCTAATCGATATGGAACGCGAGGAAGCGATATTCTCGCTCAACGGACGCCGCATTCGAACATGCACAAACTTATTCGAAACAACTCGGTATGTAATATGCATTTTTAAAGATTTGTTTGGGTTGTATACAGAAATGTCAAGTCATAATTGTCCCATTACTAAGACTAAATCACCACAAATCACGGAATACGTACTGAATATGATTTGTGATTTATGTTTTCTATAAGTTCTATATAACAGAATGACATCAACATACAACTAGTTTTTTTCATTGGGATCGATTTCTAGTCAATATTCATCTCAAAATATCATTCGTGGTCGATATATGAGAGTAATCTAAGCACCGCATTGAGTCGATCCAAACTAAACGGTGGATGGAAAGAGTCGTTTGTTTCTACCTTGTGTGTATTTGACCTGCATTGCAAAATACCAAATATGTATGGAAATCGGTTACGCCTTTGCCCTTCAGTTAGATGATAAAAACTTGATAAATACACCCTAAAATATTCTTTAAAAATATTCAGTTATATACTCAAATGACGCAGAGAGCATTAAGCTATAGCAAACTCAATATCTCAGACACTATTAACTTTATGCAACTTGTGAGAATATCTATTAGGTCCTTACAAATCAAATTGGCGTTTTTTAAAACAAATAATGAGAACTGAGATACCTTCGGATTAATTTGGAATTATAATTTCAAATAAACTTTATATTCAAGATATTTCATTTTTTTTTTCGGAATTGGTTATTTATCCGTTTCTTTGTGTTTTGTATTTATTGTAATATCTCAGTATTTATAACCGCAAAATCTAACCCGTTTTAAAAAACATCAATTTCAATGGCAACAAACCTAATATTTCAATCTACGCTTTTATCTGGCCCTTCAGAAAAGCCCGTTGTGATATTTTGTAAAATCATTACAAATTCGGATTTTATATCTAGACTTAAGAATCTACAGCCATCCAAACAGCGAAAATGTTTTGTTATAGTTAATTATCATCTCATCACATATTTTCAATCAATTTTGTTTTTATTTTGAATTTATGTATTTTTTTTAAATCTGATATCTAATAACAAAGCATTTCGTGTACAAAACGCGCTGTTTGTTCGGTTGTAGAGCCAATCAAATTGATTTAAAACAACCCAGTAAGGGATTCTTCGCGGCGGCTTCGTTCATGGCATTCCAGCAGTGCCGATTTAACTTCGGGGCTGATCCGTTCCGGTTCCCGCCCACCGACCGCGAATTCAAGAACTTCAATGACTACGGACAACTGACCGATGAAGAAAAAACGGTAAAAAATATTTTAATGTCATACTTAAACATACAATGCACTTTAGATTTTAAACGCTCTGCTTAGTGGCTAGAGTTGGAAATCCATTGAATGTAGTTTTTTTAATAAAAGTCTTCTCATCTGGTTGGAAGGAGAGGGAGGCTAAAGGAAAGATGGATAGATTATATGAGAAGTGATATGAAAGAAAGGGAGTTAGTGATAGCGTGACGGGTTCCAGGACAGAATGGAAGAAAAAACGTATTGCGCCGACCCCAAATAAAACGGGTCAAGGGCAGGATGATGATAATGATTAGGAATTTACAATCATCAAGAAAATCCGTCTGATGTCTGATGTAAATCAAACTTGAAGATTTCTTAAACTTTTTGCAATTTGCAGTGCTGTTTTACCTGTATGTAGATTTTTGAAGCCTTGATGAAATCCGAGCTAAATTCACGACTCGATGTGTCAGCAGCATGGTTGGCGCATTGGTTGAGCGTATCACGGGTTCAATTTCCGCACGGAACAAATATGGTATGGCCTACTAAAGATTCTACCGTAGGGTAGAATCTTTGAGTATTATTTATTAGCTTTTGCCCGCGGCTTTGCACTCGTCAACTAACTACTCTATTCTACTCTACCCCGCTCTACCCCACTCTACCCAACTCTACCCCACTCTACCTAATTCTACTCTACTCTACCTTACCTATTTACCTACCCTACCCTAATTACAACCTGCCCTGAATTCTGGTGAACAAAACAAAAAAGAATTATCAAAATTGATCTAGCCTTTCTTAAGTTATAGCGTGACCAGGAGAAATAGGGGTTCATTTTTATACAATTGATTTGCAAAATAAACATCATTTAACTACATTGTAAAGACGTTAAATTGTTTACAAAAGTTAACCTCTACAGGCACTAATCAGAATACAAAATTTGGTTTATTGAAAAACACGAGTACAGCCGCATGCCATATGAATTATTTCATGATATAACACGCGGAAGAAATTGCGACCAAAATTAAAAATACTAAGTAAAACTCAATCGATTATTTAATATTCCTAAATATGTGTTTTGTTTGACATCACAGGTGTTGCCGCGCCGCATCATGTTGGAGACTTTGCGCGCCACCGCTACTAAGGAGAATGCTTGCAGCATCTGCTGCGACAACGAGGCAACCTGCGTGCTCATCCCTTGCAAGCACCGGTAAGAGAATAAGTCATTCTCATCATAGCAAATCACTCACTACTGGATAAAGGCATCTACTTTTACCAACCATGCTTCCCGGTCCTGTGCGTCCCTCGTTCCACAAGTTTGACGATATCGTCGACCCAACGTTCTTTGGGCTATTTAAATTAATTAAAGTAAACCTCTAGTTACACTATTTTCACTGAGATGAGGTTGCGATTAGAATTTAAACGTTTAAATACGAGAAATAGCCTTCTGCTGAAGTTCGTGGCAATACGATGGATACGGGAAGCTGGACCAGAAAAGTATACGTAATTTTTAAATCACCATTTTGAGGGTATTCCGTGAGAACCAAATAAGTGATAAAATTAAAAACAATAAATTTTTCCGTTTTTTGATTGCTAGACCTTATGACCGAAGCAGTGTAGTCAAGTAAGTCTTAATGTGGTGTAATAATAAACTAGCCATCATATAATGCCAATAAACCAAAATTCAAGCTACTAATAAACAAATATAAACATATTAAATACAGTCAAAAAGTAAAAAAAAAATTAGTTTGTTAAATGTTTATTCTCTTGTTGTCAAATGCCCACACATTTCACACCAAGAGTAAAAACATGTAACTCACCACCTTGAGCTATGTACTAATGCTCTTGATATGATATGTGGGGCATCGCACACCAAGGCTATGAAATTTGTTCATTTAGAAATGAAATGACTTATTTTTAAACTTGGATAAAATACCAAGAAAAATCAATTTAATGAAATAACAATCAAAATCAATTGAAAATATTAACCTATTATTAGCTTCATAAAGGAATTCTCAGTGATAACATTTTACAAGTATTTAAAATACAAAAAGGACTACCAAAATAAAAATCTTTGGTATGAGAGTCTGGAATGTGAAAATTATAAAAGAACTGGAAATAACGAAGACTAAAATAATTATCCCACCGGTATCGGGAACAGGGTCCAAGCTACCGGCCGGCTGTCAGGGCTCCATATTATTATTATTAGAATAACTGGACTTAAGCTCACTTTTAATGAGTTATTTTTAATAGTGTGAGAATACAAAAAAGTACAAGCAAGAACAGTTTGATCAATAACTTGGTACCTATTACTTATTACATCGGATATTGGGATGCATACAAAGTAATTAAAAATGAAATAGTTTCTATATTTATAGGATCCTATAAGAGTTCCATTTTTTTACTTTTACAGGCACAGAACCCTAAAAACAAAATGTATTGTTAAAGGAGGTACCAGGATAAACTTAATTTTTTAAGGATCTTACTGCTAATGTTATCCCAGCCGACAGCACAGTCATCCTTGAGAGCACAAATTATTCGAATAACTTCGTCTTCGATATTGTCTAGGAAGCCGAAAGATTTTAGGGAACAGTTATCACAAATATTTGGGGAAGAAGGTTGAACAAAGCAATGTTTTGAAATCTGTTCAGCAAGAGTTTTTCCAACATTGACGAAGTAGTAATTAACGTAGTTGGCTGACAGGAGTGGCGAAGAATTAGTAAGCAGTAAACTCGAAGTTGATTCACGTCGTTTTGTTATATAAGTGAGGTTTTTGATGTTTCCAAAGACATTTGCAATTGCTTCCTGTACTTTTCAATTCATTTTTATCGTATTTCCTTTTTAAATTCTTTAAAAGGTCGTTACAATAATTCCTGTACTGTGACTGGCCTGTTGGTCTAGTGGTTAGTGGATCTGACTGCTATGCCAGAGGTCGTGGGTTCGATTTAAAATCCAGTACAAATGTTTGTGTGATGAGCATGATCATTTGTTCTGTGTCTGGGTGTTATTTATCTATAATATGTACGTATTTAGAAATATATGAGTACATTTATCAGCTGTCTGGTACCCATAACAAAAGCTCTGCTTAGCTTGGGACTAGACGGTGTTGTGTGATAGTTGTGGAAATATTATATTAAATTATATCCTGTAGCGTTTATAGGTTATTTTAATACTGGGTTCTTCTGGAAATCTCCTAGTTTTCTGATGAAGCTTATCCCTTTGCCGCATACACCGAATTAGGCCAGATGTAATCCAGGGTTTTAAATTATAAAGTCTTTTGTTTACTGTAATAACAGCCGTATTACGCAATATTGCTGATTGGACATGTTTTATTAGAAACTATAAAGCAAAATTTGCGTCAGTTGAATTGTAAACTGGGCTAAAGTCAAGGTTGCAGAAATCATCTTCGAGTCTGTTGGTGTTTAATTGCGTTTTGGTCTGGGGGCGAGTTAGCTTAGGCAGCATTAAATTTAGTGTTAGTAGAACAGCATGATGGTCGGTAATTGTCGAGTTAGTAACAAGCGTAACATACGATAGGCTGGATTTGATAATCATATGATCAAGGCGGGAACCGCTGTGATGGGTCGGCAGAGTTTGTGCTGGAAGATAACCATAGTATGAACATATATATTAAGGTATTCTTGGGTTTCTGAGTCATAGATTTCAGAGTTAATGTTTATATTTATGTGACCTGTTAATATAATATTCTGAAAAGAGTTTAAGTCTTGAAGAATATGGTTAAGGGATGAGTGAAACGAGTCCAAGTTTCTAGCGGCAGGGGATCTATTCAAAGCGACTATTGCTACTACTACCACTACTACCATTAGTGACTCCTTCGAATAGACAACTACACCATCATTTTGATTATTGTGTATGTTAGTATAAAATAAGTTGTATCCCGGATCTACTCGTATATTTCTGGGAGGTTATCTTGGCGATTAGATAGCCAGCATTCGGTTAGCACTATTATATCACAACCTAAGCTAAGTATATAAAGAAAAATATTAAAGCTATCAATATTCTTGTAAATACTGCGAATATTTTGGGTTAGTACAGATAGTTACTAGTTGTAAACAAGAAAAAAGTTACTATACATAATCCGAAAAATATTGTTTGCAGTCCTCAACATTACATGTCTTTGAAACGGGTACAAATGAATTATCTATGTCAGTAATTAGTTAGTAGTTAGTATCCATCACACTAATAAAACGTAAAACGAAGAGAAAAAACAGTACAATTAAGTCTAATGTATAAAAATATGTATGGCGCTCTTAGGCGTCTTCATAATCTATCGAATTTATATACCTGTGTTCGGCAGCTTTCTTAGCAGGACACTCTGGATCTCCCGTCTTGTGGTTGTCAGGTTTTTTGAAGCGCAAACATGTTGCGCATTTAGGCGGGTTGCCTTTTTTGTGCAATCCTGCATGGTGTGCCCTTCCTCACCGCAATGGCCGCATAATGGGGTACCAACTTTGCACGTCTTAGCAGCTTGGCCGTACTGCTGGCACTTGTAATATCTCGTTACCAGTGTGAAGTCACGTTCCGGGCAGGATGTCCAATTCACGAATAACCGGTCCTGTGTGATGAGAGCCTTACGGATTTGGGCGGGAACTTCTAAGATGTAATTGCAATTCTCGGCATCTTTTCTGCCAGATTTGTGGCTAAGTTTTAATGAGGTCAAAATGTATCTCTAGACATAGTCGGAAGTTTGTCGGCCAGATTTTGTTCAAAAATACATTTATAGACCTCAGTTTTCGGCCATTGAAGCAGGAATTCCAATCACTGTAATGCGCGATTTGCGCTTTTGAGGTTCGTCGACGGTTAGAGCTGGCGAAGCTAATTGTACCGATTGCTTGAGCTTATCTTGGTCCTCCTTGATTTCCGTGCTGATGATGAGTCTTCCTTTCCCTATTTTGCGTATACCTCGGACTTTTTCATTTCACCAGGGCAAATGAGTTTTTGGACAATGTTTTTAGTGTCATAACTGGTCTATGAGTGGTCACGAGGGTAAATCACCACGGAGCTAAAAGTATTAGGACGAAAAAAACTATTGGACTCTTTTTTCACCATATCTGCAAAAGATGTTGGTGCAGTAGACGCCTGCTGGGCACAAGATTTGTTGATCGCTTCTTTTATCTCCATGATACATTCCATTAAATTTCGTTCTTTGGTCAAATGGTTTAGGGAGTTATGGATTCTGCAGGCAGACTGTTTTAGTGGCTGGTATTGAAGACACATTTGGGAGACCCCATGTCCAACCTTACGGCAAAGAGTGTTTATCTTCAGTTTCTGATCAGAGTTAAGCTTACCTTCGGCCGCAATACTGCATTCTTCGTTAAGGCACTACTCAATGAAGCTCAGCCAGTTCTGAATCTCGGAGGTCGGTATTGCCTCTATTTTCGCGTCTTCCTTGGCTTGGTTACGTCTTGGTAGTTGGGGCTGTGTCGGCGTAGGTGTTGATGGAAAGCTGCGTCGCGTCAATCCACTGCTATTGTAGGGGCTACCTTTCATTTTTCAGTAGACAATTACACAATCATTATTTTAACTTATCAGCACTTATTTATAATACGCTTATACGTAGGTACTCCAATAGTAGGTCACTAATCATGCAGAAGCGTTAATTTATTTATTTTTAATTTTAATGATGATCAGTACCTACGTGTCGAGTGAAGAAATCGAATCGAATACGAAAAATAGATAATATTAATTTACTTTATTTCCCGCGCTTAATTTTTGCTGGCTGAAGGAGAAGCAAAGGTATTAAACCGCTACACATCCTAATATTTTCGTAATTTTGTAAAACTACTTTTCACGTTATTTTGTATGTAAAATAAAATGTAGAAAACTTGCAAAAAATTTGATAATAGTGAAGAAATCAAAGGTACATTGGTAGTACATAACAATGGTATGCTTTTTTTGCACGTATGAACTTGGATTACAAAGGTCACGTCTGGATAGACTAATTTATCCTGCTGAATTTCTCCTGTCCTGTTAAAGATCCCTAGAAGTTTATACATAAATCGAGAGGTACATTGGTACAACTTACGATCAGTATTACTTTTATGTACTCTGAGCGTAATATAACCGAGGGCCTCGCTGGATTGACAAGGCTCTTAATCGTAGGTAATTTCTATCAAAATGGTTGAGGTACATTGGATTTTGTCAGTAAATTCGTGAGGTACATTGATGAAGCACAGCAATGCCACTAGATTTGTCGCTCTAACTTGAGGGGCCCCGCTGGATAGAAACACATCTGAAGTTATAGTACGTAAATAAGAAGATCCAGAGAATCGTCCCATTTCTTAGCAGTACAATATCGGTATGCGTCCGAGTCCGATTATTCGATTTCTAACTCTTATATGTTTTCTCCGATTTGTAGCGTAATTATGAAGTTTCAAAATTTTCTAAAAATCAACAAACGTAGGTACTGTAGGTACTGTTACACTTATTTGGTTCTCACAGAATACTTTAAAAATATGCGTTTAAAAACGTATTTCTTCACATAACATCCAGTATCATTTACAAATTCAAAATTCATGACTTTTTCAGTGATTTTATGAAGTTACAATACAAGTATATACTTACTAAAATTTATTTATTTGCTTTTATTCTTCTTTTAAATTATTGGATCATTGTATTGTATTATGTGTTTAGCAGTTATAAATGTAATTAATTGTTTTTACGATGTTTTCAAATGTAAATATCTATATATATATATATTATGTTGTAGTATTAAGTCCGCCTATATAGCAGCGTTGCCAGACGTCCCGATTTTGGCGGGACGTACCGATTTTTGAATCAAAATTAAATGTCCCGCGCGGGACACGTTTAGTCCCGCTTTTCGAGGATAGCTTGACCGTACATGCAGCGCGCTGAGGAGGCACGGCCTGGTGACAAAGACAATATGAACTGGCCGCCCGCCGATAAAGTAAATCTGATTTAAAATACTTATCATATTTTTATTCAAATAAATTTTCTATGGTTACTTTTGCTATATAATGTAACACGTAAATTAAAATTTAGACAAAAAATAATATTTAAAAACTTACGATAATATACGTTTTTTTACTATGTCCCGCTTTCGACGAAAAAATCCCGATTTTTTCACTAATAAGTTTTAAAATCCCGACTTGCCAAAATAAAAAATCTGGCAACGCTGCTATATAGGTACATAAAGTTTAAATATGTTTGTAAAAAATGAAAGATTTACGAATAGAAAGTTTAACCATTAGCCATACGGCAAATAAGTTAAACCATTTGTTATGGTTACGCGCAAATCCGAAAATTGGTTATAATCCTCGTCACACCAGTTGAACCATCATGGCGGACGATCTTGAATGCGCAGTAACCGATTTTTAGGTCTTAATCGAAGCGGTGGGTTGCGCTTTACCTTTGCAAATGGTTTACTTATTCGTACCCTACTGAGCGCCATGAACGACCTAACCGTAGGCGCGGCCTTGCGGACGGCGTGCAATGGGTAGCACGCTGTCCGATCGTCCGGTAACCGACCGGACCGAGCCCAAGTCGTCGACGGCGCGTTCTGTTCCCGCGCGCCTCAAGGAGCTGTCAGCAAACCGTAGAGGCCCAGCCTGCTAGCTGCAGGCAGGCAGGGTCGAAGCCTGCTGGGGTTATGGGTCAGCTTCCGAAAGGAATACTCGGCCCCGGCACGATAGGCTACGAAGGAACGGGGTAGGTTTTTAGTCAGTAAGAGTCTGACACTACTTCCCGCTCCGCCCAAGGGCGGGATTTGTCATTGGATGATTTACCTACCATAAAAAAAAACTTACTTATATTGAGTTCTAGCATTATATATGTATATTACGTAGATTAATAACAATAACATCAATATTCAATGACGATGAGGATGTGATGTACGAGTATTTTAGATTAAGTTGTTGTTGTGGAATATGACTGTGTTCTATGTTGTTTGGTCGGGTCAATCTTAACTTTCTTATAAGAAAGAATTAAGAATACATATAATCATCAAAACTTTTTTCGAAATTCCAGAGGTTTCTGCTCAGTGTGCACCTCCCAGCTGAAGGAGTGCCCAATGTGCCGCGCGCCCATCGTGGAGGTAAAGTTGGAAAATACGTGACCGGCGAAGCGTCTCTCGCCAATCGACGAGCGGGTCAGCAACGTGACTTTCATGGTAAATTTAACCCCCTCAACCTGAGACGACTGTAAAAATAGCTCCCTTGGCCATCTTTTGTTAGTGTTCGTAGGCGTAGCTTGCTTAGACAGATTTGTTCAGATATGTCTATCAAACTCTAAACAGACGAGCTGCTTTTGAACTTCTTTGGAACTGGCCTACACTAGCAAAATATAGGATTATGTGGAGAGGAGAGTTGCGAGGCATTATAAAATATGGATCATTTATTAAATATGGAACATTGTTGTCAGAAATAAATAAATTTTAATTTAATTTAATTATCATAGTAGTATGATAAAATAGGGCAGATAGAATAGAATTCACAAATACACGCAAAAACAGTATCCCTCACCTATACTCTATTCGCGACAGCATTAGACAGCAGTTAAAAAAAATTGTTTTAGAGTACACTTTGTAATAAAAGTACAATATATGTATATTTTGCTTAATTACAGTAAAGACTGATGCTGAATTTATTATAATATACTTATTTACCAACTGTTATACTTAAATAAATTCATTTGAACTATCCATCTTCTGAATTTATGAGGCTTTTAATTAAGTAAATTATTTAGTTCATACTTATACTACTGGTGTCAATGTTAAAAACCTAAAAGAAGCAGGGGTTGTAAGTTCCTGGAACGTTTTTCATTATACTATAACACTGTTAAATTTTGTTCGTTTTAATCCCGTGGAGGGTCGATTCGGTACATGAAACCCTATCGATTTGTAAAGATAAAAATGAAAAATAAAGTACCTTTTTTTTTAAACTCGAATTAATTTAAGCATGTACGAAATTTATTTCTTTAAAGTAAACCTCAGCTGGTCGAGGCTAATGAACTGTAGGTAGTTAGTACGCAACGACCGACAACTACCTACAAGGTCATTGACTCGTTTACTAAATGAAATTAATTTCGTACATACGTATATTAATTCGAATTTTAGAAAAAAAGTAATTTCACCCGACTACGGCAAAGCCAAAGGAGGGTTATGATTTTGACTGGCATACATAGCCGGTCAAAATCATAACCCTCCGTATCGTATGTATGTGAGTATGTTCATCTGATCCCTCATAGCTCCTTATCTACTTATCAGAACTCGACATATGACGTATCGTTAGAATCGCCCTCTAGCGGACAAAAAGTGATGTGTTAAAAAATAAAAATGAGATATTTAGTAGAAGTTATGTTTATTTAAATTTTAAAAATCCATTTCATTTACCTAAGTGTTTAGGACTTACTTTAAATAATCTAATTTATCTAAGTAGGTTAATATTTTATATTGATACCATTATTTATTTAAATTGCTTGAATTTATCTCGAAAAATTGATGAAATAAAGAGGTTCATAGAAGCAGGTGTGCACAAACACCTGCTTGTATGAACTTCTTTCGTCTAATGCAGAAGTGAATGGAGTATATCACCTTTTGCAATCAATCATACAGTAAAATCCAGTTTTATAAGATTTTTGCTGTCTAGTATCATTTATTTTAGCCCTGTCAGACGATGTCGCTTTCAAAGCGAATACATACAATATCGTAAACAAAGACACTATTTTTGCATGTTACCAATTTCCGGTAACATTAATAAGCTTTTTTTTTAAATATAACTAGTGCTTGACTGCGATTCCCGCTTGCTTGTCTTAAAACCTTCGAAGTGCACGGTCCCAATTTGTCGCTGCCTGTGGGGAAATCTGCCAAGTTCAGTACATTTTGCCCAGTTGGGCGAACACAAATGTACTGACCAGCAGATATTTTTTTCGCGATTTCAGGTTTGGACCCACAGTAAAAGTAGTTTGGTTATCATGACTACAATCACGTGTTTAAGTATCGTTCACTAATTACCAGTCACCCTATATATAAAACTGGATTGTGTGTCCAGTATTGGCGATACATTTGATTTTCTCTCTTTCCAGGCGTCACCAACCCCGCCGTACCTCAGGCGCAAGCGTAACCCGTCATCCCCGACCATCTCAACGTCTTCCTCTTCCTCAAGCTCGATGGATGACCCGAAAGATTATATCTTTTACGTAAGATACTGTTTAGCCTAACTCTGGCTGTCGTGGCAGGCTGATCTGTGTTGTGTACGTCGCATAACATCGAGTACCTAGCGTGTAATGAGGCTGATTTATTTTAAGGTCTAGACCAACTTTTTTTAATACGACGCCTTCATTAAGGTCTGTGTGATATTGAGATGCCATGGTGGTACTGCCAGTTCACGCGGCCAAGAAAGTGAGGTCGACTAGAAGAAAATGCCTAAGGCAATAAATCCGCCTCTGTACAGTTTTCATTAGTGCATAAAGTTTAAAATGAGTAAATACGTAATAAAATGCAACCATAGTATGGTGGCCTCTGTTGGGCACGTAGCTTACCATAGATTTTTTTGCTGCCATGATTTGGCACGCGACCGTGGCGTCCCAGTGAGACACGGCCCTGATAACAACGGTAGCAGTTAAAGCTTAGATTTAATTTTTATAGGACCCCCTGTCCATGATGTCTTTATTTACACAATTGGTTTACTTCGGGACTTTTTTGCTTCATGCTTCTGATCCTGTATACCTTGACAATTATTCACATATTAAGGAATGGTACTTGAGGAGACAAAAACACATAATAAATAGATATTTGTAAATACGTCCCTATATTAGAGATGTGTTGCAGATTACGTATCGTTCACTCATTACTCAATCCTGCGTCCATTCGAGTCTAGCTCACAATGTACGAGTGTCCAAAGGTGCACGATTAAAATAAGGAACGTTATTCATTCGTTTTTAAACCATTGCAAAAAACAATACTACGGTTAATCTTTCTTCAAGTATATTATACTGTACCTCAACACTATAATACTGCAATGAGGTTAAGTTTGAATGTGAATGTGTAAGAAGTAATGGCTGAAACAAAAACCGATTTAAAAAAAAATTATCGCTAATAGTTTAGTTGCTATCCCGAAATAAAATACAGTTTAAAGAGCTAGTTTTAGCAAAGAAACATATTCCACCTCTACTAAGTTATGTACTCGATGTATGAACACGGATTATTTGATAATCCCATAAACTAAATGCTTTGTAGAACTTGATTGTTAAACAAACTTCCACTACGAATCGGGCATAACACGAAAAAGATTCAATTTACATCCATTCATCGTAAATACAAAGGCAGTGTGCAAGCTTATTATCCTAAAGCACAAATAACCAAAATTGTATCTTTTTCTTCACGTAATTAGATAACTTTTTAACTAAACCACTGTTAGATAATATATATTCCATAGCAGCACGAAAACTTTCGTAGTATCAAGGTGTATGTTTATTATTAAGCACTGTCGTTAGTAAGATCATTTAAACGGCAGTTTATCAATGCCATAGAAGCACTATATCCCGTTTCCTTTTTTGCTTGTTAATAATTATTATATTTATTATTTTAAATTTATTTTAGAGTAATATTAAAAATATTTTTAATATAAGTCCGTGTGCATTCATTAATTTCCCTCTTAATTTTTATAAATGGTGTTTGTATGTATATCTTCTTTCTAAAGCAGTTTTAGCAAAATTAGGAAAGATAACTGTCATAACGTGGCATGTAAATTAAAACACTTTGCGTTAATTATCAGCTGAATTTATTTTGTATTACTTTTGTTCTGACACAATAAAACCAAATGGAAAATTGCGCTTATAGTTTTATAATAAAACATTTACATTTCTTTGGTGTAGTTCTCCCATCACACGAAGATCGTTCGGCCCTGCCTGTACTTATAATATGACCTAAATTGAAATAACATAGGCATAAACTCAGATAATATTCTCAATATGTTGCAATAAAATGAAATAAATAGCTGAAGTTTATTGTTTTTAATCATCTTCGAAATCAATTTGGTTTATACTTTTGTTCAATCCGAGCAAAATACGCAGGATTTTTAGGTACTATTGAAACTTCGATCTTAGCATCTGTTTTAGATTCTACAGTAAGTTCTACCGCGATTTCAATTTTTTCCTTTGTTTTCATTTTCATAAGTGATGGCAAATCTGCAGTATCTAGAATTGTGTCACATACTAACATGGGACGTATTTTTGATACGTCCACGCCAATAGCATCAGCTGTGCGTTGCTCAGGATTACTGAATTGCGATAAATCAGCATTAGGGTCTTTCTGCTGCATCGTCTCATACTCTTTCTTCATAAAACGGTGAACGTTTGCTATGAGTCTGACGATGGATACTAGCTGAAACAAAAACAGAAAATTTTGTAAAAGTCATAAGAGTATTATAGAGGAAGATAGTGCTGAGATAGACCGTTTAACCGTTCATTGAAATAAACGTCTTGTTTTCTTAAAAGCGACAAGAAAGTGTTAGGAAACTTGAATTTTGCGAGCTACTTCAAAACGATTAGATTGAAGTTCAGTTCAAAATGGCGGTACCTGATTGATAACATAATAATATAAAACCAATAATTGCTACGAATAAAAATAATTTTAATTAACTTTTTGATCGCGACGGTCTTCTACGAAAATCAAAGATTTTGCTACTAATAAACGACAAACGTAAAGAATTATTTATAAACATTGAATGTTTAGCGTGGCGGAGCAAGTACGCCGCGCGCATGCGTGTTTAATGATCGGTCAATCTTGAAACAAAGCCACAAATAGGGTCGAAGCCTGCTGGGGTCATGGGTCAGCTTCCGAAAGGAATACCCTGCCCCGGCACTATAGGCAACGAAGGAACGGGGTAGGTAATCACTGCTATAAATAACAATAACCTCTTTAGTGAGCTTTCTGTTGCGGCGTTTTCTCTCCATGATAACGCTATTCGATTTAGTTTTACTGCGAATATTATGCACACGGGTGGTCCGGGCCGCGTTGCGACTCCAACTGAAGGGCGAGGGAGAATCGCGGACGTATAGGGTGACTGTCGCTCGTACACTCACTAAAGCAATGTGCCCGTGTGTTTAACTGATCAATTGCCGACATTAGGAAAAATGACGCAATTAACCAAAACACAAAACGGAGATAAATTAAAATACTCTGGAAATGTTGAAAGTATGTTCGCCGACACTAGAATTTTCCGTAGTTGTAAGTCTAGTATAATTTATTACGTATAAAATATTACTGGACAATTCTTTGTTTCCCGATTCCGACGAGTAGGTAAATTAACTTAATTTTGTTTGACAGAGCAGATGCGCCCGTTTTACAGACAGTTCTTAGGAGATGGGAAAACTGTACATTAGCATATAACGCAAAAACTTTAGTTTATACCCTTGCAGGACGCAGGTCACAGTACCAAGTCCATAAACAGTTTTCTTTCCTGCCCTTTTCTCAATTATAATATCTTATTAATTCAATATACTTACCTGTGCTCAAATTTCTAAATCATAGATATTGCCATTTCGACTCTATCGCTAAGATTACAGTCGGTGATAAAAGTTGATGATCAATTAGATACAAAGTTCCATAAATCTTCAACATCTTAAACATCACAAGTCTCTAAATAATTTTACTACAAAATACCGTAAACAAATCTAAAAATTTGGTTACAGTCCAGTCACTTTAGAGGTTGAACAGTGAAATGAAAGACAAGAAGCTGGAAATTTATAAAAACATTAATATTGGTACGATACATGTTACCTCAAAATAGCTCAAAAGCTGCAAAAATTGATCTGTAAACAGTATTTGCACTAATTCAAAAATTTTAGAGTATTCTTTTTATACAAATTCCATGCTGTGCCATGAGTGCTCAACCGCACATGTCATTCATGAATGCTACTTTAAAGTAGGTGTAGGTACCTACGGTTTTAAAACCCAATAATTATTGGTTAAATTTCGACTATTTTGGAATGTAAAGGCATTTTTTCCACTTTCTTTCGATCCGTATATTTAAAACTGCTTATTTCTTATTGTATATTAGTGTATATTATGTTGATTATTCCTTATTTATCTTTACTCAGTATTTACATTTTTAAGTAATTCTTATAATAAGCTATGTTAAGATTGAATTTACATGTGCAGCTATGTGAATTCAATAAAAGTGTCTGAACAAGAATATCAAGTTTATAAAAGTTAACCAAATTTTGTGACATTGTGATTTCTCGTTGTTTTTGTTTCCATGTCCGATCACCAACAACTTTTGTCATTGAGCCCTTATTATATGTTGTGTGTATTAATTCTTAAACTCTGTAATGCAATGGTGGGTAGATGTTACGCGCGGCGTAATGTTGGGCGGATGTCTAACGTCACACCTTGTGTCCTACGATTTATTTTTAATTATTTTGAGTAAACAGTCTGACTATAACGGGACCTTACTTTTTTTTGCCTATATTTAGAATTAGTTTTTTGACTATAATTTTCAATATGGTACGCATTTAGAACTATTGTAAACATGTCAATGCTCAGATCCGAGATTTTGAAACTACATAAATAAATTGATATTAAACTAGTAGTGTCCACACCAATGTACTATCACGGCACTCGAACTGGACATTAATTTTTTCATTACATTATATTGCTGAAAAAATCCCCAACAAGGATGGTAAATCTAGCAAACCAACATTTTAGCGAATGCGAATAACAAAATATTATGAAACCTAATGTTGTATTTAGGCTTTGTGTATTATGACAGAAGGAGTCTCAATCTTAATTTATGACATTATCTTTATTATTTAATCAACGTTAACTCATTCAAGCGTAATATTTTCCTACCTTGACGCACGCTGATCTCTTACAGCTTCTCTGTCTGTTCTCTTATAACTATACACATTTATGTCGCCGTAGAAAGCACAGTAGAAACTAAGCTTTTATACGCATATGTTTTCATGTGAGTGTTTCTAATCTATTTGATATTAAATAATAAATTAATATTTAGGTTCTGAAAGAGTCTGACAAAGATAACATTCCGTGAAACAACACGCTGATCGTGATCAACCCCTGATGTTCAATTTAATATTATAATAAATGTATAGCCTTTGTGTTGTCGGAATTAATTTCCATTATTGTATAACTTATTTCGCGTTTAGATTTCTGGAAACCCAGTCAAAAGTGACTGAAGTTCATCGCTTCCATTTTATGTGCTTCATTTGTTCTGCATTTCAAAACATTTAGTCTAATGTCAAATACATTCCTTTAAATATTAATACTGTACTAAAAGTACATTAATTGGTAGTGAGAACTTCTTAGCTTTAAATGCGTATCCAGTGTCACAAACACCTTGTAAAATAAGACCATATTTGTATCTTATAATGAAAGAATTTTTCATGCTTTACTCTGCTACCAACTTTAACAAGAGCAAACCATGGAAATAATGACTAGTATTTACTTACACATGTTACGACTATTGGCGGGTTTATAAATTGAGTACTTTGAAATATCTGCCAGGCTAAAGTAGAATGTGAGAAATACAAAACTACAAATGCTAAAATCAGAAATCGGGGCTATTTCTTCAAATTTGAATCAAGGTGGGGCCTTTCGTAGTTTTAAAAATGGAACTATCTAGAGATTGTAAAATGATCGATATGATTGGATAACAAAACGTGAAATAAAAGTCAAAGGGGAATTAAACCTTTGCCATAAATTGCTGGCATATTTTTTTTTTCTTGTCGCCAAATGTGATACCTAGGCCCTTTCTTAAAAGACTGTAAGAGAAATTAATAGCAAAAAGAATTATGTCTACCAACCGTAACTAAACGAAGTTAGAGACTATTTAGTAGATTGCTATAGTTTTTTTTTTTATCAAGCGTTATTTTTGATTTTGGTTTCGGTATTTATGGTGTGTACGCATTTTCAATCATTATCACAACACTAAAGCGTAATTTAGACGGTACGAGTTTCTCGAACGTTTTGTTCGAGAAAATCGTACGCAATAATCGTCAAGCAATAATCGCCATGACATTATCGTATCAAAGTGTTTAGACACAGGTAAGAAATAAATTCTCACCTACGATTATGTCATACGAGACTCGTAAGCAATAATCACTAGGCGATAATGTCCTGCGTCTGTTTAGACAGCAAAAATATAATGAGAAGATTCTTGCTTTCGAGAATCTCGACTTGTCTATACCTACCAAAGATCTTATATATTTTGGGGACAATCTGGATTGATTACGGAGCAATATTACACACTCTAAAGTGTACTATATTTTCATGTGTATTAGGTTCATATGTTTCATTGACAAGTAAAAGAAGAAAAAACGTTCCAAGCAAGACAACGAGAAAGAGGTTTTTTTTTTAGGTATAAAGAGAGTTTTAGTAATCTTACTTGAGACGCGCCAGTTTAGAACAATTTCGTCCAATTATCATCATCATTTCAGTCCAAACACGTCCACGGTTGGACACAGGCCTTTCCCAAATGTCGCCACAATGAGCGGTTCTAAGCGTTTCGCATCCATCGGATTTCCGCAACCTTTACCAGGTCATCGGTCCACCTTGTAGGCCTTCCGCGTTTCACACTGTCACCACTCCAAAACCTTTCGGCCCCAACGGCCATTTGGTCTGCGAGCAATGTGCCCAATTGGGACAATTCTATTCTAAAGAAGTTCAAGATGTTGTTATAGTACGTTGCAAATAAGCTCTAAACATATCAATACAATTAATAAATACCTACATGTGTTTTTTTTTGTTTTTAACTGCATATTAATTTTGCTCCGGAATCAATCCAGTTTGTCCCTAGGATATTATATGATCCTTGTTCTCGCCAGAGTGGACGAGCGAGAGGTAAGTCATAGTACCTCTCACTCGTCCACTCTAGCGAGAATCGTATGTTCGAGTCGAGAAACTCGAACCGTCTAGGTATGAATGTTTAGACGGAGATGCTTTTTTGTTCTTACGATTATCGTACGTTCGAGACGAGAAACTCGCACCACCTAGGTATGTGTTTAGACGATGACATTTTTTCTATGCTCTTACGATTCTCGTATGTTCGAGGCGAGAAACTCGTACCGTCTAAATTGCGCTTAACGCGTATCTTTTTGAGTTCTATCTATCTATCTAGTTTTAGTGATGAAAGACTGCGAGTCTGAAAAAATATAACAGTAATAACAAACTTAATCTATTTTATCAATAGAAATCTCAAAATAGTATGTATTACACTAGCTATGTTTTTATACGTATATTTGTTCGGTTACGGTGAAAAGAAAAAAGTAAATCATGCCAATAGTCTGCATTGGCTTTTAGAATGTAAGTTAAACTTTGAACGGCCTACCAACAACATTGAATTCATTCCTACTTCACGGCTATGATTTGTAGATTACTTTCTTTTAGCTGACAATCATTCATTCAATTTAGAAACTAAGCAAGTGTGACGTTCTTCTTTTCTATCGAAATTCGTTCAGTACAATATTAAATAACCCACTTTAAAAAAGTAAAATACCCAAGCTGAAACCTAAGTATTTCCTATAAATCGAGAATAGAGAAACTTAAAAATGTGAAGCATAAATAGGAAATGTAGTTATACAAAGTGTGTGTTTTTTATATCCCATAACTCTAGGGTATGAATGAGGCCTTTTCAAAGAACCAACTGGTATATGAATTATTTTTTAATTACGTATCTTTTTTGTTCTAATTTTTCATACAAAACAATTCGATAAATTGACGATATTTATTTAAAACACCCTTACGAGAAATTTGACAGCGTGAATTATGTAATGTCATTTGCGCTAGATTTCATCAATGATTAGCAACGTCGCAAAAGTAAAAATTTGTCATATGGGTGACAACTTTTGACCTAAATCCTTCGCCTAAATTAGTTATGATTGTTGATATCTTCTAAACTCTTCGAAACCATACATTTTTGAACTACATATTCTTGGACCTATAGTATTATTTGTGCTTATAGAATAACCTTGAATTATGGGATATCAAAAACAAAACATCGTCATTTTTCGGGGGAACACATTAAAAAATGTTTAACTGTTGGTAAAGAAAGAACATCCTAAATGTATTTCAATTTTTTTTTTTTACTATAGTACGTGTTTAGCTTTGATTATATACCTGTCTAGATAGAGCATTCTGAACAAACGACGCGCTGAAAATGTCTCCAATTGCGTGATATGTGTGAGTACCGCTCGTATACTTATTGTCGTCAAACTGTCAAGGTGTGCGTGTTTAGGGATGCCTACTCCAAATTATTAACTTTCCTTTTTCCTTCGGTTTAATGAAATACTTATTTTGTAGATTAAAGAAGAAAATAAAATATGTTTATGTAGCACAGACTTAAATATACACAATACTCCAGTTACATAAGTAATTACACAAAACAAAAAAAAAACGTTTCCGTTGTGAAAATATAGCAGGAATAAGGGCTTCACGGCTGCACCGAAAACGCCAAAAAACTAGTGCCTGAGATTAGTGTACTATTTATTTTTATCATCATCATTTCAGCCGCAGGACGTTCACTGTAGAACACCAGGCCTCTCCCAAGTGTCACCACGATGAGCGGTCCTGTGCATCTCGCATCCACCGCATTCCCGCGACACTCACCAGGCCATTGATTCACTTTGTGGGAGGCCTTCCAACACTGCGTTTTCCTGTTCGCGGGCGCCTCTGTCTGTTCGGACCCATCGAAATTTGGTCTGCCCACTGCCACTTTAGTTCGGGGATTCTTCGGGCTATGTTGGCGACCTTGGTTCTCCTGCGGATATCCTCCTTCCTGATGCAATCACCTAAGGAATTCAAACTTAAAAGCATTTATTTCACATGGGCACTTATAAAACGTCAGAAGCTAACGCATGGTTCCAATTGGTCGTTTCCTATGGAGAAGAACCGGCAAGAACTCAATGGAAACTCTTTTAAAAAAATAATTGTTTTTACGTATAAATCATCATCAGAAAAATGTTTCGAACACACGACTGAAGTCTTGTGAGGTTTCCACGGGTCATCATTTCGAGTCCGCCGTATTATATATTTCCAGTGATTTGCAAGTATTGGATCCGTAGGAAAACTGAAACACAGAATATTAGAAAGTAATTAACAAAAATACTATTTAGGGATTCATGGGTTTCATTTATTTTGTAGGTATAGATAAGTTATCATTTACTGATCAACCAAATAATGTTATTTTTAAAATAATAATGTTCTCTTGATCGAAAGATGATGTTATGATATTTGTATTTTGTCTCCCATAATTTCGGCAAATCTCCCTAGTAATAAACTGACAACACTGGCTAATCAGATTAAACTTCAAAATAATGAATGAAAAAATCGCGATTTTAAGAATAATAGTGGTAAAATAATAATACTTACCGATGAAAACTGATCTTGCTGTTATTATACAGGTTTCCCACATGATTGCGACACAGTCTGACAGCACAAACCGGCATAATTAATTATTTCTCGCGAGCACGTTATCCTTAGGTCTTTAGAATGACACTGACGTAAGGGAGAAGCGAGTCTACCAAATATGGTAGACTTTATTGTGGCCGTTTTGTACGGTCAATGTGGCATCTAGACAGGTATATAATCAAAGGTGTTTAGTAAAATAATTTTAAACAATTGTTCTCATTTATAGCATTTATCTATAAATAGGTACCTATAGGATTAGTAAAATATAACTTATGTATAACTTCATAATATAAGTACAGTCAAAGAAAAATAAGGTCGAGCGAACCTTAAATATATATATATATATATATATATATTTTTTTTTTTAATTGATATAAACTAGTGCTTGACTGCAATCCCACCTGATGTTAAGCAGTGATGCAATCGTTGATGGTGAGGCGCACAAGTTTATTAAGAGCCTATTCACTCTAAATAATAATAATATCTAAATTAGCTCCCAGTTTTTTATCAGTCTTTATTTGTAACTGAAAGAAAATCTACCTTTTTTATCCGATCTACAAACAACCAGTATAGAAAATAATGTCAGTGACAATAAATACAATGTTCATTTGATGTAAATTTTTCTTGCATTAGAAGTTATTACAATTTTTAAAAAGATAACGTTGCTGTACTGAGAGCACTAAATATTTCTTAATGTTAATTAATTATTATTAGGTACTGTAATATAATCTAAGCTTTAAAAAAATTAGCTTCGTGCCAAAATTTAAAATTAGGGTTGAGTAAAGATGTGTCTCGATAAAGGGTTCTATTGATTTTTATCATAGAATGGCGATGTGGAAAGTGTATAAGATATTGGCTATCACTGTTTAAAAATTATATTAAAAATAAATTAGCGTTATATTATACCTACAAGGTCAAAAAGGTGATTTAGAAATTAAATTTGCGTCGGCATGGTGCTCAAGTCTAAATATATGATAATCAGTTATGCATTTGGATTAAGATATGTATTAAGAAATTTCTTCTTCATAAAATTATTACCTACTCTAAATGATTTTCCTACGTAGTCTGTGTCGGTTCGGTTACCGTAGTACGTGACATAGCTGAGTAATCCTCATTCTAGACTAACTGTTTTCACTAAGTCAACTTATTGTTGCAACTGCGCCCCTAATACATAACCTTAACTAGTAACGAATTAAAGAAATCAAATAATTTACAAGTTTGTAGAAATTTAAACTGTGTTATTTCGATAAAGTGGGTATGTTACAAATTTAAAATACAACAACATACCAGAATAATATTTTCTTCAAAATCGTTCTACAAGTTGGAATCGTTGCAAGAGAATTTAAAGTGGTGGTCTTTAGCCTAGTCATATACGTAATACGGTAAAATTAAGGTGGCCTAACTAAATAAGTAGGTGCATTATTTTGAACACTGGTACTGCTACATACTTATTATTAGGTTCTTGTGAGACATTTTAAATATAGGTACTGGCATATTTTACAACAACTAAATATTGGATAAAGTAAGCCGTTTATACGAGTACACTAAGGTTACCTGACCCGTAAATGACGCCAGATATTTGTAATTTTCGAATACCTAATAAAGAACAAAGCTTGGTCAACAAATCAGTATTAAAAACTTAAAAAGATAATATTCAAGTGAGGAAAAATTATTCAATTAAAAAAAATTCTTCGTAACTTGGCCTACGGTATAGTTATGACGAAGATGATTGTTCCCCCAATTTATATGGGTACATAATGCCTTAAATTCGAGTTAATGTAAAAAGAGATTATAGTGCTAATTTACCATAGCTATTTAAAAACAAGTGTTGAAATATTATAGTAGATACTTTAAATAATAATAAATACATATATTTTCTTACGGGTATAATTTAGACGGTCACCAAAAATATTTTTAAGACTCTAAGCTTAAGCACCAAATAAAATAAACAACTCCAAAAAAAAACAATTGACTTTATTAAAAGGGCCCTAAAGTATATAATATTATGATCCAAAATAAATAAAATAACATCAGAAAAATCGCAAACCTCGCACAAATATTATTTTTGGTTCCTAAAATGGATCAACGGTCACCAAATTCTATCCAACTCAAAGATTAATATTACTACCAAAAATCTTACTCCAAAATAGTAAGTCGTCATCCAAAATACATTATTTGACCCCAGACTACTTTAATGTAAGACTAAAATTACAATTGCATCCCGGCCTGCGTCGCCCACCTTTCAACATACGCCTAACCTAAACAAGTGACGTTTGTTTGGGAACCTCAATATATTAATTGGTATTTGGAAAATATTCTAGCGATCGTTAGTTTTTTTAGCCTAACAAAAATGACCAAATTAGAGGTCATGGAATTACATAATTGGTAACATCTAAGTAGTGACAATATATAATATTTGGTCTAAAGTGTATTTTAAAGGCGTTCATATATTTTTTTGGCAGTCAATATTACGAAAAAATGGATTTATTTCATAATATTTTAGGAAACGTTATTTGGTGACCATTTATCCATTTTGGTAAACGTTTAGAATTTTTTTGGTAGTAAAATAGGTACTTTTTTGGGCGGTGTTTAAACATATGCCTTTTCTTACTACTTCAAAACTATATTTTAAGATGTAAGACAACCATCTCAATAAATTCCTTTAGGTTTTTAAATACTTGATGCACTCTTTGCTGTATTTGAATTATTGATGATGATGATTTATATATACATAAATTAAGGTTTTCATTGTTAAGTAATATATTCACATAAGTCGTGTTAAATATATCTAGTAGTGTCTATGTACACTTTTTGTGACGTAGTTATAAATGTTTATGAAACAATATGGTGTTTTATTTTCGAATCCTTATAATTTTAATTTCAATACAAAACCAAAAGATTCCAATAAGTTTTGTCGTTAAATAAAATTGTCTTTGGACTGCACCTGCATATAGAGTACACCCGCGCGGTCCCATACAAAAGTGCTCCCCGTTGCGGTGACCCGCATGGGCCTCGGTTGCGGGGTTTAATACATTAAGTATTCCCTTTCCTAGAGAGGCCTGAGTCCCAGCAGTGGGAAAATTAGCATTAAAAGGCTGATGCTATGCTATGATGCTAATACATTAAGTTCTCCATTGACACGACCACATGCGCAACGTTAAAGTTGAACTAGATAGACTGCGCAGGTAATAATCCGGCTTCCGCGACGGGGACCGTCCGCGTTAACTCACACGCTTTGTTACGCGTCGGCTGCCCGTCGTGTGCGCCCACTTTACGCAGTTTCGGCTCTGTAATAATCTACAATGTAATCTCTTGTAGGTCCTACAAGAGATTTCAGTCTGACCGGATAAAGCTGTATTTACAAATAACGGTAGGTAATTATGGTACGAAATATTGGGATTAGTAGGTTTTTTATTTCAGGGGCAAACCTACAAAAGGTCACCCCGTTACACCCTCTGTGCAATGACACATGTGAAGACACTAAAGTTCCCCTGAGCCTCGCTATGCGCGTTAACACGTGATCATTGAAACTGGCTTGCCTAGAGCCACCAAGTGGACGGTCAGTGTCCTTACTCTGAGCGCTCGTAACCCCGGAGCCCCACCTACATTACCTTATCTTAACCGCTGACTGCAACTATTGCATTTCAATATTCTGTTATCCAACACTTTGGAAACAAGAAACTTTAAAAAAAATGCAACCTGTTTACCTATAAAGTCTAAAATAAGAAATAACCAAAGCAGAGTAATACTTCCTCTTTAATTCTCAAGTTATTCTGCATTTACGAGTATGTCGAAAAAATTCTATAACTGTATGATTGGGCAATACATTTTGATAAAAGTGCAGGAAGTTTGTCATTGCGACCTAGGCGGAATTCACACGAGCCGTAGGCGAGTGTGTTAAAGCGCCGAGGGCTGCTGTGACAAATTTCCACGAGTGTCAAACGACGTTTTTCAATACATTTACGACTCGTGAAGGATGACCCATGCCTAGTAGGGGTCGACGCGTGCCCAACCTGATACGATAATAGTACATTATGATACAAGTGTGTAATGTAAGTGATTACCGTTAAAGGAGGTATTTAGACCCGGGCCGTGGCGAGGGTCTAAAGAGAGCCGAGAACGATAATCATTAATTACCTACTCACGTATATTATACGATGTTTTCAATACACTTGTGAAGAAAAATAATTTAACTATTACTACAACTTTATTACTATTTTTAGCCGACTTCGAAAAGAAGGAGGTTCTATGTTCGGCTGTATGCATTTTTTTTTGGTATGTTCACAGATATCTCGGTTATTTGTGGATCGGTTTTGAAAATTTTTGTTTTGTTCGAAAGATTATACTCCCGAGTTGGTCTCATAGAAATATTGTTTTGATCTGATGATGAACTTCGAAGATATAGAACGGAACACTTCCAAAAATAATAGCAGAACTGTCGTTACAAGCAAAATTGCTTTGTTTATACATGCAGTCGCTGACTGACTGAAGGAAGAAGGGGAGGGGTTCATAGAACTTGTAGGGGATTCCAATAAAACCAGCAGTTCATGATCAGTCTTGTTTATTCTTGATTCACAAAGGGAGAAACTTTTAGGACCGGAGACGACGACGATCGAAAAAACTAGTTTACTAACGTTTTCCAAAATTTTACCTTAACGAGAGCCATGATTTTTACAGAACTTCAAACAACAGTTTTTGCTTTCAGTTACACAGTTTTGACATTATTTCTTTTTCTAATTACAATATTACACCTGGGTTTTACTTTAATTTAGTTCTAGAGGTTTCGAGCTATCTTTAAGTGTACAATATACATCACTAACGTTATCAGATAAGGAGATAAATTTAAATTTACATTCATTCATGGACCAAGTCACTATTACGAGAATATTTAAAAAGGTTATAAGAGCAAATCAGCAGTCACAATTCTTATCGGTTAGTGTTTCTAATGATCTAGCCCAATTAAACATATAAATTCTTACTTAATTAAGATAAGTAATTAACTGTTTTTTTTTATGGTAGGTAAAATCCTCCAATGACAAATCCCGCCGGTGGAGCGGGAAGTAGTGTCAGACTCCTACTGACTAAAAACCTACACCGTCCCTTCGTTGCCTATAGTGCCGGGACTGAGCCTTCCTCTCAGAAAACGGCCCTTAACCCCCGCAGGCTTCGACCCTGCCTGCCTGCAGTTAGCAGGCTGGGCCTCTTCGGCTGACAGCTCCTTGAGGCGCGCGGCAACAGAACGCGCCGTCGACGACTTGGGCTCGGTCCGGTCGGTTACCAGACAATCGCACCACGCGACAACCACCCATTGCACGCCGGCGCCGTCCGCAAGCCCGCGCCTACGGTGGCCGGAAATCGGGATCGGAATCCCGGCGGCGGCTGGGACGCGCCCCGTTGCCTCTGCCTGATGCGGTCGGCCTCCTCCTTTGCTAGCACTACTACTTCGCAGAAGGAGGCGACCGCCTACCATCCCTCCTCACTACGGACCATGGCCTGAACCAAGGCCCGGCGAGAGAGATCGCTGCCGCCGATCGCCCCCACGAGGACACGGCGATGCTCCGCCCAGGCGGGGCACACCTCTACAGTGTGCTCCACCGTGTCCTCCGGGCCTCCACAGTGGCGACACCCGGGCGAATCCGGAATAGGTACTTGGTACTTCAGGTACGTGGTTCTTTCCAACCACGCCTCAAGGATGGGCCTTATCGCCCCAATTGTGGCGCGCCCCGTACGAGGTTGGCTACGAGCTCCATTAATTAACACTATCAGATCACAGTAATTATCACTTTTCAATCACTTTAATCACTTGAATCACTTTAATTCAGTTTTTGATGCACTCGTCGGCAACAGAACTGATCTGATGATGAAGCCGGAAGGTAGGTTTTTTTTTTTTTTTTTTTTTTTTTAACGTAGGTAAAATCATCCAATGACGAATCCCGCCCTTGGGTGGGGCGGGAAACAGTGTCAGACTTTTACTGACTAAAAACCTACCTTTCCGTTCCTTGCCTTTATCCTGGGGCCTTTGGTGACAGTCTCACATAACCTTTGGCCCCAGTAGGCTTCGGCCCTGCTGGACCCCTACAGTTTGCTGACAACTCCTTGAGGCGCGCGGGAACGGTGCGCGCCGTAGACGACCTGAGCTCGGACCGGTCTGTTACCGGACGGACGGACAGCGAGCTACCCATTGCCCACCGTCCGCGAGCCCGCGCCTACGGTGGCCGGAAATTGGGATCGGAAACCCGGCGGCGGCGGCGGCGTGTGCGCCTTTGCCTAATGCGGTCGGCCTCCTCCTTTACTAGCATTACTGCTTCGCAAAAGGAGGCGACCGCCTGCCACTCCTCCTCGCTCCGGAGCATGGCTTGAACCAAGCCCCGGCGCAAGAGATCGCCGCCGATCGCCCCCACGAGGACACGGCGATGCTCTTCCCAAGCGGGGCACACCTCGACTGTGTGCTCCACCGTGTCCACCGGGCGGTCCGCACAGTGGCGACACCCGGGCGTCGTCTCCGCACGAATCTTGTACAGGTACGGACCGAACTTGCCGTGTTCGGTCAGCACCTGCGCCAAACGGAAGGTGACGACGCCGTGGGGCCTTTCCAGCCACGCCTCAAAGAGGGGCCTTACCGCCTCGATCGTGGCGTGCCCAATGAAGCCGGAAGGTAGGTAAGAACCAGAATTCTGTAATAAATCAGTGCATTCTAGAATTATTTGGTATTGTTACATTTGTCTTGATGATGGAATCGAATGGCGGAAGGTAACTATTTAAAATTGGCTGAGGGCCGGTACTACAACTAAAAAGTGTGAAATAAAAAACTTATTTCATTTTTTTTTTTTTGTAAAATGTTTTATCGCGTCAAAAATCTGTCTTTTAGTTTTGCTTTAGTTTACTGGAAGATTGTAATGCCTGCAGTGTTTTAATTTCGTAGTATTAGTCAAAAACGCTGATTTTACCTATTTTCTCTTATTGTGATTTTTCTTTTCTAGCAAAACTTTTAGACAAAGCTTTAATTAACACTAGTGAAAACACACTGATACATTTATGATATAAAAGTTAATAATAAAAAAGTTCTTAGAATGCACTAAAAGTTGAAACTTAAAGTAATAGGATCAATGGATACACCGTTTGCCGTTGGAGCATTCCACGGATATCGAATCGGATATCTATGGAGCATTCAAAGAATCTTTGACAGAAATATTATAAACATATCTACAAAAGAAGTTATAACAGCAGCAGTGCTTTTTACTCTTGCTATATTGTTCCATTTGCTGCATGTTGTCAGAACTAGCTTTATTACGTTTTTAGTATATTTATTAGAATTTCTGAAAAATTTAAAATATAAGAGTAACAATAATAACAAGTTTCAATGAAAATATTTCTTTTTTTTAGCAAGCTTTTATAGTGCGTTTAAAGTTCAAACACGATGTGGTTATCTTATTGTGCTTATTACAGAGTTTCTAGTGCCATCTTCCAGTTCCTTCATCGCACCCTGGTTACCATTTAGCCTATGCCTACAATACTCGTCAATACAAATCAAACGAGCCCAAACTCGAAGGGATTGTGCCGTTTACGACCGAGTTCCTAAGGCCACCTTCCAGCTCTATCATCAGATCAGCTCCATGTCATAATAATATTGCATTGTCACGCGATTTACACATGCATGGGAAGTAGATCAAATTTAATTTGCAAGATTTGATCCCAGACAAACATCGGTTAGGTGAAACTAAAAAAATGCTTGTAATAATCGATTTTGAGTAGTGTTGAAACTAACAAGGTGAGTTGACACCACCAGTTGTTTCAACTTACCTCTGCAAAACAACATTACGACTTCCGGCACTTGACAAAAAAAAAATAGCTTTTATTAAATATCACAGTTTTAGCACATAGCGACTTCTTGCTGTTAAAGTTTGATAAACATCCTAAATTAAGAGCACACATTTGCTAAACTTGTGTTAAAATTACCTACTATAGTAATACGAGGCATGCCTGTCTGTGTCTAGTAGTCTAGTTCTGTCATTTCCATATTTCCCGGCAATTTTGAATTTGGAACTGTTCTATATTCGAATGTGTTTAAATTTTGAATCTCAAAACAGTTCAAAATATTAGGATTAATGCTATTGTCAAAGAGTATAATAATAGATAATATAAGGGAGACTATTGTTTAGTCACAGCGTCGATTGAAATCTGTCAGGTTACGTACAAAAATGAATCTTTCTAAGGAAAATGTTCGTGCAATAATTTTCTACAACTTTAGAAGAGGCCTAACACGGCTTCAGTGTTTTGAAGAGCTAACATCTGTGTTCAGTGATGAAGCTCCATGTCTGAGGCTTTCGAACTGGTATTTAGAATTCCAGCGTAGACATACTAGTGTTAGTGACAAATCTCGCGAAGAACGCCCAAAATCCGCCTCCACTGAAGATAACATCATTACTGTGTGACACCTAATTCTCTCGAAGATCGTCATGTGACGTATCGAGAGATAGAGGCTCTATTAGGCATCTCAGGCACAACCATTCAGAAGATCTTGCATGAAGCGCTTGGTGTAAGAAAGCTAGTTTGCCGTTGGATACCGCATCTGCTTTCTGACGATCACAAGGCGGCCCGCGTCAGATGGTGTAAGAAAACTCTGCAAAGGTTCAACCGAGGAGAGTCAAATCACGTCTACGATATCATCAGTGGTGACGAATCTTAGATCTATGCCTACGATCCTGATTCCAAACAACAATCTACAATCTGGGTCTTTCAAGACGAGCCAAAGCCGACTAAAGTTGTTCGTTCTCGAAGCATTTCAAAGAAGATGGTGGCCACGTTCGTTGAAAAAACCAGCCATGTTGCGAGTATTGCACTTGAATCTTCAAGTGCAATAGTCGCAACATGGCCGGTAGAACTAACGCATAGTGGTATACCACCGTTTGTTTACCACAAGTCATCGCCGAACTTCGAAAATCTAACTCAAAGCGACGCATCATCCTGCACCACGACAACGCAAGCTCACACAGCGCTCGTCAAACGATTGAATATTTGAAGCAGGAAAAATATAAATTTTTGACCATCCTCCACGATTTCTTTACATTTCCTAAAATTAAGAAAAGTCTTCGTGGTCAGTCCGGTGAAGAAGCAGTCGACGCTTTCAAGTCAGCCATTTTGAACACCCCCATGGTCTGAGCGAATGGAAAAGTAAATTAAGCTACGTGGTGAATACGTTGAAAAACAATAAAAAGTACTATATTGTTCTAATTGTTTTTTTCTACAAACGACAAAACTTAAAAGGCATGCCTCGTACACGCCATGAAAAACACTAACGATAACTAACTTTTGGCCGAATCACTGTCTCTGATACAGGTCTCCTAGTTTACGAGACAGGGTTCATAATTTTATTGTATGCATAGACTAAAATTCTCTGTTCACAAACTTTGCATATTGTATCTTTCTACCTTGTTTTGAATTGTGTCTGTGTGTAATGCTCGGATTAATAAATTATTATTTCCTTTATTTATTTCTTGTACATATTTTTTAACATTTTTAAATATTTTCTAAAACAAATATGAAAAACAATTAAAAACTATATAAAAATAGTAGTCAGCCGGTGTCGGGAGCAGGGCCAAGCTACAGGGCTCCAGAGACAGGACCCTCCTCACAATGCGAGCCGTATCGAGGAGTACTGCCTTCTGTATCAGGCCCTTGATCCGACCGCGCAACGACAGCTTCGACAGATGGTCGTCGAAGCTTTTGGCTATAAGGCCATTGGCGGTCACGACAATCTGCACAATGATAGCCGAGTCTACATTCCACATGTCGACAATCTCGTGTGCTAAGTCGAGATTTTTGATTTGTTTCTCTTTCCTCAGCTTTCACGAGATTCTCGTCATGTGGGATGGTGACATCGATTATCATTGCGCGGCGCGCTAATCGGACTACCACTACTATATCCGGTTTATTGGCTACAATAGTCCGGTCAGAAATGATAGTCCGATCCCAGTACGTGACATGGTCATTTTCGAGAACTGGGTCGGACACATATCTGTAGTACGGTACCTCAGCATCCACTAGGTTGTATTTCAAAGCAAGTTGCTAGTGGATAATCCTGGCTACTCGGTTATGCCTGTGCAAGTACTCGCCGTTAGCCAGACGAGAACAACCAGAGATAATATGCCTGATGGACTCACCCGGACGATGGCATGCCCGACACATGTCAACCGTCTCGTCCTTCATAATATGTCTCCGATATTGATTGATATGATTACCGATTACCGATATGATTGTTCGTTAGGGTAACTGCGTCCATAATCGCACAGACAAAACCTTCAGTTTCCCCAAAGAGGTCGCTGAAACGTAACCAGGCTACGGATGCCGCTAAATCTACATCGGGCTCGTGAAGAGCCCGATAAAAGCTCCCGTGGAGCTCCTTGCCTTTCCATACTTCCTTGCGGTCCTCAGTAGTAAGTACCAAAGGTTTACGCCAGTTCTCTTTAGCCATGGACAACGGGGTGAGTCCCTTGTCAACTGCGACCACATCGCGGTGCATACCCACGTCGGTTTTGAGAAAGTATTCTCTGAGGCTGCACACCTCGCGGTTGTGCAGGGTATAAATTATTATTCCATTTATTCATTATATAAGCTTATTAATTACATTTTTAAATATGTTTTAAAAAACTTACAAAAAATAAAAACATTTAAAAATATAAAAAATAGTGTCCCACCGGTATCGGGAACAGAGTCCAAGCTACCGGCGGTCAGGGCTCCAGAGAAAGGAACCTCCTAACAATACGAGCCGTGTCCAGGAGTACCGCTTTCTGAATCAAGCCCTTGATCCAGCCGCCTAACGAGAGCCTCCTAAGGTGTTGGTCGAGGCTCTTGGCTATTAAGCCATTACCCGACACGACTATCGGTACAATGATCGCCGAATCCACTTCCCACATGTCGACAACCTCGCGAGCCAAGTGCATACTTGATTTGTTTATCTTTCTCGGCTTTCACGAGGTTCTCGTCATGCGGAACGGATATGTCAACAATCATTGCACGCCTCTCGTTTCGGTCCACCACCACTATATCAGGCTTATTGGCTACAATAGTCCTGTCAGTGATGATGGACCGATCCCAGTACAAAGTGATATGACCATTATCAAGAACTGGGTCGGGCTCCAGACGAGAACAACCGGAGATAATGTGACGTATTGATTCTCCCGGACGGTGACATGCCCGACAGATGTCAACCGTGCCGTCCTTCACAATAAATCTCCGGTAGTTATTCGTCATGATAACTTCGTCCATAATTGCACAGATAAAACCTTCGGTTTCCCCAAAGAGGTCACCGAAACGCAGCCAAGCTACGGACGCCAATTGGTCTACATCGGGCCCGGAAAAAGCGTCCGTGAAGTTCCTTGCTCTGCCATATTCCCTGCGATCGTTAGTGTCAAGCACTACCGGTTTGCGCCAGTTCTCATTAGCCAAGGAGAGCGGGGTGAATCCCTTGTCCACTGCCACTACATCTCGATGCATACCCACGTCGGCAGCTAGGAAATATTCCCTGAGACTGCATACCTCGCGGTTGTGTAGGGTCTTAGCATTTAAAAAACCTCGACCGCCACACTTCCGCGGGATATACAGTCTCATCACCGACGATCGTGGGTGATGCATTCGGTATGCAGTCAGCAGTGTTCGAACCCACCTATCCAGGGCGTCAAGTTCCGTTTGAGTCCATCTGAGTACGCCGAAAGAGTACATCAATACCGGCATGACCCAACCGTTGAAGGCGCGCACCTTGTTTCCGCCTGAAAGAAGGCTATTGAAAACCTTCTTCAGGCGTCCAAAGAAACGCTCCTTCAACGATTGCTTCATATCAGTGATGTTGATGCCTAGGGCTTCCGCCATACCCAAATACTTATAGGTTTCGGTTGGAGAGAGAGGTCTCAGGTTTATGGAATCCGTGAGTTGAATGCCCACAGATTCCACAACCTCCCCTCGCTTTACATGCATGACCGCACATTTGTCCACACCAAACTCCATCCTGATGGCACTATTGAAGGTTTCAGTTACCTTCAGTAGCTCCATCAGTTGCAGGTTGTTGGGGAAATTATTATTATTATTATTTTTGTTCAATTTTTGGGCACAGAGTTCATACCGTCAAAAGCGCTCTTTGGACGCTGAAGCTGTCGACATGCACTGGAGAATTTGTCAGTAACTCCACGTGGTTCAAAGTGTGCTTTTGCCAAACTTCAAACGGTTATACTTTTTGAGCTATAGGCAGTGTCAACTCTCCCAGGTCTCCTCTACCTATAGTTAATCGTGGTTATAAACTCTTTGTAGCATTTTGACTGCCTTGCCTGCTACGCGTGACTGTTGCTTTGAAGTTAGTGTAAATCTCTGGCGAATCTACGACGGGATTAGCATTGCCTTTGTGGAACCTCTCTTTGCAGGTTCGTCTGTAGTGGATCGAGTGTGATCCTAGATCTACTAGACAGTTAACTCGATTGTATATCCATATAATCCCCGAGGCAAAGAGTTACTCTAAAATTTGTTATTTTCTACTAAATGTTTGTCTAACTGTCTGATAAAAAACTGATACCTCAGTGGCTCAGTTACAAATTCTTAAAAGCTCGACGGCTCTTTTGCATTTAGTGGATCCAAGGTGAAGAAAAAATTTCGCTGATTTAATAGAATAAGGATCACTTCCTGCCGTCTTCCAAACAAACAATAATATTTAGGATGACGAGATATCATTTATAAGAATAATTTTTCCATAAACTATAGTTTAATACACAATAAATAGTATTAAAGAAACCTCTCATAGATTTATGAGGTCTTGCTTGTCTTTACCTGCCTCACGACGTTCTACAGCATCACGAAAGGAAAGTCTTGAATGTGTGTAGGTTCACGTACATATTTTTTCTGTGTGCGTAAATTCTGAACGATCAATGCCTTTTTTTTAACTTAGTCACAGCAAAAAAAGAAAGTGAACCTACGTATACATTACACATTCAAGAAATACAAGCCTTCGTGCTCTATATACCTTCTAATATTATAAAACAGAAGAATCTGTTTGTTTGGTTGATGGAATGAACTAATTTCTGGCTCCTACTTGTTCACATTGCAATTTCTTTTAGTTTTGGGTAGCCCATTTATCGGGGAAGACTATAAGCTAGGCATATAGATATATGACCAACAAGAAGGGAGTAGTAAGCAAAGACGCGAGAGACGGCTGATACCTAATAATTGTGTGTGAAAGGTAGGTTATCTGCTTATTGGGAAAAAATTAAACAACAAAATAAAATTATATGATCGGTTTTATTACACATACATCTTTAGTAACTTTAAATTATTTAAACTGTAGGTTAATTATTTAATTGTTCGTGCACAACAAATAGTTTTCCTAATCAATTTCCTGGTATAATTATGGTATAACAAGGTATGGTAGGTTTGTGAATATTGTGATCCGAACGAAGCTGTAGATGTCGCCACCTGGAAATTACAGGATATACGTTAGTTTAGGAAATTGACACATTTTGTGTTCACGCAGCTGAATATGAACTAACAATATCACATTGTAAAAGATTGCAAATTAGACATACAGAGATACAGAAATACACATAATAAATAACAGAGCAAAGACAAAATAATAAATTATAAAAACAAATAAGAGAGATTTGCTGTAATAAAACATAGATATTAAAATAACACGGCAAGGTAAAAGAAGAAAGAGCACATAAATCAGAAAAAATGTAGGAACGTTCAAAATATATTCTTGAAGCTGGCGCCGATCTTCAGGATGACTGTTACGCACCACAGAAGTCAACAAAGCTGGCTGTGATATGTACATGAACCTCATAAGGCACAACCACTTTGCTGGCTCCTTGTGGGGGGGCTGCTGCTGCTTGCAGGTGCTGCGCCGGGGAGCTGCCGCACGTGCCCATCGCTCATCAAAGCTGGCTGTGATATGGAATTGGTGGACACACACAACAGCCACTTTGTGAGCGACGTAACACTTGCAGTTACACTATCATGCTCGTATTCTAGTAATCGCAGTTTCACGCACGCCGTCACGTCGCCCAGCCCAACTCGTCAAAAATGGCTGTGATATGAGTCGACTACATGGCACAACCATTTTTACGAATGGGCCATGGACCTGCTTACCCATTGGATTGTGTAAAGTAGTGGTGCTCTCCGTAAACCGACCACATCAAAGTGGCTGTGATATGATGACGGATACATTTCACCGCCGCTTTGACAGGCTAGGCCCGGGAAACCATTGACTGTCAATTCCGTTGGAGGTCTGCAAATGATGTTTCTAATGCAGTCATGCTCATCAAAGCTGGCTGTGATAGTTACGTTATGACCTATAACAAGCCGACTTTGATGGCAAGACCGCATTTAATTTGGCCAGAAGTTGGACTTCCAATTAGTTATCAATCTGAAAGTGCACTTAAGTTAAAGAGAATTATTCATGTGAATGAATTCGAAAATGCAATGTCTAATGAATGATGAACTGACTGATTGGCACAATATTGTACAAGGACACCCAACACAAAAACGCAGTCATGAAAAAGTACATATTATCAAAAAACAACAGTATAGAAGTACACTGTAAACAAAACACAATAATAAAGACATCAGTACAATTAATCAAATTCTGAAACAGTGAAAAAATAAATCTGAATTACAGAAAATACACAATCACAATTCACTCAAAAAGATGAGTTGTCAATATACAGTTATACAAATTATTAATAACACAATGACACACATTTCATAAATAAATTGTTACAATAATTATTTTAGAGTCCCGACATTTATTTATAAATGAGTAGATCCCAGAATTTTGCATTATAATAATGCCACTGATGCCGCTGTAAACGTGGTAACCTACTGGGCCCAAAAACTGAGGGAAAAGAAAACCATCGATACGATTATAATAATTTAATACTATGTTCCCGTCTCTTCTTTACCTACGAGCCATTTTTACCCGACTAGGGCAAAACCAAGGTTATGATTTTATATATGTTTGTATATTACGTTTCTACCGTAGCTGGGTTCATAATTAGACTAAAGTTCGGACCCGTTTTATAATGAGACGTTTTGTTCCAATTATTCGGTAATACTATCACTACTTTGATCATTAGTATTCAGTAGGAAATTTTATTTTAAGCGTTTAAATAATTAAGCACATGAATTTTCAGTAATTTTTTCATGAGGAATTAGATACAAAAATAGTTACTAATGTCATTTTTCACTAACAATAGAAACTGTCTGCACTGAGCCAAGCGTGGAATATTTAACGGAAAGTTTTTATTCAGGCATTCATTTCACGTGTCATCTTAGTGTTAATGAAAACGGGCATAAGTTTTCCGTCTAAGATTAGAAAAAAGTAAGTAAATTATGTTTCTACTGCAGTGGGACCGTAGACGTTGAAATTACAAACACAATATTGCCAAGAGCTAGATTTCAATTTGCGACTTAACAGCAACTACTGATTGAATAAGACTTGGCCAGACTCTTGGGAATTATTATTAACTAGCTGGTGCCCGCGACTTCGTCTGCGTAGGATTAGACCTAATATATGTATTTATATTTAGCTATACTATTAAAAAAAAATCATTTCACTCATTAATTTTTGCGTGAAAGAGTAACAAACATAACACAATTTTTGATAAAGAGAGGAAAAAAGAGCGTTATCTCTTTTTTTCTCTCTTTATTATGTTGGATGAAAATTTGTTCTTTTAAACCATGCTCATGTTTAAGATAGACCTGAGCGAATTATTTCATAAACCTCGACCCAAAAAAGTTTTTTTTTTTATCTTAAATTAAAAAACGTCATAATCACGTAAGAGTGGTTGTATTTAAATGTATCTCGGCTAGGCCGCTCTTAATGCAACAATTCAATTCTATACCAGTCAAACTGAGTTAAAAAAGCCAATATAGGATTCTTTTCATACACATCAGACCCCAAAGCACACACCTGGTGCTCAAGCCCAGTCTCTACAATACCTACCTATTTATAAATTTTAATTGGCTTTGGAAAATATACTTCTTTTTAACAATACAAAATACATAATGGATTAATGGCTAGACGTAACAACATTTTCAGAATGTTACAATTTTGCAAACAAAATATATGAAAAAAGCCTATCGCAGTAGAATCATGTACTTTTTTGAAACCGAACTTTATCATAACTGCAATTGGAAATTAAAAGCCCTGCAAATTGAAGTTGGTAAAAAGCAAAAACAAATACTAGTTTTTGCGTTTTACCAACATAAAATTGGTTGAGTCTGATGAAGAGTTGAGTTTCAGGTAACATCCAAACATGGTTTTTATTGCCAAAAATATTAAAATTCGGTAACTTGAAATATGTGTAAAGTCAATAATGTTTCGCTCCCCATCTCCGTTGCATTACCCGGTAATTAACATATTAAAATCTGAATTTTAACGTGTCCTTTTGCGGATAGTTGAGACTGAAAACCGCAGTGCACTTCAATCAGTTAGGCAAAATTAATAGCAATGATAAGAATGTTAAACTTTTCCTGTAAAATAATTTTATTACGAAACGATATTTTTATTTCGCTTTTACCTATTGTTTGTGTGCCTTGTGTTGTGTCAAATAAATTTTCTTTCGATGTGGTAGTAATTTATTATTTATTTATTTTACCGATACGATGCGTCAGGCTAAATGCAACAATTAGTGGAGTTTGCAACAATTGAATACTGTTATATATCACCATTATCATCAAACTATTTTGTTTCTATTTTTATATACATATATGTTTTTTTAAATATTTTTAGTAATAGTTATGGATAATATATTCTTCACACGCGACATTTTCCTATCCTAATTATAGTAAATAGATATGAAAGAAATGGACCTTTCTCAAATCGAGCCACAATATCCAAAAGTCACCCGCTATTTCTGGGTAAGGATACAATTTTGCTCGTAATCAACAAATAGTCTTTCAAGTGCTTGAATAAATGTGTGCGGTTTTCTTACCGAGCCAATTAATTTTAGGATGATGCATATTTCGTGCATATGTATATAAAACTACTGACTTTATCAGGAGTGGCGTTGCACCAACTCAATAGCTAATGCAGTCGTCAACTCTCTTTTCACTCGAAATGGAAACCGAAATGGACAGAGAGAGTTGGCGACTTAACAAGTCAACCATCAGTTTAACAAGATTTTAATGAAGTCACAAATTTATTAATTTGAATGTTTAACTACTACTAGATAATGATATAATTATTATTCGATAAGATTTTAATAATATATTATAGTTCGACAGAAACTATATGTAGCTACAGTTCAACCCACTCTAAAAGTTATTTTTATTTCCAATCTGAAATTAAATAACTTACCTAAATGCGATCTGCCAACTTACCTACTTCAAACAATAACTTCTTATTGCGAGTAGATAAAATAAGTGAAAACTAAAATTAAAATCGGAAATTATCAAATTCAGAAATCCTTGAATTTAAATTTCGCGGGAATATGTGTGAGTGCCATCGGTGATAGCGGCCGAGCTCGACAGTTCGCGGATCCCGAGTGATCCGGAGCGAGTAGTGCTGGAGACTGTCTGTTGCAGGCTCGTGAGACTGTCCGTTCGCCGCCGAGAAGAAGGCGACCAAAGCCTACGCATGCGCAACTGTCGACCGCGCCATCACGCTGCACCGCTCAACAACGTACAGGCGTGCGGTGTTACAAAGTTGCATTTCCTGTGCTCCTATCAACTTTAATCCCAGTATTAAACTTAAAACCCGTCCGCCCGCTTCAAAGTATGTTACAATGATTCGTGAACGAGCTTTTTCTGCAATTTTGTTTGTGTTCCAACTTTTCTCAATTATCGCTCTTTACAATGAATGTTTTGCACAATTGACTTTGAGGGTTGTATTTTCTTCTTTTTGGACGGTTTATGGAAAAGGCTTTGTGTTGACGACTTTTGTGACCGGTGATAACTTAAGGATTATGTTTTTTAACGAGTTTAGTTTGTACGCAAATATTCTATCTGAACGAAGAGTTTGAATTTGAAAAGTTCTATGAACGCTTTCACTAACAATATGTTTAAGAATCCTTTCAAAGTACAAAGTTATATTGCTTAATTTTTCTGAAGCTACCTATTAAAAAAAAAAGTTAAGACTCGACTGACGCGGTTGAACAACACTCACGAAACTAGATGAACAATTTAATGGTGAAACATTGAAACTCCGTAATTAGCTTACGAAAGATTTATGATGCCTGGCTTTGGTCCTTATAGCAAAACTTGCTGGTGGCTTGTTGAACGCAGTTATTACGAGCTCTCAAGTTGTCCAATTCATTTTTTGAAACTAACATATTCGACGGTAGATTACCGACGGTAGATTACCAGCAAGTTGCAAATTTGCATATCTATAGTAGTACGGAACCCTAAAGAGCAAGCAGTGCAGCCAACAGCATTGAGGTAATTAAACGCACTTTGTTACCAACACAATGACGCTAATAGACGGACAACGATGCAAATAATTACGCAGCAGAGCAATCATAGTATTGCAATTGTTCACATTAATGAACTGTTTAATGACACTGGAGATTGTTTCTGCCATGACTACCTGACGGTTAGGTAATTTCCGTAAAAAGGAAAAAAATTAGTAGCGATCGCATCTCTTATCATATTTTTAAGGAATTGGACACTCGTAAAATTCAAGAATTGTCTCTTATACAATAAGATTAAAAGTAATTATTATAACATTGAATAATTGAATTATAAACAATGCCGCAAAATAAACCGTATTACTAAGTAGAGGGACGTCAGGAGCCTTCGTTACTAAGTGAAATTACACACAACCACCTATTGATCCACATCAATTAGCAGAAACAAAGGGACCACAAGACTAAATAATAACACTGTTTGCCAGCAGGTGGAACGGCTTCTGGGTGTGTTTCCACTCAAGCGGAGCTGGGCGGAGTGGAGCGGAGCGGACATTGAATTAGCCAATCACTGTGCTCGAAATCTCCACTCCGCATCAGTGGGAACAGTGTAAGTGGAACGGAGTGAAGCTGAGCGGACTTTCAAATAAAACAAAAGCAACACGCATCATCGACTCAGACATAGCTCAACTCCACTCCACCCGCTCGCTTCAATCAAAATACTTGTCACTTTATACCGCTCTCCTACGCTATATTCTATCCAGCTCCATTTCAGGCTCGACTTCTGGGCATACTTGGTTACGTAGAATTAGACCAAAACCATATTACTATCACTTTGCGACTAATTTGAAGGCGCTCCTTTAACAGATCTGTTAAGTTTTCGTAGCCACAAACTTTCACATATTTCGTAGGCCGGTCGTAGCAACCGCGTAGCACGCGAAGGCGTTACCGACGAGACGGTAACTTAAAAAATTCATTGTTTCGGTTATTTTACCTGGAGGTCTCTCCGTGTTTCGTTTAATAATTAAGATTGTTTAATATTATGATACTGTTTAATAATAAGCATTGTGTATGTTCCGTACAAACAGTTCGTAAGCGCGGCATAGAACCCACGCCATTGCGGGATTGTTCGAAAGAGTTTGGTTCCAAGGCGCTGAAACGCAAAGGGCAACAGAAGGAAACTACATAGGTGAGTTTTAGTTAAAGTCAACACTCTCTCTAGCTCTACCCAAGCCGGAAATATTAGATGATTTCCTAGAAAAAAAAAGACTTATGTTATAGTTTTAATTTTTATAAAAAACTAGCGACCCGCCCCAGCTTCGCACGGGTGCACTGGTGATATTAAATATATTATGCATGTATTAAACATATAAACATTCCTCTTAAATTACTCTATCTATTAAAAAAACCGTATCAAAATTCGTTGCGTAGTTTTAAAGATCTAAGCATACATAGGAACAGACAGCGTGAAGCGGCTTTGTTTTATACCATGTAGTGATAAACGTAATTAGAGACACAAAATTATTTGTATTTGATTGTAAAATGTCACTGTTCTAAAATCTCAAATCTCAGTCAAATCTAGCGAACTTTCGTTAAACATGTGTCAACTTTGTTTTAAAAACAAAGTTTAGATTTTTACTTAGTTTTTATTTACCTAAACAATTAATCTAAATCCACATCCGAGTTGTTTATTAATTACTCAAGCCCCAAGCGAACGGCTTCGTTCGCACACCTATTGTGTCTCTTATTGCGGTATTCAAAAGATTAAAATAACAATTTTATTCAAAAAAAGGAAAGAACTGGCTACCTTTCTGATATAATAGTCGGCGGCTCGAAAATGCATGCTGTCTCTTCCAACATCAAGTGTGTTCAAAGTTCTTAGGGCAGACTTAGTAGAACGATTTCTCATCAAAGAGTTTACAAAGTGTTTATGATTTGACTATATAAATATATTAAAGGATGACTGACAGACTCACATCAACGCACCCTCGAAACTACTGCGACTAAGCACGTACAATTTTGCATAAGGCTTCCTTTCATAACATCTATATAAATAAAAGAAAGTCGTGTTAGTTACGCTATTTATAACTAAAAAACGGTTGAACCAATTTGGCTGAAAATTGGTGGGAAGGTAGCTTAAAACCAGGAGACGGACATAGGATATTTTCTATTCCATTTAATAAAAAAAAATCAAAACCTACTCATTTATTAGTATAGCTAGTAGGTTATAAAATTCTCATTTAATCGAGATTCTAAATCATGAAAAACTTTTAAGGGTTTTTAAAAAGCACGTATTTCCTGGAACAAGTTTTGTGAAATATTTCAGTAAATCACGAAGTTACCGAATGCCAAGAGAGTTTTCAGACGTTATCTCTATTTTTTCGCGTTGCCTCTCCATTGAACATCGTGTTGGATTGCTTTAGATGAAGCAACAAGCTTTTAAACCATGCTCGACGTTGACGATAGCCGAGTGGGGAAGGGCCACCTTAAGTTACGTATGCGGACGGCGGGCAATGGGTAGCTCGCTGTCCGTTTGTCCGGTAATAGACCGAGTCCAAGGCGTTTACGGCGCGCACTGTTCCCGTGCGCCTCCAGGAGTTGTCAGCAAACCGTAGGGGCCCAGTAGGGTCGAGGCCTAGTCTGGGGCTCTGGGGAGGTATGAAAATGCATACCAGGGCCCCGGATCCAAGGCAGGGAAGGAACAGGGTAGGTTTTTAGTCAGTAAGAGTCTGACACTATTTCCCGCTCTGCCCAAGGGCGGGATGTCATTGGATGATTTTACCTACCATAAAAAAAACCTTAAGTTACGTATAAAACCCTACTTAAAAGCAAAGAAATACTCAATTTCATATGCTTAAATCAGAAATCAACAATATAACATACTCGTTATAGTAGAGAAATGCCGTGGATTTGAAGCTGGGGCAGGTCGCTAGTGCAAATATAACATGCTGTGTTTGAACACGGCGCGAACATTCATTAAAACATACACCTATTGCACCGAAAACAAAATTGTTTCATTCAAAATTCTATATTTCATTTTTCAATATACAAGCAACTTTCCTATGTCTTTTCAGTATGTTCATTAAAACCGTCCTCAATATAAAAATGCCCTTACAGTTTTTTGGCGAGTGCAAATATTTATTCAATGTGTAAAGTAATAGTAGTAATAGTGTAAAGTATAAGATTATTAACGCCTATTGATAAAAATATTCAAAAAAATATTCCGCTAGTCTTAATGATATAGTTATATGAAATAATTATATAATTTTAAAATACATCTAAAAAAAGAAGAGAAACTGACTGACTGGCATATCAACGCAAAGCCGAAACTACAAGGCCTTATGAGCGTGATATTTTGCACAAGGTTTCCTTTTACGCTAAGAGAGGATTTTTTTAATTCACACCCTAAGGGGCCAGTTCGAAGTTGTCAGCAAACTGTAGGGGCCCAGCAGAGCCGAAGCCTACTGGGGCCTAAGGTTATATGAAAATGTCACCCGGGGCCCTGGGACAAAGCAATGAATGGAACAGGGTAGGTTTTAAGTCAGTAATAGTCTGACACTATTTCCCGCCCCACCCAAGGGCGAGATTTGTCATTGGATGCTTTTACCTACCATAAAAAAAACACCCTAAGGGGATGAAATGAGATCCAAAGTTTGTATGGAGAATCCGACTTTGAAAGCCGCTAGCAACAGTTAGTTAATGATGTCTTTTAAAAACATTTACCGCAGAATGTAGCGAAATATTGAAACATTCAAATTTAAATGAACACGACGGAGCTATGCATATCAATAAATCATACCTATATCATTATAGCGGTCAAAAAGAAATGATTTATTCTTGATATTTTTCTTACTGTAAACATGATTTTCTTTTCTGACTGGAAATTATACTGCTAAACAAAATTGAAGCCGCATTTCGCTAAATATATCATAAAATTAGTTGTCTATTCATTCGATTGAAAACATCATTTCTTGAATGAAAGCACCTAAGTGAGCAGTAATTTTATGAAATTGGTAATAATTATGGTTGATTTATATATTTCCGATTTATTCGCATTGCGATGTTGTTGCAATATTGTGAATTGAGAGCTTACATACCATCTTTGACTCACATAGGTATTTCATTTGATCGGTACAGAAATGTCAGGTTTCTGAAGCGGTGGCATATTATAATATGCACCACAAGATTTTCACGTGAATCTATATAATATATAATAATAATAATATATTATGTATTATTATTATAATTATATATTATATATTATAGATTCACGTGAAAATCTTGTTGCTACTAAAGATCTTAGCATGTCTTTTGTTTATTTACCTGTGTCATACGAATTGCCATTGAATAGGTTTTCATAACTCGTAGAAACGCGAAGCCCAACGGCGTTTATTCTTAGACGAGTAAGTACAATTTCCACTCAAACGTAAATAGGTACTACGGTTATCTATTTGTGTATCGTGCACGAGACTACTCGCTATCTCGCTATACATAAATGATATATTTACTAAAATACTCTCCTCATGTTTAATACAAAAAAAAGTGCAGCACGAAACTTCAATTAACGAAACATGAGGTTCCCTTTCATCATATGCTCATCGGTTCTATTTTAAGTTTTACAATAAGCATTAAACGACTCGGTTCGAAATATTCGGAATGCGCAGTTTATAGTTGAAACTGTTCGCCAGGTAAAAATAGTTCCTGTATACACAAATCTACACCGTTCATTTGAAAGCTTTACGTTATAAATTGAGAGCATTTAAAGAAGGCTTCATTTAGGGTCAAATGGCCATAACCACAAAACGCCGCCACTGGCATGACTTGCCGCTCACGGTTGACGCTAGTACCACAGCACACAGCTACAAGTTGTCGCTGCTGTGTGCTCGCTCCTTGTGGCCCGCACCGGCCACTAAATGCCGCCACACGCCACTCGAGCATTTAAACCGTCTGCGCGCATGAGTTAAAAAAAGTAGCAGCTACCGGCCACAAGTGGCTGTAGCGCGCTCCAGTGGCGGTATCTGTTGCTGTTGCGTATGGCCCGTGTGCGGCGACCCATAGACATTTAAATCAAAAACTGTTTCTCAATCCATTGCCAAATAATTCGTATATCATGAAGATGTAAAAGCGCATCATAATGAACAATTATTTGCTTTGACATGTAAAACGTCGAAGTTCACACTGGACAACGGCGGTCTATGCGTATTGCAAGCACGCACAATTGTGCGCCGCCAATTGAATTATATATTACGACTGGAATGCAGAACAGCACCATACCAATGTAGTTCTTGGACCTATTTAATGCATATTATCAGTTTCGAGGATTCAATTTGAATTTTGTCCAAGTATTTCAATTCATAAATAGGATATATGTATGTATATAGGACGGTAAGTTTCAAATAAATTATGGCTTTTCAAAAATCGTGATTTCCTCAGACTTGTCAGCCTTAGACGGCTAATTATGTAACTGAGACTGTTGATTGTCTGTCTATGAAACCACTTCATGTCATAGTAGTTTATTCAATTATAATTGAACAAATAATATATTAATTAATCAATGCAACGTGATATTCACATTAATATATGATTGATTGAAGCTGCACCTCAATAGACTTTGAGTTATGCATTCGTAGTAAAGCTCAATCATATTCAAAGACAAAACATATTCTCTTAACCAAATCTGCGTTTGACAATAGTCGCATATAACCAATTAACAAGCTCAATTCCATCTATTTACCTGGGAGAAGACATTACATTCAGCTACTCAGTCGCTTTACTTGAAATATGTATTATAATTTTGGTAGTTGCCTAACTTAAACTAAGATTTCAATACAAACAATCTAAATGTACATAGTTAACAATATGACTATACACCGTTAAATTTTAGTCGTTTTAATTCCGCGGAGGGTCGATTCGGCATGAAATACTAACGATTTGTAAAGAAAAAATTAAGAAATAAAGTACTTTGTTTCAAAAACTCGAATTAATATACGCATATACGAAAATAATTTCTTTAAGTAAATGAGTCAATGACCTTGTAGGTAGTTGTCAGTCATTGCGTACTAACTACCTACAGCTCATTGACCTCGCTCAGCTGACGTTTACTTAAAGAAATTAATTTCGTACATGCGTAAATTAATTCGAGTTTAAAAAAAAAGTACTTTATTTTTTAATTTTCTCTTGACAAATCGATAGTATTTCATGTACCGAATCGACCCTCCGCGTGATTAAAACGACAAAAATTTAACGGTGTATGTAGCAAATATGTTGAACCATTTGCTGTGGTTACGCGCAGTCCCCCACTTCGATTGAGACCCGAAAATCACATGAACTTGGTAAGTATCTGATAAATAATATTTTTTATTGGTAAATATCACATGTCTAATTGTTAAATAATAATATAATAATAATAAGTCACAATAGTCCCAATAGTAATATCAGCAACAGGTGTTATTCGAAAACAAATATTCAATAGTTTTCGTGTTCTTAATTTATCAAAATACACATAACTAACACTACAAAAAGCGGCCATTTTGAACACTTGCCGTATAGATAGAAATTTTTTACAACTGGACTTAGATAACAATTTAAATCCAGTACAAAGTCCATCTTAAAGTAATAACTAGGATCCCACCTTGGTTCACACCCGTGAGATTCTAAAAGAATACCAGGTGCTAACCTGAGAAAAATTAGAAAAAGAAACCATAATAATAATAACCAGAGTCTAGACTCTCTTTTGACCATTTAGGTTCGTGTATGACCGTTTTTTTAAATTCAAAACATAAGCATGCAGAAATTGAGACGTATTTGGTGGCAAAGAGTTTACCAAGAATAAAATATTATGTGTGTGGTATACTCAATAAATGTAGACCAACTGAAGTGTGACGTCGTGAGCACTTCCAATCGACACTCGAAGCCGACCACACGTCATTCTCTAGTTGTGCCTACTTACTGATAATTTTGTTGTTTAATTTATAAATCCAAATCCCTAAATAGTGATTTAGTGAACACCACATTGGCGACGAGTAAAAAAAGCGCAGTAAGTAAAGTGGCATAAACTAAAATATGTACTACTTACGAATATGGGTCAGAAAAATTATTATTTTATGTACCTACAACACAAAGTGTTTTGAAAAAAAAAAAGTGACAGTTATCTAAAAGAAATTCAGTAAATGTCCATATTTCTGTCGTTATTTACCGATCTACGAGCGGTCTGCGTCGGTGATTAGCTGAGAGATGCGCAGTATAGATCAATCAATGAAATCATACACAAACGGGACCGTATATCTAAATGCGATTACGGCACATAATCTACCCTACATTTCGATAGTAGATATAATTTCCAAAATTTGATTGCTTTTATTTTTTGCAAATACAGCAACAGAAGAAACTTAAATATTAACTATTTATACTAAACATAAGTACATAAAAACTAAACTAAGCATGTATAGGTACTAGACCTAACTATGTACATACATTAATACAAAAACACAAATTACGTCGAAGCACTTATACGATGCTTGTTGACCAAATTCGTTTGTAGATACATAATATGATCCTAAAAGGATCGAAATAAAAGTACCAACGAGAGATCGTTAATGAACAAAGTTAATGAATCGAATTAAAATGAAAAATATTCGATCAAAAGTCCCAGCGATATTAAATAACACGTTTACAGATGCTAATCTTATCGAATGATATTATTAGATCTAAAAATGAAAAGTACCAACGTGAATATCGTTAAGTACCAGTTTTAACGCAACTACCACTTCGATACTTTGAAGTTATGTGATGCCTGATTAGGTATTACTATAATTATATTGTTAAAACTAAATAAGTGTCCTAAAATCCTTATGGCTGATTAAATAAAATACATTTTGCACTGGCTTTACTCATCAAACAAAGAATTTGTCACACGCGTTATAACGCCCATGTGTTTGGTTTTTAACCCATAATTCAAGTGGACGTTTTGCTGAGTGGCATGTCGCTCCGGCGCAGGTACCTATACCTATTAATGGGCCTTTGTGCGCCTCGCTAGCTAGAGATTGTTTATTTTAAGTTTTATGGGAACAGTACCCATAGAGCTCTTATCATAGCTGGCTATAATCAATTCAGGGTCATAAATAAAGTAACGATGTGTTGTGCATCTACTCGATTCTTTCATTTTAGTTTAGTACAATAAGAACAAGAAGAAAATTAATAAAAATGACTAATTTGAATTATGGCAAATTCTTGCTTTAATTTCAAGTAACTGATTTTGAATTGTAAGTAGGTATAGTTGTAGATTCAATGTCCTGACCTCCTTATGACAATGAGAAATCATTGCTTAAGCAAACGCTTAAGGAACAGCAAACTCGACATTGAACTACATAGTCCACGATAGCCAGAGTCAAAGTGAAATCAGTACCCGCCTTAGAGGAGTTGACACTTGAATAAAAACTGTTGCTGATTCAGCAATTAAAATCACAAACGTGATAAAAGGTCCTTTCCTATAAAACTATTGCTAATTGCATAAAAGGTGTTTTCAAATTTAATTTCCAGAAACACTGCAAAACAGGGACCAATAAGAAAAAAAAAAGCACAAAGGTACTAAACCTCTTGTCAAACAACAACAATGAACTGGTTGTTATCATGCATGTCATGAAAATTGTGGCAATCACAAAAGTGATTATAGTACAAGAAATTAATGAAAATTCATTTCATGCCCTAAGTATAATTAATGCAAATGGCATAAAAGGAGTACTAACCTCTTGTCAAACCACAAAAATGAATTGGTTGTTATCATGCATGCCATGAAAATTGTGGCAATCACAAAAGTGATTATAGTACAAGAAATTAATGAAAATTCATTTCATGCCCTAAGTATAATTAATGCAAATGGCATAAAAGGAGTACTAACCTCTTGTCAAACCACAACAATGAATTGGTTGTTATCATGCATGCCATGAAAATTGTGGTACTTAATCACAAAAGTGCTTATAGTACGAACAATTAATGACAATTCAGATCATGCTCTAAAATTAATATTCATCGCATAAAGAGGCATTTTAAGCGTTATTTGCTGAAATAATGCCAGACGAGGATCAATTAAAGAGAAAATAATATGTCTGTCTTTCGTCAAATGACAAAAAATGAAGCTAAAAAATAAATAGTAACAAAATACTAAAGAAAACGTCTAGTACTTATATGGTAGGTAGGTTCACACCTACTTATTTGCTACGTCGCGTCGACGACAATGCAATAATTGTAATAATTGATTGTTACATACTAAATAATACACGTGCAAGGGATATTTGATCCATTATCTCTGGAGTAGTACTAGCAAAGCTTTTAAATGTCGTAGACAAGTTTTAAAATAAGGTTTGGATCTTAATTCCATTGCCAAGTTTATGATCTCTATTGATAAAAAGCCAATCTATCAATTAGTTCGGCATGTATCTGATAAATAACTAACTGTGTTGCATTAAGTCCGCCTATGTGGTACATAGGCGGATATTGTACATGAAGATTAAATAAATAAATAAATTATAGCCAAAAAAAAAAAAAATGATAACAAGACGAGCTAGTCAAAATGGATAATAAGACGAGCTAGTCAAAAAAATACTTCACAGGACTTGGGACTGTAAATAAAAAGATCATTCATTTTTCGATTTATTAGATGGTTCTGGGTAAACCTGAACATTTCTGTAGTATTTCTAGCAAAGCCAATCAATGACTCCCAAATTCAGCAAAGCTATATTTACCTTTGAAGTACTGGAAACACTTTCTACATGCTGAAATCGAAGTTAATGAATAGTTAAGAAGTCAATCAGTAAATTGCTGGTGTTTATTATATATCAATTGAAACTTATTCATTTTCTGAAGATGAATGTCATCAGGTACCTTTCAAACTAGTTAAAAATAAGACAGTCAATCTAGACTTTCACACCATGGAACCTAGTGAAGAAATACGCTGTTTTCTGGAACAATTTTATTGAAAAAGGAAACTCAAAATTTCCACCCAAAAACAAACTACTGGTTTTGAAAAAAAAAAAATCCCTTGGCTATAATGACAAAAGATCGTACTCAAGTAGAGCTGACGGTAGTTCTGTTAGCTAATTCAGTACTCGATCAAAAAAATCTCATGCACAATGACTTTAGAGACATAAACGAGGCATAAGTTTTAGTGTATATAATTGAATTCATGAGTTGAATTGAATTCAATACAAATTTGCACGTTATACGTGCAAGAAACTCTACCGATACTCGGATCAATAAATAGATGTAACTACTATATGATAATGCATACATTTTAAAAGTCTGTCTAAAAAAAAAAAAAAAAAGAAAGAAATGTCAAAGAACAAATAATTAAAACAAACAATGGTAGTTGAGAGATTACCAGTCCCAACTGATTGGCATTAGTTCACGAACATGACTCGTACCCTAGAACAATTCAGCTCAACGCTTCTGAAGGGAACTGCACATCATAAGCAAAACATGACATTCCAAACCGCCAGAGCACATTCAAGTCAAAGGCCAACCAGTAAATGGTAATTAAGGTACCTAGTACTCACAAAGTGGGATATCCAATAAATAATTGTGCCTGTAATAAATTATAGGTCATAAAATGATTCCTTAACCACAGGAACAAAGACATTGATTAAAAAATTAAGAATGTAGCTTTTATAAGCCTAAGGACTATATAAAACCAAGCACAAACATACGTCCATCAGGATATCATATTTAGGTTAAAATCGAAACCAAACAACATAATTGTGTCATGTTTAAAACAAACCAATTGCTTATTCCCATAACTCACTAAAATAGCGTAATTGTTTCTAGATAGAACAAAATAATAGTGATTATAAATATACATACTTCAAAGGTGCTAATCTTAAGTTGGCCAACAGATAGTGTTCTGAGTCTGGGTGTTTTGTATGTGCAAAATTGCATGTCAAAGAAAAAAAGGGGATATACGCCTGATATAGGCAGACAAATGTGAAATCAGGGATTCAATATACACAGTATTAAACGTGGAGTAACTTTTTCAATACTGGATTCTGAATCCTGAATCAAAGAGTCAAAATAAAAATGGACTAAAGATGGCTTTAATTATGACGAAACAGGATATCAGACCTTAAGAAATATTCAAGGCGAGATGTTTAATGGAAACTACAAGAAAATTAAAATCCAAGTCGTCAATATAGTACCATTTTGTGCCTACTTCAAAAATAAGAAGTTGTACACAAAGAAAAACCAAAACACAAATAAATAAACAAGAAAATTCATATCCAAGTCGTCAATATAGGTAGTACTATTTTGTGCCTACTTCAAAAATAAGAAGTTAGACACAAAGTAAAACCAAATCATAAATAAATAAACGAGAAAATTCGTATATCGATAATACCATTGTGCGTGCTTCATAATAAGAAGTTAAACACAAAAACCCCAAACAATAAATAAACCAAGAGGGTATCTTTCGTTCTAATAGTCACTCGTAAAGGAAACCAGATTTCAAAACTGAACAAAACAACAAGAGGAACATCAGAGAAGACCACTGAGCCACCAACACCTTCAATTTCAAGCACGAAGAAGGTTGAAAGCAAATAAAAACGCTTCTTAAACTTTAATATCTCAAACACTAATCTGCAGGTTCTCATAATGATTTGACCAATACGTTTACTGTGGATTTTAAAAGGACTTTGACCTCTGAGTTTGTTTCTGTGTTTCTTCTCAGAGTAGTCTGCTAGGAAACACAGGCCTCATCTAGTTTAAAATGAAAAAAAATAATAATTACGTGTTAAAGTGTTTTTAAAAAAACGTTAGTTGCAAAATAAACATAATATCATTTAAATATTGGCATTATTACTTTAATGCTACTTAAATGTATTAATTTTATATTAATAAATCTAAAATAAGATTATTGTACTTTCAAACTTAACGAATGTTTCACTGCAAAACATAGTTAATTGTACTTTAAAACTCGACGAATGTTTAACAGCAAAATATATATAACATAGTATATTGTAATTTAAAACTTAAAGAAATGTTTTAATACAAAACATAGTAAAATGTATGTTAAACACATTTAATTTCTAAATTTAAATGCTGTAATTGCACTTCAATACCCAATTAGCGTCTAAATGCTAAATATTGTAATTACACTTAAAACCTTGATACTTAAAAAAAAAAGGAAGACATGTGGCATATACATTAAAAATCATGTGGCATATACTTTAAAAATCCTAATACTGTAATTGGACTTGAAAACCGAACTAGTTAATATTGTAAATTATCATCTGAGTGCTAAATATCTTGAAATCTAAATCATTTTATAAAAAGGAAGAGATGTGGTATACTCAATAAATGTAGACCAACTGAAGTGTGACGTCGTGAGCACTTCCAATCGACACTCGAAGCCGACCACACGTCATTCTCTAGTTGTGCCTACTTACTGATAATTTTGTTGTTTAATTTATAAATCCAAATCCCTAAATAGTGATTTAGTGAACACCACAATGTGCATTGAATGCGTGGCAATTGATACAAACAACGGAACGATTGTATATATATGATTGATACTTCCTTTTGAGCGCGTCGGTAAGCGACACATAGTAAGTCGCTTACATTATGGACCTCATGAGCAGTCTTACAATTTCGAACATCCACTTGGCAATGATTGAATATTATTATCGGGTTACAATAAAACATATAAGAAGTAGGTCTACACAAGGGGAGATGATACTCGTACATAACATAACGCATCTTGTATACCAATTCTGATCGTAAGGGCAAGGACTAAAGGGTTGCATAGTTACATGGTGTAGAAATATTTTTGTGTGGCATCTGTTAAAACCCGCTTAATTGTTGGAGGGCTAGGTATCCAATTTATTAAATTGTTATTATCCTTCTCCTGGTTCCTAGCTACCCTCCCATCAATTTTCAAAATTATATTATATCCTTCTCCTGGTTCCTAGCTATCCTCCCACCAATTTTCAGCAAAAGTGTAACTAACACGACTTTCTTTTATATATATAGATAAAAAATCTGTACGTGTGTCACCTGACTCTTGCTAAATGGTTTGGCTGATTTGAAAGTATTTTTGTGTGTGTGCTTGAGTGGGTCTTTGGATGGGTTGAAAATACAATTAAGCCCGGTAGGTGGATCTGTAATCGGGTTCTTTTTTTTCTGACGATATGCCAACATTCCAGCAGGACAAGGTCTATCGGGATCGTTCAATTTCGGATCGAATTCTAAATCGGATTCGTATCAAGGTCTATGTAAAATTTGTACTTACGACACATAATTGCGCTGAACTCAATTTTTTTAGTGTATTTCGTTTCAGTGTCTGAGAGCATCATTAGGTCAAAAAAATGATATCAGCTAAATTCACAATAACCAATATTTCCTACAACCTTACTCGTGTAAAAGGGCAGGTTCTTTTTAATAAATGACGAATTGCACTTGACATATAAATTATTTATTTTATTTTATTAGCTTTCTAAAATTGTGCCATACTGTCGAATAGAATTCTGTTAAAAGGTAGTACATTACTACATAGTATAAAACAAGTCCCTATGTATGCTTAGATTTTAAAAAAGTTGCAACAGATTTTGATGCGTTTTTGGGGTAGTTTGAAAGTAGAGTTGATATTTTCTTTGCTGCACAGCAGCGTTACCGTCACAAAGTCCGTATCAGTACATTATGCCAGCGTAGTTAGGATAAGAATATGCAGCCATAATCAGCACTTATGAAGGCACAGCACAGCACAAGACCAAGATACGCAGCAACAGTTAGTTAACAAAATATGACGGCCGTCTGGCAATTTTACCTACTCCCCATAAAATGCTATTGCACATCAGGCAATATTAATAATAGCAATTTGTACAACAGGCGTTGTATTAGTTTTTTTACACCAGTCAATTGTATTAAGTAGTAGCATAAGTTACAAAAAAATCAAATGTTTGATTAGTGATATTTGCTGTATATTTGTTTGTCTTTTTATTTACTAACAAAGATCTGCTACGACATCAGTAATAATAACTTAAATTTTACAGTCGCGACGTAAATAGTTTTAAAATTGGCTTCAAATGATTTAATCTAAAAAAATTACTAACTCAAAAACTATTGAATTTCGGTAGAACATTTGGAGGCTTAATTTGTTGCACTTTAATCCTACTATGACGTTTTACACAGAATTCGTCGAGTTACCAGTAACTCTGTATAAAGACATTCTGTAGTATATTTAGTATCAACATTGCTCCCGTGCCAAGCCGGTGCGGGTCGCTAGTATCACTAATTTCAAGGGCTAATCAAATCACTGTATGTAAGCACAATGTTTCGCACAAGACGGTTCATTGTGGCAACACTTGAGTTAAGCCAATGACCAAAAGTGGACGTCTTTCTGCTGAAATGATGATGATGATTAAACAGAATTGTTTATATAGGCTCACGTTTGACCACTATCTCACCTAAGGGTAAGCGGTGATGTGGCCGACGATGGAGCACGTTTAACTAAAATAACCTATTCACTCTTTGACTTATAGGCCCCTAGGTTGTAGCTATCAGGTAAAACAGGATATTAATTCAACTGGCCTGTTGGTCTAGTGGTTAGTGGCCCTGACTGCTACGCCGGAGGTCGTGGGTTCGATTCCCACCCAGGACAAATGTTTGTGTGATGAGCACGATCATTTCTTCTGTGTCTGGGTATAATTTATGTATAATATGTATGTATTTAGAAATATATAAGTATGTTTATCAGTTGTCTAGTACCCATAACACAAGCTCTGCTTAGCATGGGACTAGACGATGTTGTGTGATAGTGTGTGTGATATATTAATTACAGTACGATTGTCGCAGTGGTTGAGCTATTAGTTGCTACGCTATATCGCAGGTTGGATTCCTGCACAGAACTTATATTTATATGATTTACAGGTAGTTGTTCTGGGTTTGCGTGTCTTGTATTTGTGAGTTTACATGTTTGTGGATACACCATCGATATATGAGTAATTCCTAGTGTTGTGTAAAGTTTGGAGAAAACAAAACATGAAAACCAATCGAATTTTCAACTGCACGATTTGATTAATTATTTCAAGGTAGGTATTGACTTCTTACTGTCCCATACAGTGCCTAACTTAAGGCAAGGCTTTCCTATGACATGATAAAACGTTATTAGCTTTGTAATGAAAAAGGAGGTGAAATTATTATCTAACACATAAAAATCTCGTGTCAACCTCACAAAACGGGACGGGACGGGTTTGACCGATTTTTCTGATTTTTTTTATAGATATTTAGTAGATCTGAGAATAGGTTGTGCAAATGTACTCTTTTATACTCTCCTACCCCCACCCTACATTTTTTCTTGTGATAACTTATAACCACTATTGTCAAGTCAACTAGTCCACCCTGTGACACCTTATTAATTTTAAATTTCTATTATAATTTTAATTTTGGCGTACAATAAAGAGCATATCTATCTAGTTTATTTATTGTTATAAGTCATATTGTAAGTAAATAACTCATAATGAAAACTTCACATAGCCGTAGTAATGACTGGGGTCTCGTGAGTCTGTCCTTGTACTCATTCTAAAATTTCATATGAGGTTAGTTAGACTATAACTACAGGTAGCACTTTTAACTTTTTATTTATGTATAATTAAAGGAGAAACTGACTGACTGACATATCATCGCAGAACCTAGAACAGCCTACTGAGACTAGAAGTGTAAAATGTTTATATAAGGTTTCCTTTTATGACGTAAGCGAGCACTAAGGCAGGTTTTTCCAAAATTCACCCCCTAAGAGGATATACCGTAGGCGCGGACTTGCGGACGGCGGGCAATGGGTAGCTCGCTGTCCGTTTGTCCGGTAACAGACCGGACCGAGTCCAAGGCGTTTACGGCGCGCACTGTTCCCGTGCGCCTCAAGGAGTTGTCAGCACACCGTAGGGGCCCAGTAGGGTCGAGGCCTAGTCTGGGGCTTTGGGGAGGTATGAAAATGCATACCAGGGCCCCGGATCCAAGGCAGGGAAGGAACAGGGTAGGTTTTTAGTCAGTAAGAGTCTGACACTATTTCCCGCTCAGCCCAAGGGCGGGATCTGTCATTGGATGATTTTACCTACCATAAAAAAAAACCCCTAAGAGAATTGAAATAGGGTTCCAAAGTTTGTATAGAGAAACCTAATTCCACGCGAGCGAGGCCGCTGATAGAAGCTAGTTTTATTTTTAAAATGGTCTTGTTGGTTTTAGTCCTCGTTTGCCGGCAGACTATACAATAGTTACGGTCTTCGTATTTTTACGATTCTGTCACCGTAATCGCTATGGTATAGTATTTTACAAGAATTTATTAAGTTTCACCTGTCCCGATGTTTGTCTGTAATTTGACAAATGTCCCTGTTGCCGATTGAGCTGAAATTTTGTATGCATGTCTAAATCAGATGACAAATTATTATGACATGGAGCCGATCTGATGATGGAACCCTATCGTGTTTGAGCTTTTTGGAATGGTCTTGATAGGAATTAATTATATAGGTATATACCTCGCTATAAAAGCTTGCTATCAAAAAATATTTTGATTGAAAACTTGTTACTATACTGCTTGTACTACTAACGGTACGACGGTACTGTCACAAAAGTAGTTGGTGACTGAAGATCAGACTGGCGGCAGATATAATCAATGTATTAATTCTGCCTTCTCCAGTCTTTCATCCCAGGTTGTTCATTACGTGAGTTATGCCCTTGGTTACCATGGTAGCTGATTGGTAGAATTTTACATATTTTCAATAGAATCACATAATCCTCGACAACAGTTTTCTAGTTTGTGTCTATTTGTTAGCATTTTTTTTATTTATTTATATAAACTTTAGTGCTTGACTGGGATCCCACCTGATTGTAAATGGTAATCTTTGGAAGTACTAACCCTGTATTACGAAAATTCTTTTATAGAGAACATTTCTCTTTTTTGGCTTTTTCCGCTCTGAGTGGAACGGGAGGGAGTGTCCGATTGTTACTGTCAATTTCCCTCTGTGTTTCAGGGCAGCGCTGACGCTTTCGCTTAGGTTGTTTAAATTTAATTACCCGCGTAATCTTCTTTCTTTTTTGAAATTGTCTATGCAACATTTATTTATGTTATTTAAACGCCAGTCACTTTAACTCCCGGGAGCATACAGGTGAAGGTATGCCCCGTTGGGCGGAGCACCGACGTGTTGTCGTGGGTGCGATCGGCGGCGGCAATGGTACAAGCCATGGTCCGGAGCGAGGAAGAATGGCAGACGGTCGCCTTGGTCTGCAAAGCAGTAATGCTAGTGAAGGAGGCGGCCGCATGCGTTAAGGTACAGACTTCTTCACATCTCAGTCAAAAGGAACTCAACCACAATTTCCAGCCACCGTAGGCGGCTACGAGCAATGAGTAGCCTGCCGTCAGGCCGTCCGGTAACCATCCAAACTGAGCCCGAGTCGTCAACAGCACTTAAAACCGTATTGGCCTACCGGGGCCATGGGTAGCCCGAAAAGGAACACCGGGGACCTGGGACGCAAGGTAAAGAAACAACAAAGGCGTGGTTTTAGTCAGTAGAAGTCTGACACGCTCTCCTACTTCGCCTTAGAGCGATTTAAGTTTTTTTGTTTATTTTTTTACTTTATCTAAGAGTGATTTAAGTATTCATATACCAACTAAAATTGTTCTGTAAAAACATGTTTACTAGATAAAATCGGATAAATTATTTCAAATCACTGCAAGAGATTTGACGTTTTGCTCCGGAACGACTTTAAAAAGTTATTCGTAAAATAGGATTCAATTTGCTACAAATTCCTGGAGCGACAATTTTCTTAAATTGAACACAAATTTTCTCTTCGTTATATTCTTAAAAATTAAGTGCGCTTCTCAAGGAATACATAAAATAGTATGAACGATGATCAGGGGGGGGGGGCTATTGGAAGTATAGAGAATAATAAAAAAAAAATTTTTTAATAATAATAATAAAAGTTTTTTTCTCCACAAGATAACTCCTAATTGCTTGCTTTATATCTACGGTAACATATAGGATGGGCATTATATTGTGGGAGACTGGTGCCTAAACTAGGCTCTAAAGCTGTAAAGCAAACCTGTAGGGGGGGGGAGGGGCGTAGCGCCCCCTGCCCTCCTTGATGACGCCCATGGTATGAACTGTTACTGAACAGAAAATAAAATATAAATAAGACGGAGATAGCAGCAACTAACACGGGATTATATTGGGGGATTTAATTGGGAGGTCTGTAAATCTATATTATGTACTAGTATGTATATATATAAAAGCGAAATACTACTCACTGATTAATCAAGAAAAAAAAAACACCTACAAACTTAAAACTGGGCAGGTAGATTTCCTTTGAGTGTAGACATCCGTTAAGAACTAATTTTACGTAACTCCACCCCAGAGGGAGGTAAATCGAGGAATTTTGTATGGAGAAACCGACCTTCACACGGGCGAAGCCGCTGGCAGAAGCTAGTATTTTATATGGAATCTTCGTTCCTTGCAATTATTGGGTACTACGTTACTAACCAAAACCCACTGTGTCCTACTTATGCCCTTTCCGTTCCAGGGATACGGTACCTCTTTCAAAAATTCAAGCGGCACTAGCGGACAACCGTAGGGGTCCAGTACGTGGCGTCGATGATGATGAGCGATCGAGAGATGAGATGGCGACCTACCTAATGCTCGTTGTCCGCAAGCCCGCGTCAATAGTAGCCGGGATTCGGCCCACGACTCCTGACGCCCGGGGCATCGCCTGTGGCGGCGCAGTCAAATATTTTCCTAGTGCCGTTTGAATTTACTGGTTGTAAGAACTGGTAAAGGTTTTATTTCTTAGACTTTAACTCATGCTTTAGTAAAAAAACCGTATTTGTAACTCTGGTATCAAGCTGAATATGAGGATTATTTCTATAGGTATTTAGAAAATCCTCCTACTTAATGGGTGCCTTTTCAAATATCGAAGTAAATTTATAAGATCAAGTTTAGTAGTAGTAAGTGTAATCATCGATACTTGACGAAATAAATGCACACTTAAATGTAATTCAGAAGATTAAATGTTATAAAGAATTGACGTAAGTGTTCTGAAATGTCAGATACGTATAATATGTTTTTGAACTCGAAATACTTTGAATTCCAATTTAAATATCTGCCCCTACCACAAGGTTATGGTAACCTTATTTATGTATAAATAAGGTTCGTTTTCCACCCGTAACAAAAGTCAAAATATTAGTGACGCAGGTACAAATTTTCAAATTATTCATTCACTTCATTACTGCTATAGCCACCTTACACATAAAACGGCAAATTCCCATACTGCATCTGTTGGTCTGTCTGTTCCAAATAAACTCTTAAACTACTGAACAGATTTTCACGTGGTTTTCACCAATATACAGAGTGATTCATGAGGAAGGTTTAGGCGTACAATACACGCATATTATAGTATAGAAAAGCCGTGAATTTAAAAGATTAGGCGAACATAAATGTACTGAACTTAGCAGATGTTTTTCGCGATTTTAGGGTTGGTCCCATAGTAAATGTTGTTTGTTATCATGACTATAATCACGTTTTTAAGTATCGTTCACTAATTACCAGTCACCTTATATAGTCATTCAAAGCTCAAAGTTGTTTTTCTTCATACAAGTATCCCGGCCAGCCACATAATTATAGTTATCTCGCCCACATATTTGTTCTCTGTCATGGAAATTAACACATTGTCTTTTAGCGCGCCATTGTTTCATCCCTATAAAAATTCGAAGCCCCAAAATCTAGCGTTGTAACGTTGGAACCCTAGTTCATTGGTTACCTATAATATCTATTGTTGAAGGAACAATAGCCGTTTAGAAATCATTAGTGAACCGTTAACTGCGACAAGCTCCTTTGAAACTTTTGTCCGCACCGAAACAAAAACTATGACGATAAAATATCGGTTCTCACAAACAAATTAGGACAAAACAATTCAAGAGAATCGTTTATTTTTTTTAATTCAAAAGAGTACTAAAGTGCTGTTACTTTCTCCCAGTTGCATTTTTTTAAAATTATTAATTTGTTATTAATGCTCGCGATTGATCATTAGTGAAGATGTGGTCGACGATGAAGCACGCCTGCCTAAAGTAACCTATTCACTAGCAAGCTAACAGGAAACGGGCTCCGGCAGGGAATCCACTCCATAGCTGTACGCAAGATGAACGAGTACCCAAAACGTTTTATTGTTACGTACGTTTGTAGATATTTCATGGGCATCCTGCCAACAGAATCACCGATTATCCTATGTTAAACCTTCCCTGTTATTTCTTAGCGGTACAAAGTTGTAATGGGTGGAACAACCATTTTACGCGATTTTTTTATGGAGGTGTATTGATTAATTTTTTTTCACGAAGAGTATAATTATTTATTCATTAAAAACCTTCGACCAATGTATGGTACGTTAAGTTCACAACCCTAATGGAAAACTAAATATTTTTCAAGCACAACTATTTAATACGCACTTTAATTAACGACAGTTGGATTGTGAAGTTTTTCAGATTTAATTAATCCGTAGATGTCAATAGCTGATGAAAAGTGCCGCAAAGTTCCACTCTCATTTTTCGAATGACTATTTCATTGTGAATTGGTGACTTCGTACCTAAAATAAGAATTTGTAATAAACATCGATCGTCTGAAAACCATTTTGTATTTCATGTTAGCCCACATACGCCATCTTGAGCTTCAGGGAATTACTGTCAGTCTAAGAAATGGCTGCTACTGCAAAAGCAATATTTTATTCATATACCGTTCTTGTTTAAGTTCAAAATAAAATTGCGATCCATTTCTATTTAACCTTTTGTATTTAATATTTAAGCTTTCCTTCTTTCTATTTTCTGCTTTCGATTTTCTTTTGTGTCGTTAAGTTGGCGTACATGGACAGATATATGACCTATTTATGATTCTACTATGATAGTTTGTTCTACCAATTAGCTAATAAAATATTTATTAAAGAACTGTTTTGCGTGAATCCCATTTTAAAGTTTGGTCTTAAATGCGTCAGGGAAGGACGAGAAATACCTATATCCACCGGATTTTCTGGTGTCTTGAAGTATCTTCAGATAGATGTCCGCACGTAAGATGAATAGTGCTCAATCCGCATGAAAGACAAGGTAGTGAGAATTTGTGATGTCAGGGACATCTCACTACTCATGTCTTTCACACAGCAGAGAGCAAACACGGCGACACTGCCGCACCGTGCGCTGTGTGCTGAGCGCTGGGCTAGTTAGGTACCGCGGCAGACTGTGACTCTGCATTTCCATCGATTTATTTAGTATTAGACAATGAATGGAGTGACGTCGTCATCGGAAACTTAAAATATAACGTATAGAAAGGAAATAAAACAAGCCGAGGGCTGAGAAGACATTTTATTAAAGGAGAAAGCGATGAAGATAAACTGACGAAACGCCACTGCAATCACCTTCTAAACAAACTATGTAAACAATAATAATTTCATCAGCATTACAGTCGCTTCGACGCAAAATGCAAAGTTACACTACGACCGCGTGAAAAGTACACAGAAGATAATAATAATATTATTAAACACAGATACACCCAATAGCCAGATTAATTCTGTTTTAATGCATCAAAGTTACATCATTATGTTACACGTTGACTATCAATATTTTTACTTATGTCACCACCTATGCTTGATAACATAAATTTACAATCATTTAAGTACTTACTCGTGGAATAATGGAATTGACGTAGGTAACTCGCAGGAATACATTCCCACGTAAAACAATATTTAATATAAACGAGTTGTTTTCTGCTATGCACGAAATTCAGTTAAATTAAAACCGAGTTCACTGGCATGGAATGAAGCTAAACATGATACTAATTGACACACGAAACACCACCGGAAATGAAAACAGCGATGAGCAGTGCATCAAGCTGAAGTGAATCAAAAAGGAAATATAATTTCCCCGAATACTGGCATTCGTTATTAAATGTTTGCAGAGTTTAAATGAAGCTGATGGACTGGCCGAATGCAATTACAAAAGGAAAATGGCGACTGCAAATTGTTTATTACTGAAGCTACGGTTCAGGTGTAGATGTTGGTGGATGGCAATGATGTTTAACCAACCCTTTTTCCCAACCTTTAGTGATTTCACTTAACACGTCTCGGGGATTAAAACCAATTAAAGGTGATTTATTTCTGAAATGATAGGCACAATAATATCAGCATCAGCGAACAATTTGGGGTCGAAGTGAAAGTTAATATTTCTATCATGATGCAGTCACTAGGCGGGAGTCAAGTGTAATCATGTTGCTTGTCAGTGCAAGAAACTGAATGTTTATTGACAAATGATAACACAAACATAAAGATAACGTCTAACATTGAATGAAACCAATGACGTGTAATTTAAGTGATACTCAAATTACGTAGGTTTACTACGTTGCATTTCAACGAATGCGATTTAATGAATGAAATTCCTGCGGCAGTCAACGACTCTGTAGTACACACTTCTAAGTATTGTAATAGTAAACATTTTTCAGCAAGGTAGTGACATAATGTTCTATCGCTGCCGCTGAGAATTCGCTTGCAGCATAAATGATGACATGAACTAAATAAAAAAAAAATTGTGATTGTGAAAATAAAATGAGGCATAATAAAACAAGAAAACGAGTATTTTATCGGAGAAAAGGTTAGTTTTCTCCGATAGATTCTAAGTTTGACCTACCTGTAAGAGATCACCAGCAGCGTTCCTGGCTCGCTCCTTGCGACTGCAGACCCCTCCAGGGAGGCTGTCAAAGGTATCACAAAATCCATTCTAATGATTCATTTCAGTACAAACTTCTATGCTAGCTTACTCATCTATATGCACACACATTCACATTATGAGAAGATTGCTCAGTGACATTGAAGTTTAAATTCAGCATAATCGATTCAACTATATAAAAAAGTCCAAGATACCTTGTTAAAAAAAAAAAACGTAAACCAGTAAATAACATAAAGGTAAAAAAAATTAACGGTAATTTTTTTACTTTATCTTTTCCTTTGATTCTTATCTGCCATTGAACTTGGCAGACGAAAACAACTTAAGCCGATCATAGAATTCTTTGAAGCGTTGTCTATTGTTCAAAGATTTCAGCTATTTGCCAGAATAGAAAGCCCCAAACACTACACACCACAAGAAAATATTCTTTGTTATGGGATTAAGTCTTTTTAATTTACAAAAAAATATATATTGCAAAGTAAAAGCAAAAAGAAAATACGTGGATATTACATCTATGTAAGTCACATATCTTGATGTTTTTTACTATTCTAACATTTTTAAAGTCACATTCTTCGATTTTTGAGGCAGGCTTTAAGGTTGTCTAGACCAAAGCCCACAAAGACTAATTAGCGGTATCATTTAAAAAAAATATATATTTCAAGAATTAATTGTAACTTGTCGCTTCTTAGACAGATTTAATTAAGTAGGTACCATAGTAGGTAGGTATAAAATATGGTGAGGGTCGCGGGGATCCTATGCACGCACAGGCCATTATGGCGACACTTGAGGGAGGCCTACGTCCAACAGTGGACGTCTTTTGGCTGAAAAGATGACGATGATGATCATCGGACGACGATCGATGCGTACTTTTATCAGATAGATAAATAAATACCCACAGCCCAAAATAACAAGCACCAATCATTGATTGAATGTTATTTTTCAGGAACCGTTCAATAGTATCGTACCTATAGTAAATAATATAGCTAAGTAACATAATGGCGCGTAGTAAGAGCATCGTAAACAATCTCACTTCAGAATCTTCCCATGACCGTTCACATGCAACGTCATAAACATCATTCATAACACTTCGCGGAGAGGCTTATAAAAACTTCGCTTTCGCACAGTACGAAGTCGCTGTGAACACAATAATCGCAGTGCAATAGGATATCCTTAAATAAACCTTATGCTACACTAATATAAATAAATCATTATGAAATAAAGATTTGACAACTACCTTTTATATTTAGTAGATCGCCATTTTGTTTTCTCAGCAGCCCGATTCACGGCATTACTCCCTCAGCTTGACGTATCCCTCGATATGAACATCTGTAACAACAGAGAGAAATTGTTTGATCCACATTCTAAAATGATACTAGTAACAAACTAGTCAACAACGATAACAATTAAATATAATTGCACAGCAGCAGCGCAGCATAATTACAATTAAAACACGATAATAAACGTTTTCACTGAGATATTTATAGAGTAGTAGTAGTGACTAGAGCAGTGCAAAAACATTCGCTTTGAGCAACTAACCACATCATAAAAACTAACTACTAGAACACTCATAGTAATGTATAATTAAAACTTACCGAATCAAGATGCAGCTTCATCGACCAAGTCTTGGATGTCGCCATTCCAATATACTTATGCAGGTACCTGTACAGACAAAGATAAAAATATTTTAAAAATTTCACTACGTTGGAGCATCAAATGCAGGTTAACTGTGTGATAAAATAACAGCGACGAAAATAAACAAGATTGTTTTCTTGAAAATGCTGTAACGTAACACGTTGAAGGTTTGTCCCTGAAGGGGCGTTTGTTATGTTCGGGCCAGTGCTGCACTTTGCGCTGACACTGACGAGTGTGCAAAAAGAAACGCAACATGTTCAAACAGCTCATTTTGCTGTGCTCCTGGTAGAAAACTGTGCAGACACGACCGTCTCGTCACGGGTTTGTAGGGCTACATAAGGTTTATATGTTGGTATCGATAAGATGATAGTTGTCTTTAATTCAAATTAGAGTGGAAACCAGTAAAGTTGAGAAAAGCCTAGATGATGAAGACCCGAGTCTTTCAGATTTCTAAAAACACATTTGAATTTAGAGTTTTTCTCAACTTATTTGACTTTTTGTCTGAAATATTTCACACAAATCCTTGACAAATGCGGAAATCGAAGACGTAATTCATGAAAATGTAATCGTTAATCTAGACATAATGAAAAGTAGTACATCTCTTTTTGCAAAATATGAGAAATAATGTTAATCGAATCAAATCTACACATTTTTATTATTCGAAATATTTCTAATTTAAATTTCGTAATATGAACTTATGAGAAATATGCTAAGTAGTCAAGTGAAGCTCAAAACAAGTAAATATCTTTTGCTCACGCGAATCAATAACGCTTCGCGAATGGGGATGGGTTCGAGGCCTTTACAGCTCGACTTCAGTTTCCCGACACGTTACTTTGATTTATATATACATATACTACATAGTACACTACTAAGAATCGGTTCATTTATTGTTTAAAAATAATATAAAACGAAAGAGGCAACATTGCATGCATCTGATTGAATAGAATCGTAGTGTTACTTCCAAATTAATAAATACTGTAAAGAATAAGATCTAATTCAATACAACTGGTTTCCTTAATTTGAGAAAAAGCAATTCATTTTTTTTATGAATGCAAAAAAGGAATCGAAAATAGACATTGATTCACCAATCAGCTTTCAGTAATCTGATAAAATTGGCACAGAACAGAAGGACATTACGCATCCAAAGCTGAATTTTTATTAAAGTAAATAAAAAGAAATGATTGCATTACATTATCGCTGCACACCCCTAAGGAGCAGTGTGACCACAAAGTCAATCTCGCCTCTGGTCCCTGAGGCGAGGCAAGGTAGGATCGCACCCTCGGGTGGTACACGAGACACGAGTCAGCCACATGACTCACTCCACAATACGCCCTTTTCATTCTATTTGAGCGCACCGTACCTGTTGATACGACCCTACAGTACCTATGGCATTTTAAATACCTAGACTTTTTATTAGGGTTCACGACCTGTTTTTAATCTCCTGTTAAATTGGCTTGGTTGAACACAAATTCAAATATAGCCTTGATTTCTTTTTTTGGTATGTTCAAAAATAGTGAAATGGGCCTTTAAAATAGTTACACTTATATACTTAGTTATACTTACTGTAACAGTTCTCCGATTCTTTAGTCCATGTTATAATAATGCACATTTCCAATCTATCTACGAAATACAGTTTATACTCATCCTAATTTCCCGTAAGGTTAAGACGGAGTTGGCAAAAATTGGAAGAGCTTGCGTTATTTACGAATCGATCATATAGCGCATGCGTGCTACTTTCTTGACGTACCGAGGACGCAACACTAGTCTCACTAAAATTGATTGTTCCAATAATTTAGCTCGGTGAAACTTCAGTCTTCTGTCTTGTGAGCGTAAATTAGTCTATCCTTTTATTATTATTTACTTGAAACACAACAGATAGTAGTATTTTGCTATTAAATATTGACCAGTATTAGAGAATATATATATATATATGTAAGGAAAGGCTTATTACCTAGTGCCCTATTTCCTGCTTAAGTTGATTTCACCTTTTTTGATGAAAACAGAAATTCATTAAATGGATTATAGCATGCTGCTGTAGGCAAGATATTTTTTGTTTCAATTTTATTCGGTGTCTCTCAACGAGACCTAATACTACTTGATCATGGTTGGCGGAGTTCGTTTCGTCGAACCATGCTCCTGAGGTTATCTGAACGTGCTTGCGCATTTGCTGAAAATAATGAAATTTTGTACAATATTTGACTTGGCTAAAGGTGTACGGTCCACAAAAAGTATACAAAGAACTATAAACATAAACAAACGCTAAAATAATAATTCGTCATACCAGCTTGTTGTGAATCAAACTTCTCAGATGTTTCACAGTTAACGACAGATTATAATATCGCTAGCGACCCGCCCCAGCTTCGCACGGGTGCAATGGTGATATGTCGAGGCGGTATTAAGACACAAGCCTTGGCGAGGGCCTTAAGAGAGCCAAGAACGGTAACCATTCGTTACTCACGTGTATCATACGACGTTTATCAATACACTTGTGAAGAAAAATAACTTAGCTGACTGATATTACAACGGTAAAACTAGTAAAATTTTTGATAACATGGCGGTAAAAATTAAATCTGTTTTCATAAGCACGTGCGCTAGGCTATGGCTATGGCTATATAGTCTTTTGATCATATTACCTAGTCGTCGTTTGTTTTCTTGTGTGAAAATTTTTTACGTTAATGTCATTCATAGTGACAATAGAATATGGATGTAACATTTTATAATGTTTTTGTAGTATTTGATTTTATTTAATTAATACAGCCCATGAACTTCACTCGAAAAAATCACGCCAAAAACCGTGCGCATCTTAAAATGATGGCCATAGACCACAACAATTTTTATTTTTTCGTATTCAAAATTTGCAAACAAAGAGGTTGAACAACAAGGTTATAGCTACATTACAGCACTAGTGCGTAATGGTAATCACAATGTCACATTTTGATAACAGATGCCATTATATACCTAAGTGTAGTGCAATAAGAGCCACTTTTTGAGCAAGTGTATTGAAAAATATATTATACATGTATTATACATACATATAAACCTCCCTCTTGAATCACTCTATCTATTAAAAAAAAAACCGCATCAAAAATCGTTGCGTAGTTTTAAAGATCTAAGTCATAGGGACAGACAGCAGGTAACGACTTTGTTTTATACTACTCGTATGTAGTGATTGATATAACAAATCTACCTAGTCAAAGCAAATCTACCTCTGCAACTCAAGTATTAACTTATATACAATGAGCCAACTTCATAATAAAAACGAGTGTAAACGTGGCGAAATTAGCAGTCGTTAACAGTAAAGGAACAGCTGAGAAGTGATGCATACGTTTGTTCACGACACGAGTCGACGGCGCAATACCTGCCTGACCTCGGATAAGCTAACGGCCCGGTGCATTCGCCGAGCCGAGTTCAACGCCACTTACACCACGCATTTTTTTGCCAACTTTTACAACCAACGGCGCCATTCAAGCTCGCAGCTGGCTCCGCATTGTTATTGCAGCGCGATAAAAAGGGGTCGGTTATCATCTGCACAGGGCATCGTTGCTGTTATTGATGTCGATATAAAATAAACATCACTTAATTTTCCCTGCGTATATGCGTTTTTTTTCATTCCCTCTAGAATCTAGATGAATTCGTAACGGCAACCGGTGGGCGGCCGGAACTCGGGACGTCGCCTAGTCCTAACTCAATAAAGCAGCTGGATTGGCACGAGATTACATTACCGTCTCGCTCACTACCAATATTAGATTCGGATAAAAAATAAAATGTATCAATTTGTTTAAAAATAAAGTGTATCAGTTTTGTTATCACAAAAATATTTGAAAATACATCAAATAATAAGGCTTATTGTTTAAAAGGATCTAGCAAAAACCAAATCTAGAATAGTTACCATGTTTTTTCTTAATAATAAACATTAAACCCTTATAAAATACTCTGTGACAGCAACTGGCGTTTCTTAAACCAACATTACAATTCTTTAAATTGGAAGGACTAAAATAATCGGAGTTGAGGAATATTAAACCAATTTACAAGTCTTTTCGTATGTTTGACACTGTTTTTCATGTACACTGTAATGAAACAAGAATAATAGCGTCTACATTTTCAAACAAATCGTGAAGAATTGAATGTTCTGTTAAATAAATAAAATAAATTATTCGCATTGTGAAAATATCAACATAAAACATTGTAAAACCATCAGCTTTTAGCTGCGAGCAGGCTTGGGTTAATTGGATACATTTTAGGAAAGCGCCACAGCGGAGATAGAGAGGAGAAGGAGGCTGGATTAAAGCAAAAAAATCATTTTGTAATGCAAACGACGCTTTTTATTCTAATATCAGATCGAAAGAGACATTTTCAGTTATAGCTAACGGAGAGAGGTATTAGGTAAATACAGACACACCCAGTCTGATACACAGACTGCACATTGAACTTAAAACGAATTATGCTATACCCTGAGTTGCAGCAATGTCAGATAGGCAGAGTTTAGGAGTGGCAGGCGGTCGCCTCCTTCTGCGAAGCAGTAATGCTAGCAAAGGAGGAGGCCGACCGCATCAAGCAACGGCACACACGGCGCCACCACCGCCGGGATTCCGATCCCGATTTCTGGCCACCGTAGGCGCGGGCTCGCGGACGGCGGGCAATGGGTAGCTCGCTGTCCGTCCGTCCGGTAACAGATCGGTCCGAGCACACGTCGTTTACGACGCGAACTGTTCCCGCGCGCCTCAAGGAGTTGTCAGCAAACTGAAGGGGCCCAGCAGGGCCGAAGCCTACGAAAATGTCACCCGGGGCCCTGGGACGAAGGCTATGAATGGAACAGGGTAGGTTTCAGAGTCAGTAAGAGTCTGACAGTATTTCCCGATCCACCCAAGGGCGGGATTTGTCATTGGATGATTTTACCTAACATAAAAAAAAAGATAGGCAGTCTTTGTAAGATTTTATTTGTGCAGGAGGCAAATGATATACAGAAGGTGAAGTAACACAGTTTAAATTTTTGAGGAATAGCAGAGATACATGTGTGAGCGAGGTCTTACGACGACTAGTGTGGTTGGGCAGTCCGTCGAGCGTTAAGCGATGCTCAGTTTTACGATACCAAGAAATATGCGCCAGCACTGCCAGTACACCGGTCAGCTGCATCAGGGTAGTAAGGAAGCCGACTTTATACTTGGAAAAAGAAGCTAGACCTATTTTTTAAGCAATTAGTAGCAAGCGGAATAATGTAGAAACGACTAACGAAAAATACTTCATTATTTCGAAAGCCTAGTCTCTAATTAGGCAGATGACTTTCGTATCGAAAATATCGCAAATGTTCGCTTACTATATGATACGAGAAGCTCCAAGCGCCATTCCTGGCGTGGTTCCAAATCCCACATTAAACCTGACTTGTCTACACGCCAGTCCGGACAACGGATTAAACAGTCACAAAAATTAATCCAATACACTTTTATCTTTCAGACCTGAAAGCTGTTGGGCTTTTTATTATGTGACCTGCTGGTAGTGTCGTTATAAAATGTATGGAGGTTCATAGGTGTAATTTTCAAAATATTAAATGTAAAGAGGTACGATATTATTATTGTATTAATCTGGTGGCAGCTGATCTGAACCAAGATGCGAGAGGTCACCCTTTCGCACCTGGCTTGTTTCAGGCCATGGTACGAAGCAAGAATGGGAAGGAGACCCCTCCTTTTTTTAGCAGTAATGCGAGTGAATGAGATGACAGAAAGCGTGTAGGAGAGGACATCCTCACACCCAAGCCGCCGCAGTTGACGCCGCAGTTGGACATTGGGAGTTGCGGAGCGTTTCCCGGACACCGTACGGGTGGAGGGCGAGTTCTGGGTACCTCGCGGTACGAGCGTCTTTAAGAGCTTGTCCGAAAGAGTAAACGCAAAGTGCATTGAGAGGGTCACAGGTGGGTCAGTAAACGTCTGACACGTCCACTTCATTATTCATTATTTGTAAATAAAAAAAATAAAGAAGTTATTTGATGATTCCCACGTAATAAACAGCTCCTCCAGGTGTAGGCGAGCTGTAAGCGCAGCGTAACACCTTTACACGGCGTAGTGTAGAAGTCCGTCAATGTGGTAATAAGAAAGTTGATTAGATATTTACACGCAATTGATTAAAAAACTGCTTTATCGGTAAAAAAATCAAATTCATGAAATGACGATACGAAGTTAAACTTCTATCAGATGACTGTAATCAGTGTTTATTATTATGACATCACAAACAATTAAAAAACTTATCTATTACGAACGCAATAAAATATTATTTAATTTTAAAAGATTATTTATTATTAGACAAAATTGTACTTTTCATATTTACATAAGCGGTACGGATGACCAAAAATAGAATTTATGTGTTACTGTTATCACTGATAGGTATGAGCAAAACTGAATGCTTTTTTCTAACCTATACGGAGACTAAAAAACCGTTAAAACCTATGAACAAAATGTAAATCGTTTGTGTTAGTATCTTTGACCTAGTGATACACCTAAAACAGGAAAATCAAACAGTACAACATTTGATAAGAATAACAACGTTACATACTCATTATTCTGATGATAAATATTTGAATGAACAACTATTCGAATTGATGAATGATTGTTCGGAAGCTAGCCGGCCAAACGTTCAACCAATTTAATTTTACGAACCACTTCGATTTATTATGCGCATCACTAGTGAGTGATCATGACCTTGTTGATTTCGATAAAACCACCTAGGTACCGAATGCTGAACCAATCGACCTTTGACGATTTATATTTTTACAATAATGAGCGCTTAATTGTCATATCAATAAAATATTTACATGCGTTTCATTGATGGAAAAGCAAAGTTTTCATTAACGGGGTCATAACAATACCTTCATGATGCAGACAGCAGCGCGACAGCCGCGCTGCAGCCGCGCACCAGTTCATCAGTTGACTAGTGATGATACGCACTTAGTTTTTCTTCAATTCTAAACATGAACGAAAATCAGGTTGGAGAATTTATCGGTGAGATTGATAGTCCATCCAGCGAATATATACTAGGTGTATCTGATATCGAATACCATGGATCCAGTACATGATTCTGAACCACCCGGTGGTGGAATTTTTCATCGGTTTTTTTCTTAATTTTGATTATGTGCTAGATGATAATAAAGGTAGTTGATAAAAAAAAATACAAATTTTAATATTTAACAACATCAACACCCGATTAAGCTAGACAACCCATTCACAATGTATCAATATAAATATGTATTATCTGGCATATAATTTTAATCATTATCAAATAACAGATGGGGTGATATATTTCTTCTACCGGATCTCGTACTATAAATACCTCGTATTTTCCAAACGTCAGGATTTATTTCGACGGTTAAGGTAAGATTCGTCTCAAAAACTCTAACATCCTTAGATAGAGGTGTTTAAAAAGAAGAAAATGGCGGATTTTGGCGCTACACTGTAAAACGTTAATGAAGAAGATTACTAAAAAATATACAAGTCATTTGTTTTAATTTAATTAGGAATAATAACTCTGCAGTCGGTTTTAAGCTTTTTGTCACTTCAGCTAAATAACTTAATTTGATGATTTGTTTAGTATTCACAACAAATCTTTATTTGCGTACGTAGCTAACAACATAACAACAATCATTTAATGTTGAGCAGTTCACTTCACTAGCTAAGCCTAATAAGGTTGTAAGCTTACACAGAACTGATTCACCCTGTTCCCTGTACTAGTATAAACTGTACTACGGTGGAACTGTTTATTTTATACATTAGACTAGTGGCACTTAAGTAATTCGGTAATGCAACAAATCAAAGTAAAACAGGAACTCATTTGTCTAACGTTTACCTGCTTCCTGCCTAATATATAAAAAGTAATAATAACTGCCATATGGATATCACGAAAACAGTGAACACTCAAATAGCAGATGTTGCTTGCTAACGGAAATATCATCGCAGAACATATTTTTAGAAACTATAAACGAAGGCTAAATAGATTTGGTATTTTTAACTTCCTTCGTATAAAATTCAAACGTTTTGCCTTGAAATAACTTGGTGCAGAAAATAGTGTCAGGAGTAGTGGAGCACTCTAGTGTTAATTAAAACTAGTGCCCTAAATGTGCATGAATGTCGTCAGTTTCTATTTGTGGTGGTTTTGAATGGTCATAACGCTTGAAACATCAAATTTTGGATTCCTGTTCGCTTAGACTATATTTTTACAAAAATAATTTACAGTTACTTGATATATTTCTATGTGATAACTCCTGCCGCTCGAGGAGCGAGAAGAAATGTCTGACTTTTACTGACTGTAAGCAAAACTGTGTTCCTCCTTTTTTTTTATTCTTGACTGCGATCCCACTTGGTGGTAAGCATTGATGCAATCGTTGATAGTGAGATGAACTAGTTTATTTAGAGATTACTCACTATAGCCTTGAAGAAACCTAAATTATAATCGTCCGATTATAATTTAGGTGCTTTTCTATATTCTTTTTATAATTTGACATTGATAATTATTTTTATTTTTTCAATATGCATTTATTTATTTATTTTTTAAATTACATGACATAAATATTTATTTTGTTAAATATTATATTTTTCCACACTTTATTTTGTATTTTCATTTAAAATTGTGAATATGAGGACTATGTGGATCATATTTTTTTTTTCTTTTCAGTTATTTTGACGTATGTCTGGCAATTTGAGTATTTCTGTGGCCTACCCAAATGTCCTTTCATTGGTATTGTTCGTCAACTCGTTGAGCTCCTTATTAGTTCTAAGTTGAGCTATACGAATACTGACAAATGCTTGCACTGACTGGACAGGTCCACTCAAATCTGCGTGGTTCTTTCCTCAAAAGACCATCTCAGATACAAGTCAAATCATATGAGAACCATGCAGGTTCTCATATGATTTGACCATTACATGTTTGCTGTATGGACTTTTAAAAGACACTTTGACCCTTGAGTTTGTTTTGGTGTTTCTTCTTAGGGTATAGTCAGCTAGGAAACACCGGCCTCATCTAGCTTAAACTGACGAAAAAATTGACGTGTACAAGTGTTTTTAAAAAACCTATTTGCAAAATAAATATCATTTATCATTTATAAAAGAAGAAATTGATTGACTGACTTATCAATCGTAGCCGAATCTACTGGGATTAGAAGTATGAAATTTTGCATAAGGTTTTCTAATATGTCCTAGGCAAGCATTAAAAGAAGATTTTCCAAAACTCACTCCCTGAAAGGACGAAATGGGGTTCTAAAATTTGTATGGAGAAATCTACTTTTATGCGGACGAAGCAGCAGCCAGTTTGTTAATAAATTGTGGCAAACAAGAATAAATACACATTAAGTAGACCAGACGATTTAGAACATTTAATCGTTGGTGTTTGATTCTCATAAGCATTAATTTAGAAAAAGTGTTGATTTTGTCTTCATAGAATATTTACAAAATATCCTGTTGTAAAATCCGTTATTCTAAAGAGTGATAAATGAATTGTTCGCCACAAAATAATGATTGAAATAAGCGCATTACGTCATACGCGATAACCAATAACAATATGTTTGTTGTGACAGTGATAACGGCGTACTGAGGACGTCACCCCCTCGTCTATGTAACATGTTTGCGTTGTACATGTACCACAGCTATCATCGCATTTACCCTACAGTTATCCACACGTTACTGAAACTCGAGTTTGAGCTAAATGTTCTACAGCTACCGGCTATTAGCCCATAATTATCGGAGGGGTGAAGGGATGTTTGGATTCCCGACGCTTTGCTAGTTAACACGTTCCGCTTGCCATGGAGGGAGAGTGCGAACTGCGAGCTAAACTCATTATCCACAGCTTTGTAACATTTTTAATCGAGTTGTAAGTTATAAATTATGAAGATACATTTTATTTGAGAAACTGATATTTTTGCGCTCTTATTCCAGATCTAGTGCTTTCAATGAAGAAATGACTACACTTACCAACTTTCCTGCATTATTTAATTTTTGAAGATTAGGCATTGTAACACTGTCAAGTGGTGTTTTATTGCAATTAATCCTGATATCGTTTAAATTATTAGCACTTAATTGTTTTTCACAGCACAGTTAACTTGAGAAGATAATTTATTTAAAAGTGTAAGACACCCGCGTTCACTCATCATAGTGAGAGTCCACGACGGAACCGATACCACACAGGTGCTCGGAGCATGTGCGTTCAACGAGTGCTGGCAGTGCTCAGCTTTACCGGCCATCGTGACTGTCCCGTTATAACAGCGTTTGTTAAAATGTAACGTACCATCAAGCTGTAAAGAACGAAACCCGTATCATAGATAAAGCGACTGATTCTATGTTCGCGTTGTAGTAACTGACTTGGCAGCTGTCCAAGATTCACTAAACAAACGCGCGAAGCAGCCTCGCCCATAATTTTAACCGTGGAATTATTTGTGAATTTAGTTGCGACGCCATTGAACATGTTGCAGTTGTACTCATTAATTAATAGTACTTATTTGTTACTTACTTACAATTACGTTATTATATACCTATATTATGACGAGATACCAAGTTTATCATTGCATCATCATATAAATACTTTCAAGGGACAGTTACCAACAAAATAAGCTAACCATTTTTAGTTAAGTTTTAAATACCACTTGTGTTGTGTGGTGAGGAAGATCGTAATAATTATTAATTTTACCTAGAACAAATTATTATTATGGTTAATTTATTTATTGTGTACATTTTAATTAAAAACTCGTCATTACAATGAATAAAGCGCGTACCTACTTACGTGATAATTTTCAGAAATACCTACACGAACAAGTTAATGTCTTTATAACATCATGTTGATCCATGGCAAGAATAATCACAAATTAACTAGTATTTTGAGGCAGATTCGTTGCTTACCGGAATAATCCAATCTATATTTCGGACAAGTCATCACTGCTGACAGGATCCGCCAGTTACTTCAAGCCATTTCTTCTTTTGCTGATGTTGTTCAGCCATTACCTGTGCACAACCAAAACAATGTCGTCAATACAAGATACCCTAGTATTTTACGGTGAACACAGTTCTTTAATTTTTTGTGCTACTCAAGTAAGCATATTTAAAAGTTTTTGTGTGTCGAATTAAAAGACATGTCGGTGTTCGAGCAAAAGGGCGCCATGTGTTGGAAATCTACCCTGCCTTGCTCGCGTCGCTTGCCTACGTTACTACCTCAGATAACGCACAGGCGGCCGACACAACGCGTTAGCGTCCTTTACCTGAATGGCGTAAAAACGACCAATGGGAACCGTGCATTTGGTTCTGATCTTTTATAAGTGCCATGTTACGGTCTACGGGAAACTAAATAGTATAATGAATTGAATTTAAAAAAATATATTACTTGTTTCTGAACCTGGATTAAATTCATCAGAAGAAATCCCTAGTGTCCCATGTTGTCGCAATATCGTTAACGAAAGTTTTTAAGGATTTTTTTTTAAATATAATTTGACATCTGGCTAACTTATTTTGAAAGGACGTGCGATATATAAAAAAAATATGTATTCCAGAAAAGAAAACTTCCTTGTTACGTTTTCAAGTATCTACCTATAGTTAAAACTATTATAAATTTTGTGTAGGTAGCTACAAAAAATTAAGTAACGCAATAAATACACAAAAACGAGCTGCTTCACTACAGTTCTTCATCACAAATATATTACAGCCGGTTTTTACAAAAACTGTGGAATGTGTTGCACAATTTCCAGTCCGCTTATGCTCCGGCGTGGGGTAACTTTTTGAATAAAGGCACGACTACCTGCCCCAAGTTAAAACAGGAAGGTTTCACCCCATTTCACCCCACTGTGACGCCGAACGACTTCGACAAAGTAATCTCTGTTATGTCGAAATTCTTTGAGCGGTCTAATTGCTTCCCCTCTGATGGCTATTTTCATAAAACGACTAACACAGTACTAGATGTTCATTATATAAAAACTTATTAGAAACAATGTAATGGCGGGTGTCGTGTTTTAGAAATTATTTCTAAGTCACAATGAGATTTTAAGTAGTTAAGGCCCTAACATAATTTTTAAGGCCCTAAGCTATAGCCCCGAGTGCCATAAGACAGTGAACTCCGAAGCCTATTACTCGGTAACGGCTAGGTCAATAGGTATGAAAAAAATATTATGTGTTTATTATATGTAGATTCATGTACAACAAGATATGATTTTTTGCCAAAAGGAAAACTTTAATAACATTATATTTAAGGGGCAGATCTATATGAGATTTTTAATGATTTTAAATCCAACAACACGTCTAGGCTAGTCCGTATGTTTTGAAAAAATACACAAAAACACACAAAATGCACTAGTTTATATAAATTAAAAAGAAGCCTAATAATTAGATTTAAGTACGCATATTTTTTTAGAACTGGTGTGTCAATACAAAAAAAGCGAAGTTCAGGCAAAAATTATAGGGTGTATTTTTATGAAACTTTCACAAACTAAAAGATAATAAATTAACTACCAATCTTTTGTTATCGGCTTTTATTCACAGTGTTTAATAAATGAAGGAAATATTATTTAATTATTCGATAAATCTTGATGCGCGGGGAGTGCCGCTAGCTCCTTTTTTGTTCGCTCTAGGTCGCTGAACCAAAGTTATAGACTCGTATTTTCAATACTAAGTATATACTCCTTATACATAATGTATACGAGTACATAATTGAGATCTTTAGTTTACATGTGCAGTCAAAGTTAAATAACGAGGTCCTCATTGGTTAAAAGGTAAATATATGCGACGAGAAGGGATTGAAATATATTTACTTATTTTTAGCAGGGAAAAGTTGTTTATTGTAACCACAGCTTTGACACATGTCAGTAACCACACCGCCTAACGGGGAACGAGCGCACGAGGTGTCAAACTGCTACTTCAGGCAATTAATTAATTAACAAAGCGGATGTTGCCGACCTCGACACATTCGTTTCAATTGACAAAATTAGTTCATTAAACCACTCTACCAAGTATATATAACTCGCCAAATTCATTTAGTAATGAATCATGGGCTGCGGACATGTTTGTGACGCGCAGTACCGAAGTCGGAAGACTTAAAATCGACGGCTAGACGTAGAACACGGCATATTCACGGTCATGTTAGCTATGTTAATGTTAAATGCGTGCAGTGTCGCTCTACTTGATGTAACGGCACGTCGCGTGATCGACACTGTCTCAGAGACCCCAGATTTCCGATTCGGAGTGAAAATCAATCAATTAAAATGCAATTTCATCGAAGGTACACTGAAATGTTTTAAAAGAAACTGACTTAAACAGAACCGCCCCAAAACCTAATTTAAATCTGCACAATTCAACATCTTGTTTAATATTCTGAATGTCGAATCGGTCGTTCGCATCCTAAGCGGCTGCAAATTAGAAACAACAGTGATCCACCGGATGACCGGTTACGCATTCAAAGTTATTCATTCAAATTCAATCATACAATTCCAAGTCACGTAACTTGACATTTCAAGTGTTCCACGCAGTGTCAATAGCGTCAAGTAAATCCGTTCCTACACAACAAATACAATCACAGTCACGGCCATGGCCGTAATGAAAAATAAACCTGCATAATTTTTCTAAAAAAATGATTATATACACTGGGTGGGTCGAATTTGTATGTATATTTTACACTTATCGATCGCATTGGGGGTGCATACGGGGTCCCAATCAACACCTATCGGGACTCAAGCCTACCTCACCTGCACGTGGTGCACCCTGCTGACAAACGAACTAGACTCTGGCGACCTGCCAACACGCACTGGACCAGCGTGGCCGGGTTATGGTTCAAACCAACGACAAAACGTATCAACGCAACGACAAAAAACAGGCCCCAAGTGCCCGGCGACTCCAGCGGTTGTGCTGGCGTGGACGGGCGTTGGCGCAGCCCTGGGATCTAGGGAGCTAAAAATCCCCGGGCGAGATCGATTAACCGTCAAACGACCCCGGCAGATTACATAAAGGATTCTGATTCACCAGCTAATGAACGACGACTGCACTCCGGTCTGATGAGAAGATCACCAAACTGGAGGAAGAAGCGAGCAGGTTACGATGGAGTATTGTGGGATTATCCGAAGTCCGAAGACAGGGGGATAATTCTCAAATCCGGTAACCTGTTCTATTTCCGGGAGGGCGACCAGCAGTCCCAGGGGGGGGTCGGGTTCATCGCCCACAAGTCCCTTATGAACAATGTGATGAGGATCGAGAGTGTGTCGACCAGGGTGGCGTACTGAAGATCATACAGGTTTATGCCCCGAGCTCGACACACCTCGTCGACGAAGTAGAGACCATATATGAGGATGTATCCAGAGCCACGCATGGTTGTAAGACTCACTTCACCGTGGTCATAGAGGGCAAAGCCCTGATGGTGCAACTAAAAATGAGATTGATTTCATCAATGCCGTGAAAACCGGGAGTGAAACCAGCACAGATCCAAATAAAATAACTCCGAGAGTTTTCAGCTCAAACTTTAAAATCGTTTCTAGTGCCTAGGAAGCTCCGTGGACGAATACAACGATGGTTTCGTGGAAACTGTACATTCGGCCGGGTCTAAGTTCTTTAAGACTCGTACCAATAAAAACAAGAGACTCTCCGGTCAAACTCTCGAAGAATCATCTCACACCTCCTTCATAAGCTCGAGCTTATGAAGGAGGTGTGAGATGATTCTTCAGAAGCTGTTTGATGCCGTTATACTCGAAGGAAAAATACCACAGGTATGGGGCAGAGGTGTGAAGGTACTATTCTTTAAGAAGGGCGACAAAGCCCTGCTCAAGAATTACAGGCCTATCTCACTTCTGAGCCATATCTATAAGCTGTTTTCCAGAGTCATCACGAACCGTCTCGCGTGCAGGTTCGACGACTTCCAGCCTCCCGAATAAGCCGGATTTTGAAAAGGCTTCAGTACCGTAGATCACATACATATGCTACGGCAAGTTATACAGAAGACCGAGGAGTATAATCTGCCTCTCTGTCTAGTGTTTGAGGACTACGACAAAGCCTTTGATTCGATCGAAACTTGGGCTGTGCTCCAGTTTCTCCAACGGTGCCAGATTGACTATCGGTACATCGAAGTGCTGAATTGTTTGAACAAAAACGCCACTATGTCAGTCCGACTTCAGGACCTATCCTCCAGCAGCGGGGTGTGAGGCAGGGAGACGTCATTTCTCCGAAACTGTTCATGACCGCAATGGAGGATGTCTTGTAGTTTCTGGACTGGAGTGGACTGGGCATTAATGTCAATACAATAGCGAGTACATGACTCACCTTCGGTTTGCCGACGAAATAGTAGTCATAGCTGAGACTACGGAGGAGCTTAACACAATGCTCTACGACCTCGGTGGAGCTTCCGAAAGAGTGGGACTTAAAACGAACATGTACAAAACCAAAGTCATGGTAAACAGCCATGTAGCACCCACTCGTATCAAGACCGGAGACTATACTCGAATTTACCTAACTGTCCAGTCGGGTAGATCTAAATTCGAAAAAGAGGTCGACCTTCGAATCCAACTCGACTAGGCGGCGTTCGGGAAGCTGCGCTGTATCTTCTCGTCCAACATACCACAGTATCTCAAGACGAAAGTTTACGACCAGTGTGTGTTGCCAGTGATGACATATGGCTTCGAAACGTGGTCGCTCACAATGGGCCTCATCAGAAGGCTTTTTTTTTGGTGGTGGGTAAAATCATCCAATAACATCTCCCACCCATGGGCGGAGCGGGAGATAGTGTCAGACTATCACTGACTAAAAACCTACCCCGTTCCTTCATTCCCTTTCATACCAGGGCCAAGCCTTCCTTTCAGAAGCAGACCCTTGGCCCAGAAGGCTTCGACCCTGCCTGCCTGCAGCTAGCAGGCTGGGCCTCTATGGTTTGCTGACAACTCCTTGAGGCGCGGGAACAGCGCGCGCCGTCGACGACCTGGGCTTGGTTCGGATGGTTACCGGACGTTCGGACGCCCGGCGCGGGAGATCACCGCTGCCGATCGCCCTCACGAGAACACGGAGATGCTCTGCCCAAGCGGCTTCTATAGAAATCAAAATAAATTTTGTGTAAAACTAATCCAGGTAAAGGCCTCTGAAAATCTGCTATTTGACGTGAACTGTGGTCCTTCATAATATACTCGTAAATTAAAAATATAAAAAAGTATATTTATAAAAGCCTTGCACATTTAATCAACATTTTGAATGACGACAATATTTCTCAAAAACTTTTAAGGGTTTAAAAAAAAAAACACGTGTTAGTGAAATATTTGAGTAAACGGAATTACCAAACTCCAGAGTTTTCAGGTGTTATCTCTATTATTTCGTTTTGCCCTTTTATCAAACATCGCGCTGGATTACGTTAGACGAAGCAACAAGCTTTCAAACTTCCGAAATCTGTGTTTCAAACCATGCTCGCCGTTGACGATAGGCGAGTGGGGCAGAGCCCTCAAACCTTGTAATCTTTAAAAGTTAAAACACAACACTGACTCCATAAAAAGATCAATTACTATGTAGATATCATGTAACACATTCAAAATAAATTCAGTAATACATATTTGTGTCATCGAGCACAAGTTTGGGTTTAGGTTAGTTCCATATTTATGTCTGCATTTAAATAAACATTCAAGGACCGTACAAACATTATTCTGTTTTTTGTCTGTCGAGACATGGTGTACCTTGTAGGATAGACCTGACCGTTGTTGACGTCGATTGAAATTTGAAAAAATTGCTCTCTTTTGAATAAAAGATAACGCGATTACAAAAACTTTTTTAGAATCATTGAACGTTTTAGACTGTAGCGTGCGTCTTTTCATGTACTCAATACGAACATATTTAAAAAAATATAGTAAACGTAAAGTCACAAGCCAGTCAAGTAGTGGCTTCGGCAGGAGCGCTAAAATAATAAATCGCAATGAATTTCAAGAAACTACAGTGCGTGATGAAATGTTTTCCAGTGCCACGGGTATAAATAAATTACATGTTAGCATTTTTTATTTCAGGTATTAGTCCTATTTCCTATCGTGATAATTTACTTAGCTACGCTATCTTTTTACAATTTTAACCAATTTTCTTGCACTATGACACTCATCTTAATTTTCTACCTAATCTTTATTTTTGGGCGTTGACGAAGTAACGTAAAAGCATTTTCAGTGAGATTTCGTTTTCAAACGATTTAAGACTGAGATTACGTAGGCCGGCTGTTAGTCGTCAAAACAGTGACGTCACATCCTGCGTTGCTTGCAATTCTGTCAACTCAACGGTCCGGTCGTCGCTCCGATAATTGCGACCGTTTCAAACTTAACTGAAACTAGTTAACGCTTACTAACCGTGTCGCTTTTACAACCACATTATAAATAACACCACATTTGTAACAATTTTTATCTAAAAATAATGAGAGTAAAGTCGAAGTAGTTTCGAAAGTGAAACTGCGCACCAGACAAAAGACTGCAATGATGAATAGCTGGCCAGGTGAGAGTCATACATATTAGCACACTGAGGGTTATACTGAGCATATTTGAATATAAACCTACAACCATATTTTACAATAATGAATAAATCACCTACAAATGCAACAAGTAAAGGCAAATCTAGATCAAAAACAGGCAACTACCCTCGTGTTTAAATATTCACTTAACCCTACCCGTGCGACATCATTTTAGTCCTTGACCAAAACTCATCATTTTATTCTTTTTAAGCTTATTTTTGATATTTTTGGCTGGCTTACTTTTATCGACACTGTAAGGCAAATACCGAAAGTTAAAATGACCAAGTAGCCATGTCCATCAAAGCCCGAAAAACCACTGAGCAGACGAGTATTAACTTTGGTCGCTGGAGTAGACACCACATCCTCCTTTGATAATCGCATTACGATCTACGGGCAGTGTTACTTGGCACCTAGATGGATCGACTAATTTAATTACAAAGGAGAAACGAAGACAAAGTTGGCAGACCTCGATGATTAGAACTTAAAGAGTGGTTTATGTCCAATGCTGGCTGCCTTTGAAGAAGTCTTTTTGATACCGGTTAAGTAAGAACATCAAAATGGTTTATAACCTAAAATGTCCTGCAAATGTGATTTAACCGTGACGGGTAGGTATATACAGGACAAAACAAAAGGCGTGGCGCCATGATCGAGCGACACCGCTTTACTTTTTCAATAAAACTTAACACTGAATTTGTATATGTATAGGCTTTGACGTCGATGTATGTGTATAGTGTGCAACATCCACATCAAAAATACTAGAGTAGTAAAGGAGATGAAGGAGGGATATTGTTAGCCGATGAAGCGTGGACGTGGATAATAGCTTTCCAAACGACACGCGCCGCGCGCTATGCTGAGCGCACAAAGTGCTACACACGAGCGACGACCGTGCAACCATTGACTACACTCTAATGTTATAGCATGTTTTAAGTGTAAAGTGAACAATAGTATTGTTTTTCACGTTCCAAACTCTGCAATTTACGAACTGAAGAGATAATCTTATAAAAAGCATATCGTACAATGTGTTTATTACCTTTGGATCGATTCCTGTTACGTCAACTTAATATATCTTTATAAGTTCAGATGCCCGCTTTGTCAGACAGTGTGTCTTCATTGTTTTTATTGTAATTTGAGATTTTCAGTATTCGCAAATGAAATAACGAGTCATGTGAATCTAGCATTAGGTTACGTTGTGTATGAGATGAGCTTTCTTCGCATACCGCGCGTTGCGTGTCCCGCTCGATGCGGCTTCAGTGGCTCCGTTGCACTCCACTTCGCACGAGGCCTGCGTTCGAACAGCTAATGAGTGGGAGCACACAATATTATACACATCTTACCGCTGCAAATTACATTTTAAAGAACAATATAGCAACAACCGCAATAACACCGCACCGCAGCCAAACGTTTAGAGAAATGAAGTAAGTCTGAACCGGCAACTTTAACGAGTTAAATGGCGAAATCAAGTCGCGATTTGCAGAAAGAGAAATAACTAACGAGTCTCAACTGACTGCGTCTCTGGTTCTACCCACCGGTACTAGTTTCACATACATTTTATATCATATTGCGTATCTTTCCCAAATGGAACGAACGAAAGAGACAAAAAAACCGCCTCCTCAATGCTCCATAATGCGCGCGCATGTTTTCCCCGGCCCGCAACTTGTTGAAGATCTTTCACGGAACGTACTATCGCTTCTATACGTTTTTGTTTTGCTACACATGGCTGCCATAGGCCATGGCGAAATAATGACCAAACTTTTGACACTGTCAGCAATATAAAAGATTTTACTGAACTGCAGCAAAATCCTAACGATCTCATTGCGAACATTTTTAATTATCTGCTACACCAGCACCAGAGAAATGATGTCTGTAATGGATCCGTAAACTCCTGATAATTTAAAAGTCCGTTGGTGTATCTCAAGTCTATCAAATTCTTCGAATCATATTCTCAAAAGCGGTGTTACAACTATTTTTGACATGCACGAATGGACGTTTTTTCCGAAAGGATATTATCATAAATCCGTAATGAGTAACACGTGGACCTAACAAAGTTAGCCGTTGAATCGAGAGGCCCGCCGAGGCGAGCTGGTCATTGGCACGAGGCCACGGGGGCTTCGGCCGCACTAACTCGTGGCAATAACTGACCTAACACTAGGCGCACCTTTGTAAACTGCGAGCGAGGGTAGCGTTGCACCTGGCGACGGGTCCGACGCTCCTTTTTACGCTCTAGCTATCTATCGTCGGCAGTTTATTTTAATCATGTGCGTGCACGCAGATGGTGCAAGCGCAGGGGTCGCACACCCGCCTTCTGCCGCGGACGAATATGCACCCTATGACGAAATGCGCAGGGTGCAAATAGCATCACATCGATCCTCAAGCCTAAGTTGTAAACAAACCAGGCGAGGGCAATGGCTGCCTGCCACTCCCCGCGCTCTGCCGCGCCAGCGACGCCATTCAACCGGGAAGTTCAAGATTTATTTTTAGCGTTCCACGAAACTTCCAATGCTGATAAAATAACGGAGCCTGATGGTGATTATAATGTACCTATTATTGTTTATTTAAGTTTTTGGAAAGGAGTGTTTTACTTTAATTTTTATTATTATGTAGGGTTCCTCCTCCTGTTTCTGGTTTTAAGAAAAATAGCTTTGGCAAAAGAATTGGCTTTAAGACTACCTACAATAATAAATAAAAAAATACATAAAATAAATTCTGGTAGAAGTGAAAGAGCCAACTGCGATCGAATACGGCGTGGGCCCAACAAAAACGAAGTCGACTCGGGGCAAAAGCTTATCAAATGGGAAATGACAAAAAATATAACATCGCTCAAGAACGTAATGAGAACAAACAAATCAACTTGACTTGTCTACAGGAAATAAAACGACCGGTCTGGTATATTTATAACCGGTTCCGTGAAAGTAAAATATACACTATACAATTTGAATGGGGTCCGCTAATGTCGTCGAGGGGTGATGTTGTCAAGAGTCCAGGTGCAGCCATGGGGTCAATAGCTGCTGTATCATGAAAGTAACTGATAGAGATGTTGTGGTCCCTCTGATTGCTTCGCTACTACTACGTACTACGCCTATCCATCGGCATTGACATTGTAGTTTCCGCGGGCCGCTGAACCGCGCTAGGGCCAAGAGCGCGATACCGCTTCCGAAAATTGTTGTCTTCGGCAGCGTTGTCGGCAGCGGCGGCGGCGGCGGAGTCAATGACCCGAGGGCGCGGAGCGCGGGAGGGTGCGCGCGCACGCAGCCGCGCCCCGCCTTTATTTATTACGCTACGCGCGGCGCGCTCGGCGCCGACAACGCGCGGTGGGGCGGAGGCCGCATTCCGGGCGGCCGGCGCCGCGGCCCGTTGTGCGCTGCGAAAATAACGCGCACACTACCGACTTTGCGGCGGATCGACGTCAGTAATCCAGTCACACTTTAAAATAAACTGTCTCAAACTTACTCAGATTTAGGAAGAGACGCGAGCACGTGCGCCAACCTCGTGTACCACTATTGTCTCTCAGCTCACAGGCACCAAAGTCACTGTCAATAACGGCAAAAGTCATAATGTATTCGAAACCGAGCTTCCCGAACACGCAGTCGCGTCTCATGTCTGTACATAAGTCAACACATAAGTTCACATGGCGCGCGCGAACTATAGTTCCAGAGCGGCGGAAAGCGCGTTAGCTTCGATGGCGATATGACGCATTAGTGAGCGCGCGGCGCGGCTATACAGAGTGCGCAAGCAGACGGGGTAGAGAAAAGGGCGCGGGGGCCGCGGGAGCGCCCCCCGCGACGGCTCCGTGCTGCCCTCTGCGTCGGGCTCATCGACCGCTCGCCCTAGCCGCCGCACGATGTGCTGCCACGCCACTCTCACTGTACCGCAAAACGACATGACGCGCGAGGCGCTCAGACCCACGTCCAGCGTGACACACAACCGCTTCACCAACATTGCTGACGTTCATAAACTCAGAGTAGTCCGTCATGACGCTCTGCGCCTCTCCTATCTGTCAGAAGCACAGTCGCGGCTAGCGAAGACAGCCACATGGCTAAACATTCTATGCCTAGCAAATGAAGGGCTACCCACGCCTTATCATAGGTACAGTTTAAACTATAGCGTTGCTTTTACCGCTGTTCGTTAGAAATCCAAACAATTTCAGAGGGGATTGTGGAAAAACGGCAATGCGACCCAAATACAGCTTTAATTCTCTAAAATGCTCTAATTATACTTTAGCTATTATGATTAATGAGACGTTGAGACAGATTAAAATTCGAAGTTGGTAGTAGTATTCGGAGGTAATGCCCGAGAGCGACACGGATACGGCAGCGAGCGACGTGACAATTACCACGCGTACGGTACCGACACTTGTTTATTGACAGATGAGACACCCGAGTTATCAGATCAGTCACAATTACCTATCAAATCTATAATGTTTCTCTCCATAACTTTCAAACGGTAATGCTAATTATGCATACCAACAAGTTAATATTATATGTATTCATCAAGTGCTTAATTTATTATACTAATATTTATGATATCATTTTGACAGAAACTAGTCGCCGGCAACTGCATCTTACAAACAATTTACCTCATCCACGTACAAAAGCTTCTTACTTCTAAAAGCGTTAATTTTTTCTCTGCAGTGTTCAATGAACAAGGTTTTTTACTAACTGACGCTTGAGTAAGTACGGCTCCGAATAAGAACTCGTGCGATTGTGGGTTCTCTAACGAGTAGTCATTTAGAACGGACCGCGCCGCCGCCGGTGCAATAGGATTCCATACGAAATCAAAAGTGCGCAAGGTGACTAGTGTTTTTCTACATCCAGATTAATGGATCACAAAGATTACTGTTATTGTTTTTTCAGTTTTTTTTTTAAAGTCATTCGTGTAATAAAGGTAACGTCTTTATTTTGTATTGACTTCAAGCACGTTTAGGTACATTGTACAATACGCATTATTGTTGTTGCATAAATTTTAACGTCCACTCCAAATCACCATTGAAAAATTGCTGCGAAAAAATCGGATATTTAGTATCGGCTATCGCTAAGACATCACTCCCAAACCTCCCTAACAGTTTCCAAATGACGCAATATCAATGCATTATGCAATATCAACATGTGAAGACCCGCAGATCATAGGCAGTGCCACTCCATCACTAAACTCATGATGAAATCAGGGTTTGAAGTAATCCCTCGGGAGTATAGTCAGTGCCAGTGTTGATTTATAATATTATAGGACAAAAGAATACGGTCAATTAAGGAGAGCCGTTGTCTACTCCAGAAGCATCGAATTGAACGTGGCTTGCCCACTAAAAGCGCAAAGCTTTACAGAAATAGAAGAACACAGCTAATCAAGTTTGACATTAATACTTAGTAAAATTTAATAAATACTAAGTATTTATTATATTTTTACTAAGTATTAAAATTAGTTATTTGTAATAAATGAAAAACATGAGAGAAAGCAAATTAAAAATGGTTTTTAAAATGAGGAATTACTTTTATGATATATGTACAAATTTTACTCGACTCTATTCAAGTCGTATATTTTAGATGTTTAGTGGACTTTCTCTATTTTACCTTTTAAATCAGTTGGTGTGCGCTTGTGTCTAGGTCTTCTCTTTTATATCAGTTGGTGTGCGCTTGTGTCTAGGTCTTCTCTTTTATATCAGTTGGTGTGCGCTTGTGTCTATGTCTTCTCTTTTATATCAGTTGGTCTACGCTTGTGTCTAGGTCTTCTCTTTTATATCAGTTGGTGTGCGCTTGTGCCTAGGTCTTCTCTTTTATATCAGTTGGTCTACGCTTGTGTCTAGGTCTTCTCTTTTACATCAGTTGGTGTACGCTTGCGTCTAGGTCTTCTCTTTTATATGAGTTGGTCCATGCTTGCGTCTTGAACTTCTCTTTTATATCAGTTGGTGTGCGCTTGTGTCTAGGTCTTCTCTTTTATATCAGTTGGTGTGCGCTTGTGTCTAGGTCTTCTCTTTTATATCAGTTGGTCTACGCTTGTGTCTATGTCTTCTCTTTTATATCAGTTGGTGTGCGCTTGTGTCTAGGTCTTCTCTTTTATATCAGTTGGTGTACGCTTGCGTCTTGAACTTCTGTTTTACATCAGTTGGTGTGCGCTTGTGTCTAGGTCTTCTCTTTTATATCAGTTGGTGTGCGCTTGTGTCTAGGTCTTCTCTTTTATATCAGTTGGTGTACGCTTGTGTCTAGGTCTTCTCTTTTATATCAGTTGGTGTGCGCTTGTGTCTAGGTCTTCTCTTTTATATCAGTTGGTGTACGCTTGTGTCTAGGTCTTCTCTTTTATATCAGTTGGTGTGCGCTTGTGTCAATGTCTTCTCTTTTATATCAGTTGGTTTACGCTTGTGTCTAGGTCTTCTCTTTTATATCAGTTGGTATGCGCTTGTGTCTAGGTCTTCTCTTTTATATCAGTTGGTGTGCGCTTGTGTCTAGGTCTTCTCTTTTATATCAGTTGGTCTACGCTTGTGTCTAGGTCTTCTCTTTTATATCAGTTGGTGTGCGCTTGTGTCTATGTCTTCTCTTTTATATCAGTTGGTGTACGCTTGCGTCTAGGTCTTCTCTTTTATATCAGTTGGTGTGCGCTTGTGTCTATGTCTTCTCTTTTATATCAGTTGGTCTACGCTTGTGTCTAGGTCTTCTCTTTTGTATCAGTTGGTGTGCGCTTGCGTCTAGGTCTTCTCTTTTATATGAGTTGGTCTATGCTTGCGTCTTGAACTTCTCTTTTATATCAGTTGGTGTGCGCTTGTGTCTAGGTCTTCTCTTTTATATCAGTTGGTGTACGCTTGTGTCTAGGTCTCCTCTTTTATATCAGTTGGTGTACGCTTGTGTCTAGGTCTTCTCTTTTATATCAGTTGGTCTACGCTTACGTCTTGAACTTCTCTTTTACATCAGTTGGTGTACGCTTGCGTCTAGGTCTTCTCTTTTATATCAGTTGGTCTACGCTTGCGTCTTGAACTTCTCTTTTACATCAGTTGGTGTACGCTTGCGTCTGGGTCTTCTCTTTTATATTAGCTTGTCTTAATATTCTCTTTTATTTAATTTGGTCTACACTTGTTTCTCCCCAGTCTTCTCTTTTTCCCTTTACTTTATCTGCTTTTCCATGATGAATTTCATGACAAATAAATAAATTATCATCTATAAAGAAAACTTCGAATTAGCCTACTTTTTCAAAGTTGTCTCTGCATCCAAATTGTTCATTTAAACAAATAGACATATAGCACAACAAGAAGAGCTTAATTTCAATTAATGCTTCGGTACAAAGTAATTGAAACCATACTTGGCCCAGATATACTGGATGAAAAGTTCTCAAAGCATGCAGTAGTATGCGTCTTGACACTTAGTGCGTACTAATTATTTTTTTTAATAATTTATAAGTTCGCTTTTGACCAATATCTCACCTGATGGTAAGCAATGATGTGGCCGTTATTAGGAAACGTTCTGAATTTAATTCATACAAATTTTTCAATTACAGATATTTATTTTGCAAATCTTTTAATGGAAACATAATAAGTATATCACGATCCAAAGACAACAATAGAACGGGAATATTATATATACTGTTAATGTGATAGATTCGGGCGAGTGGAGATCGTTTTGGTGAGAAACTGTTATAAGACGTTATTAATAGGTTAGCATTACTGAGTGTCTCACGGCGGTCTGAGAGGCGACAAAGAAAGCATACTCTGCCTACGCAGAGCAAACTGAAATAGCTGCGCGCGCGCCGCCTATGAGTCAGCACAGACAATGGACCTGGTGTCCTCACCAGTAACAGCTTTCGCCAACATCAACACGTCATTACAACTCATACGGAAATTACTTTGACTAATTCTGTTTTATCCTTGGGATAACATTTAGTTTTCATACTTACCTCCAGTACTAAAGAGTATTGAATTAAATACTACTAAGTACCTATATTTCTTACTGTTTGAAAAAGTTTGTGTCAAAATATTACTTAATACCACCGCATGTTTCTATGGAAAACATGCGGTGGTATTTTATTTTTTATTTGGACTACTTGTCTGTCGCAGTCTTCATCAATCGCAGAAGATTTGCTATCTTAAAATCTTCGTGTTCGTATACTCCGATTCGCAAACTCCAATGTCCCCTTCACCAAAATTATATGGTTTCTGTCTTTTGTATTCTAGGAACAGTTGGTTTGATATTTGCAGGCACATGCATGAAATTGTGTATAAAATTAATCAAATTACATTACCTAACGCTTAAGTCCTAAAAAGCGACACCTGTCTATCTATTTATACACAATTACATAAAAGGTGAAACTGACTGATTGATATATGAACGAACAGTGAAACTACTGGGCTAAACGTGAAAATTTGCACAAGGGTTCTATTATTATAAAATTCAAAACTTTCAAATTTTATTCCTTGGTCCATCCAATATACACTGTTAAATTTTGGTAATTTTAATCCCGCGGAGGGTCGATTCGGTACATGAAACACTATCGATTTGTAAAGATAAAATTAAAAAATAAAGTACATTTTTTCTTAAACTCGAGTTAATATATTATAATTTATTTATGTAAACGAGTCAATGGCCTTGTAGGTAGTTGTCGGTCGTTGCGTACTAACTACCTACAGTTCATTGGCCTTGCTCAGCTGACGTTTACTTGAAGAAATTAATTTCGTACATGCGTAAATTAATTTGCGTTTAAAAAAAGTACTTTAATTTTCAATTTTCTCTTTACAAATCGATAGTGTTCAATGTACCGAATCGACCCTCCGCGGGATTAAAACGACTAAGATTTGACGGTGTAGCACAAAAAGTGACAGTAAACAAAGAAGATTTCCTTTACTCGTTACTCAAAACTACCCACCAAAAATAATTCAGACCCAATAAAAAAGATGGACTTTGTTTTTCAAAAGTTCCCTCAGAGGACGGTTTAGAGGGTGTAAAAGTTTCAGTGAAAGAATCATACTTGAAAATTGACTTGAAAGTATTTTTAGTTATTTTAAAACTATCTCCATTTTTTTTATTAATCTTAATGCACGGGGTGACTAAGTTAAACCCGGTTAACATATTTTCATTGCTCGAAACAGGAGAAAACTGGTATCAGTTATTCGGTGTATCCTATGTTTGTAATTTTAATTATACTATTAATAATTATAGGCTCGCGTTTGACCACTGTCTCACCTGATGGTAAACGATGGTGTGGCAGACGATGGAGCATGCTTGCCTAGAAGTAACCTATTCACTCTTGACTTAAAGAGTCTGTTTCCTGATAGCTACAACTTAGGGGAAGTTGTAGTTATCAGGAAACACAGACTCCGGCAGGGAATTCCGATTCCCAATTCCGCGCTTTGTACGCATGTTTAACGTCAAGTCGCGAGATAAGTCCTAAACCTATAGTGAGAAAAGTTGCGGATTAATGGTGACGGCGACATGAGAATACGAAGTATTTTATTTTTATATAAATCTACGATTTTAATGACATAGCAATCGGAACACAGAACTATTAAATGAAAACCGGTCGTTGACATCTCAAACAACACATTTATATGGAAATGTTGAAGCAGGCTTATGTGTAGAGCTCGTGTATGAAATGTTACGGTAGTTACTAAGAAATTCTACCAAAACATCTTGCTAGGTTCGAAAACAGTATACAAGGATTTCACTCAACATGTCAGTAGAAACTGCTTCTATTAAAGAAACTATTTGTCAAATTTTACAAATTAGTGAGTACCTTACATGCCTACGTGGCCGAGGTAAGATAGGTAGGTATAATCTGTACAAGCGGGGCGTGGTCACAATTGAATCCGGACGACTTCAAGATGGCGGCGTCTCCAGCCGCCATTTCAGTTCGTCAAAGTGCGGTTACTCAAATATTTCTCGAGGCGAGTGCTTGGCAAACATGCCTAGTGGCACATACTAATGCGATGCTAATCATTACGCCGGACACATATTAATTTCAGTACGGCACTTCAACACGACGATGCGAACAGGCCACAAAGCCCACCAATCAGTAACGGTGTATAGGTCTTCGACAAACGGAAGACAGTGTAGCGGGTCTACATGCCCTCGGTGAAATTTAGCACTGCGGCTTAAGACCGGAACATAATCGGAGAAATGACCTCTTTTTACATACATTTTTTGTAAGCTGCGTTCGCTAATGTATGTTAATAAGGGCCTCACTGAGAAAGATAACTTTGTTTTTGACTTAAAGAAATCAATTTCGTACATGCGTAAATTAATTCGAGTTTAAAAAAAAAGAACTTTATTTTTCATTTTTATCTTTACAAATCGATAGGGTTTTATGTACCGAATCGACCCTCCACAGGATTAAAACGAATAAAATTTTACGGTGTATAAATCGAGAAACGACTCGAAAACAACAAAATTAGCCCATTTTGTTGTTTTCGAGTCGTTTCTCGATTGACTTTATTATTTGCACTCTTGTGCTAATTTAGCCAGTTCATGTGTCGCCGAAAAAAAATGTACGAGTTTTCAATACCTATATACGAGTATGTTCATATCGGGTGCTGTTCCAGGCTATGCACTAACTGCCCGACGAGCGTAACAAGAAACCGGAGACCATTCGTAGAGACCCAAAGACGCCATGTAGCAAGTGATGAGGTGAGTAACCGTCACGTGATACCACGTAGCAATCAAAAGACGTCGCGTAGCAGGCGCGTAACCATCACGTGAAACCATGTAGCAGTCGTTACTACAACCGCGTAACCATCACTTGATGTACCAGTCAAAAGACGTTCTCACCGGACATGGCAAGTTTAGAGGTTTCAGATTTAGGCGGAAGAAACGCCCGCATATCACCATTGTTCGGATCACCCGGAAGACACGATGGAAGTGTGCCCCGTTTGGGCGGTGTAAGCAGTAAGGAGAGGGCCGCAAGCGTGAGGGAACGGACATCCTTATACCCCAACCGCCGCGATGACGCGCACGGCGTCGGAAGTCGCAGGGCGATACCCGGCCACCGAAGGCGCGGGCTAGCAGACGAGCAATGGGTAGCTCGCCGAAGGACCGTCCGGTAAGGAAACAGCCCGGGTCGTCGATGGCGCCTAATATTTCACGCGCCCTTCATAGAGATTTCAACAAAACTAGGGGCCAGCAAGGCCGATGTCCGCTGGGGTCAAGGAGTAGTCTGAAAGGGAATTTGTGATCTTAAAATGCAAAGTAAAAAAATGTACAGTAAGGAGACAGGTAGGTTTTAGCCAATTAAAGTCTAACCCGCCCTCTTCTCACCACAACAAAAACAATCATCTCGTGACGCTATGTAGCAGTCATAAGACGTCGCGTAGCGCGTAGTTTGTAGCAGTTGCGCGCACTAAAGGGCGCTGCACACGGCTAAGATACTATAATATTTTATCTTATGATACAATATCGCTCGCCATAAAATTCAATGGATTAGCACACACTACGAAGATAATAAATAATATTTCATATTTTCGTATCTTAAAATGAATTTGTATGGCGAGCGAAAATATTATAGTATCTTAGCCGTGTGCAGCGCCGCACACGCGTGGCGCGCGGCCGCCACGGATCGCTACCGCATTTAAGCACGGAGTCTGAGCGCGCGCATCATCCCTGGCTGGAGGCTTTGGTTCTCGAATCGAGGCCACTGTTAGGTTAGGTTAGGTTCTATACGAATCACTAATAACATTCGTATAGATATTAGTTTTTTGGGGTTTTGCTTATTTATTGGGTTTAGATTAGTTATCATCAGATAGTTTTATTTAGGTAGGTAGGTATTTTATTTGCTGTCATTGAGTTTTTTTTTTTAATTATGTAGGTACTTAATTTTACTTCATATAGCAATTGATTTCCTATTGTAATTAGCCACAAAGGGCCCGCGCCGGGGCAAGTTCTACACAACTTTACACAAAAAACTCATTGATAAATTTCGTCGTCCACGCGAACGAAGTCGCGGGCACAGCTAGTATATAATATGTACGCAAATAAATAACTGCAATAAGTTGATAACGAGATGGTACGAATGCGGCCAAGCAGTTACAGGAATGGCTTGTGAATATTTTTGCGCCGAGCTCGGGCGGACTGGCCCAACGGCATTCTCGACCGCTGCTAAAGTCCATACAAACTATACGCCGTTCTCAACACCAACTATTGTTACTTGATATCGTCCTCTTAGGCTTCCGACCGAAATCGAGACTTGTATAAAATCTTTTTTGTCCATCTGTTACAGATAAATTTTATAAGACCTGGATAATCCAATTTTTGGTTTTAACAGAACTTAATTTCTAAAATCTATACTTATAATAAATCTTTAGAGATAAAAATTCTGTACATTGAAAATATCAAAAAAAATATTGGCAGGGGGTGTTACTATACCGATACCGAACCCAAAAAAGTGATTAAAAAAAAATTTTGTCTGTCTGTTTGGTCAGGCATCACGCAAAAACTACCGGTTCGATTACGATGAAACTTGGTATAATTATTCTTTAATATCCTGGGCATCACACTGGTTACTTTTTATCCTGGAAAAGTATATACAATAAAAAACAAACTTAATTTTGCGGTTCGATCCCTAAGCCCAATTACTGTACCAACCGCAAATAATAAGTTTGTCACAGGTTGCGTCACCCGTTTCTATTGTAATTAGTCACAAAAGTCCCGCGCCGAGACAGAAGTATTAATACCGTTAAGTATGCTCGATAGATAACGTTCTACACAAATAGCACCTTACACAAAAAACTCATTGATAAGTTTCGTCGTTCACGCGAACGAAGTTGCGGGCACAGCTAGTCAAAGAATAGATTAATCTTTATCATATTTTGTCAAGTGGTTTTGACGATAGATATCATTAAGGTTTAAGAACATTACATTATACTGAGAGTAAATCCTTATCGAGCTGATAAGTAAAGTTTGGTGCGGAAACCTAACTTTGTGAGCCTAAATCAAATCCCGGCCGGTTTTTTAAGGAATATAACTCGCTTGCATTAAGGACGTATTTACGAATTTGCGCGCTTCAATTCTAGGTATTTCGACTTACTACTACACGTGCACGGCTCACACACACAGCGACTAGCGCGAAGCGGCGAAATTATGAGTGAACTGACACGGCTTGATCCTTGAGCCTACTATTATTTATATTTTAGAAATGTATTTTTTTTAAACTTACCTACGGTGATTTGTATTCATTTTTTTTTATTGTGAAATAGTAAAAAACAGTAGTTACCATTGAACAGTGATTGGTTGGTAAGCAATCTAAGCGCATCTCTCACTGTACGGGAATTACTTACAAAGCGAGGGAATGTTATACTGGTAATGTACCTGTGTACCATGTCGCCGTGTGTACCATGTATTTATTTATTTGTTTATCCCATTGATATATTATAAGAGAAGATACGTTACGCACTAACATCGCAATCAGAAAACCTGGACTCGAAACTCACACATCTATGATCAGTGTCGACACAGTCGCAAACGTATATTCACTGATAGACAAGGACTAAGAGCTGGCGTTGTCGAGCGAGTGAAATCGCGTTAGCCGCCGAATGTTTACGATTATAAATGACGTGAGCTCTATCTATCTCGCTTCGCAAAATGGCGATCAAAACAATAAGCGTAATTAGAAGAAGAGAAATTAGAGTGCGAGTCGCACAGGACCGTTCATTATGGCGACATTTGGAGGAGGCCTATGTCCAACAGTCTTTGGGTGGAAATGATGATGATAAAATGTTTTATACATTGTCAACTCTATAGATGTTGTTGAACTGTCCAGCTGGAATCGATTGACAACATTCCTAGTATATCACTGCGCAATTAGAATGCTGTACAAAGCAAGATAATGATGCAATGAATAAACACTAACAAAAATAAGAAGCAGGTAAGCAGAACTAACCCTATTTAATAAATAAAAAAATCTTAATCAATTCTTAGTAGTAGTTTTGGAGGTATACCTTCAGGTCGCTCCAGCAAGTCCTAAGGTAAGGTCTCATCATAACTAACACAACGAGCCCAAACTAGGTGCTCTTAGCTCTACTCTTTTATTAGTTCCAGTAGAAGTCTTGGAGGTATACCTTCAGGTCGCTCCATCAAGTCCTAAGGTAAGGTCTCATCATAACTAACACAACGAGCCCAAACTCGGTACTCTTAGCTCTACTCGTTTATTAGTTCCAGTAGCAGTCTTGGAGGTATACCTTCAGGTCGCTTCAAGTCTTAAGGTAAGGTCTCATCATAACTAACACAACGAGCCCAAACTCGGTACTCTTAGCTCTACTCGTTTATTAGTTCCAGTAGCAGTCTTGGAGGTATACCTTCAGGTCGCTCCATCAAGTCCTAAGATAAAGTCTCATCATAACTAACACAACGAGCCCAAACTCGGTAAACCTTGCTCTACTCGTTTATTAGTTCCAGTAGCAATCTTGGAGGTATACCTACAGGTCGCTCCATCAAGTCCTAAGGTAAGGTCTCATCATAACTAATACAACAAGCCCAAACTCGGTACACCTAGCTCTAATCGTTTATTAGTTCCAGTAGCAGTCTTGGAGGTATACCTTCAGGTCGCTCCATCAAGTCCTAAGGTAAGGTCTCATCATAACTATAACAACGAGCCCAAACTCGGTACTCTTAGCTCTACTCTTTTATTAGTTCCAGTAGCAGTCTTGGAGGTATACCTTCAGGTCACTTCAAGTCCTAAGGTAAGGTCTCATCATAACTATAACAACGAGCCCAAACTCGGTACTCTTAGCTCTACTCGTTTATTAGTTCCAGTAGCAATCTTGGAGGTATACCTTCAGGTCGCTCCATCAAGTCCTAAGGTAAGGTCTCATCATAACTATAACAACGAGCCCAAACTCGGTACTCTTAGCTCTACTCTTTTATTAGTTCCAGTAGCAGTCTTGGAGGTATACCTTCAGGTCGCTCCATCAAGTCCTAAGGTAAGGTCTCATCATAACTATAACAACGAGCCCAAACTCGGTACTCTTAGCTCTACTCTTTTATTAGTTCCAGTAGCAGTCTTGGAGGTATACCTTCAGGTCACTTCAAGTCCTAAGGTAAGGTCTCATCATAACTATAACAACGAGCCCAAACTCGGTACTCTTAGCTCTACTCGTTTATTAGTTCCAGTAGCAGTCTTGGAGGTATACCTTCAGGTCACTTCAAGTCCTAAGGTAAGGTCTCATCATAACTATAACAACGAGCCCAAACTCGGTACTCTTAGCTCTACTCGTTTATTAGTTCCAGTAGCAGTCTTGGAGGTATACCTTCAGGTCACTTCAAGTCCTAAGGTAAGGTCTCATCATAACTATAACAACGAGCCCAAACTCGGTACTCTTAGCTCTACTCGTTTATTAGTTCCAGTAGCAATCTTGGAGGTATACCTCCAGGTCGCTCCATCAAGTCCTAAGGTAAGGTCTCATCATAACTAATACAACGAGCCCAAACTCGGTACACCTAGCTCTACTCGTTTATTAGTTCCAGTAGCAGTCTTGGAGGTATACCTTCAGGTCGCTCCATCAAGTCCTAAGGTAAGGTCTCATCATAACTAACACAACGAGCCCAAACTCGGTACACCTAGCTCTACTCGTTTATTAGTTCCATCAGCAATCTTGGTGGTATACCTTCAGGTCGCTCCATCAAGTTCGAATTGAAATGTTTTATTCAAGAAAAAATAAAAGAAACTAAATAAATCTTATTGATAGTCTTTAGTCAGCACAAAACACGTGAAGTATCAAATTAGGTTTATCAAATATTTTGTATTCGTACAGCGATCTTATTCCACACGAATTTCTGCTTACAAGCGACACAGTGTCCACTCACGACGGCGGCCGAGCGCAGACTAAAATTTTTATTTCAATTCTTATGCAATAATTCAAGACAGTGACTAGCAAAATAACCCTTATGTTCAATGCATTAAGATTCGCGCGATAGAGCTAAATTTGTTGAAAAACTAAAATTGATTTGATTTTTTTCTGAGACTAATTAGAACATTTTGGTAGTTTTTTTTTAACGTATTTTTTAGTTGATTATGTCTCCTTACATAATATATTTTTAAATAAACAAAATCTTTTATCAAACGGAAGAAAAATGTTCCTGAACTCAATACGAAATCTTCAATTTTGTGTGAAGAGGTACGGGAAATGATTTATTACAGTGTTATAAACCAAATTTTTCAAATAAAAAAATAATGTCATTTCAAGATGAAGGAGTAATCTATCTGTGGAAATTATTATTTACGTTTAGTTCAGTTTAATTCTGCTGCAAAATGTACCGAAAAACTGCTTTATTTGGTCAGTTTTGTAAACGCGTCCTTAACTGAACATAATATCTCACGTATGTAAATTAAAATGTCTAGCAGTTTATATATTACCCAAAAGGATTAAAAAAAAAAAAAAAAACAAGTAATCGTTTGGATTAATATAACGCATTATTTAGTTTGAGCATTAACTTTACATATGATGAAACAAATCAAAATTAGGGAAATAAAACGCTTTTAACAGCACACTGTTGTGCTTACCTAGTAGTCTCGCGTGTTTACATCAACGAGAGATACGCAGGAGTGAGCAGGGCAGCCAGCTAGAAAGGGACAGACAACTCGAGCGTGGGAACAGTGCTCAACACACGAAGTATGACTGCATTTGAGCCTCAGGCGATTCAGGCAACAAGTTGCAGGAAAAAAGTTGCCCATTTATGAGAGTACTCAGTCATGACTTTCAAAAACCTGGCAAAAATAACGGACACTCTTGATGTGCCAATATATCGCAGAAAGTATAAAAAATGCGGTAGTTAGCGACAACAATAAAATCCCAACCGATTATAATTGCGTTTTGCATGTAAATTCCCGGCAAACAAGTAAATTATGCACGAAGCAAACACACTATAGCAACAACGTAGAGCAAATCTTATTTTATAAAATAAAATCACATTCACAAACAACCGCCTTCAAAAATAACATTATGTTGTGTAAAGTAACTTAGAAAGTTGCAATCATTTGGAATGGTTTAATAAATCTTGGACATCGAATTCCGAAACTGTTTCACAAAAACAGAAATAGTACATTTTGATACAAGTGGGGAAAGTTTGTCAATTTACCCGAGCCGTACAGGCGAGGGTGTTATGGAGACGAGTGCTGCAGTGACAAATTTCCACGTGTATCAAACGACGTTTTTCAATACACTTACGAAGAAATACGATGAAAAATACACCAATAATCTATCCTCCATCAGAATTACGACGCATTTTTGTTCATTTTGTACTGAGAACATTTTCCAAAGTTGCCTTATAATTTCGTTTTGATTTGACGGCAGCAGGCAATCGCAAGTATTTTTTACCTCAATCAAATAATCTGGCGGCGTAGCATCTAAGGCCGTGTTTACGGAGACGTGGCGCGTTGAGTTTCGTCGTAGGTACATTGCAGCAGCGGGCCGCGTCATCGCACGTGCAAACACAAACATATGGCAATGTACGACGGACCGCCCACGCGCCGCCCAACGCGCCGCGTCTCCGTAATCGAGCACTATAGGATTCTCTTCAAATCTTCTTATTCACAACTATCACAAATGAATATGTTAGTTAATATCAGGTGTACTTTTTCCCGCGCATAACCTTTGCAGGTTTAAGAAGAAGCAAAGGTATCAAACCGTTTAAATTCAAACGTAAATTCAAATATTTTTGAATTTAGAACACCAATAATTGTTAATTTGTTGGTAACAAATTATTGCTTCAGTCCTACTGGTTGCGCCAATTTGCTATGATCCGCGACTTTGTTTTTTGTAATTTGTTTTTTTTGGCCTAGCAATCCTATACCATCCGTTTTCCCTCCACCCGCACGACCGCAAGAAATGATTTGACATTGACGTTGTGTGCATTGTGAATGTGACCGCACCGCTAACACGCCCGCTCGAAATTACAAGAAAATTGGCTATTTCGTGTTCCAATCATTCAGAGACTCAACAATAGTACAGTGTAGTGCAATACAGAAACTGGCAGTGCTTGAAAGTACGAAGTTCGGGATTCGCCGGCCGGCGCCATGTGGAACTTTCGAGGTTAAAGGTCAGTCCTTCTAATACATTTATCCCATTAATAAACGCTAGACGCAGTACCTGCATATTGTTAACAAACCTTAGATCGCTTTTTAAATCTACAGTCCACAAAGCAAATTCGCGCAACCATTACTTTTTGGTCCATACGAGCAGGATCGTGAATCATTTTCTTGTAATTTCGCAATATAGTATTTGTTCCATAGGGAATAAACGCAACGCGCCTATTTACCTAGATATAATAGTAGAAACCCGCATCTAGGCATTTAGGCAACTATACGTTATTTCGCTCGTATAGTTAAAGTGTCATTGTTAATTACGGTACCTACGCCGTCAACCGCACCGCATAATTATAGTTAGCTACGTAAATATCAGCGTAGATATAAATCGATCGCATTCTTTTTCTTGACAAAATTCATTCGGAAGTCCTACAAATTTCATGTAGGTAGACGCATTTCAAAAATACCCGTTCATTGTTGAGTGAATATTTGTAGGAAACGGATAAACCATAGATTATATACGCATATGAATATTGATTCAGGTTGTTCCGTTCGTTCGCCGTTCACTTTGTTGTTTACAATATTACCATATTGTTATCTGTTAATTATCGCTTACTTAATAATTCGTTAAGTGTTTGTTTGAGTGTATAGTGTGAATATATCAAAACAAGATGTCTCTTAAGGGAACCAAGGTTAGTACTGATTTAAAGGTTCAGTTAAAGCTTTTATACGCTAAAAGGGACTCACAGTTTTCACGTGTTCAATCGATTTGTGATAAATCTTCGCAAACCTCGGATCTGGCGATTAGAGATGCTTTCTTGTGTTCGTTGGAAACTTTAGATAGTTTGCGCGCGGATTTTGAATCTACAATTAATAATATAAACATTTTAGAGTTGGAGTTAAATCCTGATTACTGTGTGAGTTATCAGGCATTGTCGTCCTTTGATGACTTGTATTGTCGTATCAAACGTATTGCTAGGAGTTTAGAGACTCCCCCCCCCGCGAGTGGTTTATCCAACCCTCCTCGCGAACGCCCACGATTGCCGCCAATTCAAATACCTGAATTTAATGGTGACATTCGAAATTGGAATTTATTTATAGATAGTTTCGAAAATATAATACATAGGAACACATCGCTGACAGATCACGAGAGATTGCATTATCTCGTAGAAAAATTGACCGGTAAGGCAAAGGCTGTCTGTGCTGGAATTACGTTTAGCGCTGAAAATTACAATTTAGTTTTGAACACTTTAAAAACAAAATACGAAGATAAGCGATTAGTAGCCACCGCATATTTAGATCAATTATTCGATTTGAAAAGTTTTTCCGTTTGTAACGATCATAATTTAGAGAAGTTTTTAAATATTTTCGCATCATCTGTTCGTGCAGTAAAGAACCTAAAGGTCAATGACCTCTGTGACTTTTTGTTTTTGTATATCGGTTTAAAGAAATTAGATCCTGAAACTGTTCGTCTGTTTGAAACGACTCAGCGCGGTAAAGAAATACCTAAGTTCGAAGATTTAGAATCTTTTATTCGCGACCATATTAAGGTGTTGCAGCGCACGTCGGCACGTCATGAAGCCACGAATAGGACAGGTTCCGATCGCCGTATAGACGCGTCATCGAAGTCAGTCAAGACTGCACATACGCTAGTTAATACCGCCTCAACACCTGACTGTTCTCTGTGTAAGGGTAGCCATACACAGCTGTACAAGTGTTCGGAATTTCAGAGATTATCGCCTAGTGATCGTTACAAGTTTGTCCGCACTAATAATTTGTGTTTTAATTGTCTAAGTGACAAACATCTGGTTACGTCATGTAACAGTGGTAGTAGCTGTCGTAAATGTCTAGCTAGACATCATACCTTCTTACATTTTGAGAGTAGTAAGCTGCCATCGCAGCAGCAGCCTGCGCAGACGCGCGACGCTTGTGACGCGCGGCCTGCTGCAAGTGCAAACGACGTAACATTGTGTTCGCTTTCCGCCGCTGGTACTCAAGTCACTACCGTTTTACTTGCGACCGCGCAAGTTGTCATTGTAGATGCCTTTGGCAAACCGCACACCGTTCGAGCGCTACTAGATGGCGCTTCCCAGAGTAATTTTATTACTCGGGATTGTTGTCAACGCCTTGGTTTTGGTTTTAATAATTGGTCATCCCGCTCAGAAGTGAAAGGTTTTGGAGGTTTAAAGGCAACCATTCACGGTTCCATTAAAATAATATTTAGTTCACGTTTTAATCGTAATATTTCGTTTGAAATGGATTCGCTAGTCGCAGATAAGATTACGGAACGGTTGCCCACGGTACCGGTTGACACGTCCATGCTGACGGAGTTTGAGAACTTGCAGTTGGCCGACGGAAATTACGCTTTCCCTGGAGATATCGATCTATTGATCGGTGCTTCGATTCTCCCGCATCTCCAGTTATCACGTAAAATTCAAGGTCTTCCGATGTACCCCGCTCCGCACGCACTGGAAACAGTTCTCGGGTTTGTTATAGTTGGTTCCGCACCCGCTTGTTCAGTTAGTTACTCGACTGTGTCGCACTGTTGCACCGTCGAGCCGCCGCTTGAGTCTACCATCCGCAAGTTCTGGGAGATTGAAGAGGTCAATGTCCCGCCTATTCTCAGCCCTGAGGATCAGGTCACTGAGGAGATTTATACCCGCACGACTACTCGTGATAAAGATGGTCGTTATGTTGTCGCGCTCCCTTTCAAGGGTGATATTTTTTCGCTCGGTGGCTCCCGTGCCTCCGCAGAGGAAAATATATTCCATGTCGCTGGAACAGAAAACCCAGCTGATTGTCTCTCACGTGGTTTGCTTCCTGCGCAAATTTTAAATCGTCCGCTTTGGTTTTGTGGTCCTCCCTGGCTTCATGCCGCTCCTAACGAGTGGCCAAGTGCTCCGTTTGGCCCCGCTACTGTTTCAGAGCCACCCGAGGAGAAGAAACATACGCTTGTAGTATCAGTTCCGCGTGAAGAGTCAGTTGTTTTGTTGTTGTCTAATCGAGTCTCGTCTTGGTCGAGACTATTACGCTGTGTAGTTTATGTCCTAAGATTTTTGAGATTATTACCATCGCGTGGTTCTATAATCGCAGCTGATTTGGATAGAGCTGAATCAGTTGTACTTCGAGAGTTGCAGAAATTTTATTTTTCAATAGAATTTCGTAGTTTAGAATCACATAAACCTTGTAGTCCCGCACTTCAACATTTGAAGCCATTTTTGCAAGACGGACTCATTCGTGTCGGTGGCCGTCTGCGAAATGCTAAGTTAGAGTTTGAACAAATGCATCCAGTAGTTCTACCACGCAAGGATCACGTTTTGGATTTGTTGGTGGACTATCACCATAAGGTGAATTGTCACGCTGGTCCCGATTTATTAATGTCCATTCTTCGACAGAAGTACTGGATACTTTCCGCTCGCAATTTGATACGCGCTAGAGTGCACGGATGTGTGCCCTGCTTTAAGCTCCGCCCGCGTTTCAACGCGCCGGAAATGGCCGACCATCGTTCTTGTCGTGTTGTACAGACGGTGAAACCTTTCATACATACTGGGACGGACTATGCTGGACCGTTTAAAGTCACTATTGCCCGTGGTCGTGGTATACGTTCCACAAAGGCATACATTTGCCTATTCGTTTGTATGACAACTCGTGCGGTTCACATAGAGTTAACCAGTGATTTGAGTACGCAGGGTTTTATGTCTGCATTTAAACGATTTTTATCTCGCCGTGGTCCCGTTAAGCGCTTATACTCTGACAACGGCACAAATTATGTTGGAGCGCGACGCAATATTTCGGAATTACATACATTCTTACGCTCCAAGTACTACCAAAGTGAATTCGCCCATGTCTTAGCTGAGAATCGCATTGATTGGTGTTTTAATACGCCAGCAGCTAGTCATTTTGGTGGCAATTGGGAGGCGAATATTAAAAGCCTTAAGTCGCACCTGTTTCGGGTCATAGGCGAACAGATTCTCTCGTACGAGGAGTTGAGCACTGTACTCGCTCAGGTAGAGGCGTTGATGAATACGCGTCCGTTGTGTCGGACTTTGTCTAGTGATCCATCGGAGCCACTAGCGTTGACGCCGGCTCACTTCTTGACGACGACTCCTCTTAAATATTTGCCCGCTTTAGATGTCGAGACTGACAAACTGCAGCTTCACCCGCGTCACGCTCTGCTAGATAGCTTAGTTCAGTCCTTTTGGAAGCGATGGAGGACAGATTATCTGCATACGCTGCAGTCGCGTCAAAAGTGGAACACTCCTTCAGATCCAGTCACAGTCGGTACTGTGGTGATACTGAAGACTGAGAGTGCGCCTCCTCTGCACTGGCCTCTTGGTGTAGTGGAAGAAGTTTTTCCGGGTTCGAACGGAATAACGCGAGTCGTAACGGTTAAAACCGCAACTGGATCGTACCTGCGTCCGGTTATTCGCCTCTGCCCTCTGCCTAATCAGTAGTAGTGGCATAGTTAGTTATAAGTTGTTTCGCTACCTAGTATTGATAGTTTAGATTAGTAATAGGGTTTAGTTTCGCTTTTGTTTTTTTTCTTTTCTTTGAAGGTAACCCTTCAAACCCGGGGGGAATGGTTGCGTCAATTTGCTATGATCCGCGACTTTGTTTTTTGTAATTTGTTTTTTTGGCCTAGCAATCCTATACCATCCGTTTTCCCTCCACCCGCACGACCGCAAGAAATGATTTGACATTGACGTTGTGTGCATTGTGAATGTGACCGCACCGCTAACACGCCCGCTCGAAATTACAAGAAAATTGGCTATTTCGTGTTCCAATCATTCAGAGACTCAACAATAGTACAGTGTAGTGCAATACAGAAACTGGCAGTGCTTGAAAGTACGAAGTTCGGGATTCGCCGGCCGGCGCCATGTGGAACTTTCGAGGTTAAAGGTCAGTCCTTCTAATACATTTATCCCATTAATAAACGCTAGACGCAGTACCTGCATATTGTTAACAAACCTTAGATCGCTTTTTAAATCTACAGTCCACAAAGCAAATTCGCGCAACCACCTACCAATTTATTTGTGAACTGAAAGAGGACGGCACAGTCGATTCAGTGTTGCTAATTAATATAAGGTGCCCAAAATTGACTAAGTTTTCAAGAAGGAAATTTCCCATTAGACGATTAATAAGAAATACAGTTTTTACAAATTAAAAACAATGATACTTATATAAAAAGAATTAAAAAAAAAAAGAATTTGATAATTTACAGTTACGTAGTTACGCTAACAGTTTAGTATCTCAGCAATAAACAATGGCTTTACCTAAAAAGTAATCCAATGAAGTGGAAATTCAGCAGATAAAATGTTCCACGGGGGGATACAACTTTAATTTAATGCGAAGTAGCTACCTACCTTGCAAGAGGTACCTGAATGTCTAGCATTTAGTTATGATCGTACCTAACCCCTAACACCAGATTTGACTAATTATAATTAGCAGTAGTACCTAGTGGTCGTGTAGTGTGATAAAAAGAAACAAATTGCTTTACAATGATTTATTGAAAACCAGGTTTACAGTCATTGTGATCTTTAGATGAACCTGCATACACAACTTCATCCTGGTTGTGAGGCCATACTCCGCTTATTTGCGTACCACTATCATCATTATCACTATCGCTTTCGGTTTCAGTGTCACTTACCACTTCTATAATAAAAGGTTTATCTAAATACAAATCATGATTTAAGTTTTCTCCTTCTATCCTGCGAACGTTTTTACAATGCTGTGCCCACTCATGAAATGTAATAGCTTCAAAAGCTTTATTTAACTAGGCGGGGAATTTCAGCATTTTTGTGCTCAATATTTACATCAACAACTTTTCTTTTCATTGTGCTCCATATGAGTTCAATGGGATTGAGATCACAACGATAAGGTGGTATATATAAGCATTTGTGTCTATTGTCTTCTAAAATTGTTTCAGTCTCATATATAAGTTCAGGCTTGTTTCTCTTAATTATTTCTAAAAGCTGAGGTTTAGTCAAATTCTCTCAGTAGTCAATTTTATTTTGGGTCAACCATAATTCCATCTTTTTTAAGGAATTCGTATTTGGGAGTTTATTTACACAAATACGGTGATAAGGAGCATTATCCATCACTATTATGGATGGATAAACCCACTTTTTAAAGTATTATTCATCTCGTCATGATAATCACCACTTTTTGTTTGATTTAAACACAAGTAGTGCATTTGTGACAAATCCAGTATCTCCTCCCGCATGAACAATAATAATATATATCTTTGCCCTTTCGATACAGGCTCCAATACTCCGTCTTCTCCTTGCCAACATTTACTCGATGTATGCATAGAGTGAATATAGGTCTCAAAATAAATTATGAGCCAGGGCTGGGGAGATTTATTATTTTTATCCACTGCATGCAAGTACTTAATTCTCCAAGGTCATTACGTTCCATAAGAACCTTCCGATTGGATTAGATTTTTTTAAAAGAAATCCACCTTGTGAAGCAGCTTCCGCAGACTCTCTCGCTGTCCTGTGTAATTTATTTCTGTCTTTAAGACCTCTAGAAGCTTTTTAACCTTTTTTTTAGCAGAATAAAATTCATGTACTTTCCTCCGTATAGCTCCCATGTCAAAATCATCAACATGCAACAATCATCCACATTTATGTTTTCTCTCCTTGCCTGGTGTCCGAATTTTTGTACCAGTTTCTTCTGCTGCGTGCCGTTCCTTTTTTTGAAATTAGTCCTTGACTCACACCTGAAATATAAGATAATAAAATAAATGTTAGTAGAAATTTGAAATCTGGCAGGTTAGTTTGCTCACTCACTTAGCAGGTTACCTATTACATGTACGTTACCGTTACGCTAACCAGCAGCAAGAATAGAAACGAATATTTCGTGGACTTATAATTAGTTAAGTATCGGATAATTTATAACAAGAATGTTGATAACACTAACCTGTCGCTGCCGAAATTCGTTAGTATATTTGATTAAATGGAATAATCGGAGACCCCGCCCGAGCTTCTTCTTCAAAAAAAGTTTTATCTTTTAGAATAATGTTTCGAGCATCACTTTTAATAGCTTTCGGCATTTTTAACTTTATAAATTCAGCAATATCTCGACAAAAAAACCAGAGAACCCGAATGTAGCATACACTGACAATCGAATGACATGTCAAAATGACGGCCGTAGTTCCAATTTTCGCCATTTCACAGATAAGTTGGTAGGAGCGTACGTAATCATGTCTATTTATTAAATACTGATCAAAAACAAAATTTAAATTTTCATCCAATATTGAAACCTTAAAAATATTCGCCTCTTTGCTTAAAAAAAAAATAATCACCCTTGACCGTGACGAAATAGGAATGAAAAAGGTCCTAGTTTTGATAAATTAAAAAAAAAACACGCAGTTGATAAACAAGCCATATTGAACCTAATCATAGTACGACAAGAGGCAGTTTTCAAGTAAGTAAAGAAGTAAAGTAATTGAAAACATTTTATTATGTTTTCCCTTACAACGATATTCACCCTTTTCGAATTCTCAAGTCAATATTAACACACTCCGTCGAGAGAAGAAAACAATGTGAAATTTCCGTTTCAATCGCGAAAAAGTTCTTCGACTGTTCTCCACCACATGCGGCAGGAACAATAAAATCATCCGCATCATGTAGAAGAAAGCTTGCTTTATTGAAGACAGTAATAATAATATTGAAGCGCAACTATTTTCCACTACAAAATATCCTCGTCTTCTTTTAAAAGGCACTCGGCATTCAGCGGAAATTGTAGTAAAAGTTCGTTACGGTACAGACGAAGACGGGTAAAATATGATTTTCACTTCCAATAAAGTTACATAGGAACCCGCAAAACAGATTTACTATATTTTTCCTACCAGTAATAATAGGTACAGTCTAGTCTTGTTTACTTTGAAAATAAAGTATACACCACTGTGAAAAATTTTCAATACACAATATGAATGTATTGATTGAATTCTACATATATTTTACATACGGCCTCAGCGGTTTTACCCGCGTCTTTAGTTACTGCTCCGCTAACGTGGGTTGTTGCATAGTATTAATAAGCAAATAGTTTTTCTCGATAATTGGCCTATCTAACACTAAAATATTTTATCGATTCAAACCTGAATTTCCTGAGTCTAGCACGTTGAAACAAACTCTTGAGCTTTACAATATTATAAGTAATAGATATATATTGCACTAGTCAGAGTAGTAAACTCTGACTCGGATCATATGACGTGTATGTGGTGAAAAAGTGTTTAGTTTTATTTATTTCGCTACAAAAGGCACAAACTATTTTCTAGATGTAGTGCTTAAATTCAATTTTTAAATAAAAAATAAACAGTTATTGTGATACAACTAGACTTTGGCCAACGAAAGCTGGCAGAACAAAAAACAACAAAAAATTAAACATAAGTATTATCCAACAGATAAGACAAAAACATTCTTATTTTTTTCTTTTATAATTTTGTTAAGGAAGGAAGCTTTGGGTAGCCCTCGAAATCCAATTTCTTTTTTGAGTTTGTCAGACGATACTTTACACCAGGACAGCTTCTTGTTGTACAAAGCACAGGTCCGATCGAGTGTGGAGTAAGTATTGCAGTCACATATGGGAGGTAAAATAAGCAACCTTTCCATAAGCACTTTCCTGGGAACTTCGAATAAAACAAATTGTGTTCTCACACACAATTTGTTTCATCATCGTAAGTTTTTATAAATTTGAAAAGTCGATCGACGTACGGTAGTAGTAAGAAGAATATTTTTCAAATATCCGCCGCGAATTAGCTGGATAGCACGCATCCGAAATGGTCAATTTTCCATGTCCTTTACTGTTCTCATAATTAGGAGTTTCGTCTGCTCATTGTCGATAGCTCCTAAAAAGTATAATTGACCGTGAGTAATATAGCAAATTGTTGTTTAAAGTCAAAAAGTGTAATAATTTTATAATATACATTAAAAAAAACTAAGCAGGAAATGAAATGATTGAATTCAACCATCGTATTTTCTCTGCATAAGTATTTTTAATTGAATTCACGTTTTACGTCTTTAAATTTATCATTAATATTAAATAGAAGCTTCTTCGTCGAACTAATGATTGTTTTCGGCATTATTTTATGCTAAACAAGTAAAATAAGATGCTCGTAAACTTCGACTCGTAAACATAAAATGATGTTCGAAACGTCAAGAAGACAATTTTGACATTATCTTAAATCCTGCCATATACAAAGTTTAATAAATAATTTGTGGTCTTCTTTCGATGGCCAGACTATAACAGTTAGACATATAGTGTCGCGACACTTTTTATAGGAATATGTTCTGCAAAATCGTAGTACCTACCTTATTTTGTTCTATCATCAATAGTTTTTACAGCGCACACAATGTAAGGAAATTCATAGGCCATTTATTTACATTTTGGTTTACCGTAATGGAACTATAGTATGGAATCCTATAGTTTTTAATAAACCGGGCAAGTGCAAGTCGGACTCGCGCACTGAGGGTTCCGTACATATGAAAACAATTCCCGAATTGAGTTACGAAGATTTTTCCGAATTGCATTTTTTTTTTTTGACGTAACTACATATTTACAGTTCTCAGATTTTTTCCTATACTTGTGGTATGAGACCTTGTTTCATGCCAAATTTCAGGATTCTAGGTCAATGGGAGGTACTCTATGAATTTTGATTCCATTGAATGTCGCAATATATGTTTTATATAAAAAACTCGTTTACTTAAAGAAATTAATTTCGTACATGCGTGAATTAATTCGAGTTTGAAAAAAGAAACTACTTTATTTTTCATTTTTATCTTTGCAAATCGATAGTGTTTCATGTACCGAATCGACCCTCCGCGGGATTAAAACGACCAAAATTTAACGGTGTATAGTAAATATACTTTTATTGAATCTATCACTTCCATTATGTTTAACGACCTCAACGTGTGTTACTGATGACGATAACATACGGGTAAATAGGATATTAAACTCATAGTAGGTTTGTCATACAGTAGGTGTGTAGAGAGAACAACGTAATAACATGAAAATTAAGCACATGAAAGTGTATCAGCCAAGTTCGTAAAGTAAAAGGGCGACTCACGCTAGTGTATAAGCAATCAGCTTTTTAATATTCCAACTGCTAAGTCTCCGGCCTACGCGGCACGACTCTTGGGACTCTAGGGGATCCCTCCCCTGGGCCATCAAAACAGGACTTATGATGGACCGACTATGGCTTTTAACGATTAATCGACTAACCAAAATAAATAAACTTTGCAAATTTATTTTTTGTAAGCAAACTAAAAAGATCATTGGACTGAATTGTTCTCTCCACACAACCAACGACGCCTTAGTCGCCTGCCTTTTTTTACCAGGGCCTGGCGCGAGAGGTCGTTGTCGCCGATCGCCCCCACGAGAACACAACGGTGCTCTGTCCAAGCGGGGCATACCTCTACCGTATGTTTCGGGGCGGTCCAGACAACGGTGTCACCCAAGCGTTTCTTCCGTACAAACCCGGTGCAGGAACCTTGTTGGGCAAGAGCCGCTTGATGGCAGCCCCAGACCGATTCAGTTTTGGGGCCAGACGTTGGAAGTTCTTTTCGAAATGTCACCGGCTGTCGAAGACGAGTCCCAGGTACTTCATCGTCAACTCGGCTCCGATGAAAAGAAATAAAATAACTCACCTGACTGAAAATTTCAAGGTCAAAGCAAAGAGGCCTTTTCATGAGTTATACTCGTATAGTATTCACTTATTGCGTCTCATCTATCGACCCGCCCCGCCCAGGCGCTCTTGCCGCCCGCCCAAGTGTTGCCTATGTATAGACCACTCGAAAAAAATCTGCTTGATTTTGACTGACATTTTACATTGTTCATGCTTTATAGCTACTTTTAATCTTATGTATCTCTAGGGAGTATAATAAATTACCTTGCTATAACAAAACTAATATTACATTAATTAATGAACGGTGTAGTTCCTACGTTATCCACACGGTTGACGTAGTGGTTGAGCGATTGGTTGCAGCCCTGCGTGTCGCAGGTTTTTTTTTATGGTAGGTAAAATCTTCCAATGACAGATCCCGCCCTTGGGCGTAGCGGGAAATAGTGTCAGACTCTTACTGACTAAAAACCTACCCCGTTCCTTCGTTGCCTATCGTGCCGGGGCCCCAATGACCCCTGCCTGCCTGCAGCAAGCAGGCTGGGCCTCTTCGGTTTGCTGACAGCTTCCTGACGCGCGCGGGAACAGTACGCGCCGTCGACGACTTGGGCTCGGTCCGGTCGGTTATCGGACGATCGGACAGCGAGCTACCCATGGCTCGCCGTCCGCAAGCTCGCGCCTACGGAGGCCGGAAATCAGGTTCGGAATCCCGGCGACGGCTGGGGCGTGTGCCCCGTTGCCTTTGCCTGATGCGGTCAGCCTCCTCCTTTGCAAGCATTACTGCTTCGCAGAAGGAGGCCCCCGCCTGCCATCCTTACTCACTCCGGACCATGGCCTGAACCAAGGCCCGGCGAGAGAGATCGCTGCCGCCGATCGTCCCCACGAGGACACGGCGATGCGTGTCGCAGGTTCGATTTCTGCAGTATCCATGGCCCCCAAATAGTTTTTATAGGTTTGGGTGTCTTTTGTATGTGAGTTTTACATGTTTGTGAACGCACCCACGATACAGGAAAAAATCCTAGTGCGGGTCAAATTTAAAAAAGAAAAAGAATTATAAACAGTTCATTAAAGGGAATGAAGAACCTGCTGTTCTATAAGCTGTCAACGTGTTTAAGAGACAGACATATTCGTTACATATTTTTCAACAGCAGTTGGGCCGAAGAACAAAGTTGAAACTAAAGTAATTCAAAGCAGTGCCATATAAAACTGGTAGAAAATTAAAACAATTCAATAGTCGTTGCCAAACATTGCTTACTTATTATATCTTGAGCTATTATTTTCTTCAGATCACTCTTTGTTGTTAATTTTGTTATGAAGCAGAAATTAAAACCTTCAACAGTATTGAGTGATAAATAACCAAAAGAGATTACTTAGAATGTTCCACCTCGAAGTAGCTGAGTATCAGTAATTATCATTGATACATTCAGAAAGTATATCGCGAACGTCGTCTACAAGCGATTTAATTGACCCACTGCCACTGTAAGTATTCATTGTAGCAGATCAATCTACTTAGTTAATTGATGCAGTTTCCTCAACTCAGTCAATTTCGATTAAAAAAATCACAACAACATATTTTCCATTAGTTTTTTCAGTTAAAAAGAAAACACAACAGCGGTAAAGGAAGATAACTTTCTTTTCATAAGTGACACATTAGCTTTAGAAGTCCACGAAATAAAAACAATATCATCTCCTCATAGGAATACTCAAGTCGCTGTTTTAAAACTTTGAAAAAAACAAAATAATAATTAAGATTTCATTACCCTTAAAAAAGCACTTACGATTTCAATTAACCGTATTGCTTTTTAGATTTAGTGCGAATAATTCGTAAATATTTTTCACTTAACCGGGGACCGGTATAAAAAATTGTATTACCAGCGCTGCGGGGAGGCGTATTTATGGCACGCCTACCTGAAGGATTTTTCTTCAGTATTCATCGCACAGTGAGAAGTGCATAACGAAACTTCTTGCATCTTGTTATCCACAAGGGAAGAAAGTTCTAGTTCTTATAATAAACTTAAATTATCTTCTCAGGAACTATTTCCTTGATAAATATTGAATTAGTTGTGGTCTTGTGGAGTAAAATAGCTTATGATATTCTTGAAATGCGTTAAAGCTCATGGCTGCTGGTGCGCAGAATAGTTCGTTTGAATTGCTGGCTTACTGTAGATATAGGCAAATATGTAAATGTTAAAATGCTCAAGGCTGACTAAAGAAATGTATTTATACACAACTAGCAGACCCGGCAAACTTCGTACCGCCTAATAGGTAATGAATGTAAAAAATAGCCGTTGTACTTGATTTTTTTTTTTTCGTGAATATTTCCATATTGTCACCCCGTCTAAACCTTCCCTTGAGTATCACGAATATTTCAAGACCAAAATTGACCAAATCGGTCCAGCCGTTTTCGAGTTTTAGCGAGACTAACGAACAGCAATTCAATTTTATATATAAGAAAGAAGAAGAAGATTATATTAATTACATAAAAACTTTTGCTTAATTAAAACGATATACGAGTATAAATTAAAGGCCATTACTCCAAACTAAAATATGGTGTCATAAAACTCCTCCGCATCACTGTCGCCTGGAAGTATGCCTAAAGGGCTGGCGGCATTGCCAAGTTGTATGGCAATGCTTAATCTCTGACCGAGGTAAAAGCCAGCCCTTTGGTCACGCGAAGTGTCAACTAAGCGTTTCGATAGTTCTTGAAAAAGCTTATGAGCACTAGGACCCCACGGCCGAAGAGTCTCAATCCCAAACGACTCAAAAATATAACTACCGACGAGGTTGTTATATTTTCGCTGTTTGAGGTTCTCCGCAGCCTCAGCGGCAGCACCAGTACAGCACAATGAGCTAGGAAGACGGGATGGCACAAGAGTGTCGACACAGGTAGCCTAGGCGTAGGGCAACAGTTAGCCGGAAAGTAGTATCGTCGCAGGTGCCAATACTCGACGACGGCAGTGCGTGAAGTTAAAAACCTGACTCCCAATTTGAGACAGCCAGCAGGAGGATTAAGTTTTCCTGGACTACTTTGCGGTGGGGCTCATCCAACCGTTTCTAGGAAGTTGGGTTGTCGGGCCGATTTGTATTCGGGCAAGCGAATATTCAGGCATCTATCGCCTCGATGAACCACGGCACATTGAAATCAATCAGTGATAGATAAGATATTCCTGATTAATTTCTCAGTGCCGTGATATAAAAGATAGATAGTAAACCAGGTAAGTAAGTAATTTTGCAGACGCCAAGACCTCCCATACGGTTGGGAAGGGTAGCTTGAGCCCAAAAGCTTGGTCATCCATGGCCACGTTTAAAATCGCTTTTTTTTTTTTCAAAAAATGAGAAGCGCGGAGGAAATATGTTAATTGAGCGCCGAAACAGCAGAATTGAATTAAGGTGATGGCCGAATGTATGTTAATTTCTAGCAATCTTTCCGTAATATGTAAGGATTATAAGGAATCCTCGAAAATAGGAGACTCAAAGAGACAAAGAGAGCTTATTTCAATAATTTTGATTTCTGAGGCTATTGTGTTATATTTGGAAAGATTCAGTTGTCTGTCAGTACTGTTAGATAAGAAGAACTCGATTGTCTGTCATATATTTATAAAATACTAGCTTCTGCCAGCGGCTTTGCCCGAGTGAAAGTAGATTTCTCTATACAAACTTCCAAACCCCGTTTTACTCTTTTAAGGTTGAAGTTTAGTAAAATCCATTCTTAGCGGATGACTACACGTTTCTGAGATTTCGTGATTAATGAGTGAGTGGTATTTCGCTTTTATATATATAGACTAGCTTCTGCAAATTCGAAATTGTTAATTAAATCAAAAGTGTCTAATCGCAAATCCGAAACTTTAGGCTTTTTAGTAATTCAAGTCATGTTGTACAAAAAAAAGTGTAGTATATTGAAAAATCCTATAATGCACTACCATCGACGGCTCACATGTATTTCATGAAGGTACTTTATTTCGCACCTGAAAGCTTTAAAACATTGTTTCCACATGCGCTAGTTTTCAACTCCCCTATTTGCGGATTATGGCACTGCGCCAACTCAATTCTGCGTATATTTAAACAATCAATACATTTTGATAGCTTCTAATATTAAATTAATTCTTCTACCAGATTTAGTTGGAATCTAAATTACGTGACTAGATTATTAAGTTTATTCATAATATATTGTCTTCGTTATTTTCGAATAATTGAAAGAAACATTGAATGCTTTTAAAGCTGCTTATTATCCCGTGCAAGCTGTATCCATCAACTGAGTGGAACGGAACGGCCTACTACACTATATTTAAGAAGATTTTCGACATTATTTTTAGTATACGCGAAACCTGAATAATCATTTTTAAATCATGTTATATTTTATCCCCAAAATATTTAAAGAAGGTCACAAGTTAGACACCACCGACAGTAAGTACAACACAGGCTCCGGCAGGTCATAGCGGGCATGAGACGCCAGCGCAAAGCTGAGTACAGGAGCAAAACAAGCCCTCAGTCGCAGATGGCCCGGTGACCATGTGTTTGTATGAACAACCAGATAACATAACAAGCTTATAACTTTATGATTTTTCAAGATACTCGTTACACAATTATTGTGTGTTACTGTCGATTGAGGGAGATGGACTTTCGAACCAACGTATCCTTTGAGCGTACGATACAATGACCTCTTGAAACAACCGTGTCCGGTGAGCACCGTCAGGATGAGATCCCGCCGGAACTCTGTCCGCCGTACCAGCAGCGTTCCGCCCCGACCTTGCAACTCTACAAGCTTCTCGTGCGTGTATGCCTGAACTATTATAAGAGGTTCGCCGCTTCACATGAGACCATGTGATAACCCCGTACTATTCAGATGGCCTTAATAGCTTTAATCACTTGTTGTTTATCCTGTCCGAGTCACAAATAAACATGTATTTTTAAACTTTTTTTTGTTGCTCTATAAGAGGAAAAGAACTTAAATAGCTCGTGTCAATAACAAAACCTCCACAGCACACACAGTATACCAATTTTGTGTGGAGGTTTTGCGTGAGTTTATTCAGGATCTCTGTGTACGCTCAGATTTACAACGCTGAGCTTGTTTTTCCTTTTGAAGACGGCGCAGCATTGACGGCGCAATGCATCTGCAGCAGAAATTCCTGCGTTGAAGTTAACAAGGCTGCGTATGCAGTGACAGGTTGCTGGCACAGCGGTTAAACGCTTTACATTTAATTACATTTTTAACATGGCCCCATTTTTTAGCTTCCCAGTTTATTTTGCCAACAATATTAAAATTATTAACCTATCTCGAATTTGCATAATCATAATCAGCTTCACGCCAGGGGGTATTATTATTACGTAATTGCCCCCTTTTTAGAAAATCACATAAAAAAATAAAAATAATTAAAAATAAACTTTTTCGGGTTTTTTTCAGGAAAAATAAACATATAGAAACAAAAATTTTCAAAAAATGAATTTCGTATGTTTGTGTGTACAGTAAGACAATTAACGATTTTCAAGGTCATTCAAGTTGTACAAGCGTATGTACAATCGGCCTTCGAGGGGTTAATGAGTCATATTAATCTTCTTCTTAGTCGGTATCACTCTTGACAGATTGGTCGTGGTTACTCTGTCATATTAATACTCCTTAATTAAAGTCTGTGCCGCAATACTGACAAAATAATTTCACGAGTACCGCGGCGGCAGTAAAATTTAATCATTTCAGTTATGTTTGACCACTATTAAGTACTTGACACATTTTTTGGCTGCTACATCGTATTGTACTTTGTCATACTTAAATGCAAAATTAAAGCACAATATCTATCAATTTACTCACGTTTTAGCAGTCACTTCGCATTGAGGAAATCCTAACATCGACGTCTGTACAGTTTTAGGCCTCATGCGACTAAAGTTCTGCAAGATATGTCCGACGACCGATCTGATAGTAAGTCGCAAGTGTAAACATGCATTATACGCAATGTCTTGTCAAAAGTTGTTTTGTTTCATGTGGAAATGCAATCTTGCATTGCATACGTTTCCCGCTGCATTAAACAACAAGTTATTTTAGTGTTTTGAAGAACTTTATCAACGGGATTTTTGCTATGGGCTCCAGCCTTAAAAGTGCAGATTCTAGAATTAAAAACTGCACTTATTTTACTTTTAGTCTACAAACCGAGTGTTCCGTTTTGTCGGCACAAAAACCTAAAAAAGACTGCAGTACAATCTCAACGGCTCACATGCAAGGCTACAAGCGTTATCTTGAACATGTGTGCAGTAAGTTTGACAAAAAGTTAATAAAAAGCGCGACGATCGCAAGGCAGTTGACCTTGCTGGGTGTTTACATCGGCGCGCATCGGTCGCGGGCGCGTCATGGCCGCGCGTTGCACCGCAGCGGGGACACAAACAACCTACATATACATACCCATACCTACACCGATGCTAATGTGGTTCTATCTACATAGTGGTTCGAGTATGCAGGACGCCGCCCGGCCGTGTCCGGTTAGGCGCGTCGCGTTCCGATCATGGATGGCACTGAACTCCTAGTATGCCCATTGTCAGTCTCGAGGCTTATTTTGTAGCAACTTAAATGTGACACCTTAATTTGACTAGAGTAACCGTTTCAAGTTGATAGCAGGACGACGCCATATAGGTACTGAAATTGGAACGCATAGGGCAACTGAATGAACACAGATAGGTTTTAGTCGGTAAAAGTCTGATAGTCCCTCTCGCTCCACCAAAAGCGGGAGAAGTTATTTCGTAATTATTCACCTCAAAAAAGTACTAAAACTTAATATTCTAGTTTTCTTTTCACAGAATACGGACAATTATCTTCTTGAAATCGGTTCTATAAAATAAGATGTTTTTTCAAAAGAATAATATACACCGTTAAATTTTGATCGTTTTAATCCCGTGGAGGGTCGATCTTGTATTCATGTACAGGATCGACCGACACTATCGATTTGTGAAGATAAAATAAAAAAATAAATAAAAGAGACCATGTGTTTGTGTGCACAACCAGGTAACTTATCAAGCCTAGATCTAGCTTTGTGATTTTTCATGATACAGTTATGAAATTTTGTACATAGATTTTTTGCATAAAAATACTAGACCCGTGTTTCGGGTTTCGCATATATCTACTAAAAATAAGGTTGTATAAAAAATCCGTCTTACAGTATTTGTAATCTTGCTCCGATACGGCTTGACCGATTTTAATGACTTTTTTGTGAATTATTCGTAGGTTTGAGAATAAGCCGTATGTTACTTTTTACCCTCCTACCCCCACCTCCCGGTTTTTCTTTGATAATTGATATGGCATAAAAAGTTTGGAGGGTCAATTAGTTTATACACAACAATGATAGGCGCTATAAGCTTAACTACTTTCTTAGTTACAGTCTTAAATTAAAACAGAAATTCAAAAATAACTTTACGAACGGTTTACAAACAAACACATTCATATTGGCAATTTAAGAAGTAAAGTTCCTTTATGGAATAATTTTATAGTAATTGACAGAAACATAAAGGAGGAAGCCATTCCTGGGCCCACCTTCCAATAGCTATGTGTGTTACATAGTTGAATAAGTATTTTTGCTGAATAAAAGTTACTATGGCAACAAGTTTCAAATCTTAGTCCCTTCAAAGTTATTATTTGTATAACGTGTTAGTTTTGTCTATAACCAAGCAATACTATTTATATGTAATAAATTGCCTTTCTTTATTTTACAGACGTAGTGTGTAGATACTGACCTACAATTACAAATTGTGTCGCTACACGAAAACAGTATGCATAATTGCATTTTCGTTTTCAGCGGTTTTCGCCCACTCCGCACTGTAGGCATAAAATTGTACCTACACCGCGTGGCCCCCTTAAGAGTTGCCAACCCGAGGTACATTTTCATACAACCACTCTTATGTGATTATGATGTTATTACACATCATTCTCCAGATATTTTGGATACACAGATATCTTGTGGATATTACCTAGACTTCCATAGAAAAAAAAACATAAATTTGTATAAAACTAATCCAGTAAAGACCTCTAAAAATCGGCTATTTTACGTAAACTTTGGTTCTTCATAATATTTTAAAAATATAAAAAAGTACTTCCATAGAAGCCTTGCACATTTAATCAAGATTCTGAATGACGACTTCTTCTTAAAAACTTTTAAGTGTTAAAAAAAAAACACGTACTTCCTGGAAAAAGTTTTGTGAAATATTCGAGTAAATCATGGATTTACCGAATAGAGTTTTCAGGCGTTATCTGTCTTTTTTCGCATTGCCTTTTCATCAAACATCGATTGGATTACGTTAGATGAAGCAACAAGCTTTTAAACCATTCTCTACGTTGACGATAGGCGAGTGTGGAAAACCCCTCTTAACGAGGCTAATTCAGAAAAGTACCGCAGGCATGACACGTCGGGATCGATCAGCCGCTTAGTGCCCGCTAGCAAAAATTCTTTTCAAATTCTTCTTTTATGCCCTCAGAGAAATGCGAGTGAAAAACAAGCCATTTAATCACATTTGAAAAAACAAGCATATGAATAATTCCGAATGGACTAAGATTTGGAAATTGGTACCATAGTAACTTTTATTCAGCTCAAAATTACCTATCCAATGATATAAAACACATAGCTATTGGAAGGTGGGCCCAGATTTCATAGAAACCCTGGCATTATCCTTTAATTTATCACAAGATGTTACTGAGTGAACCAACGAGTACAGGTACTCGTAACTCCAGCTGCAAGCCGATAAGAATAGACTGTGAGACACTTGTGTGGGTTACTTGGCTTCTAGGCGAAGTACTAACAGCCTGGCAATATTTACGGTATGATGCAGACAGTGTCTCCAGTCACCAGTGTGCCGTTTCATGTGAAATGATGACAGCCATTATTCACAGTCGCCGAGGTATACGTTTTCATACGCTGCTGCGCTGCCTTCAAGACATCGCTGCCGCCAATTTCCGGGAAGTTCAGGTGATAGGTTAACTCTTTCATATGCATAACTCGTCCTATACTTTTAGTAACTGTGCGTGTGTGAGGTTCTACACAAGGAATACAGTTGTGTATGCTGTGGATCGTGATTTTGTCTATAATAGATCTGTCAATGATTAACTTGACCAACAATGTTTTTGGGCGGCACCTATTTACAAGCTTTTATTTCACTTAAAATGTTTTATTGTATGTATGTTTGTTTAGAGAGCAGTGGTGGCCGCGTGGTAACGGCCCCGATTTACAAGTTGTAGGTCTCGGGTTCAAACCTAGCCAGGCGCATTACTTTGTGTATTTTATTTCATCACCTCTGCAGTCTCAAAACGGTGAATTAAAACATCGTGAGAAAACCGGCATGTCCTAGAACCAACAATTCGAAGACATGTGTCATTTACCAACCCGCACTGGGGACGCGTGGTGGATTACGGTCCATTTCTTCTCCTAGAGAGGAGGGCTGAGTCCCAGCAGTGGGAACATTAAAAGGCTGATGCTATACTAATCTTACTAATGGATTTTGAAACCCCTGATCGATTGAGCTGATTGTTATACCGATGAAACTTAGATGACTGTGGCCATAGGAATTAATGAGCGCAAAACAAGATAAGACCATTAATTGTTGCGGTTAGTAGACGGATATAAAAATCAAAAATCTGAACATTAGAATCATGAAACTGAACGATCTATAAATAAAAACAGCTGGAGACATTGCCGAAAATAAATTCTTTGATGTATGTGAAGATAAATTAATAAAAACTTCCATTGGGCCGATTTTTTCATTGAGCATTTGCCAAAATTTAAACATGATTTTGGAGTCGAGTTTGAAAAACCAACTCCATATTTTTAGTTCAGATATTGGGTTTTATTAACATAGCATAGCATCAGCTTTATAATGTTCCCACTGCTGGGACACAGGCTTCCTCTCTAGGAGAGGGAATGGGCCGTAATCCACCACGCGGGCCCAGTGCGGATGTCCTCGAATTCTTTGGTTCTAGGACATGCCGGTTTCCTCACGATGTTTTCTTTCACCATTTTGAGAGCAGTGGTGATGAAATAAATTACACAAAGTATTGCGCTTGGCTGGGTTTGAACCTGCGACCTACAGCTCCTAAGTCGGGATTACCACTCGGCCACCACTGCTCTTCTTCCGGGTTTTATTAAAATGAATATATTTCGAGGTGAGCACGATGGTCAAGTAATTTCAAAGAAGAACGTATTCTAATTTTAATTTGATGGTTGTAAACTACCAGTTGCAGCTGGTGATAAATGAAGAGCTTTTCGCTTGGCATTGGAGCATTTTTAGGTACTTAGTCTCAAATGTTTTTTTTATTCAATAATTATATAGTTGTGTGGATATCGGTTGCTCTGAGATACGGAGAAATGGGGAAAACTTCGTAAGGGAAGTTTTAGCCGCAGGGTTAGTCCCGGCCACCGCGAGGCCGGTGAGGCGCGGGCGGGATGTCGAGTGAAGAGTAGCTCGCTGTCCAATAAATACTAGACCTACCCGGGTCGACAGTGCGTCATGTCCTACGCGCGCCTGAAAGAGACCTTAGTAAATAACGGGACCCAATAGGGCCAATGCCTTCCAGGGCTGCAGGACAATTCGAAAGAGTTTACCGTTGCCCTGAAACGCAAAGAGCACCTGAAAGGAAATCAGGTGGGTTGCAGTTAGTAAAAGTCTGACGAACCCTCTCGCTGGAGAAGTTCTTTGATAATTTCCCTAAAAGAAATGTGATGCGGAATAATTAGGAAAATTGAGATGGATAATTGTAGCAATAGACGAGTATGGAGGAAGAAGCCATGTTGCGCCAATAATTAGGTAAAGGACAAGAAAATGATGAAAGAAAGAAATTCTTAGCCAACAGAATTCAGAATAACCAGTGATAATATTCTACAGTTTATTTTATCGGTTGCATTAAAATAAACCTCCGTCAAATCGCTGCTGATGCACTTGTCTTGAATTGGTTAGTTAGAGTCTGCGTAGTGAAGACTAACAAAAGAACTGTATGCTGTGGTAATTTGATTTGGAGGAAAGTTTCCTAATAGATTATACGAAGAGGGCTTCGCCAAAGTACCCTGTGAATATATATGTTTTTGCGAATTTTTCAGTGCTGCTACGTTGCATATGGAGTTTGCAACAATTATGATTTTACTATTGACAATTGTTTCAAATTATAAAAAAAAAATCTCTTACGGGCCATTCAAGTATTACGTAAGTACTACAGAGAGGTGGAGGGGTCTTTGCTTTGATTATATATTTTTGACGACATGGGGGACGGGGTGTCTGGATAGTGAATACGTCATAAGTATAATTTGTTAGTTTTTTAAGAGAACGATATCGATGTTCCAAATTCACACGAAAGCAACAAACATCCAAAGTCAGCCTCTATTTCAAGCCAATTCCTTATTTCTAGACAAATAACTACTCCTCATTAATTGATAACGAAACCAGAAAACATTGAAAAATGCATGTACCAACCTTTACGTAAGCCTGAGAGGTGGGGGGAGAGAGCTTTGCTTACTTTTGCTGACGAGGGGGAGGAGGGCGGGGTTAATATTTGCAAAAAAATAACTGCTTACGTAATACTTGAACTGAGCCTTCCTCTCAGAAAACGGCCCTTGACTTCGGCAGGCTTCGACCCTGCCTGCCTGCAGCTAGCACACTGGGCCTCTACGGTTCGCTGACAGCTCCGATTTTTGATGATCCATCATTTCAGATGACCCATTGTTTCACCTGTCCCGATGTTTGTGACCAAATCTTGCAAATAAAACTTGACCCACTCCCCGGTTACCGATTGACTTGAAATTTTGGTGCTAGATGATAATATAATCAGAGTCCGATGATGGCTATAGAAACTCGGTAATTAGAGCAATAAGATAACCTTTTCGTGTTTGAACTTTTTGGAATAAACGCGCTATAAAAGCTTGTTATGAAAAAAATATTTTCATTGAAAACTTGTTTTACATCAGGGTTAAATATACATTTCTTGAAAATATTTTTTTCAAAGCAAGCTCTAATACTCATCAAGAACATTCCGAACAGTACAAATACGATAGGGTTATCTTATTGCACTTATTATCGAGTTTCTATGACCATCTTCCAATCATCAGACCCTGGTTGCCATCTGGCATCAAAATACTCGTCAAGACGAATCACACGAGCCCAAACTCGATGGGATTTTGTCGTTTAATAACCGAGTTTCTATGGCCACTTTCCTTTTCCAACATCAGATCAACTCCACGTCATAATAATTGTAAATTTTATTATTGATTTTAGATTGTAGGCATGCAAATTGCAAAGTGCTCAATCGATACCCGAGAAGTGGATCAAATTGAATTTATAAAATTTAATCACAGACAAACATCGGGACAGGTGAAACTAAATAGCTTGTAAAAGAAGCTCATCTCTGCCCTAGGTAACCCCAGATGACAATGTAAAATTATGATCTGATGATGAAAACATTAACCAGTATCATAGCGATAAAGGAATTCTCTTGTCACCCAAGGATGTGTTTGCTAACGCCGACAAACAACGCGATGGGGCGCGAGCACTTTATAAAATAGCGATACAAATTATATATCTCCCTTCATTCTTCCCGATTTTAGGCCACTTCTTGCCAATGGAATGCCTAAGACATCCAAGTCGTAGACCTATCCAGTCTAGGCCAAAGTAAGCGGGGCAGCCTTATAAGCCACGTTAACGATAGGGTTATGGAGCGCAGTGTTTCGAATTTCGAACGAGATCCGTTAGTTTTAAAAGTATACTGCACTTCATAAGGCCAACCTTGATTTTGGACTTTTGGGTAGTTATGTGATACACTATAAAACTTTATTTACAAGGTCAAAAGGTAAACATTTAAGTGTGATAATTCGAAAACATCCTGCAGGGTGGATTGCATATCGATCTTGGCAGGTAGACGAGGCGTGTAACAGCTTACTAAACCCGTGCTACGCGACGCGGCTTTACGATACTTTACGTAGCACCGCCCTGCCCTTTACAGTGCGAAACAACCTCTTCATGCATGTACCAGCTCACACTGAGCCGTGAGCTGACGACAATGATCGCCAGCTCACGGCTCAGTGTGAGCTGACCTTAAATATCTATTGACCCTCATGGAAAATGCTATACCACAACTATCCGGGGTCACAGCCGAGTCATGACGAGCACAGCATACAATCACTATTCAACTTCAGCTCTTACTACTTCTCTAGCCGACCTCGCACAGTAAATAATGGCAATGGAAGAATTGGGAAGTTACGTATACACTAGTTTAATGAAACTAACTATATTTCAATAAGTTTAGTTAATACTTACGCACTCAAATTATTATGTTAAAAATATAAATAAGTTACAATTGACTGGGTGATTTGATGGAATCAACGAAAATCATACATTTACGTTAATTATGACGAAAAAGTTTGATAGATGTATAAATGAGCTTTTTAGATCGAAAGCAAGCAAACAACGCAGGCGCAGTAGAGAAAGCTCGGCGGGACGTAAGTCCCTGCGCCTTACTTTGAACACCAAACAACGCATCGAGGAGGCTAACATCCAAGATGAGAGGAGAAGATGCGGCCTGACACGTGAGTAAAAGAGACAACAGAACGGTCGCGGAATGCGGCGCACTTAATTTTTGTAACGGACTACGGGTCGAGAAGCGCGCGTCGCGGCCGTGAGGAGCATGGTAGTACGGGGCTACGGGCCGCGTGGGGCAGGTGGGGGGATCGGCTGTAGTACGACGGCCCGCGCTTCTCGTAAAGGAAGCGACCCTGGCGCGGTCATTGCTCGCCGCGACCGCATTCTTCTCCCCCGCCCCCGCGCCCCCCGGCGCCTGCGCATCAATGAACGGCGCGAGCGCAACTGCCGCGTCCACTCGCCCTGTCTCATTCCCGCCACTGTCTGCTTTGTCCGCTGCTTACTCCCCTTCTTTATATCTTATCTCGTTCAAATGACAACCGTTGTTGTGTGCACAACATTTTATATAACAATCAATAAAAATATAAGCCTGTCATGAAGAGAAGCTTCGTGAAAAGAATCACTTAATTCGTACTTACAAATTACTTTCAATTTCAACCAATTGCAGGCAGTTTTACTAGCTACAAGCAGGTTATTTATAACACACCCGTTTTGTTTAACTTCATATTGTAAGGTCACTTATAAATGTAATCAATAACATTTCACTGGGTAAGATGAGATATATTTAGTCAAATTTTTGTGTTTAATTATAGTGATTTGATTCTATGAACAAGGAATACCTACTTACAACATAATTATCACACGTAGTATCTCGTTCCCAATATTGAACCGTTGTCGGCCGTTATGATTTTAATATTTGCACATTGGTAACCTAACGTGATATGTCGAAAATTGCTTGGCTCATTCATATAAATTATATTTCAGTTTAATTTTAGTCAGATCAAGATTTTTTTTTACTTTTTGTAATCGAACGTGTTTTATTTTTTGATTTTCCGTATGTTGTAAACCAATACAATACCAATAACTACACTACTTACAATAACCAATTTAAACTATTGATAATTGAGTAACGTAGATACAATTGATTAAAAACCTATTATTTATTATTATATCTAGAGTGATTCTTAGAAACCGAGGGATTTCGTTTGCGTGGAGTTCCAAATCTCCACGCAAACGAAATCGTAGGTAAGGGGAGGGGGTAAGAGGAGGGCGGGTAGCTAGGTAGGTAAGTGGTAGGTATTACTAATAAGTTTTGTATTACTATTTTCAGAAAGTAACCATAATAAAGGCTGATTCGAAAATAAAAACGAAATTTAAAGGTTTAATTATTTTCCTAATTGAACTTGTTTTCAATACTGTGACCACGGTATTGATCACACTTAAACCGTTATTGATACCGGTATTTAAAAATCCGGTAATTGGAACCCCTATCAAATGCGCAAATCGGTCCAGCAATTGCAATTGCAACCACCCCTTTTTATGATTTGGTTAAAAATTCTTAACTATCTGTAACTGAATGGTGGCTTTTATGATGCATTTTTCAAACTAAACAAGAATCCTCAAATAAATCACACCATCGAGTTACGTTACGATGACAATGCGTGGACGTTGAGTAAATGCATACGCCTCTATAAGGGTGCTCTATAGCTCCAGCACACAAAGTTTGCGTTACGCCGCGTAGCTAACTGATGCGCTACGGTGCGTAGCAGCTGCGTTACTACACGTAACGGTGCTATGCCATACGCTGATAAACGGTCGTGTGACCGCTGTACTTCAACTGTGCTACGCCGCCTATATTATTAACAAAATTAATTACGTTCTAGAAGCAATTCTTCTAAATATACTGCTAAATATTTTAAAACTATACTTACAGGATTATTTTTATCTACATAATTAGAAAAAAAAAACATTTATTAAAAAACATACTTCTTCATAAATAGAAATATTTAACAATCACATTTTCACAAGTCGCTAAGAAATATAAGAGCGCTAGGTCTGCTCGCAGCGTCTCCGAAAGGCAAATGAATATTTGCGCGCGTATACGCAGACGTTACGCAGCATGCATGCAGGACGTTCGTTTATATGTAGAACGTATACAAGAAACGGCTGCGCTTGCGAGACCAACGCCTGTTAGTCGTTCGCGCTATTTTAAGGTTTTAGGAATGAAGGACACGTTGTATACCTGTCAAGAGTATATTGCAAAAACTGCCATTAACACATTATAGCATTCCCACGGTCTTACAAACATTCGTATTTTGATATGCTATATTTTACAGAAAATCTGCTAACGGGGCCTGTCTAACTTCGGCCGTTTTAAAAATAACTAGCTTTTTCCCGCGGCTTCACTCCCGCTCTAACCTACTCTACCCTACCCTACTCTACACTACCCTAATCTACCCTACTCTAACCTATACCAATAAATGAGCAGATTTTGGATAATTTTTTTAGGATAAAAATTATCCAATGTCCGCCTTCTGGTTCTAAGCTACCTTCCCAACAATTTTCAGCCAAATCGATTCAGCCGTTCTTGAGTTATAAATAGTGTAACTACCACGACTTTTATATATATAGATAGACATAAATTTTATAGGTTTTCAAACCTGTTCTAATTTCACCAGGAAGGGATATTAAAACCTCAGATACATTAGGGGACAAAATGCACCCCAACACGACGCGCAACTGTCAAATTATCCAGCAACATGCCCCGTGTCACGTAAATGCGTTGTAAAATGTTTGGGGGTAAATTGCAAGACACTGGACAAATTTGTAGAATCACGTAAATTGAGCGTTGCACTTCATTTATTTATATATGCTTTATTGTACACCGAGATAGGAAATTATACAATTTGAGCCCTAAATTTAAGAACATACAATTGGCGGCCTTGTCACATTCTGGTGGGCTTGTCAGATAAATTAGGGGACATTCTGTCCCCTAATTTATCTGACGCTTTAAAAAAAGTATTATTATATATTTTTTTAATCAACCAACTTCTTAACAATGAGCATTTACTTTCTACACTACTCCACCCTACTCTATACCAATAAAAGAGCAGGTTTTAGTATTTTTTTAAAGGAATATATATATATATGATCCTATATGCGCCTCCTGGTTCTAAGCTACCTTCCCACCAATTTTCAGCCAAATCGGTTCAGCCGTTCTAGAGTTATAAATAGTGTAGCTAACACGACCAGGGACTGATATCGATACCCGAAATATACCGATATTTTAAAGACAATACCTATACCAGAATCGATAACTGACCTAAATATCGATATTTTGTATCAATTATTTGACTATCAGTATAAAATTATCGATAATTTTATCGATACCCAGTACTGATATCAGGCTGCAACGCGGCGTTGCCAGATCGCCCATCATGTCAGAAGCGCGGGCGAGCGGCGGCCCGCGACTCCTCGCGAAACAGAACGGCAACAGCGCAGTGAGCACTATTTGATCAAATGCAGCTTGTACGCAGAATGTTTGAGGAATCGTACGCCCGGTGTCGTGCTTAGGTTATTGTTTGAAAGTCAATTTTTTTTTATTGTATTTTACATTCATTGATGAAGATTATCGAAAGTTCCCATTTCTTTTTATTGTATATATTTTTGTATGTATGTATTTATGTATCTATTATGTATGTATCTGTTTTTCTATTATTTTATATTTTGTAATAAGTGTTGGTGCTTATTGTGACAGCCCCATATCATGTCCCGAAAATTATTTTCCATTCCTGGTTGCCTGTAAGAGATCGCGGAATGCGATAAGGCCGCCCATTGTATGTGCTTTAATTAAATGGTTTTACTTTGTTTATTTTAATATGTATGTACAATAAAGTGTATAATAAATAAATAAATAAATGAAGGTATAATACGTATGATGGGCAGTGGCGTAGCTAGGCGGCTTAATGGCTCTAGGACAAAAACAAATTTGGGCCCCTACTGAAAGTTTTATAAATTTTACTCATGACGACCATTACCAAGTAGACCGGCTACACCACTAAGAAGTGCGTAAAATGTGTATTTTACGATGTGATAGACATTTACTTCTAGGGATTATACTACCGGTAATCTGTATATTTGGCCTTCTGACTTAATCTGATCGTGTCGGGGTGCCCTAAAATTGCGTCGTTTTCATATCTGCTTTCGTTTTTTACACGGCTGCGTATTCGGCATTGTATAGAATACTTAGGCGAAGTTTAAAATTATTAATATTTTATACATTACCTACACGTCTTTTTCTTATGGTAGGTAAAATCATCCAATGACAAATCCCGCCCTTGGGCGGAGCGGGAACACACACTTTCCGTGTTCGGTAAGGACCTGCGTTGTGCGGAAGTTGAGAACGCCGTGAGGTCTTTCCAGCCACGCCTCAAGGATGGGCCTTATCGCCTCAATTGTGGTGCGCCCCGAATGAGGTTGCGATAGTCGCTGACGCCATTTCGCCATGAGATCCCGCTGGAGATCTGTCCGCAATGCCTCGACTTGTCGCGGCAGCGGAATTTCACCCCGGTACCTACACGTTTTAGGTATTCTACACATTGACTAGGTATTGTATATAATGCCGGATTATACAGATTGCCGGTAACAAGTACATCAACGATTGCATCACTGTTTACCGTCAGTTGGGATTACAGTCATGCACTTACGACCACGATGTCTGCATATCATTGTGTGTGCATGTGTCCTATAACTTGGGATTTTTTTTGAAGATAAAGTAGCTTTGTATATTTTAACTATATTATTTTTTATACATAAACTATAGTTTATGTTAATAAAAAATAATACATTTAAAATGCAGGCATCATGATCGTAAATATGACCGGTGACGGTATCTTGCACTGCTTATTTACCGAATACTGAATCTTCTTGAGTAATCTTTTCAACCAATACTCCAGTGGTCACATTATCTGATTCACTATCAGAAATATTTGGTATAAAACTGTTTGTTGAGGTTGACTAAACAATCAATTTTGGGTATTTTAATAAAAAGAATACAAGAGGAGGACGAGGTATTTTCGTAAGAGTAGGATTGCAGTTTACAGAAATATCGGACATAACAAAACAATCTATTGAGGCATCTTCAAATGCTACGCTGTAGAAATAATAGCTTAAAAATTATTATTTGTACATATAGAATTTAAAAAAAAAATACAATGTTTTTATGATAAATTAGATTATATTTTAAATACAGTCAGTTTATTTTCGAATAAGAAAATCGTGTTGTGATTCGATTTTAATAAGTCTTGAAAAGGAACAAAACTACACTTGAACTTGAATATTCTCTTATGAAGTACAATTTAAAACTAGCGCTTTGTAGGTTGAAAAGTAAAACAAGTATTGACCATTTTACCCACAAGTATCGAAACAAATGTAAAGCTAAAGTTGTAGATCTGGTTTTTTTGGATTATAAATTTCAGATAGTGAAAGTACCAATACACAAAACTTGCAAATTAAAAGTTTGGAAAACAAAAAAGTGGGACATATGTATGGAAATATTTAATTAATTTAAAAAGACATCTCTGCTGTCTATCTTATATGCAAGTATATGAAGCTAAGGATGCCATCGAAACTTTTGACCATAGCATGGATGATTTCCCATTTTTTTTATAGATTATGTTTTCTAAAGAAAATTATAACTATCAAAACGAGCAAGATAACGAAATGGATATCACATGGTATAAAAAAGTGTACTAACAAGCAAATGGGTTACTATGGGCTTTTTTTGGGCAACTCAGATTAAAAAAATAAATAAATGCTTAAAAACTACACCAAACTTTACGGGAGAGTTATTAACTTAACACAAACAGCACAAAATAATAATTTCAAAACTCAAAAAAGTAATGCCAAAGGAGGGTTATGCACAGAACAAAAGGGTTTTCGTAAGAATACTACGATTAATATAGCACTGTTTGATTTACTAGCTAACATCATGCCGTCCGTAGAAATAAGAAATCCAGTCTGTGCAATTTATACTGTACTGACATACGCGAAGCTTTTGAATATATAGAGAATAATATTCAGTTGCAAAAATTTAATAGCTGTGATATTGAAGATCAGCAACACTCCAACGTCAGGAAGGAATACTCCAACCTTTGGAAAGCAGTTAAAAAAAAGTGTCGCAGGGACAAAAATAACTTTTTATCGAACATCTGCACTGAAATCGAAACTCACTCCCTAAAATTCCAGATATCAGATCTGTTCAAGAAAGTTCGGCTCATATCCAAAAAGTTCAAACCCAAGTCGTGGGTGGTCACCGACGAAGATGGGACGGAAATTACAGATCTTGAGGCCATAGCTGAGAGATGGCGCTTCTATTGTGAAAAACTGTACGACTACCAGCAGCTCACACCACATGCACCGTGCTCAAACTGGAGCGATATGGATTTAGAGCCTGCAATTCTACGATCTGAGATAACAGCGGCCATTGCCATTGAAAAGAGTTTTTGATTTCTTTGGCCACATTGCCAGAAAGAGAGGTGATAACCTGGAAAAGTTGCTATTTACAGGAAAAGTAGACGGAAAAAACCCAGGGGCAGGAGTCCAATACGTTGGTCAGAACAAATCCGTGCTACACTGGAGACCAGAGTCTGCGACGCCATCCACATCGCCGAAGATAGGACAAAATGGCGATAAATAGTCCATAAGAAAGTTATTCGTCGAGGTAACGACCCTCAGCATTGAGGATAAACGACGCAAGGAGGAGGAAGATATTGAAGAAGTTAATAAGGATAAGTTCTTATTATCATAATCGATAGCCAACTTACATGGAAGCCTCATATAGTAGACCTATGTAAGAAACTCGCAAATCCGCATATGCTCTTTTTCAATTCTCAAAGAAAGTTAACAGTCAGGCTCTTTTAACGGCGTATCGTGGACTGGTTGCGTCTGTTTTACGAAATGGAACTGTTTTCTGGTGGTAGTCTACTAGTAGGGAGCGATGCATTAGTTCAACGTGCGGTCTTAAGACAACTGATAGCTATGTTCCCTATTTTAAATCGTTAAAACTTTTAACTTTTCCTTGTTTATTGTATTTTGGAAACAACTTTGCTTGAGAAATGAAACCTACAACTATTTAAAAAAATCAGTCTTGTCATGTAAAATGTAAAACTAGACTAATGAAAAAAAAGTTTTTTATTTGAGTGTTTTGGTGTTACCCACGCATATTAGGGTTCCTAATTTTATAAAAAATATGACTACATTAAAATTTAAAAGGGCACCAAATGAAATTTTAATTTAGAAAACTTACTTATCGGTTCACTAAATTGATTGACCTTACTTTTTATTTCGTTTGACATTATAAAGTCTTATTTCCCTCACATTTTCAATATCAATTTTTTTTTAAATTCGTGCCCATATGATGGATGATAAAATATGAAGAACTCTGTTATAAACAAGTTTTTAATGAAAACATTTTTCTCTTAGCAAGCTTATAAGATTACTCCAAAAAGCTCAAACACGATAACGCTATCTCAATCCCTATGGCCACATTGACTACTTTCCGGTTCCATCATCAAATGAGCTTCGTATCAATAATTTTGCGCTGTCATCTGATTTGTAACCCAGGCTTGCAGTGGCTGGAAAGATCTCACAGGCGGCTGGAAAGACCTCACGGCGTTCTAAACTTCCGCACGACGCAGGTCCTTACCGAACACAGCAAGTTCGCTAAGTTCCTGTTCCGGATTCGTGCGGAGGATTCGCCCAGGTGTCGCCACTGTGCGGAACACCCGGAGGGCACGGTGGAGAATACTGTCGAGGTTTACCCCGCCTGGGCGGAGCACCGCCGTGTCCTCGTGGGGGCGATCGGCGGCAGCGATCTCTCTCGTCGGGCCTTGGTTCATGCCATGGTCCGGAATGAGGAGGGATAGCAGGCGGTCGCCTCCTTCTGCGAAGCAGTAATGCCAGCAAAGGAGGAGGCCGAACGCATCAGGCAGAGGCAATGGGGCGCTCCCCTCAGCCGCCGCCGGGATTCCAATCCCAATTTCCGGCCACAGTAGGCGCAGGCTTGGGGACGGCGTGCAATGGGTAGCACGCTGTCCGATCCTCCGGTAACCGACCAGACCGAGCAAAAGTCGTCGACGGCGCGTACTGTTCCCGCGCGCTTCTAGAAGCTGTTAGCAAACCGTAGAGGCCCAGCCTGCTAGCGGCAGGCAGGCCTGGTCGAAGCCTGCTGACGTCATGGCCTCATGGGTCAGCTTCCGAAAGGAATACGCGGCCCAGGCACGATAGGCAACGAAGGAACGGGGTAGGTTTTTAATCAGTAAGAGTCGGACACTACTTTCCGCTCCGCCCAAGGGCGGGATTAGTCATTGGATGATTTTACCTACCATAAAAAAAAAAAATCAATTCAATCGGTAACCGGGAAGTGGACCAAATTTAATTTGCAAGATTTGATCACAGACACACATCGGGACAGGTGGAACTAAATAAAAGCTTATAAAAAACACTTAAGTACTCTACGTTTGCGAAATAATAAATGATTATTATTATGAGAAAAGAGTGATAACGCAGATCGTATTTTGCAGTTAGTTTTTGGAAAACTAATAATGACTGTCTTTTTTATTCATTTTGAAATTTGTAATAAGTTTGAATTCTTTTTAAAGCATTGTCCTTAAATGTTGAATTTCCGAAAACCCCCTCTTAATGCGGTGAGCATTAAGAAGGGGTTTACGTTATAAAAGGAAGCCTTATGTAAATATTAATGTTCCTAGTCCCAGTGTAATTTCGTCGATGCGTTGATATGTGAGACAGTCGGTTTCTCCTTTTATTCACTTATTTACATAAAAACCTAAATGATCCGCATAACTGTGTATCCAAAATATCTAGATGTATGAGAGTAGTATCACGGGTTATGTGCTCTTAATAGAAACAATTTATAATTAGTTTTTTTCTTTTAGTTTATATTTCATGTATGATTTTCGAAATTCTAATTCTAATCGGGTTTTAGAGGCACCCTGAGCTTGGAAACCTCAGGGCACGGCCCCGCCTACCCGCTTAGTAGCTACGCCACTGTTGATGGGGCGTAAAAAGTAAAGAATTGATAAAGAAATAAGTTTTGTTTATTTGTAATCAGGTATTTACTGGTAATATATCGGTATCTAATACCGGTATCGATACTGATATAAGCACATTAAAGTATAGATATTTCTGTACTGAAAATCAATATCGATATCAATATCGATAAAGAGATACCAAAATATCAGTATAATATCGATATTTTTATATCGATACCAAAATTATATCGGTATGCAGTCCCTGAACACGACTTACTTTTATATACTACTAGCTTTTGCCCGCGGCTTCACTCCCGCTCTACCCTACTCTACCATACTCTACCTTACGCTACCCTACTCTACCCTATACCAATAAATGAGCAGGTTTTGATTTTTTATTTTTATTTAACGGGATAAAATTCCTATGTCCTTCTCCTGGGTCTAAGGTACCTTCCCACCAATTATCAGCCAAATCGGTTCAGCCGTTCTTGATTTATAAATAGTGTAACTAATACGATTTACTTTTATATAGATAGTAGAGATATGTATGTTCCATAAAATTTTCAATGATTGCCACATTAACACAAACAACCAGAGTAAAACAGTGTCAAAATTGCATTGTCGAGTTAATAGATCCGGTAATTTAAAGAGTTTCTAAAACAGTTAAAGGCAAAAATTACAAGCAGAGAACGATACAATACGTTTTCAAGTTTTATATATTTACGGGAGCCATCGAAAGCGTCCAGTGTTGTCCAAGTTGTCCAACGGCTTTGCGCGTCGTAGCTTGGCGTGCGGTCAACGCACGGCAAACTGCCGGACTTACAGGTTGGACATGGGGCAATGGAATCCGCGGGGGACAAAAAAGAAACCGCCTGCCGCGCGCTTCTCGACTACTAAACAACGGCATATGGCGAACTATGAGCTTCTCCGATATTGACGCTACCACCATCTGTATATCACTCAACACGATACGCTGTAATTGTGAGGGTCCTTAGAGCTGACTTAATGTCTTCTTGTCTATTATAAGTACTCGAAAACTTGACTAATATACCGTAGATGAGTAGTTCTTAAAATAATGTTAATACAAAATTGTCTAAAAATTAAGCGCCTATTAAAATATAAGTTATTAAAAAATGTTGTACTCAATGCTGTATTCATTTAGCTGAATGGTCTAAATATAAATGTAATTTAAGTTTGATTCGATAAAAGTATTGGAAAAAGGTTTAATTAAATAGTTAGGTTTTTATTATTTTACCATATTTTTAAGTAATTACGTAAAGTTTTGAAGAAATCTGTGTTACTTTTAATATTGTTTACCGTTTACGTTTTTTACAATGAGCCTTTTATAAATAGGTTATTTTAATGAACTCGCCCACCAGATCAATCGAAACTACTTCATTTGTAAACAAAATATAATTCCAAAATAAAAAAAACTAAAAGAAACTTTCACGCACTAATTCAACGACATGCGCCGTTCGACCCTTCTGAGAAGGCCTTTCTTGAGGCCCGTTTCTCGGAACAGTGGCCGCTTTTTACAAGCCAAATTCTTATTACAATGAGGTGCGGACGCTACTGCGCACTCCAACAACGAGCCTTGCGACTTGTGCCTTCAGCAATCTGGAATGATTACATCCCGCTATGGTGCCATTGAACCCATCGAATTCCATCGAGCATTTAAATAATACCATAACTTTAATACTTTGTAAGTTCATTTCAAATCAATACACGCTTTAAATACACAGGCTTCAGTAATAAGTTAAAGCTTATTATTCAAATGAATTAAATACTTTCATTTATATATTGGATCTCTTGCGGAGGTTTAAATCGAGGGAGAAAAATATCAAAGAAATATAATAAATTAAGTTCTGAGATTTGATCAATTTAGTTTGTCGGTATCGTTTGAGTCTTTAAAAGATGATAGACCGTGGTAACAACAATTTTGGGAACGTACAAAATGCACAATTCACTATGTCGAAGGTGAGTGCTAACTGCTAATAGTTAAAGGCTGCACCCCACCAAACCGCTCAACTATAGTTCCGGATCGGTGTCATTGACCGGCCACAATCGGAAATAGATACTCCTCCTAGAGTTCCGGCAGGATCCTCTGTCCGTAAACATGAGCGACTACAAAATACTACCTAATGTAAGTAGTCTATTACACTTTTATTAGGACGCCTTTAAATTAGCCGCAAAGTGCCTGCATTTGCGGTTAATTTGAAGGCGTAAAAAGATCTTTAAAGAAAATGTCAATATAAACGACGAACCTGCCTAGTACTAGCATAATTATTGTACTTTTGAGTAGGTATTAATCCGAGCTACGAGTATAATATTAAAAAATATTATTATTAAATTATTTTTCAAATAACAAATTCACTCAATCTGCACCAATTTCTTCACTTGTTTTGCTTGTTTTATCATGAAGTGGAATTCCGTTAACTATTGTTCTAATGCAATTGACTAGTAGGGCACATTGCTCGCAGAACGGACGGCCGTTGGGGCCGAAAGGTTCTGGAATGGCGACCACGTACCGGAAGACGCAGTGTTGGAAGGCCTCCTACAAGGTGGACCGATGACCTGGCAAGAGTTGCGGGAATCCGATGGATGCGAGATGCCCAGGACCGTTAATTGTGGCGACACTTGGGGGAGGCCTATGTCCAACAGTGGAAGTCTTTCGGCTGATATGATGATGAATTGACTAGTTTAACTTCACTGCGATCCAACCCAAATGGAATAAAACTCACCACAATTACTCTTGCCCTTTGAGTTTTGATATAAATAACTACCACTAGTTAAATCGTCTTATTATTAATTTGTTTTCAAATATAATAATATCTTGAGGAAAGTTTCGAGCATGAATTTGTTAATGGCTACATGGAAAGACTGACTGCTGGGCTGGGACTGGGGGCTGGCAAAAAGTCAACGTGACCCTAGGTTTAGCCCGTAGGTTTTTATGTAGTCTGTATGACCTTCCTTTAAAAAAATTGTATTAATGAATTACTATTACTGCTTACATTGTATATATCTACGTTCACCTAGCAATATATTGGCACATCTACACTTTTCATATTATACGAGTACAGATACTAGACGTCAAAGATTATACAAATATTTAAAATAAAGTTTTGTGTTATTTTTACATTTTATATCGGAAATTGTGATGGCGACTACTAGTATAGACCATAATAGATATTCAAGCATATAAATTATCTACTTAAACAAATAGACCGTTACGCATTTCTTGTAGACAAGCTTCTGCGAGCGGCTTCGCCCTCGTGTAAGTAGGTATTTGAATTTTGGAAAATGCTCGCTTAGTACTCGCCTACGTCATAAAAAGGAACCTTGAGCAAAATTTTACGCTTCTATTCTCAGTAGTTTCGTAGAAAAATAGTAGTTTAGTAGAAAAATTTTTGTGTCCGATAGGCTACTTTTTTATATGAAAAAACCAAGCAGCGCGGAAGCAGCGGTGCAACCGCGCTGATGTTGCGCGGCACGTTGCGGTGAATTTGAAGCCGCCTTAAAGATATATCGCTAATATTTTATACAAGAGCGAGCGGAGCCACCTTGAAAAATATTGCAACTCTAGACCGGAGCGTCAGGATTTCAAATCTTTTATACGAATATAGATATTTAGGTTTGAAAACAAAGACACTGTAGGACTCATGCAGGAGTGAGCGAAGCGAGCTCGGCTGTTTTGCGTTACATACATTTGTCAATACTGAAGTAGGAAGCCGAACTTCAAATTACGTCTTACTTTGTTTGCAATTTTGTTATAAAGCTCTCTTTCCAACTTGTCAAACTTTAGAAGCTTTCAAACACCAGTGGTTAGGGTGTTACAAATAATTATTACAAAATGTTTTTTTTGTATTAATAATAATAAACTTTTGTAATTTGTAAAATGAAAACGAATTATCGATTTAACATGTGTACGTTAAACGTATTTTTCTTACAAGCCGTGGGGCCTCTAAGTGGTACCAGATCAATAGACCATTGTTTACGTATATCACTGCTTAGTATAAAACAAATTCGTTTCCCGATGTCTATCCCTATTTATGCTTAAATCTTTAAAACTACGCAACGGATTTTGATGCGGCTTTTTTAGTAGATAGAGTGATTCAGTAGGAAAGTTTATATGTATAATACATGCATAATATATTTAATATCACCATTGCATCCGTGCAAAGCTGGGGCGGGTCGCTAGTGGATAATGATACAGCACTGGCCAGATTTCAATATGGCCTGCTTTTGTACGTCCAGTCATGGTCGTCGGGCCGGTAGTATATAAGTACTCTCGCTACGGATTACTTGGATTAATCAATCAAGCACTGAATAACTTCTTACTCACTCACTGACTCATCCACTCCCAGCCCAAACCCTTGGACTTAGAAAGCTGAAATTTTGCACAAAGGTCCCTTTCCTGATGTATAAAAAGAACAAGTTAAAGTATTTTCCAAAATTCACCCCCTAATGGTAGTCACACACGTTACAATATACTTGCGTAAGTTAAGACTTGCAGAAGTATACTGAAACGTGTGTTGTGCAGAAAGTTGCGCACGTATATTCCAACACACGTTTCAGTATACATAGTTTCAGTATACTGAAACGTGTGTAGTACAGAAACTTGCGCAAGTATCTTCCAACACACGTTTCAGTATAGTTGTGCCAGTCTTAACTTGCGCAAGTATACTGTAACGTGTGTGGCTACCATAAGGCAATGAAATGCGATTTCAAAGTTTGCGCAAGTATACTGTAACGTGTGTGGCTACCATAAGGCAATGAAATGCGAGTCCAAAAATTGTATTGAGAAACCTACTTTCACGCGAGGACGTCACTGGCAAAAGTTAGAACGTGTCTCGTTATTCAGGTTACCTACATTTACTTTGGTATTTTGGGATTGATAATAATAAAATCCGAAAATATGTTAACCACCATAACTGTTGTGATTTTGCTACAAGTAGGATAACAGTGATATACAATATGTTTTCGCTTCCTTGGAGAAATAGAAAGAGATTTAAAATAGGATCCTACTTTCGACCTAACGCTGATACGCCTTAAATCATAAAAAATAAAAGACACCTATACTAAAAGCTTCAAGGACGACATTCAATTTTTGTGTCGTTATGAAAGAAATTGGTGGCCGGATGGCCCATAAATTATAAGAGATATAACCAAAACGCTAAGGGGCACAAACGAGACAGCATGCTCTCAAAATCAACGTCGGAAATGGTGACACATAAGACAAACGTTGGCAAACCACGGTGCAGCATACCATTGACTTCAAGCGTTCGATCCGAACGGTGTCGTGGTGTTCCGCGAGTAGGTGGGTCGCCTGATCTCTCCGGCGGCATTGCAATGCACATCCGGGGCGGTCGATACTAGCGGCGACTTGCGCGGTGCCGCGGCGTCCCTCGACACCCCCGCTCCGCTAACACGGCCCCCTCACGTCTTCGAGCCCCCTCCGCGACGATTCACATCGATTCGCACGCTTGATAATTATTAAGAGCTTGCTGTGGAAATTTATCATCTTACAACAGCAAGAAAACGGATCTCGAGTCTATAGTGCCGCCGTTATAGATGATTTTTTATGTTCAACACAATTTTCAACCATACTATAACATATTTAGGAGATATGACGAGTGCGATCCACCTTAGCATAATTCCCTATCGATTCCAATTCTATAAAATAAAACCGTGGAACTAAAAGGGCCGCGTATGTAGGGTACGTGTATTGCTTCTTGTTTTGTTTCTAACACGACAAATAGTAGTAAAAACAATACGAGAGTGGGTCGAATGAAAAGTACAGCAAACACCCAACTTGTCAAGTTCAAATACATTAGTGGTGTGGATTAAGTCTTCAGATTAAAACATTTTCCAGTACTACATTGATTGACGTTAAATTGATTGATAGTCGTAAAGAAAACAAAACTTGGTCAAATTGCAGAGCAACCTCACTTAGTTTTGCTAATGTATAAAAAAAATCCTGACCATTTTTTTGTTTCCTTGACCAAAAATATCAAATTTAAATAAAATCTATCAATTTAAATTTCGCTATCTTCCGAATGCCGTGAAAAGGACACCTATGTAGAATAATTCGCAAAAGCCGTTTTGGATTTAGTTTAAGGGCCGGGGTTTTCAAGGTTAAGCAGCACTTACCTATATCGACCCGTGGAATTGGGCCATTCTTTACATATTGAGACTGCTATATGTCTCGAAAAGCTTGCTAAGACCCTTCTGTCATAGGAAGACTCTTCAATGTTGGTACAGGTAGTTTCGAAAAAGCGCAAGTTTGACACCAGTCTCACCAATGGGCATAGCGTTATTCGATTACTAAGTTATGGTGCTCAGATTTTCAGATCCCCATAATACAGACTAACGTCTAGTTTGAGGATCACCGTTAACGGTGATCTATAATGTACTTGATTATTAATAAACTTATTATTAGATATGCAGTTGCTCGGACAGACAGGTGGACTCGGCAAAATTACATGGATTCCTTGTTGTTTTACTCTAAAGAACCCTAAATAGGAGTAATCTAATTATGACAAAATACCTAAATAAAGATACAAATACCGGCACGGATCTTGAGCGCTAATTTAATGGACACAAACAGTGTAATATCTAATATTTTCCCTGGCTTTCCAGGTAGCCCCTTGATTTAACTGACTTTCCCTGACCATCTTGAGGTCCCCAGACTTTTCCATTACTTTCCCTGACCAGCTTGAGGTACCCAGAATGTTCCATGACTTTCCCTGATCAGCTTGAGGTACCCAGACTTTTCCATGACTTTCCCTGATTTTCCAGAAATTGGACATGAAACTATAGCAAAAATACATGAACGCAACAAAGCAATTATTATTGTCCAACATCATTTCTACGATCTAGATATTAGTTTGAAATTCGTTCTTAGTTTAACCTTGTTTTAATAGCTATTATCTGAAGATTTGCGCTTTTTCCGGTATTTTGCGACAAATAACTATGAAAACTGTCTAACAGCCGTATCTATTTACATATAGCAATGATAATTGTTTCTTATGATGTAATAGGTAGTCCATCAAACACAACGCGTACATAAGTAACATCTGTTACAGTGTTGTTTTTGGCTTTTGATATGAGTAAGTCCACATGTAGATAACAAAGTAAACAATATAAAAGAAATTGCAGTTCATAAACTTATTCTCAGCATTGGTTTACCGATTCACTTTTCCAACATCAATAACTTGTTTTAGTATACATAATATATGGAGTCGGACATATAATTTCAAAAGCTAAATATTTGTGTTCCAAATTATTAATTATGTTTTCATTCAATTCCACAAAAAGTTGCCATACAACGTAAAACTATAATTGCAAAATTTTTAATCCTCCTCCCCCAGTTTCTCTTGCTTCAGTGTATCCATAAATTAAAGTATCTGAATCAATAACAACACCGAATTTAATAAAGTACTCAATTCAGAAACTCTGTGTTAGTAATTTACAGTCACTAAAGCCAGTACGTTGACAGTACCCTCGGAAAACTTTCCTATAAAAATATTTCTCCCAGTACCCTCGTACTTTGTAGCAAAACAAAAACTTGCTACATCGCAATTCATCGGTCGTGAAGTCGTAGCTGATTGAGTGCGCGGAGCGTATTTTACAATCACATCAGCGTGCACACAATATATCAATTTTCCGCTAACTGGATACTTAAGCGCAATAACATTGTAAGGAGTGCGAACGTACCCCGATGCAAGGATATCGCCACCTGTTGTGATGGGCGGCAAATTGGCATAATCAATATTGCTTTATGGGCTACGCTGTGCCACTAAGGGCAACATATTGCATGAATTTGGGTCACAGGTGATCTGTACCTCTACCATGAGATTTAAGCAATAGTATTCGTCGCTACTCGATATCGACGCCGTAAATATTTTGTATGGCAAATTTTGGTTCTGCAAGTGACCGCTAGAGGCGCTGCAAAATTTGCCATACAAAATATTTACGGCGTCGATATCGAGTAGCGACGAATACTATTGCTTAAGACTCATGGTAGAGGTACTGGGGTGTTGAGCGTTAACCGTAACATTCGACGTGAGTAATTTAGTGAATCTGAAATCTATAGAGTAATGTTGGGTTATATGACTAGATAAACTATAAAAATCTCTAGGTAATGTTATGTACTTTTCTGATGATGTCAACATTAAACTCTTATAGGTGTACCGACTTTATAGTCCGTCTATCAACACGTCTGCTAATCTTTTTGTAACTTAGTATTAAACAACGTGTATAAACGTCAAGTTTCTAAGAAGAAAGCTGAAAGGAGTTATTTAATTTTACGGTTTCCTCAAGGGTTTTTAAAATGGTGGCGGGACAAATTTCCATCTTTACGTTCGCGTTTAGCCGAGGCGGGAACCGTGCCGTAGAGTACCAAAACTTGTTCACCACGCCGTTTCTATTATCCCCGACGAAAAAAGGAGTTTTTATAATCGATGCCAACGTAGTCTGTGGCCACGTATCTACCAAATGGATGGACCGATTTCAGTGCAGTATTTTTTCAGTATAACTTTGTTTTTATTGGTGTAGACTTTAGCTGCTTGATAATTTGATTCGAAATTTTTACATTTGTTTCTTTTTCACTCGTCCTCTCTATTAACATTATGGAATACTATGTAAATTTCGTTGGCACGATACCTTGTTCTGATGCTGCAGCCAAATCAACACGATCAACCCATAATGTCGTGTTTGGGCATATTTAATTAGTGTTAATGCTTAGCAGGCATATCATACCTGCTAAGCATCACCATCTGGTGAACATAGTCTGACGATCTACCATCTTAAAAGACGGCTTAACCTTCTAATCCCTTAGTCAGTTCTAATAAATAAGATACAGGTCAAAAAGCGCCGATACGAGACACGATGTAACCAATCATTAGGTCAGGTACGCATTTGACCCAGATTTCAAAACAAAATATGATGCAGTCGTGTCTTAGCTAGACGCTGTCTAGATTTACATTTATTACGTCATCGCCGTCACTTATGTACTGGAATTAGTCACTTAAAATGTGCGGTATTTACGCAAAATGATGCTTTTATGTCAGCATGTTGGAGATTTACGTAGCGTAACGAAGTAGAATATGATTCCGCCTCCATAGCATCGTCTTACTCGCATTTCCACACGCCATTCACGAATCGGAACGATTATTTCCGGATCCAAGATGATAGTAATGAGCACAAACAATACGTGATGCTGCCGATTTCATTCTTTATTTCGAAGAATAGCACCGTTAGTGTCCATTTTATACATGTTTGTTGAACTCTATCTGCAGATATATGTACATATTTCGCCAACTAACTTGGCCATTTAGCTAGTAGCCATACTTTTTTACTATAAACGGCGCCATTCAACTAGCCGCCCCAATTATATACAGCCATTCAATCAAAGAGCCAACGCATTAGCCAGCCAGTTCATGACAATAAAGTAAGTAATTAAAAAAATGCCAAGTGCGAGTCGGACTCGCACACCGAGGGTTCCGTACAAACTAACTTATGTAAATAGTCCACTTCTCAAATCGAGTCTCGAAGATTTTTCCGAATCAAAAAGACTGCCTTTTCTTAGAGAATAGCATCATAGATCATCTCCACGTCATAATAATTTTGCATTGTTATCTGATTTACACATGTATGACATGGATCACATTTGATCACAGACAAACATCGGGAGAGGCAAAACTAAATGAAAATAATACATTTTGATACAAGTGCAGAAAGTTTGTCATTGCGACCGAGGCGGAATTCGCACGAGCCGTAACCGAGTGTGTTATGGAGACGAGGGCTGCAGTGACAAATTTGCACGTGTATCAAACGCCGTTTTTCAATACACTTACGAAGGAATACTTTTGCTGACAATTACGACGCTTTTTTGTTAATTTTGTACTGAAGAAAATTTTTAAAAGTTGCCATACATTTTAATTTTGATTTATATGGCAGCAGGCTATCGCAAGTATTTTTTACCCTGGCGGCGGCGGCGTAGCATCTATAGAATTCTCCTCAAATCTTAAATACATCATTTTTTTCACAAATAAATATAAGATTCGTAAAATGTCGTAAAAAGTCATGTTTATTTATCCGTTCAAAAACACAATTTAAATTTTCAAATTAAAACTTTAAAAATATCAGACTCATTGCATTAAAAAAATAAAATCACCCTTGACCGTGACGAAATAGGAATGAAAAAAGGCCTTGATGTGATAAATTTTAAAAAAGCACGCAGGTGATATACATGCCATGTCGAGCCTAATCGCAGTGCGATAAGAGGCAGTTTTCGAGTAAGTGTATTGAAAAATAATTTTCATTGAAAATTGTTTCCACACTGTCTCCATGTTCCAAATTTCGTCAAAAGCGAATCCGACCAAATTTAACAGTTGTGACGTTGCTTTGGTTGGCTTCGCGCTAAAATCACTTTTGAAGCAATTCGGAACGAGGAGCAAATAAATAAAGTAAAAAAAAAGTAACTATTTTTTAATTTGTGTAACATCATTTTTTATCAAATGGATAATAAAAAAAAAGGTTCATAAATAAAGCGAGTTTTATCTGTATGCTGCTATAATTCCGATTCACTCTCGTTTTTTGTTTGTTAATTTTCGTTATCTATTAGTTATATTTTAATTTTATTACTCAGTTTAAGGTGAAGTTCAAGGCCCTCTATGGAGATGATTGCTGAGATAGATACGACTTGTTGATGACCGATCAAAGCTAATATTAAACAAATTAGATAAATGACACATAAGTAGAAATTGTTATGGTGTATAAATCATTTTAAAATAATTTTAACTAGCTAGTTTATTTATGCAAACTCTTACCTGGTATAAAACTTATTTGTCCTGTGTCTGCAATTTTCATTTCAGATTTGACATTGTGATGCTGGTACCGCAGGGATCTGCAAGAGAACACCTGTTGAAGGGCCTGACTTATATCGTCAATTTATTTACCAACTTTTATTAAAGTTCAAGGGAAAAGATCATTTGGATCATCACCCTCACTAACACGATGGACGGACCTCATAAAATCTATGACACGCATAAATGACCATTCTCAAGTCCCCAAACAGTACTGCATGGCTTTGCATCGCCAAAGAGACGGGGCCCAAGACTCGACCGAGACCTGAGTGGAGAAGAATTTTAGTAAAATATGGAAGCAATAAAAGTACACCAGTTTTTTTTTTCAGGGATGGTGCAGCTACTTATTATTGAAAGAACTTTCAAAATCATTTTATTAGTTTCAAAGGATACCCTCTACATGAAAAGTTACAAATTTTAACTCTTTATTAGTCTGGTTTGTTACAATTGTTACTCTATCACTAAGCTAATCATAACTATGTTACTCCAACTTTCTTTGTTATTAAGTCTCATACCTACCCACATTTTATATTAATATTGTAAATGTGAATTTTAACGTAACTTAATTTAATGTACTTTAATGCGGTATATAAGATTGTAATGTATTTTAAAATAGTTTTATCGGGCTTAATTTAATTGATATTGTTTGATTGTAAAAAATAATCAATAAAATATGGAATATGGAAATACCAATTTTCCATATTCACATAGGCCTCCCCAAGGCGTCGCCACAATGGCCGGTCCTGTGCGTCTCGCTTCCATCGGATTCCAGCGACCCTGACCAGGTCATCGGTCCACCTTTTGGGAGGCCTTCCAACGCTGCGCCTTCCGGTACGCGGCCGCCACTCCAGAACCTTTCGGCCCCAACGGCCATCTGTTCTGCGTGCAATGTGCCTAGCCCATTGCCACTTAAGTTTGACAATTCTATGTGCTATGTCGACAACCCTGGTTCTCCTGCGGATATCTTCATTCCTGATTCGATCACGCATGTAAACTCCGAGCATAGCCCTTTCCATTGCCCTTTGGCTGACTTTCAAGTCTTCTTATGAGGCCCATTAATACAAAAGAATTCAGCCATTTAGGTGCAGAAGTGTAACCAACAATCACACATTTATTTATTTATTATGGCACTCCAGGGTATAGTTTGCAGAGACATTTACAGAAGAATAATATAATCTTATTAATAAGAAATTATTAAAGCAAATTCTCCACTTAAAAGCGTGTGCAGCACTTTCAGAATTTAGTTAACTATTATTATAATTATATTTTTAACAAATTATATTCATAATTATATATTTAACCCACCTTCGCACAGGTGCAATGGTGATATCTACACTATCTATAATAATATTATAAAGCTTAAGAGTTTGTTTGTTTGTATGGTTGAACGCGCTAATCTCAGAAACTACCAGTCCGATTTGAAAAATTCTTTCTGTGTTAGATAGCCCATTTGTCGAGGAAGGCTATAGGCTATATATAACATCACGCTATGACTTATAGGAATGGAGCATTGATAAAAAATGTTGCCAAATCAGGGATAAATGATTCCATTTGAAAGCTTCTGTTTCATGCACTACGTAAACAGTTACACAAAATGTACTACAAAATTGTTTCCCTTTAAAAGTTAAAAAAAGGGCTTGCGACTTAAGTGGCAATGGGCACATTGCACGCAGAACAGATGGCCGTTGGGGCCGAAAGGTTCTGGAGTGGCGGCCGCGTACCGGAAGGCGCAGCGTTGGAAGGCCTCCCACAAGGTGGACCGATGACCTGGTCAGGGTCACTGGAATCCGATGGAAGCGAGACGCACAGGACCGGCCATTGTGGCGACGCCTTGGGGAGGCCTATGTCCAACAGTGGACGTCTTTTGGCTGAAATGATGATGATGATTTGTATTAAACTTGGCACACAGTTAGACCAAGTCTATACATAGTCCAGACATATGATACTAATCACCCTGTGAGCAAGTTCCCTTGGCATAATCTTAAAAGAAGCTAGTTTAATGAATATACATAGGCATGTTAGTAAAAACAGCCACTTCATGAAGTAGCAGACCAAGGGCTAACCTAGCTTAGCTTAGCTCGTGTAACTAAAGTCATTTAAATACTTGTGTAAAGTTTGAGCCATAATATGCCTATCAAATATAAAAAGCTACTGACCAAGAGCTTTTAGTATTTGGTAGGTACTTGGCATGTGTACCAAAATCTTCATACAAATATAAATAAATATAATTTACTACTTACTATAACCAGCTATAAGTATGTACAATCTTTTTACTGCACATGGCATGAAATTAGGTATGTACTTACAACAGCAATGTTATCAGGGTAGTTTTGTTTTTCTAATGAAAAAGTAGAAGTATATCCTTTTAAAAATATAAGAAAATAATGTTTAGCTATTAAACATTTGTGTTCGTCATTCAAACCTGAGATCTCCTGAACAGGAACAGCATCGGCAGCAGTGGATGGCAATCACAGGTATCTTATTGATTATACTTTGCTTTGGTCCTTATTAGTAGTCAGGGAAAGTAGTGCTGCTGATTTGCCTCCACTAAAACAACGAGATAATATTTGAGTTTTTAAATTTAATAAACAAATAAATACAATACAATATTATTTAATATTCGCTTTTTAACCAGCTCATAGAAACCGTCTTTTTTGTTCGTCTTTAGTGATTAATTTCCCTTTAAGTTAATAGATACACATAACATTTTTTTCAATATTTTCTTTTAAAAACAAAAAAAAACACCTGCATATTTTAATTGTTGTATAATAATTTGTTTGATCATTGTTGATATTTTGTTTGAATCATTTATTTATATTTTCGATAAGTTCGTTGCAAAGAGATCATTGCTCGATCAAGAATATCAAGACTTTCAGCTCTCCGAAAACCGGAAAACCTGGAAAACTGCGTGAAAAAAAGCAACGTCAAAAATGAAACAAATTGTCAAGTGTCACTGTCAGTTGAAATATTTTTTCCGTTAGGTATAACCGTTCATTATTGTATATGTCTTAATGATTCCATGGATTTCAGTTCTCATCAAATAAAAATAAAAATAAAAGTAAATTTAAATTAAAAACTCTTCTACAATACCGTATGCGTTTGCAAATCCGTTACGTCTTGCGGCAGTGCGGTAGGGCAACCCTAGGCGTGGGCGTTTCGTTCAGCAACGGTGGAACTGTTATTGCGTCCTACGACCTAACAGTTTTCGTTCCACAAACCAATCTTTTCCAAAACCAATTCAACTTGATGGGATTTTTTCTTTATCCATAAGGTTGGAAATACTATACTCTTACACGCGCGCCGCTATGGCCGCTATTAGCGGCGTCGACCAATCGCCTACCGATACCACCCCGCTCGCCTCGCTGCTCGCCGCTAAGACCGAAGTAGTGAATGCGCCGTTAGCGGCTGCTAAGCGCGGCGGCGGCAAGCAGTAAGATTCACAGAGTACTTTGTAATATACTGAAAGTAAGAAAAAATGCATCAATGCAACCAATCTGAATCTTGAAGACATCCTCCATTTCGGCCGTGAACAGTTTCGGAGAAATGACGTCTCCCTGCCTCACACCTCGTTGCAAGAGGATAGGTTTCGAGGTCTGGTCCTGAAGTCGGACTGACATGGTGGCGATTTTGTACAAACACTTCAGCACCTCAATGTACCGATAAATCAATCTAGCACCGTTGGAGAGACTGCAGTACAGCCCAGGGCTCGATCGAATCAAAGGCTTTTTCGTAATCCACAAACACTAAGCAGAGAGGCTGATTATGTCTTCTTCTGTATAACCTGCCGCAGCGTATGAATGTGGTCCACGGTTCTAAAGCCTTTTCAGAATCCGGCTTGTTCGAGAGGCTGGAAGTCATTGAACCTGCGCGTGAGATGGTTCGCGATGACTCTGGAAAACAGATTATAGACATGGCTCAGAAGTGAGATGGGCCTGTAATTCTTAAGCAGAGCATTGTCGCCCTTCTTAAAGAAAAGTACCACCACACCTATGCTCCATGCCTGTGGCGTTTTTCCCTCGAGTATGACGGAATTGAATAGCTTCTGAAAGGCCTTAAGGACCGGTTTTCCATCGGCCTTCAGGTGTTCGGCTGTGATTCCGTTTTCACTCGACGCCTTGTTGTTTTTAAGCTGCTTCAGAGTCATTCTAATCTCGTACAGGCTGACGTCCGGGATATCTTCGGTATAGTGTCGAGTCAATCTAGCTCTTGGGTCATTTGTTAGATTTGCAGCGGGTTTAGTGATAGACGTGTATAACTGTCCATAAAAAGGCCTCGATCTCTCTTATAAGCTCCGATTTGGCGGATATGACTCTGCCATCATCGGTCTTCAGTTTCGTGAGCTGGCTTTAATGTCAATGGCGAGTACATCACTCACCTTCGGTTTGCCGACGACATAGTAGTCATGGTTAAGACTACGGAGGAGCTCAGTACAATGCTCGGTGACCTCAGTAGAGCTTCCGAAAGAGTGGGACTTAAAATAAACATGGACAAAACCAAAATCATGGTTTTACATCCATGTAGCGCCCACTCCTATCAAAATCGGAGACTCTACACTCGAAGTTGTGGACGACTACGCTTACCTGAGACAGATGGTCCAGTTGGGTAGGTCTACCTTCGAGAAAGAGGTCAATCGTCGAATCCGACTCGGCTGGGCGGCGTTCGGGAAGCTGCGCGGTGTCTTCTCCTCCAACATACCACAGTGTCTCAAGACGAAAGTCTATGACCAGTGCGTGTTGCCAGTGATGACATAAGGCTCTGAAACGTGGTCGCTAACAATGGGCCTCATAAGAAGACTTAAAGTCACCCTAAGGGCAATGGAAAGGGCTATGCTCGGAGTTTCCTTGCGTGATCGAATCAGGAATGAAGATATCCGCAAGAGAACCAGGGTTGTCGACATAGCACGTAGAATCGCCAAACTTAAGTGGCAATGGGCTGGGCACATTACACGCAGAACAGATGACCGTTGGGGCCGAAAGGTTCTGGAGTGGCGGCCGCGTACCGGAAGACGCAGCGTTGGAAGGCGTCCCACAAGGTGGACCGATGACCTGGTCAGGGTCGCTGGAGTCCGATTGATGCGAGACGCACAGGACCGGCCATTGTGGCGACGCTTGGGGTAGGCCTATGTCCTACAGTGGACGTCTTTTGGCTGAAATGATGAATGATGAAGAAAAAATGAATGAAAATTTTTGAAGCACGTCACGAGATGCCGGTCATAGAGACGCGCGCTCGCCTATCGATGCCACCCTGCTCACCGCAAAGATCGAAGTCATGAACGGGCTGTTATCGTTTCGAAAAGCTATTACCACTCTTAAGGGTCTATTACACTACTCGATATTCAAATTGGTTTTGTCGACGTCGCGTAGTGTAATAAGGGTCAGACTGTCTAACTCGAAAGTAAACTTACTTTGAGACAGTCTGTATAACTAGCGCGAAATATCGAGTGATGTAATAAACGCTTTAGGGCGATTTAACGCCCTTGCTGCTCTGAGCGGCAGTGGCGCGCCGCGGCGTTATGAGCGGCGACTCATGGCGTGCTTCAAACATTTTCATACTTTTGATTTTACCGCTCGCCGCTACCACTTCTCAGTGCAGTCGTTCGTGAATGATGCGTTGGTAAGTTTATTTACGTTGAGAAGCCACAATCGCCTTGCACAATAAATTGAGATAATAGGTAAATCCTGCAATTCGTGTCGACGAGTGGGTCGCATGGATCTTTTTTGAATATCGTTTATAGTGCGGTGGCGAGTAGTGACGCCTAGTGATTTTTGGTAGTATTTCGATAAACATACAAAAAACAAAAAGTAAACGCTATTTATCCAACGAAAAATTAAACTACATATCAAAGAAAACTTATTTCAATTTTTAGTTTCAGAATGTAGGAAAGAAACACAGAGTACTTTGTATATACTGAAATATGTAAATTCCGTGATCTCTATTAATTATGTTATGGTTCAAAATCTTTTCTTAACGAGAAAATCTCAAGTAAGGTTTTTAAATGTAAAGCTTCCTCTTCATCACAAAAATAAAAGGTTTTTCATTGGTTTCCGGTTACAGTGATCGACATATGGATATTCACTGAAGACTGCATGGCTCTGTGAAAGACAGTACTTATTAAATTAAATCTCAGGAAATACTGGTTCCAATTTAAAAATGTTTTAGTGTGGTTATCCAAAACAAAAATATGTTGTTTTTTTTTTTAATTTATTTATCTGTAAAGGCTACATGAAGCTACATAACATTATGCAACAACCCACAGCAGCGGAACCAGTTACTTAAAGCGCAGGTGAAACAACGGGGAACAGATACATAATACGTATTTATATTGATAAAAACCTAAAAAATTTAGGGGCCCCAGTTTTTTTTTACTTCGGGACCGTTTGTTATCTAGCTAAGCCACTGATTAGAACCATGTACTTGTTGACTTCTAAAGTCTTAATAATTCCATGGACACTATATATTTAAAATTATGAATTCGCTTGACACTATATTTGGAAAATAGTCCTAGGCAAAGAGAATATAAGCACTACGTTTAGTCCTAGGTCCTAAGCACTAATCTCTACAGACGTCAGTGGTTCTCAAGGATATATAAGATCCTTGGTGGTCGGTCCTAAGAAGGTCTTTGGTCCTAAGCTATAACGCCATTATGGCCCACCCAACTACCCAAATGACACATTGCCGAGAAATGATTAAAAAAAAACCTTTTACAATATTGTCATCACATTTCCTTTTTTCTTTCTTTTCTAGAGTAAACGTAGTGCTTATATTCCCTTTGCTATAGAGTCTGTTCGGAAAGAAAACCGTCGTGGCGTATCTTAACTAACATTAAGGTTTCCCTATGTTGATATAACCCTTTTTTGTAGTGTTATTTTATTGTAATTTTTAAAAGAGGTACAGTTTTACACAGTTCCACAAGGGAAATAAAATTTAATATTGTGATGATGATGATGATGCCATCTAGCTGATTTCGGCCACAGCGACCGCGTATATTTTACGGTTTTGCCGAAGAGAAAAGGGACAAAACACGCCATTATTGATCTAAACAAAGTTACTGAAGGTATAGCAGCTACGGTCGGTAGGTAACCGTTTTATTTCATGTAATATCATAATTAAATATGAGTTTTTTGCACAATCATTTGTTATTTTCCACAAATTAACAATTATCTGTACTTTATATTCAAAAATATTTGAATTTCTATTTTTAATATTAAGTAGAATATATTAATGGTTTTTACATCATTAGGTTCCTACCGCTCTCACTCGAGAGGATCAAGGGAACATTTACATCATCAGGTTCCTACTGCTCTCACTCGAGAGGATCAAGGGAACATTTACATCATCAGGTTCCTACCGTTCTTACTCGAGAGGATCAAGGGAACATTTACATCATCAGGTTCCTAAAACTCACACTTGAGAGGATCAAGGGGACAGTCATAAAGCATCAATGGGCCCATCGAACGTCACGCTACGCGCTAGGATCATTACACGATCAAACCCATCAACGACAATCTAACCCAGCCATTCTGGTTAGATCATAACTTGGTGATCACCATAAGAACTCACACCTGGCTATGCAGCGAGGATCATTATGTGGGATTTATTCCTGTAACTTACGGACGATGCCCATAGTCAACGAAGACGCCAGCTCCTCTCGACCCCGGGAAACCCAAAAATATTCAACTTAGGTGAAGCGTCGACAGTAGATTCACTCGACACCTGCTCGATATCTCACTGGAAACCCACTTTGATGTAAGTATTTTGTAGCAACACGTGCACCGCTAAACTTGAACTGTTGAGTAAACTAGAAGGACAATCTATGGCATTTCTCTTGAGCGTTGCTACATAAAAGTGACAGATAACCTTACTCACGTAATTAATTCGTGCTTGACACGACAGTTTTCTTCCCGCACAGATTCTATGTCACGTCATTGTCAACGTGTGACGCTTTGAACTTTGAACAAAAAAACAAATATATTAAATTGTGACAAATGCACATAGCAATAAGTTTTTATCTCTGTTGTATGGATCGATAATCATGGGATATCCATCACGAGAAAGTACCCTGTGTGTAAACTATTTATATGACCATCGTAACGGCCAACGTGCCTCGCAACGCAGCACGTTGCGCGGCGCTTTGGGCGTTCGTCGTCCATTGCTGCAGCAGGCCACGTCATCGCTCGCGCAAACACAAACATATGGCAATGTACATACGACGGACCGCCTAACGCGCCGCGCAACACGTCGCGTCTCCGTAATCGAGCACTTAGACTAGTTGGGCAGTAAAATCTTAACTCAAGTCGCTGGTGATCTGAGATAAAGATCAATGACTCTGCGTGCGTGTGTACGAAGCATAACAACAATATACAGAGTGGTGCCCATTGCCATGTGTCGCTAACATGGTTGAAATACTAAAGCGTCTATTACACCATCCGATATTCTGCACAAATTACACAGACTGTCTTAAAGTTTACTTCCGAGTAAGACAGTCTGACCCTTATTACACTACGCGTCGTCGACAAAACCATGTTGAATATCGAGTGGTGTAATAGACCCTGAACTTCTCTATGTAGTCTGTGGTTAAACTATCGCCTTTACTAATGTCGTTTTCTACAACAGTCTGTGGAGTCGCCCATCCATTTCCAAGAAGCCGATTTGTTATTTGACATAAATATTATTAAATAATTTATGTGTTTAGTTTGATCTACTGAGTTTATTTTGTTCAAAATTAATTTCCTTTCAAGCAAACTAAAATGGCTTGGGGTTTTGTAACATGCGGGCCTAATGAGGCGCTTGTCGTCTCTGGTGAGTACTATTTACACTATCTCTTTTTTTGTTGTTTTTCGGTGTCGTACATGATTTAATACATTAAAAATCTAAAGGCGTAAGACCATAGAATTACGTGCGAGGTTCATACATAATGAATATATTCGCAGAATATGTAATAGCAAAATTAAGGATGACATCATTGACTGTCTGGCTAGCGCAAAGTGTAATTTTGATAAGTACCTATGTAGTACTTGAGCGTAAGGCATGCCGGCTCTATTCAGTCTATTCATTCAATATAGGAATACAAGCTACAAGAAAAGTATGAGGAAAAAAATAAGGAAAATAAAAAAGTTCTGCATAAATCATAAAAAGAATACAATTGGTCACATCTAATTCATAGGATCTAAGGGGCAGAGTATTTGCAATAGTGATCTATTTTATTGGCTGTTATTTATTTATTTAAAATTTCAGTAATAACAGCTAATGCCAATGTAATGCTATTAAGTACATGCCTGCTTATTATAAATTACTGGCCATCTTCTTTTTGTATTCAATAATCTGATGCCTATCTCTATTATTTTATATTAATGTTTGCGAAATTAATGACCCTTTCTCAGATTATGTTATTTATTTCAATATTTCATACATGGATTTCTAGTTCGATATAAAACTTAATAGATATATATACAAATTAAAAATTAATATTATGTACAAACGGGTAGAAAAAGAACTTATTGGGCATCAAAAAATTCATCCACATCGATATCAATGGGAAAAGTGCCCAGAACGCTGGCAGCATTGCCACGTTGGATGGCAATGCTGATTCGTTGACCGAAGAAAAGCCCAGCCCTCTGGTCACGCGAAGAGTCGACTAGCTGTTTGCTGATGTCACGAACAACTTGATGAGCGCTCGGACCCCATGGCCCTAGTGTTTCAACCCCAAACGGCTCAAACATGTAACTACCGATAAGGTTATTATATTTACGCCGTTTGAGATTTTCTGCACCTGCAGCAGCCGCCCCAGCACAGCCTGCCGTACTCAGAAGATGGGATGGCGCAAGGGTGTCGACACAAGTTGCATCCCACACCAAAGGCCTACCTAACTTCCAGGGCATTATGGTCATCCCGTCTGGCCTCTTTCCATCGTCACGTGCCAAGCCGATAGGTTAGGTTCTCAGATTATTAGTTGCAATTCTACCACACAAGGTCTATAGCATAGCTGAATCATACAGTAGGTTTCAATTGCTAGGAGCTCTACTTTTTTTTTATCTTGTTCACATGCATTTTTTCTAACAATAAGCAAGTGAGAAGCAAGGGCATTGTGAGCCGATGACCAAGGGGGGGTAGCAAACTGTTAGCAAATCGTCAGGGCCCAGCGGGGTCGGAGCCTACTGGGGCCATAGGTTGTGCGAAAGTGAACACCGGTGCCCTGGAACGAAGGCAAAAAAGGAACAGGAGTGGGTCTTTAGTCAGTAAAAGTGACACTATTTCCCACGGCATGCTCAGTGCGGGCGGAGATGTCTTTGGATGAATAAAAAAATATATATATATTGGAAGTATAGAGAATGGCAAAAGTATGCATTGTAGTTAGAGCTTTCGAAGCTGTTCTAAAGTTGGTAGTATACCCATTAAAATGTCCAAGGGGACTGTAGTCACCATCAAAATTCTTGCCATAATAGTGCTAAATCTAGCACTGAAAGTGCTGATTTCGCAACATCAAACAAAGCATGTGGTGCCATATTGTCTGCCCCCACCTTCCTTAGTTCCAGCCAGTGGAACTTAAAAGCCATCAAAACCAAAGTGCGCTTTACTTGTTCAAATGTTCCTTTTAATTAATCGAGTTTTTATAAACGAAAAGTTTACCAAGTGGTTAACAAATGTTACGAATGTGTCAGATTAGATAAAATGAAACAATCTCTATTCTCTAGGGGCCTGCCACCCCTTGGCGACGCCCTTGGTGAGAAGTAGAGATTGCCATACTTTTACTAACTAAAACCCACCTATTTTCCTTCATGTTTGAGTTTCAGGGCCACAAAAACTGTTCTACAGCCCTAGTATTCATGCAATTTTAAACCATGGATTGTTAGTTTTTTTTAGATTGATTTGAACAACTACAAATGGTTCTATCAATAAAATTTCAATGATTTTGCCAATATTAAGGTAGTGGATGGTATTGAAGTATATTTTCACGTATACAAATATAATTTTTGTGATAAGTATTGCTGTTATAGAAACACCTCATGTTATCATTAACTTAGGATGCAAATAGCAACAAAAACCAACAATTGAATCATTGCTTACAATCAGGTGGGATTGCAGTCAAGCACTAGTCTATATCATAAAAGCTTCAAACTAATAATCCATAACATAATTTTAATTAAACAAGCCCCAAGCGGACACCGGTGTCCGCACACCTATTGTCTTTCTATTGTTATATATTGTTACTAAATGCATATTGCTAATTATGGTATTCAAAGGTTTAAGATATTCCAGTTAGAAATTTTTATTACAGTCTTATGTTTTATGAAACATGATTATTTTAAAATATGGACCACACACAGTGGCTACACATGACCTAGTTTTTATAAAAACAAATTTTACTACAAGCTTTACTGTGCAATACTCATGTTCTATTTTTGCTGTGATTTTGTTAATGTTATTTTATTCTGGCAGTCTTGGTAAGCTTGTTTATGCTGTGCTATTAATATCATATTGAGTTCAATGCCAATTTACATACACTAGAGAAATTTATTTTAATTCAGATTATTTGAAAAAAGATAATTGATAAACTCCTATTAGTATTTTCCTTGTTGCAGTACAAATACATTTGTTCTTATGGTCTCCTGATGTCCATATTGTAATGTTATAAAAGCGAAAGTGACTCTTGTCTGTCTGTTAGTTACTTTTGACATTTTAACAACTGAAAGGATTTGGATTGGATGTAAATTTAGGCCATATCCTGGGTTAAGACATAAGTCACTGTGTAACTGGGGAGTATGTTCCCTTGGGATAATTTTCGACATCTTCGAGTAAAGCTGCTGGTAGAACCTAGTTATTATAAATGCGAAAGTCTTGGTTTAACTGTAATGGTTCCTTCTCTTTCTCTCTTTCACTCCCACCTTTTTGTTTGTTTACTATTTTGCGTAACTGCTGAATTCATATAAAATTTGGCACATGGGTGGACCAAGACCTGTGTGGTGGTGTGTGTGTTTGTGACAGAAGCTAATATGTGTACTATGCGGTCCAAATGAGAATAGGATCGATTGCCATGTTGTGACGTCACGTCGAACTGTCAAATTGAAGAAATTGGGTATGGAAGGCAAAAAAAGATTTTTTTTAAATTTAATTTATTTACGAATCGTTAACGAAATTTTTTTTATCAGAATTCAGTTCTTCAATTTTTCTCATCTCATCGTCACTGTGTGAAGTGTCTGATTAGTGGCAAATGGAAGAAGAAGGCGAATTATTCCTAACAATGGAAATAAGAAAGAAAATAGTTTTTATTTTTTACTAATTATGACTAAAAACAATATAATTAGCTAATTTATATTAAACAATAACGTTTTTACTTCACCTAGACTTAACTAAGACTACGTCATACAAAGCAAAAAATAACACTTTATTGATACGCAAATAAGATTTTTTTGCAAACCGTACTTTTCACTCAACATTTGACAGATTGAGGTTATTGGCTTTCCTATTCTTATTTGGAACGCATAGTATAGTGACAGATATTATCTATCTATGAAATGTTATAACCTTGGAAAGCCATTGTAATCTGGGCTAGGCTAAATTGCTTCATAAATAACGACGACCTCATTAGTTAATTGGCGAAAAGTGACAACCAAAAACCTCGTATTCTTTGGATAACTATGTTACTCGTCTTTTGTTTATTATGAGTATGGTGGTGCTATTCTCTAAGAAAACGCAGCGCTGCCTCAACAAAGAACACCCAAAATGGATACATTGGATTGTCAACCTAATTTACCTAAACATTGGATTGTTATTTCAATGTATCCTATTTGGATATTCGTCGTTGCGGCAGCGCTGCGTTTTCTTAGAGAATAGCACCACGGAACATAAGCGAATGCTCGGCTGTCTGGTTCAATCCCAGGATAATATTGCATTGTTCTGCTATAGAGCTTTATCTAATAATCCTTCTGACTCATGATGATAGTGAGGTACGACTGTTGCGGGCTCGTGTTCGTCCATCGTCAAATCCAAGACTAAATGCGTATTGCGTCCTCTAGACCGAATTAAGACTAGAGATTGACCATTGTCAATCGGCACGCGTGACCGTTGAATGCGGGGCCGGGTTCGATTCCCAAGTCCAAATTGCGTGTTATTGTTGGAATCAACTGCTATGAGGATTAAATCCAAATGTTTTATTTTAATATTGCCCTTATCTTTTGCCTTGCCTTTTGCTTGCAGCCTTTGTGCCATCTGCGTATATTACGAATGTATAAAGCAATGCGAAGTATTTTATCTGTTATCTGACAATATGCCATGAGATGAATGTTTATCGAAATGATATTTGATTGCTCATGCAAAAAATATGTAACTTACAATGATAACATATATGATTAGGAAAATATTAAAATTGTGTTTACATTGTTTTGCATTAAGTACATACTTGATAAAGGGATTTTATGTTATCAATTCTCTTTTTTTTTTTGTTTATTTTACCCATAGTTCAGCAAATCAATATTGGTTTGCTAAATTATTTATGAAGTACACAATTACTGTTCTATTCAGGATGCTGTCACTCAAAGCCTTTGCTGGTGCCGGGTGGACGCACGTTCGTCTGGCCGTTGTTCCAGCAAGTGCAGCGTATTTCTCTGAACACCATGACACTGCAGGTGGAGTCTCCAACTGTTTATACCAGCCAGGGTGTGCCAATATCCGTGACTGGCATAGCACAGGTAATTAAAATAAAAAATACATAATTGTGTGTAGCGGATGTTGGGAATAGCTAGGTTTAAGTGGAAGTGGGCTGGCCACGACGCACGATCTATCTATCTATATCATTGTACGTAGGCCATGGCGGCTATAATCTTTGGTGGGCTTATTCCAACCAGCCCACCTCTCTCCAAAAACTGATTAGGCCTCTCAGGTTTTTCAGAGCGTCAATAAGGGAATTCGGGAATCCTAAGGTTCGTGAGCCTGTACAGTCCAGGAGCACATGTGCGATTGTTTCCTCTCCCTCTAAGCAAGCTCTGCACAGGGGACTATCCGTGATGCCTTTTGTGTGAAGGTGCTTATTCAGTGTCCAGTGTCCAGTGATGGTCCCCACCACCAGGCGCAGGCTGCTGCTGTCCAGTCGCATGAGATTTTTTGGTGAGGGCTTTGTTAAGATGTGGCATGGACTCCCACCTCCGCTCCTGGCCTGCCTGCATTCTGATGTCGAGGACCACCAGCACTCTGTTTTTACATGTATGTGTTCACGTAGCCAATTGCGCAGCTGGCCAAAGGGGACAGGCACGATGGGTTCGGGCCCGAACGCCACCGCACTAGATCCTCTCCTGGCCAGTTCGTCCGCTGCGTCGTTGCCCAGCGAGCTTTAATCCACTGTAACGTCACTAAGTTCGGCACTATGACTCTTTCCAGTGGAGAGTGGCATTCTTGTAGAATTCTGGAGGTAGTAGAGTTTTTGTCTAGGGATTGAAGGACTGAGGCACGTCGGATAGTATCCGGATGTGCGTGTTCGTTACATTCCTATTTTCTATGTCATGGGCCGCTAGGATTATGCCAACACATGCCGCTTGATTGACAGTGTTAAATTTTTCTAGCGGTTTGGATATTCTGATATTGAGGTCATTGGAGAAGACTCCGATCCCCTTATCCTTATCTGTCTTTGATCCATCCGTGTAGACCCTCAGTTCAGCTGGGCCTGAGTAGTCATTCACTTCCTCTGTTAATTGAATGTTGAAATGATTTTGGAAATGATACGCCTTTTGGGCTTAGTCGCTAGGTGATGCCATCATCGGCTGTCTTTTAATAGCGTCTTCCTAATGGAAGACGTATGTGTTTGATTCTGGAATCTTTACTCAGGGTGACCGATATGCTGAGCCAGAAGGTTGCTAAAGCCGCCTCCTCCTGCACTATTAGATGCAGTGAAGGCAGTCCCAGCATCATCAGCAGGGCAGCCGGGGGTTTGGTTCTTATGCTGCTAGTGATCGCTACGAAAGCGAGTCGCTTCAGTTTTTCGAGGTCTTTATGGGCTGTGCTCAGTTTGGTCCTGGACCACCAGACTACAGAGCCATATGTGATTATCGGTCGGATTGCAGTAGTATATAGCCAGTGGGTGACGGTTGGGGCTATACCCCAGTTTCGGCCTAACATGCGCTTGCACTGCCAAATGGACATACTGTTTTTTTGGTGATGTACTCGGTATGTTTTACTCATAGACCAAGGGTAGTTCCAAAGAAACGTGGCAGTTGTAGCGCTGCCAGTTTCATTCATTTGGTGAAGAGAACCAGTTTTCGTGGGGTTTACAGTCAGTTGGTGTTCCTTATACCAGTCCTCTACAATTTTCAAGGCCTGCCGCATAAGGTTGCATAGTGTAGGTATTTTCGTGGGTGCCATTTATTATGATGGTTATATCGTCGGCATATCCTACGGCAAAGTATCCTTGTGTTAAGTCTTTTATCGAGATCATCTGCAACTAAATTCCATAGTAAAGGCGATATGACACCCCCTAGGGGGCAACTTTTCGCCACTATGGCCCTTGTGGTGTCGTTTATGTTTACTTGTATTGCTTTTAATTTGAGCATATTTGTGATCCAGTCACTCAGGGTCGGGTCAACACTATGACTTTCAAGTGTTGTGCTGATTGGTAAAGCTCATTCGATGTCAATAAAGACTGCAAAGGAGGAGCCTTTGTGCAGATTCTGTTGATTTATCTGTGGAGTAGGCATGTTGCTGCTTGTGGAGCGGTCTCTCCAAGAGAGGTCCGTCACGACGTCCGATTTTACCTGGACAGATCGGCGAAGATCGTCTATATAATTTAATGGGCGAAGCGCTGGTCTTGTTTATGTTTCCATGACACTAGAGCCAAGAGTCTGATGTTTATGTATAGTCTAGGCTTAGGTTTGAGATATTCTAGGATCCAGTGACGTTACCCTTTACTTTGTAAAGAGAGCACAGTAATCACCAACAAGCTTATTTTCTGGTGATCGTTGCTACTGTTTTTGACATCCAAGCATTAACGAATTGGCTAGGAAGTGGTAGCAACCGCGAATACTAAGCATAAGCAAGCACATTTACATTTGTGTGCATCGGAACTGAACAGTTTAATTCCGCCAAACCACCCATAAGTACAAAACGTTTTGTAACCAAATTCATTGTACGTATAGTTAAGGAGTGGAATAACGGTCTTTTAGTCAAGAGTGAAAAGGTTACTTCTAGGTAAGCGCACACCATCGTCGACCACAGCGTCGCTCATCAGGTGAGATAGTAGTCAAAAGAGATCATATCAATTAAAAAAAACACTGAGTTTAGTTCCTGGATGGAATAAGTCTTTAAGTTCCTATAGTACTGTCTCACCACACATTGTTTTTTTAATTCCAGGTCAAGATTCAAGGTCAAAACGCTGAGATGCTGCTTTCTGCGTGTGAGCAGTTCTTGAGCAAAAGCGAGGAGGAGATACAGCATATAGCCCTGGCTACTCTGGAGGGTCATCAGCGTGCTATCATGGGCTCCATGACGGTTGAGGAGATATACAAAGACAGAAAGATATTTTCTAAAAAGGTTAATAATGTTGATTTATTAAAATATGCATGCATGACCCATGATTTTTCTAATACCAATATTTGACAAGGGCATTTATAAAATATCGCAAAAATACTTGCAAGAAACTCCATATCTACTCTTTAAAAAAAAAAACTGTGTTGTAAATAATTCCATTTTCTAGATTTGAGAGGACAGTGTACATCAGTTCACTCAATAGCACCCAATAACACAATTAAATGAACGTAAGGTGATTGTGGTGAATATAAAATATAAAAAGAAAACATTGCGAAACTCAAAAAGAGAAAAAAAAAACGTATAATCAAATAAAACAAAGATTGAACAATTAACATACATTTACTCGTTAATTAACTACCACTTAATTAACGATATGTCTAAAAGCAGTCATAGCCAAACAAGCGTGTCTTCAACGTAGTCTTTAACCTTAACCGCTTTTTTTGTAGACACAAGGTGGGTTTTGCACTTTCCCTTGCTAAGTTCTGTAACCAATTTTAATAGCATGTTATAAAAGAATATGCTGGCTTCGAGGAATAACTTGTTTATCTTACCTAATCTTAATTTGGGTATATCGACTTTATATTGACTAAGCATATTTATATTAAAAACTCGTTTCTAATTTTGAAAGGTCCTAAGTTTTTAAGAACATATAAAGTATTCTCAAAGATATAAAGTCCATGCAAGGTCAGTATGTCGATTTCTTTAAATAAATTTCAAAGGGACTCGCGAGAACCCACTTTATAAATAGCCCAGATAGCTCTCTTTTAGAATACGATAATTCTACATCAGCTTCAGATCCTCACAACAAAATTGAATAGCGATTGTTAATACTTCTAAATAATATTTTGAACTAAACATAAGGTTTGCAAGTTTTATTAATAACAGTGAATATGTTAAAGGGGAATGACCTTTTGCCATACATTGCTGGCATATAATTTTGTCGCCAATAGTGACACCTAGGCCATTTCTTAAAGCACTGTATGAGAAATCAATAGCAAAAAGAATTATGTCTACCAACCGTAACGTAACCAAACGAAGTTACTGAGTATTTAGTTGATGGCTAAAGGTTTTTTATCACGTGTTATTTTTATTTTGGAAGAAACTTAAAAATATAACGTATCTTCGTTCGGTTACGGTTTATGGACCTGGTTTTTTTGCTATTGATTTCTCGTATTTTCCTGTAACATATAACCTAGGAAAAAAGTAAATCATGCCAAAAGTTTGCATTGGCTTTTTCTTAGGATCTACAAGCCCCGCTTGTTATGTGCTTAGAACCTAAAAAACAGACAATTGACAGGAGTGTCAATGCAGTTACAATTAGTACTAGTTTTTAACGATAATTTTCCTCATTAAATACACATTAATCCAATAAATAGATAAAGTGAAACAAATAAAGTTTTATCGTCGTCATATTCTTTTTTATTTTTTTTTATTATTGATAAGCTTCCGCCTGACCACTATCTCAACTGATGGTAAGCTATGATGGTTGACGATGGAGCATGCTTGACTAGAAGTAACTTTATACTATTTGAATTTTATTTAAAACATTATTTTTTACTGTTTCAGGTTTTCGAGGTAGCTTCAAGTGACCTAATCAACATGGGCATAACTGTCGTTTCCTACACACTCAAGGACATCCGAGATGAAGAGGTACATAACATTTTCCTTGATCAACATACTTCCTTAACTACTTATTCAATTAATAGCTATTTTGATGTTTATAGCTCTTGATGCAGAACCAGTTTTGATATTTTATGATTAGGGTGATTCCAAATACTGGTTTTTTTTCTATTATAAATATTTTCACAATCACTTTTATCACTACTAGACAAGACACTTGGCCATAAACTAATCCACAAAATCATATTACACTGTAACAAGTATGTTATATCTACTTATTGAAACCTTTAGTAGAATATATTTTTTTCTTTCGACATGGCTACAGGGAGCTAAGGTATGTAGGATTTAAAATGGCGTTGAATGTTTTCTGTTTTTTTACATATATCATCTTACGAATTTGATAGAGATGCCACTAAAATGTACAACGATAATATTCTCTGTACCCTTTTGGGTATATACTTCATTACCGTCATTCATAATCGTACGACCATTTATTAAGTGGCTTTTTTGTAATGTATTAAGCAAGAGAGCAGTTTCATGTCCTATCTGTTCTTTCTGAAAAGCAATTAAAATTGTGTGAGTTCCTTACCGCACACATTTGTAGCAGCTTCACGCTATTCTGGCCGATTAGCATTATGTTTCTTTAAAGGCAGAGTATTTCCAAAGAATTGAAAAATTCGGGCGTGATGCGTATTTTTTTTTATTTCTTTGGAACCTGACCTTTCTGCATATCTTTTCACAAACACTTGCACATCGCTTCAGATATACCGAACAAATTTTATATAGACTACGAACCGTAATTGAAATATCGATTCACCTATCACTCTATGTTAAATTGGCCCTAATGGTTTCTGATTGATGACGTTAATTTATGGAAATTCCATGATAAGCTATGTGTGTTGCTCGCTGGATCATAACCATCGAAGCAGGTTGGTCCTGTTTAGTTATACTCTAGTTTGTAAACAATCAAAAAAATAACGGCGAGGGTATTGTTGATGGAATTATTAAGTGTATACATATGTTACCATGATATATACCAGCGAAATATCTAACTAACTTTTATCAAATCAAACTGATGACCAGTATAAGCATCGCAAAGAAATCGTCATAATTGGAAACTAGATTGACTAGATTTTTTACGATAAGAAATAATCATGGCTTAGTTTTTTTTGTAAGTGTATTCTATTCTATTCTATTCATGACTTTTGGCATAATTGAACTTTTAATGTTACCACTTTTATAAATCTTGGTCAAGTAACATAACATGCTTTGCTTTGGGTATTAATAATAAATACTTAGGAAATACATTTCTGCATTAGATAATAAACATAAAATTAAAAATAACTGTTTGTTAAAAATATGACATTGTCGTGCAATACTAGAATCACATCACCAGATGTATTATTGACGTAATATATACGTAATCTTATCAACTTTAAACTGGAATATCTTTAATGCACAAGAGAGTCTATTAATAGCAATAACTCAGATAAAATTGTTTGGAAATGTAATCTATATACTTTTGTATATTTTTCATCACTTGACACTAAAAAAATATGCCAGCAATTTTTTTTTTGCTAATTCTGCGTCACTCTTTTCATGGTTAATGTATTGTAGGTAACGAATGCCCTGCAACATTGCTCCGTATCATATGCTTAGCCTATTAATCAGCATTTAATTTAATTATTCGTGTCCTATATAAATATACTTCAAAAAACTCGTGTGTGACCCAAAAAGATAAACTACGTCTGCCAGCAAGACTATCATTGCCGGGGTTTCGGAAAAATTTAAGTGGCAATATTACGTTGTTAGTCTAGGGGTGAAACTTATTTGTCGCGGCATGGCGGACAGAGTTCCAGCGGGATCTCATGGTGGAATAGCGACAGCGACAGTCGCCACCTAGTGCTGAGCACACCATAATTATGGCGGTAAGTCCCCTCTTTTAGGAGTGGTTGGAAAGATAACACGGCCTTCTCACCTTCCGCATGACGCAGGTCCTCACCGGACATGATAGGTTCCGGAGTTACCTGCAGAAGAAGCGCCCGGGTGTCACTATTTTGTGAACCGCCCGGAGAACACGGTGGAGCATGCAGTAGAGGGGTGCGCTTGGGCAGCAGAGCACTTCCGTCTCCTCGTGGGGGTGATCGGCGGCAACGATTTCTCGCGTACCAGGCCAGGCGGTTGTATCAGGGTGCAGGCCATAGTCCGGAGCAAGGAGGAATGACAGGAGGTCCCCTCCTTCCGCCAGTAATGATAGCAAAAGAGGCGGCCACACGTGTGAGGGAACGGCCCTCACGCCCCACCCTCTCACTCCGCCCTAGAGCGTGAGAAGTCATTGGATGATATCCCACCTAAAAAGAAATTCAGTAATATGGTACAGCTCTGTGTAATAATTGGAATCTAATGATGGGATGATGATCGACCAATAATGATGATTGACATTTGAAAAAAACATAATAGCATAATTACGTCGTAAGATATGGAAAGATGACTAAGAAAAGAAAAAGAATGACAAAGTTTTTATTTGTACCTCACACGAGAACTTATTAAAACCAAAAATACATGATATAAAATGATAACTTAAATAAATTGAGCGAGGCCAAAATGGCGACTAAACGCAGTTTATGAGGCGACTAGCATTTTGCCAGTGACTTTGTTCGTGATTTCATAAAAACATTAACACCTCTTGAACTGAATTTTGAGGGTAGTTTTGAAAAACGAAGTTTATTAATCCAGGCTAAATCATCATTATTTTATCAGTTCCTTGTGTTATTACTCGTATACTGGAATAACATACATAAAATAATAGACGTAAAATTATGTTTTATTTATGTTTTTAATATGTAGCGGTACGGTTGGCGCCGTGGTTGAGATATTGGTTGCTGCGCTGCGTGTTAATGGTTTTTTTTTTATGGTAGGTAAAATCATCCAATGACAAGTCCCGCCCTTGGGTGGAGCGGGAAGTAGTGTCAGACTCTTACTGACTAAAAACCTACCCCGTTCCTTCGTTGCCTATCATGCCGGGGCTGAGCCTTCCTCTCGGAAAACGGCCCTTAACCCCAGCAGGCTTCGACCCTGCCTGCCTGCAGCTAGCAGGGTGGGCCTCTACGGTTTGCTGACAGCTCCTTGAGGCGCGCGGGAACAGAACGCGCCGTCGACGACTTGGGCTCGGTCCGGTATGTTACCGGACGATCGGACAGCGTGTGGCCGGAAATCGGGATCGGAATCCCGGCGGCGGCTGGGGCGAGCGCCCCGTTGCCTCTGCCTGATGCGGTCGGCCTCCTCTTTTGCTAGCATTACTGCTTCGCAGAAGGAGGCGACCGCCTGCCATCCCTCCTCACTCCGGACCATGGCCTGAACCAAGGCCCGGCGAGAGAGATCGCTGCCGCCGATTGCCCCCACGAGGACACGGCGATGCTCCGCCCAGGCGGGGCACACCTCTACAGTATGCTCCATCGTGTCCTCCGGGTGTTCCGCACAGTGGCGACACCCGGGCGAATCCTCCGCACGAATCCGGAACAGGAACTTGGCGAACTTTCCGTGTTCCGTTAGGACCTGCGTCGTGCGGAAGTTAAGAGTGCCGTGAGGTCTTTCCAGCCACGCCTCAAGGATGGGCCTTATCGCCTCGATTGTGGCGCGCCCCGAACGAGGTTGCGATAGTCGCTGACGCCATTTCACTATGAGATCCCGCCGGAGCTCTGTCCGCCATGCCTCGACTTGTCGTGGCAGTGGAATTTCGCCCCGGCGTTGCATCTCCATGCGCTTGTCGTGCATGTGTGCAAGGACGCGTGTTAATGGATTGGATTTTCCGTGCAGAATAAATATTTGTATGGCCCACAGATTGTGGTACCGGGTCTGAGTGTCTTGTGTGCGTGAGATTACATGTCTATGAACGCACTCACGATAAAAGATTAATTCCTAGTGTGGGGCAACCTATATTTATTAAATTTTTTTTGAAAGTTAAATGTTGTGTTTTCCACTACTATCTAGTTTTCGGTGTTAACTACTAATTTAATTTAGTGGTTTTCATTATTAGATATTTTAAGGAGTTACGAGTATTTTTTAAATTACTCTTGATCCAATTCTGAAATCCACGTATACACGAGGTCACGGGCAGCCTCTAGTGTCATTCATCATCATTCTTTCAACCGAAAAACGTCCACTGTTGGACATAGGTCTCTCCAAGTGTCGCCATAATGACTTGTGTCATCAATTTCACTTTTTACCACATTACAAAAGATGTTGCATTGCTTTTCACCGGTCGTGTTTCTGGTTTTAGTTTAAAATCCTCAAGTAATTAATGTACCATAAACTAAGCAGAGCTTTTGGCATGAGTACTAAACAACTGATAAACATACTTATATATTTTTAAATACATATATATTATTGATAAATGACACCCAGACACAACAAATGATCGTGCTCATCACATAAACATTTGTTCAGGGTGGGAATCAAACCGACGACTTCCGGCAAAACAGTCAGGATCACTCACCACTAGAGTCTAGAAAAACCAATACATGTGTGGCAAAGTACGAGTATAAAAACAGTACCCTATTACTAAGACTTCGCTATCTGTCCGTCTGCCTGTCATACCTAGACAGTTGAAATTTTCACAAATTATGTATTTCTGTTGCCGCTATAAGTACAAATATTTAAAACCAAACAAAATATTATTTTTTTATTGGGGCTCCCATACAACAAACGCGATTTTTTTTGCCCTTTTTTGCTCGGCAACAGGTAGGCTCTTGATATATTCACAAAGTACTCAGTTGTATTTTTACTTTAATAATAAATAATAAAATTAAAATAAAATACATATTTAAGGCCCTCCCATACAAATAACGCCATTTTTTGCCTATTTTGTTGTTTACCTAGTCAATGGTACGGAACCGTGCGCGAGTCCGACTCGTACTTGGCCGGTTTTTATTATTTATGTAATATTTAATAGTCGTGAACAACAGTATCAAATGAGACTTAAAAATTCGAATAACATCTCAGTATAAATTTAGCAACCTTGGTTACACACAGTGTACACAGCCGCTGCATATTTACTTCAGCAGTTTTTGCGCTTGCACTTACCGGTAATAACCGGTAAACAAATTTGTATGTACAAGTGATGTATAAGCTAATCGCAAATAATACTTAACTTTTATGTTAATCTTGTATTGAAGGCCAATAATTTTTTTAACCGTTACTTCATGATATTTACAAAATTAAAAAATAAACTGGGCAAGTGCGATTCGGACTCGCTCACCGAGGGTTCCGTACAAACTAACTTATATAAATAGTTCAATTCCCGAATCGAGTCTCGGAAGTTTTTTTCGAAAAAAGTTTTATTTTTGTGACTTGACTAAAAAAAATAAAACGATTTTCAGATTTATTCCTATACTTGTGCTAAACCTTGCTTCATGCCAAATTTCAGGGTTCTAGATCAACGGGAAAGTACCCTATGAATTTTGAATCCCTTGAGAGTGTCGGAATGTATGTTATTTGCGACAAAACGGCCGCATCTTTTTTGTCGTTAATTTAGAAGATTGTATGATTTTGATGATATCAGTTATCCCAAATTAGTTCAGTCAAATTAGACCAAAAAATAGGGCTAAGGTTATAATGCTAGTTATCTTCACCCATTTGTTTAATAAATCAATTTTATATCAAAATATGTGCCGTTTGATTGCGAATATGATGATATAGGATGGTTAGCAAATAAATCTGGCTTGAATATATCGGTTTTAGAAAAGTATTTTGATGCAAATGGAAACCGGTGATAAAAACGAAAAAAGAGTATAACTATTATAACTATTATCGACATGCCTTTTTATACCTGGCAACCCAGAGCTATGCCAGGAAACAAGTAGGCAACCCAACCTTTTTATATTCTACAGGCTTCATACTTTTGGTTAGTTTTAAAATTTGTTAAACACATGGAAGCATTTAAAAAAATAGTCAATTTTCATATTTGAATGATATTTTGGGCCAGGATGTTTTTAGGCAACCCAACCAATATATAGTTTTTAATACATTACACGGTCAAGCCTCAAGAGGACACCGGTGTCCGCAAACCTATTGTCTTTCTATTGTGTCTTTAATTAAGGTATTTAAAAGGTAATTGATGTATTTTTTTTTTAATTGCTATAATCTAGTGCTTGACTGCAATCCCACCTGATGTTAAGCAGTGATGCAATCGTTGATGGTGAGGCGCACTAGTTTATTAAAAGCCTATTCACTATAGCCTTGAAGACACCTGAATTATAATCGGACGGGAAGACCACAGCAGGCAAACTGTTCCAGTCCCTCGATGTACGCGATATAAACGACGAGGCAAAACGCTTAGTCCGTACCGTAGAAGTTTCAACAACATAAAGGTGGATATTCGCCGTCGGGTTCTCCGATGGTAGAACTGAGATGAAATACTTTTCATCCAATAAACAGCTAGGTGAAGGTTGTTCATAATCGGATCTTAGACTATAACCTCGGATACCTAAGTTGACCGGACTAAATGGTTGGATTTATTATGATAAAAATAATTAAAAACATTTATTTTCTTATCTTGGTTCAATGAGAGTTATAATTACATTTTCTATAATTTCAAATCCTTTTGGCTGTTGATTTACAATCCCATTAATTTCGAATTTATGAAAATACTGGCTTTTGCCTGCGGCTTCAACTGCGCGGTAAATTCCTTCTCCGTATTGTAAATTATAGCCTATAAATATGATATTATGATGTATAAGCTATTTTATTGTAAAGGGTTTTCAAAATCCGTTTAGATATTTGAGTATACACACTCACATATTAGAAACTTTGGCCTTTATAGCGTTAATGTGATAATTTTTTTAACTGGCATTCACCAAGTCTGTGTACTTTTATGAAAACTTTAATTGAAATACTGAGGTCTTTCGTTAAATACTTTTAGGGTGAAGATAATATCTAGTAACCCTTTCGAGTTATAATGTTTTACGTGCTGTGACTAAGTTTCAGTTCAGTTTTCAATATCTTAGGCACAAAAATAGCCAACATAATATCGAAACTCAAGTGACTGGTTGACTGAAATAACAAGAAATAGGTAATAACGAAAATTGAAATTTTAGTTACTAAGTATACTTAACTAGCTTTTACCCGCGGCTTCGGTCCCGAGAAACATCTAAGTCATGTTTTTATTGGAATAAATTTTCTAAATACAGCTGAAAACCGATTCAAAATACACTATGATTTTATAGAGTTCATAGATTTGATTTTGATTAAAATTAAAAATGATATGATCCAATTTTGTAAAACAATAAAATTAGATAGTAATAATCAACATTTTAATTGATACTGATATTGGTATACTGAATGCTTACACGTGTTTTATTTTCGCAGATATTGATCGTAGGTATATTTAGTTCGACAGTATTCAAGCAAATACAAGCAGCTACTCGTTCTTTCTAGATTAAAAAACTTGTCGTTTTTGCCCTATAGATGGCTGACCAGTCATTGTATACCAAGACACCTCCGGGCCTCAGAAAGGACTTTAAGCCGTTCCCCGCCGTTTTGAATCCCGGTTGTCATTTATAGATCTTCGGCAATCCTCAGAATTAATAGTCATAGACTAGAGAATTCGACATCAGTCCTGCCATGGGGTATCGTGTTACTTAGTAACTATGTCTTATAGGCAAGATGCTCTTCATGTTTTATTACTGGAATCAGACTAAACAGTTTGCTTGATTCTCGTTCAGTACTTTGATTCGTTCGACTATGATATGATCTTGTACCCAGATATTAAACAAGCGGCATATAGTATGGTCAACTTTAAGTAGAATATGTAGGTAGCTTCGAGTAGTAAAAATTTATTAATTGTCATCAGTTTGGTTCTTATACGTGTGCTTAAATTATTGCTTTTCATCAATCTTTTGTGACAAATTTAAATCAGTTTCAGGGTAGGATATTCAATGGGCTTTTGTGAGCTTGACGTAAACTTAATTTCGGCCATATCTCATGCGCATATTTAACCTTTTTGGAGTACGTATTTATAAATGTTGACTAGATTTATGTCATAGTTTAATGTAGGTAAATTTTTATTTGCTTTTGTTTAGATCAGCGGTTTACAAATTTTTTTGGGACCTCTGGTTTCTTTGCTCATTTATGTTTATCTGATAAAAAAAAAAGTTAAATATTTTATATAAACAAAATATTTATGATTCTTAAAATCAGTTCGCATCTAATATTAGATTTCAGTTGAAAAGTCCAGAATTTTAATACATTCACGGACCATTTTTTAGCTCTTGTGAAACACGCGTTTGGGAACCACTTGTTTAAATTTTAATATATTATGGAGGCTTTGTAATTTCAATACTTGGGATATAGTGCCAGATCATAATTAGCATTATATTATGGATGGAATTCGGTTAGAATTGGATGTTTGTTGTCAAGTGTGGGTGGCTAAGCACAGCAATATAAGCATAAATACTCTCGTAAACATAAGAACTAAGTTTAATTTTAAATAATATTGCTCGTGACTGTGCTGTAAACTTAATTACTAATAATTAACTGTCTCGTTACATCCTTACTACATCACCATAACTGAATAATAACTTCCTCAATAACATAAAACGAAACCATTAATGTTGCACTAAAATTATAAAATCAAATAATTGCGCATTTGAGTTCTATTTCTTCGCTTCTCTTCAAAGTTTCCAGCAATTCTTATTTATGGCTTAGATATATCGATTTTAGAGTTCAATCTTCGTTTAGTTTAATTCTATGTACCTAATTTATAACTAAGTTTAAAATTATTAATTTAAGCTTATATTTGCTCAGTAAGGCCCGAAACACATAACCGCGTTGCGGCGGGCAGCAACGCAGAATTTTGCGGTGTGCACCGTGTCGCGAATACCATAGCTTTATTAAATGGATATAACCAATATCTTCTGTGTCGTTTATTTAAAATAGAGTAGTGTCATCTTAATAACAAATAAGCATAAGTTTATTACGATCCATGGCAGAGAAACGTACCACACTAAAAAATCTAGAGAAACTGGTTATCCCTGTAGGATACGACAATAAACGCTGAAAATTGCGTAGCGGCGAAAATAGCGGCGAGAGGTATTGTCGATTTTAGCGGCGTGGCGCCGCAACTCGGTTTTGTGTTTCGACCCTTAAAGATTCGGTCTCGGTTTTTATGTGCTATTGTTTTTGGTTTATTTCATAGCGTGGCCAGGATCGAACAAGGTTGCTTGAGAGCACCTATTTAGTAAGGGCTTGAATTAGATATACAATATAAGGCAAAAAACCATAAAGTAACTAATTATAAAACGAAATTGTTTTGTTCCAAATTAATCGCTTGTAATCGCGATTAGTTCAAGCTTTTCAAGAATTATAAACTGTTGTTATAAAACATCTTTGAATGTGTGCACGTGTTTTTGTTCACTATTGTAAGGGTGTGAAAATGAGCAGAACATAATTACATGTTTTTTGTTATATGCAGGGATATTTGAAAGCGCTTGGAATGGCACGTACAGCCGAGGTGAAGCGAGATGCTCGTATTGGCGAGGCAGAAGCACAAGCCGAAGCAAAGATCAAGGAAGCGATGGCTGAGGAGCAACGGGTGGCTGCCAAATTCCTTAACGATACCGAAATCGCGAAAGCTCAAAGAGACTTCGAACTGAAAAAAGCCGCTTACGACGTTGAAGTACAAACGAAGAAGGTAGATTCTCAGCTATTTTATAAAACTTGCTTCTTCTGCTTCTGCTAGCAGCTTCGTCCGCCTGAATTTCGGGTTTTGCGGACGCGAACTCAAAACCGAAGCCAGATAAAAAGTCCTTTTTTCCTTCCCCCTATGGAGGTCAGGTCCGAACAAACTAGGATAAAGTACAAATGGTGAAAAAATTATTATCAAATAGATACATGAGTTTATTATGTTACTGAACAAAACCCGAACTACGGTAAATCTCAAGTTTTACCAAAAGATCTTAGGATGAGTTCGTAAATGTAAGTATTAATAAAAACGAGGAACAATTTTTCGGACGTATACTTATTCGGACCATTAGAACCTTGTACATGCTAGGTTTTACCAGAGACGGGTGTTTTTTTTTGTAAATGTTGGTATTGAGAATAATTTTACCATTATGGTTAACACCCGATTCAGAGAGATCCGACTTGGGTAGGTTAGATTAGAAGGACAAGGCGGAAACGGAGCGAAACTTCGTGGTTACTTTTTAAATCCCCACATAGACATGTGAGACATGTTTTAACGACATTTACCGTGTATTTGAAATTACATTAGTTGAAGGCATGACAAAAAATATTTATTTATGTGTAATTGTTCAGGCTGAAGCTGAAATGGCCTACGAACTCCAAGCAGCAAAAACTAAGCAGCGCATTATGGAAGAACAGATGCAGGTTTCTGTTGTGGAGCGTTCCCAAGAGATTGAGGTCATGAAGTGGGAAGTGCAGCGTAAGGAGAAGGAATTAGACGCAAGTGTCCGCAGGTAAGCAAGTTATTTATCTTGTAATCTTTATATAATATTTCTTCTACATGTGTGTTTGTAAGCTTACTTTTTCTAAACGGCTTGATGACCGATTCGAATATTTTTTTTTTATTGTAGGTAAAATCATTCAATGACAAATCCCGCCCTTGGGTGGGGCGGGAAATAGTGTCAGACTCTTACTGACTAAAAACCTACCCTGTTCCATTCATTGCTTTTGTCCCAGGGCCCCGTTGTGTATATATGTATATTTAAATTTGAGCCGGTAGGTAGTGCTGCAATCGGGTTCTCATTTTTTTTTTTTCTGACAAAATCCAGTTTTCAGGCAGGAACATCTGTAGGGATCGCTAATCTTATATAACATTTGGATCCCCAAGTGTTCTCAATATTTTCAAATCTAAGCCGAACGCGGCGTCCGCTTGGTATATGACAGAATTGCGCGTATTTCACGCGCGTTCGCTTGTGGACTTGGTCGTATATTATTTTTTATTGCCGTTTCCTATAACCGGTTGCTTTGAAGTGTTATTTATATCTTTGGATTAATTTAAATAATAATATAATAAATAATAATATATATTTATTCACAAAAAGAGGTACAGTCTAAACAGATACAAAAGGTATGACCAAATTACAAAGTAGAAGAAGAGTGTCCTGGCGTCCTAGCTAGGTTACACAGTAACCTGTATTAAGGTTCGCCAGTCCAAGATCCCGTTATTACAGTTGTCATTAATTCAGAGATTCTGCCTAAAGTATTGAAATTAATTATTAAAAACTTAAGTTTGCCATCAAATGCATATTGTGTATAGTGTAAGTATGTGTGTTTGTATGTGTGTTTTATGTGTATGTTGTGTGTGTGTGTGTGTGTGAGTAGTAAGTAGTAGTGGTAGGAAGTAGTTTGAGTTTAGACACGGAGTGTTTGTGTTTTAGGATAGTGATGTAAGCAGAAATTCAGTGTCGTCGTAGTTTTTGTTGGTTAGGAAGAGTGTTATCTGTTTTTTACATGTATTATAAGAAGATTGATGAATAGGGTTTGTTTTACTTAATCTATTGTATAAAAAGGGACCTAGGTAGTAAAAGAAACGTTTAGTAAAGGCAAAGCGTGTGAACGGTACTTTGCAAATTTCGTCTAGAGGAAGATTGTGTTTGTGTACAAGAAGTTCTGGTGTGTTGTTGTAGAATTGTGTTGAGAATGAATAGTTGACGAATCGTAAGGATTTTGCACTTTTGATAGAGGTCAAAGGTTGGGTAAAGCATCGGACGGAAGGTAGCAACCTTAAGGATGGTTCTTTGTGCCACTTCCAAAGGTTTTAATATAGTTTTCGCTGCTCCACCCCAACTGGTAATGCAGTAAGAGAGAACTGACTGACACATGGCAAGATAAACGGTGCGTATTACAGAGGCATTGGCGATGTGTCTAAGCGTTTTAAATAAATAAATTAGTTTACGTACCCGACTAGTGAGGTGGTTGATATGTGCTTTGAAATTGAGGTGTTTATCAAGAGTGATACCGAGATATTTAGTTGTGTCAGTCGAAATTTGGAATTGTAAGTTCAAATAAATTTTGTTATAAAGGTATATTATTCTTTTTCGATATTAGGTATTTATTGGTTTCTTTGTGTTTTGTATTTTTTGTAATATCGCGGTATTTATAACCATTTTTGTATTAAATCTAAGAAAACTCGCATCATTTACATTTTATCTAGCATAAACTGAAAAAAAAAATTGACGTGTAAAAGTGTTTGTAAAAAACCTATTTACAAAATAAATATCATTTATTTTGTAATATGAGTTTCAAAGCAACCCGTTTTAGAAAACGGCAATTTCATAGACCTATTATAAGCATTTCTATACAGAATTTTTTTTTAAAGTGGGGAAAAATCCTATAACATCCCCCGCCCTTGGGCGGAGCGGGAGATAGTGTCAGACTCTTACTGACTAAAAACCTACCCCGTTCCTCCTTTGCCTTGGTTTCAGGGCCCTGGTATGCATTTTCATACCTCCCCAGAGCCCCAGATTAGGATTCGACCCTACTGGGCCCCTACAGTTTGCTGACGACTCCCTGAGGCGCGCGGGAACAGTGCGCGCCGTAAACGACTTGGGCTCGGTCCGGTCTGTTACCGGACGGACGGACAGCGAGCTACCCATTGCCCGCCGTCCGCAAGCCCGTGCCTATAGTCGGCTGATGCGGTCGGCCTCCTCCTTTGCTAGCATCACTGCTTCGCAGAAGGAGGCAAACCCCACGAGGACACGGCGATGTTGTTCCCAAGCGGGGCACACCTCTACCGTGTGCTCCACCGTGTCCTCCGGGTGATCCGCACAGTGGCGACACCCGGGCGTTGTCTCCGCACGGATTAGGCCTTACCGCCTCAATCGTGGCGTGTCCAAGGAACCCATATAGGAACAGTTTGTTGTCCGTCTGTCAAGACCCTATATCTCGGAAATGCGTGGAGGTATCGAGTTGAAATTAAAACAATACACTCAGGTCTGCGATCTCTTGAAGCTGTGAAAAAAACAAAATTCTAATCTTACGGAAAAAAATTACGGTCGTTTAAATTGCAAAAAAACGTGTATTTCAACACTTTCAAGAGAATCGAAATTAATAGGGTACTCCCCGTTGACCCAGAATTCTGAAATTTTGCATAAAGCAAGGTCTTATAACACAAATAAAAGAAAAAGTTCTGAAAATTATATAGTTACGTCACAAAAAAAAAACTTTGCGCCTTGGAAAAAATTTCTACCTTTTGGTCTAACTTTAAATAATTTTTCCACACCACTAACGTTTTTCAATATTCACACACTATCTTTGTTTTTTCTTCAACAGTTAGTTTTCTCCTCGCAGCCATTATTAATTCAAAAACAGTCAAATCACCACACAATATCATATTATTAAATTTAAACTATCCACACTGCCCTAACAAAATTAAAAAAAAAAAAATGAGTAAAACCGGGAGAGTATCGGAAATCGTTAAAAATTTCCTACTTCAACTGACTTTGGACGCACTCAATTCAAGTAGTGAGCACATAAACATGGATTATGAAGGCAAATAAAATGAAATCCGAACATAAATAGTAAACAGTTAATTTATTGCAACTGCGTATTTTAGAAATTATGAATTTCAACTAACCTCTGGAGGGCACTGTATGTACAGAGGCATTAGTTTTTAAAATTACCAACTAGTAAAAATCTTTGAAATTAATTAAAGTGCCGAAATAATTCTTTTACGAGGATTTTTTTTACTTTTATCGGAGAATACAAAAAGATCACATTCAGAATTAGTGACCATTCTTCATTAAGAATCTCCTCCTTTTTGGAGTCGGTTAAAAAGGAGCAGTACCTATAACTAACGTTGGTACAAAACTCGCGGGTGAATTGTTAAAAATATAATCAATTTAAAAAATATTTTAAACTGCTCGGAATCGATTGGCTTTGAATAACAACGTGGTATTCTATAAATTCGTTTATGTTCTATACTTTTGCAGGAATAGATTTGTGCATTGTGCATTTTATGCTCATTAAAAGCAACATAACATCACAGTTATAATGAATAATCGTTTGTTTACATTCGTATGTATGCCAACAATTATTGTTTACGTAATGGAGCCTTGTTCTAGGGTTGTTATCCGCTTTGCCAGTGGGTTTTCCAAGTATTATGAGTAATAATGGCTTATGGTGTTGAACCTACAATTTCTTTTTCACTGCAATATTTAAGGAAAACTCGCTATATTAATCATTTTTATTCCTCAAGGAAGGATAGGATGACACGTAGGTACCTATTACGTTAGAATTATTAAGTACTAACCTTTGTCAAGGGTTTCTCCCTAATGAAAGTTAAGTTGTAGGTACACTTATACTTCGAGCACGTATTACCGGAATAAAAAGTATTTTTTGTATACATTACACAAAAACATTAATATATATATATACTAAAGACTACTCCTAACTAAAATATGGCGTCAAAAAACTCTTCCGAAGTGTGCCCAAAAGGCTGGCGGCATTTCCACGTTGTATGGCAATGATTAACCCATTCTTGACCACTGTGCCAATTTGGGTACAGTTAGTTAATGAGGGTAGGTAAACAAAATATTAAAGTTATTCAACATATTTTTTATGTAATGAATGGTCAAAAGTATTCTGAATTAAAATAATAATGATCTATTTCATATAATTGCAGTGTTTTTTTGATAAAATTCAATAAAAATCGAAATTTATGGACTTGTGGAGGTAAGTACCTGTTTGAATTTTTTATTATTATATGCAATGTAGATTTCCATACAAATAGTTAGTTATCTCTATAAACAATAAATAATCAAGTGTATAAACAGATTTTCGGTTCTTAAAACTATAAACATAAGTCATTATTACATGTAAAATATTGGTGTACCAATTCTGGTACAATGGCTACAAGTATACTATTCACAGATTATCAACATGAAACGCAAACGACGTTATAGCGCCAGTAACCAATACCGTGGATTAGAGGAGACCCTAAATAATATACTTGAAGATAGCGACGATGGTTTGGAATATGATTCGGCCATAATTCCACCAAAACCAAATGTTGTTACCGACGAAGAGGGTTTTGATAATGACGCTATTGCAACTAGCTTGCCAAATGACAGTCCAGGAGGAATCGAGATGTTTGTTGAAAATGTTGGTGCTCTTTCGGATTCTGAGGACGATAACGATAATAAATCATTGGTGCAAAAAGGATTTGAACCTGAACAAACAATATACAATGTTCTTTGACAACTTTTTTACCAACTGCGACCTAATAAATGATTTGCGCCAAATAGGTTATCGTGCTACAGGAACCATCTGTGAAATTTTCACAAATGCTGACTACCAAATGCTAAGAGAATGGTATGATGAAAAAACCAAGAGCTGAATTTGATTACAGGATTGATAAAAACAAAGAAGTATTGTTGGTCCACTGGAAAGACAACAGTATCTGTACCTACAATAGGTGACAATTATGATTCTTATGAACCAGTCGAAACTGCGTAGAGATGGTGTTCGGAAAGGAAACAAGAGATGGGTATGAAAATACCCCACTTGTTCCAAACCTAGAAACAAAGGTATAAGGGGTGTGGATCAGTCAATATCATTGAACAAGATTGGCATTTATGGCAAAAAATGATTGTCGGTTTTGTCAACTCACATGATTGGCCATATCTAACGTGTGGCACTTGCATGTAACTTCAAAAGAAGTGACGTTATGGACCAGTTCCTATTTCGATGAAACATTGCATGGTTTATCTGAAACAAGCTTCACAAAGAGTAACTGCTCGCACTTCTTCATCAAACATTGAGAGTTTATGGTACCCACCATGCTCTTGAGAAGCTTCCGAAATGGGTACGCCGTGTTATATGCCATAATAGAAGCCGCTGGTGTTGCAAAAAGTGCAAAGAAACATTCTGCATAGTAAATCTTATTTTACCAAATTTCATTCATTTGTGGCCACTGTGCCAATTTGGGTACACGCCTGTAATTCCTGAAAAATGTCCTTTCAAATTTTTTTTTCTTATTTTTATGTTTGTTTGTATTCCTAATATTAAGTAAATAAAGAATTTTCTTTTCTAAAATTGTTCATTTTCATTTGGCCGTAAATGGGTTAATCTCTGATCGAGTTAAAAAGCCAGCCCTTGGGTCACGCGAAGTGTAAACTAAGCGTTTGGAAAGTTCTTTAAAAAACGTATGAGGACTCGGACCCCACGGCCCAAGAGCTTCAACCCCAAACGGCTCAAAAATATAACTGCCGATGAGGTTGTTATATTTCCGCCGCTTGAGGTTCTCCGCAGCCGCAGCGGCAGCACCAGCACAGCACGATAAGCTAGGAAGATCGGATGGCGCAAGAGTGTCGACACAGGTAGCGTCCCACACTAAAGGTCTACCTATCTTCCACGGAAATAAAGACATACCATCCGGTCTCTAACCATCGTCGCGTGCCAGGCTATGAGGTTCCAAAACAGCCGATATGCCGACGGTGACAAGGGCTCGTCGGATAATGTCGTTAGTATTCGCGTACCGCGGTATACGTCCCGCGCTTCGACAGCATGACAGTGGCAGCGATGAGGAGAACAGCAAGGAGCGCCAAGGCGTAGGGCAACAGCTTGGCGGAAAGTAGTATCGTCGAACAAGGTTCCAATATTCGACGACGGCAGTACGTCAAGCTAAAGTTACCTGACTCCCAATTTCCCACAGCCAGCAGGCGCGCACGCTCCGCAGTAGTAGCAGATTATTAGGTTTTCCTAGACTACTTTGCAGAGCGGCTCGTCCTACCGTTTCTGGGGAGCCGGGTTGTCGGGCGAATTTATATTCAGACAAGCGATTTTCCTCCTCGATGAAGCACGGCACTTTACATTGTATCGAAAATCTATGAATATATAAATTTTACATTTGAACCATTAAATATATTTTTTTGTTAATCGAGGCCGTAGTCCTAAATTTTTTTTTTATATGTATTGATTTTGCCACAGTATGGATTGGGCCTAGAATATTTTTTAAATGATATAAACTAGTGCTTGACTGCAATGACACCTGATCGGATTATTTTCATTTCTGCACCCTTTACACTCACTCACATTATGACTAGACGTGTGCGCTACGTCGGCGCACCGCCGCCGCCGACCAATCACTTAAGGCATTGCACAAGTCCGAAGCCATGTGTTTTCATGGCCTTCGGAACGCCCCTGGGACTCGTCCTCAACAGCCGGTAGAATTTCGTGGAGCACTTCCTACGTATGGCTCCTAACCTGGATCGGACTACATGAGGCCGTCCTCAAGCGACTCCTGCCCAACCTAGGTAGTCTAGATGGCTCCTGCCGGAGGCTCTACGCGGTTATCATTCAGTCCATGGCCCTTTACGGAGCACAGATATGCGCGAACTTGCCTGCCTTGACTGCCGCGACTGTCGCCGCATGGCGGACAGAGTTCCGGCGGAATCTCATTATGGAATGGCGATAGCGACTGCCGCCATAATAGCTAGATATCTCTAATAGAATATCCAAATTGAATTTATACAAAAAGGCGAGGCTTAAATATGAAATTAGTAGTTTAGTTTATTAAGGATTAAAACAAAGCTACAAGTACCTTAATAATATTAGTATGGATAAATCGTTACCGAAGTAACGTATCTTAACGAGCGAGCTCGCAAACATCAGTTTTAGCGTTTTGTATATAGGATGACAGGTAATAAGTGAACGATACTTAAACACGTGATTGTACTCATGATAACAAACAACTTTTACTATGGAACCAAACCTGAAATCGCGAAAAAAGATCTGCTGGTCAGTACATTTGTGTTCGCCTAACTGGTGAAAATGTACTGAACTTGGCTGAATTTTTTCGGGATTTAGGTTTGGTCTCATGGTAAAAGCAGGCCTGTCTCACTTCCATACAAGCGGAGCAAAATCGTCGAGATATTTACCTAGTGTTCTGGAAAACAACCTGATTTCAACCTTTTGCATTGCATATAGCGTTCATAGTACAATAACTGTGTGCCGTCTCGCTTCAATCTGCCAGGGCTGTCAGAGGTACTACTTTATCTGTGAAAGTAATACACGCGAAGCGAGACAGATGGCGACACATGTTGATACGATTTCCAAACGGGCAATAGTCTAGGAGCTAGACAACCGAGATTGGTACTTAAATAATATGAAATGCCTACCTGTAAAATAATAATAAAAATAGGGATATAATGATAAACAAAGACCAAATTATGCAGTAATTATGTTTAATTAAGTAGGTAGGTACTAAAATATATAACAACAGACAATACGTTTACTTATTTTTTTAATTTTATAGTTGTTTTACTTTTAAATACAGTTTTATTGATTTTCTTCCTGATTTAAAGCAACGATTGATTTCCAACAGAATATACAATACCTAGTACATTACGGTATTAACAGTTTACTTTAAAATTTGTTTCGCGGATGCGTGCGCTGCGTGTGCGACAAGTCGAGCGAGTGCCAGCCTATTGAGACTAGTCCGGTGACCGGACGCTTGCGTTTATCATACCTAAACTAGGGAGTGAAACTTCTGTACCGGTAAGGTACTATTATATATTCTGTGGTAAAAGTTGTTTTTATCATGACTACAATCACGTGTTTAAGTATTGTTCACTAATTACCAGTCAGCCTATATACAAGCGATTCCTGCAGACGTTGTCCTGCCCGAAAAATGCTTCTCGTCAGACAAAAATAAATTGGAAACCCGATTGCAGCGCCATCTACCGGGTCCAATTGTATTTTCAAACCATTCAGGAACCCATTTAAATGTACACACAAAGTTTCATCCAAATCGGTCAAGCCGTTTAGAAGGAGTTAGGTAAAACACACGTATAAACGAATTATAAAAATATACTATTTACTACTTGACAGGCCTGCAGAAGCTGAGAAGTTCAAGCTCGAGAAGTTAGCAGAGGCCCGCAGACTGCAAACCGTGCTTGAAGCTGAGGCTGAGGCCGAGGCCGTGAAAGTGCGCGGAGAGGCGAGTATCCACACTAAATATATTATTCCCTAAATGTACCCTATATGCTTAGACGGTTTGGTCACGTTGAGAGTATTTATGATAGACGAATATTTTAAGGTATTTATAATACAAGGCAGATGTGAGTTGTAACAATGAGAGGAAACGGCCTAGAAGGTTAAACAAAAACGTTTTTGGTGATGTTATTCAGAAAGGCCGGGTGAATATGACTCAAAAACAGCGTGCGTGTATTACCAAGGGCCTTACCATGACGTGTTCAAACGTCAGACGCGCGAGCAAGAAAGACGGATGGAGCTATATAGCTCCATTACCACCAACCCTCTGGAGGCTGAACTTTTACACGGTTGGTGGTAATAAGCCCGCCCTCTACTACGTTGGACTTAAAACATAACTAAAATATAATTTAGACATCTGCCTAGGCCTTCGGGAAATCCAGCTGTAATATTATGCTGCGACACAAACACTACTAGAAGATTGTATGCAAAGATTAGAATTCTCGTTAGTGGATTGGAACAAATGTGCGAGTTATATAATGCTACAGAAGAAGTTCCTACATGAACACACCTTTTTAACTTTAAACAATTTTCTGTTCATTTTGTTACCGGACTTACCATAACTGATTTGAAGTGCTCTAGTGCCTTCGATTAAGGTAAGGTACGTTAGGCCGTATTATATTGTGCTGTTTGTACCGCAGGCAGAGGCATTCGCTATCAAGGCCAAGGCGGTAGCTGACGCGGAACAAATGTCCAAAAAGGCAGAAGCATGGAAAGAATACGGATCCGCTGCGATGGTCGATATGATGCTCGAGACTTTACCTAAGGTAAGTTAACGACGTCGTCGTGACGACGATTTTCATTGCTCTGATATCGATTATTTGTGGTAACATTTATTATATCATTTTGTAAACAGGTATTGCTTTGCGGGTTTGTTTTTACTTTATTGTCTTTAGTGACATGGTGATTGGATTGTGAAAATCAAAGACTATGCAATCAGCCAACAGCTTACTACGTGGTCACATTATTTTACACTACCCTAAAATATCATCCGCTGATTCCACAAAAATGATTCTACGTAATGCCGTGACACTGGCTTAACCACTATCTTTTGCAAACTTTTTACCATTAGAAATTATCGTATCTACAATTTTATAGTAGAAAACCTTTCCAAAGAGGTTTTTTCTTTATACTTACCGAGATAAAAACCAACCATTTTACAAATTTTGATGTGGTTTAGGTCGCTGCTGAAGTGGCAGCTCCGTTGTCGCAAGCTCGTAAGGTGACGATGGTATCCTGCGGTGGTGGAGAGGTGGGCGCCGCTAAGCTGACCGGAGAGGTTCTCAACATCGTGCAATGCATCCCAGAACTCGTCAAGGGCATCACAGGAGTTGACATCTCCAAGGTCAGTACACACCGGCATGGAACTTTATCAACGTGACGAATCAAGTAATGACATGAACATCCACGTTCATTGGGCGCCGTGTATGACTTAAACACGCTTTGACACTGTTCATAATCAACCTAGCCGTTATATCTTGCAAGTTTTTATGTCACAATTTTACTGCATTTTATTACTTATATCAACGTTCTTCAGAGGAGAGTTTGTCGACCGTTCACAACTGTAGTAGTTATGATACCAATCATTCTTAAAGTACTCTCACTTGTGTACTAGAACAGACGTAGTACAATTTAGACGAGATAAGTTTTCAATTTTTATAATCGCTTTTTGAATGCGAAAAACTCTCCTCGTATAAAAAAATAACATTTTGTTAATGAAAGAAAGCAAGCTGTAACGCTAGTGAGGTGTTGGTCTTACTTAGTTTATGTGACACTCTAATAATTGTTAATAATCTTATCATATCATGTCATTAGACTACGTCTGTATAAATGTCTACAAACTGGTTTACTTTGAATTATATGGCTTACAATTTAGTGGTAAACGATTAAGACAAATGAATATCTGATACAAAATAATCACAAAAGGGAACAAAATCGTAATAAGCATATCCGTGTTAGTAAAAGACGTTATAGTATGTTATTTCTATTTCAGTCTTCTCCTTCATTAAAGAAAGTTATAGTGCCTAAAGTTCCTACCTCCTATATGTTATGATTGTGTGTAGTAAGGTAATCTATACCTACAGTATAAATCTACAAACATAACTAATTATTCACAAGCTACTGCTTTTCAAATTTTTTAGGGTTGATACAAAACTGAGATTTCTTTATTAGGAAACTTAATATGAACTTACTTACACCTTCTGGAATTAAAATTTCTTTCCTTTCCTGAAATTTGGCAAGCAAAAATCAAGGACTTATAACATAGATATAAGAACATATTTGAAAACAGTATAAATTTGTTGTTTAGTCACAAAAAAAACCTTTTTTGAAGGGAACTGGTCTGTTTGTTAAAACCCTATCTTGAAATTTAAACCATATACTAGGGTATAAAAGAAAACCTAAATTACAAAAAAAAAAAACAAGGTACGGCCATTTATGTCGCAAAAAACGTATATTTCGACACTCTCAAGGGAATCGAAACTCATACCGTCTTATTACAAAAAAATGCTTTAGCACTGGTTTAATCCAAGACCAACTAGTCTAAATAACTGTAGTTCGGGTCTATTACTAGGTTTAATACCATGAATAAAGAACAAAATATTATTAAAATGAAGTTTATCACTAGTTTCTGAACTATCTACATTAGTGAAGTTAAACCGCCGAAGCCCCTAGTTTAACCATATCTATATCCTAGTTTAATCATATCGAAGTTGGTACAAACCAACTTCGATATTAATCTTATTTGGAAAAATAAATAGCTGTTCGTTAATCTCGCTAAAACTCGAGATCGGTTGGACCGCATTGGCTAATTTTGATCTTGAAATATTCGTGATAGTCCAGGAAAGGATTAAACGGTACAAACAAACAAAAAATCGAGTACAAACGCCATCTCTTATGAAAATATATCATTTTGAAATGAATTAAGCTGGTTCTGATAGAAGGCGTTATCCTCATCAAGCGCGTAGGCGGTACGAAGTTTACCGGTTCAGATAATAATAATATATTTGTAGTTAGCTTTGATTATTATCGTGTGTTATTTCATTTAAAAATCGTTAAAAATAAATATACCACACAATATTTTAGTTCCGTAACTGTCTTATTACAAAAAAATGCTTTAGTAGATTTGATCCAAGACCAAAAGATTTTAGTTTGTTATAGTAAATGGTGTTCGTATTACAAAACTAAGACTATTCGAGGATCTGGTTGTACTTGGACTATAGAGAGACTGTAGTTTCATTAATATCTACAGATAAGAAACAGAAGTGGCATTCTTTCATACGGAAGCCAACGTACCGTTTCTTTAAATATTGTTGTAGTAAATGATAAAAATAATTATTTATAAATACTAAAATATGTCGTAAATTTTTCTTTGTCTATTCAACGGTATTCTGAAACTTTTTCTTTAAAAAAATCGTACTTTTGACGCGCTTTTTATAATAAAGTTTTCATATTTTTACATTTCCAGCGTGAAGTGGAACGACTTGCAAATGTCAGTAACACGCATCAATTTGATCAGATCAGATCAGATCATTGTTTATATTTTGCGTACTTTTTAATTAATAATTTGTGACTGACTGTCAAGTGTTACAAACCAACATGGTTTTTTTAACGCGTAAGTTGCGGCTGTTGTGTTGTTGTTTATGAAATTGTGAATTACAGTAAAATGTGGAAAAAATGAAAAATGTTATTGACTACAGCAGTGATGCATTGGTAAATGAAATTCCTTATAAAAAGCATAAAACATTTAATTAAAATTGATTGATTGATGCTTGATTAAAAGTGCTCTGTAAAAGAACCACTGTTTTTTCTGCAAAAGTTTCTTGAATCTATACTTATATGTAAAATCTTCGTTAGTCAATTTCATCAGAATGCTCATGATAACAATGCCCGTAAGATCGCCGAGACGGTTCCAACATATTCATATCATTGAGATCGATCAAATCAATCGTATTAATATACATTTTTAACGATTTTTATATGAAATAACACACAATAAAAATCAAAGCTTAGCACAAATATATTAGTATTGAAGATGGTACTATTGGTTCACAGAACAGAAGAATGTAGTTAGAAATCGCATAGCACTTCATTTGTATCGGGACCAGCGTAGCCAACTCACACAATGACAAGTATATCATTATTTCATAACACTAAGAAATCTTTGACGTGATTGAGCATTTTAATATTAATTAATAATAGTAGGCAGTTTATCAATCGTTCCGTTTTAGAAAATAAACCGTATGTTAATGAGTGCAGAGTTATTTGTTCTCTACCCTTTAACATATTACCTCGCATAGAATAATTTTATGAACAATTTCCTCTACTCGCTGCTAGATGTCTCTATAATATATGCAATTAATTTAGAGCTTTAATTTTGCTGCAATTAGATTAATATTTCCTATAAAAAGTCAACGTCACGTACATCATTAAACGTCATTTTCTAGAGATGTACCATTGGCGATGCCTTATTTTTATCGATATTGTGTTTTATTTTCAAGTAAAATAAAGTCAAGACCTGGAGTCGATAAATTATTATCAAAACAAAATACTTACTTATGTTTTTTTTTATTTTATTTATTAAGGGGCTTGTAGCTATTACACTAACCATGCAATTACATATAATTGAAATTAAGACTTTCTTTTAATGCTGAATTAAAAAAATTAAGTGAATAAAAACATAAACACTTCTATAGGGTGACTGGTAATTAGTGAAGGATACTTAAACACGTGACTGTAGTCATGATAACCAACAACTTTTGCTATGAGACAACCTGAAATCGCGAAAAATATCAGCCAAGTTCAGTACATTTTGATCAGTTAGGCGAACACAAAAGTGTACCAGCAGATATTTTTTTCGCGATTTCAGGTTTGGTGCCATAGTAAAAGTTGTTTGCTATCATGACTACAATCACGTGTTTAAGTATCGTTCACTAATTACCAGTCACCCTATATAGATCAATGTTTTCCTTAATTTAAACTAAATGAAGCCAGAGTTTCTTGGCTGACTACAAATTCGCTTCCATACAGATTTGAATAGATTTGTAACTTAGATCTTGATCTTTTTTGAGACTACTAGGGTTAGGTGTAACCAGATTTTTCAGATTATGAATACAGTACAATACAGAACTCAAGTTTTGGCCCTGTTGTGTCGGTATGGTCTTTCTTTCCGTTTTAATTAAACAATCTAGTCTTTCAAAGTGATTTGAACAAATCATGCTAGTTTTTTCAGGAAACTAATTTTACCTTCCAGTTACATCGATGCATTTTTCTTTGCTAACTTGATCTTTAGGAAATATGAAGTTACAAGATAACACAAAAGATACATTTTGAACCCATCGGATGTTTAACCCTGTTTACCTTTTATTTTTGAGTTATTTAGCTAAAATAAAAAATAGTGTATTTATAATTTTGTCGACGCACTTGGGTATTTTTCTTTTTCTCCTATACAAAAAAGAACATTATAATTTTACAATATCGATAACTCACTATTGATAAAGGTAATCTCTAATTGAGCAGCTGACAGTGACATTTGTGGAATGTTGAGTATTTTTTGAAAGTAGACCTTATGGATTATAAAATAAACTTCTATTTGTTTTTTATTTAAGGTCTTGTTTTTCAAAAGTAATCAAAATAAAATAAATCCTGACTAACCGATGATAGGATATACCACCATTTGATAAATTCTTGGTTTTGCTATCGTGTTTGTACTCTAAAACAATACAGTAGGGCATTTTTATATACCTATGTTTTTTATCTAGTCACTATCACTGTGGCGACCTTAACAAGACTGATATGCGAGGCGCATGCGCGTAGCAAGCACGTAGCAACATACGCGGTACATCGCAAAGCTCGGGGTACGCGCGCCCCGGCTACTTACGACTTCTAAATACATTCTTCTGTTCTGTGTATAGGTACTCGGCTGTCACGATAGTTCAGAAACTAGTGATAAACTTCATTTTAAATGTTTTCATTAGTCATGGTATTAAACCCAGTAATAGTCCCGGAACTACACTTACATCGCGTTTTGAAATAAGAAGGTCTCATAGCACAGTACAGGAAAAAACTCTGAAAACTATAAATTTATAGTTAAATCACAAAAAAATATTGCTATTCGGAAAAATCTTCATAATTCAAGAATAGAATATTCATATAATTTGTACGGAACCCTGAGTGCGCGAATCCGACTGGCACTTGCCTGGTTTTTAATTAATATTAAAACTTTATGCATTGAGACAAAAGCACTGTAAAATGTGGATTTATTTCCAACAAGACCAACAGCATGTAATAATCAAATAAAAGTCATATAAAAGTTTAAATTGATGAATATGTCAAAACTATAACCAAATAACTAATTTTACGTTAGTTATTTGGTTATAAATGAGAAGGCAAAATAAAAAAAAAAACAAATAGATGACCGAAAAAGACAGGAAATACAATTGGATATAAAAATGTATCAAGAAGCTGTCAACGCTAACGTCAACAAGATTAAGAAAGACAAACGTAACACGTGAACTCAAGTTGCCAATCTCAACTAGAGATTGCATTCCAAACATGCGACTAAAAAAATCTGAATAATAATAAATTCCACCTCTGCGGTATAGGGATAAGTGACATAAATATATTGTTATGTTGTCCTGTTAATAATTTCGTGAAGCGAAATGCTAAAATATTTATCACGAACGTTTATCGCGCTTGGGTCATTTTTGGAAACGAACTTACGTATCACAATCACCTATGACATTTTCTTAATTACACTTATCTAGAATAATGTTCGATCTCGAAATGAAGAATCGACAAACAAGGCAAAATATTTTTGTTTAGATATTTTTTTATTTAATCCGATAAAACCGTTGCGAATACATATTAAAGTGTAACTGTTGATTATTACGTGTATAAGTTACAGCATGATAATATAAAAACAAGTACAAATGATATATTTCTAAACTCAAATCTAGTCTATACTGATGATATACTAAAGTGAAAGCTACGGGCTTATACTAAGGAACTATTTTCAGGCAAAAATATGACTTGGATGTTAGTTTAGGAATATTTGGCGAATTTTGTGGATTTAAGGCATTAATTCCCATACTATCCTGGCTTCCCTCTTAACCAAAGCTAGATTATAATCAAACTAAGCCAAGAATTATCCCTTAAAAGTAACGTAGAATCTCGCAACGAGACGAGTCTAATTAGATCTAGATTATATACGCTCTATGCGCTTGTGAGCAAATTCTTTGTTTGATAGTAACCGTGAAGCAATGATTTGTAACTCACTTAGTGAGATTTGCGTTCATGTTTCCTGTCACTAGTTACTGTTATCAGTGTATTTATCCTCCCAGTATTATTAACCCAAAGATACTTTATAATTTCTGCGTAATAAGTAGATACCTAACTGTTAGCTTGTTATTTAACAGATTGATAACTAGACTCGTGATACCGACACGATGTGAATATTATGACCGAATCATTCTCTACATACATATACATTTTAAATTAACTTCATAAACTAGTGCTTGATTGCGATCTCATCTGATGGTAAGCAAGCAGTGATGTTATCGTTGATGGTGAGGCGCATTAGTATATTAAGGGCCGAAACACATAACCGCGTTGCGTCGTCGCTCGGCGGTGCCACCCGACGCAACGCAGAATTTTGCGGTGTGCAACGTGTCTCAAATTCCAGCTTTATGATGTCATACTTGGTGATAATGATGTAGTTTGTTTCTAGGCCATCAAATCGAACGTTTGCTCTTTTTATTTTATTACAAGATATACAATTTTTCATCAACTATTTAATATAAAATATTTCAAACAAAGATATTCCTTCCAAAATTTGAATATTGCGCTGGTTATTTGTACAATTTTTGAATGCGCAGTGCGTCATTTTCGCATGCTAATGTTGGCTACTATTGGACCACACTGACTTCAAATATCACCCCACAATTATTTGTTATGATGTTTGTCGGGCCGTTTTCGAAACAGTAATCTGGGTTCTGTCCCCACGTGTGTACGGATGCAGGGCGAGTCGGTGGTGGACGTCACGTTCGCCAGCCCTGCACTGGCACCGCGTGTCGTCGACTGGCGCGTCATAGAGGAGGTGGAGACGTACTCCGACCACCGGTATATCCGGTTTGACGTCTCCGCCCAGACCTCGACCGCGCCGGTCCGACGGACCCCGTGTGGTCCGCGTTGGGCGCTGAGGCAGCTGGACAGGGACCTGCTCCAGGAAGCCGCGATGGTACAGGCCTGGGTGCAAGCACCGGACAGGCCTGTCGACATCGACGTCGAGGCGGACTGGTTCCAGGTGGCCATGTCGCAAATATGCGACGCGGCCATGCCCCGAGTCCGGCCAGGACGTGCCCGGCGCCAAGTACACTGGTGGTCGCCAGAGATTGCGGCACTGCGCGATGCGTGCAATGCTGCGCGACGCCGGTATACTAGACACCGCAGGCGCCGCACCCGTCCACCGGGTGCGGAGGCCATAGAGGCGGAGCTGTATGAGGGATACAGAGCTGCAAAGCGCACCCTCCGAGCGGAGATAAAGCGGGCCAAACTCGAGGCCCGCAACGTGTGGCTGGAGTCTCTGAACGTCGATCCGTGGGGACGCCCATACAAAATGGTGATGGAGAAACTCCGCCCATGGGCTCCCCCGCTGACTCAGAGTCTCCGGCCCCAGCTCGTGGAGGGTGTGGTGAGCGCTCTGTTCCCTACGCGAGGGGAGCATACTCCCCCGCCTATGGCTCCGCCACCAGCAGCGGTGTCCGACGCGGACCACGACGGCAGCGACGGCAACAATGCTCCAGAGGTGACCGAGGTGGAGATGAGAGTGGCGGTGCGAAGGCTGAGTGCCAAGAACACCGCCCCAGGACCCGATGGCTTGCCTGGAAAAGCCTGGGTCCTGGCCATGGAGGAACTCGGGTCTCGACTGAGAGGGCTCTTCAGCGCATGCATGGAGAGGGGCCAGTTCCCGCTTCGCTGGAAGACGGGGAAACTGGTCCTTATCGCGAAGCCGGGGCGCCCCGCGGACTCTCCGTCCGCGTATCGGCCCATTGTGCTGCTCGACGAGGTGGGCAAGCTCTTTGAAAGAGTAATTGCAGACCGCCTCGTCGTGCATCTGGCACGGAAGGGGCCGGATCTTGCGGACGGCCAGTTCGGATTTCGCAGGAGGCGCTCCACTGTGGACGCCATCATGCGCGTGCGAGCCCTCACGACAGGGGATGCGGTGTCCCGGGGCAGGTGTGTCTTGGCGGTGTCTCTGGACATCGCCAACGCCTTCAACTCCCTGCCCTGGAGTTGCATTGGTAGGGCACTCCGGTACCACCGGGTGCCCGACTACCTCTGTCGGGTGATCGAGGCCTACCTGTCGGACAGGTTCATCATCTACCCCGGTCATCAGGGGGAGTTGAAACGGCGAGAGATGTCGTGCGGTGTTCCGCAGGGATCGGTACTAGGGCCGCCCTTGTGGAACATCGGGTACGACTACGTGCTGCGCGCCGACCTCCCCGACGGGGTCAGCGTGGTCTGTTACGCAGACGACACGCTGGTCCTTGCGCGGGGACGGTCGTACCAGGCGGCGGTCGAACTAGCGACGCGCGGGGTTGCGACAGTCGTGGAGAGGATACAGCAGTTGGGACTCGAGGTGGCATTGCACAAGTCCGAGGCCATGTGTTTTCACGGCCCTCGGAGCGCGCCACCTCCGGGCTCCCAATTGACGGTAGGAGGAGTTCACATCGGCGTCGGGTCGACGATGAAGTACCTGGGACTCGTCCTCGACAGCCGGTGGAACTTCAAGGAGCACTTCCGACGTCTGGCTCCCAGGTTGAATGCGACTGGGGCTGCGCTCAAGCGGCTCCTGCCGAACCTAGGGGGTCCAGACGCCTCCTGCCGGAGGCTCTACGCAGGCATCGTTCGGTCCATGGCCCTTTACGGTGCGCCGGTGTGGGCGCCATCGCTACGGAAGTGAGTGGCGGCCCGGCTAACCGCCTGCCAGAGGGTCATGGCCATCCGGATGATCCGCGGATACCGTACGGTGTCCTGCGAAGCGGCGAGCCTCCTTGCTGGCCTACCACCGTGGGATTTGGAGGCAACAGTCCTTGCACACATGCATGACCTACGCGTGGAGATGCAACGTCGGGGCGAAACTCCGCTGCCGCGACAAGTCGCGGCATGGCGGTCAGAGCTCCGGCGGGATCTCATGGTGAAATGGCGAGAGCGACTGTCGCAACCTCGTGCTGGGCACGCCACGATCGAGGCGGTAAGGCCCCTCTTTGAGGCGTGGCTGGAAAGGCCCCACGGCGTCGTCACCTTCCGTTTGGCGCAGGTGCTGACCGAACACGGCAAGTTCGGTCCGTACCTGTACAAGATTCGTGCGGAGACGACGCCCGGGTGTCGCCACTGTGCGGACCGCCCGGTGGACACGGTAGAGCACACAGTCGAGGTGTGCCCCGCTTGGGAAGAGCATCGCCGTGTCCTCGTGGGGGCGATCGGCGGCGATCTCTCGCGCCGGGGCTTGGTTCAAGCCATGCTCCGGAGCGAGGAGGAGTGGCAGGCGGTCGCCTCCTTTTGCGAAGCAGTAATGCTAGTAAAGGAGGAGGCCGACCGCATTAGGCAAAGGCGGACACGCCGCCGCCGCCGCCGGGTTTCCGATCCCAATTTCCGGCCACCGTAGGCGCGGGCTCGCGGACGGTGGGCAATGGGTAGCTCGCTGTCCGTCCGTCCGGTAACAGACCGGTCCGAGCTCAGGTCGTCTACGGCGCGCACCGTTCCCGCGCGCCTCAAGGAGTTGTCAGCAAACTGTAGGGGTCCAGCAGGGCCGAAGCCTACTGGGGCCAAAGGTTATGCGAGAGTGTCACCACGGGCCCCGGGACAAAGGCGAGGAATGGAAAGGTAGGTTTTTAGTCAGTAAAAGTCTGACACTGTTTCCCGCCCCGCCCAAGGGCGGGATTCGTCATTGGATGATTTTACCTACCACAAAAAAAAAAAAAAAAAAAAGTCTAGTACATGTTTCATCGAAGATCAACTAAAAATCACGAGGAACTGGTTACCCTACAGAACGCTCTTTTTCGCGGCGCCGCAACGCAACGCTCAAAAACGCGTTGCGTAGCCGCGAAGCGGCGCAACGCTACTATGATATATATGCCTTGAAGACACCTAAATTATAACCGGATGGGAAGACCGCAGCAGGCAAATTGTTCTAAATGGCCAGAATATAATTTAGGGCTCTGAAATAATGTAATCTACTAAATAGAATCATGTGCATGGTCTTATCACTCTTATCTAAAGTATCAGTATAAATATCTGCAGTAAAAAACATCTATTGTGATTACCTGTTATCATTTGTTCTAAATTGTTTATATAGCCTTTGTTATTCACAATACTCACACCTCATCTATTTTGTTTACAAACGACTGTTGATTGTTATGGATTAGCCGTAGTCTTGTGACATGATATGATTGACACTTTGCTGGTATCTCCAAGTAATTGAATGGGTTCCTCATGCGTTTTTGTTTTAATACTAGCTGAATCCTGTGATCTCGTTTGCGTCAAACTTTTAAAACGGAATAATGTCATTTGGTTACAATATCAAAATATCTATCTACCAGTGAAACTCGCCACAATCGGCCTAACTGTTTCGGAGGTTAACCTTCCGGTTAACCAGATATAAATTTAAAAAATTAATTGCTTGTACCTACGTTATATCGAATCGAATCTACTTACATATTATTTAGTAAAAACACTTTTTTTATGGGCGGAGCGGGAAATAGTGTCAGACTCATACTGACTAAAAACCTACCCCATTCCTTCGTTGCCAGTCGTGCCGGGGCCGGGCCTTCTTTTCAGAAACTGACCCATGAGCCCATGACCCAAGCAGGCTTCGACCCTGCCTGCCTGCAGCTAGCAGGCTGGGCCTCTACGGTTTGCTGACAGCTCCTTGAGGCGCGCGGAAACAGTACGCGCCGTCGACGACTTGGGATCGGACAGCGTGCTACCCATTGCACGCCGTCCGCAAGCCCGCCCCTATGGTGGCCGGAAATCGGGATCGGAATCCCGGCGGCGGCTGGGGCGAGCACCCCGTTGCCTTTGCCAGATGCGGTCGGCCTCCTCCTTTGCTAGCATTACTGCTCCGCAGAAGGAGGCGACGCACTCTGAACCATGGCCTGAACCAAGGCCCGGCGAGAGAGCCCCCACGAGGACACGGCTATGCTCTGCCCAGGCGGGGCACACCTCTACATTGGGCTCCACCATGTCCTCCGGGTGTTCCGCACAGTGGCGACACCCGGGCGAATCCTCCGCCCGAATCCGGAACAGAAACTTAACGAAATTGCCGTGTTCGGTAAGGACCTGCATCGTGCGGTAGTTAAGACTGCCGTGAGGTCTTTCCGGCCACGCCTCAAGGATGGGCCTTATCGCTTCAATTGTGGCGTGCCCAGAACGTGGTTGCAATAGTTGCTGACGCCATTTCACCATGAGATCCCGCCGGAGCGGAATGTCGCCCCAGCGTTGCATCTTCATGCGCTTATCAAGCATGTGTGCAAGGACTGTTGCCTCCAGATCCCATGGCGGTAAGCCAGCAAGGAGGGTCGCCGCCTCGCGGGATATCGTTCGGTACCCTCGCACCATGCGTATTGCCTTGACCGTCTGACACACGTTTAGCTGGGCCCTCGGTTGCTGTTGCAGCGACGGTGCCCACACTGGAGCCCCGTGGAGAGGGCCATGGACCGAACGATTCCCGCGTAGCCTCTGGCAGGAGTCATCTGGACACTCGGGCCTCCTCCGCATCCAGAGACTCCCTGAGTCTCTTGGCCAGGGCGTCTACCGCTGGATCACTGGACGCGCCTGGGACCTCTAGCATTTGGGCAGCGGTCACGGTGCGCCTCAGCACAATGCCCTACAGGACAGAGAGCTGTTGCTGCGCACTCTCCTGGAACTGCTGCTGCTGGTGCTGCTGCTGGAATGCACCCTGCTCCTACCGCAGCAGTGTCAGCACCTCGCTCTTCGGTCGGGGCAGGGGCTGGGACTCCCTTTACTCCCACTCGTGTCCCCTTTTCCCCGTCCCTTCGGGGCTACTTCTACGGAGCCCGGTCAGGTCCGCTAGAGCTGCTCAATCCTACTGTTGAAGGCCTTTTTGAGCGGCTCGAAGACAACCGCCAACGCCTCCGTAATGTCGACCGTGGCCTGTGAGATAGCCTTCCCTTTTGTGCCCCCAATCTCTTTTTGGACACGGCCGTCAATGTGGCCGTCACAATTTCGGCGAATTTCGCCAGCTCCTCCTTCATGCTGTCTGACTCACTGTCAGACGGTTCTGGCGCCGACCGGCCAACCTCGCCGCTGGTCGCCCCCCTATACAGGACCCAGTGATTTCCACCCTGTTATTTCCAGGGTTCGCTGGAGGGCCGCGTCCAGGGCAGCGAGCCCCCTCTCCCTTCCCGACTTGCGGACCGCCCCCCGCCCGGAGGAGAAGATTTTGCGGGCCGACGCTTCGTCCGTGGATGACCCCGGACCACCCCCCGATTTGGGGCGCTTTCGGAGGAACTCGTTCCTCTTGGGAGAGAGTTCCTCCACCTCCATCCACTCCGAGGTGAGCGAAGACGCGGCATCAGAATCCGACGCCGTGTCTGCGCTCACCTCCCTAAGGCCGAAGCTCCTGTCCTGTACCTGTCGGCGTCGCGGTCGTGCGGGGAACGGGTTCCAGGAACTCGACAACGTGGGCAGGTGAGCCACCCTGGCTCGCTGCGTCCTCGAGGGACGGTACAGGGTCCGAAGACCCGAGGTGATAGATCGACCCCAGAATACGAGAGGCAGCCCGAGCTCTGCTCTGGGAGGGACTCTCCTGCATTCAGGTACCCTCCTGGGGTAGTGTATTTTTCTCTATGCGCACTCATGGTTTGCTTAACACAGCTTTGCCTTATTTTATTTAAATGGGGTGGGGTCCCCATTATCACGTTCGCCATCCTGGTCATGTCTGATGAACAGACACATACCCGAGACGAATCCACTTCTCCAAAATCGCCGTCCAAGAGCACCAACAGCTGGTTGTGCCGATGCTCCTGGACTGCGCACCGTCTGTGGCGGTCCGACTGGACTCCGCCTTTGTGTGTTCCTCCCTTGGTCTGGTCTCTCCCTTAAGGTCTTCTGGCATGAGATCACAGAGACACGCAAGCCCCACCACGACGACAACGTGGGAACACATGCAGTGGGGTAGTAAAAACAGACTCTTCAATATTATTGAGCAAGATCAATTTTTTTTCAAGAGGTTGTTCCATATAAAAATCGCTTCCAATAAAAAGAAATACTGATTTACAAAAACCATTTATTTGTAAACGTTTTATTGTAACTTTCAGCAAATAACAACATTTTATGGCATTTCAAAACCACCGGCTATTTTTACTTATCATACTGAAATTGACACAGTGGACTTAACAACAATACTCACAGATTTTCACCTAGGGCAGGCCTAGCGCATTTGTCAGTGAAAATATAGATCTATACATACGACGGCCGGCCACTCTAAAGGGGTTAGTACGATTGAGTGTCACGCGTGTTCGACCTGCCGCTTAACGCGTACCGCGCGCTACACTAACAAAAAATATTTTCATATTCTTTATCGAACATTGTATGCAGTTTTTATTTCATATTTTTTTTTTCATTCATTTACGAATTTTGTCGTGCAAAAAGTCAATGGCCTTAAAGACCATTCAGTGTAAATAGACCTCCCAGTACTAGTGACTGCCTACTAATGCAAGGCCAACATATACTGGATTCGTGTTTTTTCTATTTGATTTTTATTTCGTGGTTTGTAACGGCTGTTGCATTAATCGTTAAAAATAACGGTCACGTCTTAGACACGGTAATATTATCTATACAGTATTCCAACTTCATACAAACGGTCGAAGCGCGAGCTATACCTACGCGCCTCGATTTCAGCATGCGTTCGGCAAGCAAACAGTCGTGACTGTGCCGCAGTGACGAACGGACTGTATGTTGTTTTTTTAACAATAACCGCGCGATTTTTTCGCTAAAAAGAAGTCAAGTACATATTTACATATTTTATATAACGAGTAGGATATATATTGCCTGTTTTTGGTTTCTTAAATTAAGCTTTATATTAGAATGAGGGTTTTTTATACTAATAAAGCATGTCATACGTCTCAGTCGAGGCGCAAATATTTTTCGGTCGCAAATTTATAAGACCGATTTATTATTCAAACATAAATATGGTTTTTGAAATAAAGCTGCCTATAAAAATAAGCATTTTTAGTAAAAAATTTCCTATTCAATACACAAAGTATTTTATTTGTTTATATAAAAAAGTATATTTACAATCACAAAACTAAATGGAAACACAAAGTAGACAAATGTAATTAAAATGCTGAAGGCGGGTAGCCCTATCGCATGTTTACGTACCGCGCGGCTGTAGGTATTTATTTCAAAGAAACGGCCGAGTTACAATACTGTATAGATAATATTACCGTATCTTAGATTACCTACCATCTTTTAAAAATCACGCTGCGGTAACCAACAAAGTTATACCCAAGTAAATAACACGACTTCACTTGTATTCTATTTGTTTAGATATCTACTACCTAACAAAATGTAAATAATCTTGACAAACTTTTCGAAAAATACATTTTTAATTAATTTTAATATACTTTATGTTATAAAACGTTGCTACTTATTTTATTTTTTTCAAAAGACACCGCCAAACTCTACCATATGTCGGCAAGTTCAAAAGCACATAACGGGCGTAATAAAGAAACTCTCACTGCGTGGACTTAAGGTGCATTTTGATCCGTTACAATCGCGACTCGCTGCTGTAGGTAAATATACTCAAGGTTACGTTCGTGTCGGTCAATATTATTATGAACATTAAAGGCGTTGTTAGTAAGTTTAAATTCGCATGTTTGCTTTCGCGGAGTGAAATTTCTGTACCCTGTACTATTTCTTATTCTGTGCCTTGGGATAACCCTACTTATTTTGGTAGTAATGTGAACTTACTATACTGAATTTTCTATCAACTTAAAAAGACAAGAGGACGAAGTATTTTGAAACCCGTTCAGACGAACCTATTCAATTATTAGGAGTTTGGAGTATAACGCTTTGCTTGACTAACGTGTCGTTGTCGATGTGGTGCACGGGCAGGCGGTGCTGGAACCGCCCACGTTACCGACGCCAACCGCCCGCGGAGAATCGGCGAGAAAGCAGCGATAACTGCTGCACTTATATTAGACAAGTACCTAATGCTCATGAAGGTGAGGCCATCTTTATTACTGCTCTATCCATCGATCGAATCTCGAATTTGTGACGACTCTGGCTTTATGTGTACGTAAAGTTGTAAGCAGCATGTTCTATTTCTAATTTTCTTAATTAACACGTAATCTAGTTATAAGTTCGTTGATATTTATTTTATATAAAAACTTTTTTTTCGACAAAACTTTAAAGATGTCATTCAATTATATTCGTGCATAACGCAGTCACTTCTTACAATTTGCAATATAATTTAGCAACCTAAGTATATTGCTATTTATAGAATGTTAATCGTAATTCAACTTGTTGTCAGTAGATTTAGTATGCTTTATGTTTTCAGCATTACTTATGTTCGTTAAAGACAAAAGACGAGTTTTGTGCGATAATTGAAAAAAAAAAAAGAATTAAGTACCTACATTTTATAGTCTGTGTTCCGTATTGATTGGGTATTAACGTTGATTTGTATCGGACCGTGAAAAAGATACGTACTTACTGTTTTTCAATTTGAAATAAAAGTATTTCATTGAGATATGTAAGAATGACCTTTAGATAAATGTGTAGCCACAAAACACCCACTGGAACCATTGATTGATTTTTCCTAATCTGTACCTACATATCTGTCGTTTTCCCTCAAATACTTATGATTAGCAGTACCATTACTAGCGACAGCGTGCAACTTTTCAGAAGACGTCAAACATAGTTTTGTTCACAATAATTATCGCAAAATAAATTGTAATTGATATTACTAATAAACTAAGTCAATTTTAAGAAATGAAGCACATTTTCGTTGTATAAAATGGAAAAGAAAAAATCTATGATTAGAAAAAGCCTTTCGCATGACTTGTATCAACAAACGTCGATTAATTATGTTTGCAGTAATGTTTCCAATAGCATGACGAAATTATTAATGGAGTCGATATTTTGTTTTGAGTATTACAATACTTACCTAATTCAATGAATTCTTCAATTAATTTGTTTCAGCTATTGAGATAGAATGTAAGCTTTTCTGATAAACTAGCAGATTTACTAATAATTTGATTTTTTACAGGGTGTTCGCGCACTTTAAATGCTGCTTACTACATATACCTACCTACCTGCGTTTATTTTTGTTTAAAATATATTTACGTATTAAAATAGGTAGATAAGTGATTAATTTTATTCGACCTAAGTGCCACTTTTGGAACATTGTTCTAAAAGGATCCTTAAGCGGAGGGTTTTGTATTTTTTCCTACAAAATAGTCATCCCATCGCCATTTTGATTTTACTGCGAAGTTGAGGCCTGGAGCGCACCCCTAGTATTTACTCAATAGAAATACTTTTTTTTAATGTATAGTAGGGGAGGCAAGGATGCTAAATTTGCAGTTACTAAAGCGTCATGAGGACCTATTGAATTGTGAAGGTTAAGGCTTCTGACGTTTTATAAGTGCCCATGTAGGCCTAAAGGAAATAAAAATATACTTGTATTTTTATTATTTTTGAAAAAAAAAAACAGATATTCGAGCGTATCAGATAATCAAGAATGAATGTTAAGTAAACTCAGAAAAATGTCCTATTTGAATGACTGACTATTTGGACGTAACCAAAAGTAATGACAGATTTCTGAAAATGTAAAATAATGTGTGTCCTAGAGATACTCGAGCTCGTTAGATTTTTATACAGAGGATCCAACAATGTTAATCTGACAATTCGAAAAAAAAAATACATAATAAGCAGTGATAGGAATAGGTAGTGCCTATTTGCCTAAACTTCGAAGAACAGAGACAAGAAACGGAGACTTCCTTAGGACTACATTTTTTCCAAGACATCTATCCCGAAATTTCGAGACAACACTTAAATACATTTAAAAAAATTGTTATTTGGAATAAGTAATTCGTCTATATTTACCTAAAGTTTGCGACTAGATATATCTTATTAAATAATATACACAGTCGTTACAACCATAAAATTTTCAGAATTTTTTTTTGGAGAACATTTTGTAAATGACTTGTTGATCGTAATACACAATGAATCATAATGTTTTTATAAGAAGCCGTACACGTTTCGAAGTAAATATCTTCTTTCTAGCTCACTCTCGGCTACGTTTAATGAGATTTCTAAAGTTCAAGTATAAAAAAAGGCTTTTAAATAATAAAACGGTAATTTTTTATCATTCTCTATAGTAGAAAGAATTTATCATTAAAAGAAAGGTACTTAAAATAAATAAATAATTCATTTATTTTCCAGAATGTAGGTATACAAAGTGGTATGATCTTAATATTAATGAGTTTTTTTTTTTGCATGGAAATTTCCTAAGAATCGCCAGACAATATCGGTGGTGTGAAAGGACCCTTCATTTTCAGTGGAATTAAGTAATGGACATCAATACAAACTATCACATTTATAATATTAGTAATTGCATAGGTATTAGATATAACATAGTCTGTGGTCTCTGCCTACTCCTCCGGGATAAAGGCGTGAAAAAAATACGGAAGTCATCTATATCATGCACATTTTAAGAAGACCTCTCTGATCACAACAATACAAACACACGCAGTGTGTGTCACTAGGCTGATATAGCCTTGCATTGCATTGCATCAGCTTTATAATGTTCCCACTGCTGGGACTCAGGCCTCTTCTCTAGGAGAGGGATATATAGACTAATATAGGATAGGCTGATATAGGATAAGTTGTTATTATGGAGTTATAAATTATAAATGTTATGCCTAATCGCAAACTTTAGATAAATATAGACGAATTACTTATTCCAAATAACACATTTTTTTAAATGTATTTAAGTGTTGTCTCGAAATTTCGAGACAGATGTCCCGGAAATAATTTAGTACTAAGGAAGTCTCCGTTTTTCGTCTCTGTTCTTCGAAGTTTAGGCTAATAGGCACTACCTATTCCTATCACTGATAATAAGTTTTTAATACGTAAAAATGGTATGTTGTAGTAGGGTCATTAAAGATTAATATGAACTTAAGTTTGTGAAAAAATTCAACAGTTTACTATCAAAATACAACTAAACGCCAGCATCCTATTTTAAGATATTTGTTTTTATTATTATTTTTATTAGATGGGTTATTATATCTGAGAACCCTGGGGTCCTGGATCTTTGAAAGGCGTACGGGGAGACGAAACCATCTCGCAGAGACCCCTTTGATGCTTATAATGGAACGTTGTAACAACCGGTGATTATCACTGTATCCGCTGTGCTAGTGCATCCAACGACAAATTTCGGTAGGTGGGAATGTCTGCATGTACTCAACTTACCAGAATCTGACGCGATTGAGTTCTTCCGAGGATCGTTTTTTTTATACTAATCTGACGGGCTATCCCTAACGCACCCCACTATATTATGGGTTTATATGTGGTAGGGTTATATTTCAGGGAGCAAGGTTACTCACCGTGTAACTTTTTTTTTCCGCGCTCGAGTATTACGCAAAATCCCCATCTGTGCTCCCGGGATTCTATAATTAAAAAGGAATTCATTCATTTTTGAAGAGTCGTTAACCTGCACCAGCTATCGAACTAAATGAAATGCAAATAGAACACTCTGTATTTTTATTAAAAAATTCTAAAGAGTTAGTATTAAGGATCAATCTCTCAAAAAAAACATTGTCACATAAATTAATAATACGACACTGCAGGACATTTTTATGTTTGTTTAAGTGTCCTCAACCCGTAGTAACACTTTGTACGCCGTCTTGTAAGAAAAATCAAATTGGCGATGGTATAACTATTCCACTTCAGTTCTATGCCCATTATTAAAAGTTGTTCTTTTTTTAAATTAACTTTCATAATAATTGGTTTTATTTTAACTAACAAAGTAAAATATATATAGCACCATCACAATAAAACTATCTACCATCCATACAGTGGATCATTGTTTTTAATATTAAAAGGTCGAGTTTGTCACATGAATAATAATATTGAAATGGACGTTACAACGGTACTAACGTTCTATCACAAAAATTTTACTGTTACGTCAAACATAAAATGTCACTCATAATATTTTTAATGTCTATCTCAATGGTAATATATGTATCATTCGTGGTAGTGAACTAGATAATACATATTCACCAACTTTGAGCGGAGAAAGGAGCCCATCTTATTAAATCTACAAATTAATTAATAATTGAGTTTGTTCCTCTCCTTCATCAAAGTCTGATGAATAGTATAATGGAATGATACATTTCTTGCACTTTTTTTTATGGTTGTAACGCTTTTGCTTCTTGTTAATAAGGTTATTTGTTGGTACCATATACTATAGAAAACGCATTGGCGCTTGAATTACTGTTCATTTCTTTTGGGATTGTGGGAAATTCATTTAGCCAACTAATGAATGTAGAATTTACTAAAAGTTGGTTGTGAAATTACAGAAACTTAAGTAATAATTGTACAAACTAAAAATCTTACTTTCAACTGTATGGATTAGATGGATGGTTACGAAAATAGCCGGTAATTGGTATTTAAATAAAAATAATAAAAACACTATCACTATATTAATAAATCTTAACCGTCAGTTGATTAATTTATAGTAGATTAAATTGCTTATTTATAATCTACTTTCCCTTAAATTCGCCTTAACGGGCTTTTAGGCTTACCCGGTGGAACGTCGAGTCCTTAACGTAGATTTCTGTTAATTTAGTGCCATTTGCACAGGGCGCATTAGTCGTGCATTTTCGTTAAAACCAATTTATTTATATGCAACCGTTGCAGATGGTCTAAAAGAAAGACAGTGCAATCAATTCAAATATTTTATTTTACACAGGCCTCATATGGGCATTATATTACGTCAGAAACGAGTAGATAGCGTTCACTGAGCACAGTTCCAATTTTTCGTTTCCTACCTAGAACCGGCAATCGTTTATAGAATTTAAAATCCGCAAAGCAAGTCTTTGACGCGCCTGCCTTAGCGATACAAAACATTGGATTTGTGTCATATTTCTAGGAAACAATAAAATAAAATGTATTTCTCAAAATAGATTAAGATGCACTCGCCGGTATGCTAAATTGCTCTGATTTCTCTAGTAGGTCAAATAACACAAAATAAAATAAAGTGTGCGTACTTTTAAAAGAATAACAATATGTGACCAAAGCGCCTACTTGTTCTCGAGGTAGAAAATTACAAAATAATGACTGTTATACAAAAATGAAACCTATATTTTTTTAATAATTGAACTGTCGTTAGGGTATATGAAAATATTTGGTGTTCAAAAAGTGCAGTTTAGAAATTCTAATACTTATTATAATTAAAAAGATTCACAGACATTATTGATGTCCTTTTCTAAAAAGTTTACTGCCTACGTAGGTAGTTTTCCACTTTTTTGTATGAAAGTACCAAAAGGTTTATCATTTATTTTTGGTATTTATTTTGGTAAAACTAGTAAATTTTTCAGATCCATAATGTTAAATTGTTATAATTGCGTGTACATACTGTTTGATCTATTATTTAGTTTCTACCTTGTAACCTTCTATATATTTAGAGCTATGATAAGATTATAGTTCTGTCGTATTTAACACATTAATGAATTTAAATAAATGCTTTCGGTTTTGATAGCTTCAATTTTTAAATCACTGCGGATGTGATTGACATTTAGCCAGTTTTGATTCAGCATAAAACTTTGTATAGCTGCCTTTCCGTTATGAACATGTGTGTGTGTGTGTTTTAAGGCAATGCTGAATCTCTATTTGTAAGTCTGCATAAATAAGGTTGAAGTGTTTTCCGTTTGATTTTCTACATCACAAAAATATGGTTTAGGTCTTGTTCAGGTCGCTAGTGATAAATCAATAAAACGTTTACACATTATCTCATATGTGACTTGTTTACTTACATATTTGATATTAAAAATGGTTTTAAGTGATTTACGAATTATTTTACCTCAACCGTCTTGGCTTCAGGTGCCATACTAGATTATTTTAAGCTTAATTTTATAACAAATTTTATTTAGATATAGGAGGAATGGTAAAAAAGGAAACACTTTTTTTATAAAAATGCATTTATAATATCTTTTATAATTGTAATTATTGTCAGCACAAATAATTATTTTTGTATGAAAATATTTCGTCACTGCCGATAACAAGTTTCGGACTTTATTCTTAGGTAAAAACTTATTTCGGCCACAGATAAAAAAATGGTATTGTGATTTTTATTTCACGATTGGATGTCTTCACAACATAGATTCATAAAAAGGGAGGATGGAGTTCCGCTAAGACTGAAGCAGGCGGTAGTATATGAATATGCAATTAAGGCTCGGCGCAAATGGGCCACCGACCACAGCCACCGGTGGCCAGCGACGGCGACTTAACACACTTTTCACTACTGTAGCGAGTGGCCGCCACCGGATACACGTGCGCGTCTATACAAAATATATTAAAAAGTGTGTTAAGTCGCCATCGCTGGTCACCGGTGGCTGTGGTCGGTGGCCCATTTGCGCCGAGCCTTAGTTAAAGGATTTTCTTGTAAAACATAATATTCCTATTTTACCCGACTGCCTTAAAAGGAGGATTACGCGTTTTAATACTATGGTTATTTACGTAATACTAATTAATGTATTCCTATGAAAGACGATTTCTCGTTTCGTTTTCTGTAAATTACTATTTCGGCTTATACTTGCCAGAGATACTACACTCTGGCGGCATCGGTTACGTACCTACTTATTGGCAGCCTAATGTAATACTCGACTTATTGTTTAGCGAAGTTCCCTTCCCTCTTTTTACATCCATGATTTGCTAACCTTGGTTAGTTCGAATAAAAAACCTAAAAATTGTGCACCGCACTTGAAATAGAACACCAAGATGAAATCACTGCTTTCCTCTATAATGTTGTGCTACTTACTGTATTACGCAACTACGGATTTCGAACATCAGAAAGTTGATGTTGTAAGTGTTGATTCTTGTTTACATAAATAACATCGCTTACATTTACATAAGTGTGCAAACTATAATTTAGCTGGCTAAGCTTAAAATTTGTCTATCCCACCCAATTATTGGAATGAATATCACCCAAAAACTAATCAAAGAATTATAAATTAAAAACTGGTCGCAAAATAACTTGCATTTAAATTGTGACTTGTCGAACATTTCATTCCAGAAATCGGGTGCGAGAACGGCACAATTTATTACTTATGTTGTGTGAATCACATTTTTAATATGTATGTATGTGTATTGACGTGGTTTTTATTAATGTGTATTCATTAAAAATTGTATACAAAACTGCTTTTTATTTATGAGAGTAACCCGAGTAAACAACACTAGTGACCCATATATTTTTATTTAACTGTTCCTCTAGGTAAGACGTGCTCTTTCTTCTCTAAAGTGAGCCGTGGTTATCCCCATTGTATTCCAATTAAGTCGATGTGCGCGCAGGGGGCCAAGACATCTTCGGGTGCCGGAAAGAACGCTGTTCGTAATGATCACACATTATTATGAGCAGCGTTCTTTAGGCCGTATTTAGCGGTTTAGGAAAAGGCTTTAAACATTTTCAAAAATATATAGGATTAAAATGTGCTACCGGAATGTTTCGGTCAATCACATTTTATCATATCATCAATCGCTATCGCTGATAACATAACACTTTTGCTAGATTCTCAGGCAAGTAGAATTTTAGTATCAGTGGCAATCATTTGTAGATGTAAAGAGGTAGACACTAGACAGGTTTTGTTACCGCAGTCGTACGGCCTACTTTACCAATATTCGCAAGAGCTTATTCACATTCGCTTGTAGATACCGATATGAACATTATATATTGAATATGGATTAAATTATATAAGAATATGGTTCATAATATTATGAAATACTCGCTTAGCAAAAAATTCGTTATCAAATAGGTAGAACAGGTCAAACCTAGCCTTTAGTCGACTCCACTGTTAGGTACACCGACGCAAAGGTTTAAAAAAAAAAACATCCAGTACGGTTTTATTGAACAATTTATTGTCAAATTGAAAGTAATTGGAATAAAAAATTTATAAAGCAACTAACGTCCAGGTGTTTCTTAACCGTTAGGTAGCAGTGTCCAAAATTAACTAAGTTAGTACAATAAACGAGTACTTAAAAAGAAGACATGTGTTTGCTATTATAATGACAAATAAAAAGGTCGTAATGTTATTTCGCATACACATTAAATTTTAAGCTAAGGCAATTATTTGGTCGAATCTATCTTCTTGAATATAGTCTACAAATCGCTCTAGATACTCCATTTATTATAACAATAGAAAAATGTCGTTACCTGTGACATCAATCGTTGTTTCGCGATTAATGCAAGCCAACGTATTATATTTATTTACATTTACTGAATTATGAAGGACAGTGAACCGAATTGCCATAGTCAGCAATCGCCATTTTAGTTTTTCTTCAAAGTTACCGCGGCAATACGATACAAATGGCAGTATCATCCATTTGTAGGTAGAGAACTCGAAAATTATTTCAGATATTGTAAAATGCGACATTGCCGAGAATTTAGGTAAAAGTTCAAGCACCACTTTCCGAACCCGGAACTGATCACTTGACTGACTTATTGATCAATTCGACCAAAACCGAGTTTCATTTCACCGAAATCTATTGACCGACGTCTTTATTGTTATATGCATTATTTGACATATTTGTATATCATCGAAGTATCATGAGTTATAGGTATTACTTTACCGAACTATGTTTCGCCGAATTACAAAAAAACTTTTTGCTATTGGCCGAAACCTCTTTATGTTTTATGCGATTTACGACCTGTGACAGTGCAGAGGATGAGAGATGCGCGCTGTGGAAGCAGAATTACCCAACTCCTCCACACTTCATCACCCCATCAGAACATCTCCCCCCTGGATGTGAACTGCAGTGACCAATCTGGAAATCTCTTAACCGACTGCGGCACACCAGCCACAACAGCCTGCACTCTACAGGATTTGTACGAGGCCAATGACGCAGCGGTACAGGTTGCGAAATATTGGTCAGAAAAAATTTAATTTAATTTCATCGACACGCAAAGAAGAAGATCAGACCAAAACAACTTTACAGAAATTAGATCACAAATATATAGACGGTTATAGTACGCGGCAAATAAGTTGTGCTACAAAATTTAGTGACAGAAACGAATCGCTGCAAAACCGACTTTACAAGGTCTTGTCTGCTCTACCCCTAAATTGTATTCAAGTCCGCGTAAGCGCTGAGGGGTTGGGCTGTACGCGAACTGCCGCAGCTAAAGCTAGCCGGCGAAGCCGGACAACAAGCCGAAGCTACAGTGGTGAGCGGTAAAGCCATCTGCGACGATAAGCTCACGTGGGGCTGGCCAAATTCCGCAACAAAACAATGCTTGCTGCATGTCGCATGCCTGTTTCCATGGTACATGCTTGCGTGAAAACAGAGGTATAATGAATGTTCCGAAACATAATACATCGAACAAATGTTATTTCGGCTAAGTGCAACTTCGGTGAAAACTTTTTCGACCAAATGAAATGTCAAAGTAACTTAAAAACTCGAATTGATAATAATAGGTCAACGGATACAGTGCCAGACGTGGCTTCGTTGAAATTAATAAAAACGGAACGATAATAGTTTTAGGTGAAATGCGGTCCAATGTTTTTCGAACTCGGCCCGTTCACGACCTTGCCGTTATAAGCGACAGCTAAGCGCGGTAGCGGCGAGCGGTAAGATCAAAAGTATGAAAATGTTTGAAGCACGCCACGAGATGCCGCTCATAGCGGCGCGCGTCCGCCTACCGATACCACCTCGCTCGTCACTGAAGGTGTCTACACACCTTCACCCAGCCACACACAAGTGGAATTTTTTAACGATCTTGCCGGCAGCTTGCGCCCGCGCGATAACCCAACAGCACGCCCCTTTCCGCTCTTCAGTTCGCCGCTTGCTTTTAAGGAATAGTCACGTGTCAGTGTTTTTTACTGACTAAAACATTATGGAATGGGACGACGAAACGTCGTAATAATTCGAAAGACATGCGCACACTCTCTGAGCACTTGGCAATCTCTAATGGTGAACACTGCATGCTGCGGCTGTCATGCCGCCGGGAAAATGGTCCGGCTCGCAACTTGTAAAGCGTCCGGCACAAACCGGCCGGCACTAATCGTCGGGTTTGTGCCGGCGGGCCGGCTTCGGTATATAGACACCTTAAGACCAAAGTCGTGAACGGGCTGTGAACCCCAGCGCCAGAACGTGATTTCGAAGTTTTTCTAACCATATGTGCTTGTGCACCACAACTTAGTAAGTAAATCTAAGTGACAATAACGTAGATACCAGCTTTCATAAAAAGTTCAAAAGCAACAGTAAAATGCAATCATCCCAATATTAAAATACGATTTTTAGGTAACTTTTTTATAATGCTAAAATAAATAGAGTACCTGTACATAATTATTATGTCATTAAATATACCTACAAATAATTATTTTTACACAACTTTAATAACGCCTGTAATCTCGGAAAGATAAGGCAGTGATTTTGGGTAAATTATTAATTACATTTCTGCAATCACCAAATTATTATTTCAATAAAATTAACAAGTTAGGGCAGGGCTAACATTTGAATTTAATCAATCGGAATTAAAATCAAATACATAATACACAATGGGCACCCAATGTTCGTTATTACTGTTTACAATCAGCTTCTACATCGAGTAGTAGGTATAATCAACTTAAATACACAAATTCATCTTAGATACGATTTTTGCATTACAGCTCAAGATATTGTTGGTAGTTGATCAAAATGTTTGCAACAAACGAATAAATACAGAATAATGATTATTATTAAAACCACTAATACAACTTCATAGGTTCAAAGGTCTAAAATATATGACTATTTCGAAAAGACAACGTAGTCCAATGAAATGAAACCCCAAGTCTATTCGCAAAAATAAATATAATTATTTGAGTGTGTACTTATGGTTAGATTGGCTATGGTTTGCTTGAGATTCACCGTCTGACAAGTAATTACAGGAGCATATCTAAGGGCTGGTTTTCTCAAATCAGTATTTTGAAGGTCACAATATAAAAGATCAAGTTATGAGAACAATGAATCTGAATCACGAAGAAAAGTCTGCTGTACTGAATAAAAAACGTAATAAACGGCTGGGTAGTATTTATTCCGGATTTCGGTTTCGGCTAAATTTTTTTTGTTATTATATTGATAGGCTCGCGTTTGACCACTATCTGACCTTATGGTAAGCGATGATATGACCGACGATGGAGCACGCTTGCCTAGAAGGCAAGTACACGGCAAAAAAGTTGAACCATTTGCAATGGTTACGTGCAGCCCCCCACTTCGATTGACACCCAAAAACTTGACAGTTAATTTTCAGATGTCAATTAAGGAATAAACAAAACGACTTTAGACACTGGGACAGAAAACTCAACACATAGGTAGTTTCAATTCTGTATTCTGACAATATGGTGAGAGTACAGATAAAAGACAAAACCACGGTATATATTAAATCGATTAGTTTAATTCAAGTGAGATCAATTCATATCTCCAGAGCTAGAATTTGATATTGTTGACGAAAATAAAGTATTATTTCAAACATAAATGAGGTTTATAAACTGTAAAGTAATCTAAAAATGCAACTAACATTAGGTATTTCTAGCTTAGAACTAGCGTCATGTTTAGGTACAGAAGGACTCGAGTATAAAAATTATATTGAAGCGATGGTTTCTCGAAACGTCAACTTATCAGGCTGACATGTACCTGCAATCAAAATAAAAAGGTTTAGTGTTTTCTACTGCCATTCCTTTCGTACAATACGATATCGCAAGTATAGGTATTGTGAAGACTTGGCGAGTGATGAGTAGATACTTAGACAAATTCAAGAAGCTACGTCATTTTATATACATACAATTAATTCCAGACATCCCAGTGCATGATTTTGACATCACAATGATATGCGTAAGCACGGCCCCCTCCCCTTATGAAGTTTATAGACAAGCACATATTATTACAGCTTAGCCCCGATTCCCGTAGTGTGCTTTGATTCGATAGTAAAGTGATTTAGTCATTGTTTTGTGAAGCGATAAGGCAAGACTGCCTGAGTGCTAAATTAATTTAGGCCCGGTTCTACTCATTTTGACCTTTTTAAACCTATGGAAATCCACAAATATAAAAGAGAACACCATGAAAATTTATTTTATTAAAATTTACTATATGGCCAAAGGCTTGGCAAAAATGAAAACACTATATAAATTGTCTCGATAAAAAAAAATCGCGAATCTGACCCTAATTTACGATTTCAAACGTATTTATCTACGAGATTACGTTACGGAACTATTTGAAAGTTAAATAAAGCTTGTTATTTAAAAGCGCTTCGCAAGAACAAAAATCTTGAATAGTTGTTTTTTTTTATATATACATATATATAAATAAAGCCGCTGTTTTGGGGCCGCGAAGACGACATTATCCCGAGCGAAGTTCATATAAAAAAAACAGTGACTAGAACCGGCCCTTTACATAAAAAAGCCAATGCAAACTTTTGGCATGACTTACTTTTTTCTTTTCGCCAGAAATGAAATATATGTTACAGGACAATACGAGAAATCAATAGCAAAAATCCAGGTCCATAAATCGTAACCGAACGAAGATACGTTTAAAAGCGTTGCTTCTGTAATACGTACGTAATATTTTGAAGTCTCTATTGATAAAATAGATTAAGTTGGTTAGTCCTGTATTATTTTTTTACACTTGCAGTTTCTATCACTAAAACTAGTAAAAGTTTTACACGAATTGAAAAGATACGCTTTAGTATTGCGATAGTGATTGACACTATTTACCTAATGCGTACACAACGCAAATACCGAAAAATAAAAATAAAAAAAATAAAAAATAACGCGTGATAAAAAACCTATAGCAATCTACTACTAGTCTCTGATTTCGTTTGGTTACGGTTGGTAGACATAATTCTTTTTGCTATTGTTTTCTCATACAGTCCTCCTTTAAGAAATGCCCTAGGTTTCACTTTTGGCGAAAAGAATAAAAATTATATGCTACCTATGTATGGCAAAAGTTTCATTCTCCTTTGACCAATAAGTCCTTTAATTTGGTCCAAAACAACTTAATTAGGCTTTTATGCACAGAGACTAATTTTCCTTTAAATCCTACTACAACTCCCCCACCCCTACCCCTAATTTAACACCATGATGACTACCGGATCCCACCAATGACATCTTATCTAGGTAAGCTACTGGAGCAGTTATTTTGGATTTTTTTTAATTAAGTATGAGGAAGGCGACAAGTCCTTCGAACGAGTCTACTAATGGTTTTGGTGCTGATCGAGTACACCAAAGTAATCATCGTTGATTTTTAAGTAATTACAAGTGTATCAGCGATATTTTTTTTACCAAATGAATTGAAAAAGGGATTGATTACTTAAATAGATTAGCTGTATTATGCCCTGTATTTGATAGATCCAAGGTGGTTCTTATGACAGGGGCGTGACTATTGCCGCCCCATATTGATGATGATTACTAATTATTTACCACATTTGAAAGTGATTTCCGATAGTGGTCCTGAAGTAGTCAAATAAAGACAGTAGTCAGAAATAGCAAGGGCTTATGTATTCAGTTGAATAGTAGATGGTGTACTAATCTTCCTATTTGGGTACCTACAACAAATTTTAAAATTAAAATAAGCGCAATGAAAGATGTTATTCCAATAAGGGAGAAGTGAGGGCTAAGTTTCCATGAGTAGCAACTCAGTGGAGTTGCTAGGTAGGTAGATACGCATGGAAACTCAATCCTTTGAAGCATAACACAACGCGGTGCGTTTCGAAAAAATCAATGTCACTCATCATCAAATTGATTCGATTAACTGCTTTTGAGCATTTATATAATTCTCATTTTGCTCAATAAATGATGGCACTATTTAAAAAAAAAAAAAAACGATTATTTTAAAATTAAAGAGTAAGTATTAGATAATCAAGGTTCGATATCTGACCGAAGCTACCTAATATTAATTGGTTTGCGATAATAACCAAAAATGTCTGTGGATATCTGTCCTATCAAGTCACGCCAATTTTTTAAGTAACATGCAAATATTGTCGTTTGTGAATTGAATCAACATTTGTACATCACATTATAGAAAAACCCATGCTTAAAAAAAAAAAATACTGTAATAGATGCAGCCGTCTGTATCTTCCCATGCTTAACGTTCGACGGCCTGGTTGTGGTGATATCGATAGGTATTTAGCCGTAATCTATGAATATGCCAGCATATCTACAGCCTTAGGGGAAACGTCAATGATAAACAATGATACAATTACAAGAGTGACTAATGTGACTACGTTCATTATACGGCATTTTCCCCTTTTTATTAGACTCACGATTACAATGCAAGCACTGTAAAAAATTTGTATGAGATGTTCTTTCGAGGAAAAGATCCTCGAAAGACTATCTCAGACATTAATCTGCGTGATCTTCATATGGTCAGATCAAGATATAACTGGATCTTACAAAACAGTGTGTCTCCAACTATTTCTCGATATTACTTCTCAGAGAACTTAGTCGGAGAAAATTCATCGACCTTATCTACGAGTACTATTCAAATACGACGTGTCAAAGCGCTTGTTCAAACCAAACACCGAAATTAAATATCATCATCATCAGCCTTTTAATGTTCCCACTGCTGGGACACAGGCCTCCTCTCTAAGAGAGGGAATGGGCCGTAATCCACCACGCGAGCCCAGTGCGGGTGGTGAATGTCACATGTCTTCGAATTTTTGGTTCTAGGACATGCCGGTTTCCTCACAATGTTTTCCTTCACCGTTTTGAGAGCAGTGGTGATGATATAAATTACACAAAGTAATGCGCCTTGGGGGAGGCCTTGGCCCAGCAGTGGGAAAGTATAGGCTAATTAAAAAAAAAATGCGCCTGGCCGGGATTGAACCCGCGACCTACAACTCGTAAGTCAGTGCCGTTACCACTCGGCCACCACTGCTCTCAATTTAATGAAATTAAATATGCAAATATGTAAATGGCAAATAAATGAACAAAATAACACTAGGTTCATCCATCAGCTAGCTAGCAGCCCTATCTATAAACATTTCCTGTCGCGACACAAATTCGCAACTTCCTAATTGACGCTTCAACGCTTTGTGGTACACTGCGCAGTCTACATACCAACATAATGTACATATAAAACATGATGCATCAAGATGTTGCGTCAATTTCAATCAAAAACAAGACGTAGGTACCTATGAGCAGATACTTTACAATGAATTCCCGTAGGGTTATTTTATGAAGTCATTGTGGTCGATTTGTTAGGCTTCAAACACTGTACTTAGTGTCTTATTCAAAAACTTATATTCGGTTATGAGCGAAGAAATAGGGAATAACTCTATTTAACAAACATGGTAAATATTAGGATCGGTATTGAAAATATGCACGCGCTCCATAAATTGCGTTTTGTATTGTTGATTTGTGCTTTCACACTATTAAAAGCATTTAATTGTATAGGTATCTAGAATAATTATTTAGGTACAGATATAATGCATATAATAGTAATTGTCTTGTTTTGACACAAGAGAAAGCAACAGAAATGTTAAAATTAATCATATTATTATTAGTAATATCTCTATTCCAACAAGTTTATGTGGTCGATTGTGACTTTAACTTGAAGTTACGAATAACTATGAAAAACATTGATCTGTCATTTCGACAATAACGCTATTACCTTTCGAGAAGGAGTTACTGTATGATTACTACATTGTACACAATTACGTTACAATTTTGTTATGAAACCGTGCATAAACGAGTACAGTAGGTCATTTAATTGTTAATTTACTATTAACTGTATTTTACTAAAGATTTACTTATTAGTAGGTAATTACCTAGGTTTGTTACTACGGAGTTAAACAATGTGAATGTCGTGAAAAATGTGTGTCTACCGTATACTGTTAATGAAACATGTAACAAGTCGGACAACGCCGTACAAATACTTCCACCATTAATTTAAACAAGTTATCCACCACCACAAAATGTAATTAAGTAGTAGATAACCTACTGACCTTAACCGAGAGTCCATTTTCCACTCAGTGGCGATGAAACGTACTGTATAGAACGATGTCAAAATATAATTCACCAGTACATCATAGGTACACTTATTAGGAAAAACTGTAATTAAAAAGAATTAAAAATCCATTATTTTCTACTGCGTATACTGGTGTTACTAACAGTAAAAGAAATTCAGAATTAATGGGATACCGGGGCAGCGTCTAGGCGCAAACGGCGTTAAGACTGAAGAGAGAGCATTGCCGTGTATGCTTTCAGTTCAGTACCATCACGTCGACTTCAATAAACTCAAATAGGCGGTGTAAACTAAACAAAAATAACTGTTTTCGGTAATTTGAAGTACAAACTGGAGAGCAAACTGTTTTAATATTTATATTGCATGGCAATACCATTAAACCTGTATTTCTCTTAAGTTTAGATGTGTTAAATTGTAAGATTTTTACTCTAATACGTTAATTGCAGAAGGTTCATTTCCGAAATCTATAATGGTCATTATAAGTCGAAATCTCGTCTCGGTGTTTATAATGTCAAAGACAGCTATCAAAAATTCAGTTAAGGGATCTGAACTAAATTGACCTACTCAACCATCGCCATTTCAATGTTACTATAAAGTTGAGGCTTAAAATGATTCTGCCATGTCGGTAGAGATTTAAATATACAAATATTCAGAGATATATGCCTGCAGAGCGGCTTTTCCGAGATATTTGGAGGCATTCATCGCTGAGAATTTTATGTCCAATTTTTTCGTTAGCGTGACACGAATTGAAGGTAAGGGTGTTTTAATATCGTGCGCATTTGCTCCGCATGCGTAACCTCCGCAAACCATTTTCATACAAGTATTTATTGTAATGCGTACAATACGCACGCGGGACGCGATTTTTTTACTTATCTACATGCGGAGCAAATCTGCATGATATTAGAAACACTCAAACGTTATTTGTTTGTTTAAGTGTCCTCAATTCGTATTATTTTACTTTAACCGGTTTAATCAAGTATATTATTCAAAATGACTATAATAAGTATATTATGTATTTGTTAAGACAGAATGAGATTGGAATGAGCCGCTCTTAAAAATACGAGATTTGTCTCCCTCAAGTCTTCATAAAATATATTAAAAATAATTTAAAAAAAATAACTGATTTTGACTATATTATAACTACCTACGCACATGTAACAAAATAATTTGTGACAAATTTTTTTTTGAGGATTGACTATTTCTAAAATATGTAGTTCTTTTCCTCCGCTTTGCACCCGAGACGTGTTACACAGCAACTAGGATGAAAAGCCAATTATATTGTTCAGAGAAATAGAGTAACTTAAATTAGTAGAAAATTTTAGACCAGATCAGCACTTACTCTCGGTATTATACTCTTAAAAAAACAATTTTAACCTCTGTATAATATTTGTTTAGTTAACAACTTTAATAAAATACAACAACAATAATTTAGGTTAGCCTCAGCTTGCAGCCTAACCCGATGCAGTTGACCTACATAATACAGTTCAGACCTACATATTCATTTAATGGCTTTTTTGGAAAAGTCACCACAAAACCAATATAACGTGGTTAATATTATAGGTCCGTTAAACTTTATGGCTATATCGTATGTCTGTAAAAGTTCTACGTATCCAGTGGCGGTATGGCAGCCGCGCCAGACAGCTCATCAAATTCAATATTATTCTTACGCAAGTTGAGTGTTATACCATTCTGTGGCTGATTTTGTGTCTGTCTGTGTAATCATAGCTCCCAAACTGATTGTTTTCAGAATTATTGTACGACAGTTTTAATTACATATGCAGTAAGTAAAACAATAGCCCGTTAATTTATTTGCTTCTTTAGCTTGCGTACACGTCACGAACAAAGCCTGCGATTATCGTGAGCACTGCCGTCAACCAGGCTACTATTTCCGTTGATATTTTTACTCTTAAATCTAAAATATGTCACAGGATAAATGAAAAAAAGAAATGTTTTTATTTTGCAAAAGTCCCAAATTTTAGAAAAACACCGAATTATTAGAATCTAATGGTAGCTACACACGTTACAGTATACTTGCGCAAGTTAAGACTTGCACAAGTATACTGAAACGTGTGTTGTGGAGAAACTTGCGCAAGTATCTTCACAACAAGTCTTAACTTGCGCAAGTATACTGAAACGTGTGTTGGAAGATACTTGCGCAAGTTTCTGCACAAGAAACTTGCGCTACCATAAGAAAGTTTTTCATAAGAATTTTTGCAATAATCAGCTCATATGGAATTAACCGCCAAACGACGGTAATGAATATGAGGGTTGATTGGCTGATAAATATGAGCATTATGACCCTACTGACTAACTGCCGATTGTTATTGTTGTAGAACAATCATGTTTTAAATAACTATTATTTTATTTACTCATGGTAGGTACATGGGAAAAAGGTTTATAAAACTTCTCACGCTGTTTTATTCTATTAGTTCTGGTCTATTTTAATTTACGTTTTTGTTAAGTACTTAGTATTTCTTTACGGGTCTTCACTTCCGTTTCGTACCTACTTGCATAAATAGAACCGCGAACTAAGATTTTCTATGAGCCAATGCGCAATGAGCCAATGTTTTTTGTATAAATTAGTTCTAATCAAATACAAATTTATGTTACATAGCATAGCATAAGCATAGCCTTTTAGTGATCCCACTGCTGGGACTCAGGCCTCCTCAATAGAAGCGGGAATGGGCCGTAATCCACCACGCGGCCCCTGGCGCGGATTGGTTTAGTAGCTTCTTTTGAGTCATATGATATCCTGATAATTAACCGAAAAAGATGTCATGGATTTTACTCTTAAATAAGCCAAACTGTATTATAAGTTTGCAATATTCCTAAACAATTAAGTCTATTGCAAAAAAAGCGACTTTTCAAAAATTATTCCGGAATACATTTGACTAATAACCATAAAATTTAAGGTATTTCGTAGGAAAGTACTTCTAAAACTTTTTTACTAGCATCAATCAGCCTACCAGCTAATTAGACAATTTAATTGTTATTCTTATGCTATATTTTACAGATAATATACATTTTTATATCTTAATAGAATCGTGTTTAAGTATGCTATTACACCTAATTACCCACATCATTAAACGTATTTATTGGTATTAGTAAACGCAATTATGCAACGCGAATGAGCATTTTCATCAATTGCATTATTTACTGCTATGTTTAAAATATATATATATATACATTTATACATACATTGCACCCGTGCAAAGCTAGGGCGGGTCGCTACCGCCCTAGCTTCGCACGGGTGCAATGGTGATATTAATAATTAATATCTAATATCTATAATTATTATATTATGCATGTAATATACATATAAACCTTCTTCTTGAATCACTCGTATCTATTAAAAAGAACCGCATCAAAATCCGTTGCGTAATTTTAAACATCTTAGCATACATAGGGACAGACAGCGGGAAGTGACTTTGTGGTATACATATCGCATGTTTAATAGAAAACAGAACTAACTCATAAAAGAGGGTATTATTATTGAACCATATTTTTTAAGATTCAAATACCTTCTTTTTTGAGTTAGGCCTCTTTTATATTAAGCATGCGATATATACATAAAAACCGAAAATGTCACTAAAGTCGAATTTTAAGTATTTTAACTTTGACTTTCACCGTAAGAATAGTTATCTGGTGATTACAACTGTTCAAAACAGAGTGTGCATCTATTGTATTTTACAAAATTTTAAAAGAATAAAATTCGACTGTATCATTTTAAATCTGATATCATTACGCATGGCACATTGACAATTATTTATTAGTTTTTAAATGTCTAGCACCATTTAGAAAAACCTACATTTTTATAGTAAATATATTCTTTATTTTTTAGCAACAAAAAAAAAAGACAGAGCCATATGATTTTGTTATGAATTAAGGCTTAAAATAAGAAATAAATCAAAAGTGAAAAAAAATAAAAAAGGTATATATAAATTGGAATAACAAGTAAGGTACTTTCGAATTGGTACCTTCCTAACCCTAACCTAGTGCTTCAATATCTCTAAAGTAACGCATCTACAACTGTGTTTAAATCGGCGCTCTAGGTACTATGGATATGTATTAAAAATAATAATGGTAACTATGTAAAACAATTAGTAAAAAAAATAATACTTCATACGCGTCTAGTTTCGGAGAAGCATTCCTCCTTAGGAGGAATGGCTTAGCAAAGTATCGGTAGATTCAAAATCTATATAAATATAAAAGAGAAATACCACTCACTCACGAAACCTCAGAAACTATAACATCTACAAACTTAAAATTTGGCAGGTAGGTTCTTTATAGGGTGTAGACATCCGCTAAAACGGATTTTACGGAACTCCACCCCTACGGGGATAAAACGAGGGTTGGAAGTTTGTATGGAGAAACCGACTTGAACGCAGGGGAAGCCGCTAGCAGAAGCTAATCTATATATATAAAAGAAAGTCGTGTTAGTTACACTATTTATAACTAAGAACGGCTGAACCGATTTGGCTGAAAATTGTTGGGAAGGTAGTTTAGAACCAGGAGAAGGACATAAAATAATTTCTATCCCGTTTTGAAGTAAAAAAAAAAAAATCCAATACCTGCCCATTTATTGGTATAAAGTAGATTAGGGTAGAGCTGGAGCGAATCCGCGGGCAAAAGCTAGTATCTTATAAAATCTGGAGTCAAAGAGAGTAAATAAGAGCATGAGCTGCTATTTAAGAAAAACATGCAAAGTTCAAATATAAAAGTTATGAAATTTATTTTTTGGTTCAAAGTGTTTTTACTCTATCTCTCATGTACGTAAATTACCCGCAGCAGTCATATCAAGTGCCGAGAACAAATAATGCATTTTTAACTAGATCTTCGAGCAATCGAAAGCGTGTAACATATTTTTAAAATTATTGTTTTCCAAAAAAAACATTGAAATGGAAGCACAGCTCGGAGTAAAATATAGCGTCGGTTTAAAAATAAAGTTTTGTATGTACCCGAGTTTGTATATCAGAATAAATTTACATTTTTCAATTTATGGATTTTTTCTTCAACAGAAATTACGAGACCTAATAATATTGACTACTTTACACCATTACATGATGATTACCCATCTTAAAAAAAGCATAAATTTTTGAAAATCGTACAGCAAAATGTAATGTTTCAGAAGGTTTGTTAAAATTGGTGCAGTTTCTCCTAATAGCTAAGAATTATTTAAGAAGTTACAATAATTTTCCAAAATTTTAAAAATAAAAATACTTTCTAAATTGTTATCAAAAGAAATGCAATTCAAAAACTTAGACGAAACTTAAGTCAAAAATGTTTAAAAAGCTTATAAACCAGAGCGTAATTTATATGTATTACTAGCGACCTGCCCCAGCTTCGCGCGTTTTGCAATGGTGATTTTAAATATATATTGCAAGTATTAAACATATAATCTATACTATTATACATATAAACCTTCCTCTTGAATTACTCTATCTATTAATAAAATATATAATAATATATATATATACCTATCTATCTATAAAAAAAACCGCATCAAAATTCGTTGCTTAGTTTTAAAGATCTAAGCATACATAGGGACAAACAGCGGGAAGTGACTTTGTTTTATACTATGTAGTGATGACGACGCGACGTCTATAACCTGTATCTTCGTCGTTGCCAGATCGTAAAATTAGCAATTTCACGAAGTGGCCAGTTATTTCGTATTAAACATTAATGTGTATTTATAATCATGCTATTAGCCATATCATGATACTTTGCTTTCGAAATGACGGACCAATTCAAGACATGGTTAATTTTACAATCAAGCTACAACATCTATACAATAACGAATGTAAAGAAAAAGTAGGTTATTTCACAACTGTTAATTAGAATAAGTGCAAAAGAAAATCGTGGATCACCTTTGTTAATGTAGTCAAAAATGTTTTAAGCGTTTTGCATCAAACTGTGTCAAGAGGCAGAATTCTGGTAGAAAAACAAACAAAACTGAAACAAATTATTTAAATTGCATGTTCATATTTGCTAAGTTATTGGTGGAAACTAGTACAATTATTTGTTTAATTCTTGATACAAGATGGGTGAATTTTTCAATATTGCAGTTAGGGCAGTAACCTTAGCCGTTGTAGCTGAGGAAACGTTCTTAGACGATGTTAATTGTATATACGGATTTTGAACAAATGACGTCAATTCACGCGTTTTATTTTATAGTGCGGTTTAGTTGAAGAAAGCCTCCTAAGACCTCCCATTACTTTCCCATAGCAAAAATCCACTCTGTTTAAATTGGTGTATTATAAAAAGTAAAAAATTTACCCAAATTGTCATCACTTATTATACCTACAAAGAACCCACAATTATAACTGTATTATGTGGAACCAATTACTTCAATAAAAATATCCAAAAATAAATTCATTTGTCAAAAGAAGACACTGGAATCACAATACGATTGTATTTATTTGTTACTCTTACATAACAGCATTGTTATGTTTAGCCTGATTTTATTTTCATATACCAAAACTAGAAAAATTGATGAAAAATAATAGAATGTACAAATATTGGACTCCGAAAATCAATACAAGTATTTAAAAAGATTTGATTTTAAAAGGTCGTGTTCGCCCCCTGAGATTTATTTTGAACTGATCTAAAAGACTTCTTGACAACTGTAACAAGGCCAACCATGCATGCTTTGAAGTTTAGCCAAAAACAGATATTAAAAGTTCATAAATGACACAAAATCGAACTACATTCTACATTACTACTAAACAGTAGATCATGCAGTTCTGCCCACACTCAGAGAAAAGAACTATGCGTCGTCAAAATAAACAAAAGAAATAAGGTTAAGTTTATGACCATTTTCATAAAACTGAAAATTGGTAGGGATCTTAGGCAACCTATTTAAATGAAATGTCAAAAGTAACCATCAATATCACATGTGCAATATTATTCAAGGTCCAAAAATGTCATAAAATTATCTCATATATAAAATAATAAAATTGGTCAACTAAGACTTGTATCTCATGCAATTATCTACAAAAACTATTTTATGACTTTTTCCTATCAATTTTTATTCTTGAAATATCACCATTTGAAACAGAAAACAATAATACATCATCAATTCTATAATACAACGACGTCCCCCGGCAATAAGTCGGTAATCGTAAAAATTTGTTTTTCGATTACCGACTTTACTAACGGACAATAAGTCAGCAAATCGAAAGACAATTTTTAGTGATTACCGACTTATTGCCCGGGGGCTGTCAACAAGGTTACTGGTAATTGGGCGCATTTCTTGTAACAAAGTGTTCTAGAGCTATTTTGCAATGAATTTGATCCTGATTAGTTAGGGCTTAAATTGTGTCTATTTTGAATAAACATCTATTTTGACCAGACCAAAAGCAGACCAGATCCATTTTGACCAGACCAGTTGAATGAATATGGAAACCCTCAAAGAATTGTACTGGGAATCTAAACTAAATCATAATTGATTCCACAAAATAAACAAAACAGTGATTAGTGATACTTATGCAGTACACATATTGATAGAAAAATAACAAGTAACCAACCAACAGACAAATTTGTTGTTACTAACTAAAGTTAAACTCTGTGTTACTGTAAAAAGTTATGTTATACTTTACCCCTCCCATGTTTGTAAAACCGTTTCTTGTAACGTTTAGATAGAAAATATTTTATAACTAAAATAAGAATAATGAAAGATAATATGTACAGGAGACTTAGCATTCCGATGTCCAAATTGGAGAATGGGCTCGGAGGTGCTGCAGATGATCTTGCGCGTCGCATAGCTTGGATGCTGGCACCACCATAAACATTTTGGAGGTACTGGTACACAGCTGGTAGATTCCACGCACCTCGGGCAAGACGGCACTCTGGGCATCTTCCAACACTTGGGAACTGAATCTTTGGGTGTTCAGGATCTTCAGTGACATCACCTGCTAGTCTTAGATTAACTTCATTATGTGCAATCCATAGCCACAGAACTGCTTTATCATTTTCATTTACATCAAATATTCTATTTCTTGATGCCATCTCCTGGAAATGTTGGGCGCATTCTGTGCATCCAAAGAAATTCTTAATATAGCCATGCATAGCTTTTAAAACTCGAGGACTTTCTGCACCAGGCTTTTGAGCTGCATTTACAGTTAAAGTATGAAATAGGGTCCAAAGTCCACAAGTATATCCCCGGAATTTAGGTTGACTGCCTTTGCACCTAACATATTCCAAATTGGTTGTATATACTGGCGCATGAACTGTTTCCAAACTTTTTACTAACTCATAAACTTCACTTCCACTCCAAGTATTCTTTGTTTGAAGTGTGGTACGTAATTCTGACATGTATTCTTTGAGATTACCTCTAAAAGGAAATGAAACTATGATGACATCAAGATAGTCTAACAGTGCTTGGAGAGGTTCACCAGTCAAGGTTTTGAATCTTGTAATTTCTGTGTGTAGGCTTGTTTTAATAGTCTTCTCCAGGTCACTGTAATATACAAGATCTGTATCTACAGTCACTTGTTTGTCACCAGAGTGGTTATCTGTGAGTATTTCTTGACTACCTTCATTCCGAGTAGGGAAAACATAGTTTTTCGACTTTAAGAATGAGTTAACTGCTTTTAATAAACCTAACTTTTTATTGTCTTTAGGGACAAGTGTTGTATGCTCAAGGTTAGAACTTATAGCTATAAGTCCTGGAAACTGTTTAATATTAGCTAGATCAGCAATCTCACTAGTATCATGCACTCTTTTAATCCTTACATGTGGGTAATCATTTAAGTCTAAGGCTAGTTCTGAACCCACTGTTGAATTGGCATTTTCTAATACTAGGAATGTATAATTGATATCATTAGGCATATCTTTAACAGCTGCTGAATAGTCACTGACAGATTCTATTTTGAGTGATGGTGCAGATTTTAAATGGCCAAGTGTCTGATCGTTCTGCAACTTCATTATTATTTGAGCTTTAAGTTTCTCATGTGTGTCAGTCATCTGTATTTTATCACCAACATTGCCATTTCCTTTCACATAGTACTCATGCAAATATCGTATTGACGGATATGCCATTACCTCGAACTGTCTACAAATTTCATTATTTTCTTCCACAGAACAGTCAATGACCGCTAACTTTACTAAGTTTTTCCAATTTATTATTTCGGCTGCCAAGGTCTTAAATTTGGGTGCAAACGCGCGACAGTGACCGCAATAGCTATTATAAAATTGAGCCACCACTGCATGTTTCTGACCATAAATTTTTCTTTCGAAATTCCGGTTAGTTAAAATGTCAACATGGTCCGACTTACTATAGAGTCCCTGTTGATCTACATTACCATCTTCCACAATAACTGCACTATTCACAAATGCAAAGAAAACAGCAATAAATAAAAGTATTGCATGTCCCAAGTTCATTTTGATTAACTCTCGATAACGGGAAGGGAGGCACGTCACAATTGAAGTGTACTAAGTAGATAGATAAAAACACGGCTTTCGCAGGTGGCTCCGGAGTTCAAACTAAAGCAGCGTCGAGCGACACCAACTTATCATTTAATTCACACACTAAAATAAAAAAGTGAATACGTCATTTCTTTACAATGTCCACATTCACACAATTTACAAATCAAGAGACCAAGAGACAACAGTAATGTCAAAGTCAAACTTTTGTCAACTTTTGACAAGTTTTGACAAGGACTCACAGATAAACTATTACAGGTCTACCCATAGACTTTACAACAGTGCAGTGGGCCTACTCGAGGAACATCGAGTGGAGTGGCGATGGCGTGGCCAAAGCAGTGGACTGCGGAAATGCGGACTTGCGTTTTAAGTTTTGTGGAACGAGGATGACGTTCGGGAATGCAGGTTCTACAGTTTGGCAAAAAAGTCTAGAAACGGAAGCCGGAACTAAATTTTTGTTTGTTTGTAAACGTTCTCAAAATAATCATGTTCAAAAAAAGTTCACGACTTCGTAAAATTTTTATTTCGACCATCAAACGGTGATTAAAATAGTAGATTTGATTTGACCTTAGATTTGACTCAACACGCGTGGCGTTGCGTCGTGTCGTGTCGCGTATCAATAATCTGTTTTCGCCTTTATTGTGTTCTTTGGTCTTGTATCTATAGCTCTATGTTTATAATCTGTGGCTCACACTGTGGGTCTCTCGATCTCTCTTATTCATTCAAATCCAAAGACCTTAGTTCAAATCATTCATTCTAGAGGTGAGATTTAAAGATAGAGGTTGATATCATAGAATGCATTTGAGTCTTAGAAGTACGCGCTCAAATACTTATTCCAAAAAATAAAAAGTTGGGTGGGTGTTCATTTATTTATCTTACCCACCACATTGCATTTCCATATTTTTACAATAGTTAATTTCTATGTTACTCGGGACGATGCAAGGATTCTAACGATACCACATACGTTTAAATCGGTTCAGTCATTTAGAAGTTACGGTGGAATAAAGAAACTCACATACATACATACATACATGAACCCTGAAAACATAACAATCCTTTTTTGGGGCAGTCGTGTACAAACTAGATCCACGAGCGTTTTTGACGTTTCCGTAAATACTAGCGAGTCTTCGTACGCCATAGTATTTAGGCAATTTGAGTTTTTTGACGTTTCCTTATCTAGCGAATCTTCGAAAGTATAAATATTAGGGATAAAGTAATGGAGAATTAAATTAATATATTTTTTTAATATTTTGTAAGGTATTTTTTTATTGTTTATATTATTATATTTTTCTACTTTTCGTTGTTTTATTTTATAAACAGCATTTCTTTTACTTTTCTTTCACATAACCGTTTTCATCGACTAGGTCATGGGTCAACAATTACTTTCAATAGAGGTTAATTTTTAAAAAAAATATGACTGTTGCGGTCTGGAATGACAAATTTTAATGAATAGATTCTGGTACACTATATTTTATTAATAAACAAATGTCATGAATAAAAAGAAGTACCGAGTGTTTTACAATACTAAGAAGAAAAATTAAATTTTTTTTTGCCTTGAACTGAAGTGTGGAGTAAAGTTTGTGCAGGGTATTGTCATTAAATCTTGGAGATGTTCATCAGTGAGTCTGTTCCAAGACAAACTGCTAATATCAAGTTACGTACTTACTCTAGTTACATAATATGAAATATTTTGTATTGTTTACACGAGGTCCACATAAAATAGGTTGCGTATTGGACCGTGCGCTATTTAATGACCTCTGGACTAGGTAATGTAGTCAATCAAGTATTTACGTGTCAGATGCCACACGCGTCTGACACGTACACACGTACGTACGCATACTCGACTCTCGAGCGACAGCGAGACGAGACGCTTTTATGTGGTGCGCACGGAATTAGTATTTGCGCGTCCAGCCACAGACCTATTCCAAAAACCTGTTCCAGTATATACGTTGAAAAGTACTCTGTGGGAATGATAGAGATTTTTCATTCATTCCTGATTCCAGTTCAATGGTTCCATTCCTTTCACTACTCTTCTACGTAGTATCTCTCTGTAATCTGTGCTCTTCAATATTTATTTCATGTGTGTGTGACCTGTGTTTTACGTAGCTTTATTGTATTCTCTTTGCTGTGTGCTTAGTATCAATAAAACGTAGTGCTTACGTTCTCTTTGAAAATATCTAATCAGCTGAAATCAGCTTTTAATTCTTGAAAAAGGCTAGAAGTTTATATTTTGTAAGTATATTGTTATAGTTGGAATTCATATTTTATTGACTAGTTTACTGTAGTCTAGTGTCTGGTTTAATCATCAAATTTTAGTTTCCAGATCGTTTTGTAATGTAAAATATCTGTGCAATGCTTTATTTTCCCCAGAATTACACGTAGTCATTATATCGTTGTTTTTTTTCATATTGATTGTTTTTATCATAATACAAATAATAAAATACAAAGTGTGTTGGGGGGTGAGGACGGGAATGTACCGGGTCAATCAATAAGTCGACTCGTGTTGACTGAGCATGCCTGAAATCTAGGTACAAAATGTATTGATTACCGTCTTTGCGCATGACAATTCCTAGGCAGGCTAGCTCAAAGGTCTAGCCATTGTCAATAACTACGGCCTTTGTGCGTAGTTCTTTCGAGAGGGGTCTCTTCGAGGTGTTCTTTTCTATTCGTGGGATATAATCCACTGAGGTAGGTAAAATACTTCTAAAATTAATGTTTTATATACCTTCCTTTATTTGATTATATTTTGTAAGTATTGGTTTTGGTTTGGTGCAGTATCTTTGAGTGATTGTGAATTTTCTGGTCTATCATCGTCTTTCATTCCAGCTTTTTAAGTAAGGAAGCTGTAGGCATATTCTGGTGTCACTGACTGTTCCACAGAGGTTACCTGGATTTCTGAAGTATTTTGCTCTGCATCTGCATCCAGCGAGAGCTGTTGTCTAGTTGTTTATGCAGGTTTTACTGATTGCGCTTGTCTCTAATATAGCAAAGATGACCCATAGTCAGTGTTTTTGGCCAAGACTGTATTTGTCTGTAATTTAGTCAAGACTTGTCTTTTTTTTATGGTAGGTAAAATCATCCAATGACAAATCCTGCCCTTGGGCGGAGCGGGAAGTAGTGTCAGACTCTTACTGACTAAAAACCTACCCCGTTCCTTCGTACCCTATCGAATCGGGGCCGGGTATTCCTTTCGGAAGTTAACCCATGACCCCAGTAGGCTTCGACCCTGCCTGCCTGCAGTTAGCAGGCTGGGCCTCTTCGGTGTGCTGACAGCTCCTTGAGGCGCGCGGGAACAGAACGCGCCGGAAATCGGGATCAGAATCCCGGCGGCGTCTGGGGCGAGCGCCCCGTTGCCTCTGCCTGATGCGGTTGGCCTCCTCCTTTGCTAGCATTACTGCTTCGCAGAAGGAGGCGACCGCCTGCCATCCCTCCTCACTATGGACCATGGCCTGAACCAAGGCCCGGCAGTCAAGACTTGTCTTGTAAATCAGCCAAAAATAGTAGGAAGTACCTACATGGCCTCACAATCAAGTCCTCTTGGTAGCAAAATGTTCAAGTACCAGAAATTACTGTATCTAATTAGAGAATGACTAAATTATTGTAGCAATCAAATTATTGTCAAATGTCAAACTATCAGAATGTCTGTGTAACAGAATGTTGAATTATAAAATTGACTAATTTGTTAGCAACTGACTTGACGCTTGTTCACAAAAGTTAGTTGGTTTTTGAGATTCCATGTAAAATTAAAGTAAGTTCTAAGCATAAGTGAGATGGAAATCACATTTCTCTTTATTACTGTAGGACATAAATTGTGTCATAATTAAAAATTACCCTAATTTGATCAAACCGACCGAACAGGCCGGATCCGACCGGATCCGTCTGATCGGACTGAATATGAGGCCTGATTGCAATCACTAGGTATATACAACTTATTGATAAACTGGATAGGATGTGTTTAAATATGGAAAAAATATGATAATAAAAAAATTGTTGCAGATAAAATGAGTTCCCGACATTTTAGAAAAAGGGACAAGCAAAATAATCTTCCTCCACCTCCTGATGACTCTGATGATGATTACCAACCCCTGTATGTTAAAAACACAGGGCTTTCCAAGTATGCTGGGGTAAGTAGATCCTTTTGTTTATAAGTGGGGCTGAAAATTCTTGTATAGAAGAGTGGAACTTCAGAAATATATATTATAATATTTTTATTATTTATATAGCTTGCGTTTCATCACTATCTCTTCTGATAATAAACGATGATGTGGTCGACGATGAACCACACTTGCATAAAAATAACCTATTCACACTTGATTTAAAGATTTTTGTCTAGAAACATAGCCTCTGGGAGGGAAGTCCATTCCTTAACTGTATGTATAATTAATGATCGAATCGACCCTCCGCGGGATTAAAACGACCAAAATTTAACGGTGTATAGGTACCGGTTGCGCAACGCTGTACCTCTTACATCTTATTATTGACTTACGATTTGTAGGTTCTTGTACCTACTTAGTGCAATTTAAGAGATAAAACTAAATATTTGGGGGCAGCCTACAACCAAAAGACATGTGACTTCTTTATGACCCGGAGGAAGCACGGGTCTCCGACCTGCGAGAGCCCCATAGATTTTCCATTATATTAATACGTTATTTCTTGTATCATTGTTTACGGCCTTAGACATAATCGTGTAAATAATTAACAAAACTGTAGCTAAAGAGTTTAATGCGATGCCTTAAACATACAAATCAGAGTTTTCTTCAATCCAGAGTTTTAATTCAGAAATTTAATCACAAATCTCTGGCTAAGGCATGCCTTTTATACCAATATCGTATCGGTTTTCGGTATTTCATTTCAGAAATCAATAAGTTATTTTTGTAAAAATAATTCGTCTGCGCGCCTGCGCAAAGTGAAACTTGTGGGCGTATTGATTGGTAGCGTGCTGCTTCGCCCTCGTCTGAATGGAAGAATACAGCATGGGAATATATATACTATCCGTTTTGTTGTGATAGATTTAACAACCAAACTTCTCTTAGTTGAGTGATTTGATTACGGTAAGATTACGGTAATCATCAAAATAGACGTAGCTTATACGTCAATAAACAAAGAATCAAATTAGAACGTGTTAGTATTAGAAATGATGATAATGCACAAATAATACACAAATTATAAATTACTACTTACATAAATAAAAAAATTAAAGGACATATAACCAAAACGAAAAAAAACCTTGTGAAAAAAGATACAATAATGAATTTATTTTTCGGGGTACTACAAAGACGTATTAGGAAAAGAGCTACCTGCTATTGCGATACTAAAACGAAACGGCTATAGTTTCTTTTATTAAACTATAAAATTGTTAAGCCACGGCGAAGGCTGCTGAGAGCAACAGTGATGTTTTATTTTTGACAAATCTAATGTACAGCTTAACCTAGGTGGTTAACATGCATCCCTGTTGTTGTTGCTGCATTCACTGAAAACATCTGTGCAGCTGTAACAAAGTGTTTTTATTTTGTTTATAGCTGGAAGTAAGCTCTTCTTCACAGTCGGAGCATGGATCGGAACGCAGCGAGGAGGAGGCGAAAGATAATCCTTCCGCCCAGCCCAAATGCACCGGCGCTAAGAAAAAGACCTTTAAAAAGAAAGGAAAAGGAAAAGCCCGCTTTTCGGCTGATGGGGTATAACATTCTTAAACTTTAGAAAACAAATGGACTTAATTTTGCCCCACGCTTTCTCTCTTTCACACGTGTAAAATACTATGTAGTTCTCAATATGAATAAATGGTCTGGATATCCGCCGAAGTTAAAATCCGATTGTCGTATGTTTTTTCTGGATAATTAAGTTATAGCATCATATTTTACTGATATTTTCTTTCTACAAAATACCAAACTTTAAAATAACAGCTATTTCATAACATTTTAATACTACATAAATCTAATTAGTTTCTTAGATGTCATCATTAAGTTAGAATGAATTGACTGAATAAATAAATTTTCATTGTTTTCGTGTTTAAACGTATCTTCTTAAAAATACTTCGCACTGAGTTAGATTGTGTTTGAAATTTTGTTCAAATCCTATGCTCTATTCTTAATGTCTAATGTATGATGTTACTATAAAATGGTTCTTGATTTTATAGCTGGATGAAGTTGAGCGATCTGTAAAAGAAGTGAACGATATCCTGGGATCTCCGCCGCCAGCGGAACCTCTTCCTCAAAAACCATACAATCAGGCACTGGAGGTGTTGACCGTCGATCCCAAACACTTGAATGTAGCCAATGAGATCAGGAAACTCTTTGGTCCTGATGAAGCACAAACCAAGCGGTAATTACTTTTTGTTGCTATTTACTATACTGTTTTCTATTTCAATTCGAATTCGATGATAATATTACAGTATTATTATATCCATCTAAAATTTAAATATTTAAAAAGAGATAAAAATCTTTAATAGTTAATTTATAAAGATATACATTTTTTTAATTATTAATAAAGTGTCACTGTTGGTTTCGCCTAATCTTTTTATAATATTCAATTACAGGTAGAAATAAAGTATGGAATAGTTGAGTCTTAAAATATTTTACGTACTAATTTTATGAGGCCCTAATTTTTTTCTTTTGTTAAAATAAAATATTAATACTTTTTGCAGTGGTCGTACTCAGAACCGCGCCTTATTGTTGAGACGTGTATTGATTCATCCGGATACGAAAACCCCAGTCTATGAATTCAACAATTATGGTGAGTATATCGATATTATTGTAGGGCCGATGCCCGCTAGGGTTGCGGGATTGTTCAAAAAGTTACCGCGGCCCTGGAATGCAAAGAGCAACAAAAAAAAAAGGTGTATTCACAACACTAAAAACGCAAGTGTAGCTCTAGGTATAATAAAGTAAAGTAAAAGTAAAAAAAAAGCCCAAAAACATTTCTTCATAGTTTTCATTTTGAAACTTCAGGCTTATCCATGATGAAGTACAAGGACAAGGAAAACCGTATGTACTTTGTCTTCAATCACAGTGAGGCCTATCAAAAGATGCATCGAAACTTCTTAAGGAGGCTTGCGTTTGCACAACGCTCGGGAGACATCTTGCGATACTTTGATGAGGCTAGGCAGAAAATGCACGTTGAGGCACTCCTCGAGGTTAGTAAATTTTACAGTTTTAACGTAGGATTTGGTTTAGTGTATCATTGAATAACATAACATTATGTCAACAGATATCTGACCGTTTATTCCGTTTGGAAGAGAACGGTGTTGCCAACGAAATTGTGGAGAATGTCGTTACGTTCCTTCAGTACGTAGCGGACCCGCTGTTTATTCTCTCTCAGGTGAATACTTACCAATAAATAAACTTCTGTTTTTCTCGTAATAAAAATGTTGTAAACAGTATTTAATAGCAGTTTTTGTTTTGTAATATTTACAGAATAACGTGCGCCTCGATTACAAGTTCATGGAGAATCGTCCTTTCCATGTAGCAATGTTGAAGTATGTTTATCTGCTCACTAACAGGGCTTGTCACCGTACGGCTCTGGAGATAGCTAAAATGCTGCTCTTAATTGACCCTAATGATCCGTTGGCAATCCTATCTATCATAGACGTCCTCGCTTTGCGAGCCAGAGAGCACGAGTGGCTCATCGAAACCATCAAGTACTTCGACCGTCAGCGTGAGGCTTGCTTACTCTTTAACATAATGTATTCCAACAGCCTTGCGCATTACCATGTTGCGCAAAAGAATAAACGTAAGTCTAATTATTCTTCTTCTTTATATTGTTTAATTACTTTAAGGAATGTATAGTCTAGAGATGAAACGGATATCCGATCACTTTCCGGTATCCGGCCTTATCTTGACTATCCGGCCAGATACCGGATAGTAATTCAGTATTTGGCCGGATTTCGGATAGTAAAATTCAAAGAATTCTCATTATTTTACATAAGGCAAATCATACCACTATAGGTTACGGACACCATGTAATTTTATAATCACACGTCCAAAATGTTTGTTTTATTAATTAGTTTAGCATTCAAAATCGACCATTAATAACTAATTTTCCGCATTTTTGGCAAGAGGTGACTCCACTTGACTCCGTATACTAGATTAGCTTCTGAAAATAGCCTTTTCCTGTAAACGTAGAGTAGCAAAATTCTAGCATATGAAACTGATTGCATCATGTAAGCCGATATAGGACTGAGTATCTGGTAGCCAGATATCCGGCGCTCCGCCCTCGTAACTTACTGAATATTCGGAATCCGGTATCCAGCCAAACCACTATCAAATCACTAGCATAGTCTAATTTGTTAGATCACGAATCTGACAAGTTACATTTTGTCAATATTGTGCTACTACACTACAAGATTAGTTACTGGGATTCCGTACTCAAAGGGTAACTTTTCAGTATTTTTTTTCTCTATATCGTAAAAATAAATTAAAATAATTAAAGCATCACACATATAGTCCTAATGCTAAAATATAACAACAAATAGTGTACTATCGAAACTAGTTTTCACGGTCGAAATCTCATTTCGGCTACAGTTTCTGAGATTCGGCCGAAACCGAAAAATAAAGTCAGTTTTTCTTATGTGTAAAAATAGTCGATCTTAATTAGTCGCTCTTTGTTTTGAAAGTACATGTTATAAAATTATCATATTTATTGGTCAGTCTCTGATATTTGAGGTGCTAAACAAAATTGTGATAATTATTATTAGTATTAGCAACATATAAACTATTATTATTATAATGTTAGTTCAACACGTAATGTGCATAGTCATGTCGTGACTTACACGACATGACTTAGAGCTGGAACGCGGCTATTTCACTTCGTCGCTCGCAGCTCAGTGGTGAAACTAATTTGAAACCCGTTTATTTTTGCCGAAACTAAAAAAAAAAAAAACTAAATGTAAAGTAATAATCGGTGTTCATTTTAGACATTCGTAAAATCTATAGGGCACTTGCCGTTGATTAGAATCCTAGCATTAGTATTTAGCAAAGTTTTACATGAAGTATTTTGTTTTATAAATTTTTTATCGATATAAAATATGCACATAATTGTAAAACTTACACACTAAGCCACAAATCAGTCTTCAAATCACTTAAGCAGACTATACATGCCTTTTTAAGTATTAATGCAATAAAGAATGTATACTTTAAAACATGATGTATAAATAACTTAAATCCATAATGCATATAAAAGACATATGAAATCATTGCATTGATTCCATTATTATAATTTGGGGTAGAACTAAATTAAAAACGCACAAGCGTAAATGCTACGAGAAGCGGTCAGGTGATCGCACGTACTCACTGACAACGAGCGATTTCACATGAAGTAAGATCGGGTGCGGAATCCTTTCGTGTGACTTGATTTTTTTTCTTTATCAACTATTACTTATAAAAACAAAATTCTTTACAGTTGATCTTGCTGAAGCCGACCGGCTCATTAGGGACGCTATATTAGCTTTTCCAAATGTCCTAATGAAAATTTTGGAATTCAGCCACGTGACTAGGGAGGATTTAACCAAACACGCGATATTCAAGCCAGACCCACAACCGTAAGTATTATTTCAGTTGTTGCTTCAAATTTTAATCGAATATGAGAGTTTGTTATTATATTTTATTAATGTACTTGCTTTTGCCGGCGGCTTCGCTCCTGCTCTACCCTATTCCACCCTACTCTACCCTACTCTACACTACTCTACCCTACACTACCCTACTCTACCCTACTGTACCCTACTCTACCCTACTCTACTCTACTCTACCCTACTCTACTCTACCCTACCCTACTCTACTCTACCCTACTCTACTCTACCCTACTCTACTCTACTCTACCCTACTCTAATCTACCCTACTCTACCTTACTCTACCCTACTCTACCCTACTCTACTCTACCCTACCCCACTCTACCCTACTCTACACTACTTTACCCTACTCTACCCTACTCTACCCTACTCTACTCTACACTACTCTACCCTACTCTAACCTACTCTACCCTACTCTACTCTACTTTACCCTACTCTACCCTACTATACTCTACCCTACTCTACCTTACTCTACCCTACTCTACCCTACTCTACCCTGCTCTACACTACTTTAACCTACTCTACTCTACTCTACCCTACTCTACCCTACTCTACACTACTCTACCCTACTCTACCCTACTCTACCCTAATCTACACTACTTTACCCTACTCTACCTTACTCTACCCTACTCTACTCTACCCTACTCTACTCTACTCTACCCTACTCTACCCTGCCCTACCCTTCTCTACCCTCCTCTACCCTATTCTAAACTGCGTCAAGCTCCGTAGCGAAGTTTAAAACTAAAGAGTAACCATGGAGTTTCTTGCCGGTTCTTCTCCATTGGAAACGACCAATTTGGAACCGTGCACTAGCTTCTGACGTTTTATAAGTGCCCATGTAGACCTATATGAAATAAAAACATTTTGACTTTGACTTTGAAAAGCAATGCTTTGCTACTATGGGGCGTTCTATGGGGCTGCTAACACGAAATGCGACATCATTTTTGTGTTTATTAAACTTAAACCAAGATTCGTAGTCAAGTTAGTATCAGTGGCACCATGAGGTATTATTGAGTAATTTTGTTTTATTTATTGCAGAAGGTCTTCGGGAGCTCTAGAGCCATTCCTGATTTATGCCATGATGACGTTCCCGCGCTGGAATGAGCCAGAGGTGATGAAGTGGCTTCTTAGGAATGCCACTGAGCTCTGTGCGGCCTATGATACGGACCGAAAAATCCGGGTACTTCAGTTTAATTAAATAACAATATCTGAGCTAGTAAGAATGTGTAAAGCATTTGAGAATTAGAATCTGTTCAGTATGTTAACATTTGTAAAACTCTTACTTTACTGATACAAATAAAATGAAAAACGCCTAGTTACTGAATCTAATAACGTTTGTTTGTCCATTTTACAGGATTCAGCAAAGTGCTGGAACATAAGCCGCTACTCTTTGTATAAAGTGTGGCCTAAAGAATATCTGCGTCACATATCGATCCTGAGCAGTATGTCAAAGCTCATCATTGACTCTGTATGTATCCATTTTCTATTAATTCACTCTAAGTATGTAGGTATACTATAAAATTGACTAAAAAATAAACAATTTTATTTGGTTTGACATGAAACAATATAATGGACCACAATTAATTGTAGACCAGCCCCCTAAATATGACGTGGCAATGCTATCATAAATCAGCTGTGTGAAGGAGACGCAGCTTTACGGGTCGAATAGCACTATCCTATTTTCACGACGCAGTTATGATGGCATGTGCAGCTCACAGTAGGGGGGACCCCGAACTGATTGAATATCTACTAATCGATCATCACGTTTAATGGTGTTTTGCAGCCGCTGTGGTTCAACCGGGCAACGTGCGCATGGGACCCGCTGTTAGACAAGTCGGTGAACCGCTACTCGTACAGCTATGAGTACGAGCCCAGCCGGCCAGCGCCCACCCCCGGCTTCCCCGCCGGCGGCGCCGCAGCCGGCGCTGCTGCCGGTGCCGACTCGCCTGTTCACAGGTTCTTCCGGTCAATGCTTCCGACCTTTTATGAACCTCCCGTCGACGACTGAGTACGGTATTTTTAGTTGTTATATTTTTTTTTTACTTTTTTTTTCATAAATATATATAATTATGATTATATTAACGTCAAAAATAAGACTAATTAACGGCCTATCTGCGAAATAATTCCTGGTGAAGATTTTTTAAATTAAATAGCTTTAGCTATACTGTGCGAAATAATATGCGAAAGTTAATAACGTAATATATGTAAAGTCGCGAAAATCAGTTTTATATTTTTTATATAAAGAAATAGTTGCACCTCAGTGTTGTTCTATGGTGAAGAAAAACCTTGCTTTGAGACTTAATAAAGGGGACCTACTTTTTTTATTATTTAATTAAAGTCTAAATATAGATAAATCAGTGGCCGCATACCAAACATGCAATACTATCAAATAATTTATTTCAAATAAACCGTTTACAGGCACTTATGAATTGTCCAGAAGTCAGACAGTTGGAAAAAATGAAGCTAATATCACATTCCAAAGCGTAAATCTCTATTGGAGAAGAATGTGCAAGAAACTACATGGACACTCTTTTATTTAAATCATGTTATGTATTGCAAGTATTCTGGTTACATATTGCTTCTAGCTTTTATTATGCGAGAATAATGTAAATAAATAAAGTTAAATTCAAAATAAATAAATTAACTAAAGCCACTGGTAGTTAAAGGTGACCAGTCCCAACAGATAGTGTCCGTTCACGAACATGACGCGTAGATCAGGTATAGACTATTATATAGACATTTAAACTATTATTTATTGATGCAGGTTATTATATACTAGCGACTCGCCTCAGCTTCGCACGGGTGCAATGATGATATTAAGTATATTGCATATATTATACATATAATCTATGCTATTATACATATAAACCTTCCTCTTGAATCATTCTATCTATTAAAAAAGACGCATCAAAATCCGTTGCGTAGTTTTAAAATTTAAGCATACATAGGGACAGACAGCAAGAAGCGACTTTGTTTTATACTATGTAGTGATGACTACCGAAACTGAAAGTCAATAAAAGGTAAGATAAAGGTTATAAAACTTCTGATGCTACTGAAGCATCAGAAGTTGAAATAATAAATGATATACTTCTGTATACAAAAATGATGAGAGGACATAGATTTACTGGCTGTTTATTTTTATAATAGTGTAACAACGTGTTGAGCGTTGCGCCTATAGCTTATATTATAAGAAAGTTTAGGGATATTCTCAGGTTAAACCTTCACTACGGTTTATTTCGTAGACAGACTTATTTTCTGGGACTTGAATAAAATATATCGTTCTTTTTTTGTTTTTTATTTTTGTTAAAAATTTTATATAAGTTTTTTTGTTTGTTTCGATTTATACCTTTCTTTATTATTTATATATTTGCAGAAACACCGAATGTTGTAATGGGGGTAGCAATAAATATTATTTGAGATTCCGTAGCCACACGATAAAAACGGACTCTGCTCTTCAGCGATATCAGTAGTTGATGTCAATACAATAAGTGCAGTACGATTCAAACTTAATGGCGGCTGTGATGTGCGTTTTTCGCTCACAGTTCAATCCTTCACCGATGCTATCACATGAATTTGCTGCTGCGCAGTGACTCTTCTCGTATTCCATTAAGGTAAATGCTACAAGCTCGAGCGTGGTCATGTTCTCGCTAGATGGCGCTAAACTCGATATTTTTAGTTTATTTTATTTTTATAGTCTTATTAATTTTAAGAAAATAGTGACTCATCACTGCGACTGCAAAGTAAGGATGTTTTTTATTATCATGCCGATTTCATCACGCAGGCGTGAAGAAATCCGCACGACAATAAAAACACCCTAAAGGTGTATTCATTCTATGGTAAAAATCAAACGATTAATATTAAAACTGAAACTGAATATTGCACAGCATTTATAAATTTTAAAAATTTAATCCGTATTGTCAGGATTTTCATGAAAAAATTATGAATAGATGTGGTATTCATTTATAGAGTTGACACGATGCGTTCGTACTGTCTGCATGGCTTGACAGGTTAATAAGAACACTGTTGTCTATTTTACCATGATTTAATTGGTCAAGGGGCGTGGTTAAGCTAAGTGACAACAAAGAGTCGCTATTTTCTTTGCACGCGTACACTATAGAGTGTGGGAACTATTAAGTTAAAGAAATGGTAATTGCTAAAATCATTAACACTTTAAACAATTTAGAAAAAAAAAATGCTTTAAAATCCACCTAATTCTGCCTGTTTGTGTAGTATAGCCATAGTACAGTATAATGCTGTACTGAACACTATTAATTAGAGTAATAATGCTCCCATACATTAAAAACAAAATAAACTAAAAGCTTGAGTTCAGCGCCATCTAGCAAGAACATGATTGCGCTAAGGCCTGTAGCTGTTACCTTAGGTTAAATAAAAAAAAAGTTGTATCATACTATAGCAATCACATGATGAACTTGTATAACGTGGCTATTATGTACTTGATGGCACATTCTTTTGCTTGACATAAATTGTAAATATAGCAATAGGTATAAACTGTAGTAAACTACACAATACAAGAAAATAATGAAACAATAAAATGTGATATATATTTATGTTTTTATTTTATTTTTATTTGACTGACTGGCAACCCAACCCTTGTAATGGGCTCGTTATAACAACTCCTAACCCCGTGCCCGGTATGCTGTCTGAGACTGCTTATGATATAAATTAAAAAAAATGTGAGATACTACCTAAGTCATAATATGAAGTCATTCGTTGTATAGAAAATTGTTTTTTTTTTTTGCAGTATTCATAGTAATTTTGAAAGTGGAGCTTGGATCGGACACGCGGCTTTGCCCTTGTTATGACTAGCCCTTTATTATAGAAAAGCACTATAAACAATTTTTTTAGTAATGATTTAAAGCGTTTTGTGACGTATTATTTGTGTTTTTTTGTATGAAGGCGAGACTATATAATAGGTACAAATAGATTGGGCCGTAGCAAGACTAAAAAATCAGGACAGTGTTTAAAGTCAAACCAGGAGTGATATTACATCATTGTGACTAGATCTTATCGGCTCTATATTATTATTTTGCAGGAGTAATGCCACTTAGCTATAAGCAAATGTTTCTTGTCCACAGCAACAGAATGAGGAACGCTTACTATAGAATGATTACTCAAGTAGCTGCGCGGACTGGCTGCTATCCGTTTATGTACCTTTCGGATGAGGAGGCCCGTGAGCTCAATGCAGCTCAACTTGTGGACACGCCGTTCGTGGGCACGCAGGTCCTCGAGAATCGCGAACTGGTGTTTTTGCCGCCACAGATGAATGAAACCGAAGCACGTCGCACTCACCCAGACGGCACTTTGTTTTCTCTCAATGAACAACCCACTTTCGTGCCTGGGTTTAATTTAACGATTGCAGACTGGAATGTCGAATTCATGTACCCAAATTGGGCTAAGACAAACTCGAAACGTTTTCAGAAGAGCCAACCAATCCCTTGCCGTGATTGGGCATTTGATGATAACGACGAAGAGTTTGAAGATTATGATTACGCCGACGATGAAGAAAATTTCGCAAGAGACGACAGAGATATGGCCAGAGCATTGGCTACAAAGGGCCCTGATGGTGAACAAGTAGAGGAGGAGGAGGAGGAGGAGGAGGAGGAGGAGGAGGAGGAGGAGGAGGGAATGCCAACAAACGCAAACTAAGACTAGATTGCTGTGATTGTCTATTTTAGTAGTTTATGTATACCTTGTATTTTTGATATTTATATATTTATTATTACTGTATCAAAATTTTGGATTCACTTTATAAAACTTCAGGACCATTCAGTAGCCAATTTATGTTATTCTACTCTCCGTATTCACGCGGTTTCTTTTCATATATCTTATTATGGTTTTATATCAGTTAAATATTATAAATTTCATATAACGATATTATCTGTTAGTACCTATATCAGTGTCTATTGCATAGAGCAGTACATAACCAAACAGTAGTTTAAATGTTTGATGTTTTAACAATAGCTGTTTCATATATCAGTGTCTATTGCATAGAGCAGTACATAACCAAACAGTAGTTTGAATGTTTGATGTTTTAACAATAGCTGTTTCATATATCAGTGTCTATTGCATAGAGCAGTACATAACCAAACAGTAGTTTGAATGTTTGATGTTTTAACAATAGCTGTTTCACATTATCTCGTACTCTAGCCATATGGGCGACGTCGATGGGCGAGCTTTATTCACCAAGGAGTTATGGTTCAAGGGTCCGCCCGTGGCAGTGTCACCAGCGTGTCACTACAGACGCACAGGTGCTGACGCGTGCGTTGTGCGGGTTGTGCGCTCAACGAGCTAGGCAGGAGGCATGTCATCAAACAAACATGCGGTTCGCTCGTCGACTGCGGCCTCTCATTTGTGTCTAAAATAATACCAAATAATCATAGAATAGATAAACCACTCTATTTAAAAAAAAAACCCAGGATCAGATCGACGCAGTAGCAGGTTCTATAAATAACGTCATAACAACGATTATGTCAACCGCCAAGTACGAAACATTTTGGTTGTGCGAAAATTCTATGTCATCGGGTATGTTATTTGGAAAGACAAAAGGTTTGTTAAAAGTATTCGAAAAATATGTAGGTGTGCTTTAAGTGTTTATTAACATTGTAATTTAAGGAACTTAGAAATGTCAGGGAAACACGGTCAAAATTTTTTTAAATGTCTTAATTATTAAATGTGTAGGAAAAGGTCAAGCAAAGCTGACCTCGTAGTTTGTAGAAGCCGTTATATGAAGGTGTGAAAAATAAATAAAAACTACAAAAAATATTGTTTCATTTCATCAAGAAGAATAGATACAAATTAAGAAACTTGTTAGTGACTGAACTGACATTTTTTAAATCTGGGAAACTAAATGAGATAGAGAAATAGTAAAATACTTGAAAGAATACATTTCTTAAACTTGAATTAAAACTTATGATTAGGTAAATAACTTGGGCCCTCATCTCACACGCGTGTGTAAACATACCTACAGTACGGCCGACGGATACTGGCGCGCCCGAACTTTGCGCAAAAGGCTGCGCACAAACGTTTTTTAGGAACAAAATGATGGCAAGAGGCGACGTGCGCGGGGCGGAGATGTTGGCTAGAGATTGACACTATGAAAACACAATCGACCGTTTATCGAATCAAATATCGTAACCGATTTTAACGATATGGAATTTAATGATTTTTGTTTTTAGGAGATATTGAACGAAATAGATATACAAACAGTAAATTCTCTTGTTAGTAAACGAAATTGTAAACTATAATAATAAAAATAAGTGATAAAAATTTATTTTTCTAGTTAAAATGCATGATTTAGTTAAACATTAGTTACCTATAGGCAACTAGGTTTTAGAATAACGACTGATTGGGAATATTTTAAACCTCCTTATAATATTGAATATAAATATATTTTTATAACTTAATTTCAATCGATTTGAACAAAAATCGATTTAACAACACCCTCAGACACGTATTGGACATCCCTTTTTGGATTTTTCGTAAAGCTTCGTGAATATTCGGCAATGCTCGGTACAATAACGTGTTCTCTGTCACACAGTCACACTTCACCTTTCCTGTTGGGTATCTCTGTCTTGAGTACACGCGGTTAAAAAAGTTTTATTTGATTGTTCATGTTGATAATTGTTTGGTTCATTGTGGTTTTTATAATTAAGATGCTTCTATGGCCTTATTATTAAGGTTTCTGTGGGTCCAATGGACTCACGGCTATAGTTAAGAGTTAAATAAGAGGAGTACACATGTACGAGTATATAAAAAGTTGCTAAAAGTATTAGGAAAGTTTTCGTACCGCGGAAAAAAAAAATGCACTAACAATTCTTTTTACGAGTGTACAGACGCCAGCACATCAACCTACCTAAATCTGTCAAATTTCTTTAATAGATTTTCAACCTTATCACAATAAAGGAAGGTTAATGTTCGATTGATAAAATTTGACAGATTGGGGTAGATTGACGTGCTGGCGTCTGTACATGCGCAAAAGTTCGCAGAGTCTAACTTCAGGCGCGCCAAGATCCGTTGATCGTACTGTACCTAGCCTAAATTTCAGAAAGGCTTAATCCACTGATCTTTGTCAAGGATCTTGTATATCCTAGGGTTTTTTTTTTATGGTAGGTAAAATCATGTATATCCTAGGGTGACAAAATTTTAGTTTTTTACACTTTTAAATTATTAGACGTCATTAACTCATTAGGGTTAGGGCCAAATTCACCAATAAACTAATCGCGATTATATAAAACAAAACGCAGTTTGAGCGCCTAATCAAGATTATAGCTTCATTTTGCGTTTCACCGCGATGAATTGAACTTAGTTTACGCAAAACTCAGTTTCAATTCTTTTGTTGTCGCCCATGTTTACGGCACGGGTCTTTAAACTAGATTACGCTGAGCTCAGTTAATTGAATTAAGTTTTTACATTGAATGATGAAATCAGCTCTTATTAATCATATTTTTTAAACTCTAACCGCCTTATTCCAAAACGCAATCTAAAATAGTTCTGGGACTATTACTAGTTTTAATTGGCATTAAACCAATAGAAAAATAAAATAAATAGTCCCGGAAATACATTTAGATCGCTTTTGTTTTATTAAATTTAGTAATAATCCCGAAAACTACATTTGTATAGCGTTTAATCGGGATTAAACCTAGTAATAGTCCTGGAACTATTTTAGATCGCGTTTTGGAATAAGGCGGTAAATGACGATAGATGGTGTGCCCTCACGTTGTCTGTGGCGCTATCAACCATAGTTTGTCGCTGCTTTGTTGAATTGTACAGTAGGTATTTATATCGTCGTATAGGTGTCGCTACATGTGTCGATTCCATTATTTGATAATTATCAAATGAATGGAATTAGGTATATCATTATCAAATTATGGTACAGGTCATAGATATCCGTGGTACAGGTAAATATTTAGGTACTAGGTATATTGACAGTAGGCTTACCACAGTCCTGGGTTAACAGCTACCATAGCAGATGTTTCTACATTCCAAAAAGCCGTCCAAGTATGCATGAAACAATGCACGATTAGACAGACCTAGGGTATTCAAGACAGTCCATGTAACACTAAGCTACCCACCATCAGACACGAAAGCTGCCATCAGTTAAACTCTTGAGACAACAATTTTCGCACTACAAGACAATGTCAAGTGCCTTGAAATGTAGATAGGTACCTACATAAACAGGAGGTTGACTTGGGATAAGAGCCAAAAAAAAATGCACTCAACATAAGGTATCGGTGGCTGTACCCAATCGCAGTATTGGCTGCTCGGCAGAACAGTATAGGTACTGTTACTGAAAATAGTACATTATGATACAAGTGAGTAGTGTAAGTGGTTACCGACAAGTTGGTCCGTGGCGAGGTTCTTAAGAGAGCCAAGAACGGTAACCATTTTATTTAAAAAATTCGTCAATCTGAACTAATTTTACTAAAGAACTGATCCTTGAAACGGTTACGGTGTAAACTACCATTTGTACCATGTTTTTCGTGATCTTTCTTTATGTCATAGGTTCGTAACTGGGGAGACAAAATCTGTTCGTAACTGGGGAGTCTCAAGTAAGATTACTATAAGTAAAGGTTCCTCTTCATCACTAAAATAAAATGTTTTTCACTAAAAAAATTGAAAATTAATTACTTAACTTCTTAGTAAATTAAACTATTTTTTCAGGTTTCACAGACAGGAGTTACTGGTACTTTGCCGTCCATAAGTAGAATTCTACAGCATTAATTAATATTAAAATGCTGCAAAGACAAAAATATCAATAATTTATCCGTAATTAGAAACACATAGAAAGACAATAGTTCTGCGAACGTCGGCGTTCGTTTGGGGCTTAAGTAATTAAATAGTAAATTTATGGTGGGTAACCATAAATTTACCGCACTTCAACAGTTACACCAAAAAGTAATGGTTGCGCAAATAAGCTGTGGACTGTAGATTTAAAAAGCGATCTAAGGTTTGTTAACAATATGCAGGTACTGTGCCTGGCGTTTATTAATGGGATAAATGTATTAGGTAGGAACACTGACCTTTTGACCTCGAAGGTTCCACGTGGCGCCGGCCGGCGAACCTCGACTTCGCACATTTAACCACTGCCAGGTCCTGTATTGCACTACACTGCACTATTGTTGAGTCTTTGAATGGTTGGATCACGAAATAGTCAATTTTCTTGTAATTTCGAGCGGGCGATGTTAGCGGAGCGGTCACATTCACAATCGATGCACAAACGTCAATGTCATTTCTTTCTTGAGGTCGTGCGGGCGAGGGAAACGGAAGGGATAGGATTGCTAGGCCAAAAAATAAATTACAAAAAAACAAAATCGCGGATCATAGCAAATTGGCGCAACCATTCCCCCCGGGTTTGAAGGGTTACCTTCAAAGAAAAAGAAAAAAACAAAAGCGAAACTAAACCCTATTACTATATCTAAACTATCAATACTAGGTAGCGAAACAACTTATAACTAACTATGCCACTACTGCTGATTAGGCAGAGGGCAGAGGCGAATAACCGGACGCAGGTACGATCCAGTTGCGGTTTTAACCTTTACGACTCGCGTTATTCCGTTCGAACCCGGAAAAACTTCTTCCACTACACCAAGAGGCCAGTGCAGAGGAGGCGCACTCTCAGTCTTCAGTATCACCACAGTACCGACTGTGACTGGATCTGAAGGAGTGTTCCACTTTTGACGCGACTGCAGCGTATGCAGATAATCTGTCCTCCATCGCTTCCAAAAGGACTGAACTAAGCTATCTAGCAGAGCGTGACGCGGGTGAAGCTGCAGTTTGTCAGTCTCGACATCTAAAGCGGGCAAATATTTAAGAGGAGTCGTCGTCAAGAAGTGAGCCGGCGTCAACGCTAGTGGCTCCGATGGATCACTAGACAAAGTCCGACACAACGGACGCGTATTCATCAACGCCTCTACCTGAGCGAGTACGGTGCTCAACTCCTCGTACGAGAGAATCTGTTCGCCTATGACCCGAAACAGGTGCGACTTAAGGCTTTTAATATTCGCCTCCCAATTGCCACCAAAATGACTAGCCGCTGGCGTATTAAAACACCAATCAATGCGATTCTCAGCTAAGACATGGGCGAATTCACTTTGGTAGCACTTGGAGCGTAAGAATGTATGTAATTCCGAAATATTGCGTCGCGCTCCAACATAATTTGTGCCGTTGTCAGAGTATAAGCGCTTAACGGGACCACGGCGAGATAAAAATCGTTTAAATGCAGACATAAAACCCTGCGTACTCAAATCACTGGTTAACTCTATGTGAACCGCACGAGTTGTCATACAAACGAATAGGCAAATGTATGCCTTTGTGGAACGTATACCACGACCACGGGCAATAGTGACTTTAAACGGTCCAGCATAGTCCGTCCCAGTATGTATGAAAGGTTTCACCGTCTGTATAACACGACAAGAACGATGGTCGGCCATTTCCGGCGCGTTGAAACGCGGGCGGAGCTTAAAGCAGGGCACACATCTGTGCACTCTAGCGCGTATCAAATTGCGAGCGGAAAGTATCCAGTACTTCTGTCGAAGAATGGACATTAATAAATCGGGACCAGCGTGACAATTCACCTTATGGTGATAATCCACCAACAAATCCAAAACGTGATCCCTGCGTGGTAGAACTACTGGATGCATTTGTTCAAACTCTAACTTAGCATTTCGCAGACGGCCACCGACACGAATGAGTCCGTCTTGCAAAAATGGTTTCAAATGTTGAAGTGCGGTTAAAATAGGGGTAAGAAAGTGACACACCACCTCTTTCTCGTTGTCTTGCATCCGAACGTTTTTCCCGTTTGCTTATCAATGAAACATATAAACATAATTACCATGAAAATAAAGTACACTTTATAAGAGTCATCCTTAATAATAATAATAATAACCCCATCGCTGTATCTCTACGTTGACGTCGTGATGGGGCTTGCGTGCTCTAATAAACCCTAGGTTGCAACTCGCCTAGGGTGAGGGGCCAGACTAAGAGAGATACAATCCGCAGGGCAGTTTTGTGGCGAACTGTTGGGCATTAGCGACCCCACGGACCCGATCTCCCGGGAGAATTCTCGTTATTCATCTCCGGCTTGACTTTATTGGCCGGCCGTAGTGAACACTGACGAGGAACAGAGCTCCCACCTCTCTCTTGCCTTTATTGGCTGGTTTGAGTGGAGATTCGCAAGAACAATCGTGCTCGGGAGAAGGATGTATAATCCAGTAAGGTGCTGGTAGGGATCTTGACCGCACTTCCGGGATTGTCCTGATAGCCGTGGTATACCTCTCCACTCCTCAAGCACCTCAGGATATGTTGCCCTCTTGTTGCTACGTCACTTCGTGCTAGCGGCCGTTTTTGGGGGCCCATTTATTGAGTGTGCAAGTCACCCCCTGCCTGTTTACCGATGGATATTAATAACATTGTTTAGGCAGGGGCCATAGTTTTCACATAGTTCTTGGTAACCAGTCCGCTTAAGACTCCAAAAACCATAGCCCTATTTTCTTTATTTTCCATATGTCACAATAGTTTTCACCAACCGGGGGTTGTCCTTGGATGCGCTAGCATTGCGCGTACAGGGACAATCGTCGGTTGGCATCACGTTCCATTAAAAGTACCTAAAGGGCCTCTGCGAGTTGGTTTCGGCTCCTCGTACGCCTTCCAAAGGTCCAGGACCTCTTGAACCTGACCTCTTGAACCATTGATACAACTTTTTTTTAAATAATCGTATGCCTAGAGTTTTTAGGTCACTTGGTAACTTATTATATAAGCGTACGCACATTGTAACGCAGCTTTTATTATATTCGGTCAACCTTGGAACATTGCTTAGAACTAGCCTGTTGGGGTCTCGTCGGTTGCGAACATTTATGTCGTCTGCCATAACAAATAAATATTGATGTTTCCTGACGAACATACATATTTCGTAGATGTACAGAGCCGGTAGCGGTAACAAACCAAGTTTTTTGAATATAGGTCTACATGATTCTTCTGGTTGCAAGCCGTAAATTGCCCTAATGCACTTTTTTTGCGCAACAAATGCTCTGTTGTGATCCGTACTGTTGCCCCACATTATTAGACCATATCGTAATAACGATTCGACATAAGCGCGATAGGATGTTATCGCTGTTTTTGTGTTAGTTATATTTCTGACCTGTTTTAGGCATAGACAAATTTGTTAATTTTTTTAGACACAGTATCTATATGGGTTTTCCAATTAATATCTTGGTCTATAGTTACACCTAAAAATTTTGTTTGTGTCACTTCTTCAATTTTGGTTATATTTAGTTTTATGTTATATTTAGGATTATTTGATTTATTAAATTGTATGTATACGGATTTATTTAAATTTATTGACAAGTTATTTATGTTTAACCATTCTATTAGTTTTTCAATTGTGTTATTTATGTCAGATTCATGATCATTAACTGTGTTATTCTTTCTATCGGAAGTAACTATAATAGATATATCATCTGCAAATAATATACATTTATGGTTTGTGATATTGGTAATGGAGTTTATATATAATAGAAACAGTATTGGCCCCAGGACACTTCCTTGTGGGACGCCATATTTGTTGCATTTGTATTCGGATGAGTACGATGTCAAGTCGTTATTTTTATTTACTTTGGTAATGATTACACGCTGTTGTCTATTTTTCATGTATGATGATATCCATTCAAGGGCAGGCCCTCTTATCCCTATTTTTTCTAACTTCTGCAGCAATAAATTATGAGACACAAGGTCAAAAGCTTTAGACAAGTCAAAGAACAAACCTGTAGTAAAATAATTTTTGTTAATGTTTGTTAAAACAGTATCCATAAGAGAGAAGACAGCTAATGTAGTGGATTTTTTTTTTTTTGGAATCCATACTGTTCGTTTTTAATTATTTGTAATTTATTGCAGTATTCAATCAACCTCTTATACATGCATTTTTCAAAGATCTTAGATAGGATCGGTATAAGTGTTATCGGGCGATAGTTATTTACATCTGTTTTATCTCCCTTTTTAAAAAGTGGTTTTACTACAGATAGTTTAAGTGCTTCGGGAAAAGTGCCAAGTGAGAAAGATAAATTTACAAGATGTGTTAAGATTGAGATGATTTCATTTACACATGATTTGATAATTTTGGTATTGATTTCATCATAACCTGAAGAGTTTGTATTATTTAAAGATAATATTTCCGTCAGAACTTCGCTTTCGGTCACAGGTTTGAGGAACGGATATCCGCACTGGGCCCGCGAGGTGCCCCATTCCCTCTCTTATAGAGGAGGCCTGTGTCCCAGCAGTGGGAACATTAAAAGGCTGATGATGATATCGCTAGTTATTTCACAAAAACCTAATACCACTTTTGACAGTTATAACAACGAAGTTACCGAAGCTGTTCGAAACATTATCCAATGGCTAGAGTGTAATAATTTAAAAGTTAATATTGATAAAACCAGAACTATACAATTTTACAATAGAAAACCATATACCTAATTACAAGTACCTTGTCTCATACGATAACAACAACATAGCACAATCCGATAGTATAATTTTCCTTGGAATGTCACAAATTGTTCACCTGGCTAGTCAATTAATTTTTTTTACACGACCGAGGAATACCTTAGTTATAAGAATAGAAAATTTATGAAACACCCTACTATGTTCCTATTAGTGCAATAATTAGTATGTAATGTAATATAACACTGCGGAACAAAAAAAAAATAAAAATGTCTGCGGCAGGTATCTTGTTAATGGATTTTGTAAACACTTATATTAAACATACACGGTATGCATTTACTTATTTTGGATTAACTCTGGTTCTCGAGATAAATGAAACAAAAGAAATTAATGAAAATGTTTAAACTACAACTATCCTAAAGATATATTAATTTGATTATATCCTTTTAAATTTTATCATCTATTCACGTATTTAGTTATTTATAAATTTTCTAATTAGCTATTTAAACTTGAAATTATCAGTTCGTGCCTTATTTTCAATTTAAAACTGCTTTTTGTCTTGAAAAATATGAGTTCGTTACGAAGACCTTGTATTAACAATCCCAACTGTTTTTGTTTTATATGTGACAAATTTTGTATACAAAAGGAAAGAAAAACGATCACAGAGTTTGTGATAAAAAGATACCAATCATACTTTGGGATATCATCAATAATCGATCAATGTTAAGTTTCTGTGCTAAAGGAGATCACCCACGGTCCATACATTTTTGGTCCAAAGAAAGTCAGCCGTCTAGTCAATAGATTGGAGTAATCTGCAATGTAATATAGGTATGTGCTCTCAATTCTAGAATGGGTCCCGACTGCCAGTATTTAAAATATTATATAGATAAGTGCAATCGGGTACAACGACTTTCTTGATTTAGGGCTTTTTCATGAATGCTCAGAAAAGCAGTCGGGTTTTTTAGTTTTTTAAATTACCGTTTTTTTTAATTTGTTTTTATTGAGATTTTTAAAGACTAAAAATACCAATGCAATGTATATTAAGGTGTTGTTACTGAAATTTTAAATAAATAAATATTGGATTAGAAAAGTCATAACAAGTACCTACCCATATAGTTATCCTCTAAAGATTACCAGAATATTTTCCAATCACAAAAGCTTATGACGGCGAATTCCGGAAATGAGTGAAGGGTCAGTATCGCAAGGCGGGGTTGCGGTGTCTTATAGCATCATGTCAAAGAAATGCTTGGAAAGCTTTTATTGAACTGCTGGATGATGAGATCACATGGATTTTGTGATCTACCCAGAAAATCCCCATTTTGTGATCTAAATGAACTCTCATTTCAGACATGATAGGAGGCTCCACGGATTTTTAGGAATCACTTTCCACAACTACCAAACTTGTTCATACAAAAGTAGACTCTAAACATCGGAATTAAGGCCTATAGTGGCGTGGATGTGAGAGGACATCGGCGTCCTCTCGAGCTAGGACAGATTAAAGCATTTGCCTTCTATGGACATGACGGGGCTTTGCGTGTGCGAAGACAGAATAAGCGTATTAAAAATTCGACCATACCTACGGGTTGGCAGGATGTAGTGGAGCCTGTTTTGTGCGAACGCGGCACGCGTACAAGTTTGCTTTATGTACTCAGCAAAGGTCAAATGCTGATCTAAGATCGCACCGAGATATTTAACTCTCTTCTCCCAAGGGATCGGATTGGTATACATGGTGATCAGAGTGAGAGCCTTGAAGAACTCCTGCTCGTATGGCTAGGGATCTCCCCACTATCACACAGAGGGAGCGCTACCAGATGGTAGATGTGATAGTGGAAGGTACGATTCAACATAAAGTTTCGCAAGATGAGTACTAGACAATCTGGCACACCGAGTTGATATAGCTTAAATGATTAGATATTAAAGAATAATAAAATAATAATCTGAAAAAATATATATAATAATTACTTGGGGACAAGTCGGGACTATAGGGTGGATGATCGAGCTCAGTGAAGAAACCGCATTATATGATAGCAGCCTTGGAAACACCCGATGTGTGGGCCTGCGCATTGTCTTGAAGCAGCAGCACTCCTGGCGACAGTTTTTCTTTAACACTTCGATCCACAACTACCCAACTTGTTCATACAAAAGTAGACTCTAAACATCGGAATTAAGGCCTATAGTGGCGTGGATGTGAGAGGACACCGGTGTCCTCTGAGCTAGGACAGATTAAATAGCGTCTCGCAATTGATGTAGTAATAGAGTGTAGTTTTTGCTCATTACAGTTGTGTCGAGTCCTTTAAAATCCGCCAGTAAAATTCATTTGGAATCTCAAAATTACCTTAGACGGACTTCCTGGGCGGGGTTCATTTTCAATTGCTTTTCTTCCTAAGCCTAAGCGAAATGGTTTCGACCATTCTTTTACGGCGAAATATGACGACAAAGATTGTCTGTATACAGCATCCAAACGTTTGATTTCAGCAGGCGTCTTCCCCCTGTTTTGTCAAAAAGTTGATCACAGCTCGATACTCAATTTTATCCACTTAGAATTTTTGGTTGACTTTCTGACTTTAAAAGGTTATAACTTTGTATATAAATGAAATACACTAATATTTTAAATTGCGGGTAGGTCTCTAAATGTCTAGTTATTTATTGTCAATTTTTTTTTGTGTTAACCTAGTTTCATATTTTTTCATTACTCATACGCTGAAAGTAGGTCTGAAGTTGCCTGAGGAGCGGGTTGAAAGTAATACTTTTCACTTAAGTAGACTTTTCATCCCTAGGGAGAATCACATTCAACTAACAGCTGTCAAATTATTAAAAAAAAAACTAGTTCTATCTTCCCATTTCTATTGATCTATGTCTCAACTTTCTATACAGCCAGTCATTTACAGCGCGATGTAAAATTGAAATTAAGAGATAAGTATCTATATATTTTTTTAAATTACATACTTAATTATTTATAAATTACTTTCAATTAATTCTTTAAAACTAACATAGATATGAGAAATAGTTACCATTTTTCATTGATAAAAATGAAAAATGATGGCTGAATAGCTGATTGACCACAGAAAAAATAACCAAAATGGCGGGAAAATTGTTGTAGAAACTAAACGTTACTAAATCTCTGCTGTAAGACATTTTGTAATTACATAATAATCAGATTCAGTTAAGGATTCAACGCCTGATTCTTAAGTGAAGAGGTTAAAGCAGTAGTCGGAAACCTTTTACGGCCTAAATCAAAAGAAACATACCTAAAATCATACGAAGACCTTTGACGACGACTCAGATTTTTATTTTTATTTTCCTTTTATTTTTAATGAAAAGCACAGTGTTTACCTCGGGTTAAAGAGTAGTTACCCCTAGGGTAACAATGTACTATTGATTATTCCAAAGCGAATAGGCCGGAAACTTTTGGACCTTACTACATACATTGAGGAGGAGAGACTGACTCCCGATTTCTGATTGCATTTGAAGTTGAGAATTACTCAAACTTTAGCATCTAGTATGGTTTGAGACATTCTTAACTCAAAATACTCAATTCAGAAACCGGCCTTGAATGCTTGTGTAGAATCATCTGAGCACGGCTGGAACGTTCAAATTGAGAATATTTATGTAGAAAAGAAAGCGAAGACAGCTCAAAGATTTAGCTTCTCGCTATGAGTAAGTAGATAAGGTTCTTTTTAGGATTCTGTAGTCAACTAGGAACCCTTATAATAGTTTCGCCGAGTCTGTCTGTCCTTCCGTCCGTGGATAATCTCAGTGACCGTTAGCACTAGAAAGCTAAAATTTTGGTACATACCAACTTATATAGGTATCAATAACGCCGACAAATTGATAAAATAAAAAGTGGAAAAAAACGTTTTATTACGGTACTACCCTACACGATGGTTGTTGCGATTAGGCGTCGTATCGTAAACGTGGGAACTGATTTTTTTTTTCATTTCAAGCCTAACCTATGATAAATTTTTGGATAGGTATTTAAAAATAATTAAAAAAAATTAAATAATTTCTTGATAATATTAATATATTCGGAAATAATCGCTCCAAAAGTAAAAAAATTGTGTCCCCCCTCTAACTTTTGAACCATAAGTTTAAGAAATATGAAAAAAGTCTCAAAAGTACCTAGAACTTTATAAAGAATTTCTAGGAAAATTATTTTGAACTTGATGGGTTGAACAGATTTTGAAAAATTGTACAAACTAATTGCGGAACTAAGTTTTTAATTTAACCGTATAGGTGTGCAAGTATTTTTTTTAACTCATTTTACATATTTTATTATCCTGAACTTATGTTCTCTCAAATAAAAAAAAATATATTAAAATCGGTTGACGCAATTCAAAATTACCACCGAAAACCCAACATACATAACCTGTCTAGTTTGTAAAAATTATTTACCCAATTTTACCCAAGTTTAGGAGAGATGGCGCTGTACTTTGGGCTACTTCGCGCTGTTAAGATTTTTCCTGAGTTGATGGGGTCGGGACGAGTATAAGCTACTAAATTGTCGAATTGCACGGTTGGTCTCTCGTTGGCATTGGTGGTATTTTTTCTTGTTCGTTGTCTGTCGTTCATTGTTATATAAATTAATAAGAATATTTGGTACTTATAGGGGGAATTTGTAATTGTGTTTAAGTAAATTATATTGCAGGTTTAATTTTTTAACTTGTACGGGGAAAAAAATAGATATTAATTCAGTGGCCTAGTTAGCTCCAAAAGGGGTTCCGTATCACAAAATCAGTCAAGTACCAATAAGTCTGACTCGAGCACCAAGGCTCCCAAGCAGCACGCAAGAGTATCAAACATCAATAAAGCAGCCGATATACAGCTTAGAGCTGTATAAGGGCTGTACAAGGGTGTAAAACACAGCTTTAGGCTGCATAAAGGTATCCGCGTACGCTTATGGTTCTATATCAGAGTATTTTTACTCAATTAAACAGCTTTAAGAGTTTTTTGACACTTAAGGCTGCGTTTTACACTTAAAGCTGTATATAGGCTGTATATTGCACGTCACCACTTCCTTTATACAGGTCTAAGTGTTATATTAGTGTAAAATGATACTTATTGCTGTATATTGGTGTAAACGAACTCCATTATACCTCTTATTCGTTTGGTGTAATTGTACACTCTTATAACTATTGTGGTGTTATAACTACTAACTACAAGGGTGATATACAGCTATAAGAGTAAATGAACGCTATAGTACAGCGTTAGGCTGTATTACTAATGGAATCACTCGGATTGTGTTTTTGTGAACATCAATATGGAGGAAAAGACCGGTCAAGTGCGAGTTGGACTCGCGCACCAAGGATTCCGTAAAAACTTACTCGCACCGTGTCCGTTCTATGGGCCATATGATTAAAAAAAAAGAAATTCAATTATCTCGAAAACGGTGCGTCCTAGGTCAAAAATAACCAAAATTTTAACCCCCCTGTGACACCCCCGTGCAAGTACCAATAGAATACAAAAACGTAAAAAAAAAAAAATTTTTTTTCGTGATCGAATCAGAGCAAGAATTCATTCCAGAAAAAATAATATCAGAGCAATTTGTGAATATTTTAATATAAAATAAAACTAAAGGCACATAACTCATAAGGCCATGAAACTTGGAACCTAAATAGTTTCTATGGTTGAGGTTAACCCAAAACTACAAAAAACAAAATGCTGTAGGTATTCTGTACCAATCAACTAAGGGTGGTGAAGAGAAAACATTGAATTAAGAGGAAGGTCAAAAGGAAATATTCAAATATTACAAATACAGATAATTTATTTAAATACAACAGACAGTAGAGATAGTAAAGTATAATTTATTGGAGAAGATAAAGTAATAGATCACAATCTGCTTCTTCAATGATGATAATAATAGACTTTATACGCAGCATTTTGATGTAATCCCACGATGATCTGGAGGGTTAGAACTGTCATCCTTCACCAATGCGTCCGACGTCTAATCACTCGCTTAGTAATTTTAGATCGCCTTCTGATTCTCGTGACCTTGATATTAGACCAAGTCAAAGGCCTTATTGTACCTTTTCTGAAAAATAGATGAAAGATCGGTTACAAATCTTACTCACTACTTCACAATAAGTATATAAATTGTTAAATTGTATTCGGACATATGAGATTTAGTCGTAGGTAGCTGAGGATTTTTTATTCCTTATACGTATCTCTAAAGATGGTTGGAAATGTACGTACTTGTTATGAACAATTACACAGATTATGGAGTAAAAATACTCTATTATACAGCCTAAGTCGTAAAAATACTCTACTATACAGCCTAAGTCGTAAAAATACTCTATTATACAGCCTAGGTCGTAAAAATACTCTATTATGCAAGCTGTCGCCATTTTGCAATGTACATAATGATTTTATAAACATAATAAAAGGCTTATTTGGCAAAAGCCTAAAGTCATATCATGATTATCAGCTTGAATTACGGTTGATTTGCATTTATACCTATTATTTCAACATATTTTTTTAATATAACCTAAAAAAATAATAACATTACTTACCGTATTTACTATTTTCCTTGATGTTAAAATTGATTATTTCGCTGGCGCCTTAATATTTTCACCGAAAATATACACACTTTTACAATGAAATTAAATCGGCACTATAAATTCACCATATTACTAAGGCCAAGAAGTCCAATTTAACATATTATATTTAAAATTAAATGTATATGGCGTAGTCGCCATTAGTAAAATATTATAAAAAATAATCTTTAAGTTTGGATTCTTTCGTATTCTTACACCAATTAACAGCTTTTTGCTGTATATGATAGTTATAATTGAATATCTGTAGAGTTAAAGTGTAATTGTACACCGATATACAGCTTAGGGTGTACAAAAACGCCTTTATACAGCCGATATACAGCCAACACGCAGCCAATATACAGCTTTTATTCTCCACTTACACTTAACGCTGTATATAGGCTGTATATGTGGGCCCTTTTTGGAGTTACAAGGGCTGTATATAGGCTTATACAGCCTATATACAGCTTACTATACAGCTTAGAGTGTAAACCTGAACCTATATACAGCCCTTGTACAGCCTTTTGTGCTGCTTGGGCTGTAAGGTTTCCGTACAAAACCATTGTAAGGAGTTTGAGGAATCAAATTTCAAAGATTTTTGCGAATCTCAAGAAAAATAGAAATTATTTTGTGATGTAAGTACCTACTTAATTGCAAAATTATAGTTTTCTGCTATTTTTCCTTTTCTTGTGCTTTATGACCTTGAATCTCGCTAAATTTCAGGATTCTAGGTCAACGGGACTTGTTCGGGGGGTTTGGTTTTGATATGTGCGAGTGTAAAAATATGCATCTGAACGGAGCATTATTATATTTCTTTAAATTGCTTTGACTTAGAAGAGGCTGATTTACATTGATACAGTAGCTCGCGCTAGCATTACTAGATTCTAGCGCTGGATCAGCACTGTATCAATTTAAACATGTTTTAATCCATTCCAGCATTCAGTATCCAGCACTGGTTCGAAATAGACCAGCCGCCAATTTTTTGAATCAGTGACCGCCCCCGCGCACCCCGCAGCTTGTGCCAGTGGCAATGAATCAAAAAAACACACACTACGTACCAGTAATCGTTAGCATTTTATTTCTTCAACCATCAACACATCGAAAATGTAATCTAAATAATGGTCTGATGAAGAGATTATTGAGTTTGTGCAATTATATAGAGTGCAGGAATTCAAAATCTTAAAGCTGCTTTGTGCTCCTTGTCCTTCCTTGTCCTTCTGACCTTAGATGGTTCATAAGCAAAATAGACCCTCCAAAAATCTCACTTGTGTTGTGTGTGGGAGCCCTTACACATTTACTGACTAAAACACACACTTATGTTTCTTCGAGGGCCGGACGGCTATCCGCAAAAAACTACATATTGCTCGCCGTCCACAAGCACACGCCTGTGGTGGCTGGTAGTCAGGGTCGGGGTTCCGGCGGTGGTGGTGTATGGAAAAAAGAAAAGAAAGAAAAAGAAAGAAAATCGATTTATTTGTACGGAATGACGCAACTAAAAACTAGACAGACATAAAATTATATATGAAAAATATGCGCCACATCCGTGCAAAACGGCCGAACGCTCAGCATAAAGCTGCGCCCTCATGCACAATGTGATGAGCACACAGCGCTGGTTTTCAGCGTTGGCCAGTGCTGACAAAAAGACGCCGGAACGGTGCAATGTGCAAAAAAGTTAAAAATAAAAAAAATTATAAATGAATTTTACATAAATAAAATAAAAATAAGGAGAATGTGTATGAATTGGCAACACCACGTGTGCGACCGCCGCCTTCGCTATAAAAAAAGGCTTGGCTGGGAGGCGACCGCCAGCCCAAAGAAAGAGGTCTAATATCTGTAGTAACTACCTATAGGTACCTATGCCTTTGGCCTTAAAACGATACTAAAAACTCTATTATTGTTACTTGAAATAAGATTGTCAGTGAATTGACACCTTGCAATTCGCTATAACAGATCAATATTGTTTATTTTAAAGATTTAAGATATTTTTTGGAGCTTATTCTTAACTTAGTCTTCAAGAATGCTTCACAGTCACCCGACGTCGATATTTTGTATTATAGCGACAGAATTTTGTGAAAGATTTTCTTTCTGTGGCTTGAGAAGTAAGTACCAATGCAAGCTTATTTAGGTATCTAAGATTCTCCGGTTACTATGAGTGGGTTCAGTTGAGCCTCATAACAGCCGGCTCGCGCCTGTGCGGCTGAGCGTGCCGAAAGATCGTGATATTCCGTGAATTTAAGCTTTTCACGACAAGACTAGGTACAGGTATGTAGGTAACTGAGACGTTTGCGACGGAGGGCTTACCGCTTTATATGGATACCTACTTCCAAAGTAGCTAATAAAACGCTTAAAAATGCATAAGTAGGTACTGAAATCTGGCCGTAGTTAAAAAAAGTTAGTGAAGGCAGTCACAATGTTTTGTTTTGTGGTATCTACCTACCTGATGCGACTTACCTGTTTGTAACTAATTCGACTAGCATCTCCAACAGGAGTGTCGATATTCTTTGCGCGGTTGTTAGTTGGATCACAGCAGACGAAAGTTGGACTGATTGACGGTGAATTGGAGAGGCTTGTATCCAGGACTACTATAACCTGAAGATGATTTTATTGTCAACCGAAAACAACTAAGTTTCTGACTAGTCCCTACCAACTGCCAATACTATGATGCAGTAACTTAATTCAATCTTTTTTGCAGCTATTTTGTCGCTATATTTGAGAAACGTGTTATGTCTCCATGAAAATGCTGCCACAGTGGTGTATCACATATTCATCATGATGTGCTACACTATGCCGCTGATGGGGGCCATATTGGCTGATAACTTTATTGGAAGATACAAGTATTGGCTATAAACTACTTTTTAATTAAGTACCTACTGTTTACCATCTAGACTACTGTACTATATTGGTGTTTAACCGTTTGACTGCCACGTAAAAAATTAAAAGTGAGCTCTTGGTCCCAAGCTACGATTTCATCCTTTAACCTGTCATGTAATCTTGACCGTGGCTCGTTGAAAACAATTTGCTTGTGGCTGTCAAAAGGTTAAAGTAGATGTGGTGTTGTATTGGCCCGCTAGTTATCACGAGCGTACCGTTTGTATTGTACCACCTAGTAAAGTTAAGACAGGATTTCACGTTGGTACAACAACATAAACTTTATCTAGCGAAAGTTCGACACGATCTTGTATGGAGTACAAGAGCCTTACCATGACTTGTTAAAATATCAAGCATGCGAGCGAGAAAGAGGGATGGAGCTATCCTTATATACACTAATATATACGAGTAGCTATGGAGCTATATGGGGTGTAGAGGTCCATATTTCTGAACTATTAAAGGGGCCGTCCCCTTTAATACTTCAGAAATATGGACCTCCTAAAACAGTCCAGTAAGAGTTCAGGTTCTCAAATGGACCGCGTTAAGACCTGGTGGTAGGGCCACTGCTCTCATCTTTGGCATGGATCTGCCAGTTGCTAACTTGAGGCGCTTAATACACTTGAATGTCTAGTCAATGATCTAATGTCTTGAGCATTGACGCCGATTTAAGTAAGCTAGAGTGTGCGCAGGAATTTCATAACTTGATTCCAAGCCCGTTCACTCATCGAAGTACAGAGGTACGGCAATGTGCCACAGGTGCATAGTGGTGGTGGCGGTACATCCCACCTTTATGCCCAATCCGGTTTGAGAACATATTCATTGTGCGTACAGCTAAGGAGTACAATTACCTGTCAGACTCTGTGTTTCCTGATGGCTGCAACCTGTTTGTTTTAAAGTTTAGTGAATAAAGTTACTTTACACAAGCGTACTCCAATGTCGACCATATTATCGCTAACCTTGCGAGATAGTAGCCAAGCACGAGTCTGTTAATAACATAGATAGTACAAAAAAGTATAGAGGTAGGTGTTTAGAAGATAAAAGACCAAATTTCCTTGTACACTGTAGATGTTGTTTGTAATCAGTGCTCCGTTATCCTAAGGCGTTTTCCTTAAAAGTAGATACAAGTAATATTTAATGAAGCAACAGATTTAAGAAATCAACGGAACCCTGACAGCATTCGGGATTTTCAGTCTTATTCTTTTTCGGTTCGATAGTTATGATACCTACTCTTTCTCATTCCCATGCCCGTTCCATAGCACACTGCTTCACCCATTTAATGTATAATCTACTAACGCGGCATCTTATGTCGGCAATTCAACGCAATTGGAACGCAGTTGAGAAAAGATCCGATGCGGTTCATATGATTTAAAGCGACATAGGGCGACCTTAGTACTGAGAGCGCGCGAAGTCGCTGATTCAGCTGCCATTTCTTTATATAAAACAAGTCATCGCATCTGCGTCACGTAGGCCACCCCAATAGAAATGAATTAATTGTTTGTTTTATTTGCACTGAGTCGCTTCATGCATCGATTCGCGATCGCGTTAAATCATGTGCGTGTGAACTGAGGGACCATACTTGCATTGCGCAAAATAAAAATCTAAGGATTTAGTAAAAATCTTAAAACAATTGTAAATTTGTAAAAATATACATGAAAAAATATAGTCCCTCAGTCAGTAGTAATATATATCCCTCAGTCCTCACAGACCATCAGCTAGATTTCAAAAAGTATCTGAAAAATTGGAGTATTGCGACTACAGACATTTAGTAAAGAATTTGTAATAGTACATTGTGTAACAAGTGTGTAATGTAGGTGGTTACTTTTAAGGCGGTATTAAGACCCGAGCCGTGGCGAGGGGACACCTCTTTTAGAGCTCAGACTTAGACAGACGGACTCAGTCCTCACTGACCATCAGCCGGATTTCGAAAAGTGTCTGAAAAATTGAAGTATTGTGACAGACAGACATTTAGTAAACAATTTGTAGAGATTTTTACAGAACTTCAGACCACAAAACACTAAAGATAAAAACTTTATAATGACTAAACTGTGGTCCCTAAAACCACTCAAGAGAGAAAAATATTTTAGAGAATATTACCGTATCTAGTACAGAAATTCTTTCTTTTTCTGCACCAAGTCTTAGTAAAAGTCTTAAAGCATTTTGTAAAAATGTAAAGCGGGCTCCAGATCCGCGCGCGAATTCGCGCCGTAAATTTGCCGCGAACTCGCCGCGAAAAACATGTCTCTCCACATTCGCGATCGTTCACAGTTTAGTTCGTGCACTCGTCGAGTATGGACGCCGAAATAAGCACTTCTATCGCCGTGATATTATGCGCTTTCACTACAATTAGTGTATACAAAAGATAAAAAACAAATTAAAAAAATGGAGACGACGAAGGTAAACCAAATGAGCTTGTAATTTTCATCGCTGGCTTCTTTTCAGAATCCTTCACCTCTTTCCTATAATTCCTATAACTGGACATTACATTTTGTTTTTCTGTACTTTAAAAGGAAAAAAAAAAACGGAACCCTTCTAGAATCACTTTGTTGTCCGTCAGTCTGTCTGTCTGTCTGTCAAAACCCTTTATCTCAAGAACGCGTTAAGGTATCGAGTTGAAATTACAACTATATACTCAGGTCCCTTGAAGCTGTGACGTAACAAAAAAAACTCTTTTTGCAATTTTGAAAAATCTTCAAGACTTCGGTACTTATTGGACTAAATATTTTTTACATAAGTAAGTTTGTACGGAGACATCAGAACGCGAGTCCGAATCGCACTAGCCCAATATTTTTTATGATCTTTGTGTTTAGTATCCCATAAGATGGGTTCGGTATACATTCGATGAACATGAGTTCCAGCTCGTTCATACAACCGACGCTCATTTTGACGCACCGTCTTCCGTAAACAAATACAATAAGCACTACCTCACGGCACCAAGTCTCGGGCGTTACTGAATTCGCGCGCGAGTGTGGATGCCCTTTGGTTCACGGGACGTTCGCGCCACGTAAACCCTTTGTCGCGGATCAAAATACCGATACTCAACGGGAAACAAAGCGCGAACAGGCGCGAAGCCCGCGAACGGGCGCAAAAGCCATCCAAATTCGCGGTTCGCGGCTTTCGCGGGTGGTCGCGGCGCGAATGTGGAATGTTAAAGAAAAAAAATATTGATGCAATTTGAAGATAGCGGTTTTTTAAAACTGGTCCCTCAGTTCTCACATCACAAATAATGAACAAGTACTAAGTAGCTGCTAGGTGAGAGGATTATCAGGAAGTCTAATGTGGGTATTCAACTTTTATTAAAAATTCCCTTCTAAATAATCTCTAAATCTTTGTTCGCAAATCAAATTTTGAATACGAAAAAATTTCATATTAGGGCCTGCCCGCACAGCGATATTTCACCGCGCGGTTTTATTCTTGCGTATTATATTCCTCGATCGGAATTACACTAGTACGCACTGCGAATAAAATTTCGTACTATTTGTGACATTTCAATGCTGTTCCCGGCTGAGACGCACGTCTAAAATGGACAATTGAACATAAAATTTAATTTATTTTGTGGTGGCGTAACAGACGTATTAAACGATGTCATGAACATTGGATTCACCTATTTACGGCATTGAGACCATGAATGTTTTTTTAGTGTTTCGTACCTCCAAAATAAAAATAAAACCCTTATAGGATCAGTTTGTTGTTCGTCTGCCTGTCTTTTATCTCGGGAACTCGTGGAGGTATCGAGTTGAAATTAGAACCATAAACTCATGTCTGCAATCCCATGAAGCTGAGGAAAAACTAAAACTTCTAAGTTAACGAAAAAAAGAAGGTACGAAAATTTTTGGCGCAAAAAGGTATATTTCGACACTCTCAAGGGAATCAAAATTTATAGGTTACCTCCCATCGACCTAGAACCCTGAAATTTGGCACGAAGCAAGCTCTTATAGAACAAGTATTGTCACAAAAAAATTGAGATTCGTTTCGGGAATTGAACTTCATACTTTAATTTGTTTGTACGGAACACGGAACCCTCCGTGTTCGAGTCTGACTCGCACTTGCCCAGTTTTTTTTACATAAAATATCAAGCGCTGAGCAAATCGCGCGAAGTTTAATTCGCAGTGCGGACATAGCCATAACAACTTCATACTGCACAAAACATTCGCGCGGATTTATTTCTGCACCGCATCGCGTCAAATCTGCATAAAATCACAGATTTTTTCTTTCGCGCGTTTTTAAATCGCCTGTGCGGATACTTCCATAAGATTCAATGTGTTACAGAATGACGAAAAAAAAACCTCGCGGTGGAATACCGCTGTACGGACAGGCCCTTAGGTTATTGCGTTCGTCTGACAGTAAAAATTAGTGCCTTACTTACTTATTTCAAGCAATTTCGGCCATTTTAACTTAAAAACGATTTATTTAATAAAAAAGTCATTTAAGGTATAAATCGTTCGTTCAAATATAAATTGTTTTTCTTTGTGGTCTATGACCGCCATTTTAAGATGTGTGTGTTTTTTCGAGTGAAGTTCATTGGCTGTATTAATTAAATAAAATCAAATGCTACAAAAAAATTAGAAAATGTTACATCCGTATTCTATTGTCGCTAAAAATGACATAATCGTAAAATCTTTTCACGCAAGGAAAAAAACAACGACTAGGCAATTTGGTCAAGGGACTATATAGCCTTAGCCAAAGGCCTTTACCTATGGGTAAATTATAAAAATTAGATGCGCGCCTATGAAAACAATTTTTTACCGCCATATTATGAAAAAATTTACTAGTTTTGTTGTTGTAATAATAGTAAGCTAAATTATTTTTCTTCATAAATGTGTTCAAAAACGTTGTATGATACACTTGAGTTATGTATGGTTACCGTTCTTGGCTCTCTTAAGATCCTCACCACGGCTCGGGTGTTAATACCGCCTTGACGGTAACCACCTACATTACACTTGTATCACAATATACTATTACAAATTCTTTACTAAATGACTGTAGTCACAATACTCCAATTTTTCAGATACTTTTCGAGATTTGGCTGATAGTATGTGAGAACTGAGAGACCCCACTTTAAGGGTTGTATTTTATCAAGTATATTTTTACAAATTCCCAGACTAGTTTTACAATTGTTTTAAGATTTTTACTAAATCCTTAGATTTTAATTTTGCGTACTGCAAGTATGGCACCTCAGTTCACACGCGCATGATAAAACGCCTACATTGAACACCACGTATGTTTGTAGATACGTGATAATTTCGTTCGAAAAAAATTTAGGATCTATCAAAGTTCTTAACTAAATAAATTTTAATAATCTATTAACTCTATCTTCATATTTTTCAGAGTTATACTGTATTTTTCAATTATATACCTGATTGGTACGGTCCTGACTTGTTGCGCCGCGATACCTCCACTCATGTTGCCGCCCACGTAAGTATAATCATGAAAATATTCGAAGAAAAACAAGTGCTAGGATACCTATTCGTAGTTGTAAGAGTAGCAAAAGTGGGTACCTTGACCTCGCATACAACGAACATAGTCGTTGTGTGCAGACAAGTAAGAGATCATTATAGTTGGGTGCGGTAAAGATGTCGTTATGTCTATTTTTTTTATTATTATATATACTTTATTGTACACCTCATAATGTGGACAGGATAAATATTTCTTTCGATACAGAAATTAAAATAACGTAATAAGTTTACACGCCATAGACTGCACATCTCCTGTTGCTAGTACCTATCTACACAATAAAGGTCACAGCTCATTAAAGTCACCCGGGTGGAGGCTGCCTTATCACCAATAAACGTCGCGCGGTCAACCAGTGGACCTCGCGTTGTCAACTAGTGGACTACGCGTGGTCAACGAATGACGTCGCTTGGTCCACGAATATTAACAATTGACACTAGGTCTACACGTGTGTTTCGTAACGTCAAATTTTACAATATCGTCAAGTATCGCGTGTGTATTAGTTCTCGCGTGAATCATTCGCGGGCAGCGCGGGGTCCACTCGGGACCCGCGCGTTGGCAATGCATAGTCAACGTCGAGCAGTGAGCTGTCACCGAGTGGTCCACCCGTCGTTCGCGCGTGGAGGGTGGCCGGTGACGCTACGGAGTCGATGTAGTGAGCACATGCCCGTACAAGTTCATATAAAGAATACTAGCCGCAAGAGGCCAGGCGATGCCGAGTAGCTAGCTACTAGAGTAGGTAGTGCCGGTAGCTCTAATGAGCCCAATGAGAAAGCTAAAAACTTAAATTAAAATTTAAAAAAGAAGACTCCATGCCTCACACAGACACACTAGCGGGCAAACTAATAACTCCCCTCTTTTCGCGTTTCAGGTTAGGTAGTAAACCTAGCTAGAGAAATAACTAAACAACCCAAAAAAAAAAAACATTCGCATTCGTTCAGAATCACTAACCACAAAATTATAATTACGAAGTTAAAGTAATATATAACGTGATAAGAATGCTCGAGTATTCAATCACGTTCTTTATTTTCTAATCACTATCATTTTACATACTTTAAGTACCCAAGCCCAACTAAAACGAATAATCGCCGGGAAGTTTATCCATCTGAAAGTAGAAGAGTGCTCCTTGAGATAACTTTGATGAAACTTCAACCCTACTCGCAGCTTTGCGGTACTGTATGGACCAGAACCTCAGATTATACTTTTTGAAACTCTAGACACTTTTATTTTCCATCATACTTCGACTTAACGCGAAAGTTGCCGTTGAAGTAAAAGCTGAAAAAAAGAGAGTAGAGGTATGGACTTAACGTCTCAGTTAATTTTTGTACTTTAAGTATAAAAATCCTAACTTATCCTCTTTCGGCAGTGTACAAGCTGGAGAGTGTTGAGGTTCGATACTCAGTTCAAAACAGAAATATTATAGAAGTGTGTTTGCCCGGGGCCCTGGATCGATGGCAATGATTGGAACAGGGTAGGTTTTTAGTCAGTAAGAGTCTGACAATATCTCCCGGCCCACCCAAGGGCGGGATTTGTCATTTGATTTTACCTACCATAAAAAAAAGTGTGTTTAAAACTTAGGTTGAACTATACTACCACCATATAGTATAAAACAAAGTCGCTTCCCGCTGTCTATCCCTATGTATGTCTTTAAAACACCCCTACGGATTTTGATGCGGTTTAGTACTCGTAGATAGAGTGATACAAGAGTAAGGTTTCTAGAAATATTATAAAGCTAAAGAGTTTGCTTAAACGCGCGTTAAATCTCTGGAACTATTTGAATTTCGTTCCAATTAAAAAATTCTTTTAGTGTTGGATGGCCCATTTACCGGCGAAGACTATAGAACATCGAGCTACGACTAGAGATGTTCAGGGAAAAATATATCGATATTTTTTCCGATATAATATATTGTAGTATTCTACAGATATTTTAGATAATACCTATATAATATATCGTAACTAGTTTTTGATATTAAATATTTGATAGGGATCAGGTTAATATGAGTAAATACAGTTAGGTTAAAGAAACAAGTCAAATTCTTATGTTTAAGTATTTGTCATTTAACTCCTCTTAAACGGCTTGACCGATATGAAAGTAAATTTGAATGTGTATCTTTTTGAGTGGGTCCCTGGAAGTATAATATGAAATATAATAGGACCCGGTAGGTAGCGCTGCTGACTGCTGGCTAAAAGCCAGCTTTCGGGTAGGACAATGTCTGCTGCAACTACAACTGGGACTGCTAGTTTATTTATACATCCTTATATTTTTCTTTAGACTTTGTTTAAGCTATTGGCTTGACTTGATCCGTGTCTGCTATTTCGCTGAGATAGAACCAACCAATAGTTTTTTTATGGTGGGTATCATCCAATGACATATCCCGCCCTTGGGCGGAGCGGGAGATAGTGTCAGACTTTTACTGACTAAAAAACCACTCCGTTCCTTCATTGCCTTCGTACCAGGGCCCTTGTGCACACTTTCATATTTTCCCAAGGCCCTAGGGTAGGCTTCGACCATGCTGGGCCCCAATAGATGCAAATAAAAAAAAAAATACGTGCACACCATTTATTTTATGCAGAGATTTTTACAAACTCAATGCTTTTTTTTTATATTTACAGAACTACTTCAATGATTGGACTACTTCTAATAGCTACGGGTACCGGAGGAATCAAACCATGTGTTGCAGCATTTGGAGGAGACCAGGTCCGTTTTAATTTGTTGCATGAGCTGTATATTTTTTTGCGCATCGCAGGCCTTTTTCGAGAGTTTACGCTGCACACAAGTAACATTAGTTAATTGATCACATAAAAGCAGGAAATAATGAATTGACGAAGAACATATTTGAAAGAATTTTTCTCAGTCCCTAACTGTCAAAAACATAGTTATAGATTAACATTTTTACGAATTAATTTTCAAATCTCGCGGAGTCTACCAGAAGAAGAGCGAACACCGCGTCTACGGCGTAGACAGTCTACACTCGTTTCGTAGCACTAGTCTACGCCATGCTACGATGCTCTGCGTGAATTATTTGCTCTGAAATAGATAAAACGATTTTAGCTGTTGTAACTGATGTTTTTTGATGAATGATTTCAGCTGCTGATTTTGCTTTTAGACATTGGCAAAATCATTTTTTATTTTTGGTTTATTTTCGTGATTTCGAAATTCTATGAGTATCGTCTACATTGGTTACATAAAGTCAGTTAAAATAATTTTGATAAACACATGCAAAGGGGAATGAAACTTTGCCATACATTGCTGGCATATGTTTTTTTCTTTTCGTTAAAAGTGAAACCTAGGCCATTTCTGAAAGGGTAAGTGCGAAAAAACTTAAGACAATTTGAATTTCACAGAGGTAGGTAGATGATAGATAAATGATCAGGAACAATAAAACATTTAAAGTTTAACATTTTAGATATATGAAGATTTAATTTAAATTGACATTGTTAATGTTTCATTCCCCTTCCAATTTAGGGCTCGCATAAAACAAAATAGAAATTCAAACTTAGCCATTTCTTTATAGCAGTCAGTGTCACTAACTACTAGACCAACAGACCAGTCAAATATAAAAAATTATAAAAGATATATAAAAATTTAAAACAAAATTATTTTCTAAATGTACAAATCTATATATATAAAAGAAAGTCGTGTTATTTACACTATTTATAACTCGAGAATGGCTAAACCGATTGGGCCGAAAATTGGTGGGAAGGTAGCTTAGAATCAAGAGAAGGACATAGGATAGGGTAGAGTAGGGTAGAGTAGGATAGAGTAGAGTAGAGTAGGGTAGAGTAGGTTAGAGTAGGGTAGAGTAGGGTAGAGTAGGATAAAGTAGGGTAGAGTAGGGTGGAATAGAGTAGAGTAGGGTAGAGTAGGGTGAGTAGGGTGAGTAGGGTAGAGTAGGGTAGAGTAGGGTAGAGTAGGGTAGAGTAGGGTAGAGTAGGGTAGAGTAGGGTAGAGTAGGGTAGAGTAGGGTACAGTAGGGTACAGTAGGTTACAGTAGGGTAGAGTAGGGTAGAGTAGGGTAGAGTAGGGTAGAGTGGGGTAGAGTGGGGTAGAGTGGGGTAGAGTGGGGTAGAGTGGGGTAGAGTGGGGTAGAGTGGGGTAGAGTGGGGTAGAGTGGGGTAGAGTGGGGTAGAGTGGGGTAGAGTGGGGTAGAGTGGGGTAGAGTGGGGTAGAGTGGGGTAGAGTGGGGTAGAGTGGGGTAGAGTGGGGTAGAGTGGGGTAGAGTGGGGTAGAGTGGGGTAGAGTGGGGTAGAGTGGGGTAGAGTGGGGTAGAGTGGGGTAGAGTGGGGTAGAGTGGGGTAGAGTGGGGTAGAGTGGGGTAGAGTGGGGTAGAGTGGGGTAGAGTGGGGTAGAGTGGGGTAGAGTGGGGTAGAGTGGGGTAGAGTGGGGTAGAGTGGGGTAGAGTGGGGTAGAGTGGGGTAGAGTGGGGTAGAGTGGGGTAGAGTGGGGTAGAGTGGGGTAGAGTGGGGTAGAGTGGGGTAGAGTAGGGTAGAGTGGGGTAGAGTAGGGTAGAGTAGGGTAGAGTAGGGTAGAGTAGGGTAGAGTAGGGTAGAGTAGGGTAGAGTAGGGTAGAGTAGGGTAGAGTAGGGTAGAGTAGGGTAGAGTAGGGTAGAGTAGGGTAGAGTAGGGTAGATTAGGGTAGAGTAGGGCGTTCTATGGAGTTCTATATAAAAGTCACAATTTCCATGGAAAGTTGTTAAATCACTTGGCTCTACTAGGTCTTATAAGTAGGTAACCAGAACGGTGCGTCGGCGTCGTCATCTAAACTTATATTTCTTAGAAAAAAATTCAATCCCGCAAGCGCGCGGAACTTCACATGATTAATCCCGAAAAAAAGGTGCGGGATCTCGCACACGAGGGATTGGATTCCTTTACCTTAGAAAATGGTTATTTCATGAAAAGTCACTTAATAGGGTGTAAAACCAGCTAGTTTTTGTTTACATTGTTGTCGATAACCATGCATGCGTACATATGCATATGCACTTAGCCTAGAACTCTAATGCTTCGTCTCTTTGTTGCTTTGAAGCACTTGAACACAATTCCTTTCGTTACGAGCGTTACAATTGTTTGAATGCCTTAGTTGGCGACAGGGCTTTCACGAATATTGGTTTAAATCTGTACACTTGCTTTCTGTTGACATTTTGATTTAGTTAATTCCTATCATAATATTTTGATTTAGTTATCTGACCTTTTCATTTAAATAGGAAAAGAGATGAAGAGGTAGATGCCGAAGTATCGGTAAATGAAAATGTTCTTGAAGCTTATTGAAAGCGTCTTATTTTTTGTTAAGGAACTCAATAAATTCTTCAAATGAAAAAATAGATCCTTTAAACAAAGTAAATGTAAATAATGTTAGGAAACATTTTATGCAGTATCTAATAATAAAGCTGGTTTCATTTTAAAGCCTGTTTAAGTATGTTATTTTTCATCATAGACACAAAAAATCGGCTTATGGGAAAAAAAATTAAATTTCATAAACGTATTTTACAAGGAACAAAATCGTCGATTGCATGAGCTACAAGGAGCTTCGGTGAATAAGACATAATTAAGTACATCATTTTATATTTTGTTATAATTATTATTTTGCTAGAATTTAGGGATACACGAAAACTTGCCTAAGGTGAAAAAATTAATTAGCTCATTACTTTAAAAGGAAAAAAACCGTCTCAATTTAAATGTGCAGCGTTAACTAATTACTTCTGTAATATCATGTTCTGTTATGAAGGTTTGGAAGGACTTGGGTGAGCCTTTGCCCAGCAGTGGGACAGTAAGGGCTAAAAAAGAAAAAAAAATATATCATGTCCGCACCATTCCTATATTTATGTTGTTTTCATTTGACTGGCCTGTTGGTCTAGTATTTAGTGGCCCTGACTGCTAAGCCGGGGTTCAATTCCCACCCAGGACAAATGTTTGTGTGATGAGCACGATCATTTGTTCTGTGTCTGGGTGTAATTTATCTATAATATGTGTGTATTTAGAAATATATAAGTATGTTTATCAGTTGTCTAGTACCCATAACACAAGCTCTGCTTAGCTTTGGACTAGACGATGTTGTGTGATAGTTGTGGAATATATTATTATATTATTCCCTTTGATGACAGAAAATCGATATTGAAAAGTCACTGTGACGTTACAATTACACAGCATAATCGACGACAAATCAAAATAACTTTTTTCCTTTTGGGTGGTGCGAGAGGGGATGTCAGACTTTTACTGACTAAAAGGTACCCGAGCTCCTTTAATAGCGCTTTGCTCTCCAGGTTACTCTTACGAATAATTTCGAACCGGGCCCCGTAAATCATACTGACAACTATTTTAGGAGCGCGTGAAACATGTGTGCACAGATGTGCTGTTGACCCGAGGCCAGTCCTTTCGGACGGCGATTTACTCAGTGCTCGCCAGTTCGCGCTTGCGGTGGTGGAAAATACATCCTATGATTACCGACTTCCTGACCATCTCTTACGGAACGGGGCGTGAAGATTATCTTACCCTCAAACTTTCCGCCACCTCCTCCACTCGCATTAGGTGTTGTTTCTTAGAAGGGCATAAAAAATATGGGAATTTCAAAAAATAATGATAAGGTTTTTGATATCAAATTAACGACGCCAGAAAATCACTTCCATTTACATAATGATTAGTTTTCGACACACTTGCTCAGAAAGTGGCTGTAATTGCACTGCACTTAGGTATATAATGGGGTTCATAACCAAACTGTGACATTTTGATTACCATTACGCACTAGTGCGGTAATGTAGTTAAAACCTCTTTGTTCTCAAAAATAGTTTTAATATATAAAAAATAACATTAGGTAGTTATGTTTAATAGCCTAAATAAGTCTTATTTATTTCACGTAATTTCGTGTTCAAATAAACTATTTGAAGTTTTAAAAATAAATCTTTCATTCAATAAATTATGATTGGTTTTTCTTTGTTTGAAAGCAACCTCATTCCTATCTTTTTAAAGCAAGAGCTAGAGTTGCTAGTCTATGGCCGCCATTTTAGAAGAGCGCGCAAAAAAAAAAATTAGAATGTGTTGCATCCGCATTCTAATGGTACTAATGAACTATCTATTCATACAAAGACATGGCTTAAAGGTTTTGGTATCCAAGTCAAAAATATTAACAAAAAAAATACTTGCATAATAATTTTTTTTTGCCGCCATAATACAAAAAGTTCAGTTTTACGGTTTAATTATTTTACATTATAAAAAGGTCTTCAGCTACTATTTACGAGGCCAATGATTTGAGTAGTACACCTCCCGATATAAGATATGAAGCTCTTAACGTTATGGAAAGTTTACTACCAGAAATCTCAAAGGAAAAATATCTGATATCGTACCAAAATTTCCTACAATGGAAAATCAACAAAAAGACGCAGTCTTTTTCAGAAAATGTGTTCATGGCGTACTTTAAAGAATTATCTTCCAAATATAAACCTAGCTCTTCATGGTGTATTTACTCAATGTTGAAAAGTACAATTCGAACAAAGAATGGAGTGGATCTAAAAACCTACTCTAATTTGACTGCCTATTTAAAGAGACTATCCGTTGGATTTCGAAGCAAGAAATCGAAGGTTTTAACATATGAAGATATTGAAAAATTCATAAAGGAAGCTCCAGATAGCCAATATTTGGCTACTAAGGTTAGTTAAATTAGTTATATTCTATAAGTAATCTACGCGACTCCAGCCTGCGTTGTTGTGTGTTATAAAACTTATTTTTTGTTTCTTTTTTTCAGGTTGCTTTAATATTTGGTGTAACTGGTGCATGTAGAAGGCAGGAATTATCAAATGTAACTGTAAATGATAGAGAGAATCACGGCCAGATGCTTTTAGTGAAGATACAGAACACAAAAAATAATATCCCGAGATCATTCACCATACATGGTCCATTCTATAAAATTGTTAAGAAGTATGAAAGTTTGCGTTCTCCAAAAGCAAAAACTAATCGTTTCTTTCTAAATTATCAGAATGGTAAATGTACCTGTCAGCCTATAGGTGTAAACAAGTTTGGTTCTATGCCTAAGGAAATTGCCAAGTTTCTAGGTTTAGCAGAAGCTGAAACTTACACAGGGCATAGTTTCAGAAGGACATCAGCCACATTGTTGGCGCTGATATACTGAATTTAAAGCGTCATGGTGGGTGGCGATCTAATAATGTAGCAGAATCGTATGTTGAAAATTCCATACAAAATAAGAACGAAATTTGCGCCAAAATTACAAAAAGAATACGACTAGAATCTGACACGCCTCCTAGTACTGAAACACAGAGTTCATCGAATGATAGGGTTTCACCCACCTACACGGTTAATGAATCATCTCAAATAACAATAGAAAATGAAAATATTACACTAGAAAAATCTATCTCATGGGACCGCTATACCGTCAAAAATAGTTAATTATAATTTTACTAACTGCACATTTACTAATTGTTTCTCTAAATAAACTCTGTATATACTGAATAACGCTGATTTTACATTTATTTTTCTTCACAAGTGTGTCGAAAAACGTCGTATGTTACACGTGAGTATTGGTGATTACCGTCTTTGGCTCCCTTAAGATCCTCGCCTTCGGCTCGGATCTCAATACCACCTCAGCGGTAATCACCAACATTACACACTTGTATCATAATGTACTATTATGTTGTTTTGTTTTAGTTCTCGGAAATGTCTTTTTGAAAAAAAACCGGTCGAATGTTCAGATTGTTGAGTTTTTTGAAACTCGGGGAAAATGACTCATGTTATTTATGTTGCTTGCTTGCTTGCAAGCTTTTACTTTGAGGTTTGAGGCAAAAGAGGAATGTAATCATAATTTAAGCTTAGACTGAAAGCCGACCAAGGCCGAACAGATTGATAATGTTCAATTATAAAGCTCATTTCTTTCAGTTTCGTCTCCCTGAAGAGAACCAGTTACTGCAGAAGTTCTTCTCCACATTCTACTGCACGGTGAATCTGGGTGGGTTCATGGGCATGGTGGTAACGCCAGCGCTGCGCAGGAGTGTCATGTGTTTCGGCGACGACGCTTGCTACGCGCTGGGTTTCGGCTTCCCGGCGCTATTGGTGCTGATGTCTATCGGTGAGAGCTTGTTTGTATATGTGCAGTAATAGTAATATTTGGCTATGGCGGCTTATCACATTAGAGACTGGCCATCGGTGCGGGAGATATTATAGTGCACAGTAAGTGCGCAAAATGAGCGGGTAGAGATCAGGAGAAGTACCAATGAATGGCTTAAAATGCGTGGCAAAAGCACCTGATGTAGGTACCCGAACTGCCTATTTAGAAATTTAAAATAGAAAAACTAATAACATTTTACCCGACCTGAAAGTCGATTCACGTATCCCACGCTACAGCTGCGCTTACGATCGCATCTAAGGTTAGGTTTGTAGGAGTTTGGTTATATAATATCAGGCTCCTATGTCCTTTATTTCTTAGGGAGAGAAATCACGAAGCGGTTTTCACCAGCGGCTGCCGCGGTTACGGGCCCGCGGCTTCTGTAGAATGCAGATATATATGAAAAAATTAAAGCACATTTCATGACGCGTTTTACGCCTGCGGTAAATGCGGTGGTTCGCGGCTCCCGCTGTGCCCGCGGGAGACTTGTGGAATCGCACTGGTCGCGGCCGCCCGCCGACTCGGCGGTTTGTGCCCGCACGCTCTGCGGTTGGTTGGCGGCTGACCGCGCAGTGGCGGTCGAAAATCGCAACCGCGACGGCTGCGTATCCGTGTAAATCTGCCGTCTCGTGAGTTCTTAGACTGAGAGTCAAGTTTCTGTTAGAATAACGGGTTAACCAGCACTCGCCCCAATGCAGGTTTAAGGAATAGTTGTTGTTTGTCGTATCTTTGAATTTTCGGATCCAAATGGCATAGATAGAGATAATAACATTTGTTAAATCTCATTAGAAATAAGAAATTGACATTGACTCCAATTGATTGATTTGATACTTATGAATTTTACAGGGCTCCTTTAACCAACGTTGTAAAAAGAGGGATGTTATACTTGTAAGTTTGACTACTATGTGTGTGTGTGTGTCTATCTGTCTGTGGCACCGAAGCTCTTAAATGCATGCACTGACTGATTTAAAAAGAAGGTTGTCACCAATCAATTAGGGAACATTTCTTTTCAACATGACCAATAAATATGTAATTATAGGTTTTATTTATTTATTGTATTTAATATGTTTATGTATGTACTTGCTCATATTTTTGTAGTTTATTTTAATTTTAAGTATAATACAATTTATGTTCTGAGTAGGTTAAGTTTTGTTTCGCATGTAAGTTATCCTCATGTTTAAAATTTCACAATGTGTGTATAGGTTTTCTGTAAGAAAACCCAATTACGGGTTAAGCACGCCTGTGTACATCACCTGTTCTATTGAAGAGTTAGATTAGAATGTTTGCAAAGTGTGGTATCAAATGAATGGTTATAATTATATAGGTCAGGGTTCTTTTAATTCAAGATTTTTTTTCTAGTAGTACTTTCGTGAGGAGTCGAACTCGTCCCACCGTCTACGCCTCAGTTTACCGCGATGTCATCTGGCATTTAATGGAATCGATTTGACACTGGATTTATTAATTTCAGTGATATTCGTGGCTGGCAAGCCGTCGTACAGGATAAAGCAGCCTCGTGATAATGTGACACTGAAGTTTATAGCTTGTGCCTGGGTAAGTTACTTGTAACACAAACCGAACAGCTACTTAATTAATTGATCAATGTTACTACTAATGTACCTTCACATACATTTATAAAACTCTAACTAATACGATAAAATGTGAATGTGAGTTTGTTTGATACGCTTTCACGCCTTGGCGCCATCTGAAATACAGGATTAGTAGGTATAATAGGTACAGGATTTCGGGAGTAATGGTCAGGTAAGATTGCTGTCAAGCACTAGTTTTTATCATAAAAAATAAAATTCTTTTAGAATAATTGTCTACTTTCACGCGATCGAAGTGGCTGACAAGCTATTGGCTGATATTATTTGGCTAACAAGTTCATAATGAGATATTTACCACGTACAAGTTTTATAAGACAAAAAAAAAATGTTTTATAATTTTACAGTAACCCTCAACTGTTTTGTTTTATCAGTTGCTGTCAGTGGCTTTTTCCACGTGTTATCAAAAAAGTATCCCAAAGTTGTTGCTTAAAGTTCAACGATCCTTCCAGGATAACAAGTCCAAATGGTAGAACCTAAGAATAGAGACTTTCTTTATTCCGTGGGTAGAACAGCTGTCACATAATATGCTCGGCTATTTAGGTTAGGCTAGGTTACTAGTTTTATAGTAACCTTCAACTGTTTTCTTTGTACTGTTACTTTGGCTCACGTTGTTTAAGTCCGGGATCCATGGTCCATTTATTTTCCGTGAATAGCTTCGTTTCGATGACGCCCAACAATTTCTTGTGCGAAAATTCTCGATTGTGGTAGCTAACATAGGTAGCAAGGATAAAATATGTCGATTGGATAATTCTCAAAAAAATATTACTAACTGGATTTTGCTTTGTTATATTTCAAGGTAATTATCTAAATTATTCGAAAAAGTATTTGTCCTACAAAATGTATGGTTTGATCAAAGAGTCCCTTTCTTCCTACATGTATCGATAACGAGGTCATCATAAAAGATTACTAACCAGCTGATTTTTTTTTACTTAGTTTATATTTATATAATTGAACAGTAATATTATCCTGCAAATTGCATGGTAGGTACATTAACGAGGTCCTCCAATTCAATATAAACTGTTTAATTTTGGTCGTTTTAATCCCGCGGAGGGTCAAATCGGTACATGAAACACTATCGATTTGTAAAGATAAAATTAAAAGATAAAGTACTTTTTTCCAAAAATCTACTTAATATACACATGTACGGACTTAATTTTTTTAAGTAAACGAGTTAATGACCTTGTAAGTAGTTGTCGGTCGTTGAGTAATAACTACCTAGTTCATTGGCCTCGCTCAGCTGCCGGTTACTTGAAGAAATTAATTTCGTACATGCGTAAATTAATTCAAGTTTAAAAAAAAGTACTTTTTTTTACTTTTCTCTTTACGAATCGATAGTGTTTCATCTACCGAATCGACCCTCCGCGGGATTAAAAAGACTAAAATTTAACAGTGTGTATATGAAATTAATAAAATTAAAAAATAATATTTTTTTTTATATATCATATAAATACACAAATTTCTGTACCTAGTTTACTAAAAAATAAGGTTATTAAAATTTAAAAAAAATTTTTTTACTGTATCTTATGTTACAACAAATAGGAAAATGAACCAAAACAATGACAATTCTTGTCGGACTAGTGATATATACCTACTTGTTTTTTTGTAGGACATTTTTTCATTCGGGCAGAGAATACACTATCCTATTATGTAATATTTTTGTCCTACAGTTAGTAATGAGAAAAATGGTCTTGTGGTATTAATAATTTCTGAACGTAGGACCGGGATAACGTACCACGTAATTTGTAGGACAAACACTTATCTGAATAATTCAGATAATTATCTTGAGAATCATCAAATCGACATAGGGCGAGTTTCTGAATTGAGTATTTTCAAACCATACTCAAACGCCTAAAGACAGGTTTACAGGCTAAAATAGACTTTGAGTAATTCTCAACTTCAAGTGCTTAAATTAGAAATCGAGGGATATTCTATCCTTGCTACCTCTGTTAGCTATCACAATCGATGGATTCACTTCTGAAAGGAGAACCCGGGGCCCTAGAACGCAAGGCAAAGATAAAACATAGGAGTAGGTTTTAGTCAATAAAAGTCTGACACGCCCTCCTGCTCCGTCCCAGGGCGGGAGAAGTCATTGGACGATTTCCCACGTAAAAAAACGCTTTAAACTAGTGTATTATATTTTTTTATTAAAATTTTGGCTATTTTTTTTGTAAATTTGTGTTGGTGGTCCGCCATTAGTTCTTCATTGCACAAGAGGCCCATGGTCTCAATATGTCTTTGCATCCCTGGTTTAAACCTTTCCTGGAGTATCACGAATATTTCAAGACAAAAATTAGCCAAATCGGTCCAGCCGTTCTCGAGTTTTAGCGAGACTATTGTAAATAACACGAACTATATTAACAATAGTGACTGTTGAGCATAGGATCTTAAGTTTAATCCCCGAGTTAAACGAATTGTTTTCCAGTTTTTTAGTTTTTGGTGGTGTTTGAGAACCTGGATTTTTGACTATTAGTAGAAGTCTAACACTTTCTCTTATTCTGGAGCGGAAAGAGTTATTTAATGATTTCCGACGTAAAAATAGTTCACACATGCTTTTTTGCAGTAGAAATACTCGCTTCAACTTCACCTTTCATTCAGATATCAAAATTTGAAAAAAATATTTGACATGGACCAAAATGGTAAATGATCAGTTAACCAAACATTATGTCTTTAAATATGTAAATGCATGTTGTGAACGCTCACGTATCGATATGATCGATAATAGTCGTACACTGTACAGTCAGGGGTCAAAAGTGCAGTTGCACTCTAACAATGCTAAACTCTCTAAAATTTCTTTGTAGTAGAAGTCCAGTGTTCTACAACTAGTTTATTCAATAATATAATTTACTCGTAGATTATATGCTAAAAACTAAATCGGTCATGATCCATTGACCCTCTTTTTCAAAGAAATTTTACATACCATACTATCGGTAGAGTGCAAATGCAATTTTAAGCCCTGGCTGTACATTTGAAGTTACGTCACACAAAAAAAAAATCTTTTTTCGATTCGGAAAAATCTTCCAAGACTGAATGGGAATTGAACTTTTTATCTAAGTTTGTACGGAATCCTCAGTGTGCGAGTCCGACTCGCTCTTGCCTAGTTTTTTTCAATACGTGGCGATAGAATTTATTATCACACACTTTTTTCATTACAGTGCAAGTAGATCTCTAAATGTCGCAACATTTATCATGATAATGTGTTTAGTAGGTTCCATTACATCGGGCACTCGCTTGCACTATGTTTCTCTTTCACAGGTAATTGATGACACAGAAATGTTTCTTATAATTCAAAAGAGGCCACGTTTGGGCTCATTCATCACGCCAATAGCCTCCCAGTAAGACGTATCAATCATCATACTGCTGTGCACATCCTTTTCACGGGTTTTTTTTGCAATAGACTATAAAAAAGAGAATATCTATTATGAATGATTGATGTCCGTTGGTGATATTTCAGGGTTTCTAACTAAATACAGAGGATATTAGTGATGACCGTTGAGTGTAGAGATTTCCGAATCTACTCGTATTTAGTACTAGACTCTCTTTTATATCCTTAGGGGGGGGGGTGTATTTTGGTAAATCCTTTTTTCTTATTCTATATACCAATCTAAATATAAAAGAAATTCGTGTTATTTACACTATTCTAATTAAATGCATATTGAATGAATGAACGGATAATAATCCGTTCATTCATTAATTTCTTTTTTTATTAAATAAGTATTTTAATAAAATAAAAAAACATAATAAAAGATAATACCCCACTAGTAGCGGGACCAGGGTCCAAGCTACCGGCGGTCAGGGGTCCAGAGAAAGGAAGCTCCTGACTACACGAGCCGTGTCCAGAAGTACCTACCGCTTTCTGAATCAAGCCCTTGTCCCAGCCGCCTTACGCGAGCCTCCTAAGGTGTTGGTCGAGGCTCTTGGCTATTAAGCCATTGGCTGAAACGACTATCAGTACAATGATCGCCGAATCCACTTCTCACTTGTCGACAACATCGCGAGCCAAGTCAATTATTATTATTATTTACCGCGTACAATACTGACATTATTGTTGTGTCGAACATTGTTTTTATGCACAACACGCACTCAAAGGGGCGATGGCAATGACGTGGGTGACTTGGGTTGAAAATGTGCATGCAGAAAACGAAATAAAATTTGTTTGTAGGTGCCATTGTTACAATATAAAAAGATGTTTTTTTTATGGTCCCGTACTTAAGTCTAAAAAAACGGACCCTTAAAGGATTTCTTTTTTTATTGGTGGTGGGTAAAATCATCCAATGAAATCTCCCGCCCTTGGGCGGAGCGGGAGATAGTGTCAGACTCTTATTGACTAAAAACTCACCCCGTTCCTTCGTGGCCTTAGATACCAGGGCCGGGCTTTCCTTTCGGAAGCAAACCCTTGGCCCCAGTAGGCTTCGACCCTGCCTGCCTGCAGTTAGCAGGCTGGGTCTCTACGGTTTGCTGACAACTCCTTGAGGCGCGCGGGAACAGTGCGCGCCGTTGACGACCTGGGCTTGGTCCGGATGGTTACCGGACGGGCGGACAGCGAGCTACCCATAGCTTGCCGTCCACAAGCCCGCGCCTACGTTGGCTGGAAATCAGTATCGGAATCGGAACCCCCGCGGTGGCTGGGCCGTGAGGGCCGTTGCCTCTCGCGTGCGGCCTCCTCCATTACTGCTTCGCAGAAAGCGGCGACCGCCTGCCATCCCTCCTCGCTCCGGACCATGGCCCGTACCAAGGCCTGGCGCGAGAGATCCGCTGCCTAGAATACTTAAATCTGTCTACCCAGTTACATCACATAAAATTATATTTTTGCGATTTATCGTGAATCGACTGGTAAGTTTGTATGGAACCCTCGGTGCGCGAGTCCGACTCGCATTTGACCCGTTTTTATACCAGTTTACTTAATATGTTACCTGCTTTGCTGAGAGGGTTCCGCGCACGCGAGAATATTAAGTTAATTGCGAGTGTGTCATGTAGATTACTTTAGTTTGTTATAAGAACCGCAGCGTACGTTTCGCTTCCTGATTAACTCAAGATACGTGGCTGAGCAGCATGTAACACTAGTAGTTGTAAGAACACCTACTTTGGAAAGACGTCATTAAAAGTTTAACATTTATCTTGTTCTTCTACTTAATACTCGTAATTCGTCGTTCGTTAATAAACGAATTATCTTGAGTAGGTCATGGAGACCGATTATTATGTTAACTGAAGATCACTTACGTAAACAAGGGATGACGTATTAGCTCCGAGCTAGTTACTAACGTAAAAATCTGCGAGTGACCACGATTTCTATCGCACATTGTCTGTTCACCTGAATTTATTCTTTGTTGTACGAAATCGTGACTCCGTATCGCAGGCATTTCGCATAGTAGCAACCTGCAATACGGAGTCGTACCGCATCGTATTGTAGTTTTGTGTTAAAGCCTAGACACAAGTAAATGACTTATTCAGAGTTAAAAAATAAAAAGTTAAAAAACCCCCGACCTTCAAAGAACCTATAAATATTTTAAAGATGAGCGTCACTGAGTCTGTCTGATGTTGGAGCTCGAGCTCCATCATCAAACTAGCTCAGTGGCACCAGCTAGTACACGAGTATTTCAAATATTAGGTCATACATATGTTTAAAATAAAGTAAATACCCATTAAGTGTTTACACTGTGAAGCCCCACGAGAACACCGGTGTCCGCAACCTATTGTCTTTCTATTGTGTCTCTAATTACGGTACTCAAAAGGTTAAAAACCCTACCGCAGTTCATCTCGTGATGTAATCAAGAATCATCACATCACGCAATGGTACCTTATGACTTTTTTATTGACGAGGGTACCTACTCTTTTTTTTTGTGGTAGGTAAAATCATCCATGACAGACTGACCGCCGCCAGGCGGAGCGGGAAATAGTGTCCGACGTGGCGGTGGGCTCTAGGATGAAGTGAGAAGGCGTGTCAGACATTTACCGACTAAAATCCACCTGTGTCACTTGCTCTTTACGTTTCAGGCTCTTTCAAAAATGACTGCAGCTTATCTAGTTCACCTGTACATTCGTTCAGTTTGTTTTTGTTGCGTTAGTCATAATTATACTTTCATAAAAAATATAAGGGATAAAAATTAGCCTCGTTCAGCGCTCAAGATGCTAAGTTAACTTGGTTGTTTAATTAAGTTTATACGTACCTACAGTTAACTCCTAATTTAGAAGTTGCCAAAAAACATTCATACAGGGGGCTTACTCTCCGGACCTACTCTTGAATTCGATGCTAGCGCCAAATTGGCCCTAGCATTGAATTCAAGGGTACCTAATGTCACAATTCTAGTATTAATGAATTAGACTCGAGAGTAAGCCCCCTGGTCGAGTCTCCGTGGAGTACCTACTATTCGTTTCGTCGAGCAGTTTTTAATCACTTTATCAATCTAATTCCGCTTTGATTTCTAATTAAATGGCAAGTGAAATCTTTTCAATGTGTTACTTGATCCCCGCTTAAACGTTGCAATAAGTCGTCCTTGCGTCAGGTGTCCGTAGCGAGAGTAAACAACGCTACGTCTCATTAAATAAGTATTTTCGTAACACGGATTTTCTAAAGATAAAGAGCTATTCAGACACGTCATAAGTTTCATCTCATTGATAGTAGCGAAAATGCGTCTTTTTTCGTGACGGGTAGCATCTAACAATTTTTCCCGCTCTGGGTGCAGCGAGAGAGAGGGAGTGTCAGACTTTTACTGACTACAACTCACCTGTGTTCGATCAGTTGCTTTTTATATTTTAGGATCAAGCCATGAAATCCGTGTGGGTGAATAAAGATGATATTATTTGTGACGTAATTACATTATTAATTATAATTTTTCACGAATATTATTAGTTGTATCACAACATTTCATATCTCTAGTCATTAAAAGGCAGAACTTTTTAATGACTGCAGATATACCGTAGGCGCGGGCTTGCGGACGGCGTGCAATGGGTAGCACGCTGTCCGATCGTCCGGTAACCGACCGGACCGAGCCCAAGTCGTCGACGGCGCGTTCTGTTCCCGCGCGCCTCAAGGAGCTGTCAGCACACCGAAGAGGCCCAGCCTGCTAACTGCAGGCAGGCAGGGTCGAAGCCTACTGGGGTCATGGGTTAGTTCCGAAAGGAATGCTCGACCCCGGCACGATAGGCTACGAAGGAACGGGGTAGGTTTTTAGTCAGTAAGAGTCTGACACTACTTCCCGCTCCGCCCAAGGGCGGGATTTGTCATAGGATGATTTTACCTACCATAAAAAAAAAAAAAAAAATGACTGCAGATATGAAATGTAATATACCAAAAGAAGATTCTGGCTAGCAAAATTATGAGTTCGAGTGTATGATAAATGAGTGTATGCGAATCGATTTTCTGCGAAATGAAGTTTATGCTATCAGTTATTATGCAAAATGAAATTATGGCATAAAAAGTTCTGCTATAAAGGGTAGACTCCTACCTACCTACTCATGGTAGTAAGCAAATGGGCGATTACTATACTATATAAGTATACGATGTTTTCATGTAATTTTTTTGCCAGTATTGGAGTAGGTCTGAAAGGACTCTTAATGAATACTTATCAACCTGCGACATCAATGTTCATTGAAAACAAATATTCATTAATTAGCTCGTGATGTATGTCTTATTTGTGTTGATGTTCATAGTTTTGTAAACATTCGAGTTGTAATTGTTTGCTGTATCTCATATATCTGCTATTTCTGTCATTGAAAAAAGAGAACATAAAACGAGATACACCTTCATTAACTTGGCCGTCGATGTTTTGTTTTTCGTACCTATCATGCTGTAATATAGGTACGATGGTTCTTTGTTTATTTCTACATGGTGTACAATAAGTTTATCTTTTTAACTTTTAAAACTATAATTTGAATGTGAGTGAGAGCAGTTGAAAATTTGGTGGTTGGTCCCCATAAAGTAAAAAGAATAACAAAAAAAAGATTATTACAAATAAATGCAACAAAGAAAATAAATTGAGAAGTTGGCATTCCCGGGTTTTTTTAAATACAATGTGTAATGGTTCACAAATTGATTCAGCAGTGTGCTTAAGAAACAGTGCTAGTAATCCATCTCGGGCTGGACTGCTTAGAAGGGTCTAAATTTTTTAATTCTCTTTTAATAACACTTGTGTCAAAATAGATGTGGTGTAGTAAATCATACTGATCCGAATAATTATTAGGTGTTGACCATTGGGTCGTCAAGATAGACGGCTGATAAACGAACTGAAAAAATGAGGAAAACAAGTTCCAGATAGTTTCGGGATCTTGCGAAGTTTGATTTTTTTATGACATACTTAATGGTAAACTCGGCTTGGTGTTTTTGTTAGATAATATATATAAGACTAAAAATGTTTTGTGTTTTTGGGGATGGAATCGCCTACCGAATTAATATACTTATGGTAAGATGTTGTAGACTCACTTTTAAAACGGGTTCTGTATAGTGAAAAAAATTCATAATCCGTGTCATTTTTGTATGTTTTCCATTTAATTCAAGCTTTACGTTTTTTTTTTTTTATAAATATGTATGAGAGATGGACTAAACCAAACTGGTTAGGTATCGTGCTGGTTTAGATTTTTAAAGTGGCACATTTCTTTGGCGATATCGTAAATAGTTTCATAGAATAAGTTAACCGCATTATCTGCTGAAAGTTGATCCAGTATCATATTCCAAGAGACCTCCATTAACTCTTTATTTAAAAGATCGTAATTTGTCTTAAAAAAAAGTTAGGATTTTTAATGGGGTTACGGTTCATGGTGCTAATGTTTGATATGAAAAGAATTATAACATTAAATGGAGGATGAAAACGTCTATTGGAACAGAAACAGTCCTGCGGTTGCATCAGCCTGCTAGCTGCAGGCAGGCAGAAACCTACTGGGGCCAAGGGTCGGCTTCTGGGAGGAACGGGTTTTTAGTCAGTAAGAGTCTCACACTATCTCCCGCTCCGCCTAAGGGTGGGAGATGTCACTGGATGATTTTACCTACCATAAAAAAAAACCTCCATCAGATTTTTGCGTCAATTTTAGGTTCCTGTCACATCTATTAACAATATAACGCTAGTTCATGAGTTCGTCATCTACTTTTTAGCCAGATTTCCGTCAAAATAATAATATCATACGAATTGGACATTATATTAAAGAATATTGATTTCAGCTTCGTAAGCATGCCGTGTCAGTTTTGATATTAAACTTTTAAATTATTTATATTGTAATAAGCCATGACTTATAAAACAATTAGTAACCTGCATTAGTTTAAAGTATTGTCTTGCCAACGACCACGTCAATAATCCTGGGTACATCAAAACAATTAGTTTTTAAGGTATGCTAATTTCCAACAAACATGTACCTATAGTAGCTAAATAAAAAAGCAGTTCGTAGAAGTGAATTTAGCTATTATAAACGATTTCGAAAGGTACTATCACTTTTTGGGTAACTCTTTGAAAAAGTTTTCTAATATTACTTACATTTGAATTCATTTTTCAATCTTACTGTTTATTACTTAATGTTGCGCTCTTTTCGTAAGAAAGGGGCATCATGAGTCCTAAGGGGCTTTTGGACCCGCTAAACCCCTTCGGCCTTAAATACCTCGGGGGTAATGAAATTATCACGCAGTTATAACTTCCAACACAAGCATTATCATCAAAGTCGGACAATAAACATAAAAGTTATACACGTATTGATACTATTTACGGATCGGATGCAGAATGTCCCATTCGCAAAAGATCCCGCTGGCGCAGAATGTCCAATTAGCAGAAAATTCCATTCGCAAAACGTCCCATTTGCAAAATGTCCCAATCGCAAAACCGTCCCATTCGCACAATGTCCTATTTGGAAGCAACTGGTGCTTCCAAATACAAAAATTAAATTAGTAGTTTCATACAGACTATACAACATTATTTTTAGTATATGCGAAACCTGAATATAGTTTGTTCAGATTCAGTAACTGAATCGATTCCAATATTTTTGTTGTTTTGTCTACCTTCTTTTGTCCTTTGTAAGGCTAGCAAGCCCTTTCCCCCAGCTTCGGCGACGGGAGCCTAATCCTGAAATGTCTGCATAGCTCCTTAACTCTTGAATTGTTCCAGCACGCGATAGTGAAGCGCATAAAGTACAGCCCGGCCGCGGACGGGCCGCCCCGCGAGCACTGGCTGGACTACGCCGTGGACAAGTATGGCGAGAAGCTGGTGGCCGACATGAAGGTGGTGTTCTCCATCTTGTACCTCTACCTACCCGTGCCCATCTTCTGGTCACTCTTCGATCAACAGGTCTGATCTTTTCTTTACTTTAATTAATTCACAAACCGCTTCATTGGTGTATTGGTCGCATGCGTAAACTGCTCATCAAAAGGTTCAGGCTTGGATTTTGTTTTGGAAAAACCATGTGGATTTTTTTTAGTAGCAGCGCGGGGTCTTCGGTTGTGGCTGGTTAATTCCAATACGATCGCTCTTTATAACATGACACATAATTAAAAAAGAATAATGAGAAAGTTTACCTATGCTTATGTTGTGTTTTTATTTAGTTACCAATTTATATTTAGGATTTACACCAAAACATAAATATATGTATTACATTAAATTAAAGTAAGTAAAACAATAAAAAAATAGTTGACGTAAAAATACTATTATTATAAATGTGAAAGTAAGTTTGTCTAAGACTGTTACGCTTTCGCAGTTAAACTACTGAACCATTTTGTTAAATTTGGCGAAGTTAGCTTGAACCCCAAGGAAGGATATAGGCTACTTTTTATCTGGTTTCGACGTCCGCAATGACCGACATTCACGAGAACCAGGTCGCTGGAAAAAGATAGTAGGTACTTAATAATAATATATCTACATATCAGGACACTCAGAAAGTTTTGTGAACTGAAGTTTTTATGTATAAGGCACTGGGCACTTGTAATTATTTTGAAAACTTTGGCTATTTATAATTAAAAATACCATTGTACGAATTTTGGATTTCCCTCTACATTTTTTCATTGGTTTCGGAAGCGTTGACAAGATTTTACACGAGCACCTTCGCGCGAGGAGGATAGTTTGCCGCTGGGTGTCGTTCAACCTCACCGAAGCTCAAAAGCGGGCCGCGTTGAGTGGTGCCGTCATATGATTCAAAAATTTGAAGCAGCCTCGTCTCTGAGCGTTTACGACATTGTGACAGGTGACGAATCCTGGATTTATCGATCCACAAACAAAGCGTCAGTTGACAGTTTGGCTGTTTCAAATTGAACTAACGCCTACGAAAGTGAATCGATCGAGAAGCGCAGGAAAATTTTGATCGCTAGTTGGTTCACTTTGACGGGGTATCTCAATAAAATGTTTCGAAAATTGGTTCAGACGCATGAAACTTTGTATAGAAGCTAGTGGAGAGTTCTTTGAAAAGATTTAATACAAATATTTTATCCATAGAAGTAAGTTTTTTAGTTTTCCAAAATTTTCTGAGTGTCCCACGTATTGATAAGCACAAATGAAAAATTATTAATTCAAGGTAGAGTGAATAGGCTCTTAATAACTGGTGCGCCTCACCATCAACGATTCCATCATTATTTACCACCAGGTGGGTTCTTGACTCCCATCGTGATGTCGTGAACTTCGATTTAAAAAAAAACCAAAACTTCACTGCATAGATATTGTGCTGGGTGTGGTAATGGACTCTAAATCGAGCGGCTGCAGTGTTTACCTTTCGGGGATTTTAGGTGTGATGTTGTGTGGGGTTAACTAAACTTTTTCAGGATATGAAAAGAAATACTGCATTAGTAAAGGTCACGGGAATCCGTTGGTTGCCAGAAGCCAATGATCTGCCGATTTGGGAAAGGCCTATTATCTATAAATATTAAAAGAGAAACTGATTGACATACTCGTACATACAGCCAAAACTACAGGGACTAGGAGCGTGAACATTTTCCCAAAGTTTTCAAAGCGAGGATTTTCCAAATTGCAACCCTTACCTAAGTGTATGAAACGGGGTCCAATGTTTGTATGGAGAATCCTATTTTCAAGCCGCTGGCAGAAGTCAGTAGAGGTATATTGTAGGCACAGTCAGTGATTAAAAGTGCAGATGAACTCTGCGAATGCTAATGTGTCTATCTTTGCAGAAGAGGGAAGATGGTTCCTGACAGGTTTAATTTGATACTATTCTATATTTAAAGTATTGGATAAACTAATTTTGAAGTATTCAACTTCTTCTACAAAGAAAATTTAGATACTTTAGTATTAGTGGAGTGCAACAGCACTTTTGACCTCTGACTGTACTTACCAAACTGAAAGTCTTTCGGTTGTGATGAGGATGATGATGAAACTTCTGGAAGAAGAATTGAGAACTATTTTGTTGGAACAAGAGGTATCATCAGAGGCAAAGTTTTTTATATCTGATAGTACAGTTGGCGCAGTGGTTACGTGGGTATAAACAACTAGATATTTGTAAGACCTACAGCTACTTGGTGTGAGTCAGGGTGTGTATGTAAGTTTTATTGTTTGTGGACTCATCTACAATAAAAAATGACATGTTCATTATTTAAACAATTAATCTAACAGCCGAACCTAACCTTTTCGTAGATTTATTTACTAAGGACCGAATTTTAACACAAGGTCTGTACAAGTAATATTTAAATTCTATTTCTTATAAGCAAATCTTTTCGGCTAACCCGAGGTCACCGACTTATATTCTAAGTGATAGACAAGCTCATTCATGGAAATTATTTGTCAAAATACTAAAACGTTAAAACAATAGTTCGCTGCAGCGCTAAATTGGCATTATGACGTTTAACAAAACTTTGAAAACTTACAGCGCTTAAATACTGCAAAACTGCACTAATGTCATCAAGTCATCAATGTAAAGAGATGTATGGCCTACAGTACACTTAAGTCAAGCAAAGTAATTGTACGGCACGCCTAATCTAGTGCGTAGTACATATATGCCCGAGGTACGTTTTTATACATATTTCATATTAGGTAAAAATATAAAATAATGTAAATTTTTCTCTAAAACTTTTAAGGGTTTTGAAAACATGTCTTTCCTGGAATAATTTTTGTGAAATATTCGAGTAAATCATGGAATTACCAAATCCCATCAGAGTTTTCAGGCGTTATCTCTCTTTTTTCGCGTGATCTATCCATCAAACATCGCGTTGGATTGCTTTAGATGAAGCAACAAGCTTTTAATCCATGCTCGACGTTGACGATAGGCGAGTTGGGAAGGGCCACCTTAATATTACATGCTTAAGTAGAGGATAGCCGAGAATTGCAAAGATATCTAAGTAACACAGCGATCTGCCCCAGCTTGGAAAGGCTGACCGCTAGTCACAGATAGAAGTTTCCGACAACATGATGTCGCATTATGTACGTGTGTTTCATAATGTCAAATTTTACAATATCTTCAAGTATCGTCCTCGCGTGAATCATCGCGGGCAGCGCGCGGACTACTCGGGACGCGCGCGTTGGCAATGCGCAGTCAACGTAAGGCAAGCATGCGAGCAGCGAGTCATCACCAAGTGGTCCACCCGCCGTCCGCTCGTGGAGGGCTTACGACCAAGGCTATCCTATACAAGTTCATAATGAAGAATACTAGCCGCAGGAGGCGAGGCGGTGCGGTGCGGGTTCCGGGTGGCTCTAATGAGCTGTGGCTTAGCCACCCGGAACCCACTGCATGACGACACAAAGACACAACCTTAAAACCCACAATCTTTCATTCAGTTGCTTTTTCGGCGACGGTTGCGGTAACTCTTTCGAATATTCTGTAGCTCTGGCAAGATATTACATGTAGAATATATATTATAGAATATCATGCAACATAACTCAACAAAAAAATAGTGATAATGTATGACCGATTTCTGAAATAAGAATTAGAAGATGATTATTTATCAAAGTTTACCCTGACAATCTGAAAAACTATGGCATAAAAAAATAGGGATAAGATTTTAACTTAAATTGACTATGCGGAAACTGATCAATAAAACCTTCAGCTGTAAACGTTCGAGGATATGTTAAAAATAGGGTATCTGAATCAAATAAGAATTTAAAGGTGAAGCCCGTGAACTGTTCAAGGGAAATTCGTGACCTTTATTGGACAGTGCTCACAGTGGCACGTTCCTCTATTTTTGTATCAAGGTTAGGCATTTAGGTGACCTCTCTGCTCACCGCCTATGAATAGTGCTTTAACACGGTTGAATTATTTACGAATGTTAAGTGGGCAGAGGCGTTATTATAACAAATTCAATAATAAAAAAAATGTTAGTCTGCCTTTGTTCCAAGACTGGGCAAAAGCCTTCCTTTACTTCTTCCATCCTTTGCAGGTCCGCGCATTCTCCTTCCATTTATTCCCGCCATCCATGAAGGAGATGGCGGGAATGGAGATGGCAGCCTACTGCGACTCTGTCTCAGTCTCAGGGTTGCGGACGGCGGGCAATGGGTAGATCGTTGTCTATCCGTCCAGTGACAGACCGGACCGAGCCCAAGTCGTTTAATTTAAAAAAAACAGTCTTAGAGTACCGATTTTGTAATGAATGGAACAGGGTAGGTTTTTAGTCAGTAAGATTCTGACACTATTTCCCGCCCCACTCCTTAGCTGTACGCACTATTAATGTGTTCCCAAAACGTTTTGTTTTCAATATCGGTCCACAGCTGATGACGTACTTCTGCTGCTTATTAGGGTTCCGTACCCAAAGGGTAAAACTACCTATTACTACTACTTCGCTGCCTGTCCGTCTGTCTGTCTCAAGAACCGCGATAGCTACGCAGTTGAAATTTTCACAAAATTTGTATTTCTGTTGCCGCCAGAACAAAAAATACTAAAAACAAATAAAATAAATATTTAAGGGGGGCTCCCAAACAACAAACGCGATTTTTTTGCTCTTATTTGTTCGATATCAATTATGGCAACAGGTAGGCACTTGAAATATTCACAAACTTTTTGCATACTTAAAATAACGTGGAGGTATTTGCTTGAAAATTTAACAAAGAAACAGTGGGTTTGATATAATATACTAAAATTCACCCCCTAAATAGTTGTGCTGTGTTCGAAAAAAGAAGAACACAAGCGAGGTTTGTCATTGGATGATTTTACCTACCATAAAAAAACCCATAATTAGTAAAACTTTGAGTTATGTGTAAGTTAGTAACTGGTCAACTTATGAAAACCGTATGAATTCAAAAATGATAGTGCGTAAACTAATGTGTTTAATGTGACAAAGTATAAAAGTGGATGATGATGTTGAGATGAATTGAGATGTCCTGTACGGCGCTAACTGCTTGCGGGCTGCATTGTCGGGTGGCAGTTTTGTTTATAGAACTAATGGTTTTTGTTTGCGGATTTGCTCTCGCTCTACTCTACTCCACCCTACTCTATCCTACTCTACCCTTTACCAATAAATGAGTAGGTTTTGGACTTTTTATTATCATTTAACGGGATAAAAAATATCCTATGTCCATCTCCTGGTTCTAACCTACCTTTCCACTAATTTTCAGCTAAATCGGTTCAGCCTTTCTTGAGTTATATACACCGTTAAATTTTGGTCGTTTTAATACCGTGGAGGGTCGATTCGGCACATGAAACACTATCGATTTGTAAAGATAAAATTAAAAAATAAAGTACTTTTTTTCTAAATCTCGGATTAATATATGCATGTACGAAATCAATTTCTTTAAATGAACGAGTCAATGACGTTGTAGGTAGCTGTCGGTCGTTGCGTACTAACTACCTACAGTTCATTGGCCTCGCTCAGCTGACGTTTACTTCAAGAAATTAATGTCGTACATGCGTGAATTAATTCGAGTTTATTTTTCATTTTTATCTTTACAAATCGATAGTGTTTCAGGTACCAAATCGACCCTCCGCGGAATTAAAACGACTAATATTTAACGGTGTATTTTTTTTTGTTGAATATATTTAAAAACGGCATCCTGTAATATTTGTAGCTGGCGTGCAGTTCAAATTCAGCTTACCTGATTACAGGTTAAGAGCTGTAATACAAACTCCTTTCCACCCACTTTCTTCATTCCAGGGCTCCCGTTGGACCTTTCAAGCGTCAAGGCTACGCAGCGAAGTGTTCGGTGTGACCCTGATGCCAGACCAGTTGCAAGTCATGAACCCCGCCATGGTGCTGTTGATGATTCCGGTTTGTCCCGGTGGAGCCTGGCCTCTGCTCCCAGACATGCCGCCCCTGCAGAAAATGTTCATCGGAGGCATGTTAGCTTCGATGGCCTTTGTCTCTGCCGGCATTTTGCAAATAGGGATTGAGGTTTGTATCTAGAGCTGATTTGGTCCATTTGACTGCTTAGGTGGATGTAGTAGCCGGAATAGACCAGTTGGTCCTGCCAAGTTCAACTCTATTCTGTCAATCGTTTGTGGGCGAGAGCACTGTAAGTTAACTAGGGCAGTACGTGGTTGGAGACTTGTGGGCAACAGCACTGTGAGCTAACTGTAACTCTCCAGGAGACGAAGTCATTACAGGTTAAGTTCGGTTATGTTGCCATTAATTTGAGCTCGTCATACAAATAGAAAATTATTAAAACATGCAATTTTAGTATTTTAGCATAACATGTTTAGCTAAGTAGGTTTGGTGAGTTGGTAAAAAATTATCTGACGTAAAAGCTCTTTCGCGATTATCTAGATACTCGTAATATGATTGAAAATACAGCAAAATTTATGTACACCGTTAAATTTTAGTCGTTTTAATCCCGCGGAGGGTCAATTCGGTACATAAAATCCTATCGATTTGTAAAGATAAAAATAAAGTACTTTTTCTTAAAACTCGAACTAATTACGCATGTACGAAATTGATTTCTTTAAGTATCCCCTTCGTCACAATTTTTTTTTTGGCAACATTGGAGTTTACTTGCTATTTTTAGGTATATAATAAGTACATGTGATTTTTCTGGAAATAATTTATTATATTCCCAGTGATTCATTTTACTTACTTACCTTAATTATAGTCATTTGTTGCAGTAATATTGAAAGAGAAATATTTATTTGGCTATTTATTCATATTTATAAATCAATAAACAAGCAACATGTGTTTGGGATATATGCAATATTATATTTGATGTTAAAAAAAAATTACGATCACCTTTAGCTTTTTAGTCTCAGCAAAACTGACTAAATTGAAAGTCGTGAAATAAAATATTGGTAACATCTATTCAGCGATATAAAATTTGGCATTCTGGCAGGTATTTAGATTTTTTTGGTAGTAAAATAGGCACTTTTCTGATAGGCTTTTAAACACAAGCAAGGAAATGGACGACTAAACGAATTAGCAACAAGATTAAATCAGCTGATAATAAAATAAAAACGATTTAGAAAATTATTACAAATAATGGAACCAACAGGAACAGGAAACATAATAATATAATAATAATATTTCCACAACTATCACACAACACCGTCTAGTCCCAAGCTAAGCAGAGCTTGTGTTATGGGTACCAGACAGCTGATAAACATACTGATATATTTCTAAATACATACATATTATAGATAAATAACACCCAGACACAGAACAAATGATCGTGCTCATCACACAAACATTTGTCCTGGGTGGGAATCGAACCCACGACCTCCGGCATAGCAGTCAGGGCCACTAACCACTAGACCAACAGGCCAGTCAAATAATGCTGATTATACATTAAAGATTCCTTGTTATTTAAATAGGTAGGTACTTACTATAGATAGCAATAAAGTTGCTGAAGAATTTATAAATTTTTTCACCGATATCCCAATTTAAACTACTGGAGCCTTTAAATTCTTAGTTATCGTTTGTTTCTGGTTTAATACAAGTGCTCGTCGTAATCTGCTCGTCCGTAACCCCATAACAGTATTAATACCTTTTAAATAAATCAAGGTTAAATTGACAGAAGATCTATGAGATTGTCTATTATAGTTTGTACCTCAATTATTCAAAGTATAGAACCGTACTTAGCTTTAATATTTATTAGGTCTTCTATACACCCCTATTTTTTAATTAGTGCACAAAAAAATGGGGCTTAATCAGTACCCGTTACTGATCATATTTATGTAGTCAAAAGTTAAAAAAACGAAATCCAAAAATTATCCACGAAAATTTGTCATTATTGGTAAATTCATAATTGAATCATAATTCATAACAACTACTACTAGAAAATACTAAGCGCAGTGTTTTTCCCTGTACAATGTTTCCGTAAATTGAGTGAGATTTTGGGATATTAAACAAACGCTCATAACTTTGCTATGTATGAATATTATGCATTGAGACTTTACTTAAATAATAACAAGACCTTTTTTAATAAGCCCTTTAAGTATTTTCCATAATTAAAAAATAGTGGTGTATACACCGTTAAATTTTGGTCGTTTTAATCCCGTGGAGGGTCGATTCGGTACATGAAACACTACCGACTTGTATAGATAAAATTAAAAATAAAGTACGTTTTTTTCTAAAGGTCGAGGTAATTTCATTCACGAAATTATTATTTTTAAGTAAACGAGTCAATGAACTTGTAGGTAGTTGTCGGTCGTTGCATACTAACTACCTATTGGCCTCGCTCAGCTAACGTTTACTCAAAGAAATTAGCGACTAGCTTCTGCTAGCGAGGCCGCTGGCAGAAGCTAGTTATATATATATTTTTGTGTATAAATCAAGCAGTATTTCCAGATCCAATAAATAAAGTGAGACGATACCACTTTTTGTTTTAGTAAAAAAAGCGACAGTTATAATTAGGTATGTTACTAGAAATAAAAAAAAATAGTTCAATCAGGTTTTAAACTGGCTAAAGTAGCCTCATTTTTAATGGGTGTAGCAATAAGTTAAAATTATAATAAAATAGACCCCTACACATATCCCCAAAAATAATTGATCACTCTAGTGTGAGTGTTATCAAGGCGAGAGTTTTTGAGACAAAAATGTGTTTGTGTTTGTTACTTCTTCACACTCGAACGGCTGAACGACTTTAGATGAAATTTGGTACACACACTATCACGCGGGCGAAGCAACTGGCGCAATAGTGATGTAGGTACTCATGTTATTATGGAACTGCAGACAGTAGTAACGTTGAGTTTAGAAAACGTTTTATACATAAGGATGACTTGCTTCTAAGAACTAAGTTGCTTTTCAGAGGTCCACACTCCAAGTCCCGGGGCATCGTCAAACTGGCCTAGTGATAATGAACACACTAGGTTGCCAGGTTGATGTGGCAATTCGTGGCGAAGGCATTGCCACCGTAGAACAGCACGGCACCGCACTGATGACTCCATTGCCACATAAAATGCTGTCAATCACCGCCACTAGTTCAGAGAACTGCGCCGGGAGAGTCATGAAAAAACACACGGCAAAAGAAGAATTTAAGACTATAGCGGGAATGGTAAATTAAGTTTTTATTTTTTACTTTAGACTTGGCGTTGAGAAAATCGTGTCTCGTCGATATGTATTATGTACAATATATAAACTCAACAAAAACTCAACACATCTCAAATAACTTGGTAACTTACTTACAAATATTTATTTTCCATTTTCATTTATTTCCTTGAACGCAAGTTTCTGAAAAGCTAAGGTGTAAACTCCAAGGAAATTGGTTACCGCGACAAAGAAAACTGTGTTAGTGTACCAGCTCTTTGTGGTATCCACCACTACGTGAGATTAATGCGTTTTCTAAATAAAAGAGAAACACTCGGTTTCCATGCATCCCACAAAAGAGTGCTACCTTTGCCGGAGTTTTGTTAAAAAATACTTCGAACACGAGCAAAATGACGGATAGGTACCGCAAAATGAACAAAACTATTTTTCAATACACTTGCTCAGAAAGTGGCTCTTATTGCACTACACTTAGGTATACGAGGCATGCCTTTTACGTTTTCTCGTTTGAAGAAAAAAATACAACTAGAACCGTATAGTATTTTTTATGGTTTTTAAAGTTCAAACTAGTTATTATAACATTTTTTCCACTCTAAAGTGGGGGTGTTCAAAATGGTTGACTTGAAAGCGTCGACTGCTTCTTCACCGGACTCGAACCTTTGACCACGAAGACTTTTCTTAATTTTAGGAAATGTAAAGAAGTCGTTAGGGCTTTGGTCAGGACTGTATGGAGGATGGTCAAGAATTTCTACTTTTTCCTGCTCAATCGTTTGACGAGCGCTGTGTGAGCTTGCGTTGTCGTGGTGCAGGATGATGCGTCGCTTTGAGTTGGATTTTCGAAGTTCAGCGATGACTTGTGGTAAACAAACTGTTATACCACTCTGCGTTAACCGTTCTACGATCTTCAAGTGCAATACTCGCAACATGGCCGGTTTTTCCAACGAACGTGGCCACCATCTTCTTTGAAGTGCTTCGAGAACGAACAACTTTAGTCGGCTTTGGCTCGTCTTGAAAGACCCAGATTGGAGATTGTTGTTAGGAATCAGGATCGTAGGCATAGATCCAAAATTCGTCACCACTGATGATGTCGTAGACGTGATTTGACTCTCCTCGGTTGAACCTTTGCAGAGTTTTCTTACACCATCTGACGCGGGCCGCCTTGTGATCGTCGGAAAGCAGATGCGATATCCAACGGCAAACTAGCTTTCTCACACCAAGCGCTTCATGCAAGATCTTCTGAATGGTTGTTCCTGAGATGCTTAATAGAGCTTCTATCTCTCGATTCGTCACATGACGATCTTCGAAAATTAGTTGTCTCACTGCAATGATGTTATCGTCAGTAAAGGCGGATTTTGGGCGTCCTTCGCGAGATTTGTCACTAACACTAGTATGTCCACGCTGGAATACTAAATACCAGCGTTCGACAGTCCGTAGATATGGGGCTTCATCACTGAACACAGATGTTAGCTTTTCAAAACACTGAAGCCGTGTCAGGCCTCTTCTAAAGTTGTAGAAAATTATTGCACGAACATTTTTCTTAGACCTTGTACAGAAGAATCGAATTCGTCGCGAAACGTTTCGCACGAATTCATTCGCGCGCTATTGAGATACTAGGCACGAATACATCGCGTCCACAAGCATCGCGCGAATTCAAAATACGCGCGTAAATCGCGTGCATAACGCCAGACCCTCGACTCGCGCGTGATTCGCCCTTTCTGGACAAGCCCTTAGAACGATTCATTTTCGTACGTAACCTGACCATCGACCTATATTCTTGCGATAGACAAGCACGTTCATATAAACTATTTGTCAAAATACTGAAAAATTCAAACAAAAAATCGCTGCAGCGCTAGATTGCCATTATGTCGTCTAACAAAACTTTTAAAACTTACAGCGCTAAGACAGCTTATAGAGGATACTTTTTCGCGACCAAATGGTCTAAGGCGCCATGAATTTCCTAGTACTTACGCGTTTCGTTCAACTTAGTTTAATGACATGTCATCTACATAGATTTTTATACCGCAGAAGTGACACAGTTTCTTGCCTATAACTTCATTACAATAACACTCTATTTCAAAATGTAATTATAGTGAATGTAAAAACGAGATCTCAATTACAGTAAAATAAATAAATAAATCAGTAATCACTGATAAGACTACAAGTTCAACTGAACCTAATTCAAATTTTAATATTAACCTGCACGTAATATGGTACGTAAATTACCTAAGTGCTAACGAATGACAGCATGGTTAACAACAAAACTTACCGATGAAAACTGATAGCTCATGATTTGCTGACATTTCGTCGTAATTTATTTTAAAAAAATCATTGTTATTAATTATACAAAAAAAGAAAGAGCATTAAATAAAATATTTAAAAATTTCAAACAGTATAAAAGACCGTGCGAAGTCTGTATTTGGTAAACTAGCTGTAGGTAAAAACCTAATTCTGCTTTTTGTGGGAGGGAACATCTGCATGTTTTAGTCTATGATTGTAAAATGGAGAAGAGTTTAAATAAAATAATATCTTCTCTAACGTACTATTACGATAGTAGAAGCTATTATATTGCTTGAACAACCAATGGTTTTACTTACTTGACTACAAAATTATTATATATGTCCAAGTTTACTTAAATTTGTATTTATAAGCGTCGCTCTGACACTGCATGAACGTCAAAACTGCACTAATGCCATCAATGTAATAGTGTTCGGCCTACAGGTCACTTAAGTGAAGTAAAGTGACTGTACGGCACGCCTCATCTAGTGCGTAGTACATATATATCAATGAACCTGACAGATTCCAATCGGCGCTGTGATTAAATAATAGCATTAATTCTAATACTTTCAACTGTTTTGAGATTCAAAATTTAAACATATTCGAATATAGAACAGATCCAAATGCAAAATTGCCGGGAAATATGGAAACGACAGAACTTAAAAGGTATGCCTCGTATAATGGCACCTGTTGCACCTGATGCACCAAACTGTGACATTTTGATTACCATTACGCACTAGTGTATATAGCTATAATCTTTTTGTTCAACCTCTTTGTTCGCGATCAAATTTTGAATACGAAAAAATAAAAATTGTTTGTGGTCTGTGGCCGTCATTTTACGATGCGCGCGGTTTTTGGCGTGATTTGTTGGCGTGAAGTTCATAGGTTGTATTAATTAAATAAAATTAAATATTACAAAAACATTATAAAATGTTACATCCATATTCAATTGTCACTACGAATGACATTAACGTTAAAACTTTTCACACAAGAAAACGAACGACGACTAGACAATACGATCAAAAGACCATATAGCCATAGCCTAGCGCGTGCTTATGAAAACAGATTTAATTTTTTACCGCCATGTTATGAAAAATTTTACTAGTTTAAAGCGTAATTTAGACGGTACGAGTTTCTCGAACGTTTTGTTCGAGAAAATCGTACGCAATAATCGTAAGCAATAATCGCCATGACATTATCGTATCAAAGTGTTTAGACACAGGTAAGAAATAAATTCGAGTCGAGAAACTCGAACCGTCTAGGTATGAATGTTTAGACGGAGATGCTTTTTTGTTCTTACGATTATCGTACGTTCGAGACGAGAAACTCGCTCCACCTAGGTATGTGTTTAGACGATGACATTTTTTCTATGCTCTTACGATTCTCGTATGTTCGAGGCGAGAAACTCGTACCGTCTAAATTGCGCTTAACTGTTATAATATTAGTTAGCTAAATTATTTTTCTTCACAAGTGTATTGAAAAACGTCGTATGATACACGTGAGTAATGAGTGGTTACCGTTCTTGGCTCTCGTAAGACCCTCGCCACGACGGTAACCTCCTACATTACACACTTATATCATAATGTACAATTAATGAGTAGTGCGGCAAAATTTCTCCATGGGTTTTTAAATATAGGTTAAAAAAACGTTGCATCGAAATTACTGCTGCTAGATATTTGATTTCAGATGAAAGGTCAAGCGTACTGCGTAGGTTGTACGCCGTTTTTTGAAAAACAAACAGAAATGGGATCTGCGCTGTCGGGATTTCCATTTCAACTTAATTTTAACCAATCGTAGGAAATAAAAAACTGAAATCTGGTTCGTGCCTGGTAGTAATCTACGTTGCGAGTTTTCGATATTCTGTAAAGTAGTCGGGCTGCACGGTTGACTTGGTTTTCATAGGATGAAGCTTGTCAAGCGTAAATTGTACCGTGTGTACCTACACTGGGTTTTGATAAATAAAATCGTCTGTGAACACTTGCTTTATATTTATGACGTTTTTTCCATTGATTCTGTTTGTTTATTTAGGATTGGTTTAAAAAAAAAATATTGGCAAAGGTATGGAAAATATTGAGTTCAGAATAAATTCGCAACCAGCTACAAAAGGTACACATTTATTATTCAAGTCTATTTTTGTGTCCTACTTCTAGGCAAAGGTTTTTTTTCGTCCAAAATTTTTCCCTCAATCTTGTGATATAATTTCTGACCAAGGTACATAACTAAATTACCCGACTGCAAGAATGGTTATGTTTGTCGCGCGTATTTTGTGTGTATTTTTACCTTATATCTCCTAAAACGCTGGACGGATTTATGTAATTAAGATATCATTAGATATTTTTCTACTAGTATTTTGTATACTAAGTATTCAGTAATAACCACGGAATACTGTGGTTATAACATTAGCCATAGCCAAAGAGATTAAAGAGATACAATAGAGCGCCCATCAGAATAAATGTCTTAGAAAAACTGTCATCCTATATCAGCTAGCTATAGTAAACATGCGAATAAAATTTGTAATTTATATGTTTTTACCCTATTTTCTAAAACTTTAAGCGAAAATGATTGAATTCTAACGAAAAATATTTACGAAAATAAACTGAAGTTCGGTCCAGTCGTCCACACTAGACTGAGCTACTCACTACTCTTAGGTAACAACTATCGGATCACGATTTTGTTCGCTATGTCCTGTCTATTGGTAGTCTATATTAATGTCTTTGGCCGTAGCTAATGACGGAACTTTCATTAGGATGTATCTCAATGAAAGTTCCGTCAAATTTTATTCAACCATTTCGAAGGTGCTTTTCCCTTCCGGGTATCAAGATGTCTCCCCACCGGTGGAAGTAAGTACCGATTTCACAGAAATATAAAAAGCAGCTTAAGGCTTTCACTATAATATTAGCTATTCCCGTTTGGGCACGCCATAATCATGGCGGTGAGCCCTCTTTTAGGAGTGGCTGGAGAGGCGTCGCGGTGTCCTCACTTTTCGCATGACTCAGGTCCTTACTGGACATGGTAAGTTCGGGAGGTGATCGCTCGGAAGACACGGCGGAGGTGTGCTTCGAGCGAGGGAGAATAGCAAACGACCGCCTCTTTCTGCGAGGCAGTAATGTTAGCGAGGGAGACGGCCTCACGCGTGAAGTAGTCATCCTTCCTCACGCCCCAGGCACTGCGATCCCGAACCCAACTACTAACCACGGTAGGTCCGAGCTTGCGGATGACGAGTCGCTCGAATTTTATTGATATTACAAACAGACGCTTCAATTTAATTGTATACAAAATACGTGAGGCAGTCGACTGGGTAGGTTTATAAATTTTAAAGTGATAAACGTACGCCTAACATAGAGTGAATAAGTACCACATAATGACTAAGAATAAAAAAGACCAAAGCGTGCGTAAAAAATAACTTTAAATGAAACTGAAAAGAAAAAAAACAAGTTCAGTCCAGTACAGTAGAAACCAATTCCATTGCATTAATTTACAAACATAAAATAAAACCAATGATAAATTCTACTACGAAACGTATTCTCTGCAACAGTCTGGACCCACTAAAATAATCTAGACTCACATCAAGAATTAAAAAATTCAGTCCATAAAATGGAATGGGTCCCGACTGTTGTAGTATAAATATCAAAATTAATTAATATTGATATTTATACTACAATGCTATGCTAGCTTATGTTAACAAAAATATATTTATAGATAAATACGTAAAATAGATAAATACATAAAATTCATCTACATCGATGTCAACGGAATAAGTGCCCAGAAGACTGGCAGCATTACCATGTCACATAGCAATTTGTTCGTTGACAGAAACATGTTGACAGAAGAAAAACCTGGCCATCACACAGAAGTCTGAAACAACAGAAATTCGTTGACAGAAGAAAAACCTAGCCATCTGATCACGCGAAATGTTGACCAGCTGATTGCTGCTATCATACAAGATTAATTTCGGGAACTTTGAACTTAGTTGATTTAGTACGATTCCAATAATATTATGTTAGTACCTGAATCGATATCGTAACGCATATAGCTTCATAATTTATGTATATTATGTTACAGAACATGTTTGTGCATTGCGGATATGTGGTCTAACCACTTGTGCTTATAACAATAATTATGTGATGTTGTTAATTAACTGCCATAAATGATAAAATAATCCATGAGGATACTGACATGCGTGAATCTATTTCCCTGGCAGACAGATTAGCCGTTACATGTAAAAAAAAATCCCAAATTATGTACCGAGGTACAACTATGTAAAAAGAAATCTTTATTTGCATTGAAAATGAGTCAATATTCAAAATCTTTCTAAACTCCACAGAAACAGCAAAAATAAACAATTATCTGAGTGAACAATTTTATTTTTCAATACACTTGCTCAGAAAGTGACTTTTATTGCACTACACTTAGGTATATAATGGCACCTGTCACCAAACTGTGACATTTTGATTACCATTACGCACTAGTGCATCATTACAATGTAGCTATAACCTTTTTGTTCAACCTCTTTGCTCGCAAAACAAATTTTGAATACGAAAAAATAAAAATTGTTTGTGGTCTATGGTCGTCATTTAAAGACGCGCGCGGTTTTTGGCGTCATTTTTTCGAGTGAAATTCATGGTCTGTGTTAATAAAATCAAATCAAATACTACATTTTAAAATGTTACATCCATATTCTATTGTCACTACGAATGACATTAACGTAAAAACTTTTCACACAAGAAAACAAACGACGACTAGGCAATATGATCAAAAGACCATATAGCTATAGCCTAGCGCGTGCTCATAGGCAACAGATTTCATTTTTTTACCGCCATGTTATGAAAAATTTTACTAGTTTTAGCGTTGTAATCTTAACTTAATTATTTTTCTTCACAAGTGTATTGAAAAACGTCGTATGATACACGTGAGTAATTAATGTTACCGTTCTTGGCTCTCTTAATACCGCCTCGACGGTAACCTCCTACATTACACACTCGTATAATAATGTACTATTACTTTTAAATGAATTTACCATAATTTTAGTTATTAACAATTCCATGTCAATATCAAGGATTTTTTTAAGAACGTAGGTACACAGCACTCAATTTGCTGAATACAGCGTCTACACGGACGGACTCCAGTCCGGCGGCGGGCGTAGACGTAGTGTCTACGTCCGCCGCCGGACTGGAGTCCGTCGCGCCCGGGGGGAAGCGGTGCATCTGGCGTAACTTGTTCACCGGACCGATGGCTGGTGTGTATCCATTATAAGCCGTGTATACACCACCGCGAATCTGGTGAAAAACAGGGCCGTCTTTCTCTGAAAAAAAAAAATCGGACATCTACAAGTGCTCTTACTGTACGTACAAGCTACAAGAATATCTTAAGCTATACGAACCTTAACTAATCAAAGATATTTAAAGAAAATTAGCTTTAACCGCTGGCTTCAACCACGTGAAAATCAAAAATTATCAATTTACAGCCAAATAAAACAATTTACTCGTACTAAACTTCAAATTAATTACATAAATGATTACATTATTTAATTACAAGGTACAATCAAGACAAAATAATTTGTTAAGAAAATTTCAAAATAATTCCGCAAATGTCAAAATAAATTATGATATCACATATCAATTTATTTATTATTATGATATTTTTTTATTATTATGATATTACAATATTGACATAGAAGCAAATAACATATTTACAATTTTACAACAATATACCTAATGTCAAAATTGATCTGATAAAAACCTGGTACACTATAATAACATTTTTGACACAGTATACTTCTCAGTACTTTTTGTTTTATTGTGTCTAAACACTTTTTGTTCTTTTACTAGAATATTGTTATTTTCTAAATAGTTATTAAGTTTTTTGTAAATTATTTTTCAAATATTATGGAAATAACTGGCATTAAGGCAATAGTTTTCAAGATAATTCTCTAGTATTCTTTTTGAAGGTTAGTTTTATGATAGAAGCTTTTAATTTATCGGGGTAGATTCTAGCATCAATACATAGATTTATCAGATAGGAAAAATGAGCAGAAATATTCGTAGCTACTAACTATACATTTTAATTGTAATTATTTTGAAAATTTGGGCTATTTAAATTAAAAATACCATTGTTCGAATTTTGAATTTCCCTCCACATTTTTTTTCGAGAGTTAAATTAAATTTATTGCGTCTCATTTAAAAATGCATCTGCATCGAGAACATTTTCTTGCAATGATTTTGTCAATTTTAAATGTGACCTTAAACCTGATGAGTCATTAGATCAACTTCAAATTGCTTTTATGGATGAAGGACCTTCAAAAGCAACCATCTACCGCTGGTATAGCGCGTTCAACCGCGGTCGCTTTACTTTGGCTGATCAACAAAGGAGTGGTGGTTCTAAAACAGGTGTCACAGAGGAAAGTGTGCTGGCAGTAAAAAATATAAATCAAGATAACAGGCGAATTATACACGAAGAGATTAAACATACACTGCAGATTGGTTCGGGAAGCGTTCACAAGATCCTACACGAGCACCTTTGCGTGAGGAGGATAGTTTGCCACTGGTTGCCGCACAACCTCATCAAAGCTCAGAAGCAGGTTCGTGTGGAGTGGTGCCGTGATATGATTAAAAAATTTGAGCAGGCTCGTCTCGGCGCGTTTATGACATGTAAAATCATCCAATGATAAATCGCGCCCTTGGGCGGAGCGGGAAAAGTGTCAGACTCTTACTGACTAAAAACCTACCCCGTTCCTTCGTTTCGCTTCGTTCCTATGATACTGGGGCTGATCCTTCTATTCAGAAAGAGGCCCTTGAACCCAGTAGGCTTCAACCCTGCCTGCTTGCAGCTAGCAGGCTTGTCCTCTACGGTTTGCTGATTGCTCCTTGAGGCGCGCGGGAACAATATGCGCCGTCGATGACTTGGGCTCGGTCCGGTCGGTTACCGGACGATCGGACAGTGAGCTTGCCGAACGTTGTTCGAAAAGTTGTTCGGTAAGGACCTGCGTCGTGCGGTAGTTGAGAACGCCGTGTGGTCTCTCCAGCCACGCCTCAAAGATGGGACTTATCGCCTCAATTGTAGCGTGCCCAGAACGGGGTTGCGATAGTCACTGACGCTATTTCACCATGAGATCCCGCTGGAGCTTTGTCCGACATGCCTAGATTTGTCGCGGCAGCGGAAATTCGCCCCGGCGTTGCATCTCTATCCTCGTATCGTGCAAGTGTGCAAGGACTGTTGCCTCCAGATCCCATGGCGGTAGGCCAGCAAGGAGGCATCCTCCATCGTGAGGCCACCTCACGAGAAATCGTGCGGTACCCTCGCACATGCGTATTGCCATGACCCTCTGGCACGCGTTCAGCTAGGCCATTGGTTGCTGTTGCAGTGACGGTGCCCACACTGGAGCCCCATAAAGGGCTATGGACCGAACGATACCCGCGTAGAGCCTCCGGCAAGAAGCGTCTGGTCCCTGGAGGTTGGGCACGAGCCCCAGTCCGGTTCAGTTTGGGAGCCAGACGTCGGAAGTGCTCTTTGAAGTTCCACCAGCTGTCGAGGACGAGACCCAGGTCGTCATCGGTCGCCATCGTCGACCCGACGCCGATGTGAACTCCTCCTACCGTTAGTTGGGAACCCGGTGGTGGCGCACTCCGAGGGCCGTAAAAACACATGGCTTCGGACATGTGCAGTGCCACCTCGAGTTCCAACTGCTGGATCCTGTCAACGACTATCGCAACAACGCGTGTCGCTAGTTCGACCACCGTAAGAGCGGTTGGCGCTCTTAACATGCTTTTTGAGGTCTGTGTATGACATGGAAGGTTATCTACCTCCTCATCCATAGATTGATCTCAAAATACGTTGCTTTCTCAGGAAGATTAGCCTGTGCGGTTGTTAAATTACTCGAATAAAATCTGTATGCTCAAAAACGCTTTCTATATTACAGTTATTTGTGTTATAAGCTAAGAACGTCAGAAGATATTTAATTACTTATGTATATTCGTATTTATTACGTAATTTCCTATTTGGTAAACAAAACTGAATTAGAATTACAGTTGCTTCTGCGTTGAGCGATCAAAGCGATCGTAGTTCGCACCAGCGAGCTGCAGAAATGTAGGCTTGTTAGTGACGACCGTAGCCTGAGCGATGCTTTGGTATCAAACAACTACATACCGACTCACTTTTAACACCGTGATTTCAGCTAGCAAGCTAAACTTTAGCCGCCTTATTCCAAAACGCGGTCTAAAATAGTTCCGGGACTATTACTAGGTTTAATCCCCACTATCTAAATGTAGTTTTTGGGATTATTACTAAATTTAATACCAATTAAAAGCGAGCGGGACTATTATTAGGTTTAATGCCAGTTAAAACTAGTAATAGTCCCGGAACTATTTTAGATCGCGTTTTGGAATAAGGAGGTAGTTTGTAAATATGCACACAGAAAATTGTATTATCAATCAACTTTTTGTCCATCTGCCTAAAATCTATGTCATTCATATTGCGACTTTTATTTTCTCATCATTTACTGTGCTGGACGCGAAAGTCGGTGAACGATAGATAACAAATCGTCTCCTCATGTTACTGCAAAAGCTTCGTACATCCAAATTTTTTCTTGGATCAAAGTTTTGTGGTCAAAAATATTGTCCGATATGGTAAAGCGTTCCGATTCTGTAATTAAAACCTTGTTATTGGTAAACATGTAAATGACAAACGAGCGGATTCTCAATTAATATAGTTGGTTGCAAACAAAATAATTAACGGCAGGAATTGCGATATTTTATTCATTTACAGCCCAGAATTCAATAATAAACATAAAGCCGCAATATTGACTGTTTCTCGTTTATTTTCAGTTCATGCCGGTCGTGATTGGCCAAAATTCAGACGATCAGATAGGGTTGTACTTTATGGACCCCAATCCCTTCGTGAAGTCTTTGACTGGGAAGCCGAAGTTAAAGTAAGTGTTTGCTAAATAATAATAACATTGTTTATTTTATGTTTTATTATTGATAGGCTCGCGTTTGACCATTATCTCACGTTAATTAGTGTTCTGTTCATTTCTAAAGTTCACTTTTGATTAAAAAAATTGTTTTGGAGGCACGTGCAGTCTGAAGTGCCCGCGTTCCGTTGCGTTACAAGTCGAACAAGAATTTATGATTAGGTTACACGTGGGCTCGATATAATTATATCGAGCTTTTTCTAGCTTAAATAATGGAGGTTAATTTTGTGTAAGCACAATAAACAACAAGCTTGATGTACCTAGTGTGCCTACCTCACCTAAAGTTGTCAAAAAATAAAAGGCCCTTTGTGACATTTGTATTTTGACTACCTAGCGGCTTGTCCGGTGTAGTATAGCTACTAATAAAATAGCTACTACTATATCGGACCCTTAATTATTATTTTAGTAGTCAAAATACAAATGTAAAAACGGGCCTTTTAGTTTTTTGACAACTTTAGAGATAGACTATTTCGCAGATATACTGGAAAAAACAATTAAATCATTTTTTTTATAACTAAACTTTTTAATAGCAAAGTACTCAGTTTTATTATGTCCTTTCGTCTACGAAAACCCGTTATTCTGTAGGCTCTTTACTTTCGCAGTTAGATAATAGGAAAAAAAATATCTCTAATATTTCCTAGAATTAATCTCGTTTGCAAAAATGTAAGCTTATTGTAACTGCCATAGATTTGTTTTCAATGATATCCCACTAACACGTCATAATATTTTTACTCTTGCAAACATATTTATGTCAAGATATTTTTTCTTGGTAATTAATAAACGGTTAGACATTTATTTCGACCCAGTTTTTATAAAAAAGTAGAGATAAACTGTTTACATGACTTGAGTCTACCATCTCATTTCTACCATCCGACAACCTGACGTACGGCGAGTATCCACCCTTACATTGTTGCCTCTACGGTCCGGATTAAGCGTTTCACCTCGTCGTTTATACCGCATACATCGAAGGACTGGAACTATTTGCCTACAGCGGTCTTCCCATCCGATTATAATTTGGGCGTCTTCAAGGGTAGAGTGAATAGGCTCTTAATAAACTAGTGCGCCTATCACCATCAACCATTGTATCACTGCTTACCATCAGGTGGGATCGCAGTCAAGCACTAGTTTATATTAAATAAAAAAAAAACGTAGTTTGATTTATTTTTCCTGAGAGTACCTAACCTAACAACATTTAATAACCTTCATGGATGCAAATGTGTTAATTCCGGATAATTGGTTCTTTTTGAGGAGACGTCTTATAGTTGCTTTAAAAGTCGGCTACTGCAAAAATGTGGCATGGTAGCGATAGCAGTCATTAATTTCATCGTTGCTCTACAAAAAACCATTAAATTAGAGATGGGCCGGAATTCGTTTCACATTCGGTTTAACCGACTTTCGGTGGCTTGAACCGAACTTCGACATTCGGCCGACTTTCGGTTCAAATGCCGAACATTCAGTCCAAGATAAGATTTAATTAACTCATCCATTTTTACAAAATTAAAAAAAAAACTACTCCACAATCTTTTTTATAAAATCAAATAAACTTTTAATTATTATTAAAGAAAATATAATTAATATAAAAATATAATAGTCTCACTAAAATATTTTCGACTTGGCATCTAGTAATAGGGTTTTAATATAGTCATTAATCGATTAAATCCAGGGTCTTCTGCAACCGGGGTTTCTTTCGGGTTGGTTTTCTACTGCTATTATTTCAGCTATTGCTTCGTGAATTTGTTGAGCCTTTATGTCATCTATCTCTTCCATTTTCAAATGAATCCACAATAGAAGCTTGGCGTAGAGATGGCAGCGCCAGCGCCGTGGGTGCCATTAGGTTTAAAGTTGGAGCACCAGTTGAAGGTAAAACGTGATTTGCCGTGTTAAGAGGATGTTATAATTGTCTAAATTCTCGATCATGTGGTTTGTCAACGCAGTAGATACTGTACGACCAGTACCACCACGTGATATCAGTGAACCACACAAAGTACATTCCACTTTATTTTGTTCATCAGTTTCGATATAAAATGTCCAAACACTTGATTTTTTTCTACCACCCATTATGTTCAACGCTTGCAAGTAGATATTTAAATATATTTATTATTAATTCACACTTGGTCCACTAAAAATTACGTAATATAATTTATGTAAACAATAACGCACGTGTCGCGAAGATAACGTATTCGGTAATGACAGAGAGCCGGCTGGGGTTGCGGGAGATGCGGGAGGAGCGAATGCGCTTAAGCGAGTTGCGACCTACCACCTATTGCTCCCTAGAAAGCGCGCCAAAAATTAGTTCGGCCAAATTTTAAAATTTTACCGCATGTTCGGCCGAAGTTTCAGTTTCAGTATTCGGTACAAACCACATTCGGCCCATCACTACATTAAATAACAAAAACGAAGATCTTAATAAAATGAAATTGCAAGTTCAACGTCGAATATAATTATTTTCTAATAATATATATATTTCGGTAAATAATATACTAATAGAAAAGGTGTATTTTTTATACATTTTAAGAAAACATATCGCAATGTTAAAAGGGTAACCTACTTAATTGGTTTTCACTCGTGGTGTATAACTTGTATAAAATATGTGTTCATTGTAAAACAACATACAAATTTACTAAAACTGAAAAGATTATTTATTGCATGGCACAACAATGATTAAAAACTAGTATTGGATCGTTTCGGGTTTTCCGTAAAACGAAACCAAACAGTTTTTTTTAAATAAAAGAACAGTTCAAAGAAACGGTTATAAAAAAAACAGTTTACGATACGCGTCATGTAAGTTGAACCATAATGGCGATCGACCTTGAATGCGCAGTAACTTCTTGAGAAAAATCTTGATTGAGTCATAATCGAAGTGGGAGGAATCTGTGCGTAACCATAGCAATGACGGCCATTTTGGTTCTACTTATTTGCAAACGAATACGCGCGCACGTTTCTGATGCCAATTGAAAATTTCAAAACAAATAAAATGAATGCTTGACCTTCATTAGTCAACTGAATCTAAAAAAAAAAAACAGTTCTTATTTATCTATTATATTATCATTCGAATATCTTAATTAATTTCCAAGCAGCTAAAAATAAGATTCATTTTAACTTACACAAATAAAATAATTCAAAAACGAAAACCAGTCTTTTTAAGTTTCAATTCATACAAATTTATGACTTATTTGAATAGTAATATGGAATGTACTCATTTCACATTCGAAAAAACGAGAAACCAGTATTTTTTTAATTCATACTGATTTAAGTCTTATCACTATAGCAATAAGGAATGTATTCCAGTCACATTCGAAAACAACGAGTGAATGATTCGTTTCGTTTCGTTCAGTCAGTTCTTGTAACGCATCAAGTGGTTCTATCAAGTTTTTTTTTAAGAAGGGAATGTTGGCTAAACGCAAAACAGTTCGTTTTTTATAGAAGAACCGTACCTGAATGAAACGCCCAGTATTAGTAAAAACTAAAAAACTTTTCTTGCGTAAAATAGGAAACAAAAAATAGATTTGTATTTATATAGTTGGTTTTACCTGTATAAAAATATAGTATGAACGTTTATAAAAATAAGTTTTATTAAATAAATAATAATAATTTAAAATTTAAAGTCCTAGGCATCGATATCACTGACATGAAGCAATCGTTGAAGTAGCGTTTCTTTGGACGCCTGAAGAGGGTTTTCAATAGTCTTCTTTCAGGCGGAAACAAGGTGCGCGCCTTCAACGGTTGGGTCATGCCGGTATTGATGTACTCTTTCGGCGTACTCAAATGGACTCAAACGGAACTTGATGCCTTGGATAGGTGGATCCGTACTCTGCTGACTGCATACCGAATGCATCACCCACAATCGTCGGTGATGAGACTGTTCACCTCGCTCTCCCTGGCTAACGAGAACTGGCGCAAACTTGTAGTGCTTGACACTAACGATCGTAGGGAAGTATTGGCATAGCAAATAACTTCAAGGATGCTTTTTCCGGGCTCTTCACGGGCCCAATCTAGATCAATTATTGTCGTCTGTAGCCTGGCTGCGTTCCGTTGATCCCTCTGGGAAAACCGACATCTCATCCGAGCTTCGTTTCCCACTGGCGCCGCAGACGTGCTGGTAGTGGATCCCAGAGACTCTGCGTCACCGGTAGGTGAGTCACACTGGCTCAATTTACACCCTGTATGTGTTCCTCTTGGTCTGGTCTCTCACTAGAGGCGTTCCGGCATAAGTAGCTCTACCAGCAAAGCCCTTAAGATCATTGAGACACACAAGCCCCACCACGGCGACAACGTGGGAACACAGTTGGTGAGGAGCATTAGATCCCCTGTGTTTGGAACGACATTTCTTCTCAGAGCAAGTCGACCTGCTAACTTAAATAAAAAGATTGACTTGGTAATGTAACCTAAATATTCAACTTATAAATGTAATTATTTAACTTATAAACTCCATTAACCAGTTACCTTTCAGAGAGGATACTTAATAAGAAATCTGAAGTAAAAGTAATTAGTTAAGTGTTCTGATCCAAACTAACCGCCTCGCAATGCGTACCTTCACTGACTTAGATTTTAAGCAAATTTCTCCATGTAAATATACCTCGGTCGCACTGAACTTACTCTAACCACGCTTTCCTTTAAAGGCGTAGGGTAAGTGCTCCAGTGAATGAACACTTATGCGATCTTTGAACTTAAAAAATGATTACACTATGTTATCTCTAAGGGAAACAGTGCAGATCAATATTTTGGTAATGTGAAATAAATATACATACATCAAAAAAAAATTGAGATCACTTAGAAAATACAAAATTGTTTTTGTTACTTTAGAATAAAACGTTTTTTTTTCTAAGATTCTTCATTTAAAAATCAAATCTTTTAATAAAAAAATAATTTAAAATATCAATTGTTTTTCTGTATAAAAAGAGATTAAATCCTTGTTTACACTCATTCAGAAATCTAACCAACTTGATTCAAGCGTTTTTTCTGACTTTTCAAAAAGGAGTTCATTCAAAAAGATGCCGAGGGGATTATTAGAAGTTTTACCAACTATTATATATTCTGTGGTTTTACGAGCAAGAATTGGTACAGTTGGGTAGAAGGTGAAAGAAATAGCATGCATTGTGGCTGTATCACTATATGTATAACTTTGCTGATCGACCTCGCATTGGTCGGCCAACGGTTTTTACTGCTGCTCAAAAGCGTTACATCAGATTGCTGACAGTCTGAGACCAATCAATACTATAATAATAATTGAGACAAAATTCAATGCCAGTAAATTAAAAGCTGAGTTGCGGGCTGCTACTGAACTAGAAATTAGCACTCAGACCATCAGGAATTTCTTACACCAGGTTGGATTACGAGCAAGGAGAACCTGTCGAGCACCCTTGAACTCACAGCAAGGACAGCGACGCAGATTGCAGTGGGCTAGACTCCGCCAAAATGAAGAAAACGACGAAGAAAACATTTGGCGGAATTGTCTCTTCGTTGACGGGTCCAGAATTAACACTCATACAGACAACAGACGTCTTCGTGTTTGAAGAAGATACTAAGAACTATTCAAAAAAGCGGGAAATCGGTATTCTTTTGGGGCGGTGTAATGATTGGTGCTAGAACGTTGATCCCGTATCGTGGCTCGATGACTGCAGCTTTGTACCAAACCATTACTATTGATGGAATTGTCAAGTCACTTAGAATAAACCATGGCCCTCGATTCGTAATGGTTAACGATAATGCACCAATACATCAACCTCAACGAATCAACGCTGCTCTGCGTGAATACGACATTACCAGGTTAGACTGGCCTGCCGGCTCGCCTGACTTAAACCCGATAGAGCACGCGTAGGATACTGTCAAGCAAATTGTTTGGACTCGTCTGCCACCTTCCCAGACAGTGCCAGAGATCAGGGAAGCTGTCGTTCAAAAATGGGGCAGGTTACCGCAAGAAATGCTGGATAACTTAATTTTCAGCATGCTAAGAAGGATTGCCGCATGTGTTCGAGCCAGGGGAGGAGTTATCTAGTACTAAATAAAAACAAATTTTTTATATAAGTTTCGATTCTAATGGAGTTTTATCTTGTTGTGACATTAACGAAGGCTACATAAAAAAATTGCCAATTCACACGAGCCGAAGGCGAGTGTGTTATGGAGCCGAGGGCTGCACTGACAAATTTGCACGTGTATCAAAACTTACTATCCTAAAGTCGGTAGGTAATCATGTGTATTTATTATATTTTGTTCAGAAACACAATTTAAATTTTCATTAAATATTAAAATCTTAAAAATATCTGCCTCTTTGCTTAAAACAAAAATCACCCTTGACTGTGACGAAATAGGAATGAAAAAAGCCCTTGGTGTGATAAATTAAAAAAAAGCACGCGGGTGATATACAGGCCATGTCGAACCTAATCGTAGTGCGATAAGAGGCAGTTTTCGAGTAAGTGTATTGAAAATTTATTTTTATATAAATGTTAAGACTAGTGACGTAACTAGGACAGCGCCAGCGCTTGTAGACGCGCCCTACCAGGAAATAGATGAGAATAAAAATATGCGAATGGAGCAACAGGCACTGTCTGTGACTCTATTGCTCCATTCGCGTATTATTTACATTTCAATCTTTTTTCTTTTATTCTTCGAACAGCTAAGATTAGAACTGTTTCAGGTTAAAAGTGCTCGCACCGAGTGTTTAAAAGGCTAGTTACAGCGCTGGTTAAGACAACCTAGTTGAGTTTTATTTCAGGGAGCATGAAGGAGCAACAACCCAAGGCCCTTCCAGGGTATTTTTACATTGCATTTCATATTAGTAGAAGGTGATGAAGTAAGCTTTCAATTATTGTATTTTTTTTAATATCTATTCACATTCAGGACAAAAACTGCCTTGATATAAAAATGTCCGGAATCTATGTTTCTAGATAGCTACAACCCGGGAATCTTTAAGTCAAGGTTACTTTTAGGTATGCGCGCTCCATCGTCGACTGCATCGTCGCTTTCCATCAGTCGAGATAGCGGTCAAGCGCGAACCTATCAACAATAAAAAAAAGGCTGACTTTATTGTTCTCGAGTTTATTTGCGACTAGATATTGACCCCGCCTACTATTTTCGCATTGAATATGTTCTGTTATCAGATTTGTGAATTTATTTGAATCTTTCAACCTTTATATTTTGTTCAGAAATCTATATAAGTATATAAAAGAAACTCGTGTTAATTACACTATTTATAACTCAAGAACGGCTGAACCGATTTGGTTGAAAATTAGTGGGAAGGTAGCTTAGAACCAAGAGAAGGACAGAATAATTTTTATCCCGTTAAATAAAATAAAAACCAAAACCTGGTCATTTATTGGGATAAGGTAGAGTAGGGTAGAGCGGGAGCGAAGCCGCGGGCAAAAGCTAGTATCATATGATTTTTGAATATCTTGCACTTATTTGACGTTAGAAAGCTACAGGACTTGAAAGGTGTGACAATTTGTACTCGCATGGAAGCTTTCAATGTGAGAGGTGCACTTAGACGACAATATTCAAGTATTGCTAGGGGTTGACTTCTGACGTCAGAAATGGACGGAAAGTAAAACTAGCTAGCGAATTTTACGTCCGTGTTTTGCAATATTTGATTAAGTTTACGTTTTATCAAACACGATCCTTTTAACGTCGAAACTAATTAGAGCAGATAGTAATAGAGGCATCGTGTACATACATTAATTGCATGTTTGTGTTCGGAAACTGAAAATACGTTTTATGTACCTATACACGGCTAAATTCTGATCATTTAAATAACGTGGAGGGTCGATCCGGTACATGAAACACTATCGATTTGTAAAGATAAAGTAAAAAAATAAAGTATTTAAAAAACTCGAATTCATTTCCGCATGTACGAAATTAATTCTTTAAGTAAACGTCAGCCAAGCGAGTCAATGATCTGTAGGTAGTTAGTACGCAACGACTGACAACTGTCTACAGGTTATTGACTCGCTCAGCTGACGTTTTGTGCATGCGGAAATTAATTCAAATTTAAAAAAAAGTATTTTATTTTTTTAATTCATTATTTCCCAAGAGGACGCCGGCGTCCGCACACCTAGTGTCTTTCTATTGTGTCTCTAATTACGGTATTCAATAGCTTAATTGATCACAGACAAACATAGGGACAGGTGAAACTAAATAAAAACTTGTAAAAAACATTTAACGTTTCTAGGAAATTTAATTCCTTTAAAAAATTATACTAGCTTTTGTCTGCGGCTTTGCTCCCATCAATTGATTACCTACCCTACCCTAATTTTGTTTAATGTAACAACCAGATATAATCCTTGTCACACAAGTTGAACTATCACGACGGTCGATCTTGAATGCGCAGTAACCGATTTTCGGGTCCCAATAACCAGGAGAAAAAGCGGTTCATTTTTATTTTTAATACATATAAATAAACACCAATGTTTTGCCGAGTTTAGATTATTCCCAGGCTACATTATAATTACGTTGAGAAATTAAACTCAGGGAAAAGAGCGGAAATTAAATTGATGAAAGTATTACTTTAATTCCTAAAAGATTATACATATTATTAAACAATAAGAAGTCAAAATAATAAATGGGAATACGAAAAATGAATTCTACTAATTTGAAATAGTATGGAAAAATGCAGAATAACATTCTCGTGTTTACAAATCTCTATGCTAACGAAAATATGGATGTGAATATATTTGCCTGTAATGTTATTTTTTTGCAAATATGAACATAGTACGTAGAAAAGGGTTTCGCTAGATGGGTTACTATAAATTTACCACATTCACGATTCACCACAGAAAAAAGTATATCTCATCACAATTTTTTTAGAACATATCTAGGTACTGCTTTTTATCAATTATATATAATTATAATTATATCGTTTACTATTGGACGAAATATTAGCGGTTTTATTTATTTAAACTGTTTAATATGTTACAGTCAATTGCATACAAGTAATATATTTTAGGAGGCAGTTGGAAAAAGAAATTATAACTGGTGTACACCGTTAAATTTTGATCGTTTTAATCCCGTGGAGGGTCGATCCGGTACATGAAACAATATCGATTTGTAAAGATAAAATTAAAAAATTTAATTGAATCCGATAGGTGATGCTGAAAACCAGATTTTTCAATTTTATTTTCTTACGAAAGGCCAGTTTTTGGGTAGGACTGCTAGTATTACAAACATGTAACCGGGATATTTGTAATACGAGTACATAACATGAGGGAAAAAAGTGTCCATGGAGATTTTTTCACCTTCGTCTTCATAGAGATCTACGTTTTGGAGTGTGCAATTAGCATGATTTTTTTTTCTGACTTCTGACCTTTCAAAAGTGCCTGTCAATGGTTTAATTGTAAAGGAGATGTTTCATTTTAAGCCACCAATATGTATGTACACTACATAGATAAAACGGAAAAAAATCATAAAAATACAAACAAATTTATTTGAATAAAAATATAGGCGAACAAAATTGATTATTTGAAAAGTTTTTTAGTGAGATAACCCTTTTTTAAGGTAGCCACATCGACTTACATTCTAAGTGATAGCCAAGCCCGTTCATGGAAACTATTTGTCACAATACTGAAACGTTAAAACAAAAGTTCGCTGCAGCGCTAAATTGTCATTATGACGTCTAACAAAACTTTTAAAACTTTAGCGCTTATATACTGCAAAACTGCACTAATGTCATCAACTCAAGTTGTACGGCATGCAATACATGTAAGTCAAGCAAAGTGAATGTACGGCATGCCTAATCTAGTGCGTAGTACATATATATCGATGGGTAGCCATGACAGTGGTGTTTTGACGTTTGATTGTCGATTTTGATTGTTTTAAGTTTTATAACATAGGCTTGTATCATCATTCAATATAAAAAATTAGCCAAAAAGAGAAAAAAAAACTCAGTTCAACTAAACTGAGCTCAGCGTAATCTAGTTTAAAGACCTGTGTCGTAAACATGGGCGACAACAAAAGAATTGAAACTGAGTTTAGCGTAAACTAGGTTCAATTCATAGCGATGAAACGCAAAATGAAGCTATAATCTCGATTAGGCGCTCAAACTGCGTTTTGTTTTATATAATCGCGATTAGTTTCTTGGTGAATTTGGCCCTTGAATCGTCGTGTTCGCGAGTGTAGAATTGGATGTCTTTCGAAGTTTTTCGTGATTGTTTTCATTTGTGAGCCAGTTTACTATTACGGATATTGATTAATTACTTCTGTTGACCTCGGCTTTGTTGTGTGGTTTCTGATTCGCTTATGGTTTGGACTGTATTCAAGAGGAACCCACTTATATATTATAAGGGAAGGATCAAGTTGGAATGATAGAGGGACAGTTAGTTGTTGTACACATATTATGGCCATTGCGTGGTATTTGCGTTCAACTCGTTACCAAAAGAGCATAGAAGCACCTGCATCAATCCTGGATGCATTCTTAATAAGGAACGAAATTAAGGAAAATGAATAAAATCATCAATCTTAACAAGTTGTTATATTTATATGTATGTTACCAGCCAAACCCGATTAAAGGATAAACTAGTTTATCCTAGGCCAAACCTGCAATATTAGTCCACGAGCGAACTCTGGAGGAGCTGGGCTCCACGCATGTGTGAGAACTGGTTTGGCCTAGACTAAACTAGTTTATCCTAAAATTGGGTTTGGTCGGTAACATGTATGCTTCTCATGACTGATTTTTTATCCTTTCAATGTTTTAATATAAAAAATTAAAAATGTAGTTTACTTCTCAAAAAAATTCAACTTGCTTGCTTATCAGGTACTACACATCTCACTGCTCTCCTATAAATGATCAAAGTCCAGAGTATTTTAATAGGCACTACAGTACCTCTACCATGAGTTTTAAGCAATAGTATTCGTCGCTACTCGATATCGACGCCGTAAATATTTTGTATGGCAAATTTTGCAGTGCCTCTAGCGGTCACTTGCAGAACCAAAATTTGCCATACAAAATATTTACGGCGTCGATATCGAGTAGCGACGAATACTATTGCTTAAAACTCATGGTAGAGGTACTGAATGAAACAGCCAGAACAGTTTGATAAACAAACAACGACGGTCAAACCGTCATCGTTACATCATCTCTTGACACCAATGTAACTATTAACTAATCTAACTGTATTAATCTTTTGAATACCGTAATTAGAGACACAATTGAAAGACAATAGGTAAATGTAATAAAAGATATGCTGCCGCAATCTATTAGTATGTTCGGAATTCATGTATTGTTTTTTCTCACAGTTATAGGGTAGGTACATGACACATCAATCAAATGTCATTGTCAAAATGACATTTCGCTTTGCTGACCACCATATTTAATTAGGTGTTGCTCTTCTTAACCGTTATAATTTGAATGTACTTAAAAACGAAGCCAAAATATAGAAAATTAACATCAAAAAACGTTAACTATACTGTTTACTGATATTTACATTAAGTGTACATAGTGCTGGCCCAAGCTCCATACATTTCTGGAACATCTCCTTTAAAATGCCTTCAGTCTTTTAATGTATCGGGACTTTTAGTATCCCGTTTATGCGCGTCCCCAAGCCCCTGAGAATCGGGACGTCGCGCGCAAATCGGGACACTTGGCAACGCTAATTAAAAGGCTGATTATGCTTATGCTTATACTTAATTCCTTGTTTTCAGAGTAGTTTACGTCGGTGAAACTGGGCCGAACAAAAACGTATCGATAGCTGTGGAGACTGAAAAGAGACTGAGCGACATTTACTATGTATCGGATGATCCTGTGGACCACATCGGCGAGTCTGCTTACATGTGCCTGCAACCAGACAAGTGTGTATTTTTTAGGGTTCCTTATCTCTAAAGGAAAAAACGGAACCCTTATAGAATCATTTTGTTTTCCGTCTGTCTGTTAAGGCCCTTTATCTCGGAGACGCGTGGAAGTATGGAGTTGAAATTAAAACGATATACTTAAGTCTACTGTGCCTTGAAGCTGTGAAAAAAATCAAACTTCTAAGTTAACGTTTGTAGAAGGTTTGATCTCGGTGTGAAGTGATGTGAAGTTAACGGATTAAAATTCAAAAGGTCCAAATAAATATATAGGTTGATGGATGCAGTTAGAAAAGCGCTGTAATTCTACTTGAAGTACGATCCCGACCTTTTGATCTCGACGAAGGGATCCCACGTGGGTTGGCTATCCCTTAGTTTGTCTGCTGGCGGTTTCCAGGCGAAGGTCCCAGCAAAGCAGTTTAAAATAGTGTATCGTCGTATTAGAAATCCTGGGAGCAGAACCCTAAAAAAGGCGGGCTCTGGTAACTGGTTTCTACACCAGCAATAAACAGAATAATAGTTTGATACGTCTTGTACTTTATGCTCCGTTACAATATAATCAGTATAGTACGGTTTTTTTTAAACGTATAAACGTCTAATCAATCTCTAATCCATCTATAACCGTTTTATTTCAACTTGGAAAAAAAAATCTTCGCGCAAAAAATAACTTAAAGCTCTCAGCTATCGGTTATCAGAACGATAAGATAGTATGAATATCTGACGCGCTCCAGTATTTCCATGCGATTTGTTTTTTACATTTTTGAAAACTCTTACACGCTCTCGTCTCTTAAGTTTTCATTATAGTGAGGGCCCACTATAATGAAAACTTACCTTGGCCTTTTTTGCGTTTTGGAACCTAATCTTCATAATCCAATAGGTCCTCATGACGCTTTACCAACTGCAAATTTAGCATCCTAGGTTCCCCTACTATTATGTTAGTTTGCACGCAACCCTCAGTGTACAAGTCCGACTCACTCTTGCCCTGTCTTTTTTTTTGATCAAAGGCATAGGCAGAACAACGTTTGCCGGGTCAGCTATGTAACTATAATTTTCATTCAAATTGTTATAAATGAATATAAGGAACAGTTAAAGATAATTAACACAGTTCTATTTTTAGCCATCAAGTCACCCTCCTAATTTTAAATAAATTTAGAAAAACATTAAGGCCTAACTTTACATAACAAGATAAAATTATTCCTTTGAGGGCCATCGCCCAATTCGTCATCACGAATTTGTATAAAACCATTAATTAATCAGATGGTTGCTAAAATTCTCTAACTATATTGATTTACTACCAAAATCGTATAGTCGAAACCATTTTCGAAATCATACGCTGTCCAACTTGTCAGTAAAGGTCTCAAATTATATTATTATGTCTTTATCGTGAATCAGATTTCGATGGCGAGCGATAAGCGCAGACGGCGAGATGTCAGGATCTGGTGAGGGCTACCTACGAGCTGGTGGCGTGTACGTGCTGTGCCTGCGAGAGCGGCTGGGCCGGCTGGATGCCGCCGTGCTGCACGCACCCAACCCCCCAAACGAGCTGCATCTGGCCTGGATCGTGCCGCAGTACCTACTGGTGTCTGTAGCTGAGATTATGTTCGCTGTGTCGGGACTGGAGTTCTCTTTTACACAGGTTTGCTTGTAACTATATATTAAGGCAAGAATGTCCTAAGCGACAAATAAACATAGGAAAATAGCCAATTACTAGGCACTGTTAATAATACAAAGTTCTTGGTTTCAGGCACCAAAAAGTATGAAAACTATAACTATAGCTGCTTGGTACGTGTCTGTTGCCTTTGGAAACTTGATCGTAATTCTCGTCGCCCAGACCAAGATATTCCAATCCAGGGTATGTGTTATGATGGAAGTTTTTGGGTAAACTATTTTCCCATCCTTCATCCTTCTTACGAAATAATGAAACCTTTTAAATGCAAAATGTTTTTCAATACACTTCGATTAGGTTTAATATGCTATCTATATTACATTTTTGTAGTAGCCTTTGTTTACGTATGCTTTCACAATAAACTTTCGCAACAACTTTCAACTGATTTGAGAGCAGACTACGCAACCATCGCTATTTTCAGTGATGCTATGGTTTGAAACAACTTCTGAGGAGAATTGTTAAATTGCGTAAACATTTTAACTTTTCCCTTAATCAGCCGCAGCTAATCACCTCGTTCCGCAAAAAGATTAGTAATTTAAGTACTATTTCCTTCCTGTAATAGGGAAGAAATAAAAATACACACTTTTTCAACGCCGGCCCCGTTGAAATTGTATTAGAGATCGAGGGAATCACGTTGGATTGGGTCAAATTGCGGTCGGTACAGCCGACGAGCAATTTAAACCAGAATTTATTCGTAGTGAGGTATTCTAACATCAATGAAAAAAGTGGGTTATAGCGACAGACTTGTTTATTCTTTATAATCCTGATAGATGTCACAAGTATCACAGTTTCCTGCTGGGCTTTTATGAGGTTTTTTTTTAGTGGGGAAAATCATCCGATGACATCTCCCGCCCTTGGTCGGAGCGGGAGATAGTGTCGACTTTTACTGAATAAAAACCCACCCCGTTCCTTCGTTTCCTTTACCAGGGTCGAGCTTTCCTTTCAGAAACAGACCTTTGGCCCCTGTAGGCTCCGGCCCTGTGTGCTACAGCTCCTTGAGGCGCACGTAGGACAGTACGCGCCCTTGACGACTTGGGCTCGATCATGACGGTTACGGGATGGTCTGACAGCGAGCTACCCAATGCTCACCGTCCGCAAGCCGGCGCCTACGGTAGCCGGAAATTGGGATCGGAAGCGCCATTGCCTTATGCGGTCGGCCTCCTCCTTTCCTAGCATTACTGCTTCGCAAAAGGAGGCGACCGCCTGTCACTCCTCCTCGCTTCGGACAATGGCCTGTACCAAGGCTCGGCGCAAGAGATCGCTGATCGCCCCCCCACGAGGACACGACGATACTCTGTCCAAGCGAGGCACACCTCTACCGTGTGCTCCACCGTGTCCTCCTGGTGGTCTACACAGTGGCGACACCCTGGCGTCGCTTCTGCACGAATCCGGTACAGGAATCTCCCGACCTTGCCAATTCCGGTGAGAAACTGCTTCATGCGGAAAGTGAGGACGCCGTGAGGTCTTTCCAGCCACGCCCCAAAGAGGGGACTTACCGCCATAATACGTACGTACGGACGTAGATGGGTTTTAGTTTGTAAAAGTCTGACATGTCCTCTTGCTCCACCCTGGAGAAGTGATTTGATGATTACCCATCTCAAAGAAAGGTCCCCAAGCGAACGCCGGCGTTCACACACCTATTGCCTTTCTATTGTGTATCTAATTACGGTATTCAAATGATTAATCACTTTATTAGATACATTACATCATAGAAAAAGTGCAGTCGAATGTATTTAGGAAACATTTAAATACGGAATTTTTACACGGAAATCTTAAATAGTGATTTTTCAATAAAGAAGTTCAAACAAACAAATTAATTGGTGCAATACAACACGTAATACCTGATTTACATATGTATATTAGAGATTAAACACGATGTGTGATTGATATATTTGACATATGGCAGCGCATTAGCTAACAATTATGGCGGCAAATCAGGCTGTTGATACATTTATGACATAACGATGAATCACGCGTGTCACTGATTCTACTGATAGCACGTTAAGCGTCGATTTACTCAGTCGCTTGACGATAATAGAACTCAAATGTTAATCACAAAACGAGAAACAAGAACTAAGTTCGATGATGCCGCCATTTCTCATAATTTGGACATGAAATGACTGAATTTTCACGAAGATAAAACATTGATATATTATAAAGGAAGATACGTTACGCGCAAATATCGCAATCAGAAAACCTGGACCCGAAACTCACACATTTATGATCAGTGTCATCACAGTCGCAACCGCACATTCACTGATAGACAAGAACAGAGATTCTTATCTCTGTCCTTATCTATCAGTTTTTTTATTTGAATACTTTGCACAACTCATGAAGCACATGAAGGCATTTTGATAACCTTTAGGTTTTTGGTTATTCTGCATGTGAGTTTTCTTATCTGTACCTTGAGACCCTCACGGAAAAGCTGGTTCGGTTTCCCTGCTAAGAAGTTACAATTACAACAGTTTGTTATATAACTGTAGCTAGGTATTTATTGTTGTTTATTTCTATATTCTAAGTTTATACGTGCATCTAATTCATCACGTTCATTTATGAGATACAAAATATTAATAATTATGATTTCATATTAAGAGTGTTGTTCGAGAAGGCGAGATAACTCTCGTCTATCTGCGGTGACAGCAATGAAATCTCATTGCACAAATCGTCGCCTGCAGATTGCATAAGATGGATTCGAATATCGAATGAATCGAAGCGAGAAATTTTATTCCACAATAAAGTTACCTATTTTTACAAGCTTTTATTTAGTTTCACCTGTCGCATGTTTGTCTGTGATCAAATCTTGCAAATTAAATTTGATCCACTTCCCGGTTACCGATTGAGTTGAAATTTTTCATGCTAAATTGCGTGACAATGCAATATTATGATGACATCCATCATCAGATCAGCTCTGATGATGGAGCTGGAAGGCGGTCATAGGAACTCTTCTGTAGTTAAATGACACAACCCCATCGAGTTTTTGCTCGTATGGTTTGTCTTGACGAATGCTTTGGTGATAGATAATAACGAGGATCTGATGATGGAGCTGGAAGATAGTCATAGGAACTCTGTAATAAGCGCAATAAGATAACCCTATCGTGTTTGATCTTTTTGGAATGGTCTTGATGAGTATTACTTATACACCGTTAAATTTTGGTCGTTTTAATCCCGTGGAGGGTCGATGCGGTACATGAAACACTATCGATTTGTAAAGATAAAATAAAAAAGTAAAGTACTTTTTTTCTAAAACTTGAATTAGTATACGCATTTACGAAATTAATTTCTTTAAGTAAACAAGTCAATGACCTTGTAGGAAGGTGTCGGTCGTTGCGTACTAACTACCTACAGTTCATTGACCTCGCTCAGCTGAAGTTTACTTAAAGAAATTAATTTAGTACATGCGTGAATTAATTCGAGTTTTTTTTTTATCTTTACAAATCGATAGTGTTTCATGTACCGAATCTATTCTCCAAGGGATTAAAACGACTAAAATGACTAAAATTAAACGGTGTATACCGCGTTATAAAAGCTTGCTATGAAAAAATGATTTTCATTGAAAACTTGTTTTTCTCAAAATTAACGTCGTCGTAAGTATATTAAAAAATAAAATAAAAATTATCAACTAGCAACCTTAATTGGTTGCGCACAGGTTATTTAAACGGTGTACTTTCTATGATGTAGGTACATACAACAATTACGAACACAAAATACTAACTTTTATCGAGCATTTAGCGTTTGCTCCAAAGAGAGTGTATATTACAAAATAAACGCTATAAGCGAAAATTGTTGTTATTAGTCTGTTGGTTATAAGCAATAACAGACGCAGCAAGTTTACGATGCATCACTTTGTGAATACCTGACTGTTGTTTAGGTTCGTGTCGGTAAGAGGCGTCTTTTTTTTTTTTTGGAAAATCTTGTGGGTGCTCAGCTTATGCCCAGTCCTGTTTGTTGACTTATGCAAAAATAATTGGTTAATTGCATAAATAAAAATTATACATTTACTAGTCGACTGGCTAGTAAATGTATATCAAAATGAATTTTCTATTTAAAGATCTGGCGTCCCGAGCTAAATATTATCGTTTAGGATTGATATTGCCGTTAGCATATTTTTACTATTTATACTGACAGTTATTGTGAAATAACAATACAAGAGTGTGTAAAACCAGCTCAAAAACAGCATCATTTAGAACAAAATAAGAAAGTAAAAGGAGTTAATTTATTAATCAAAAACTTTAAAAAGAAAAAAATACAACAGACTTCAAAGTAAAAGAAAATGCGAAATAATTTTTTAGTGGTTTTTTTTTTGTTTCAAGTCGGTTGTATTTGATTTGTAGAAAGTTTTTTTATTTAACTCTTTTTAGTTGTGGCACCACCGTTGATCAAACATAACAAAGGGTACACATATAAATATCATTCAGCTTAAATATTGTGCAAGTTCTATATATCAAAACACTGCATGGCAATTCGAATAAATCAAACCACGGTGTGACATTGCTTTATTACGGAGTTTTCGTACCTAACTTCTATCATTAGAATAGCTTGATGGTACCCATATAGCCGGAGTGTAACTTATGAAAATTCTAATAATTCCAAACACAGGTTACGTTGATTTATTGCAGAGTTCTGTTGCCTACCTTCCGGCTTCATCATCAGATCACTTCGATTTATCCCCTTCCTCTCTTATTTCAGTCAGTCATCGACTACATGTATAAATAAAACAATTTTACTTGTTACGACAGTTTTGCTGTGATCCTATGAGGCGTTCCGTTTCATATCTTCGAGTTCAATATCAGATCATAACAATATTTCTATGGGAAAGTATAAACTTTCAGCCAAAAAATAATTTTCAAAATCAAACCACAATTGACTAAGAATTCCGTGAGGATACATAAAAAAAAATCATACCGCCGAATATACAACTTCCTTCTTTTTTAAGTCGGTCAAAAATTAACCGTTACGGGGCGGCTGATTATAGAAACACAGTAAAGCTTCTCTTGGAAACTCCGCACCCACTTTTTAGTTTTTTAACTCTAGAGTCGACGCCACTGTGTACAACATAAAGCAAATGTGTATTTAAATCTATTATATGAAACCAATACGAGGCTCTCAACATGAAGCGTGGCTAAATATATACAGCAACACCCGTTTTACAAACTACTATTATTATTATTCTTATTATAGTAGAGCTTCAGTCAACGTGTAGATACTGATTTACGCGAAAATATGATATCATTTTGTAGCGTAGTTCGCAGCGAGATGGGAATTGAATTTGAATGTGATCGTGTAAAATGTTACAGGCGACGGAATTCTTCGTGTACGCCGCTATGCTCGCGATCGCCATGCTCGTCTTTTTGTGGATGGCGCAGGACTACCAGTCAAGGAATATCGACGCCGACGGCTCTTCGTCTGAAAGTCGGCCTTTGTTACACCATAGATCCAAAGTAAGCACAATCCCATTTATGCCATCTTTTTCTGAACTTTGTGCATTTTATATTTAATACGAAAATCTCTTGAATCTTATTTTATGCTTCATTAAGTGTGTCAAATGAACCATACAAAATTACGTGGATACAATATTCAGTAAAACAACCATCGTTGCGTACATAAATGTCAAAATAAATCGTAATGTAGCATAAAACTCTATAGCATTCGGCAATTTAAACAATTTTTTTTACCTACATATTACCATGATATAGATGATATTTGGTTTTAAATAAAGAATTGACCAAACTACTATAGAAAGATTTAAATGATTTTATGTGTAGGATTGCAGATATGAAAAGTTCCTGAAATTTTTTCAATACGAAATGCTAATATTCGGCTATCCAGCATTATATATTGCTAGTTACTATGTTGAAGTCGAAGAGCCAACCGAGGTATCGGTGAACATTCATTAAAAAAAATACATACAGTCGAACGTAGATCCTCCTCCTTTTCGAAGTCGCTTAAAAAGGGGACTCCACGAGAGTATTTTTATTTAAATTAATCATAATTCCAAAAACATTATAATATGATTGAAAGAAAGACGTATAAAATATGAATGATATTGTTAAAATTCAATAATTCGCATAAGTTTACTCAATGACATTACTTTCTAGAATTGACCTTTATTAGCAACCTTATTAAATGTAGTTTTCTGGCGATGTATTTTTTTTTTCTTAGCAATCGCATGAAAACAAAATGTATATATGTCACAAGTAATATGTATTATATTAAATTAGATTGTTTAGTCCGATTGATATGGTCATGATATTGCTATTGATATGGTCAGTCAATATAAGATGTTGCAGAAGGTTTCCTAAGTAGGGATTAAATAAATTGACTAACTTGGTATTACATGGATCTCACAAATTTTTACGGTTTAAGAACTGAGTTGCAAGACTTGATTTTTTTACGTATTATGTTTTTGATGACATCTCATTTCTTGTTGTAGATTCCTTTATATTATAAATATACAGGTACATTGATTCATTAACTGCAAATGTAACTTTGTAATTCTATATATTTTTATGGAATTACAAAGTTATTTATGCAGTTAGTGGATCTAGAAAACTAGACCGAAATTGCAATAAATTTTAGTATTTCATTGATTGATACACTAAACGCTATCTGTATTCTAAATTTAAAGCTTCTATGTCTGCTAGAAGTGGAGTTTTGATGATCGCTCAGTCAGTGAATGACACAATTAAGAAACTTTGACTACATTGTTATTATATTATAAATTAAAGTAGTTCATAAAAGAGCATTTTTTTATAACTCTTAAACTACTGGTTCAAATTGAATGAAATTTGAAATAACCGTGTTTATACAAATGCCTGCTTGGTTACTGAAAATTCAGGTTAGTAGTTTTATCTACAACGAAGTTATAGGATAGTCGAAAATGGCCTGAACTATTTCGAGAAAAGGATGTACGACTGTGCCGTTTTTTTGCTCGATTTGGTGGGGGCACTCCTGTGCCCCCATATATGCCTGATATTTAGATAAAACTGGTGAAAAATATCACCTGTTTTTGCCTAAATATTGGATGGATTGTCCTCGAATTTCATTAAAAATATTGCAAAAATAAAGACAAAGCCTTTTGTGAATTGGTCCAACACCACATTACCATAATTCAATCAACTGAAATGTGAAAACAATATGAAATTTATCTCGCATTAACGGTACCTCGCACAATCTACAAAGTGTGGCTGGGGGACATGTTTTTGGCTCAACGTTTTATTTATTTTTATTAAATAATCGTTCTGTGTAAAATTCTGTTTCCAAAATAAAGTTTTTATTTCTATTTTCAATGGTATTGTTGTTACGTACATGATGAATTATTGATAAATTATCTATTTTCCTTCAAAAGTGTTGTACAGCTAGCAAAACGATTGTTTGCCGGTTTGACATTTATTCCTAATGTTGAAACTGTCTAATTTTCACATCATAACACAGATTATACCTGCCTAGCGACTGTAGAAGATAATTTTTATAAATACTATTCAAAAATATATACTTGTAGGACTAAGATTAATTTTATTGATAGCTGATGGTTTTGACGTAATATTTCTAAGTAACATAATTTTCCACTAGACTAATAATATTGTTATGGCATGTCAGTTTCATGACATACACGGTACTATCATAGAGGAATGAGGAATATTTATCTTCGTTGAAATTTATTATAAAACAGTGAAATTTTAACGTGCGTTTAAAATTACAATTAAACCTTAAAATATTTACCAGCCAAGCCGAAATGAATTGTAGTCGGATTTAAATGAAAATTTCAAAATTCCTGGAATTGTTTTTGACTGCTATTTTTGCGTAATCAAACGTATTTTTTAACGTGTTTTCGGTGTAAAGAATTTATAGGATTTGTTTAAAAAATAAGCAACAGTCTGACAGCAAGGTTACTTAAACTTAAAACTCTTTGGAATAATATAATTGTGTTGCATAAATTGATTCCCAAATGTTTTTTTTTTTTGTTACAATGACTAACTCTTCCTAATGCATAATAGAGAAAACTGCAAATGATGATGTTATAAATTAAAGATAATAAGATTCTACCTATATATTTTATTCAATAAGTAGAGGTTTAGGTTTATTTTTGAGGTGTGAAATCAGTGTTCACCAATGACTGTTCTCCCTCTAGGGTGTAGACTCTATGGTCTCTATCTGTATAGTGTCTCATCTCTAGGGTATCTAGGACCCTAGGTGTAGTGCGTGCAGACTTTAAATTACTAAAACTACACTTGCGTCCTTCAGTTGCTCTTTGCTTTTCTCGGTCCTAATAGCGAGCAACCCGTTGCTCAACGTCTCTCGCTCTGGATCCTCAACTAGAGCACGGCATGAAAGACCAGCGCCGCCGATCGGCTCCACGAGGACACGGCGATGCTCCTCACAAGTGTTAACTGGGTGCAAATCTAACACTAGCGATTTATTTAACTTTATTCATACATGCAAGATTGCCCTAGAAATACAGGTAATGTCTTATTCCACTGCTGAAATCGAAAAGATCATTCTGCATACTTAGAAGCATAAACACGTGGCTATGATCGACTACGACCGAAGATTGATTAAATAGACTTTGTATGCTCAATGCACATAGAGAATTTGTAAACGCTATGGGCAATTCTTTCTCGGAAGACGTTATAAACCGTTTTACTGAAAACCCTCAAAAGTTACTTTCCTTCTCAAGTTTTGATGAAATTTGATAATCGGAAAGATCATCAGACTATTGTTTTCAGAGTACGTGCGTGTTACTGGCAAGGCCGAAGATTTTTATTAACCACCCTTGTACGCCTAAAGGTGTGTCCAGTCCTGGCGAATGTGTCTCTCACGAGCCGCTTGTGATCTGAGCGCGTATTGCTGTATGGTGCACCGATCTATTGTAACTCGGACAAGGCTTGCAAATTGGGCGAACAGGGCGCGCATCCCGCGCGCTTACAGTTCCGTCGACTTTCATACTGTCGGTATATTTACGGGTGAGAGGAAGTATGTACAGCGTGTAAGAGGCGCGAGGTTGGCAGTGAACGGCGTCCAAACTTGAAATGCTTGCACGCAGCTGACGCAGCTTGCAAGGCAAATTCACCAAATGCTGACACACACTTAGAAAGTTTAATTGATTGCGTGTGATTTTCATTTATTATTATTTTTAGCAAGCAAGTCGTCAGTGAAAGTACTACTGTATGCTTGTGTTGCTCCTTTTTGTTGGATACTGGCGAGGTCAGTTTTTATAGGTAATTAATTGTCTTTACAAAATAGCTTTGTGCCTCACACAACCGTTCAAAAACTAAAAATACGTATAAAAATGAATACATAAAATAATATTTTCTACGAGCTCAAAAAGGTGCCTAACTGAGCATCATGCAAAAACATTTCCTAAAAATAACAGTTGTTTTTTGTGGGTTAAATTTAACTAAACGTAAAATAAATATTGAAAACAAAAAAAACCTTAGTTGACCAGTTGGAAATGAAATCTGATAAATGATTATACTATATTTGACTATTGATCTTGATTTGATTGATTAAAACTTGCCCTAATTCTGATGTATGGTCGAAGGAGATAGCCGTAATCGTAAGGGAATGGATATCCTCACTTTTCAGCCACAGCCACAAGCGTCGGGAGTCACAGGGCGATTTCTGTTCACCGTAGGCGCGGATTAGCACGCCACGATTGAGACGGTAAGGCCTCTCTTTGAGGCGTGGCTGGAAAGACCTCACGGCATCGTGACCTTCCACATGGCGCAGGTACTAACCGAACATGGCAAGTTCGGGACGTACCTGTACAAGATCCGTGCGGAGGTAACGCCCGGGTGTCGCCACTGTGCGGAACGCCCGTAGGACACGGTGGAGCACACGGTTAAAGGTGTGCCTAGAGGCTTCGATCTCAGTCCCAAAACCTTCAGCTTCGTTCATTTAGACAACCCCGGGATTTTCAGGATTAATACAATCGTAGGTTCATAGTTGATTTGTTAGTTTATTTTAGAAAAAGTTTAATTTAATTTAGTCAGTGTTTTCGACGATTTAAAAAGAAAAATAAAGAACTGATTTTGATGTGAGTTATTGACTTTTCGTTACCACATTTCATAACCTATATAACACCGGAATTACCCCGGGATCCCGGGGTTAGCGGTAGATGAACCCGAAATCCCGGGATTACAAAAAAGGGCCGGTGTCGAAGCCTCTAGGTGTGCCCCGCTTGGGAAGAGCATCGCCGTGTCCTCGTGGGGGCGATCGGTAGCGATGATCTCTCGCGCCGGGCCTTGGTTCAGGCCATGGTCCATAGCGAGGAGGAGTGGCAGGCGGTCGCCTCCTTCTGCGAAGCAGTAATGCTAGCAAAGGAGGAGGCCGACCGCATCAGGCAACGGCGCTCACGCCGCAGCTGCCACCGTAACTCCAATCCAAATTTCCGGCTATCGTAGGCGCGGGCTTGCGGACGGCGGGCAATGGGTAGCTCGCTGTCCGTTTGTCCTGTAACAGACCGGACTAAGCCCAAGTCGTTTACGGTGCGCACTGTTCCCGTGCGCCTCAAGGAGTTGTCAGCAAACCGTAGGGCCCAGTAGGGTCGAGGCGTAGTCTGGGGCTCTGAGGAGGTATGAAAATGCATACCAGGGCCCTGGAACCAAGGCAGGGAAGGAACAGGGTAGGGTTTTAGTCAGTAAGAGTCTGACACTATTTCGCGCTCCGCCCAAGGGCAGGATTTGTCATTGCATGATTTTACCTACCATAAAAAAACTCTAGGGTGGGAAGTGATTGGATGATTCGATTTTTCACCTCAAAAATTCTGATGCATGGTCCAAGTAAAATTGATTTGAGGTAGTCTGGTGAGCAGGGCAGTCAAGCAGGGGTAAAATATTCAGGTGTATCTAGACTGGAAGCCCACAACATGATAGGTGAAAGGCCAGGCAGACAGACTCCGTGTGCATATTCCACTAAAGACATTTTATTTGACTTAGAAAGTCGGTCGCATTCGATATTTTTATTTATTTTGTTGACAGAATAGTGAGCTCTTCATGGAGATAGATCTCAACACGCTATGTACATTTTTAGAAAGCTTCGAATTTATCGCAGTGTCCTTTGAGCTTTACACTTTTTTGTTTTAATGGTTCCGTACCTCAAAAGGCAAAAACAGAACGCTTGTAGGAACACTTTGTTGTACGTCATGTCTGTCTGTCTGTCTGTCAAGACTCTTTATCTTGGGAACGCGTGGAGGTATCAATCGTGGGTACTATACATACTCAAGTCTGCGGTCCCTTGATGCTGTGAAAAAATCAAACTTGTAAGTTAACGGAAAAAAAGATACGGCCATTTATATCACAAAAAACGTTTATTTCGACACTCTCAAGGGCAAAAAAATTCATTGGGTACTTCCCGTTGACCTAGAACCCTGAAATTTGTCATGAAACAAGGTCTCATAGTACAGGAAAAAATCTGAAAACTATTAATTTTTAGTTTCGCCATAAAAAATAACTTTTTATTGCGATTCGAAAAAATCTTCATAACTCAATTCAGGAATTGAACTGTTTTCATAGGTAAATTTGTACGGAACGCTCAGTGCGCAAGTCCGACATACACTTGCCTGGTTCTTTTTTTTTTTTTTTTTTTTTTTTTTTTGTAGATTTTCTGACAGTTGTGTGTTCGCAGGTGATATCGGTCCACTCGCTGTCAACATCAAGCACCCGTGCGTTCGGCGGCACGGGCAGCAGCGCAGCCTCGTGCCTAGGCGTGATGGAGCGCTCGCGTCCCGCCGCCTGGCCTCAGCGTGCCTACGTGCATCTCGCCACGCCTAGCACCGGGGAGCCTAATCCCACAACACTGGCTCAGGAATAACGTATTTCAATTGATACTGGCCTCGTGCTTGACTCCCAAGCACGAGGCCAGTATAATGGTGCGCTTCAGGCCTCAGTGCGCCTTGTCACGCTTAGCATTGGAAAACCTAATCCTGCTACACTGTCAATACAATAATTTTATGGCCATAATGTTCCCACGGCTGGGGCACAGGCGTGAAGGGAGTGGGCTGCAATCTACAACGTGGTCTAGAGCAAATTGCTAGATGTCGCATATTTTAGATCTTTTAGTTCTGCTTTCTTTGTATTTTTAATAAATACATACCTACTGCCAAAATATTCGATGGGTATACGAGCTCCTTGCCATTTATGGTTCGAAATAATTTTAAAATTTAAACACAGTCAAGTTCAGATTCCATTACACTTACTTTTGGTAAGGCCTTAACGTAAGGCCTTTACGTAAAATTAAAGTCGTTTAAAATACAACTTCAATTTCACAACGCTAAACCTGATATTTCAGTTGTTGACGATTGAATGAAACTATCGCAAATTTATTTATACAAGTTTAAGGCCCTAACTCCCGAAATGTTTATTATAAATTCATGTTTAACATTATCAACATATGATTTTTTCGTAACACTAATATTATTGTCAAAAAAAAAATAATGTATATTTTTTCACTTGTTTTTCCTACTCCTTTCAAACGGCTTAGAACTTTAGAAATACGTTAACACAAAAAAAAGCTGGTTAAGTGTTCTTCAGAAGGAACACAGCATATGTAAATCAATCAATATTTCACAAAGAAAATGGATCTCAAGGGCAGCTGGCCGGAATCAAATAGACACAGATACTCGTACGGTCAGCTAGACGCAGTACGAGTATGTGTGCATATAATTCCGGCCAGATGTTCAAGGGACTATACGCCTTAATGGCAGTTTGTGAACTAGATGAGACCTACCGTGCTACGTTGCTACGCCGCTACGCGGTCTAAGAACTTTCGTAGTACTGTCGTAACGCTGTTGTAAGATTAGATATTACAATGAAAAATATCTTGCTATTGTGACTTTTAATACTCTAAACTAATTTTTCTATACTAGCTAGATATAAAATACTTGTGTATGTTTATTAATATATATTTCACAAGAAGTAGGCTAAAACCACATAGTGATACGTGCGGATATACACGGCTAAATTGTGATCGTTTTAATCCCGTGGAGGGTCGATCCGTTACATGAAACACTATCGACTTGTAAAGATAATTTTAAAAAAGTACTTTGTTTTCTAAAACTCGAATTAAAATTCAATGACCTGCAGGTCATTGAATTTTATGTGTTCATAAAAAAAAAAAACAAAAATTCAAATGAAGATGCATTGTTTTTCAAGCTAATATCCATAAAAAGCATATAAAATTTGTATCAACAATAATAAATAATAAGTATTATTGAATATAGTAACAACCAGCTAATGTATAACTTTTACTTTCATTAATATTTGTGTAACAAACACAATGTAATTGTATAATAATAATAACGCAAATGAATACTAAATGCAAAGATAGATATAATATTGTAATCTGATTAGATAATCGTATCGTTTCACAAACTTAATGGAATTATAGTTTGTTAATTAATGTTTGTATGTATAATACGAGTACATGGAGAAGCTGTTTTTAAGGAACGATTTTTTCTAAAGCTCACTTAATAGGGTTTAGTACAATTAATAGAATAAAATATAAATCAATACTTATATGAAAGATACTGGCAGTCCCCGCGACTTTAGTTACTACTGCGCTGCGTGCATCGAAGCGTGAAGTTATGTAGCCTATAACCTTCCTCAAGAAGTGGGCTATCCAACATAAAAATATTTTTTCAATTCTTACCAGTAGCTCTTCAGAATAGCACAGTCAAAAAAAAAATGTTCAGCTTTATTTTTTTATGTAATGTTTTTGGACTGGATACTAAGTCCTTTAAGCTATGTTTTCGACTGAATGGTTAATTACTTTACTATTAGAATATAGATGAATACTTTTTAATGTTTTTGTAGTAATTTGCAGCAACTGTATCAAGTCAACCTTGTCGGGAAACTTCGCTCAGGTAATCAACACTACAATAAAATTCTCCGTTTCAATCGTTCTATATACATTTTGCCCAGTTGCCCAGACATATGAGATACAAAACTGCTTCAACTTTATATCCCAATATCCGTTAGAAATCAATTTGCGAATAATTAAAACCGCCACTGAACTTCATTAGAAAAAGCTACTGTTCAGTTTTAAAATAATTATTATATTTTTATAGATTACTCAACAAATCCGATTTGTGAAAAAATATTTTAACCCTAAAAATAATAGTCTGTTTAAATACGCAGATAACTTGTTACTGTGTTTGTCAGTAATACACCCGATAGGGAAAAAAAAATATAACCCTGCAGCATTGTAAGTTGCGCTCGTTAGGTTTTACTTGGAGTACCAATTGATACAGCCAGCGGTATTTGCACTATGCTTGAATAGATTTGAGTCAATTGAGGCGAGCTAGAGAGTAAAATTACCTATCTTTCTATAGAAATCTGTATAATGAGATGAAGTGAGCTTGAAGTAAGCTGTCAATCCAAATGAAGTTAGGGATTGACAGCTGATGTCACAAACTTCAGTGAAGTCAATCCTTAAATGTCAATTTTAATCAATAGGTTGCCTAATTTATGGTTTTTAGGAGGCCTTCATTGTTTTTATGTAACATTTTAATGCAATGCGAATGTGTATTATATACTCGTAACAAGGCACTTTGCAAATATGGCAAAAGTAATAGTCACTTAAAGTATTTTATACGTTTATTTATAGAAAATATCTTTACTTTAGTACCTACATATTAATCATATCATAGCATTATAGTTAATATACATACTTTTAATTTTATTTACATTTAATAAATATTTCTAATAATAAGTATTGTCTAATAAATATTGTAAACTAATTGGCTTGTTTATTTCTCTCTCCATCATAATTATCCGAACGTGTACAAATCTTGACCTAATAGATTTTACATTTACTAAGATTAGTTATTCAAGAAAACACGCTTAGCTAATATGAAATTAATATTACTGAGCATATGTAAGTACAACATTGTTAAGATTAACTAATTAATGTCTTTAGTACAACCTGTGATGAGCTAGTACTATTTCGTTTCTATGAGAGATTGCTGTGTTTTGAGTCAATAGGTATTACTACACATCAAAGGCAGATTCAGTATTGTGGGCAGGGGGCACAAAATATTTTGTGACGGGTATCATAAACATAAAGTTGTCAAAAAATAAAAGGCCCGTTTTGACATTTGTATTTTGACTACCTAGCGGCTTGTCCTGTGTAGTGTAGCTACTAGTACTACTACTCCAGACCCCTAATTATTATTTTAGTAGTAGCTACACTACACTGGACAAGTATTCACGTTACATGATATCATATGTCGGATTTGACCTCTTATTACTAGCGTGAATGGTCAAATCCGACACATAGTGAGGTATGGCGCAATCAATATTATTACAAGACTAGCCGTGTGAAGTTGCTAACATAACATAACCCGGGAGTCCGTCCCGGCTCGGTGCGGCACCCGGCCTCACATGACACCAGCGTAAACATATTAGCGACCACATCTCCTGCCTAATTGAGCTCACAAAATGACTTTTGGGGAGCTTATATTGATCTCATTCTTTACACATGGACACACGTCTCCGCTTTACCATTATCCCGGATAAAACGGCTTTGCTCCTACATCGCATAAATATTTCAAATCCAATATACCCGACCTTAACAATTGATCATTTTATTTACAGATAAAAGCCAGATATTTTATTACATATTGCTATGTTTTATATTTACGGTTATAAAATGTTTTAACCCCGAACTAACGTATGAACCACGCAACTACACCAAAGAGATGGTACAATCACTCTTCCAGCCTAATGCGTTTTGGAAGCAGGGTGATATACCGTTACTAAATAGAAAGGTATGCCAAATTCCTGCATATTAATAATTTTATATTATGACATGCTTTTGACCGCGACTTCCGTCCGCGTAGAAGACGAAAATGGTTCTAATAGTTTTTTTATTTTGTAATATTCTATCTTCTTCATATTTAGAAACTGCTTTGTTTTGAATGACTGACGGAATAACGCACAGCCTTACTCAAACTAAGTTTCGCAAAAAAAACCTCCAATATTACTACCCCTTTTTAACCTCGTCAGGGGATGAATTGCAATAAATATGGATGTTTAATACGTAATTCGTCTTCCGTCAATTCTGTTAAAGAAGGTCCATGTAAATGTGCCCCCGTTTTTCACCCTCTTAGGGGTAGAATTTCAAGAAATCCTTTCATAACGGATGCCTACGTCATACAAAGAACATACTTGGTGCACACGTGGCGGCACCAGCAATCCACAATCAAAAATTGTCAGCAATGGTCCTTTGTGTAAGATTGTTTGTATTTTTTGGCTTGTGGTGAGAAAAATAAATAAACTTCATTGTGGTCTCCAAGTTTTAGATTTTTACGATCAGCGGTTTAGGCTGTGCTTAAATTCATCAGTTAGTTAATCAGGACAAAGTAATAATAAATGATATTTATTGGCAAATAGGTTTTCAGGACAAAGCATTTTATAAATAGAGATTAAAAATAAGCGCAGTAACGCAGTGAGCAATATCTAGGCAAGCTGGGATGTGAAAACAATGGACGGTATTTGATTGTTGTTTGTGGTATTATTGTGCAGAATTATTGTCAGTGCCGCCTTGCATGCCAATCTTTTCAATATAAAATATAGAAATAACTTCAGCCATGATCGTTGTAATATGAAAATTCCTAAAGCAAAATAAATATTTTGGAAGATAAAGCTGCGTAAAGAAAAGACATGTAGGCATTCAGGAAAGTTTAGGTGTGCCTACAATATCTATATATATAAAATAAAGTCGTGCTAGTTACACTATTTATAACTTAAGAAAGGCTGAACCGATTTGGCTGAAAAATGGTGGGAAGGTAGCGTAGAACCAGGAGAAGGACATAGGACAATTTTTATCCCGTTAATTAAAAAAAAAAGCCATCTCATTTATTGGTATAGGGTAGAGTAGAGTAAATAGAGCGAGAGCGAAGCCGCGGGCAAAAGCTAGTTATAAATAATTATTTTAGTAGGAGAACCAAGGTCACCAATATAGTCCGAAGAATCGCCGAACTTAAGTGGCAGTGGACAGGGCACATAGCTCGTAGAACGGATGGTCGGAGGGGACGAAAGTTACTGGAGTGTCGACTGTGTACCGGAAGCCACAGCGTTGGAAAGCCACTGGCCGCCCACAAGGTGGGCGCCTGGTGAGAGTCGTGGAAATGCGAGACGCACAGGCCGTACACACAGGCCGTTCATTGTGGCGACACTTGGGGGAGGCCTATGTTCAACAGTGGACGTCCTTCGACTGAAATGATGATAATGATGATATTATAGTAGAGAATAGAGATAACTTTAAGAGTTTCAATTCATATGTTGTTAGTTTTTAGTTCTTAGTTTATCTTGGACATTACTGACATTCTGTGCCTCGGAAAGTACGTAAAGCGGTCTCAATCAAATGACATTAGAAAAATTTACTATGTAAAACATTTGCGAAATCTTTATTTTACATAGGAAGTTACGTGCTGGTGAAATGATTAGTTTTCGTAGTTACTCAAACCCCAAGCGAACGCCGGCGTTCGCTCATCTATTGTCTTTCTATTGTATCTCTAATTACGGTATTCAAATTAATAATGCTATTTATACATAGTTAAATTTTGATCGTTTTAATCCCGTGGAGGGTCGATTCGGTACATGAAACACTGTCAAGTTGTAAAGATAAATTAAAAAATAAAGTACTTTTTTTAAACTCGAATTTATTTACGCATGTACGAAATTAATGTCTATAAGTAAAAGTTAGCTGGGCGAGGTTAGTACACAACGACCGACTACCTACAAGGTCATTGACTCGTTTACTTGAAGAAAAATTTCGTACATGCGTATATTAATTCGAGTTTTAGAAAGAAAGTGCTTTATTTTAATTTTACAAATCGATAGTGTTTCATGTACCGGATTGACTCTCCACGAGATTAAACGATCAAAATTTAACGGTGTATTAATAGTGATCTTTATTATATCTTTTCCTTTTTATTACTCAAGCTCCAAGCGGACACTGGTCCGTACACCTATCCACCACCAGTACATCTACCATGAGTTTTAAGCAATAGTATTCGTCGCTACTCGATATCGACGCCGTAAATATTTTGTATGGCAAATTTTGCAGCGCCTCTAGCGGTCACTTGCAGAACCAAAATTTGTCATACAAAATATTTACGGCGTCGATATCGAGTAGCGACGAATACTATTGCTTAAAACTCATGGTAGAGGTACTGGTCCGTCTTTTTATTGTGTCTCTAATTACGGTATTCAAAGGGCTTCTAGTACATGTGCAGTTAATGCAAAACTAAATAAAAACAATAAAGCCGTCAGTCTTATTCGTCAACGCGTGTCTCGCTTGAAACCCCGTGAAATGTACTGTCTATATCATTCACCAATTGCCTGATAATAACGATGTGGCAATATTTTATTGTCTTGGCAATGTGATAAATAGGAAGTTAAAGTAATAATTATTTACTTTGCCCTAAGCAGCTTGTGTTTTTTTAAGTAGGTTTTCAGGATACAAAGGCTATTGAAATTTAAGTAGCTTGTCATTATTCAATATTGTAAAAATATGTCCCAATTTATGACTTGGTCCATAACATATATAGTAGAGAAGGTTTCATAACTTATATTATATAGGGTGACTGGTAATTAGTGAAAGATACTTAAAAACGTGATTGTAGTCATGGTAACAAACAACTATTACTATGGGACCAAACTTGAAATCGCGAAAAAGATCTGCTCAGTACATTTGTGTTCGCCTAACTGGTCAAAATGTATTGAACTAGGCTGTTTTTTTTTACATATTTAAAGGGTCTTTCAACAAGGACGGGTCGATGTTGAAATTAAATAAAACAAGCTGTATGTGAGATATTAAAGAAATTATTTTTTTATTTAAAGGGCCCATTTATGCCATCATTTATGAAATATGACATCGTTGAAATGTCCACCGCGGCTTCGAACGGTGGCACGGATCCGAGAGGTCCAGTTTTTAATTACTCTACTGCATAAATCCGGCTGAATCTGAGCGATGGCCTGCGTAATCAACATAACGCAGGCCATCGCTCAGATTCAGCCGGATTCACTTAATAGGGTATCGGTTGATTGCGGAAACAAGCTGTATGTGACAGCTTGTTTTATTTAATTTTACAGCTTGTTTTTACCCTTTAGTAGAGTTTAGTAGAGTAGTACCTACATAGTTCCATAATTATATACAACATTATTTTTAGTATAAGCGAAACCTGATTATAGTTTGTTCAAAATCAGTAATTGAATCGATTCCAATAATTTTTACAACATGTTTTTTTTATGGTAGGTAAAATCACATATTTTCCCATTTTTTTTTTAAAAAGGTCACAATTTGGACACCACCGATACTAAGTACAAAACAGATCACGGCAGGCCATTGAAGGCATGAGGTGCCAACGCACAACTGGGTGCGGGATTAAAACGACCCCTCAGTCACCCGGATGGCCCGGTAACCATATGTTTATGTGAACAACCAGGTAACACAACAAGTTTATAACTTGGTGAGTTTTCATGATACAGTAATGAAATTTTGTACATTCCTGAAATTTCATACAGATACTCGTACCTACTTTAGATAAAAATACTAGACCCGTGTTTCTGGTTCCACATTTACTGAAAATAACATTTATTCTAAATAAATTAGTTCTTTCACTCTGGTGTTCTTCCAGAACTGCAATTATTAAAAAAAAAAAAAACGTCTTTCAATAATCAGGAAATAAGTCCAATCCAAGGTGAGGTAAGGTGATGTCCATGAGCTCGCTGTGTATCTTGAAGGCAGCCTGTTTATTTCAGATATTCAGAGGGACGCGTGTGGGTATTCGTGAGCACCCGTACGTGGCGAGCGTGCGACGCCGCATCATGCACTACGCAGTGGCCACCATGCTCACTAAGAACCTGTTCATCACTGTGGCACATCCTTTGATCGAGTAAGCTAATTAATGTGATTTCTGTTCGCCTAATCCTCCCCTCACAGCTAAAATTATCCGATTGAATTACCCGTACCTACTTCTCTCACTCCCATTATGTAATTAACAATGGCGTATGATGTGTGATTTTATGTCTCATGTTCAGGAACTATAATAAGCTATTTCATTAATGGTTTTCTATATTTAGATGCGGTTGTGTTGTAGGGGAAAACTTAATCTAGTTATGGGTCAAAATGGATTTTCTCTTAGTTATTAAGACTCGATAGCAGATCAGATATTCTACAGGGACTCTTATCATTTCTTGTGGAATAGTGTTAAAGTTATTGAGTTTATAAGCAAGTGTCTGTTTGAGCGCTAAACAATTCGTAAACACCAGATTGGTTTATCTATTTATTTTGGTAACGCACGTTTGCCACTAATTAGGTATAAAGGAGATTTTTAGTATATCCAGTCGGTTCTTGATTGTGTGTAGGTATATTTTTTATTTTAAATAAAATTTTGCAAGCAGTATTTAATTATAGGAATAATAAAGTACGAAGCAATCTTATGCATGATTTTCAAACTTAAAGCGATATAGAATGAAACCAGGGGCGCCGGCTTTTAGAAAACTTCATGGGTGCTCATTTGATTACTCGATAAAGTGGTGAAGTGTGAAAAAAGAAATGCACACTGACTGACTGAGAAATAAATAAATGTTCTACTTACATACTGCGTACCTAATTACTAATTATGTTTAATAAAAATATAATTAGATTTGTGTTGGTGCGGGAATCAAACCCGCGACCCTTGTGTCCCAACCAGCGCTCTAACCAAATGTGTTAAACAAGTCGTTGGGTAATTAAAAAACGCCCATCCCTAAAAGGCGATTACTGATCAGTTTCCTGATGTCTATTCTCGGGGTGCTCGGCACCTACTATTTATTTCTCATGGGTGCTCGAGCCCTCGAGCACCCACGGAGTCGGCGCTCCTGAATGAAACAGAAATCTTTGAAAGTTAAAACCTTAAACCACTACAACAACTCCATACCAGGGTCGATCGACCATACTAGGCCATAATAGTTAAGCATCAAGCATTACATTAAGAATACCATAAAATTACTCCAATAGAATTATTGTTACCATGGAGTTTCTTGCACATTCTTCTCCAAGAGATCTACGCTTTGGAGTGTGTTTTTTTAATTAGCATCATTTTTTTTTCTGACAGACCGACCTCTTGACTTTTCAAAAGTGCCTGTAAATGGTTTATTTGAAATAGATCCTTTTGAATCTTTTGTTTGTAAATATATTTGCTTGAATCTAAGTCAATATTCTAATTTCTGTGGTTGTGAAAATTTTGAACGATTGCCACTGTTTTTTTTTAATGCTTTAAATATAGTTTTATAATGATAATAAGGTTTAAATTGCAGTGTACCGCTGAACGAATTAGGCGTAGTCGTCGGTGAGAACTATGCAGATAGAGGAGCCACCCTCCTTAATGTGGTGGTAGTCGTCATTCACGAGCTCTTCGATCGGTATACCCTTAACTCTGACATTGCGCTGCTCAGGGTCTACGAGGACTCGCCGTACAGGTGAGTAACTACTTTATGAGAATAAAAGAATGCAAAATATTTTCAAAATTATCACACGTTCCTAAGTAACCCACGTACACCAACATTAATTTGTTATGAATTCGGAAAATTTCGTTGTCACCATCTGTTTTTTTAAGGGTGGAAGTCATCTGATGACTTTCTGCTCTGGGCGGAGCAGAAGGGTGTCAGACTTTTACTGACTAAAACCACACCTGTGTTCTTCTGTGGACTACGGGTTTCCTTTTTAGAAATTCTCCGCGGTCCTAGCTAGCGGGCATCGGCCCGGCTGGAGCCCTACTGTTTGCTGACATCTCTTTGAGGATTGATTACGCACCGGCCTACATCGCAGTAATAAAGTTCCCTGAATACATTCATTAGCTCGAAAACAACTATCGACAGATACGATCGTACGAAGATGCGCCACCGGTACATGGTAGACATCCCACCTATAAGCACATAACGTTTTGAGAACATATTCATTGTGCTAAGGAAGCTAAGGAATAGAATTCCCTGACCGAGTCTGTGTTTTCTGGTGGCTACGACCCGGTAATCTTTAATTCTAGAGTGAATAGATTACTTCTAGGTAAGCCGTATCGTCACTTTCCATCAAGTGAGATAGCGGTTAAGCGCGAACCTATCAACAATAAAAAAAAGATACCCGTATCAGACGCAACGCCCGTCTGGTCGGAAGATTTTTCCTTTTCAACGGAGGTATTATATATAGACTTCTCACCCTGTACTGCATACTTCTATCTCAATTTATTTGTTGTCGGCGTCACATGTTCTTTTCCCATGCTTCTCTTATAAAGGCTATTTCATTTTTGCTCAGAACTGAATTCATTAAACACCTTCAGAGAAGAAGGTATCATCAGCCAACGTAAGAGCAGTTGTATGGAAATGCATAGGTTAGACGCTCTTAACAGCAACTATTATGTTTAGATTATTTAGAAAGATTCTATCAGAAATACTTCTTTTTTTAATTATGGAAGAAAAACCCACTCCTGCAAAAAAAGTGGTCGCTTACGATTTCTTCCTAAAAAGGGCCAATGTTTCCGCTGGGTCGGCCCTACTAGCTTTTGACGCAATCCATTTGACTAGACTCTTATAGGGTTGAAGCTATAAATAGGGTGTATGGCTAGCTTTCATATTTCTCTGTTAGTTGTCATCTTCTTTCAAGGCATATTATGTTTCACACAAACCATTCGCCTTTTTCGTGGGAATACCTAATATATGGTTGTTGAGATAGAGTCTTCCGTGCAGGTAGGGTTGACAATTTTTGTTAGAAGAAGAGTATACGTGATTTCAAAGGAGGTAAGAAGTACGCACTTATAAAAAAAAGTATAGTATGCGACAAATCAGGTATGTTTCGCGCAGCCCCCCACTTCGACCCGAAAATCGGTTATAATCCTCGTTACACAAGTTAATCCATTACGACGGCCGACCTTGAATGCGCAGTAACTGATTTTCGGGTCTCAATCGAAATGGTGGGCTGCACGTAACCATAGCAAATGTCAACTTATTTGCCATGTACTGTAGAATTAATTAAAAAGTGTTTTGAACTACATAACAATTTTTCTTTATTGATTCACGTATAGGCTTTTGATCAAAAGTTCATTTTTTACAAATTTCTATAAAGGCCTGTCCCTCTCTTTTCACCACTTCACATTCAAAACTGACTCTCAGTAATTTCGACTTTTTTGGTTAAGATAATTTATATGCGTCATGAATGCACGACTGACACTAGTGTAGTAAGCATTATGTAAAAAAGAGTATTCTAGCGTCCTCTATGAGTGTTATAGATTATAGAGTACTCCTAAATGATTTAGAGTACAATATTCAATTTTAGAGTAGGTTTGGCAGCCCTACGTGCCGGTTGCATTTTAGTTTCAGGGACGTGGCCGTGAGCTCTTGAATACCTAAACACTCACCTTGTATCTAAATCTGAAATTAGAATTGAAAAGTTGAAATAGCTTCAGAAATCAATATCTAAAACGTGGTCGGAACTCGCGAAGCAATCTCGAATGAAACTAGTACCTAATATTAATGTTTATTCATTTTGACAAATGGAATGAGATGAAAGCAGATTGTTGAATGGACGCGTATACCTACTTGGACGACCCCCTGCTTCTTGAATCCAGTTGTGTTATACTTAACTACATAAAAAAAAACCGGTCAAGTAGAAGACTCTTGCATGAATGGTTTCGTACGGTCCGTTGGAAAAAACGGAAAAAAACCCGTTTGTTATATGGGAGACCCCCTTAAATATTTAGTTTATTTTATTTTTAGTATTTGTTGTTATAGCAGCAACAGAAGTACTTACATAATTTGTGAAAATTTGAACTGTCTAGCTGTTGCGGTTCTTGAGATACAGCCCGGTGACAGACAGATGGACATAAAGCGAAGTCTTAGTAATAGGGTTCCGTTTTTACACTTTGGGTACGGAACCCTAAAAAGTGTCATATTTTTCGCACCTTGTTCGCATGAGTACTTTCCTTCGTTTAGCCTCTTCTTCTGATTGGAGATACCTAGTAGTCGCTCTAAATTTCTCATTTCTCGCGAATCCTTCGCATGAGTGCTTTTATTCGTCAAGCCTCTTGCTCTTCGAGTCGGTCAGTCGTTCAGACACTAAGTAAATATATACAGGATGTTTGACTGACACTTAAGAGGTACCTACCGGAGACCACACAAATCACCCTCGGCCTTTATATCAATTTACTCGTATTTGTATATCGGTTACCAGCAATCTGTATAATTCAGGTATTTACAATATCAAGGCAATGTATAGAATACCTGAAGCGCCCAGGCAATGTATGATATATTATGAATATTATTGTCCATTACATAGATAGTTTAAAGTACCTTCTTGCCCACCAATAATGTGTAAAATACATAGATCTTGATCTATATTTATCATCGTTAACGCTCTACCTGTAAAACTACGGACAAGTGAAAAATGTTCTATTACTGAAAATCAATGTGTATAACAGGCGAGAATAGGAAAGGAGTTGACGTAATTTTCCGACACGGATAGTGTAGGGTAGAAGGCTAAAGCAGGAGCAAAGCGGAGCTTACCGCTGTAGCCTTATTTTTAATTGGGGTGCCCTGAAATTACGTCAACTCTTTCCCTGCTGCGCATTACCGGCAGCGCATTCGGTATAGTATAGAATACCTAGGTAAAGCAGAAAACTAATAATATTTCACATAATAGGTGCATACACGTCTTAGGTAGGTATTCAATTGCTTAGGTACTTATTGTATAAAATACCGGATTATACGGAATGCCGGTAACATATCTGTTATTCCACATTTCTAGCCTTTTTATGGTTCACACAATCCATTCATCTGTCGATTGTTTAGTCTTAGTACCACTACGACGAGCAACCACTGGTGAAACTAAGTTACCAGGGGCGCATACGTGCCTACCCTGCCTACATAGTAGGGATGTAACGGAATTCGGAATTGAGCTTATTTTCAGAACCGTATTGGAAACCGATATCGTAACCAAAGTCGGAGGTAGAGGCGGAGGTAGAAGCAACATATAAAACGGTTACCTATCATAAGTTCGAAAAATATTACACCAAATTTCATTTCACCTAACTTTTCAACTATTATCGTTTCGTTTTTTTTTTTTTTCATTTTATCATTTCATTGAAGTCACGTATGCCACTATCAGTTGACCCTGAATGAGGGTTATGTTTTTCGAGAGTATGTATGTATGTATAATTGTTTGGCACGCTCTGCAGCCTGAACGGCTCGATGGATGCTTGGGAGAAAGAAAGAAAAGAAAGAAAGAAAATCAGTTTATTTACACGGAATGACGCAACTAAAAATTAGACAAACATAAAATTATATAGGAAAGATATGCGCCACATCCGTCGTTAGATTCGTATTTATTGTTGAAGTGACACTGGGTTCACCAAAATAAAAATAAACAAAATGGCGGATTTTTGGCGCCAAATTTAAATGTTTGGCACGCTCTGCGGCCTGAACGGCTCGATGGATTTTTAGTTTGCGAGGTGTCGAGATTCGTAATTACTGTGAAAGTGATATCGTAATAAAATAAAACTAAAAAAATAAAAAGTAGATAACGGTAATTAAAAAAATTAAAAAGCCCGACTGCTTTTCTGAGTATTCATGAAAAAGCCCTAAAACAAGAAAGTCGTACCCAATTGCACTTAACTATATAATATTTTAAATACAAGATAAATTGTTGCAGTCGGGACCCATTCTAGAAAGTCAGCCGACTAGGTATATGCTCTCAATTCACTAAATCTCCATTTCTAGAATCAAATGGGTCCCGACTTCTACAATTTATCTTGTATTTAAAATATTATAAATAGTTAAGTGCCAAGTGTAATATTATCGGGCTTGCGGACGGCGTGCAGTGGGTAGCACGCTGTCCGATCGTCCGGTAACATAAAAAAAATGTGTAATATTATATAATCCTCGTCACACAAGTTGAACCATCATAGCGGTCGACCTTGAATGCGCTGTAACCAATTTTTGGGGCTGATCGCAAAGGGTTCAACTTATTTGCCGCGCACTATAACCGTCTATATATTTGTGACCAAAATTTGTAAAACGTTGTGGTGAAAATATGGCAAATGAAAAAGTTCAAACGAGGCGAGAGAGTGGTCAAACGCGAGCCTATGAATAATAAAAAAATAAGACTTCGGCCAAAAACAAAACGTTATTTTGTAAACCGCCCAAACATAGTTCGGTAAAATAATATCTATGACACATAATACTTCGATGATCTAAAAATATGTCAAATGAGGTATATAGAAAAAAAAAAACGTCGGTCAATAGTTTTTGGTGAAATGAAACTCGACCAAAAAAGTTTCGGAAAAGTGATCGGTTTCCATATGAAACACTACTACAATTAAGCAAAATCTTGATTACGTATAAACAAAGAGCGAATTCACAATATTCCAAATACAAAGCAAAACAAAAAATGAAAAAGTAATAGTTTATGGGCCGAAACAAAAACCGCGTTGCATGCGTCGCCGCAACGTCAAAATCGGTGGTGCCGCCCGACGTAATGCAGGATTTTGCGGTGTACAACGCGACGCAAATTCCTGCGTTATAACGTCATACTTGGTGACTATAATGCAGTTTATTTCTAGGCCATCAAATCGAACGTTTGCTCTTTTTAATTTATCACAAGATATACAATGTTTCATCAACAATTTAATGTAAAATATTTCAAACAAAGGTATTCCTTCCGAAATTTGAATATTGCGCTGGTTATTTCTATAATTTTTGAACGCACAGTGCGCCATTTTCGCGTGCTAATGTTGGCTACTATTGGACCACACTGACTTCAAATATCTCCCCACAATCTTTTGTTGTGATATTTGTCGGGCCGTTTTCGAAACAGTAATCTAGTAGAAGGACTAGGGTTTCATCGAAGATCCACTCTAAAAAATCACGAGGAACTGGTTACCCTACAGAACGCTCTTTTTCGCGTCGCCGTAACGCAACGCTCAAAAACGCGTTGCGTCGCCACGCGGTAACAATAGCACTCGAAAATGGCGCAGAGCGCGTTCAAAAATTGTACAAATAACCAGCGGAATATTCAAATTTCGGAAGGAGTATCTTTTTTCGGTAATTTTATGCAAATATTAGCTTATTTTTATAGTAAAAACATAACTAATTGTGCGATTTAAATAATTGTGTAGAAACAAACTGCATCATTGTCATCATCGCGTGTGGTTTTTTTTTTTTTTAAATGCTCCGCCTGGATGCATTTAAAGGTAGAAGGCTTACTATGAGGTTATTTGACCCCCGTTACCCGAGGTTCTTTCCAGTTCAATTTCTTTATGAACAGAAAGGTTTAGAAATCTGTAGGTATTTACAATAAACATTCCTTCGTTGAAACATTACAAGTAAAAACAATAAAGAAACATAACAGACGATCAAAAAAAGTGCAATATTGCTACAGTGCAGTTTTTGTTCTCTTAAAAGCCTAGAAACAATAGGATGTGATTATTTTCAAGTGAGCCATGCTGTTATTTAGAATAATAACCTATTCTCAAAAAAGAAGATGGCAGGGTGATGGGATGTTTGTTTCCACCTTCCAACATGTATGTGTGTTTTATCGTTGGATAGGCATTTTCAAGCTGAACAAAAGTTACTACGATGCCACGTTTCAAATCTTGGAACTTTCTAAGTTATTCTTTATTAAACATGTTAGTTATGCCCATAACTAGGTAGGTATGCAGTTTGTATGATACAGAGTGGCGCAATAGAACGTGCATATTTAAAAAATAGACTAAAAATAAACTCAACAGGTATCGTTAAAATATGACTAAGGAATTGTAAGGTTGCTGACGTCCGCTCTATAGCTTTAAATTTCTATATGCACGTTCTATTGCGCCACCCTGTATATTTCATTCCTGTGTTTTATACACGTTGTGTATAAAATACGAACCTATTGATCTGTGTATCGAAGAGGGGACTTACCGATATAATTATGGCATATCCATTTTCAATGACAGGTAACTTCTCTCGTTATTAATTAATTGGACTTGTATGTACTTTCCTTTTATACATTTTTTTATCTGTGTGTGGAATCTAGTAACTGGCGATTTGCTAATATTATAATCTTTATAGGATTGGTATATTAGTCTATAAGCCTTCCGTAAAATAAATAAATCATAAATTAAGTACAGTGAGACAAAATAACACTCAACTGGAAAATCTTAATATTACTGGTTCCCTTCAATTTAATCATAATGTAATAATTAAAATTAATACATTAGTTTTGTACCGCACTTTCGGATGGTATTTACTGAATATTAAGAGTTAAAAATATTAATATTACTGGTTCCCTTCAATTTAATCATAATGTAATAATTAAAATTAGTAGGTTGGTTTTGTACCGCACTCCCGGATGGTATTTACTGAATATTAAGAGTTAAAAATATTAATATTACTGGTTTCCTTCAATTTAATCATAATGTAATAATTAAAATTAGTACGTTGGTTTTGTACCGCACTCCCGGATGGTATTTACTGAGTATCAAGAGTTAAGTTTTTATTGAACAAGCTGTTGCAAGCGGCTTCGCTCTCATTTATTCTAGGTCATGGTCTACCCGTGTGCCATTGAAATCCATTGGAGCCGATGGAGAGGACCTTAACTGACGTGTGGTCGTAGTGTATCGCACTATTAATACTGCCCAATTAATGGTGGACCTGGTCAATTCCGTCAATGTTGCGACGCATGGGGTGACAGCCTATATCCAGCAGTGAACATTTTTCAGCTGCACTAATAATAACAATAATCAATAATTTCCGCTCCTCAAGCACCTCAGGATATGTTGCCCTCTTGTTGCTACGTCACTTCATGCTAGCGGCCGTTTTTGGGGGCTCATTTATTGAGTGTGCAAGTCACCCCCTGCCTTTTTACCCATGGATATTAACACTTCGATCCACAACTACCCAACTTGTTCATACAAAAGTAGACTCTAAACATCGGAATTAAGGCCTATAGTGGCGTGGATGTGAGAGGACACCGGTGTCCTCTGAGCTAGGACAGATTAATAACATTGTTCAGGCAGGGGTCATAGTTTTAACATAGTTCCTAGTATCCAGTCCACTTAAGACTTCAAAAACCATAGCCCTATTGTCTTTGTTTTCCATATGTCACAATAGTTTTCACCAAACGAGGGTTGTCCTTGGATGCACAAGCATTGCGCGTACAGGGATAATCGTCGGTTGGCATCACGTTCTATTAAAAGTATCTAAAGGGCCTCTGCGAGTTGGTTTCGGCTCCTCGTACGCCTTCCAAAGGACCAGGACCTCAGGGTTCTGAGTTATACAGACAATATTTCTTTATTATCAGACAACTAAGGCCCATAGACTAAATACACAACTATATATATAAATAAAAGCAACAAATCATAAACTACTGCCATACAATACGGCCGACGTACCTTAGCGAGCCCGAACTTTGCACAGAAGGTTGTGAAAGAGCGTTTTTTTGGAACTAAATGGTGGCATGAAGCGACATGCGCGGGACTGTGGTCCAGGCTAGAGATTGATCCTATGTATTGAAAGATTCATCCTATTGTCCGGCACACGAAGTGACGGCGTTGTGTTTCGCTGCAAAGTTCTTCCACAAAATCGTCGATACGTGACTAATAAACTGAACGGTGCTTTCTCATTCACGTTCTGTTTCTAGTCCCACCATATTCTGTTTCTTTTCCAGATGTTCTGTTAAAGCTATCCAGCTGGTACATCCCAACAAATCCCTAGATGGCCATCGGGCGTTCGTCACCGGCTGGGGGCGCTGCGACCGCACGGTAATAACACTATTTGTTACTAATGTCACTTTTCTTGTATCGTCACTTAGTAGATAGAAAAATACTCTCAATATACTTGAGTAACCGTTTGCCTGCTTTTGGGGTCAGCTGGAACCAAGTAGAAAGAAAATAAAAGACAGAAAATTAGTTTATTTAGCCCAAATTATACACACATACATTACATTTGCAAAACAAACATACAACACTATAGCAGAAAAACAAAATAAATAACTATAAAATAAAAAAATAAAAAAATTCCCGACAGTCCTTGTCATCAATATGAAAAGTATAGAACTAGTCAAGACGAATCTAATGAGCCCAAACTCGATGGGTTTACTAGTAGGTATTCCAAAGTTCCATCAGCTACCTCCCAGTTCTAGCATCACGTGCTTATCATCATGAGAAATGTACAGAACTGGTTAAAATGAATCTAATGAGCCCAAACTTGATAGGTTTACTAATAGCCATTCCAAAGTTCCATAAGCCACCTCCCAATTCTAGTATCAGGTCCTTGTCATCATGAGAATTTATAGCAATGGTTAAGGCAAATCTAATGAGGCCAAAGTCGATAGGTTTACTACGTTAATAAGCAATCCAGGGTTCTCGACCTTCGAGCTCCATCATCAGACCAGCTAAATGGCACCAGAGTGTACACGAGTATTAAAAAAAAAAGGTTACACATATGTTTAAAATAAAGTAAATACACATTAGGTGTTTAAAAACCCTACCGCAGTTTACAAACGAGCGGGAGACCTTAAACACCTGGATAGATCTTCATAAATTGTAGCTACGGACACACAGACAGACAGACAGACAGGACAAACTTATAACACCCCTCTTTTCCATTGGGGGTTAAAAAGGTACAAAAAATAATTGCACAAAAATCAAAAAGAAATATTTCTCACGATTGGGCTAAATACTCGTAAATGCCAGATATCAGAAAATGCGATTTTAGGTTGAAATAGATGTAGCTGAATATTACGATTTTTTTTATTATACCTAGGCTCGTGTTTGACCACTATTTCACTTGATATCAAATGATGATGTGGCCGAATATGGAGCACGCTTGCAAAGAAAGCACACGAAAGCACGCTTGCTTAGAAGTAACCTATTTACTCTTGACTGATACCTAAGTTGTAGCCATCAGGAAACACAGACTTCGGCAAGGAATTCTACTAGCTGTACGCATAACGAATTTGTTCCTAAAACGCTTTGTACGTATGGGTGGGATGTGCAGGTGGCGCAACGACGTACGTCTTGTAGTCCGATGATGGACCGGATTTAGCGGAATTAAATTGTACAAGCCACAATTGGCATACTCCCCAAAGTGTAAACAACAGAAAGTCGAAAGGCGAGCAAATCAGCGTCGATGCTCAAGACTTTGGAAAAAAAAAAATTGACGTGTAATAGTGTTTTTGAAAAACCTATCTGCAAAATAAATATCATTTAACATTTGGAGTTTTATCTCGACAAGTGTTTCATTGCCGATGATCTTCTTTGCAAGCTTCTCAATCAATTCTAGTGCTTCAAGTTGGTATTTGGCAGACTCATCCCAAAGATGAGTGATGGGTTTAGTGCCGTCTCACCTTTGCCAAGATCCCCAATTATTTGAGTTGAGTTTTTGCCTTGATGTAAGAGCCGAAAGCGCGCGCAGGTACGACAATTTCTAGCCTCCCGAACAAGCCGAAATCCGAAAAGGCTTCAGCACTGTAGACATACGCTACGGCAGGTTATATAGACGACCGAGGGGTATAATCTGCCTCTCTGCTTGGCGTTTGTGGACTACGCGAAAGCCTTTGATTCCATCGAGACTTGGGCTGTGCTGCAGTCTCTCCAACGGTGCCAGATTGACTATCAGGACATCGCAGTGCTGAAGTGTTTGTACGAAAACGCCACTATGTCGGTCCGACTTCAGGACCAGACCTCGAAACCTATCCTCCTGCAGTGGGGTGTGAGGCAGGGAGACGTGATTTCTCTGAAACAATGGAGGATGTCTTCAAAGTTCTCGAATGGAGTGGACTAGGCATTAATTTCAATGGCGAGTACATCACTCACCTTCGGTTTGCCGGCGATATCCTCAATCCTCAGTAGAGCTTCCGAAAGAGTGGGTCTTAAAATGAACATGGACAAAACCAATGTCATGATAGACATCCATGTAGCACCCACTACTATCAAGATCGAATACTACACTCGAAGTTGCGGACGATTACGTCTACCCCAGACAGACAGTCCAGTTGGGTGGACCTAATTTCGAGAAAGAGGTCAATCGTCGGATCCGACTAGGCTGGGCAGCGTTCGAGTCTCTCAAAGGGCAATAGAAAGGGTTCGGTGTTTCCATGCGTGATCGAATCCGCAGGAGAATCAAGGTTGCCGACATAGCACGAAGAATCGCCAAACTAAAGTAGCAATGGGCAGGGCACATTGCTCGCAGAACAGATAGCCGCTGGGGCTGAAAGGTTCTGAGCTGAAGGCCTCCTACAAGGTAGACCGATGACCCCGTAAAGGCTGCGGGAATCCAATGTATGCGAGACGCACAGGGCCGTTCATTGTGGCGATATTTGGCAGAGGCCTATGTCCAATAGAGGACGTCTTTGGGCTGAAATGATGATGATGAGCCGAAACTGAGGGTTAACGCCAGCGTTACTCCGAGAAACTTGAGCTTTGGTTTCGTTTGGGTTAAACAGAAAGATGGAAATGTAATTGGCTCCGTTTAGCGGAAAAACATACGCCTGGGTTTTAATAGCATTATACATAAGTAATAAGTAAGTAATAAGTTTAACTGGAGTTATCACATAGAACGTGTTTGCGATAAAATTCGGCAATTTCTAGCTATTATAACCATACTAAAAAACCGCCTGCCATTCAAAGTTAAGATAATGCTTTATTACGCGATGGCGGAATCCTACATTCAGTATGTTCTTAGTAGCTATGGTCGTACCTACAAAACCTATCTTGATAATATTTACAAAATTCAACATCAAATTTTAAAAACAATAGTTTCTCCCAAAATTAAAAATCAATTTTACGACAATATAAATGGCCTCTATAAACACTGTAATGTCTAACCAGTTAAAATTAAAAATCAATTTTACGACAATATAAATGGCCTCTTTAAACACTGTAATGTCTCACCAGTTCATACTCAAATACATTTTTTGATATTAAAAGAACAATTTTTCAATAACCAACTAAGAAACAAAATCGAACTTCCTGTATGCACTCGATCCATTTCTGAGAATAAGCTTCGTACTCAGCGCGCCAGCAATACGTATGGCGAACGAACTACTGGGTATATTGTTCCAAGACTAATTAATAGCCTACCCCCAAAATTAAAAAAAAAAATATTACACCTAAAAATATCAAGTGTAAACTTAAGCAATATTACCTAAGTATTTTATAGGAATGATTGTTTAATTAAGCTTATAGAGACCTAATCATTTTACGAATTGTTATAATAACGTACTATTTCGATGTTGGGATAGATTTATGATAGCACAACTTTAAACCTTCGTGGTTTTTAGTTGCTATTTAATATAGATAATCCTGTATTCTTTGTTTATATGATAAATAAAAAAAAATAAAAAAACATACTTGACCAGAACAGAGACCGCTATTAAGGACGATTAAAAGCGTTCATGCATAGTCTCTCTAACGCGTGTTGGACACGTATCTCTCAGCAACAGTGCTGTCGTGAGTGAGTGAGTTACCTCCAAAATAGTTTATAATAATAAAAAGTAAAAAAACTAAAAGCCCGAGTTCGACAAAAAACCCGACTCTGAAAAAGTATGAAACAAAATTTTCAGGATGCTGAAATAAACAAGGTTACACACGTTATATAGGTACCTACCGTAATATTTTAATAACGTGTGCCTAAGGCTTTTTTTTTTGTTCTGGTTTCTTCAGTTATCTTTTTTGTTTCAGCATCCTGATAATCTTAATTGTTTCATACTTATTCAGCATCGGCTTTTTTCTCGTAGTCGAGTTTTATTCTTTTTACTTTTTTGTTCGGCAGTCTTAAACTGTGAAGCCTCAAGAGGACACCGGTGTCCGCACACATATTGTCTTTCTATTGTGTCTCTAATTACGGTATCAAAAGGTTAAACGACCCATATTTTGCACAGTGGGACGGTGCGAGAGAGTGAGATTGAAAGACGTTTTCACTCTTTCTTTGTGTCTCACTCTACGCGCGAACTGGGAATACATAGTTCTCAGCATCTGTACGCTTCATCCTTTATTGATAGTTTTAGCTACATCAACCTCGTGAAAACCGTCAGATTATATATTTTTCATAATCCTGATGGATCTCCATAAAAATAAAAATCAGTCGTGTTTGAGCATTTCGAGGTAACGTTTTTTTTACAACGTTGTGACTCGACTATTTCCTTTTGCTACGCTGAAATTGTCAGATTATTGAAATAACACTTTTCTGCATGTATTTAACTTACATTGTCTCAATCTGACACACTCGAGTTTCTCCGAGGAGCGATTTCTTTTTACTAACCTGACGGGCTGCCCTTAACGCACGCCACTATATTAAGTGTTCATCTATGGTAGGGGTACATTACAGGGTGGAATTTTTCTCCCCATATGATTTTCTGTCGCACTCGAATAATTGCAAAATCCCCACCTGGGCACCCCTACTATTGTTTAGACAGCTAAGGAGTGGAACTCTCTGCCGGAGTCTGTGTTTCCTGATAACTACTACTTACGGTCTTTAAGTAAAGAGTGAATAGGTTATTTCTTGGCAAGCGTGCTCCATCGTCGGCCACATCATCGCTTATCGTCAGGTGAGATAGTGGTCAAACGCAAGGCTACTTACGCAAGCTTATTATATTCTAATAATAATATTATAAATAATATGAATATAGATAATAATATGTATAATATGAATAACTTATAATATGAATTGTAAAACTTTCGGCTACTGCCTCTGAGTACTAGTAGCGTTTGTCAAAAGTCAACAAACAATAGATGGGTCGAATGAAGTCGAATGGCTTAACGTGTAATGGATTGTGAGCCGAAATTGGCAAGTGCTGCTTCCAGCGTATGTATAAAATAAGATACTTATATAAATTGAACAGTTAAAATAAGCAGTGTATGGAATAACCACTACTTACAAATCTAAATTTAGGTACCTACATTTATTTAGAGTTTGTACAAAGACAAATAGACTTCATCATTTCAATCGGTTTGGCCAGAATAGCATAAAATGGAATTGAATGTTGTATTTGGTCAACAAAGAAAAAAGCATATGCAGAATATTCCGTTAGGAAGGCTACAATTGAATCATTCAGTCATGCGATACTAGCCCGGGTATGCAGCGTTGCAGCGCTAAATTTTAGCACGACGTGTTGCGACTAGCGCATTGTAGTGCTGAATTCAGTGATCCGTGCATATTCACTGACATTTTTGCTTCTTGACAACGGTCGTTGCATTCCTTTCATCTAGCAATGTCGAGTTTTTGTGAATTCCTCTCAACATTGCATCCGAATCTGTACACAATTCTATTGGCTTGAATCTGTATAAAATTTTATTTTCACAACGCTTTAAAAAGAAATGAAATTATTTGCTTATATTCCAAATAGGATTATTATACCGGTTTTGAACTGAATACAAAAACAAAAACTTAGGGCTGATTTCATCATTCAATATAAAAACTTAGTTCAACTAAACTGAGCTCAGCGTAATCAGGTTTAAGGACCCGTGTCGTAAACATGGGCAACAACAAAATAATTAAAACTGAGTTTAGCGTAAACTAGGTTCAAGTCATCGCGGTGAAACGCAAAATGAAGCTATAATCTCGATTAGTCGCTCAAACTGCATTTTGTTTGAACGAATCACGATTAGTTTATTGGTGAATTTGGCTCTTAATGTTTTTGTATTCAGTTCAAAACCGGTTTACTTCGAGTTTTCTTATAGTGCAGCAGGAATGAATTTAATGCTTTCAATAACTTTTTTCTGTCAAACCGAGTTTATGTATTAGGTTTTAAGTGTTGTTCGAATCGTTAGTATAAGGTTTTAAATTTTATCTGTTAAATAAAATTCCCCTGTTGACTCTACTCTGTAATGGGTACCAATACTTGATACTTTAATTGCCAATGATATAGATGATTTTAAGAAACCTTAAAATCGTTTATTGTTGAATGTTTTGCAGGATATACTTTTCATTATTTTATTCCAATCCGAAACTCAGTCGAAGTCGATTGCTTGAAGACTCTCCAGCATCCTGTTATTCTAGGTGACCTATGAAGTGGCTGTTGTTTGTAGGTACCGGGTCTACTAAACTGTCATAATTTCAAATGAACCCCATTTCATCCACTAAGAGGGTAAATGGAAAATCCTTCCTTATTCTTTATACGACATTTTTTTTTTTATATATTCGAAACCGGAATATAGTTTGTTCAGAATCAGTACCTGAATCGATACCAATAATTATTACATAATGTTATATTTTTTCCCAAAAATATTTAAAAAAGGTCACAATTTTTACACCACCGATGCTAAGTACAACGCAGGCTATTGCGGGCATTAGGTGCTAGCGCGCAACTGGGTGCAGGAGTAAAACAACCCGTCAGTCACCCGGATGGCCCGGTGACTATTTGTTTGTGTTTACTTTGGTGTGCATAACTTTGTGATTTTTCATGAAACAGTTATGAAATTTTGTACATAGATTTTTTATATAAAAATACTGGATACGCGTTTCGAGTTTCGCATATAGGTTGTATACATACATTTTAAAAAGTCTGTGTAAAATTTTAGCGTTCTAGTTCCAAGGATTTGGGTTGGGCGTTGTTGAATTAGTGAGTGAGTCAGGAATTACTTATTATTATAAATACAAATTAGTGTTTTTGTTTCTTCGAAGGCTTGCCATTTAATACCTACCCATTCACAGTCTATTGGTCGTATCTAAGCGATTTATATCCTTGAGATTCTGATAAACAATTACTTAAAGGATTTCGAACCTTTTGTACAAACTTCCTCGAGGTGTTTTTGGTAACTGTTTCACTTACAAGCTTTCTCAGAATCTATTTTTACTAATACACCTACTGCATAATAGGTACTATAATAAAGCTAAAGAGTATGTTGATTGTTAGAAGACGCTAATTTTTGTAATCAATCAATCTGGGCTAGCCATATTCCAACTAGGTATATTTGGATGCCAGTATTTTACGTGGAACGCCTACCTAATTATAATGCCAAAATTCATTCAATTAGAATGCAGTAGAAATGTCTCAGACAAATCGTAACGGTCGGATTTGATACCTAGAATACGGTATTTTGTATTTTGGAGCCGTGGAGTAAGTTTCAGGTAGGCTGGGTACGCAGCCCATAAGCGGCGTGGTTGTAATTTATAGACAATATTAAAATTAATTCCAAACATATCCAATGGCTGAGAAGACATGGCCTTAATTATGTAGTCTTTTATGTCAATCTGTTACTCTCAATACTCAGTTGGGAACAATCGGAACAATTAATACCTGCAAAGGTGGGACACTAAATTGAGGAATCCAATTGTGTTGCATAGCGCCACACCTCGCTACGTCTATGCCTCTACGCCTCTACGCCACGCTACGCCTACACATCTACGCCTCGCTAAGCCTATGCCATTACGCCTCTATGCTTCCACGCGTCTACGCTACACTGTTACGACTGGTCTGTGTGATTCGAGGTGTATCTATGCGCAACAATGCGTAGCACTGTGGACCGAAATTGGATAAACGGCTTTAATAATTGAGAACTACGAGAATATTCTATACATTGTGCAATTGAGTAATATGGGTTGTCAACGCCATACCTACTGACTAATAGACTGATGCATACATGTCAAAGAAAATTATCAAGAGTTATGTATTTCTTCTGATAATGCTCATACTTTTTGCCAGTAAAAATACTGTAGGTCAATAAACACTATTAAACATACAATGGGAACTAAAAATACACGATCTCTCGTTAATTTCTGCCAAAATACGCCCACTGCTGGACATATAACAAGCCTTCCAAAAGTGTCGTTGAATCGACAGCACTTTTAGGGTTCCGCACCCAAAGGGTAAAAACGGAACCCTATTACTAAGACTCTAATGTCCATCTATCTGTCACCAGGCTGTGTGTTTTTTTTTTTGGTTTGGTAGGTAAAATCGTCCAATGACAAATTCCGCCCTTGGGCGGAGCGGGAAATAGTGTCAGAATCTTAATGACTAAAAACCTACCCCATTCCTTCGTTGCCTATCATACCGGGGCTGAGCCTTCATCTCAGAAAACGGCCCTTGACTCCAGCAGGCTTCGACCCTGCCTGCCTGCAGCTAGCAGGCTGGGCCTGTACGGTTCGCTGACAGCTCCTTGAGGCGCGCGGGAACAGTACGCGCCGTCGACGACTTGGGCTCAGTCCGGTCGGTTACCGGACGATCGGACAGCGTGCCGTCCGCAAGCCCGCGCCTATAGTGGCCGGAAATCGGGATCGGAATAACGGCGGTGGCTGGGGCGAACGCCCTGTTGCCTTCGCCTGATGCGGTCGGCCTCCTCCTTTTCTAACATTACTGCTTCGCAGAAGAAGGCGACCGCCTGCCATCCCGCCTCACTCCAGACCTGAACCAAGGCCCGTCGTGAGAGATCGCTGCCGCCGATCTCCCCCACGAGGACACGGCGATGCTCTGCCCAGGCGGGGCTCACCTCTACAGTGTGCTCCACCGTTTCTTCTAGGTATTCCGCACAGTGGCGACACCCGGCGACGCCTCCGTACGAATCCGGATCAGAAACTTCATGATTTCATGAACAATGATAGCGACTCAGTTGAAATTTTCAGACAGTGTATCTGTTGCCGCTATAACAACAAATACTAAAAACAGAATAAAATAAAAAATATCTGTGGGGCTCCCGTATAAAAAACGTGTTTGTGTACTGTTTATTGCTCGTTACTAATAATAGTTGTACTATAATGTCTAATGTTGTACAGATAATTGTACGGAATCCTATGTGCGCGAGTCCGACTCGCAATGAGCCGGTTTTTACTTTATTCTTTTACTAGTTTTACTTCCAAGTTCGTATGTGGCTCAAATCTGCAACTGAATTTTATAACAGTTATCTTTTCGATGTCAATGAACGCTTACAATGTGGCGTCATTATAAATCCAATATGGTGGACTTCCATGACGATATGACGGACCAATTATTTTTTGTGCTGTAATATGAGTATCGAATGAAAGGTTTGGCTCAGAGGAACATAAAAAATGTATGATTTTTTTTTTTAAACTTTCCCTTTATTTCAATAGTGACGCAGTTATTATGTTTTACATTCTCGATGTATTTGTAATCTCTAATATTTAAAAAAATACTCGTCGTAGTGTTTCCTCCGAAACGGCTTGATAGATATTTAACATTTTTTTTTGTGTATGTTTATTAGGTCTGAAAGTAGATCGTAGGTGGATTTTTACCCTCTTACTCCTACTCCCACCCCCATTTTTTCTTTGTTATTATATATGGCAGAACAACGTTTTCGGGGTCAGTTATTAAGTACAAATTCTTCGTACGGATAACAAATACTCCATCGCAATGAAATGCATATTAAGTACGCAATATACATATAGGGTGACTGGTAATAAGTGAACGATAATTAAACATGTGATTGTAGTCATGATAAGCACGTACAATGGCCCGCATAGGGCTAAGTGCGAAAACCATGCTCATAAGATAAGAAACTACTTTTACTATGGGACCAAACCAGAAATCGTGAAAAAAATCTGTCAAATTCCGTACATTTTGACCAGTTAGGCGAACATAAATATACTGAACTTGACAGTAAAAGTTGTTTGGTATCATGACTACAATCACGTGTTTAAGTAACGTTCACTAATTACCAGTCACCCTATTTAAGTCAAGAGGTTTACGAATTTAAGCTACTAAAAATCCAAATAAACACTAAAAAGTCAAATATCAATCCAAATAAACACTGAAAAGTCCAACTATATGCCTCCCCTTTTCTCTATTACGGTCGGCTTTAAACCTAGACTTTTCCCAGTTACAATGCGACTAGTTTTAAATTTATCTGAGTACATCCTGAATACCAGCATATTAAATTGAGCGACTGCTTATCTGACCTTTATAATCATGTAACTGGGCAACCCCTCCTTGGCAAGACTGGTATCAGATTAGGATACTTTAGGCTTACCATTGACCACTATGTTACCTGATAGTAAGCGATGATGCAGTCTACGATGAAGCAGTAATCTATTCACTCTTTACTTAAAAATACTTAAAAAACAAGTAAAACTGATTATAACTCTTAATTAATATTTTATCCCGTTACATTTTTTTCGAATAAGGTCATGCTCATTAGTTATGCAGTTGCCGTTAATTTTAATGGTAAAGTTAAGAGAGCAAAACTTTTATTTTTGCAGCTTATCTAGTTATTTATTCACCGCCGAACCTTTTTGAAAAAATAACATAGTTCCCACGCGAAAGTGAAAGGTAATAAGTACATGCGAATTTAATTGCAAAAGTAACTCTGCTCGTTTATGTGTTTTACCTGCAACCATGGAGAATATATTACTTTTTATTCCTGGAATTACGTTTTCTATGTAATTTCTGACTTATACATAGGCTAAACCGCTGGCAGGACCTGGCTATTAATATTAAAGTAGTCTACGTCAGCATAGAAACACTTCCTCGTCCTCTTACAACATTTCTGACAGTATGTGGAGTATGTCTTAGCAAGGCTTCGCTTTGTAGTGGTATTATTGAGATTCACGCAGTTATTAAGGTTCGTCAAAGCAGAGTGCACACCACTATCCTAATCGCGTAACTTGGCAGTTACGTCAAGAGGGTTAACCCAATATTGTATGCTTATAATAAAAGTAAATCTATTAGTGTTAAAAAAATAATGGAGACCTCGCTTACTCTTCGGAGAAAAGAGGAGTAAAGTCATTTTAAGAAAAGAAGAAATAAAAAATGGAAATCATAACGAGCTTGCATCAGCACAGGAAAGATTAGGGCCGTGCCTCACTGCCATAGCGGCGTAGCCATAGATATCCATGGGCGTAGCCAAGGCATGGCCAATAGAATAGAATAGAATAAAACTTTATTGTACACCAAAAAAGTCACGCAAATTGTACATAAATCTAAATCTACGGGTACAATGGGGGTCTTAAACCAATAAAATATATGATTGACTGTGTGAACAACATTAGTAGTAGTCAGGTGAGTTACACTCTATACAGTTTTCTTGGCTGTTCAAAGTGGCAGCACCGCCATGGCGTCCCAGAGACGCACGAACCTCAAATTCTCATATGAGGTCGGTGCAACTCTCTACTCATGTGAGATCGGTGCAACGGCCAAGCTACGCACGAATCGGGCTAACAAAGGGCTTCCACACAAAACTACGATGTGATGCTATACAATGCTGTATCGTAGGGTCCTGCGATACGAATTGCTGCGATGCGATTACGTACGGTAAAGCCTCGGTTCATTGTATGACAATACAATGGGCGGTCCGAATTCGCAAGTATTTGCACGATGCATCGTGCGAGTTTGTAGATTTTTATGATGCGACGTCGTATCGCAGTTTTGTGTTTGGGCTTTAATGAACCGCACGGTTATTGTAACGTAAACTCTCTATGCAGCTCTTCAAAGCGGTGTACTCTAAAAAGCGAGAAAATTTCAAATTAAATACGAAAAAACCAAAAAGTATAAAATCAAACGAGTTAAAGTATTATCATTACTTTAAAATTAAAACAAAGATATAAAAATTTAAACTCGAATTTATTTTCACGTTCTACTCGTAAATATACATACACATTCACAAGCTTTTGCCTTCGATAATACTGTGAGGGGCTTTTCAAGTATTACGTAAGCACTACAGGGGGTGGGGGCCTTTCCTTTGCTTATTTTTGATGATATGGGGAATGGGGGTCTGGACATACATTTTTAAGTTTTTTTGAGAGAATGTTTACGTAAGTATGGGGGGGGGTGAGATCTTTGTTTAATTTTGCAGACGAGGGGTTTGGTCAATATTTGCAAAAAATCTACTTCGTAATACTTGAACGGCCCCTGATATGTTTAGGTTGATGGTTGACACCTTGACTCAATGCATGTTTCATGATATTCATCTAAGTTTGTTGCAGGGCAGAGAGCTATGCCTGCCGCGGTCTAGCAAGTATACGCCGGGCGAGAAATTCGATCCCATGCTGAGGTCTGTCTCCTTCGTCATCAGACAACACAACTTGTACTGCGCGGGATACAAGCGGGTAAGATGGTAAACGTACTTTGTTAAGATAGTTCTAAAGTTCGTTGTTACGTTGAACGCTTATTATGTCGTGGTATTATGAGGGTTTAGTCTACGTTCGACTTCCAGTCACGGTGGTATATTTTAGCACAGATATGCAAGTAAAGTATATTAAGTAAACCTAGCCTACAAGTGTGTGCGCAAACACAAGCGCATTTTCTGTTTCTTACACTCTTCTTCGTACACTTCTCACAGATGTTGTAATTCTGTTGCCGCTATAACTACAAAAAAAAAATAGTTAGTATAGTTTTATAGATAATGGTACAGAACTCTTTGTGCGCGAGTCCGACTCGCACTTGGCTGTTTTTTTTATCGTTGGGAATCAGACTGAGCACTATATAATAGACTGTCATGACTACTCTTTGAAAACAGGCATCAAAACTATAGGTGACTAACTCGTTTTGTTGCCTTAAAACCTTCTTCGATTGGCTTCGATCGATACGAACGAACCAATCTGGAGCGTAATTATTGCAATTTCCCCTTTGATCCTACATTGTACCGGTCATTGGTAGGATGGAGTTCGTTAGCTGTTCGATAACGTTCATACATCATAGATTTCGCAAGCTATTACCATGATTTAGTTTTGCTTTAAAAATACAACGTATAGGTACAATAGTTTTTGAAACTTCTAATTTTGTGGTGCTATTCTTTATGAAAACGCAGCGCTGCCTCAACGACGAACACCCAAATAGGATACATTGGATTGTTAACCTAATTTACCTATACAATACTCAATACTTTATTGCATTCCATAGTACATATAGGTGGTATAAAAATTGTTAGTTATTATTGTTGTTGTATTGTTGTTGTTGTTGTTGTTAATACAATGTATCTACATAGCACCACAGTTTGCTTTTTTTTTATTTTCTCGGCAGGCGCGGGCTTGCCGGCGACGAGCAATTAAAAAATTACAAGTGGGTCTATATAATTTGAAAAATTCCCTCGATTTTGTCAGGGTCCTATTATTAGATTCTAACCTTGGGACCAAGGGGACATCCTATAGTTTCAGACCAAAAAGATTTTTCCTAATTGCTCCAAGCGTTTACGTGTAATCGGGGAACTTACATAAAAAATAAAAAGATTCTGACGAATTGAAAACCTCCTCCATTTTGAAGTTGGTTATAAATGAGTAACCTATTTTCCACGGGAAACTCAATAAAAACATATTCATAAAGCATGCGATATATTTACTGTGGTATTTACTTCGATGAAACATGATATTTACAATCACTTCGAAGAGTACCTATTGTTAGCCGTATGGTCCAATCGCTTAAGACAAAATAATGTCAGCCGTTTGGTCCGATCTCCTAGGTTAAAATAATATCAGCCGCAGTTTGAAATAGTATTGCCGGGGCTTTATTTATGGCAGGTAAAATCAAATAACAAATCCCGCCCTTAGGTGGGGCGGGAGATAGTGTCAGGCTCTTACTGACTAAAAACCTACCATTGACTTTCATTGCCTTCGTCCCAGGGCCCCGGGGTTCATTTTCACATAACCCTTGGCCCCAACATAACTCTTGGCCCCAGTATTGCCGGGACTGATTTTTGACAGTTACGGGTAGACAGGAGTTAGAAAATCTGACCCCAGTCTCGTACCAATACCATCTTTTTACCAAAATTCCGTTGTGGAGGTCTGAAAAAAAATATCAAAAATACTGGTATGCAGCTTGAATCAGGTTAAACTGAATGTCGACCCCACGTGGGGGCCCAGCAGGATCCAAGCCAAGGTTCTGCTTCTGAAAGGAAGGCTCGGCCCTAGTAAGAAAGTCAACGAAGGAACGTGGAGGGTTTTTTAGTTAGTATATGTCTGACACTGTCTCCCACTCCGCCCAAGGGCGGGAGATGTCATTGGATGATTTCCCAACCAAAATAAAAATCTTGAATAGTAATTGTTTTTTTTATATATAAAAATAAAACCGCTGTTATGGGGCCGTGAAGACGACATAATCCCGAGCGAAGTTCATACAAAAAAAAAACAGTGACTAGAACCGGCCCTTAATACCTGTATAAAAGTCACAGTATTATCGAACTTTTCCAAAACGGTTTGACGGATTTTATTGATTTTTTAAGGTATAATAGGTAGGTGTAGGTCTTTTTTTTATGGTAGGTAAAATCATCCAATGACAAATCCCGCCCTTGGGTGGAGCGGGAAGTAGTGTCAGACTCTTACTAACTAAAAACCTACCCCGTTCCTTCGTTGCCTATAGTACCGGGGCTGAGCCTTCCTCTCAGAAAACGGCCCTTGACCCCAGCAGGCTTCGACCCTGGCTGCCTGCAGCTAGCAGGCTGGGCCTCTACGGTTTGCTGACAGCTCCTTGAGGCGCGCGGGAAAAGAACGCGCCGTCGACGACTTGGGCTCGGTCCGGTCGGTTACAGCGTGCTACCCATTGCACGCCGTCCGCAAGCCCGCGCCTACGGTGGCCGGAAATCGGGATCGGAATCCCGGCGGCGGCTGGGGCGAGCGCCCCGTTGCCTCTGCCTGATGCGGTCGGCCTCCTCCTTTGCTAGCATTACTGCTTCGCAGAAGGAGGCGACCGCCTGCCATCCCTCCTCACTACGGACCATGGCCTGAACCAATGCCCGGCGAGAGAGATCGCTGCCGCCGATCGCCCCCACGAGGACACGGCGATGCTCCGCCCAGGCGGGGCACACCTCTTCAGTATGCTCCACCGTATCCTCCGGGTGTTCCGCACAGTGGCGACACCCGGGCGAATCCTCCGCACGAATCCGGAACAGGAACTTAGCGAACTTGCCGTGTTCCGTAAGAACCTGCGTCGTGCGGAAGTTTAGAACGCCGTGAGGTCTTTCCAGCCACTCCTCAAGGATGGGCCTTATCGCCTCGATTGTGGCGCGCCCCGAACGAGGTTGCGATAGTCGTTGACGCCATTTCGCCATGAGATCCCGCCGGAGCTCTGTCCGCCAAGCCTCAACTTGTCGCGGCAGCGGAAAGGTAGGTGTAGGTTAGTAGATTGGCACTGCATTCGGAACCTCAATCTCGAAAAGTCAGCTTTCGGGTCGGAACATCGTTTGTCGAGATCGCTGGTAATCTTAGATTAATCAAAACACTGTAAGATAGGTGACCCGCCTTCAGTGCGTTGACCACTGAAATCAGGCCCGTTGCCTAACTGCGGCCAACGGGATTTCGCTGGCACGACAGCGCCGGCTCTTATCTCTGTCCTTGTCTATTAGTGACTGTAGGTTTGCGACTGTGATGACAATCATAGATGTGTGAGTTTCGAGTTCAGGTTTTCTGATTGCGATGTTAGCGCTAAACATATCTTCCCTTATAATATATAAATGCTAGTAATATATATATATATGGAATTGGATAACTGAAGAGCTACATAAACAAACTGTAGATTTGGCAGTCAAAAGTCATGCATCACAGGATGATGATCGATGCTCGACAGATGCATGCGGGTGGCCGTGTAAACTTTCGAAAACACGTAAATAAACAGTCCATGTTCTGATATAAATGATATTAAATTTATTTTTGCAAATTGATTATTGGTGTGTTATATCATTGGATAGATAAATGTGAGCTGAATAAAAGTGGCTATGTCACCAAGTTCCAAATTTTAGGCCATTCAGAGTTATTCAAATGCTGCTTTTTTACAAATGTGACTAAATATCTTGTTTTTCACTCGCTTTTTTCTGAGGGCAGGAAAGAAAGAATTTGGAAAAAACATTGTTTGCAGGCGTTAAGCGCTAGTCCAATTGTGACGCGTCTCGTGTACAGTACTTTTCTGAATTAGCCTCGTTAAGGGGGCCGCACGGCGTAGACGTACATTTTTATGCATATAGTGCAAAGTGCGCGAAGGTAGCTGAAAATGACATTGCAATTTTGCTTACTGTTTTCGCGTAGGAAACTTTAAAAAAACTATACAATTTATAACTATAGTTCAGTGTCTACACGCTACGTGTATAAAATACAGACATATTACATATAATACGAGTAGTATTGTTTGGTTTTCGGCAAAACTAACATGTTGAATAAAGAATAACTTTGAAGGCACTAAGATTTGAAACTTGGTGCCTTAGTAACTTTTATTCAGCTCAAAAATACCAATCCAGCGATATAACACGTAGTTAGTGGAAGATGGGTGTCCGGGAATGGCATCCTCCTTTCTGAGGTGTTAGTTTGCGGAAAGGTCGGACTGATTTTAGTACCTAGACTTGGAGTCAGTCTTATACTACCTGGACAGGTCGTTTGTCGGATTTCTACACGGTAATTATCTCAACGATTTGACGAACATTAGATACCAAAGTTATGTTATTAAATTACATTTAGGTAGAATGCAAAAAGTATAAACCGTAAAATATTGATCGTTTTCCTCTATCTCGTGGAGGGTCAATTCGGTACATGAAACACTATGGTTTGTAAAGATAAAATTAAAAAATAAAGCACTTTTTTTTAAAACTTGAATTAAATCTCCCAGATACGAAATTAATTTCTTTAAGTAAACGTCAGCTGGGCGGGTTTAATGACCTGTACGTAATTAGTACGAAACGACCGACAACTACCTCGTCTATAAAACGCTACCAATGTCATCGTATTTTCTATTTCGTAGTTTTTATTTTTGAGTGAACATTAGGAAAAACGATGATTTCATCGCTAAGGGTGTTTCTAATATAATGCGGATTCCATCACGCATGCGGATTTGCTCCGCATGCAGAAAATACGCGTCTCGTGCGCGTATTGCATGCATTGCAATAAATACTTGTTTGAGAAGGACATTTGCGGAGGTTACGCAGCAAATCCGGATGCGTGTTGAAATCCGCACGATGTTAAAAACATCTTTAATATTCGTATATCATTACAGCACACAATGTTGACCCGAATAGTAATGTGTTTTTTTTTATGGTAGGTAAAATCATCCAATGACAAATCCCCCGCGGAGCGGGAAGTAGTGTCAGACTCTTACTGACTAAAAACCTACCTCGTTCCTTCGTTGCCTATCGTGCCGGGGCCGGGTATTCTTTTCGGAAGCTGACCCATGACCCAAGCAGGCTTCGACCCTGCCTGCCTGCAGCTAGCAGGCTGGGCCTCTACGGTTTGCTGACAGCTCCTTGAGGCGCGCGGGAACAGTACGCGCCGTCGACGACTTGGGCTCGGTCCGGTCGGTTACCGGAGGATCGGACAGCGTGCTACCCATTGCACGCCGCCCGCAAGCCCGCGCCTACGGTGGCCGGAAGAATAGAAATGTGGTTATGATTGTACAGCAATACCTTGTTGTTCATGTGTTTTTGTAAAGACTAGCCGTGGGTTAATTAGTGTCGAGATGATACTTCAACCTGATTAGTTGAAGGTTACTGAACGTCTTACAATATTCAAGCGAAGCTGTATTTTCTTAACTTGATCACATCTAAATAGTATAATCAACTTGCTAACTCTGCATGTAGAGTCGAAGGAAAACATTATCTTTATAAGAGTAACAGATTGTGTGATAACAACGGTTCAACTACTCGAACTTAGAAACTTCAGTTTAGTTTGCGCACTGAATAACTTTACTTTACACTAACTTTCTCGAAAAGTTTCAGTAAAGCCGCCAATATTTTGAAACTCGCTGAAATATGAATTTTATAGTTAGGAAGAAAATATATATATTACTTGAAATAAAAATCTGTTGGGAATTTTTGTAACGATTACTTTTCAGAGGAATTCTGAAAATTAATCGTTACAAAATTTTAGACCTCCTGAACGTCTTTGAGAGCAGATCCATCACAATCATGGCTTTTGGTTTCTTTATTTTCGGATATTAAACAAAACATTATTCATCAGCAGACATGTTATATTTTTTATTTTAAACTAAATCCGTCTTATTACAAAAAAATGCTTTAGAATTGGTTCTGATTACAAAACTAAGAATATTCGTTACAGACTAGTTCTGCCAGCGGCTTCGCCCGCGTGATTGTTGGCTTTTCCATAAAAAATTTGGATTCCCGTTTCATCCCCTCGGGGGATGAATTAAAAAAAAAAACCTCAGTAGATTCAGCGGTGCGTTGATGTCAGTCAATCAGTTTATCCTTACATAATTATATACGGCTTATATTTATACACTTTGGTCGTTTTAATCCCGCGGAGGTTTGATTCGGTCCATGATATACTACCGATTTGTAAAGAGAAAATTAAAAAATAAAGTACTTTTTTTTAAACTCGTATTAATTTACGCTAGTACGAAATTAATTTCTTTAAGTAAACATCAGATTAGCGAGGCCAATGAACTGTAGGTAGTTAGTACGCAACGACCGACAACTACCTACAAGGTCATTGATTAGCACACCACACTACTACACACTACACTGCACTAGTTTATATATATATATATATAAACTAGTGCTTGACTGCGATCGCACTTGACTGACTTGTTATTACGGTATGTGGCCTTCTCGTAAACACTAGAACCTTGTTACTGTATCTGTTTGGTTACAGTTACAGCTCGCAAGATCAATACGCGTGGTGTAAGGGTTCGGGCGACGTCACCAGCCTAAATTGTACACGCGTACACACTAGAACCTCGTTACTGTATCACGCAAGTTGCGGTTACGGCTCGCTAATGAGTACCTGGCTTAAGCGGATCAGAAGCTCCGGCGCGTCGACTCGGCTACAGCTAGGCGACGGCGCGCTTACGGCTCGCCGGCTGCTGGTCGATGGCTAGGCGGCACTAGTTCAATCATTTTGAATCCGAACTTTAAGGCCGGGTTTACGGAGACGCGGCGCGTTGTGCGTTTTTTCGTACATTGCAGCAGCGGGCGGGGTCATCGCTCGCGCAAACACATACATATGGCAATGTACGACGGACCGCCCGACGCGCTGCGCAACGTGCCGCGTCTCCTTTATCGAGCGCTAAGTGTAGCGCACGGTTAGGTCTCGGTTCACAATACGTGAGTCGGCTATCATTGCCATAGGACTTGATGAAGAGGAAAAAGAAAATATAAAGAAACGAAGAGAAAGAATATGGGTACACAATAATTATGAATAAAGCAAGAACAACTGAAGGATAATTTCAGACTATTATAAAACATTTCATAAATGATGAAGAGAAATTTTATATTTATTTCTTTAGGCCAAAAAATCTCGTTTATAACATATTACAGTCTATAGAAGAATGTATAAGAAATTAAAACAATGAAAGCACTAGCGGTAGGCGTTTCAATAACGAAAGACCGTTTCATGTTCTGCAACGGAACAACCGTTTTATATCCTGCGACCAAACAGTCTTCGTCGTACAAACCAGTCTTCGAATTACTGTAGCCGAATTGTTATCTTACCGCTAAAAAAATTAGGTTGAGAATGCATTAATTCAACTATCACACTCGTCACGTCGTTGTTTCAAAACCAGTTTATTGCAATGGAAAATGAACTTTATGGCTATGAAATACAGCACAAATTTTAATTCCACGCTAAAACCGTCCATAAACTAGTTGCGATAACGACGACGATCGGCGACGACAAACAACTACGACGAATGGCAACGACGTTTAATGACGTTTTCTGCAACTACTTAACTGAACGATAGTTTCGTCTTCAAAGTTCAAACCAGTCGCGACGTGGACCGTTTTTAATAACCGTTTCTGTTTTCGCAAGACCGGTTACGTTTCATCGTTCAAAAATCCGACAGCGATCCACTATTAGAAGGCACGTTTGGCAACGCAGACCGCGAGAGGGGCGTGTACGAAGAAACGTAATCTAGGGTACGGAGAACCGTAAGCGCGGGAACTGCAAGTCGACCACGCACCGCACTGCGGTTCGTGAGCTTGTCCCGAGGCGAGGTGATTACGTTACTATTCCAATGAGTGTGCGTTGCAGTAGGGAGTTTCGTGCAAATAATACTGAAAGGCTTGCGTTAATACGGTGACGGTCCCTTTCCGAGTTGATACGTGTGCCCTTAAGCCTTGTGTGTGACCTTAAGCCCTCTAACCTTTAAAACCATTTTCTTTGCGAAATATTGATTGATTAATACATTCTCAAAAACACTTAACCAGCATTTTTTTTTGTGTAAATATATTTCTAAAGATCAAAGCCGTTTGAAAGAAGCAGGGAAAACAAGCGAAAAAATATAATGTTATATTTTTTTTTGCAAAAGTATTAGGCATACGAAAAAAACATATGCTGATAATGTTGTACACGAATTTATAATAAACATATATGTAGATGAGATGTAGTGTTACGGAGTATCCGTGACTATATAAATTATCAGATCATGATATTATATCTATGATCCAATTAGAATGTATAATCATTCGTTAAAAAAAAAAAAACAAAATTGGTTCAAAATTGACTGAGAAATTGGTGAACAGACATTAAAAACATGCAGCCGAACAAATACCTCCGTTTTGAAGTTGGTAAAAAATATGTCAGGCCAAAAGTAAAAATCGATACAACATGACAGACGTGGACATAATAATATGATTGCCTGTCGGTAGGCCTCCCTTAAGTGTCACCACAACGAACGGTCCTGTGCGTCTTGCATCTATCGCATTCATTGTAATTGATTTATTCATATAAAAAGATTCATGCACCTCAAAGTGCTCTTATTTGATTTTATTATTAGTGATCCAAGCGATCCTATTGGCCATCACTCCGCAATACTTTGCAAACTTCACGGCATTATGATCAGCTTGAAGCTGTTCTATTTACGTCATGATGTATGCAGAGGTATTAGCAACTAACTTGGAATTTGAATTCAAATGTTCCCTTTCTCAGCGGGTAAGTCTCACAGGAACTTGGGTGGGCAAACTTATGGGTCCGGCGATAACCAGAAAGGCTGAGATAGTAGTGAGTGATAGTAATTTTGAGTTTACTGGAACACTATGATGTGAGTAAAGCATTGTTTTAAAATCAGTTTTAATAATACTAAAATACTTAATATTTTGCGCATAACAGAGATTGTCGGAAATGTAATTACATTTATTTTTTGGAATTGGTATATACAATTTTGTATTATTTTTATAACAATAGCCAGGGTTTGTTAAAGGATTTTTTTTCGGGGATTAAAATAATTATATTGTACAACTACAAAACGTATATTGTTTTCATTAACCGAATAAAATTCATTAAGGTGGGCCTTCCCCATTTGGCGTCAACATCGAGCATGGCTTGAAAGCTGGTTGCTTCGTCTAATTCAATCCAACGCGAAATTTGATGAAAAGGCAACACGAAAAAAGAGAGATAAAGTCAAAAACTCAGTTGGCAATATGTAATTCCGTGATTTACTAGAATATTTCACACATCTTATTCCAGGAAATATGTGTTTTTTTTTAAACTCTCATAAATTTTTGATATAAATTGTCGTCATTTAGAATCTCGATTAAATTTGCAAGGCTTCTATAGAAGTACTTTTTTATCATTCTAATATATGAATACATTATGGAGGGTCAAAGTTCACGTAAAATGTGTATCTAAAATATCTAAAGAAATATGAAAATGTACCTCGGGTTGGCCGCTCTTAAATGAACGTTCTAATGCAAATACAAGGCTAAAAGTAAAAAAAAATAAAGACTAAATACTTATGCACTCTTTAAATGAATGTAACAAGATAAGGAATAATCTAGATGAGTATGAGCTCGTGTGTGGAATGGTTACTGGTTAAGTTTGCATTTACGTTTATAGCACTGAAACACATTTCATGCGATCATAGCCGCATGTACCAGCTTGTTTCACAAAATTAAGTATATCACACTAATATTATGACGGTAAAAGTATCTAAGTGCGTATGTGTGTGTAGCTTATGTTGGCATATGGGTTAACCGCTATTTCCAGCACATTTGATACATATTTGTTGGGAAAAAAAATCCTTTGCGAAAATTTTCGCGGGCGAACCCGCAAGCTGAAGCTAGTTTAAGTACAAAAACTAGAGATGCGACAGCAGTTTTATTGTAACTATTTGTGCTGGTCATTGCGAATCGTTTTCCTTTTAGCACACAATATATTCAGCTATCTTTCTTTGCGTTTTCTCGTAATGATGTGGGGACAATGTCGGTTGTCGCCCATTGTCAAGTTGGATGCGAACTGCTGATAGACTATTCTGTATGTTATGTAATGATTGTTTTCCGTATATTATAGATATATGAACGTACTTATCAAATATAAAGGTACCCAGAGGAGGAAACCGTTTGACATGGTGGCGAACTCCTCCCGAGAGTGAACTTATGTGCTGACGAACGACAAGTTTTACTCATATATCATCTGCAAAATTAGTACGCGCCCATCTATTATACTCAACAATAAACACTGTCATGCTTAAATCTACTCAGCAGACTCCATATATATGCCTGAGTAAATCTTCATAACTATATTTACTAAATATAAATTAAAAAATAATCACTTGGCAATATATTTTTTCAGGCGTCGATCAGTGTCTTGAGTCTTTATCTCACTAGGACTATCTTCTTTATTGCAATGTCTCTTCTTATTTGCAATGTCAGCCTGGCACATGAGAATTCGGTAAACCCTACCCGGAACCCGGCGCAGCTGCGCTACTTTTTGAAGTTACTAAAAGATATAAAAAAAAAATACATTGTGAGTATATATAAAACGTCAAAAAAATATCAAAACATTTTTTTTTTTAAACATAACCAACCAACACGGCCAGTTTAAACGCTTGTTATTTTGCATGCATAGTGTGACGTTTTTTTTTTTCAGCGGCAAAGTCATTTCATTCAGTCAAAATGACATCTGCGCACCCTTGGGCGGGGCGGGAGATAGTGTCAGACTTTTACTCTCACTCTTGTTCTTTCGTTGACTTTCATACCGCGGCCGAACCTTTTAGAAAACGATCCTTGGCCCCAGTAGGCTTCGATCATGCTGGGCCCCCAAGGTTTTCTCACATCTCATTGAGGCGCGCGTGGAACGATTCGCGCCGTTGACGACTGTTACCGGGCGGTCGGGCGGCGAGCTACCCATCGCTCGCCGTCCGCAAGCCTGCGCCTACGGTGGCAGGAAATCGGCGGCGGCTGGGGCGTGAGGTCCGTTGATTCATGCGTGCGGCATCTTCCATTGCTAGCTGCATTACTGCTTCGCAGAAGGAGGCGAGGGTCTGCAACTCCACCTCACTTTCTTTTTTTGGGTTCCTTAAATCTATCATTTAATATAGAAGATACATAAAAATTGCCAGAATAATTGAATATTCGTGTATATTTCAAGCATTTTTCATGCATATTTGTATGCATATAACAAGCTTTTTATGCTTATAATCCGGTCTCTATACATTACATTAAATCAATGTAGTCTCGTGGTGGTTATATAACGTATAGTGTTAATATAACCCGGGAAAAACCCGAGTAGAAAACAACTTTTCAAAAACAACATATGTACATATTATTTTTTAGCCTATTGTGTGTCCCACTGCTGGGCAAAGGCCTCCCTTTTCTCCTTCCAAACTTCCCTGTCTAGGGCAATCTCTGGCCAATCTTGCCCCGCAAACATGATCTGATCGTTACACCACCTTCGTCGTGGTCGACCTCCTTCAGACGTCCAGTGAGTGACAGTGTTCGCTCATCTGTCCGGGTGCATTCGTGCGACGTGGCCAGCCCACTCCTACTTCAGCCTAGCTGTTTTTTCTCCGATATCTGCTATTTGGATTATGGAGCGCAGCGTGGTGTTTCCAACCCGATCTATTCTCTTGATACCTATTATGCAGCGCTATATTGCCCTTTGGCAAATCTTGAGTTTGGACTTTTGTTGTTCAGTAAGTGACCAACTTTGAGCACCGTAAGTTAGGACGGGCAGGATACACATGTCGATGAGTTTTCGTTTAAGTGTTATCAGAAGTTTACCCTTCATGTGATCTTTAAAGGTCCAGAAAGTCTTCCATGTATTTTGGATTCATTTTTCGACTTCCATGTCTTGCCTATTTTTGAAGGATAATATCTGGCCTAAGTACTGTCGAACCCTGGGTGCTTAGGGCTCGACTACCGGGATCAATTATCTATAAAATAAAATAACTTGGGGGTTTTCACGATGATATATTTTAAAAATACTTCTTTTCACTTTGAGCGACTACATCGAACTGGATCAAACAACAAAACAATCTACTCTTACAAATATTCAAACTAATTCTAGAATACTAACAGCCTTCGAACCATTATACAGCCAGTATGCTAACTTATGAGGATACGCATGAGTTTGCATATAATCTTATGCAAACTCATTACGCAGACGTAACAGTACGTATACTCATCGACATATTGCAACACTTCCCACAACGACACCCGTCTACCTCGACCCTACGTTTCGTGCTGTTGCTCATTACCTGGGGCTTAGATCTGTTCATTGTAAATCCAACCTCAAGACTTGCCGTGCTCAGATCTTCCAAGACCTTTAGAACTTGAAGCAATGCTCCAGCATTGCTTCAAGTTCTAAAGGTGATGTGGAGAATACCACAATTTATAATACATATATATTATATCTTTCTATATATAAAATGAATAGCTGTTCGTTAGTCTCGCTAAAACTCGAGAACGGCTAGACCGATTTGGCTAATTTTAGTCTTGAAATATTCGTGATACTCCAGGAAAGGTTTAAACGGTGAGAAAATATGGAAAAAGTGAAAAAAAATCGACTATTAGGCGGTACGAAGTTTGCCGGGTAGCTAGTATAAAATATAACACGCTATTCATTCATAGCAACTAGCGTCTGTTGTATCGACTATGCCTTCGCGCTAAAATATCTCGCTCAACAAAACGCCAGTGCCAAAACGGGATAGCAACATAGCTCGCCAGCGTCGTCGAACTGTTAATAGTTGGTTCGCGTCGTTCGTTTGTGCTACTATAACCCGTGCGAGCTAGGTAGGCACTTAGCACAATGCAAGTCTTTTTCCAACAAGGTGTCTAGTTATACAGAACTCATATGTTGTTTATTAACATTAAATACGCTTGTAAGTATTAAATAAATTTGACTGGCCTGTTGGTCTGGTGGTTAGTGGCCCTGACTGCTATGCCGGAGGTCGTGGATTCGATTCTCACCCAAGACAAATGTTTGTGTGATGAGCAAGATCATTTGTTCTGTGTCTGGGTGTAATTTATCAATGATATGTATGTATTTAGAAATATTTAGGTATGTTTATCTGTTGTCTAGACCCCATAACACAAGCTCTGCTTAGCTTGGGGCTAGATGGCGTTGTGTGATACTTGTGGAATATTATTATTATTAAAAAAATAAAAAAAAAATCCTCCAAAATGATAATAATAATAAAATTTTACCATCTTTATTATAGACAATGTGAAAGTAAAGTATGAAGGAAAGTTCATTAGTAATTTCTTTCGTGAGCAATGTGCTACAAGATAACTTCCATTGCGCCTATTTAGCGCGTTGCCGAATACTTAACCTACCTAACGTATTGCCGATCGGCGGCAGCGGGCAATCGGCGGCAGCGATCTCTTTTGCCGGGCCTTGGTTCAGGCCATGGTCCAGAGTGAGGAGGGATAGCAGGCGGCCGCCTTCTTCTGCGAAGCAGTAACGTTAGCAAAGGAGGAGGCCGAACGAATCAGGCAAAAGCAGCAGCCCTCACCCCAGCCGCCGCCGGGATTCCGATCCCGATTTCCGGCCACCGTAGGCGCGGGCTTGCGGACGGCGAGCAATGGGTAGCTCGCTGTCCGATCGACCGGTAACCGACCAGACCGAGCCTAAGTCGTCGACGGCGCGTACTGTTCCCGCGCGCCTCAAGGAGCTGTCAGAAAACCGTAGCGGCCCCGCCTGCTAGCTGCAGGCAGGCAGGGTCGAAGCCTGCTGGGTTCATGGGTCGGCTTCTGAAAGGAAGGCTCGGCCCCGGCACGATAGGCAGCGAAGAAACGGGGTAAGTTTTTAGTCAGTAAGAGTCTAATCTAACACTACTTCCCGCTCCGCCCAAGGGATCTGTCATCATACCATAAAAAAACCTACCTAATGTCTTCGCGTTCAGATTACTGTTGGGTTTTGTTATAACGTTTTATAAAAATACATAATTATATTCAATATTGTCAAGTCATAGAAATTATGTAGTTCCACAATTATCTTTTGGTTTTAGGTTATTAGTAAAAACACATAATAATATCAAAATTTAAGGTCAGGTTCTCACCCATTTTGAACTTTTTTAAACCTCTGGAAATCCAATAATGTAGAAGAGAACACAATGAAAAATTATTTTATTAAAATTTACTATATGAATAATCGCCGGGCAAAAATCAAAACATAATAAATTAGTTAACTCGATAAAAAAAATCGCGAATTTTAAACGTGTTTATCTACAAAATTAAATTACGGGAATATTTGAAAGTTACGAAAAAAATAAAAAATAAAGCGTGGTATTTAAAAGCGCCTCGCAAAAACAAAAATCTTGAATAGTTATTGTTTATTTTTTATAAAAATAAAACCAACGGTTTTATTTTTATTTATTTATATTTTACAAGAGGTACTCTCTGCATTAACAGTCGAGACCAACACGTGCAGAGAGTCATTATTTTATTACAATATAATAAAAAGTAATAATATATAAGTCACATAAGTATACAAATCATTACCAATATCATTACATTATATTGCAGGATCAGGTCCAAAGAATATATATATGTCTTAAAAAAAACTAAGGAAAAAATAAAAATTGAAAAATAACATAAAAAAGTAAAAAAATAAATAAAAAGAATCAAACAAAGCTAAATCAGAAACCGGGAAACGAAGTTGAAGAAGTCGCGAAGTGACCACAACCGGCCCTTAAGGGCTTTAAATTAGATTATAGTAAGCCTTTTTGTTTTCGTTGCTGAGTGCATGAAATACATTTCCACAATATCTTTTTTGTACTGTATGCTGAGTGCGAATTGTTTTTACGTTTAGCTCTCTGATTGGTTAAGAGCTTGAAGCGGACCAATCGGAACGCCGAAAGTCATAAACGTGTTGAACGCATTAATCTAAAACAAACTCGGACTAGTCACACGGATCGATTGTCGATACAAGAAACAATCGACTACACGACAAAAAAAAAAAAAAAATACAAACGATAACTCTAATTTTGGAAGTCAATATTTCTGGTATAGTTTTTTTTTTTGTTATTTGATACCGACTTTCTACTTAAACGGTTTTTTTTTGTAATAAATAAGTTATTTATTTCACACTTTTTAGTTGTGATACACTTTGTATCCGAAGTATCTATTTCTCGTAACAATTCCAACTAATACAAACGCTGCTATGATACAGATCTACCTTCCGCCTTTCTGCTCCACTATCAGATCAATTCAATAGTACCTTAAAGCCAAAGTGCATTTAATTACAATTCTAATTAGCTCAAACATGGCTAGGATACATTAATTAATTACGGAGTTCCATTACCTACATTCCGGCTCTATTGTCATTATCAGATCAATATGATGATAACTACCATTTTCAATATAACTATGCAGAACCATTTATTTATTTGTATTGTCCTAATGTAGTTGCTTCACTATCTTCATTATAATATCTATGTGAGTGCAAAGGTTCCGTTGGCCATTCTTGGTCATCTTCACCAGTTCCACTTTAGCAAATGTTACTTTTTGACTGTTATTGCTTGAGTTCTTGATGAAAAATCGTTATATGGTTGCCTATAATATTCGTGTTGCATCAGAACTAGTTTAAAAAAATGGGACCAATCTGGAAGTGTATCCTTTTAGGAGGACAAAAAAATGCAAATCGATTCATAAACGACGTCATACTGAGGTCACAAATAAAAAAAAAATAAAAAAATTGAGAACCTCCTCGTCCGACTTACAGTATTGATCTAAAATATTGTTTTACTGTATTTTAATTGTCCAGAACACTCTAAAGATGATATATAATGTTTCTTAACATCACAATGGTTTGCGTTGTGTAAAATAATAACAAAATTACTATTACATATACGATGAAAAGTCCAACTTGATCCTGCTCAGTTAAATGAGATTAAGCCTGCCTTTATACAGATGCCAAGAGGGAGTGTGGAGTTTTAACCTTATCAATTTCAGCTGGCTGATGTAACTTATACAAACAAAGGACGTATATGGAATTGTCTCTAGGGTCCTCTTCCCATGAAATACACTTGTAAATGAATTTTTAAACATATATATATTGTTTGTGACTTTTGCATTTTATGCGAACACTAAAACGTGCTTCATAATATACATATCTCATATTTCGCCGTACATGAATTATATTAACATATAATTATGTAGTTTTTTTTATGGTAGGTGAAAATCATCCAATGATATCCCCCGCCCTCGAGCGAAGCGGGAGATAGTGCTTTTTGTTGTGATTATATGGCGATCTTCATAATGTGTTCATAATTTTGGGACTACGTATATATACAGGAGAAACTGATTGCATTATCATCGTACAGTCGAAATTACATGGAATTGTGCACAAGTTTCCTTTTATGACACAGGGAGACTTTCCAAAATTCGCCCTCTATGAGAATGAAACGGGGGACAAAAGTTTTTTTGTAAAAACCTACGTACACGCGAGCAAAGCTGCTGACAGTATCTTGTTCTTTGAACCAGTATATTCCTATTGCAAGAGTCGGTGGAACAGCGAGACGGAACATTTGATGTTATTTAATAGCTTTGATAGTTCACACTGCACACCAAAATTTCGATTGCCAGTACACACTCAGACGAGACTCACACCGAAACACGAATCTGCACAAGCTCTTTTAATGAAGCGATCCTATGTATAACTTTATTTACTACATGAAAAATTACACATTAAATTGAGAGAATATGAATAATAATCAACGTTGCACTGTAACTTGAAGCTCCTAGTTTTCTCAGCGCGCAGCTTAGTTCATGCTACTCCTCGCAAATCCGAATACGCCACTTCATAATGCATTTCGTCTAAGCATTTTTTTTTAAACAAATGGCCTCGTCAAGATTCGCGTTGCATCTCGATGTGCGCTGAACCTTATACAAACTTTACCGCCATGTCACCGGATGCTTTTCAACCGTTTGCATATTATGCTCGATTGAGTGAACTCGATTGTGGGGTAGGTACTAATGTGGTTTGATAGTAGGTTATCGGATTTGTGGGTAAACATTGGAATTTGAAGGTAGCCGTTGTTCCTTGGAGAATTTATACAAATAATTTGATTCCATATAAACAAATCACTTTAAATATTGAATGAAGCTGCATAAAGTTATAAATGTAGTATCTTGAAACGAAATTCTAATAGTTATAAATGTTTAAACCTGAACCAGAAAGTCTATTTTAGTTTCGCAGCGCTATCAATACAGTAATGTTCCAATAAATAATGTATATCCATTACTTGTGATCAGTGCAACACGATTTTTTCATTCATTCTTCTTTTATCAACCGTCGGTCACTCTCGCTTTTCTTTATCTCTTTTCTTTCACTTCACTCCTCACACAATAAATTAATATTTTTGTTTATTTAATTCCTCATACGATCTATTCATTGTTTTTCTAAAACATTCCTTACACAATTGATTCATGTTTTCTTTTACATCACTTTTCACACAATATTTTTTTTTTAAATCATTAATCACACAATCTATCTATCTTCGAAAAGGAGGAGGTTCTATGTTTGGCTGCAGGTATTTTTTTTTAAATGTATGTTCACCGATATCTCGGTCAATTACAGACCGATTTTAAAAATTGTTATCTTGTTTGAAAGATTATAATCCCGAATTAGTCCCATAGAAATATTGTTTTGATCTGATGATGAACTTCGAAGATAAAGAACGGAACTTTTCAAAAAATCATAGCAGAACTGTCACAACAAGTAAAATTGCTTTGTTTATATATGTAGTCGGTGTAAGAGTGAAGGAAGAAAGAGAGGGGATATATAAAACTGATCTGATGATGAAGCCAGAAGGTAGATAAAAACCGGAATTCTGTACTTACACTTCTGTAATTCTGAACGGAATTTTACAGTGTATCCTAGCCGTCTTTGGTATTATTAGAATTGTCATGATGATTTGATGATGGAACTGAATAGTACTACAACTAAAAAGTGTGAAATAAAAACTTTTTACAAAAAAAAAGTACAACCGACTCCAATGTAAAATAAACACAAAAAGTGCAAAAAACTTTAATTACGAAAATCGTTGTTTAATATCGAAGAGACCAAACTATAATAGAAACACTGACTTCCAAAATTAAAATTATTTTGCACATTTTTGATTTTTTTTTACATTGACTTCAATGTAAAAAAAAACAAAAATGTGCGGTTGTATTTTTTTTTAGAAAGTTTTTTTAAATCTCTTCTCACACAATCTCTCCATCTTTTCTTTTACATCACCCCTCACACAATCTATTTATCTTTTTTTACATCACTCCTCACTTAATCTCTCTATCTTTTCTTTTACATCACTCCTCACACAATCTCTCCATCTTTTCTTTTACATCACTCCTCACTTAATCTCTCCATCTTTTCGTTTACATCACTCCTCACTTAATCTCTCCGTCTTTTCGTTTACATCACTCCTCACTTAATCTCTCTATCTTTTCTTTTACACCACTCATCAAACAATCTCTTCATCTTTTTTTTTTACATCACTCCTCGCACAATCTACTCATCTTTTCTCTTACGTCACTCCTCACTTAATCTCTCTATCTTTTCTTTTACATCACTCCTCACACAATCTCTCCATCTTTTCTTTTACATCACTCCTCACTTAATCTTTCCATCTTTTCGTTTACATCACTCCTCACTTAATCTCTCCATCTTTTCGTTTACATCATTCCTCACTTAATCTCTCTATCTTTTCTTTTACACCACTCATCAAACAATCTCTTCATCTTTTTTTTTACATCACTCCTCGCACAATCTACTCATCTTTTCTCTTACGTCACTCCTCACTTAATCTCTCTATCTTTTCTTTTACATCACTTCTCACAAAATCTATCCGTTTTCTCTCTTACATCACTCCTCACAGAATCTCTTCATCTTTTCATTTACATCACTCTTCACACAATCTCACCAACATTTCTTTTACATGACTCCTTACAAAATCCATCTACCATTTATTTATCTTCTTTTTTAATGTGTATTCACTATAGAATTAACAGATAAGTACGAGTACGTGGATTTAGAATGGACGTCCAAATGTGGATGTATCTATATATTGGTATGCTTTGCTTAACCCTTGTGAAATTCAGTTTGTTTTTTTAGGTAGTAGATGAGGAGTTAACTTGACCCTTTTAAGAGCCTTTCTTTTGAACTGCGCCATATTCATAGGACAATAATTTTGGGAACGTTCACTCTCTATGAAGGTATACATTGCTGGATTCATGAATCGTATCTATCGTCTAATCGTATCTATAATCAATACGTAAAGATGGGCGAGCTTACATTTATAATTTCACATTATGAAAAACCCTAGCGCCCCTTTTTAGAACTATATCGCTGCGACGTAACCTAGTAAGATCAGCTGATATTATTAAGGGTTTAAAAAATCAGGAACCGCGGCTTTGCCTGGTTTCGTCTTTGAAAAGTATATACTACATACTGTTTCTATCATAGCTGTTATATGACAGGTCTTGAAATATACCGATCGTGTTTTGTATACCTACAAAGTGTAATATTCTTATGCAATTAAATAATTACCCGACTACGGCAAAGCCAAAGGAGGGTTATTCGGAATAGAATTAGTAATTGCAGGGAATAACTTCTACAAATAATTCAATCCCACTGCTACATAAGTTTCAATAATTTTATTATGCACTTGCTGCTGCCTGGGGCTTCGCCCGCGGCAAATTAGAAAATTCTGCACGCGCCAGATATCGGCCCTCATTCCCCAGCCGCCGAGATACCGATCCCGATTTCCGGCCACTGTAGTTACCCAGTCGGATGGCGTGCCCAGTCTGTGGGCTTGCAGACTGGGTGACTCGCCATTCGACAGTCCAGTAACCGTCCGGATCGAGCTAAAGTCGTCGACGGCATGTATTGTATCACGCGCGCCTCAAGGAGATGTCAGCAAACCGTAGGGGCCTAACAGGGTTGAAGCCTACTGGGGCCAAGGGTTTGTTTCTGAAAGAAAAACTCGGCCCTGATATGAAAGGTGACCAGGGAACAGGGGTGGGTTTTTAGTCAGTAAAAGTACTTACCTATGTACCACAAATATGTCAAACATGACATATCTGTGCTATGTACCTAGTTTCTAAGCTACAACACTGCAGAACACACAAGGTACAGGCAGGTGCGATATGCAAGTTGTAAATGTTGTGATAGTCAACAAACAGGGTGTACGAAACTAGGATTATATCGGCAGCGCATACGTGCCTGAACTTGTACAGGGTAAGACTGTAAGATGAAAGGTATAGGTACAGTATCTATTATACTACTTACTAACTGTGTTTTGTACAAACTAAGTTCATATTGAGCTAAACCTGTACGCGTTTGAAAGTGTGCCTAAAAGACCGTGACTCTTCATAATGTTATTTATGTGTTTAAAGTTGAATTGTATTTTTAACTCATCCAGGGACCCATTCCAACATAAGTACCCTCAAAATTTCATCCAGATCAGTCAAACCTTTATTACATATAAAGATATCATATTATAGGTATAGATACGAGTATATAGGGTTACTGGTAATTAGTGAAAGATACTTAAACACATGATTGTAGTCAAGATAACAAACAAAATTTTACAATAGGACCAAACCACCAAAACAAAAAAAAATCTGCTGGTTTTTTCGCGATTTCAGGTTTGATCCCATAGTAAAAGTTGTTCGTTCACTTACAAGGAAAAAAATACCGCTTGTTTTTCGCACCTTTATGAAGCCTCGTTGTTATTTCCTAGTGGCTTGTTACGTTACCTGACGTTTCAACTGACACTATTGTTCGGCTACTGGTGCATCTGCGGACACATCCTTTGACCAGCTGACAGCGCTACGCTTGTACCCGTTGAAGTATCTTTTGAGAAATATTCACAGTAAAATCATGACGCTCTCGAATCTCGGTCGGTCAGGTTGTTCCTGTGGTATTTTGCATGAATTTTTAATTAAAATTGTTAAAATAGTACAACATTTTTTACTGGCCAGTATCTCGATTTTTTCTTAAAACTATTCATAGTAGCGCTGCGCGCTGAGCTGTTGTGTTGGCTGCATTGGCTATACGTAATAGTACATTATGATATAAGTGTTCCCTCTCTTATAGAGGAGGCCTGTGTCCCAGCAGTGGGAACATTAAAAAAAGGCTGATGATGAAATAAGTATGTAATGATGATGATTATCGTTGAGGCGGTAGTTAGAGACTGCTAGTTAGATAGACCCTGCTATGCTGGAAGTCGTGGATTCGATTCGCAGCCAGGATAAATGTTTGTGTGATGAGTGGGATCAATTTATTGTTCTGTGTCTGGGTGTAATTTATCTACAATATGTATGTATTTAGGAATATTTAAGTATGTTTGTTAGTTGTCTAGTGCTCACAAAGTCACAACACAAGCTCTGCTTATCTTGAGATTAGACGGCGTTGTGTGATAGCTGTGGAATATATTACATATATAATTATTAGTTGTGGAGAATAAAAAAAAGTGAAGAAAGGTGTAAGGTGAGTGTGTGAATGTGTATATGAGTGTAAGCATGTGTGTGTGCGGGTGACAGGGAGTTATTGATTACATAATGAATTTTAATAAGCCTTCAGTCTTTTGATAAAATTCATTTTGAGTAGGCCAATAAGTAATTTTAACTTTTGCTTCGCATTTGTTAACAATTTATTTGATTATTGTAGTAATTCCGGCTTATGGCTTTTGATGTCCAACACAGTAATACCAGTTATTAAATAATTTTAATTAACGTCTGTTTAACAAAGGGATCATCCAAAATGGACAATTTCCGGCCAGGCGCTCCATTGTGAAATCTTAAAATCATTATTTGGGGGGATGAACTGCTTACGTTCGTAGGATTTACTTAGTTCTGACCACCTTACACGTGTCCCCTGGGTAGTTCTAAACGAGCAGTAAATATGGTGGTAGGCAATAGCATCGGTAAAAGTAAGTGTGTACAGCGGATTCACGTCCTCTCGGTTTAAATGCACCTCTCAAACATTCGAGGACTGCACGCCAATCTCAATGCAGTTCACTTCCACCTTGAGATTGACAAGTCCCACTTACTTTTGCTGATGGAGACGCAGACCAGATGTCCGTCAAATGTGGCGTATCTCGACTACCCAGGATACTCATTGGAGCACCATTTCCTGCAGCGTGCTAAGGTCTGTGTGTACGTCTGCAATGACATCTGTTGCCAGAATCTTCGTCATCTTGAAGACCCCAGTTTTTCCACTTTATGGCTGTCGGTGGACACCGGTATGGACAAAATTGTCTATATCTGTGTCTACCGATTGCACAGCGGTGACCAGGAGACGACTGGACTGTTTGGCCACCTTAGTGAGGCCGCCGATGAGGCTCTGCATCGGTATCCTGATGCGCAGTTTGTCGCTCTGGGGGATTTCAACGCCTGCTACCAAGACTTTACAGTATCGATGGGCCTCTCCCGGTTGGTAAAGCAAGCGACAAGAGTGCCTGATGTAGATGGTCATAAAGGCAATTGTCTGGACCTACTGCTGACTACCGATCCAGTTTTTCACCATTTGGAACTTCAGATCACTGTCTGGTAAAACTAAGAACTTCAGATCATTGTTTGGTGAAGTCTGTATCGTCCTTCTCCCCACCTGACTGCGACTCACGCAATAAACGGCGTATGTGGCGTTACAAGTCAGTTGATCGGGATGAGATGCAGCACTTCTTTACGTCTTACCCTTGGCAGCAGGTCTGCTTCTCTTCTGAAAATCAGTCTAACTGTGCAGATACTGTATCCGATGAGCAAGCTATGGAGTATTTCATCTCTTATAATGACGTACACCCATCGTTGGCTCAGCTCACCCATGGCTCAGGGAAGAGAGCCTTCAACCATGCTGTATTTTTCACGGGAACGGAGCGCCCCGCTGTCGGGCAGGTGGATAAGGAAAAAACAGGTTCTGATAGCACTGTGTCGTAGACGACAGTACAAAGTGCTGTCAGAACCTCTCTGCAAGACAAATCGGGCACACAAGCCTTGAGAACAATCGCTGGTATACCATCTGGTTTGGTAAACGTGAATAAAGCTAGTGGACCAGATGTTTCCTCCTGAGTTGTCTCCTGTATTGACACGCTTGTATCACTTTTCATTTAAGACTGGTATAGTGCCCAAGTCCTGGAAGCTTTCCAACGTGCAACCCGTGCCCATAAAGAGCAGTCGTGCCGATCCTGCCAACTATCGGCCGATTTAAGTATTTGACTATTGACTCTGCAAGATTATGGAGCGTGTATTGAACTTGCGCCTTATGGCATACCAGGAAGGTAATGATCTCCTCAGTGACCGAAAGTACGCGTTTCGCCGCAATTTGTCTACTGAAGACCTACCAGTTTATAATAATAATAATAATAATATATTCCACAACTATCACACGAACGCCGTCTAGTCCCAAGCTAAGCAGAGCTTGTGTTATGGGTACTAGACAACTGATAAAAATACTTATATATTATGCCACCCAATTGTGAGAATCACACGCTAGCCTTTTGAGTAAGCTTCCAGCGTACGGCATTTCCCCTGGTCGATTAACTGGGTAGAAGATTTCCTGACTGAACGGTCTCTCCGAGTTGTTGTCGATGGATGGTCATCAGAGCCCATGACGACTAATGCCGGAGTTCCTCAGGGGTCTGTTCTCTCTGCAACTCTCTTCCTGCTGCATATCAACGATCTTCTAATGCCCGGTATCTATGCAGATGATAACACAGTCGTAGAGAGATACCTGCCAAGTGCTCGGGCTAGTAAGGAGTTAATCCGGTCCGAAAGACAGGCTATGGTAGAGACTTTGATACTTCAGGCGGTCTCCAAGTGGGGTAAAGCCAATCTGGTGGGATTCAATGCCGTCAAAACACAAGCGTGTCTGTTCACCGCCAAAACGAGCCCGTTCAACTTTTCAAAATATATCCCTGAAGTGCACCGACACAATTTCCTCAGACCTTAATTTTGGACGTCAGTTACTTTATCTTCCCCAATAAATTATACTTTACTATCTCTACTGTTTGTGGTATTTAAATAAATTATCTGTATTTGTAATATTTAAATATTTCCTTCTGACCTTCCTCTTAATTCCATGTTTTCTCTTTATCACCCTTAGTTGATTGGTACAGAATACCTAAAGCATTTTATTTTTTTGTAGTTTTGGGTTAACCTCAACCATAGAAACTATTTAAGTTCCAAGTTACATGGCCCTATAACGTACCGTTTCCGAGTTATGTGCCTTCGGTTTTATTTTATATTAAAATATTCCCCAATTGCTCGGATATTTTTTTTCTGGAATGAATTCTTGCTCTGATCGAAAACCACGAAACTTTTTTTTTTTTTTTTACATTTTTGTATTCTATTGGTGCTTGCACGGAGGTGTCACAGGGGGGTTAAAATTTTGGTTATTTTTGGCCTAGGACGCACCGTTTCTGAGATAATTGATTGATTTCTTTTTTTTTTAATCGTAGGGCCCATAGCACGGACACAGTGCGGAATCCTTGGTGCGCGAGTCCAACTCGCACTTGACCGGTCTTTTTCCTCCATATTGATGTTCACAAAAACACAATCCAAGTGATTCCATTAGTAATACAGCCTAACGCTGTACTATAGCGTTCATTTACTCTTATAGCTGTATATCACCGTTGTAGGCAGTAGTTATAACACCACAATAGTTATAAGAGTGTAAAATTACACTAAACGAATAAAGAGGTATAACGGAGTTCGTTTACACCAATATACAGCAATAAGTATCATTTTACACTAATATAACACTTAGACCTGTATAAAGGAAGTGGTGGCGTGCAATATACAGCCTATATACAGCTTTAAGTGTAAAACGCAGCTTAAAGTGTCAAAAAACTCTTAAAGCTGTTTAATTGAGTAAAAATACTCTGATATATAACCATAAGCGTACGCGGATACCTTTATGCAGCCTAAAGCTGTGTTTTACACCCTTGTACAGCCCTTATACAGCTCTAAGCTGTATATAGGCTGCTTTATTGATACGCTTGCGTGCTGCTTGGGATTGTATCGAGCAGAACTCAACATCGTTTTAAAGCGGATTACTTAAGCTTGAATTTTGTATTCGTTAGTGTTGTTAAATCTCTACAATCCATGTACGTATTGTGAGTTTTTATCTTGTATTTTGGATTCGTAGAAAATATGAGGCATATTTTTGTTGTTTCAGTGCAAAAAGTTGATAGTAATAAAAAAAATTTGTTTCCGACTATTTTTAAACGCAGTTGTTATAGTTAAAGATATACATTTTTTTTTAATCCCCGACGGAAAAAGAGGGCAGGTCTGTGTATCTGTGTGTCTGTCTGTTTTTCTGCCTGTGGCATCATAACTCCCCAATGGATGAAGCGATTTCGATTTAGATTTTTTTTTTATTAAACGTGACTTATGTGCGAATGCTCTAGAGGTGGGGAAAACATCCAATGTCTGCAAATTAAATTTTGGTCGTTTTAATCCCGCGGAGGGTCGATTCAGTACATGAAACACTATCGATTTATAAAGATAAAATTAAAAAATAAAATACTTTTTTATTCTAAAACTCTATAGAAAAAAAAACTCTAAATTATATATATTATTTTATTAATTTGAACGTGTCTTCATTCAAATAAAAAAAGAATTATTTAAATCGGTTCACCCAATCCAAAATTACCACCAAAAACCAAACATACATACCCCTTCTAGTTTGTAACCCATTTCCCGAGAGATGGCGCTGTACTTTGGGATTGTTTAATTAGTTATTAATTTGTTCGATTGATGGCGTTGTGCAATTACGTCGTCTTTCTAGAAGTCGTTGTTAAGATTCTCCGAGCTTTCATGATCCTCCGTGAAATGAACGTTAATTTCTTTAACTTGTACGGGGAAACAATTGGTTGATAGTCGTCGTAGTTTAAGGGTTCTGTTACATTGTGAGAAATTGGGTTTAATTAAATTACATTGTGGGTAAAATTAAACGTCTTGGGGATATTATTCATATTAATTTGTATGTACCCAGTTACTTGATACGTACAATTACTAGCTAATTACGATTTGAAGTAGGCAAGTTTGTTAAAATACATAGTGTTGCCTGAACAGTATATAGTTACATTGAACACTTGTGTACGAGTATAATAACTTATTGTCCGGTATTTAAGTGGAGACACTTATTGTGACGGACGGGAAACTACGGAACCCTACTCTGAGCGTGGCCCGACATGCTCATGGCAGTTTTTTTTTTAAATATATATTTTTTAAAGTGTGATAGGCGAATATGCCCCAAAACAACCCTCTTCCTTTTTACAAGCTTTCATATTTATTTCATTTTTGCTAGTAACACGGTGGACAGTGAGAGTAGCACGGTGACCCCATTTCGAAACTTCAGTTTACGTAACGATATTAAAATAGTTACCAAAATTCAAAATAAAAAAAAAACGGCAAAGCCAAAGGAGGGTTATATGATTTTGACAGGCTCTGTATGTATGTATGTTCATTTGTTCCCACATAGCTCCTAATCTACTAATCTGAACTAGACATATGAGGTATCGTTAGAAACGTCTTAATCGTTCACTGATAATAGACGTGGCGTGTCACAAAACTCGATGCGGCGCCCTCTATTGGACTTACTTTTTAGTAATGACTTAAAAAATTAAAATGAGATAAATACGCCGTGTTTGGTATCATTTGAAAGGGCTTCACTTGTAAATTTCCAAAATATTGTTCAAAGTAACGACCCTCTAGCGGACAACAAGCCACGTGTTAAAATCAACGGATATATAAATACACCGTGTTTGATCATTTGAAAGGGCTTATCAAAATTTTATGTGGCGCTCTAAGAGCGTGGAAACATGTCAACAGCACGTCACCGCCACCGTACAACTTCACGACGCCGCCATCGGGGGACGGCGTCGTGCCGCAGCACGATCCCGAGTACGGTGCACCGCGGGCGCAAGACAACAACTACCATTCAGCTTTTGGTCTGGAGCAGAATAATATGTCTTTCGCGGTCCATATCAAAACATAAGCTGAATGATGGTTGTGGTCTTGTGGCCACGGTGCACCGTACTGGGCACCATGCCGCAGCATGACGCCGTGACGTCTCACGGCACCGTGCAGCGGCACACGGTGGCGGCGTCGTGACGTTGCACGGTGGCGGTGCCGTTTCCTATGTCCACGCACTGAAGCGGTAAAAAATTTCGGTGTCAAAAACAGTCTATAAGCACAGTGATTTAAAATGTTCCGTAGACGCGACATATTTTACCATTGTACAATTTAGTACTTCGTACAATACATATTTTCATTTATACAGTCCGCTAGTTTTAATGCCTCTTCGTGAACCAGCCACGCACTCCCCAACAAACACCAACATTGTTTAAATAATAAAACATTAAAAAAAAAATAACTAAAACCCGACTACGACAAAAATATAAATGACGCTGAAAAAGTATGAAACAAGATTTTCAAAAAATAAAACTGAAATAAAACTGGAGAAGCAAGAAGAAAACAAAAATAAAAGCCGTAGTCCCACGTTATTACCCGACTGCGCCAGAAGGAGGGTTATGTTTTTCGAGAGTATGTATGTATGTATGTATGTATGTATGTATGTATGTTTGTATGTATGTATGTATGTATGTATAATTGTTTGGCACGCTCTGCAGCCTGAACGGCTCGATGGATTTTAGCTTGAGAGATGTCGTTAGATTCGTATTTACTGTGAGAGTGGCACTGGGTATATCAAAATAAAAAAAAAACAAAGTGACGAATTTTTGGCGCCAAATTCAAATATTTGGCACGCTCTGTGGCCTGAACGGCTCGATGGATTTTAGTTTGCGAAGTGTCGTTAGATTTGTAATTACTATGAAAGTGATATCGTAAAAAAATAAAACTAAAAAAGTAAAAAATAAAAAATGGTAATTTAAAAAACTAAAAAACCCGACTGCTTTTCTGAGTATTCATGAAAAAACCCTAAAACAAGAAAGTCGTTGTAGCAGTCGGGACCCATTCTAGAAAGTCAGCCGTCTAGTCAGTAGATCTATGATGTAATCGGTCCCGACTGCTACAACGACTTTCTTGTTTTAGGGTTTTTTCATGAATACTCAGAAAAGCAGTCGGGTTTTTTAGTTTTTTAAATTACCATTTTTTTTTAAGTGTTACGGTCATCGCGGCGTCGATGCAGATCGCAGCGTGAAAAACTACATGCCGTCGTCGATTCGGGCTCGGTCCTCATAGAACGAGCGCAAGCCCGAGCCTGCAATTTTCGACGCTTGGGCGTCTCCTGTTGCGACAGCTGAGGCGTGAGGATGTAAGTATGTTCCCTCACTTTTGCAGCCGCCTCCTATGCTTGTATTACTGCTTCGCAGAAGGATGTGACTGCTTCCCATTCCCTTTCGCTGCGGATTATGGTCTGATCCAGGGTCCGGCCCCCCAAGCGGAGCACACCTCCACCGTATGTTCCGCCGTGACTTCTAGGTGGTCCGCACAATAGTGACACTCAGATCTCTTCCTCCTGAATCCCGGACAGGTGGTTTTAGTCAGTAAAAGTTCAACATTCTCTCTAGCTTCACCCAGAGCCGTAGGAGTCATTTGAAGGTTTGCCACCAAATGATAGAAAATAAGAACATATTTTATAAGGGTTTCTAGAATGCTGGGAATTTAGGTCACAGATTGTTCGAAAAAGTTACTGTAACCCTCGCAAAAAAGGCAATAGGAATAGAAGGAATACTGTGAATTTTAATCATTAAAAATCTGGCTCCAGTAGGCTTCGAACCTGCTGGGCCCCTACAGTTTGCTGATAGTTTCATGCGGTTAGCCTCCTCCTTTGCTATCATTACTGCTTCACAGAAGGAGGCGACCGCCTGCCCTTCCTCCTCGCTCCGGACCATGGTCTGTACCAAGGACCGGCGCGAAAGATCGCCGCTGAAAAAAAAAAGAAAGTAGGTTAGGAACTTATTAGGTACTCTTCCCTTCCAGTATGTTTCCTGTTGGAAAACAACCTGATTCAGACATTCGCAGTTTGAGCCGAGTTTAATGATGAGGTTCCAATATACGATGCGATTGGATTTTTCTCGATGTTTCTACAATTATTTTCTTGTATCGGCGTATGGGTGACATGTGGCGGAAATGAAAACTTTCTGTATGCTATGAGTCGGTACGGCTCAATTTTCTTTTTAGATTAGAAAGAATACGTTTGACTTCGAAACAAATCGGAATATACTGTGATTTGTAATTTGTGACGCTTTGAAGTACCTGTCTACGTAGTCTTTTCGTTTTTTCCAAACTATGTTGAAAAAAGTATTCATAATAATTCACTTTGTTTATTTATACACGATGATGATGCTTATGGTAGACGAAAGCTTTTTACCGCCAAGAAGAAAGGAAGAATCTCACCAAGCATATTTAAAAATGCTATTTGATGGGGAATCAATAATGGTATGGGTATGGGCATGATATCTTCAGTAATTTTTCTATGGTAGGTAAAATCTAAGCTAAGTATTAATCAGTCATCTACGACCAATTTGGAACCTTGCACTAGCTTCTAACGTTTTATATGTGCCCACGTAGACCTATGTGAAATAAAACTAATTTTGATTTTTTTGATCTAGAACATAATGATGCATTCAGAACGGAGCGCGTGCATTTCGCACACGGCTCGTTCGTACAAAACCCCTGCGCCGCGCGCTTCGTAGAACATGAAATACACGCGCGCCGTTTGCAAGATCTGGATTAATTCATCATATATTTGAGAAACTATTACATTTTTTACAAAACTTATATTAGTTTCATATAGAAACAACCCAGAATTTTTGCGGCTCAGTGTATTATCTAAAAATACATACTTACAATACTAGGTAAAAGTGAGGACCTCAAAGAAATGTCAGCTAAACCGTAGGCCGGCCCCAGCAGGACCGATGCCTACTAGGAAAACCTATCATGAGGAAAAGTATGGAAGGGACACTCGTGATGATAGAACGCAAAAGGCAACTGAAGGAACATAGGTGTGGTGTTAGTTAGTAAGAGTCTGTCACGCCCTTTCATTTTCAACATAAAAAAAATAGTTAAAAATGTAAAAATCTAAAACATTTTATTATTTACACTTGTCACCTTATGTTACATAAGCAACTATAAACGATTTAAAATAGTACATTTTGATACAAGTGGAGAAGGTTTGTCAATGTAACCTAGGTGTAAATCACTCGAGCCTTACAGGCGAGGGTCTTATGGAGCCGAGTGCTGCAGTGACAAATCTCCACGTGTATGAAACGACGTTTTTCAATACACTTACGAAGAAATCCACCAATCTATCTTCAAATACAAACTATATACACAGACACACACAATCTATTTTCTATTGGAAATTGACGGCAAATTTTTGTTCATTTTGTACTGAATTTTTTTTCCTAAAGTTGCCATACAATTTAGTTTTGATGGCAGCAGGCTATCGTAAGTATTTTTTACCTCAATTACATAAGCTGGCGGCGTAGCACCTAAAGGATTCACTTCATATCTTCGACATTTTTTTTCACAACTTTCACAAATGAGTAAGTTTTTTTTCCCGCGCATTACCTTTGCAGGTTGAAGCAAAGGTTTCAAACCGTATACTTCCTACTATTAAAAATATAAAAATTCTAATATTTTTGAATTTAGAACACAGATAATTGTTAATTTGTTGGTATTAACAAATTATTGCGGAAGTAATGTTTACTACCCGACTGCGCCAGAAGAAGGGTTATTTTATTATATTCTGTTCAAAAACCTATTGTCTTTCTATTGTGTCTCTAATTACGATATTCAACAGGTTAAATATTAAATCCTTAAAAATAACCGCCTGTTAGCTTTAAAAAAAAAATATCACCCTTAACTGTGACGAAACAGGAATGAAAAAAGCCCTTGTTTTGATAAATTAAAAAAAGCTCGTGGGTGTTATACATGCCATGTTGAATCTAATCGTAGTGCGATAAGAAGCAGTTTTCAAGTAAATGTATTGAAAATTTATTTCTCTTTTTGACATCGCCGAGTTGGGTAAAAACAGACTAACTTAAGCATAAAAGGTAAACAAACTAAATAAGGCTCCGGGTATAAAGGGCATGCTTACATGTGCAGTGGTGAAATCTAATGTAACAATAGGACTGTGAATGTGATTCGACGTTACAAGGAATAATAATCCATAGTTCCACAGTGATATCACCTTTTTTTGCGGTTGGAAATCATCAAATTATTCCTCCCGTTCTGCGTGGAAAGAGGGAGTGTCAGAATTTTACTGATTAAGTTAAAGTACAAGTAGGTACAGAATATTCACTCCGCGAAAGCAAACATGCGAATTCAAACTTAATAACAATGATCGTAATGTTCATAATACTTTGCACGGCACGAACGTGATTTTCAAAATATTAGCTTACAGGAGCGAGTCACGCTTGTAAGGAATCAAAATGCACCTTGAGACCGCGCTGCGAGAGTTTCCATTAGTACGCCCGTTATGCGCCTTCGAACAGGCTGCTGTTGTGGTAGGGTTTGGAATTGTGTTTTTGAAAAAACTGAAATAGGCACCCACGTTTTATAACATAAAATACATTCAGATTTTCTAAAATTACATGGTAGATAATAATTGGAATATACATGTGGATGGATGGAGGGAGGCCGAAGAAAAGAAAGAAGGACTGTGAAAAGTGAAGAAAAAGGAGTTAGTGATAGCGTGACGGGGGCAGGACAGAATGGAAGAAAAAACGCATTGCACCGACCCCAAATAAAACGAGACAAGGGGGGCGACCAAAACCTCTTATAACAGTGCTGTTTTAATCTTACTTAATTATGCTTTTCGTATCATAAGCCCTTCAAAACAATCTTATTACCCGTTTTCTTAGCGTTTTTGTAACGTTGCAGTTAAAATGATCACTCCTTTCGTACTCTAACGGGACTTTTGACCTCTAGCAGTTTTTACATCAAAATAGCAGGCTTAAAAAAGTTGCTTGGACGCAGCGGATTTATTATTGGTTTCCAAATAAATACTATTGTCAAAAACGCGTATGACACTCAATTGAAATAGCCTTGCAAGAAAAGCCATGCGTCGTAGACTCAGTTTTATACCTAAAGTGACGAGTGCGCCAGGCCTGGCCACAGTAACTCTTTCACACAATCCAGCAAGCCTGGTCGGTCAGTCATCTCTCCTGAAGTTGATTAAATAAGGAGTCAAGGACTAATAAAACAGTTACACAACTATAGGTTTCCCTACCAACATATGGTTTGTGATTAACCAGAAAAACCTTCATGAACAACTTAGAATTTGTACTCTAAACATACGAAAAAACCTGGGCCACAATAGTGTAGCATAAATCCAACGGTACTTAATTTTGAAAGGGGACATGTTAAATTGAGCAAAGTGGTGGCCAAGTGATAAGAGCTCAAACGCACTAGCGGCTAGCCGTGATGCAGCGTGCGGCACTCCAAATTCTCAGATCAGAAACCGGCGTAGGTCAGGGCCAAAGCCACTTTCCCTCTTTTTCATTTCTGTGTATGTTACGCAATAAGAGTCTAATCTTAAGAACTATAACCTACAATAATATTATTAAGCTGAAGGGTTTGTCTATTTATTTGAACGCGCTAATTTCATTTCACTAAATATATAAAAACGTGCGACTGCCGTGCTACAACTGCGCTGAGAACGCGCGTCATTTATTTATACATTTATTTATATACAAATTTTGGTCGTTTTAATCTCGCGGGGGGTCGATTCGCTACATGAAACACTATCGATTTGTAAAGAGAAAATTAAAAAATGAAGTAGTTTTTTCTAAAATTTTAATTAATATACGCATGTACAAAATTAATTTCTTTAAGGAAACATCAGCTGAGCGAGGCCAATGAACTGTAAGTAGTTAGTACGCAACGACCGACAACAATCTACAAGGTCATTGACTCGTTTACTTAAGTAAATTAATTTCGTACATACGTATAATACCTCGACTTTTAGAAAAAAAGTGCTTTAATTTTTAATTTTATCTTTACGAATTGATAGTGTTTCATGTACCGAATCGTCCCTTTGCGGGATTAAAATGACCAAAATTTAACGGTGTATAACAAAACAGCGCGATGACAGCACACTGCAGCCGCGCTGCCGTCGCGCAGCACTTTGTGACTTATGTACAGGTTAAAATTAAATACATAAACCTTCCTCTTTTATTGTTTTTTTTTTTTAATAATGACACTCAGAAGCGCACGAGCTGTCACATGCGTAAAGATTGTTAAGTTTTCAATTTTCTTAATTTTTATTTCCATATGAACCTTCTACAAATTATTATAAAACTTTAAAAGAGATGAATGAAATCTATAAAGACGTTCTCAAGTTTTAGCGTAACCAGGTACATAAGTAGCTATTGTGTAAGGCAAGTACCTGAGCTTGTTGTGCTCTATGATCAGCTCGATTTTTCGAATCATCAAATCGGTGTCTCTTCCTGAAACTCGATACAATAATTTACATCGGAGCCTGAGCGTGCAGTACCTACATAGGTCGTTTGTGAAAATTGAATATTCTTTTAGTAAGAATAGAAACTTGTTTGCTACTAATCATTCTACCTACGAAACTTATTAGCCGTAATTATTGTATACCTTGTTACGGCCCGTAACAAGGTTTACAATTTCCATCGTGAGTCGGTAACAGGATGCAATAAACGTAGCTCTTCAGTTGAGTCTAGAACACAAATTGCGACTTAGATTTCTGCGCTTCTACTTCAGCGGCAAGTAAGGTCTCAGCATAGAATTCATCACAGGACGGCATGATGGTCAGGCACATCCTCAAACTTCGGTAGGTTTTATAATTGGGAGATTAAGGTTCGGTTCTAGTCACTGTTTTTTTGTATGAACTTCGCTCGGGACTATGTCGACTTCGCGGCCCCAAAACAGCGGTTTTGTTTTAATATAAAAAAAAAAACAAAAATTATTCAAGATTTTTGTTTTGCGAAGCGCTTTTTAATAACAAGTTTAATTTTTTTTGTAACTTCCAAATATTTTCGTAACGTAATCTCGATCTCGTAGATAAATACGTTTGAAATCGTAAATTAGGGTCAGATTCGCGATTTTTTTTATCGAGCCAACTAATTTATATCATGTTTTCATTTTTGCCAAGCGCTTGGTCAGGTCATATAGTCAATTTTAATAAAATAAATTTTCATGGTGTATTCTTCTATATTTGTGGAATTCCAGAGGTTTAAAAAAGTTCAAAATGAGTAGAACCAAAAACGAACTTATCTGTAAGTGAAGTTCTATTTCAACTATACGAAGCTCCTCGTCCGAAACGTACTCCCATCTAATATCATACCTTACCCTCCCTAGCATATCTTTTAGCCGATTTGCGCAAGGAATTTAATGAATTTCACAATAACGCGGCAGTAACTAGGTCTTCAGTTATGGAGCCGGCCTCGATATATTGTCGCCGAACTTCGTGTCAGCAGTTTCGTCGCTAGCGCAAACGTCGATTGCTGAAATTGCAGAGTGCCCCACTCGTGTGCCGCAACTCCGTGCCGGTAACTCTTCCATGCAACGCCGCTCGAGCCCTTCGCCTCGTCCCGCTGCCTGTTCTTGCAGCCCCAGCGAATGCGATAGGGATTTCGTTAGCGTCACCGCAAGCACCCCTAGCGCTCCAATCCGATACCTGTGCCAGACAAGGCAAAGAACAAGGTTGATAATAACAATGGTTTCGTTACGGTGCAAAGAAAGAAGCGTCGAACACAAGCCAACAAGAATCGCTGCGACACAGCACCTGCGCCTCCTAGTGTAAGTCTGCGTGCCGCTGCGCTGAACACTGCAGTCTACATCTCCCGCCTGCATCACACTACAAGGGTGGAAGACATCGTGGAGTACGTGCGCTGTAAGACGAAGTTTGCACTGAGGGAACAACTGTTGGAGTCGTACCGAAACGTCAATTTCAAGGCGTTCATAGTGAGAGTCCCGAACAGTTTTCTGCCCCTCGTATTGAAGGAAGACTTTTGGCCTCAGGGCGTGGGGTACCGCACATTTACCCATGGCCCCAGAGTAGGCTTCAACCCAGTTTGCTGACAACTCCTTGAGGCGCGCGGGAACAGTATCGCCGTCGACGACTTGGGCTCGGTCCGGTCAGTTACCGGACGGGCGGACTGCGAGCTACCGATAGAAGACGCCGTGAGGTATTTCCAGCCCCTCCTCAAAGAGGGGACGTGTAAAGATGTTTTTTGATTACTTATACCTAAATTTCACACAAGCTGTGCATTAGTTTTAAACTTACTCATTTCTCTAATAAGGAGCGCTTCTTGTTTTCATTTCGCTGGCACACCTGTCCAAACCGTCATGGGTAACCAATTACACTTAGCACAAACTGGCAAACGAATCGAAGACCAAGTCGCTTACAAAAATAAAATAATGTACATCATCATCATCATCATCATCAGCCTTTTAATGTTCCCACTGCTGGGACACAAGCCTCCTCTCTGAGAGAGGAAATGAGCCGTAATTCACCACGCGGGATAATAAAAAATAAAAGATAAAAAAAAAGTCTCCTACTGTATGAGGACCACCGCTGCGAAGGCCTGTGCCCTGCAGAGCTGCGGATCTTCACTGATGGATCCAAAACAGGTAATGGTACGGGTGCTGGAGTCTTCTCGGAGGATCTCAACATTCACATAGCCACACCATTGGGGGTTCATAACACTGTGTTCCAGGCTGAGTGCTTGGGCATTTCCCTGGCAGCCTTAGCCGTCGCAACCAGGAAAGTTAAGGACCACTCTATACGCATACTTTCGGACAGCATGGCTGTACTGCAAGCGCTAAACAGCCACACGGTTAACTCCGGGCTGATTTATGAGTGTCACCAACGCCTCAACCAGGTGGGTAAACACAACCAAGTAACCATTCAATGGATTAAAGGACACAGCGATTCCCGAGGCAATGATGCTGCGGACGAACTCGCCCGAAGGGGATCGAGTATGGCGGCGATAGGGCCTGAGCCCATCGTGCCGCTCCCCTTTGCACACCTACGCAGTCTGGTAAGGAAACGAACTAGAGAATTACACCACAAACTATGGGTAGATCATAGTGAGTGCAGGCAGGCCAAGGAGGCACTTCCCTCTATTGATGGCCGCTTTACGAAAAAGGCCCTACAACTGACTAAACCGCAGTTACGGAAAGTGACGGCAGTTACAACTGGCCACGGGACCTTTAATAAGCACCTCTCTGTCATAGGAGTTACAGACAGCCCACTGTGCAGAGCCTGCATGGAGGAGGAAGAGACTGCAGCACATCTGCTTCTGGGCTGCCCTGTTGTCGCTGGATACAGGGCAAAGTACTTCGGAAACCCAGGTAACCTCCGCGAAATGGTCAGTAACACCAAGGCGCTGCTGGCCTTCCTCGAGGAGCTGGGGTGGATCGAATGACACATTTGTCCCACCCGTACGCAAAATACGCGCTTTAGTCGTGGAGTTGCGGATACCAGCCCGAAATACAATACAATACAATACACCACGCGGGCCCAGTGCGGTTTGGTGAATGTCACATGTCTTCGAATTTTTGGTTCTAGGACATGCCGGTTTCCTCACTATGTTTTCCTTCACCGTTTTGAGAGCAGTGGTGATGAAATAAATTACACAAAGTAATGCGCCTGGCTGGGTTTGAACCCGCGACCTACAACTCGTAAGTCGGGGCCGTTACCACTGGGCCACCACTGCTCCCAACTCGGCCACCGGCAACAGGTAATAACAATATTTTTAATAAGCTTTCAGTTGTTAACCGTAACAATTTGAGATTGACGTTAAATCGATTAATACTGTCAAGGGCCTTTAAACAGTATTGCTTTGTTCTGTAATAAGTTTCCAAATAGGTTTATAAGCCTCTTTAACTTGGCATACGAGAGAATGATGTTTTACGAAATCATAACAAATTGATAATGACTTCCAAATGTAAGGAAGTTCTCAATCTCTCTCGGCTTTATTGTTTTGGTTTACTCTCAAAGTTACTTTTATATTTATTATAACTTCAAGAGTTTTTATTTTTCGGTCTAAAACAGTAATATGGAAATAATATGTTTTTGCTGTTAAATATTAACATCAGATATTGATTAAATACCAACGTCCTATTATTGAGTCGTTGACAGAGCGTAGAATTCCACGTGGCGCGCGCCTCAAAGAGATGTCAGCAAAACCTGAGGAAACCGTAGGGGCCCAGTTGGGCCAATGCCCGCTAAGGCAAACGTAATTTTTGAAAGAGATGTCGTGACTCTGGAACGCAAAGGGAAAGATACAGGTAGATTATCAGTCAGTAAAAGCCTGTAACACCCTCTCGCTCCACCCTAGAATGGGAAAAGTCTAAAAAAAGTCCATTTATTTCCAGACAGAATAAAAAACAGTTCAGCTATAAATTACGAATAAAATAGAACAGTGTCTATAAATAAATCGTCTGCTGCGATCTAGCCTTGAAGTTCGAGATTTGTGCCTTTCTCTATTCTTTGAAGACGAAAATTTATAGGAGGCAAAAAACATGAAGATTCACGAAAAATAATGACATGGTAGGTTAATTTGCGAGATTGATCTAATTTAGATAATTCTTCTTTCAGAGACAAAGGCTCAGCAGTAACAAGGTGTAAGTAAAACCGGCCAAGCTTGTTTCGGGCCATGCGCAGTGGATATACACTATAAGTAGCATTTTCTCGAGCATTTCTATGTAATGTAACGTTCTAACGTATGGTACGATACAGGTAAATACTCAGTTTCAAAAGCATTTGCATGTAATGAAACGTTCCTGCGAATGTTCGACGCTCTGTTCGCAATGCTCACAGCGAGTGAGCAAACCATGTGAACTTGAACAACTAACTAAACGACCGCGTGCATCGAAACGATCGCGTGCATCGTTCGTCCTCGTCATCGCCCGCGCTCGCCGAAATTACGCTCGTTTCTTTGTACTATTTATTTTGTAACAAAACAGCGAGCGTGCTCGACGTCTAGTTCGTAGCAGTGATACACTAGAACATATCATAGAGCGACTCGCTGTTCTTTTACTAGTAAATGCTCTAGTCTACTAAAAATCTAACAGTGTTATTTTAATAATATATAACAAGCAATTTTGAGCTTTTTACTATCTACTATAAATACAAAGGTTATGAATAAGATAACAAACAATATTAATAAAAGAAACGAATATAAATATAAAGACAGAATAAGTACAAATTGCCCTGCAATTGTAAGTAGGTGTGTACAATATTAGTTCAGTTTTCGTCCTAGTTGTCATATTTTAAGTTCTCTTAATTAAAATGATTTGATATTTATTGCAGTATATAATAGTTTATAATATTAGCATATATACGTATTTTATTATTATAGGTAACTTATTGATACTACATTCTATTTAAAATATGTGTTCTTTATTTATTGGGCACACCTATCACTGTGTTGTCTTTTTTACCACTACTGAGCGTAAAGTTTAAATAACTATTATATAGATAAATAAATATTATCTATAAATAAATCCTTAAAATTAATGAAATCGGTCAGTGTTTTTGAATGGTGATAATTTCCCAATAGATCTCTTGCTATTTATTGTTGTACTAGGGGTGAAAGTAACTTATTTTTATTTTATTAACTTTTTAAATTATTGATAGGTTCGCACTTAACCGCTAATAGATTATCAGATTCAGTTAAAGATTCAACCCTTGATTTTTAAGAGAAGAGGATAAAGCAGTAGTTAGAAACCCTTTAACGGCCTAAATCAAAAGAAACATACCTAAAATTCAGGTTTTTATTTTTAATTTCCTTTTATTCGTAATAAAAAGCACTGTGTTTACCTCGGGTTAAAGACTTATTTAGTCCCTCGAACTATTGGCGACCTCGCTCGGCCGCCAAACTCCTTCTCGGGACTAAAAAGTTACTTTCACCCCTAGGGTAACAATGTACTATTTTACACCACCTGCTCCATAATGCCCTTTTATATGTCATACAACCATCACATAGAGCAAGTCATTCTGTCCTTATGGAGATAACGTTGTATGGGCGATCCCTAGGGAATAATGAGATTTGAATTTGGAAAAAAAAACATTATTTAGAAAAAAAAGTACGCATGTCAATGAAATGTACGTGCAACAAATACGAGCAAGTTTATTGAAAAATCAAAAAAAAATGTGGTTATTATACTAACGAGTCTCAGAAAATTAAAACTATAAAACCTGGAGAAGTGTTTTTTTTTTATTTCTAATCTCAAGTCATGTCTACGAGAGTGATAGTTAATATTAGTAGTAGTCTTGGGCGGCTTGAATTCCTCGCTTCACTCAGGTTTCTGTATTAACTGCCGAGAGTGCGAGGGAGTTAATACAGAACCTGTGCGTGAAATGTAGATGTTGTTCCAAGCGTTAAAACTTTGAATGTTTGGAACACCCAAGCGCTTATATTTGAGCCTTCTCTGACCTTTCAGGATAAAGTTCGCCATCTAATGTATATGTATGTTATGATTATATTTTTGCATAATTTTAAAGGTTCTTTACCCGTTTTAATATAGGTATATATATTATTTAATATATATATATTATATTCAGGTTTGGCCGTCTGGCTATGCCTGTGAAATACTTACTACGTCATTCATTGGTTCTATTAATAATTAATTCTATATCTTTTTTCCATTGCTTCAAAAAAATCCCGCAGTGCAAAATGTCATGTACAAAACTTTTGTTACTGTGTGGTTTTAAGTGGTGGTTCGTTTAGGTTGAGCGCCCACTTAAGACAAAACAGTCTTTAGACAGTTTTGTCTCACATAGACAAGACTGTCTTAAAACTTAAAACGAAACTGTTTTGTCTAGGGAAGAAACGATACCATTGCGGTATCGATATTTTTATTTGATACGGTATTGGTCATCACATATAGATACTTAATCAAAAAAATATAAGTATATATATAAATATATGTAAAAATATAACTTAACAAAATTTCATTAAGATTCTCATAAAATAAAATAATGTAATAGAATCATTCCACTTTCATCTCTTATACATCTTACTTTGCAAAGATCCCTCGCCTTTCTCTCTCTTCTTCTACGAGTAGATAGCCGGTACAGCTCTTTTTGTCCTGCAAGACTGTCTAGTGTGTCATACAGTTGGTTCTGTGTCTTTGCTTTTGCTTTAAAACGTCATACTCAATCTTTTTTTCCGCATTTAAACTAGCAATTTACTAGACTGAACTACATAAATTATTATTTTCAAACCAAAATTTCGGAAAGTTTGACCGATATATTCTTTTCCCAAATATATCGAGGCCGATATTTTTTATAAATATTTTGATATTTTCATCACTGTCTACTTCGTTAGACTGTTTTGTCTTTGATGTGCGCGCCCGCATACATTCAAAAGGGAAGTCGACAGTCGTTAGACAATTTTGTCTTTGAGACGTTTTGTCTCAAGAGTCAAGTGTGCGCGTCTTCATATGTTTTGTAAAGCAATAGTTTTTCTAAAGACTGTTTTGTCTCAAGTGGGCGTCCAGCCTTAAACAAGGTTTTATTAGTAATTCTAACGTGAAGTTAGGGATCTGCGTACTGTGAAAGATTTTTGTTTAAATTTTTACCGAATTTACACCTAAGTGCCTATATTTTTTTCTGTACTGCGCGACAGAAACGCGTCCTTGTATCTCTGCAAGTAGAACACTTTATATCCTCGTGCAAATGAAATGGTCAGTGTGAGCAGAGGTGGCTCAGAGACTTGCGAGTTGTACGTCGCAGGTTACTTTAATTTATGTAATCTATTTCGCAAACATAATAATCAACGACATTCCTTCTCAACTTCTGAGGTGCATATTCATTAATGTAAGAGATCGCTTTGAAGCTTTGCCGGAGTGACGGACGAATGGCGGTGACATGGCGATATTAAGCTTCTGATATTTAAGATTCATACACGCATTACCATGCGTTTATGAACCTTAAAAATGTATTTTTTCTTTCCCAGAATGGTGTCAACTTTAAGCCAGGCATGCTCTGTGTGGGTCGTGCCCGGGAAGAGGACAAGGTGACCGCATGCCTAGCCGTGCCGGGCGCCCCTCTAGTGGTGGATGGCAACTTGGCTGCCCTGCAGTCGTGGGGCTATGGATGTGGTTACGAACACGACCTGCCACTCGTTTATACTAGTATGCAGTACTATCAACCGTAAGTAAGCTATATAATATTACTAGCGACTTCGCTCCGTCTTCCCACAACTAATAGGCATCTATCGCCTGATCACTTCTGTTGACTGGTTAAATGAGGTCATTTGACGAAATTTTATTTTAACAGATATGATATGATAGTTCAAAGTATATGTAGTACCAAAATCCAAGGCCATGTGCATGTCAGGCCACGCTCCTGGTAAACTAGGGTATGGTAGTCACCCGTCCCGAAAACTATAAAAATGACATCCGTGACAAAGATGACCAAGGTGTATTCATTAATATTAATTTCAACTTGATACCTGTACACATTCCTGAAAAAAATGATATTGACAGACAGACAGACTAAGGAAGAACCCTTATAGGATCACTCTATAAGCCTCCTCAAAAGGAAAAATATAAGATTATCCTTTTGAAAAATTCTGTTTAATTATTTAAACCACTTGAAAATATATCCCAGGTAGTTACGAGTATTAGATCAGGATCTGATTAAAGATCCTGGAGAAATCAAGGGTATTCTTCTAATTTATAAACACCCTTGTAATAGTTATATTCTGTAGGTCCCTTATTATAGAACTTGCATGCTATTTAGGTTTACCTAAGGGATACCTAAAAGTGCAAAAAAAAAAAAACTTTTTAAAAATTTCAGAAGTTGCTTTTAAAGCAACGAATTGACTAAATCAGAAAAATCGGCTTCTGAAATTAAAGTCGAATATTTTGTTTCATTACATTTCCAATATGCTACAAAAATATGTTTTTTTTTTTGATAATTAACTAATCTTTATAGTTTACTTGAAACTGCGAAGATTTCTTTTGTACATTTGATATTGGAATGTAATTGTTTATTTATAAAAGGAAACTAAACTATTTACGGCGGGCGCCCTAGCGTATATACATGTGTATATTACAATATTCAATCAATCAATTATGTATTACTCTGGTTAGACATAATCCTCTTCGTATTCCGTGAAATGGGATATATGTCTTAATTATGCCTATAGCAATACTGAGATATTTTTGTGTTAATCACGATGCTTTTTCCGATAGATCCTCTTCCTTGAATCATAATCCTCATTAGTGAGGGTTGTGAGGATAGTTCTTAGCATCATGAGGTGCAATGTGTAATTGGGTGTTCAGTATGGAGCGGACCTGATATGTCCAACTCTTTTGGGCTGCGCACTGCAACGTGCCTTTGTTCAAGGGCCCCAAGCATCACTTTCACCTATTCCTTAGGTGGGCCCCAGTAGGCTTCGACCCTCCTGAGCCCCTATAGTTAGCTGACAACTCCTTGAGGCGCGCGGGAACAGTGCGCGCCGTCGATGATTTGGGCTGACGGAAAACAAGCTACCCATTGCCCGCCGTGCGCAAGCCCGCGCCTATGGTGGTCGGAAATCGGGACCGGAATACCGGCGGAGGCGGCGGCGATGCCTGTTGCGGTCCGCCTACTCCTTTGCTAGCATTACTGCTTCGCAGAAGGAGGCGACCGCCTGCCACCCCTCCTCGCTTCGGACCATGGCCTGTACCAAGGCCCGGCGTGAGAGATCGCCGCCGCCGATGGCGCCCACACGGCAGTGGGTGCGGTTCTCATACTGCTAGTGATAACTGCGTAGGCGAGATCGCTGTAGTTTTTCGAGTTGTTTTTGAGTTGTGCTCAAGTCGGTCCTGGGCTACCTGACTACCTACTACTAATACTAGAGATCCATATTATGTTCCAAAGAATCGGGGCAGCTGTAGTGCTGCCAACTTTCTTCCTTTCCTTACTTATTAATTTCAAATAATCTTAGGTACATATCTATTGCAGATGGCTACTTCACAACGTTCCATTAATGCGTCGCATTAGTAAAGAAAACTTGACAATATTTTTCGAAGCAAAACGAGCTTTTATACTGTCGAAGTGGCTCAACAAGACCAGAGTGATACGGCCCGAACCACTTATTCCAAGTAACAAACCTATGGTGATGATGAAACTAGACAGAGAATTGGCGAAGTTGAAAGGACACATTTATGACATGAGGGACTTCCTTTTCGATGGGATTCATCACAGGTACAAGACGAAGCTTTACGCCAAACTGAGACAAAAGGAAAAGGACAAGGATGTTTTGGACAAGGTGCACAGTATGATTCCTGACCCACATTTGGATCCGTTCCTGCACGCTAATGATACTGATATAGAGGGTCCGGACAAAAATCCGCATATGGACTTAACACATTCTGACAGCGACAAATCTTACGAAGAGTACTTTTAGTTTTTCTAATGTAATTATAACGTATTAGTGGTATAAAATTATGTTGACGGTTGTCGTATCTACCTACGTATCTTTACCTATTAGTGGTAGGGTAGGAATTTAATTTGGCACGGTATTTATAGCTATATACTTATGCCAGCCCATCTTGCTAGCTCATTGTGCTATGCTAGTGCTGCCGTTACGGCTGCGGTGAACTTCAAGCGGCAGAAATATAACGACGACGTCATCGGTAATTCCATTTTTGAGTCATTTGGGATTAAAATTCTTGAGCCGTGGGGTACGAGCATTCGGACCTCACGGCTCAAGAATTTTAATCATAAGAATTTTAATATAGAAATAATATTATTATTTAAAGATATTTCCAAACGTTTAATTGATTCTTCGTGTAATCCCAGGGCCACCAGGGTTACCAGGACTTGATGATTCTATTTTAATTATATCGAACACGGTGTTTTATTCAGTTACAAATACACATACGAATTACGTACCTATAATTACGAATACACATACAAATACGAATTCAGTTGTACGATGTTTTATTCCATTGATGCTTTATTGGTACGATGTAACGTTTGTATGGAAAATCCTGTTACGAAAAACGGAAAAACCCTACAGCGATTGCTCATTAGTTCGATATTAAGTCGGTTCAAAACGCCTACTGTACAGAACAGTAGGCGTTTTGAACCGACATTTAATATTAATAACATTATTAAGGAAATAGATTTCTTTTATTAAAAAAATATATATTATTCCTATATCATAATTTACATCAAGTTAAATAGTCAGCTTGTTTGAATTTTGACTTTCCTACCCCTTAATGAAGGAAGAAACTGAAAAATGCGTAAAAAAAAAAAGTGGTTTATAAATGTTCTGCCTGGTTCTCTTCAAAATGAAACGCAAATCACCTCGACATTTGCTCGACCCTGATTGTCTTTGTCACCAATTTCATATTTTCATATGCAATTGGGCTATCAAAATCCCTTGAATACTATCTCAGCTAAATATGCCAACACAATATGTTGAACTTTTCTGATGTATCCTCGGAAAGTTACGTCGTTGGGTAAATGGTTCATTTTCCGTTAATGGTCTTGCCAAAAACTGAAATCCGTGTAAAAATCTATTATAGATATTTTTATGGAGTAAAGTAAAGGATTTAATGCAAACAAGCTTTTAGAACAAAAACAAACACAAAACACTGAAACATTTATGTTTCAAGTTTTCATTACCGAATGTCCCTCAAATTGTCCGCATTTAATTCTTGAAGGCACTTGCACACATTATATTATAGAGACTGTGTTTGTGTTAACAACTATCGATTCAAAATTGCAATGTTTACAACTTAACTGAGAAAACTCAGCTGCTTATAATAACATAACAAATCTAATAAAATATAGAGGTCACAGCTAGGTTAGTAGGTACTTTGCTTATTTCCACAATATATGTCTAATAGCATTTTATTGTGCGGATCCGATGCTGATGTAGACTCAATTTTCATATTGAAAAAAAAAAGCAAAGTGTGCTATTCTATACATGGGTCTTTGGGAGTTCCTTGTAAATACTTATTATACTGACTACATTCACTTTACATCTTAAAAAAATATTTTCAAAAGCGATTTTCACTTCGATATTAAAAGGCGCATTAAACATAAAATTGACACAATCAAATGGAGAGTAGCTAAAACAAGCGAATCATTCCTTATAAACAGCATACGTTTTTACAACAAGTTGCCAAAGTCGGTTACAGAAAATTGCGAGGGAAAGTGCAGAACTCACATCAAACGTGTTACAAGGTTAAGGACTACGTTGAAGACACGTTTGTTTGGCAAAGACTGCTACTGCACATTTGGCTTCCTTGGTAAGCTCATTTACTGCATTATCGTGTATACGCCTATTAGTACCTTTATTTTCTTTTTTAATCTTTTGTTTATACTAACTTCTGCCAGCGGCTTTACACGCATAAAATTTGAAAAATATTCAAAGGAAACATACTCTATTTCAAAATTCTATTTGTACCAAATTTCATTTGTAATTTATGTGAGAATTCAGGATAAAAAACGCTTACATACACTATTCTAATTCATAGATATAAAAAAAAAAAAACTTAGAAAGTTTTCCAAAAAAAAATGTTAATGTCGATGGCACTAGCCACTTGTAATTATTTTGCCACTTGAATAGTTTTACACAAATTTATAGTTGGATTTTATAGTTGGATTTCTTTGGAAGCCTAGATAATATCCACAAGAAATCTGTGTATCCAGAATATATGAAGCAAGATGTGTATTAACATCATAATTCCGTCAGAGTGGTTGTATGAAAATGTACCTCGGGTTGGTCGCTCTTAACTAGGGAGTCTCAAATAAGGTTAGTAAATAAAAAACTTCCTCTTCATCACTAAAATAATTTGTTTTTTACTGGTTATGTTTGATTACAGTGAACGACACGTTGATTTTCACTATTTATAAAGTTCAAGAGTTTGTTGGTGTGAACGCACTAATCTCAGGAAATACTAGTTCGCATTGTAAAAATATTTTAGTGTTGGATAGCCCATTTATTGACAAACGCTATATGCTAAATAACATTAAATCATTATTCCCCGAGAGGACGTCGGCGTCCGCACACCTATTGTCTTTTTATTGTGTTTCTATTGTGTCTTTCTATTGTCTTTCTATTGTGTCACCCACGGGAGTGGAGCAGTAAATAAAGACGCGAGTGAAAACGCGTGGAACTATGTAGTTACCAGTTACTTATCTCACTGCAATACACTCACGGATTAATCACGAAATTTCAGAAACTATAACACTTACAAACTTAAAGTTTGGCAGGTAGGTTCCTTATAGGGTGTAGACATCCACTAAGAACGGATTTTACAAAACTCCACTCCTAAGGGGGTAATACCTACGGGAGCTTGAAGTTTGTATAGAGAAACCGACTTTCACGCGAGCGAAGCCGCTAGCAGTAGCTAGTATAATTTATTTCTCTAAAATATGGTTTGTTTTAGGGAATTGTCTTTTAATTATCTTGAATATCCGACTTCACTCGGGCATTAACTCCCTCGCGATACTCGGAAGTCAATTATATAATCAGTTATATACTTATATCACACATAAATCCTACACTAATGTTTGGGAATAAAATTTAGCAACCTTCGTTTTGTTCGGAATTCAACATGCCTAGTCATATAAACTACTATTAAAACACCCTAAAGAGTGGATACTTGCTAATTGACTAATGGTAAATTATTGCTTTTATCTCCTCGATTTTAAAAGTGAAGATATGAACAAAGAAATTATTAGAGAAGCAAAAGAGTGTCGTATTTAGAAAATAATAAGTAAGTTGAGAACTAAATGCTTTGGGAAATGTGAGAGCAGTAAGAAAAGTGAGAAGTTGCGAGTCGGTAGCTCTGACGCATCGCCGCGCGCCGCCGCCGCCCGCTGGCACATGGAGAAGTTGATGCGTTTACTGAAAACAATTACGATGAAGCTGGTGAAGAATATTTGTTTAGTTGGTTCAAATGACAGATTTCTTTTTCTGTCCTAAGTGCGGTAGCCAAGCCCCACTTAACAATTCGCCACTGGCAAAAAATATAAGTGTAACTTATCACATTTTTTGCCAACGGCTACAAAAATTTACTTAATGAAATCTTTGTAACAATATCTCAATAATTGGTGTTTATGTCAATTTTTTTTAATTTTCGTGTGTTGAAAAACGTTGTTTGATAAACGTGGGAATTTGAAATTATACGATCCAATTTGTTTATGTATTTAGCGTATACTATTACAAGATATTTTTCCAGGAATTTCGTGAACAAATTCATTTATTGGTAAAGTTGCTTTCCTATAATACTTTTGCTTAGTCCCTGCTTTGGTTCTGTGGTTTTATCGCAAAAATCCTTCGAATTCACTTTATTTTTTCGTTGTGCTTAATTGAAACTATCATTGAAATGTTGTTTTATGGATAACATTAAGAATTTCTGATATAAGCACCAAGATTATATCTTTAAAAATGCTCAGCAAAGTAGTAGCAATATATTTAACGACCAGTTTTAGCCATAAATAATTTATTACCCATTTATAAAATTACTCGATTTAAGAACTACCTAATACAAAACATATTGGTGGTGGAGGCATGTAGGTAAATAAGTTTCTATGTCTCAAAAGTGTAAGTATATGTAATGTTTTTTTCAGGACTAGGTCATCATTTGTAATAGACCTAGGTTTACATACCTTCTGGAAATATTTTCTAAAATATATAAAACCTCTAGGTTTCTAAGATTTTTAAAAAAATTTTGAACTTGTAACTTGTATATATTTCAATTAACGTTTTGTGTCATGCCAATTAATTATATAGTTTTCTGTCAGTGCTGAATTCACTATGCCTAGCGTTTTCGTTTGTATTTGTTTTACTGTGTAATAAGGTAGGTAAAATCATCAAATGACAAATCCCGCCCTTGGGTGGGGCGGCAGATAGTGTCAGACTCTTACTGACTAAAAACCTACCCTGTTCCATTCATTGCCTTCGATCCGGGGCCCCGGGGTTCATTTTCACTTGACCTTTGGTCCCAGTAGGCTTCAGCCCTACTGGGCCCCTACAGTTTGCTGACAACTCCTTGAGGCGCGCATGAACAGTGCGCCCCGTAAACGACTTGGGCTCGGACCGCTCTGTTACCGGACGGTCGGACAGCGAGCTACCCATTGCCCGCCGTCCGCAAGCCCGCGCCTACGGTGCCCGGAAATCGGGATAAGAATCCCGGTGGCGGCGGCGACGTGTGCGCCGTTGCCTGATGCGGTCGGCTTCCTTCTTTGCTAGCATTACTGCTTCGCAGAAGGAGGCGACCGCCTGAAGATAGAAGATTGGTGGACAAAATAGGAAGAAAATAAAAAACACTTGACTATTTTAAACTTTATTTTGGTTAGAAATGAGACCACAAAGTATTACTTCATGGTCATAATACAGAAATTTGTTCGGTGGTCAACAAATGAATTTTGCATCAAGTAATGCTTATTTTAGTTTCTATTACATTGAGAGATTATTTTTCTATAAATGCTTTAGTTGTGATGAATAAGTGATTATACATTAATTTGATTACTACTATCTTGGTTATATGCGAATATTGTATTGATTATATTAAAAACACTATTATCATACCAATCAAGTTTAATAAATAAAATTAGTTTTAATATCAATCGTCGAAAGCAAAACGCACTTTCCGCAGACAGTCTTTTCCGAAAACAGAAATTATGAAATAATCTCATAAATGTAATAAATTTAAGTTCACAAATTATTCAGTCATAAATAAATATGTCCCACCCGCCCTGCTCCCCTTGTTAGGCGTTATTGAATAAGTCTCCCAACGCATTTAATGCTTCTTATGAAAGAATCTTACAATCTAATCGCTTATATTATCATTTACACTTCCATGACTAAATCTGGCATCCACACGATACTGAATATGGCATCTTTTGCCTAATAAAATTATATTTACAAATTTTACGACTTCAAAACAATTACATAAAGAAATTACATAATATAAATAAACTTAGAAGTAGGTACCAAGAGTCTGCGCCCGAGTTAGATCAGATGTTCTAGATCTAGAGTGATTCACTGATGTCTGTCACATTCTTATGTTGTCTGTCACATTCTAATAAATACGATTATGTAGCCATTACCCAAGTCTACAATATACTTTGTTATAAATTAACCTGATTATTACCATTTGCTTTTAGAGTGCGTAATAACAAACCCATTACTTTTAAATAAACCAACGATACATTTATTACAAAGGAATGTAATTAAAATAAATCATCAAACTGAAATCAGACATTTTGAAGGCTGAATCTATGAGACAAAACATGTATAAAGTAATACTGTCTATGAAACTAATCAATCTAATGAAATAAAAATACCCTCACTTATATTGAAATCTTTGGTATGATTGAAAAGTGAAATAACGTTATTATTATTAGATATAATGAATCGTTATTATATTAACTACGTGATTAAGAAGATTTGGTGCAAGCTCATTGTGTTTAGGAGCAGCCCGGTCGGCGGTACATGCGCATTTCGCTGGTAGCCACAGCGATCCACTCATTGCGCACGGCGTCGAACCACGTCAGGCCCAGAGTGTACTTGCCGTTGATGTTCACGTGCTGGCAGTGAGAGAACCACCAACCTCCTTCGTAATTGCCGGCGCAGTGAGTGTTTGAGATGTCACGGTCGCGGTCGACAGCAGAGAATTCCATATGGTTTTGGTACTCAAATGCATCGCTAGCGTTGCCCATGAATCCACCCACTTCCAGAACGTACCCTGTATCAGCGCTGCCAATATAGAAGTGCTCATACTCAGCGTACCAGAATCCGCCATAGATGTCACTCATGTCGATACGCATGGAAGAGCAATTATCAGCGGTCAGTTGGTGCATGGATTCCAAGCCGAGCCAGTATTCAGCGGAGGGGTCACCAAAGCCGTGGACGTACTCAGTGAACTTCCTATTGAACTCTACGGAGCCATTGAAACGACGCTGAATAAGAGTGCTACCGTTAATGCACCAGGTGTCGAATGGAGCATGTCCGGGGTGGATGAGGTAAACGCCTTCGGGGCCAGAGATGCTGGAGCAGTCTCTAGGAAGCTGGTTGACCAAGTCCTCGTATTCACGTTGAACGGGTTGCAGCTCTTTCACTTCGCCCATCAGTTCCGGTAGATTTATGGTTTCAGTTTGGTTGAGATCGCGGTTAGCCTCACTCTGCGCCAAAATAAGTTAACGTTAGATATTATTATATTCAGACACAATCAGCGAACGAAGTTGAAATAAGATTAGAACAATTTTGTTAATCTGGAAACAACTAAACTACACTATCAACGCAAGAGTTGCATGATTTTTTATTCAATTCTTTACGTATTTACCTGAACTACACAACCAAGTAGATCAATCAAGTTGAATTGCAAATAAATTAAGGCACCATTACATCTTCAATTTAACTTGAATAGCCTGCACACGCAATCAGGCGACCTTGTGATCAGTTCAATAAATAATAAATTAAGAAGAGTAAATAAATCACGTATAAGTCCGCTTTCCTATTCAGCTACTAAGAACCCTGTTTACTCCTATTTGACAAAATAACTATCAAGTTCCGAAATTAAGCTTATTTGTGCAACTTTACTAGACAAGTTATTTGAAAGTAAAAAATCTTTAAAACAGCAAAGTTCTTTGGAAAGAATTCTCATTGAAGCTTAAACCTACCATGGAAATCAAATGAAAAGTTAGGCAAGTGTTGTTCTGATTATAGCTAGCTTCTTTTACCTAAAATAATATGATATGACTTACCTTCAGAATGTGGTCGTTAAGCCGGTAGAAGTGCTGGCGAGACCTGGCTTCAAGTTCCTCCACAGAGTCGTTAATCTTCTTCATGAGAAGGCGGTCCATCTCAGCACGGTCGATGGCATTGCTTACGCTGACGGCAATAGCTTTCACCGACTGACGCAGATTCTCTTGATCTTCCTTGAAATACGATGATGCAGCATTCAACTAAACAAAATAAAAAATGTATGTAAAAAACAGAATACTCTGTTAATAAAGCTGCTTATAACGAGCCATACAACTTTAAATTGGCAACAATAAGTTTTGAACAAGTTCATTAGCATTATGTTGATAATTGAACCCCAACAGTCATATCGATATTGGATTATCGGTAAAGTACCCACGTGTTATTATTTCGCCTATGTTCCCACTACAAGATAACACAGTAACAATGGCCTTACCTGTGCGAAATTAATGTCCAACTTGGAAATCTCCTTTCTAAATTCGGGTATAGTTTTATCAGCTTTGTTCTCAATGCTTTCCACATCTTCACGGAGCTCGAGGATTGAGGCATGGACTTTGTCGAAGTCAGAGACTTTCTGGGTGGTGTTCTTCAGGTGGTCGCTGAGGACTTTGTGTTCGAGTTCCAAGAATTCTACTTTAGCAGAAAGGAGGTTCCAGTTGGGTTCTTCAAAACGGTCCATGCGGCGTTGGACATCAAGGATCTGGGTCTGCAGGCTCTGCTGAAACTCATCCAGCTGGTCCTGGCTGCGAGCTAGTCTCGAGATCTGAGCATGCAGCATTTTGTTGTGGCGGTACTTGTGGTTATGCTCAGGAGTTAGGGAACCAGCTCGGTTTTCATGGGGCTCTAAGAGGATGTCGTTCTCCAGATTCATATCAGCGACTTGCTTAGCCTTTATCTGCATCAATGAGAAAAACAAAAAATAAGAAAATTGATGAAAAAGTAATTACTGTTAAAACATAAACTGAGTTCATAAAGTCAAAAATATTTATGCCGATATTTAACAACGTACTCGTAGATTTATTTAGAAGCATCACTATTATTTATTCATAACAAGGTGTTACTATTTATAGCTCAACTAAGCTACCGCTATTAGCTGTTGTCTCCAAGCTAGCGGCTTCATAAATATCTAATCACTAATTAATTAATCAGCAGAGTCTATTGTGAGAATAATTGAATCCTGTGCTACAAATTATTACAATTAGTAGATGAGTAGCATCACGAAGTTGCCTAACTACTTGTGAAGCACTGTATTCAATCAATAATATCATATAATAATACTATAAGCTTTCCCGATAGACGTCGTCTTGCCTGAAAGCTGGCATAACGTAAAAAAAATATGAGAATTCGATTGTAGCGCCACCTCAGCGCATCGAGTTCAATTGTATTTTCAACATCATCATTTCAGCCGAAAGATGTCCACTGTTGGTCATAGGCCTCCCCAAAGTGTCGCCATAAGGACTGGTCATCGAGAAACCATCCAGAGTCCCGCTTAAATATACACACATCAATTAATCAAGCTGTTTAGGAGGAGTTAGGTGACAAACACACCTACAGAAGAATTATATTTATAAAGATGTATCTACTGATTACTTCAGTTTCGAAAATTGTAGATTAAGATTAAAATGCAGAGCTAACGTCAACGAACTTTTTTTTTATCGAGAAGCAATATGATACTGGAGCTGCTGAAGAGTAACAAATAATAATTACCAAGTAAACATTAATATCTATATCATGTAATGACTCATGACAAGACTATATCGAAAGTTGGCTAATTGTTCCAATAATCTACCTACGCAGGAGAAATAAGAAGACTTTCAAACAATCTTCAAGTTTATTTTAGTAAGCATCTAGGAAATGTTGATGAATCAAAGTGTATAATAGGATACTAAAGGAATTGTATTGGTCTTAAGTTGTTTTAGAAAGAGGTATTTTTAAATGCACATCTGTATAATTTTCCAGCACTATAGGTTTCTCTAATTAAATGAATGCATCCCAGAAAAATTAATGCTGTGCAAAAAACCAATTGGTTAACTGAAAATATCCTACAAAAAAACGAAAAAATCACAAAACGAGATGACCTTTCTTATCGAATTCACACCAAAAATTTATATGGTTCGTACATCTGATATATGATTTATAAAACAAAAATATGAATTATTTATCTAAAATACTAACTTGCACTCTAAATTGTATTACTACGTCTTTTTGAAATGTGTGAAACAGGTTAGGTTAGGTTAAAACAGTGACAACAGCGTCGAGCCGAGCGAGCGAAGCGAGCGGTGCCGCTGCAGAGGCTGACGAGCGCTACTTCTCTAAATTTTTACAAGTACGTATTCGTTCAGTAAAACAGTTCTGCAAAAACCATTAAACAGCATATTTAATTAGATTTATTTAGTGTGCATAATTTGTGTGCAAGTCAGTATTTGTTTTGGTTAAACTTTGAAATATTTTGTTCCAAAAAAGCGAATATACAGATATCTATTTGATTACATGCCTTTTAGAAACTCATAAATAACACGATCTTGAACGAGGGCTGGTACTAGATAGCACATGAGTTAGTGATATCAGCGAATGTATTTAGCATTCTTGGAGGTGGAGCTTCTGTTGTAAGCTGCTATGCGGTCGGTAGGTGGTAGGTGGCAGACGGCTTACAAAGGCTCGTACAGGAGCAAAACTCGATGGCTGGGGTGGTGTTTGTGGTTGAATAATACACCTACTCCATCAGATTTCTAAGGTTCAGGTAAACACCCGATTATTACGCTTTGCTGTAAAGGGCTTAAGAGCCTGCTGTGGTTAGTTCCCGTGAACATATATCCCTATCAATACATGCTGTGCGTCACCACACGTTCTTGTGAACTTTATAAGGTCCTACAACTTCATAAATATTGCAGGTATCTACAGGTACTTTATCATGCTATGCGGATACACCTGCCAATCAATTAAGTTGAATCGATTTTTAATAAATAAAAACCTGATTACAGTTGCTATTTAAAATATGATTACGCTTTGTAAATAAATATCAGAGGAAACTGTTGTAAAAAAAAAAAAATCTAATGAGCTTTTATTCTGAAATCTAGGGTTTACTGCGAAAACCTTTTAAGTGCAATCAAGTTAGTTCTGTGTAATTGCGTTTTAAAACTTTAAACCTAATTAAAATGCGATAATTCTAGTAAATCCTTAATGCTTTAGTAGTCACAAGTTAAAATATATAATAAATATTTTGATTTTGTTTAGTTCTAAGTAAATATGCAATATCTGTTTCACACAGCCTTTAACGAAATCAGTTTCAAAGGATCGCACAAAAATAGCAATATTATCTATTCAGTGTGTCAAGTCACTCACAAATATTTATATTAGAATATTTCGCCTTGTAATTCACTTTGCTCCTCTAACAAAAACATGCATGAAAAATTCAGCGAGAACAGGTAAAATTGTAAAGGAGATGGAATGGTATACAAAAAGGGAGAGACAGAATGCTAATGAAGATTGTGACGGGTTGCGATGCGGCTACAGAGCGACGGCGACGCTCACCCAGAATATTCATACCTTCGACCAAGTTTTTTCTCCACTGATTTTCACATGACCCTTAAAGTTCAGCTCTTAAAGCCTATATTGTAGTTTCTGCAATTTGCACGAACATACCTACCATTAGACTCGGCTCGTAACGAAAGATTTCGCATGCAAAACTTCACGAGAATATTCAAAGTCGGCGTAGGCCGTATAAGGTATACAACTCGGTACCTCTTTAGCTTTGCATTCACTAATGTTTACCATCGTGCGAAAGAATAAGGTCATGAGAAAATAGTAGTGGTTTTTACCATGTTCGGTGTAAAACCCGAATTCAGTTGAAAAATCTTTTTATTAAACAAAACTCTCAACTCTACAATTTTTACGACGTTTTATATACGAGTGTTTAAACTTAAAGCATAAAATTAAATCTGAAATTCTATTTTCTGTAAACTTGACTAGAAGGAAAGAGCTTACAGTGGCTTTAGGTCTTTTGACTCGCGTTGAATAACTATTCTTAAAACATGTGCCCACTTCGGAATTTCGGAATATCAGAGCAATTTTATTATTAAGCTGGAAGACTGCGAGTTTTAAACAAAATGCGATTGAAAACATTAAACTCTTTATGCTCAAGATGAGTAATGCAATTTAAATTGAGTGGCCGTTGCCATCTGCTCGGAATACTCAGCGGGTGTAATTAACGTGGACCGCCAGAACTGGTTTCACCCAGGAGGCTGAGCTTGTCTCAATCCTGCCGCCTGCACCTCGCCTCGCGTCTGCGCCCGTCCACTACCTCGACAGTGAGCTACGATTGTTTATTTAGGTACTGTTTCGTTACACTTATGTTTTTCTCTAGTTAATTATGCTGGGAACTTTTAGACGGCGCAGATTCCCTGTAGAATTCACCAAAGTTTTATTGCCGCTCGGCTCAATGCTCGTTCATTTTTTTTTTATGACATTGCCTGGATTACGACAGGACACTTGTTATATAACAGCTATTATTTTTTCATTAGTGTAGATAAAAATGTAATCTCTGTTTTCCTTAGTAATGAAGAAATACATATCTACTTTCAAGGATCTTTTAGGAGTTTTTTTTCATTCTTACATCCAATTCTATGTTATTGTTTATCTTTTGCCGAAAGTTGGCCGAGTTATAGTGAACAAGTGATAGTTTTGTGCGGCTCACTAAATGAAAGCCGAGGCCGTTTTAGTTAATTATTTTCGCCGATGCAGACATGTGTCTTCGTAAACGTTATAGTATTACTTCCGTGATGTTATACGGAGGTTATTAAAGGTGCGTGCAACACGATGTTATGTTGAAACCTGCTACCGATCTACACTTTGGGCATAAATTAATATAGGGCCTGTTTTGGTCATCGCATGGTGGGCAGGATAATGGTAACCTCCTCACTTAAGGATGCATGACACCTGGTGTGGTCGCCACTCGCCCGTACAGGCCTGCCTAGTTTGTATTTTGAGCGCATTACGTGTAGCAGATGGAAACACTGGCTATTTTATGAACATTTTATATAAAGTAAGTTTTAACGTTGTTTTACTACCTAGGTACTGCAAATATTCAAATAGTTTTACCTACTTATGAGCAACTTTGTGCAAATGCTTGCATTAGCTATTATGGATTGGCAATGAAGATTATATTTATTTAAGCTTAATACTTTTGGCAAATATGGCTGTATCAAGATAATTTTTTTTTTTTTTTATTAAGTAGTGTGAAATCAAAAATATATATTTGCAGCAGTTGACAAGAATATGCTTAGGGTGAAGCCACACGAGCGTATTTTTTTGTGTCATGTAATTTCGGCCGCATAATTTCTGCTTGGCAGAAATTCTGTTGGGCCACCAGATTCAGTTACTTTTCAACGCTTGTTCTAGGCGTTTGTGTAATAATATAATAAAAATGTTGTGCATTTACGAAGCATTTAGCAAAGACACAGAAAATGATGATAAAAGAAAATACTGGGTGAATATATCTACTCAGCGGAGAAAAACTGATGTGCGAACAGTTTCATGTCTTGTATTACATTTATGTTCAAAACCAGATATATTTCAAATTATTAACATAATTTATGCCATTATAATTATATTTTTCAAGAACTTTTAAATAAAACCTTTTATTATTAAATCAGACATAAACTTATGTCTAGCCCTCGCCCGCCTCTCGCCGCGAACTCAATTCAGCCAAGAATAGGTGCATGAGTCGGTAGGCAACTCATTTTGCGACACCGTGTGAACAAAGCAGATTTTTTATATGAAACCGAATGTAGCAGAAATTACGCGACATACAACTTAAAAAAAAATACACTCGCCTGGCTTCAACATTAATCATAAAGAGATTTAACTAAAAAAAATAGTTGATAGTGTCAAATAACCTGACCGTTAAAAAAACGACTAAAAAGTTCGAAATAAATTGCTAGAGCAGCCTGATGGAGTTGGTGGAATTCATTTTATTTCAATCATAGATTTGACGCCATCAACTGCATCAGAATGTTTTAATTGACTTGTTTCGAAATTTTCAGTCGTATTTCCTACATTTTAATGAGTATTTGAAATCTTCTCCTCAAGTGATTTTGATATTTTACATGACTATCAGGATTTTTATAAAACATTATTAGGTATTTGACTCCAAAAATCCGTAATTTTATTTTATTATAATTTTTAATGTACCCAGTGTCACTGGTACAACTATAAAGATACTACTCAAGCGCAGGCAGGCAGGGTCGAAGCCTACTGGGGTCATGGGTTTATTTCCGAAAGGAATGCTCGGCCCCGGCACGATAGGCTACGAAGGAACGGGGTTGGTTTTTAGTCAGTAAGAGTCTGACACTACTTCCCGCTCCGCCCAAGGGCGGGATTTGTCATTGGATGATTTTACCTACAATAAAAAAAAAATAATAATAATGGTATACCAAATAAATAAACTTATATAGGTAAACACTCGAAAACCTCCACCTCCTTCTTGTGCAGTCGGGGTAAAAAAGAGGTGTTTGAAAAGGGAATCATAAAATAAAACGTATTATGTCATATAATTCAATTTTCAACTACCTCTTTTTTGAGTTAATTCTCTACACGATGAATTGTGCGAGTAATCCTCGCTTTGTTGAAATTTTAACTTCATTCTGAGTAGGTATATTACCGGCTACTTAGTGCTGGATTTGCAGATTTATACGAAAGCCAATTTATATGAATGGACGATTCATATATTGGAAGATCCATTTCGGTCGAAGCTTTGATTAAAAATTATAATATGCGACTGATATACTTTTTTTTTTATGAACCGATTTGCTGTAATTTACCATTTTGCTATAGGTAGATAGTACTACGGAACTGACCTATGTTCTGATTCTGACACTGATCAAATATCCATTTATTAGGAAAATACAGAAAAACTCCGTTGAATTGTTTGTGTACCGGTTTCTAGACCTATTGAATTCCACAAGGACTCCTGTGCGATTTCTCATAGTCTATACTTACCTACAAAATTTTAGGGGCCCGCTGTCAAATTTATTTACTAAACCTTGTAAGTTTCGTCATATGATAGCTAACTAATCAACAGATGTGGCATAGTTATAGATAGACAGATAAATCATTTATTACATTTGTCAAGACATCTAAATAAAAATAAATATAAAAAACCACACTGCACAAAAAAACATACAATAATAAAAAAAAAATATAAAGAAAACATTAAAATCAGAAAAACTGATGCACGTACTTAGCTTTCAAAAGAAAAATAAATACATCAGATTTATAAGAGCTATATTGCGATGTGCATCTCAATGTTGCACCAAATGGGAGTCCAGCTTAGTCAGCACGTTATAAGTAGCTTTGTGCCGTAGAATTCAACATGTACAATATCTATGCCTACTGGAGTCAAAGGGTATGTGAAAATGGCACCCGGGGCCCTGGGACCAAGGCAAAGAATGGAACGGGGTAGGTTTTTAGTCAGTAAGAGTCTGACACTACTTCCCGCTCCACCCAAGGGCGGGATTTGTCATTGGATGATTTTACCAACCATAAAAAAAAAATGTACAACATCTATAATTATAAAAATGAATTGCTGAATGTGATGCTAAGAGCAAATCTTGAGAATGGCTGACCAACTTCGATATTTTTTTTCTTATGTTTGCTATTGTCCGCAGAATTTTCTTAGTTAGGGTAGGGTAGAGTACAGTAGGGTACATTAGGGTAGAGAAGGGTAGAGTAGGGTAAAGTAGAATAGAGTAGGGTAGAGCGGGAACGAAGCCGCGGGCAAAAGCTAGTAATATATATAATTAAGCTTAACCGAAGCATTTATATTCACTTCAGCTTTTATCCATGTCCAACTGACAATGAATTTAGTTATTAATTCAATGCAAAATACATAATTGACAATAATCGGATTATCGCTGAAAGTTCCAAGTATTCAGCTCAGCTCTGAGGTTTGTGAAATTGCCTTTAATTAAAGACCATATTATACGGAACCATGATTTTAAATACTTACTATAAGCTGTGCTTTTAAAAAAATAGTATAATAAGTTTACGGTAATGATAAACATTATTGCAAATATTTAGAAAAAATTTTGAAAGTTTTCCGAATGTATTGAATAAATTTGAATCAAACGTTGCTTAAAAAAATACCAACCCGCAAGCTCCCTAATGGAATAAGAAATAATCATTCGATTCGCCTCTCCTACAATATCGTCTGAAAAATATTTAAGGGTGATTTAAATATTCTTGACACAATTTCGCCAAGATGTCGCACGCCCATAAATTTAATGGGGCTTCGAATTGTGCTGCTAGTGACTTAAAAGAGTGCACTTATAAAATGGAACTTTTATTTTAAATCTCAAGAAAAATTTTACTTTGGAGAAAATATTATTGGACTTACACGAAACTCTTGTAGAAATTGTTTCTTATTTATTAGTTTTGATAGGCTTAAAACCAACATCTCACCGAAATGATAAGCTATGATGTGTTCGACATTGGTAAACACATACCTAGAAGTAACATATTGTCTTTTGAGTTATTGACAAAATGGTGACGTGATTATGGTTGGAGGTGGCAACAAATCAGCAAAAATTTTTCCTTCAGTGGGAAAATAAAAGATAAAAATATGACCTTAAATCCTTAACCGATTGATCGGCACCCTTTCCAAACCGAACCTCATGTCTTAACAGACAACACCAAGAAAATAATCTTATTTTGCAAAGCTTTGAGACGATTGAAAGGTTGAGTTGATTTGTACAAAATCAAATATAATATTATAAAAGCGAAAGTTTGTGAGTATGTATATTTGTTACTTCTTCACGCTTGAACGACAGAACGGATCTCGACGAAACTTGTAAGATAAGTAGACCATTACCTGGAATAGTACATAGGATACATTTTATGTATGGAGTATGTCCCCTTGGGGTAAATATTCTACTGTCACACGGGTGAACTAGCACTTAATAAAAAGATGATGCATAAATGATGACACACAGATGAAAGAGGAGATCACTTTTTGGATCTTCAGCACAACTTTTTCCTCAATGAGGCTTGTTTTAGTCGGACCAAACCTTAACTGAACATAGCTTTTTTCCCGAAACTGACAGATACCTCAGCAGGGTCGAAGCTTACTGGGGCTATGGGTTCGCTTCTGAAAGGAATACCCGGAATCCTGGAAGACATAAAGGCAAAGAAGGAACATAAGAGTGCGTGAGTTCTAGTCTATTTTAGGGCAGAGTCTATCCTTATTACAACATTAACAATCAGTTAAACAAGACAATAACGCACACAATTTGCATGTTTTTCCATTATATTCTATTATGTCTGAATGGGCCGTCAAATTACCAGTTGCAAAGCAATTACGTAGCAACAGGTTCCCACTGTGTTGGACCGTCGGGTTGCAAACTGACAAAGAATAGTTTTTGACTCGTCGCGGCTACATCCGGCGCATTATTCCCGTAAAACGGCTGACATGTGTAATGTGTATGGAATAAAAAAAAAAACAAATCAAAAGCATCGTCGGTGATTGGCTGTGCGTCAATGATGCGGAAGCAAGACCAGTTCGGAGAAGTTTTCTCATTTCGTTTTGAAGGTTAGCTAGCAGCTGCTCTCGCAGTTATTAGTACGAGTATTAGCTATCTTATTATGGGACTATTTACGCAACGAGTAATGTACGATCTAAGTTAAAAATAACTACTATAAATGTAGGGTCTAATTGATAAATTTAGAGTGTACCCACTTGATAAATTTAGGGCCTAATCGATTAATTTAAAGTCCAATTGTTAAGTATATAGTGTAATTGATTAATATAAAGTCTATCTTGATCAATTGAGAGTCCAATTGATGACAATAATATATGCTAACATAACTGATACATGATACTATTTTTCCATTAAACAATCTTACAATACAAATATAGTCCCCCACCCCCTCAACAAATATAATTTAATAAACCATTAGCTATCTCACAATCAGAGCCGTAATTATTGTGTTCAATTCGTCGGCCACATCTTCGCTTTCCATCAGATGATAGTGGTCAAAGGCGAGCCAATAAAAAAAAAAATCATTGCTACGTTGAAAAGTCGCAAATAGATAAAAGTTAAGCAGACTAAGGATTAGCGTTTATTTTGTTCTGTTGTATTGACGTGCAGTTTTGAACCCAATCTATTTTCCATCGGGCGGTGTTTATTTACGTAGTACGGTATTTCGTTTTACGATAATGAGTTCGACACATCGGTTCTACATAACCAATATCTCGTTGAAATTTCATTACAGTAACAACCTGAAAATTGCATACCACTTCAAAGTGGTCAATATTAATAATATAAATTAGTTTGATTAATTAACACTTCGATCCACAACTACCCAACTTGTTCATACAAAAGTAGACTCTAAACATCGGAATTAAGGCCTATAGTGGCGTGGATGTGAGAGGACACCGGTGTCCTCTGAGCTAGGACAGATTAAAACATCCATGCGCATGCATATTTTGAGTATGAAATTGCTTTATAACCATTTAAATTTAATAAGCTTTTAATAATTTTCAGCTTCACATATGCTTCAGGAAAAATCAGTAACACAGCCCAGTTAAATTATACTTTTCCGGTTATTAAAAGAGCAACAAAATATACTTTAAAATTATATCGAAAAGTCCTTTTTTCACTACATTTACAAAGTAGACTTATAAATAAAATATTGATTAAATCAAACTCTCTGATCGAGTAAGTGTCCATCGAAATTCCACGCCTTGAAAATCTCCAAAAGGAACATTGACTGAGTTTTCGAGCACTCCAAATTTATCTTTCCCAGAATTTAATATGAAAAAGCTGAAAAAAATTGAGCAAACTTTCTTGGACAAATAAACATAAATTATTCTCCATCTAAACTCGAAATAGAAATGGCAGGATCCTTTCTTTATTTTTGTTTTATGTCCTCACGTCAATTTGCAATATTATAGTGCCATATTTGCTTTAATGTTTTCTTACTATTTACGAGTAACTACAACGTTATAGAGCACTTTTATTACTTCTAAAATCTTTATTTAGCTTTGGGAGCATTGTTATTTTATAAGTTAAAACATACTCTTAATTATACTAGCTTTGCGCGATTCCTTTGAACCAACTCTTGTCTGAATTATAAATATTTACAACGATGTATTCGTAGAAAATGAAGTTAATACCTAAAGCCTACTCAAAATATGTTAGAATTACGTTACCTATGGGTCGGCTGTTATTCAAAAATATTTACTTAGCTCTTTGTAGACGTCAAGCGATAAGTACTGATCATTGGTTTTATAAACTAATTACTTGCGGTGATCGGATTTCGTATAGTTAATACTGTGTGAGGTCCACCCACTTTTTACGTCCTGCAGTCTACTCGAGTGGTTCCCATTCCCACAGGGTATTCAGAGTTAGTTTCTCACGGCCTCCCTATACAAATTAAATGGGTTGGACTACATTATAAGCAAATTGAATTAATATTAAATGGCAGCAAGGAAAGTTTGCTTACCACGTAACTATACTAATATCTTGTAATTATATTTCATGTAAGTTTTTACACTTCTGAATATTAACCTTTTGAATTTTCAAAGCAAGATTTTTTTTTGTACTTGTAAAAAAAAAATCTTTTTAAGTTTATAATAAGCTCTACTCTCTGTTTGTAAAATATTATGTAACTTTGTGAGATATCGCAGTTTTTTTATGCAACCTGTTATTTTTACGGCCCAGTGTAGGGTCCATGCAAAAGATTTCATATACTACCCTTATCCTGGTATAACATCATAGTGAGAAATGTTTACCTACTGGGTGCATGAAAAAACTTAAATGGCGTTTCTACTCTCAACTTTCTGGCAATCTGAGAGTTTCTCTAATTTATAATATGTAAGGAAAATGTTGCATTATCGTTAATCAAACCTAAGTAAATCGTAAGTGGTGTCGTCACATTGAGTGTTGCTTGGCGCCACATCGCCTACACCGCAGTCAGACCTTTCTTACTTAACCATGTAAAAGGTTTGTAATCCATTACATCCATCTCTTTAAATGATCCCTAATGAGTAGAAAGAGCGAACAGTTAGTTGTTTATAACGATCACTCTAGAAACGTCCTGTAATTCACCAAAGCCCATTTCAGAGTAAGGTTTCCAATTTGTGTTAGGTCTATATAGGAATGCTGTGGGTTACCGGCAAAACTACCATCCGTCTGTGCCTTTGTAGTTCCACAAAGTAATGTGGCTCGGTGAACACAGCCACGCGACTGTGTCTGTCGTTCATGGTGCTTGCAATCAGTTGATGGTCCCCACGGATATTGCCAAGTAAAAATGTATTGAAATTTTTTCCTTGATTTCCGCAAAAGTTTTTGAGGATAGGCCTTAGGCGCGTGATTTTTTGAAACTGAAAGAACGTTCCACTCATCTAGCCTAGCTTTCGTACTTGTCTATTTTTTGACGTATATGAGTGCCTCTGATACATTTAGTGATTGGGGAACACTAATACGCAAATAGAAATATGAAATTGTAAAGAAAAATCTAGGCCAGACGAATGTGACACTCTCTCGGTTTCAAGGAATCACCAGGCAGTTCTTTTGTATTCGGGTTTTGGGTTTTATAATTTGGAACTTCAGAAAGTTCTTAAATACTTGTGTCTCCATTAATCACATGTCCATGAGGTGTCAAACAAAGAAATATCGTGAACCTTATATAGGTTGGTGTACACGTAGGACAATGTTGCTAACAAAAGTTGTTTTCGTGTGACCATTATTATTATTGACCTCGTTAAGCATCGTTTATGAAGGAACTAGCTGCTGCTTGTGGCTTTACCCGCTTGAAAAGTGTTTCATTATCACAAAGGAACTAATTTCATTGGTATTAATTTGTAACCACAAACAACCCAACTGCTTAATAAACGGAGCAAATGAACAATAGTAACGAATAATGATTATTACTTTTGTGGTTGATTACCATTAGTTAAACACAATTAAACACTATTTGTGTACACACAAGTAGGGTAGGTACACAACGCACCCAATATCGTCAGATGACTGTACTAGTTCCATATATTAAATTTATAATTTGCTTAGGTAGGTAGGTAGTTGCATTGCGTAGTTTCGTTGTTTTTCGGAACTAACCTAATTTTTCGGACTTTTGCGAGCGGACTCCATATTATCTACGGAATAATTAAACAATTTAAAAAAATCTGTACTAATAATTCATACCATTATCAAACAAATAATAATAAATCAAAGTGGTAAATAAATCAAACCCTTGGTTGAAGCCAAGCAGATGCATGTTCCCATTAAAAATTCAATATGGACGTCAATTATTTTGCACGGAATATTTAATTTTACAATTCACATTTTAAACCTTTTGTGTTTACCAATATTACAATATTTTATTTATAACCAAAAGCAGTATCGTAATCCCCCCAATCTTTTCCTTATTACTTTTCTTTTTTTATTTTCGAATTCATCTAATGACTTTCTGCTCTAAGGCAGGGTTAGAGCAGAAAGTCATTAGACGAATTCGAAAATAAAAAAAAAGAAACGTAATAACGAGAGGGCTTGTCAGATTTTTACTGACTAAAACCATACATGAGAAAGGGCAACGTTTAGGTTTTAGAGAATAAAAGTCTTACATGCCAGAACCCAAGATGTCAATACGCTTTATGTAAAGGAATAATAATGTTTCTGAAAATTTTGATTGACTTTATCTGTATAGTTTTATTTTTTTCAATACACTTGTTCAGAAAGTGGCTCTTATTGCACTACACTTAGGTATATAATGGCACCTGTTACCAAACTGTGACATTTTGATTACCATTACGCACTAGTGCTGTAATGTAGCTATAAACTTTATGTTCAACCTCTTTGTTCGCAAATCAATTTTTGAATACGAAAAAAATTCAAATAGGTCATTTATTTATTTATTTATCTATTTACACTTTATTGTACACCAAGATATATATATATATATATATATGTCATTGTGTTCGTTCAATAGTAAGCCGTGAGCCGTTAAGTGAGCCAAGAACGGTAACCAAATACATTACACACTTGTATCATAATGTACTATTAAATCATTTTATTTTATTATTTATTTGATTTATTATTCTTATTTTGTTAGAATTTAATTTTTTCTTTAATTTTAATTTTATACTTTTACTTTACCACTGTTTATTGTACAATGGCTGCTAAATATTTTGTTTTGCTGTTTTATTTGGCATGTTACTACTAAGAATCACTGACTCCTAAGCTACACGAACATATACCTACCTAATTTAGGAGTCAAGGCGTTATAAAATAACCTAATTATTATTTGAAACCTTTGTCTAACTAATGTCTAGGAATTTTGAGAAGACATGGTAAAATAAATTATTATATTATATAAGCTATGTTTGAGCCAGCTTCAAGTTAAACTGATTGTAGCTGAATATCAGGTTTTACAAGAATGACTGCCTATCTGAACTCCACTACCCAGTAATTGGGAAACACTATACCCATGACAAGACAAGCGTCCGATTTCTTGGCTTCCAACTAGTCGTAACGACTAGACTGTCAAATAACTACAAATGCAAGCTAAGACATAGGGCTTGTTTCACAACGTCCAAATAGCCGCCACTTCCTAAATAAATTCAAAAATGGAACAGAAATGAAATTACCTGTCGATTAAATTAACGGCAACTTAATCATAGACGGTGAAACAGGCCCTAAAAGGTTAATATGCTTTCCGAGGTGTGTAACAATCTCGGTATATTAAAATGATCGCCAATCTATAGACCGACCTCGACAAGCGTAAGCTTGAAGATTAACCAGTTTTTTTTTAGGTTAGGTTGGAAATTATATCTAAAGACTTCTTCCGCTCTAGCGCGTGTCAGTCTTTTACTGACTAAAACCCACTCCAATGTTCTCGGCCCCGGGCTGCGACCCTGATGGGCCCCTACGGTTTGCTGACATCTCCTTCAGGCGCGTAAAACACTACGCGCCGTCGACGGCTTGTGTTCGGTCCAGACGGTTACTAAACGGCCGGACGACTAGCTACCCATTGCTCGCCATCCGCAAGCCCGCGCCTACGGTGGCTGGAAATCGGAATCGCGATCCCGGCGGCTGGGACGTGAAGGCTGTTCCCTCGCGTGTGCGACCGTTTTCTTCACTAGCATCACTATCTCGCAGGAAGAAGTGACCGTCTGCCATTCCTCTTGGCTCCGAACCATGGCCGGTACCAGGACCCGGCGCGAGAGGTCGTTGCCACCGATCGTCCCCAAAATTAACCAGAGCGGCTGATATTGTTCTATCCCTCTAAGGCTAATCCTTTCTACCAAAATGTATCCATATATAATCACTACATAGTATAAAACAAAGTCGCTTTCCGCTGTCTGTCCCTATGTATGCTTAGATCTTTAAAACCACGCAACGGGTTTTGATATTTTTTTTTTAATAGATAGAGTGATTGAAGGGAAAGGTTTATATGCGTAAAATATGCATTATATATTTAATATCGCCGTTGCACCCATGCGACGCTGGAGCGGGCGCGGGAGCTCGTTATATTATAAATCAAAGTCCCACGTCTATCTGTCTGAATAAAATGCGATAGACGTAAAGACTACTGAACAGATTTTCATACAATTTCACTATAGTAATTCATGAGGAAGGTATAAGGTGTAGGTATAATAAACGCATATTATGGGTAGAATAGTAGAATTTCAAAGATTTCTAACGAACATGCGAAGCTGGGGCGAGGTGCCAGTATTAAAAAAAAATCAAGAACGTTATGGACTAAAACCTGTTGTTCGGTATTTTATTTAATTTGATTAAAACATGAATAAAATGCTTTTGCGTTTGATGTTTCATTCAATTAAAATACCTATTACACCTACAATTATGTACTTACATAGTATTTGTATACTGTTTTCATTGTTCAAACATTCTCATTTCAAAATATATTTGCAAATTAAAATATAACCAGCACGGGAAAGGTTTGCGTCCATTATTTGGTAATAGGATTAATACAACAATACCTAACTATGGCCGTGCCAGCGGTGCCCAGGCATAGGGCGCGAGTGTGATTGCTCCAAAGAGTTAAACTTATTAAAATCTTATTTGAATGATAGACAGCAATTAGTTCAGATAAACGGTGTCAATTCGTCGGGGTTAAATGTTAAAATGGGAGTACCCCAAGGTTCGATTTTAGGTCCTTTTTTATTTTTAGTTTACATTAATGATTTACCCCATTTGTTGCAAAATAAACTTAATATGATGTTGTTTGCCGACGACACTTCTTTGATTTTTAAGGTAAATAGAAGGACTAATAATCTTGACGACGAAAATAACGCCCTACTGCAGGTCCAAAACTGGTTCACTGCTAATAATCTAGTTTTAAATGAGAAGAAAACTAAATGCATAAGATTTTCCTTACCGAATGTCAAAAGTAGTGAATGTGACATAGTATTGAACAACGAAACACTAGAATTCGTCGATAAAACGGTTTTCCTGGGGATAACGCTTGACTCAAGGCTACAGTGGGGTCCTCATTTAACATCTCTTGCAGGACGGCTTAGCTCAGCTGCATATGCTGTTAGAAAAATCCGCCAATTTACGGATGTTGATACCGCTAGACTAGTCTATTTTAGTTATTTTCATAGTATCATGTCATACGGTATCTTACTATGGGGACGGGCTGCAGACATCCACTCTATTTTTATATTACAGAAAAGAGCCATCAGAGCCATATACAATCTCCGCCGGTGCGATTCTCTAAGGGAACTGTTTAAAGATATTAACATCATGACGGTAACTTGTCAATATATCTATGAAAACATCATGTACGTTAGAAAGAATCTTCACCTTTTTAGTAAAAGAGGCGATAGGCATAATTATGTTACAAGGAATAGGGACCTTTTAGTTCAACCAGGTTTCAGACTGGCTAAAGTAGCGTCTTCTTTCATGGGGTACTGTTTAGAATGTTACAATAAAATACCTCCTCCCATATTAGAACTCAATGAAACAAAATTTAAATCTTGTATTAAACGCACACTATGTACACGGGCGTATTATAGCTTGGATGATTATATTCAGGATAAAAATGCTTGGGTTAATGCTGGTCCAGCTCCACTACCAGCAGGGCGTACAAATTGATTGGAAAATACTTTTTTATCTTTTTATTTAATATTAAATTATTATTGTATAATGTAGAAGCATTTATTTTCAAAGTTTGTAAATGTGAGTACCATGGAGCAATTTACGGTTTTTGGATATTGGACTTGTTTGACATAAATGAGCATGGTGGTTGAGAGTTTGTCATGCTCACTCAAATGTCTCACTGATGGTGGCGCGTGTGTTGGATCATTCGGTTCCCTTCAAAATGGTTGAGCTGAGTGGTGCTGATATGCGCGTCATGTCCGTGAACGGGCGCTGTCAGTTGAGACTGGTCATCTCTTAGCTGCCAGTGGTTTATTTTAATATCTTTATTTAGAATGCCTTTTTTTTTGTCTTCACTTTATTTTATTGACATTGTTCTCACATAATAGCAGCGACAAGAAACATGTAACAGAGATATTTGTTATACATAAAATGATTGAAAAGAGTGTCCATGGAGTTTCTTGCACATTCTTCTCCATAGAGATCTACGCTTTGGAATGTGCAATTAGCATCATTTTTTTTCTGACAGACTGACACCTTGACCTTTCAAAAGTGCCTGTAAATGGTTTATTTGAAATAAATGCTTTTGAGTTTGAGTTTGAGTTTGAGTCATGGAGAGGCGTATTTTTTTTATAAAATACTTTTTTTTCAGACTAAAATGATGTCCGTATAATGACAAGGGTCTTAAAAAACTATGTGTCATTTTTTTTCGTATTGCACTTTTTTTTCTTTTCTTTTTTTTCGGGGCGCAGTTATAAAACCTCGCAACATACGTATAAAAAGCTAGTTACGGCACTGAGCTACAACCAAATCATCAACTCAGCGACAGATAGGCGCGAGTTTGCGGACGGCGAGCAATGGGTAGCTCGCTGTCCGATCGTCCGGTAACCGACGGGACCGTGCCCAAGTCGTCGACGGCGCGTATTGTTCCCGCGCGCCTCAAGGAGCTGTCAGCAAACCGTAGAGGCCCAGCCAGCTAACTGCAAGCAGGTAGGGTCGAAGTCTACTGGGGTTAAGGGCCGCTTTCTGAAAAGAAGGCTCAGCCCCGGTATAATAGGCAACGAAGAAACGGGGTAGGTTTTTAGTCAGTAAGAGTCTGACACTATTTCCAGCTCCGTCCAATTTGTCAGTGGATGATTTTACCTACCATAAAAAAAAAAACTCACGACAGATGAAATTTAAATTTTTCTAAAAATCTTTCAACAACAATATAATGCCAGTGTTCGTGCAAGCACAACGCCGGTCCCTCTCAATGGCCGAAGCGAGCTTCAAGATGTAATCACAGCGAACGGCCATTACATGCCATCTCATCACTTATCTGGGCCTTTCAACTTGGCTGCGCGCCAGTTTCCTTGGCCGTAGCACGTATGCTTATAATAATTGTGAGTAATTACACGCCGAGGCGGTAATGACTTTGTAGGTCGTTGTGATAAGAGATAAAGCCTACCCATGACATAATATATGTCTTCACTCCCCTTATTACGACACAGACATACACAGTACCCGCTCGTTGATTATTATGAAGCATTAGCCTGCTGTACCTCACGGTTTCACTTGCGCCTTTGATATTTCTCGATAAATAGGTTCCAATTGTATCGACCACTAAAATATTTTTTCAATACACTCACTCGAAAGCCCGCTCTTATCCCACAGCTTTTAGGCACGCAATGGAGTGTTTCCGCACTAGTGCGGTAATACGTCATTTGACACACGTGCAAATTTGTCACTGCTTCCCTCTCCACTTCTATCAAAATGTACTATTGTGGTTGCATTACAATTAGTTAAACACTATACATCAAAATGTACTATTTCATTTCGAACCGGTAGTTTTTGAGATTACAGCGTTGAACAAAACAAACAAATGCTTCGGCTTTATAATATGTCATACTAGCGACCCGTCCTAGCTTCGCATGTGATTACAAATCATTTAAATTCACGGCTTTTCCCTACTACAATATGCATGCTTCCTCATGAATCATTCCTGTCTATTCGTGACCACATGAAAATTCGTTCAGCAGTTTTGGAGATTTATTTTTATAATTTGAGATAAATAATAGATTATAAAAATACGCAATACAAAGTTCAATTTTTACAAAACTCATAATGTCATAATAGAGGCCAAGTCGACTAAGTACTTCATAATTTAATATACGTAAATGTAGGTGTTATTCACAAAGTGTCAAATAACTTTTCTTCTATTACTCGTATCTAATCTAAAAACTTTTCTTCCCGGTAAAAGTGCTTGTGAATATTTTAATAGGCTGAAATAAGTACCCACCTACATTCAAATTATCTTGTATATCAACTAACAAACCGTATTCTACATCAAAGAAGTTATTATTTCAACTTAATTTGTTTTTAACTGTAGGCAAGATATAATAAATTAGCACTTTACATATTAAAAAAAAACCACTTTATCATTACTTGACTAAATAAAAATAAAAGTCATAGGTATAGCACTAAAAAGCAATAAAAAATATGGCGTTGAAGAACTTTTCCGTGTCGCTGTCGACACATTACCAATATCCAAAAGACACGCTGTAAGACAATGCTTATCCTTTGTAGATAAGTAAATATAATTTTAATAAGATCGAGCTTTTGTAATGAAGTTAGGTGTAAGCAATAACTAGGAGAGAAGCACGAAACTTTGCGGTGTCGATGGAACTCTCCCAGTTGGTAAGGCAAGCGACAAGGGTGCCTGCTGCAGTTGCTCATACTGCCAATTGTCTGGACCATCTGCTGACCACCGATCTGGACAGATGTATCGTAACAGTTTCCTCACCACTTGGAACTTAAGATCTCTGCCTGGTGTAGTCTGTATCGTCCTTCTCCCTACCTGACAGCGACTCATGCGGTGAACGGCGAATGTGCGATACAAGTCAGCAGATTGGGATGAGATGTCTTATCCTTGGCAGCAGGTCTGCTTCTCTTCTGAAGGCTGTCGAGCTGTGCGGATGCTATATCCGATGTGATACGTCAAACTACGGAGTACTTCATCCTTAATAGTGACATATCCATCGGAGGCTCAGCTCACCCATGGTTTAACGCCGATTGCGTTAAAGCTGAAAACCGTAAGCATTCAGCGTTTCCCACCTGGGTTGACGCTCGTGACTGTAAAGCTCCGGACCTGAGCTCAAAGAAGAGAGCCTTCAACCATTCTGTCAAATCCTACAAAAAGGCACTAAAGAAGGCTCGCATTGACCGCACTATCCATTTTGACACAAAGCTCTCTGCACAGCCGTCCGGTAGCAAAGCTTTCTGGCCTCTTGCCAAGTCGGTTGAAGTGAACTTCTGTCGGCCCACATTGCCTACGCTGGTTAAACCTGATCGAATACTGATTCAGCAATAGAAAAAGTAGGTATCTTTCTTCGCCTGTAATTTTCGTCTTGACACTAACAGTGCTACTCCACCGCCTATACCAACAATTGTTCTAGAAGTTTGTGCGCCTGAGTTGTCTCCTATACTTATTGATTATTTGAAATGCTAGTGTCACCTCTCATTTAGGACTGGTATATTGCCTAAATCCTGCAAGCTTGCGAATGTGCCACCTGTGCTCAAAAAGGGCAGTCATGCCGATTCTATCATGTCAAGCTGTAGTTTATATAAATTACTAAAATAAAATCCCCCTAAGTTTCAAGTAAACGTCATTTAAACTGCCATTTGAAAGAAATTCGTAGTAACACTGTAAATTGATTGAAAAGTAATAACGTTAACTATACTCAGAAACAACTATTGGCCTCATTTTATTTTCATTAGAACTGTACCCACTCACCTTTGAGGTGCTCAGTTGATTTTACTGCACACTTAATTTTATTTTACGATATGTTCTCTGGTGTCTTAATTTAACTAGAAACTGTTCAGCTTGAATCTTTAATTTTTTATCGTAGAACTAGCTATCGCTCGCGGCCCAACCTTGTAATATTAATAGTTCATACCATTAAGAAGCTATTCACATATAAAATTAACTATTTCCAAATGTTTTTATGGAATTTCCCTATGTTTTATTTTAGCCACCTATCAATTTGAGCGTGAGAAACGAAAATAAATGGAATCGCTCGAGTGGTTTTTGAGTTTTAGCGAGACTAACATACAGTAATATTGATTATTAAATCTATATAGATTATTACGAATATATAACACAAATTGTAAGTCAAATTAAAACTGTTAGAAAGGTAAGTCTGCTTAAATTGGCTTGGATTACTGTTTAAGGTTCGCAAAATGGCAGTTGTTCAAGCCTCAACAAACACGCCGCGAGCGATTAGTACCGAGTTTATGTTACGTGAACTTTTTCCACGCTGGCAACTCTCTAACTATATTCTAAATTCAAAAGCATAGCGACCGGTAAAAAAGTGCTGGGCGCAACGGTCACCGGTTGGCGGTTATAATCACCGACCGTGAACAGACATACCACCTGTTATTGCCCCCGTCCTACCAATAACGACCTCACTTCTTAATCATACAGTTTGAACCCCCGTTGCTAATTAATCAAGCAGACTGTAACATCACGTTATTAATAAAATATACAATTTAATTATCAATTTAGTAGTGTAGATAGTTCAGGAGTTGGCACGAGGTCTGCGAGATAGTTTGAAAGAGTTACCGTGACCCTGCAGCTCTAAGAGCAACTTAAAAGAAGACAGGTTTTTATCTTAGATTAAATCAATACAGCGAAAGATAGGTGACTCGCCTCTAGCGCGTGAACCGCAGAAATCAGGCCTTTACGGCCTGATTTAACTCAGTCGCAATCGGCCAGTTGCATAAACGAGAGTACCACCCTCGTTTTTTCGCAATTTTTTTTTTCGATTTCATTCGCACGACTGCGCCTCTCTTATCTCTGTCCTTGTCTATCAGTGACTGTAGGTCTGCCACTGTGATGACACTGATCATAGAAGTGTGAGTTTCGAGTCCAGGTTTTCTGATTGCGATGTTAGCGCTTAACGTATCTTCTCTTATATTAATAGTTTTAATCGTAAAAATCTGTCACTACCACTGGCTCCATCCGCAATAGGAGAAGTTATTTGACGAAATTCAACTTCGTCAAAAAAGGAAGCAGCACGAAGACTTGCAATAAATCTAAAACGACTAAAGGTTGGTCGATGTTTAGGTACAGAGACAAATTAATCTTGAAAAAGCTTTTCACATAGAATACACCAGTTGCCTCAGTCGGGACAGTCTAAACCTAAGCCAAATGCAGCTCAACTAAAATACTACAGCCTTGCTGCTTAATGAAAAAGCTTTTACTCAAATTTGTGCGCCTTCATCTGCCACTAACATGATTACTGAGCAAACGGAACAAGAGCCGTCAAACCAACAATCGGCAAATACGGAAAAGGTTCTTTTGCAATGTTCGCAACCCGAACTTACATTATGTAGGGTCCTAATCCCAGCCAACCGGACCGTGAATCATCATGGCCTACGATAAATTTAGGGAAAATTGCGCTACTAACGTTTCTGTACAAAAAAAGAAGTGAATTAGAAATTATTCAAAGAAAAACTTCATAAGTAAAGGGTAATATTTTTCTATGTTTCGTTAACAATACCTTTTTGTGTTACATCCCGTAAAGTTAGTTATGAGCTGCCGGAGTATGCCCGCTTTTGTTATGGAAACTTAATAAGGCTAGCGATGAAATAAAAACATACAAGACTATGTTGAGTTTACAGACTACATATAATAAATAACTACGCAAAGAGTATTTTGGAAATTGTCACAACGACTATGAAATATCAGAATTAATTTCATTGGTGCAAAGCGCTAGGTTTTAACTTGTCATTTTTAAAATGGCCTGCTGTGTCACATGTCGGAATAAAAACATTGCAGTCGCTCAAACCACGTTCTGCGGAAGTGCTATTAAACAAAAAACTATTCTATTCTGCAATTGTGAAGTGCTCTACAGCTGCGTGCCAAGCTATTCAAGGATTAAAATATCCAAATAAATATATGTCATAGTCACAAATTCTATATCTGAATTTATACTGGATATTCGGCAAATATACTTATGTAAATACCGGATAGGTACCACGTATACAGGAGTATAGAATAGTCATTATGATAATATGGATACTTAATTAAATACGTCGCAAGTATTTGGGAGTAAACAACTTTGGAGTAGGTACAAACCATAGTAATAAGAAATATTTTACTGGAATCGAAACATTTACAAATTGTTTGCGTACGAAAATAGCTACAATAACAACTTCATCGCGAAATATGACAGCTTTCCAATATCAAAACAGAAAGTTACATTTATAACTGAAATATCAAATTACGCATTGAATATTAGAAAGTACCTACAAAATTCCCAGGCAACACACTATTACTATCTCTCTACTCACAGAGACACACACACACACACAGTTATTTCAAAAACTATTCTGTATAATTATCACTGGTTTCATGAGAATCACCCTTTTTTGAAGTCACTAATCAATTTTTCCGCTTTGATTTGGATCGTCTTTTGCTGACGAAAACCCACGTGTGTTTCTATAATTGCACTTTTCGTTCCAATACCACGATAATTCTTTTTCAATACTAATAAATTAGATCAGGTTCAACATGGCATGTAGAATGAATATCACCCGTGTGTTTCTTTTTTAATTTATCACAACAAGGGTTTTTTTCATTCCTGTTTCGTCACGGTCAAGGTGTTTTTTTTTTTTAAACAGGGAGGCGGATATTTTTATAGTTTTAATATTTAAAGAAAATTTAAATTGTGTTTTTAAACAGACAGTGTTCTAAATTCAAAAATATTTGATTTTTTACATTTTTAATATTAGGATGAAAAAAATGTTGATGATTTGAAGAGAATCCTTTAGATGCTACGGCGCCAGATTATGTAATTGAGGTAAAAAATACTTGCGACAGCCTGCTGCCATTAAATCAAAACTAAATTGTACCTACAAAATGAACAAAAATGCGTAGTAATTTTCGGATAGAAGATAGATTATTGGTTGATTTTTCATCGTATTTCTTCGTAAATATATTGAAAAACGTCGTTTGATACACGTGGAGACTTGTCATTGCAGCACTAGGCTCCATAAAGCTCTCGCCTTGATGACAGACTTTCTCCACTTGTATCAAAACGTAATATTAAACATGCCGCAGCCCTGATCTTCCCTAACTACGGCATTATTGATAGCCTTTCAAATAACTCTTTTTAGCTAATACATACAAAAAGAGGCATCACTGTCCGCTATGAATCTTGTGAACTTAGGAATATGGAGTGAGATCTACACCATATCCCTACACTAGCATCCTCGCCGGGATAATAGAACGTCGAATACTACGTTCAACAAAAACTTTATCATTCAAACAAAAGATGGAGAATAAAAACAATCACGAAGTAAGCATTTAAACAAATGGCTCAAAAACCCAAAAATGTTTGAAGAACTGGTTCATACTCGTATTACTTGGCACAAAGAGACCGATCCTTCATAAATAAATGTATATAAGCAGCAACGGCCCTAAAACGTTTAGGAATCCAAAACTGCGTAATATGATTCCTGTCTGTCTAGTAGTCATTAAATTCATTCCTTGGCATTTGTAATAGAAATAATTACCTCATTTAGAGCTTAAGGTACCTAATAATAAAAATGTTTATATGTACTTATACTTGGTTTACTTTTTGGCAGTGATATCTGAAATGTCCTTAATGTCCGAATAGTGTTTTGGAATTACCCAGAATTGCCGAATAGTAAAATGATACCCTAATCCTGACTATTAAATATACACTGTCACTTCGTAATAACAAAGTGCGACGGACCGTGTCGCATATCTCGTAGTGGTCCCAGCAGGTGAGACAGTACCGAGTCCATAGCAAGTTCATTACATGGTGGCCACCCACACACAAATTGATATTGTCTTCGTTAGTAAACTGACTCTATCCTTCACCCTAGAGCTTTGCCTTTGCGCAAACCTCTAAGTGTTTTGTATTCTCTCTCTAGTTTATAATTTTGAAACGGATATTTGTCGGTCAAACCTCACATACAAAGCTTTTAATTTTAACTACAGCAAGCCTCTTTCCTTCCCTAAGCGGGCACGGATGCCTAATTTCCTCCCGTTCATTTCTACTTAACATTTTTTCATTTCCGTCAGCACCCACAAATGCAGTGTGATGTAAACGGAGTCTATTTACTCGTAACCCAATATTCCAAAGGACGCTCTTTTATTTGTCCGAATTTACGACAAATAAAACATGGAACTACATACAAAACAAATCCCGAACAAATCGTTTTAATGGATTCAATTTGGTTACGTGAAGTTTGTTTCTCGCCAGAAATAAAGGGTGAATCCAATAAAGAAAATTGTGCGAAATCTTGAGAAAATGTTGGGTTCGACTAATAATAGAGCTGTTACCTTTTCGACTGATTACTGAAGGGTCCTGTATTACCTTAAAATTTTATTCATTAGCAATTTAGTTGATCTAAATCGATTATTAAAATATATTAAAAAGACGATATTATTTAAAAAAAATCGAAATTGATTTTCGGGGCTCCTGTAAAACATTCGCAATTCCGACTCGCACTTGATCGGTTATTTGACGTAGCGGTATAAAGGTTAAAGCGGTCAAATACAAATTCATTAAGTAATTAATTACAGAGCGCAGTTGATTTAGTATGAAAAGTTCTTTTGACTTGATTTTCAGTTTGAATATGATTCTATTTAGTTGAAATGACGTGAGAGGAAACATTCTGAGCTACATTATGCTCTTAGTAAATAATGCAGCTCGAGTGTATTGCTTCTCGTGCAACTTGCCACAAACACGAAGTCCTGTAGCGTTTGCTTTGTAAATATATCTCGCACAAGTAATTTAAACTAATCCGACTACAAATTTCACTTTGTAGCCAAGTTTGACTTACAGCTATATTAATAGGTGTACTTCATCTGCCGACACTGAGTTTAATTCCAAATTGGTTCTCTGTGTCCGTCGCAGAGCAAATGTTTCTATTGATCCGGGCTGTATGTGCTACAAGTAAATACTAGTGTAGTACACATATACACCGTTTAATTTTGATCATTTTAATCCCATGGAGGGCCGATTCGGTATATGAAACACTATTGATTTGTAAAAATAAAATTAAAAATTATACACCAAACCATTAAGTTTAAATGTTGGCAAAATGAACGAAGAAAGTTGGAATATGAAATGCTATTTTAGGAAATATGAAATCCTATTATATTCCTATAAATTCAGTGTTTGAAATGGAAATGATTCCTGTTTAAAAAATGTTCATAGATTCATAGAGAAGTTTGTGTGGAGAAACTGGCCGCAGGCGAAGACGCTGGCCGAAGCTAGTTATCTATATAATAAATATATAAATAAATATTTATATATATATAAATATATATTTAATAAATATATATAATAAAATGAGAAAGTGAACGCACTGGCGAAACTACTGGGATTAGGAGCGTGAAATTTTGTACAAGGTTTTTTTTATGGTAGGTATGGTTTTTATCAGACTCTTACTGACTAAAAACCTACCCCGTTCCTTCGTTGCCTATCATACCGTGGCTGAGCATTGCTCTCAGAAAACGGCCCTTGACCCCAGCAGGCTTCGACCCTGCCTGCCTGCAGCTAGCAGGCTGGCCTCTACGGTTTGCTGACAGCTCCTTGAGGCGCGCGGGAACAGTACGCGCCCTCGACGACTAGGGCTCGGTCCGGTAGGTTACCGGACGATCGGACAGCGTGCTGTACAAGGTTTGCTTTTATGACGTAGACGAGAACTAAGATACTATTTTCCAAAATTCACTTCCTACGGGAGAGGGTCGAAAGTTGGTATAGAAAAACTTATTTTAAAGCGAGCAAAGCCGCATTAGAAAGAATGGTGGCCGAGTGGTAAAGGCTTGTAGGTCGCGGGTTCAATCCCAGCCAGGCATATTACTTTGTGTAATTTATTTCAACACCGCTGCTCTCAAACCGGTGAAAGAAAACATCGTGAGGAAATCGGCATGTCCTAGAACCAAAAATTCGAAGACATATGACATCTACCAACTCGCACTGGGCCCACGTGCTGGATTACGGCTCATTCCCTCTCTTAGAGAGGAGTCTTGAGTCCCAGCAGTGGGAACATTATAAGGCTGAGTCTGTGCTAAAGCCGCGATAGAAACCAGTTTGTAATATTCTTTAAATATAATGCTAAAACATTTATTGTCAGACAAGAGTCTAAAGCCAGTACATAACAGTCTCACATTTAAAATAAAACAGGATAAAATGAAATTGAAATCAAATTAAATATGTGATTACTCATTCTTTTATTTAATGTAATAGTTCCTGACTGAAATCAGTTCATACGACTCCATCCATGCAACTCAAATCTACCAGTTAAATACTGTTTACAATAGTACTGTGTATTTCTCTCCGTTCTTTTTCGCTTTGTGTTTTTAGTCATTATACTGTGTCTGTCCATTTTATTGTCTCAAAAAATGGTTTCTATTCGATTTAATGTTTTAAATGAAATTAATTACTTCTGTAGAATTAATTGGATAAACATAAAAGAAAAATAAATAGATATTTTGCCATCTTAATTTGTTTATGTGTTTTTTCTCAAGGTTAAGCTAGGAAACACCGGCCTCATCTAGTTCAAATTAACGAAAAAATCGATGTGTAAAATCTATTTGCAAAATAAATATCCATTACAATTATCTTACCAAGTAAAATGTTGGTACTAGGATGGCATAAGTAGTTGCATATCATACTTTTTGGTAGCTGTGCTTAAATATATGGAATTTCACAGCTCTGTAATCCTCACCCCGACCCTCACACTACGCGTAGGGATGTTTCTTCAGCGTATGGGGGCACGAGTGCCACCTGCTGCCCGATAGTTAGGGATATATTGCCACTTTCAATGATATCGTTAGCCTCTTTTAGATTTCACTGCCAAACCATTGGCGACAAGGTAGAAGAGAGATGATATTATACGATAATTAAACTCGAAATAAAATCTTTTTTGTCAAGTACAGTTAACTTCGACACTACTGACATCGCTCCTCGGCTTATTTTCTTCACTCTATATCTTAACTAAACTTACGGCAAGACTAAGACCTACCTCCTTGGTGAGTTTGCCGATATGGTTGCGCTGCTCAGCGATCATGGTCCTCATCTGCTGACCCTCGTACTTCATACGCCCCACCTCGCTGTCCAGCTTGTCGATACGAGCTTCTTGGGTCCGCGCCAGCTGAGCCAAGTCTGAAGTCTCCATTAAAGCCTGTTTTAACTGTGGAAAAAGAAAAGGTTTTAAAAGAGAATACTGAACAAGTTCTTTAATTATTAAGACGGTGTATAACATTACCCGCATACGCGATGTAAGACCTTAATAATGGACATGTACTCGTAGTTTGTTTCTAAGCGACAATAAAAAACAACAATTTTCCTCCTTCTGTATCTGTTAGACTATACTTCTTTCTAATTAATATTTACATCATTTTCTCGTTATTTCTTAATAATAAGGCAGGCGTGAAGGCAATAAGAGATACATTATTTACTGTTAATTGTATCTTCCGGCGGATTTACAGATGTCTGAATTTTGTTATTTTGATTAAGGCGACGGTTTCCGCCCACACTTTGTCAATATTTATAAGGAAAGACTGAGAAAATTATAGGTTTATCTCAATAATATAAAAGATTCCGTGATTATTATTATTTCCATCTAACCTAATAAACTAGAAGTTGGAATTTTTTACAGCTTCAAGGGACCGCAAATCTGAGTAGGTTAACTCGATACCTCCACGCGTTCCCGAGATAACACGACATGGTCTTGACAGACAGACAGACAGACAGACGGACAACAAAGTGCATCCTATTAAGGTTCCGTTTTTTTCTTTTGAGCCACGGAATCCTAAAAAAGAGTAGTCGAAAAATGTCTTATTAACATCACTACTCTCTTTTCATAATCATTGGGAAAAAAGCCTTATAACAAACGTATAGAAGGGCCTTACCTCGTTCCTGATGACATGAAGTTGACGGAGCAGCACGGAGTTGTTGACGCTTTCCTCCAGTTCACGCATTTCCACCCGGATCTCCTCCATGGAGCGCTTAGCCCATTGCAGTGTAGCCCTTTCATTGCGTTCGTGGTTGTTGGTGACCTTAAGAGGAGACCTATTGAACAAGAGTGCAATGTGAATAAAAAACCCTTTATTACTATTTAATGAAGATTTTTGAGATTTTTATTTGATCTGTAAACGGATCAAACTGTCAAAGGATTCATATGAGAATATATATGAATCCTTTGACATTATTATTATTATATATGTATTTTGTCATTTTTCAAAGTATCCAGCATTAGTACGAATAATTTGGTTAAGGATTGCAAGAAAATCTTTTCAATTTTAACATTTTTTGACATTTCGTTTTATTCGTGACATAATAGAGATTTTAACCTAGCTTTTAATTAAGTATGCGGTTAATATATTTCTCAATGTAATCGTGTTAATACAAGCGTGTCTCATACACGCGGCGCGCGCGCAGGATGCAATGTTATGCAACGGCGCACAAGCATCGCCGTGTCTCCTGCCATAGCGGGTGTAGCGAGCCTTCCGGTTCCATTTTGTAATAACACTTACTAATTATTATTTAATACTATCATTTAGAAAAGCAACTACCCGAAAGTATGCTTAATAATAAATATCAGATAGGTAACTATTTTTTTTAATAAGTAAATGTACCTATACTAAAAAAGAATATGGCATGTGTTCGCGCTCTATAACCCTTTCTGGGAATATAGAATTGCTTTACAGTTGTGTTTGTATTGCGGTCCGTTTTATTATTAAACATAAAAAAAAACATAACCCTCCTTCTGGCGCAAGCGGGCTTGCGGACAGCGTGCTATGGGTAGCACGCTGTTCGATCGTCCGGTAACCGACCGGACCGAGCCCAAGTCGTCGACGGCGCGTTCTGTTCCCGCGCGCCTCAAGGAGCTGTCAGCACACCGAAAAGGCCCAGCCTGCTAACTGCAGGCAGGCACGGTCGAAGCCTACTGGGGTCATGGGTTAACTTCCGAAAGGAATACCGGGCCCCGGCACGATAGGCTACGAAGGAACGGGGTAGGTTTTTAGTCAGTAAGAGTCTGAAACTACTTCCCGCTCCGCCTAAGGGCGGGATTTGTCATTGGATGATTTTACCTACCATAAAAAAACCCTCCTTCTGGCGAAGTCGGGTAAAAAAAGAAACTGACTAGCATATTAACGCACAGCCGACACTGCTGGGTTTAGGATTGTGAAATTTTGCAACAAGGTTCCCTTTTACACCATAGGCGAGCACTAACACCCGTATTTATACACAAGTAAAACTAATTACTTGAGTAAAAGTAACTAATTAAGTAACAATTACTTATGAAATATTGAAATTTTTAATGAAGATTTCTATTACTGTTTTATTGCCTATATGCCTCAAGTAATGACTAAGTGCTCGATTACGGAGACGCGGCGCCTCGGGCGGTCCGTCGTACATTGCCGTAGGCCGTGTTTTCGCAGACGCGGCGCGTTGCCCGGCGCGTTAGGTTTTTCGTCGTACATTGCAGCAGCGGGCCGCGTCATCGCTCGCGCAAACACAAATATGTAGTAATGTACGACGGACGGCCCGACGCGCCGCGCATCGCGCCGCGTTTCCGTAATCGAGCACTTAGGTTTGGGTTTGCGCGAGCGATGACGCGGCCCACTCTGCAATGTATGACAAAACGCCCAACGCGCCGCATCTTCGTAAACACGGCCTTAAACTCTCAAGCCCCAAGAATATACCAGTGTCCTTAATAAGAAATTACTTCAACAAGTAATTACTTCCATAAAATATGGGTGTAAGAGAGTATTTTCCAAAATTCACTCTCAAAGGAGTTGAAAAGGAGGTCCAAAATTTTAATGGAGAAACCTACTTTCATACGGACAAAACTGCAAGCGGAAGCTAATTTAACATTTATATTAATTTACAAACAATTTTTATTAAATAAACGTTCAGTGTGCAAATATAAAATTAAATTAAATACAACACTATATTTTATATATTAATAATTTGTTACATATTTGCTTTAAAATATTAAAGCAAATATGTACATGTGGCCAGCTTTTACCCGGAATCGATATTGATAATAGTTTATCAATAAAATATCTCTATCCAAGTATTTGGTTCTGTGCCGTACTGTGGTACTTAAATGTTAAATATTTGTCTTGTGAGCAAAGATAACGCGTCACTTCCAAAATGTAAGCAAAGGTAGGTATTTAATCTTCCTGTATCAAATACAGGACACAACCATTTCAAGTGTTGTTCGTAGTTTCTACTACAAGTATTACTTAGGTTAATTTTGATTCATGACGTTCGTGAAATCAGCATAACGAAAGTCAGTAGTAAGTTTGTACGGAAAACTAATTGTTTACTCCACTCTCCAATTATTATTTAGTCATGGTAATAAGCCTTTTAATGTTCCTACTGTTGGTACACCGGCCTCCCGTCTAAGAGAGGGAATGGGCCGTAATCCACCACCCAGTGCGGGTTGGTGAATGTCACTTGTCTTCGAATTTTTGGTTCTAGGACATGCCGGTTTCCTCACGATGTTTTCCTTCACCGTTTTGAGAGCAGTGGTGATGGAATAAATTACACAAAGTAAGACGCGTGCTGGGTTTGAACCCGAGACCTACAACTCGTAAGTCGGGACCGTTACCACTCGGCCACCACTGCTCTCTCAAAGCGTTTTAAGAACACATTTATTGTGCGTACAGCTAAAGAATGCAATTCCCTGCTGAAGTCTGTTTCTTTTAGTCAAACGTGAATAAGTTAGTTATGCGTGCCTAGACATTTAAGTTAGAGCTCCATCATCGACCACGTCATCGGTTACCATCAGGTGAGATAGTGGCCAAACGCGAGCCAATCCATATTAAAAAAAAAACTACTAATTTAAATGTAATCTCGTTTGCTTGCGGAACATCCCAAACCACCTAACAAATAGGAAACAGTACAGTTAGCAGCGATTGTAATGAGCTTTTTCTTTTTTTTAAAAACAAATTAATGTACTTATTCCTTTTCTATAACAAAAAAAAAAACAGGGTGAAGGAAGGATTTATTTTTACACAAGGATTAATAAAAAAAATCTCCAAACACCTCTCATAATTATAATACTTTTTATGTATATTTGATTAGCGTCCCGCCACAGCCTCACACGGATATTAGAAATAACAAATAAGAAATGTGACTCGCACGGAACAAACAACAATAAAATAAAAAGTAACTACTAAATCTATAATTACTTAACTTGAAATAAATAATAAAAGACCTATACGAGGTCGAAAATGCTCCGATCTCAGGATACAAAAAGTAAAATAAGGCAGCGCTGATATTCTGATAGGGGCTGGTGATGCCACGGACAAACTTACAGAACACAGAGATGGATAAGATATTATATAAATAATAAAAGAATAAAATAAAATAAAGTCAACATATAACAATTATAATAAACTTCAAAATAAGTGTAAATAAAAACTACCATCCATCGACGGCCGCTGCTCCGAGAACATTTATCTTTTAAATGCTTGAAATTATTTTCTTGAAAGATTTTTCTGTACTATAATATACAAGTTGATATTGCATGATAGGCAACGAAGGAACGGGGTAGGTTTTTAGTCAGTAAGAGTCTGACACTACTTCTCGCTCCTTTCAAGGGCGGGATTTTCATTGGATGATTTTACCTACCATAAAAAAAAAACTTAAATTTCCTCTGGAATCGTGATGTCACTAGATTCTCAATTCTATTAGAGTTGCCGCACACGGGCCATAAAAAAAGCCGCCACATGTTCTTTTTGAGACGGCGTTATTTTGTGGCCCGTGTGGCGGCGCTTTTTTGACGCCCGTATACGGTGACACTTAGCCATAGGTAGGTAATGGTTATAAACTCTCACCTACATAAGGAGAAACTGATTGACATATGAACGCACAGCCGAAGCTGGGATTTTATGACACACATAAGTAGCCTTGTCTTCTTAATAATGTTTTGTTACTTTTTATGCAACTGCCATGTTTTCTCTACGCCACCCTTGGTTGACTGGTAGAGAATGCCCAAGGCATTAAGTCCGCCTATGTACCTTTTTGTTGCATAAAGTTTTAATAAATAAATAAATAGACAAGCACTAAGAGAGGAATTGTCACAATTCCCCCTGAAGTGATGAAACGAGGATTCAAAGTTTGTAAGGAGAACCCTAATTTCACGTTGATGTCGCTGGTAGAAGTTATTTAATAAATAATTCTGATAATCTGAAAAAGCTTTCTTCTCAATATTTCATTTTTTTCCAACAAGCACTACCTAGAAACTGTGCAAGCAGGCCAGTAGAATAACTGTTCAAGGAAATGTTTAACTATTCAATAATTGACGCCCACACAATGTGCTGAAAATAGTCCCTCCAAGCAAGTTCTATAGAACAGGCATGTGATCATATGACATGCTTTGATCAATAAAATATTTATTATTATCTAAACATTAAATGCTACTCAGGTATTATTATGTACTTAGAAAGTCGAAGGTTGTGTCTATCTCGGTTAATGGGACTTTATTTATGAAACCTACGTACATTAGTAGCACTTTAGCTAACGCCTTCCTCAATCGTGTACTTAGCGTAACCCAGTCGTACTTCAGTCAGGTCACATCGGTTCACATCTAAATAATTTACATAATTAGAGGTGAGTGGATGACACGTGTATGTGTCAAAAATATACCTCCCCGATTCGTACCCGCCATACCCGGAGCCCCCGTGGCCTGAAGTGCCGTGAGTGGCCTACTTTACGTACCACCAGGCGGCAGTAGGCACAAGTTTGCCAGCTCATAAAAAGTATGTACTGAATTAACTTTGTCAGCTAGCACTCGTTAGCAATGCTATACCATAGAGTCGATTTGTTACTTTTCCAAACATTAAAAGAGACTGTAGTACAGCACTTTTTTATGGCGGCAATAATCTCCAAACGCGAAGGATAGAGACCAGCATTTCGGAGGCATTATTAAAATTAACAATTTGGGGAGAGCGCCGAATTGCTTTTTTCAGAGAAGTTTAAATGTAAATTATATTTTATTGGACTTCGGTTTTCAGTGAAGGCGAATAATAACGGAGCGCGGTCTGAGGAGGCACGCCGCGGCGCCACGTGCCCTGCCGCTAATTTATGACGGTCCTTATAAAGAATCTTAGATTCGGTGTAAAAGAAAAGGTATGAAATGTCTGCAATATCGTAATCGTAGAAGCTATTGTATATTCCACTCAGTTCTCTAGACGTACATAGTAAATGATTACGGAAACGTACCTACATACGTTAATGAATCTGTCATTCGTTGATTGATATAGGTAGATTGGGATCAGACAATGAAACATCCAACCATAACAGCTGCCAAACATTTTTGTTTAATGTCTGCCACACGCGCCTAAAATGCAACATAATACTCCATAATTACCGAAACAGTTTTTATAAGTGGCGGTATACGCACACAATCGAACTAAGATTATACCTGGCGGCGGAAAAAAACTCTTCGAAAACCTTTCATTGTAACGGCAGATGCACGGATGCCATGTGCTCCTCAATGAAATTAGAAAAAAAACAATCATTTCGAATATCATCCTTACAACAAAAGTGCGGGCGAACTCCTTGATAAACATCGCTTTTATAAAAAAAAAGGTTCGAATTGAGCCTCCTTGGCGACCGAGCATTTTGGTCCTTGTTTCAATGTAGTTCAGAGCTTCTTTTAGGCAACTCTACCTATTGTCAGTTGGCCAAATGCCGTCGAAACAGAATGACCGTCATTAGAAATAGCACCTGCCTTCTGTTAGACATTAGAAGTTGAATAATGTGCGTCCCTTTACATGAGGCCGAGCGTCCCGTTTCCGAAGTGGCCTGCTGGCACGAAAGTAGTAAATTTTAATTTACGGAAAAAAGGTAAAATCTATCTTGCTTTTGCCCATGGCTTCGCCCGTTTACATAAAATATAGCCTATGTCACTCAGGAATAAACTAGCTTACTATCGATGAAAATATATTTCAATCGGCCAAGTACTTTCAAATTTCCACTTACAAAAAAAAAAAAAAAAAAATTACCTGTTTTTAATATTGGTGTAGAGAGGTGAATATTCTAGAAATCCAGTTAGCAATTATTTATAAGTAGGTTTAATATAAAAAAGGAAACCACCCTCTCTACAGATCTTGAGACCGCTAACTATTTCCCTAATTAACAGAGATAATTAGAGCAGAAATGGTTACGAGATTTCTTCAGCAAAGAAAGTTATTTTATTACATTTTGTAGGTATTTCGATTTGGTCGCTACTAATTTACTTTATGGATAAATTAGTGTAGCAAGACTACATTTATAAATGAAGTGTTTTTGAGAAAGAAGTGATGGGTTACTTCTAGGCAAGCGAGCTCCATCGTCGGCCACATCGTCGCTTACCTTCAGGTGAGATAGTTGTCAAACGTGAGTCTTTTAATAATAAAAAAAACTGGGCAAGTGCGAGTCGGACTCGCAATCTGAGGGTTCCGTACTTAAAGAAATTAATTTCATACATGCGTAAATTAATTCGAGTTTAAAAAAAAAGCACTTTATGTTTTAATTTTCTCTTTACAAATCGATAGTATTTCATGTATCGAATCGACCCTCCGCGGGATTAAAACGACCAATATTTAACGGTGTATATATGTAAGTAATGGAATTGCCAAAATCCCTATGAATTTTGATTCCCTTGAGAGTGACGTTTACGTTGTAGGTACGTGTAATTTACGTTTTTTGCGACATGAACGGCCATTGACATCACTTTTTTTCGTTCACGTGGAAGTTTGATTTTAATTTCAACTCGATACCTCCACGCGTTCCCGAGATAAAAGGTCTTGTCAGACAGACAAACAACAAAGTGATCCTATAAGGGTTCTATTTTTTCCTTTTGATGTACGGAACCCTAAAAAGTAAGCAAATGTTATGTCGAACATTTTGATAAAAAAGGTGCGTTATATCAGTTTTTTTCTATGACCATATTTGGTAGCGTCGCACGCGCGCCATTTGCCGGCGACCGGATGTGGGCTCGTAGCACACTACTTCCGGTCGGGATATAAATAAACATCCCACCAGCGCCAGATGTTCACCCCCATTGCTGTTGTTGTACTGACGATATGGATTTGATTTCAATTATTTCAAGTAAATTATCTACCTTTGGATAACTATTACATAATTTTTTGACAGGCCTGTTACTCCAGTGATAGGTTCGATTCCTTCCCAGGACAAATGTTTGTGTGATGAGCACGAGCATTTGTTCTGTGTCTGGGTGTAATTTATCTATAATATGTATATGTATTTAGGAATATATAAGTATATTTATCAGTTGTCTAGTACTCATAACAATATTTTTTACAATATTTCCATATCATAATATATCATAAATTAATATATTATTCAAGCCCCAAGCGGACACCGGTGTCCGCACACATATTGTCTTTCTATTGTGTCTCTAATTACGATATTCAATACGGTATTTATTATAATTAAAATGATTTGATTTGAAAAAAAAAGCACAAATTAGACCTCAAATTACAAAAAGTGGCTTAGCTATAGAAATGAAAGACTTTTTTTCTATAAGTTATGTTTTTATAGCAACATCTAGCTCAAGCTGAGCTCTGAGACTAGTCTACAAGCTAATACGCGCAACATCTGGTAAATAGCAATTAAGACAAGTTTAGTTTTATTTTTAGCTTAGTTAATTAATACTTTTAATATATTTTTTCAAAGAATAAATATAGACAGGTAAATTGTGTATCTTGATGAGGTGCATAGCATAGCATAGCAGCAGCCTTATAATGTTCCCACTGCTGGGACTCAGGCCTCCTCTCTAGGAGAGGGAATTGGCTGTAATTCACCACGCGGACCCAGTGCGGGTTGTTGGATGCCACATGTCTTCGAACTTTTGGTTCTAAGACATGCCACTTTCCTTACGATTTTTCCTTCACCGTTTTGAGAGCAGTGGTGATTAAAAAATTACGAGTGCAGTGTAGTGGTGGCCGAGTGGTAACGGCTCCGACTTACGAGTGTAGGTCGCGGGTTCAAACCCAGCTTTGCGCATTACTTTGTGTAATTTATTTCATCACCACTACTCTCATAAACGGTGAAGGAAAACATCGTGAGGAAACCGGCATGTCCTAGAACCAAAAATTCGAAGACATGTGACATCCACCAACCCGCACTGGAACCGCGTGGTGGATTACGTCCCTTTCCCTCTCATAGAGAGGAGGCCTGTGTCCCAGCAGTGGGAACATTAAAAGGCTGATAATGATAATGATAAAAGGGTTTTATCTCCTGTCATTTAGTGAGTCGAGATCAATTTCCGTATAGAACTCGATGCTTTTTCAACATAACGTTTTGATGTTAAGCGATCCTTAGTTTTGTATATCTATCTATATTTCTTATTAAACGTATTTGAACACGAAAAGATGCTTCCATACTTGTTCATATCCTTTTACGACCAAAGAGGGGCTGATATATATATACAGATACCATAACTATCTCTAAAATATTACGTTAGCTTTCCGAGAGCGACGTGGAAATAAACGAAGCTAGGTTTTTCGTTTATTTGTACGAATCTTTTTGTTTTTTCACATGTAAATTCGGCGAATGAATGCCTAGTAATGTTGAAACATGAATCGTGAGTGCGACGGAAGAAATCGTGCGTCTTAGCCATACCTACACTTGTTAGGCATATGTGAGGAAACAAAAACACGTGCTACCCTCTCCTATAAGGAAAATGTAGATGACTGTAAACATGTTCCAACATGATAACAGATTGTACCTCCTTTTTATATGCGTAAACGTTTTACTGTGAAAGCTTCAATGAAGGTGCTACGACATAAAACGAGAATAGGCTCGACCTTTTACAAATTGCAATCAACTTTGAGTTGGATTAGACATAAAATCTTTATTGTAAGTATTACAGTAGAGTAGGTAATCTTCTTTCGAATCCACTATTTTCTTTTTAATTTATCTATGCTCAATTCAATTTAAATAGATATTCCCAATTCAATTTTACTCTTCTAAATTTAACTCATCTCAATAGATACAGTTAAACTCCACTCAATCCATTGGTATTCCTAATCAAAACAGCGGAAGAAAGGTGACTCGCGGCTCTTATCTCTGTCATTATCTATCGGTGACTAAGGTTTGCGACTGTGATGATACAGATCATTTATGTGTGAGTTTCGAGTCCAGGTTTTCTGATTGTGATGTTAGCGCGTAACGTATCTTACTTTACGCGCTAACATCACAATCAGAAAACCTGGACTCGAAACTCACCATACTCATCTTATAATATATCAATGACTCAATTCAATCTAATTTAACTCATCTCTATTCATTTAAACAAATTTAACTACTCTAGTTCAGTATTTCAAAACTATTTAAAAAATTTCAAGCTAATGGCACGACTGTGTTCTATACTTTTAGCCCAAAACTTGGCCAAATCCACTGTATCGTTATAAATCGCAGCGCATAAACTCAGTTTTGCTGTGTGTTTTATGATACAAAATGTATGACACAAGGTGAAGCATAGTTTGCAACTCGGCTTCACATCATCACTTTTTCAGTTAATATATTGGCACTGACAAACCATCGACGCGTTGTATAAAACAACATATAACACTGCAAAGCCGAGAACCATCATTATGAATGAGTAACATGTAACTCGGACGAAGGGGGCGAGATAAGAGGGAGCCGTACAAATGAGGCAAATCGGGAAAGGCTTGCTGCATGACAGAAAGCTGCTAATGAGCAACTATGCTAGTGTAATTAATGTTGCTTATTGAATGAAGGTAGAGAGAGGTCGTTGAATCGCATGTTCAACTAACTCTCTACCTTCATCTATGGGTGCCTTCAAATTAGCCGCAAAATATATGACGCTCGGCCGCAGCGCGGTTGTAGCGCGGCAGTCGCACGTTTTTATTTATATGGAATAACAAAGCAGCGTGCATCCGCGCTGCCGTCGCGCGGCACTTTGCAACTAATTTGAAGGAGCCCTAAGTGCTAAAATGGCTAATATTCCATTAATTTGTGCTCAATTAAATCCCAATCACTACGGTCCGTTTAATCACAAAAGCTAAATTAATCAAGCATCGATAAACCATTGCATGTAGATCTACATCTATCTGTTTGTGTGCAGCATCTTAGTGTGAACTGACTAATAGACAATTATTATCGACAAATCATGTGTAATAATGTCTGCACACATTGGTCCTATCAATTTGGATTAAGAAATTGGAAGCGGCAGTAATTACGATTCACAGGCGTAAACCCAAATGAATTAGAGATTGTGACGGATCTGGTTAGCCTTTACGTAATTGCAGGCTAATTAAAACGGCCTTTAATCGAAATGAATGTACTGGGAAAGCCATTACCTACACAAAACGGATAAACAGTACTTTGATTATAGCACAATTATTTAAAGGTACTAGCTTATTAAAATGGCTTGCAGAGTAAAATAAGCAATAAATAAATAGCTCAGTTGGAGGTACGACAAGAACCAACCGGCCCTGGCGACCTCGACTTAATGCTCAATAAAAGTAATATTTTTTTATAGAAGCCTCTAGAACTAACCATAACAACATTACCCGGCGGTATAATTTAATTTGAAAATAAATAAAACACTAATGTAATAATTATAATATCTCATAATTATAAGCATTCAGATATTCCACTCGTGGATGAAATTCCAAATGAATTCAGCAAAAGTAATCCTCATAATAACGCATTCATCTCGCAAACATTATTAATACAATAACAATTACAATATGTTCACTATTAACTCAATACGACGACGGTAACTAAAGGTTGTTGCTGTTCTCAATGTAAAAATAAACGAAGACTTAATAAAAATCGATGAGCTAAACTGATATGTACAGCTGGCGACGTTGTATTTCAAGTATGCAAACGGGTACCTCCACAGTTCCCAGATGCAAACTCATCTGGCTCACGAGATGGCAAATTCTACCTATAGCTACATTCTCATCAACCACTTGTTTAAATCTTAATTCTGTGGCATAAGGTTTAAACTAGCACGTTGCACATGCTCACGATCATGAGCAACCACTTCTCACTACTCGCAGGTGCTTTTCATAGATAGAGCTTAATTTACTGCCAATTATAAGTAACGTAACCAACATATGGTGTACCCAATCTCTTACCATTTGTAGACATTGTAAAAAATATGAATAAATATATGAATTAACTTTAAATAACCAAAAGACATATATTATGGTAGAGAAGTAAGACGTGTGTTTTTGAAGTGGCAACGCGAAAAATGTCCTGTCACATTAGCAACCGCGAATAAATAAGATGCATGGAGAGGGACGCGTTACAGACGGCGAACAGCGTTCATAATTTGCATTAAAGCAAGATTTATGGAAAAATTGTTAAAAAAAAAATACCACCCGTGCTCTGTAAATGTAGAAGAGACCCTTTTTGATCGTCAAACGTTCACAGCCTGCTTTTATGTGCATTACGAGAGCTCTCGGGAAATCTCATCAAACCAGAAATAAACCTGACACTGCCGATTGTGAACGAACTTTGCGTTGAACACCAGAAATATTAACGTGACGCAACAATCTTTTAAATTCATGTCACTTGGCTATAAAATATATTCATCAGTAATAAGTGCTTCAGATAATTAATTTGCGCACTAAGTTAGCGCAAATCAATTGTAACTCAGTCCCTGAAATGTTTATAAAATGAAACTTGAATAATTGTTTTATAAGATATCAAAATTTTAAATGGTTATAGCAAAAAAACAGAAAAATAATTTATTCACAAGTGCGCATCATATCGAGCGGCACTCGAGGCTTAATTTTTCAGCAGCGTATCAAGAAAGGAATAAAAACGACGATGTCTTTTATAAATCCCCCAAGGGAAAGACGAAGAGAAATAATCGTGTCGATCAGATGGCCTGGTTCGCGTGGAGAGGCCCTTGCTTCCCGATCTCGAAGCACTCTTACGTTTACAAGTTTTATATTATGACACGTCTTGCAGGACTTCAAAGCCATTACCGCTCCTGGAGCTGCAGCGACACCTATTGTGAGCGACGTGGAGGCACGCCCTTAACGCCTCGACGTTTCACCTCGAGCTAACTCCAACACTTTTCATACCCGCTAAAAGAACTGCGCTTCGTCTTCATTGCATACCAAACTCGAAGGCTTTGTGACCACTTGAATCAATCGAACAAACTACGTACCGCCGGGAGACCTACTTTCAGGCAATACTTATTACGTGTGTTACAGGCAAACAGTGGTAAATATCAAGTACACATTACGACTCGACTGTTCCAAAAGGTACATGAAATGAGTCTATTTGGAAATTAATGTTAATGAATTAATTATGAATTGAGATATTCTCAATTAAACTGAACGTGACTGGACTTTTGTTAGTGCCTGTGCATTATTGAGCGTATTTTTGGCCAACCGTCCAGAACAATCAGTTCTGCAAACACGAAAGGCCCGTAACACCTTCTGGAGGGCCATTGTGGATTCCCTTTCTGCCGTAAAAATTACTCTTGACCCGTTTTCAATTCAAGAGCTTAACAAGTTTGAGATTGTTTTGTTGTTTTTGCCAAATACTAACGAACCCCGTTTCGGACAATTTTAATTTTATAAACCTTTGGTTTTGTTTGATAATATTTGGGATATTTGTTCCGAGAAGGCGGTACAATATCTGGGATACTTATTTGTTAACTTTTGTTCTACTAAACTTGTACGCTTCTGTAACCATGTTGGTTAAAAATGAGTTTTAACAAAATACTTATTTCAGAAATTTGCTGCCATGAGGCGACGTGAACATTACTTTATGAGGCACTTGTACCCGACAAGTCTAGCCACTCAAATTTACATCAGCCCTTATCCGAGGCGTTAAGGAGACAAAATCAATTATTTATTACAAGACGGAACGTGGGAGTGGAGAAATTACTCGACATGACTCGGTGATATTATGAATAGGGCGACGTCACGTATTGGTGTCATTTGTATCGTGTGTTGTATCACACAGGACACCTGCGCCGCGCGCCGAGCTCGGCCGCCGCCGTGCGCGCCGCCCCGGCCTACTTGCTGAGCTGTTCGGGCGCACACTTTGCTAATATTTGTCAAATCTGCGAATTCATTTATTGTGAGATACCTACAGGTACTTGTGGTACAAAGTTATTGTCTTCTCTCGTATGGGTATCTGTAACTACCTACTAGAATTAGCTCATGCGGATACCGCGGTGACAATGTCACTCAATGAGCAATGTAACATCCGGGGTTGAATTCCCTAGATGTTCCAGACGTACTCCTACCATCGACTTGTACCTATATGTAGTAGGTACTCGTAGTCTTTATGAATTAAAATATTAACTGGTAAAAATGGATATACGTTCATATCTGGAGACTGGTGTGAATTCAATATTGTATGTAGCTCTTTTTATTCCTTCCGAATTGGGTAAGGGTCGGTAGTAAAAAGTGCTCGTACCACACTCGCCAGAAAGACAAACTTTATTTTACTTATTAACGTCGGTGTTTTGTAGGTACAACAGCTATGAAATTGCTGATGCGAAAGATGTATACTCAAGATTATTATTCCATCAGTGTCCGCTGAGGCATATTAAAATTAGGCTATTGTGCGGACTAAACATCTGTAACCAAATTAAGGGCGAGCACGAAGGGCTGCTGCAAGTGATGTCAACCAAAGCAACTATTTGGCCGGGTGAGTTATGGATACCTCAGTTCACTTTGACGAGCAAATCAAATAAGCACTAGCACACTTAGACTAGCACTATAGTGTACGATGTTCCCAAAATTAGAAAAATTTCTTTCAAGTGTAGAACATATTGAAAGTCTCCCGAGAATGTTCAATGTGACGGCGTTGAACTTTGCAGTCCCTTACGTGCTACACCGGCTATAAAGAGAGCTCGATTGCCCGTAGCAGTTCATTTTTTATTAATCTGGTTAATATAAGAAGACTTTTACTACCGCAAAAAATTCAACTTATCAATAATATTATTGAATTTTGGCGATATACATAAATAAAAGGTTAGACAGCGTACCAAAAGGAAATATCGTAAGTGCTCATAAATAATGCATTATATATGGAGGACCCAATCATCGGCGATAACCAAAATCGTAAAGACGTTACATTGTGGAATACTTAAATCTATTGCGAAGACCCTTTCGTGTAGTGCCTATACGTTATAGGTTCTTATGACGAACCCACATAATTTTACTTACAACGTAAGTACGTTTATGCAATTATGATTTTTTCGCATAGAATAAAATGATAACAGAAATTTAAATAAAGTCGATAAATTTAGAAACGAAAATGTTAAAATATTATAATTTCTATAATATAAAAATTAAATCTTTAAAATAACATAAATTAAAAAATAATAGAATTATTTTTACCGATAAATACTTGAGCAACTAGATTAAAATATAATTCATCAAATAAATGGTAAATGTTAAACATTAAAAGAACTGTAAAAAAATAAGTCAGTATTTATCCGTAATAAAACTTTCGAAGTGCGCTCCGGCAATTAAATAAAATCGCTATGGCTGCAAGAAAATTTAACAAGTGAAGCACAGCATTTTAAGACTTTTAGGCCGAACAATTTTTTTTAATTTACGTAGGTCGACAAAGAACCGAGCAAAACGCGGGAAATTGCTACATTAACGCGCCAAATACAATACTGAAAAAGTCCGGGTCAGCAAACTTTCAAATATTAGGTGCGTCATGAAAATTAAACCATGAGAAATCACGTAAGTTCGAAATGCGGCAGGTAAAACTCCAATAATCCAATTCCGCACAATTTCTTCACAGGATCCTTACAAAGTAATCAAATAAAAATATATTTTCCACTTACTTTAATTCCTCAATTTCTAGTTTCAACTGGGAGATTTCGGTCTTATGCAGGGTCTTCAGGATAGAGATCTGTTCAGCTACAGCTTGAATTTCATCACGTAACTGTATATCGGCGGCAGTCACATAAAGGATCCCGATAACATTCAAAAACACACTCGAGAAGCACTTCATGATTACGCGATAGTAAGTTGTGAGCGCGAATAATCGCAAAAGGGGCAGCTGCCTCGCACGGAGTTCCAGACAGGAATGAGCGCGCGCTGGCCCGCTCCGCCGTATATACCGCCACCGCGCCAACGCGCCGTCAGGGACTGTGAAGACGCAGATGTGTTCAACAGTTGTCCAGGCGCCCACGGCCTACGTTCGCAGCCTGTTTTTCAGATATCTAACTTAATGTAACAGATATAACTTTACTTTTTCTCACTGAATCTTTCAATAGTCTGGTAAACCATAAAATCTTTAAAAAGTAGATTCTGAAATCTATTAATAATATTATATCAAAATTGCAAGGCTCAATTTTGAAGCAATTTCCTTCAGAATGTAAAATTTTATTATTTAGATTAGCTGGGCCTGTTATTTGGCAAGTGTATGGCGCTTTTCTTAATTGATAAGACTCAAGCCCAATTAGGCCTTGTCAATTAAGTAATTAGCAGTTTTAATTTGCTGTTTTACACAGAACAAAATATGTAAGTAGAGCTAGTTGAAGCTCAATATTGTATTCTTATACGTTTTTCTCGTTTTCCTTAGGATTGCTTTTGTAAAAATCTAGGTAATTAAGGTTTTAGTAAAAATGTCAGAATAAGTTTACATGACCTAAGTATACGGGTTACAAAAAATACAAAACCTTGTATCTATATTTTCAGAACTCGTTAAAAGTTATAACAAGCCACACGTGGGTATTGTCATTCATGTTGGCATGCGAACCTAGAACTTAACACATCCTTCTTGCTGTTGGAACTTCGCATCGCAACCCAAAACTATGCAACATCTTTTTTTATTATTCATAAACCCCATGTATAATTTTATATGAGTTAAATATCTTTAGGGACGAAAAAAAAAAATCGGTAATTATATTACGAATAAAAAGCCCTTGGTAAGTAGGTATAGTAGTAAAATAAAAACAATCATCAATGTCAAATTGTAACAAGATAAATTTTTCGGCGAAATATATATGTACCCTACGATATGCGTAAATTATTTACTCAACCAGTATTTCAGTTAAGGTATTGGGTTAGAAAATGGTTCATTTCTTTATATATATTCTAAAGTGGCCAGTTAGCACAGACACGCATTTGTTTTCAGAAAGTCATTATGGAATTCCGGTTATGTGAGGTGTGGTGAGGTTTATCTCCTTAAATTTTCATTGTCTATGTGCCAGTACCGTAATTCATTTTCATTAAATCACTGATCAAGAAAACCACAATGTTTTTTTCGGTGGGAAAATCATCGAATTACAGCTTCGCGCCCTTAGGCGGGGCGGGAGATAGTAACAGACTTTTACTGACTAAAACCCACTCTTATTCCCTTTTTGTCTTCGTTCCAGGGCCCCGGGATTCATATTCTCATTACCCATGACCCCAGTAGGGGCCCAGCAGAGGCTTCGACTCTCCTACTGCTTGCTGATATCTCCTTTAGGCTCACGTGGAACCTTACGCGCCGTCCACGTCTTGGGCCTGATCCGGACGGTCACCGGACGGTCGGACGGCAAGCTACCCATTGCTCGCCGTCCGCAGGCCCACCCCTACGGTGCAACGGTGGCCGGAAATCGGGATCGGAATCCCTAGGAAGACCACTATTGAGATATATTTATCTGTGTCAAATATTACTGACAAATGTTTTATTTCTAATATAGCGCATAAAAACAGGTCATCGGTCCACCTTATGAGTGGCTTTCCAAACGCTGTGACTTTTGGGGCGCAGTCGCCACTCCAGAACCCTCGAAAGTCGTGGGTATGCGGTGGATGCGAGACGCACCGGACAGTACACACACCTAGAGCAGGCTATGTCCAAGAGTGGACGTCTTTTAGGTGAAATGATGATGATGATAATGTGTAACAATATGCTTTACAGAAGAGTAAATAAAGCACTTGAGTCCGCGATGTATCTTGTCCACGTAGTTATAAAGTGTATGCACTAACTTTATTTTTACAAATCCGACTGGCTACCGTTAAACTGTCTAAGCCCGAATTCTATTATTATCCTGTTAAATGGTGCCGGACTTTATCCTCCACTTAAAGTTGTCAAGTGCGAAAAATTCTGTTTTTGAGTTCGTGAACTATTAGTAGGTAAAAAAACCGGGCAAGTGCGAGTCGGACTCGCGCACTGACAGTTCCGTTCAAACAAACATATGAAAACAGTTTTCCCGAATCGCGTTTCGATGATTTTTCCGAATCGCATTTTTTTTGTGACGTAAATAAAAAATTTAGTTTTCAGGTTTTTTCCTATATTAATGCTATAAGACCTTGCTTCATGCTAAATTTTAAGATTCTAGGTCAACGGGAAATACCCTATGAATTTTGATTCCTTTAAGATTGTCGAAATGTATGTGCCTTTTTTGCAGTTTGGTTTTTTCACAGCTTCACCCTTTAAACAATGAAAAAATCTGAGTCTGTCTGTCTGTGTTCGTGTGAACTTAGCGAACTTTCCGTGTTCGGTAAGCACCTGCGTCGTGCGGAAGTTGAGAACGCCGTGAGGTCTTTCCAACCACGCCTCAAGGATGGGCCTCATCACCCCAATTGTGGCGCGCCCCGAACGAGGTTGCGATAGTCGCTGACGCCATTTCGCCATGAGATCCCGCCGGAGCTCTGTCCGCCATACCCCAGCAGGCTTCCACCCTGCCTGCCTGCAGCTAGCAGGCTGGGCCTCTACGGTTCGCTGACAGCTCCTTGAGGCGCGCGGGAACAGTACGCGCCGTCGACGACTTGGGCTCGGTCCCTTTGGTTACCGGACGTAGTTTTAGGGTTCCGTACTCAAAGCGTAAAAACGAGACCCTATTACTAACACCCGTATTTATAAACAAGTAAAACTAATTACTTGAGTTAAAGTAGGTAACTACTTAAGTAACAATTTGTATTGTATAGTTAAGAAAAAATAAAAAATTTAATGTAGATTTGTAACCTCAAGTAATAACTTAATAACAAATTACATAGCATCAAGTAATTACTTCTATAAAAATAGTCGTATTAGACTTCGCTGTCTGTCCCTCTGTCTGTCATCAGGCTTTATCTCAAGAACCGCGATAGCTAGACAGTTGAAATTTCCACAGATAACGTATCTCTGTTGCCGCTATAACGACAAATACTAAAAAAAGAAAAATGTAAATATTTAAGTGATGCTCCCTTATAACCGTTTTTTGCTACGGACGGTACGGAACCCTTCGTGCGCGAGTCCGACTCGCACTTGGCCGGTTTTTTTACTTTTATATTATTATTTTTACAGTTTTTTTTTCGATTTTTCAATGTTTTCTTTCATATAAAGCTTGTCCTGATCCTAAACAGCATAAGAACATACAAATTAATTGTTAATCTTTTGAGTATCGTAATTAGAGACACAATAGAAAGACAATAGGTGTGCGAACGCCGGCTTTCGCTGGGGCTTGAGTAATTAAATCGGTGTATCCGTTTGATAGTGATGCTCCGTGTCATAATGTTGCAATAGATTTTTATTTTACAGTGAAACCTGTGTAATTGGGAGTTTAAGGGAGCTACCTACGAGAATGAGGAACCGTACAGCGCTCTGATATTTTTCTTTATAAGTATCGCAACATATGCTGAGTTAGGCGCCTTTTTGGCCTTGCACAGATTTTAATGCTATTTCTCTTTTATTTATTTTATGTCTATTGTATGTGTAAGGTACGAATAAACGTTTTTTCTTTCTTTCTTTCTTTTTTTCTTTACATCCTCTCGCCCAAGTCGCCGCGATAGGAGATGCCGGGTTTCTGGAATTATGAGGAGCCAATGTCTCACATCTTTGTTATGTCGGCAACTTTTCAGACCACCTGAGTAGTGTTCATAATAAAAAGATATGCGATAGCAGCAATCCTGGAAGTTGCTGACATTTATTGATGAGCTCCTTAATCTACCTCTGAAGGTTATCCCAATTTGGTTGAACGAAGAATCAGATCATCACCAAAAAATGGGACCACCAGGAAAAAATACTATAGCAAAGAAAAATTACATATTAAAATCACAATTGGCTCTGAACAAGATATAAAAAAAACCACTTGAATTGAGGACGTCCTCCTTTTACTGAATTTGGTTAAAAACACATCCAAATTTTATGAAAGCAAAGCGTACGATCTAAACGACATACGCATGCGACAATGTTGGCTGATTTTTGAAGTGGGTATAAAGACTTAATTTGCTTCAATAACATTATGTGGGGCAGCCATTTATTCGTCATTTGAACGTTTATATTGAATGGCCATTCAGCAATTTGATATGAAGCCAATGAAACTGGCTATTTTAACAGTTGGGTTCCCACGACATGTGCGCGACGACCAGCTTTCATGAGATAAATACGTGGCCACGATATATGGTTACAAATTCCTTGAAATTATGGTGAAAATAAGTATAAGCATCTTATTAATAAAATTTACACGTGAGAAAAACATTGATGCGATCACATCTCCTGGCCCAGTAATCTACAAATATATACGTTTTGGGATTTCGTATTTATTATTAGCATTTTCCAACATAAAAGTAGAAAATATATAGCATAAGTAACTAAGTGATATAGTAACATTCGACTAGCCTGTTGGTCTAGTGATTAGTGACCCTGACTGCTATGCCGGAGGTCGTGGGTTCGATTCCCATCCGGGACAAATATTTGTGTGATGAGCACGATCATTTGTTCTGTGTCTAGGTGTAATTTATCTATAGTATGTATTTATTTAGAAATATATAAGTATGTTTATTAGTTGTCTAGTACCTATAACACAAGCTCTGCTTATCTTGAGACTGGAAGGCGGCGTTGTGTAAAAGTCGTGGAATATATTATATTATATATTCTACTAGTAAAATAATTTTCAAAATCTGTTTAATTCATTACAAACAAAAATACAAACCCTTTTTCTTACCGTAAGCACGGGCTTGCGGACGGCGTGCAATGGGTAGCACGCTGTCCGATCATCCGGTAACCAACCGGACCGAGCCCAAGTGATCGACGGCGCGTATTGTTCCCGCGCGCCTCAAGGAGCTGTCAGCAAACCGTAGAGGCCCAGCCTGCTTGGGTCACGGGTCAGCTTCCGAAAGGAAGGCCCGGCCCCGGCACGATAGGCAACGAAGGAACGGGGTAGGTTTTTAGTCAGTAAGAGTCTGACACTACTTTCCGCTCCGCCCAAGGGCGGGATATGTCATTGGATGATTTTACCTACCAAAAAAAAACCTTTATTCTTTATAATAATATTATTTATTACATTCTTCAACATTCACCACATAAAAACACAAGACAAACATTTAAACAAGTGGACAATGAGCGGTCTTATCGCACAGGGTTACAGACAACTTTTTACTTATACCTGCATGATTTTTATGACCCGAATAGTTCTGAGTCAAAGTCAAATTCAAAATTATATCATTTAAAGATATGTAGACAGCGTCTAGGACTCAAGGGTTTTACTGAAGTTAAAAATAGTATCCTGTACCAAGAGAACTGTTTAATTGAACCACAATGAGCCAATTGTTGTTCCCAAACATCTCCCTAATCTCCCTACATCTCGAAAACCCCAAACATACAAAGACACAGATATCATTTTATGTTGTTATCGTTGTCCCTAGGTATGTACTGTTAAGATAATAAATCTAAAATTAAAAAAAAAACCTCCAACAGTCCTTGTCATCAATATGAAATGTATAGAACTGGTCAAGATGAATCTAATGAGCCCACACTCGATGGGTTTCCTAGTAGGCATTCCAAAGTTCCACCTCCCAGTTCTAGCATCAAGTCCTTGTCACCATGAGAAATGTATAGCACTGGTTAAGGCGAATCTAATGAGCCCAAACTCGATAGGTTTACTATGTTAATAAGCAAAATAGGGTCCTCGACCTTCGAGCTCCTTCATCATCACCAGCTCAATGGCACCAGAGTGTAGACAAGTATTTCAAATATTAGGTCACACATATGTTTAAAATAAAGTAAATACGCATTAAGTGTTTAAAAACCCTACCGCAATTAATAGACGAGCTGGTGACCTTAAACACCTAGACAGATCTTCATAAATTGTAGCTAAGAACCATCTGGATTAAGTCAGCCTTCAAAAAACAAAGACAGACAGGTCAAACTTATATCACCCCTCTTTTCCGTCGGGGGTTAGTAAACGGAACCCTTAAAGGATCACTATATTGTCCGTCTGTTTATCTCTCGGTCCCAACCGCAGACCTGACACGGACATGGACAAACAGATTCAGATTTTTTCACAGTTTCAAGGGTGAAGCTGTGAAAAAATCAAATTTAAAAAAAAGAAAAAAAATAGACACCGTCCGTCGGGGTTAAAAAAGGTTTTGTAGTGAATTATTTATTTTCGAAAAGTAGCATAATAATTGTTTTAGCGTAATCGTTTACCGACTATAATAAAATATAATCAGTAATCAATTTACACTTATTTTTTATAACGTACCATAGATTCTGAACCAACTAAAGAGGTCGCGATGAAAACTCTACAGTACTTAATCGATTGTACTCTTTGCATATTATTGGCAAGACATATATAAAAATCGGGCGTATAAAAGTTTAGGGTAGTAGTCTGTAGCAAAAATGAGTGTCCCCCAAGGCTTAATTCTTGGCCCATTTTTGTTTCTTATTTATATTAACTACTATTATACCTCATAAAGGTTAACCATAATAATTATAGTGTTTTTTCCAGACGACAATTTATTTTTGTTCAAACTTAAACGTCAGCAGCCGGTTACTAACGGCATAAATATAGCTCTACCGAAAATATTACACTGGGTTACTGTAAATAACCTAGGTACTACTTAATAAAAAAAAAAAACTAAATGTATTAAGTTCACCATACCTCATGTTAGGCAAGTAGAAAATAGTGTGCTAAAGAGTTGAGTCCTCTATCACGGTGTTCTTGGTCATAATCTAGATGCTAAGCTTCATTGGGGCCCACAAACAGACAAATTATCGAAAAACTTAGCTCTGCAGCGTACGCTGTTTCACAAAATCAAAATTTTACTGTTAGATAGACAGTCCGTTTAGTTTACTTTAGCTATTTCCAAAGTGTCATGTTGTACGGTATTCTACTGTGGGGCAATGTCAACGATATCCAGACAATTTTTGTTTTGCAGAAAAGGGCTATTCGTTCGATTTATAAATTAAGTCCTAGTTACTCCCTCAGAGTTAAATTAAATTAAATATATCAATATAATGACTATCTTCGCATTTAAAGAATATTTTGTATGCCCATAAAAATATAAATATGATTAAAATTATAGTGATATTCATAATTTTAATGCTAGGAACAAACACAAATTTGTGGTTCCTGCAGCCAGGCTTAAAAAATAGGAGACCCATTTAGAGGCCAATGTATACACTTCTATAATAAACTTCCTAATCATATTCAACAACTAAGCCTTAAAAAATTCAAATCTTTTGGAAAGCGAAAATTTTGCCATAAGACTTTTTACACTGTGTAAGACTATGTTGAGGACGAAAAAGCTTGGGATTGACCTGCTCCAGTACGCACTACAACTGTTGTCATTTAATCTTTTGTTTTTTATTTTCCATTGTGCCTTTTATTATTATTATTATTTCACAATTGTAGATTACTTTTATTTACAATTGAAAAATATTTTTTTTTAAATTGTATATCATTTTTTTATTTTACTATTTGTGTTTGTTTCGTTTGACTTTTTCTTTTTTTATTCTTGTGAGTATAAGGAATATGTGGATTACTTTTTTCTCTCTTTTCTTTTCAGTAATTTTAACGTTTGTATGTTTGGCAATTTGTGTATTTTCTGCGGCCTACCCATTGTTCGTCGTTGAGCTCCTTAATAGGCCTGAGTTGACCTTTGTGAATTCTGACAAATGCTTGCACTGACTGGACAGGTCCTCTCAAATCTCTATGGTTCTTTCTTTAAAAAGCCATCACGGACAAATCTGCATGGTTCTCATGTGATTTGACCATTACATATTATATTTATTGCATGGACTCTAAAAGAGACTGACCCTGAGTTTGTTTCGGTGTTTTTCTCAGGGTAGTCAGCTAGGAAACACCGGCCTCATCTAGTTTAAACACACGAAAAAAAAATTGACGCGTTTTTTTAAAACCTATTTTCAAAATAAATATCATTTATCTTAGATTACTTATTAGGTCTAGTAATTCACTGGTTTGATCTCCATAATGGGATCTCATACGCCTCGGTAAATCGGCGTACTACACTGTGTTGTATTATAATAATTAATTACGTAACAGGATAGTGTTGAGATGCTGCGAGCCACAAACTATATTGATCGCTTCATAGCAGGTACTCGTTTGCTCAGTTTGGCATACATTGTTCCGGACATTGTCAATCTCTCAACATAGTCTTTGAAAGCTTTCAATAATTTCCAAGCAATTACAATGGGGCTTAGATGGCTACAATGGAGCTTGCCTGTCCAAATATAATGCCTAAGCATATATGCTTACAATCTACCGTGATTGTTTAGGTTTCCAAGAGCAACTGAAAAGGGTACCTACCCTAAATTTTTATAAATTGTTAGATTGGACATTGAGGTGGCCAAGCGAGTGCAACAGTGTAGCACAAGAGGCTGAAAATTTGTATGTAACTAATCGAGTAGGTAGGTACGAGTATGTCAGCTAGTCATATCTGTAGATGGAAGTGGGTTTGTAACTAGCGCAGTTTTTTTTCTGAAGTTGACTCGAGGTCTGTAGAACTACCCTTCTACAGACTCTGAAACTTCGAATCTTCCTATAATTTTTACACCGCGAGATAGGATTGCATGTCGGGTGTAAAGATTAAAAACTTTATAAAGTACTTAGTAGCAAGTAGAAATTAAGGAGCACTCCGCGAACTTTGTATTTTTACCCAGAAGACTGGCAGCATTGCCACGTTAAATGGCAATGTTGATTCTTTGGGCAAAGAATGAGCCAGCCCTCTGGTCACGCAAAGTGTCGATCAAAAATGTTCGTGGGATGTCATTGGATGATTTTACCTACGATAAAAAAACCTATCAACTAGTTCGAGCTGCCGACTAGGGTAAACTTTAGTAAAAATTGGTAGCATCTATACTCCACGTTAATAACGTGGCTACAGTACTAACTATTTATAACAGTCACCATTTATCATGCCATCAACGCTATAAAACTCAAATTCCAATGAACGGTCAGATAAAAAAGTTTTATTTAATAACGTGAATGGATTATACATATATTCAAATTATTTTTCTTCTAGCGCCAGATTCAACTTTTCTCCCTGTTGTATTTTAAACTCCTTTTAATGATTTCAACTAAAGTAGCTTATTTCACAACCCGGCTGTGTTATTGTATAGAAAGCTCCAATTGAAAAATCTCCTTTCAGTCTTCATTATACTCGTAAGATGAACCAAGAAGACCTCGAGCTCTATAAATATTTTATTCTATATTGAGAGTTGAGACAGTTTGCAATATCTGAGAATCTAAAAAGACTGCATGTCTGCATCTAGGCATTCGTATGGCCCAACATGTAGTTTGACGTAATCAGAAAGAATAGTTTATTGCAAATAGACCCAAAAAAGTGAAGCATAATTGCACGTTCCAAAGCGTAGATCTCTATGGAGAAGAAAATAAATCATATTATGAGTTACATAAATCTTGGTTACATATTTCTTGTCGCTTCTAATATGTGAGCACAATGAACCACTTAACTATTATTAAACCATCTTTTTGTTAAGATTGGAAATCATACAATAAATTCTCTCGCTCTTGGGCTCTAGGGCGTATGTCAGATTTTACTGAGTAAACCATCTATGTTCCTTCTTTGCCCTCCAGGACACCGAGTTTTCTTTTTAGAAGCGAAACCATGGTTCCAGTAGGCCTCGGCCCTACTAGGCCCCTACGTCTTTGCTAAAATCTCCTTAGGGCGCGTGGAACACTTCGCGCCTTCTACGACTCCTACTCGGTCCGAACGGTTAAAGGACGGCTCGACGGCGAGCTACCCAATGCTCGCCTTTCACAAGGCCACGCCTACGGTGGCTAGAAATTGGAGTTGGGATCCCGGCGACTGGGGCGAAGAGATGTCTAGGGAATTATGTTAGAAAAAGACATGGGTTTGGTTACTCAGAACTTTTAGGTCTGTTTTGCTTACACAACAACATGTCACTGTTTCGATTAAGACATTCCGTTACTTTATTTCCCTGAGGAAATGGAACAGTGGTGCTGTCCCACTAACAATCTCAAAAATCTTCTATCTGAAAATTACGACTTTTGTTTATTTTGTCATTAAGAAATTCTTCCAAAGTTGCCATACTTTTTCGTTTTAATTTGATGGCAGCAGGCTATCGCAAGTATTTTGTACCTCAATCATAATATCTGGCGGCGTAGCATCTAAAGAATTGTTTTTCACAACTAACACAAATGAATATGTTAGATAATAGTGCCTATTTACTTTTTCCCCGCGGAATTTTTCTTCTTTAATATTTAATGAATATCAACCTGCAAACAATAAGTATGATATTCATTAAATATTAAAGCCTAAAAAATATTCTCCTCTTAGCTTTAAACAAAAATAATCACCGTTGACCGTGACGAAATAGAAATAAAAAAAGCCCTTGTTGTGATAAATTAAAAAAACAGGCACGAGGGTGATATACATGGCATATTGAACCTAATTGTAGTGCGATAAGATTCAGTTCTCGAAAAGATAGACGTATTGAAAAAGATTTTTCAAACTAAAGTAAAAGCTTAAAACAGAAATCCGTGGCGGATGGCAATTCTTTAAAAATTATATGCCGATGAGAAACATAAAAAAATAAGAATTTATCTAAGCTAAGAAACCAAAATAAATTGAATTATTTCCAAGCGCAATGCGCCTTTATTGGAATACAAACGGCTTGTTAACATTTGACGTGTAAATCACCAATGATCCACCGCATTGAATGCATGCAAAACATAACTAGGTACATCGAATGATACAATGGCATAAACCACTGCGCAAAACTTCAAAGTACTAAACACTCGAGTACTTACTATAATACTAAACAGAAATAGTTTCTAAAGCAATCTCTAAATAGAATTGTCTAAATATGAGTTTGATAGAAAACGTTTGCGACACGAACAAAATTTTACAAAATTACCTTTAAGTAGATTACTGAATTCTCATGTTCTGACCAATGTTGGTCCATAGTAACAATAGACTTAAAATAAATATACTTAAAATATACAACAATATGTTACTTTGGTATTATATTTCCCCGGACTTAATACCCTAACAAAGGATCGCAACTAAATAACTGAAGCATAAAGCACTTGCTTGTGACTGTGTTTTATTATTTACTAGCGACCGTCCCCAGCTTCGCACCGGTGCAATGGTGATATTAAATATAATTATTATACATTTGAATCTTCCTCTTGAATCACTCTATCTATTAAAAAAAACACTGCATCAAAATCCGTTGCGTATTTTTAAAGATTAGTAGTTTTAAGGCCTACATATGGACAGACAGCGGGAAGCGACTTCGTTTTATACTACGTAGTGATTTTCAGTTTGTTCTGTCCCTCTACAGCGTACACGCCTACATTTCCTCTTTCGAAGCTTTGGGTAACTATCGACCAATCTTGTCGAACCTGGAACTGATTGTTATAGTTTACAATACGGATATAATAACGAAGATTACTGAATCCTGAAACCGTGCCTGAAAACTATAACTTAATTTAGCTAATTGGCGTCTCATAAGTTCTAAATCGATAAAGTATATTTGAGCTCCTTATGGCATACCATGGGATCTGTAGGCAACAGTCCTTGCACACATGCACGATAAGCGCGTGGAGATGCAACGCCGGGGCGAAATTCCCCTGCCACGACAAGTCGAGGTATGGCGGAAAGAGTTCCGGCGGGATCTCATGGTGAAATGGTGACTGCGACTGTCGCAACCCAGTGCTGGGCACGCCTTACTTATAGCGGTAAGGCCCCTCCTTGAGGCGTGGCTGGAAAGACCTCACGGCATCCTAACCTTCCGCATGACCCAGGTTCTCACCGGACACGGTAAGTTCGGGAGGTTCCTGTTCCGGATTCGTGCGGAACCGACGCCAGGGTGCCACCACTGCGTGGACTGCCCGGAGCACACGGTCGAAGTATGCCCCGCTTGGGCAGATCATCGCCGTGTTCTCGTGAGGGCGATCGGCAGTGGCGATCTCTCGCGCCAGGTCCTGGTACGGGCCATGGTCCGGAGTGAGGAGGGATGGCAGGCGGTCGCCTCCTTCTGCAAAGCCGTAATGCTAGCAAAGGAGGAGGCAGCACGCGAGAGGTAACGGCCCTCACGGCCCAGCCGCCGCGGGGATTCCGATTCTGATCCTGATTTCCAGCCAATGGAGGCGCGGGCTTGCGGACGGCGAGCTATGGGTAGCTCGCTGTCCGACCGTCCGGTAACCATCCGGACCAAGCCCAGGTCGTCAACGGCGCGCACTGTTCCCGCGCGCCTCAAGGAGTCGTCAGCAAACTGTAGAGACCCAGCCTGCTAGCTGCAGGCAGGCAGGTGCTTTTTATATGCATTCCAAAACAATAGCGTAGCATCGCAAAGCAATAAAATCATTATTATTAGAAACCTTATTTTCGAAATCGGTTTACAATTACTTGAGATAGCGGTGAACATACATAAAAAAAAATACATACAGCCGAACATAGAACCTTCTCCTTTTCGAAGTCGGTTAATGAATCGTCCAATTCTGATTACTACGAGTAGAAGTTATTGAAACAAATATCAGACGAACTTGTTTCACTCTTGTAAGTTATTATATTGCGTATGATACGTCCCCTATCCCACCGTACACGTGTCATCGGTCTTAAGCCCCGAGCTTCAGAAGCTTATTCAATCTAATTTGTTGTGAAATCTCTTGCCAACTTCTATGATTGGTTGTTGGTTTTTGGGTACCAACTAACAAAAGATTGGATGTTTTCAAAGGACACAGATTTAATAAACATGTGCGAAATGTTTTTGTATGACGACGTTATATTAGCAGACTTGTGTGTGATTTTTTTGTGTGTTTTTAATTTCATCATACATGCGGATTTGGTCGATAAGCAGAAAATTTCAAAAAGCAAAAAAACGCGTCCGTCGTATGTATTAAGGTCCGGTTCTACTCATTTTGACCTTTTTTAAACCTATGGAAATCCACAAATATAAAAGAGAACACCATGAAAATTTATTTTATTAAAATTGACTGTATGGTCAAGGACTTGGCAAAAATGAAAACACGATATAAATTAGTTGGCTCGATAAAAAAAATCGCGAATCTGACTCTAATTTACGATTTCAAGCGTATTTATCTACGAGATTAAGTTACGGAACTATTTGAAAGTTACAAAAAAAAGCTTGTTATTTAAAAGCGCTTCGCAAGAACAAAAATCTTGAATAAGTAGTTGTTTTTTTTTATATAAAAATAAAACCGCTGTTTTTGGGCCGCAAAGACGACATAATCCCGAGCGGAGTTCATACAAAAAAAAAACAATGACTAGAACCGTCCCTTAAGCGCATTACACTAAATACTTACTTGCGGAGCAAATCCGCATGCGGGATGAAATCCGCACGATATTAAAAACGCCTTTAGTTCTACCAGCATCTTCGACCGCGAGAAAGTAGGTTTCTTCATATAAATTTTGGACCTCCGTTTCATACCTTTGAGGGGTGAATTTTGGAAAATACTCTCGTAGTTACTCAAGCCCCAAGCGAACGCCGGCGTTCGCATACCTATTGTCTTTCTACTGTGTCTCTAATTATGGTAATCAAAAGATTAATGCTCACTTACGTCATAAAAGAAAACCTTGTGCTAAATTTAACGCTCCTAGTCCCGGCAGATTTAGCTTTTCGTTGATGTGTCAGTTTGTCAGTTACTCCTTTTTATACACTGTTAAATTTTGGTCGTTTTAATCGAATTACGAGTTTTTCTAGCTTGCCTACCTATCTACTAGCTTCTGCCCACAGCTTCGCCCGCCTGTAAGTCAGTTTCTCTATACAAACTTCCAACCCCCGTTTTAGGGGTGGAGTTTCATAAATCCGTTCTTAGCTAATGTCTACACCCTATAAGGAACCTACCTGCCATATTTTAAGTTTGTAGTAGTTATACTTACTTTTTTTTTTTCCTTTTTCGGTAGGTAAAATCATCCAATGACAAATCCCGCCCTTGGGTGGAGCGGGAAGTAGTGTCAGACTTTTACTGACTAAAAACCTACCCCGTTCCATTCTTCGCCTTGGTCCCAGGGCCCCGGGTGCCATTTTCACATACCCTTTGGCCCCAGTAGGCTTCGGCCCTATCGGGCCCCTACAGTTTGCTGACAACTCCTTGAGGCGCGCGGGAACAGTGCGCGCCGTAAGTAATACTTACTGAGATTTCGTTATTAATCAGTGAGTGGTATTTTGCTTTTATACACCGTTAAATTTTGGTCGTTTTATTCCGCGGAGGTTCGATCCGGTACATGAAACACTACCGATTTGTAAAGATAAAAATGAAAAATAAAGTACTTTTTTTTCAAACACGAATTAATTCACGCGTGTACGAAATTAATTTCTTTAAGTAAACGTCAGCTGAGCGAGGCCAATGAACTGTAGGTAGTTAGTACGCAACGACCGACAGCTACCTACAAGATCATTGACTCGTTTACTTAAATAAATTAATTTCGTACATGCGTATATTAATTCGAGTTTTATAAAAAAAGTACTTTATTTTTTAATTTTATCTTTACAAATCGATAGTGTTTCATGTACCGTATCGACCCTCCACGGGATTAAAACTACCAAAATTTAACGGTGTATATAAAAAAAAAACAAGAAATGGTTTTCATATCTGTGAGCAATCAAATACTTAGCTTAATAATATTGACCTTAATCAAGGTTTTAGACACAGCGAGCGCTTCTATCTTTCCAATAATGAAATTTCTTTTTTCTAGGTATAACCTGCTTATCTTTATTAATTAGCTTGCTTAATTGAATCGCTTCAAGCGTTTATAATATTAAATGGACTTAGTTGCGTTACTTCGAACTTCTGAGCGATTTATGTAAATAAGTACCTACCTACGAGCTTGGCAGACCGCAGAACATAAAAGTACCTATATACTCGTATATGTATATAAATTCTATCGAATGTGTGTGATAACACTATTAATTTAGTATGGTGCATTATGAAACCTCTAAAATCTTCATCTTCATAAAAAACCGGGCAAGTGCTAGTCGGACTCGGGGACTGAGGGTTTCGTATAAAATTTAAATAAATTCACGAATCGAGTCTTGCAGATTTTCGAATTGTAAAAGAGTTTATTTTTTGTTGATATGATTAAAAATAAACTATTTTCAGATTTTACGCTATATCTACTTGTGCTATAAGAAATTTTAGGATTCTAGGTAAAATATTAGAATTCTAAAATAAAATATGCGAATATAAGGTATCTTTAGCTTGCGTTGACTTAGAAGTTTCATTTTTTCACTGCCGTTTGGAGTAGCAGACCTAAGTATTTAATATTAATTTCAGTGCCATAGCATCACACGTTCCTGAGAAAAAAGGGTCTTGACAAACAAAGTCATCTTAAAAGAGTTCCGTTTTCACCAACTTAGGTACTGAAACCTAAAAGGGACAACCATCGATGCTATTACTTTTCTGAAATTGGGCATTAAAAATTATTTTCAAACTCAAAACTCAAACTCAAAATCGTTTATTTTACATAGGCCTACATGGGCACTTATAAAAAGTCAGAAGCTAGCGCACAGTTCCAATTGGTCGTTTCCTATGGAGAAGAACTGGTAAGAAACTATATGGTTACTATTTTAAAAAAGTGATTGTTTCTACAATATTTTCATACTACAATATGAATAGATATGATATGAGAGGACAATGTAGACCGGTCAGCTTTGTACCCAAAAGCACAAAAAAAATTGTAATCCTTGAATCTGCGGAGTCTGCGGTGTTCTCACATTCACATTATAAAAAGAAGCTACACAAAAATAAAAATAAACCTGTCAATAAATTAAAGATGTATACAATAATAAATTACTAGTAAATTTGGTCGGCTATTTTTTATATAATATATAAAACATTGCAAAAACAATGTCACAGGAGAGTAAGAGGGAAAAAAAGAAGTATCAATATACATTATGAAATTAAAACAATGATGGAGCAGTTAATAGACAAATATACAATAATAATTTTCATTTCGAACTAAATCTGACATAGATTTAGTTCGAAATGAAAATTATTATGCGTGCGTCCGGACTATAAGTCAGCAGGTCTAAAAAGGCCACTTTTGTAGAATCATAATATGAATCATATTTTTTTTATACGGCAAAATTTACAAGCAATATGATTCTGATATGCAGTGAATTGAATATGATTCGACTAATTTTTGCAACCATTTTTTCGAACATTAGAAGAATTGCTTATGATCTGCTAGGAATTCGGAATATGATTTGCTCTAGATGAATTGCTCATGTTACGTTTTTAGGCCCGCTGATCTGTAACGTAATATTGATAGATATTGAATTGTTAAGGCTATAGGACTCGTGCCGCACAAAATATAAAATTTTATAAGTGAACACTTCAAGTTTTTTTTTTAATGATACAAACCAATGCTTGACTGCGATCGCACCTGATGGTAGGCAGTCATGCAATCGTTGATAGTGAATCGCACTAGTTTACTAAGAGCCTCGAAGACACCTAAATTATATTCGGTCGACAAAACCGCAGCAGGCAAACTGTTCCAATCCTTCGATGTACACGGTATAAACAACGAGGCGAAATGCTTAGTCGAGACTGTAGAGGTTGTAACTACTCGTACGTAAGGATGGACACTCGCCGTACGTCGTTCGTGCATAGTTGTTGTTAAGGCCCGGTTCTACTCATTTTGAACTTTTTTAAACCTATGGAAATCCACAAATATAAAAGAGAACACCATGAAAATTTATTTTTATTAAAATTGACTGTATGGCCAAGGGCTTGGTAAAAATGAAAACACGATATAAATTAGTTGGCTCGATAAAAAAAAAATCGCGAATCTAACCCTAATTTACAATTTCAAACGTATTTATCTACGAGATTACGTTATGGAACTATTTGAAAGTTACAAAAATAAAAATAAAGCTTGTTATTTAAAAGCGCTTCGCAAGAACAAAAATCTTGAATAGTTGTTGTTTTTTGTTTTTATATAAAAATAAAACCGCTGTTTTGGGGCCGCGAAGACGACATAATCCCGAGCGAAGTTCATACAAAAAAAACAGTGACTAGAACCGGCCCTTAAGAGGAGCTTTCCCCACTCACCTATCGTCGTCGAGCATGCTGTATGCAATGTTTAAAAGCTTGTTCCTTAATCTAACGCACTTCAACACGATGTTTGATGAAAAAACAAAAAGAGAGATACTCGTAACGCCTGAAACCACTGTTGGCATTCGGTAATTCCGTAATTTACTCGGATAAAAAAAAACCCTTAAAAGTTTTTGAGAAAAATTGTCTTCATTCAGGATCTCTATTAAATGTGCAAAGCTTCTACGGAAGTTAAAAAAAAACTCATATATCAAAATTTTTTTTTTTTTAATATAATTAATTTAGGAATAGACCAGGTACATTTTGGAGGGCCAAATTTCAGAGCAGATTTTCAGAGGTCTTTACTGGATTAGTTTTACACAAATTTATGTTTTATTTCTATATAAGGAAGTATAGAAGCCTAGATAATACCAAAATGTACCCCTCGTGTTGGCTGCTCTTAATACCAAGTAAAGTGTTAAAATAGATCCACAGCTACATAAATGAATCGATCACTCCGCACTATAATCACAGTTTATAGGGCAGTTTGCTACGAACCCGGCTCGTCGTCTTTACAGCACACGCGACGCGGACACATTAGTTGAAAACTAAAAAACTTTAAAAAAATATGATAATTTCATTCTTTTTTCATGCATTACATTCATTACCCCACACATTCGTGCCGGGTCAGTGACGGGGCAGCAACGTGTGTCGTCAGGAATCTAAAAATATATCGGTACATACATTTTCTATGAACTTGACCGAGGCGTCAGTGTCAGCGCCGACACCGCAACGTGCCCAAGCCTTCGATTTCACGCCGTGCCGTGCCCGTGTTGACTATTTTTCCTTGAAGTTTATCGACATTATTGATGGTAAAAATGAATGATGAGTTATTAATAGAGACTGTACGCTTATATAGCATATTGTACTACTTGGACAAGTAGTACCCGAAACATATGAGAAGCAATAAAAAAAATTGGAATGAGATTGAACGAAAATTAAACTGCGAAGGTGTGTCAAAATTTTTATTTAAACGGTTTTAAATTCGTAATCTATTTCACCTCACAACACTTAGGCTACTTAGACTCGGACCAGGAAACAAAATGAAGTAAGGGAAGGCGTCGGCACGTCCGCGGCACTGTCACGTCACTGAACAGAAAAAAGCCACTGACGGGCACGAAAGCTCGGTGTCGGTACGGGCACGTTGCTGCCCCGTCACTGACTCGGCGAGGTTGTGGGGGATAGACCTATACGGAACGGATGGCACTGTGTTCAACGATTAGCTGCTGCACTGTGGGTCGCTGGTTCTATACCCACACGGAACAAATATTTGTATGACCTACAAATAGGTGTCTCGGGGCTGGGGTGTCTCAAATTGTGTATGTGAGTTTACATATTTGAGAACGCACCTGTAATGCTAGTGTAATTACTTTGTGGAAACAATTTTTTTTTCCTGATGGTAGTATTTATGTATGTATAACAAAAATACTTAACTTGTCTAAATTGAAATATGAAAATCAATTAACTAAAAAGAACAAGACAACATAATATTTTGAATTATGGCTGATTTATTATATTCCCCGTTAATTTCCCACACAGGTTATAACCAGCTGTAAAATCCATTCGTCTTTACTTACTTCTCTATTATTTAATATAGCTTCGCCGCAAAAGTCAGAATCAATTACGCTGTCAAAAACAATACAGCGCGCATGTCAAAAATGAATTGAGTAAAAAAATAAGCTTTACAATTCTATACTTTGACTTTGACCAAACAAAAGCTTTGAAACGCAAAAGCGTTTACGTTATTTCTTACAGCGGCCCGCGGCCGGGAATATTGCACAAAGGGGGTTTGCAAATGTGCATCCCGTTTTTGTTCACTTTACATAGGCATAAAAGGGAGAGGCTGTAGTACAGCACAGAGTAGGGTTACAGATAGTCAGATAGTGTTCTGTGGTAGAAATGATATCTTAGAGCATTGTAACGATAAAGCTATCTGAGAAAAACGGTAGCTCTTGTTTTGCTTTTAATAAATAAGGTTGTGTCCTTATCCTTACATAATATAAAATAAAGACCGTATTCCCTCACCACGTTGTTCTATCTGTATGATCTCAATAAAATCAAAAACTGCTGATTGATTTGCACGCAGTTTTCACCAATAGACAGAGTGATTCGCGAGGAATGTTTGCATATAATATTATAGTAGAAAAAGTCAAGAATTTCATAGATCTGTAACACCCATGTGAAGCTGGGGCAGGTACAATTTATTTAGTTGAACCAGGTTGGAATTGAAAAAATCTTTTAGTGTTCTAATTTCTTGTATCTATGATTCTAATCTAATTTGATTTGCCCATTGTGTTCACACATCTGTCTACTGCCAATGCGTGCCAGTCCCTCTTTTAGTGTTGAATAGCCCAATCATTGAGGAAGGTTATGTGACTTTAGGCTATATAACATCACGTTATGACTAATAGGAGAGGAGCAGTAACCAAAGACGCCAGTGAAATCACGAGGGACAGCTAATTAAATTTCAGTTTAAACAAGACATTTCACGATGCCAGTTACGGGTATTTGTATAGGGAAATGATAAAATAGTGTTGTTATTTTATCATCCTCCGTAATTTGATAAAAATACTTAGGGATTCGATCAAATCTCTGTTTTTATCATATCCCTGCGACATATATATTAATATTATGTCTAAAGTCGACTGGTAAAGTACCTAGAAAGCGTAGCAATGCTCCCAGCCTCTTGGATACTTTACCAGTCGACAGCGATGCGGAAGAGTTTTATGACGCCGTACTTTAGATTACTTTTGGTTAGTTCTTATAGGTTTTGTTTTTATTTAGTGTATATAAATATATGTATAAGCATAGTTAAGTTTTTTTTATGTAAAAACTGTAAATATTATAAATAACAATAAAGGCCATGCAAAGGCTATTAAATATATATATATATATTTAATATATATATATATATATTTAATATATATATATATATATATATATTATGTATAGTACGTTACTTACTAACTAATTACAATATACTTATAAGGTAAATGCAAGCGTATTTGGCCGACTTGAAGACTGTAGAATATCGAAAGCCTATTCAATACGATACCTAATCAAATTTGTTGCCAATCAATTTGAAATATTGGTACACAATTAGACAGGTTACAGGTAACATAGTAAGCACTTTGTTATTTTGGTCTTCAAGTAGCAAATTGGAGAGCTTTGGAATTAAATGAAGACAAAAAAAAATGAACTTATTGAAAAATATTGACGAACGAAAAATAAACATAATCTACTCCTTCTAGTAAATTCGTAAGTCTTCCTTAATCTTGGATGTGCCCGAACACGAGTGGGTACGAGTCATTGTGCAGACACCGAGGACCCGACTTTTCAACATTTCCGTTTTTAATCAGAGCCACCTTTTGTTTTCAGCCCTGTGTTCTGCTAAAAGGGCTTGTGGAAAACGAAAACATTGTGCACCCACTTCCACATACCTCCTTGTTTCGTAAAACTTATATTACTTACATGCAGTAAAATCAAATTATATCACTTCTTGTCACGTGTTTCGGCTGTAGGTATACATCTCACAAGTCAAAAATTAAATGTAAATTATATAGACTGGTACTTTTTAACTTACTCATAAACCCGGTTTACCGTCAATTAGGCAGTCATTGCGTCAAAATATGAAAAGAGTTCTCTTTAGCAACTAAAACAAGATGAATCATTATACATTTTTATCAACAGTTGTTGCCTAACCACATTCTTGTGCGCGCCAATTATTCCCATCTTCAGGAATACCAGAATTTGGGCGCGTATAAATTGTCCTGCAGAGATTGTTTCGAGCTAATGTACTAACACTTGAGGGTCTTGAAGAGTTTTTTTTTCGTTTGTGCAGGCAGCTGTGTTTTCGAAGGCAATAAGGACAGCCGGTGCGTGCCCGAAGCGCGCGCTCTGATACTTTTGGAGCCACATTGTTATTAACGACAGCTGCAACGCACGCTCCTTTATTTTATATGCGACAGTTAAACATCTTCCTTACAGTATGGGTTCCGTATGCATTATTGGAGTTTTTCCCACTACCAACTAGTACTTACAATGTGTATAAGTATAATCTCTAAGTACTAAGCTTGTGTTAATACCTATTTTTGTTTATAGTGAAAACTATGAGTTGTCAGAACATTCGTAAGTGTCGAGAAAAAAGATGAATCACTTAACTTCCAGACGGATTACTCTTACAAAGCTTTGAGATATAGTTTACTTGAATCAATCAAAGTTAAATATCGATTTTTTCTGTCGACACAAGCTCAAAGTTTACGTAGTTTCACAATATGCAGTGGCTGCACGAGACACGCTTGCCAAAGTTGCCTAATAAAACCGTCGCGCGTTGCAATGACACATTCAGCTACTTACAAACTTGACAACGTGCTTGGAAAATCCTTCATTACTTGCTAAAGCTTCATCGAAGAGAAACTCTTTTCTCTGTGCAATATGGATTATATCTATAGTTTATAAACTGCTTATGTAGTCCAGATGTTTCATCAACATTTACTGAGGTAAGTACTTAGGTAGTATTTTATTAAACATAATATGAATTTTATGTTTCTGAAATTTTAGCATTTTAAAATATAGGTAGATACTTGCTGTAGGATGTATCTGACATCCTAAACTGGTTTAAAGGATTATCAGTAAAGATTTTACTTTTACTTCGTGTTGAAGCGTAGGTAGATATTTCGTGTGGCTTACGGAACTCTAAAATTAAGTAGGCACAGCCGATCATTCTACCTGAGCTGCAGTTTTTTGGTTTCCTTATTTCTGCTTATAATTTTAATGTTATTTATATTTTGATGGCAAAGATTCGTGGTCATGACTCGATAATTATTATTTAATTAACACCTGCTTTCAAATTGAGCACATTTAAATATGTATTGTAATGTGTAGTACATGTATTACCAATTTATAAAATGTTGAAGTCAGATGAAGAAAGGGTCAAATAATGTTTTTATAAAATCGAATCAAAACATCTGTCGAAATGGTTAAGAAATATAGTTGTAGGTATAAGTACTAACATAGGTTACTTACTATAGGATATACTTATACAATCACCACTTTAAATATTGTTTTCCTTACTAATAGTCTGAAAATAGGTCTGAAGTTGCCTGAGGAGCGGGTTGAAAGTAATACTTTTCATCCCTAGGGACAATTCCTTCAACTGACAGCTGCCAAATTATTAAAAAAAAACTAGTTCTATCTACGCATTTCTATTGAACTATGTCTCAACTTTCTATACAACCCGTCAATCATAGCGCGATGTAAAATTGAAATAAGATATACCTACTACATGTTTTTTAAATGACTTAATTATAATTTACTTTCAATAATTTCTTTAAAACTAATAGATATGAGAAATATTTACCATTTTTCACTGTTAAAAATAAAAATGATGGCTGAATAGCCGGTTGATCACAGAAAAAAAAAAACAAAATAGGTGGGAAAATGGCGATCCGAACTTTAGTTTTTTTCGAGTTCTAGAGAGTTTTGTTTATACCTACTTACTTTACTACATCTTATGTGAGATTTCGTAATTACACTGTAAGTGCATCTGATTCAGTTTAAGAATTTAACACTTGATTCTGAGACGAGGCAAAAGCAGTAGTGGAAAACCTTTTACCGCCTAAATCAAAAGAAACATACTTAATATCTTACGACGACCTTTGACGACGATTCAGGTTTTTATTTTCCTTTTATTCGTAATGAAAAGCACAGTGTTTACCTCGGGTTAAAGACTTATTTAGTCCCTCGAACTATTAGCGACCTCGCTTTGCTCGGCCGTCAAACTCCTTATCGGGACTAAATAAGGTACTTTCACCCCTAGTGTAACAATGTACTATTTCATGAAAGTAGGTCTGAAGTTGCCTGAGGAGCGGGTTGAAAGTAATACTTTCATCCCTAGGGAGAATCACTTTCAACTAACAGCTGTCAAATTATAAAAAAAAAAACTAGTTCTATCTTTGCATTTCTATTGAGCTATGTCCCAACTTTCTATACAGACAGTTAATTACAGCGCGATGTAAAATTGAAATAATTGAATTTTTGAAATTTTTTTAAATGATTTAGTTATAATTTACTTTCAATCATTTCTTTAAAACTAGTAGATATGAGAAATATTTACCATTCTTCACTGTTAAAAATAAAAATGATGGCTGAATAGCCGGTTGATCACAGAAAAAAAAAAAAACAAAATAGGTGGGAAAATGGCGATCCGAACTTTAGTTTTTTTCGAGTTCTAGAGAGTTTTGTTTATACCTACTTTACTACATCTTATATTAGATTTCGTAATTACACTGTAAGAGCATCTGATTCAGTTTAAGAATTTAACACTTGATTCCGAGACGAGGCAAAAGCGGTAGTGGAAAACCTTTTACCGCCTAAATCAAAAGAAACATACTTAATATCTTACGACGACCTTTGACGACGATTCAGGTTTTTATTTTCCTTTTATTCGTAATGAAAAGCACAGTGTTTACCTGAGGTTAAAGACTTTGATTTAGTCCCTCGAACTATTAGCGCCAAACTCCTTCTCGGGACTAAATAAGTTACTTTCACCCCTAAGGTAACAATTTACTATTACGTCCTAGGTAATTTTTTTTTTTGTCATTACTTGATACGTGGGACTCTCAAAAAGTTTTGAGACACTAAAAACTAACTTCTATGGATAAAATATTTTTATTAAATCTTTTTAAAGAACTCTCCAGCCTCTATACAAGGTTTCATGCGTCTAAACCAATTTTCGAAACAGTTTACAAAACTTCTGGCAGGCATTTTGTGATATACCACTCGGCATTGATGCGGCTTTGGTCTCGTAATGTAATTGAAATCCCCCCGTCAAAATGAATGCATCACACAAAGGTTGACTGGTAATAATTAATTAAGTAATTAAGTCCGCCACAGTACCTTTATGTGCATGAAGTGGAAATCTACGAGTATATACATAAAAGAAAGTCGTGTAAGTTACAGTATTTATAACTCAAGAACAGCTGAACCGATTTGGCTGAAAATTGGGGGAACCAAGAGATGGACACAGGATAATTTTCATCCCGTTAAATAATAAAAAAAAAAAACCAAAACCAGCTCATTTATTGGTATAGGGCTCATTTATTAGAGCGGGGGCGAAGCCGCGGACAAAAGCTAGTACCCAAATAAATGATTAAATTAAGAAACTTGCGATCAAAATTTTCCCTGCGCTTCTCGATCGCTTCATTTTCGTAGCCGTTGGTCATAATATCATAAACGCGCCGTAACGAACCAGCTTAATTTTTTTTAATCATATCACGGCACCACTCCACACGGGCCTGCTTCTAAGTTTCGGTTAGGTTGTGCGGCACCCAGCGGCAAAATATCCTCCTCACGCGAAGGTGCTCGTGTAGAATCTTGGGAGTGCTTCCCGAAGCAATCTGTAATGTATCCTGAATCTCTTCTTATGTAATTCGCCTAATTTCTTGAATTAAAATTTTTACTGCCAGCACTCTACGACGGCTGTCTTCCGTGACAGCCGTCTTAGGACGACCACTCCTTTGTTCATCCCCCAAAGTAAGGCGATCGCGCTTGAACTCACTTTACCGGTAGATGGTTGCTTTTGAAGGTCCTTCATCAATAAAAGCAATTTGAAGTCAGTCAAATATCTCATCAGGTTTAAGGCCACATTTAAAATCGTAGAAAATCTTCGCACGAAAATGTTCTCGATGCAGATTCATTTTTAAATGAAACATGATAATTTTATTTACCTCTCAATAAAATGAACCCGATAGTTATTCGATCAATATAAATAGTCATAGAACAATTAATATTTGATCATTTGTTAGTGATCATCAGCAGTGATTGCATACCACATGGGCAATATGTACGTTAATGAGCCGTCATTCACATGCATGGTACTTATATATTCAGTGTACTCGTAGTATAATATAATGTTAAATTATCTTATATCTTTTGAATATTACGACTCGAAACTCAATTAGCAATAAGACGAACAGAAGCTACAAAACAAGTGAGTTGTACTTCCAACGTCTGGCTCACAAGATGAAGCGGGCCGGAGATGAACTCAAGTGCTCAATCTAGGGCATCGACAGTTCCAGACGCTTCCTGCCGGAGGCTCTACACGAAGATCGTGCGGTCCATGCCTCTTTACTTACGGAACGCTGTCGCTGCGGATCGCCCGCTAAGTTGAGTTGAGTTGGCAATTCGGATGGTGCGTACATCCCAGGAAATGGTTAGTCTCCTTGCCGTTCTGCCACCATGAGATTTTTTAATTACAGTCCTTGTACTCGTATACGCCATGCTTATAGTACTGACTCCGGGAAAGATAGATGGAACTGGAGATAGCCACAAACGTGAGGGAACATCCTTACGCTCCAGGAGACGCCCCGGGGTCGCAGGGTGATCCCCGCCCAGCGCAGACGCGAGTTTGCAGCGGACGACAAGCAATGTGTAGCTCACCATCCGGCCATCTAGATCAAGTCTGAGACCACGGCGCGTAATGTTCCACGCATGCCTCAAAGAGATGTCAGCAAACCGATCGGTGTAGAACAAAAAGGGTAACTGAAGGACACATGTGTGGTTTTTGCTAGTAAAAACCTAAAATACGACGCGTTTTGCGCCAGCGGTGTGCGCAGTTGTACCCGGCCCCCGTTGAATCGGCGCGGCGCTGGCGGGCCGTGTTGCAACCGCATGTCTTGCGATAATTACCCGCCAGGTTTGCGGGAAAAAAACGCAACCACGACGACGGCGTAACCGCACAAAACTGCTGTCTCGTGAGTTTAGAAATAAAGCAGCTGTTTCCTTACCACGGCGGGCACGATTTAACCGCTTCGTGAGTTCTTAGACTCACACTTCTCTCGCTCCACCCGAAAGTAGGAGAAATCTTTGGATGATTTCCCAACTCAAAAATAGGTAGGCTAAATTGTTTATTTTTTTTTTATTTCTTTATATACTTACAAGTAAGTAGGTACTGTCGAACCCTGGGTGGTTAGGGCTAGACTACCGGGATCAATTATCTATAAAATGAAATAACGCAGAGGGGTTTTCACGATGATATATTAAAAAAATACTTCTTTTGACTTTGAGCGACTACATGGAACTGGATCAAACAACAAAACAATCTACTCTTACAAATATTCAAACTAATTCTAGAATACTAACAGTCTTCGAACCCTTATACAGCCAGTATGCTAACTTATGAGGATACGCATGAGTTTGCATATAATCTTATGCAAACTCATTACGCAGACGTAACATCAGCTACGCCCCAAAGAATATAAATGTGTATATAACACAGTTATATTCTAAAAACTTTCGAAGGGTGTTAGTATGACCTACCTAATCCTAACACCGAGATCCCTACCTTTATATGGAATAAACTTTATTTTTGGCCTACGGCTTTCGAAAGCGAGCTTAAGTCAGAGTCAACGATCACTACTGATTGTCATAAAATTCATATATTATTACTGTGCATCAATCCATGCTCATCAAACAACGTTGCTCTGCTTAAACCCCACTGCAGCAAAACCATATTAAAAGCCACAGCGCACAGCCCTAATTGAACCTAGGATGCCTAAGTGACATCCACCCAGACTGGGAATACATGCTAAGATTCAACACCTTTATGACTAATTCCTTCAGACGCTTATCGGGTCAGAGGTCAGAGAGCCATAATTGCATTGGACCACCTATAACTTCTCATTGCCTGTTTCTACTCCAGAGGGATTAATAAAAAAATAACAAGAATTACTCATCTAATAACTCTTAACCATTGAAGAGTTTCAATTATCATAGCTAAATCAACAGAGTCAACCTGACTCCCTTTGCGAAGACTATGCTCCATATAGCAAAGTTGATATTAGCTCAAATTGGACACTAAGTGGCCCTCTCATAACTCTATGGGAGGTCCGGAGGAGAATCTAATATTATACTCTGGAGCAAAAACACGTCTACCACTACATCTTGTACATAAACGTTTTTCTGGGTTATATGGCTCTGTCCTCTGAAACACCCGGCTGCGTCTGCATTCAGTTCATGGGGCGCGTTCCGCCCGGCAGCATATTATGAAACAAAAATCACAAATTAATTACAATTTCCATCACAATAATAAACATAACAACTACCTATAATGATTGACAATGACATAATGACATGACAGACTCTCTACAGATATTTTCTAATTTTATTCCACTCTGGATACTAAGCTTTTGAGCCTAAACCTATTTACACTCTCATATAACTTTCGCTTTTCTAAAAATTTCTTTTTATAAAATTTCCAAAATTTATATTTAAATGAAAACGTCTGTTTTATAAAATTATTATAACAATGGTAAGAATTTACTGAATATGATATTATTTTATTTAAATGAGGGTAATGGGGGGACTTTCTTATAGCCATACATTTTTGTGCCATGCATCTTTTATTTTTAATTTGGGCATAAATACGACTCAACTTAATATGGTAGGACTTCCTTGATGCCATACCTATTTTAGCTTGACATGAGGCTCGATGAGAAAATTCAACATAGAAATTAATAAAACCAAACCTATTATTTTTTATTGTTACCAACGAAGTATGTACGTCATCCCCGACCTCAGATTGGACCATCTTCTTTTCAAAATTGTAATCACCAGCGATGTGGTGTTTATCCGTATTTTCATCGTGACCACATTGTGATTCTTTAAAAAACACATCTTTATTTTCTGAAATAAAAACGGATGAAATAATAATTGGATTGGACACACCCGGGTTTTTCTCTTCATCCATACATTCAACTTCGGATTCGTCGTCGTTCTGACTGCTTACGTCGCAGCTCTGGTCATCATCGATATCATTAATTTCCTCAATATGTGGGTCGTCCATGATCATGCTAGAACATAAAACAATATTATCATCTTGGTTCATGTCATCCGACGATTCATTTTCTTCATATACATCTGCAGTTTCTTCTTCCTCAACACATACTTCCATTGCTGCAATTGCCGCACGTTGTTTACAGACATAGCATTGACAAGGGAACTCGTTCCTCAATTCCTCGCACAACGTTGCAAACTCCATATCATCACGGTAAGTATAATTATAAAAATACAAGGCTGGACCCTGAAGATATGCGCCTAATATGAGAGCATAATCTTTCTCAAACCACTCATAGCTTCTGGCGATTCGCCTGAACTCGGTGATAAACTCCTCTAGGCAGACCTCATCAATGCCCGAGAAATACATCATCATCATCTCTCCTTTAACACTAATTACATAATATAAAAACCACTTAGCTTTTCTACTTTCTTCGCTGCGAGAGCACACAACACAACATGGGACTGTACTAGTCGTCTTTCTCAATCTGTTTATCGCATGCAACTTAATAACATTCTTCTATTTATACTATTAATATTTATACTTTTACTACCAATACCCGGCGCCTCCACCACTATGTCGAACCCTGGGTGGTTAGGGCTCGACTACCGGGATCAATTATCTATAAAATGAAATAACGCAGAGGGGTTTTCACGATGATATATTAAAAAAATACTTCTTTTGACTTTGAGCGACTACATGGAACTGGATCAAACAACAAAACAATCTACTCTTACAAATATTCAAACTAATTCTAGAATACTAACAGTCTTCGAACCCTTATACAGCCAGTATGCTAACTTATGAGGATACGCATGAGTTTGCATATAATCTTATGCAAACTCATTACGCAGACGTAACAGTACTTATAAATTATACAGTACTATACTTTACTTACATGTAGGTTGTTACCGTCGAGGCGGTATTAAGACCCGAGCCGTGACGATGGGATAGTGCGCCTCACCATAGTTTATTAAGAGCCTATTCACTCTAGCCTTGAAGATATATTATAATCGGACGGAAAGACCGCAGCAAGCAAATTGTCCCTCAATGTACGCGGTATAAACGACGAGCTGAAACGCTTGATCCGGACTATAGAGGTTTCAACAACTTATTTAGCGCCAACGAAGATAAGTCTTTCTTTTTTTCTGGGTTCTGTTTTTTCCTTTTGAAGTACGGAACGCTTATAAGATCACTTGGTTGTCCGTTTGTCTGTCATGTCAAGACCTTTTATCTCGGGAACGCGTGGTGATATCGAATTGAAATTACCATAATACTCAGGTCTGCGGTCCCTTGAAGCTGTGGAAATATCAAACTTCTACGTTAAAGAAAAAAAAGATACGGCCGTGTATGTCGCAAAAAACGTAGTATATTACGACTCTCTCAAGGGAATCAAAATTACTGGGTACTTCCCGTTGACATAATTATAATCCAGAAGTTTGACATGAAGCAAGGTTTCATGGCACGAGTATAGGAAAAAAATTCTAAAAACCGTAAATTTGTAGTGACGTCACAAAAAAAAAATTCTTATATAAATATACTACCCTAGGTTGACGGGTAAAGAATGCCTAAGTTATTAAGTCCGCCTTTGTACTTTGTGTTGCATGAAGATTAAATAAATAAAATACTTTTTTCGATTCGGAAAAATCTTCAAGACCCGATTCGGGAATTGAAATATCAACATAGGTAATGCGGAACCCTCACTGCGCGAGTCAGTTTTTTATTCATTTTTCATGCAGCTCAAAATGCCACTGTCTTGACCACTATCTTATTTGTAAACATTAGTTTTTTACGTGGGAAATATCAAATGACTAGGTGCTACGGCTTTGTTTGGGACAATAAGTAATTAGTGACAGACTTTTACTGACTAAATCCCACCTGCGTTGTCCCAATTGCCCTTTGCAACAATCCTGTGGCCCTGGCAGTAAGTGCTATTCCTCCCTTTGATTCCCTGGGCGTTGCACACTGTTATTTCGGAATTTGTTACTTTGGAATTTCTCTGTAGCCAGTTTGATCAGATCTTGGATTTGCACTCCGTTGATGGCATAAGCTCGCCCCTAGTACTGTTTATGAATTTGAAAAAAAACAATACTTATACGTAAAAATATACTTACTTAGCTGACAAAATATCGGTGTATACATTCTGCCCCACCTCTCGGGACCTATAATCTATGGCCAGGATTTCCGCACGAGGGAGATTAATCTGTAATGCATTTTTGGACTGAACATTAAAAGTAATCGTTATATGAAAATGACCTACATGTACCTATGTCTGTGTAAATGCTCGTTTTGATATTACTTTAACAATTAGATTCAATATGCCATATAAAACACCCTCGTGTTTTTATTTTATTTATCACAACAAGGGTTTTTTTTCTCTCCAATTAGGTACGTCATGGGTGATTTTTTTTTTAAAGCCAAATAGGCGCAGATTTTTAAGGTTTTATTTATTTAATGAAAATTTAAATTGTGTTTATGAACAGAATATCATAAATAAACATGATTACTTACGCAATAATTATTATATTAATGTTATTTACCAACAAATTAATATTTATCTGTGTTCTAAATTCTAAAGTATTGGAATTTCTATTTTTTTATATTAACTAAGATGTACATAATTATACGGTTTGATACCTTTGCTTTTCCTTCAACCTGCGAAGGTTAAGTTAAGCGCGTGAAGAAAGGCTATTATATAATCTTATTTATTTGTGTTATTTGTGACAATAATGAGATTTGAAGAGAATTTTTTTGATGCTATGCTGCCGCCGCCAGATATTGTGAATTGATTAAGGTAAAAAGTACTTGCTAGAGCCTGCTGCCATCTAAATCAAAACTAAAATATATGGCAACTTTGGAAAATTTTCTTCAGCACAAAATGAACAAAAATGCGTCGTAATTTTCAGAGACAGTATTTATCCTAAGTGTATTGATACACGTGCAAATTTTCCACTGCAGCCCTCGGCTCCATACCATACTCGCCTACGGTTCGTGCGAATTCCGCTTCGGTCGCAATGACAAACTTACTACACTTTTATCAAAATGTACTATTTTTAGCAAAATAAATACTTTTTTTCCAATTTTAGAAAGTTTTTTTATTTTATTTATATACATAGGTCTATATTTAGATAATACATAGATCCCTTTTTTAACACACCAAAAAAATCAAAAAAAAAATCTGATCTTCTGATCTGACAACAAATGCATAAAATAAAAGTTTTTTACTTTTTGAAAGTCAACTTATCACAAAGAAACAAAAATCAGAAAAAACAAATAAGTAGCCCCCAAAATTAAAAGTTATTTGAAATATGAAACTACAAGTATAAGTATTACTTCTTGTCTCAATCGTGTTATTTACAATGAGCTTGCAAAAAAAAAAAAAAACAGTAACAAGAAACTAGTTGGTTTGGTCTGGCACCTTGACAGAAAGTCTCAACAAATCCGGGCTGGTTTTGTATAGACGCACGTTTGGCGTGGGGTGGGAGTGGCGAGCGTCCCGGGCGGGCTGCACGGCGCATATGCCGCGCGCATCTGTCCTATCTCGCGCCCCGACACCATAGTAGCGCACGGGGCCGAACTTACAGGCTGATACAACTTTGTAACGCTAAAACTATTTTTTACACGTGGTGTTTATTGTGCACTACAAAGTGCTTGCCCCCGTCCTTTAATCCGCTCAGTCCTGGTACTCAGCAGTTTTTCAGTTATAGCCTGGAAACTGATAGTCATAACAAAACATCTGTAAAGGTGTTGATATAACTGTAATTTTAAACTCGGTTGAGTGCGGTTAACATCAGGAAAAGAATGATCACGGTAAAAATGCTGACAAACTGCGCACACGTGTGCCACACACACCGATCTGGGCGGCGTCGGTCCTCCTTACATTTTTATATGGACACTATACGTGATCCACCGCCACGCGACGTCGTTCTACGTAAATCAGGCGTGTGATACGTGTTACGTCGGTCTAATGTAGTTCTAGCTTAAGGTTAAATCAACAATACACAATCTGTAATCTATTAAAAAAACTGTTTGGTTTCACCACATATTTAAAAATGATCAAAAACATTTTTTCATAATTTATTTATTTTTTTTAATCTTGGCAAAATAAAACAACAAGTTAAGCGATAGGGCACATTATCATAGAGAAGCGAGAGAGTCGATCAATCACCATCAACCTGTATATCGATATCGGCTGAGATCGCGGAGACACCTGCGCTCGCGCACACTGCTTGCCTCAGATTTCGCCAAAAAACGAAACACGGACGCGTCACCCTGCTGCGCGCCGCTCATCGATACTCCTGCGCAACCACTATCGATACTTTATATTCTTATTTCAAATATCATTACTGGAGTTTAAGGTTTATGTCAGGTCATTTGAAAAGCTAAAAAGGGGCGGTTAATTTTGTATTAGACAATTACCATTGTGAAGGATTTGT